>OV725082.1:44774295-47491795 GCA_928085145.1 Nezara viridula | reverse complement strand
GCTTCCTTCTTTCAGGTGGCACATAGTTATAAATTTTCTTTGGCCAGCGGTTCTCATCCATCCGCATTAAGTGGCCATACCACTTTAACCGTTTGGTCCCGATCAGGTGAAGGATGTTCTTTTGACATCCGACCTTGTCTCTAATTGCTGCGTTTGGGATCCGCTCGATTCTGGATATGACACAGCTTCTTCTCCAGAAATCCATTTCCATGGAAAGCAACTTATTTTCCATCTTTTTTGTCAGTGTCCAGTCTTCTGATCCGTAAGTGGCTACGCTTTCTACAAAGGAATGGTATATCTTTTTTTTAGTTTCTAATCTTAGTTCTCTCCTCCATAGGGTTGAATTTATCGAACTTATTATTCTTTTCCCATTATTTATTTTATGTTCGATATCAACCTCACTACCACCCTTTGAAGATAACCAGTATCCGAGATACTTGAACTGTTGGCCGACATTTAGCGTCCAGTCATCAATTTCAAGGAGCAAATTTGGAGCGTTAAAAACCATATACTCTGTTTTACTTTCACTGATTTTCAGACCCCATCTGGAATACGTGTCCAGCAACTTCCTCATCATATAGCTAACATCATCCGGATCCGATGCGATTATGACTTGGTCATCGGCATACTGCAAATTGTAGATGACATCATTCCCGATTTGAACACCCATTCCACAGCACGATCTTTTCCAGTTTTTAAGGGCTTGTTCTATATAAATGTTGAAAATCAGGGGTGAAAGGCAGCAGCCCTGTTTCAATCCTTTGTTAATGAAGAAGCTTCTAGACACTCTATCTCCAATTTTTATAGCCCCCGTTATATTTTTATAGAGCTCTTGAATTGCTCTGATGAGGTATCTCTTAATAGATGTGGCTTCCAAAGCTTTCCACAATTTCGCTAGAGGTACTGAATCATAGGCCTTGTGTAAATCTACAAATATCATATGGAGTTCACGGTCGTGGGCCATCCTCTTTTCTATAAGTTGTGAGAGACTAAAAATGTGATCAGTGCATGATCTTCCAGCTCGAAAACCCGCCTGTTCCTCGCTGATCTCTTCCTTTAAATCATTTTCAATTCTGCTTTTAATTATCCGGCCGTATAATCTACTCAGCGAGCTGGTAACAGTAATACCTCTGTAGTTGGAAACATCTTTCTTTTGGCCTTTTTTGAAAACTGGAGTGATATAACCCTGTTTCCATTCTTCAGGAATCTCTCCACCATTTAACAGAAGTGTCATACTTTCTGCCAGTGCCATTTTGAGTTCGGTCGGGCCTGCTTTAATTAATTCAATTGGAATAGAACCAGGGCCGGGAGATTTTCTATTTTTTTTTTATATTAATATATGTGATTAAATTTTGTGAAATATTTTGGTTTTCTTCAGCAGCAATATAAAGTTTTTAACAGAATTGGGGTCCTTTTAGAGAGATTCTTCAAGGCTATTTCTGAAAAAAATGTTGATCCCTAAGAGATTGGAATGAATAACATTCGGTTAAGATATAGTTCACTGTTAGATACATTCCGCAGGAAATACATTGAGTAGAATGTTTAAAACGTTAGAATGTTTAAAACTTTTGAAACGTTCAAACAATATGCAATTAAACATTATTAGATAATTTTGCTGACTTTGGTCCCCCATCTTCAAAGTATAAGGGTATCTTAGCGATGATAAGAGTTCTGCTGTTTTCTAATTTATTTATTTTTCTATATTTTTTATTTATCGATAGATCTATATTTATAATTACAATAAGTGGCTGATATTTCTTAATTTACTATAATAGTTGATTTTCACATATTATATATTTCTTCGTTCTTGAAATAAGGAATGTGTTTGCTTAACTTATTTTTCTACACCATATTCCTATTTGGACTGTGTCATTTGTAATTAACCGTACTATTTGTTTTACTTGTAATTTTATTTTGTTTACCTATAAAATATTGTCTACAGAGAAATGTTACTAGCTGTTTCAATTAGATTACATCATTCTAAAATTATGTTTTGAACATACATTCAATTAAAAGACATTGATTTGAGCCTTTCAGTTGATGAAAGAATGAGTAACTCCAATTTAAAAATTTTTGAATATTTCTAGATGGAAACTTTATATCTGTATAGAGAGTGAATAAGTTGATTCCAGAGTAGGTGATTGCAGTGTTGAAATAAAGAAATACAGTATAAATTTTTTCATTATAAATATCACTAAAATTAATATGAAAAAATGTTGAAATTGGAGTTAGTCATTCTGTCAACTGAAAGTCTGATTTAATTGTAAAGGTGCGTTTTTAAATCAATTCTGAAAAATAGTAAACATATCATGGCCTTGTGTTAATGAAATTGAAATGTGAATAAACATAATAAAAGTATGTATTTCTATTAAACCATAGTGGTTTCCTTGAAAAGGTACAATTTTATTGTTGATGATTCATGCTTAATTCTTTAATGTTCTGGAATTAATCGTGATGAAATTGACCAAGGTTTTTAAAAAATAACTTTGTAGTTTTAAAAAAAAGTAAAACCAAAAGTTTCGAATTCTTTTCATAAGGAATACTTCTAAGATTGGGTTTGAAATTTTTTTATTATATGTTACTTAAAATTTTAAATTAAAACAGCTTTTGCCACCATTTACTAACCATATTGAGAGCGCCAAGATTCTTTTCGCGAAACTGCCAAGGATTAAATATTTATTGGCACAGGTGGGAATTAAACCCACACCGTCCCTACAGAGACTTTGTCCTCTGGGACTCTCGCCCTATCACGGTATTATTGTGGTCTGATATATAAATTTCAAATTTATTTTTTGTAATTGAAATTTGTTAATTATTTTATTTATTTACACTAACCAATATAATATTTCATTTACATTTAACAATACACGGCACTTTTTGAAAACCAAAAAAAAAAAAAATTAAAATTAAATAATAAAAATTAAATGAAAGCTGTCTTGTACTGTCGTGACAGTTGTCTTTCCATGTTAATAACATTTTTCCTCTCTGTCGTGTAATCACCCCATTTTATGTGATGACAGTTTTCCCTCACTATAGTAATAATATATATATATATATATATATATATATATATAATATATATATATATATATATATATATATATATATATATATATATATATATATATATATATCAAAAAATTAAAACGTTAATAAAAAAAAATAAAATTAAAACTAAATTATTTTTTAATTTAATAAAATTAATTATAAAATCAAAGTTTAAAAAAAAATATTATATACATGGAAGAGGTGCTGCTGAGTACTTTCCTTCTCCATGCCTGACGTGTTATTTATATCTTGCATTTAAACTACAATTGCTGATTGCTAACAAAAGATGATAGGCGCAAATAAAATATATTATATATATAATATATATATAACAAAAAAACATGGTAGAAAAATTGACTTTTAGGTTTGTGATATTTCTAATTCCATTACTGATTTTTTTATAAGATAAATTGCTAGGAGGTTTCAATCACTTGTCCGAAATCTTTTGGACGAGCACCCCTGATGAAGGCCTGAAACTTGGGCCGGAACTTCAGGACACTGAAAATAAATATCATTTAATTTTGTATTCTTCTAACCACTGCAATCCCCAACTAACGTTTCTTATGAGAAACTTCAATCAACCATTTCTCCACCATTATGATTTATTTTTCTCTCATCATTACCCTAAACCGATTTTTTCCCACTTCATTGTTTCGTCCAATTTTTGTTGTTTCAAGGCTTCGATATTGTGATAAATTATGTCTTGTTTTAGTAAATAATTTTGTAACTCGTGGTAATTTGAATTTCTTAATTTATTTTGTAACATTTCTCATCAAAATTATTTCCTGAATTGTAAAAGATCACGAGTAAAGGCAGATTATGAACAAATGCTCCCATGCAATGTGTTTATACTCCTCTTCTTCGGAGCTAGTGACATTAGAATATGTTAAGATGTGAAAGGAGAGGATGACACTAAAGGGAGAAATAACACATTGAGGGCCGTTTTACCTGCCCTTCAGGGCTCTTTGCATACCTTGTTATTTGTTATTGTGACTCTGCGGGCCTGAAAAGCAAATATTTACCGTTCGCAATGTTGTTACTCAAAATATAGCCCTAGATGTTCCTCAGCCAATTGGAATAAATTGATTGATAATTACACAACAGATGTCCACTTTACTTAGATTATAAGTTTTAATATTTTTTTCATATTAATTTATTACAAATTTACATGCAACTGCTGCGTAAACAATAGAAATAAATATTATATTATATATTTATTAACACGAATGAACGATGAACGATGTTAATAATTATTAACATCACTACTATTTAGAAGATATAGATGTATGGAAAAGCAATGTTCTCATTGCGGACTAATTTAACAATACAAAAAATATCAAAATAATTGCGGAATTATTTTTTCAATTGAAGATACTTTTATTATCATTCATCATTAGCACTCATGCATTTAAAACAACTTTGTGTTTTATTTTATATAACATTTAACATTTTATGCCATATGCACCTGCGCTGCCGCGCACCTAGATAATTTGATATATTATGCATTATCTACGAGTTTGCTTGATTAGTTTTTTCTTGCTATGAATGTAGAACGTCTCTTGGCTATTTTCTTTTAGTATGCGTCGACCAGGAAAGTTGAAAAATGAAATGAATTGTATGTATAGTGTTGCTTGAAATGTACCAAGCTTCGTTGACAATTTATCGTAGAATCTTTTTGTTTGTATTTTATTTATTTTATATGACTTAATATAAAACCTTTGTCGTAACCATTTCTTCAGACGTTTTAAAATAGAAGCGTGACAAGATTAATATAAAAAGAACTTTAGAGCTAACAATATATCAAGCTGTTTAAATATGAGCTACGTCCCCCAAAGATGGATAGAGTTATTTCTGTAGTATTTAAACAAAAATAAAAAATAATTTTTATATTTTAATGTTTTTAGTTTTATTTAAGTTTTGTCAATTTATATTTATTGCATACTTATGACCAGTAATATATTAATGGTATGATATGAAACCGAGAAAAAATTCATTATATTTAAATTAATATTTTTTAGGTGATTTTATTAGAATTAGAATATTAAATAAAAATAATTAGAAGAATTGTAATTGGAATTTAAAATAGAAATAGAAAAATGAAAGATAACCTTATTCTGGGACGAATTCCCTTAAGAAACATAATGTTGTAAAAAAGAGGAAAAAAAAGCATCATTTCTGGCCAGGAGAACAGTTACAGTAAATAAATTAATAGTTAAAAAATACAAAATACATAAGTAGCCTAACAATATATAAACAACTAAACAATGAAAATACAAAACTGTATTTACAAAATACTTGGAACCTTATTCAATAATAATAAGAAATGAAACAAAGTAATCACTGCTTAGCTAAGAAAACACAAGAAAAATAATAAATAAATGAAAAAGATAGGAAGGAAAACAGTAAACTAAAAAAAAATAAATATGTATATATATATATATATATATATATATATATATATATATATATATATATGTATTATTTAAAAATATTTTTCTTACTTATCTTCTACACATTCCTCTCTCTCTGTGTATATATTTTTTTTTCTCTCTTTAAATCTATTGCTTCATATCTAGATCTTAATACTTGTGTAGTTTTTCACAATATCTTTATGTGTATTCAATTAATCTTCTTAAGTAACAGATGTAAATTATTTATTTACTCTTGTTATTTTTTTTTATGTTTTTATATTTTTTCACTACAATGGTTTGCCTATAAAATTTATTTAGTATTCCTTTCTATTTCCATTTAGTTATTTGTATGTTCTTGTTGTTTGCACCAATATTGTAGTATTGCAATTCTATTATCCATCAGCTTTTGTTCATATATCCTCAAAGCTATGTATATACTTTGCTATGTATTGAACATAGCAACTGAGGTTTAAAATTATTATGGGGTGTCTAAATCAAGTTTGAATGGAACCGACTTCTGACATCAAAAACAAAAAGCGTCAAGGGGCAGAGAATAGGTAGATAAAGACCGACCTGTCCCTGGACCCTGGGGAAGGCTTAGATTAAAAACTAGTAACGGGCTAAGTAACTGGTTCCTTTTAGGGTGTTACCAGCTACTGTGAAGTAATAGGGTGAAATTAAGAACCAATGTAAACAATCTTCTGAGTATTTGTATATAATACGTCGAGAAATAAAAAAAGAGGTCTTATGTTGAGTTACGGCCTTGAGGATGGGTCTTATGTTTTCTTCCGGCTTGGGGACTGAAGCCTTGGCCCAACATAGCCCATGATGATCCTGGCAGAGCTTTGAACCATGAGGAGATGATCTCGGATCAGCAGATCCGCCGATGAAATCTACTAACTACACCACTTCACATACCTTAATAGCTAAGTTGCAACTCCGAATCATAATGTTATAATATTTCATGGCAATAATTCTCAAAACAGTCCATCTGAAATCATACCTTTAATGTCATTGATTAAATTCATTGAATCACGTATTTAGTTTATTGTATATAGTATTTGCACATTGAGATTTTATTTGTATATAATTCTTCATTAAACATAGAAATAAATATTTTTTTAGTAAACGTTATTTTAATTCTGCCACCTATTTATATCATGATGATAACAATTAATGTTGGTAATTAGAAAGCAGGATAATCACAAACCAGCCTTTGAGAAAATAAATCCAATTAATTAATCCTGGACCAGTCAATATATTATAGATTAATATTTATTTTACTAATTTTTATTATTAATTTAACATTTCTGGGTAATTATCCAGTGACATGACAACCCAAAACGTAACATTTCAACTTATTTTAGGGATTATTTATTGTATTAGGTCTTTTGGCCAGATTTGTTGTTAATTAGTATGAACAATATTGTCATTCTGAAGGGACATGGTCCCATAATAAAGATGATTTTCCATTTCTATATCTTTCTTTTTAATTGAAATATGTCTTATATAGAATTTATTTAACATAATTTAAATATTCCTCTTTTAAATATGTTTTTCTTGTATTCCTTCGATGAGTAGATCACATCATGTTCTCCTGGCAGAATGGGGTTTGTTACTGACCAAAAGGCAATTTTAAATACCCTCGTTTACAAGCAGAGATATCGCCATTAACGCAGACAGGTGACATTACGAAGCCTATAATAGGTCGGAGACTGAGCGTTCGCGAACGACACCCTGGGGTCATCTCCACATTTATCTACCTCCGAGCGCTCGGTAAAAACGAGCCCCCTTCAAATTTATCGCTGGGGGAGGCAGGAATTCCATGTCCTAGGGCTGTAATATCCGCTTCATTTATTTACCTGCAAATACCCGCTATATTTCATTACTCCTTCCTCGTTTAAGGTCTCTCTTATTAATCTCTATTGTTATATTCGAGGGCCTTCTGTTTACTTATAAGAGGCCCGCACGAAAACATCCTTTATTTTGTGTTTATTAAGTTATAAATCCAAGAGATACAATATTGACCTATTATTATTATGGTATGGTTTAAAGGAATTTATATCGGTGGAACCTGTGAATAGTGAAGAGAAGAAAAAGAAAAAAAAGTCTTTTTATTTATCAAAATTATAAAATATAAATTACAAAATAATATTTTTGGATTTAAAACCGAAAATCAGACGTGCTACATGATCTGTTGACCGTCAGAGGAGTCTGTGTTTCATGGAAAAATTATATTTCAATCTATTTATATACAGTTAATTAATAAGAAAATAAGAACAATTATATTTACAATGTAAAAGTTATACAAATATTTTAACTACAAAAACAGTTTTACCAAAATTCTTCAATTTATTAATTGTTAAATTCTCTGGTGAGCATTATTCTATAGGGGAAAGCGGACTTGCAGTAATTTACCAATGCTATCCAATTGTTTCCATTTAAGAAATCAATTACTTGATCCCTAGATATTTCTAGACTTTAACCATTTAGTTCTAAATTCAGAGAGTATCGGCCAAGCAGCCAGGAAGTGATAAAGATCTGTTTCGTTTGTATTACACATGCTACAATTATTATTTGTTTGCTGGAAGTGTTTATAATCTGTGGATAGTGTGTTGAGTGATATTTATGATATTTTCTTAAAAATGCAATTGAAAGTTTTGTATTTTCCAACGGATGTATGTTCGATTTCAATCAATGATTCACAAAGCAATATTCATCTCTGTGATTTCCGTATAACTTGGTGCATTAGACACAACGTAAAATAGAAAAAATAGTTTTATGGTCATACCCATACAAAATCACAAAATTGCACTTTTGCGTTTTGCAATTTTTATAGGAGTGATAACAGACCTCAAGAACTACAAATATTTTTAAATAAATAAGGGACCGATTTTGGGTATTTTGGGTAAGTCACATTTTTTGTTGAACAGAAAGTGACAACTAAAAAATCTGTTCACCTTAAGTAATTAAAAATTCCTTCATTATTAACTAGACAAATTAAAAAAAAAAAATAGAGTTTGTCATTGGTAAAACCATTTAAAGGGGACTTTTAGGGAACTAAACTAAGCTATGTTTTGTGATTTAAAAAAAAAATCACCAATGATTTTTTAAAAAAATAGATCTCTTCTTTTACAAAAACTTTCTGGTTTAATAAGCTTCAAATCCATACAAAATTAAGTTGAGGTTTATCCGGAAAAAATATTGTGATTCATCTCAAGTTGTATAAAAAAATGATGTGATTTTATACTTTGTCATTTAAAAGAACCTGTGGTTTCAGAAAAAACTGACTAAAATTAATTGTTGAAAAGCTTTTATTTCTTGTTTTCCATGGTCTCAGACAAAAAATAATAATCATATTGCCTAAATACACGGTTTAGTTACTAAGAAACAAATGTTAAAAATAATTATATTTCGTTTATTTGTCATTTAAAGCGAATGTGAAAATGTCATACGTTCGCTGCTATAAGAAATAGCTAGGCAAAGCCGATAATTTAAAAAAATATGTCCTGTTACAGGTAACGGTGACTGCGAGCAAATCAGATGATAAATTACAGTTATATCATTTCAAGTATCGAAAAGAGCAGTACCCAGTAGCACACAATCTTGTCTAAGCCCCTTGATTAATGAAAGAAAATCTCTCATCCAACTCTTTTTCAGTTTCCTTCTGATGGGCATAGCACTAGCAGCTATATAGATTAATCAGTCTGTTGCTATGTCATTTGATTGTGGGAACTACTGTTGTCCAAAATCGGTCTGCACTTTGAAAGACCATGACCATGACCGCCTGACTTCTGCAAGACCGAGGCCAAGCCTGTTAAAAAAGAATCGTTTTTGTGAATAAAAATTAAGGCAAAATAGTTGGTAATACTTGACAATCTTAGTTACAATATGTAAATAATTCGTATAACCTATATAATTTTGTATTTAACAACTCTAATTTTTTATTCGGACTTAGTCAAGTTTCTCCTTTCTAAAAAATGACAGTAATATATCTATATTAATAAGATAATAAGTAACTGCAAGATAGTTACGAGACTTTTGCGCAAGACCAATACCATGACCAAGACTCGTCTCGCATTTGGGCAACACTAGTGAGAACAGAAACATAGAATATGTATGTGTTACTTGTTTTTTTATTTATTTATTTTTTTTATTATATACATTACAACATGTCATACTGATAAGCTACATGTTTATGGTTGCATTAACCTTACACATGACATTATGGTGGTTTGAATACTACTTAGAAAATTGAAATTAATTTTTTACAGTAGGAAAAATCTCATAAAAACCTACATAAGATATAAATTAAAAAACTAGGTTACAATCATTAAAAGTACAAGAAAAACTAAATATAATTTATGTGCAAAAGGAAACTATATATATATATATATATATATATATATATATATATATATATATATATATATATATACACATACAATACTTACTCGCACAACACACACATATATATGTATATATAGATATATATACATACACATACACACACACATTTTTTTATTTATTTTTTTTATTTTTTATTATATACATTACAACATGTCATACTGATAAGCTACATTGTTTTACTTGTGAATTTAGTGTAACCAGTAAACTAAAAAGTAAGTAATCTAGGAACTAAAAACATTATTATATTTTGACATAGTTCTTGAAAAATAGACAAAGCGTGATCCATTTTTTTTATTTCGTTTCGAAACAGGCTTTCTTACTGTAGAGAAGAAGTTTTGCAGATACGATGGATATCTTCTTAGTCATCGATATGAATTTATTATCACTTATGTTTGACGAAAACTTATCAAATAGACGTGGTGTCACTTTGACCCCCAGCCCAATCTAGTGAATCAACAAGCTATGGATTGTTTTCATGAAATATCAAAACAGGCGATGTCAATTAGCGTTGGTATTATTTTTATTAAATTCCTAAATTGTTTAACAAACGACCGTAGAAGAGTGAGAGAGGTAATAGAGAGCTAGCTGGTAAAATAAGCGTTAAGAGGGAGAGAGGAGACTGCCGGCATGTAACACTATTGATACTGGCTTACGAAAACATCGCACAAACAACACTCGAGCCGTTCCCAAACATAACAAAGCGAGATCTGAATAAAATGCTTGCCACAAGTAGGCACCACTCTCTTCCTCTGTATTTTATCGGATCTTCCCCTCAGCTTGGTTCAACAACAGATGGCCGCTATATATCGAACGGAGGTACGCATTCTTTGTCATCCCATATTTAATAATTACCGATATGTTTTTCTTAACCCAACCATTGGAAGAAAATCGCAAAAAGTCAATGATTTGTCAACTTCATTTACACTTTATAATACCAATTTGAGATTAGGATAAGTTGGTGAGCAAATCATTAGACTCCTAGCTGAGCTAGACTAGCTCACGAGCACTGGTCGGCTCCTGGCTATTGCTGATAATTTTTATTTTACGTTTTGTCGATCTATTCTGGTTTGGGAAATTTGTCTATCACCCACAAGGAGATATAATTACTTCCATAAATACAATAAATTCACCAATGACTTTTCTTCTCTCTTTCTAAGTGTTTAGACAACTTTCCAAATTTAATTTAAAAAAGGCAAATAACTCTAATGAGTTCTATTTAGGCAATATTTGACATTATTTTGGCAGTGGACTGGATTTTGATTGAAAGTGGTAGGTTATATAAATTATGCAAATAAAACTCACCCTTTTATGCTGGTATAGATAACTTACTTAACTGAGAGAGCCCCTTGATAGGTGTTCTCTATGCAAAGTATCGGCCTGGAATGGGCTGAGAGCTTCTTCTGTTTCAGGCGGCTCAGTTCTTATCTTTTAAATCTTTATCAGATCTGTTTTCACGACTCGCCGGAACGCAGCGCTCGGGTACAATATCACAGTAATAAATATAGATTGGGCAATACTATTATAAAGCCAGTTCTAAAATACGGCTTCTAGACCAGGACTCAGAAAAGAAGTTTTGAAATATTTGAGAGAAAGTTTATCCACACGATGATCGAATCTATCTGGAATTAGAGTATTAACATATGGACAAAATAAGTAACCAATAAATAACTACTTACAGAAACTAGTCAATCAATATCTCACGATATGAAGACAAGGATGTTAACATGAGGGAGGCATCTCACCAAGAAACCTCTATAAAACAATGAATGTCTCAATAGCAAGCAGGAGTATAGGGATCGGTAAAAAATTATCAATTAGTTATAAACTTCATTTATCACTTTAAAAAATACGTTCGTATTTACTGATGCGTTGAACGTATTTTCTTGGATACAACCACATGTCAAGTATTCGGCCTAATGTTGCAGGAAATTTGATAAATATTCTACTTTTTTCAGTGTCTAATCGTAAGGAATATGATATCTATAGGCGCTTATGAAGAAATGCTGATATGGGAAGGGATGCTAAACTTCTGCTATAGTTATGCAAGGTGTTTTCTTGACGAGACTTACTACGTCGTCTCAGTTAATTCGATATATGGCATTTGTAGTCATTGTGGCGGCAGATAACTAGATGTTCCAAAATAAAATTACAAATTCCATCCATCATCTATCTATCTAATTTTCCATATATATTCCATATATTTCCATATATTTTCCATAAACTTTTATAATAAGTCATTATTTTCCACAAGTTTTATTACTTATTATATTGTGGTCACCTTAGCACTATCCTTGACAGGTCTCTACTCCACTCGCATAGCCCAAAAATACTACGAAAAATCATTTTATTAAAAATGAAGTAGTTCTGCTCCTTACATTTTAGACATCGACCATATTTCTGGACCGTTATAATAGCTGTTTTTCTATGTTTTAAAGTTTTTTTGTTTTTTTTAAACTGTGTGCTATTATATAAACTGAGAATGGTATGCATCCAAAACTAGAACCCTCCGGTATATGGTTCCGGGAACACAGAAGGGATAGAGGAGAGCCACAAATCACTCGTCACTACATGCCTCACATGTAGCCAATAAGGGACGGCAACATGGCACAGCTCTCCGCAACGGTCAATGTGATTGGTCGAATCAACGCAGTCATTGGTCCTTTGTCGCTCTAAATACACTCCCGATTTAATACAGCTAAGAGGAGTAAATAATGAATAGGTCATCAACTGACATACATTGCATAATTGCTTGCTTTTAACTTTCTTGCATTACGATTTCATGCTGTCATTTTATAATTATACCTATGAATCGAATGACAAAAGTTTGAATGCACTCAATTCAGAGACCGCCTATCTGTTTAAAAAAAAAATCATTTTCCGTTATCGAAACTTTTTTTTGGCATGGTCAGGTTTTACAACATCGACCTAAAGAAATGAACCATCCATCTGGAAAACTGTTGACAATTATGATTTACACAGTTTGTAATGCTGCTGCTTTTTACCTTGAAAAAAAAATCTTTTTTTTTAAAGTGTAGTTTATTTTACACAATGTTTTTAGTATTCTAAAGAATTTTCATGTAGTTTCTGATATTTCTCTATATATGATTGTTTTTAAATTGCATGTACCCCTTTGAGCATTGGCCGACACTTTTCTCAGTTCTTCCACTCTATAATGTAATATATATATATATATATATATATATATATATATATATATATATATATATATATATATATATATATATATATATATATTACATTGGCCAATTTAGGTCAGTCTATCAACTGCCTCCTCCAGTGCCACATGCCACGTCCTGATGGGCCGAAACGTCGCCTTAATAATTAAAAATGCTATTTTTTAAAACTTAGTATTTATTTGACTGCACCCCCAGACCAACTCCTTCTCATATTACATCACGGTCAACCATCTATACATCATTATACATTAGTTTTACAACCTTAAATACTGAATAACCGAGAAAAATATTTCACCTCAATCAAATCACTCTATAGTAATGCTCGTCGTGAAAAATTATGTTTCTTGTTAATCATATTAATCTTCAATAAGTTGATAACGAAATGCGAATAAATTGCTTGATAATATATAAGAATTGGAAGAAAAGCCTTTATAAAAGTTAAGTTTTACAATGAACCTCACGAGATCAACGTCCATTCGTGATAAAACCAGCAGAAGGCGTTCAATCAGAAACTTACTTCAGAGCTAAGTCCAATAAATTTCATATGAAGCACGGGCAAACTAACAGTGTGGATCGAATGGGCTTTGGCCCTCGCTTCAAGGCTGCCCCCTCCCCCCTCTCCTCCCAGTTCCTCCTTGAGGCCGTATTATTTAATTTTGCTCCAGCAGAATGGACGGACAACCTGTAGGATCTCTAAATACAGGTTATGAGTGAGCAAGATTTCTCACTGTACTATATTTTTCTTTGTTTAAATTGAAACCATTAAAATAAACCCAGTATTTTAATTGTATCAAATAACTTTAATGGAATCACATGAAGATTGATAACCAGGTACTTAAGAGTATTAAATGATACGGCGGAAAAGTGAAATGTTGCCCAAGAATTAAGAGTGTGAAAATATACTTTAAAAGTAACAATTTCGTCGTAAACCTATGACTTCCTGTCTTACAGTATCCTTTAATAACACCCCAGTTATCCCTGTTGAACGAATCCGATACCTAGGACTCCACCTGGACAAACGTTCACTTGAAATCCTCGTACAAGACTAAAACGACAAGAAACTGCTCGACTTACTCCAACACACTAGGCAAACGCTCTAACATTTCTATTAATTACAAAACACTAATATACATGACTATAATAAGACCTATTCGGATTTACGGAGTCGAGCTATGGGCTCCACTAAACCATCAAACTCCTCTCATATTCAATCTTTACAATCCAAAATTCTTCGTAAAATCCTCAATGCTCCTTACTTTGTCACAAATAAAATAATTCATAAAAACCTTAATGTTCCCTATGTTTCCGATTTGACAATCCAAATACTTATCCTTCCATAATAAACTTCATAACCATCCGAATCCTCTCGTTTCTAACCTTGCTTCCTCTTCGATTCCTGGTAATCCTCCGAGGCGTGTGAAAATAAGATGATCTCGTGATCTCCTTATGTAGACATATAGTAACAGTGCATTTTGGAAATCGTTCATTCATTCTGCTGTCCCGTTTTTTAACGGCAGTAAGTGTCATGCCAGAACGTTTGAAATCGACTAAACCATACATTATCAACTTTTTTTTTTAATAAAACCTAAAATTTTACAACCCAATAACAATATTGTAATAATCTAACTCCCACTGCATATGCCTTCAACATTTCACAGCCATTATATTTTTAACAATAATTTATATTAGTTCTAATTATTAAATGGAATTCAATGAAATTGATAAGAAGTTATTTCTATACTGTTCTCCAAGTTTCCCTCAAGTTCGGGTCAAATCGAATGCGCCGTTTTCAAACTATAGGCGTATCAAATAACACATTTCCTGATCTGAAAGTGGAATTTTTTTGGGGGGGAGCAATAGTAAAAATTTGATAAAATTGATGCCTACTTTATCTTACGTTTAATAATCCCTAAATTCCCTCTAAATCTGAGCTTGCGGTTTTCGAAATATAGACTTATCAAGGAAAACACGTTTGCGCATATATAAGAGAATGCAGCAGACAGAATTCAATGATTAAACCCAATTCAGAATTGAGCAACATCGAACGAGCCATTTCTGATATATTGCAATATCGACAAATATGTGTTTGGGTATGCGTAAGTACTGGTTAGAATTTAATAAAATTGATATGGGACCATATAGACACCAATACGCACAATTCCTGAACATTTTATGAAAATCAGACGAACAGTAGTAGGTGATATGTCCATTACATCATTTGACTATAGACAGCCAGACTGACACCCAACCACATTTCATCCTTGATGTCTGAAACGTAAAACGCGAGTGGAAATTTTTGATTCTGAGCACAGTTTTTTTTTACCCTCTCGCACGAATACAATACTTCTCTGACTTCGGTAGTGAGGAAGCAAAAAGAATAAACAGCAAAGATATTCATATGCAGGAGCTAAATAACTCTCATTAGTCAACGAAATTTAAACAAATGAAAATCGGATATGAACGTATGAGTTTGTGTAAATTATTTTCCTATTATTCCCACTCCTGGAGTTTGTACTTTTCTTCTTGACTCAAACTGTTTATAAAAATGTTGTTAGAAACCTGTATTCTATCGCAACATATGACTATTGTTACTTTACATCCGATTATTCATACATATTTAAATTATTAATACGCAATGGACATTATTATTTTTTATTTTTTGGAAGATAATGGTGAAGTGATAGTTCAACATTAATTGGCGTGGCATAGAGAGATACGTGTCAGATTTCGCTGGAGAACAACGCGCCATTTTATCTGGCAGCAAATCCGCTTCACTTGAAGCGATTATCTCGACAGGTTTATCAATTGGCCCCTACATCAGCCGGAATTTACCGGCACCGATTTCCCCTCACGTAACGTCAAATTATTGCAATCGCTCGGCGATTACGAAGTACCCACCACCGTCCAACGTTATTAATTGTTATTTATTTTGATTTTAATACTTTTATGGTAATTACGGATGAATTGTTTGAAAATTTCGAAAAAAATATTTTTGTATTGAAATATATTGCTATGCATCGGGGCTGATGTGCGAATTGAAATATATTTTTATGAATTAAATGTAAATAAAGTCAGTAAGTGCAGACAAATTTAAATATTGCAAACACTGTTTATTTCAGGCAAATTTGGGAAAGGGTTTGATTATCTACCCTTAGTGTTCAAAAATAACCATAAAGAAAAATTCAAAGGGAATCGAAAGAAATGTATAACAAAAACTAAGAACTGTTTGGAAAACGGAGGACACACTCGAGATAAAGACAGCAGGGACCTGAACTAGTTTTGCCCAAAGTCGGTCTGCAGTGTGCAAGACCAAGACCAAGACCGCCTTACTATTGCATGACCAAGAAAAAGGCTGTTAAAAAAAAATCGTTTTTGTATATAAAAATTAACGCAAAATAGTTACTAATGCTTGACATTTTTATTTATTATATGTATAGAAGTAGTAAAACCAATATACTTTTTGCATTTAACTCATCCAATTTTTCATTCGGGCTTATTTAGGTTTTCCCTATCTGAAAAAATACAATGATATCACTTATAGTAATACGCTAATTGGCAACTGTAAGAATGTTGCAAGACTCTTGCGCAAGACTCGTCTTGGTCTCGCATTAGGGTAACACTAAACTGAAAGAAATAGCCGAATACTCCTTCATATTCTAGAACCAGATAAGTGATAATATCCATCCAAAATCTGCTCAGGTAAATATGTGTTGACAATCTGGAAAATAATAGAGTAATTAGTCATGTTCCCATCAGCATACTCTAAATGCAATATTCTAAATTTCGAGCACATTGGCTGATTGTTAACAAAGTTGACAGGCGCAAATAAATATTTTATAGCAAATATATATATCTATATGTATATATATATATATATATATATATATATATATATATATATAGAGAGAGAGAGAGAGGGTGAGAGAGAGAGGGTGAGAGAGAGAGAGTGAGAGAGCGAGAGAGGTTTAAATAGCAAATGGCCTTTTTTAGTTGAGAATGTGATTTAGTCTTTTTGAATTGAAAACTTCTTTAGGCGAGTTTTGCACTTTTTTGTGAAGAGTGAATTAGAATGAGCTGTCAGATTTCCAATGTGTAACGTGAAGAGAATTTATCTTGATAAGTGATATAATCAATATCATTATAATATAATGATGTTTTCAATTCTATTGCTTAGTCTAAAGCACACACCTTAGTCTTATGATATGATATTGGTAGGAAAATACTTTTTGAAAAAAACAAACCGACAGGAATTATAACTATATATTACAAGAGTGTGTCTGTGATATCTAACCTTACTTATTCCTATAATACGTAGAAGTATTATATTTTTAAATATGTCTACTATCTTCTGATATAGAAATATATTATATTAAATACAAAGAATTGCGGTTTCTGAACCCCTCACTCGTCGTAGAAAAGTGGAGAACCATAAACCTAGCAATATAGCTTTTTATATGAGGTAAATAAAATATTAAGTGAAACGTGATACACTCAGATTACAAAATAATTAAAAAAATTAGTTTTATCATTAACTGGATTTCATTAACTTAAGGAGTATAGAACAGTATAAAATAGGCGGAGGATAGAAATGGCCAACAACAATCAGGTTTAATAAAGGAAGAAAATAGTTGGAATAGATGAGCGGAGGAATACAATGGCCTAGTAAGGGTGTGAAGTGTAGGGGAAACCTGATTGGCTCTCGCCCTCCTCTTTCTACCCTATTCAACCTTTATTGCTCTCTGATTGGTCAGTGAACGCTTCCGGGGGTCCTTGTCTGGTCTTGGAGCACTCAAGTCTCAATAAAGCGCTATGTATGATTATTTGATTAGATAATAGATTCTAGATTTCAATAAGAATCTATAATGAAAGATTTCGATATTACGAAAGAGATTTTTATCCGAAATTATTTTTAGAATACCAATCTTTGGAATAAAAACTAGATTATGGATTAATTCAATAGATTTTCATGAAGAGATTCACGAAGGAGGGTCTTTCGGGCTGAAGCCTCCCCTTTCTTAATTGAAAAAAAAATAATTTATCGTTAGTCCATGTTTCTGTTCCTGTCCACCAGTACTCTTTAATTCCATCCTTACTCAGACACAGTCCGGTATCTTGGCTTTCATTTAGACCGAAGACTAACGTGGAACCCACATACTTGACTCAAAAGACAAGAACTCAACCGACGATACGGCCAACTATACCGACTACTAAACAGAAAATCTAAACTTTCCATTGAAAACAAGCTACTAATCTACAAGACAATACTGAAACCTATTTGGACTTACGGACTAGAACTGTGGGGATCAGCAAAATTTTCTAGCATCAAGCGCATCCAATCCTTCCAGTCAAAAGTCCTTCCAACAATAGTCGATGCTCCTTTCTATGTAACCAAAAAAACCGTACATCATGACCTCAACATCCCATTTTTCCTAGACCTATAGAATTCTCCAAATTTCAGCAGAACCTTACGTACCACCCAAATCCTCTTGCACAATTCCTATCAAGCACCTCCCATCCCTATAATCCTCCAAGAAGGTTGAAACGGCAGTGGCCTCGCGATCTTTTGTAGATTGTATTCCTTGGAGTTCTGGCAATGGCCAGATTCTTCACTCAAGGCATGTGTGTATGTGGCTTAAGTGCTCTCGATCAATCTCCGCTGGCTTTAGTACCAGTGACGCGGTTGAAAGAGTAGCGCAGGATTCTCCTGGAGTTCCCTCGCCTGATTTTATATAGGTATGCATGTGTTTTTTTTTTTGTTTAGTTTTAATTTTCTTATTTTTTTAGGTTATTCTATTTTATTATCTATTATATATACTTTTGATTATTATTTTGTTTCTATTTATTTTATTTTTTTTTGTACATATAGTGTAAATGTCATCTACACTATAACTTACCTACTCTAACCAATTTCCAAGAGACAGATTGTTGTAATACTCAATAAAGAAATTAAAAAAAATAAGTCCTTGTTTCTGTGAAAGATTGGAGTTGAATAACTATTAAATGTAAGAAAAATCTATCAATAAAAGCATTTGTGTTCCTGTAATTATCTTTTAACTTTTTTATGGGGAGAGGATTTATAAAATCACTTTAACATTATTTCATATGTTTCATTATTTATTTATTTAGAAATATAATAATCAGTCACATGGACAGTATTTATTGTGAGATATGAACACATTCACTCCATATATACAAAACACAAAAAATTAACAAAAGTAAAATCATAATTAAATAATAATCAAACAACTATGTACAATAAAAAATAAAATAACCTAAAGATAAGTAAAATAAAAACATAGAAACTCAGTCGTGCCTATATACAATCAGGTAGGGAACCTCAAGCCAGGCTTGTCCCTGCAACTATAGAGGGAAAAGCAGGACTCCAAAAGATCCCTGCGCTACTCTTTCAGCCGCGTCACTGGTGCTAAAGCCAGCATTTTATACATTAACATGATTTTCAGGTTTTTAGAGACCTTCCGGGAATAGATCCAGCCTCTATATAGTTGGTACTTTAAATTTATTAATCATCAAAGCCAATATGGTACAACTAAATCGGTGCTCGCCTATCGTCAAAAAAGTAATAATTTAAATATATATCATGCCTTTAAATATCTGAAAAAATTTTAAAAATTAAATACTGCTGAGGATAAACGAAATATTTCTGTTTCTGAAAGTTCTAAGAAATGAAACAGTACACTTATATAATAAGGAACCAGTTTCCAGGAAATCCAAGTAAAGCAGATAAAAAAAAAAAAAACAACCTTTAAGGAAATCTGAGTATACTTCTATATTCTATTAGCTGAAAGAAATTGAATGAGAGTGAAACTTGAAGACCCCTTTTTACAATTTTGAACGTTTCCTTGTGTTTTTATTTACATTCAGTCGAAGAAATTTATTTAAGTTAGTCTATTTTCCTCTAATTTCTTTTGTAATAAAAGGACATTTTATTTAACTGTATTCAGCTGATCCAAAATAATTGTAGATAGTAAATACATTTATTATTAGAGTGCTACCAATGGGTAGTTTCTCAACAAGCGTGTTTCATATTATTTTATTCCTCTGTACAGTTGTAAATATCATAATAAAAGTTTTAAAAAAAAATACATTTTATACTTTAAATATACTCTTTTTGTAATTATGGAGCATCTAAAAATGAAAAAAAGAAATTAACAATGAAAATTATTTACAATATTTTGATAGTAGCTTAAATTATGGAAAAATCCTGATTGTTTAAATTATTTTTAACAAATTTCCTTATTAATGCATACATTTTTGAGTTAGAAAACGCTTAATAAATTTTAGTTTGGTAAAGTGTTTTATAATTTTTCCCATTATATTAATTGAAATATTTTCCTCAATCATCAATAATAATATAGTTTATAATCAGAACGACTTCAAATTTAATTTTTGTATTTTTCAAGGCATTAAAATAATCATTACATGCGTGACCGACATAATTTGTGCTATAAAAGATAACACAGTGTTAAGGAATGATAAAACCGTTATTTAGTTCGGTACGTAACTTTGGACTCAAAAATCGGAAACTCTGTGAGAAAAAAAACGTGTTTTCATCAATTTGCATAATGTTTGTAATATTTTTTGAGTGCACGGATGGACCAATTTTTAATGTCGATGGCTTAAATTATTAAAAGAGATCACGTGAACCTTTTAAAACAATTTAGACTTAAAACACGAAAAAGTTATTGAATAAAATGTATATAATCTATTCGTTGAAAGTAATGATTATAATGATAAAAGGTAATTGAAGTAATAAATATCTTAGTAGATTGTTAGAAAAATTGGCGTATGGGAATATTTAAACTTGGTAGGGTTCGTTTCACTAAACTAGAGTTCCTGGGAATAATGTTTCTTTTCATATAACTGTCATATGACTGGCGGAGTGGCCGAGCGGGCTGACGCGGGCGCACAGCTACTTCCATTGCCAGGCAACTTGATAACCGAAGTTTAAGATGAACGAATAATTACGAGTTCAAATCCCGGTGCTCAGGGTACTTTTAACTCGGCATAATTTCCCCGCCCTTAATCCAAGCCCGGGAAAAATCCCGTATAGCCTAAAAGGCAAGGAAGTGGAGACAAAAAAAGGATCGTTCATATGTGCCGACAAAAGAGTGTTGAGCTTCTTTTGGTGGTAGTAGCCACCCGACTAATATATCAAGTTTTAAATAATCATTAAGTTCCAAATAACCTAAAAACATCTTTGATTAGCTATTTAAAGTAATTTATAAAACGGTGTGATATTAGTTCCGATGCACTACTCCTTCGGCCATCTTGGTTGATGGCAGGTTATCCACAATGTTTCAAATAAGGCTTACAACAGCCTAGCACCAGGAAACGCCACTATTGTGGAGGAGTTGTCTTGTCCTCTCCACCTCACCTCCATTTTAAGTAAATATAGAAATTATATCGTTTAAGTTACATATTACCCGATTTTTTTTTTAAGTTAGCATTCTTTTCCCTCCATTTCCACTTCATAGAAAATAAATATCGATTGAACACCGTGCTAACAACATTTTAAGATATTGCAATTTCATTTTTTTTTTTCATCAGTATCTAATATCACACCGTTTTATAAATTTCTTTAAATTTTTAATCATAGTCTTGTTGAATACAGTTTTTACTTTCCATTTGAATATCCAAATGGATTTTAATTGAATTCCTAGCTTCCTAAGTACTGTTATTCCTAGTTATTTTGGATACTAATCGGAAAAAGTACAGGGGTTTGTGATTATCATTGGTGGGAAACAAAAATTGAAATTGTTTTACTTTCTTTAATAAATAATACAATTATAGATGAAGTGTCACAATTAAAACAAAACTTACTTTAATCAGCTTCTTTAATTTAGGATAACCAAACTGAAAAGCATTAATAATAATAAATCTTCAAATTAAAAAAAACAAAAAAAAAACAGGCAATATATAAACACAATAATCATAAATAATATTAGAAATATATAATGGAAAAAAAAATGATTGATGTAATATGTGCCTATAAATAACATTGAAAATATAAAGTTTGCTTAATCGATATACTGAATAGACAAAAAAGTCGACAAATTAAATAAAAAGAAGCTCGTAATATATATTCTAAAGGTTGTATTTGGTAACAATGGTAATGAACGTAAGGTGGAGGTTTCATGAGAGCTGACAAGACTACCCCTCCGCAATAGTGGCGCTGCCTGGTGTAAATATTATCTGAAACATTGTAGATAAGCTGGAAAAACCAAGATGGCTGAAAGATTATTGCTTTGGAACTCGTACTTGCAAATCAATGCCCTTAGGGTAAATAGGGTTTCCCAATTTCTGTGTATGGTTCATGTTTTTTAAATTAAAATATTTTTTATAATATTATTTAAAATGTAATATTAATGTTAACTCATTTCTAAAAATCTTATAATAATAAGTAATTTCAATTTGGGATTAAGGATAAGATGTAAAGTATAGCATACGTACAATCCGATTAAATGTAATCCGATTATGTTTCATAATACCGGCCTAGGCTGATCCTCCAATCCTCCGTCCTGCTCTGGATGGCCATGTGCCGATAATTTCTTCTGCGGTTGACGCAACATGGGCAAGAGTTGGGACGTTATCGTTGGTAGAAAAAATATAAAAAACTGCTTAAGATAATTTTATGATTATCTTAAAAATCTCCAATGTTGGTTTCAGGCACTCCACGATATACCATCTTCGAATCCACTTTATGAATCTCGTTCCAAGATATTGAACTTTTGAAGATATGTTACCAGGGATATTAGGATCATTGATTGCTTATATATAAAGAAAGACAGAAGGCGTAACAGATGATTAATCTAAAATATAACCATGCAAAAACAAAAATTAAAAAAAAAGTAAATAAATAAAAATACCGTAAAGATGTGGTACCTTTGGGACATCCCGCAAAATTTAGTTTGTAGTGATTCTGTGGTGGATACACTGTGTTGCTTCAATCAACATGATCAGCGCATGTACTGTGCTACTACCTTGTGGCACACTGCTCTTCTTGAGGCACAAGCGAATGCTTCATGAAAAAAAAAATTGAAAAAGCAATGGAAATAAATATAACCTAACGAAGCAGAACGAGTGTAGTGAACTAGGGTTCTCAAACTGGCGCAAGGTAGTAGCGTAGTACATGCCTATACAAAGCACGTTTTTGCAGATTAAACCAACCGAGTGTATCCACCACGCAATCACTATAAATTTTACTAAATTTTACCCGCTGTCCCAAAGTTACTCACCCAGTCTTGCTGATCGGATGTTTTGTTTTGAAAAACGACAAACCGAAAATATGAGAGTCCTCGACACAGACACCTTTTTATCAAACTTTTAACATCCATCTATCACTTCGTGAATGGATCTTATTGTAACCTACAATTTTTTTTATCAACTAACATTTTCAGAAACGGGTTTCTAAAAACTCATGAATTCCGATCTTTTTTACGCTTGATTCTTAAGATAATCTGATTTTTAAAGAAATAATGTCGCATACATTGGGGTTGGAGGTTACCCAATAATTTTGTAGGCCACCTTTTTTCTATGTTTTGTGATCAAACCTTCTGGTAAGAAAGCAAATTCAAGTAGAAAACAAATGGCGTTCATGAGTTTTTAGTAGCTCATTAAATAGACGAAGTTTACTGATCTCCAAATTGAAGACGCTCAATATTTTAGAATTTTCGTAAATAAAAGAATTATAGGTTACGAGAAGATGAAGCCATTTACGTAATTCTAGAGGGATGTTAATAATTTAATAAAAGGTGGTCTCTACCGCGCTGGTTAAATAAATAAAATGCGATTCTTTCAAGTTATCGACTTTTTATAGTTTCTTGGAACTAATTATTGGTACCTTTACATTCTAATGTGTACCTCTATATTTTTTATATAAATAAAAAATAATTTCAGTTTGAGATTAAAATACTCAACAAAGTATATGTACCAATTATCTTCAAGACTATGAAATTGAGATAGTTGAAAATAAATATTAAATAATCGAAGGTTATTTATATCTGAAGAGAAGGGCAGTTAGGCTGATCAGTCAAAGTAAAAATTGCAAAAATAAATTATAATACTTATTTTAACTTATTGCCGACGTTTAGACCCGAAGCTCAGCTCTAATGAAGCCCTGAACTTCGGGTCGAAACGTCGGCAAATGTTAAAATAAATATTACTATTTTTTTTTTTTTTTTTGCCATTTTTACTTAGACTGATCACCCCAACTATACTTCTCTTCTTTATTCACTACAGTCAACCATCAATTCACAGTTATTTATATCTGTTTTTATGAATATTAGTTATGAATATGTTCCTTTGTATATGTTTGTAAAAACCATTATTTCTATAACTTTTAAAATTCAAACAGAATCATGAAACAAATATTTGTACTTGAAGCTCTAACACTAGCATCCCAAAATTTACAGATTATTGCTCGAGAGGGTTTTAAATTGTAATTAAAAAAAGAAAAGAGTATTAATTAGAGTTAAACAAGTTATTCAAAACATTAAGCGATCGTTTTTCTACTTTTCTACTTGGAAGCTTAATTATCAATCGAAAGCTTTTGAAACGTAATAAGATTTTAATTATAAATTAAATTTAAAATATGATAAGTTCTTCTGTTTTTTTTATGTAATACTAAAAAAAAAATCCCAGTGTTTGCCACCTCAATCGGTTATTTAATTCTTGTGTGCTGTGTTGTGTAAAGTAAATTAATAACCTTTAAGAGATTCGTTCTAAATTAAAAAAAAAGAAAAAAAACATTTGAAAACAAGGTTTTCATCCCAGTCTCGTATTCTCTCTCTCTCTCTCTCTCTCTCTCTCTCTTTTTCTTTCTCTCTCTCATTCTCTAAGAATTCCTATTGTTTTTAATAAGATGCTTGTTTCATTTCAGATGAGATAAAGGACAGAACTCCTGGTTTAAAAGTAAATAATTACACTTTTTTGTTTGTTTATTTTCCCTTTTGACTTACAAATACACGGCACTAAATACAGTTATTGAAAAATGTACATTATTTAAAGGTTGTGATGATTACTTACTTTGCAATTATATATTTTTTAAATTAACCATAAGTTGATGGTTATATTTGCAATTTTATGCCATGGCTTCAGCCCGGAAGCTTTTTTTTTATATTTATAACGATAACTAATTAAAAAAAAAGGAAAGAAATTAACTACCTATATGAAATAGTGTTTAAGTGGTTCTTGAAGTTTTATTAAATATAATTACACGAACAATAATATTTTAAGAGATAGTTTTTAATATTTTTTTCTATAAAATATGGTTATATTTTTCCATTTTGGGATAGATCTGCCTGTGGTGATGGCTTAATAAGACTAACAAGAAATCAGCAAGACTAAACTTCTATTCTTAGGGATCGGATCATATAAATTATATTCAATAAATAATACAATAAAATTTGTCACAGTATTGAGTTACTAAGCTATAACCAGGACGACCCAACTGTTAGAGCAAATTATTTGTTGAAGGAACAAAGCAATGTGTCTCGGGAACATCCTATAGGCAAGAAGTGAGGAGAAAATAATTAATGAAGAAAGATCGAGATTATGAACTAATTTAACATGGTTTATTACAAACAGATGACAACCTCCGATGGTTAGTAGTAATAAGAAATGATTAGATATATATTGTGAAACAATTTCATTATTATTAGTAAAACATAAAGATTGAATGGACTACTGTATCACTATTATTAGAGTCCTTGGATATGAAGTAATGTAATATTACTCAATAAAGAAATACGTTTAAAAAAATAATAATAAAAGTAATACTAGTAGGAAAGAAGGAGACTCATTTTTCAGGTTGAAAATAAAATATAATACATCATTCGAAAAGTAAGAAACAATAATATGTAACAATTAAAGTCTTAGAAGAAAATGGAGAATGATGAAAAAAATATGAATAATAATTTTTGAAAATTAAATTTTAAAAATCCAAAATAAATAGAAAATTTAAAATTTATTTATAAGCTTGGTTAACCAAAAAAAAAAAATTAATACATCGAATTGCCGTTACGATCTCTAAATAGAAAAATTGTTACAAATGCTTAAAACATGACGAAATAATTATGGATTTATGCTTATATGACAACATTAGGAAAAATAAAAATGAAATTCTTGAAGATAATGCACAGCCTCAAAACATAACTACAAAAGGTAAATAATAAAGATAAATAAAAGAGCATTTAACTGTTATTTGTTATTTAGTTAATGAAATTTACAACTGTATAAACAATACAACTAGTAAAAATGCACACATTAGAAATAATAACATGAACAGACTGGAATAGATATTGCCCAGGGGTAGCACTCCTTGTTTAATTTTAGGTAAGAAGATCACGAAGCCAACTTCTTTTCAGAGGCCTAATGAATATTTAACTGAATTATAAAAAAATAAAGTATTTACACTGGAAAGGAATAATAACTTTCGCAAAATAAAAATATACTAGAATTATCCTTTCTATTACGTATAATTTATTAAACATTTATACAATACATATAAAGTTCAAAATAAAATGATATTTTAGAGAATGTTGAAAAATATTTTCTGTAAAAAAGAAAAGTTATTTACCGGAGCAAAATGTTTTCAGAAAAAACTTTTTTTTTTTTCAACTTGTTTATTGAGAAATATTACAACCTGTCTCAGTTAAGGACAGTTATAAAGTTCAGAGTTCAGAGAGCACATTCCGTACCTTTAAAAACTAAATAAAAATAAAATATTCTGCAAACTTTAAAAACTATTCTTAAGCTTGGCCAAAAAAACAAAACATAAAAACATCAAAATACTCTTCTAAAAATGTTTAAAAATATTTTATCGTACTCTTGTGACAGATGTGCATTCCGGTAAAAATATTTCAAGCAGTGTTTCCGGATCGATAAAAATAATGGTAATAACCATTTGTTTAATAAATTTAACCCCGAAATGAACTAAAATATAAAACAGCTCGATTTGAGTATAAATGTAGTTATAAAATTTGGTTGGTGAGTGAATGTTGTGTTGTGATTTTTAATTTTTTTCTATTGTGTTATAGGCCAATCTAATTGTTTCAGTGTATATATATATATATATATATATATATATATATATATATATATATATATATATATATATATATATATATATATATATATATATATATATATTGGTAGATAATGAACGTATGCGAGTTTAGAGAAAAAAAATATATAAAGCAATAAGCTATTAATTACAAATCGTAAGCAATAAACTAATTACTGCCTACAATTAAAGAAGAAAAAAGAAAAAGATTTTTTCTGGTTATGTAAACAAATATCTGCAATACAGCGTTGTAATGATAGCTATTTGAAATAGTCGTAAATTACGTGCTTTATCGTTGAGTGGTTTTTCGGGGCCTATAATTTATATTCTTATTCCATCGGAGTTATCTCGCTTGTAGCGGGAGTGTGTTTCTCCCTCCGTCCTAATACCGGGGTCCCGCAGGGTTCAATTCCACGGCCCTATTGTTTGTTTTATTCATGAAATAAATTGTCTTGACGCCCGAATTCCGAATGTGAATATATACCTTATGGAAATGATTTACAAATATGAGAATATGTTTGGATATGAATCAAAAATGAAACGAGCGACAAGGTATTTTTTTTCATTTTAAATCTTACTTCAGGGTACAATTTCTGTATCTGCTTTTGCATGAGTTACCCGTCACCATTTGCAAACAAAAAATGTTCAATTAATGTTTGTTTAAATTTTTTTTTAAATTTCTTCTTTGGAGTTTTTTTTTTTACATAAAAGAAAAAGTCTGATAGTAAATGTCAGGGTATATCATTTACAATTACATCTCTTTATTTATTTATTTTTAAATTATACCTAACTTTTCAGATCTCATTTTATGTTATAATTAAAATCGATACAAAATCGTTTATAAATTTCTTGGTCTCTAATTTTTTAGATCCTTTCATCCTTTAACAAGCGAACAAATTTTAATATACTGTTTTGACGACAAACTCTTCAGCATTTTATTTTTTAATGGTATTTTTTAGAGCTTTAAAATACAGAGCACGGTACGTTACATAGGTATTGATACCGCTACCAAAACTTATCAGTTACCTAGTTTTAAAGTCAAGTAAAACGTTTTTTTTTTTTTTTTTTTTTCGTCGGCCCAAGACTCCCACATAAGTCCTATACTGCACCAAGTAAAATTTTTAGATGACCTTATATGTTTTCGAAAGAAAGCAAAAAAACAGAGACTATGATTCTTTAACTCTCTGTAAAATTCTGAATCCAACGATACCCCATTCTTTTTTTTCTCACCTACCTCGCTTTTTCTGCTAAACCAGATTTTTCTCCGTCTAGGAAAGAGGGCTGGGGATACATGTCAGAGTTAAAAGACGCCGGCGCAAGGATTCATATTCGTAATATTCAGTATATCAGCTTGCAGAGCAACGAGCTGCAAAACTCGCGTTAGAAAGCTTGGACACCCTCTATTCCCTTAACCTCCTTCCTCCTTCCCCTATATTCCATTCATGGCAGTTATACATGGCATGACATTGCAGTTGCTAATAAACCAATTTCGATGCTGACTGAAATAATATATGTGGCCTAAAATATCTCTCTATGAAACGCTAAAAAATCTAATTAACGGATCTGTCGTTGCCCAATTGTACCATCAACGTTTCGATTTACTCACTTGACGTTGTGTTGCAAACAGCGTTTCAAAGGAGACCCAGCCAGCTCCAAACACAAACACTCTGGTAAAGCTAACAGATACAAATACTAAGCACATACAAATAAGGTTGCGAATGATCCAACTGCCTTAAACTCAAAACTAATTATGCACCCCTTCTTGGAGCCCCAGGGGCCAAACGACTGTGGACAAGCCGCATTCACATTCAAACGCGACAAATTTTACAAGAGACTCGTCCATATCTTGAGAAAGTTCTCCAAATATAACATAATAAACCGTCTCCAAGAAGTCAAGAATGAATTTATGAGACCCTTGGATAACAGAACGTCAATTGATTCAAATTGATCCACAAGATAAATCTTATTACATTCCGAAATACCGCGAAAATTGTAGTAATTCTGAATACCGTGGCATTTAAAATTAATGTCTTCGATCAATAGATTCACTGAATAGGGCGAAGTGAAAAGAAGGGGGGAACATGTACGAAAAGCACTGAAGGATAAATTCTGCAAAATATTTCAAAATAATTCACCAAGAGAAACCATCTCAAAGAACAAGACAGGATAATTCATAGATCTCTAAGTCATGAGGTAGTTGGCATTCTATAAACCGTAAGTTTTATTAACTACCACTGTGTTATATTTAAATCTTATTTTTTAAAATTTTTATTATTATTGAAATATACAAATGTATTTAACGATAAATATGAACAAGTAACATGACATGTACAACATGAAGAAAAACTACCCATTGGTAGCAATAGTAGAACCAACCACTTAATTAAATCAATGCATATTGATTAATTTTATTCCTAATCTTGATTTAAATTTAATTAATTGATTTATTTAGTTGGCAGTTGGCTCAAGTTTCCCCATTCTATTTTAATTTATCTATAAATAGAATACATATATTAATATTCACTATTTTTATATGTATATATAAATTGAAGGGATCTGTAGCTTTATATATCTATAAGCCCTCTCTATATATACAACCTATGTAGGGTTTCTATCTATCTTCACATGGCCTCCATTTTGTATTCCAGCGGCTATATGCTGGCAGACGTGCATTTTTCTCATCAGGCCTGTGGATATGATCAATTTATAAGGACAAAGCTTAGTATGAAATATGACACCTTTTTTGTCACGGGCTCCAGGACTAAAAGGGTATAGAAGTCATTGCTGGAAATTTTTGTTTCATTCATTAAAAATATCAAAAAGTTTCTTTCTTTATTTCAAAAAGTGACCAAGGTATCATGAAACTATTCTCATCCATTTAGTGCTTCATTATAGTTTGTCTCGTAAACTATAAAAAATAGAGATATCTTATCTTTTAAAACCTAAAAAAAAAAAGTTATAAATAACTAGTGTTTTCCAAAATCTTTCTTGGTCTTGCACTTTGCTAGACCAAGACCAAGGCCGCCTAGCTGTTGCAAGACCAAGACCAGGACTGGTAAAAAAAAATAGATTTTTTAAATAAAAATTAAGGCAAAATAGTTGCTAATATTTGAAAATTTAGTTACTATTAGTATAGAATTGATATAACCAATATACATTTGCCTCTAATTTTTCATTCGGGCTTAGTTAGGGTTCTCCTATCTTAAAAATTACAGTAATATCTCTGTAATAATAAGCTAATAAGTTATTGCAAGACCGTTGCGAGACACTTGCGCAAGACCAAGACCATGACCAACACTCCTCTCGGTCTCTCATTTGGGCAACACTATAAATAACTCATCGCAAGCATAGCATTTAAGAAACATTCTGGAAGAATTACGATTTTTCTCGAAAAATAGATGTTTTTGGAATGAAGGAACCATGAAGGAACTTTCACGGCAAAATCTTCAAAACGCAACATCTGCACTGTTAGTGCAAAATGTCGTATGTAAAATTTTAACACGATTATTCTAATCGGTGGTACAGAACCGTTTTTATGAAATTGATAATATATATATACAGGTTGCCCCGTAAGTAATCCTTTGTAGCAGTTAATTGTAGTCATATTTGCAAAAAATCGCGGGTACTTTTAGGTGACTGGGTTTTTGGTGGATGGAGAAAATCACATAATTTCTTCACACGAATTGAGGTGAATCTCAACATATTTCCTAATAAATCACAACTTAATTAATATAGACTTAAAGCTTATTAAACTAGGAAGTTTTTCTAAAAGAGGAATAAATATAGTATAGTTAAAGGGCGACAGCAAAAACAAACACAAATAATTTGTAACTTTTTTTTAAACGGAACTTAGTTGTGCATGCCCACCTAATAGTGCTATTTAAATAGTTTTAACTACGACAAATTATACTTTCGTTTAAAGTAAATTTTTTCGAGTTTACTATAGAGCAATATTTAATTACTTAAATTGAACATTTTTAAATTATCACTTCCTATTCAACAAAAAACAGGTACAACTTAAAAAAAAAATACAAATTTTAAATTTCCCACATTTCTTTAAAACACAACATCTGCACTGCTAGTGCGAAATGTTGTATGTAAAATTTTAACACGATTATTCTAGTCCGTGGTACAGACCCGTTTTTATGAAATTATTAACATCCGCCTGAAACTTCGTAAATAGTTTCATCTCTTCGTTAGCTACAAATATTTTATTGGCGAAAATTCTTGGAATTGGTGCATTTTCAATCTGGAGTCCGGAAAACTTTGTCTATTTAACTAAGTACTAAAAATTCATATATACCCGTTTGCCTTACACTTCAATCGTAAGGTAATATCGTCACAAAGTAGGAGAAAATGATGGCCTCCAAAAATATTGGGCCGTCTGGCGTAACCCGATATTTAAAAAAGATAATACAAATAAAAAAAAAAAGTTTATAGCCTGTAAGAATGTTCCCTTTTAATAGTTGTGTTGGCCCATGAGAAAAGCTTATTTCTGAGGGTGGTGTCGTGTTATGGGCCTCTTCGGTACGAAGCCTAACTTAATAACCGGGCCCTTTTCAAGCCACCTTCACGCGCTTCACTTCATCCTCCCCCTAACAGAATACTTTACCGACTACCTTATTTTATAAATGTTCAACTCCTAACTTCTGGGCTAAGGAACCATGTTAAAAAAAAATTAAATAATTCGTATTTCTGCTAATAAAATGGTATTCATACAAAAAGTGCTAAGAATTTTAAATCCCTTAAATGTGTTAAGGTAATGAAACCTATTTAAGATTTGTGTGTCAAACATGGCTGCTCGATTTCTATACGGTCAGGGTCTATTAAAACTCGTGATAATGTTAAAAGATTCTCGTATTTTGTTTACTATGTTAATTTTAAGGGAAATGAAACTTAGGTAAAGACTGCGGATTCATCCAGAAAAACTTGCACGAAAAAGGTAAAAATCCTTAAAGCGTAAGTTCAAGGAGAATGTTTTTCAACCACAAATTAATTAGACACCTGTAATTATAAATAACAGAAGTAACTTCTTATGATAAAGGCTGATATTTATTTAATTCAAGTAACAAGAATTTTCAAACTCAAGATGTTGCCCAATAAAATAAATAATAATTATCGCACCGATCTCCAACCGACGTCTTCATCGATGAGTTTAGGAACGGTCTTAAAGATTTTCTATGCCATAAACAAGTTCAGCGTGAATTAAAGATCTTGCTAATTATAGAAACATTTTATTACTTTCAATTTTACACGTTTTGAACTTTACTTGTAGCGTCAATGATGAAAAAAAAAAAAGATTTTATAAATGTTATAATTACTAATAATATAATAAGAAAATATTGTGTGCAGAGTTTACACTAAGAAGAAAAGTTACAATATTAACTTTAATTAAAAAAAAAAGTTTAAATCTAAGCCTTGATTTCTCCTTCATGGGGCGGGTTTGCTGTTGTAATATAGGGAAATGTATTCTGTGTTGTATGTTTACATTTCATGGAGACCCTCGAAACCAGTCCTGATGTTAATTCTTACATTAAAATTCAATTCATAAACAACAATATATTTAAATTAAGTTTAAGTACGTCCATTTAGGGAACCCTAGAGAGAGATGGCAAGATAGAGAAATTCTTTATTTATAAGCAATGGTGAACGAATAAATTTCATTAACATGTGTAGTTATTATAGATATTATACAGATAAAATTTGTATTAATTTATTTATGAATACATGTCATTATGAATATCATTAAAATATATTCCTCGACATGTGTTTTTCTTTATGTTACATTTTTATCTCTCTCTCACTCTTGTACTAAATCCCTTATAATTCATTATTATAATCGTTTTTAAGCCATTAGAATGTTAATTAATCGTCGAAATATCAATCTATACCGATTTAGGTAAGTCAGAAATACCAGAAAATCTAGGATCACAATTTAAGGGTGAGGATAATGGAAAATCCCGAAAATGTAAGAAGATTATCGAGGAGGATACAATTGAGGAATGAAGCCGTCGTTGGATGAAAACCCTTAGGAAATACTTCTCCGCTGTACAATCTCGGCTAGATGAACAATGGATCCTCCCGGACTATTGGGTTTCACAATTCCTTATTAGGTGGCATGAGGGTGTTCTAGCTAAGCTACATAGCCTTGGCTAGGACATAGATCCCCAATGCTCCACTTGTGGGGTGTTGGAGACTGATTGGCATGTGGTCACGACCTGAACTGCAATAAAAGCAATAATGGTGAGAACCGCGGTTATTTCCTGATGAGAACTGAGGATAACTTCCCGCGGTTCAAGAATTTCATTTATGGCTGGAAGGAGGCAGGTGGTCAAGCACACCTCAACATTGGAGCCTAAAGAACAGGGCCTCCTCCAAGAAGACCACTGGAAGACGGTCATCCTTGACCAGAGGTAACAATTCATTCTGTTTTACTTGCAGTAATGCGTTGTTGTGCAGTCATGCATAACTGCATAACATCCCACTACTGCAAACACGGTAAAAGGTAAGGGAGGGTGGCAAGTAAATAAATAAAAAACAATATAATATTTTTAAGTTGATTTTGTGTGAGGTTACGAAAAAAAAAGTTTGAACTTAATGGTCTGAATTAAACCCTGTATTGGGTGTAAGTTTGGTACCAGCCCTCAAATAATTACTTATTATTAAAAATAATTGTAATTAAAAGTTAATATTTTTAAATTTTGATGAATTCTTAAAGGAAGTTAGTCGGTGATAAATACTCAGGACGCAGTCTTTTCTAATTTTTGCCAACGTTTCAACACAAACATGTGAGTCATCTTCAGGGCGTGGTTTGAGCACTGAGGATGTTCAAGTACTGACCTAGTGGTTTTAGTTTTTTTTTTTTGTTTCTTTTATGGTGAAGGTAGCACCTTGTTAAGGTAAATTGAATTGTTGTACAATAAGAAAATTTTGTAAGGAAAAGAAAAAACATGTGTTTTCTGCCAAATAAATAAATAAATCTCCATATGTGAAGAAACGTTCTGATCGATGAGCTCAGCGTTCAGTTTATGAACTTCAACAATCATTTATTATTTTATTTTATTTAGTCGGCACTGATCCGACATTAACACAATAAATTTAACTCAACACAATTATTCTGTTATTCTGATATAAGTCGAAGGTCCTACTTGGTCTCATAAGTAGAGGCGGGAGGATTATCTGTTCCTATAGTGAGGTTATCCAACACGGACGGAGGGTGAATACTGCCTATTAAAGAAGCCAGAGCAGAGGAGAAGGGACTAGGGACTCCACTGACCCAGCTTGATCGGCGAGGCTTCTGGCACCCTCCTCTATAGCCTCCTCTCATTGAATCCACTCTATGATTAATAGGAGGCTACTCCCGGCCCGCCTCCCCATCCATCTTCCTCCTCGTGAAATATGTTTCCCTCCCCTTGATGGCCCTCCTTGATTTTATACAATGCTCTTTTTATCATAAGTCTGCATTAGCGTCGATTTATTTAATCACGAATGGGTTATGCACTCCGCTAATCTGTTAAAATAACCTCTCGGCCTTTTTAGCCTTTGTCTCGAGATGGAAGGGCGCTCTAAGCTTTCTAATCAATAGATTAATGGATGATATCCCAACTTTTAATAACGCTAAGTTTCCTACTCCCTTAGCTAACTAAGTTAGAGGAAATATGATGATCGATCAAAGACTTTATTATCTAGATCTCACTTAATTTTCTGCTGTTTGGAGTCCGAAAAAAAAGTAATTTAAAAAATAATGTTTTACTGACATTTGTTTCTGATGAAATAGCTGCCTATAAAACATTAGTGATTATTTAAGGCCCGTGAGGGACAGTAAGTATTTAAAGAATACAAAAAGTCTAATATTCGATATTTAAAAAAGGTATAAATAGAAATAGAAATCTTTATTCTCGGACTAGTCCATTAAGAATAACAATACTGTTCATATAAATTAATAATAAATCTGGCCAAAAGAACAATTACGATAAGGAATAACTAAAATACAAGTAATAAAATAAGTATAAACATAGCTCTTAGGATATATTAACGAAAACAGATAGGTAATATGGTTACAACTCAACAATATTGGAACTAAAACAATAACATAATAATCAATAAATAAAATAAGAAAGGAACGCTAAATAAATTTTATAGGCAAAGCATTTTAGTGAAAGAATATACAAATTAAAAAAAACAAAACTACTGTATATAAATGATTTACATTTGTTCCTTAAGAAGTTTAAGTGAATACACAAACGATTAAAAAACAAAACAAAAAAAAAACCTGTACCACTACGATCCATGAATGGTCTTGGGTTCAGTACTATTTAGGGAAAGCACTGTTTCTAGGTCAATGGTTGTGCAAGGAGGTGATTTGACCGAGACCACGCTCAACCGCCAGGTTTTCTCCCTTAATTAATTGTTTAATTAAGGGTACCCACTTCATAGAGGCTGGGTGTGCCCCAGGAGGGTCTACCGACACAGGGTCGCCCCACGGCCAATGAAACAGATAAATAAATTTTCTCTGCCATTAGCTGGGGTTCGAATCTGGGACCTTTAGCATTGGAAGCTCAGTACCCTACCACTGAGCTACCCCATTATATATATATATATATATATGTATATATATATATATATATATATATATATATATATATATATATATATATATATATATATATATATATACAAATAGAGAGGAGTGTGTCAAAGATAAGTAAAAAATAAAGTATATTTTAAAGAAATCCTATCTTATTATTAGGAAAAGTAGAAGAGAAGAATAAAAAAAATCATACCTACTCGCTATGCTTTGTGAATGGTGATGGAAATTCATGTTGAACATAGAAGAAAAAATAAGAGAAAATAAAATAATGTATAAAGAAAATCAAAGCCTTGTTAAATAATAAATACTAAGCCAGCGTCTGATTGAGATATGAAGAAGAATTGGAAAGAGATAGTTATAAATATGAATAAGGATGGTGCATGGCGGATTTTTAGTGGGATGGAATTTCTAAATATAATGCACGACTTTGAGTTAATCAAAACTTCTCTTAAATGGTATAGTTTTTGGTTTTGTTGATATCAGATATATTTAATTTTAAAAATACAGTCGGTATTTCCTATGATTCTAAATCTCTTTTATTACATTATATAACCTCAGGGTTCAATAATATTAAATCATATAATAAGTTTGGAATATATTTTAAATGCTTTACGTCTTCTCATGCTGAACTCTCTTTAAAAATCAATGGGGAATTTCGTGATGTTTTGATTACATACAGAGAACCGAATTTTTAAACCAACCACGTTTTATGTTGAATAAAAAGCAATTACTAAAAAAATGTTTAATTTAGTTTACCACAAATTACTTCATAGAAAAATAGATTAAATTTACATTAAAGTAAATCTTGTCTATTTTAAAACCATTTTAAAGCAGTTAAAAACTACGATAAGTTCGGTTTTTCATAAAATCAAGAACTCTAGGCGATCTTATTTTTTAATATCGAAACTGAATCGAAGATACCACACTTTCAAAAAAAGTTCCTTGTTTCATGAGCTTCAAGTCTGTATTATCGGAAATTGTTTATTACCCTCCCCTTAATAACTGGTAAAACGTCACAATGAATCCCGCGTCGAATTTTTGAAGGAGAGAGGGGAGGAAGAAGAAGAAAAATAAAAATAAATTTTATTCTGAGACATTTAGTCCCCTTAGAATAATTATAATGTACAAAAAGATGAAAATTGTCTGGCACTATAAAAAATTAAAAACAATTAGGACAATTTTTAGCTGACACAACGAAATCATCTAACCTTATAATTCAAATAAATAAAGTACGAGTTAACATATTAATAAACATATTCTGATTAACAATATTAATGATATGTAAGTAACAGTAACATAATGAGAGTGACAGCTCTTTAATACGAAATTTTATCCTCACATGCATTCGGAACATTGGTTAAGGAAGAGGATTTACATATAGAGATAAGTAGAGAATTCCAAAAAAAGGTAGCAGGCATGATGAAGGATTTTTTAAAGGAAAAGGTTCTATGTGAGGTAACAAACAGGGTTATGGACAGGGATCTTGTGTTGAACGAATGATCAGAGGAACAAGGTGCAAACAAATAAAGAAGGTAAGATGGCTTTTTGGTTGTAAAGGTTCAGAAAAGGAATACACCTTATTCTTAAGGTTTGTATTGTAAGGAAGGACAAAAAATAATATATATATATATATATATATATATATATATATATATATATATATAAATTTAGATTTTTAAGAATATTTTAAAAACTGTGATTTCAGTATGATTTTAAAGTGATTAAAATAATTTTAATGGTTACGGAGATATTTATAAGATTTTATTTATTGTATTCCACAAAATTTTTTTTTTCATATTCCTATTCATCAAAAATAAAACCACTTCATCATTTAAATAGACTAGGATAATTCATCGTTTAAATAGTCCTGGCCGATTATTTATTATTGCTTACAATATACTGCCTGCCGCTAATATAAGCTGGATTCTCCTTTGAAACCATTTCTCTCGTAGGATTATCAGCAATCTTTATTATATCCATTATCCGGACTTGAAGTACTGGAGGGCAATAGAGAGGCTGCTTTACGGCTACCGTGAAAGGCCTATCAGAAAGCAGTGAGCCCTTCCACCAGATAGGCCTTTATTTTAGCCATTTGAGGATGTCCTTCCGAGCGTGATATCAAGATGTAGTTATTATTCTGTAGGGCTCCGAGATTGTCTACCTCGCAGTTATCGCGTGGTATTTACTAAACACTGTAACGTATTATTTATTTTATTTATCAATTTCAAAAAAGAAACGTTTGGTAATTTGTTTTATGAATTTAAATGTATCGACAGCTATATTATCTAATTCAATTTTAGTAAATGTAGGCATTTTATTTCTTACACTTAAAAAAAAAAAAAATTAAATCGGGTATATCTACACTCCATGTAATACGGTTCTTTAGATCGCTTTTTCCAGTCCTCGGGATAGATCCTCTTGAATGTGGTACCAAACGAAAGGAAATTCCAATTTCAAATGTAATAAAAATATTTATCCAATACTTATCAAATATATAGATTTTGAAACTTGATGATTGAGAGAGAAGGGAAGGGATCTCCTGAAGCCTCACTTTTTCCTTCACAAGTGCGGAAACAAGAATGTTCCGGAATTCCTCTGGCTTATTGTAAATTGTGTATATAGGTATGCGTGTGTCTAAGATGTTTTAAAAAAAAACATTTTATTTTATTTTTTTTTCTCTTGTTATAATATTTCATTTTGTTCTTATTTCTATGTATACTATATTTTCAATACTTTATTTATTTATGATTCTGTAAACATGATGCAAATGTGCTCTCTGAACTCTATTATAAGTTTCCTTCATCGAGACAGACATTTCTCAATTAACAAGTTAACAAAAAATCAAAATATTACTTTTTCGTTCAGTCTTCGTCTTATTAAAAATCTATTTTAATTCGCATCTCCTAAACATAATATGAATAATTTGATAATTTAAAAGATAAACTGACGAAGACTCTCATTAATCATTTTAGTGGCTTGTTCTTACCGGTTATTACTTTATACACCAAGTATTCGTACTGAAAGTGGAAACAAACGAACAAGTATCCTAATAGCTGCCAGGTATTTTCGGAAAATGAAACACGGTGTTTTAGTACATGTTTGAGGATAAAAGGAGTCCCATGATTCTTTTTTTTTTTGTATTGGCACAACTGGTGGCAAATAACAAGCAACTGGCGCCTTAGCCTGCCCAACAAGTTTTTTTTACTGTGCTGTTATTTTGATATTTTTTTTCCAGCTTTCGGAGGCATTGTCTAACTATCAAGTTTTGGATCTACCTCTTGAGAGTACCCACCTGAGTTCACTAACGGGCCCAGGACTTTATATATATATATATATATATATATATATATATATATATATATAAGAATTATTTCTTCGGGAAAACAGAACCAACTTCTTATCTGAAATGGTGTTTAAATGAGTCTTGAAGTCCTATTAAATAAAATTACACCAACAATATCCTTTTAGAGATAAGTTTTCAAAGTTATGTCTTACCAATTTGAGGGGAGGGAGCTTTAGCCCGAAAGACCCACCCTCTCCTCACGTAGATTCACCTGTGTCTGAGTCATAATACACACAGTATTTTGGCCAGTCTTATATCATCAATGCTGTGGACATGCCCTAGCCATTTAAGAAACTGGACTTGTTAAACATGGATGCTGTTAGTGACTGATAGAGCTGGTATTTTTCTTGTTCAACTTTGTTCTCCGTTTTTCAAGCTCTTGTGTCAGTTCTAAGATCCATCTGAGGATTGTTGAAAGATTCATCTAAATAATTTTTTCCAGCAGAGTATTCGTCACACGTTCATGTCTCATAGCCATAATTAGTGGACTGAACCCACTGCTGTTTTCATTCACTGCTTTTTCACTCATCGGCCAAGCAAGCTCCTCCTCAGTGGAAACATGAATTTCTTTGATTCCCGTTATCGTTAAACTTAATACCTTGAATACAGATTTTCCCAACATCCTGTGGAAACTTCCCCGTCGTGTTCATGCGTGGGCCTTTCTATTCGTTGGAGAAGTTCGAAAGGCACCGTCAATGGTAGAATCTGCAATGCATTATGTGAAGACCTACAGGCTTTTGTCAGTCGATATAAAGAAAAAATCCGAAATCTGAGTCGCTGCCATAACATCTTAGGTGAGGTTCTAAGTATATAAAGTAATAAAAAATTATATAAAAAAGATTTTATTGTTTTTATATATATAATAAGGTATACCATAAATTACTTTATTTTTATTAATACTCTTCAACTACTTGGGACATTTTCGCCCTATATTACAATTGAATCAACTACTACATAAGCTTACTTAGTAATACAACAGCTAACAAATACAATTTAAAGTTTAAAAAGTTAAACTTAGTTACAGTTGAATATGATGTTACAATTGAATTAAAGTTATAAATATTGAAAGTTAAAGACTAAATGAAAATAACTTAACAAAGAGAATTAAAATGAAGGTTAAAGATTTTAAGCTAAAAATACATTTTAAAAAATAACAATTAATATTAAAGGAAGGGTCGTTATATGTTGGTCAACTCTTTATCAACGATTTTAACCTAATTTAAACGGACATAATAACAGACTAATAAAAGACAAAGCAACAGCTGACATACCTCAGAACACAAGGAAGAGACTAAAAAGTCGTTGGATGAGTGATCTCCTTCCTTATGCAATCTAAGTAATTGGAACAAGTTTGGGAAGAGGTACTGCTCAGTACGTTCCTTCCCCCTGAATGTCATTTTCATAGACAAAAACAAAAAATTAAAAGAAGAGAAGTTAAAGAGTACAACTTGAATATTAAAAATTACAAGAAGAAAAGTTGATTTACAACCATCAGAATTAAATATTTAAAAAAATATAAGTTAACAAAGACATTTAAAAAAATTTAATGATTTCAAGAATATAATCAAAAAACACGTTTTAAAACTAAATATTATAAATTAAAATAAGAAAAGTTGAACAAGACATTAAAATTAAAAATTAAAGATTAAAAGAAGAAAAATAAACAAATAGAATTTGAAGAAGAACATACAAACTTAAAAAACTTAATTGGTATATTTACAATTATAAGATGTGATTGAATTATGTACAAATTTGTAGATGAGATTAAAATTTTGTGATTAAATTTTGTGAAATATTTTGATTTACTTAAGGAACAATATTAAGTTTTTAATATGATTGAGGTCCTCTTGGAGTGACTCTTCAAGGGTATTTCTAAAAATATGTTGGTCCCTAAGAGATTGGAATGTATAATATACGCTCAAGGTATGGCTCACTGTGAGATGGACCGCGCAGGAAAAATATTGAGTAGGAGAGTCTTTCGTCATTAAAGACTGTTTTATTGTTAAGGAGCTGCCACGTTAGGCGAATTTGGTTCGCGAAGGCATTCGTTCGGGAACGTTCTTCTAGTAAGGGCATACTATGCGAATATGAACGAATGTTCAATTAAAATTAAATTTTCTCATTTTGGATATTACGTTATATTTCTTATTTAAGTGTATTTTCATTTCATTCTTTTTATCGCATTAATTTAATTTATTTATTCCTTTTCTGATTTTTTAAAGCATCAGTTTGTAAATTGTATATTATTCCCAATGGACAAGAAGTCCCAAAAGAAATAAGAGCTTTGATATTTATTGTTATAATATAACAATGTATAAAGTAATGTACCTCTCAATCATTCTACAACTAATTTAGTTTTATTTTATCAGAATGTTTAAAACTTTTGAAATATTCACACAATATGCAATTAAATATTATTAGATAATTTTGTTGACTTTGGTCTCCCATCTTTAAAGTATAAGGATATCTTAACGATGATAAGAGTTCTGCTGTTTCCTAATTTATTTATTGTTCTAATTACAATAAGTGGCTAACATTTCTTAATATACTATAATAGTTGATTTTCAAACAATTTTTTTTTTTTGTTCTCGAAATAAGTAAGGTGATTTACTTAACTTATCTTTCTGAGTAATATTCCTATTTGGACTGTGTCATTTGTAATTAACCATACTATTTGTTTCACTTGTATTTTCATTTTGTTTACTTATAAACAAAATAATCACTCCCATGTTTCTCACCAGCACGCTGAGTTAAAGTGGCTTTTCCCCTCCTTCCGAAGACAATATTTCCTAGGTACGTTCCTCTACCAAATCATCAACAGCCATCGTCCTTCTTACGCCTACAACCTTCCAGTTCAAATTATCAGTCCATTCCCTGTCCACAAGATCTCGACCTTCTAACCTTTACATGCCTTCTCACAGATCTGCCTCATTCCAAAATTCCTTTATTGTTCGCTCTGTCAATTTCTGGAATTCCCTCCCTATCAAAATTCGACATTCCCCATCCATATCCAAATTCAAAACCCTCCTATTCCAATTCCTATCCCAAAAACGGTCAGATAGTTGCTAACCATTCGAGCTGATTTTAATAGAGAATTTGATACATTTTTATTTTTTAATTCTTTATTATTTTCTCAAAAGTGTATACGAGTCTATCAGTGCAAATAGCTTTAAGTGCCTTGTCATAGTATTAATGGTTTTGTATATAGTTTCGTTTTTTTGTATATAGAATGTTTATCTTATTTTTTTTTTACATTATTTATTTTTTTCGATTGATTTTATTTTGGCCAGACGTAATCTTTTAATTTTGTTCTATTTTGTTATTCTCAAGGGACTGAGTCCCAGAATAAAGTTATTTTTCTATCTATCTTTAAAATATTGAGTTCTTTAAGAATGGTCAGTATCCTTTCGTGTTAAGGAGCTGCCACACTAGGCGAATCTCGTTCGCCAGTCATTCGTTAGCGAACGTTCGCGAATATTAATTAAAATCAAATTTTCTCATTTTGGATATTATGATATTTTATTTCTTTTATATTTGTTATTTAAGTGTATTTTCATTTCAATCTTTTTATCTCATTAATTTAATATATTTATTCTTTTTCTGATTTATTATTCCCAATGGGCAAGAAGTCCCAAAAGAAATAAGAGCTTTGATATTTGTTGTTATAATATAACAATGTATAAAACAAAAAACTCGCAATCATTCTACAACTAATTTAATTTTATTTTATTAGAATGTTTAAAACTTTTAAAATTGTATAATGTTAAGATATGACTGTGAGAGGTGCCCCGCAGAAAATACATTGAGAAGGAGTCTTTCCTCATCAAATACTCTTGGGTAAGCCTAGTATGTCCGATCCTTAGCCGGGTCTAGTATGGTGCTTACCAAATTGATCGTCAATCAAATAACACTGAACAAACTCTAGCCCTAAAGTGTATAACATTCATATAGGCCACATTAGTCAGCCACATACGGGTAGACAGTTATCAGCCGTGGAGGGTGAATTGTGGGAGGCAGAGCTATTAAGTTGTAGAAGGGAAGGCGTGCGGTGTCGGAGAACCGCCGACAGGCAAATAGTGACTGTTTGAGCAAGTGCGTGCGGTTCGCCGAAAGGAATCGGCCCAGGTGAAGAACATAGCTCAGCCCAGCTCCCTTCGTAGCCGATGGACCGTGCCCGAATATCGGTCGGAATAAACTGTTACCTGGAGGCGATAAAAGCGACCTATACGCCTGGCTCCTTTACGGCCCGATTTTATGTAATTGTTTCCGTTGTTGATGGTGGAATAATATTGACTCAGGTTTAACAGTTTTTATATCGGCAGTTGTAAGAGGCGTTTATTGAATCTTGATCGTTCCGGATCTGAGTAAAATATAATAATATCATCTTCTAGTTTTAATTTGAAATATCCTTTCATTTATAGATCTAGAATTGTATAAAACTTCTTAAATAGTACATTTGAGCCCAACTCTTTCTACCAATCTACAAAAGCCATTCTACAAAAAAATAAAAATGAAAAGAACAAAGCGTCTGTCGGAGGAAGATAGGTAAAACTGAAATTTATTTTCTCAGATTTTTTTTTTTATATTTCATTTTATAAACACTGTGTCTGGAAATTCCTCCATGTTATAGGTCAAGTCAGAGATTTTACAAACTTTTCTGGCCACGTTCCAACATTTGAAACACTGCACTTAGTCTCAGATTCTCACAAAAAATATTATCAAAACTTAAAAAAAAAAAAAACTGTCTAGTTCACTAATCATTCCACATATGTAACCCTTAGCTATCCCCAATCCTTAAAATGCCCTCGGGCAGTGGAAGGAATTTATCACATGTATATATTGTATATTGTATACTATATATGTAATTTGTTTCAATAAACATTTTGGAGGGTAAGAAAAAAAAAAAAAAATCACTAATCATTAGTAATACTTGATACTGCAATGATTCACTTCAAAGAAAAATGTTATTAAATCTGTTATTTTATGACCACTGTTTTATTTTATTATTACTTCAGAATGGCTAATAAAAAGCGAAACACCATTTTATATGTAAAATAAACAGTTATTCTAAAAAATAAGAAAATTAAAACTAAGAAAAGAAAAACACATGCATACCTATATACAATCAGGCGAGGGAACTCCAGGAGAACCCTGCGCTACTCTCCCAACCGCGTCACTGGTACTAAAGCCAGCGGAGAAACAATGATCCCATTAAAAGTTTATAACCTAAACAAGATTTTTACCTTATATATTGTATATATCGAATGATTCCCATTGTATAATTTTGTTTAATTTTTTTTTTAAATTGAATTTAATTCAATTTGAAAAAAATAAATAAATTCAATCCATTGTCTGTATTGTAACAGAGTTGCAATACAGACTCCTTACTCCTTGCCTATAACTTCAATAAAATAAATACTCAATCTAAATTTCCAGCGTTATTCTTCATTTTTTTTTATTTGCATGTTTCAGAGACAATTCGTCTTCCTCTTCTACATCAAACATTATTTAAATAATGCATCATAGTTTCTATCCTGAACCATTCATTCAAAATTTTTGAATTTACATTTTATATTTTAATTTAGCTTAATTTAATTTAATTTATATACATTAATTAATAGAATAACCTACTTACATAATTTTGCTTCAGTACTGGGACAGTCTTAGTCAGTAATACGCATAGTCAACAATCAAAGTCTCAACTACAAAGATTTATTTTTTTTTTGGGGAATACTTTCTTTATTAGATATTTATACATTCTGCCACATTAAAGGGCATTAATATTAAGGCTACATGATTCATTCACACAATTATGTACAAAATAAACAATAAATAAAAAATACAAAACTTAAATACAAATATATAAAATAAAAATACAAAACTTAAAAAAAAATACAAAATAAATACTATTAATATCCCAATAATAAAGAAAAAGAAATATAAAAAAATAAAATAAGTTGATATGCCTGTGCTAAAAAAAAAAAATGAAATAATAGATAAAAGCTAAATGAAATCAAAGTAAATAAATCACATTCACACCTATGTACAATAATAAAGATTAAAGTACATTTAGGGATGGAGGAGAAAAATAATAATTTTTAAAAATTGTATTATTTAATCTAGTGCACCAGGGATACACTCCAGATTTCTCATTATGTTTAATGCTTGTTTAAAAAAATATAGATAAATATTCTTTTTTTAATTATTTTTTCTATGCAGAAACTAAGTAGGGAATAATTGATCAATAAAGGTCGAAACTAGAAACTAATAAAATAATGAATGATACATTTTATAATAAAATATTTGTTTAAAATAAGTTTCATTTACTCAGATTCCGCTACAAAAAACCCACTGTAATATTCTAAAAACGATTTAATGTGTTAAGATGAGAAATTTACTTTCATTTTATCAAAGTATCAGACGGGTATAAAAACCCTCTACCTGTTGATTTTGGGTTAATTGGAACCGAAATCGAACCCAGACAGGAGTTAGGGGATGCATTTTTATAGAGTTGCCGGCCGAAAAGGAGGGGTTGCTATGGCGACCGTATTGAAGGACCGCCCTACCAATCACCTCTTTCTGATGTAACAGGTCCATCTTAAACGTTCCATCCTGTAACATATCCAAATATCCGTTATACCAGTTATCTCATGGTACAGCTGAAAATAACATATGCGTATTGATAAAATTTATCTAAAATTGCTTTTTCCTTGAGCTATTTTTTTTTATATTTTTAAAATTTTTCTATTATATTTTTTTTTTGGACGGACGCTACTATAAAAAAATAATGTATATTAATTATTGCTAATTTCTGATTCAATATTTTACTTTCTAGTCTTAATAATTGAATTATAAATGTATTTGATCATTCTTATTTCACTATTTTTTTCCGATCTCACAAATGATGTTTGAAGTCAATAGGCCCCACATTTTAAAGAATTTTCTTTTTATATTTCAAAAATATTTACCCTCACACCGCTACGTCGATTGGTCCAAATTGTTCTCATACTGCAGACAGCTATCTGCCAAATACAATATTTGTCCAAGCCGATCTGGTATCCCTCTTTTCAGGGTGAAACAAAATTCATATTAGTTTTCCACACCTCGGCAAGTGTGCAAGCCCTTAAATACGAATTGCCATATCAATTATTCCAAACTTTAAAATGTTTTGCAAATAATTTCTCCTAGGTAACTTCAGGACGATTCCACCGATTAACACGAAAATTATTAGAGATATGCTGCTCGAAATGGCACATATCTTAAAAACATAAACAAAAGAGGACCAAGGATATAAAATAAAATGTTTGATAAGTTTTTCTTAATTTATATCTTTGAAAGGAGTGGAAGCTAAAAGATAATGTTATGGGTTGGATTTGGAGACAATCATGACAAACCATGAATGTTGTTGTCAACCAAAAATTCAGTCATAGCAAAACCAAATATAAATAATATCTTTTGTTTTAAATTACATTTTTTTTCTCGGCTGCTAGGATTCATTGGAACGGACGCCGCGTATGTCTAGTATTTTCGATGTAGTATCACCAATAACAAAAATTGGTTGAATTCGGTGTCCCATTGACAGCAACCTCCCCTTTTCAGTTACATTTAGCGTTAACGGATTTCAAATGTGCGATAACGCACTCGTATGAATGCATATTTTATTTTCTGATCCAGTGGAAGTATGAAATTGATCGATTTAGAACTTTTGCTTATTTTAATATGAATGAATGAATGCAAATAATTTTATTATTCCGGGACCGGTGTCCCTTTAGAAAAAATTATAAATAGAGAGTATAAATTAGCATGTTGGTGTGTCCATAAAATAAAATTAAATATTTACAAGATGGGTGGTAATAAAATAAAAGTACAGATAATGAAAAGATATAAAAACGTACATAAATATAAAATAAACTGAGATAAGTAGAATTAATAAACAAAACATCAATACATCACAAAATAATCAAAGTATCTGGGGGTACTTTGAGAGACTTCGATTTTTAAGTAAATTTCATGATCAACAGGATCGGGAATGGAATATGTGCTTAAAGATGAGAGATTTGAAAGAGGATGCTGATTATGCTTGTCTTATATCAGAAGGAATAAAATTCCAGAGGGAAACGGCTTGAGTTAAAAAGGATTTGTCAAACGCAGCAGTTCGGTGAGGAGGAGGATAGAGGTCGGACGTACTGGATCTGGTAGGATGGGATTGAATGGAGGATTCGAATTGTAGTATCATCTTGAATATAGGAGGGACTCCGAGCTCAAATAGCCTGGTATAGGAAGGCAGCAAGAAAATAGTGACGTCGTTAGGACAGATAAAGCCACTTCAACTCGGTGTAATACTGGGTAATATGCGTATCCCTTGAGATACCGAAGATAAAGATAATATGTCCCGAAATAGCATTGATTTTAAATGAGATATTTTATTCCGCTTTACTTTTATCCAATCTTTAAATATTCTATTGTTTTTTTGTTTTGTTTTTTGCGTCCATAGATAACTTTTAAGTATACATTTGAAAACATAGCTACCTTTCCTAAATTTTGAGCAATCGACAAAAGGTACAGACACAGTCTTTGCAAACATTTGCGAAAGTATATAATAATCAATTTAATAAATAATAAATGTATGGGAACTTACACCATCCTACGGTAACCTTTCATGAGATCAGCCACGATGAATTCTTAAACTTTGGGCCAAAACGTCGGCAAACATAAATATAATTTATTTATTTTTTATTGTTTACTTGTCAACCAATTCCTCTTCAATATATTTCTTCTTGTTTTATTTTATTTCATTATTGTATTCTTTAATTGATTTTCTGTAAATGTGGCAGAATGCATTCTTTATTCACTATTACCATTATCATTGATCGAGACAGCATATTAAATAATTTAATATAAAACATTATATTACTGTACCGTTAAAGTATGTTTTAAGCCAATAAATTGTCAATAAATGATTGACAAACCATTATTTTTATTTACTACAAATTTTTTTTCTTTTTACTTCAATATTAAAACGTATTTTTCTTTTTCAGGTGAGCATTCAAATCAAACGTCCTCGAGTTTAGTAAGTAAACGTAGATAGTAATTAGTTATTATGAAGTGTATGGTGATTGTTGTGATCCCAACGGAACTGAAATCCAATCCACAAACAAACTGTTTTGACAAAGGCATGGCCCTCTGCTATTAGTAAAATTAGATGAAGGGTAGGAGTTTGTGCCTGTCTTAATTATAGCCATCGTTGTTTCCCTAATAACTTGAACCATTATCAGGCCTAGATAATGCCCACAAATGACAAATGTCTTTCTCGTCTCTAATTTCTTCCTCAAGGAGTATCTAATTCAGTTGCACAGTTTGGACTGCCAATAGATGGGGAAGAAAACTACTATATTTTGACGGACATACTAATAGCAATCAAAAGTTGCCTTTTTTTGTCAACAAAAACGCTAGAAAATTTTGTTGTTCTATTTTTATATCTTGAAGTTAATTCACTACTTAGTTAGTTCACGAAACTAGAAGTTAATTTACTACTTCATCAATTTGAATTTTTTTTTTAATTGAAAAAAGTCGTAATATCGATAGTGGATTTTTCGTGGAAAATCACGTAAAACGTATGTTTATAAGTTGGTGAAGTTAGGAAAAGAAGCACGGGTTCAAATCCATGCTGGGCGCGTGAAAATTTATTTAACGGACGCACGGAATGAATCCCGAGGCCTAAAAATAAGATTTTTATAATAATAAATAAATTTTTCTCTACTATTTTTAAACATTTTTTTTAAGACATACTGTTTTTAATTACTATCAATACACCCTTCTTTACTGTAACAAAAATTAAATGTAGTTTTAGTTCACTAATTTTTTAACTTATTTTGTACAAAATTTAAATAAATTGGTTTTTTATTAGAATATCGAAATTATATTTCTGAACTTGATTAATCTTTTATAATTAAATGATTTAATTCACAGACAAAATATTTTGATCTTAAAATCAAAACCCAATGACTCCTTCAATATTTTATGAAGTTGTAGTTTATCATTTTTAAAAATAAAAAAAGACTAAGATGTGTGCTTTAGACCCCACAATAGAATTGAAAACATCAACAAGGCCACATTAATAATATAAAATATAAATTATAAATAATAGCTCATTATAAATAGGATGAAATGCTTAAAATTTCCCTCGCTTACAGAAGGCAGCTCCGATTTTTGATTTCTGAGATGTTTTAATCCATATCTGCCATAAAATACGTCATCATTTGGTTTTCGACACTATTTTTTCCTTTTCGTCTCCCTAACACAGCGTCGCGTTAAGATAAAATTATGAATAATAGCACATTACAGAGAGTATAACATGATGAACAATTACCTTGATTACAGCATGCAGGCCCAATTTTTGGTTTCTGAAATATTTTAATCCATATGTGAAAATAATTTAATTAATCGACCCTAGCCAACTTTACCCGAGCAGTAATGCCCAGTGAAATCTGACGGATCAATCTAATTCACTTTCCACAAAAAAGAGCAAAACGCGCCAAAAGAAGTTTTCACTTAAAAAAAATTAATTATCATTAATTTAAATTAATGCCAATTTCTACCTAAATGTCAAAAATTTAATTTATTAAATAATTGATATATATATATATATAAATATATATATATATATATATATATATATATATATATATATATATATATATATATATGTATGTATTTATGTATATATTTTTTATAAATTTGTACGTACCCATCTTGAAAAGGACAGACGGATAGGCTCGACATCCACTCGGTCCAATGAATAGGGCTGCTCTTAGCGTTGGATTATGTTCAATAATGCACCCTTGAGTTCTGACAGCAACATAATTACCGGCCATATTGTGCACTATTGTTGCTGACGTCAGCCCTAATCTGCTTATCCTCTTCAGTAGTTGTGGCTTTTAGCCCTCGAACCTAACGAACTCCAATCTAAAATAAGCTTTATTGAGGGCAACGGATATTCGTTATCATTGTGGTGGTGGATCAAACACATGACCCTAAATTCTCAGTGCCTTTTTTTACCACTTATACATAAATTAATTACTACCGCAGGTTCATAAATATAAAAATATTTATTTAACGCGATGTAAACTAGCGAAGGACTAGGCCTATATCATTTCTCGACTTTCCTTTTTTCCCTAGTACCTTCGTAGTATTGTTCCCCATCTCCTTACTTCGCTGCTATGTTCCCCTCCTTTCTTTTTCCCCTACATCAAGAATCTTCTTTCCATCCAACATCTTTCGAAACTTCTCTATGCCTTCTTAGTTCCCTTTTCTGATCCCTATTCTCTTTGTTCCTCCTTTAATTCACTCAGAGTATGATTTGATGTTCATAAGCTTTATCACTTGTTTGATTCTTGATAATAGTTCAGTGAAACTAGGAAAACGATTCTCGAAGCCATAACATCCTTCCCTCTCTCCACCAAAAAGCTGCCGTTGTTCGCAAACAAAGAAACTTTTAATTGTAATTCGAATGATTAAAAATATGAAAGCAGCAAATAATCATTGATCTTATATAAACAAAAAAAAGTTCAGATGATCATCTCTATACTGTGGAGCTGGCAACTGTGTCACGTTATTCCGCTTTAATAGCAGACTCTGCGAGAAATGATTTAAATCGGAAATTCTTCGGAATTTTCGGAGGTAGAGGCGAAGATCAATGAGGACTATTGCTTCTTGTGGTCCGTTGTGTCCTCAAATTTAAAAGTACTTTTGTATAGTGATAAACAATATTAACGATATACCTCATATAGGGTTGCCTAAAATTGGTCTTGGTCTTGCACTTGCTAGGCCAAGACCAACACAACCTACCTGTTGTAAGACCAAGACCATGACCTTGACTATTAGTAAAGGATTACTGTAACCAATATATTTTTGTATTTAACTCTTCTAATTTTTTATCCAGACTTAGGTTTCTCATATCTAAATAATGAAAGTAATATCGCTCTAGTAATAAGCTAATAGGTAACTGCAAGGCCTAGACCAATACTGAGTTTGCAAGACCAAGATTCGTCTCGGTCTCGCATTTGGGCAACACTAACTTCATAGCTTTATAAAAAGAGGTCAGTTTTCTGTCGTTCTCTTCCCCTTCTTATCAAAACCCGACGCTGGAAACTACTTTAATTTCGAACAGTTATTAAGGGTAATAAACCATTTCTGACTATTTTTTTTCGTTTTATGTTTTGGCCAATCCATAATTTTACTTTACTGTAACTGATTACCAAAAATTTTAAAAAATAAATAAAAAAAAAGGTTACTACAAAAGCTTTAATTCTTCTTAAGTACGTTCTTTTATTGAATACCTATTATCAAAGATATTTTCCCAAAATATATTCTTTCCAAGTAAATTTCTTCCAAAACATGTCCTTTCCAAGTAAATTTCTTTCAAAATATATTCTTACAAAAGATATTTTTCCAAATATATTATAATTATACCTCGTCCTAAACCTTATAATAATGGAATAGATGATAATGTTGAGGATCTTTGATTGCCCCATCGCCTTGCCCAGGGGACCTTCAGAGATGGAACCGATAAGGACAACTTAATACCGACAGTAAACGGATTTTGTGTCGAGGGAGCCATAACGTCCCCCCGGGGCACATCGCCAATAGATTCGGCTCGTCTTCCCTCCGGCTGCGGTTAATATTTAGCCCACATTACTAACCTATCTCAGCCTACCCCATTATCAGGTTATGTAGCAGTTTTATATGATTTTAAATGTTTCTCTTCGCATTGGATGATAAATAGTTTTTTTTATTGATCACTGCATTCTTAATTTAATAGGTCTACACTACCTCTGAGGTATAGCTAGTCCTATAACCACGCACTGCGGTAAAAATATTTATTTATTTACAATTTTACAATGAATAGAATGAAAAAACTTGTACTACATTTTGAATAAGTGAACTGGGAAATCGTTTACAAGAATAGACAAATCCAAATATCTTGGCTGTACAATATACTTTAATGAATGAAGAACGGTCGGAAATTGACCAGAATATAATCAGCATCCTAGAAAGAAGTATCGAAAGATTAGAGAGTAAAATATTCCTCACGATATCCTGAGTGATTTAAAATCAGAGTACTAATGTATGGTGGAGAAAGTCTAATAAAGATCTGCTTTTAAAAACTGGTCAACCAATATCTCATGATATGAAGACTTGGAGGTTAAGACATGTGAATGTAACTGTGAGTAATCCATCTGGAATCCTCTACTCATCAATAAATGCCTCAATATTAACCAAGAGACAAGAGTGGGGTAGCTCAGTGGTAGGGTACTGAGCTTCCAATGCAAAAGGCCCCCGGTTCGAATCCCCGGCTAATGGTAGAAAAATTATTTATTCTGTTTCATTGGCCGTGGGGCGACCCTGGGAACGTAGACCCTCCTGGGGCACAACCAGCCTCTATAAAGTGGGTACCCTTAATTAAAATAATTGATTAAGGGGAAAAACCTGGCGGTTGAGCGTGATCTCGGTCAAATCACCTCCTTGCACAACCGTAGGCCAAGAAACAGTGCTTTCCTTAAATAGTACTGAACCCTAGACACTTCATGGGTTATAGTTGTACAAGTTTAATTTTTTTAATTAACCAAGAGACAAAGTGCAAGGTTGAAAATCAGATGGATAGATCGAATCAACAAAGAAGCAACAGAGTTCCATGTAGATAACTATAAAAATAATAGCCCATGTTAGGCAGAGAGGAAGAAGGTTGATCAAGGTGAGCTGAAGATCCAAAACATCTGGAATAGCAACATTAAAAAAAAAAAAAAATCAGAGAATGCGAGGTACAACAGTGACTAAGGCAATGATTTTCTATGGTACCGGTCTTGTGTTCGATTCTGAATGGGATAGATTATTATTATTTATTTAGTTATATCACGCGTGGATCGGCCATGGATCGAGAGACACTCTTATAAATTGGAAACTCTTTATTAATCAAGTAGCTAAGGTGAAAAATCTGACAGATGCGCGTATTTAGGCCTAATCACGTGCTTGTACAACCGTTGACCAAGAAACACTTACTATGTAATGAGCCAATAAGCTTTGTGAGATATAGTGCTACAAGTTTTTTTTTCATTTTTATCCAGTTAAATAGACGGTAGTTGTTCATTTTGGAAGTAAAAAGTTGAGAAAAAGCCATAATGAAACTCAATATATTATTTAAACTAATATTTTTGCTTAAATGGAAATTCAGAAAATGATTAAGAGGGCTTTAGGAGGATATATGTGGAGGTAGATAATCCAGGCTAAATATTCAGGAAGCACTGTCATCCCTCAGCCTTGTATCGAAAATCTATCCGCCTGAAATATGTACGCCCTAAGCCAGTCATTGGAAAAGTGTCATAAATAAAATCACCCGGTCGTGAGTTTAGGATTTTTGATTTTCCTTCTCTTTCTCGTTTTTTTTTTTTTTTTTTTTTTGCAATATATCCTCTACCTCCCACCCCTGCCCTTGGATCCGCTATTATTCATTCCTCAATCCTCTCTCACAGTCACTGCTTCTCAGGAAATAGAAGGCTGAAATATAAACCTATCGATTTATATAATCCACAATCGAGTTGAATGTAGGTAGAGGCAGTTGGGTGTAGACTCCGTAACCTCTTTGTCTTTCATAGACGGAGCATTTGAATACTAATCACAGTATACTTATTCCTTGTTAATACGGAAAATCATTTGAGTAGACATATTGGATTTTTTATTTGAATAATTGGTGACATTGTATAATCCATAATGACATTGTCTTTACTATACGACTCTTCCACTCCAAGGTGGGGGCCTATCACTATCTTTCTTGACAAATATCTTTAATGTATTGATAATTTTATTAATTTGGTTGGACTTTACTATGCTTATGTCAATAAAACATCCAAATTTACCTGTTATGTAGCTTTTTTTCTAAAACCTGAAGCAACATGTTTCATAACTAGTAATAAGATAATAGTTAATCGCAGGACTTGCTAGACTTTTGCACAAGAACAAGACCAAGATTAAGACTGAGTGTGCAAGACCAAGACTCGACTAATATTATGTGCTCCGTAAGAAGTAAAGATTCCTAGATGAACCAGAGGGGTTTTCATCAAAGATACAATAGGTTGTAGTACGAGACAGTATTCTGATCCACATTATTTTTTTTTTTTTTGTCTATAAAATATGTATTTGTGCCTGTCAACAATAATTTGACAATCAGCAAATGTGATGGCGATAATGATATAATGACATGACAGGCATGGGGAAGGAAAGTACTCAGCAGTACCTCTTCCCTAACTTGTTCCAATTACTTAGGTTGTCTAAGGAAGGAGATCCCTCATCCAACGCCTTTTCAGTCTCCTGCTCATGTTCTGAGGTATGTTAGCTGTGGTCATGTATATTATAAGTCTGTTATTATGTCCATTTAAATTTGTGTAAAATCGTTGATATAGGGTCGTTATATGTTGGTCAACTGTTGGAAAGTGGAGGTCAGTAAGTAGAGTTTTGTTAGTCACGTACCAAGGTGCTTTTGTTATGAGTCGCAATAATTTTGATTGGAACGTTTGAAGTTTTTGTAGGTGGGTCTTTTTAGCGATGGCGTATATTTGTAATGAGTATGTCCATATGGGCTTAAGTAATCCACATTATGATAATAATGCTCTACATGTGACTGAACAATGACTACTCAATCCATCATTCTTAGAATTAAGAAAGCATAAACTGACTGAACTTAGAAACGAGTACTATCTAGCTTCAAAGAATCAGGCGGTTCTAGACAAGAAGGGGGTGGCATGGCTCAAGTTGCGCCATCAAAAGTTTTGAGGAGGGCACATTTTTACGGTGTTATGAATCTTTGAGAGAGGTGCCTTTTTAGAGTTTATGAATTTTTATGTGTATCATATTTTTATGGGGTTTCAATTTGGGGAACTTTAAAACCGAGGAGAAAAAAAAAGAGACTAAGCAGATAGCAGTTTGTGTAATCATTAGTATTTCAACTATAATTCGGTTTTCACTTGTATCATTTTAGAGATGAAGAGAGAGTGCGTCATCGTTCTTGACGGGGGTGGGAGGGGAGATAGGTATTGATGTTACGTAATTTACGATTATTTTTTTTTTTAAATAAAAGTTATAAATGGATATAATGTGCTGGCTTCAAACGCACATTATATTTAATTGGAAGATATTTTTCTTCAAATTTAGATGTTATTTTTAGTTCTGCATGGATCATGACGACACTACCTCCTTTTAAAATTCGAAGTTTGTAAACTTTGCACTGGGAGAAGTAGAGTCGTTGAGGATCAATTCGGCGAACTGCTTGAGACTGTTTTAATTGGTAATTAGGCTAGATGGAGGGGAGGGGGTGCAAGGACCTCACCGGGTGGGGCCTTCTTCTCTCAACTTCGCGGGAGGGGAGGGGGGGGGGCCTCTTTCCAACTTCCCCGTGTCTGGGGTTCAGAATATTGTGTTCCTTAAAAGAGAGGGAAAAGAAGAAGGAGAAAAAAAAAAGTATTTGTGTTTCTCATCGAGTTAATTAGTACTCGAAGGAGGTCACTATTTTTGGAAGACATCCTTCAGCCTCCCAACTTTGTGGAAGTTGAAAGGTGGATTTGAAGCTAAATTTAGACACGAGCTAAGGCTGCGTAACTTTCCCTTTAATTTTATTTTATTTATAAATTTATTAGTAAAATGAAGACTAAAGAAAACTCGTACAAAGAAAAAACTTTAAAAATAAATTTAGTTGATTTCGATAGAAAATATTATGATTAATAATTTTTTAAAATTCTAAAAATGACTATTCTTTTATTGTGGCCTACCCTTTCTAGTAGGGGATATTACCATTTATAATTTGTTTCTATTGGTTAGCTTGATTGATTGACAGCGATCTTTAAAACTATAGCAAATTTAAAAATATGCTGGTATTAAATTAAGAATTGCTATATTTTAATGTGAAAATGATGCTTAATATTGTGTTATTGTTAGTGTCTTAATTAAATTTGGATAGATAATTGCACTGTGATTGGTGGACAAATTTGATCATAAAACATTTTACTTGTGGACTTTCGCTGTTGCTTCTGCGGCTTGATATCTTCCTGTCTTCTACGTTCTCTTTCTAGGCGGTTGGAAAATTTATCTTTAGTAGACGAAAATAAAAGAATATATTTTTCAGATATCTTTAGGCATGCCCTTAACTTTTCTTGTATCTAGTAAGACTCTTACTTCACAAGAGGTATTTTCTTCTCAAGCTTCCCTTGATTATCCACAGATGGCAGCAGCATCCCAAGGTTTTCTTTTGTTTATTTAAATAAATTAGAAAATTGTTGTGTTTCCTAAACAAAATTTAGTGTTAACTGCAGGCTTCAAAAGAAGTGTTAGCAACACTTAGATATTAGCTTTCCCTTTTAATAATTTATTTTAATTATCTCTTTATACCCGTGCCGGCCCAAGATCCCGATTTCGAGTGTGGGAGATTGCAGATAAATAATTTATTCCATTTAATTGGCCGTGGATCGACCCTCCTAGGGCATATACAGCCTATATATAGTAGGTACTCTTAATTAATTAATTAAGAAGAAAAATTTGGTAGTTGAGCGTGCTCTTGGTCTAATTCCCTGCACCTCCCTGCACAACAATGGACCAAGAAACAGTACTTCATAACATATTAGTGACCCCAAGACCCTGCATTTGTTGTAGGAGTACACGTTTTCTTTTTATACTAATCAAAATACTGAGGCTGAATGATACGATTCTTTTGGAAATGGAACAAAACATCAGGATTCCAGTTGGGATAGAGGTCGTAAAAGGAACTAGAGGAAACAATGAGGGGACAAGAATGGACCGGGGAAAAGAATAATGGCGGGGCACTGTGTAAAAGGATTACCCGAGGGCCATTATATCCGAAGGTGGTCGGAAGAGATTGAAGGGGAACAGTTGTACTTGCTGTCCATTTTGGAACTTGATCAGGTCAGCTTAGCTAATCCGGTTAGCGATAGGGTCGGAACCAGGTCAGGCCTTGTCTGCCCTCGGGTTGTTGCTATACCTTCGCTTCTGTCAGAATTAGCCAAAGTCGATTTTTAATTGCATTTTATTATCAATGATTTTTATGGGCCATGTTCATTCATAATTGTTTATAAGCTGGTATAACCATCCCTTAATTCTATTATTCACGTGATTAACCTGCAATCATTCTATATCGTCAACATCAAGTTAGGCCCCTTTCACACTGAAGATGCAAGACGCAAGATGCTTGCACGCAAGATGCAGGGTGCATGCATCTAAACCACCAGACTATGTCATTGAACGATAGCATTCACACCGAAGATGCATGTGCGTCTAGCATCCTGGATGCAAGACGCACTTAACTCTTGAGAACCAGCCGGAGAATTCTGAAGATTTCTCCTATCTTTCCCTCCAGCTCTGTATTTCAACTTTTTATTCTTCGTCAGCTTGAATGGCTTGAGACATTATTATGAAGATTATCTTCCCCTTCAACTGGGAAAAAAAAGGACATTCCGAAACGTGCAAAGAAAAAAGTTATGAAGGCAGAAATAAAAAGGTATATAATTTATAAATTATTGATTGTACATAATTATTTGAAAGTTTACTAAATACCTTACCAAACGAAAAAAAATATTATCCAAACCAGACCTTCTTTAGTAAGGATACTCCCTATCGTACTATGTGTACATGTCTGAGTTTATTATTATTAATAATAAAACTCTCATAATTAATGCAATGTATTCCCATATTACTTTATCATTTATTACTCACCAACAATGCAATGGAAATTGTTTGCACGAGTATATTCGTATGTTTTATTTTATAGGTGATTCTGATAAGTGAAAGTATTTGACTATTTTATTTGCATTAAAGGTGTTAATATCGGTTTAGCTGAGCTGGATTTGCTATTAATAAAGTTGGAGTAATTGATTTTGAGCAAGTTTCAAGGAGGGCACTTGGTTATTTATTTAATCCAACTCACCGCCTCCTTCTTTCAACATTAATGCTTGAGCTGTTCCTTCTGCTAAAGCAGCTACCGAACCTTGCCCTGTGCTTGTCTTAATGGAAATCCTGCTTTTAGCGTAATTGAGTCTTGCTTAACCATTCCTTCAACTCAGCCTAATCGCCCACTTATTCTGGATCATTTACATCCACGCTCTTCTACTTCCCTCGGGCAATAACAATCTCTAATGGTTATTGGCCAATATACTACTGTCAGTCCAGTACAAGCGTATTTATAATTAATCTTCTTCTTATATATTATTTCCTGAATATTTTCCGGCTCTCAGGAGTGGTGGATTTTGACGAAGGGGGTATCAATAGAAAGGGAATATCACGTAGAATGCTCGAATCGTAACTTCGATTTCTAATTCTTTACTATGACTTAAATAAATATGAGTGTAAAATTGGGAAGTTTCAAACTATGTGACGGTACCATCTCAATGAATCGAGATGGTAGGTATGAATTCAGAATTTTTAAATAATTAGAAAAGTACACAATTTTAGGTTCATTATACATGAACCATGAGTAATCGATTGATGGGTGATTGGTGGATATCTTAGTATTTGAAAGCTTACTGAATTCCCTACAAAACCTAAACAAAAACAACAACATCGAAATCGGAAAATTTGTTGCAGAGTTTATAGTCTTCTGAACATTTAATATTTATTATACCATGAAGATTTTGTTGCACATTGGGAATTTAATACTTGGGAAACTGGCCCTTGTTGTTATGAACACAGTATAAAACATAGACAGGACACCTTTTTAACATTAGATGCCGCAGTAAGGTTAGGCAGTACTAATGGAAGCCGCAATAATTCTTTATATTTTACCGTTGTTATTTTTATTTATCACTAAATACTCATACCCGCATACAGACATTCAACTTAATTCTATTAATTTCCAAATTTTTGTAACTTAAATAATTAAACATTAATTAATTCTTTACTAGATTAATAAATATCACGCAAAAAGGTTTGGAGGACGCATATGGCTTACGTGGCCGCAACTACGTCAAAGAGGCCACGTGCGGCCTCCGACGCCGCGGTTCCCCACCTATGGTATGTACTGTTTATTATTAATTAAATTATTAATTTTATTATTATTTGTATACATGTGTCTTTCATTAAACAGTTTTTGTAATGTTTGTAAATGTGTTAAAAATACTTTATTTTTTACTTTTGTATGCTTATTATTGAAGTTTAACATTTCGATTGTTCACTCGATGTTTCGATTTTTTTAATGATAAAATTTTACACAGTCCGCTAGCTGTAACTACTTCTTCCTCAGAATTCGAGCCTTTTGTCTTTTGCCTTCATCAGCTATTTAAAGCAATGTTTAGAAGCTATTGTAAATTTATGATAATCCAGTACAGAAAAAAGCTAATATTTAAATTATAAGTTTAAGAACATGCAATCTTTTCAGTTATATTTACTGGCTATTCCAGTACTTACTTGAGAATCCAACAATCTCTATTCCTATTGAAATAAAAAAAAATGCGTTCACTGATACGAAAGCGGAAGTCTTTTTTTTTTAGACTAGTGTGTAGATAGAATTTGAAAAAAATGTATACTTACTTTATTATCTGTTTACCAATCCCTAACTTTGCTCCGAATTTTTGCCAAATCTAACAAGCGGTTTCAGAGATGTAGACGTATCAAGAAAAAAACGTTTGCGCATATATAACAAAAAAAAAAAAAAATTCATTAAAATATGTACAGAATCATTATTTTACCAAATCCCACCTTTCTTTAAAATCGAACAAGCCATTTCTGAAATATTAGCAAATCTATGAAAACACATTTACGAGTGTGCAAGCGGAAGTGCTGAACGGAATTTGAAAAAAAAAATACTGGACGATCTAGGCACCAATCCGCACAATCACTGAAAATTTCATGAAAACAGAATGAACGGTAGTTACATAACCGTCACATAGATTTGACTACAGACAGACTCCGAACCGGATTCGATTATTATGTCAGAATAGTAAAACGCAAGTGAGAATTTACGATTCTGAGCACACAAATTTTTTTAAAATTTAAATCTCTCGCACGAAAAAAAATTTACCTGATACTTCCTTAATTGTTCTTATAAAAATATATATAGGTATTGGGTGATTTGGGTTTTTTTATTTTATTTATTTAGTGTTACTTATTTATTGCTACCTATTTATTTATGGTTTTTTAAATACTGTTAAAATCGTTTACAATTTGGTTATCTATATTCCTAAATCCAACAGATCATTGATGCCATTGATTTAAATATCTGTTTCCAGACAATCTCTCCTGACCAATTGATCGTTCTAACCAGCTTTACTGAGGAGAACTCTGACCAGAGGAGTGCCATGCTTTAGGCTGGGTAGGGCCCGCATGCATGAGAGGTCAACTGGGGAGCCTTTGAGGGTTCGGTCAAAGAGTTGGATCAAAGACAGGTCAAGCACAAAGCCAGTGGATTTTTATCAGAACCTATTAACTTGCTGGTCAAAGCTGTTTTTTATATTTTTTTACTCTTTTCTTCTCTTTATTCTCTGCCCCTTTTGTTCCTTCATAGGTAAAAATAGTTGGAAAGACAGTCTGGCATTTGGCCAGGAACCTTGCTAGGTTTCCAGGTGTCCGATAAAATAGAAGCGTGAGAGAGGGGGGGGGGGAGAGGTAGAGGGGAGGGGAAACCTGGACAAGGGTCTTAGAAGATTTATTCTACAAAACGGGAGTATGATTTCAAAGAGAGACTACACCTCATGTTTGTGAGGAAATACACGTTCAATTTGCAATTAAAACTTACTCAATCAAAGTAAGTTCTAATTGCAACATTGCAATTAAAGTAAATATATTTTAATCTTTATTAGCCTTTTAGGACTTATAGTTTTAGGAATGATTGAAAAAGAAGCACTCATAACGTTTTTGTCAGACATCTTACTCCATATAACTTGACTACATCCAATTCCAGTATCGGGTTAATTTCATTCAGAAAGTAAAATTCAAATATTTTATATAATCGCTTCATTAATTTATTTTGTTGTTCATAACATTAAAAAAATAATTGTGAACATGATAAAGTGAAACTTGAGTGATTGAATATTCGGAATGGTAATATAAATAAATTGTTTTGCATTGAACATAGCAAATAAGTTTTTAAAATTGTTATGAGCAAGATCGAAGTGGCACAGGACTAGATATCCATCAGATAAGACATATTACAACAAATTAACTAACCAACTAAAAGCTGAAATTAGAAAATACAAAGTTCAAAATTTACATAACATGACAGAAAAACTTACTACTTGTGACAAATCACTATGGTTGACCACTAAAAAACTCCTTAAATTCAAAGATTTTAACCACCCACTTATTACTGAAACCCAAACCTGGTCCAGATCTGATGATGAAAAATCTCAAATATTTGCTCAACACCTCTCAAAAACATTTAATCCACACCCAGACATCCTTAATCCAACCCACCTTGAGTTTATTGAAGCAGAATTGGATACCCCACTCCAATTGACTCCTCCACCTAAAGCATTTCATCCTTCAGAAATATCCAATATCATTAATAGATTACCTTCTCGCAAAGCTCCTGGCCATGACCTAATCACCTCCCAGATCCTAAAATGTCTTCCTAAAAAAGCCATATTGTTCCTAACCTATATATTTAATGCTGTACTCCGCACCACATATTTTCCTGACTCTTGGAAACTATCCATTGTCAAAATGATACCTAAACCCACAAAGCCGCCAGAACACCCATCCTCTTACCGTCCTATCTCCCTTTTACCCATTATGGGCAAAATCCTGGAAAAACTCATTTTAAAACGCCTGTATCCCATCCTAGACTCTAAACACATTATCCCAGATCACCAATTTGGATTCCGCACATCCCACTCCACTATTCAGCAATGCCATCGTGTGGTAGATGTAGTCTCCTCTGCATTGGAGCGCGGAATGTACTGCACGGGAGTCTTTCTCGACGTTGCACAGGCGTTTGATAGAGTCTGGCATCCGGGACTGATGTACAAACTCCGTGAATTCCTACCACCTACATACTTCCTCATTATACGTTCCTACCTTACTGACAGATACTTCAAAGTCAATCATAACAATGCTTATTCATCTCTTTTTACTCAGTCTGCCGGTGTTCCTCAAGGTAGTATCCTAGGTCCTATCCTTTACACAGTTTATACAGCTGACATCCCAACCCAATCCAACACTGTCATCACCACCTATGCCGATGACACGTGTATCCTATCAGTTAATAACGATCCTTTAATTGCATCCCAAACTCTTCAATCACATATCACAAGCCTTGAAGAATGGTGTAAAAATTGGAGAATAAAAATAAATTCCAACAAATCCCATCAAATCACTTTTACCCTCCGTCGTAAACCTATGACCTCTTGTCCTACAGTATCCTTCAATAATACTCCACTTATTCCTGTTGAGCAAATCCGCTACTTAGGACTCCACCTTGACAAACGACTCACTTGGAACCCCCATACCAGACTGAAACGACTAGAAACCGCCCGACGTTTTCTACTACTGCAGCACTTACTAGACAAACGATCTAAGCTTTCAATCAATTATAAACGACTCGTATATATGACAATAATAAGACCTATTTGGACTTACGGAATTGAGCTTTGGGGCTCCACTAAACTATCGAATTCCTCTCTTATCCAATCCTTACAATCCAAAATCCTTCGTAAAATCCTCAACGCTCCTTACTTTGTCACAAATAAAATCATCCATAAAGACCTTAATGTTCCATATGTTTCCGATCTGGCCCAATCCAGATACCTTTCCTTCCATAACAAACTGCAGAATCATCCGAATCCTCTCGTTTCAAACCTTGCTTCCTCCTCGATCCCTGATAACCCTCCGAGGCGTCTGAAAAGAAGATGGCCTCGGGATCTTCTAATATAGAACTTTAATTTGAGTTCTACCAATGGGTAGTTTCTCTTCATGTTGTACATGCCATGTTACAAATTTCTCATTTACTTATTGTATTCTCTATGTAATACAGTTGTAAATTCCATTGAAATAATAAAAAAAAAAAAAAAAAAAAAAAAATTGTTATGGGCTGCTGAAGACAAAGTTAAATGAAACCGACTGCTGACATCAAAATCAGCGTCAAGGGTGGAGAGCAGGTAGATAAGGACCGATGGGTGGGTCAAGGGAAGACCGTTCCTTAGAGGAAAAACTAGTCACGGGCTAAGTAACTGGTTTCTTTTAGGGTGTTACCAGTTATTGTGTAGTAATAGGGTGAAGTTAAGAACCAATGAAAACCATCCATGCCCCACCCTGAATTTTTGTATAAAATCTCCCGAAAAGTAAGAAAGGAGCGCTTATGTTGATTTCCGGTCTTGAGGATAGGTCTGATGTTTTTCTTCCGGCTTGGGGAGTGAAGCCTTGGCCCTGCATGGACGATGAAAATGGGCCTCCTGGCAGATTTTGTATCTGGGCTTGACGAGATGACCTCGAATCGGCAGATGCAGCGATATAATCTACTAATTACACCACTTCCCATACTGTAATAGCTAAGTTGTAATTCCCAATCCTAGTGTTATAATAAGTCATGGAAATATTTCTCCAAAACAGTCAATCTGTAATCATATTTTTATTGTCATTGATTAAATTTTTTTAATCATGTATTAACTTCATTGTCTATAGTATTTGCACATTAGGACTTATTATTTGTATATAATTCTTTATTAAACATAAAAATGAATTAAGTTGTTTAGTAAATGTGATATTAATTCTGCCACCTATTTATATTATAGTGATCACAGGTAATGTTGATAATTAGAAAGCATGATAAACAATCTAGAATTTGAGAAAAGAAATCCAATTAATTAATTCTGGACCAATCAATATATTATAGATCCAAATTTATTTTACTAATTTTTTATTATTAATTTTTATTAAACATTTCTGGGTAATTATCATCAATAATTATCCAGTGGCATTCCGATACATTTCAACACCCCAAAACATAATAAAATATTAACTTCGAACTTTACTCCAAAGCACTCATCCAACGGATTTCATTCATGATTTCAAGTGCAAAACAAAAAACAAACATTCAATAAGTGAATCAATTGATTCACACGTTTTAAAATAAGCTGATTTAAAATAAGTAATTATAAAAACTAAGTTCCATTTGTAATTAATCGAAAGCACCTTTTTTTATGCAATGATGAAAGGTGGTTCGGTAAATAATTTTAATCCAAATTACTTACTTTAACCAAATTGTTCCGAAGTGTTTTAGAACTGACGTTATCTCCTCATTCCCCCACATTGTAAATTTTATTTGTAATTACATTTTTCTGTACATAACTATGATATCTATCAGTGGTCGAAAAGAATACGTTCCCCTCTTTCTAATCAGTCTCGAAACTTAGAAAATTAGATAAACTAGCGATGAGAAATAAAGCTTCAAATCTAAACTTAATTACCTGGCATGAAAAAATTTACCTTGGAATAATAAATTGGTAAAAACAATTATTTCAATAATATATTTAACTAAAGTTAATTGGGTTTCTAAATTATGCTTTTTTGTTTGTTTGTTTTGGATGAAAAAATATATAAGGACTTATTTGATAATTACGTTTTAAAATGTATTTATCCAACAAGCAATTATTTTATTTAGTTCACTTTTAACATTTCTCTCTGAAATGGTTTATCATTTTCTAATAAAAAATTATGCTTTCAGTTACTTATAATTTGTACTTAGTTTTTATTACTCATTTTTATTCAGCTCATTTTAAAACTTGTAAATCAATTGATAAATTTATGGAATATTTGGTTTCTGTTTTGTACTTGAAATCATGATTGAGATCCGATGGATGAGTTCTTTGGGGTGAATTTCGAAGTTAATATCTATTTCTAAGTTCCGAGAAATAAATCTGGGCGATCTAGAGTATAGTAAGGAGTTGCCAGCTACCTTTCTATGCCAGGCCATCAAAACTCAGCGACCCTCCTATTTTTGTTTTTTTGCATCCTACAGTTGAAAAATTCTATTCAATCCCGTCCTACTAAATTCCGTACTACTGACCTCTATCCTCCTCCTCACCGAATTGTTGCGTTTGACAAATCCTTTGTAATTCATGCTGTCTCACTCTGGAATTCTATCCCTCCTTATATTAGACACGTACAATCAGTTTCCTCTTTCAAACCTCTTCTCTTTGAACACGTAATCCTTTTCCAATTAGACTGATCATGAAATGTATATAAGAAAACTCTTTAGGTACTTCTATAGACTATTCCTGTTTACTCATGTTATTCTAGTTTACGATGTTTATTTATATATATGCATGTATCCTTTTTTTCCGTCTTTTTCTTTCTATCTGTATTTTTGTTTTTAATTAACTATTATTTTATAAATTCTTAATTTCTGTGTTGCCACACTGTCATTTAATCTGTACTTATAATTTATTCTAAAGGGACAAAAGTCCCAGAATAATAATACAAATACTTTTATTTTCATGAAATTCCTTTTCGTATAAGGAGCGATCAATATTATTGAATCAATATCGAATATATTGACCGTCTGAGAGATATATTGTGAAATTATATTGACATTTTTAATATATATATACAACGTTCAATAATGTTGACCGTGTAAGACGGGCTTAAAGGTCTGTAAAAAATGTCTTAGTAGGTATAAGTGTTGTCTGGTTCGCTCTTAGAAGAATACCACTTATGTTCTTGAGAAATTAATACATAAGAACTATTATAAAAATCAAGCACTTTAAGACTTTTAATTATTAAAAACAAAACTTTTAAGATATTCGTAAAAACTTAGGAACCGTGTAGAAAACTTTTTTAATCCCTACAACTTATTACTCCACTTAGGTTTCTTAAAAGAAATTTCCTAATCAAGTAAGAGTAGTTCTGATCCTGCATAAATAAAAAAAAAAATAAAAATAAAAGGTTTTCCTTAAACCAACTCGTTAATTATTACTCAGTAATTGCGAGGATCAACGTCAGTTTTCTTAATTTTTTTTCTTATTTATTTTAATGGAAACTTTTTACTCCGGGCTGTAGAACTTTTAACGAAGTTGAAGGAAGGGACTTGGCAAGGTTCCTCTCCTCGATGCCGGAGCTCAGCCAAAATTCATGCAAAACTTGGTCCATGGATTAAGGCATCAACAGCCCTTCAACGGTAATAATATTAAATATTTCAAAAACTCTTCCGATTTCTCCTCTAACCTTATTCCAAGTATTATTAAACTTGACTGTATTATCGAAACCGTTTCCTTTTCTTCCTTTCAGCGGATAAGAATGATTATTCTCGTTCATTTCTTTAACAAAAGTTTGAGGTCAGCTTTAGTTACGAACATAATTACGCCTACATTTTTGTATCTTTTGCTCTTACATGTTTATTCTATGCAAGAGGAGAAGAGGAGAGGTGTTTCTAATAGTTTCTTTTAAATAGTTTCTTTCATTAAACTGGTACAATAAACTGTTTCACTCGACATTAAACAGATACAAGGATCACCTTCCATTAGGAAGGGGCAAGTTTTTACAATCATCGCTGAACTCGTCGTTGGCAACGAATAGATCTCCTAACTGAGCAAAACGAAGCCATCGATGAACTCAGCGGTAAGTTTAGAAACTTAACCATGCCGTCTCACTTTTAGGTTTAGTAGGTGGAGACAGAGAAACCGACGGAAAAAAAGGGAAACACTGAATCTGTTTAATTTAAACAGGTTTCCGAAACAGATACAGAAGCTGTTTAATTTAAACAGATACAGAAACCTGTTTCATTAAATAACTTCTTGCAAAAGATACAGAAACCTGTTTCATTAAATAAATTCTTGCAACAGATACAGAAACAGCTCTCTGAAACATATACAGCTCCATACAACAGCTCTGCTGTTCGTGAAAATATTTTGAAAGCTGTTTCATTGAAACACCTCATATCACACTGATGCAACTTATAGACAGCTATCCAGTTTCTCTTCAATGAACAGTTTTATCAACTCATTTTCTTATCTAAAAACTACGTTCTCGTTATTTTTATCGAAATATTTACTTATTATCTTTAAACTATGCTGTGAAGCGGTATTAATATAATAATTTTTTTATTTAGAATTATAATAATCTGTCTATAATTGTAGGACTATAATTGTAGTGATATATAAACACAATCACATCATATATACAGAAAATATAAATTAAATCAAATCAATTAAAACAATTTGTTACTCTCCTAGTTTTGAAACAGTTATGTCTGTTTTTCCGAAACTGTTTTTTTTAAAGTAGCAGAAACTGTTACAAATGTTATTAATCATAAACAGTTGTTCCCATCACTAAAGAGGAGTTTATTTACATCACTTCATACTTCTTACGAATTAGCATGATTATTCATGAGCTTATTGAGGGGACAAAAATATTAAAAATATTAAGAGGACAGGAATTTCACCCCCTATCCCCTCCAATAATTTGAGGTAAAGAAAATTAATAATAAATAAGCTACACGAATGAATATAATATGCAAACTAAAATAGATTAAGAAGATTCAACTATCTGAGCTAGGGCCTAGTGCTAAGTATGTAATTGTTTTATTGACACCTAAAGGTTACTTTTATTTAAATTTCCACTTATATTCAAAAATAATAATATATATCAACATATCTTAGGAATTTATCACATAAATTCTTATAATATTTTCCACGACAAACTAGTCGGACTGCGTAAAACGTATTTATATTTGAGGTTGTACTAAGAAATCAAAGTTATTTTTCACTTTTTTACATTATTCATTTTTAACTGAAAAGGTTCCAGAAATGTATTAATGGTGTGAAGGATGTCCCTATTTCCTCCTGAGTTAAATCTAAACAAATACAATATGTACTCAATTGTATTATTGTTTTTATTTATTACAAGTATTCGAATTGAAAAAAAAAATGAATAAATAAGATCCTTACTACTATACAAACATATCAATAAATTTTAAATAATCAATATTATATTTGTTCGTTTCACAATAATTATATCTAATTTTTAAAAATAATAAAATCACAAGCAATTTTTTTTTTCCCATCGCCCAATCCATGTAGCAAATATTTTGTATTATTTTATGTTAGTGTTTTCTATTATACAAGTATTGACATATGAGTTAATGAAATACGGCCAATCTGCTTAAGAATTGAGGATATGTGATAATAAATTTTTTCTTATTATGAGATTGGAACATTATTCAAGACAAAAAAAGGAATCTATTGAATAAGCTCAGGTGAAAAAGCGTATAAAATATCTGTATATATTTTTCATTTATAATTGTACATATACAATATACATATATTGTATATACATATATATATATACAACACCGGTACAATGGTATAATCTATTAAATTTTAGGTTAATTTGGGTTGTCATAGTAAAATTCATCAGAACTCAATAAATAAAAAACAAATTTCGTCCAAAATTGAGATAAAACATATTATGAGTCCGCAGGGATGAAAATTTATCTCGAAATAAGATTATACTTATTGCCTTTTTACTGGCACTGCGAGTGCAAACGATAATTAGTAGTGTGTTTTCAGCTAGGATACGAGACAAATGATTTTTCGAGCATCAAATAACGGAATAAAATAATATTATCAACTTGCAAGGGTCATATCTTTATTTTGGTCTACTTTGGGGCAATGGTTCATAACAGTAATTTTTAGGTTTAAGTGGGTTGTCATAGTAAAATTGATCAGAACTCAATAGATAAAAAACAAACTTCGACCAAAATTGAGATAAAACATATTATAATGATGTAGAGATGGTTGACCGTTGATATAATATGAGAAAGAGTTAGTCGAGGGTGCAGTCAAATAAATAAAAAAAATTAAAATATATAAATTATTTTAATTTTTTTTAACGATAATTATTAGTGTGGTTTAAGCTAGGATTTTTCAAGCATCAAATAACCGAATAAAATAATTCTATCAACTTGCAAGGTCATATCTTTATTTTGGTCAACTATGGATATATATATATATATCAACTATATATATAACATATATATATATGTATATATATATATATATATATATATATATATATATATATTGTATATATATATATATATATATATATATATATATATATATATATATATATATATATATATATATATATATATATATATATATATATACACCTTACTTGTAGTAAATCTCATGACGGGCACACGTGTATGCCAGACACAAAGCGGCAGATCGTCTATTTTTCTGGGAAGAGGTAGAGAAATCCACCTTTTTTCCTATTCTACCCTTTTGATACGACCCTTACGTGAGTTTTAAACAATTTTCTCTCCTTTAAATGGGAATAAAGAAACACGTGTTCACTATCTCAGGAATACATGCTCTCAACCATGTAAAGTTATAACTTTTATTAACTAAATATAAAACTTGTGTTTTATATACGTATAAATGGCGAAAGACGACCATCATGGTTATTGAAAACTTGAAGAAAACTTTGCAAGTTTCCAATTTTTTTTGTACTCTTATACATCCGTTCATAGTATATCTTGCAATATAAAACAGTTCAGAAACATTTGTATAGTTTTTGTGCTATTCGCAAATAACATTCTGAATCCATTATATTTTTTTCAGCCTTTTTTGGGAAAATATTACAGATAAATTAAAAGAGCTTCATAGAGAAGACTTTAGACAAATTTCATTACAACGGTTGAAGCCGTTTAGGTGCTACAGTCTACAGCGATAAATGTTTTTCTGCCGTCATTACAAAAAAAGGCCAGATGGTAATGAAATGTATTGTATATAAAAACTTTCACAAGTACCAATGTTTTAAAGAAAGCGGTGAAGAACTTTGTGAGATTAGCGGTATCGAACAAGCGAACATTTACATTTTTATTTACATACAATGATTCCAGAAAATTTTCATTGATAAAGCTCGTTAATGAATACTAAACAAAAAAATAAAATAAAAATAGAATCAGTTGGAAAACTGAGGATAAAAATGTATTGAACTGTTTTGTCTTTATCTATTAATATAATGATACCTTTTTTTTTTAATTTTTGAATTTTCTATTAAGCTGTGAATAGTAAAATTTGCCACATTGAAGGGCAACAAGTAAAAAGCTCAATGTGCTCATTGAAACAATATATACATATAATGGGAAAATAAGAAAAATAAATAATAAATGAGTTAATGATACTAGTCATAGTGAATTTATTTATGTTTAGGATCAATACTGAAATTAAATGGCTTTTTATTTCGAATCTTTACTATTACCAAAAAGTAAGATCTCCATATAAATCTATTTCTGATTCAGGAAGACGCAATGTTTCATACATGTCTACAATACTGTAGGATATATTTTATATTCAATCTTATCTATGTCACAAATATCAATGAGTAAAAGGAATTCTCAATAAACCAGAAATAATAAGTTTCTATATTCCTACTAAGGGTGAAGTTCAAGGCACTTCTTCGAAAAAAAAAAGATAGTCGCCCCGACAATATAAAATTATACATGTACAAAGTAACTGCTAATAAACAATAATGTTTAACTTATAACGAAGAGAAACGTTCATTACTTTTTTTTTTTTTTTTTTTTTTTTTTCCTGTTCTTCCCTACCTCGCCTTATAGGCTATACGGGATTTTCCCGGACCAGAGGGCGAAGGCGGGGAATTTAAAATCCCCTCTGGGACCGGGACGCGAACTCATGACTATTTTCATATCATAGAATCATATATCCGGTTGCCGGGCAACGGCGGTGCAGTGCACACGCGTTAGCCCATTCGGCCACCCCGCCCTCACGTTCATTACTCCATCTGTAGATATATAACAACAATTATTCAAAGAAATAGAACAAAAATAGTGTTTCTTTTATTTATTTTTCTCTTCTGTTCTTCCCTATCTTGCCTATTAGGCTATACGAGGTTTTCCAGGGCCGAGGGCGATGGTGAGGAATTTGAAATCTCCTCCGGCACCGGGACGTGAACTCGTACTTTTTTTAAAATCTCTCTCAACTTGGATTATCTGATTGCCTGGCAACCCGTGCTGTGCACACGCGTTAGCCCATTCAGCCATCTCGCCCCTACATTTGTCTGTTAAAAAGTAATGAAGGCCTCTATTGGCGTTAATGTCGCGTTATGTGTTAGCAATACCGTTAAATATGTTCAGATAGGCACGACATCCCTTTTTTCCGTAATAAATCTATCGGCAATTCCTCATAGTTTCGCTAATATGACGACTGCCACTATCGTATCCTGACACAGCCATACTCAGTCTCCTCTATGTTTACTAAAACGTGAGCAATTTTATCATGACTTTGAAATGCTTATAATGATTTTATGAAACGGTTTTATTGAAATAATGGTGAGAAGTACGCTTGGGAAACGTTCCTTCCCCACTTTTCTTTGCATTAACAATCGGCAGCTAGGTCATTTATCTTTCAGAAACCTCCTGCCCGGGATTAAATTGGAGAGGCGGAGCTGCACAGACACTGGAGGAAATATTCTCAAACCACACCGGAGCTGCCAGATTGCTGTATCAACAGCCACTCTCCTTTAATGTTTAAGCTCATTATTTCATGTATCCTGCCTTTATTGTTATCCAATTAAGCTTACGAAATTGAATATAATCGAAATGAAAATCTAAGTTTTAGTGAACATTTATTTTTTTTTAAAAACGTGATTGATTTTACACTACAACAGTGGATTTTAGATCTGAGATATATCCTGTCCAGTAATAAGTAAACAAACTATAAAAGACTTTTTATACATTTTAATCAAATATAATTCGTTATTCTATCGTAACTTTGGTTTCAGATAACAGATCGGAAAGGATTAACTTTTGACTCATGAATGCTGAGGTGTAGCATCAGAAATGGGAAAGTTCCTAAACTTAGCACTAATCCAATAATGGATTTCCAATGCTTATCAGTGAACTGAGCACTGAGTTTACGAACTTTACCATCGATGAGTTTAGGAACAGTCTGATGGATTTCCGATGACCGCAGATCATAGCTCTGAGTTTAGCAACTTATCCAAACATGACCTGCATTAACTTTGAATTTGTTAAATAATTTTGTGAGCCGTTTATTTAGGTATTGTTAACTATTATTGATACAAATTAATAGTCCGTGGTACAGGCACCTGTTTATCAAATTATTAACATCCGCCTGAAACTTCGTAAATAGCTTTATCTAATCGTAACCAACAAGTATTTTATTTAGTAAAATTCTCAAAAATTTGGGGCGTTTTCAAGACGTGGGTCGGAAAACTTTGTCTATCTGATTAGGAACTAAACACTCATGAACCTATTTGCTTTCAACCTTAAATCATAAGATAATATTATCACAATTTTTTTGAAATGTATTTATTGAGTATTACAACAATCTATCTCTTGGACAAAATACATACCTCAAATGCGCAATTTTGGTTTTTGAGCTATACTCGTCACATACACAGATAATTTTACGGAACTACGTTATTCGGACTCAGGAGACCTCAAAACATGATCACAAAATAAAAAAATAAAAAAAAAAGATGGCCCACAAAAATGTTGGTCCGTTTGGCGTGAACTCCACCCCGAAAAAGTTAAAATAATTATATAGGCCAAACGCCCCTATATTTGTATGGGCCTTTTTTTTTTTTTAGGCAACGATTTTGTGTTAACGTGTAATCTTAGCATTCAAGTGGAAGGCGAATGGGTATTCATGAGTTTTATCCATATTGAAAACGCTCCTGTTCTGAGAATTTTCGTAAATACAATGTTTGGAAGTTACGATGAGATAAAGCTACTGACGGAGTTTCAGGCAGATGTTAATGATTTGATAAAAACGGGTCTGTACCACGGACTATAAAGTGAATGAAAATATACATTCAACGAACAAAAAAGTTGTTTTGGAAAAAATAATACAGAAAGCGGAACTATTTACTATGTGCATAACGTATAATATAAGATATAATGGATATTATACCATGGGCTTTGTCTTGGATATGAATCTGCAATAATAATAGCATTCACGGAATCCTATGAATACGCCTTCCTAGGGGCATAGGCTAATCCAGAGGCTGAGAAGCGTATAGGTAGAAAATGTATTCAGGTGCAAACATACTACAGCCGGTGTAGTATGTAAATAAGGCGGTTAGATCCTTGTAATGCTGCTACTGGCTTGAATTGCATTAACAACCCACAAATCCGCACATCTTGCGTACAATACTTTTTATCTGTGTTATTTTTGTTTATTACTAAAATCAGGATTAAAGACTCAGGATCTGTTACACAGTAGTCCAGAGAGTTCCTTAACTTTGATGAATTTTAAAAACAATATCGAATTTACAAATATGAGCTAATTTTAAATAGAAGGAAAAAATAGGTTATTGAGATAATTGTTATATACCGTCTTTCAACAATATATTGTCATTTTTTTTTTAAATACATTTTGCCTCAATTAAGGGCATTGAGTATTTATGATGAATGAAGTACAATCATACCATATATACAATAAAAGAACAAAAAGATTATAAGAAAATAAAATAAAATAAAACTTGGAGTAACAGAATAAATCAAACTGATATAACATTAAATAAAAACTAAAATAAAAAATAATAAATAAAAACACATTCAAACTTATTTAAAATATTTACAGTCAGCCGAGGGAGCTCCGAGTCGGGCCTTTTCCCCCACGTGTAGAGGACAAGGCAACACTCCAAGAGATCTCAGCGCTTCTCTCTCAGCCGCATTACTAGGATGGGAATCCAGTGGAGACTGAGAGAGGGCACTAAAGCCACATACGCTCATGACTTGAGTGGAGAAGCTGGCCAGGACTCCAATGATGTCTTAACAGAAGATCTCGAGGCCACTGCCGCTTCAACCTTCGAGGAGGATTGTAGGGATGACTGGAACTAGATAAGGATTGTGCTAAGGGATTAGGATGATAGGTTAGGTTCTGATGAAAATTTGAAAATCGGGATGGAATAACGTCAAGGATATAAGGGATGTTAAGGTCATGATGTAAGGTTTTGTTCGTAACATAATAAGGAGTATTGAATATTGTCATTATTGGTTGGATTTAAACTTTATTTTTTATCAGGTAATTTTAAACTGTTATGTTCATATTAAAATCGCGCCAAACTTCAAGGCTTTGAGAAAGAAACCAACCCCATATGTCACTGCTGTGTTACGGAAACAGCTGAGCATATTGTCACGACTTGTACCGTTTTTGAAGCAATGAGGGCCAAACTAACGAGGGAAACCGGACTCAACATTATCTAGTCACCATCAACTAGTAAGTAAGGATAACAACCCGTACTACGAAGCATTCGTAAGGAATTAGTAGAGGTAGCCATTTTAACCTCCATTAACGAAGACCGAATAACCATAAGATAAGTGGCAAAAGTATCACGCTACTACTAACAAAAATCTGTATTGCCGAGAGGCTAGAGAAGAATAAAATAAAATTAAATAAATAAATGTTCATATAAAAATCATGATATACTTTTTTAAAAAACAAAATGATACTTATTGCATCTTAATAATTTTATGCTTCAAGGTTTACTGTTTAAATTTTCGATCTGACCAGTTGAAAGAAAAAAGAAACATATTTTCTATCGTGTTTAGAGAATTTTATGTGAAGGTGGACTCTACAATGTTTAGTTGTTACGTTGTTGTTTGAATCGAATTTGGCTATTTCTAACAATACCACGAAATAGACGAAATATTGAGCATTGCACAAATGCACCCCATATAAAATCAGAAGATAAAATAAAATAGAATCAGAAAAAACACCTGTAGAAATTACTTATCATGTCATAATAATCAATACTATCATAAATAGTTGAGTTGTTTATATAGTTAACATATGAGCCTTTCAGTTGACAGAATGAATAACTATAATTTCAACAATTTTTAGTGTAGTTTTAGAAATTTCTAGTTGGAAAAATAAAAAAAATATAACTGACAGTGAGTAAAGTGATACCAGAGATTGCAAAATTGTAGTCATTTTGTCAACTGAAAGGCACATATAGTTGGAACATAGTACTTAGATCACAGTGTAGTTCAAGCTCCATAGCGATCCACTTCTCAAAAAATTATTAACTAAAGTACTCAGAAGTTAAACCAAGTGAATAATGAATAATAGTATAAAACAAACGAGAGGAATAATTTATAAAACGAATGATCATCTTTAATGACCATTTCGGTGTTATTCCTCCTGTAAATCAATGTATTTTCAACATTCGTTAGTTATTGTTTGCTGATTATTAATACACTCTAAAAGTCTACGTATTGCAATATATATATATATATATATATATATATATATATATATATATATATATATATATATATATATATATATATATATCCATATTGGTTATTCGATAACTCATGTCGACTTTTCCTCTGGGGTTTAAATATACTTAAGCAGGAAAATTGAGATTCATTCCGTGCGGCCAAGTCAAAACAAATTTCAGCCCACCCACTAAATGCGAATTGGCGCCGCTAGAGTGTGAAGTTGCTAACGCCCTGACATTTTCGGGCATCACATCTTCAAGTTAGAACTCTGAATTGATATATTAAGACCTTTCAGTATATAAACAATGCATACCAACCATAAAATCATTAAGATACCACAAAACAGAAATATCCCCGAGGAGTAATCAAAAGACAATTGACTGAACAGCGGAACCAACAGAGCATTAGCATTCACAGCACAGCCAAGATTATTGGCGACAACCCATCAAAATGCAAATACCAACTCTGTTATTTGGGGGTTTGTAGGGCGCATTGCCATAGGCCTCATCTCGCCTAACTACCACTACGGATGCTTAGTCGAAAACACTTTGTGTATACAAACACACACTCTACATATAAACAGAGTGTATTAGTTTAATTAAATAAATTAAAATAAAAAAAGTATCCTAATTTTTAAAAATAAACAACTTGAACAACCTCAGTGAGTACTTGAACACCCTCAGTGCTCAAACAACGCCCTGAAGATGACCCACATTGCCAAGGTTGAAACATTGGAAAAAATAAAAATTTTAAAAAATACTGCGTCCTGAATATTTATCACCTATGATATGTAGAATAGTCGACTTACTTCCTTCAAGAATAACGTTAGTAAGGCTTTTCAAATGCGACTTAATTAATCTTCATTTCACTTTCTGACATATCCAGAGTATCATTGTGCTGTAATGAAAAAAACTGGTACAGTTTGCGCGTCATAAAACTTTTACTTACCGCCATCAGGCTTGGAGATTTGATGGCCGAGCACGTTGGGGCGAGGATTCCAAGTGGCCAGGCTGGAAACTTTGTTGAGTAACACTATACAAATGTCACTCCATTTTGAGATGTGGGAAAGATTCTTGTTCATGCTATAAATGGAATTCCAAGAACAGACGAATTGAAGTGTTAGCAGAATTACCTTGCTTTACTTCAGGATTTACGGCTTTGGCAATCACCCTACTGGTCATATTGAATTAAAAATTAGGTGTTAATTAGCTTTAATTACGTCACTGTTTTCGACACACTCTCGCTACGCTAGCTCTGAAGGAATAAAAAAACTCCCAAAGCGTTCTTTTCAGTTTAGGACGAGACCTTACTAGATGGTTCAGTCGTTTCCGTCTATTTTCGTGCATACTCGAGATTCTATCCATAGTGAGTAGTACTCTTTGATTCCTACCTAGGTGTGTTAAAATTCATTTCTCATTGGCCTCGGGAACTGAATGATGATACTACCACTCAGGTACGTATGCGGCAGCTACCTCCACTGGCTGAAGAAAAAGGACCACGTGGTGCCATCATGCTGGACTTGCTACCAGAATCTATATCAGTAACACCCAACTTAAATAATTAAGAGTCTGCTAAAATAAGGTGAATTAATAATTAATTATTTCAATATCTCACTGTGTCAAAGTTATTGAACTAAAAAAAAAGTTATTACTGTTATATTTTAGATTTGTTCGACCAGTAAATAAGCCTTATGTTTTCAGTGGTATGTACTTCTTATAAGTGTACATTACACAAAATATTTCATATGAAATTCCAGGACGTTAGTCAGATGCATTATTTATTTTTGGTTTGTTTGTTTGAAATGGTTTGAAAATGCAGGAGAGTTTTGTAAACGAAATAATAATCATACTTCATATTTTCTCATATTTCATTTTATACTAAATAAAAATAGAAAATATTTTTTCAAAATGGTAACACTCCCTTTTAAAGAAATCATTATCTGGAAAATTAAAAAAAAAATATATATACATAGTTTTGTGATGGAAATAATAATCATTCTCTATCAAAGTAAATATAATTGCATTTTAAAACAACAAAAGTTGAGTATTACATATTAGTACAAATAATAACAAAGTAAAAGTAATAGTAACACAAATTTAAACTTAATTCATAAAATTATTACTTGCATACGTCAGCAAAACAGTGTGTACGAGGTACCTGACTGGTGGATCCTCGTACCTCGTACAATACTTCATAACCTCCAATAAATACGAGGATCGTCGTACGAACTGCAACACTGGTCACTATGAAAATAGTCATTAAGTACCTCATAGTGACTTTTTGCTCTGTAAAGCCAGAATATGATGTACTTAGTGAAAATATTTTTTACGTAAAAAAGGGTTGGTATAATTGGTATGCACTTAATAAGTTATTGCATCAATAAATATGACTGAATTCAACAACTACGTACCTTCAGGTAAAAATCGACCAAAAGTGTACTTGGCGACTTTTTGCAATAAAACTACGATATTCATTTGCCCATACATATTTAAAACGAAATAACTCGTGGCTTTTTTTTTTCGGTCCTCCCCTTCCTCGCCTTTAAGGATATACGGGGTTTTCCCGGGCCAGGGCGTGTTGGCGAGGATTTAAAATACTGCCCCGGCACTGGGACGTGAACTCGTGACTGTTAAATCCATTGTCTCATAGATCAGGTTGCCGGGCAACGGTGGTGCTGTACACGCGTTAGCCCATTCGGCCACCCCGCTCACATTCCAAACTCTTATGAAAATTACTTCCGTTACTTAGATTTTGTGTAATTTTCAAAAAATTCAAATTCAACTAGCTCCTCGTAGTCTCGATTTCCTGTACGTGTACGCCTGTTCGGCCACCCCGCCCACAAATAACTGTAGGCTGGCAATCCATGTGGAACGAGAGTCCACCGAGTGAACCGAAGGACATCAAGTAATCTGTAAAACCATGGTCCAACTCGAACCACCCTATTCGTAGAAAGGAAGTTGCATTGACTAGACTAAGGGTAGGGCATACCGACATCACGCATTCTTGTCTCATAACCACACAGTATGCACAAAAATGCCAACATTGCGACGGATTCTCACGGTTAGCCACATTTCTCCAAGAGTGAACTGTCAATTCTAACCAAGTTAGTACTCATACCAAAATTATCAGTTTGAAATAATGATGAAGTTCAAGTGAGGTCGGTGATAAATTTTCTGAAAACTAATGATTTACTAAAAAAAAAAAAAAAATAATTTTGAGAGTTTTATTTATTTTTTCTCTATTCCATGTTTACGCCTCTAAGCCCTAAATAACAAAAACAACAACGGCACACACAGATTTAAAATTCTTAGTAAAAAATTCCTTAAGAACTTGAGATGATACCAAAAAATTGCAGTAATATATATTTAAATATATATTTAATATATATATGATTTATAAAGAATATTCTTAAATAATTACTTATTTTCCCTTTTGTGGCAAATTGCACCGCGGACATGAAGGACTATTGTACACCTATTATAATAATGTTAATAATACGATAAGTAAATGATAAAAACAGTATAGACAATTTCATACACTTTAATTTTCTTTAAAAGATAGTACCAGAACATTAGGCATGAGATCGATTCAATTTCTTCTTCTCTCCGATCTTTTCTCCAATCTTCCTCCCCATCCTCTTTCTCACAACTTTGATATACATGTTCTCCTTTTTGAGTATCTTCGTTCCGAACTTGGTGAATCTCTCAGAGACCGTTACCAGCTTTCTTTGGAGTTCTATCGGAGGGTCTTGAAGTACGTTTATGATATCATTCCTCAGCTTCTTCTTGATCTCGTTTCCTTTTTTGAGTTGAAAGTTCATCGAAAATATCTTTTTAAAATGTTTTCTAATGATACGAACTACTTCTAAGCGATAATCTAATATTTATAATAGAGCCAAATGTATGACAGGTAATTGTTTGAAAACATCTGTAGTAATTTATTGATCAATTCTGAAATATAATTATAATAAATATCTGTTTATCTCGCGTGTTCACTGAAATTAATTTTCTTTTTGATTTCAGACATATCTAAAAGGCTATCATTTCAATTGTTTGAAAATGATTTGATAATTATCTTGCCAAACTTCAAATGAGTATCATGGATGCTATATACAGATGTTATATTTTTCATTATTATAAAAAAATAATAGGGATAATAAACTTTTGATTATTGTATATCTATAATATATAATATACAATATAATTGAGTTGTTGTTGTTTTTCCGTTGAGAAAAAAATAACAGCAAAATATTTATAACCATCAGTTTCAAACACCACGTTTCAATTTTCACGTGATATTGTCCACCCCTCGACTTTCACGTACATTCTCAGATGCAAACTAGTCGAAATGTGAAAATCGTGTAATTATTTGAAGTTGTATATACTAAGAAGAAATCAAAGATATTTTTCACTTTTTTACATTATTCATTTTTAGCTGTAAATTTTCAAGACACGTACCAATGTCTCTCCTCTCCCTAGCGTTTAATCTAAACAAATAAAATATTTTACAGTGGATTAAGCTAATCACTCATTAAGGAATAGTGACTTTAACGAAGTATGAAGTTTCACCAATTGCGTGTTTTGAATAGCCTATCTTAATATTATTAGGAATAAATACAACTCACTGGTATGGCACACAACATGTCAAATTGAATAGGGAATATGTCACCTATTTATTATGAGGGTTGTCACTGAGATATACTAATATATCCATAAATTCTGTTTGTATAATAATCCAATCGATAATAATTATAAAATTCACCAGAAAGATCATTATTTTATATTGTCTATATATCTCATTTTTAAAATATATTTTAGTGAGACAAACCATAATGGATGGCTTTCGGAATTTGTAGTCGGAGTCGTGCCTGGGTGATTAATGGGCAGGGAATAAATTGTCGGTGCCGGTGCACCATCAAACTTTTCTCATTAAACTTTTTCATTGTTATGAACGGCCTTAACATCGGGACGATTGGACTGCGGATGCACTTACTGTTGTAAGATGATTTATATCTGCAGCAGAGATACAATAAAAAAAAACGCTGCACATTATTTCACAATGGTTTATTATTTCCAAAAAATTATACAGCTAAAGTAACATTACCTTCCTTGTTACAAAGAAAAATAAATAAAAGATGATTCCAATTATTGAACTAAACATTTTTTTTTTAATCATTAGTAATATGCTAAAACAAAATAGCATTACTTCAGTAACACATTCAAAATTTAAAAAAACAAAAAAAGGATATAACATTTGGAATGGAACATAGAAAAAAGAACTGAAGACCATATCTTTGCTCATAATTGTCCGATTTTAATGATTTGTTCGTGTAAACTTTTTGAGTTATTCTGAATTTAATTGTACCATCGCTCGTTTTTTTTTCCAGCTTCTTTTCGTTCAAGTGTGTTATATAGATAAATTTAAAGGGCGTAGGTAAAATGACTTTGGAGAAGTTTCATTGAAATCAGTACATTCGTTTAGGACCTACAGTCTATAGCAACGCAGGTTTTTTGGCCGCCATTTTGAAAGTAAAAGGTGCATAGTAATTTCGATGAAGGAGGATCATCCTCGGGTGACCACTGATTTTATATCCAAATATAAGAAAATCGTCCCAGTAGTTTAGGAGAAAATGCTCGTACGGCGTACGGCGGACGGCGGACGGACAAAAAAATTCGTATTCGTTTTTCGAATTCTGCGCATCCTGAAACGTGAAACCTCAAATTTTGAGAGGGGGTTAAGTTTTTGAATTTTTTGGTCGATCACAATAGTTGATTATTGAAAATATAATAAATGTATAATTATCAAGTAAGCATGCATATTCTTTTCTATGATTTTTGATAACTTAAATTGATAACATCACAGAGGACTTAAAATGGATTTGAAAGGAATTGTGGGATTGCTGATTTACACTGAGTATCCTGAAAGTAGTGAGAAGTATTTAAAGTGGTAATAACAGACCACGAGGGCTTTAAAATAGAGAGATCATTTGATTTCGTGAATTATTTTCACGAAAACTTAAATATTACGATTAGGAACATTTAGTCAGAAGAAAGAATAATAAGAAAAGTAAACTTTATTCTGGGAAATTTAGTACCCTAAGAATAATTTCAATTAACAAAAATATGATATTTGTTTGGTATTATAAGAAAATTTAAAAAAAAGGCGTGTGCAACAGAGCTCCATCACTGTGGTTCCATTTTCCACTTATTTTTAATTTTTTTTTTAAATAAAAAGGGATTAAATTGTTTCATTGGCGTTAAATAGAATAAAAGTTTTGTAAATTATAACCCAAAAGCTTATTAGATTATTATTTCAAATAGTTTGAAATAGTTCAATACGTATAGCGAAAGACTTTAACTATCAAATTGAAAAATATTTATACAAAATGATTAGAAAATTTAAAAATATTTATTTAATAGTATATATTTTTAATAAGCTACGTATATTATTATAAAAATTGTCATACCTTAATTAGGACTCTACGGGTAGGTTTGAGATATAAATAAAAAAAAAAAAAACGATGCAGCGCCTAACCGATGAACCGATTTTAATGAAAGATGGCCTAAGTCTTTTCCTCGAAGAACTTTGAATTAATTTCTTTATTAAACTTCAACCAGAAGAAGACGGAAAAAATAATTACGGTGAAAAAATTGGATATCTGAATAACACAAAAAGTATCAACTTTTTTGTTGATATTGTACATGGTTATTTGAAAGTATACTAAATTAGCTAAAAAATATCTTTAAAATATGAAGATTTGGTAAAAAGATATGTTGTTCCAAATATTTAAAGAATTTTTTTAAGTTGGCCATTGTTTTGTCTTAAATAAAGTGTATGACGGAGCTTTGTAATTAATGAACGGAATTCGATGACAGTTTTTTTATCATTTAGAAAATTTAAATGTCCTCAAAATATGTTCTGATCCAAAAAAGGGAAAAAGTGCACCATTTTTGAGTTAATCTCAAATGCACTTTTGTATTCATCAAAACTCCTTTTCAGGTCTCCTTTTCCGAGGAAGTAGGTTATATACATAAATTTATAGTGTGGGAAGTTTTTATTAATACCGTTTACCGCCACCATCTTGAAACAAAATGGCGGCTGGTGATGAGACCCCTCAAAGGCACCTCTCCAACACCAACTTAATATAGATAAAAAATGTCAACGTTCCAGCTTTGTTAGGAGGATCTGAGGAGAGCACAATGCTTTAAATACAGGGAAAAACGTTCTTAGTTGCGGAAATTTTGATGAAACTTTTCCAAAATTTGATAGTATTGTTCGGCTTGGAAACCAATTCCATATACTGAATTTGAGCTTATTCGGTCTAATAGCGGCCGCTGGGAAAGCCGAAACATAGCGGAAAATATATATACTTATATATATATATATATATATATATATATATATATATATATATATATATATATATATATGTATAGTTTTATACATATATATATATATATATATATATGTATAAAAACTATACATATATATATATATATATATATATATAAGTATATATATTTTCCGCTATATATATATATATATATGTATAAAACTATACATATATATATATATATATATATATATATATATATATATATATATATATATATATATATATATATATATATAAGTATATATATTTTCCGCTATGTTTCGGCTTTCCCAGCGGCCGCTATTAGACCGAATAAGCTCAAATTCAGTATATGGAATTGGTTTCCAAGCCGAACAATACTATCAAATTTTGGAAAAGTTTCATCAAAATTTCCGCAACTAAGAACGTTTTTCCCTGTATTTAAAGCATTGTGCTCTCCTCAGATCCTCCTAACAAAGCTGGAACGTTGACATTTTTTATCTATATATATATACATATGTTAGTTTTATACATATATATATATATATATATGTATAAAACTAACATCTCTAAAAATTAGAGAATCCTGATCTAGGGGTTCCAAAACGGATAGAAAACGCAACCCTGACAGTGTTTCGATACAGCGAAAATACTCCATTATTTTAGAAAGAAAATAGACAATAATTAGTTAACATAATAATTTAATCTTAAAATTAAAATAAATAAAGTGTAAGTAAACTTATTAATTTGTAAATAAAAATATGAGTGTTTGCACATATTTGTACTGATTAACAATATTGATGATATTTAAGTAACAGCTTGAAAATCTGGTGTGTCCATCGCACGCCTTTCCTACTTATTTCATAAAAGCTTTTATAGCTATAAATATGTCTATTACGAAACCAAAAAAAAAAAAAAGCTGCTATTGCTTATTGCGCAAGTAGTACTCAATTTTTATCACAGCCATCCCACCTACCTACTTACCTAGCTATCTTACATAACCTACGTGGCGCTACAACCCTGGGTGGATCTTTGCTTTGCTTTGTGGATCTTTGAGCCATCGCCATTCGACTCGATTTTGTGCTGCCGTTCTCCAGCATCTGATCCATAGCAGTGCGCCCGCTGTGATTCCATCAACCCATCGAAGCCTTGCCCTACCAGTCCGTCGTGTACCGTGAAGGGCGGTGTCCACTACTTTTTTAGGATTTTCTTCTGCTTCCATCTTTGCGACTGAGCCTTTCCAATTTTATAAACTTTACAACGTCAATATCTCCGTAAAGGCCATAAAGCTTCCTGTTCCTTCTAATCCTATGAAAAATCATGATATTGAACTTTTTTTTGTGAATATAAAAAGTGTATTTATGCAGTTACACTAATTATAATACGTGCCAGGTCATGAAAATAAAATAAATTAAACCTTTCCCATAATTTATTGTAGGTGATATATCAATTCGCCTCATGTTTTTACTCTTAAAGTGAATCTTGTATTTCGTAATATAAATCAACTTAATTAATATGGGCTTATTAAACAAGATTTTATGAAAGTAGGATATCTGCAGTATAGTTGGTGAGTGTTAAATTTTTTTTTATAAACAAGAACTTTGCTTAGTTTATCTACTCAAAACTTATGTTTAAATGGTTTCAACAATGACAAACTCTACTGTATTTTGAAGTAAAGTTTAGCTAGCTTACTGTGAAGCAATAGTTAATTACTTAAACTAGATATTTTTTTAGAGTGCTAACAATGGGTAGTTTCTCAACATGTGTTCCATGTCATTATATCCATGTGCGAATTTACCAGATGTATTTTTTTTATACAGTTGTAAATATCATATAAATAAATAATAAAAAATAAAATTATAGATATTTTTTAGTTATCGCTCACTATTATTAAAAAAAATCTGGCGCAGTGAGCGCATCACATAACTTTCAGTTACCACTCTCTTCTTAGCAGAAATAAGTATTTTCAGACAAATGGGAAGTGAAATTAAAAATTATAAATGTTATATTTATTTGTATTTTATTGTGGCCATTGTTATTTGTATAAGTACTCTTATATATACAAATTTTAATATTCATAACGCTGTAATCTATACAATTAAATATTAAATAATACCAACAATAGCATTTATGAAAACCACATATGTTTATTTATATAATATTGTCGGAGTCCGTATTATATTAATATCTTGATGTGTATGGAAGCGTGTTCTAATCGTTCGGGCGAGTTTGGGTGCGCTCGTACTCCTTTGGTTCCTCAATAACAACTATTCTCCGTTACGATCTTTTATTTATCCTATAGTTATTTATCAAATTCTTTCATATTTTATATTGAACCATTTTTCATATTATAAATTAATGTGAAATCGTCAATTATTTCATATAAAAAAATTAAAAGATACTTTAGAGGAAGCTAATATGCCAAAATTAGCCATTTAAGCCCTATCAAAGAACATCAATCAGAATAATAACCACATTTTATTTAAAACTGGTTAATGTTACAATGATGAATTTAATCAAAATCGTTGGAGCAGTTTTCGAGATAATCGTAAAAATGTGTTTAGTCCATTATATAAAATACCATTTCCGGTTAGCCGATTTTGACGAAAAAGTTGCTGTAACGTCCCTAGCATATAAAAACCTTAAATATGCAATTTCACTTCCGTACGACTTTTCGTTTGGAGCTAGACCGTTAACACACTCACACACAGACCATTTTGCGGGACTAGACTCAGAGGACCTCAAAACGTTTATTTCCGTTGAACATTCAGATTTAAAAATTTTCACGATCACAATACTTACCCTTACTATATATTACATATATAGGTAAGTGAAAGTAAAAAACATACTTAAATAACTCAAAAGCACAAATTTGAAGTAGTCAGATTTCAAGTTTAATCGTTAGTAGTACATAAATTGTTCTAAGAATGAATCTAAAATTGGAATAACAAAATTTTATAAATAATAATTGCTTTTATAATTAGATTAGTTTATAATTAATAAAATAGTGAATAAATGGTACACAACGTACAAACGACATTGACTATAATTTACATTAAAATTAGTACGAGTTAACATTTTTTGTCATACTGTGCTCGATTTTCTACCGGCATCGTTCCATTTACACATCACTTTTTTCTCACCTATTTTCTTGCCTAGCCTCTTCCTCACCAATCTGATGAATATTTCCTTTCTGGGCAACCACGTCCCGTTCTGCGTGAACCTCTCCGTCACAATTTGTAGTTTCCTTTTGAGTTCTATCGGTGGGTCTTGAAGCGCTTTGACTATTTCTTCCACCAGGCTACCATCGTACTCCGTTTTGATAGGTAAACTCATGATTTTGTTGTAGATTTTTTTTATAATAAACTTTTAAAATATTAATTTATTTTTTTTGATTAATTACATATTTTAACAAGATCATATGCTGTGTTGATTTTTGATAAAACTCAATAAACGCAACAGATGCTTATATTCTTAAGTATTCTTTTGAAATTTTTAGTATTTGAATTATACTTTTTATAAAAAGCAGCTATGATATTTTTAAAATATATAGATTTTCATCGGCTAAATTATCATTGTATAATTCAAGTGTTATTGATTCGTCATAGTATATGGAAATCTGATTTGTTTTTTATATGAACTGTGAATAAATACAGATAAAATTCTAAAAAAAAATAAAAAAATAACTTTTGTCCTCCCCTTCCACGCCTTTTAGGCTATACGAAGGTTTCCCGGGCCAGAGGTGGCGGGGGATTAATGTCAGAGTTAAAAAGCCCACTTTGGCGCCGGGACGCGAACTCGGTATTATTTTATCACATTATCTTCTATCCGTGTTGCCAGTCAACGTGCTGTTTTGTACACACGCGTTTGCCTGCTCTGCCACTCCTCCCCCAAGTGAAATGAATCAATGAAATATGTCTTAAGAGAATATATTACGATAATGAAATATATCAAATCTGAATGTTCAACGGAAATACATGTTAAGGTTTCCTGATGCCAAATAAATTTTAAATATTTTAATGAAAATGGCTTTAACGATTATGAGTTAATTCATTATATTATGTAAAATCGATTATTCATTCATTTAATCTATTATATCTAATATATATATATATATATATATATATATATATATATATATATATATATATATTAGATAAATTAAATTATCTTAAATATCAGCTAGATGTTATCCTCATTGAAACTAACAGACTGGTCCCTCACGAACTTACTCCTCAGCAATCAACTAAAAGGCTAGATATTTCTGAAAATTTATTGAAAATCCCTTCTGATATGAGATTTTACTGGGAAGTTGTCACCTGTGGTGAAAAGTTGGTTTATTGGCATAATTGCGTTAGCAATCTGTATACTATATCATGGTCAAACTGCTACTCCGATAGCTGTGCGAGGGTAATTTGAAAAAAAAACTCGCACTTTTCGTTTTTTGGGATTTTTAAGATGTTATTTATCACAAATTCGTTACTGATGGATGCTCTATGAATTCTGAACTCGACTGCGAACAACTGGAAATATTGTTCCCGAAGTTGTCAGAGCGTTATCTTGCTTTGATCAACCGAAAAGAAATTGTATTGCAACAACATAATGCTTGTCCTCACACTCAAAGGAAAAAAAAATTATAATTTGAAATTGCGGTCCGAGAGTTCTTTAACAACCATACCGAAGAATGGTATCAGCGTGGGATCGAGCAATTGCCTAGCAAATTGATAACAATGGACTATACTTTGGGTGTTAATTGTATCTTATATCAAAGAAATAATGATACAAATATTTGGTTAAAAACCATTAATTTTTTTATAAACCCTATTATTTAAACGGAAAATAATCAAAAATATTTAAAATTATGTTTAGCTTAAAAAACCGAAAATTTACATTATACAAAATTGTCATAATTGATATTAATTTTCATAAGTTGTAATTTCAGAAATAGCAGGTTTTTTTCTTCATTGGTGAGTTTTTCTCTCATATTTTGTCAACTAAAAAGTTTATAATTTCTACAGGTGTGTGTGTCCTTGTATAAGTTAAGCGTCGGCGGGCTTTGAAAATAAAAAAAAAGAAGGAAAAAGGGTCGAGAAACAATACTCACGGCTTCTGAATAAACACTGCTTTATTCGTTCAATAATCTGCCTTATATACAATTGTTATGTTTATTTACATTACAAGATGGTATTAAGGCTGATATCGCCAGTCTCCGGTCTCTATCTCCCCCCAACCAGTTTACGAATAGGATTTTCGGAAACTTATAAATTCCTAGATCGGAGCCACCGGTATCAGCCTTAACCCTTTACAATTATTCGTACCGGTATAAACTTAAAGTACACCAAAACTCACTTCCACTCCGCTGGAACGAGAAATAAATAAAAAGAAATAAAACACAGAAAGTAAACACACAACGTCTTATTAACAATGGAACAGAGCTCTTAATCCTATAAAAATTACAATCGCCTCTATTATGTTGCTATATCTTTATTTACAAGAACAACAAAACAAAAAAAAAATGACATCATCAACAATAATAATAAAAAAAAACATATTTCTTATAATACGCGATAAGGGTACTACGAATCAATTGGTTTATGTACCGGTTCTAACATTGGGAGCTTCAATTGTTCAATATGAACAGTTCTCCTCTTCTTAGGTTCGTTAATGCTTTCAATGGTTAGCAGATTATGCTCCCTAATAGCAACCACTCTGAATGGGCCCTCGTACCGTAACAATTGTTTCCCTCTGTTGGTTCCAATTCTACGGTACACTATTGTTCCGATTTTTAATTCTCCCATTCGGTCACGTACCTGCACATTCTGCCGCGCTACCCGCTTCTCCTTTTCCCGCTGAATTCTCCCCGTTACCTTTCCCCACGTCTTTTCTACCTCTACCCTAGTACTCTGGATTTGCTCTACGAGATGTTCATTGGTCGTTGTTTCCCCCCAATCTCTCCTTGGCCTGCGCATCCCGAATAGTATTTCCACAGGTGAAAACCCCGTTACGGAGTGGATCGAATGGTTATAAGCTGTTACGGCTTTCTTCATCGCAACATCCGGCTCCAACCCTTTCTCTCCCTGATATACACGGATGTGGTCACTCAACGTGCTGTGCAATCGTTCGATTCCTCCTCTACTCTTAGGGTGTCCCGGTGTGTTATAATGCCACACAACCTCTAACCTTTTCACCTCCTCCCTAATCGCGGTATTGTCGAACTCTCTGCCCCCGTCTGATGTGATCCTCTCGGGAACTCCGTAAAACTGTATCCAGATTTGTAGGGCTTCCGCAACTGCATTGGCAGACTTGTCCATGACCTGATGTGCCATAGCTACTTTACTAAAGGTGTCGATGATCGTGACCCACTTGAACCCTTTCCAGGTGAATGTATCAATCTGGAGGTCTTGTAGCGGCATATTCCCTGTAGGTGTCTCTTCCTGAACTCCTCTGGGGGGGTGTCGATCATACTTTGTGCGCATACATACCTCGCATTTCCCGATGATTCCTTGGATAGATTTTTTCATTCCCCACCAGAAATACTTTCGCCGTAATGCCTGCAACGTCTCGTTGACGCCTCGGTGGTTGGTCTTCCCCTGGTGGTATGCCAATGTGACTGCTTGTTGTTGCTCCTCATCCTGTACGGTTTCCACTGCATACTTGCACCGGATGATCGTTCTATCCATGCCTATTCGCTCGGATCTCCACATCCGCTTTATTTTCTCCCATACCGTGTTGTTCCCAACATAGAGATGGTGTGTCTTTCCCGGTTCCGTGGCGTCCTTCAGTGCCGTACGGATTTGCTCCTCGCTCACCCCGGGTTGCGACCAAATGACGCGAATCCTACTTTTCCCGTATCTTCGGTAATCTATTTTCATGATCCCTGTTGTCCTTGTTTTCCAGATTACCTGTCTATGCTTGTCGTTGATGATTTCGTCTATTTCCTCCATCTCCGCTGGTCTTTCCTCCGCTGAGCTATCTTCTTCCGGGGACCCCTCCCTGTCCTCTATACTGACGGTATCATCTGCCCCTTCACCCTCAGGAGTCCATTCCCTCAAGAATTGGCGCACGTCCCGCGATGGACCTCCCCCGTCCTCTTCTACCGCGTTGATCATGATGGCCCTAGAGAGCCAGTCTGCCACCACGTTTTCCTTTCCCGGCTTATACACCACCTCCATGTTGTACTGACTAAGGAATTCTTTCCATCTCGTGACCCTCGCAGAGGTTTCCTTAAGTTTTCCTACCCACTGAAGGGGTTTGTGATCGGTGTGGACTCGAAACTTCCTCCCAAATATGTATGGCCTGAAATGGTCGATGGCCCACACTATCGCGAGTAGCTCCCTCTCTAACGCGCTGTACCGTGATTCCGCGCTCGTAAGTCGTCGGCTCGCGTATGCTATCGGACGTTCACCCTCACTTCTGCCCTGGGACAAAACGGCCCCCAACGCGTATTCGCTCGCATCGGTGGTGATGTTGAACTGCTTCTCAAAATCCGTGAACGCCAATACGGGTTCTGCCTGCAACCTATCCATGCATTTCCGAATATTATTTTCCATTTCTGGTGTCACCACGATCCTCGCGCCTTTCTTCAGCAAGTTATTGATAGGTACCAAGTATTCTGCCATCTCAGGTACGAATCTTCTATAATAATTCAGCGTCCCGAGAAGCCTACGAATCCCTTTAACGTCCCGTGGCACCGCCATTCGTGTGATTGCCTCCACCTTTGCCGCATCCGGTCTGACCCCCTCGCTAGAAATAGTGTGGCCTAAAAAATTGATCCGCGTTTGTCCCAACAGGGACTTCTCGCTTGACAGTTTCAGCCCGAATTGTCGCAGCCTTTCGAATACCGCCCTCAAATGCCCCACGTGTTCGGCTTCCGTTCTGCTAAAAATCAGCAGGTCGTCCATGTATACTTGACATACGGAGTCGTCGATACCCCTCAAAAATTCGTCCATCAGGCGTTGAAACGTTATGGGCGCATTCTTCAGACCAAACGGCATTCTGGTGAATTCGTAATGCCCCCTTTCGAATGTAAACGCCGTTTTATGTTGATCCTTCGGGTGCATCCGTATTTGGTGATATCCCGCCTTGAGGTCCAACGTGCTAAACACCACGGCCCCACTCAACCTATCGAGTATATCCTCGAATCTGGGGATCGGGTACTTTTCGTCTACCGTGTTGTCGTTCAACTTACGATAGTCCACTACCACTCTGTATTTTTCCTTATTATCCCCCGGCGCTGCCTTCTTTTTCACCGCCCACAGGGGACTATTAAATGGCGAGGTGCTATCGACTATGATCCCTTGCTCCTTTAGGCTTTCCAATTCCTCCCGAATATGCTGCCTCAGCGCCTGCGGGTATCTCCTTTCCTTTACGTAGGTTACCCTATCTTGCTTCAGTGGAACTTCGTGTACCGTCTTCCCTGTTACCCCCAATACCTCGCCCTCCCTGAAGAAAATATCTACGAACTCCGCTTGTAACGCCTTTCTCCAGTCCTCCACCCTGTTCACCGCTCCTATCCGCACCCTTCTTTCTCTCGCGACCCCTATACATCCAAATTTCCTCTTTCCCAGCCTGATACTCCAAGCTCCTCTACGGTTTCTAATGCTTACCCCTACCTGTCCTAACAGATCACACCCTATTATGACTTGGTACTCCCGTGTCATGCTCTCTACCACATGCACCTTTAGCTCACCCTTTTTCTCTGCCCACCGATCAAGCTTAATTGTCGCTTCCCCTTCTACCTTACAGGGACCACCCAGAGTGATTAGCTGGCAGCCACAGTTCTGTATCCGGAGTACCCTCTCGCTCCCGCACACTCTCCCCAACGCCCCCGAGTCAAGATAGTACTCGAGCTCCCTGTGTCCACGAGACACTTCACTCCCCCGTCTACTTCAATAATCGGCAACCAGCATGGCTTACCTCTAATACTGTTGCAGGTTGCTGTGCGGTCGCCTCTCTGCTGACACCCTTCTCAGATGCCGCCTCGCTTCCTCCTTACCGCCGTCGCTCGTCGTTGCTCGCTCCGTTGGCTGCTCCTGCCTCCTTCGCCTCCGCTGCTGGCTGGCTCGTCAGTCTCCGTTCCCGACGTCCCCGACTCCTCGGTTGCCTCTTCCGAAGATCCGTCTCTCTGCTGCATCCTAGCTCGTCTTTTCAACTTTTGAGCGTTCACCTCCATTGGCTCGTCTAGAGGTCTCTCTCTCCTGCGAAACATGTACGGGCACTGTCTGGCAATATGCCCTTCAGTCCCGCATTCGAAACATCTAGTGCGCGGACATTGTGCTACCAAATGTCCTGGTTTCCCGCACCCGTGACATTTTCTGTCTTCCCTCCGGGGTCCATTCCTAGGCCTGGACTGTCCGGATCTTCTCTCGCCCGTCGTGGCTTTTTCTCCGTTCGGGTGTTTCATTTCCCTCTTCCTCCACCCTATCTGGGCTGTCCGGGGTCGTCTGTCACTCACTCGGGTCCACCCTGGTTCCTCTACTTCCATCCGAGTCTCTTCCTCTCTTGCACTCAGATCTATCATTTCTTGGGCACACTCGAGGAACGATCGCTCTCTAGGCAGTCCGTCCCTTCTCCCAGTCTCCTTAGCCAACTGAACCTTGAGTATTGTCGAAAGGAATTCCATCCTAGCTTCGACCTCTCCCACACTCATGGTTTCACGCATTTTCTCAGTTATGCCGTTGTACTTTGCCACTAGTCCCCCCGCATACTGTCCTCTTGTTTGGCGTTGGGACCGACGCTCCCTGAACATTTGGAAGATATCTTCTTCCGGCGTCCATCGGCCCCCTCCGAAAGCCTTCTTCAAACGCTCCTTAATCACTGGCCATGGTGTCTCCTCGTCCGCTTGGATTTGGTTGAGGATGTTCCTCCTCACTCGGCACACGAGAGCTGCCTTCAGTGCCTCCGCGTCTCCCAGGTTCACAAGGTCCTCCGCCACCTTTGCTTCGATTCTTGATATGAGGCGGTCTCCACCTTTCAAGAAGTGATTAAGTTCACCTATCTCGCCCCCGAATCGCTCCAGGTCTGCGATTGCTCTCCGTAGATCCTGCGTGGTCGCTGCCCTTATCTTCATCCACTCCAATGCATTGGCGTGCGCCTCTGCCAATGTGTCCCTAGGTAAGGGAGGGATCTCCTGTATCTGAGGTATCTGCGGTACTTGAGGTATCTGAGGAGCGATCTGAGGAATCTGCGCTATCGGCATTTCCTGCGGTTGCGGCATTTCAGGTGCGTTCAACACTCCTGGTCGAATTAAGCCCTCTGTCGGCATCTCGTCCTTTCCTTATGACTAGGAGAAGAGAAAAAAAAAAAGAATGAAAAGAAAAAAAAATTTTACTTCCGTGTTCTCCTGACGTTCTCCCGGGTTTCGGCACCAGTTAAGCGTCGGCGGGCTTTGAAAATAAAAAAAAAGAAGGAAAAAGGGTCGAGAAACAATACTCACGGCTTCTGAATAAACACTGCTTTATTCGTTCAATAATCTGCCTTATATACAATTGTTATGTTTATTTACATTACAAGATGGTATTAAGGCTGATATCGCCAGTCTCCGGTCTTTATCTTATATATATATATATATATATATATGTGTGTGTGTGTGTGTGTATATAAACACAAATTAATACTACAAATCAAATATATTAAATTTATTATTAGCAGAAAAATATGTTATACAATGAAATAAAATATTGACTTTTTTAGAGCAGAATATGTTTCGTTCTCTCATGCTTCATATTATATTTGGTTGTTTTTTTTTAAATAATTTTCTAGTAAGGCTATTGATAGATTTTGTGTGTGTTATTGAGATTGAAAGAAGATTTAGATTGTTTTGTAAATGTATTCTTGTATGTAGGCCCTATTTAATTCTGAGAGCATCATTATACCATATTATTATGGTATAATAAAGATAATTGTTGACAGTTCTTAGGCATTTGTTTTTTAAACTCTTAGCTTTTTCATGTTATTTGTTTAGGCAACATAGCAAATTTCCTATTTTATTTTAAATGATGTGAAGTAATCCAGCGACACTGCTGCCATCTCTGGGCAATGAAAAGCAGATGCTTTGATAACCTCTAGAGAGCAGAATCAGACAAGAAACTGAATGATTCATATCTGATCAGTGAGTTGTGCCAGCTAACAAACTGAAGTTATTTTCATCATTGAAGTTCATTCATGGTAGATACTCTAAACTGCTCAAGAATCACTATGAATAACCTATCAAATACAGGTTGATGTCACTAATTAAAATTAACTAATGTAACTACATATTTCTATGTAATAGTTCCATGCAAACTTAATTAATTAACCCATTAATAGCATTGTAATAAATTTGGCCTCAACTAAACTGTCTGCATTATACTTTTATATAAAATAAAACAATCAATTTGATACCTCATATTTTATAGTCCTTTTTTTTTTTATTACCTTTTATTAGAAAAAAATACATTCCTCCACACTTAAGGGCATTCGATATCAGAGCTCTGAAAGTCACATTCATACTATATTATACAATAACGAAAATAATAGAAATAAAACTTAAAATAACATTAAATAAAAATATAAAATTCATAAAAACATTCATACTTATAAATTTAGTCCACTAGCAGTCAAAAATCCAAAGAACCAGATAATAATTACTGTGTTTACAGACACTTGCAATATAATTTTCCATTTTATTTATTCTGGCTAGATTTGTGAAATTTATTTTTAAAGCATTTTATTACATGAAGTTCAGCTATTAATTTAATTATTACTCTATTGATTGTTCTATATATTTTCTGTTATTTGAATTTAGTTTATGATAAATATTGGTTACTATGAATCTTAATCAGTTATTAATAATCATTTCTTATGTGTTACAGTAAAATTCAGCTTCAAGGTTAATATAAATTATCATTAACATTATTTAAAATAATTAACAAGCATTATCTTTACTGCAAAACAATTATTTAACCAAGCATTTATTAAATAGAATTTATTTTTGTTTAATTCATAGACATTTATTGATTAATTTATTGAGCTACACCACTTATTAGTTCATTATCCGTAATAATATTTTAGAATAATTAATATTATTAATCAGTAATTAAATAGTAACATTAATATAATGGTGATGAATCACTTCTATGAAACATGTTAGCATTTGCTTAATTACTCTGTTGATCAAAGAGTTAATTTTTCAAAATTTCATTTTGAAAAAAAAACATCACACATTCTTATGATGTTTATTTCTTTATATTTACAGAGGGTTTCACAGTAAAGTGGCCAAACTGCAAAAATGCACTAAACTCCTTTAAACAAGAAAAAAATTTCATCTGAAGGTATATACGCTTTGTTTAGGAGATATTCACACCTAAAGATTTTCGTTGTTATGAATTATTTACGTTGTATGAAATAAATAAAACCTATATATTTGTTCTAACTACTTTATTAATGAAATGTAAACATTAACATTCATCTTAAATGTTGTTTCAAGTGATTTCCTTGAGCGTTCATCGTCAGCAGTGGTAGAACGGCACTGGATATGTGTTATTGTTTCACTAGATTCAATTATCCTTCTTCCTAAGGAATTAAGGTCATTGACTGGAATGAGTTGACTGGAGTGAATATCTCCGAAACAAAGTGTTTGCGAACATACCTTCACAGGAAATATTTTTCTTGTTTTGAGGTCCTTAGTTCATTTTTGCTGTTTGGTCACTTAACCTTGAAACACCCTGTATATATAAAATAGTTTTTACATAGTTTTCAATATGATAAAAATGTTATATATTTTGTTTCTGAAATGATCGATTTAATAAAGAGGATATACTTCAGATTTATTAACTATTTGTGTGATGGACTGAAGTGATTATTTTTTAACCTTTAATTTTTTATTAACACTTATAAAAATTAATAAGAAAATTATTCAGTGAAATTGATGATTTCTTATAGAATCCATGACATGAGAAGGATGAAGGGGAGTAGCACCCAGCGCCATTTATACTTAGGCCAGCAGATATTTTATTCAGCTCCTCTTGAACCCTCTACGGATGTTACTAGACATGGGTGTATTGGGCATGCCATTTATGAGTGTATTAGGTTGTCCTTGTAATTTGACTGTAAGATATTGGTTCCAAGTATCTGTGATGCGTAAGTCCAAATAGGTTTTGGTAAGTACTGAATGCATCAATTTCTGTCCAAGTTTCAGTTTCGAGTGCTTCCCGAGAAATGGATTTAGAAGTCTGATTGATTTTCTTTTTGTAGTGAGATGTGGTTCCCATTTCATTTTTCGGTCAAATGCCAGTCCAAGATAGTGAATGGCATCTGTCTGTGAAATCTGTGTATTGTCAAAGGAAACTGGGGAGCATGTTTCGTGTCGAACAGTAAGCGCGATATGCTGTGATTTAGTTGGATTTTTCATAGTTTAAAACAGTCATGTAATTTTGTTAAATACTGTTGTAGATTCTGTGAGGCATATGTGGCATTTTTGGGTCTCACAGATATTGTCGCGTCGTCTGCAAATGTCGCTGTTAAATTGTTAGAACTGCAGAGTATGTCATTAGTGTCTGTAATATAGAGTAGTGAAACGAGTATTGAACCTCGGGGTACTCCTACTCACATAGACCTGATGGAAGATAGTTCTGACCTAGGATTCTGTCGGACGTCAATCCAATACATCAGACACAGAAAAATCTGTTGGAAAGAAAGTTTTGTAGAATTATATAGTAGGCAGGATGGGCAAATGCTACTCTGAGTACCGAGTACCAAGTATTTAACTCAAATTGAATCACTATTGAGAATTCAATAACTACTTCAGTTAATCGTTTGACATCAACTGAAGTAGTAACTAAATTTTTGGTTCTCAAAAAAATTCATTATTTGACTAAAATACTTGGTGCTCTGAACTCAGATTAGCATTTGCCCATCTCTGGTAGGCAGTAGATTTAAAAAATATATATATTTTGTTATTTTAATTAAGTTGAAGAAAGCTGTTAATTTATCTAAACTTTTATTTTCAGGTGAGTAACATCATACCAACATAATTTTTTGTCGTAAGTACTACCTCATATAATTAAAATATATATGTAATTTACTATTACCGTGTTCAAAATAATACTAAAGGCAATAGAACGTTGAAAAGTTGAATTTAATTGGCTAGAACCTTTCAAGCCTGTTAAATAATCCTCCACGTTGCATATTATACTTGGCCAGTGGATGCCTTGTTTAAGTCCATGTTCGATTATTTGGCTAAGATTACTGAATGTGTCGAAGGATTGGAAGTAGATTCGGGACATTGGAATGTGAGAGTTCTATGGTAGTCGATACGAAAAAAATTGTTCCTAGAATTGACTGATGGCTGAAAGTAGGTAATTGGAGTTCGGTATTATAAAGAAACTCCGAAAGTTTTTAATATATTTATTAGAAGCAAGTGTATTCGGATTTTGAATGGTATAATGCCCGGAAACATAATATTAATCATGCAACCCTGCATGGTGCTCAGCGGGACAAGTTATAGAAGTTGTAATGCAGAAACATCGCAAAGGCAACGGAGAGCGTGGAAGCATGACATTTCTTTTAGTAAGGGAGCTTCTCCTGTTTCAAGGATGTCTTCTTCATAGGTAGATGCTTGTGAATTTCTTGCGTTGTAGCAAGACAGAAAAATAAGCAATCATTCAGGATGCTAACGGAAGAAACGAAACTTATGGCCTCCATCAGACAAGTTAAAACGAAATTCACGATAAATGCATTTATTTCCTTAAGAAAAAGGTGCCAGAAAGTTTCGGCGTGAGAGATTTCAATATGAGAAACCTTTGGTTCGGAGTTCCTGGAACAATAAAGAATTAAAAAAGAAACTTCTTAGATAATCTTATCAATAAAGGATGTAGAGTTGAATATAATTCTCTACCCCTTGAGATTCATCCACCACTACACGCATAGATGCGTTAACATAAAAGTAAAGAGTTATTGATTGAAAGGTCGTATATAGCCTTATTTATTGTTGATTGCTGAGTTTTGTTTATTATTAATATATTTTACTCAATCCCCGGATCTACGGGGAGATGGGAATGGAGATGCTTCCCATATATATTCTAACCACACCAACATGGTAAAATATAAAGATACCCTATAAGAGGTGGTTCAAGACAAAATTTACAAAAAAAAGTTTTTTTTTTATGCATGGACCGATTCGGAACGGAAAAGGAGTTAAGAAGATTTTTTTGTTTTTCTTAAGGTAGTCTCGTTTTTTATTGAATAAATAAGGATTGTTCAAAAACTGTTAAATATAATTAAATTCCAAGTAGTCCGTCGTAAATTAGACAAAATTTACTATGAGAAAACGGTGATTTACTATTGTCAATGAAAAAGGGGACTTGCAGAAGACCTAATAACGGAATGTTGTTTTTCTGGATTTTGACAATCTTTCGCGATACAACCGGAAGAATTTAATAGTGATAGAGTATTGTTTATGGTGATTAATAGTCAAATATAGTGAATGATCTCCAAGATATGCGAATATTGTTTCGTTTCCCAAGACAGGAGGGACAGCGCTGATCTTGGATCCAACTGTCCGCTTTGACCTGGATCAGGTGGGCGAAGTGGAAAGGGAAAAGAAGAACATATATGATAAATGTATCCCTTTCTTAAAAGAGAAGTTCCGCGAGACCTTCAATGAGAGAGAGTTCACCGTGACAGGCTTCTGGTTAGGGTCTCTCGGAACGATTCCAAACAGTACAAGCAGCTTCCACGAAGAACTAGGTGTTGATGTTGGGGAGCTTGCGATATTGGCCGAGAATACTATTCTGGACTTCTTGGAGATCATCCACTATTATTTATATTGTAGAATGATAGAGAAGGATGGTTGGGCTGATCAGTCAAATAAAAAATGGCAAAAATAAATAATAATATTAATTTTTAAATTTGCCGACGTTTCGGTTCGAATTTCAGGCCTTCATCATGGCTGAGAAAAGAACCAAATAACAATAGGTATCAGAAACATAAGCAATGTAGGCAGAAAAACTTAAAGTAAAATGATTTATATATAGTAATTTACCGTAAATCGAGGATGTATTTTATTAATTATTTATTCATTTATTCAATTTTAAATTGTTTACCATTATCTTATCTTTTAATTTATATTCGTGGAATAACTTTCATCTATGTGTGATTTATTGTGGAATTCCTAGCATTCAATTTTTTTTTTTTTTTTTAGATATGTATACGTTACGTAACGTTAATAGCTTAATGTAGTTTATTAGTGATACTTTATATGACTAGTGTTATAAAAAGGGAGCAACCCTGTGTAGTAGAGCAGCATTACTTTCAATAAAGTGTTTCTCTCTCTATTTTAGGGAGATGTAGTTTGAAGTCTTCTGGGTACATTATAATGGTAAATAATATCATTAAAACTTTTTAAAATTTAGAAATATGTCAACTTATTGTTGGAAAGTTTCGGGAACGGAGAAATGACACAACTCGTTAGTAAATAAAATAAGAATTTATTTTATTTTACAAACTGAGCACTTAAAAATAATTGGTTCATTTTCAAATGGTGTTGCATTTAGAATCTTGAACAGTTTTAGAGCAGTTCCTATTTATTTAATAAAAAAAAAATGCGGCTACCTTAAGAAAAACACAAAATTGGTCTTAACTCCTTTTACGTTTGGAATGGACCTATACCTCAAATGAACTTTTGTGTTGAAAATGTCCAAAATTTCTCCCCAGGTATTGGCCATTAAGAACTGGGGCACCCAGCTTTATATTTATATTATATTTATATTTAAATATAAATATATTTATTTAAATTTGTCATATACATAGTTTTTGGTTTTTCCTTCCTCATAATTAACATGCTCAACCTTTCTTAAATCCGTGATTCTAGTTTGCACATTTGTCACAAAGCTAACCTCAGACTACTAAATGAGAGAACGGAGAACGGGAATGATGTGTAGGTTTGTAGGCTGGTTGGTATTCTGGAGGCTGTCTTCATTAATAGATGTGATTATACAGCATGCAGATTACGTCGGGATTAGTTCGTCTAAATGGTAGCCCACCTCAGAAGCCACTTCCAAATTTGATTAAGTGTTTGCTATTCAGCGCGGTTGAAACAGCAATTTGTGAATTTACCTGCTTGTCTTGTACGCTTAGTTCGGGCGGGTATATATATTTTTTTTCAATAGTGACTATGAAGATATATCTATATTCGCATTCATACATTAAATATATGAATTTCAAATATATTTATTACCTACGAAAAATAAAAGATACTGTATGAAACCCGTAGTCGACCAGTTAAAATTAAAGAACACAGCTAACAAAGTGGATCATATTCGACCCCACTGTTCTTTGGTAAATTAAACTCAATTTTTCAATAAAAAATGAAAGTGAATTTAAAAAAAAAATATTTTCAAGTTGAAAATCAGGGCTGGTTTGTAATTAAACGGCCAACAATAACGGAAAACATGCTTAAATAACACATCTGCACAATATATTATTCTTTGTAAAACACTGATTACTTTTTAAAATATTTGAAGCATTGCGTAGAAAATGCACTTTAGCGGTACTTAATACAGAAAAGTGGTACTGGCGTAGGTGCCAACAGGCCTCTACCACAGTTGTAGTGTTATAATAACGTTTTTGGTACATTACATTGATTGTATTAACGAGCAAATGTTAATGCAATAATTTAATGGTCCAAAAAAGTTTAACAATTTTTTTTATTATATTATTTTTATTTATTTATTTTTAAAAATTTAACTTCCTTTATTCTATCCGGTGATCGTTTAAGAAGGCCTCTATTGTAAAAATGATATAATTATAATGATAAAACTTAATTAAAAAATACTTTGTTGACTATCTTGAATTTTTTATTTAACTTTTGTAATTTAATACTTTGTTTTGAATATTTGCTGATTCTTAGAAGTAATTTAAATTGTATATACTTCCTCGGAAATGAGTCATATTAATACCCGTTTTATAAACCAAAATAATATATACCTAATCTGAACTACATATAATGAATAGTTGCCGGGTTGTTTATTCAAACTAATATATCACTAATAAAAAAAATTACATTTTATTTACTTTATTTTGTTCGGAAGTTGGGCCATATAAAAAAAAAACAGGAAATTTTAATATTGAATGCATTATTCTCTCTGCACAGGGCGAAGCTATTAGTTCTTCTATTTAAACTGCACCGATTGTTAGTATTTAGTCTCAATATGAGGACAAACGCGAAACTGAACCCAAAAATTGGAAAATCAAGTGCCAAAATCTCGGAAAAGAAAACAAGGATCAGTATCTATTATATTGCTAAACGAATATATAGTAGAAAGATGAACAGAATATTTCAAGATGCTGCTAGAAGGGGGTCAAATACTGGAGAAGTTTGGGTGATATTAAGGGAACGGTACAGGTTTATTATAGTGGGGTGTGGCCCACAGGGTAATAAATTTTGGTGCATAGAACTTGATCATTTTTTTTTTTGGCTGATACAGGTTAAATTTATTTCATGGATATAATTCTAGTTTTTTATAATAAAGATGTTTTCTTTCTTTAAAATCGAAATCTCCTTGTAAATTTTATTTTTAACTTGATTAATGCAATACAATTTTAAAAAATGCTTCTCTTGATTGCCGATCCTTGGATTGAAACATGGCCAACTCTGAAAATTATAAACTCTAAAGATGGAATGTTCTGGTGCGTAGACATGGTAGTGCGATTTTTTAAAACATATTTAATATTACGAGAAGGAGTTGGTCGGGGTAGAAGTCAAATAAATAAATTGTTAAAATTTTATTTTATTCGTTGCGCCGACGCTTCGACCCACTTTGTAGGTCTTCATCAGGGCGTGGTATCAGCTACTGCTGTAGCTACCATGTACGATGTATTTAATATTACATTGAAGTTCTAGACTAATGTAAAAAGTTTAAACAGTTCAAGAAAGTAGTCAGTGGTACAGACCCCTTTTTATCAAATTATCATCATACGCCTGAAACTTTGTAGATAGCTTAATCTCACCATAACCTAAAATATTTTATTTACAAAAATTCTCGAAATTGAGATGTTCTCATTCTGGAGATCGACAGATTTTGTCTATTTAATCAAGTATTCAAAACTCATGAATACTTATTTGCTTATTACTTAAATCATAAGATAATATGATCACAAAGTAAAAAAAAGGTATCCTACAAAAATATTGGTCCGTTTGGCGTGAACTCCACCCCCCAAAAAGTTAAAATAACGAGGTTATATAGGCCAAATACTCCTCAATATTTTTTTAGGCCATATTATTTTTTCTATTATGTGATCATATCATTTTACGATTCAAGTGGAAAGCAAATGGGTATTGCTATGTATTGAACATAGCGAATAAGGGTTTAAAATTATTATGAAGTGTAGAAAACAAAAGTGAAAGAAACCGACTTCTGACATACAAAACAGCGTCAAGGGGGAGAGTAGGTAGATAAGGGCCGACCTATACCTGGACCCTGGGGAAGGCTTAGAGTAAAAACTAGTAACGAGCTAAGTAACTGGTTCCTTTTAGGGTGTTACCAGTTATTGTGGAGTAATAGGGTGAAGTTAATAACCATTGAGAACCATTCTTGTCTCATCCGGAATATTTCTATAAAATCTACTGAGAAGGAATAAAAGGGGTCTTATGATGATGTTCGTCCTTGAGGATAGGTTTTATGTTGAGTTCCCGCCTTGAGGATGGGTCTTGTATTTTCTTCCTGCTTGGGGATTGAAGCCTTGGCCCTACATAAACAATGATGATCCTGGCAAAGCTTTTAACCATGACGAGATGATCTCGGATCAGCAGATGCAGCGATGAAATCTACCCACACCACTTCACATACCATAATAGCTAAGTTGTAAATCCCAACCATAATGTTAAAATATTTCATGGGAAAATAATTCTCAAAACAGTACATCTGAAGTCATACCTGCACAGTCATTATTAAATCATGTTTTTTATTTAGTTTATTGTACATTGCTATGTATTGAGGTGTATAGCATAATATGAATGTATAGACAATGAGGTTTTAATTATTATTACGAGGTTTAGAAAACAAAGGTGAACGAAACCGACTCCTGACATCAAAAACAGCGTAACGGGCAGATCAGGTACCTAGAACCGGCAAGGACCGACCACCTGTACCTGGACCCTTGAGGAAGGCTTAGAGAAAAAACTAGTAACTGGTTCCTTTTAGGGTGTTACCAGTTATTGTGGAGTAATAGTGTGAAGTTAAGGACCAATGAAAACCATCCTTGCCCCGCCTAATTTTAATCCAAATTTATTTTACTAATTTTTTATAATTAATTTTTATTAAACATTTCTGGATAATTATCATCAATAATTATCCAGTGAAATCCCGAATAAAATTGAAATCCCCAAAAACGTAACATTTCAGTATAGTATTTGCCCATTAAGATAATTTGTATATATTCTTTATTAAACACAGAAATAAATGAAGTTTTTAGTTAAAGTTATTTTAATCATGCCATATATTTTGATCATGATGATCACAGATAATGCTAGTAATTAGAAAGCATGATAAACACAAAAAAAGATATTCAATTAATTAATCATGGACCAAATATTTTGTAGACCCAAATTTTACTATTTTTTATGATTAAATTTTATTAAACATTTCTACGTAATTATCATAATAATTATCCGGAGACATCTCGAATATAATTGAAACACCCCAAAACGTAGAAGTATCCATGAGTTTTTAGTACCCAATAAAATGGAAAAGTTTGTCTATCTCCAGATTGAAAACGCCCCAATTCTGTGTATTTTCGTAAAGAAAGTATTTGTAGGTTACGATGATATGAAGCTATTTACGAATTTTCCAGGGGGATGTTAATAACTTGATATAAAGGGGTCTATACCACGGAATAAAGGTAATTGTATTACAAAATCCTTTAATTAAACAAAACATTTTTTTTTTTAATGTTTTTGTATAGACAACGAAACTGATCGTCACAAAACCATACATCAAAGCTCTGTGAGAAATACTTCATTCATGACAAAGAGGAAAAGTGCTCCCGCCTGCTAAAGCATAATTACGACTTTCTAAATATATAGCAGTCTTAGTGAGCCTTTTAAATTTTATTTATTACCTTAGGCTTATCTAATATTTCCTTGAGGATAAAGTCAGCCTGGGTGGAAACACTTCCGCAGGCGAGATCGCTTCAGGGGTTTTAGATGACTAATTATAAGTCCTCGTCCTCAAGATTTATACGAGGGGTCTTCTTCAGTCCCGGAAGGGCATAAATTTCTTTAATCCCGCATATACCCATTCGCCACGTTTGAATAATTTTTCAAATGTACAAATTATTATTTTTATTATAAGAATACTTTAAATTGAGTGTCATTATTTAAGTAATTAGTTTTGTTTTTTTAAAAAAAGAAAAAAAGCTGCACATTATTACACAACGGTTTATTATGTCCAAAGAGTAAAATATCAAATGTTATGTTACTTTCTTTTTCAGATAGAAAAGTAGCCAACATTGCATCAGTTGATGTATCACTTCCAAAAAAAAAAGCATTCATTTTATTACTTTTTTCGTCTTTTATTAAATTTATTTATTTTTAGCTACCGCTCTAAATAGTTAAATATTAGTATTACTCAGTTGATCTGGAGTCATAGGCGGATCTATGGGGGAGGGCACTTTCTTGCTGAAGCCCTCTCCCAAAATGGTAAAATATATATAATAATAATAATAATAATACTTTATTTATTCTAGGGCTAGTCCCTTTAGAATAATACAGAAGGACAGAAATGTAGGCTAATGAGCCTCAGAGATACATAAAAAAAAAAATGCTGAGTAATGAAATAGTCTTAATAAAAAATTATAAGTTACTTTCTAACTTAAATGTCAATAATAAAAAATTGAAAATAAATGAAAAATAATGAAGAACGATGTAATAACTTATATACATATTTACATTGGTATCTATTTATAATTTTATTGAGACTGGATGGATAACATGGAATAACCATGGTTTACAGAAACAAAATATTAAAAACTATCTCTTAAAGTATTCTTGCTAGTGTAATTATATTTAATAGAACTTTAAGAGCCACTTAAACACCGTTTCATTTAGCTAGTCAATTTATTTTATTTTTTTCAAATTGGTTTCCATTATATGTATATATATAAAAAAAAATCATTCTGTCTGAAGCCCCCCTAAAATTGAATCCTGGATTCGCTAGTATCTGGTGCTGATAACCTGGATGTTTTGCACCTAGACTTTGAAACAAACGAACAAAAAAAAAAAAAAAAAAACAGTATATAAGCTTTTCTGTAGAACCTGTGGAAATATTTAGAATGTCATATCTTCGCACCAAATTGTTCGACTTGAAAGATTTTTTTTTCTCGTTCTTTAGGAAATTTCGTAAAATTTTAAATGACTACTACAAAATCAGCAAAAAAGTTTATACTTCTTCAGTTAATCGGAAATCTAATTTTACCATCCCTCGTGACTTTTTTGAACTCCTAAGGACAGTAGACACATGTTTATCATGCTTTATGAAAAACTATACATGACTCAGCCTCTAAAATTTAATTTTTTCTAGTATTAATTTTTTCTCCATAATCTTGTTCACATGGTATTCTTATGTTTTCCAGGTTAAAAATGGCATAGAATTAATTGAGTGGTGACTATTTTCTATTTTGGGCAGCAATCCTTTATATTTTATATTTTATGAAAATAAAGTGTTTCTCTCTCTCTATTATTTACTCTCTTTCTATGTTTGAGTAATATAATACGATGAACTTTGTTTTATAGACACATCATATTTCATATTAAAAATCTAAAAGCAAAGAAAAAATAAATTCAGCAGTAATACGAGCACCTTTATTGCTAGCTTAAGTTAATGGTCCTCCTCAGGACTGCAGAGGTCTTTTAGCTCTTCAGCTCTTTAAAGGATATTTACATTATTTCCTTTTATTGGCCCTTCGGGACCTGTTTTAAGTCCCTTTGTTTCTAGGGCTCATCTTTTCTCGCTTAGGGATATCCCAAACTACCAATTCGCGTGATCCTGTTAATAAGGGCGGATAGAGTCTTAATGATTCAATAAATATTTAGTGACATTAAAATTCAAGAGAGGTTATTTTGCTTTTCTTTAATTTGACTACAATTCATGACAGTTTATAGATATACCGGATGAAAATAATCTTTTGCGTTGAGTCACTGTTTTTCTTTATTTTCCCTGATGATTAACACTAATAAATTCTCACTCTCTAAATCAAGTATCTAATATTATATTATTATATGAATATTATTAGTCAAGGGCGTACGTAGCTTTCATATTAGGATGGAGATAAGAATGGTCATAGGAAAATTTCAGATATATAAATGATTTCAAACTCAATAATATTATATTATTTGATTTCTTATTATTACAATTTATAAATATAAAAAAAAATCAGGAATATCAGAAACTTTTTTTTTTTATTTGGTTAGGTAACACTTCTATCCGAAGATCTCAACAACTGAGTTCTTGTCTCGACTTCCGAACGATAGCCCTAATGATGACCCTAATGTTTGGGCGAAACGTTGGCTATCTCAGTAAAAAATCTTTACTTAAATTCCAGGCAATTTTGTTTCATCCTTATAATTTATCAGTCGACTAGTTATCCATCTCTACAATTTATAATTTTTATATGAAACACAATATATATATATATATATATATATATATATATATTGTATAGTATTATATATAATACTTGAAGAATTAGAAATGGGAAATATATTTTTACAAGTTTTAAAACGAATTTGAGAAAATAACAGTAATAATATATCTTTGGATAGATAACGAATTTAGAATGATTAATATCTAACATGTAGATATATTTTGGCATATTGTTTTAATGTATTATTATTATTATTTATAACAAACCAAATATATACTATGCAACGATTGCCATAATTAATATTTGTTTGTATCAATAACTAAAGTAATATTTTTATGAATTAATAATATGGAAGCGGAAGTTTTGTTATGAACCGCTCCAGACGTTCAGGTTTAATTTATGTTATTATAGAATTACACATTGTAAAAAACTCAATGAAAAAATATTCTTTTCTGCCGATACGATTGCAGAAGCGTCTCTTCTTCCTTCTTATAAATATTGGCGGAAAAACGCGTTCAAAAGTATTGAGGATCGAGAAAGAAAAGGGGTTAATGGGACTATTTCAGTGTACAATAACGTTATCGTTTTATAGACGCGCGCCTCTGCAATCAAATTGGCTGAAAGGAGTTCTTTTTTCCTTGAACCTCATAAAAGTATTCCTTTTTGACGCAGCGCTCAAGTACAAGTGTCCTTAGAGGAACGATCCTTTTTTTTAAGGACATGACGATTTTCATAATTTTATTTTATTCGGAGAGTCATTTTTTTTTTATGTATACTTCATTATTTTTTCCATATATTTACTGGATAGAAACATCCAATTTTAAAATATATGACGTATGCATGAAACAGGCTACACATTATTTTTATGCTTATTTCCCTTCAACAAAGGTCTTAACTCCGTGTGAGCACCATCCCCCTCTAGATAAAATAGAGACGTCGGGAGGCACTTATTTACAGGCTACTAGAACATTTTTTTCCGCCATTACATTTTAGTGTTTATTACACCTATCCGTCCGTGTAACTTTTATGTAGGGGCAAGATGGCAATATTTTCCAGGGGGGAGGGGATGGAGCTTGTTATAAATTTAAGACCAATCCGCCTAGTCTTCAGTACCCTTCTCAAAGAATCTTACCTTACCGGTACTAAGCCATAAACATGGCTGTTTTAGTCCTCAGTCTAGGACTAAATTATTAAACCAAGTGGCCATTATAAGTCTTACTTATGGCCTATGTAACCTTCTTACAGCTTATTAAGATAGTAGTTCCCTTAGACAATCTCTGTACAACCAGGACACGTTTTACTGCTATTTTACAATGAGTAAAATCATGAATTCATAAAATGAAAAATTAGGTTGCATTGTAAAAATAATAAATTGTATAATTTAGTGGATAAAATGCATTAAGAACTGTATTATATTAATATTGAAATTTAAATTAAATGAATAAATAAATTAAACAAAAGAAAAAAAAAATTGTTTGGAATGTGTGGAAAGATAAGAATATTGATGCGATGCGTTACACCACTTTTATTTACTACTCTATTTTCAGTAGGAAAAATTTTATTCATATCTAACCATGGGGGATTTTTTTAAGCTTTTACGGGCTACTTTAGTCCTTAGACTACATTTATATTACATAATATAAAATTGAACAATAAACTTGAAAGTCGAAAATATTAAAACATTAAAATTTCTAGCAAAAGTAAAAAATTTTTTTAAAAATTTATTTAATGAAATTTACAACTGTATAAACAATACACGCAGTAAAAATGCATACTGCAGAAATAATGACATGAACTGACTTGAAGAGATAAGTAGCACTAGCTAAAATTAAAAATTAAATTTTGTTACATTGATGTGTTTCTTGAAATATACATTTTTTTTTTGCCATTTTGCTTGTGCTTTATTTTTTTTTTTAATTTATTCATATGATATTTACAACTGTATACAAAAAATACATCTGGTAAATTCGCACCTTGGTATAAAGACATGGAACACATGTTGAGAAACTACCCATTGGTAGCACTCTAATAATATGTCTATATTAGAAGATCACGTGGCCATCTTCTTTTCAGACGCCTCGGAGGATTATCAGGAATCGAATAGGAAGCAAGGTTAGAGACAAGAGGGTTGGGATGGTTATGAAGTTTATTATGGAAGGACAGATATCTGGATTGGGCCAAATCTGATACATAAGGAACATTAAGGTCATTATGGGTAATTTTATTTGTAAGGAGCATTGAGGATTTTACGAAGGATTTTGGATTGTAAGGATTGTATGCGAGAGGAATTTGAATTTTTGGTGGAGCCCCATAGCTCAACTCCGTAAGTCCAAATAGGCCTTATTATAGTCATTATAGGCCTTAAATCAGTCTTTTATAATTGATTGGAAGGTTAGAGCGTTTGTCTAGTAAGTGTTGAAGTAGTCGGAAACGTCGAGCTGTTTCTTGTCGTTTCAGTCTGGTATGAGGATTACAAGTTAGACGTTTTCCAGATGGAGTCCTAGGTAACGGATTTGTTCAACAGGAATAAGTGAGGTGTTGTTAAAGGATACTGAAGGCCAGGAAGTCATTGGTTTACGACGAAGGGTGGAGGTAATTTGATGGGATTTATTGGCATTTATTTTAATTCTTCAGTTCTGACACCATTCTTCAAGGTTTGTGATGTGGGATTGAAGGGTTTGGGATGCAATAGATGGGTCGATTGTGCTTTACTAAATTTCAGAAATATTATTCCTCAACTTCACCTCATTCTGTTGTGTTTCATAGGCTTGACGCTGAACGAAGATAATATATTTTTAAATTTTATTAACTTTACGAATACTAATTTAATTATAAAAACAAAATTAAGACATCTAATATATCATGATAATACATGTGTTATATATTTTATATATATTTTATTTTGTCTAGCCTCTCTCTGTCTCTCTCTGTCTCTCTCTCTCTCTCTCTCTCTCTATATATATATATATATATATATATATATATATATATATATATATAGAGAGAGAGAGAGAGTTTCCCATAAGTAGAGTGAAATAATTCAAAGTTTGATAGTAGACATCACTATCAAAAAAAAAGTTCATATAAATAATTTTCCAATTTCCAGCAGAAAAGTAGGAAATTTAAGGTTTGGGATTTTTTATGCGAGTCACGTTTTATGTTGAATAGAAAGAAATAACTTAAGAAATGTTTAATTTAAGTGATTAATAATCATTTCATTGTAAACTAGATAACATTTACTTTAAAATAAACTAAAACTTATCTCGTAAAAACCAATTAAAGAGGACTTTTAAGTGGCTTAACTAAACTAAAATCTGTTTTTAAACAAAATCATTGATTAGTTACGAATTTTTAAATTATTTTTTAAAGAACTCCTGTTTTCAGAAAAAATTGATATAGTTAACTGTTGCAAGGATTTTTTTATACATGATCTGGAACCTAATTAACCTAATTGCCTAAACATGCATTTAATTTATTAAAAAAAAAATACTGATTTTTAAAATATTGTTGTGGTAAATTGGTTATAAACCGAAATTTTCACCTAGATCATTATTATTGGAATTAATATGTATTTATAAGTGACAAGATTCTAAGTGATAATTTCCTGATCCTAATATTAACGTTCTCATTAAAATAATTGAAGCAATTATCACGTTTTTTTTTCAATTTTAATAATTAAGACCGATTTCTATAATACAGATCTGGGTGAAAATTGCAGTTTATAACCAATTTATCTAGAAAATGTTTGAAAAATCAATATTTTAAAATTATTTTTTATTTATAAATATAATGCATGTTTATATAATTGTGTTTATTATAGTACATCCCAGATCATAGAAAAACAATGAATAAAAACTTTACAAATAATAATTGTAGCCATCTTTGGAACAGCCATCTAGAAAACAGGGGTACTTTTACTTTGACAGAATAAAAAATAATAGTTTTTTACACGACTTGAGCTGAATTTCTAGTTTTTTTTCCTGATAAACCTCAATTTAAGTAATATGGACTCAAAGCTTATTAAACAAAGAAGTTTTTGTAAAAGTGAGGTATCTGTGGTACGGTTGAATGATGATAAAAAAAAAATCGTGAATAATTTATGATGTTTTTAAAAACAGATTTTAACTTTGTTTAGCCGCTCAAAAGTCCTTTTTAATTCGGCTTTACAATGATAAATTATATTTTATTTTTAAATAAGTTTTATCTTATTTAAATTGAAGAAATTGTTAATTAATTAAATTAAATATTTCTTTAGTTATTGTTTTCTATTCAACAAACACATGATTCACTTAAAAAGCCACAAAACTCGTATTTCATACTTTCCTTTTATATGAGTTTTTTTTTAGCTTTTGGGGACTGCTATCACTCCTTTGAAAATTGCGCCATTTAAGTCTTACTTTAAACTTCATTGAAATCTAATTCATCAACATGATAACTTTATTGTTTGACAATTTTTTTTAAATTTTAATTTATTCAAAAATATTACAATCTGTCACAATAAAGGACAATTGTTTGACTAAAAATAAATTAGCTGCTATTAAAATTCTGAATATCCGGCTGATATTACCTAATCTGTTGTTTTGGACAAAATTTGGAACCAGTTAATTTTTACGGAGAATAATCAATTTGCAAGTATTTGTGTATATGCCTATACAAATGTAGAACAGATTTACATATGTTTCTATATTCATGAAGGGGACGAACAAATTAATTTTACTCTCAAACTTTTAACCATTTAATATATATTAAAAGGTAATATAGTGTTAATGTTGAAATAAAGCAGAAGCAGCGAGAGCTACATACATATGTATGTGTATCTACATATGTAGATGGTCCCGCGGCCTTCTGTCAAATCGATGAGCCGGGACACGCCTTTATTCAAACAAAGAAGGTGAGCTATTGACTTTCTAAAAATAACAAAGTTCAAAATTGTTAAACGCTCAACCATTTTATTTATTCCAACATTTTATTGTTTATCACCTTCAGGATTGTTAAATAAGTTCACACGTGCTTACTCTTGTCACTAATGCTTCAGGTACGAATTTAAACCTTTTTAGTTGTTATACGAGTAAGTATATATACAAATGTGGACACGATAAATACATTCAAGTATTATACTCGCTCTATAATTTTTTTTTATTTAATTATTTTTATATGAATAATTTATTTTCATTTCAGATAAATCTCTATAAATAACATGTTTCGAATATTCCCTGTTTTTATGATTTCATACATTTGGCAAATTTTAAACGAATCAAAACATTACATAGGTAAAAAAATAAATATGTAAAATAAATGTAAATATAAATGAAACCCTCTTAACAGATTGTGAATATAACCCCGTGCGAACTTCAACAATTTCTTTCCGTTTTTATTTCACTTAGTAACGGTAAGTATTACGATCATGATAATTTTGGAATTTGAGTTTTCAACGTAAATAAACGTTTTGAAGTCCCCTGAGTCCAAATAACCAAGTCCGACAAAATGAGCGTGTTTGTATTGTTTGTAAATTGTATGTGTTTGTATGTATGGGAACAGGTTTGCTCGAAAACGACAACCCGTACGATATTGAAATTACGTATTTGAAGTTTTTATAATCCTTGGGGTTACATTTTTTAAAAAACGACTTTAACGATTTTGATTTAATTCAGTATATCAGAGTATTACTGCGCAGTTTTTAATATAATGTAGGTTCAATATTAACTTTCTCTAAAGTACGTTTAATTTTGTTTATTTGAAATATTTAACCATTTCACATTAATTTGTGATACAAAAAAAAAACAGTTAAATATAAAATATGAAAGAATTTGATAATTAAATAAAGGAGCTATTAGATATCGTAACTGATAATAGTTGCAATGAAAGAACTTAAGAAATACAAGTGCGTCCGAGCTCATCCGAGCTCGCCCGAAAGGCTTATATAGTAACTTGAGCTTAATATAATATAGACTCCGACAATATTATGTACATATACATATGCAGTTTTCATAAATACTATCGTTGGTATTATTTAATATTTAATTGTATAGAATAAAAAGATTTGAAAATTAAAATTTGTCTATGTAAGGGTATTTAATCAAATAAAAATACATATAATAAAATGTAAATGAATATAAATAATTTTTACTTACTCTTCCCCTTTTTGTAGGGTGGTAAATGAAAGTCGTGTGATGCGCTCACTAGATTTTTTGTCTTATCCTATCATCGTTTCTAAATCAAAACATTAAGTTTAAAATGCTATTTATGAGTTTTTATAAATACAGGTTTATAAAAGTATGGCTAAGAGATTTTCGATTGCATCGTGTTTGGGAGGCGCATGCGTCATGCTACAGTAGACTAAGGTCACACCCCAGTTCCCACCATACCTTTCAAAGGCACTGCTGTTCCAACCAGAGATGGGCAAATGCTACTCTCAGTACTGAATACGAAGTATTTTACTCAAATACTTACCTTTTTTGAGACCAAATAATTTAATTACTACTTCAGTTGATGTCATACAATTAACTGAATTAGTGACTGAATTCTCAATAGCGATTCAATTTGAGTAAAATACTTGGTACTCGCTGCTCAGAGTACCACTTGCTCCTCTCTTGTTTCAACCTTTTAGTTAAATATGAACATTTTTATTTATTTATTTGAAAAGTTCAATTTCAATCTTGTGTTTATCTTTCTTACATGAATTCTATTGCAGCTGAAATCAATATAATTTTTTTCTGAATCACTACCCCATTATAAAATATTCATATTTAGTTCCATCCGAGGGGATATTACAATAACCAAAAAAACTACTTGAATAATTACTTAAGAGTAATTTTAGTTCATAATTTTTGTAATATGATATAAACTTAAAGGATTGAATTGTTATTATGATAATATTTCAATTTTATTCTAAAAGTAATATTACCAATTGTGTAAAAAAAAAAAAATAACCATGTAGCGTATAAGGGAAGAGGTGTAATTTTATATATTTCAAGGGTTGAAGATTTTTATTCAGGAACGCGTTTGAAGGATCCACCCTTCATTGTGGAGTTTAATCTTAGTGATCCTGTCAGAGTATCTTAGCCTGAGTGGATGGAGTTGGCCGACACAAGTTCAATTACCCTCCCTTCATGTAATATACATCGCTTGGGCGACAATTTCTCTTCTCTCCGTCTCAAAAATGTATTACCTCTCCCTTCCAAGACGGTATTTCCCTAACGAGAATTTATTAACGTTTATCATTCTGTAACTGTCTTATCACTTGGAGTCCACTCATTGCCATCACTTTATTAATCATTGAATAATTTATCTTATTAATTATTAAGTATAATCAGTAATTTCTAAAACAGTACTGTTTTGATGGAATTTCATCATCGCTCTTTCTTTAGACACATTTAATAACAAGGCATGTGCAATATCATTCCCTATCTTGGAACCATTATTAGCAGGTATAATAAAATAGATGAAGAAATTCAAAACAGAATTAATGAAGCAAACCTTTTTAATAGCATAACTGGCCACCGGTAAACAGGGAAAGCAGCTAAACTTCATATTTATAAACCATTATACTTCCCAACGTTTTCAGAAGTAAGTGCAAGTTGTGTCCTACTTGAAAAGCACATCGCCAAATCACGGGAGTAGAAATGAAATACCTACGCAGAGTGAAATGAAAATATTTTTTTATTATCCTGGGACTGTTGTCCCTTTAGGACAACTTATAGATACAAAGAAAGTGTTTGTGTGACGATACATTAAATTAAGTATTTACAATTCTCTTTAAAATTAAAATATTGGAAGAAGAATAAAACAAAAACGCAAAAAACATACAAATTTATATAATACAAACATGTGAGAATAAAATAACTTAAGTAAATAAAATCATTTCTGGAGAAACTTTAAAAAGTTAGCTCATCTAATTTTCATGATCAATCGGGTTGGGAAAGGAGTAGGTGCTTAATTAAAGGAGAGATTTAAATGAGGAAACTGATTGTGCATGTCGGATATCGGGAGGGATGGTATTCCAGAAGGAGACGGCTTGAATTATAAAGGATTTGCCAAACACAGCAGTTAGGTGAGGAGGTGGGTAGAGGTTGGAAGTACGAGATATAATTTAAATGGTAGGCTGCGAAAAATATATGAAGGCCGGTGAGTTCTGATGACTTGGTATAGAATGGTATCAAGGAAGTACAGATGGCGGTTGGGTGGATAGAGCCACTTCAACTTGGTTTAATACTGGGTTATATGCGTATCTCTTGAGATTCCGAAAACAAAACGTATGGCCCAGTTCGTTAGGCGTTTAACTTTGGCCTTGAATTCTCCCGAGAATCCGCCGTACACCAGACAGTCATAATCGAAGTGGGGGAACACAAGAGAGGAAACCAGCAGTTGACGGGATATATATGGAAGGAGATAGCGGAGACGGTTAAACTGTTTAAGGGTAGAGGTAGTATGACGGGATATTTTTGGAGGTATGTGGTTTCCAGAAGAGCGTTTGATCAAAGGTAACACAAAGGTTTTTACGGAAGTCTGGAATGAGATAGGTGAGTTGTTCAGGAAATGATTGGGGAGTGTCGGTCAATTGATCAATCAATCGATTCTGATCGGAATTCCGATCAGAATGGCTGGAAAAATAATGGTTGCAACGGAGTGGTGGAAAAACAAGGATATACCGCGTACGTATTAAGAGTACTAGGGATTAACCACAAACGACGGAATTAAAGACCTCTCTTGAAATTGTTAAGTGGTTCGGTCGAGTAAGTAGACGGTATGAACGAAAATCGGCTTCCCAGAAAGGTATGGAAGCTCACCAGGTCTGGCAGGAGCTTCTGAGAATCCTTTACGAGGAATATGTTGGAAGAATGGGAGTAAGCTGAGGGACTCAAATGAATAGGATATTTCGGGACCGAGTCGACTGGCTTGGCTGGGTTGAGACGTCTCTACGCTAATAATGGCTCAAAGAGGAAACCAAGTCCAAGAAGGTGGCAATTTTCTTTGAATTTTAAAAATGTACTAAGCCATGGTGGGCTTTTTTCAGAACGATGAAATTGACCAATCAAGAATTCAAAATGTTGCAGAATTCGGTAGACGAGGAGCAATTGGAAATATTTGGAAACTCTAAATAGGCACCGCACAAAATTAGCTGTAGGGAAGCATTGAGGATGCTTACGGGGTATAGACTACTTTCAGAAGCACAATAAAATTAAACTTGGCGTTTTAAAACTCCATACGTCCCTTACGCCATGAAGAGGATGTAGCATCTCACTGTTTCCATTTCTTTCAGCAATGGAAGACGTAATAAATTCACTGGATAGACAGACACAGTAACTAATGAAATGAAATGAAAATAGATTTTTATTATCCTGGGACTATTGTCCCTTTAGAACTAATTATAGATATAGAGAAAATGCCTGTGTGGCCATAAAATTAAATTAAATATTTACAATTCTCATCAAAATAAAAATATTGGAAGAAAATTAAAACAAAAACACTAAATATATACAGATATATATATATATATATATATACATATATATATATATATATATATATATATATATATATATATATATATATATATATATATATATATATATATATATAATACAAACATATGAAAAAAATAATATAAGTAAACAAAATCATTTCTGGGAGAACTTATAAGAACTTAAAGCTAATCGAGAAAATATAATTTATACACTGCTTTAAGGAAACATATGACGATAATGATATCACTCGAATATTGATGTTCCGAGAATGTTTCGTGATGGAGAAATTAAATTAAAGAGAAAATTATTGATTCGTAGAATAATCGTATACCGATAAACATTCAATCGGTCAATGTAAAATAACGAGTATTAATAAAAAATCACGCAATATTAGATTTACTTCACTGGCACATAAATAAACCGATATAGGCTATGGGGAAAGGAAAAGTAAGAAATTTTCGCGTAAACCTGGATGATCAGATCTTGTTGAAAAGCTAAACTCTGTTTTGTTTTCTCTCTTGTACCAATTGCGCACTGATAAAGTGAGACATAATAGTGGTGTTTCCAGTAATTAATTATGTTCTAATAGTTTGTTCATGTTTACAGTCCCGGGTACACGTACAGACCCCTTTTTATCAAAATATTAACATCCAAATGAAACTTCGTAATTAGCTTCATCTCTTCGTAACTAACAAATAATATATTTACGAAAATGCTTGGAATTGAGGAATTTTGAATCTGGAGGTAGGTAAACTTATACATTTGTTTTCCACTTGATTCGTAAGATAATTTGAGCACTAAGTCGAGAAAAAAAGTGGAATACAAAAATCTTGTCATTTGGCGTGACCTATGCCCCCAAATTGTAAAAATAACGAGGTTATAGAGACCATACTGCCCAATATTTTTGTAGGCCACCTTTTTTATCGATTTTGTGATCAAATTATTTATTATACCAGTTACAAATTATATTGACCAGTTTTTAGTAACTAATTAAATTGACAAAGTTTAAAAATATTGGTCCGTTTGGTGTGACCTCCACCCTAAAGTAGTTAAAATGACGAGGTTATATAGACCAAATGCCCCAATATTTTTGTAGGCCATATTTTTTTTTCTGTTTTGCGATCAAGTTATCTTACGATCCAAGTGGAAAACAAATATATATTCATGAGTTTTTAGTAACCGATTGAATAGACAAAGTTTGCCCAGTTCCGGATTGAAAATGCCCCATTCCAAGAATTTTCGTAAATATATATATTAGTATGTTACGATGAGATGAAGCTATTTACGAAGTTTCAGTGGATGTGAATAATTTGATAAAAAGTGTCTGTACCACGGAATATACTTTCTTTTTTACGTTATTACTTATTTTCAAGTCATTTTTTTTTATATGTGCTAAATGCATATATGTATATGTAAGCGATGTACCCAATCTTTTTTATCTTTATAGTTTTTTAATGCCAATTTTTATATGAAATCAACATACATAAAATATTTAATGTTATGTGTATATATATATATATATATATATATATATATATATATATATATATATATATATATATATATATATGTGTAGTTTCTTTCTGCTATAAGTGATTTATATTTCTATTATTCAAATAAACATCAGCTATTGGCAGACCTCATTTTAAAGATCATATATAATCCTAGATCTATCTCCTCTACCAAATCGAGCATTCCTCGGAAATAAACGTAACTTAGAGATATGGAACGTCAAACTGGACATGGACTCCCGAGAACTTATATCCGGCAATCAAACCGTCCGAGTCACATCAGTTTTATTGCCCTCCTCAACCGAGCACAAGTTTCATCGTTACAGCCCTATATTTCTTTGTTTTCCTCCGACGGTCACTGAGCAAACATGTTTTTCACGACCCTTTGACTAGGAGAACAGTAATATATTTTCATTACGTGTCGGACCAGTTTTCTAGGATATGGCATCATCGATGGACAACTATCTCAACTCTTTTCTACCAATTGAAAGAGTATAATCTCAGAGAAGGGTGTTACAAATGATTACATGGGTACAAGTGTGTAGCCATGCAGAATTTCAAATTTCTGGTTTTATAGTTTAGCGTTCTTCATCCGCAATCATTGGTCTCTTTGAAAATAATTTATATTGTATCAAACATGATTACTAATGAAAGCTCATACTCTTTCTATTCTGAAATTTCTATACTTAAAAAGATATTGAAGATACCAAAAAAAAAGTGTTGGTTATTTTCATACACCTTATCATTTTTCAACAACATATTATGTACAAAAAAATGAACTTAATAACATTACTTTTTTGTGAACTGTATAGGGAAGCAAAGTATACCAGTAAATTCATCAACTAATTTGGGAAATGATGAAAAAATCTTGTCTAAAAACATATTTTCTCTCTGAAGAAGGAATCTTTAAAAGCTCTGAACCGCTCACGCAAACTTCCCGCCTTTTTTATTTTTATTTTATACGCTCTCTTGTTATTATTTTTTTTATGAGTTTATGAGAAGAAGTTGATCGGGGGGAGGGGAGAGGGAAGGTGCCTTCAAATAAATACTAAATTGTAGAAATAGTATTATTTAATTACTATGCCGACGTTTCGACCCACCTCGCAGGTCTTCATCAGAGGTACAAAAGATACAAAATATAAAATATAAAAGGTACATGGTGAAAATAAAATAAATGAATAATAAGTAGATATTAAATAAGAAAAAGTTGTCTGATAAGGAAATAATAAGATGATATCACAGATATAGTGGGTGACAATGTAGTTAGAATATCAAGTATTATATATATAGAAGATACAAACAAAAATAGAAAATAAGTATGAATAAAAATAGAAAACAAAGGAGAATAAGTTAAACTTACATACTGTATTACCTACTGTATTCATTAACTTACATACTATATTCTCCTTTGTTTTCTAGTTTTATTCATACTTATTTTGTATGTATATTTTCAATATGTCTCTGATATCATCTTATCATTTCTTTATCAGACAACATTTTCTTATTTAATTTTTACTTATTATTCATTTATTTTATTTTCACCATGTACCTTTTATATTTTATATTTTGTATCTTTTGTAGCCCTAATGAAGACCTACAAGATGGGTTGAAACGTCAGAATAATAATTAAATAATGCTATTTCTATAATTTAGTTTTTATTTCACCCGCACCCCTCCCCTCGCCCCTATCAACTCCTTCTCATATTATATCACGGCCAACCATATCTGCATCATTATTTTTGAAAATTAATTTGCTAATTTTAAACCTAAATTTAAATAATCCTTAAACTCACTAAACTTTAATAACTTAAAGTTGACGTGCATTTTACTTCTATTTAATTTACTCTTGTTCCTATTATTCACAACCAGAAGATATATATAATCTTAATTAACGGCGTTGATAACCAACAGGTATTACGGCTTTGCTATATACAACTAACCAATCTATACAATCACTATATACCAATACCAATCTATATACAACCACCATACAAAATAGCTCAACAGAGGTTTCTTGAATAGGATTGTTAGTTACAATGCTTTTCCTATCTATACGAAGAATTTGTTCTTGTATCAGCTTTAAAAATGGGAGGAGCATGAACATCTCGATGACAATCATCAGACTCCTTTAATTCAAATCCGTTAATAGGCGCAGAGGTGTCTGCTCACAGATGCCTGCTATATCTATGTATCTATGGGATGACACCTCTTCGCTCGTTAATAATGCAACAACGGATGAACCCACCTCTCCATCGAAGGTTGGAAGGCAGTGGAAGCTTGATAACCTCAACAACGATAAGAGCTTCTGGAACCAAGGAGAAAAGTAAAACCAAAGAAGAATACATACACTAGTCTTGCAATAAAAAAAAGTCTGCCAAGTAAGGTCAGTACAGCTTCCTCAACGCTTTCATTGGCTAAGAAACATCTATATTACATTGTCTAAAATTGTTCGTATAAGAATGAAATCTTTGAGAGAAGCCGTTTTCGGAAATTCTGTAATCCTTCAACATATAAGGGTTTGATCGTTCGCATCGTTTGATATCCACAAAATAGAGTTTTGTTCGTCAGAGAATACTAAAATGCGAAAGAGTTTCGCATTTGCCGATTGAATACTTGATGATTCGTGATTAAAAAAAATATCAAGTGCATACTGAACATGCATGTCACTACTGTCAGTGCATTTTCGTAGTCGTATTTAAACATTAAGAATAGCCGCCGATAGGGAAGGATGTTGGAAGCTTGTTTCTGATGTCTAAGCCCGTTGAAGGACTGTTGAGCAAATTAACAATATAAAAATTGAGTGTTTCACAGGAGTACACAACACCAAACTGTTTATTTTTGATTTATTAGTATGATTTTATATTTTATTGCCTTCTGTTATTGTCCATCCTAGCAGGCTGCTTACATTACATCAGTTACACACTACAAAATGTCACATTAAGCACAAATATAATAAAAGTTGAAAATGTTTACAAATGATCTTGTGCACTAACAGTATTGATATATACCAAATAGGTGTGTTTTTACTCATAAAATGGATGGAGCGAAAAAATTAACTTTTTGTTTGTTCGGAGTTTAACGAGACAAATAATTTTCTCTAGTCAGAACAAAACTAATTAAGCTGGAATATAAAAACATACATGAAATTCAAACAAATTTAATATTCAAGTAGGAAATCGAGACTATGAGGAGCTGGTTGAATTTGATTTGTTGGAAATTATACGAAATCTAAGTAACGGCAGTAATTGTCATAGAAATTTGTAATAGACCAAACAATACAGTATAAATTAATTTTTTGAATAAATCTTAAAATTCTATAACCCCATAAAAATATTATCTTAACCTAATTCCCACTCCATATGATCAACGCCTTCCGCATTTCACAGCCATCACATTGTTAACAATTATTTATATTAATTTTAATTATGAAACGGAATTCAATAAAATTGATACTAGGTAATATCTACACTATTCTCCAAATTCCTCCGAGTTTGGTTTGAATCGAATGCGCAGATTTCAAGCGATAGGCGTGTCAAATAATACATTTGCTGATCTGAAAGCGGAAGTATGTTTTTTCGAGTAGTGGATAGGATTTGATAAAATTCATTCACACTTGATTATCTGTTTACCAATTTCCCCCCAAATTTGAACATGCGGTTTTAGAGATATAGACGTATCAGGGAAAACACGTTAGCGCATGTATGGGAAAGTACTGAAGAAAATTCTATAAAATTTACACTACGTTATTGCTTCCTCACTACTGAAGGCAGGGAAGCATTGTATTTTTTTTTTTTTTTTTTTTTGTCAATACCTACCTTTTATTCAACTTTGAGCTAAATCCAACTAGCCGTTTTTTAAATATTGGCATATCTAAATAAATACGTTTGCGCTTGCGTATGCGGAAGCACTGGATGGAATTTGATAAAATTGATATTGTAACATCTAGGCATCGATCCGCATATTCTCTAAAAATTTCATGAAAATCGGATTAGCGGTAGTATGAGATATACCTGTTAAATCGATTTGACAGACCGACGTCGAATTTGATCCATCCTTGATGTGTAACGCGTAAACCGCGAGTGGAAATTTTCGATTCTAAGCACATTTTTTTTTTTAATCTCGCAGGAATACAATGCTTCCCTATCTTCAGTAGTGAGGAACTAAAAATAAATGTTACTACTTAAAATTTAAAGAGAATGGAAATACATCAGAACAAGAGTTAATTAGAAAATATATCAACTCTCCACTCATCTTGGTGTAAGTAAGCCAGCCGTCATTTTTAAACGGAGTTTTCTTTACAACCGAATTTTTTCGTAGTTATTTTCTCTCTAGTAGAACTATATACAATTCAAAAGAAAATGAATATAAACAAATAGAAATTCTTATAAAATGAATTTTAACATTATATCTGTTAGAAAATTAAAAAACCAATTAAAATGTTAATTTTTTTTTGTATTCTGGGATGAATCCTTCAAAATAATAGTAATATTGTAAAAAAGCGGATTTTTTATTCTTAAAGCAATAAAATGAATAAACAAATTTAATTTAATTAATAATTTTTCACTGTACTCTCTCTACCCTAAATTAATTAATTAACTAGATAATTAAAAATTAATTAAGAGATAATAAAATAGGTGTTAGGTTAAAGGAATACCAGAGTGAGGAATGGAGATTGGAATGGAATTCGTTTATCGAGAAGAATCGTTTAAAAAATTAAATATTATATAAAACCAGAATTAAACAATATATAATTCATTTATAAAAATATATTTTATGGAATAAAAATATTTGATTACCATGTTTGTTGCATAAACACGTTAAACCAATTTTTACAAACAGAGGAAGCCACAAAAAAATTGACTTTTATCATATCAAATCCAGAGATGGTATCAACAGAATTTTTATTTTATACATTAATATTTTTTTGCAGAATACATACTGAAGTAATTTACATATTTTCCACAGTTATGCCGACCTAATATATGTTTATATGAACTTATGCATGTAATTTAAAATTCGATAAATTTAACTCTGAAATTTAATTCTGAATAGACACACTTAATTTTTATTATACAATAAAATTGAATACCATTTTGTTGTGTATAACGTTTAATTGCTAGAAAAAGAACGAAAAGTGAAAACCTATTGTTGCCACAGAACATCTTTATTTCCGAAATTCATTAGAAATTTTTTCTTTAAAAAAATGTCTACATATACAAAATTTAATTGTGCAGGTAACGCGTGCACAGTTACAGCGATTCCAGCAATATAATATTAAAAAATGTGTTTATTAACAACGTATACGTACATTAATTTAATTTGTTTGTAAAAGATGATTTTATTATCTGATCAATTTTTTTTATCACAATTTAAACATTATTATTTATGTAAAATTGTATCACTCAGTGAGTGATCATTGTTTTTAATCGAATCAATAAAAATCAAGGATAAAAAAAAAATTGTATTTATAAATTAGGCAAGATTTTTTAAATAAAAAAAACAATTATTACAATTATTACAAGATTTTGTGGAAAAAATAACTATCAACTTCAAACCATGGTAATAAATACTAATTTTTTAAACTTTTATTCTTTCAGTTCTTGATAAACCATTACTTTTTTTTTGGCTAATCCTCAAGTAATGTTTATCGTTTATATGTTTTCATAATTTTTAATCTAAAAAAATTAAGTAATGTTATCTATTATGAGTTAAGGGGACAACTCTTGGTAGAAACCACTTCTTAAAATGTTTGGTCTGAAAATTACATATATTTTTTTGTTATTGATATTTACAACGTTACACATATACAATAAGTAAATCTGCTAAAATGATAAATAAAACATGATAAAAACTTAACTTTGTAATGTAAAGAAACTACCTATTGGCAGCACTTCAAAAATTAAATGAATTAAAGATCCCTTGGCCATCTTCTTTCCAGACGCCTAGGAGGATTCTCAGGAATCGTTTTCGATGAAAGGTTATGAACTAAAAGATTAGGGTGGCCAAGGAGTTTGGAATTAAAAGACGAGTATTTTAGTCGGTCCTAGTCTTCAACAAAGGGAATGTTGAGCTCTTCATGAATAATTTTTTTTGTGACATAATAAGGAGCATTAAGGATTATACGGAGGATTTTGGATTGTAAGGATTGGATACGGGAAGAATTTTATGGATTTATGAAGCCTTATAAAATTATAAAATTAAATTGACTGTAACAATTAGTTGAAAAATTAGTCATCGAGTAGGTTCTTCAACATTCGGATATCAGTTTCACTCAGTTGTATTTTATGTAAATATTTTATCTCATAATTTAATTTTTATCTATTCTCCATTTAGAAAGTTTTTGTTGGGGCATTGTCGAGAACAAAACCCTCGGCTTAAAAACACAGCGAACAGGACACAAAGCTCCGAGGGAGGCCTTTGTCCAATGCACATTAGCTTGAGTACGCCGTCCTAGCACAGGGACCTTACAGCCCCACCGGCGAATTATAATTCCCACCTAATAAGTTTTTTTTTCCCCAGAGCGAGTTTGCCGTTTTTATATCTCCACGGTCCTTATTCAACCATGTCTACCTCAAAATAAAAGCGACAGTGTTTGGTTATTTCTTTTTAATAAGAAAATTACCTATGCAATATTATGGTTTAATTTCACTTTGCCCCAATGAAAATATTTGCCATTCCAGTTGTGGTTAGAATAAATAAAATAAGCAATATAAACGACCTACATTAGATATCTATTTTTATACCTATAGCTCTAGTACCAATGCTCTTCAGTAGTGTTGCACAAAAGCGAGACCAAGACGAGTCTTGGTCTTGCAAACTCAGTCTTGGTCATGGTCTTGGTCTTGCGTAAGAGTATCGCAACATTCTTGCAGTTACTTATTAGCTTATTACTATATAGATATTACTGTAATTTTTTAGATAGGAGAAACCTAACTAAGCCCGAATGAAAAATTAGAGGAGTGAAATGCAAAAGTATAATGGTTATACCAATTATTGTCATATAGTAACTAAGATTTTCAAGTATAGTAACTATTTTGCCTTAATTTTTATTTAAAAAATCGATGTTTTTTTAACAGTCCTGGTCTTTGTCTTGCAGCAGTTAGGTTGCCTTGGTCTTGGTCTTGCAAAGTGCAAGACCAAGACCGATTTTGTGCAACACTACTCTTCAGTGTGGCAGACTGTATTAATACTCAATAAAATCATTAAAAAAGAACATTTTTTAGATAACCTTTTACTTAATGGATTTGACATATAAGCGTTTATTTATATATTAGTCCATGGCACATACCCCTTTTTATTAAATTATTAACATCCACCTGAAACTTCGCAAATTGCTTCATCTCGTCGTAACCTACAAATATTTTATTCACGAAAACTCTTGGAATTGTGGTGTTTTCAATCTGGAGGTCGGCAAACTTTCTCTATTTAATTAGGTAATAAAAACTCTTAACTACCCATTTGCTTTCCACTTGGATTGTAAGATAATTTGATCACAAAATCGAGAAAAAAAAGGGGGCCTACAAAATTCTTAGACCGTTTGGCCAATATAATCTCGTTATATTGATAATTTGGGGGTGTAGATCACGCCAGAAACGGCTCAAAATTTTTTAAGGCTACTTTTATTTTCGACTTTATTCTCAAATTACCTTACGATTCAAGTGGAAGGAAAATGGGTATTTATGAGTTTTTAGTCGTATAGGTTATACGAGGTTTAGTTGTATGGGGCCGTTTATCCTATATAACCTAGTTTTTTGGGGCGGTCAGGCCGAACGGATCAATGTTTTTAAGATCTTTTTTCTTAATCTTTTTGCCTCGACTTTGTGCTAAAGTATCTCCACTCTATTCAAGCCATCTCTTCGAACAGCCCTGATGAAGGCCTGAACTTCAGGTCGAAACGTCGGAAAATGTTAAAATAAATATTATTAATGATTTTTGCTCTTTTATTTCTGACTAATCACCCCAACCATCCTTCTCTTCTTTATTCACGACAGTCAACCATCAACCCACAAATTATTTAGTTTGGATTGGAGTTTGACGGTCATTCCACGTAATAGATGTGGTTTAATGATACTATTAGTTAAAAAGTGATTCAGCGATAATATCTGGATTTAAAAAAAAAAAAATGTCGATGAACTATAATTATGATCTAATATCATTTCTCATGTTTTATACAGTATTTTTAGGTTAAGTTGTGTCAATGTATGATAGGTGTGTTATTACCTTTTACTGTCTCGAACTTAAATAATATATATATTTCACTGATATACCAATATTTAAAAAATATACTGCTATTTTTACTAAGAAGCCCTAACCCCTCAAACAATCCCCTGCAGGTCTTAGAAAAGGTACGCAACAAAGGCAAGTCACACCTGCTCAGATATCTAAGTAGCTCCAGGGATGATTTTTATTAAAGAGACAAAGACACCGTCATCAAGAAGGAGGAGGTGGGGAGGAGGGTGCTATAGAGGCAGCACTTAGCTTCAGAAAGAGGAGGCAAAAAGTAGAATCTGGATCCAGAAGAAGATGGATTGTCTCCTCCCCGCGATCCATCATAGGTCTCGGTCTCTCCGATCAGATCCCGAGCTCTCGGGTTTGCTCTTTCCCGGCTGATCTCTAACGGGATAGGCCATAAGGAATTGTGCCTTTAAGGGGGATTACTTCTAAAAGAGCGATATATATATATTACTTAAAAAAAAAAAAATAGTTGAGGACATGTTTTCTAACCTGAGTCGAGTATAAACAGAGTACCTCTCGACTAATCAGGCTTCCAGTAATATTAGCTCTCTCAACATACTGCAAAGCAAACTCGACTCTCTTCGCGTGTTTGCTGACGCGTTGGAACGGCATAACTGGAGTGTTACCGGTGCCCTACATGTAAGCGTTCTTAGCAGTAACTGAAGGATGTATTTGGAGTTGGTTGGATTAGCGAGCAAACAGTGATAGTGCCTCAGAGAAGATAATGGATTCTTAATTAAGGTTATATCTGATTCGCCAATTAATTAGTCTGTTTAATTTACAAAGATCAACAATAACTGTACATATTACACAACTACATACCAAGGCTATTTATGTATTATATAATGATAAAATAAAATATATCGTGTAAACTTGGGGGAAAATACGTTTATATCACATAATGTTTGTTTAAGATATATAAATTTATCCATTTATTTAAATATCATTAAAACGACGTTTCAAGTCCCGCTGGCTCACTATCAAGTCATCTAACACTTTAAGCAATAAAGGTGAAATGACCTGGTATAGCAAGTGATAAATTAAAGATCCAATACTCTAATCTTTTTAAAAATTATACTCACATAATAAATTAGGTAGTCGTATAAACTATTTCCATTTTTTTTTAAGGTTGATTTGCTGTTTTATATATTAAATGCTCTGCCCTATTACCTTCTTCCATTTCTCAGGTTGCCTCTTTCTTATAACCCTTTTCCAAAATTTTATAAGAGATCAAGATTTGGGGAGTTTGGAGGATGAGGTAGAATGTCCCAATCAAACTTTAAGAGTTTCTGTCTTATGGTCAATTCCGCTTGTTGCGTTGGACGTAATTTTTTGAAAATGTAATTTGTCTTTGTTGTTTTCATATGATTTATTAATGAGCTAATGGTATTCGAAGCGTCGTCCTCATGAAAGCGTTCCAGTCTCCATAAAAGTGGGTACTCTTAATTAAATAATTCATTAAAAGGATCTTACTCAGTCTCCGCTGGCTTTTAATACCAGTGAAGTGGTTGATGGAAAAGCGGGGGGATCTCCTTAAGCCTCGCTTTTCTCTCTACGATTGGGGAGACAAGTCTAGTTTAGAGTTGCCATGGCTGCTTGTAAATATAGTATATAGGTATGCCTGCGTCTAAGATGTTTATTTTATTTTTTAAGAAAATTTTATTTGTTTATTTTTATTTTATAATTATTTTCATACCTCGATAGGATAATTTATTTTGTTATTATTTCGCTGTATATATTTTTTTGTTGTTACCTTATTTATTTATGATTCTGTAATAATAGTGTGAACGTGCTCGCTGAACTCTAGTATCCTTAATTGAGACAGATTGTAAGCAAATTACAGATTTGCTTACAATCTCAGCAAATCCGTAATTTGCTAAGTTCGAGAATCTCTTCGCCATCTCCTTGTAAGTCGTTGAAGTTGGATATACCGAGTTCATGGTGAAAATAAGTGCATGGGCTAATAAGTTCATATTGTAAATCAGTCTCTGGTGGAAGTTTTTATCGTATTGTGTTGGAATATCTGAAACCATTTAGATGTACAAGTCCTTACGTTTGTTATTTTTCTCAAAAATTTTGATGAAAAAGTTTAAATATTAAGGTCGTTAGAAGTTGCACCATAGCTCTATCCCATAAGTCCATGAAAGTTGTATGAGTAATTTTGGTAGTAAGTTTGTAATTAAAAGTTGATACCGATCTCTAAAGTGACCTGGATAATAGCCCATATCGTTTGATCATTTGTTTACTGGTCGGTTTAGTATGGGTTAGGACCCATGAAGGCATGTCAGTATCCTATCCAGGTGAAGTCCCAAAGAATGCTCTTCCTCAGAAAAGGGAATACGATATCCTTATACATGTGGTCATGAACTATGATTCATTTTAAAGACAATAAATACACATATCGTTTGAAGCATTTTACTTTCATCCTGGTGTCCCAATCAAAAATATTATCTTGATGATTTCTTATGATAACATACGAAAGCAAGTTTTCTTATGATAAAATATGCAATTATCAGGAATTTTGGAGGAATTCAGGAAAAACACTTCACCTGGAGTGCCCATTATACCGAAGCTTTATAGGATATAGTTAAAGCCATTAAGCTTTTCAGATTCACAGAACTTCACCCAGCCGGAGAACTGGAAGGTTGCTGACTCCGGGACTCCAAAACCTTGGCTTATGAAACATTCAGAAGGAGAGTAATCAATTTGCAAGGGGCGTGGAGAAGCCACACATTGGCCGGCGATAAAAGATGCAAGAGCAAACATTGGTTTATGGCGGCCATCCTTTCATTTGCCGGCTGTCTGCTCGCATTCTCTTCTCTCTCAGAATCTTCCCTTCCTTCCGATAGTTTATTCAATAGTTACTCATCCCTCAGTATATACCATTCTCTTTGTCAATAATCAAAGTATAAATTGTAATTTTATAATATGCGAAACTATTATTTATTTATTTTACATTATATTTATAACTGTGTTGTCGCAGCAAATGTGTTGTAGTTCATCCTGTCTTCTTTTTTTCTTGATAATTAATTATATTATGAGATCTCTTGGCCACTGCTTTTTGAGGCCAAGTAAGCACTTACCCCTCCAGGACAGGCTGCTGTCATTCTAACGCCACAAGGTATAAGTCTTCCCCTCAAAAAAGAAATATTATGTAGCTGGAGTGATCTATGTGGAGTGAGAGTCCGTCAAGCAAACTAAAATATATTAAAGAAAACAGTATAACCTTGGTCAACATCAAACCGTCCTATCCGCAGAGAAGAGGTTGTCTTAAACATACCGAGAATAGGCCATACTAATCTAACCCATTCACATCTCATTAGCAAACAGCCACTATCAAAATGCCCCAACACTGTAATAGTACACTTACATTTAGTCACTTTTTCAAGAATGTTCTTTTTATGTGTCGAATTTAACTAGTTTCAGACTCACACCCACAATATCATCCACAAACATCCTTAAAAATAATAAAGACACAGTAAAGTTAGTATTGAGTTTTTTTTTAATTAAAAAAAAAGTTGAATAAAATTTCTAAATTCAAATTCAAATCTAGTTCAGCGATAAACAAAATTAAACTCAAGCGTCGATGACCTTGATATTTTGCATCTGAACACCCCAACAAACAACACTACCTTTTGAGCCTCCGTTGAGGAATACCCGGTAACAGAGAGAAAGAAAGAGAGAGAATAAGTGGATTTTAATGATTAATACTTGAAGAGTCGATTGTTGTGTATTCGTTATAAATGTAAAATTTTACTGTTGGTGTGTTCATGTCGTTGTGTATGGTGTGATTCGAAATAAACCAAGGTGCATTTACAAAGTATTGTGGACTGTGCAGATTGTTGTGCTGAATCCCGAAGTTCTGTTCCGTATTTCCTGATAAGTCCTAGTATTTTGGTGTAGATTAGACACTTCTTTGTAAGTTGGGTAGAGCTCTATAGTCCAAAATATGTTGCAGTTGTTTGTGTCGTCTGGTCAGTTTTTTTTTTTTTTTTTGGTATGTACGTTCCTGGTAAGTATCCTTTCCCATTATAGTCTGTTAGTGTACATATGTTTTTACGTTATGCATTGCATGTATCATGTTGTATATTGTTAAAGTCTTAATCCGAAAATATTCCGCAAGGAGAAGCTAACGTGACTTGATTTGTTGACATTTATTTTAATTTTTCATTCTTAGGACCACTTTTGAATGAAAGGTGATTTTGAAGTGTATTTGATATAATAGTTGATATATTTTTTGAGTAAAGACAGAATTGCATTGTCGTCAACGAAGCTATAGATAGTTGTGCCAGTGAGCTCAGGTATATGAGATCTGCAGAGAGAAAAGAGAAGAGGACTTAAAACACTACTTTGAGGTACGCCCGCAAGTTTAGTAAAGAAGGAAAACATATCCGAATCAATATCAATACAGAACCTGTCATGGTAGAAATTTAAAATATTCGAAAGTAATTAGAAGGAATGTGTGCTTTTATTTTCCACAATAGAACCTTGTGCCAAACGCTAACAAACGCTTTTTCAGGAAAATCGCTGAAAAGTATTATTTTTTCTCGAAAGCGACTGAGATTTTAAACACTATAAAATTACACTGTTTTATAATGGAGTGGTACAAACGAAAATCGAATTGGTTGTTAGGTATAACTATTACTGTTTTAATTTAATCACTGAAAAAAAAAAAAGATTTTGTGTATGAATTGAAAGTATAATTTATCATATTATATTTTAAAACCTTTTCAAATTTATAAGAAAAAAAAATCGAAAGTTTTCAATCCAGAAAAGAACATGCCAGTATGATCAATACAAAATAAAACAATAGTCAAAATAACATCCAGTCCTCTGATATAATATTGAATTATAGTTCCCTGTACCTTTGACAAACGATAGATTGTCAATAGAATTAATATGAGTCTCTAAAAGCCTCAACTGTTGAGGATAGTGTTCCGATGGAGGTTGGCAAATCCGGGAGATCGGAGGAAGACATTAGCAAGTTGTATAACTCGGTAAATATCAATATATCACCGTTAGTACCTGGATTGTCTAAGCTCCTTTGTTGGTTTAAATACTCAGATTCGGTTAACTATTGTACCGACAGTAATTCTACAGTTCACTATAACGCGGTTACACCATCAGAGATGGAAAGGTATAAACTATACAACGTATAATACTATTCATATAGAAAATGTTCATCTGATAATAAAGGTATTGAACCACTCGGTGCCCGATTACAAACACACTCACAAAGACCTTCATTGTAAAGGGATTAGATTGTATTGAAATGGGTCCTGTATAACAGATGATGCTGTGACCCATAATGGGTCTGATATCCTGTTGATTGATGGTATTTGCTTGATAGAGACAACAAATATTACTATATCATATAAATATAAAACTAATTTAGTTTGCGCTGAAAAACAAAACTATCGAAAGTTAAGCTCTTGCCGCAAAACTATGACAGAACACAGAGATATTGAAATTACAAAAATTTTTTTGAGTTTCCTTTATAATTAAAAGCACAAAATAATAATAAAAGAGAGGAAAAACTATTAAAGTTCATACTCTCCTTTCCTGAAAGATAAAATGGATGAAAAGTAAAACACTGGGTATTTATTTATTTGAATCCTAGCCTAGCGGTAAGGCAATACGGGTGTTATGCAGCCCTGGGTAGTAACGCATGCGTTACCACTCACAGCTGCATTCAGGCCAATTACATTTTATTTTCCAGCTGTGCACACTGCCTGCTCTTCTTTTTAGCCGACGTTCTCTTCCACTCTCTCTGGCGGCCTTCTGGATGTAGGTTCACTGTTTTTTCCAATGAAACGTTCCAATGAAACGTGGTTTGAACCGAGTTCTTTCCACCCGTACACGAATGCCTTGTAGTAAGGGTAGTTCTCCTTAGTCATTAGTTGTGGGAGATCGCTCTCCGTCAGAACTTAAAGCTTTGTAACCCTCAACAACTTGGCCCTCAGTGCCTCAAAGCCTTGGACATGGAAATAGGAGATCAATATTCTTACCATATTCAACGATATTTTACTTATTTTTTTTAACGATATACTTAATAATATATAAGAAATAGTTGGCCGTAGTAACCTAGGCATTGATTAATATGCTTAACATAATTAACAAACAATAGTACCCATAAACCCTTGCTGAAGTTTCTGCCTAAATAAAAGAGTTTTTTGCAATCTACAATGACAATAAAGAGTCACTTTTTTTCCTGTTGGCATTGTAGATCTTTTGCCACCTTAATCAGTCTTCTCCATCTCTATTTATCTTGTACTATTTGTTTGCAGGTTTCGGCACGTAGCACTGTAGTATCTTTTGTTGATTCTGGCTATCCATCTGGTTTTTTGGACTTCCACGTGGTCATTTGCGTTATCTTCATTCATGCATTCATTGTTGTGTAGAGGCTACCTGATACCTACTGGCCCCACCCTTCTTAACCTCTTTGCTTTCATATCATAAAATATGAATCGACCAAAATCTGTATGCTGCTTTTAGCTTTCATTCTCCTCCAAGTTGTTGTACTCTGATCCCAGACCGCTCCGGTCATAATGTGGAGCATTTTTTTTTTCAACAATTCTTTATAGGATGACGGTTAGTGTCCAGGTCTCGCGAATGTATATCAGAACTGTTTTTATCATAGCATTTCACACCCTTAATGTTAGATTTATTGAGATTTTTCGGGATTTCAATATCTTTGAAAAAGAATCAAAAGAACCATAACTTCATATACAAAAAAAAAAAAAAAAATCATGACGTTCTGTGTGTAATGTGAATATTGTGTAATTGGGTGACTTTATAAATTAATGAACATTCCTCGCGTTTTATTGTTCTTTTATTTATTTTCTTTTTAACTTTCTTTTATTCTAGATATTGTAAATATTGTATAAGTATAACGCCCTCTTATGAAAAAAACAAGGCATTTAGAAAATATTTCAATTTTCATGTTTAGTAAATTATAAGTAAAATTTATTTTTTTCATAAACCATCGAATTCCTTCCGTATCCAATGCTTAAAATCCAAAATCCTTCGTAAAATCCTCAACGCTCCTTACTTTGTCACAAATAAAATCATCCATAAAGACCTTAATGTTCCATATGATTCCGATTTGGCCCAATCCAGATACCTATCCTTCCATAACAAACTGCAGGACCATCCGAACCCTCTCGTTTCAAACCTTGCTTCCTCCTCGATCTCTGATAACTCTCCGAGGCCTCATGATCATCTTGTGTAAATTTATTATTTGAGTGCTACCAGTGGGTAGTTCCTCAACAAGAGATTTCATTTTATTATATTCCTGAGTGCACATTTACTAGTTGTATTTTTTTTATTATACAGTTGTTAATATCAATAAATAAAAAAAAATAAATAAAAGTTTTTCAAGTTCATAGCAATAGAAAAGTGAGGATGATGAAATACAACTATTAAATTATCAAATTTTGATTCTGTGAAAAAAAAATATATTTCTTCCTGCATTTTTTTTTCTCAATTACATTAGGCTTTTGTTTTTAAAGACAATTTAGAAAATATTTTCCGTTGTTGTTGATGGTTTTTATTTCAATGTACAACATTTTCATACTAAACATTAAGGTGCAAAGCAGATGTAAACGAACGAAGTAGGTAATGGGAACACTTAGAGGAACTGAAGGTGAAAATTCGAAACGAACAAGATTAAGAGGCGGTTTGTGGCTCCATCTCTCCTTTCAAGTTTACTTCTGTAATGAAATGCTGTAATCAACATAATTTAGGAACGAAAGGAACTCTTAGAATTCATGGTTGCTGTCGTTGGTAAAAATACGAAAAATATTCAATACTTTAGATATATTCTTTTAATGAATATAAGTTATTAATTCATAAATACAATTATATCAGCTATAAAATTTTATATTTTGTTATTAGTTTTGCTTGTTTTTTTCGTAATCTCCTTTGATTATGAAAAATAGGAGTTTCTAAGTTTACTGAGTTGAAAGATTTCGTCCTCAGGCCAAACTTGACTATATATTAAAAAACAATAATTTATCACTTGCCTAGAAAACAGAGAAAGTACAGCATGCAATGATACTTTTTTTTATTAATCCAATTTCTTCATTCATATCACACCTATCATAAGCAATGACAACCTAATCAAATCTAAATTCACTTACCTCAACTTAATATAAAATGATAATAAATAAACAAAATAAGTTCTGATATTATTTTTAATAACATTCTATTAATGTAAACTTTTTCTTTATTTAATATAATATTTATCATTTTATTTATTTAATTATTCTTATATATATATATATATATATTTTTTTTTTTTTTTTTTTTATATTTTTTTTTTTATTTCCCTACGTGGTAACCCCACACAAGGATCGTTTATTTGATTTTCCTTCATGCTCCATGCCTTAAAGACATACTACATGAATTACATTTGTTTACAATTGTTTTTTTTTCTAGTTTCACATGATTTACATTTTTAGTTCAAATTTATGTACATTAACAAAAAAAAACACAAAGAATAAACACACAGAAATTAAATCGGAAAATTAAATATTAAACACACAAAGTCAATCCAACAAAGCCAAAAAGAAATCACCCACGCTGCCCATCCCTGGTTAGTAAGTCGAAGTCGATCGATCTAATAAATCTAAGAAAGTCTGTCTTGAATTCAGTAAATAACTTTTGTTCCGTCTCAGGCCAATTTCCTCTTTTGATAATTATGCTTTTTATTAACTCAAATCGCTGTCTGTCAAATCGTTTACATTCATATATTATATGTTTAAAATTTTGAACCTGTCCGTCTTCATCACATAAGTCTGTTTATATAATGTTGAATCTTTTAAGATATTGTTTTGTATTCCCATGTTCCGTAAGTACTTGCGTAAGTTTGTAGTCATTACTGTGAATGTGTCTGTAATTGTGAATTGAAATGTGTGGTATAAATCTGTGTAAGCTTGGTGACTTAGCTGAGGTCACCCATATGTGATCCCATCTTTTGATGAAATCCAACTTTAAATTCATATTAATATACGATAAAGGAGCTTGATGATACGATGGCGGCAAATCGCTTTTAGCTCCTTCTTTTGCAAGGCAATCGGCTCGTTCATTGCCCTCAATCCCACAATGTGCTTTTACCCATTTTAGAGTCACTACTTTCCCTACAGTTCTCATCATTAACAATTTGTTTCTAATTTGGTCAGTCAAGTAATCATGAATGTCCCAATTATTAACAGAGTCTAGCAGAACTTTGTTGTCTGTATTTATAGTAACGTGAGTATTCGTTTGTAGAGGGTATTCATATATGTATTCAGTAACCTTTAAAACAGCGAATTTTTCTGCCTGATTATTTGAGCAATATGATTCTAATTTATATTGATGTTCTATATTCCTACCATCTTGAGCTCTGAACAACCATGCACATCCAACATTCTCGCCGTCCTTACTACCATCAGTGAAAACATCAGTATTTTCAGAAGTAATTCCCGGTCCAGTCCATAAACTTGTTTATAATATATATATATATATTATTCTTATCTATATATATTCTTATTTATATATTATTTATCTACCATAGTACATAACATTTTCATACCAAAGATATGGTCTGATTCATATGGAAATGTACTATAAAACATCAGAATATTTGTATATATTACATATATCTATTTTTTTTTATTTCTTTAATAATACGTCTGTGCAAGATGAGTTTATTTTGATGTTGTACATAATTATGTACTCTGTTCAAGTCCATATATTGCATCCATATATATGGATGTTAAATTTATTTTCAAATTATGCTATTGATTTATATAATGTGAAAACTAAAAAAAAAAGAAAATATATATACATATATATATATATATATATATATATATATATATATATATATATATATATATATCATATCATATCATATCATATTAGCACACCTGATGGAACAGCGATGGAGCGGAACATTTTGGATTTTTTTATTGTTTTTTAATCATTAAAAAGACCTGTTAAATAGAGACGAATGGATGGTACAATATAAGCAAAATTTTGATGGATAGGAGAGTATCATATTGGTTCAACTAATTTTAAAAAATGTGTGATTCACACATAATAATAATTTGAATTATTTTGCTCTCCTTTAAAATTGGATTATTTATAGTCCATTGTTGCAATGGATGGGAGGTACATTCATATATGCCTGAATGATATTTTAGGTTCTTTATTTTGATTTAATTATTTAGTATCACATTTAATGATTTAGTATCATATTGGTTCAACTAATTTTAAAAAATGTGTGATTCACACATAATAATAATTTGAATTATTTTGCTCTCCTTTAAAATTGGATTATTTATAGTCCATTGTTGCAATGGATGGGAGGTACATTCATATATGCCTGAATGATATTTTAGGTTCTTTATTTTGATTTAATTTTATATTTAAAAATAAAAAGAAGAAAAATCATCGGTAAGTAAAAAAATAAAAAATCTTCGTTTTTTCCCTATAATACCAATATGTTATTATTAATCGTTGATCAGTAAATCTGGTAATATCAAAAATTAATTCATGATCTCGTTAGCTCTAGAAAAAATGGCATTTTTTTTTTGTGAGAGACTTTTTTTCAATTTTTTTTCTTTTATTAACGTCAAAGATTGCCAGCCATTTTCCCTCCATTTACGATTTTACTAGACATCCAGAGATAGGGAATTTTGAAAAATAGCCCATCAGATATATTTTAGAGAGTTTCTCCCGCTCCGTTGCGCAATGCGTAATCTAGTGGAAAATCTGAAGTCACACAGATCATGGAACGCAGCCATAATGACCGCTTGACCAATCACCGATCGAAATCACACAGCCTTTCCTTCTATTGGCTGGCTTCCACGTGACGAATATTTTGAACAAAGTAATGATCATTTTGTAGTAACTATTATATTTATTCATATACGTGCGTTATGAATGTGAGAAATGTCTGAATTTTAATATCTTAAAAATCAATTAAAAAAAGGATATTATATTAAAATATATTATTATATTTATGTAAAATTTTATTAGAACTATTTTTTTAATACTATTATTTGTATATTCAAAACATAGCTGTTTTTTGTGCAAAAGATTGAATGTACAATTTTACATGTTTATTCTCTTTTTGCGCTAAAGTTGACAATTGGTGGTAGTCTTCAACTACCTCAAGCAGTCCGCTAAATAGGAAAATAGTATAAGAAAATAAGATATGAAATTATACTAAAAAATCACAAAGATATAATAGGTTTTTATGCTCATTTGTAAAAAAAAAAACTCAATTTTTATAAACGAACTTTTGCACTGACAGTAGCGAAATAATGCTTATAATGAGATCGTTAAGGAATATCATACGTTAAAATATTTTAAACCATCTTACCCATTCACATCTCATTAGCAAACAGCCACCAGCACAGTGCCAGTACTGCAATAACACACTTACAGTCAACCGCATTTTACAGGAGTGTCCTTTTTACGTATCAAGTGTGAATAGTTCAGGACACACCTCTGTTTCTTGAAATCAAACAAATTATTTAAAAAAAAAATAGATCTAGGAAAAACACTAAACGATATTCTACAAGATAATGAAGAGCGAGTGTTTACATTTTTAAAAATTGCAAATTACTGTAATAGAATATAAAATATAAAGTACGCCAATGACACTTTAGGGTAAAGGCGAGAAAAGGAGTTAAAAAAAAAATAATAAAAATTGAAAAAAATTTACAAAGTCAAATAAAATACAAAACAATGCTACACTGAGATAATTATTGTGAATGTAGTAAGGTAATAGGATGTACTTTTGTGACATGCATTAACTTGGTTAATCCGCTGTTCTGGCACGAATTAAAATAAAATAATACTTGGATAACTGCTGTTTTAAAGTAATCTTTCAGATTTTTTTGGTTTATTATTTTCAATATTGAACCATTGTGATCAAACAAAAAATTCAAAAACTTTTACGTTTCAGGATACGTAGAATTCGAAAAACGGATAAAACTTTTTTTGTCTGTCAGTCGTTCGACGTCCGCGCATTTTCTCCGAAACTACTGGATCGATTTTTTTTTTCAAATTTGGAATTAAAATTAGTGGTCACCCGAGGATGATCCTCCTTCATCGACATTTCTATCCGTCTTTTCCTTTCAAGATAGCGACCGAAAAATCTGCGTTGCTATAGACTGTAGCGACTAAACGAATGTATCGATTTCACTGAAACTTCGCTGAAGTCTTCTCGATGCTCCTTAAATTTATCTACATATCATACGTCAACGAAAAGAAACTGGAAAAAAAGTACGAGGGATGGTAAAATTAGATTTCCGAACAACTGAAAACGTATACACTTTGTTTTGCTGGATTTGTAATAGTCATTTAAAATTTTATGAAGTGGTTATTTGAAAGTTTACGGAATTTCCTTTACAAAAAAATCGTTAAAATCGGCCAATTAGGAGCAAAGATATGGTCCCTAGATGTTTTTTATATCCTATACTGCAAAGGTTATATAGAAGTATAGCTATTTTTTTTAGTATATTAAAACCTGTACCACTACAACCCATGAAGGGTCCAACGGGTGCAGTGCTATGTGAGGATAGTACATTTACAAGACCAACGGTTATGCAGGGAGGTAACGGGCCAATATCATGCTCAACCGCCAAGTTTTCCCCATTAATTATTTTTTTATTTAAGGGTACCCACTTTATAGAGACTGGGTGTGCCCCAGGAAGGTATCCTAATCCCAGGGTCGATCCACGGCTGATGAAAAATTACTAGTCATTAGCCGGATTAGATCCTGGGACCTTTAGCTCTGGAAGTCAGTGCTCACCCACTGAGCTACACCGCTCCTTTTTTTTTTTTTTTAGCATATCGCTAATGATAAAAAAAAAATGTTTAGTCCAATAATTGGAATCATCTTTTATTTCTTTTTCTTTGTCGCTAGGAAGGTAATGTCACTTTAGATGTATAATTGTTTGGAAATAATAAACCTTTTTTGAAATAATTTGCAGCGTTTTTTCATTGCACTAATTTCAATGTTAATAACAATTAAAATCAATATGTTTAATAATTTCATTAAGATAGCGGGAGGGGTTGTAGTCGTTATGACACCCGCTGCAATTTAACCGGTTTGTTTAGATTAATTTATACAGAGGCTATATAAACGGAGCCTCGGGGTAACCAGACGAAGCCAGGTGTGTAGCCACATTAGAACTAACTTTATTAAAGGATATGGGAAACTGTTTGATATGGCGGCCAGTTCTCCGAAGTTGATTAGCCTATAATTCGATGTGGAGTAGCCTTCTCTGTCCTCGCTTTGCCATGGGCTCTGCCTTTGATCCCCCAGCGACCGCATACAGAGCCGCTACAACAAATTGTTTTAGTCTCGACCTCCTCACTGTTTGTTCGGGTATCCTATGTCTACCCTCTGAGGTGACCCTCTCAATCAGGAGATTCAACCGACAGTATGATTTTTTTTTGTAATGTTGACCGCATCAAAGAGAGTAATTTTCTAAAAAACAAAGGAAAAAAAAAGCAGTGTAATGGAATATGCATCACACTAAGAATGTTAGAGGAAGAGAAATTTATATTTTTAGTAAGAAGTATTCAAAAAATATAGCCGTTGGCCACGTTGGAGCATCCAGTTTTTGATGTTAGGGATTTCTGTTCATTAATCTTTTTCGTCTCAAGAACGTTCAATAATATGTGGGGTTCATGACCTCAACATCCCATTTGTCCTAGACCTTATCCCAGAAAAATTCTCCAAATTTCACTAGAACCTTACTTACCACCCAAATCCTCTTGCACAATCCCTCCCATCCCTATAATCCTCCAAGAAGGTTGAAACGGCAGTGGCCTCGCGACCTTTTGTAGATTTTATAAATTGGAGTTCTGGCAATGGCCAGATTCTTCACTCAAGACATGAGTGTATGTGGCTAAAGTGCTCTCGACCAATCTCCGCTGGCTTTAGTACCAGTGACGCGGTTGGGAGAGTAGCGCAGGGTTCTCCTGAAGTTCCCTCGCCTGATTGTATATAGGTATGCATGTGTTTTCTTTTTTTACTTAGTTTTAATTTTCTTATTTTTTATGTTATTTTATTTTATTGTCTATTGTGTATACTTTTGATTATTATTTTGTTCTATTTATTTTATTTTTTTGTACATATAGTGTGAATGTCATCCTACCTCACTATAACCAATGTCCAACAGACAGATTGTTATAATACTCAATAAAGAAATTTAAAAAAAAAATATTTGTGGGGTAAGTACGAGGAGGTTTATTTTATTTTTTTTTCATTTTTCAACTGTTACTGTGAGGTGATAACTATTAGGAATATGGAAATACAACTCAGCACGCAGTATTTAGGATTATCTTCCTATAATATTCTGCGATTAGAATATTTTTATCACGTTCTGTTATTTAAAAAAAAATGCTCATGTCCACTAGATTGAACTAACCCCGGGGTTAGTGAACCCTCACTCTAGGTTCCTCCTCAAGAGGAAATATAAATGGCATTGGGGCAAGTGTCTTATAACTTTTTTTTAAACTAATTCTTGCTATATTTCTTTTATCTTAAACCTTTTTAAAACTTGTTTGAGAGATACGAACTTTATCGTGAGTCAATGTGGGTTTGATCGGAAAAATGAGTGAAATTTAAAAATCAGTTTTTTGTGTGATTTCTTGATGATATTTAGCTTTTTAAAGAGATTTGCTATGGGGCAAGTGCAACTGGCAAGGTTCTAGTTACTCCAGCCATGGCCCTAATTTTTAAATTATTAACCCAATACCAAAATAAGGTATATTTCTGATAACTGTGCATTAAACTTTGTAAAAATACAAGAATTTGTTATTTTTGGTCGGAAGTAAAAAATACAAAAAGATGTCAAGGTTTCATGGCCGAAATTTCATTGAGTGCGAAAATGTAAACATTTTTAAAAAACAATATACATATAAGCTTAAGTTTTTCAGGCTCTTAAGTAGAAATTTTAAGAAAATGTTCTGAAATTACAAAACTTTTCCAAAAAAAAAAATAATAATAATTTTTTAGGATAGAATCCAAAAATGGCCATACACGCCCCTTGGTTGTATTTACCCCACTTCACCCTAATTATTTTATTTATCAGAAGTTATAAACTTGTTTTGTATGTGATTGGAACAATAACTGTGTTGAATTATTAGTTATTGGTTTCTCTGGAAATTAGAGCTTATTTATAGTTTTAAAATAAAACAACTACACTAAATGTTATAAAACTTCTTCTTATTTAACTTCTGTTTACTCTTAGTTAGTAGAGCTGAGTTAATCCAATCCTGAACCTCTCGATATATATGTGCCTCTCGCATGAGGCGTCGTCTTTTGATGCGTGACCCCCGACTGACCGGCTTAGCGTCTTTCATACTATGCCAATCTTGCTCAATTGCTTTATTGATAGGCCAACATTAATTATTTTAATAAGCGTTGTATTTATTTTAAATTTCTAACAAGTAGCAAACGCCCCTGAAGATCGTCCTTCGCCCCCTACGGGCGCCCCTCGAAGTCCACACCCTGCGGCGATTGCCCCGGTTGCTCCACCCTAAAGCCGGCACAGATCATACATACATTTGCCATTCCACTTATTCATTAATGTTAAGTTTAACTACCTATATATTATTTTATTGTTCTTTTTTACTTACATATTTTCACTACTACTGTCTACTATTTGATGATCTGGTACTGTTAAGCTAAGACGTTGAAACTATAAAACTAAATACGACAACGTTAATGAAAGCCGGTAAAGAACTAGGACTTGAAATAAACGTGGATAAAACAAAATATATGGTTAGCTGCAAAAATGGCGATACTACTGGTGATATCGATATAGATGGTAATATGTTTGAACAGGTAGATAAATTTAGGTATCTAGGTTCTACGATAACTAGAAAAAAACGAAATTTAAGAAGAGATTAAGGTTAGACTGAAGGCGGGAAATACTTATTTGTTATTTTTCTGTGATAAACCTACTTAGTTCGCGTCTCTTGTCCCGGAACTTAAAAATTAGAATCTATAAAACAATTATCTTGCCTACAGTTCTTTATGGATGCGAAACTTGGCCGCTTACATTAAGGGATGAGCAGCGTATTAAGGTTTTTAATAAAGTATTGCGTAGAATATTCGGACCGTAGAAGGATGAGCTAACCGAAGAGTTCAGACGGTTACACAACGCCGAATTGCGTGAACTGTATCCAGGTAATATAATTGAGGTAATTTCATCGCGGCGAATCAAATGGGCTTGTAAAGTTGTTGGGCTAAGTAAAGAGAGAATTCCTAAAAGATTAATATTTGCTGTGCCGAATGGTAAGCGTCCGAAGGGTAGACCGAAGCGAAGGTGGGAAGATTGCATTAAAGCCGATCTGAAGGGACTGGGTTTGGACGGCAAACGGTGGAGAGAGGTGTGTAATAAGCGATTGGTGGTGTCGGCATCGAAAATTCGGGTTCGCTAACCCCTTTATTTATATTTTTTTTAACTGTCTACTATTTTCCTGCCTGTTTATATTTTAGGTGAAATCATGTTTATTCACGTTTCGGCTATGATGACATTTTTAAGCGCGTTTAGTTACATAATGCTCCTTGTGTTCAGTACATAATTGGATTATAGTTTCCATGTCTATATACACAGACATATCTATGTCTATCTATTCAATTATGGACTGAACACAAGGAGCATTATTTAACTAAATTGCTTGAAAATGGCGTCATAGCCGAATCGTAGCTGATTTAGGAAAAAATAAATAAGTATGGTGAAAAAATACAGCCTTACTTCATCTTTACTCTATCTTGTCTTGCTTAGCCCTAATGACATAGGCCGAAACAAACAAAGGAAATAAATTTTCTTTTCTGTGTGTTTACGTTGACCGAAAATCTGAACTAACTTTACTTTAAAAAAAAAAAAAATAGCTATAGTAACTTTTGTAACTTGGTGCTCGGTAGTTTTGTTACCGCACTGGGAACTTTTAATCCTTCCGAAGGTACTAGTTTTTCCTACATTTCACGGTAATTAGCCGAAGAAGAGACTTGTTGGGTATAAACTACCTGCATAGACCGCTTCTATAAATTCTACTCTAACGACACGATAAGGTTAGGGCACCTTTATACTGGATTCTCTGGAGAAAAGTGTGACGAGGAAAGGAAACGAAGATACATCAATTAAGGAGATTGCGGAAACAATTTCAGCGGTGGGTCCTTTGTTCTCCAGGCAGCGGTCATAACTTGGGGTCTTAGCTCCGCTAGTCGAGGAGAGATTGCCTCTGCCTCTTGTTTTGTCTATTCCCCACAGCCATAGTCCTAACTCTTCTCTCTCCAGCCAATTATTTTTCGATCTTTAATTGTTTTTTATTAAATTTATGCTAATAAAGTCAAATCATAAGGGCTTAAATCATTCCAAGAATGCAATAATTATTTGTTTTAATCGTATCCCTTCCTTAATCGGAACATCACGTCCATTCGAGAATGGCATGCATTCATAAAGTTTTTATTAAAACATACCTCATATACCCTTACGACTGGCTTTATCCAGGGAACTCAATATGCTGGAGTTATTCAGAACATTCAGTTATTAGACTGTCTTGCAAATAATTGAGGATTTCATGTTTTCTTTATATTAACACTCTCTATGAGATAATTTTTACGTTTGATAGATTATTTTTTTGTATGGATGTCTATTCATCATTTCGGCGCCCTACCATTGAGCTTCCAATGCTCAAGGTTCTAGATTCGAATCTCGGCATATGATAGATAAATTATTTATTGGGTTCCATCTGCCGTTGATCGTCAATGGGTTCGGGAGACCTATCTATAAAGTGAAATGAAATAAAATTAAAATAAAACGATAAAATGGTTTTATTCTAGAACTACAATCCTCTAAGATTAATAAAAGAGTTCCACAATTATGAACATCAGTCGGGCTTAGAAAATACAAAATGATGCGTAACTAACTGTTATTTGCATTTGCAGTTACACAGTTCATTGGTTTATACATTGTACAGAAGTAAGTAGATTTTACATGTTTAAGAAGTTTGAATATGAAGTAGATGATGGAATAGGATATTGTTGTCCAAATGTCAACTTTGCCAACAAGACTAGTTTTGGTATTGCGCACTCAGTCTTGGTCGTGGTCTTGGTCTTGCGCAGGAGTCTCGCAACAGTATTGCAGTTACCTATTAGGTTAGTATTATAGTGATAGCACTGTAATTTTTTTGATAGGAGAAACCTAACTAAGCTGAAATGAAAAATTGAAGAGTTAAATGCAAAAGTATATTCTTTACATATTGTAACTAAAAATAAAATCGATATTTTTTTTAATAGTCTTGGTCATGAAGTGTTGGTCTTGCATCAGTTAGGCGGTATTTTTTGGGCAATACTAGAATAGGAGTTGCTTAAAAGAATTCGTCTAAGAAGATTGACGTATAGTGGTAGATAGAGAGTTCCAAAATTAGTAAGCAGGAATGATGAAGGATTTGCTGAAGAAAGTAGTTTTATGGGAGGGAATGTTTAAATCTATAGGTTGAGATCTGGTATTGAGAGAGTGGGTAGAGGAACGTGAAGTAAGGAGTTCTAAGACGTACGGATAGTTTTTGGTTCTGATGACTTGCAAAAGGAAATCACTAAGAATAAATGGCCGTGGGGAAGTAGGATAAGGCCACTTCAGCCTGTTACACCAGCAGGAAACATGAGAATGCCTGGGAATCCCAAAAATGTATCTTATAAAACAATTTGTAAGTCTCATATCCAGCCTGATAGACAGCCCTCGTACACCATGGAGCTGTCTGGTTTGTAGAGGAATGCAATCACGAAATCTTAGAAAATATTTGATTTTCGGGTTGGACGAGACATGGTCAGAGTGAGTACCTATAAATGATTGATTAATGGGGAAAACCTGGCGGTTGAGCATGATCTCGGTCATATCACCTCCTTGCACAACCGTTGACCAAGAAACAGTACTTTTTTACAAAGTACTGTACCCAAGACCCTTCATGGGTTGTATTGGTTACAGGTACAAGATCTTTATCTTATATAAATTTTTTCTTTATCGCTTACGTAAATTTTCTAACTAATGAACATTGCTCGTCGCAGTTTCGTAAATAAAAAATTATACTTGAAAGACTGATAAGAACGAAGCGTGGAGCTGAACATGTCAGGAAGGTTAACGTTTCCCAGATCTCCTGTTTTTGTCAGATTTGTCTCTTCCCTGTCAACGACTGGCTCCTCTGAAGGACGTTTTATCAGGCCTCTGCTTCGTTGGAATCTGGGTATTTATAAAGAATTTATTTTCGCTTTAGCATCTGAAGTTTAAATATTTTGTTAATTGTTTTAATCTTTACTTTTTCTATGCTAATTTTTTTTTGTGTTGTTTATAAACGTCGATGACTAGCTTCAGATATATTGTTAGTGCAAATAGTTTGCAATGGGAACATTTTTCAGAGTTGAAATCATCCTGTAAATCAATATATATTCTGTTTGGTTCTAATATTTTTTTTTTAAATCGTTACACCTGTGAAGTCGATAATTAATATTTTCAATTAGTTCACTAAGGTTTTATTTTATTTTATTTTTTCAATAACCCTAGTGCTACGTTATTCCATTTTGGTGATTTTTTTATTTATCACAATACTGATTTTTTTTACAAATACTTATTACTTTTGTTATAACGCTGAGAGTAGGAAAATAGATCTGTACTTACATATTATTATTTTGTGTTTATTTACGTGTGTATAGTTCTTCCAATGATATATATTTTTCTGCTCATGCGGGTAGGTCTGTAACACAGGTCTCTTAATATCTCCTTATAGCTAAGATCTACATTATATATAATGTTCTTATAATGTTCTTATATAAATAATGCATTTTCTCTAGACTAACCAAATTATGATTTAAAAAGCCGTAAATAAACTTATGTATGGATAAACTTTAGATTTGGTTTACAATTATTTTCACTTTGTTATTATTTATATTAATTTGTAATACTTGACTATTGTTGCTACATAGACAAATAAATTGCAATTATATCTGCCTTAATTAAAGTATTATGGTCATTTCCTTTATAAAACTGAGATTGTATGACATTTTTTTTAAATTTTCTTGTTAAATAAAAATATTTAAAAAATTGTTTCTATAATTTAAAAAAAATATTTTTATTTTTATTTATTATTATATTGCTTTTTATTATTTTTATTTATTTTGTGGTATGAATGAGCTACTCTATATCATTATTACTATTGTTCTTGAATCTGACAGATTGTAATATTTCAATAAAGAAGTTAAAAAAAAAAAATTATAATCTTCAATAAGTTTGCGTTTCAAACTTCTATTTTTCATAATGATAGGAAAATTTAATCCTTTAAAAAGTTTATTTTGCTATTTTAATTTTGATAAAAGTTTTTGAATATTTTCTAAAAATATATAAACTTTTATCTAAAAGTAATTAAATTAAACTCATTTTACTCTTGACCCATTAGATATATATATATATATATATATATTATAGGTGTTCCATCTAAGGATTGCCTCACAATGTCAGCGCTGATTATTGATTGTCGAGGTTGTACGACGAGGATGTACGAAGTTTTAGGTATGAGAATTTGTCACAGAGCGTACGGCAATACATTTTATCATAGTTAAAGAAAACACTTACTTACTTTTATAACCTTGCAAGTACATAGAATGTGAGTTAGACTTACCTCACCTAATTAGTTTCATTAACCATCTGATCAATTAATCCATTAATGAAAAATTTTATTTAGTACCAGATAGTGAATTTTGGCATTCTAACTTATTTAACCTTATTTAGATAACATGAATTTCATTTAGTAACTTTTGATTTTTTTGTATTTAAAGTCAGAACATCGTGCACTTAGTGACACTATTGTTTACATATAAGTGTCAGTTGCTACAACTCAGCAAAGCTTAGATTAAGTGTTATCTAAGATTAAACCAAGTTTTCTAAGGTCGACCGATCAAGATTAAACTTTGTTTAATTTAAGATAACGCTTAATCTAAGCTTTACTGAGTTGGAGCAACTGGCCCTAAAAGGATTTGTAATATTTTATGCATCTAATCGGTTATTGTATCAATAAATATGATCGAAATTAACAACGACGTACCTTCAGGTTCAAATCGACTTAAAGTGTCCTTGTAAATTTTTTGCAATTAATCGACGAAATGTTTCTTTTTATATTTGGCCTTCTAATTTGCATAATGCTCATTCAATCGCTGTAATTTTCTTTGAAATGTTTTTAATAAAGTAGATTAATTATCAGATCCATCAGAAAATCATACGAAATGGAATGGATATTATATATGCGGAATGGAATTTGTAAATGATTGTTTTTTGAGCTGATGTGATTTTGGTTGGGACTAAATCGGGAAAGGGTAGTGAGTGTGGAAGTCCAGCCAAACTCCACACGGCCGACAGATCTAATTTGGAATTGCTAATTAATCCGTAGTTAGTTCACAGTTCTGCCTCGCTGGGAGACTTAAAACGAACCGGGCTGAATTCCAAATGGCTCTATATGCGTTTCAAGCTTCGGGGTGTTTCCTTCAATAACATTAACTTTATTTAGTTTCTGGATCAGCTGTCTGGACTTCAGACTCAGGTGTGTTTATCGTTCCATAAATGGTTCTGAATCTCCAAGATTGGATGAGAATAACAACGGTAGATACACACACACACACAGAGGATTTCTCCTCTGTGTCATTATTAAGTAAATCATTTATTAAGTAAATCATTTATCTTAATCATTTACCTTAATAATTTATTAAGTAAATTGTTGCTGATGTCGCTTATACTTCGAATGCGTTAGGAAAAAAGACAGAATCAAATTTAGATGTTCTCGCTTAGGTATACTGATCTTACTTTATGATATTAAAATTTATTTACTTTATCAATATAAGTTACATAGAGTTAATACAAGAGGTAGAATAAACGTATATTGGGAGAAATCTCTGTATTTTGATAAAAATTATGGAATAAATGAATAGTTCAATTTATGTTACATTGAAACAAACATTTATTGTAATAAATAAACTTCTTAGTAATATGTTATTTGTGGTCGTTCCTATGTGTGGAGGAAACTTCGAGAAGAGCTTACGAAAAAAAATTTACACGCAACCGTGAAACATGGCAATGTTATAATGGTGGGAGGGAGTGTAAGGCGGCTTTTGGTGTAGAAAATCTTCACTTTACAGATGGTATAATTAATAAGCATATTTACGTATACATTTGGAGAAGAAATGGCGGAAAAGCAGGAACTAAAATAATAAATTTTGTTTTTATCAAGATAATGACACTCTGCCAAGTTAGCTAAAGAATGGCTTTCATGGGTGATAAATATTCAGGACGCAGGCTTTTATAAAAAAAATTATTATTTATGCCAAAGTTTCAACCCAAACATGTGGGTCATCTTCAGGGCGTGGTTTGAGCACTGAGGGTGTTCAAGTACTGCAAGTACTCAAACCACGCCCTGAAGATGACCCACATGTTTGGGTTGAAACGTTGGCATAAAGAAAAATTAATAAACACTTTTTTTTAAAAAAAAGGCGGCGTCCTGAATATTTATCACCCATGATATGTAGAACAGTCGACTAACTTCTTTAAAGAATGGCTACTTTACAACTATCCCAAAGTTATAAAAAAAAATTTAAAAAAATACCAAAGTCGTCAGACCATAATGTAATAGAATACCTATAGGCAAAACTGGAGATGGAGAATAGAAAACCCAGCTAGCTAGGGAGACTTCGAACACACCTCGTCGAAGAATAGAACTGGCTAAGCCAGAATTTAACTAAAACTTTGTTCCACTCCATTACAAATAGACTGAAAGGAATGGTAGAAAATAATGGCTTGCCTACAAGGCATTGAACTAAATTAATAGTATTTGAAAATTAATTAGAAGTGAGATGTATCATTTTGACTGTGAGGTAAAATTATCCAGTTTTTTTTTTTTTGTTAATTTTTTTCATAGTTTATTTCATAATAATCATAGTTAAATATTTTAATTTGATTGAGTTTGTACATATTGAAGTTGAGTTAATGATTAAATATGTTATAACATTTCTGGTTTTATTTGTTAATCCTGTATGCATTTAAGTTTATATATATATATATATATATATATAATATATATATATATATATATATATATATATATATATATATATATATATTATATATATATATATATATATATATAATTATTGTATTGTTTTTTTATGTTTTGATGCTCTACACATTTGTGGATGTTCTCACTTCTATCGTGTGTTCTAAAGTACACACCTCATTTTTGATATCAGTTTTTTTTTTTCTTTTGTCCTTCCCTTCATCGCCTTTAAGGCTATACGGGAGTTTTCCCGGGCCAGGGAGTATGGGCGGGGATTTAAAAACTCCTCTGGGCACCGGGACGCGAAATCGTGACTATTTTTTTTATCAAAGTCTTATGTATCAGGTTGCCGGGCAACGGCGGTGCAGTGCACACGCATTAGACCATTCGTCCACACCGCCCACTTATTGATATCAGCTTATTAATGTGTTATTAATACGAAAACTAATTATATGATTCATTCTTTTACAACGTTAAAGCATTTTATTCGGACTGAAATAGTTCACTTAATGATTTTATGAATCGGATCCCTAAGGATCTTGGGGGGGGGGGAGAGGGCTATGGATCTGTTTAAGCTGATCCTGGGAGGGGATGGTGTACGGTTCGAATTAATTTATTTTGCACGAGTTGTAATAAATCTCATGGCTCGAGGAGGGAAACTCATTTGGATCCCTTTAATCATGTCATTAAAATTTTAAAGCATCAAACGTCAAGAGAAATTTAATTCTGCTGAGATGCTGCAAAGGGTGAACTTGAAGCTTTCATTAAGTCCCTTCTCGGAAATTTGGAAAGGTTGGATCCTTTCTGCTGTTATTAACAAGAACAGATGCCGACTTAGATTCAGCCGCCTGTTATCCTCCGCTGTGAAACATTCTGATTCACCTTTCATGATTCTCCTTGCTATACAATCATTTCCTTTTTTTTTTTTCATTTCTTTTTTTACATTCCCTCCTCTGGTTTTACTATTAATTTGCATCAGAATCACACGAAGCTTCTTTGCAACCTTTCCAGAAAACATTTATTTTATAAGTTATACATAATATACAACAAGTATACAAGTTTTATAAACATGGTTTGATTTTATTTATTGTACATAGAGTGTGAATGTGATCTGTGAACTCTATTATAAATGTCCTTGAGACAGGTTGTAATATTTTTCAATAAATAAGTTTAAAAAATAAAATAAAAAAATAAAAATGGAAATTTTTTTAACTGATTATTTGTTTATTGATAAATATTACAATCTGTCTCAATATAGGACATTTATTATAATAGAGTTCAAATATGGAAATTTAAAAAAAAATCTCATATTATAAAATAAGGCTCTATTTATTTTTTCACCATATTTATTTTAATTTTCATAGCTACGTTTCGGCCGGTAAGCCATCCATAATATAAACACCATCAATTTTATATTTTAAGGTAATGTAATGTAAGATGGTTTACCGGCCGAAACTTAGCTATGAAAATTAAAATAAATATGGTTAAAAAAATAAATAGAGTCTTATTTTATAAAAATGTTCAACTTGAACAAGCACATATGGATTTGAAAAAAAAAAAATTTCTTTTTATATGGTTCTTCAATTACCTATGTTCTTCAATAATTTTTATTTGTAATTTGTTATTATTAATATATTTATTTGTATTTGTTTCACACATGATTGTTTCACAAAACAATCATTACATGGTTATTTGTAATAGTTGGGGACCAAATTTGATCAATACTACATTAATATATTTTCCAGGTTATTTTATATTTGTAAATTTCCAAACAATACTTATCGTTCCTTACAATACTGCTATTTGCATTTTTCCATTTTCATAAATCTCAAGTCTAGCTTACGCAAAGAAGATTGAGATTCTTCAGGTATTAATCCATCACATTAAATTACCAACGGTAGAATCCGGCTTTCTTTTAAATCATACACTTGTTTTAATTCGTATTATTGTTATTATAAATCATATAATTACAAATAAAAAATGCGAGTTTTCTAAAATAGTTTAATATGGTTTAGTTTTGGATACAGCATGTGAAATGTAATTACACCGACCTGAACCTTTAGAATAAGTTGCAAATATATATTTTTGTACGTTCAACTATCTTATTTATTGATAAAAAAAAACTCACCATGGTAACAAATACTAAAAAAGTATTACTCCCACAATAATTCCTCAGTCGGTCCAATTTGTTTTAATATTATTCTCATACTATCATAATATAGATATCTGCCAATTTGAATATTTTTTCCAAAACCGCTTAATATTTAGGCGTGATTTTTTTTTTTATATATTCGTTTTTGTACCTAAAAAATATTTTTAAATGGATTTTTCATAGCGATCTTAAATTAAAAAATTGTGTTGACCATCAGTACCTACACCGATATTTACATCCCCCTTCCCCTCCCAATATTTACTTAAATTTGATCCAAATTGAACGAGCCGTTGTTGAAACATAGATGTGCCTAAGAAAATAAATTTAGCCGTGCGTAGGCGTAATAGATTAATTTTGATCAAATTAGTTTCATACTACTTTGATCAAAATTAATCAGCGTAGTGTGTCGATCGGTCCAATTTGTTTTAATATTATACTCACTCTATCATACTATAGATATCTGCTAAATTGAATATTTTTTTCCATACCAGCCCAATATCCAGGCGTTAAAAAAAAAATTTATGAAAAAAAAACATATTCGTTTTTGTACCTAAAAATACTTTTAAATGAATTTTTCATAGCGAACTTAAAAGATTAATTTTGATCAAAGTAGTAACCCTACTGAATTCCTGCAAATTTCATCATAATCGGGTTTACATTAGTAGACGGTATACCAGTCACTTACTTGAAAATATAGACACGCCGGCATATAGATATAAATTTTTTTCTTTATATCTATAACGTAAAACGTGATGGAGAATATTATATTATTACTGCGATTCGGATGGAGCATTCTTTTATCTCTGTTATTCACAAACTTGTTTTCTAACTAATTTAAATTCATTTATTTAAATATTTTTCTAAATCTATGTACCATAAATATATCTAAGAAAGAATAAGCTAGACAAAAGGAATCCATTTTACAGGGATTTTATATTCGTTAAGTCTAGGAATAGACGCTTCGAGTGCATGAGGTTGTAGGTGAGGACCAGAATAAATAAGTATGAAAAAGAAAGTTATCTCGATCGAGAAAGAGTTACACAGAAATAAAAAAAAAAAAGGAAAAACTTCAGCCTAAGGAAACTAGCTAATGCTTCCTACAACTCCTGGCTACCAACTTCCGAACGGAATATAATAAGAAAAGGAACTTTCTCAAGGATTCCTTTAAAAATTACCTATGCCAAAGTTCGGTTTATCTTTGAAAAATGAAATTCAGAACGATTCGGTAGAGCTAGGCCGCGGTTTAATCACATCCGGAGGTTAACTTTTCGAATCTTCTTATCCTTATTCCAATCTTTTTCTTTTTTTTTTTTTTGTCCTTTTTTTTTATTTATTCCTCTCCCTCTGTTTGTTTCTGCCAGGAGAAAAGTTTTCATAAGCCGGGAATCATCGATCCGAAAGGTTCCTTTTTTTCTTTTTCCACGAGCTAGCCGCGTCCCCGCGGGACGCTAACAGAATATTTTTGGGAAAAATGGGAGGGGGCGATCGGAATCCGTTGGGGGGGGGGGGGAAAGGGAGGCCGGCTTAATCATGGCCCGACCCACAATGGTCTGTTACCCCTCTATAGCCCTCCTATTACCCTCCCCAACAATAGCACTTCTTAAACATATTCCCTCTCGAAATGAAGCCTTTTCAATGGAAGGGATATTTTTAGCAATGAATCTTTCCTATGATTAAAAATAATTTTTCGATTTTTTCGAGTAATAGCTTAAATATTAGAAAAATATCGTTGAATTGCAGGATAAATGAAAGGATCTGTAAACTGCACAGTTAATTTTAGCCAGGTTGACTTTTCCAGAGTTCCATGGGCCAAAACCTTAGTTCATCATATGACCTACCATATCATTTCAAATCATAATATCATATATCATCTACTAAATTTATATATTTTGCCTCCATCTATATAGGGAAAACAGGACTTATATATATAGGAAGATTCCAGCACTACTCATACAACCGCGCCACTGATAATAAAGTTAATTCAAAATTAAAGATAATTTTTTTAGACTATAAGGCTAACACTTTGCAGTTTTATTATTTGCTATAATTTTTAAATTGATTTTCGACTTAAAATATCTTTTAGAAAATTTTGTGTCGAACTCTGTTAACTATTTTTAGAATGATAAAAAACCTTAATCATAAGTAAAATGGTAATGTGCTAATAAAAGAAATTGAAATGGTGGTAATGATGACCTCTATATTTTTATTCTTCAGCTCATTACCTAGGAAGTGACAAAAGTTATTAAATAGGTTCATGAAATTTCATAAATAAAACGAGGCATTTAGTGCTCTTAAACATTTTTGTTGAAAAGTGACTACTACGAAAACACTTAATATACGGCGGTTTTGAAAATTGATGATATCGATAAAATTTGTACCCCCTTATGACAGGAACGTATGACTGAAATTTCTTGAACAAGTCTTTACCCGTTCCATAGTTACACTCATCAAATATTGGTTTATTTTTCTTGCTTTAGGGATAAATATTTTTTTTTGCAATTTGCAATAAGCAATGGTCAATAAGATACTATGAGATCGACTCTCATCAGGAATCAAAATTTGATAACTTCAGAATCAATTGATTATCAGTCATCGAATTTCTACCATGAAGAAGTATAATCAGTTTCTTATTATTTCATTTCATCGCTATTGTGATATTATCGACTTCTAATATCCTCAAAAATCTCTTTGCTCATTTTTGAAAATTCATATTTAAAAAAAAAACAGATTTTCAAGACTGAAATTTATCCAAAACTTTATCGCAATGATAGAACTCCAGTTTTTACCAATTTTATAGCGGAATCTCTCTGATTATTCACGTGATACAGTTAAAGTGTATATCAGAGCAGTTGATATTTACTGTTGGCATCTTTTTTTTTTGTTATTTTAAGAAAAAAAAAAAAAAATTTTTTTTTTTTTTTTATTTATTTATTTATTTTTCTCTTATGATATGCGGTGTGATCAGCAAGTGATGGCCAGTAAGGTGCCCAAGAGGTCTCGGTCAGACGGAGTTAGCTCACCAGCCAAACAAAGGACTCGTCGCTGCCTACGAGAAATACCTCCATTGACCAAAATGAACACTTCAGAACCAGAACCTCAGCCCCAACCAGGTACGTCTGCGCAAGAAACGATTGAAGAATCACCTTTCTTTACTCCAAACCCCTACCAAGTGCTTCAAAATGACAGAGAAATAATGGAGTCTGCAGCAATACCCAGAGAACCAAAGCCTCCTCCGATATTTGTGAAAAATATAAAAAATTTCCAGATGTTCTGCACCCAACTAAATAAAATCTGCTCTGGCAGTTATTCATGCCTTAACAGGACCAATGACACCAAAATAACACCTGATTCTGCAGAAGCCTACCGAAAAATAGTGAAGTACTTATCAGAAACAAATGCGAATTTTCACACTTACCAGCTGAGGCAGGAAAGAGCTTTACGAGTAGTGATAAGAAATTTACATTCCTCAACCCCCACTGAAGTTATTAAAGAAGAACTAACGACGCTTGGTTTCAATGTACGCCAGGTAACAAACGTTTTGAAGGAGGACAGGGAGCAGCCAGGATTACGAAATAGGATCCCACTACCATTGTTTTTCGTGGACTTGGAGCCATCACCAGGTATCGAAAAAATATATGATATCACAAGAATATACTACACAATGGTGAAAGTTGAGAAGCCATATCCCAAGAGAGACATCGTGCAGTGCCATAATTGTCAGACCTATGGCCACACGAAGACATATTGCCACCATCTGCCGCGTTGCGTGAAGTGCGGTGAACAGCACAAATCTGTAGAGTGCACCAAACCTATACAAGATCCAGCAGTATGTGCCCTATGCTTGGAGGGACACCCGGCCAACTACAAAGGCTGCCAAATTTACAAGAATCTCAAAACCAGACACCAGAAAAACCGGATTCAAGATGAAGCACTAAGAACAAGAAGAGAGAGAGAGCCTTCCAGAATTGTAAACAATGATGTATCATTCTCCCAACTACTTAGAGGTAAGACTTTAACCGATAAATGTCAAGCCCTGCCACAACAACAACCTCAAACCCAACCTCAAAATCCTCTTCATCCTAATATACCTAACCACCAACAACAAATTCCTCATATTCCTCCTCCTTCAAATGCAACAGATCTCACAAGTTTGTTAGCATCTTTCCTCACCGATTTCAAATCCCTTGTTACTCCACTCATATCACTCCTCACGAATCTCGTATCTCACCTCATCCCTCCTTTGAAAAATCCTTAAATGACTCACATCCCTAAACCCATATCCATTCTCCTTTGGAATGCGAATGGTGTTAGAAATCATACAGACGAACTATCTACTTTACTACTTGACAAGAACATTGATGTGGCACTAATTACTGAAACTCGACTAACCACTAAACAGCACTTCAATATACCACAATACCTGACATATCGTACTGACCACCCTGACGGAAAAGCACATGCCGGTACTGCTGTAATTGTACACCAATCCCTCTCCCATCACGTACTCCCATTACCAATACATGATTTCCTACAGTCCACCGCTATCGTGATAAAAACCTTCTCCTTTCCGGTCACTCTTGCATCAGCGTATTGCCCTCCTAACCGATCCATATCCAATGCCCAATTCAGTTCTCTCCTCGACTCCTTAGGACATCACTTCATCTTGTGTGCAGACCTAAATGCCAAGCACCAACAATGGGGTTCTATAACCACGAATTCTCGTGGCCGAACCCTGCTGTCTGCACTCAATTCCCAACGTTTTCACCTCCTTTCCCCCAACTCTCCTACCTACTGGCCCACAGATCCCAACCGTAATCCTGATCTTCTTGATTTCTTTATCCACAGCGGCTTAAGTCCCCTCAATTGTTCCATTACACGTCTAAATGAACTTTCCTCTGACCATAGTCCTCTAATCCTTAATGTTTCACTTGAACCTGTTCCCAAACCTTCTCCATCGTCATTCATTTTTGGCTCAGTAAACTGGGACCTTTTCCGCCAAATAATCTCCGATAATATTGATCTCAACATATCCCTCAAAACTCCCGATGACCTTGATAGTGCCGTAAATTCCTTTACTACCACAATCCAACAAGCCGCCTGGACTGCCTCCTTTCCAAAAGACTCCTCCAGAATTCCTATAAAGACCATTCTACCCCAACACCTCCTTAACCTAATCCGCACCAAACGCCGTGCCAGATTATTATGGCAACGTACCCGACATCCTACCGACCGCTGCTCCTATAATTACTACTGCAAACAATTAAAACTGGAATTAGCCACCTTCAGATCACAATCCTTCAACTCCTACCTATCCTCCCTCTCTTCTCGCGACAATTCCCTTTGGAAAACCACAACAAAAATCCTAAATCCTCACCGCATTTCACATCCTCTCCGACGAGGTGATGGCTCCTGGGCAGCATCTGACGAAGATAAAGCTGAGGAGTTCGCCATTCACCTATCCAATACATTTATTTCACATCCGGAATCCCATCCTGCCCACACCGTAACAGTAGAAGAACTCCTTACATCACCAATCCCACTTTCCTTGCCCCCAAAAGCTATTCATCCTTCCGAAGTAAAATTTCAATTAAAAAAACTAATCCTCCGTAAAGCTCCTGGACATGATCTCCTTACACCTCAAATCCTTCGACAACTTCCATCCAAAGCAGTCATATTCCTTACATATATCTACAATTGTATCCTACGCACCACCCACTTCCCTCTGTTATGGAAACACTCCACTATTAACCTTTTCCCAAAACCAGGAAAACCTCTCAATAGCTCAACATCCTATAGACCAATCAGCCTACTCCCAATCCTTTCAAAAATTTTTGAAAAGATCTTTTTGAAACGAATCCTACCCATTATAGAATCCCAAAATATCCCTTCCCATCAGTTTGGTTTTCGCTCTCAACATTCTACTGTTCAACAAGGACTCCGAGTTGTTGATCATATTTCCTCAGCCCTAGAAAACAAGGAATACTGTTCGGGTGCCTTTCTGGCACATTGCACAGGCATTTGACCGGGTATGGCACTCCGGACTGCTCTCCAAGCTTAAAATCCATTTACCTCAGTCCTTGTACCTAGTCCTCCGATCCTACCTCTCTGACCGCTCCTTTCGAGTTCGCTGTGGAACAGAATTTTCCAATATCTACTCCGTTAAAGCCGGTGTTCCCCAAGGCAGCGTCTTGGGTCCCGTGCTTTACATCCTCTTTACTGCTGACATCCCTGTTCATCCCGATACTTTTCTTGCAACATTCGCTGACGACACCGCAATCTTATCATCCAACTCTGATCCCGAAATAGCATCCTTAAATCTCCAAAGTCACCTCACCTTGATTGAGCACTGGTGTAATAACTGGCGCATTAAAGTTAATGAATCTAAATGCCAACATATTACCTTTACACTCCGACGCAATTCCTGTCCACCAGTACTCTTTAATTCCATCCAGCTTCCTAATTCAGACACAGTCCGGTATCTTGGCTTTCATTTAGACCGAAGACTAACTTGGAACCCGCATACTAGACTCAAAAGACAAGAACTCAACCGACGATACGGCCAACTATACCGACTACTAAGCAGAAAATCTAAACTTTCCATTGAAAACAAGCTACTGATCTACAAGACAATACTGAAACCTATTTGGACTTACGGACTAGAACTGTGGGGATCAGCAAAATTTTCTAACATCAAGCGCATCCAATCCTTCCAGTCTAAAGTCCTTCGAACAATAGTCGATGCTCCTTTCTATGTATCCAACAAAACCCTACATCATGACCTTAACATCCCATTTGTCCTAGACCTTATCCCAGAAAAATTCTCCAAATTTCACCAGAACCTTACTTACCACCCAAATCCTCTTGCACAATCCCTATCAAGCATCTCCCATCCCTATAATCCTCCAAGAAGGTTGAAACGGCAGTGGCCTCGCGACCTTTTGTAGACTATATAAATTGGAGTTCTGGCAATGGCCAGATTCTTCACTCAAGACATGTGTGTATGTGGCTAAAGTGCTCTCGACCAATCTCCGCTGGCTTTAGTACCAGTGACGCGGTTGGAAGAGTAGCGCAGGGTTCTCCTGGAGTTCCCTCGCCTGATTGTATATAGGTATGCATGTTATTTATTTTTTTTTTTTTCCTTAGTTTTAATTTTCTTATTTTTTAGGTTATTTTATTTTATTGTCTATTGTATATACTTTTGATTATTATTTTGTTCTATTTATTTTATTTTTTTGTACATATGGTGTGAATGTCATCCTACCTCACTATAACCAATGTCCAACAGACAGATTGTTATAATACTCAATAAAGAAATTAAAAAAAAAATGATAGAACTATACCAACAAAATAAAAATCAAAGGTGAGGGAGGCTCTTTTCATTAATACACTCTTTCATTGAAGTCGTGTACGTGTTAATTTTAATTTTTTAATTTATCTATTCACTTCTTCTGTGATTTGTTTTATAACAAAAATATAGAGCACATCAATATCATAGTTTTACTTTTACTTTTTATTTGTTATTTGCAAAATTATCAGTCACATAGAGTTTTTCAAGACACGTTTTCAATAGAAAAACAAATCAATAATGGTCGCATTCAATAAACGGTACGCCTGAAAAAATGAAACTCTGGTGCAGTTCGCGGATCAAGTATTTTCTCATAGGAAGTCGAAGTGAAAACAACTGTATGACTTCATTTAAAACAATTAATTGCCATATTTTTCTCACCCATCAGTTGAATTTATACATTCGCATCACTTTCAATTTCCTTTTACGACTGTATATAGTATCAAAAAATACTATTGGCAGTGTGGAAAATAGATCATTTGGAAAAACTCTCAGTTTTATCGGAAACATTTATCTCGAATCTCATCGAAAAAATAATTATAACGTTGGTAAATATTGCATATTATTAGGTTTATATTAGTAAATTTTCAACATTTACGAATCGGAAAATTGTCCCGAAACGTCAGATGAAATAGATGTGATTAAAAAAGACTAAAGAACAATGGAAGTTTAATTGCCTTAACCTTAAAAAAATATTTAAACCGAAGCTTCCTAGAAAAAAAAAAACAAGAAGAAAATTATTTTGTTATCTAAAACATAAAATTATGCATACAGAATTATATACCAACCAACGTTTACGATTTTGTTCCATGCATACTTTATATTTTTCATCATGAAATCCCCTTTAGCTGATTTAGAGTTTCGTTGAATAATTTTGCATACAGTCAATATGAAGCATTGCATCGTACTCATTACAAATAAGTAATAATATTAGTATTTGTTATATACATTAGTATAAACTCGTTATCATTTGGTTTTATGCACAATCTTTCCCTCTTCGCCGCTCAAAAACTCCGTCTGATTAAGATAAAATTTTGAATAATAGCTGATTACAAACAGTATGAAACGATAAAAATTTCCCTACCTAACAATATGAAGGACCGATTTTTAGTTGTTCAGACACTTCATTTCATATGCAAAAACACTTCAATTAGTCAACTCAAGCCGAATTTACCCAAGCTTTACACATCGGAAATCTGACGGCTCAATCTAATTCACTCTCCACAAAAAAGTACAAAAACGCTAAAAAAGTTGTCAATTCAATAAAATTTCGTTGTAATAAGATTAGTATTTGTCCTATATATTAGCATAAACGTGTTATCGTACATCTTTTTCCCTCTCCTATTCTCTAACGCGGTTTTAGGTTTAGATACAATTTTGAATAAAGCACATTACAAAGAAGATGAAATGCTGAACATTTCCCTTGCTTACAGTTTACAGTTCCGATTTTTAGTATCTGAAATATTTTATTCCATATGTTCAACTCAACTCATTATCATTTGTTTTGTTTTTTCTACTACTATTTTTTTCCTTTTCGCCTCCCTAACACGGCATCTCGTTATGATGAAATGAAATGAAAAAATATTTTATTATTCTGGGACCGTTGTCCCTTTAGAACAAATTATAAATACAGATTGTATGTCTGTGTGGTTACAATTAGATTATATATTTACAATAAGAACCGACTAAAACTAAAAATACTGAAGAAGAGAAAGAAAAGAACAAGAAAACTGTACATATATATGAGAAACTAAAATGACCTAAATAAATTGAGGTAGTCTCTGGGGGTGGTTAGATATTTCTCTTAAGTATATTTCGCAATCAGTCGGATTGAGAAAAGAGTAGGTGTTTAAAGAGGAGAGGTTTCAAAGAGGAAACTGATTGAGCGTGTCGAATATCAGCAGGGATGGAATTCCAGAGGGAGGTGGCTTGTATTGCAAAGGATTTGTCAAACGCAGCAGTTCGGTGAGGAGGAGGATAGAGGTCGGACGTACGAGATCTAGTGGGACGGGATTGGATGGAGTATTTGAATCGTAAGCTTTGAAAAATATAGGGGGATCGATGAGTTCTAATGATTTGGTACAGAAAGGTGGCTAGGAAGTACTGGCGGCGATAGGATGGGTAAAACCACCTCAACTGAGGTTTAGCTGTATACTATTTATGATTTATAATATACTATTTTGAATTATAGCCCTTTACAGAGAGGATGTAATGCTGAACAATTCCCTCGCTTATAGTATGCAGATCCGATTTGTAGTTTCTGAGATATTTTAATCCATATGCAAAAACACTTTAATAGTCGACTCCAGCCGACTTTACCCGAACGTTAACATTTCGGAAATCTGACGGATCAATCTAATTCACTCTCCACAAAAAAGTACGAAACGCGCCTAAAGAAGTTTGAGGGAAAAAATGAGGCTACAGGACCGATTTTTAGTATCTGAAATATATTAATCCATGTGTTCAACTCAACTAGTTATCATTTGATGTTCGACACTTTTTTTTTTCCTTTTCGCCTCCCTAACACGGCGTCGCGTTATGATATACTATTTTGAATTATAGCCTTAGAATTATATTATACAAAGAGAATGAAATGATGACAATTTTCATCACTAACAATATTCCTTTACAGTAGGTCCAATTTTTATTTCTTGAGATATTTCATTCTATATGCAATAACATTTCAATTAATCGACCCAAGCCGACTTCACCCGTGCGTTAACACTTCGGAAATCTGACGGGCAGCTTATTCACTATCCACAAAAAAAGTGCGAAACGCGTCTAAAGAAGTTTGAGGGAAAAAAAAAATGAGGCTACAGGAAAACCGTTAAGGTACATGCATAACATTAAAGTAAATCACAAAAGATAAAAGTGGAAAGGGAAGTTTTAACCCTCAAGACATTTGTCTCAGACTAGGGAGGAGCATCAGTTGGGTTAGAGAGTTGGGGAAAGGAAAGGGAAAAAAGAAAAAAAAAAAAAAAAAGGCAAGCAGAAAGTTGGAAAAGAAGTGTAATCTGCATAAATGATTAAATGCTATAATTTAGTGGCAGATATGAAAGGAAGAATTAAAAAGGGACGGTCATTTGCTAAGTTGTGCTTTTGTTCTGTCCTTCCTTTAACAAAGTGGGATTACTCAAAAGAAAGTTAGGCCTATACTGTTATTTCTAATTATTCCACAAATATTTCCCTTTGGGCTATTTTACTCTCGTTTGTGAGCCCGTTAGTGCGGGCATAATAGCACTTAGCATACAAATGATTTTAGTTACTGTTAATTAAATTTTCAAATAAAACATCTATATAAGTTGATTGTTTTCCGATTCAACCAGATTATTCGCAAATCACTTCATTAAAGAAAAATAAATGAGTCAATTAGGTCTCTAATAAGGGTTTAATGAATTTCTATAGAAGCCATCCATCAAATTTAGTAATATTTCATTACGGTGATAAAATTTACTCATCATGTGTGAATTAATTTTAATCTATATTAATTTTTTTACAATATATTTTCTGGTTTGTTGAGCAACAACTTTATAAATATATACGTTTTATTTTCTATTAGTCAATTCCTTTTTTTTGTATAAGTTTCCGATGAAGCTCAGAATTTTCCCAAAAGATCCATTCTTCCCCACAATCATTAACATTATTAGATATTATATAGTCGTAAAAAAAAAAAAAAAAATGGAAAGTAATGCAAACGTATACATTTAACACAATAGGTGGTTAGAGAAAACATAGTACCTAATTGTTTTAAATGAGTAAGTAATAACGTTTATAATCTTTGCTTTATCTGCCCTGTATATTAAAATAATGAGATAGTTCAGTGGTAGGACACTGACTTCCAAAGCTCAAATTCCCATGTTCCTGTCCGGCTCTTGACAGGTACTTATATATTTATTCTGTTCCATCAGCCATGGATTGACCCTGGGGTCCAGAGACCCTCCAGGGGCACACGCAGCCTCTATAAAGTGGGTACTTTTAATTAATTAAATGGCAAAACCCTGGCGGTTAAGCGTGACCTCCTTGCACAACCGTTGACCAAGAAAAAGTATTTTCTTACAAAGTAGTGAACCCAAAACCTTTCATGGATGATCATGCTACAGTTTTTTTAAAGGTATACAGATATACATATTTCTACTTTAAGTAAAGTTGTGTCATGCGCATACTGCACCAGATTTTTCTTTGTACTGTACTCTTTTAGTTTTTCCTTCTTTTATAGCATGTTCCCTAATGGTTTTGTAGACAGCAAATTATTCCTGGCAAAAATATGTACTTCTATATAAAAACAAATTATAGACAACTAAATTATATTTTATATTTTTCTAAATTTTATTTTGAAAAGTAGTCGGCGGTTCAGACCCCATTTCATCATATTATTTTTTATCTGCAAATCGGTAAACTTTGTCTATTTAATTTATAATTTATAAGGTCTATATTCACAAAGTAATAATATTTCCAATAAATACAATATAATTATGTATAATAACTCTGATAAACTTTGCTGTTAATGATCGTTATTAGTATCATACTCTGAAAAATAAAACAATAAGTTTTTGATAACTAAATTATGCGATAAATTAAAATTTTTCTGAACTGATATTTATTGAACATAGCAAATGAGACTTTAAAATTATGATGAAGTGCAGAACATAAAGGTGAACAAAACCGACTTAATTATTGAATTCATTGATTCTTGTAACTATAATTTGTAATTCTTGTAAATATAATTTGTATATTTTCTTTATCAAACATAGAAATAAATTAAATATTTTAGTAAAAGTTATTCAATAGTTATTAATTCTGCCACCTATGTATATCATAATGATCACAGGTAATGTGTAATTAGAAAGGATGATAAACACAAACCAGAATTTAAGAAAAGAAATCCAATTAATTAATTCTGGACCAATTAATATATTATAGATCCAAATTTATTTTACTAATTTTATAATTAATTTTAATTAAACATTTCTGGATAATTATCATCAATAATTATCCAGTGGCATCCCGAATAGATTTCAACACCCCAAAACTTATCATTTCAGAACACTAGCGAATGCAACAGAAAATCGAATAGAAACACATAATTTCTTATTTTGACGGCTGATTAAAAAACAATATCTGTATGGACTTCTGCAAATTGGTTTATGAATTCTGCATGGTATATAAATTTTGAGATATTTTAGTCCAAATATTCAAAACAAACATACCTTGTTTTTTTCCTTTCGGCCTCTCTAACACGTCGCACAGTAGGACGAGTAAGGAAAAATTCGCGACATCTATTTGAATCTATCTAAATCTATGTTGTTTTTTTTTAGAACTTTAAAACTAGATAAACTGTTTTATTGATACCTTGTGTTGTTGATTGAGTTTCCGAGACTATTTTCAGTTGGCACCGTATATATTTTTCACTGATTTTATTGAATAGTTCAAATGCAAAAAAAAAAGATTGATTTAGCCGATGTCGGGAGTTTTCCCATACTCGTTCCACTGTGCGGCGTCACGTCAAAAAACCATTTTGAACTTTAGCTCATTAAAAGGAGATGCATTGCTGAACATTTCCTTTTTGTACAGTAAGCATATTTTTCGTTTATGAGATATTTTAATCCAAACTTAAAAACTAATCGACTCGAGCCAACTTTACCCGAATGAGCGTTACATAGCCGATCGTGACGTCTCAGTCTCGTCCAATACCCACTAAATAAAGTGCTTAATTGAAGGCTTTCACTTCAAAAATAGGATTACAAATGATCCGACTTCTTAATCCTCTCAGAAATTTGTTTCATGCATCTGTTAGCCTTCATTCTTCTTCTACATTCTTCTTCATTCTCGTTCCACACAAAGAGAATTCTTTCTTCCTTATGAAATATTTTGGTCCATGTTGTAGTAGCGTCAGAAATCGGGTATCTTTCTGGGAATGAAACCTGTTTCGGTTCGGAGAAGATACCCCATTCAGACATAAAAGAAAATATCCGGGCTGGGTAGGACAGGGGAATGTTATTAGAAGGGTGGAGTGGCTGAGACAGATCCGGGCTTAAGTGCAGCCATTGAAGGAGGTTCCTACCATTCAGGGGACACATGTCCCGGTTTCAGCCTCTTTCATTCCAAAGAAAATACTTAATCTTTTTGTCTTTTAATATAAAATTTTAGTTTATAGCTCCACTGTATAGTAAAGATTATATAATTTGTCTAATTAATATGTCCAATTTTTTCCTCAAATTCTATAGCCGCGAGTCATAGAACATTTGGAAACTGTGAGATGTCAGGTAGGAATCGCTAATTTTTGTCATAAAAAGTACACTCATTGATTTATGGTCGAAACGTCTAAAACACCATTAGCAAAAAAAAAAAATAATCATTTAATGACTTAAAACAAGCCCGTGTTTTTTTTATTCTAAATTTTTAATCGGAAGATAAGAATTGCCCAGGTGGTATCGTCGGCACCATGTTAAAGTAATCACATTTTTCAATTTCTTTCGTTTACCATAGTATTCCAAGGTCTTGCAGCAAAATGTCGAATCTCAACAATGACCTGAAGATCGGAATCAGTAATGTAATTTTTACGAATTTACAGCTTTGTTTGATATGTACATGCTACATAAAATGAATAATCATAATCTAACGTTTACATTGTGCTGATTCACATACCTTACTTTGACGTGGTTGCGACGGTATAACCAACTCTTATATCTTCTGGACGACAGATCCTCACTTAACTAACAAAACAAGTAACTAGCCTACAACACTATATTGAGACCAATTAATTAGGTCATGCGGAACAGGAATTTATACGGAAAAAAAAACACCTACAGGAACATTCTAAATAAAACAGCGTTAGCTTCCGGTTCAACTTATAGTTTCTAAATTTACTATATTTTGAAAATTTAGGTGGATTTTAACTGTGTACAAGACGAGAAGTAGTTCTAAAAGGTGTATGATGACAAAAAAATACAATAACATCGGTATTTAACTTTTAAACATAATATTTTTTTGTTTATGTAATGAAATTTACAACTGTATTCAAATACATCCAATACCAATGCACAAATTAAAAAAAATGACATGGACAGACTTTTGAAGAGACCACCTAAATAATTCTAGGTAAGAAGATCACGAGGCCATATCGTTTCAGAAGCCTGGGGAATTATCAGGAATTGAAGAAGAAGCAAGGCTGGAGACAAGTGGATTCGGATGGGACTGGAGCTTATCATGAAAGGATAGGTATCTGGCTCGGGATAAATCAGCGGCATATGAAACATTAAGGTCTTTATGAATGTTTTTTATGGTGACAAAATATATAGCATTAAGGATTTTGGATTGTAAGGATTCGATACGATAGAAAATCGATGTTTTGGTGGATCCCCAAAGCTCAACTCCGTATCTTCATATAGGTCTTATTATAGTTCTGTAGATGAGTCTTTTGTAATTAATTAAAAGTTTAGAGAGTTTTTCTAGTAAGTACTAGAGCACTCGGAAACGTAGATCAGTTTCTTGTCGTTTCAGTCTAGTATGCTGATTCGAAGTAAGAAGTATATCCAAGTGGAGTACTAGGTTGCGGGTTAGTTTAACAGGAATAGGTGGAATATTATTGAAGGAAGGATACTGTAGGACAGCAAGTGATAGGTTTACGACGGACTGTGAAGGTGATTTGATGGAATTAATTTTTATTCTCCAATATTTATACCATTCTTTAAGGCTTGTGATATGTGATTGGGATGTCAGGAAGGGTTAGAATGTCAGCTGTATTAACTGTGTACAGGACGGGACCGAGGATACTATCTTGTGGAACTCCTACCGACTGAGCAAAACATAAAAGTTAAAAGATATTATAATTTTGCATTTAACTTATTATGCTGATCGTAATCAATAAAATAAATCGAATTAATTTATCAAGTCTTGTTTTATTAAAAAAAATCGCCGTTTTATTACTCATTTTCCTGTTGATGAGTGGAATACTTTTTCTTTCCGATTGTGAATTCATGAGCTGCTGAAAGAAACGAAAGCACTGAAGCACTGAAAAAAAAAATTCAACGAACAATCGAGATAAAAAGTTGTATGTGTTTTACAACGGGAACTTTTTAACTGATTGGTCAAAGTTTGATAAAAAGGTGTACTGTGTATACAGATTGAAATAATTAAGGAAAAAACTTTTACTTTTAATTACCCGACGTTTTGTTGTATTCTGCGAAACAAAAGCAAGTTTCATCCTTTCTGAGAGGAACGCTTCTTCGCATTCAAAACTTTAAAAATGTAATGTGACTAATTAAAGTTATTATTATTGTGTTATATAGATAACTTATTTTATGATTTACTTTTATTTTTTATAGCTTAGCAAACTTTTAAATGGCAAATAGTTATAATAATTCTATATATATATATATATATATATATTTTTTTTTTTTTAATATGAGGTGGGGGTACCAATCCTCCTTTTACAAATCATACAAATTTAAAAGGTTTACAAAAGACAGAAATTGTTAAAGATGAGAAGAGTTGAAAACTTACATCCTTAAGAGTTTCAAAAAATCTTACCTAGGATTAGGGCGAAAACGTAAACCTGCACGGCTGCTATGCTCTGCGTGCATAGTAAGGCATAGTAAGACAATGAAAAGTAATATTTCATAAAAATACTTATGTAATTTAATGAATTTCCTCTCTCAGTCATCACCAGAATTAATTATTACTATTTTTGAACTTATAGAGTTTGTGCTATTCTTAAGGACTTAATAGATGATTGTTTCGATAAATATCATCAATATTCTCAATTTTAAGTTTACCAACAAAAAAACCCTTCATCATTACCTTAATATCCCACTTGTCCTCGACCTTATTCCTAAAAATGTTTCCAAAATCCATCAGAACCTTATAAATCATCCAAATCCCCTAGCACAATCCCTATCTAATACCACTCATCCCTGCAATCCTCCTCGAAGGTTGAAGTGGCAGTGGCCCCGAGATCTTTTATAGTATATATCTTGGAGTTCTGGCAACGGCCAGATTCTCCACTCAAGACGCGCTCTCGCTCAAACTCCACTGGCTTTAGCACCAGTAACGCGGTTGAGAGAGTAGCGCAGGGATCTATTGGAGTCCTGCTTTTCCTTCTATAGTTGGAGGGAGAAGCCTGACTTGAGGTTCTCTGCCTAATTGTATATAAGTATGACTGTTTTTTATGTTTTTAATTTACTTATCTTTAGGTTATTTTGTTTTTTTTATTTTAGTTTTTGATTATTATTTTACGTTTGTTAATTTAGTATTTTCTGTATATATGGTGTGAATGTGTTCTTATGTCACTATAATCTATTGTCCACATGACAGATTGTTATAATTCTAAATAAATAAATAAAGATTTTTTTGAAATTTTCAGTTCAGCTCTATCAAAATTGAGTTTAAAATTTTCATTATATTATAATAATATTAATTTTATTTAAATGTTTCTAAATCAGAAGAACCAAACAATCAGCTATTGTAATTATCTCATGTGGGTACGTGTAACTTACATATACCGAAACAAAAAACATTTAATATCTTTCATGTTTACCAGCTATCGCCTAATGAGTTTTAAAATGAAATATTATCACATATAAATAACAAACAAGTTATTAGCTTATGGCATTTAATCGGAAAAATGGAATTTAATAATTCACGGTGCATTAAGTAAAAAAAAAAAGCTCTTGTCCGAATTAAGCGTTTATACAATTGAATATGAAACCCTATTAATATAACACTATACAATAATATAAACCATATTTCTATAGAAAGTTTTGTTTAATTTCCAAGCAACATCAGGATAAAGGAGTCAATTTAGGAATATGCATAAATGAAGTATTTTTTTTTATTATTATATGATTGACCAATTTAATGAAATTATATTTATATAATAATGTATTATGCCTGTATTTATGTTCTCATTATTTAACATATTTATCGAATTTGTTTGAATAGAGGAAAAAAAAGGCAATTATTACTAAGGTTATTTTGCCTCATCTATCACAGTCTTGAAGTTTATCATTAATCTTGTGCGGTTAAGACATCTAAAGCTGGAATAATGAGGCGTATTATAAATCTACTTGCATTATGTCGGATTTTTTTATTCAAACGTCATCATCGTTTCGAGCCGAAAAAGTTTTGAATTCAATTTTTTTTTTAGATGCAGTATAAAGAATGATGGTTAAGGAGAAAAAAATAGAGCTATTATTAAAGTGATATACTATTCTAACTTTGATGAGATATTGTATTTTAATTCGATTTTAGTCAGAGCTTTTATTTTTTTATCAGTTGCAATCAGGAACTTAAACTTTATGAAATAACAAGAATTCTATAAAAAATATAAAGTATAACCTGCATTAAAACGATTAAAATATGTATTGAAAGTTTTTCAAGCCGTGCCTGAATATAAATAAAAAAATAAATCGGCGTGATGTTGGTATATTACAAGTTAATGTGGTTAATATTAAAAACAATAAAAACCAACTTTTGCATATTTTAATTTTAACTAAAAAACAGTTTTACCTCAAAATATGCGAATATAATTAAAGAGGTTATAAAACCGAAAAGGACTAGGCGAAAATCAAAGATAGTATTAATAATTATGTTAAAAGAAACTTGATCAAACATTTTTTTTTTTATAAAATATTTAAAATAACAAAAAAAAAACACTCATTAATTTTGAATTGTATCAGATTAGTTAAAACATTTGTTATTTAGAAGAATTTTAAGTAGAACAAGTTATATTTAATTTTTCAATTCCACCAATTTTTCTCATTTTGAATTAGAAGTTAAGCAAGTAATTTGAATATTTTTTTAATAGAAGTTTTTTTTCTACTACTATTTTACTATTAAAATATTTAAATTATTATTGTATTTTGATTTTGCATATATATTGAAAACCAAATATTTATTAGTTCGAGTGCATAATTTAAAACAACAAAAAATCGTAAAGTTGCAACATATTGTGTCTGATTATGATTAATAAATAAATTGAACATCAATTGATTCCAGAAGAAATTGTTGTTTTAAGAACATCAGCATTACTCAGTTTATAAGCCATGGAAATAATACTAAATTATAGATCCCTTTCTCATAGAATCAAGAAGAATCATACGGTGTATGATTAATTCATATAAGCCTTGTTGTAACCTGTGTTTTCTTATTTTATTTGGTTGGTCCTCTATAATTTTATTTTAAATAATACTTATTAATAAAAAAAAAAAAAGTGAAGTGTGAGCAGGTTCAGACGACAGAAGTTGAAAAACATCAACTAGGCAAGAATAGTAATAGGAAATATACATTATAAAGAATATCTCATTATAACAACAATTATCAAGCTTACAGTATGCAGGTCCGATTTTTAGTTTCTTAGATATCTTAATCCATATCTTCCATAAAACTAGTTATGATTTGGTTTTCGATACTATTTTTTTTTTCATTTTCGACTCTCCAACACGGCCCGACGCTGAGATACAATTTTGAATAACAGCTCATTGCAAAGGGGATGTAATGATGAACATTTCTCTCGCAAACAACGTGCAGGTCCATTTTTTAGTTTTTCAGATATTTTAATCCATATTTAAAAACATTTCAATTAGTCGACTCTAACCTACTTTATCCGAGCGTTAACACTTTGGAAATCTGAAAGATCAATCTAATACACTCCCTACAAAAAAGTACAAAACGCGGCTAAAGAAATTTCCACTTAAAAAAAACCCATGGATATATGAATTGGATAATTTCAAAGTCTTCAGAAAGCTACCTTGGGAAAGAAGAGTTACCGCATGAACGTAGTTTGATTGTTATTAAATAAGAATTATATTATCTCATTGTATTCAAGGTCAATATTTCTCTATTTTTATCTCGGTTTAACTAAACCGAACATTCTGCCAGTGAAATTGAAATTATTTATTTTTATCTAAGTTTAGAATATGGTTAGCCGATACGGGCTTCTCCTTTTCTGTCCTCTAACTTTTTAAAATTAAAATATTTAAAAAAAATTCTCTTTCCCTCTCTCTCTCATATAAAAAGAGCTCTTTGTGCCTGGAATTTCAGAGAGAATACTTGTTGGTATTTATTTATTAAAAATGCCACTACCAGAGTGGCTAGATGGACGCCTGCGTGAAAACAGAATACTCAAGCTTTTTTATTTTTTTCAAGGAAGAAAGTATAGATAATCCGATTTTTTAAATTGTGCTGAATAATTAATTAATTAATAATAACTAATATTAGATCAATAATGGTTATAAGTGGGTTATCGTTTCAATAAATTTATTAGTTAATAGTTCAGTTAATATTTTATAGATTTTATAGTCTTTATTTAATACTGAAAAAATTAATACTAATTCTTATGTGCTTACTCCAATAAAAGAATATAAATAATAAGTAAATTTTGGAATTGGTTACTAGTTTCACTAATTCAATTGGAAGAGTTAAAATGTTAAAATATTAATAAAATTGTTACATTATACAAATACTTAACAATTAATAAATACTACTGAATGTTTGTTATTGTATATAGGTATGTATGTGTTCTTTTTATTCATTTATTTTTAGGTTATTTTATTCTTATTTATTCTATATATATATATTATTTTTCTGTATAATTTATTTTATTTACTGTACATAGAGTGTGAATGTGATCTGTGAACACTATTATAAATGTCCTTGAGACAGATTGTAATATTTTTCAATAAATAAGCTTTATATATATATATATATATATATATATATATATATTTGTAATATTAATGGATTAATTAAATGAGACAGATATCTAAATTAATAAATAATAATAAGGACACAGTTTTCTTTCTCATTTTTTGTTTTACTATATTTTAATTCGAATCCCTCGCAATCAATGCAGACAGATAACTAAGAAATTATAATTAAAAAAAAAAATTAAAATTTGTTTTCCTTTTTTTTATACATATATGTGATCTTTTTTTTCCTACCCTGTTGATGCAAACGTTGGCAGGTTAATTTTTCACTTGTATGTTTGAGACTCAAGGCGTTATTAGTTTCGAAATATTCCAAATTTCACTAAAACCTTACACATAATTCTAATGCTGTAGCAAAGCCTCTATCTAGCTCCAGCCATCCATACAATCCTCCTCGGAGGTTAAAACTCCAGTTGTCCAGCGACCTTTCGTAAATATATATATATATATATATATAATGGAGTACTTGGAGTACCCTCCATCAGTCTCTACTGGCTTCCAATACCAGTAATATGGCTGGGAAAGTAGCACTGGGATCTCCTGGAGTCCTGCTTTGGCTTTGACATTTAGGGGATAAAGCTTGATTCAGAGTCTTCTGGACCAATTTAATATTGTACAAAGGTGTGAATATATTTTATTTATTTTATTATCATTTAGCTTCAATATATTATTTTATTTATCTTGTATATATGTATATTAATTCTCTTTACTTTAACTTTTTATTTATCTATTTTTTTTATTTTTCTTTAGTTATTTATATTTATTTTTCTTTCTTATGTACATCTTGTGTGAATGAATACTATAGCTATAGTACCGATGCTCTTCAGAGCATCAGACTATTAATACTCAATGAAATCGTTATAAATAAATTTAAAAAAAAAAAAACAGTTTGGATTAAAGTCATAAAGTCCATTCATAAAGTCTCTGTTCTAGCTTTTTAGTAGCATTATTTATGGAGTAGCCGTTTATAAATATGTTTTATACACTTTCGAAATTTCGGTTTGTATTTATTAATTTGTTCTTCTTTTTTTGTGTTATTTAATTTTATTAGTACATGTTCGTATATAAAAAATGTTCGTGTATAAATAAAATTAATATTATATGAATTATAATTAAATATTTCGTATATTATCAAATTATATTTCAAGCATGAGTTAGTTTATATTTTTTCCTGTATTCCTTGTTTTTTTTTTTTTTTTTTTTTTTTTTTTTTTTTTTTTTTTTTTTATGTATCAAAAATGTCCTGTTTCCTTCAGTATGTTTTAGGATGAGTTGATAATACGTCGATAGAAAATACTTTTTTTTCTCCTTTTTTATCTTTGTTTTTTCTGCATATATGTGATTTTGTTTTTTCTGCCTTGTTAATACCTGAATAGGTGAGAAAAAAAAGTTAAATGTCGTTCTTGTACGCAAATTTACTTTATAAATCGATAGCCACTTAATTACCGACTGTATAACGTTAGGCATGGCGTGTTCTCTGTTTCTCCAAACGTATAGAAATATCAGCCATAGGAAGAGAAAATGAAGAACTTTAAAGAGATAATTAAGATGTACTTAGGATTTTTTTTTTTTATTAAATCGGGTGAACAGTAGAATTCACATATGTCAATTAAAAGACAAACGTTAGCTATCTGAACAGTTTTATTTTAAAAGTGATTGTCTTTTTGTACAGTTCTGTATTTTTCATTGTCCTATCTTGGGATTTGATTACTTTTTCCTTTTGATGAGCGTGCCCGGTATACCTCAACATCTGGTGACGCTAAGATGGGAAGTTGATCAGGATATATTACAAAAGTTGCAGAGCCACAATTCCATTTGTATTAGCCTGGTCGCCTAGCTGGTTGCCGCGCGCAAGTTTTAAGCCTACTTAAGTCCTGTGTTTGTGTGGTGTTGATACCGCACTCCTCCATCCCGGGATTACCAGGCATTTATCTCTACGGACCATTACCTAAACTCGTGTACTGTGCGGGCTTGTCTGTGTGGAAGAATATCTGATGAGAGTTTTTTTTAAAACATTTTTCTTGCTACGCTCTTGAATACTCAACCACTTTTACTCTACTTGTGATCTCTTTTAATTTTACTTTATTCTCAATTAATATGAAATGTAGCTCATTTAAGATAGCACTAGCGATAGTAAATCTTGATGGTAACATGGATTCTAATCCTATGTAAGAAAAGAAATCTGGTGTGCGTAACACACAACTTTCACTTACTGCTCTACATTCAATAAAAATTATTTTCTGGCAATGTTGGACCATTATAAAATTTTTGAAGTGTATTTTAAACGTAGCAATATCTTAAAGCTTTCAAATCATGAAGACCATAAAAATTACAAAAAGTCTATTTATTATATCGACGGTAAGCAATAACAATCTAGTTTCTCCATCTGATTTTATAAACCACATAACTTCAGTCTCTGAGTCTTTCGGTTGACAGAATGACTAACTCCAATTTCAACATTTCTGATTAATGTCATTTTAATGATATTTCTAGTTGAAAAAGTATATCTATACAGACTGTGAGTAAGTTTATTCCAGAGTAGGTGATTGCAGTGTTGAAATATAGAACTGTGTATAAAGGTATACATTTTGCGAAAAGAAACATTACTAAAATTAATAATAAAGGATGTTGAAATTGGAGCTAGTCATTCTGCCAACCGAAAGGCTCATATATGCCCTGAGAGATTTGAAAGTACATCTGAATATTTAACGTATAAATGATTATGGATTGTAGGATTATTAGTTATTAAACTGTTATTGTCCGTTATAAAGTTTACTCAAAATAATGTTACTAGATTTTCATTACCTGCCAAGGATAGGTCAAAAGTTGTCACACTAATTGTAAGTGAATAACGTCGGGATTTCACAAAGAGAAAATTCATCAAATTATTCACTAATTTAATTTTCTAAAAGGTTACTTGATGATATTTCGGAATAAATGGCCAATAGATACTTAATTATTTAAATATAATATCATATCTAGAGTTATTTACCTACAGTAAATATATTTAAGGTTATAAACATATCCCTGAAAAATTGTTATATTTTACTTCTTCTTTCACACAAGTACAATGAAATATTGTTTTAAACAATGGCATTGGTGCTTGATTCGGTCGATTTTAAATATTTTTTTTCCAACTTGGAAAAAAAAATTAAAGTAAGAAGATTTCATTTAATTTCCTTGGAAACATGTGATTTACGATAAATAATGTTAATTTTCTGAACTTAGTATTTATATTTTTTTTTTGTCACCTTCTGCTACCTTCTACAACATTATTTATTTGATATTATGTTTTCTAAATGTCTACGCTTTCCAATGATATATGATACGTATACATTCTGACTTATTTCCGGAGATTCATTTTCAGCCTGGATAAGCATTTTTCTTTTTTTCTCCAGTTTTGAATTATCATATTCTTTCAAACTTCACATTTAGCCATTTTTTATAGTTACAGTCAATAAAGGAGAGTTATTTTTTTAAATAATCCGTATTAAAGGTACTTTAAAGGAAGACTTATATGAAAATTGTGCATTTAATAACTAAATGATATTGAATACTACTTAATTATATAATGATATACCCAGTTAAATCGAAATCGTTAGAGCCGTTTTTGAGAAAATTGTAAAACTGTGTTTCACCGTTGATATAAAGTGGCACTTCCGGTTAGCCGATTTTAAGAAAAAGTAGCTGTCACACACATCTAAGGCACATACCTATCTTAAATACCTAATATCAGTTTCTTACGATTTTTCGTTTTTGAGCTAGACTGCTCACAGACACACAGACAAACAGACATATAGACCGTTTTTCTGGACTATCCGTTTATTTCTGTTGAAAACTCAGATTCAAAAATTTTCACGATCGTAATACTTCCCCTTACTATATATTACAAATATAGGTCAGTAAAAGTTAAAAAAAAAAAAAAACTACTATATATTATTTCTCAAAAATGTTTTTTTTTTTTTTGTGAGCCATTTCTTCGTTAGTTGATCATCAAATCCAATGATTGAACAAATATTTCGAAGATTATCTACTCCTTCAAGTACGAAAAATATTTACATAATCTCCAAAATGTGAGGAAAAGATATTTACACGGGATTACACCCATCATTTATTATGTTATGTTGTCGTCTCTTCATCGTTTATACTGTGCGAATTATTCGTTAAGAGCCAACTAATATATTTAATAATGAAAAAAAAAACACCAATTGCTATAAGTAATGTATTATATGTAAATTAATACACTTTTTTTAAAAGCTTGTTCATACAAGTCTTACAACATGTAGGCCCCCCTAATTAAGGGGGTATATGGTCTAACTTCCCCGTGGGGACCATGCGAAATGGGAAGTAAGCGCCGTGATTCGGTCCTGTGATCTTTACTTTAATTGTGTATAACTAGCTAACCAGTCTGCTATACCAGCCCCCAATAATATACTTTAAATATAATATAATTTTATTATAAATATATTATTATATAATTTTAAATAAAAATGTGAACAAATATTCATACATATATATGGTATTTTTGAAATTATACTTATTTATTGAACATTTGACAATTTAAATACAATAAAAATGTATCATGGGTGATAAATAGTCAGGACGCAGTCATTTTACAATTTTTTTTATTTGTGCTAACGTTTCAACCCAAATATGTGGGTCATCTTCAGGGCGTGGTTTGAGCTCTGAAGTACTCACTCAATAAATATGTATGGATATTTGTTTGCATTTCTATTTATGATTCTTAGGTTAATTAAGGAAACCTAAAAACTTTCCTATGCTTTATTAATCATAGAATTTTCAATTTATTTATGTTTAATAATATATTCTAGTTCATATTCCTTGTTATAAAATTACTACAAAATCGAAAATGAAGAAATGTTCATTAAAAAAAATGTACGGTTTTGAGAGAGACCCTTGGAGTAATTTACCAAAGTTCGTTAGTTCAGTTTAATGACACACGTTTTCCTCATTTTCATCTACGTTTTCCCCGTCAGCCATCTACGTTTTCTGATGGAAAGAAAGATATCAATTGCTTTCTGAATTCAGAAAATTGTTAATTATTAACGAACTCCTTTCTCATGATAAATTTTGTGGGCGGGTCGAATTTAATAATTTAATTTTATCACGAATGCTTGTTTTCTCTAATTTTGATATCAAACTTATAAAAAATACTATATTTAACTACCTAAGACTAAATATTCGGACATAATAATATCAAACGATTAATCATAGTAGATGAGCAAAGGATTAAAACCGGACATAGTTTTCATTAATAGAACCTTTTTTTTTTTTTGATAATTTTAAAAAATACTTTGTTTACTGTACTAAGTACATATTTTGTACAATTAACGAAAATATTATTCTGAACTAGTTTAAAAGATTATTTTAGATTATAAAATTAATTTTAAAATACAGTTGAAAAGGAAAACTATCCAATCACATCTACTTTGCATTTGTCATGGACAGACCTCTCAAAATAAGAATCTCTGTTTTTTCAAAATAAAGATAGAATAATCTCAATCTTTCCATTGTTTATTTTTCCTTAGTAGCTTAGTTACAATGTATGTTCCCACGTAACACAAAACTTGTTTTGAAAACAACATTTTCATGGACAAGTGTTTCTTGGTTATTCTCTCTAAATTAATTTTAAGGTAGTCATTTTTTCTTAAATTTGATTCATAATGAAATCATTTAGGAAGTACTTGATAGGAATCAGTCAACTATTGATGGGTATTTACTGATTTTCCTATTACTTATCTACATATTCTGGAGAGGGTCCAGGAGGAAATGGCATGTCAAGGTCTGGATGAAGATAATTGGCAAGATAGAAGCGCGTGGAGCTCTGCGCTGATTATGGGAGGCAAACCTTAAAAGCGTGTTTGAAATTTTTCCTATTATAACCTAACATTTTCCTGTAATATTATAAAAATAAAACCTTCTATAAATACCGTGTATCATTATTGATTTTATCTATGAAGATAATACTTCAATGGTGTTCATCATTTTCGTTGTAAGTAATTTATTTTTTTTAAACAAATTATTTCACCTATGATAACATTTCTAAAAGCATCTGAAAATATGTTGTAGAAAACATATATTTATCTCTCATTATTAGAAAATATTTATGTTTTCTGAAATCTATTTTTTTTTTTTTTTTTTTTTTTGTCCAAATAATATGAAAATGGTAAAAAATATTTTTCTTGTTCACAAATAGGTTTTGTACATATGCAGACGACACAGCAATTTTAGCAAGACACAAAAATCCAACATACGCCTCACAGATCCTACAACAGTATTTAACAAGATTACATGACTGGTTCAAAATTTGGAAAATCCGACTAAATCAAGACAAATCACAGCACATCACATTTACGCTTTGACATGAAACATGCCCTCCAGTTTTTCTTGACAATACACAGATCCCACAGACAGACACCGTTCTCTACCTCGGTCTGACATTTGACAGAAAAATGACGTGGGTCCTACATATAATCAAGAAACGAAAAACGCTAAATCAAAGGTTAAGAATTCTGAGTTTACTTCTTTCGAAAAATTCAAAACTAAAACTTAGACAGAAATTGAACACATACAATTACTTACTAAAACCTATTTGGACTTACGCATCACAGATATTTGGAACTGCTAAAAAGAGTCACTTAAACAAACTTCAAATCTTTCAAGCAAAAACATTCAGAACAATTACAAAAGCACCTTGGTACGTTAGCAACATAACCTTACATACGGACCTCCATATGCCGACTATTAACGAACTCATTACAAACGATTCCATGACAACTTACGGAGACATCCTAATACACTTATAAAAGACATGGTCACTACGAATATACCAGGTAACGTCTGTAGGAGACTGAAGAGGAGCTTGATGAGGGACCTCCTCGCCTAATGTAGATATCACGCCGAGAGAGGTGCCGCTGGACACCGATCCTCGTAATGCCTTTCATGACATTATTTTTTCCAACGACCTCAAATTCACTCGTTGTCATTACCACTATGACAGGTGTGAATAAAAAAAAGAAATAGGTAACGATTAAAATCTTAAAAATTAAAAATAAAATGACCTAAAACAACAATAATAATAATAATATATTTATTTAAATGACATTTTTAGGAGATGGAATAGCCATGCAGGCTAAGGAGCTTGGAATAGGTAACCAAGTTAAGCAACGCCGAGCGTGGTTAGCACTTGGATGGGCGACCTTCCAATTAGGGTGGCTGTCCACCAGAGAAAGCCACGTTGCCCATATCCCCTCCCCCGGGTATGTGAGACCCGTCAGGCTACTGGAGGCCACTCACACCGATCGGGCGTAGGATTGATGACCCTACCTCCGAGTACTTAAATCTGGGATGTGGCCTAGGATACCACATCTCGCGGTCAAAGATCTGCACCGTCTGTAGCGCCAAACGAAAAAAAAAACATTTACGATTTGCAAAAATGTACATAAAAATCGGTCACGTTTTGGTATACGAGATAAAACCAGTTACTAAACTTTCATTCCTTATTTGGTTGTTTTATCCGTATTTTTTATTTTTTATTTAATGCTCAGACATTACGTTATTCTTTAAATAATAATTTTTTTTTTCCTCTTTTTTCAGGGCTCCGTTCCTTTAGAATTGACAAACTTGGAGTATGGCTCTCCTTGTACTTTCTCATTCATATCGTCGGCTTGCAGAAAGCTGGTAAGTCTCAAGTTTTTTTCTATATATTTATTTTTTAATTTATATTATTTAATATCTGCTGATTTTTTCGTATTGATGCGTCGTCCTTTCTTCTTGTTCTCTTTTTGAATTATTTCCTTCTTATCTATTTTTTTCCTCAATGTTCAGTGGCTGACTGTGAAATTGATACACCCTGTAGAAAAAGATAAAAACAACTTACATACATAACATACGAAAAGAACCTAAAACATAATATAAGGAAAACGGAAAATAACAGTTTACTTGAACTATTTATTTATTCAATAATTTTTATCAATATCCAAGTGTATCATTTTGATTGTGAGAATTTTATTGATTACAAGTTGTGTACATTGTATATTTAATATGTTAATATTGAACAAAATTAATATTAATTTTTTTTATTAAGTGTTTGTTCTCATCATTACTAATTATGTTCTGTTATATAAAGAATTATTATAAATAGGTCAGATTATCATGATAAATTCTTTTCATTTTTAATAATTTGATGCTTCAATTTTTTGACATTATAAGACTAAATGCAAAGCTAATTGTTAAGTAATAAAGGAATTCATATTTGCAAACCTCACAAATATTTTTTTTTTTTTGCTTTATCTGAAACAGTGGATCGTATCCAATTATAGGGCCTAATATAGTAATGCTTTGATATTATTAATCTTATTTATCTTTGAGAAATTAGGGATTTATAATTATTCCTTAGCCATTGATGGTGTTGAACCCTCGAAATTATTACTTAATAAACATCCTTTATTAGGAAGAGGGCAACAAGGTCGCTAATTGGTCCCTGGCTGAGGAGCGAGCCCTGCCAATTATTTTGTGGCCGAAGGTGACTAATTGCCCAAGTTTTGGTTTTCACTTCATCCCCTCCCCACCAAACCCCTACCTTGACGAGCATATTTATTGTCTTTAGGCACCTGCGCTTGTACCTGTCATTAAATTAAATTTTCGTCGCTTGGAATTTTGCTGGCGTTCGTTAGCTAGCCATTTCGTCCGGATTGTTAAATGATTGAAAGAAGATATTTCAGATACAATTGAAAGCTCCGAACTTAGTATTAATATAAATGAATGCTTCCTAATATCAACTAAATAATATAACGGACTATTTTTATTTATTACTTTCCTTCCTATGCTAGTTAAGGAAAGTATTGCGATCGGGTCAAATTTCCGATATGCGGTTTTCGTTTCAGAGCCTCTTGAGTCCGAAAAACACATTTTTAGCCATTGGTCTGGCTCCAAGATTTTCTCGGGAACGATATAACCCATTTTGTTGCTTCTTTTTTTTATTTTGTAGGGTTTTGATTACTGATGCCTGTGACTGAATCTCGCTGCTCCATGCGCAACAGCTTGCGCGCAATAAATGAAAAACATGCTTTTCTATAGACTGTAGCGCAAAAACGGCTCTAACGATTTTAATGAAACTTTCCTATAATGCTCTAACCCCTGTCCTTTCAATTTTCGTATGTAGACTAATTTCCCGAAAAAAATCAGGAAAAAAAGTTATAAAGAAAAGAAAAAAATTATGAGGCCTAACTCCCTAAGTATATATTATATGGTAAATTTTATAATAAAACTTTTGAAAGGTAATGAAATTCCCTACAACGCCATATAAAAATCGTTCATTTTGGACAACTATTAACGAAGTTACAGCTATTAAATTTCCAATGTAAGATTACGGGTTCATATCCTGGCGTCAGAAAGGGGTGAATGAGAGAATTTATTCTTATATGACTAAGGAAGTCATTTTTAGATGACTAAGTGAAAGTAAGAAAATCTGTCGCCCACATCTCACAATCTTCACTATTTCCTCTACTTTTAACAGAAATTATTGTTTGACAATACTAAGCTATGGTAAAAAGTTTTTGATCAGCAATATTAGAAAGTATTGACATTTTTGCACTGATCTACCTTAAGCGGGTTTACATTGCTTTAGTTTATCAAATAAATCGTACTCAAATCTTTTGTTTGATCAATTTTCAGGAAAATAAATCTAGTTTAATTTTCTCATGAACATATGTAAAGATATAAAAACTTTTCTGAAATATGTAGGAGAGTCGTGTGAGTGGACACACCAGATATTTTTTTTTTACTTTTCAAATCTTAATCCACATGTTTCGTCGATTGGATAATGAACTGTGTGATCATGAAAGGATAATGAAATGTGTTATCATAGAGTTAACGTATCGGAGGCAGTGAGGACTTTATAAGTAAAAAGAATATTCATGACTTCTGTCACAAATGGCATCTTAACATACAGAATAATACTATGGCTATGGATTGACTGCAAGAGTTCAGTCCAGGTCCCCTATAAGATTATGACAACTAGACCTGCTCAAACCCATTTAGACATACGCCTCACAGATTTACGGTTCAGCAAAAAAGACTCACTAACAAAAACTACAATCTTTTCAATCTAAAATTTTAAGACTAATAACTGCCGCTCCCTGGTATGTTACCAACAAGACTTTGTACCTAAGACAACCAACCATTGACCAGCACATACGTACTCTTTACTCCCAATTTCATCTTAAACTATACGGACATGACAATGTACTTATTAACGACATGGCTGAAATGCTCATCGGGAGACGACGGAAAAGGAGCTGGATGAGAGATCTCCTTTCCTGATTTTAGGATGTAAACACACCAGGGAAGAGGTGCTGCTGGGCTCTATTCTTTGTCATTCCTATCATGACATTTTCTAACTAACAACAAATCTGCTAATTGTCACTACCATGACAGGTGCGGATGAAGAATTGAAGACCAAAAAAAAAGAAAAAAGAAAGAAGAATATGACATATAGTTCAGTTACCGTCACATAAAATAAGGGTTTAAGTTGCATCTTGTGGCGGTAGGAAATTTCGGTTTTTTTTCTCGTATGAATCTAAATCTAAATCTAAAAAAGTGCGAAAAACGTATTGACCTTGTTTCTTCCTACAAAATACTTCACTCTAGATTAGGAATGGGTTATCGAAGACCAAATATCGATACTGTCATCGAATATATAAACTTTGATATACACAAATATACACTTTGATTCTCTAGCAAGTAAGTGCATTCAAAAATAAGTTATTTCCCTATTTTAATTAGTTAATGGAATTATCAATTCTTCTACTGTCCTTGGTAAAAATAATTTTCTAGTTCCTGTCCATCTTCGTCAACCTCAGCTTTTTTTTTTCCAGAAATTTCCATTCAATCAATTACGCCTTCCATTCACCTATAGATGGGATTCACCGAAATGCTAATTTATTCGCATCCTACATAGATTTCTTTGACAATTCATGGCCTTTGTTTGCGAAGGTATTTCAATAACTAACTAATTTGGGCAAATTGAGTTTACTGAGTGAGAAGTTAATAATTATTTCTGTTGGGAAACTAAACTTAATTTAATTGTTGAGCGCCTGCCTATTGCTTAGTAGCTTTATTGTCTCAGATATCCAAAGTATTTATTCATCTATTGTTACAGTCGGCATTTACCCGAGAGGGAGATATTAGCGGCATTAAATGAATTTATATTAGGTGGAATTCTAAATGTAGGTGAACTTCTAAAGTAACAAAAATAGGCTATAAGTAAATATATACCATAATTTGGCCATATAAAATCTATCGTGCATAAAGCTATCTCAGATAAAAGGTCTGTTTTAAGCTGCAAAAAGAGGTTGTCACAAGTTTATTTACATATATACAGTAATAACACTACGTACAGAAAATATAGCAAAGAAAAAATAAAATAAAACTAACCATACTGTAAAGTATTTAATAGGTAAACAAACGAATAAATATAATAATTGATAAAAAGTTAAATACTAATAATATACAACCATCAATAAGGTATACTAAAGCTAAACATTAATGAACAATAAAAAAAAAATAAATGAAAGCACTTCCATTGCGAAAAAGGTACAAGAAGAAAATCTATGTTGTTTTCCTTGACTCCCCAAATCGGTTTTTAGAAATGCTGCCAAATCTTGGCTACATATTTTAGGGGAAATAAAACTTAGGACCGTAATTCGCCCAAGGAAGTAATGTGTGAAGGGATGATATGTAAAACTTTGGAAGCAAATTGAGTAAGAAACTGGTTTTAATTTATGATAGTTTTGGTGGCTAAGTATTTTTACCTTATGATTTTATTGGTTTTAGCTCATGTTGATTTTATTTTATAATAGCTAAGCTAGCCAAAGTTAAGTAGGAAACCAAATGAATATGTACTTTAATTATTAAAAATAAAACATTATCGTTCACTAACTGCATCAGTATTTTTTTTTTTTTTTACTTCATTTCTTCATCCACATCTGTCAGAGGTTTTTTTTTTTTTTTTGTCCTTCCCTTTCTCGCCTTTAAGGCTATACGGGGGTTTTCCCGGGCCAGGGAGTGTGGGCGGGGATTCAAAAACTCCTCCTTGTACCGAGAGTTTTTTTTTTATCAAAGTCTTATGTATCAGGTTGCCGGGCAACGGCGGTGCAGTGCACCCGCGTTAATCCATTCGGCCACCCCGCCCACTCACCTGTCAGAGGTACTGACAAACAGCGAGTCTGATGTCGGGAACAGTGCCGGTAACGCTTGATCGGCGTGAGGAAGAAAATTGCCCTACGGCATCCCTTCCTGTCTTGATTTTAATGTAGTTTTAAGCGAGGAAATCCATCATCCGGCTTCTTTTTACCCTCCTACTACTGTTTTCGGGCATGTTGATCGTAACCATGTCTTGTAGGAGGGAGTTAGTTTGATTCGATTACGAGTTATCTTAGGCGATAAACAGTTAGCTATGTCCATGTAAGTTATTGTGAAAAATTTTGTAGTGTATCCGGATATATGGTCGTTAACTGTTGGTTGGCATTTAAAAGTCTTTATGTAAAGTAATGTTGGTGACGAACCATAGAGCTTTAGTTATAATGCTGAATGATTTTGAATGAAAAGTTTGTTGTTTTCGTACATGGGTCTTTTTGGCTTTTCCGTATATTTATAAAGAGTAGATCCATAAAGGCTCTAGTAGATAAATGCAGATGTTTACTTTCCTTTTTAAGTTTAATTTTGAGAATCTTGAGAGAAGTGAGTATAATAGTCTTAGTCTGAGGTTTAACTTATTTTTTTTTGTTGATCTGTGCTAGCATGTTAAACGGCAGGGGTGCCCAGAAGGGGATTTCATGGAGCAAGTTGTGCCATCACAATTGTTGGGGAGGGGGGCAGATTTTGAATTTTTGAGGGGGACACATTTAGACGGATTTATGATTTTTCGGATTGAAAATTTTCAAACAAGAAGACAAAGGGAATACATGGAACAAACCTCATCAAGTGTAACTGTATATGATTGACGGAACTGTTATTTCTAATGCTTTTAAAAATAGGAGAACAATAAAATATCTGGGGGAGGGGAGGGAGAAGGTTCTTGCGCCATCGAGCTTGTGGAGGGATGGGTACCCCTTCTTAACGGTACTTGTATCTGTCTGGTTAACTAAATCATTAGCGAATGCAATCTACGGGATTGTATAAGGACATATGAGGTTTTAAATTGAATTTTCCTGTTGAGGAAAAATTGACTTTATTTAAATTATGTTTGAGGAAAAGGACCATCTTTCTACCTTGCGGTCACCGGCTGTTTAAATTATAATCCTCAGCTACTCAGCCACCCGCCGACTGCAGGACACTCCCTGAGATTGATCTTTGCCCCTAACTCTCCCTTGAATTCAGGAACTTTGTAGGAGACCAATTAAAAGTTTAATTTGCTTACAAAGAATCTAGAAAATCTTCATTAATTTTCTGCCATGTTATTTTTTAAAATGTCAGGTGCCGAGAATCGGTCAGTTAACTCTCTAAAGGGTTATAAGTGAACGTTCGTTGGTAATCTTTCCTCTACGATTATTCGAGCCCTAGGTAACTATCTATTTTACAGAATTTTAGCAACATTTCAAATAATTATAATTTCTTTTCTCGTCCTCTTCCAAATGTATTTTTAGAGTTAGCACAACAGTCCCAGATCATCCAAGGTAGATCGTAGAAAAACGACATTCCTATAGGCTTTGTCTTGATTACCTATTCTTTTTGGTATTTGGAGTGGTTTTTTTTTTGTGTGTTTGCTTTTTCCGAAAAAATACGTTAGACTGATTGATTCGACTTTTCTGGATTCAAAATATAAAAATCGATAAATAGAAAAAAAAAAGATGCTACTCTGAGTACCAAATTGAATCACTGTTTGGAATTCAATCACTACTTCAGTTAATCTTGGAACCCACATACCAGACTTAAAAGACAAGAACTTAACCGACGATATGGCCAGCTGTATAGATTACTAAGTAGGACATCACATCTTTCGATTGAAAATAAACTTTTAATCTACAAGACCATACTGAAACCTATCTGGACCTACGGACTTGAACCGTGGGGAACTGCTAAACATTCGAATATCAAACGCATCCAATCCTTCCAGCCCAAAGTACTTAGAACAATAGTCAATGCTCCATATTATGTCACAAACAAGACCCTACACCATGACCTTAACATCCCATTTGTCCTCGACATCATCCCATCCAGATTCTCAAACTTTCACCAAAACCTTATTCATCATCCAAATCCTCTAGCTCAATCCCTATCCAGCTCCCTTCATCCCTACAATCCTCCACGAAGGTTAAAACGGCAGTGGTCCAGAGATCTCTTGTAAATATGCTTCTGGAGTCCTGGCAATGGCAAGGACTCATTTCTTGAGCGTCTGTGGCTCTAGTGCCCTCTTTCAGTCTCCACTGCCTTCTAATACTAGTAATACGGCTGGAAAAGTGGCTCTGGGATCTCCTGGAGTCTTGCTTTGCCTTCCACATGTGGGGGAAAAGTCTGGCTCGGAGATTCCTGGGCGAATGTATATATTGTATATAGGTATGATTGTGTTTAGAAGTTTCTATTTTATGGTATTGTTTACTTTTTTTTCTTTTATTTACTTTCTTCATCAGTATTATTTATTTACTTTTTATATTTATATTTATTTCTCTATTATTTGTATATATTGTTTGAATGAAAACTCTTAACCCTAATACTTATAGCCCTCCAGCAGTGGCTGATTGTATTATTATTCAATAAATAGATAAAAAAAAAAGCTTCAGTTAATCGTTTGACATCAACTGAAGTAGTAATTCAATCCTTTGGAACTCAAAAAAAGTTTTTAAATATAATAGTTGGTACTCAGTACTCAGAGTAGCATTTGCCCATCTCTGTTTTCCACTGATTCAATCAAATGTTTTGGTGTGATTTATCAAAGGGAAAAAAATCTTTTTGGATATGCAATTGTTTGGTAATAACAAAGTGTATTGTAGTAGCTTTTTTTTTTTGCCAAGATCTTGGTAGTCCTCTGTCTAATGGCACTTATAAAATAAGCTTAGCTTATAAAATAAATACGTAGAGATAAACATTCCAGGACTATGACTAATGGAACTGGAGAAGGTGGATTGTTTGTTCCTGCTTTTTCAGATCGAACGAAACGCCTTCAATTCACATTTCATTTACACTTTTTGTATATACTTGATGTATATGTTTGTTAAATATTTTTTTGATTCCAAGTTTGCTTGTTTGAATTGAGCTCCCCCACTTTCATCAAACCTCTGGCCTCCTCTTCCACCCCTTTTATAATGTTGAATTGAATTCATTTTTATTTCACTGACTTGTATTAGACAGGCTATTGGAGGTATAAAGACAATTGATGATGAAACCTGAAAACCAATACAGCTTAAATATTTCAATGGAAAGTTTTTCAAATTTTTAAAAGCTATAGTTCGAAACAGGTTAGGATTTCCGTGCATATTCTGGTCTCAAATTTTGTTATAAATTTAATATAGTATAATAATTTACAGAATTTTTTTTTCGAAAACGTGTTCCTTCGATTTAATTGTTATTCGGGGCGCCGCCGAGGTAGAAAATTTGCGAATTAGATTTTACAGCTGTCACATCACATAAAAAAATTTAAAAAAAGAAAGCTTCTATCATCACTCAATGAAACATAACTATGTACATAACATAACATAATGATGGATTATTACAAGTTTATACAAAGGGAGTTTTTCTTGGATATATAGATTCTTGACTGATTCCGGACAAAAAAAGAACAACAAGGATTTTACCGTTTTATGTATAAGTGCATGAAAGTATGTATTTACTATTTACAGTTAAATATTTTAAATAAATTCCAACACTCCATTCTGCTAGGTTCCTTAAAAGATAACGGGTATCCAACTAGCGGCCGGTGGAGACCCCACGTGCTGATGTAAATCGATCGCCTGCTGCTCTAAAAGGCAAATTCCAATCAGTCTCTTAATCCACCTCTAATTCAACTTTATTTCTCTTTAATCGAACATTTTCCGATTAATTTATTTGTTTCGATTAGAGTTTCAATGACGACTTCGTGGAGGGAACCTATTCCTCGAATCAGTTACAGGGACCCTAATATTGGCCGAGTTAATATTTCAGTAAGGGGCATTGCCTTCGGCGAGATTAATCGAAAATAAATTGGAATTGGAGACGTCTTCGCTCTCGGCCTGAATATCGTTTGTTTGGAGAATTCCTCAAAGTGATTTCGACTCCATACCAAGGCAGATTTCAATTATCTATTTAAATGATTTTTCTTGTTCGAAATTTATGTTTGCGATTGAATGATATAAAAAAAAAAACAACAAAAAAAAACAGTTAGATATTTAATATATTTATGTTTAGTAAAAGAAAAATAACGAACATATTTTTTTTTTTAAATATATTAATTAATCCAGGTCTTAAAAACAATAAAAAATTTAAATCAACAGATCGTTTGGCAAAATAATATGCATTTGAAAGCATCACAGAATAAACACACATATAAAACTTATTTACTTTTACACAAAATTAAGTTTAATAATATCTACTTGTTTATTTATTCATTTATTTTATTCACTTATAATTTATTTATTTATCAATTTATTTATTTATTTATTTATTTATGAATTTCTGTATTTTACTTAATTTTAACTCAAAGTTACATTTCTTTGGTTTTATTATAATTTTTGCCTTTGTCATATAGATATGTATATATTTTTTATTGTATTGTTTATATGGTATGAATGTGTCTCACTCAGCTATAGTATTCAGTGTCCTTAAGTGTGGCAAAATGTATTATTTCTCAATAAAAAGATCTTACAAAGAAAAAATTAAGTACCTAAAAACTTTTTGATGTTAATCAATAAATATTTTTGTTGAACACAACGTCACGACAAACGTCCAACTTGGAATCCTAATACCAGATTGAAACGACGAGAAGTTTCCAATTACTTCAGCACTTTCTTGACAAACATTCCAAGCTTCCAATTAATTACCAAAGACTCATATACAGGTCTATAATAAGGTCTATTTGGACTTGGAGTTGAGCTATAGGGCTCTACTACACCATCGAATTCCTCTCTTGTCTTACCCACTCCTCTCCAATATCCTTCGTAAAATCTTCAATGCTACTTACTCTGTTACAAATAAAATCATCCATAACGACCTTTATGTTCCTTTTTTTCGATTCGGCTCAATCCAGATACCTATCCTCCCATAATAGACTTGAAAACCATCCAAATCCTTTCGTTTCTAACCTTGTTTCCTCTTCGATTCCTGATAACCCTCCGAAATTTCTGAAAAGAAGATGGCTTAGTGATCTCATAATGGAGACATATTTTTGAGTGCTGCCATTAGGTAGTTTCATTTGTTCACAATTACTAGATGTATTTTTATTTTTAATGCAGTTGTATAAAAATAGCATGTACAAAAAAAAAATCAATAAATCTTTTACTAGTCCTATTCCTGTAACCCCTAATAACGTTAGAATAAAGTTGATTCTAAATTATTACTCCTTTAATAGGGTGAGAAAATACTTTTTTTCTAATAGTTTTTTTTTATTTTAAAATAAATATATCATAATCCCATAGTTTCGGGGTTCTGCCGAATCATTAAGCTCTCGCTGTAATTGTATAAAATTTTTAACTCATTAAAATTATATTCGATAATTATGTTTAGGTAATTATAATAATTCACATATAAAAATTGTAGAAAACAAAAAATTAAAAAGAAAATCTGAAGAATTGAAGTAAAAGAAATAAGAAAATTTTGATATGGGAAAAACAGCATAGGAAGTTCAGATGTTCTAGTACTTCGTAGGATTTCAAAATAAAATGAAATTTGTTTCTAAACAAAGTATTAAAACATAAACTTTAGGACAATCATAACCACGTTTAGGCTATTAGGATACAATCAGAATAATTTATCTCTTCCTAACGCGGTTCTAACTAGGCCGATATGCAACTTGAGAAATAGTCAGGCCTTTCTCATAAATTCCAAATATTATCATTATCTTCTATCCATTCATTTTCTCATTCTTTTATTATGTATTTAAGAAATTTTAACTTTTTCTTGATAAATATTCAGTTAATTTTATATCATATTCAGAGCTTTCAATTGTTTGCCTATTATTTTTAATAATATCTACGGTGTCTATGTACGAACAAATATTTAAAAAAATACAAGTATTTCCTGAAATAGATATTTCATATTCTTTTATTTCTATTTTTTCACAGAGATTGAAAACATACAGGAATTTGTGTATTCTTCTGAGGGGCCCCTTAAGGCTATCGTATATCCTTGTCTCTGAAGGCACAGAGGCTCAAACGTATCTTCTTTCATACAAAAGGATGTTGTTTTTTTGGCTTAAAAATATTTTAGGAACGTTATAAAAAATATATATAAATATGTTTGAGCCATTTATGTTTTAATAATCAATAATAAGGTACATTGGTAGCAAAAAAGAAAAAATAAATAGTCACAGTAATCGGTTATACAATTTTTTTTTCTAATTAATATTGCCTCGACTGAACTACGAAAAATCTGAATACACTGTTCTCTAATTTATATAGAAAAAATCAAATTCATCAAACGGATCCCGTACACTATCTAGAACTTATATTTGACAATATGTCATGGGCCCTCATGTCAAAATGAAATGGAAGATCCTTAATAGACGACTCGAATAACTTTATTCACTTCTTTAAAAATTAGAACTGAGACATAAACTAAATACATATCTATTCTTACTTAAACCTATATGGACATATGGATATACTTCTCATATATATACTATACAGTTAAAAAGACGATAAATGGCGCATCAAAGTAAAGGGATCCAAATACCTTCGCGCTCCGGCGCACAGTCCGGTATATTGACTTTCTCTTAGACCGAAGACTAACATGGAACCCACATACTAGACTTAAAAGACAAAAACTTAACCGACGTTACAGCCAATTATACGGACTACTGACTAGAAAATGTCAACATTCAATTGACAAAAAATTACTGATCTACAAGACAATCTTGAACCTATGGACTTGAACTTTGGAGGACAGCAAAATTTTCTAAAATCAAACGTATCCAATCCTTTTATTCCAAAGTCCTCCAAACAACAGTCGATGTTCCGTAGTATATAACCAATAAAACCCTACATCATGAACTTAATATTTCATTTGTCCTTGACCTTATCCGTGAAAAATGAATTCCACCAGAACCTTACAAATCATCCAAATCCCCTTGTACAATCCCTGTCTAGTTCCACTCATCTCCACAATCCTCCTCGAAGGTTGAAGCGGCAGTGGATCAGAGATCTTTTGTAGTACAATTCTTGGAGTTCAGGCAATGGCCAGATTCTTCACTCAAGACATAAGTGTATGTGGCTAAAGCGCTCTCGCTCAAACTCCACTGGCTTTAGCACCAGCGACTCGGTGGAGAGAGTCTGGCTTCTTGGAGAAGCCTGGCTTGGGATTCCCTGCCTGATTGTATATATTGTATATAGCTATTACTGCGTTTTTAATTGACTTATCTTTAGGTTATTTTATTTGTTATTGTTCACAGTTTTTCATTATTATTTTACTTTTGTTAATTTTATGTTTTCAGTATATATAGTGTGAATGTGTTCATATATCACTATAATTATTGTCCACATGACAGATTATTATATTTCTAAATAAACAAATCAAAAGGAAAAAAGGACCCGGTTACAAACACTTCAAACTTTCCAATCAAAAATACCACAACTCATAACTAAAATACGTTGGTACGCGACTAACAGGATTTTGCATTCTGATTTCCATTTGTAAACTGTAAATCAACTCATAAAGACACTTTACAAACTTATTGACTTTTACGGATATACTGATAAGAGACATGGCTCTTATTGACATGCCTATCAATAAGAGGAAGAGACTAAAAAGGCGCTGAATGAGAGACCTTTTTTCTCAACAAATCATGCAGATTGAATCTAACTAAGAAAGAGGTACTTCTTGGTGATGTTCTTCCTCATGTCTGATATGCCAGTTTCATTACATTTTAACCATCTGCTGATTAATATTTCAAGATAAACATATATATTGTCTCTACTTTATGAAGTTAACGCCAGTTAATTTTTTTAATTTTGTTGTTTAATAATTTGTCAGGATTTATTATGGTGGAGAAATGAAGGTCTGCAGATTCTTATGAGAGAAGTTGACTAGGGATCGCAGTCATTAGAACTACACAAAAAACATTATATTTATTTTCTTTGAGCTGAATTTTCGGCCCAAGTTTCATGCATTCATCAGGGTAGCTTGTTTAAAAGATATCGGACAAGCAGCCTATTCGTTTCAGTATGAAGCCAAATTTGAAAATTCAATTCAGCATAAAATTCAACTAGGATTAAACAATCTGACATAAAAAATCTTTAGAGCCGTTCGCTGAATAAATCGTTACGTACCTTTTAGCGGATTGAAGAAAATCTATTTTATACAATAATTTGTTTTTACTTTGAGTAAAAATTGTTTAAAAAAAACTTGCAAGATCTCACTGAATATTTTGACCAATCTAACATAAGAAACGGTCTTTCCATTATTTCTAAAAATCGTACAGTATCAGCTGACAATACAGACACATAATTCTCCGTTTCGGTTCCCTGTAGTCCGGTAATAAATTAGATGCCCAAAGGGTGTTAAGTGTCGTTAAAATTTTAGTAGTATTCAATTTATTATAGTTATAGTAATATATTAAAATAATATTTTATGAAATAAAAAGATCAATAAAAAGTGTCCAGTTGAGAAGATGACTGGATAAGCACTTAAAAGAATTAGTAGAGCTATGCATTATAGGATACCGAAGACCCGGGCGGAGAGTCTTAACGAACCAAAGTTAACCGAGAATCCCGGTGACTGTTAAAAGGCGTTGCTCAATCTGCATTTAGATTAAACCCCCTCGAGGGTGACCTCTATTGTCACCCCGTCACCCCGTCACCCTCTCCCTCTCCCTCTTCCTCCCACATTTTTATTTTTACTTCCTATTTATAGCCCGTCGTAAATATGACGGTACATAAACAGGTGATAAAAATGTCAATCTCCGTAATAAATATTTTATTCCCAGAAGGCGAAATAGAGGAAGGCGCTAGCGATTCGTGACCAGGGGAGCTGGGGAAATTGGGAAAATTTATGAATGCTTAGATAAGTCTGGTTCGAGTGTTTATAGATTCGCCGGAGGAGTGACTATTCTTTGAAAATTCGGATTTTATTTTAAGAGACGTTTTATTAGACTATGAAAGTCGAAGGGCTCTCTGATTTTTTTTTTTTTTTTTTTTTTTTAACGACAGTGACTTTAAACTTCATTTCCGTGATCTCTGTTTAAATATCCCTGAAACATAATTAAATTTATTGCTGTAATAATGGTCGTCTTAACGTTTATATGCGAGAGCTTAAATAGACAACCATGTGAAAACCTCACGTATCCACTTTATCAACGTAACATATGTTTTATTAATAAATAATCAAAATCAAAACAATTATTATTGATATATATATATATATATAATTTAGACGGACAAGCAATAGAAAGCCCAATGAAATGTCCAACGAAACAATAGACTATAGATAATTAATAAAACTTAATCTAAAGAGTAACCTAAACTTAACTATTTATAACTAAACAGCAAGAACTTACGGACTAACCTAAAGCTGATATAAAATTTACTAACTAATATAAATATAAATAACGAACAGAGAGAGAGAGGGAGGGGGAGAGGGAGAGGGAGAGGGAGTGGGAGAGGGAGAGGGAGAGGGAGAGGGAGTGGGAGAGGGAGAGGGAGAGGGAGAGGGAGAGAGAGAGAGAGTGAGAGCGAGAGAGAGAGCGAGAGCGAGAGGGAAGAGAGAACTAACGTTTCCTCCAGCTTACGTAGGTCTCTTCACCTTTTCCAATCACTGTTCCCTTCAATCTCCTAAAAATATCTGACTCTCCCTCTTTACACTGCCTTAATGCGCATTAACTGCAACATAAATTAACTCTTTTTTGTTTTGTGCACTACAATGCTATCAGATTTTTTTTTTTGAGCAGTCATTAACAAAATTACGATGGCTCATTTTTTTAAGATCCATGCATGCTCACCCATTGGGTTTATATAAAAAAATAACGTCTAGGGTGAACGCACCAGTTGTGGACGGGTTTCACTTTAAATGTAAGCTTCCTTGTTGATCTTAAGGTTCCATTTTTTTTCTAGATTGAAGAACAATGCCCTCTATTGACAACTGAATGAGCAAAATTCCGAAAAGAAAATTTTAAAATACCTATCATTATTGTTTCTACATTGCTTTTAACATCCGGATGTTTCATACATTTCTGCTAACAGTTTTGCTTAGAGTAAGTTAAACATTTATGTTATGTTATCCTTATCGTTATCTTTATAGTTACATACAAATTTAGAATTTTTCTGAGATGTGTTCATCACTGGAAAGGGGGTCGTGTCCATTTCAAGAATGATTGATGTTCGGGGTGACCATCACTAGTGCAAAAAGGTGTTGTTTTTTTTTAAATGGAGATTATAACTGCATAGCTGAATATTCAATTTTAAAGTGTTAAATCAAAAAAGGAGGCTATAGAAATTTTAAATGTCGAACAGAGAAGTTTATAAAAACAATAATTAGGGCAGCATAAGCCAGAAAGGACTAAAATTGTCCTAGCCATTTCCATCACTGGCGCGCTTACCCTAACTTATTGTTTAATTTTTATAATCGGTTAAATAAATTTCAGAATTTAAAAATTATACATAGTGAAAAGGGGAAGTTATACATCTCGGTTTATTATTTCCAACTTGTTATGTATCAAATAGTTATGGTGCCTCACACTTCATTCCTAACCATTTCTCCGAAAAATAACTCCTTGAAACGTTTTTATTTTTCATTCATTGCTTAAATAAAAAGAAATCGAAAAACCAATTAATATTTAAAAAAAAACAACCTTGATTACTTCCTATGAAAAAAAGTATTCCAGCTATAAAACAAACCGACATTGCTTTGGAACCTAAAAGACTTTGGTGGTCCATTTTTGATTGTTTTGTTTTTTATATTATTTCATTTTCTTTCAAATCATCATACTCATAACCAACCAGAAAAATTGAACTTTTTATGTAATTCGCAGTTGCATTTTCATTATGTCATAAATTTTTTTCCATTCCCTTTCCGGCGTAGTAATGTTATATACTTAAAGTTTTTATGGTTTCAAGGAGAAGATTTGAGGTAAGCTTCATTAAATTTGCTACAGCCGTTTTCACGCTACAGAGCATAACAATACAGTTTTTACGAACGGTGGATGGTAATGCCAAGTTTGGAGATTCATCATCGGGAGATGTCAGACTTTGATAGTGAATTTCAAGAAAATCGATCAAGTAGTTTCCCAGAGAAGTCGCGGTTGGCAGACAATTGTAGAGAAGGGACAATTTTTTTTTAAATTGAATTTTCCTGGTATATGTATTATGACATGTAAAACTTCTGATTATAAGGGGAAAGGGTATTTTTTTTAATTTTGCAGGAATTATAATTTTTTAAAAAATTAAATCTATGTGTCCGAAAATGACCCAGGTGGTTGCAGAGCCTAAAAATATATTTATAAATCTCTGTCTCTAAAAGAACTGTAGCCTAAGATAAGCAGAGGTGGAGAAGGCTGGTTCTGGCGGCCAAAGATCTACAAGATCTATAGAGCCAACTGGAAAAAAATATATATATGTACATATAATGTAATTAACTGATTAAGATAATTCAGTTTACAGAGCCTTGGTTAACCCTTGCTATATACTATAAATTTTATTAATTTTGGAATTAAATCTAATCCGTCCTAATTAAACATACACGGCTTTATCATTCTGCTTTTGTTTAATTTTTCTTGTTTTCTTTTCTTTCCTTTTTTTTTTTTTTTAATTTTCCAACCCTTTCCAGTTTATGTTTAATATATGATAATGGATCTCTTCCATAATTTATACAGCTTATCATCCTAAATTAAAATATTTCTGAATTTATAATTATTTTAAAATTTTGTTTATAATTAATATAAAATTTATGATCGATATCCAAATTGTGTTTGTTAATATAAAAGTATTTATAAATGTGTTAAAAATTTGTTAATTCCTTTATTATTTTCTCAGAATGAACACGAATCACATGAACTGCTCATAGGTTTAAGATGATTTTACATTCTCGATTTATTGCAACAAAAGATGATATTTTCAATTTACAAATTTATTTCCTCTACATCTATGTTTTTTTTTTTTTAACTTGCTGTATATTTTACGGCTCTATTTCAGTGGCTGTTGTACAACATATCACCTGTAAAAGGTAAAGGACATTTTCCTCATTAACTTTGGACTTCACAAATTTGTTGGTATAAAAAAACAGGAGTTAAAGGAGTTACCGAGTAAAAAAAAGTGATGGAGAAAAACGCACAAAGAAATATACAACATTTTTTAAATTCAAAATGATTATTTCACCTTTTATAATTCAACAATATTTTTAAAATATATCTATTGCACAAATTGTCTAATATGTCACAAGTAAATAATTAGTAAGAGAGAACTACTGTAATATTGCAGGGCTGCTCAACTGCGTTGAATTGCTAAATCACACATCATACTTAATTATTCACTAGATTCATAATATATTGAAATGTTACGTTTTGGAGTGTTTAATTTTATTCGGGATGCCACCGGATAATTATTGATGATAATTATCCAGAATTATTTAATAATAAAAAAATAGTAAAATAAATTTGGATATATAATATATTGATTTGTCCAGAATTAATTAATTAGATTTCTTTTCTCAATGGCTGGTTTGTGTTTATCATGCTTTCTAATTACACACATTACCCGTGGTCATCATGATATAAATAGGTGGCAGAATTAAAATAACTTTTACTACAAAACTTAATTTATTTCTATCTTTAATGAAGAATATATAAAAATTAGATTTACAAGAACAAAATGCATTATTCAATGAATTTAATAATTAACTGTGAAGGCATGATTTCAGGTGTACTGTTTTGAGAATTATATTGCCATGAAATATTCTAACATTGATAAATTTATTGTTGGGAATAACACTTTATTGTATATGAAGTGGTGTGGTTGGTAGATTCCATCTGTGTATCTGCTGATCCGTTGTCATCTCGTCATGGTTCAGAGCCCTGTCAGGATTATCATGGTCTATGTAGGGCCAATGCTTCAGTCCTCAAGCCGGAAGTAAATATAAGACCCATCCTCAAGACCGGAACTCAACATAAGACCTTTCCTCCATGCCGGAGATCAACATAAGACCTCTTTTCTTGCTTCTCGGCGTATTATATACAAATATTCAGGGTGGGGCAAGGATGGTTTCCATTGGTTCTTAACTTCGACATATTACTTCACAATAACTGGTAATACCCTAAAAGGGACCCGTTACTTAGTCCGTTACTAGTTTTTACTCTGAGCCTTCTCCAGGATCAAGGGTCCATGTATAGGTCGGTCCTTGTAGGTTCCAGGTAGGTGTACCTGACGTGTTTGGTAGCAGAATATTACATCTTTTTTTCGACACAAATAATAATTTTTAAAACCTCATTTGCTAAGTTAAATACATATCAATATAAAAAAAGAGAGAGCTAGGTGGGGCAACTGCAACACCTAATATGCCTTAACAGTATACAATATCGAATAAGCGAAAGCCAAGATAATTAAAATATGTGTTGATGGTGGATCCCCAACGAGTCTAAAATAATAGTTTCTGCCATGGCCTGAATCTGTTACCTTCTAACACCGAGCCTCTGCAAGAAATTACTGGTACTAAGAGGGATGGTTCATTTGCTTCCGAACCATAGGCCTTTAACTTTCTCTTAAATAGCCTTTCTCCGAATTCATCTATTAACTATTCCATTAAATAAGGTATATCTCATAGATATCCTCCTTCTCTGCCTGTGCCATGAAGTCTAGATCCTGGTGGTTCATTTCAAATCTGATCGTGGGATCCACTAATAGTGCCTCCTTCCCTGTCGTATTGAACGCTAGAGTATCGACGAACCTAGCCTTCCTTATCCAGGAAATAAATCTTGAGATAACATCTGTATTTAATTTCATTGCTTAATTTCAAGCAATTCGGCTCTTCGATGTTTTATATTATTATGCCGGCGGGTGAATAGGAGAATGTTATTCGGACATTTGTCACACACATAAGTCGGAGTTTCTGACTCGGAATCTCCAGCTGGAATCTCCGTTACCCGGACCCCTGTACTCCGCGGAGAAAAATGTAATATCTAAATAACTAAATTTTATCAAAGCTTAATTAAAGGAATTAATTAATCATTAGCAAATGCTTTTGCAATATTTAAGACTAAACATTAAGCAAGTGGGACATACTAAAGCAATTGAAAATATGATGAAGAAGTAGGGCATGTCTACTAATACTGAAATATTTCTGACCGTTATTCATTTCTGTGGGAGAAATCAGTGCTAAGAGGAAAAAAGAGAAACAAAAAAAAAAAAAAAAAAGAACGAAACAACTAGGAAAAAAAAGACAAGGATTGTAATACATTGGTGAGGAGTGTTGGGGTATAAACCACCAAAGCGCAAACCATTTTCTCCGGCCCGTGGTTCCGAGGCATTAAATAAAGTGAATCGTGGAGGCAGCGAGTGTGCGTTTTCCCGCGCGCACTACAGTTTTTCCCGCCCGATAACATCTGATTTGCGGGGGCATAAACCCCCCACCATCACCCTCTGTCCCTCTCTCTTCCTCCCCACCCTCTCCCCGCGGTCGCTCAGACAAAATACTCACCGCCACTTAAATAGGCTACATATCATTTAGGCCGTTTGTCACCTTTTCAAATCCTTTTTGTTACTCTACATTACCTGTCTTGATGGCGATCTTTTTCAATTCTGTCTATTTTCCTCGTCGAATTCGGTTCCAGAAAAAATAAAAGAAGAGAAGGAAGGAAAAAAAAAAAAGAAAAAGAAAAAGCAATTCAATTATCCGATGGGACTCCCAATCCACTTCGACCTTTCAATTAAAAATATACTTTTACTTTTTTGTTTGGTTTTCTTTATGCAGCATTCGCGGTTTATGCCGACCGTTAATAATTTTATTTATTCAACTTTTTAATGTATTGAAATTCTATCCACCGCTAATTAATTATTGGTTGTCACCTGCGTTGTTAATTTTTTTTTATAACTGCGGAGGTATTTATAAAACATTCATTTCATAATATTGATAAAAGTAAATCAATATTATATACCATCATATAAAAGAATGGACCAACTTTCCGAGTATGATGAAACGTTTCTTCAACCCTTTTATCAAAATGAACATTGGTCTTACCCTGCATATTTATAGAAATATATAAATGCTAATAAAATTATTATTTCTTTTGTTACATCTTATTAATATATATATTAAAAATCTTAAGCGTTTATGTAAAGTTTTAAAAATGCGATACTCTCACAGGAATACTATGATTAGGGGGAACAATAGCATCTGTACAAGTTTTCGTCTAAAAATCGGTATCATGAAAAATAATTATTTGCTATGAACGTCCACTTATTTCTCAAAAATTTTCGAATTACTCCTTAATTTTATCCACTAAATATGATATTTTTATTTACCTCTTAAATGTTTAATAAGTGTAATAAATGTTATAAAGTATTTAAATCATTATTGGTTTCTATTAGTGTTGCCTAAATACGAGACTGAGTCTTGGTCTTGCGCAAAAGTCTCACAACTTTTGAATTTACCTAATTAAGTCCGAATGATAAATTAGAATAGTTAAATGCAAAAGTATATTGGTTATACCAATTCTTTGCATATAGTAACTAAAAATGTCCAGTATAAGTAACTATTTTTATCCACAAAAACATTTTTTTTCCACTCTTTGTCCTTGCAACAATTAGGCGGTAATGTTTTTGGTCTTGCACTTTGCTAGATTGCTATTGTTAAGATTCATTTTGGACAACACTAAACACGATGCAGATAGAGTAATAATAAGTCGGTAAAAATAAGGTACAAAAGGTATACAAATAAAAATAAGAGGTATTACGAATAAAGGAATATAGTTACCGAAATAAACGGTAGAATTCAAAATTATATGGTAGAAAATTACCATATTTATATGGTCCATTTTTTTACCACTTTTGGTCTTGGTCTTGGCCTTGCAACGGTTAGGCGCTCTTGCAAGACCTGATCATGGTCTTGCAAAGTGCAAAACCAAGACCGATTTTGGGCAACACTAGTTTCTATGTTTATTTATAGTAGTTATCGAAAAAATTAAATCTATTTTTGTAATTATCAGGGTAATAACCAGCTCCAGTGTGTTGTCCTTCAAATCAAACTGCTACCTTTTATTTTTGTACCACAGCCTGCAAAGAAATAAAAAGAATGTTTCAATATTGTAGCTGAAACTATTTATGAATGATTAATTATTTTTAAAATTTATTTAAACTCAATTTCCTGAAATAAATAACTTGAAGAAAAAAAAGGGGAGGAGTGGAAAACTGAATTAACTGCAGGGAAAGCAGCCCGCTGACCCTATCATAATCAGAGCTACAAATGCCTGACAGATAAATCTGAAAAGGGTGCGGAAACCAATTAACTGGTGAAAATGGCGGGAGGAAAGGGCGGGAATAGAGGGCAGCGGGGGTGGGAAATGAGAGGTAGTCTCATATCCGGTCAGTAATGATGTCACTAGTATGGATTGACGTGTCCTCCCTACAGCTCCAGCTCCACAACGGGGTTATGGATTGTCCCATTCCAGGATCATCTGGGGTGTGTCAGGTCCCATCTGGGTATTAAGGGAGGTTGCCACCGGTCAGTTTCTGAAGTCTCGTTTGGGTAGTGACAGGTTGCTTGTGAAAGTTTGAAAAATGCTTCTTCTTTTTTCAGCGCTATGGTTTAGTCAATGGTAAAATTAAAATACTAGTTCCAGATCCACACTGTGACAAAGGGAATTTTTTGTAGCATGGATTTCTTCGATAATATGAATTCCTGATCCTTAATTTGGGTTGTGCGAAAAACTCTGGTTATAATGTTGCCCAAATGCGAAACCCAAACAATTCTTGGTCTTGCGTTTCGCACCAGTCATGGAGTTACCTGTTAGCTTATTGTTATAGAGATATTACTGTAATTTTTCAGATAGAGGAAACCTATGAAAAATTGGAAGAGTTAAATGCAAAAGTTTATTGTGACACAATTTCTTTACATACAGTAAATAAAATTGTCAATTATTGGTAACTATTTTGCCTTATTTTTTTTTCTTAAAAAAAAAACGATTTTTTTTAACGGTATTGGTCTAGGTCTTTCAACAGTCAGGCAGTCTTGGTCTAGGTCTTTCAACAGTTAGTCAGTCTTGGTCTAGCTCTTTCAATAGTAAGGCAGTCTGCAAAATGCAAGAGCAAGACCGATTTTGGACAACATTACCTGGTTATATTGAATACCCACTTCAGAAAAAAACAATGCTTATTTATACAGCCCTGAAATCAAAATAATTAGTATTTTAATATTTCAAAAATAAGGGAGGCAGTTACATTAACAAAACATTGACATTTCTACAAAAATGGGGTATGCAAATTATAGAAATTATTCGTGGTTATAAGTTGTAATTAAGGGTTGTTCAACTGTTATTCATTTTTCATGGGCTTGTCGTGTTAAAAATTATCGACGGTTTGTCTAAAATTATAGAATTTTACATTCAAATTTTAAAGTACGCAGTTCGCGAACTTCGAAACGCCCTTACACATTCTATAAGTATTGACATTCTTATCAGTCACACAAGTCTTATTCTAGACGTTTGGTATCATTTTGCTTATGAAATTTAACCTTCGTAAATCAACACTATTGTTACTAATATTGGCGAAACTTGTTCAGCAAATAAGCCTTGTTTGGCTTCTTTCCTTGAGATCATCGTTGAACTCGAAGTAAATTGAACAAATCTATTAATATTGTTATGTCGCCTTTAAAGAGAAATATTGCAATTAACGCTAAAACAATTACCAAATAAAATATTTGTTCACGAAGTCGTTCCTTTCTTGTTGATTACATTCTCTCTTTTTTTTTTTTTTTTTTTTTTTTGTATTCCTGTAATAAATGAGTGCAATGAAATATTTCCCAGCTCTGAGAAGGAACGCTATTCTGCCGTTCCGCTAAATCTCACCTGGCCTTTTACTTGCCTAGAGTTGGGTGAGGCCTGCTGGAGTGTAATTGATAAACAGTGGCTGGAGGCTACTATAATGGAGAACCACTCCAAACTTCCAGGCCTCTTCCAACTTGAGGTCTCCATTTGGAGGAATTCTCTTGGCCAATGGCTGCCTGGAATAGCTGCCACTTAAATCTTTTCTTATAGCTTGTACGTAATCCATCTGCTAGGTTAAATCCATTTGATTAATGTTTCCTCTTAATTCTGATATGTTTAACATATGTTGATTTATTGCGAATGTTTTTTAATTTTTGTAATATATTTACTTACGTTTACTGTACGTTTGTATTCATGCTGAAAGTGAAAATAATCAATTTTATTTCTTGTCTCCCCATGTATTTAAATCTATTCGACAGTAATAATACCTGTTTCTGTCTATCTAATTTTGATAATTTTTTTAGGGATTCTGCTGGTCGCTATCTACGCGATCCATGAAATCAAATAAAATCATTTCATATTCTATTTACTACTTTCACTTTCACATGCGCACATTGCTTTTCTTTGAGCACCTATATTCCAGAAATACTCTTCCGATTCGCCTAAAAAGACACCATGCCTATCTCTAACATATGAACATATAATATAATGGTATCTTCCCTCCATCCAGTATTCGCCTTTGTAAAAAAAGCGTTCCCCGATTTTCAGCGGAGTCACGAATCCAACTAATCTCGACCGGGATGGCATATTTAATATTTGCCCCTAATTCGGCGAATATAAAACAAAAAAAGGCGGGCGATAGTGGTGGACGTGATCGGGGGCTGGAATGGCCACTTCCACGCCCATCGTGATGCCGGCCACGTAGCCCCAGAATTTTTTGCGTCTCGGATTAGTCCTGCCCGCGGGCTATCGTGTGGGTCTCCTTGGCTAACGAACTCATTGCCCGGATATTGTATACCTTTTCATTTCACCAGATAGCTGGGCCATTGTTTTGGTTTTCGGCTAGATGTCATGTTTCTAGTCAGATTTAAAATAAAATAAATATGAAGTCTGCCCTTCGTTTCAATAGTTTACTGTTTTCTACCATATGATTTTGAATCCTATCGTTTATTTCACTAACTGGATTCCTTTGATCGTAGTACCCCTATTTTTATTTGTATATCTCATTTTTACCGACTCATTATTACTCCATCTGCATGGTATTTAGTGTTGCCCAAAATCAGTTATGGCTATACTTGCAAAGTGCAAGACCACCTAGTTGTAACAAGGACAATGAGCGGTAAAAAAAAACTTTTTATGAATGAAAATAGTTACTTATACTGGACAATTTTAGTTACTATATGTAAATAATTGGTAGAATCAACATACTTTGCGTTTAGTTCTTCCAATTTCTCATTCGGGGTTTAGTTTGATTCCCCATTTCAAAAAATGACTGTAATATCTCAATCATCATCATCCTGAGCTCGACAATCCATTACTGGATCTTGGCTGCCTCAAGAGTTTTCCTCCATGTTTCCCTGTGCTTAGCTGCCGTCCACCAGTTCCTGATTCCAAGGATTCTGGCAACAGAATTTACTCCATCTTTCTAACGTAGTTTTGTTCTGCCTACTTTTCTTTTTCCACTCGGTTCCATGCCGATCCGTTTCTTTGGGATTGAGGTCTCGTCTATCCGTACAGAGTGACCCACCCATCTCAGCCTTGCATTCCGAATATTTTTCACCACGTCCGGCTCCCTGTATCAGTTGGCTAGTTCTTGATTGCGCCTAATTCTCCATTCATCACCGTCCTTAACTGGGCCAAATATCTTCCGAAGTACTGTAATATTTCTATAGCATGTTATATTAACGTTTTTAAAAGGTTATTGAATTTTTGGCAAAACTATAAAAAATCTGGCCACACGCAGCTTCTGGAGGAATGATCCATAGTTTCAACGGAGTGTGGATACTGAACCCATCAAGCTTGTCTTTTTTTTTTTTCGAAGCACGACCTCTCAAATGCTAAATAAAGTTCAGGGGTTACAATGTTACAGGTTAAGTTTTATTTATTTTCCCCCGAAAATGTAGACCCTCCCATTTGTTTCCAATCTTACGTTACACACTGACCTTGACATTCCTTTTATCGCAGCAGCTGCCACAGACTGTTCTAATAATTTTCATGACAGACTGACTCTAAATTCCAATCCACTTACTCAAGCTCTATCTACTGCCACAAATCCATATAATCCGCCCAGAAGACTGCTTAGGCGCAGGCCAAGAGACTTAAACCATTGAGCTACTTGATTTGTTATCTTTTGCTTTTGTGTTATCATGTTATCCTATTTTTCACTTTACTATTCTTCTTTTTTTAGTTCAGTTTTGAAATTTACTTTTATTTATTTTGTTGACTAATTCTTGCTTACATTTTTTTTCTTTTGTAATTATATTTGGTTTTGTTTTGTTCTCTTTGATATCATATTTACTAAATACAGTACTAGCTAGAAAATTTATCCTCTCTCAGAAATGTGTGTAACTTTTCGCATTGCAATGTTGCTTAGTTTAAAATTTCTTCTGTCATCTGCAACATCGTTACACTTAAGATTTATAGCACTGTTTATTCATGAGCTTATTATTCGTATAATACTTTCTCTTAAAACTTTTACAGCCATCATTATGGCTGCTATAAAATCTGCCGATTACGATTTGATCAAACTCACTTAGCAACTGATATCAAGGTCTTAGTTTTATTGGTCGCCCCATTAAAGTTCCTCAACCAACCTATAAATACTTTCATGAAGACAGTTTACTTGCTATCCGTAAACTAAACCACGGTAAAATTAACTTTATTGGGATCAGATTTTTTTAATCGTTTATTATTGTATCTTTATTCGTTAAATTTATTTTTATCAGAAGATCGTTCAAGCAATCATCATTACATTCGTAGTTCATTTTTAATTCGTTTTGTATACTTAAAAAGTTACAACACAGCTTATTCCGTCTATCTAGTTGAATAAAAAAAAAAAAAGTCACAGTTCAGTGCTTCATTTATTTTTATATTTGCTTGTTTTTTTATATATATTCGGTTTAAATACAGAATTTTTATGTAACCATTAATATTAATTTAACATCAAAATTATTTAAAATGAAAAGAATTTTTTTTTCTCAAAGTTCTTATTTTGAAATGTACTAATCATATTAAAATGAGGCTTTCTTGGAGTCGAGACTTTCCTTATTTTATTGATAACGTCTTCAAGATTAACTGATATTGTAAAGTTATATTTGAAGTTTTTCGGAAAGAAAAACAATAAGCAGTATGTTAAATTGCTTTGTGGTTTAGAAGAGTGAGTCAATTACACCCAATCCTCTTATTTAGAAAAATTTCATTTCATTTCTTTTTAACTTAAAAGTAAACATATAAGATATCGGAAATATCTTGTATATATAATTTTTTTTTTCATCCGATTTGGACAATATTTAAAAAACATAATAAATACATGAAGTCATTAACATTAGGCAACCTGAGATTATTTTCATAAAAAAAAAAAGTATGGTTCTCACAAATATCCATTTTTTAATCTTTTTATTGAATTCATTTATTTCTAATTATAATGAGTGAGTTTGATAAATATATAGGTATGCTAAATCCTGGGTGTATGTTGGAATCCGGCTACTTTAGAAAAGTAATATTTTGTAAATATAGGTATGTCTGTTTTTTTAAAATTTATTTATCTTTAAGTTATTTTTTTGTATTTATTGTATGCACGTTTTGATTATTATTAAATACTTATTTTGCTTCTTTTTATTTAATTTATTTTGTACATATAGTATGAACGCGGTCTTACCTCCCTATTACTATTGTCCAAGTGACAGGATGTTATATTATTCAATAAATAAATAAAACAAAATCAAGCTCTGAATCAAGGAAGTGGTTGTGGGGGCAAGAATAACTTTTCTAGAGTACTTCAATTCAAGTTACTATAAAGTGGTTTGGATTTTGTACTATGAATTTCAAATATATTTTATTTAAGGATATCTCATGACTGATTCTTATTTTTGGTTTATTATTTTCAATAATGAACCCCTGTAAAATAGAGAATTTAACCTCTCTCCCCCCCCCCCAAAAAAAAAAATTGAGGTTTTACGTTTCACGATTCGTAGAATCCGAAAATCGAATACATTTTTTTTTGTCCTTCTGCCGTCCGCCGTCGGCGACTTTTTTCCGAGACTACTGAAACGATTTTTTTTTTTAAATTTGGAATCAAAGTTAGAGGTCATCTACGAATAATACTCCTACCTCAACATTATTATCCATCCTTTCCTTCCAAGATGGAAGCCAAAAAACCTGTGTTGATATTGACCGTAGCGCCTAAACGAATGTACTATTTTAAACGAAACTTGGCTAAAGTCTTCTCCACGATGATTTTTACATTGAATATATAACGTACTTCAACCGAAGGAAGCTGGAATAAAAGTTACGAGTGGTGGTAAAACTACATTTCTGAATAACTCGAGAAGTATACACATTTTTGTTAATGGTGTATGGTTATTTAAAAGTTTACGAATTTTACTAAAAAACAAACAAAGATATATAAAAGCGGATAATTTGGAGCAATGTTATGGTGTTCTATACATGTTCTACTGCAGTGCTTATATCTTTCGTTTTTGTTTTTTATTTTTAGAAAGTTTTACACCAACGGTTTTTTTTTTTGGTGTTTTTTTAAGCTTATTTATCGAAATATATTACAATCTGTCTCAAGGACAATTATAATAGTGTTCACAGATCACATTCACACTCTATGTACAGTAAATAAAATAAATTATACAGAAAAATAACATATATACAATAAATAAGAATAAAATAACCCAATAATAAATGAATAAAAAGAACACATACATACCTGCATACAATATTTACAATATGGCGAGAGAACTCCAAACCAGACTTGTCGCTCCAACTGTGGAGGGGAAAGCATGAATCCAGGAGATCCCTGCACTTCTCTGTCAACCGCGTCACTGGAGCTAAACCCAGTGGAAATTGAGCAAGAGTGCTTAAGCCACACCAACAGTAGCAATGTATTTTATTTTTTTAAGTAAATTATCAATGATGAAAATGAGAATTATATATTCCAATGTTAGGATATTTCCTTTTATTTATTTTTATTAATGTTGTATGCAAAGTAATGTTAATTTGGATGTTAAATTGTTCGGAAATAATAAACCATTGTGTAATAATTTGCAGTTCTTTTTTTTTAAACGTTCAAAAATAAAACAGCAATGATGCTTAATATTTTACTCTGTAAGTTTCCTCAGATATTCCGTATATTTTTGAGGCGTATTTCTAAGTAAGTTTATTGTTAACAGTTTTTGGTATAGTTATAAAAAAAAGTAAGGAGTATAACGGCATCAAATAAATCCCTTGCTCTTTCGTCAACATTTGTTAGAAAGCGAGATTGCGCTGTTTACAAGCAAAGAAAGTAAAGAAGCAATTTCAGCTGAACCTAATTGCAGGTAGAGTGAAATAAAACTTTCTCCTTTAATTAAAGCAATAATTCTCCGAACGGACTTACAGTTCCCTCTAACTCTATATTAAAAATTCCCTTTCCTTAAAGGGGTAGTTTTCCCCGATTTAAATCCTCTCCTTTCCTAATTGCCTATTTATATTCGACATTTTCTCGGTTCTTTGCCACTCGCTGATTCATGTTTCGTAGAAGAATCATTCAGGAGGTTTTATATATCTTGGTATAAAAAGTCCCGTTTCTCATCCTAAAGACCGGTTTTTCCGATTAAGATACATAGTTTCCAATCAACAGAAGAGTTCGCAACAGACATTTTAGACATTATTTCACGGTTAACATTTACTAAAGAAGTCAGAATTTTCGTTAATATATTTTTTTCCCTAGATGTGCCTGAAAAGGAACCTTATCTTACAACATTACTTCCAATGTTAATGTTTTCAGCGTTGTTTGTTATTCCTGTTAAAAAAAATATATGAATGAATTAACATTTCGAATTATTCAATTGCATATGTTGACTGACCTGTTAATAATGTAAATATTTTTTTTAAAACTAAGGATTGTGCTTTAATCCACACGATAGAAACGAAAACATCAATAAGGGGAGATTAATAATTTGAAATATAAATAATAAAAAAATAGGGCGTTATGAAGCAGATGTACTGCCGAATTCCCTCCCTTACAGTATGCAGATCCGGTTTTTAGTTTCTGAGATATTTTAATCCATATGTTCAATAAAGCTATTTATAATTTGGTTTTCGACACAAGTTTTTACCTTTTCGCTCTTCTACCGTGGTGTCAAGTTGAGATACAATTTTGAATAATAGATCATTACAAAGAGGATGAAATGATGAACATTTCCTTCGATAGCAATATGCAGGTCCGATTTTTGTTTCTGTAATATTTTAATCCATAAGTAAAAAAACTTCAACTAGTCGACTCCAGCCAAATATATCTGACATCGGAAATCTGACGCCCCAATCTAATTTACTCTCCACAAAAATGTGCAAAACGCGCCTAAAGGCGTTTCCACTTACAAAACTGATATTGTCGACAAACTTCAAGACGTATTTTCGTACAGGAAACATCTATTCTTTATCACTTTATCGTTTTAATAAATTTTAAAACTTGGTCATGGGTCCTCATAAACATTTTCACTATAATAAGTATGTAATCTAAAGCAGAGTAGCACTCATAATAATACAATAGAAAACGGTGGAAGGCACAGTACGATTTAAGGAATAGTTATTTTTTTATCTGAACTCATGCAGCGAAGCTTTGGTTGATAAAAAAAAAAAAAAATCATGTTAGATCAATCAATCGGTGACATAACAAAACCGTTTTACACAGTTACGTTTCTCTGTTAAAGTGAGTCCATCTGAGAAACAGCTCGAAAAATGTAACCGTGTAAAATGATCTTTAAGGATTGTGCATACAGAGGCATTCAGTAATCCCTTTGGATCGCTGCGGATCATCACGATCTGAACTACAGAATATAATGTGACACAACTATATCGCCAAATCGTCGCGGAGAGAATATCGTATTGCCTAGAAAGTCACGTTCTGTGTGCAAGAGCCATTATTGTTGAGTGTTTATGTGATCCATCTTGTCATACTGAACATCAGACACATCGATGACTTGCTACTTGCTATACCCTACCTGATCATAGCGCGTAATAATAAAATGACTCATTAGCCGCGGGCCTAACCCCTCCCATGGACTCCTGAACTTATGCATTATTCAGCGCGGGAGAGGTGATATTATTCAGCCAAAAAGGGGAGATTTGCATCCATCTGCTCCGGGTCAGGGTTTTCCCCGGAATATCGGGAAATATTGCCGGCGTGTCTGCGGAATATAGAGAACCCAATAATCATCCGCAGGGATATTATTAATTATTTATTCGACACCACAGCTACAGTTGTTTGTAATGGGCGAATATTTGTGTATAGCAGTAATGTCTGCAGGTTCCTTTATTTCTTCTTATTATTATGCCGATAGGTTTATGATATTGGGATTTTGTGTGGTAATATTATCAATTAAGGCCGAATGGACCGAAACGGATCAATGCTCAAAGAATGATTCTTAGACTAAATACTTTGATTTTTGCTTTTTTGGTAATAATAAATAATTAACTAGTAACCCCATTTTGGACCTTACATTTACTTTCCATAATATCCCAAAGCAGACCAATAAAACTATTAAATTTACTATGGAAAAACCAATAAACAATACTATAGACCGTGGAGATTGGTTGGCTGTAGGGGAGGAGGCCAGAGGTCTTGCAGGCCCGTAGCGCCATAATAATAATAATAATAAAAGAGATATTTAGATATTAATGTTGTAATAAATAATAATAAAAGAAAGAAACATATTGGATTAGGAAATAGAAACATGGCCATCTCATTTTAAATTATCTCTCGAACCATCCTAAACACCAGATTATAAACTTTGAAGTTAATATGACTAAAAAATTAATAAAACTAACGAAAAATAACTATACGAAGTCAAAATCTATTTATATATATATATATATATATATATATATATATATATATATATATATATATATATATATTTACAACTTTTCCTTAATCGACCTTTGAGTATTAAATTTAAACTTCACTATTTAATTGGAAATAAGGTCACTTAATTATTATTTAATAAACTAATGAATGTTCATTTCTTCTGTTTATTGACGTTTCGATCCCGGTATTTTCTTTTTATTAGTCAACCATGGGATCCTCTTCAAAGCTAGAATTTTAAAAAAACGAAGAAATGAACATTCATTAGTTTATTAAATAATAATTAAGTGACCTTATTCCTAATTAAATAGTGAAGAATATATATATATATATATATATATATATATATATATATATATATATATATATATATATATATATATATATATATATATATATATATATATATATATATATATATATATATATATATATATATACATATATATATACATATATATATTTCTTTTTCGGTTGATGCTACAGACCATTAAGATCTTTGACAGCGAGAAGTGGTATATTTTAACATACGAAATAATAATATAATTAAAAAAAGCTAATTAACACCCTTATAACCGATTATTTTAAACTATTAGAAAACGAAGAAAATTCAATTAATGACAACCAAGGTAATACAGAAAAACAAAGCTGGAAACCTAAAAAATACGACAAATTAATGTATATACCGAGATTAAAAAAAAAAAATAATAATAATAAAAATTTGGAAAATACGAATGACTTAAATTTATAACGACCTGAAATCATAATGACCTTTGGGCTTTATAATAACAATAAATTTGAAAATACATATGAAGGACAGGATCAATATAATAGACAAAAAAACGACGAGATATTTAAAATTCAAGGTACGCAGTGTCTTAAGCAATATATAGGTGAAACGTCACAAAATTTAAAAATATAAAATAAATGAACAACATAAAACGAATATAAAAAAAAAAACACAGCCTTATCCAACCGTAGTATAATAAACTATCATATATTCGATTTTAATAATGTTTAAAATATAATAGAGCATACAACTAGAAAAATCTTCAAATACACACACACACACACATATATATATATAAAACTAAAAATAATAATAATAAAGTAAATTTTAAATCAGATGTTAAAAATATTGGCCAGCATTACATTCATGTATTACATAAAATTATTTTCTAATTAAAATATGAATCATAAAAACATCCACAGCAATACCACTAATAATATCCCATTTACATTTTGCTGATTCCTTTAAGGGCATACAGTTGTTTGAACCGATTGATTCGAAACGTTGTTATGACTTAAATAAATGGTAGAATTATAAGGGCAGTTGAATTCCTGAAGAAACCATCTATAAAGTACATTAAGTGCCCTTGAAAAACATAGTGCTGAAAAGTAACTAAATATACTAGTTACTCCATTTTTCCCCCTACTTTTATATCATTGCATCAATTGCATATGATTATCCACAATCTATGTCTACACTTAGAACGTGTAGTATTCAAATGATGCTTGAGGGGTAACAAGTTTTAGTTACATTACGTAGGATGTTTTACTTGAAAGTTAACGCACATAAACTTTAGGGATTCGTCTATTCCCGTGGATGATCGATTTGGCCTATCCAATATTTTATTTATTTAAGTCGTTAATGCCATAATGCGTCTTGGGATCATATCCTTTTGTAATTTTTTTTTCTGTATGCGTTTCATTCCATTGTACCCCGAGCCCTGACGAGCGGTGGCAGACAAAGAAATCCTCGGCGGTGTTTATTGCAAACTGGCAGTGGCAGGAAGTGGCAAGAAGTGGGCGGCCAATTAGACCGAGACCACTCCCTTGATGAGGACCTGCTTCTTCAGGAGCCCAACCAAAGTGTTTTTGCAATCTCCTTCTCCCCACCAAGCCCCCTTCTTGCCTCTATTGGACACGCTTTTAATTTTATTTTAACAAACCTATGCGATGGAATCTCGTGTCAAGGAATGTTGTGAAAGAAGGTAGGAAATGTAAGACATATGGAAAGACAAAACATGAGAACGATGTTTTCAATAAGTTTATTTGGGGCAAACAGAACCGTGGAAAAAAACCACGAGCCCCACGGAAAATTTCATTGGACCCCTTTTAAATATAATGATCATCACTAACTACGTCCTTTACAATATATATATAACAAAATTGTTATGCAATGATATTATATTATGATATAATATATTATATTAGGCATATACTGTTCTCGGAAGCAATCAAGAGGAAATTGAGAGGGAGGCCAAAAAAAATAAAATAAATAAGATAGGATAAACAATGATATGGCTGAGATTCATGACACCAACTGGAAAGCAGTAGCCCAAGATAGACAGAGGAAATGACTGGTTCAAGCTGCCAAAGGTCTACAACATCTGTAGAGCCAACCGAAAAAATATATTTTTTTTTTTTTGTTCTCCCCTTCCTCGCCTTTAAGGCTATACGGGGATTTTCCCGGGCCAGGGAGTGTGGGCGGGGATTTAAAAACTCCTTCGGGCACCGGGACGCGAATTTCTGACTATTTCTTTATCAAACTCTTATATATCAGGTTGCCAGTCAACGGCGGTGCAGTGCACACGCGTTAGCCCATTCGGCCACCCCGCCCACAAACCGAAAAAATTTACATAAAATATATTATTAACATGGGGTTGTTACGTTGGCTCCTCTCCCCTGTTGTCCCCACTCTTTTAGAACCTGGGCATTAACGCTTTGCAAATATTTATTTTATTGATTTACACTCTAAAATTGATCATATATTTTGAATCTCTTACTAAAAAATAATACTTCTTTCTATTAATTTCTTTTATAAAGTTCCATTGTTTTCAGTTTTGGTTAAACTTTCTAGGAAAAAAAAAATTATCAAAAACTTTTTTTGTAATAAGTTCTTCGTTTATGGTAAAAGTTTAGTTTTTATTTATTTAAGTTCATAATAAAACTTTTATTTTTTTTCAGTTCAGTTTAGTTTTTTCATTCTGCATATATATAGATCTTGTTTAGCAAAAACAAGGTCTATATATAGGACAGGAAGTCCTGGATGATGTCTGAGAATAGAGAAAACCTTGGTAACCTTTCTCTACTTGATTAGGTACTGAAAACTTCTAAATACCCAATTGCTTTCCACTTGAATCGTAAGATAACTTGAGCAAAGAAGTCGAGAAAAAAGGTTGCTTTAATAAATATTGAGCCATTTGGTGTGATCTACACCCCCAGATTGTCGAAATAACGAGGTTATATAGGCCAAACGGCCCAATATTTTTTTAGGCCACCTTTTTTAATCGATTTTGTGATCAAATCATCTTACGGTCCAAATAAGAAATCAAATGGGTATTTACGAGTTTTTAGTACATAATTAAATAGACAAAGTTTGCTGGTCTCTAGATTGAAATCGTAACAATTCTGAGAATTTCCTTAAATAAAATATTTGTATGTTACGATGAGATAAATCTATTTACGAAGTTTCACTCGGATGTTAATAATTTTATAAAAATAGGGGCTGTACCACTGATTAATAGGTTATTACTGTTGATAAACAGATCATCTTTGTTTTATAGACGTACAGCCTGCTAACATAAATTGATTTAAACTGTCAATAGTTTTTCATTGATCTATTCAGTGGAAAAATCATTATATTCTTTCTATAACCTATTTGAATATACATTTTTTTAAATTAAAACAGTAATAGGACGAATCATTATGAAACGAGAAAAGAGAATTGGCTTTGGAAAATAAGGAAGCATGCATACGACAATCGATTCCTGATAAATGTTAAATGTACTTTTGGTGGAAGAAGTTTTTAATTTCGCAGCATATTTCATATTTGATACGGACGGAGGAGAGTATTGGCGATCCGATGCGGATATAAGATGGGAGGGGGGTGGAAGCAATAGGGAATTCCATCGGATGAGGGCCGCTTAATATTTGACCGTATGAGATCGCCTTGCGTTGTGATTTCTCGTCAATGTTTCAACGGACCCTCTGCCCTTTATCCTCTTCACGTTTCCCATTCTTCTGGTGTGTCGGGGATCTATTGGGCTCCGGGGCACGTAGAGATGGTTCGTCTGCTGAGGGGCGGCCTAGGTAGACAGTTTTAGATTGCTTTTGGTTTTGTAAATCTATATTACAAATAGCTGTTGACCAACGATAACGTCTTCCACGTTAATTTAATACATCGTACGCTCCAGTATTCAATATTGAAATAACTACTTATAATTATCATAATGTATCGGTAGTTATAATATTGAATGAACATTTATCAACTATTTCTTCTTAAAATTCATAAATAGTATTTGCGAAATACTATTTGTCAGTATCTCTCGGATTTATTTTAATTTTCTACCAGAAAAGTTCAAACAACAAACGTTACTCGATAGCTGAACAAGAGAATAAAAAAGAATAATAATTGTTTTATTCGTGAAATTTACGACTGCATTAAAATAAATATAACCCGATCTACTGGATAGAAAAATAGATTTATTTAATACACATTTTACATATACCTTTTTTAGTCTCCACTGGCTTTAGCACCAGTTACGCGGTTGAGAGAGTAGCGCAGGGATTTGGGTTCTCTGCCTGATTGTATATAGGTATGACTATGTTTTTAATTTACTTATATTTAGGTTATTTTATTTTTTTACTGTACATAGTTTTTATTTATTATTATTTAGTTATTATTTCACTGTTGTTAATTTTTTTTTTTTTGGATATATAGTGTGAATGTGTTCATTTATCACTATAATTATTGTCCTCGAGACAGAATATTATATGTCTGAATAAATAAATAAAAAAAATATACTTTTTTTTTTGTAATAACTTACCTTCTTTTTTTTGGCAATGGTATAGAACCGTTTTCTTACTTGAGTTGCCCTAAAAATACATACAATAAAAATAAATAATAATAATAAAATAAATAAAAACAATTAGCGTTGGGAACATTAACCAGCCCTTTGTTATTTAAAACAAGATAAAACAACTTAAAATTACCTGATGCATATGATCTAAACAAACTTCAATTTGTCAAAAAATAAGAAAGAAATAATTTTTGTTGCATAATCTTGATCTTATACTTGCTTTTGTTTGCATAAAACTAAAGAATGTTATGTGTTGTATTGCTGAATCAAAAACTTCCTATATTTATGCTGCTCCAATATTTTCTATTGAGTATGTTTATAAGTTCATTGCGGTTTATGATTTTTTTTTTAAATATTTGATTCGATATTCCTGTAAAATCGGACAAACAGCGAGGTATTGGTATAAATCCTCTATTTCATTTAAATTACAAAGGCTACTCAATCTTTGTTGCGCACTCCTCATAACAGTATTGTTTAGAAATAATAATTTTCCACGCAATTTAAATATAACATTAATAAAATGCATTTTATTTACATCTGATATGTTAACCTTTCACCTAAGTCGCCATTTAAATTCTTATAAATATCATGAAATATAGACTTCTAGCTTTAAAATTATTATCTAATTTATTTAAAATATGGGGAATTATTTAATCAGTAGTGTATACTATTGTGATATTAATTATATTGCAGAGCTCAGTGTTTTCTTTGTGCCAACATATTTTCTATTTTATTATTTCTTTAGCTAAAATGTTCGGTAATCTTGATGTTGGTAAAGAAAGCAACCTTTGTATATATTGAAAATGTAATGACGAAGCATACCAGAATATAGATTTAAAATTGGATTCCAAATATAAAATATAATGAGGTGAATTAGTAGAAAGGGAAAATATGTTATATATGAAAAATATAAAATATAACCAGTAAATATAAATATTAACAGATAAATTTAATTATTTGAAAGACTTGTGGAGAAAGGTCCCGGAACCAATTCTATATTTTACCAGATTCTGTAAGCAACTTTTCAATTTTTAATATATATATATATATATATATATATATATATATATATATATATATATATATGATACTATAGCAACAAATCCAAATAATCTTTTTTTTTCCTGTTATTGAAGAACTTGTAGATCTTTTGCTTGACCAGTTCTGCCTATCTTGTCCTATTTCTTTCCAATTGTCGGCATACAGCTGTATTGCATCTTTGTTGATTTGATCTATCCATGTGGTGTACGGACTTATGTAGTTATTACGTGGTCTACTATTGAGGTTCATAATTCATCAATGTTGTGTCATTTTAACCTTCATATCATGAAATATTGATTGACCAGGTTCTGTAAGCAGCTCTTTATTGTTCTGTCTCCTCCGTACGTTAGTATGCGGAGGATTTTTCTCTTAAATCCTTTAATACTTCTTTGTTGGGTGCTAGTTAGAGTCCATGTCTCGTAGCCATATATCAGAACTGGCTTCCTCGTAGTATTTTACACCTTTCATTTAAGATTTTTTTGGATTTTAGTGATTTTGAAAGAGAGAATAAACCTCTGTTTGCGCTTGTTATTCGCTGTCCTCTTTGTAAACGTTGCTCGTTTATTGAATTTATCTCTCGAGAACATTCTACACATATCCTGTTATTGGGGTCCAATCATATATTTGTTTTTGTCTTCATTTACTTGTAGGGCGATTCGCTCTGCTTCTCTCAGCAGTGTCTCAGAATCGTCGAGTTTCTCAATGTCCTCTTGAGATAATTCATTCTTAAATGCAGCCATTTCACGCGATAGCGTTTTTATCGATTTCTCCAGTGCATACAAATAATCATCAGTTTTAACTACACCATATTCAGCGGTTTAACAGAAATGAAATGCAAAATTTTTCCACCCATTTTTTAAGGGCTGTTGACAACCCGTCGTGGAAAGCCTCGTAGTTTACTATTAGAGTTTTCCAGCATTACAGAGTTTTGGCAGAGGGGGGAAGAAGGGGTTGGAAAATGAGATCCCGCTAGGCCACTAACTGGCTCTCAGGAGATAAAGGCCTTTGAATGAAGTTTAGCCTCAGCCCTTCCTGGCGAACCCTCCTCTCCCTCCCTGTTTCCAACTCCTGCTCGTCACCATGCTCAGGGGTTTGGTCGACGAGAAGCCCAGTGGCCTAGTTCAATACGGCCTCTGTTAATTTAGGATTCTAACAATTACCAACACTGCCTATTGAATAATTGATTATTGATGACCGGAAACTTTCCTTCTTGGAACCAGAACAGAATTATTCACGTTCCACAACGAGCACCTACTTGCAATTGTCTCAAAGCGAAGGGCTATCTGGAATTTAATAAACTAAAGATTTTTTAAATAAGTTCTCTAATCAATCACTCATTAAAAAGAGCTAACTGGTTTGCATTAATTAACAGTCATAATCGAAAGTTTTTAAGTTATAATTAATTATTTACTTGTATATAATTAAATTTGTAATTGATATCATTTATATTCATTAGATACGAAAAGGAATTAAAAATCAACGTAACGCTGTTTTTTAGTATTCGACTTAATACCTCATAAATACATAAAATCCTAAAACCAGTTTAAGAATTAAGCTGTTAATCATAAAAATACTTCGTGTATTAATTGATGACAGTTCGTATATTAAACATGTCGATAAATGAAGAGACAGATGTAAATAATATATTTTAGCTACATTAATATATTTGAGACAAAATAATGAATGCAAGGACGTATTTTTTTTTTTAATTTCTATGATATACACCTAAGTTTGATACTTATGATACGATACGAAAAAAAATTATGAATTTTTTTTTTATTGTTCCTTATATGGCGATTTAATGTAAGCAGAGATTCTCCTTATTCTTCAATATTGCACTCAATGAAGGCCTTCCAAAATGTTTTTACTTCCTAATGTTTTATTCACCTGCTTTGACGAGGTATATTGCATCGATAGTGAAGGCTGTACGAGATACGCAGATATCGTCGAATTTCCCAAGACAGGAAGGGCAGCGCTGATCTTGGATCCAACTGTCCGCTTTGAGAGCAATGTCCTCGATCAGGCGGGTGAAGTGGAATGGAAAAAGAAGAACACGTACGATAAATGTATCCCTTTCCTAAAAGAGAAATTCCGTGAGATCTGCGGAGAGAGAGATTTCACCGTGAGAGGCCTCTGGTTTGGGTCTCGCGGAACAAATCCAAAAAGAACAAGGAGCTTCCTCGAGGAACTAGGTGTCGACATTAAGGACGTAGCGAGGTTGGCTGAAAATATAGTCCTCGACTCCCTGAGAATGATTCACCACCACGTGCATGGCTATACTGGGGGTTTTAATTTATGTATTTGTTTATTTATTTAATGGAAAATGGAAAAAAAAAGATAGATAAAGAAAGAAGGGAGATTAAATGTTAAAAAAAGAAATAAAAAAAAAGGATATACAGAAAAAAATACAATAATAATAATACATATATATGTGTATATATACAAAAAATATTGTATACTATACTCATACATATTGTTAATCCTATACAATTATATATTATTATTTTTTTTAATTTTTTTTTTTTTATTGATGATATTTAGATAGATAGATAGAAAAAAAAAACTTTATTCTGGGACTAAGTCCCTTCAGAATAACAATAATGTAAAAAATAATAGAATATTACTGGCCTGAACGTTGAAACAATAAATAAAATTGATAAAATAAAATAAAAAGTAAAGAAAACCTTAGGTGCACAAGCTATATACAAACAGATAAAACTATGTACAGAGCATTTAAAATTATGAACAAAACAATTAAAACTATGAACGAATCACTTGAACTATGAACAAAATTATATTTAAGGGTTGAACAACATAAACATACACTTTGAGAAATGAAGAACGAAAAAGAGATACAATGAGTTCATTTCATAAAAAAAAAAAAAAAAAAAAAAAAAAAAAAAAAAAAAAAAAAAAAAAAAAAAAAAAAAAAAAAAAAAAAAAAAAAAAAAAAAAAAAAAACTTTACTTGAATATATATATAAAAATAAACAGTTACTTATAATTGAATAAAAAAAGAATAAAAAAAAATGTATGTATTGAAATTCCTACGTCGATAGTAGGAAATGCATGTACTATCTCTTACCAAGTGTTATGATTATATGATTGCTACACAATACATATATAATATCAATAGTTAGCTGGTATCAGACTGTTTTTGGAACAGGAATTGGAATAGGAGGTTTTTGAATGTATACAGGGAAGGGGCATGTCGAATTTTGATCGAGAGGGAATTCCAAAAGTTGACAGAGCGGGCTATAAAGGTATTTTGGAATGAGGCAGATCTATGAGAAGGGATGTATAGGTCAGAGGGTCGGGATCTTGTAGTGAGTGAATGGATTGAGGACTTAAATTGGAGAAGGTTGTAGGCATAAGAAGGACGATGATCGGTAATGATTTGATAAAGGAAAGTGCCAAGGAAATATTGTCTTCTTAAGGAGGGGAAGAGCCACCCTAACTCAGTGTAGTGGTGGGAGACACGGGAGCGTCTCGGGGTTCCAATTACAAATCTTACGAAGCAATTCATAAGTCTTTTGAGTCTATCACGCAGTTCCACCGAGAGGCCATCGTACACCACACAGCTGTAGTCAAAGTGGGGAAAGATGAGAGAGGAAACTATGAGTCTACGGGTATTTTGGGGTAGAAGATGGCGGAAGTGATGAAATAGTTTGAGGGTAGAAATTGCACGGCGGGATATATGAGAGATATTGTGATTCCAGGAAAGGGTTTGATCTATGAGAAAGCCTAAATTTTTAACAAAGGGATAGAAGGTGATGGGGTGGTTGTTTAGATAGAGTGAGGGAAAGTTGGTGTGGGATCTAAGAAGGGGCTTGGAACCAATGAGAATGGCCTGAGTTTTGGCAGCATTTAGCCTTAATCCATTTAAGTTGGCCCAGGCACTAATTCGATCTAAATCTTCTTGAATTTTGGCAAATGCCATCAATAACTCAGCGGGAGAAAAGGATAAATAGATTTGAGAATCGTCGGCATAAAGGTGGTGGGAACAATGGATATTTACAACTGTATTGCAAGTAAAAATACATTCATTAAATGTGAACTAAAGAATATAATAACATGAAGTCATTTGTTGAGAAACTACCCACTGGTAGCACTCTAAAAATGTATTTACAAAAGGAGATCTCGAGATCTTCTTTTCAGACGCCTCGGAGGGTTGTCAGAGATCGATAAGAAAGGTTAGAAACGAGACGGTTTGGGTGGTTCTGAAGTTTTTTATGGAAGGATAGGTATCTGGATTGGGCCAGGTCAGAAACATACGGAACATGAAGGTAGTTATGGATGATTTTTTTGTGATAAAGTAAGGAGCAGTGAGGATTTTATAAAGGATTTTGGATTGTATGTAAGGATATGATACGAGAGGAATTCGATGGCTTAGTGGAGACCCAGAGCTCAACTCCGTAAGTCCAAATAGGTCTTATTGTAGTAATGTATATGAATCTTTTGTAATTGAGTGGGAGCTTAGAGCGTTTGTCTAGTAAGTGCTGCAGTAGTCGGAAACGTCGAGCTGTTTCTTGTCGTTTCAGTCTGGTATGAGCATTCCAAGTTAGACGTTTGTTTAAGTGGAGTCCAAGGTATCGAATTTGTTCAACATGGATAAGTGGGGTATTATTAAAGGATACTGTAGGACAAGAGGGCATAGGTTTACGACGAAGGGTAAAGGTGATTTGATGGGATTTATATATTATTTTAAAAAATTTCTGTAGTGATTAATAAGTATGCTGTTTTTAGCAACCCAGTGTAATTTCGCAGCACCATTTTATGATAATAAAGTGATTCTCTCTTTTCACTGAAGATATTGTTTAATTTATTTTTTAATGTATATATTCTTCGATCTTTATTATTGTAGTTTTTGGCCACATGCGGTTTTTATTATTTTTTTCATAATCGTTATTCTTAAGGGACAATGTCCCAGAATTTATTTTCTATCAAATCATCGCCAATTGTGTTTAATAGACTACCTTGATAATTCTGTATTATATATATATATATACTGATGTCGCTTCTAAGCAGAATGGATTATGGAGAAGGAAAGATATCTAAAGTTAGAGTCATTGCTGGAGTATGTTACCTTTTAATTAATGCTAAATCTCATTGTTTAACATAAAGAGGAGGTGAGGCATTGAAGTATAACATAGATACTGGAGAAGGTTTAGTAGCGTTGGAAAGGAGTGGAAGCAAGCTGTGACGATGCAATCTGTTGGAGCACTCCTGCCGGAAGTGGTTGTGCTGGTTGAGTGTCAGTTAAAGTTATTTGTGGCGCGTTAAATAACTGCGGCAATGGGCCACTACAAGGTGCAATTTTAGAAATCCCCTCTCCCTTCCTCCGCCATTGCCCCCGCCTAGTATCACTGCCTAAATTGAATACTTCGTAAACGAGTTGTTCTACTTTTCTCTCTGTTCCCGCCCTTCTTAAAATGTAATTTAACGCCTACAAATTCGTTTTATTTAAATTCTCCTCCTACTTCTAACAGAAAGTATAACGTTACACATAAGTCCTGCTTAATTTTCTACTTTGCTTCACCTGTGGTGCTATTTCTCGAAGCCGTTATTCCATTGAAGTGCTTTCCTTTATTTAAGTCTGTTTTTTCACATCCAGACTTTAGTTTTATAAACTTTTTTTTGTACCCACTAGGCAGACTTTATTTTTCTTTTCTTATTTATTTTCTGTTGGTATTATTGACCATGTACATCTTTTGCCGCCTTAACAGGCCTGCTTCATCTCTGTCTGTCTTGGGCTATTTCGTTCCATTTATCTGCACTCAGCTCTATTACATCTTTGTTGATTCTATCTTATCCATCTGCATTTTGGATTTTCACGAGGTCTTTAGCCTTCTATAGAGGGATTCATTGTTACGTAGCGGCTTACATATGGATTGACCCATATCATGGTATATTGATTGACCAGTTTCTGTCTGCCTCCAGGTTTGTAATTATTGTATCTGAATGAAAAAAAAGTATAAAAAATAGATAATGAACTGCATAGATGACGAAGGGAAACCTTAAAGTTATAGGACAATTTAATTCTTCTTAGCTTAAGAAAAATTATATTGAATATGGACACTTAGTTGAAGGACTCAATTAAGCCTAGAAAATGGCCCTAGAGGTTCTGTAGGAAGTTGTTGATTCATATCCATTCACAAGTACTCGCAAATTTGCCAGGGAATATGGTGTGTCGAAAGATACTGTTACTTGCCATCTACTCTTCTTAAAAATCCTCCGGATTTTCGGAAATGCTGCATGGAGAAGCAGAAAAAGAGCAGACGACTGGTCCCTCACGAACTTACTCCTCAGCAATCAGCAAAGATTTTAATCAAAATTTATTGAAAAACCCTTCTGATATGAGATTTTACCGGAAGATTGTCATCTGTGATGAAAAGTGGGTTTACTGGCGAAATCCGAATACGTGTAAGCAACGGCTATATTAGAACTCAACAGAGAGTTTTAAACAGAAAAATATAAAAATTGTGTGGTAATATGCCAGCTACTCAAGTCCTTTTATTATCCAAATTTTTTAATTTCAAAAACATTCAATGTTTATCTCGAGTACCCAGTTGTAGTAGTTTTCACCGTACGATCTAAAATTCCGTTCCTTGTTCAAAGATAAATTATAACTGCGCTACGACGCAGCTTGTAACCATTTATGTAATTTTATTACAAGACTACACATAATCACAACGTTCTGTATACCACAACCGACTCCGCCTATATTCAACTCTGAATCCAAATGAGTTTCATTAAAACGCAGTGCTGTGAAATCTAAATATGAAACAGGTGCATTTAAGGAGCCATAAAGTTTCTATTTAATATTATTGCCTGCACGAGTATTAGAAACAATCCTACATATTCCTTGTGCATTCTACATAACAATCTGAATTCTACACAGATCTTACTGAAACACAACAGTTAGCAATAATTAAATTATTTTCACAAGCAAGGCAGTAAAATACCAATTCCGTTTCGTACAGTTTGACACTTCTTTAATTAATTATTATTTATAAAATATATTAATGATAAAGTGAAATTAGGATCTATTTGGTAATATACAGTTATTTTTAAAATGGTGGATGTTTCATATAGGCTTATGTGGAACATAAATGAATAATTATGAAGAGCCTTGCTATCTCAATCAAGCTAGCTTAATGATGAAAATTAGGTAACCCTATAATATGTCCTGGGGCGTAGGTTATAATTAACCTGAATTAACTAAAGATGGATCACGCCTTGTCATAACCACATGAGCTGTTCAACTCGTGGTTCATGATTGGCAATTTTCAATCTGACAGTGCATCATCAAGTAGGTTTTAGTTGTTGGTAATCTTAAGCCTTGTTGTTGGTATTTTGAGAAACAACTTATTAAAATATTTTAATAGCTTAAAAACTGTCAGAATGTATAGTGTAAGTACATAACAGTTCCTTAATCACTACCTAACAATTTATCCCTCCTTCATTTTATAAACATCACTTCGTAAAATTATTTTTTCAACAAACTTTGAGCCGATTTCTATTGCGGAACGTTCGGCTAAAGTCGGTTGGGGTCGACTAAATGAAGTTTTGCATATGGATTAACATATCTCAAAAACTAAAAATCGAACATGGATACTATAAGTGAGAAAAATGTTCAGCATTTCATCCATTATGTAATGAGCTTTTATTCAAAATTGTATCTTAATGCAACGGTGTGTTAGAGATGCGAATAGGGAAACAAATAGTGTCAAAAACAAAATTATAACGAGTTTTATTCAAGACATGAATTAAAATATCTCAGAAACTAAAAATCGTACCTGAAAACTGTAAACGAGGGTATAATTCTACAGAATAATATATAAAATATATATTATTATTAGGAAAATAAATAAATGAAGTAAGAAAACCATGTTATTTAAGTTTTTTTTTTCTTCCAAAACAACCAACTTTTTCTCAAACACCTGATACAATTGTAGCTAAATAAAAATTTCTCAAGGGAGGCAAACAATTTTTTTGCAGAATAGTGGAAATTGGTACATACAATACATTAATGCAAATCCTGCAAAACATGCTACTTAGTACAAATAATTCTGATACCTCTGTATTGGTATTGAGTGAATTCATTAGCAATGTAATGGCTCTGAACCATTGCCAGCTGGAATATTTGCCAGGTTGTAAACCGTAGAGAGAGGAATGGTGACAAACTGCTTTCCGAACTGGAGCAGGTAAATTAAAAAGGCCCCTCGGTTAGCTAGCAGGGAATTTATTGGGAGGGGGCGAGATCCAATTTAGATTTTAAAAGATCGCTTTGCATAACCGGACCAGGTAGCACTTGTAAGAGTGGAGGGCCACTTAAGCCTGGATAAAGTGCTGCTCCATCAATTCCAGAGCTGCTGGAGAATAAATGGCCTGCCGATTTGCAGCCACCGCCTCCCTATTATTTTACCATCACCGCTTGGCAACTGATGAAGAGCTGATGATTGCAGCCTGAGCGGACATATGATTGAGTGGAACACGAATAATCTAAATATACACCATATATAGAATGGTGTATCACACTGTGTGAAGTTTAAATTGAAAATGACAGTAAATAACTACTTAAAATCTATAATCTAATCGCTTAATAATGTTTAGGTTTACTTTTTTGTGTAAGTGTAAGTGTAAAGTGTTCTTTTAGGAGTTCAGTGTCTTCAAGTGGCATTGGAATTCGAGGTGCGGCTGTTAAAAACTCGAGGCTGATGCTTCAAAATATTCTATCTTTGGTTCATACATTAACCTATTCAACAGACAAACATAGTTCATTACCATACAAACTTTACTACGACCTTTTGCACTAACTGGAGCGATATGGACTTACGCATTACAAATCTACTTTAAGACCCCATGTTCACCATGTTGGTACCATGTTCACCCTTGTACGTAAGTACAAAACAGTTCGTGTAATTATATTGCTTCCATAGAAACGTGGGCTGCGTTTTCTTCATTCACTGTTCTATTCCGACCAGTCCTATCCTGAATATAGTACGTATACTAAAGTGTAATCAATATATTTATTCCTCCAAAAACTGTTCTAGTCTAACTGGTGGTTTTTGGGTTTAGTGGGTTCAAAAAATCTATTAATGCAACATGTAACGTAACAGGTTCATGTAACATTATAGGTGAGTCTGTTAATATAGTCCTGATTAGTGTTGGCCAATTGCGAGACCTAGACGAGTTTTGCGCACCCATTCTTCGACTTGGTCTTGATCTTGCGCAAGAGTCTAGCTACAGTCTTGCAGTTACCTATTATCTTATTACTATAGAGATATTACTGTATTTTTTAGAAAGGAGAAATCTATCCAAGCTCGAGAGAAAAATCAGAAGTATTAGAAGCATAAGTATGTTGGTTATACCTGTGCTTTACATATAGTAACTAAAATTGTCAGGTAATAATAACTCTTTGGGCCTTAATTATTATATTAATCTTGCAAAAGTTAGGTGACCTTGGTCTTGGTCATGCAAAGCGTAAGATCAAGGCCGAATTTGGGGAACATTAGTCCTGATAGATTACAATTACGCAATCGGTCTTGGTCATTTAAAATTTAAATGATTTAAAAGATCATCATACTTGCGTATATTTCATATTTTAACGATATACACAGAGCTTATCTTGGTAAGATTTCACACTTCCTACCTCTGAATATAGAACAGATGATCCGATAAAAAAACAGCCCTTGGCCCTGATGTAAAAAAAATCAGATCGTGATGTATAGTCGAGAGGGTGTTGATGCAGAGTTGGCCCCCGTCCAAAGCGATCATCAGCTGGTTCCACAATAGTCCGACTTGATCCTTCAACAAGAGTCCTTCTTGTACCCCGTGTTCCCAGTCAATGGGGGATCATCCCTCTGTCGATTTACTGTTCGCCTGGGCTATAGATTATGTATAAGCCATATATCATGGGGGTACGTCTCAGGAACATTCATATTTCTTACTATGTGTATATATATCATTTGAAACTAGGTTTCTAAGAAGTATACTCTTTCATATCGTGTTAAGACCTAGATCTTTTCTGTCCTGTCAATTTTCTCACTTGTTTTTGATATTCGGAATTTTTTTTTGTTTTCATTTTGGCTCAAAATTTTTCGGTTAACTGGATAAATTATAGAAAATGTCAAATCTTTCATTATTAGGACTAAATAACACAGGTCACTTGAACAGCGTTAAAAATACAAATGAATTAAAGAAAGTAGATATTTGCAAAAATTAAGGGAGATACATAAGAAATTTAATAGATTTATTTTAAAGAAAAATGAATTAGACCAGCATGGAAGCACCTGCATAAAATAGGAGTGGCAGGCTCTCCACATTGCCACCTATGTAATTCGGAAGCACATATGGACGCAGCGCATTTAGGTGTGTGTTCGCACTTGTTGAACATAAGAGATACCACGTCGTCCAAATCGGAATCTTATTGAACTGAAAGATCTCTAATGGCAGAAGCCGACAAAGAGACGTATTATTTGAAAAATAAAATGAAAGAATGGAAACATATCCATATTTATGCAGAGTGTTTCAGGATTAAGTGGCCAAAGTACAAAAATAAACTAAGGTTCTCAAAACAAGAAAAAAAAATCCTTTGTAGGTATATCCGCAAACGCGTTGTTTAGGAGATATTCACACCTAAAGAGTTTCGTTTTTATAAATTACTTCTTTATATGAACGGCACTGGATATGTGTTATTGTTTTACAAGATTCAATTATCCTTCTTCGTAAGGAAATAAGGTCATTGACCGTACTTGCTCAATCATATCCCATATCCCAATCAATAAATTGGCTGTGCAGGATCAGTGCTTTGTCTTGCACATTCTCCAGACCTGACATCAATGGATATTTTTGTTTGGAGTGACATTAAACAAAAAGTATATGCAAGTCCATTGGCCGGACCTTAATTCCTTACGAAGAAGGACAATTGAATCTTGTGAAACAATAACACATATCCAGTGCCATTCTGCTACTGCTGCTGTTGAAGAAGGATACCGAGCCTGTCTTAATGCTCAAGGAAATCACTTTGAACAACATTTAATATGAATGTTATTGTTTACATTTAATTAATAAGGTAGTTAGAACAAATAAATCGTTTTTTTTTCTTTCATGTAGCGTAAATAATTCATTACAACGAAAATCTTTGGGTATGAATACTCCTAAACAAAGCATTTGCGAACATATCTTCAGTGGATTTCTTTTTCTTGTTTTGAGGTCCTTAGTTGATTTTTCCAGTTTTGCCACTTGACCCTGAAACACCCTCTATTAAAAAAGATAAAACATAATGGAACGGTGGTGAAAACGTTTCAGTGAAGTGAAAATGTGGAAAATCTTGAGAAAAAAAATTGGAGAATATAATCAGATTGAGAATTAATTAATAAGTGATTAAATAACATCGTGACACGTACTTCACCGTTGCGAAACTATCGACCTTATAAGATCATAATTATTCATTAAAATATGATTTTAGTCACGTTAATAAGTTAGCTTAAACATTAATGATTCTGTTCTACTTACCATCTCAAAAAGTTCATCAGCTGGTTAATGGGTCCACTGTGACGATCTTGGGAGTTTGAAAATGTCTATTTCAGTTGAAAACTCGATACTTTCCCCAATTAAATATTTCATGTACAGGTAAGTGAAAGTAATTTTATAATTCTACTCTGAATATCAATTGAGTCTGCTTTAAGAGTTGATAGAAAAAAAATGTTGTAGTTATATATGAAAATAAGGAGTAAAGAATGAATGAATGAAAAATTCCTTATTACTTAATGTATACAATTACAGGTCTGGCTCTATTATAAAAATTGTTAAATAAATAAAAATCAATAATAATAAATTACACAAATATTGAAATGAGTCGGAGAAATATCCTTTTTTTCATATAAAAGAAAAAAATATATAAATAAAATATAATAATGAAAAAAGAAAAAGATAAGACAACTTTAGAACATTATAAATAAAAAGGTAGGAGCACTTTGAAGTGGGAGTAAGTAATGGAAAATAACTTTCGAACAATTAATAACAATTGAAAATTAATAGGAGCAAAGTAATTAAAAATAAATTTCTTTCTAAAGTAGTGTTAAAAACATAAAAGTATCTTAAACAAAAACTTTTGTTATCAGACGCTTTGTGATTGTTCACTTCTATATTAGTTGGAGAATTCAGATGCCATTTGAACTGTGTTATCAAATTATAACTTGGACTCCAATCGACAGTGTATATATTTCCGATACGAGGTGGGTAGTTCACCCTTGTTTAACAGGCAATTATATACTACAACTTGCCTAGTAATTAACGCATAAATTATTTCGCTCTGTGATGTAGTTTATCCTTGAATGCAATGGACAATTCAATGCTAGCAGAAAATTTAATTATCTAGTTTACACTTGTGGTACACGCCATTTATAATTTGTTTATGAATATTCTTTTCTTCATTTGTTTATGAATATTATTATAATAAGTGACCTTATTCCCAATAAAATAGTTAGGTTTAAATTTAATACTCAAAGGTCGATTAAGGAAAAGTTGTAAAGATATATATATATATTTTCGGTTGGCACTACAGACCATGAAGATCTTTTGCTGCGAGATGTGGTCTCCTTACATTGGTATGTTGCTTTCGGGAGCTCAGATATTATGAGGGGGTAATCCAACCTCACGTTGCTACGAACCATGGTCTCCATGGTGCACCGGCAGGCCACCCATAGAGTCATAGCCTATCCCTTTGGGGCCAATCTGGCAGTGTCCTTCCCACCGACTCACTCTGGTTCAAGGACAGTGACGAATCGGTCTTGATCCATGGATATATATATACCGGGAGTATTACTGATGACCCTAGACCGTGTACTTAAATCGGGAATCGGGATGTGCTTAACCAGGATGTTAGTAGCCCCCCCCCTCCCTGAGGTCGGTCCATGGACGGTCTGTTTCGGGGAGGGAAATATGGGTCCTCGTGCGCCTGCTGACTCCAAGCAGCCGTAATCTATGGATCTAGACTGATTTGTCACTGTCCTTGAACCAGAGTGAGTCGGTGGAAAGGACACTGCCAGATGGATTGGCTATGGAGTTACGGGTGGCCTGCTGCTGCACCATGGAGACCATGGTTCTTAGCAACATGAGGGTGGGTGACCCCTTACTGGCTATCTGAGCTCCCTCAAGCAACAAAGGTCTATAAGGAGAATCTCACGCGGGCCAAAAATCTTCATGGTCTGTAATGCCAACCAGAAAAAAAAAAATATATATATATATATATTTATATATTATATATTATATTATTAATATAACATATATTTATATATTATTAATATATTTATATATGCCAACCAGAAAAAAAAAAAATATATATATATATATATATATATATATATATTTTTTTTTTTCTTGTTGGCATTACAGACCATGAAGATTTTTGGCCCGCGTGAGATTCTCCTTATAAACCTTTGTTACTTGCGGGAGCTCAGATAGCCAGTAAGGGGTCACCCAACCTCATGTTGCTACGAACCATGGGACTTTTACGAGATCTAATACAGCGGTTGCACTGCTGCAGTTACAGTACCTTTACAGGAGCAGCATATCTTTATACAACGTCCGTATCAGACCTTCTGAAAGACCCAGTTATCATTGACCTTAGTAAATTTAATCGCTGTTTTCTCTTAAATTATGTGTCTAATTTAAGATTGTGTACTTAGAATTTAATTATCTTGAACATTTTTTGACTAATTCCTTCTCATTCAATAAAAAACGTCACCACCTTAATAAAACACCAAACTCCGTTTTCGTTCAGAATGCGTCGAATTAACTTTTTTGTTGAGAATTTTTTGTAGATTCATCTCCACAGTTTGGCCATTACGAAATGAGACACCCAGTTTGTATATAGTTGTATATATATACCTATATATATATATATATATATATATATATATATATATATATATATTTTTTTTTTGTTTTAAATTTTGTTATATACCTATGTTTAATAATTAACACTCATATAAAGATTTTAAAATGGCTTCTAAATTTTTAATATTTTATTGTCCAATAAAAATATAAATACTTCATCGTCCATTATGTCTATGCACTGATAATTATCCTGCTATAACCTATTATTCTAAAATTTTGTATCATAAACTATTTATTAAAGCATTTAATATTTTTAAAATCTATTTTATTTTTTAATTTATTCATGAGATTTACAACTGTATAAGTTAAAAAATATATCTAGTAAATGTGCACACGAAAATACAATTACATGAGAACGCTTGTTGAGAAACTACCCATTGGTAGCACTCTAATAATATATTTACATAAATAGATCACGAGACCATCTTCTTTTCAGATGTCTTGCAGGGTTATCTAGTATCGAAGAGGAAGCAAGGTTTGAAACGAGAGGGTTCGGACGGTTTTGAAGTTTGTTATAGATAGGTATCTGAATTGGACTAAATCGGAAATATATGGTGCGTTAAGGTCGTTATGAATGATTTTATTTGTGATAAAGTAAGGAGCATTGAGGATTTTACGAAGTATTTTGGATTGTAAGGATTAGATACGAGAGGAATTCGATCGGCTAGAGGAGCCCCATGCTCAATTTCGTAAGTTCAAATCGGCCTTATTATAGTCATGTGTATGAATCTTTTGTAATATATAGAAATTTTAGAGCGTTTCTCTAGTAAGTGCTGGAGTACTCGAAAACAAAATCTATTTCTTACTTAACAATTAAAATGTTTACGCACAGGCAAGACAAAGTAAATATTTTCTATGATGTCACTTCTTCTTCAGCTCATTCCGCTACGACATTTAAGAATATGTAGATTATGTCTATTGCAGATCCGCCTTATATCCTCTTTACTGGGGGGAGGGAGGAGGGCAAGCCATTACCGGTTCTTTCTTCCGAAACCGTAATCACGAAAAAGAAATATACATGAGGACAATAGCGGCCATAATTCACGGTCCCTGGAAGACTTCAATTTGTAGAGGACCCTAATTTAGGGACGGAATTGGCCAAAGGTCACATATGAAGGGACAATTAGAACGGCCATCATGTCCTTCGCTCTGGCTTCTTTCTTTGTTAACTCCCCTCCCTCTCTCTTTCTCTCTCTCACTCTCACTCTCGCTCTCTCTCATCTCCTCTTTACTCTACTTCTTTGAACCCTTCTTCCACTTTAAATACATTTCTCTAACCCTTAAACGTATAATGCAAATTTATATTTTTATGTATTGCTACTCATTTTAAAACAACTCTATAGTTTCTTGTACTAGAGTTGTTTTAATAATAATAGTTATTTTGGAAATAATGTGAGCGTGTTATTAAAGCCTTAAAGAAGAGTTTATTTAACTTTAAATTTATTTTCAATTTAAATCAATTTCTTTATTTTCTTTCTATATTGGATTACTATGCTTCTAAATTTTCTATCACTATTGAAGTAAATCAGTATTTTAAACTTCACTTGAAATACAATATTTGATACATCATACTTTGCCGTTTTCAATTAAATATTTGTTGAAAAAATATTTAACAATGTACAATATATATTTGTATATAGGTATGACTGTGTTTTTATGTTTTTAATTTACTTATCTTTAGTTTAGTTTATTTTTTATTGTACATAGTTCTCTTTTTATTATTATTTAGTTATTATTTTACTTTTGTTAATTTTGTATATTCTGTATATATGGTGTGAATGTGTTCATTTATCACTATAATTATTTTCCACGAGACAGAATATTATATATCTGAATAAAAAAAAAATATATATATACAGGTTGTCACATAAGTAGTGAGTAATATTTATAGCGATGATAGGAGATATCAAGAGCTAAAAAAAAGTCCATACAAACAATGTCCAATTTTCGTCAGAAAAGTAGGATATTTAAGTTTTGTGTTTTTTAAAATGTCTCGTTTTTTGTTGAATAAGAAACGATAGCTAAAAAAAATTCTTAATTTAAGTAATTAACTATTTGTCTTTAGTAAACTAGATAAAATTTAATTTAAATTAAAGGTACGGTATTTCATTATTAAAATTATTCATAGAGAATTTTTGAGCGGATAAATTAAGGTTAGTTCTCTTTAAAAAAAAAAGACTTTTTTTTTTTAATAATTCTTCAAGTATACTACAGGAAACCTCCCGCGTTTAATAAGCTTCAAGTCTGTATGAATTAAATTCAGATTTATAAAGAAAAAAGTTGAGATTCATCTCAGCTTGTGTGAAAAAAAATAGCCGATTTTATATCCAGTCACTGAAGTGCCAGTGATTTTATTATAAATGATCACAATAAATTATTGGAAAGTTTTACTATATTTTGTTTGCCATGACTTGGGGTGTATAAAAATAAATATAAATTGATAAATACGCTTTTTATTTCTAAACAGAAATTGTTATTAATATTGATTTTTCGATTATTAATCATCTTAAGTGATAATGAAACTGTGTTTTTTTCATTAAGATCTCCGTATTTATAAGTGAATAGATAACTATTTGAAGTCCTAATATTTACATTAAAAAAAAAAACAGATGATTGCTTCAATTATTTTCATGAAACATTAATATTACAATTAAGATCATTTAGTTCGTCACTTATAAATATGGATCAATTTCTAAAGGGGACCCTACACGGTCAATCGGAATTGCACTAATGACGTTCCGAATTGTCGTGTAAGGTAGTGAATGAAGTACTGATGGTGGTGCACTGCGGATTTCCGAACATCCGGAAATCAAAGGTTCATTCACGAGAAGTGGAGGGGAGACTGAGGTAAAAGTAGTGGGGAGACTAACCATACTGCTGGGTAGGTTAGGTTACCTAGGCCTCACAACTATTATAAATTTTTGATTTTCATTATATGTAAATAGTTAAATAATTGTTCATATCCCTTGTTTATAATTTTAAACCATCTTCAACTATTTCTTTTAAATAGTCAAGTGGGCAACAAATTAAAAAAAAAAAATGAGGGAACTTCACAATTTACTTTAGGAAAAAAAAAAACTTTATCGTTGTGTATATTTATCAGTTCTTTTCCCATTTTCCTCAACAAATTTATTAATTTCGCAATATCATTCCTTAATTTTTGTAGGTAGTAGACTTATATTTTACTAACTTTCGTCAAAACGATTTTCTATGAGACTAACCTAACTACTAGATAGGTTAGTTTACCTAGGTCTCGTTATTAAGTAAATCATTTCATAAAAGTAAATAGTTGTTTATATCCCTAGTCTATATTATTATTAACCATTTTCAACTATTTTTTCTTTAAATAGTCAAGTAGGCAATAAATTGGAGAGAAAAAAAAGTGGAAACTTCACAATTTACTTATAGAAAAAAAATCTTTAACTGTTGTGTTTATTTGCCATTAATTTTTCCATTTTTCTTAACAAATTGATTATTTTCGCAATACTTTTCATTGATTTTTGTAAGTAGTTGACTTATATTTTGGACTAACTCGATTTTCAGGCACTAGGAGGTAATTATTATATCTCCGTTTTTCTCTTGATGCCCAATATTATAAATGACAATGTCCAAATAAGCATATCCATGCTGTTTCTTTGTTTACAACTGCGCTAAATTGGTCAGCAACGATCTAACCTAAATCAGCAACGATAAGTAATGATCAGTAATGATTGAACGTGTAAGGGTCTTCATGATCAAAGCGATAGCAGGCAATCTTGGAACTTCTTGTGACGTTCATTCATGAATTACCGTGTAGGATTCCCTTAAATAGTGATCTGGGTAAGAGTAACAGTTTAATATAATCACTTACATAAAAAATATTTGAAAACTCAATATTAAAAAACAAACTATAAATGAAAATTGTTTTAATTATTTATATTACAATTATTTTTAGAATAATACATCCAAGGTCATGAAAAAAGAAATACTTTGTAATATTTTTTTTTGTCACTTTTGATGAAAACTGTTTTGGTTATTACAAAATTAAATTAAATAAACTTATTAGTTTTAAGCACTAAAAAAAGTTTGTGTAAATGATAAATAAAAAAGCCAATCTAAAACTGATATATGTTGGAATGAACAGATTGAAGTTCTCTATTACCGATAAGTTGCACATAATTGTTTAGTTTGTTTGAACTGTCCTTTAGGGCAATTGGCGATTACTTATAATTGAAACCAATAAATAACTAAAAAAGATGGTTCCCATTAACTTTAAATCGGGGATGAGACAATTCCGGAGGGACCCAGAGACCCATAGCGGAAGGGTTAGAAGCTGTTCTGGTCTAGCCGCAAATCCTCGAGGGAGGTTACCACCACAGACTCCAGATCGAGCTGTAACAGAAGTTACTGAGATTAACAAATGTCTAACCTTAGCTCCATCCATTTTATTCCTTTATTTTTTTAAATATATGGATCATATAATCCTTTAGTCCCAATATTTTTTTTCTCGTCGCTATTTTTTATGAAAATATCCTGAGATATTAAGAGCTGAGACATCCTGTATATAATATGTACATATAGTATAATAGAAGAGAAAATAAGTTGTGGCGTTCATTAAAAAAAAAAATGTAAAAATAAATAAATTATATTAGTTTTATTTTCTCTCTACGTTTCGGCCCAAAGTCCAGGCCTTCATCAGGACTGGTCAGACGAAATATTCCGTCGGATAATCGGTTGTCTTACGTCCATAAGACGTTGCTTGTCTTACGGAATCTTTCGTCTGATCAGCCCTGATGAAGACCTGAACTTCGGAAAATAATTAAAATAAATATAATTTCCAATTTTTCGTAAAGAAGCCATAACTTCAACATTATAAGGTTATTACATGTAATATGGTTTGTTACATTTTTCTACTCTAATTACCTTTAAAAAATCCTCTATAATGAAACGAATAAAATTTTTTTATAAATATTTATATACTTATATATCTTCCTTATTTATTTACATAATGATCGATATGTAGTTTTGAGTTATATTATACAATATAGTAAATATAATATAATATAGAAACTGTGTAATGGGTAGACTATCTATTTTATTTTTCAAATATAAGCGTTATTGAAGAGTAAGTTTCTGTATAGGTAAAAAAAAAAAAATGTTTAAAACTGTTTAGAGCCTAGAATAATGAATCATTATTTGTTCTTTAAATGGTGATTTTTCATTGAAGTCGTCTTTCACCATTATTTATAAATTATTATAATTAAAAATTTTAAGCTTTTCTATTACAGACCTGAAAAAAAATCTTTAATCTCTTGTTACTACTTTTTATACTGCTAACAAAATTTGGTTGGAGGTTTGAAAATAAAGGAATATCAGTTGTCTTGTTATGGGTACCAGCTCTTTGCGGAATTTTAGTGAATGAAAAAGCTGACCATCCAGCCAATTTAGCAAGAAGTGGAGGAGAAGAAGAGGAAGTGACTAGAGTGAAATATATCACTTTAAAAGACTGGGTATACCAATCAAAGAAAAAACAACTGTCAGAGTGGGAAATCGATCTGATAATTAAAGAGTGTAAGCTGAAAGAATAGAAATCTAATTGCGATAAATGGGTCACTAGCACCAGAAGTTCCAGGCGTGAGGAAATTATACTGTTCCGTCTTAGGATTGGGTACAGCCAGTTCACATATAAGCTATCTTTTTAGAGGTATAGAAGCTTCTACTTGCAAAAAATGCAATAATACACCTCAAACTGTGAAACAACTTCTGGTAGATTGTCCCCGATTCGAAAGCCACAAAAAAAAAAAAAAATTGATCTAGGAAAAACACTAAAAGATATTCTACAAGATAATGGAGAACGAGTCTATCGTTTTTAAATTTTTAAAGATTATAAATTACTATAACAAAATGTAAACTATAGAAAACGGCAATGGAGCTTTAGGGTAGAGTTGAAAAAAAAAAAATCTAAATTAGTTATTTCAAGTTGAAATATTTTTTTAAGTTAACAATAAAATTAAATAAAATACAGAGATAATGGTGTCGAATTACCCAACATGAATTTTCTCGTTTGAAGAGACGTTTTAGAACGTTGTTATTCAACTGGATTCTAACTAATTTCGAAATCAGTGGGCCTCGAGTGATGTTATATAGCCGGGGGTCTCTTTCCTCAGACCTCGTTGCATAATCAGCTTTCGCAGAAGAAACAAAGTCCCTCTTCTTTTTTTTTTTCCTTCACATTTCACCCTCACAGCCGAAAAGGGCTTATTGGATTTAGGAAGGGAATAATAGAGGACGAAGAACGAACCAAGATCAAACGGACTGGGAGAGAACATGGTAAAGAATAATCCGGCTAACCGTAAAGCAAGAGGTTAACTACATGGAAATTGTGTTCATCTTTGTGGCCTAGCATTACAAATGGCCTCATCGGATGTGGTTCGGCTCCCCTTTAAATAAACATTAGTCGGTTGAGTCGGGGCCTGTTCATGAGCTCCGGTGAATTATGCCGAATAGCGATGAAACGTCGGTGAATATTACCTCGCCTGGCGGTTTCGTACGGATGATATGTGGATATGACCTCATCGAAATTTAATCCTGGCCTTTATCTTTTATTTATTATCGCTCGAGCATGCATAGGCTCTCTTCTGTTGAATATGCCCGCAATCATCAGCTTTAGCGCTCCTTCGATAATGCATCACATGGTTCCCTTCCGTGAATTACAGTCCCATGTATTTGAAAGGATCAATCCGTACTTTAACCTGTTTATGAAGTAATAAAATTTTGTTCAACTCGTTTCACAATTATAAGTAATATCATCACACCTTATGTAATAATAAAAGGAAATAACTTTTAACTGATTTTATTTATTCCGACAAAATGTTTCATAACGTATTTTAAAATAATGAAACAAAAGAGATATTTCCTCATACCCAGTTGACTGGTTAAACTCAACCGGAAGGCACATATGAAACACATAAATATCTAATCGATACCACACCTTTATTATACAATATAATCACATTCCATTAAATAATAATCTTTTAATACGAAGATTTTTTTTAAATACACTATTACTTATAACATTGTGTCACAACTTGGACAGTGGTTATAGTTATCTAAGGGTTCATTCACACGATATTTAAATAAAATAATAGTAATAAATAAAATATAATATAATCAAAGTTATAATAAAAAAGGATCGAAAAAGGGATCGAATAAGAAGTCGACTGTTCTTCATCATTGGTAATGAATAGTCAGGACGCAGTCATTTTAAGAATTTTATTGTTGTCTGTATTATTGTTGGCGACAACAATATAAATTTGAAAATGACTGCGTCTTGACTATTTATCACCTACAATAATACAAAAGTATATACAATAAAAACAAAATAAACTTAAAGATAAGTAAAGTAAAATATAGAGTTATATACACCATTTACAATCGGAAAGGGGAACTCCGAACCAGACTTATCCAGGAGATCCCTGCGCTACTCTCTCCACCCCTTCACTGGCACTAAGAGTCATTGAATACGCTAATACACTCATTTCTTGAGTAGAGAATTATAACATTGCCAGAACTCTAATATATAGGAACATATTACAAAAGGTCCAGGGTAAGTTCCAGGGTAATTGCGATATTAAGGTCGTGATGAAGGGCAATATTGTTTACATAAAAAAGGACATAATCATAATAATTATACCATATTATACCATAATCAACCATAATTATTATTTTTCATTTGAAAAAAACATAGATAAATTTGCATGTTTCCAATGTTTTTTTCTTCTCTTGCAAAAAAAAAAAATCAGTGCAGTACCATTAGTGGTTTTTAAGTTGTTGGAAAATAAAAATGTTAATACTTTTTACAAAAAAATATTTAAACCCACTTTGTTCATTCGGGAAATATTTGTGTTAATAGTGCTCTCCTAAAAACATAAATTAAAACAATACAATAAAAATATCTTATCGGACATGATTCTTATGGATTTCGCAGATTTTTCATTTTGTAGGAAATTCAGGAAGCTTTTAAATACTTATAGGTTTAATGAGCCACAAATTGTATACTTTTTTAGTTGCTCTCGAATGAAATTCTGATTTCAGCGTTTCAATAAGTTATCTCATATTTAATGGAAATGAGAAACCGAATAGTTCGATTTAAAAATAGTTAAGGGTGGTTTAGAAATATTAACAATTTGGAAATTGTAGTCTAAAAAAATTCAGGTATAAGACTATTTCCTTAATTGATTTATTTGAATACAATATGAAATATACAGAGCATATATATATATATATATATATGTGTGTATATATATTCCATTTATTATCCTAATTCCATAAAAAAAATCTACGATCTTTAATAAGCATTATAAGAGTAAATTCTGCATTACTGACCGGTGTTTATAACTGTTTAGTTCAGTTGTTGATAACTGTTATTTTAACTGTTTTATTATATTCTTGGAACGGTTCCTGACGCTTGGCCTTTATTTGACGAAGTCGAACAGTCAATTACCATCCCATATATCACTAATTGACGATGAGATAATTGAACAGAGACAATGGAGCAACACATTCACACCCGTCTTGTTCACATTAGCCATTGTGATTAATCCAATGACAATTATTCACCTGGAACGTGTAGCAATAGCAGTTGGAATGTGTCCGGTCATTATTGGATGCTCCTCTGATATGGCGCATAATTGTTGCACTGTAATTTCCTCATTGTTGCCTTTGTCTTCTAGACAATTATTGCCTTCATGTAGCGTTTGATGTATTTTTTTTTTATATTTATCTTAAACTCCATTTATTGTTCATTTGTACTTTAATTTAAAATTTTTATTAAAATAATTAGCCGTATTTCTATTAAAATTTTCCTACATGAGACTGATCGTATCATTTTTATAATTGCTTTTCTAACACCAAGGTCATTTTATTAAAAATTAATATATTTAAATATAGTACGATTAAAAATCGTATAAACTGAATCAAATAAAAAATTTCGAGGAAAAGGACTTTAAAAATTAAATTATACTCTCAATCAAGCAAATTCCTAACACATTACTTTTACTCTCCGACATGAAACTTTCCCACTTGTTAGCGAAGAAAATACTTAAATTCTAAAGATAAATATCTTATACTAACTTTTGATAGAACAATGGTATGGGATCTACATATTAACAAATACGTCCCTAGCAACCTTGTGAGAAACTACTTACAAGGTAGATATGTAAGCATTATAGGTAGTTTGGACGAGATTAAGAAAACCATCCAGAGGGGATGTCCGCAGGATTCTGGTCTGTGGAATTTAGTTTTATGTGAGCTTTTTGGGGTGAGGAGAAGGGTAGCGATTCCCTGCAACAGCATATGTTGACGACTTGGACTCTATGGTGGCATATGTTAGCAGACCCGGGATTATACAACTTAATAGATACATGGCGAGTAGAAGGATGGCTACTACCAAAACCTAACCAGTTTTTTTATTGCCTGAAAGGACACATCCTGTTGTTTTGGAAATCCAAGGAGAAGCGATTCGTCTCAGTGAAATGGTAACCTACGTTGGCATAAGATTTAGAAGAAAGTCTAATATAACGCATCGCCTTGACTACCTATGGCAAAAAGGATGACAGTTGTCCTAAATGGTCTCAGTAGTTTTTGAGGGACTTTCTGGCCTACTCAGTGACCAAGACAATCAACAAAAAGTAGTATCTCTGCTCTCTCCTCCTGAACCTTCCTAACAGAAAAAAGAGCAAGGTGACATCTATTCAGAGGACGGCTGTGCTGTTGGCCATCAGTATATCAAAAACTTTGTCTCATGTGGACTTAGCATAACTCTCTTTCTCCTTCTGCAAAAATATTTGGTCAGATACACCTACAAGATAAAAGGATCGGCAGGGATTCAGGAGGATTGAAGAACAGCCTTATTGATGGAAGAAACGTTGGGAGAAGCCACCATCGAAGAACTGAACAGGCGGTGGGTCACTGCCACCAAGGACGCTACCCTAAGGAAGTATTTCCCCACCGTACAGTCTTGACTACCAGGTGATCAATCTGACAATAGTGTCTCCTCAAAAAATTCCTCACTGAACATGGAAGTTTTTCTGCGAAGTTAAACAGTCTCGGACTGTACATCAATCCTCTTAACTCCAGTTGCGGTGTTCAGTGCTGGGCAGTGAACCAGTGGAAAATTTAGTTTTATTTAAATAATAGCTATTATATGCTTTAAACTGTATTTCTTTCTGTAGTGGAATCAATGCGGAAGGTATAACGGTTACTCCGGTTATTTGATTTGTTGAATTTTCAGAGATTGTAAGTGTTAAAGCCTTGATGGTCCAATATTTTACTTTTTTAGTTTCGGCGTGAGTTTTCTCTTGAAACGTCTTTTATTCAAGATTTAATTCTCAACGATATATGATAGACTTCGAAATCTAGGCGATTCTGCAAACAATAGAAATTGTGAGGAACTTATGCGAACCCTACTTATCGATTTTTTTTTTTTTTTTTGATTTTATGTTTTTAAGTTTCTCCTTATTTTTGTTTTCATCTCAATATCTTAAAATAAATGGACTAATAAGGGATTGAGCTCGATATGATAAATGATCTATGTTTATGAGATAAGAATGACAGAGTGCCGATATGGATAAGATGACAGGTCCAGGTAAGGCTTACGAATATTGATGAAGAGATGCAGCGGTCATTTATAAGCCCCTTCCCCGTATCAGCTGCCCACTTCATCATTTGTTACCTCGTCTTATTAACTGTCCGCCTTATACCCCTCCGCGTGGAGAACTAATTTAATAGCTTTATCCTGTACGCGTAATTTATGAAAAAAAGAACTTTTCTCAACTTCAAACAACGCGAAGTTCAGCCAAATAATAAAAAAAAACATTATAAAATGTTTGTAAGGAAATTGTTTTTATTTTTGATATTCCTAAGAACTCTTACACCCCTTCTTCAAATTAGATAACGACACAGCAATTCTATCTTCCCTAAGAAATCCGAGTTTTGCATCTATTGGCTTTGAGTACGAGTGACGCGGCTGGGGGAGAAGCACTGGGATCTCCTGGAGTCCTGGTTTGACTTCCATGTTTGGGAGATAAAACACGATTTAGAGTCCCCTGGATGGATGTAAATATTGTATGTAGATGTGAATGTGCCTTATTTATTTTAATTTAATTTATTTTTTATTATTTCATTTTTTTGTACACATGTACATTAATTTTCTTATTTTATTTTCTATATTTCTTTTTCATTATTATCTTTATTTTAGCTATAATATGTATGTACATATTGTGTGAATTATTAACGTAGCTCTAATATTAATGCCATCTGATAGGGCATAATGTATTAATTTCCAATTTACAAAACAAAAAAAAAATGTTCTTGAGAACCATTTTATCTGACATTCTAAACTTAGTTGCTCCTAAATGAAAAATTAAAGTAAACGAGTAAAAAACTCACCTAGAGACACAAATTCAAGCTAATTATAATTAGAAAAAGTCCAAACACACAGCCTTATAAAGCTGCATTGATATAAGCCTTACTGAAAAACAAAGCAAAAAAACATGCATACCTATATACACTGTTTACAATCAGGCGAGGAAACTCCTAGACAGGCTTGTCCCAAAAACTATGGAGGGAAAATCTGGACTCCAGGAGTACCCTGCGTTAATCTCTCAACCGCAACACTGGTACCGAAGCCAGCGGAGATTAATCTAGAGCACGTTAACCACATACAATATTTAAAATTAGGGGTGTGTATTTTTCGAAAATGTATAATGATTACACGCCCCAAATTGTGCATAGATGAATGAATCAGCATCAATACGATTGTAGGAATATTAATAGAAAAGAGCCTTTTATTCCATCCAAAATTCCATCGTTGCCCGCTCTGCTACTTTCTGGAATTCCCTCCCTTTTAATACCCGGCATGTCCCCTCCTTAGCCCCTTCAAACCCCTTCTATTCCAACTCCTTTTTTTTCTTCTGAGCCGCTTGTATATATCTACTTATACATAGGTACTTGTGCCATGTTGGCATGCTGGTTCTGTTCTACAATATTTTTTTTTTCTCTTGAACTTCCTTTATTTATTTTCTTATATATGTTATAATTTTTACTTAGATATAATACATAAATATTTATTTCTTTATCTTTTACTTCTTACAATATCTCATTTTAATTGCTGCTTATTTATCAGAGGAAATTATTTTTCATTTATTGTTTTTCCTCCTACATTTTTTATTTCTTTATTATTATTTTTTTAAATCTAAATCTAAATTATTTTGTTTTATTACTTATTTTATGTAGTTCTAAGTATTTTGTGAATAGTTTCATTGTTTGATTTTGCATATATTATTAGTATACTTAAGTTTTTTATGTCACTATTATTTAATGTTATAGTTCTGGCCAGAAGTAATATATTTTTGTCTGTATTAATGTGTTCTTAAGGGAGTTCTTCACAGATGTTTTTCTATTTCTATCACTCCACTAGCTCAGAATTCTTTAGTAATAAAACATAAATTTGATTTTGGAATTTCTTAGTGGTACAGAAAGAGAAGAATATTTCTAAAAGAAAGATATTAGAAGCCATGCATATTGCACAGAAGTTAGATAATGCTGTTAATACAGATATTTTTTTTTTTAATTACCTATACCATAAAATAAGTTAGGAATAAAAAATCCTCAAGGTAGTATCTTTGGTCCTATCCTTTACACAGTTTATACATTTGACGTCCCAACCCATCCTGATACTGTCATAACCACGTATGCTGATGACATATGTATCCTATCTGTTAATAATGATCCATCAACTGCATCCCAAACTCTCCAATCACATATTTCAAACCTTGAAGAATGGTGTGAAAACTGGAGAATTAAAATAAATCCCATAAAATTACCTTTACCATGTGTCGCAAACCTATGACCTGTAATACAGTATCCTATAATAATATCCCACTTATCCAAGTCGAACAAATCCGTTACCTAGGACTCCACCTGGACAAATGACTCACATGGAATCCTTATATAAGACTGAAACGACAAGAAACCGCTCGACGTTTCCAAATACTCCAACACTTACTAGACAAACTTTCTAAGCTTTCAATCAATTACAAGCGACTCATATATATGACAACAATAAGACCTATTTGGACTTACGGATTTGAGATTTGGGGCTACTAAACCATCGAATTCCTCTTGTATCCAATCCTTACAATCCAAAATCCTTCGTAAAATCCTCAACGCTCCTTACTTTGTCACGAATAAAATCATTCATAAAGACCTTAATGTTCCATATATTACCGATTTGGCCCAATCCACATACCTATCCTTCCATAAAAAATTGCATAACCATACGAACCCTCTCGTTTCGAACCTTGCTTCATTCTGATAATCTTCCGATATGTCTGAAAAGAAGGTAGCCACGTGATCTACTTGTGTAAATTTATTATTTGAGTGTTATCAGTGGGTAGTTTCTCAACAAGAGATTTCATGTTATTATATTCCTGAGTGCACGTTTACTAGTTGTATTTTTTTTTTATAAGACAGTTGTAAATATCAATGAGTAAAACAAAACAAAAAAAAAAAAGGAATAAAAACAAACTTCTGCAATCAGATAACTATTTTTTTAAAATATTTAACTTAAATAGTCCGAAGGGTTAGGTCTTAATAAAATATATTAATCTGGACTGTACTGTTGCCCTTTTTCAAGATTTGAAGACTAATCCAGACATTAGCGCGCAGCCTAGCGGATAGTGGCTTATTTATGAAAGATATATGGTGTAATGGGTCGGTTTAATAATTTAACTGAGAAGGGAAGAAGTTTTATGATCCGGAATGCCGTTGCTGACCAGCCGGCTACAAATTTAATAACGACTCCGGCCCCGAGGTTGAATAAAACATACGTCGGCTTCCTTCCGCTTGGGATAATACTCTTGGAAATCTTGGGCGGGATGATCGGCTCCTCTAATCCACTCCTTCTACCTCTCTTAGGGAGTGGAGTGGGGGAGGTCCTCCAGCAGTCCATTCCAGAGCCCAGGGATTTTCTTCCTATTTTGGGTAAATCCTCCTTGGATATTTTAACAACCCTTCTTTTTTAAAATTTTTAATTTCAATCCTACATCATTTTCTTTTTCGTATTTATGAATCAGAGGCAACAGATTTTTTCATAATGAATTGAACGAATTCACGGTATAAATTTATCTACACTATGTCTATTGGGACCTGGGGTATTTCAAAATTAATACACAAACCCTTCCCCGGTGAGTTTCCTCAAAGATGGGGAAGATTCGAGTGAAAATTAAAAATGAAGGGAAAGAAGGGGGGGGGGAATTAGTGAATAAAAATGATACTTGTAAAACCTTAAAGAAAAAAAAAACAAATGCATGCACAAGAAAATAATATCAAATAGAAATATTCAATAAATCAAAAATGGAAAATGAAAAATTCCCTTTTGAACGTTTACAATTTATTGTAGTGAAAAAAAGCTATACATTTATACAAAAGTTTAAATAAACAAGGATGAAAAGTTGCGAGAAAAAATAAAACATAAATATAATATCCAGAGGAAATAAAACCAAATTAAACATTATTAACAAAATATATATAAAACCAACTTCCAAATTATAAAAAAAATTAAGAGTAAATAAACAACAGTTCAAAAAAATAAAAATAATTTACAGGTGAAACGAAAATTAACTTAATGTTCAATTGTCTTGGTGATGGTGAGAATAAAAAAACAAAGTTGGAAGTTCCACTTCCAACCCGGTTACCTTCTCAATGTTTAGCTATCAAGTAATCGATGGTGGGGTGGTATCGATATGTATCGATCTCGATCGATTACTCAGCCCAACAGCTGTTGTAAAAAAAATGGCGCTAGGCTGGTGAGTTGAGGTGAACCTGGAGCAGCGGGTGGGGGTAGCCGTCCACTACGTGGATCCAACGTCATCAAAAGCTAGCTCCAGACTGGCCCAAGACCGCATCACGAAAGTATTATGGCACATTTGTCTCAAAGTGTACTTGATTTTCCATTTTCCAGTTTTGATTGATATATTAATTGCATAATTTTAGATGCTGAAGAAGACAGAAATTTCCCGGAACGTTTATTAATAAATTATAATTAAAAACTTAGTGTGATTGATTATTTATTATTTTGAACTAGGGGAAAATAATAGTGAAACAAATATTTGAAGATGATGTCAAAACTAGAAAATGGAAAATCCACTGTATTGTATTTGACCTCATTAAGTATTAATATATTACAATTGTGGGTTGATGGTTGACTGTCGTGAATAATGAACAGTTACAAATAAAAAGACAAACATAAATAATAATATTCATCTTAATATTTGCCGAAGTTTCGAACTGAAGTTCAGGCCTTCATCAGGGCCTAGAAATGAACCAGATAGCAAGGTATGAGAAACATAGACAATGTAGGTAAAAAAATTAAAGTAAAATGAAGTGGATAGAATAGTGATAATAACAAGAACTAATAAATAAATAATAATAACCGTTACGAAGTGATTATTCTATTATACGTTGTCAGTACATTTTGATAGACTTTACAATATCTCAAACTATTCTATTTACAATATCTTAATTTTACTATTTATTTTTATTTCTTATACGATTTCATATTCCTTTTTTTCTGTTTTGCATTCTATTCTAAGATTACCATTTTAGTACTTATGTCACCTTATTTTGATTATGTTTACTTCGTTATTCCAAACTTTGTAACGGTTATTATTATTTATTTCTTAGTTCTTGTTATTGTCATTATTCTATCCACTTCATTTCACTTTAATTTTTTTACCTACATTGTTTATGTTTCTCATTCCTTGTTATCTGGTTCTTTTCTAAGCTCTGAAGAAGGCCTGAACTTCAGGTCGAAACGTCTGGGAATGTTAATATAAATATTATTATTTATTTTTGCCTTTCTATTTTTTACTGATCAGCCCAACCATCCTTCTCTTCATTAATAATATTTTATATTACTGAATAAATAAATTTTAAAAAGTATTAATTAGTTTTATTTTATTCCTGTATAACCTTATTATAAGACTAATATTATTTAATATTATTATTTAAGACTTTTTTGAGTGGCGAAGCTCAGTGGTAGCGTACTGATCTTCCAATGCTTAAGGTCACAGATTTGAATCCTGACAGAAAAAAATATTTATTCTTTTTCATCAACCGTGGGGCGATCCTGGGGAAAGTGCGTACCTTTATTTAATTAATTAATTTAGGAGGAAAACCTGGAGGTTGAGCGTGATCTCAGTCAAATCACCTCGTACAACCGTTGACTCAGAAACAGTATTTTCTCTAAATAGTACTCAATCCGAAACTCTCCATGGGTTGTAATAGTATAGGTTTATTATTAGACTATATTCTTATAGATTTATAGATTGTGTCTATCATATACTAGTTAACTACCGTTATTGTAAACCATATAATCCTTTGCTTGTCACATATACTCTATTTGTCACTTTATTCTTTCTAGTCACACTTATTTCATGTGGTCATACATTTCTATGCATATTTTATTTATTCTATTTATTATCTTATATAATATTATCCCTATGAATTTATATTTATATATAATCTCAATTATATCTGAATCTCATACTATTTTTCTTATAATATTTAATATATAATATATTATGTTGTATTTAATAATATTATTATACTATATTAAATTTGAAATTGTTAAAAAAAGGAAAGGTATCTTGTTAATCGTATTTACTTATTATAAATGGCATAGAACCATATATGCCCGTCTATGGTAGTTCGATACCATATCTACCAACTAAACGAATCATATTCCAGGTAGGACTGTTGGAGTGCTGGAAACTTGTGGAAAAAAGCCCTCGGGCCCTGTAATTATGGGTGTAATTGCCACCTGGAGAGGTATTGACTGAGGAAGGGAGATGTGCCGCTGGTTGTTGACAATGTCCCGGCCAGGAAATGAGCTCACATCGCCCGTGTTGACTCGGCCCGATAGCTCTCTTTTGCCTCGTTTATATCTTTCCTCTGTCGGCTTACCATCTCACCCACTCTTCGGTGTTGGTTTAAATATATTATTTTTATGAATATCTATATTTGATAATTTATTATTTTATATTCTCTAAATTGCAGAAATATTTCCTAATTTTACTGAAAAATCTAAAATATAATAATAACCATATGTGCATTACTACGTTATGTGCTACGTTAAGAACTAGTAAGGATTTAAAATCACAGGTTTGAGTTGAATAAAATAAAATAATATTTTTCTAATCAAGGTTGATAAAACAATACCTAACAATACTTTCAACAGAAATGTAACAGAAGAACGATATGGACCTCAAGCACTAAAAGAAAAAGAAAAAAAGCTGAACCACCCTTTTGCGTTCGAACCAGCGTGACCACTGAAAAATGCCATTACACCAAACGTGGGAGAACAGCGCTCCAAATAAACTGATTGCCATAAAAATGACCTAAAACCATAGAGCAGTTTCTGGGAGAAAGTTGTTCTTACACAACTCAGAATAATACATACAAGGCCCATATGTCAGAAATGTAACGAGAAGACTTTTTACATAGGAAAGTAAACGCAAAGTGGATATAGTCAATAAGGGAAGAAAGGGAAGCTTGGAGAAATGAGGAAAAGATGCTGTATAAAGCCATATATATTCTTTTGAAGAAGGAAGTTTTAAAAATATTTAAACCTCCTTCTTCCTTACTTTATTCACCACCAATATATATAATTATAAATAAATATATTTAAACATAATTAACATTCCAAAGGTCGTTGGCTTTAGAGTTGCACGGAAGGTCGCTGCGGATCTGTGATATCGACTTAACTTAATCGATTTATTGATCATAAATACCAACAAAGTTCTCATTGTACTAAAAGAAAAGAATATAAGCTGAATTTTTAAACCTATTTATTGAGTAAAACACTGTCGCATAATTTTAAAAATATATTAAAAATCAAAACGAAAATTACGTTGACAAAATTAAGAACATAAACATTAAATTCTGTATATCAGAAAATATGAACACAAAAATTACAGGTTACTAGGAACAATTATAATAGAATTATATTAAATTTAAAAAATAATTAATACAAACATCATCACATTAACATCAGCCTCTAAAGGCCTCCAATTTCTTGTCGCTCCAATACAATAACTAGATTGGCATTTTCTGAAAAACTTATGTCCCAGACTGGTACCAGTCATTCCATTTCTTTACATTGTTGAAGTGTTTCTTGGTCATCTTTCTTAGGGATCAAATTAAAAATCGAAACTTTTGTGTTAGTATTAGTTTAGGAATAGGAATATTAGTGGGAAAAAAATGTCGATTCTAATCTTGGAATAAATTGTTTAATTGCTTAAAACATTTCTGCTATATATAGCAGCCCAATAAAGACCATGATTTCAATTATGTTAGTTGCCATTGCATCCATTTCCCGTGAAAAATGTTCATATATTCCGTCAATCATTAGCTTTTGGAACAAAAATTGGACACACACGAGTCACCAAACCAGGAGTGCTCAACCTCTCCACCCCCTCCCCAAGGCCGATGGCGCATAAACCATCCCTCCTAAGATATTTTATTCCTCTCTCCTTCTTAAAAAAATTGCAAACAAAAGTAGAATTTGAATATTCGTAGAGTATATACCATTACACATCCTGTGGCTTGTTTCATAATTCCGCTTGTCTTTCGATTTGAAACTTTTCATTTTGAAAATTCAGAACCCCGTCGGATTCTGCCACCCTCGAAAATTGGAAATCCCGTCAAAAAGTGCCTCTCGTTAATTTTGATTGCCCAACTTCGATAGGAGGGAAGGTCCTCCTCTCCCAAGCGTTGACAACCAACTGGTTTTATGCATTTATTTCATGATAACCATCCATCAAATATAACTACTGTATTCAATCCTTCCATAACGTTCGAAAGTTAAATTTGGACAGAAATTGAACACTTACCTAACTAAACGAATTCATAACTAAGCTTCACGAATACAAAGGACAGCCAATAAACCACATTTTAAAACTTTCAAAACTATAACCAAAACTCAATAGTACATCAGCAATATTGCTCTAGAGATAATGACCTCATACCAACGCACTACAAAAGATTACTTTTTTATTTCTTCTTGGAATATGGGAGAGTAAAAGATTCCTACATTAGCATAGAAATATTTACCAGGACTCGATTTTGTGTCCCATAGGATCTTACATCGAAACCATTGATTGCTCCGCGATAAAGGCAATATGGAGTTAAAAGAGTATGCAGACATAATAATGTGGGTAGGAGCAGACGCTGACATAACAAGAGGAGCAGATAAAGTCCGCTATCGAATGTTTATAATTAGAGTAGCGATGGGGAGGGTAAATAGCCCCGAAGAGTCGAGTATTGTGAGCGACTTATCGCGGCATCTCATTGTGTCCCGTTCCCGCACAATGCCAACCGCTTCATCAAAGCCCGCGTTAATTTTGTTCGGACAATGCCGGGCTTCGGCCTCTTCTTCTCCGCTCCCCGACTTTATCCTCCATTCTATGGCTTCGTCTGTCCTTCGTCAATCGATACCTTGCCAAGATAATTTGTCATCCTTTTAATGAAGTCTTCGTGCTTTGTAGTAACTTTCCAACTTTTTTCCTAACGATTAAGTTATTTTTATGCATTGAATCTTTTTTTTTTTTTTCATTTTTTGAAATAAAACATTCTTTAGGCGCGTTTTTCACTTTTTGTGGAGATTGAAGTAGATTGAGCCGTAAGATCTGTTATATGTAACGCTCGTGTAAAGCCGGCTGGGTTCTACTAATTACAGTGTTTTTGCATATGGATTAAAATATCTCAGAAATTAAAAATCGGACTTGCATATTATTAGAGGGGGATGTTCATCATTTCATCCACTTTGTTATAGTCTGTTATTCAAAATTGTACCTTAAAGCGACGCGGTATCAGAGAAGCGAAAAGGACAACATATTCTCAAAAATCATGTGATAACGAGTTTTATGGTAGATATGGATTAAAATATTTCAGAAAGTAAAAATCGGACCTGCATACTGTAAGCGAGGGAAATGAATCAGAATTCAAATCCTCATTATAATGGTATTTGATGTTGATGTTTTAACTTTTATCGTGTGGTCTAAAGCACTTAGTTTTTCCCTTCATTTTATCCTTTTCATGTAAATTGAGATTTATAAAATTATTTTGCTATATTGATTTAAAATTATTGTTTAAACCTCTATTTATCATTGTTTGAATTTATTGGATATGGACTTTTTTTTTGCCTCTTGATTTTCGCAGTTATTCTTCTCGCAGCCTTGTGACTGTTCTAGGCGATAAGCTGTAATCGTTTGGTTCTCTTCTTATATAGATGATATCCAGGAAGCACATGTTTTATAATTGATCACAACCACTCCTTCTTCGTCAGGATGTTTGGCAACCTTTTGCATAAAACTCTATCCTGTAGTTGTTTTTTACGGGATAGGGTTACTAGTAACTTGAATCCGTTTATATGGATATACACATAAACCATATATATACACATATAACATCGGTAGTGGAACAGCAGTGTGAACTAACTATAAAATACTTATCTGAATTCAAATGCGGTCCAATTGGATTTAGATGATGTTGGCATAACTAATAAAAAATGTAAGAGAGCTGTGGGATAAACCAGGATTTATATTGGAAGAATTCACTAACTTAGATCAATATGTACTGTTTGTGTTATCACGTGGAAATATAGAACGTAATATAGATCATTAAATACTATTTGTGTTATTAAGTAGAAATATAGGACACAAGCAACACATGATGTTCTAGAACTTCTGATAATTACTTAATTCAATATTTATACAGAATGTTAGTATAACTGAAATTGGAGGCAAATATTATAATTTGGTTATCTTCAGGTGATTGTGAAACAAAAGCATCAAGCCTCCCAAAGCAGTCCCGCTGTTTAACCTTGCAGTTCAGTTCCAATTATTTAAGCGAACTTCATCTCATTGTGTCTGTGTGGTATTGAAATAACGTCTTCTGACAATTGATATGGGGTCGTAAAAAATAAAATTATTTATACCAAGCTAAATTATTTGGAAAAATTTCATAATGCAAAGTCATAAGAGCATATATATTGTAATATGTATATCATTAATCATCAATAAATGATCATGATATTGTTTTGTAGAAAATAAAGTGGTTTATTTTATACTTCACTTTCAATAACAAATAAACAGTTTAAAAAAGTAACGCGATAATTTCGAATAGAAGTTTTTAAAAGAAATAGATGTTTTAAGTATATACATATAAGATTAGTATTCTAGATCATAAATAAGAACTGGGCAAAATTTATTTTAGTTATTATTTTGCAATACCTTATATTTTGTTTTCTCAAAAATGCACTATATTTAATTTTTTTATTTGTTTATTTAGAAATATAATAATCCGTCACGTGGACAATAATAATAGTGATATATGAACACATTCACACCAATGTTATAATTAAATATCATTTAAATTTTTTTGATAAATGATTTCAGTATGCCTGCGTCTAAGATATTTATTTTTATATTGAAGAACATTTTTATTCTATATTATTTATTCATTTTAATTTTTTATTACTATTATTTATATTTTCTTCCTGCATTGTGATATTTTATTTTGTTTTTGTTTCGCTGTATATTATTTTGAAATCACCTTATTTATTTCTTGATTTTGTAAATATGTTATGAATTTACTCTCTGAATATAAATGTCCTTTATTGAGACAGATTGTAATATTTATCAATAAACAAGTAATCCATTAAAAAAAAGAACAATTAATAAATAAAATGTTTGTTATAATTATATTTCATACTATTCATAACAGTCACAGTATATATATTAATTAAATGAACTGCTAGTTATGGCTCATATGTTTTTCATTTTACTGACCATTTATGCAAGTATATTTGACCATGGAATGCTAGTATATTTGTGAAAAAAAAATGTATGGAACTTCGAAATATCTTGTATAAAATGATAAACTATAGTCTGTTTGGCGTAATTGGTGTTATGTAAAGAAGAGGAACTGTTCCTAATCATGTCAGTCCAGTTCCAGTAAAAATACTCTACACTGTAACGAACTGATAAAAACCAAGTTGTGCAGCTGAAAAATCAGAAAGGTAAAAGTACAAGAATTCATATGCGTTGTTTTTACAACAGAATGGTCCGAAGAGATGTTATCTAACTACATTATATATTTATGGTACTTTCAGAATGAAGACGCTTATTTATTGTTATATTTATCAGGCTTAAAAGATGCGATGGGACAGCCGACTGACTCCATTTGGATTTACATAATGGAACTGCCGTATTGTCTTCAATCTTGATGAGGAAGAGGATGTGTGCTCGAGCACTGTAATGGTACAGGCCTGTTTTAGAATTCCTACGCTTTACCTTGGCTAAGCGGGCAAAGCGTCTGAATTCTGAAACGGGACCTGTATTACAGAATCTTCTCATCGCCTCAGGAGAGATGGCCTCTGCATTAATATTTAAAATGTTATATCTTGTAATATATGTGCATTTCAGTTGACAGAATGACTAACTCCAATTTCAACATTTTTGAGTAAAGTCATTTTGCTATAATTTATTTTATTTATTGTACATAGAGTGTGAATGTGATCCCTGAACACTATTATAAATTTCCTTTGAGACAGATTGTAATATTTTTTAATAAGTAAGTAAACAAAAAAAAAAAAGTTTAGTGAGATTTCTAATAACTGTGAATAAAGATATACCTTTCCCCACTAGAAATATAACTGAAATTAATAATTAAAAATGTAGAATTTGAAGTTAGTCATTCTGTAAACTGAAAGGATCATATGTCTTGCAATGTATAAAGATATTACAGGTGAAGACGTCTTTATTGTATCTTAAGTTAATTTATACATTTAACATATTATAATTTTAACCTTTATTTATTTTTTTAATATTATTATATTTTATTAAGAGATAATACACATTGCCTCACTTGAGGACAATAAGGATAGAGGAATGAACTCACTCATAGCATTTATATAAGGAAATAAAACTTTAAATAACATTAACTAAAAATATAAAATTTATAAAAGCTCTTATTTTAATTGCCTTTATTAATTACTATTGATCGTTTGCCGCCAATAGGTACAATGTATTCAATTAAACTCCCTTTATTTAGATCGTTTTTTTAACGGGACATCTCATGAGTAATGTAGGATTTCGAAAATCGGTGATTACGTTAATATTACTAACTCTTCCGTTACAATTGAACTGTTCATATTTTATTTATTGTAGCATTACGTAATCATATGTTTATCACGTTTTGCTGGAGAAAGTTAGTCATTCTGTGAATCTCCCAAAATACCCACATTACATATGGGATGACCTGATATCTAGATATTCGAGGATTTCGGTCCCCTTTCTACAGCATATGATTGTCCTCAGCATTGGCTTAGTCTTCTCAAATAAAGTATGATGAAACATACTTTTTTAATCATACTTCATTAATTTATATAGCATTTAATTTTAGTATTATTATTTTTCTGTTTAATTTTTTTTTTATTTATTGTGCATCATAGAGTGTGAATTGACTACAGAAGCATTATTTACTAAATTCATTAGTGACAAAACAAAATATTATTCAATACAGAAATGTGTGAAAAAAAATTTATTCGAGGATTAAAAGTTCTAATTTTAATCCTTTAAAATAAACATAAAATCCAAAACAATTAGCAAACTTTTTAGCTTTGAACTTCATGTTAAAAAATTATAGTACTATAGAACAGAGCTATTGGGTGAGTCATTATTTTCCCTCAGTCACCAAGTGGGATTGTAGGATTGTTTAAATGATTTCCTTAATCCACTAGTCATCATGGCTAAGAGGCATAAGGCTATACTCACTTCTTTCCAAATATTCAAAATTGTAACTAAGACAGAAAATAAATATAAAATGGTGGGTAGAGGGTAATCCAATAACAAAAAAAAAACCTAAATACATCCACGTACCTATTTCTAACCAGACCTATATACCGATGTACGATATAACCTAAAACTAAAAATAAAATCCAAACCTATCAACCCAAAATTTAAGACTGACAACAAAACGTTAGATACCGATTTATACTTTACCAAAGAATTTATAATAACTCAGTCCGTACCAACAGACTTTCAGGAAATAGAAGCGATCGACCTTCCCACAAGGAATAAGGGACATAATGCGTATTATGACCCCTTAAAAATGCTTCCATTGATAAATTTAAAACAATTCATTGTTGAAGTCAAAAACTCAATTTTACCGAACCATCATTAGCATAAATCCATTTTCATAAATCACTCATCTAAATACTATTAGGAATATTCAAGTAAGCCTTAAGCGCTCTATTGAATTTGTTCCCTCAAGTTCAAAGCCCTGGAAAAAATGGTTAATTTAAAGTCAAGGAGTAAACTTTCTGACCCACTTCGTAATTGGCTTATGAAGCGTTGGAGTCGCAAGGAGCCCGGATCTTTATCTGTAAATTGGAAAAGTTTCAAAGAAAAAATGTCCTCTAAAGGGTCGTTTTTATGTAAGTTAACTTTTCATTATCAGCAATTGTTAGTAGGTGGTTTTTCCACTTCATCGGCTTTCAAACATTCTCCAAATTTTATTCCTCTCAAGACCTCTGAGAAGTATTCCTATTGTTCCGGTTCTGACTTCGTTATTTTTTTTTTTTTTTTTTTTACATCCAGCGTTTAGTTTTAAGACTATTTTCTTTTTAACTTCGTAATTTGGGGAAAATAAGTGTATTCTGAGATTTTATTATTCTTTTTGTAATATTACTCTTTATTGCTATTATTATATTATTAATCTTATATAAAGTTACATCATAATGTTAATATATTGGTTTAACCACAACTGTATACAATGTACTATATAAATAATTCTCAAGTATAATGTATCATTCTTTAGAGTTATTAAAGATTAATATAGCATTTATTCAGGTAATAAGTAAAAAAACAGTTTTTTCAAACCGGCTTATCATTCCTTCAAACAATACAAAGTTTGAGGGAATTAAGGAAACAAAGTATAGTTCCCTTAATTTATTAATGGTGAAATAAGAATATCTGAGGCTTGATTTGAAAGAGTCAGCTATAATTATGTTATATATTAGCTATATAATTATATTTGCGATGATATATTTTTTTCCATTAATCTATGTTTAGTTTTTATTATTTATTTAACGATTTTACAACATTAGTCATATGCCGTTACCAAGAATAAGTCCTTGCCGTCTTTTTCTATTCTGCCAATCTTGAATCTTAATATTATGCTTAGTATTAATCTATTTTATTTTTATTAGTACATATTAAATTGTTTATTGTTGTATAATAATGCCAACATTTTTTAAAATCTTTTACACTCCATAATTACAATTTATTTTTTCTAATTAAATTAGAAATTTAAAGCAATTTATCTATCTTTGTCAGTCTAAAAAATATTAATTGCACATTATATATTTTAATTTTTATATGACTTACATTAAAAAGTATAGTATTTAATTATAATGATTTTTTATTAGGTGTATTGTAAACTATTTTTATACTTCGAATTAAGATTTTATTTTGTATTTGAATTTTTATATTACAGAAAAATATAACGTTTGTAGCAATTCTTATCAATCACACACATACACACGCTCCCTATGCAACATACAAATTACTTTCTGATAACAATTATGTTTTTATTATATGGTTTGTTTGTTGTTGTAGACCGCTTGCCTATTTGTCCCAACACGTTAAAAAAATATTGTATTATATTTCCAAACTGATATAAAATGATACTAATCATCCTTTTGAAGTTCTCGTTAAATCATTTTTATTTCTGGTATAGCCAAATACGAATCGAAGCGTACAACAATATTCTTTATGGTTGTGTTGTATATGTTTAAGGATTATTCGAAGAAATAGGTTTGTTGAAATTATTTTTAAAATAAGCAAGCTATTCTACAAAATCATTTTGTGAATGCCTTTAAGCGAAAAGTCTGATTAGAATTAGAGAGGGAAAAAACAAGTTGTTTGTACAAGTACTAAACTAAAATTTATAGCAGGACCTATGAAACCGCCGAGTAATGGAATGATAACATTCTTATTATTATGAAATAACAAAATTGGAACGTTCGGTTTTCGTTTTGGAAAACAAAAAGTTTTTGTTTTTGATGATATTAGATCAACAACATAAAACATAAAGTGTTTCAATGTAACAACATTATTTAAAAAGTTAGAAATTACATTTTTTTTTTTTAATTATGTGGAGATGGTTGATCATAATTATAATTTTAGAAAAGGTTTGTCTGGGATGCTGTCAATATGTAATACTATATCATATAATAATATTTCATTGTAATAAAATAATTAATAATTCAATAAAAAATTTAATTTCTTGAGTGTGTTTATAATAGACGGATCGAGCGTTCTTCTTCAAGGCTGTTTAAAAAATGGATTAAGATCCATTAAACAACTACAACATTACGTCAATTCGTTCACTATGTTCTCTCGAGAAATAAACAACATTTATGTAATACGGGACTTAGCAATGGGTATTTGTCAGTGTTGCAATCTAATTAATATTTGAAAACTATTTGCAACGGTAGAAATTAAAATATTAATAAATATAGATAAATAATCAATTTTATTAAATAGGAATGAATACAATAGTGAATTACCATTACAAAAAATAAGATTTTTGTACATATAGATATAGGAAAAAAAAAGAAGAAACTGTGAAAATGTATTTATTTATATTTAAAACAATTTGGCTGTTCAACCGCTATGACCATTAAGTCCTTACACAGTATTTAAAATAACAAAAAAAAATTAAATTCCGATGAAATTGAGATATTTACAAAAAATTTAAAGATAAAAACCTAAACATTAAAAAGTAACGATAAACGTAATTAAAAAAAAAGTTGAATTATTTATCAGTTTAAAAAAAAAAAAAAACAATATCTTACTATAGACATTAATTCCAACTCTGATAATTATAGAAATGCAAGTTTGATGATGTTAAAAAGAATTATTTTATTTCATTATTTAGTATTTTTGTAGTTTTGAAGGACTTTTTTTTTTGGAACTTTTAAATTATGTTATAACGGCAATATTATCATAATGCAACATGTAATTATAACTCATTGCAAATTTTTCTTGTCTTAAATTAAATTATAGCACTTGAACTTAAAAAAATATAGTGCTTTATTAACACTTTAAGGTCTATTTCTCATTGTATAAATCAACGGGAAGTTTTTCATTAATATATCATATATGACAGAAATTGACTAAATATACCAATGAAAGGATATGATAATCTTGTATTCAGTAGATTAATTGAGGATTTTTTAAATCTATTTTTTTAAATACTTCGGTTACAGGGGATTTCCGTTTAAAGTCTATACTTTTTTTTATTTGTATTTGATTGATTTATTTTTGGTCTTGGTTAGGAGATTGGCTAGGAAAATAATAAATAATACCTAAATCAAACTTTTTACGTTACTCCTGCCACCAAAAATAGTCAATCCTTTGATTCAGTACGACAATGTTTTATCGCCATTGAAATTATTTATTTATTTAAACAAAGAATATCTGGGTGAAATGGGTGAAAAACCCATGTCCAGGTTCGTCCCGCTGTGTGCTGATTTAAAGATGAATGGTGAATATCTGTGCCATTGGCCTTATTTAGAGTATTTCGCATTGAGCTAAAAAAATAACTCTAGCGTAACTCCTCATGAAACAAAATTTTAAGTTTAACATTTATTTATGCGCTCTCGACCGATCTCTGCTGGCTTTAGTACCAGTGATTAGTGTTGCCCAAAATTAATACGTCTTAGTCTTGTAACGTCTTAGTCTTGCAAAGTGCAAGGCCAAGACCAAGGCCGCCTAACTGTTGCAAGACCAAGACCAGGACTGATAAAAGAAAATCGATTTTTTAAATAAAGATTAAGACTATACTAATATTTGACAATCTTAGTTAATATATGTAAATAATTGTATAACCAATATACTTTTGCATTTAACTCCTGTAATTTTTCATTCGGTCTTAGTCAGGTTTTTCCTATCTAAAAAATTACAGTGATATCTCTATTGTAATAAGCTTAAGTAACAGCAAGACTGTTGCGAGGCACATCCGCAAGACCAAGACCATGAGCAAGACTGAGTTTGCAAGACCAAGACTCGTCTCGGTCTCACATTCGGGCAACACTACCAGTGATGCGGTTGAGAGAGCAGGAATCTCCTGGAGTCCTGCTTTTCCCTCCATAGCTGGATGGACAAGCCTGCCTCGTAGTTTCCTTATCTGATTGTGGATAGTGTATTTATCTAAGTATGTATTTTTTACTTTTTTTTTTTTTAATTTCCTTAATTTGAAGTTATTTAATTTAATTTATTATATATACTTTTCGATTATTGTTTAGTTGTATTTTTTTCTTCTGTTTATTTTATATGTTTATGTATCTACAGTTTGAACGTGATCTTACCTCAATATAATCAATTTCCAAGTGACAGGATGTTGTTATATTCTATAAATAAATAAAATAAAATAAATGTTTTACCATTTGAATGAAGCTGAAGAGTGTAGAGCCTCTTGTTGAACCACATTTTTGTAATAAGGTAGGAACTTAAGTCAGGCTTCAAAGATCACTAGGAATTTTATAAAAAAGTTAATTATTTAGGAAATTTCATGAACTTATAAATAAATATTTAAAATCACTTCGATTACAATGGTTCATTATTGAAAATAACAAACAAAAAATATATAAAAATCGCGGTATCTTCACTAATAGTGCTCTGATTTCGATGAAACTTTCTTCGTTTTTTTTAAAGAAATTTAAATAGCTTTGAAACATCTTATCACAATATCAACAAAAAAGTTTATACTTTTTGAGTTATTCATAATGTAATTTTACCACCCCTCGTAATTTTTTTTTGCAGCTTCTTTTCGTTGAATCATGTTATTTAGATAAATTTAAAGGGCATCGAGAAGAAGACTAGCGAAGTTCCATTGAAATCAGTACATTCGGTTAGGCGTTACAGTTTTTTCGGTCACCATCTTGAAAGGAAAAGGCGGATAGAAATGTCGTTAAAGAGGGATCATCCTTAGGTGACTTATAATTTTAAATTCAAATTTAAAAAAAAAAAAAACTACATTTTTTTGAAGTGGCCTAATACTACTTTGAATGGAATTTGTTGTACCTGCTGATTGAATAACAGTAATCCCACATTAGCCGATTGGAGATAACATGAATGACCATTTATCCAAGGTGGGAGAAAGAGCACGTGGACATTGGCCATTTGTCAATGGTAGTGGCCATTTGAATTTGGAAGGAGGAGGGGGGAGCTCATTGATCAGTGTCCCGGGCTCCATCCAATCAGCTCTAACGTTCCTCCGATTGTAATCTTAGTGGCCAATATTCGGCCAATTGAATTTCAGTGTCCTGCTTAAGGTTGTTAGTCTAAAGGCCCGCACGTGAGGGGACTCCATTTGGTCTTGAATAAGTCCCTCCTCTCTTGGTGTTGTCAATCTTCGTTATTTTATGATAATCTGTAATATACCTGTTCGATGATTGTATGTATCTATATTAATAAAATATTTCTTACGTAACATGATATTTTTTAGTGGTTTTGATTAGAAAAAGCTTGAATCACCCATGAATAAATTTGAAGTATCTAGATTAAATTTTAGCTATATCTGTACTCCGGATGTAAAGAACACCATGTCACATTTTTTAATATGTTCGAGAGATTTAATTTCCATAACTTTGGCCTATTAAAATGTGTTTCTTAGTTACTAGATCTGTACCACCAAGGTAATCAAACAAAAAATTCAAAAACTTAACCCCCTCTCAAAATTTGAGATTTTACGTTTCAGTATACGTAGAATTCCGCCGTCCGCGCATTTTCACCGAAACTACTGGACCAAATGTGGATTTAAGATTAGAGATCACCTGAGGATGATCCTCCTTCATCGACATTTCTATCCGCCTTTTTCTTTCAAGTCAGCGACCGAAAAAAACTGCGTTTCTATAGACCATAGCGCCTAAACGAATTTACCGATTTCAATGAAACTTCGCTGAAGAATTCTTTCTGAAAAGCTTTAAATTTATCTATATAACATACTTCAACGAAAAGGAGCCGGAAAGAAAGTTAAGAGGGGTGGTAAAATTCTGAATAACTCAAAAAGTATACACTTTTTGTTGATATAGTGATGTGTTTGATAGGATATAAGCTGTTAACGTATTTAAATGTCTTAAAAAGCGAAGAAGGTTTCATCGAAATCAGAACACTATTAGTGAAGATATAGCTATTTTTAAATATTTTTGGTTTATTATATTCAATAATGAACCATTGTAATCGAACTGGTTTTAAATAGTTACTTATAAGGTTATGAAATTTCCTTAAAGAACAAAAAAAAAAATTTAAATCAGACAATTTGGCAAAGATATGGTATCTCGATGTTTTTTATTTTCTACTGTAAATCCTTTGTTTTTTGAATGTGTTACTGAAGTAATGCTATTTTTTTTTTTTTGCAAATTACTAATGATAAAAAAAAAATTAGGCAAATAATTGGACTTACCTATTTATTTATTTTTATTTGTCACTAGAAAGGTAATGTTACTTAAGATGCATAATTGTTGGGAAATAATAAACCATTGTGATATAATTTGCAGCGTTTTAATTTGTTCAGGAGAGGAAATTTTCCATTACTTTGAAATTGACCTTTAAAATTTGTTTCCTAGTTAATAAATTATTTAATAACAAAAGGTAATGTCCTTTACCTTCGGGGCAAATTATAATTGTAACTATTAATAACCCTTTAGATGCCAACAGTTAACACATACGAACAGACTATAAAAAATTTCATCATAACTTATACGGACACACTAAAACACTCACACAAAATATGGCCATGATTAACATGCCCAACTACGCCCTTAGGAGGCTCACAATCATCTGGATGAGGGATCTCCTCGCTTAAATACGAATACTATAATCAAATAGATTGAGATACCGTTGGAGACTACTATCCCTGAAGCCTATCAATGTCTTACTACTATTATTGCCGACAGCAGAATCACTGGTTGTAAGTATTTCTGAGAGATGTGGGTAAAGAAATAAAGTTAAAAAAATAAAATTTAAACAATAATATATTAAAAAGTTCAATGTGATACCATTAGGCGTGAGAAACAAAGGAAAGTACCAGTACTTATGTTCACAACTTCATAATTAATCAAACATTATATATTAATTTATTTTGAAAGTAATAATACCTTTAAAAAAAGGTAACCAAATTCATAAAATTAAAAAACAAAACAATAAGATCGGATTATCATAATGTAGTGTTAAGAAGTTTGAGGAGAATGTTTTACATGAATATAATTAAAATCAAGAATCTAAATTTGTTTATCAAATGCCCATTAATAGTACCTCAGACTATCGTTGACAAAATGTTCTAAGTGTCATAACCTTAATTTTAAGAAAAACGGGTTTAAAATTTACCACGTCAAATGTTCCAACAAGATTTTTGAAATAGATAAAATGTATAATCTTTATATTTATTTATTTGCGTTTGGAATTTGATTTTTGAAGTTTGTTAAAAAAAAAAACACTTTATCTCAGAAAAATAAACACCATCCCGAAAAAAAAAATCTTACAAACTACAATCTTATAAAACCAAGATGTCAAAATTTAAATATGTACATCAACATGGATTTCAACAGACAATCCTTCCTAAGTATTTTTTGCACACCACCATACAAGAAAATAATTTTTAGGATCTTTTATCATGAAATATTTCTTGAGCCTTTGAATTTTACCTTTGCTCACATAATATTATGGAAACTTCACTAACATATTCTTTTGCTGCTACATCCATTCACTAGATATCAAGGTTCCTCTGAATCTTAGTTTGATTTTCTAAAGCGGATTAGGAAGCAAAGAAGGTAATTAATTAACGTGGAAGTAAAGATAGAGATTAATTAAGATTAAGTTAGTGAAGAAGGTAATGGATGATGATACGATGATATCTGGAGTAGATGCACCGATACCCGGTGGATACTGAAGGGTATGGGACCCACATTTTGATGAGATAGGGCAGCTAGGGGCTGAAGAAGGCAATCTATATTTATGCCTAAGAGTAGTGTCTAGCGGCTTTGTCTGGTTGAGGGTACTTGACATCTATACAGGGCTTCCTACACACCACTTCTCTCGGTCTCCTCCTCCACTATAGGCAACAATAACTTTTAGATCAATTCTTCTTTTTAATATTGGTCTCCAGTAAAGTATTAGACTTTATTCTTTAAGATTTATAATAATTTAATATTGCTTCGTTCGTGAAATTTCATACCCAAAAGTCCTTTCATGTTTATAACCTGAAAAATGTTGCCAGTTTATATTTAATTAAGCTACAGGACACTAGTGTGCCCCATCTCTAGACTAAGACACACCATAACTATGAATAACCACCTCTCTCTTAAAATGCATCCTGTGCGGTACAAGACGTCGTGTTTAGTGTTGTCCAAATGCGAGAACGAGACGAGTCTTGGTCTTGCAAACTCAGTCTTGGCCATCATGGTCTTGGTCATGCACAAGAGTCTCGCAACAGTCTTGGAGTTACTTATTAGCTTATTACTATATAGATATTACTGTAATTTTTTAGATAGGAGAAACCTAGCTAAGTCCGAATGAAAAATTAGAAGAGTTAAATGCAAAAGTATATTAGTTATTAATAACAATATATTAATAACAATTAATAACATATAGTAACTAAGATTTCCAAGTATTAGTAACTATTTTGCCTTAATTTATATTTAAAAAATCGATTTTTTTTACCAGTCCTGCTCTTGGTCTTGCAACAGTTAGGCGGCCTTGGTCTTGACCGGTTTTGGACAACACTTGTTAATGTTGTTAAGAAAAATAATAATAATTAAGCACTTGAATACGTCATTAAAGAAGTTATTAATAACAAGGAAGAGCGTCTAAGCTGTCAAATACCTGTGCTATGATACGATGCCGGCGAATAAGAGAAACATATTAAATTTAACGCCAAAACATTATCGATGAAGTCCGCTAAAGAATTATTTTTCGAAATAAAAACGAATGAAAAAAAATTAAGTTAAATACCCGAAACGGAGTTGATTTCGCTAATTTGAATGCAATATGAATTTCACTTTTAAAAGAATATTATAGATTTCAGTATCTGTCGTTTGCAATAACTAAAAAAAATTGAAATAAAAGTAATTTTGAATGTAGAATATATATCTGTAAGGAATTCAGTCGAGATATTTTTTATTGGGTTGGCCGTCGTTCCGATCTAAACATGTGGGTCAACCTCACGGCTATCGTTTGGACGACGAAACAAGAAGAAAGAATTCTTGTATCGATTTCCAAATCCAGCCATGTTCATTTTTGTATTTGTTCAGGGGAACCAATTTCCCATAGCTATGGGCTATTAAAATTTGTTTATTAGTTATAAAATTATTTAAGACATGGTGTCCCTTACCTCCGGGGCACAAATACAGCTATTAAAAAAAGCATAGCCTTTTGTCTATATATTAAATCATCAAATTTTGAATTTAGGGTATCTAATCGCAATGGTGGTTTCTCTACAAATGTTCTCATGTTATTTATTACTATGTATCACATTTATTAGACATATAATTTTTTTTATACAGTTGTAAGATTCATAGGGGAGAGGGGTAGCTCAGTGGGTGAGCACTGACTTCCAGAGCTGAAAGTTCTAGGTCCTAGGTCGAATCCGGCTAATGACTAGTAATTTTTCATTAGCCGTGGATCGACCTTGGGGTTGGCAAATTCTCCTGGGGCACACCCAGCCTGTAAAAAAAAGCCTTATTTAAAAAAAAATAATTAAAGGGGGAAAACCTGGCGGTTAAGCGTGATATCGGCCCCATCACCTCCCTGCACAACCGTCGGCCTTGTAGCAGTACTTCCTCACATAGTACTGCACCCAAGAACCTTCATGGATTGTAGTGGTGCAGGTAAGTTTCATAAATTAAAAAAAAAAAACTTAAAACATTTTCCGCACCTGTTGACAATCAGCAGATGGTCTGATGGAATCAATGATAGATTGGTCAATTATTGATTTTTTTGTTATTTAATTATAATCACTTATCTAGAAATATTATTTTAGTGAACATAAATTTTGATTCTTTTAATAACTACTTCATTAAGAAAGGAAATATTGAAACTTTTCAAGTCCATTTAATTTTTAAGGTAATTAATGCCGGACATGTCAAAGAAAGTAAGTGTAGAACAACATTACCTGGAACGAATATTTTTCCACTTACAAATTCGACCCTAGCTTCCATTGTTCGTTAACAGGTCCTTTGAGAACTCGAAGTATAATAATCCTGGTAATTTGAAAAAAAAAATCATCGTTGAGGGGGATAATAGCGAGGTCTATCCCCTATAATCACAAGAGCTCCCCGCCGCTAACTGGCAGATAGGGATGGCTTCTCATTTTCCCTTCTATCTTAAAATATCATCTCTTCCTGTAATCTGCCTTGTTCTCATTTGTCTGTGCTAAGCCATCCGTTAGTAAATCAGGTGGTTTGTTGTGAATTATTGTTTAAATAAAATTATTTTGATAAGATTGCTAATTATTTTAATTTCTTATCATTTATTATAGAATATTGTAGATGTTAGAGGAAGCAATAGCTGAAGTATTTCAGTTTTATTTTAAATCAATAGACTTCATTCTAATGAATTTGAAATAGTATATACTAATTATTACTAGTTTAACTCTGCTAGAACTTTCACATTAAGTAAATCTTATCATTTTCTCTAATGCATTTGGCGTATAAGTGACATCAGCGAAACACGAATATTCGTATATACGATATATATTATCGAAATAATCAATCTATTGGCTTCGTACCATGATGGAGTAAAAGGAAGAGGTGGAAGTGTTAACTGAAGTAGGATGTCTGATGTGTTAAATACCTCATATTATATATTCGTGAAGTTAGCAAATGGATTATGTGTATAAAAACGTGGTTAAGAAATATATCAGATTTTTCTTATTCCGTTCATTAATCTTCTTTTCGGAGTGGTGTTAAAATTACTCGATGTTTTAACAGCTTTTTGGTATACTTCCGCAAGCTGCAAACTTTAGCTAAATGACCATTTTAGAATATAATCAAATTTGATTTATGGTTCTAATACACTTAATTTTATTTTCTCTGACAAAAACAAATTTATGTTATTATTTAAATTTCGCGTGATTGATCTTTCATAAAAAATAAGACGAATATCTCTGAATAAAAACAAATAAAAATATATTTCACAAAGCCATTAAATTCGGTGTCAGGCTCAAGTACTACTTATTAATGGTTATTGGATAAACTGAATTGCGCTTAGATTAAAGACAATAATAGAAATAAGAGAAAAAGCTACAATAATATAAAAGGAATTATGTCAACACTTAAGATGTTAATCTATGTACCAATACGAATACTGATTTAAGTATGATATATTTTTTTTTCTTCATATTTTCATCTAGACCTGTCATAAGCTTGACAATCACCAGATGTCTTGTAATTGTTAAGGAAATTGATATTTTAGGAATGAGGAAGAATAGTACCCAGCAGTACCTCTTCCTGGTGTTGGTTTACTTCTTTAATTCAAGAAAGGAGATCTCTCATCCAGCTCCTCTTGATGGGCATGTCAGCTGATAAGTCTGTGTTGTTTAAGATGAAATCGGGGGTAGAGAGTACGTATATGTTGTTCGATAGTTAGTTGTTGTAAGTCGTTATGCAAAGTTTTGTTGTTTACTTACCAGGGAGCCGTTGTGATTAGTCTGAAAAATTTTGGATTGAAATGATTGTAGTTTGTGTAAGTGCTTCTTTTTTGCAAAGACGTAAATGTGTGAGGCCTATGTCAATATGGATTTGAGTAGGTAAGTGTATGTATTTAGTTTTTCTCTGATTTTCAATTTCCATTTGGGAAAAAAGTGTGTCAAGTATTTTCGGTCGCTTGTTCAAAGTCTTTCGTTTCATTTTGATATCAGGCTCCTAGGTTATCCTTTCGAATATTAACCCGAGATAACGTAAACTGTCTGTCTGAGGTATTCGGTTGTCGCAGATATAAACTGGTGGGTGTGTTTCGTCGAAGTTATTTGTTGTGAATCTTCATGATTTCATATATGTTTCCGAAGTGAATATCAATTTAGTAAATATAGTAAGTGTTATCGTGAATTCAGTGAGGTTAGTCTGAGGTCATGGTGCTTCGACTTACTCTGAGGACTATGATATGTTTGAATATTGAAAATGAGATATATATTACATTTTTAATAGACGTAATTTCTTTATAGAAAAATATTTTTTAAGAAAAAAAGTATGTTTTAACTTAAACGGATTATTTTTTATGTAAAATTCAAATTCTATTCTAGTCGTGCCCATTTCAACCACGTACTTACGTAGTTAAATTTTTATTTAAATATTTTCTCTATTGAGGCCGATATAATGAATAGGAATTGAGTCCTTCAACTTCCTTCTCAGCACAATAGAATCAATAAGAGACGGCAGGAAATCTGTTCCAATCCTATCCTCAACTTAAGTCTCTAATATCGTTATTCCACTGAAGTTGGTTCCCGAGTGGCGCGGAGTTCAATTGGAGAGGTATCGGATAGAAAAATCTACCCAGCGATTCAGAAACAAAAAAAAAAATTGAAGGAAAAAAGAAAAAAAAAGTCTCCTTTAACAGGACGGAAAAAGACTTCTTCGATTTATCCTTAATTAACAGTGGAAGAGAAAAATTTACCAGAGCGATAGCCAGGGGCGGTTGAATTTAGTCCAATTGTAAGGGAAGTCTCATTGTTATTCCATTGCATTACCTCTCTTCGGCTTTAGTCGTTCTTTCTCGGATCATAGCCGAAGTCTATCGCAATACTGTTCAGTGGTCCGTTTAATATATTTGGCAGAGGAGGTATCCTAATGGGTAACCTTCGACTCTTTAGTTTTCTCATCTCCAAACTGATCACTGGAAAATGAATTATTGTTGGAAACAAAATAATAAATCTAAACATTGGATAGTCATTAGTAATTAGTTGTGATAAAGTTAGGTAATCAATTTAAATAATTATTTAAGTTGTACAACGATCATATCATTCACTGATTATCATTACCATTATGACAGGTGTGAATAAAAAAAATCTGGTGTGTCCACTCACACAACTTTCCTACCTATTTCAGAAGCTTTTATATATTTACATATGCCCATCAAGAAACAAAAACAAATTGAATTAGATTTATTTTCCTGAAAATTGATCAAAGGAAAGATAGGAGTACGATTCAATCGATAAACTAAAGCAATGTAAACCGGTTTAAGGTAGATCAGTGTAAAAATTTCAATACCCTCTAATATTGCTGTTTCTTTCAAAAGTAGAGGAAATAGTGAAGCTTGTGTGATGCGGGCAACAGATTTTCTTACTTTCACTTATTTATCTTTTTTCTCACATTCACACCTTTCTGGCACCAAGATATGAACCCTTTATCTTACATTGGAAATTGAATAGCTGTAACTTCGTTAATAGTTGTCCGAAATGAACGATTTTTATACAGATCGATTTTTATAAATCCAATTTCTGTCACAGGCATCAGTAGTAAAAATCCTACAAAAAATAAAGAGAAGCATCAAAATCAGTTCAGTAGTTCTCGAAAAAATCTTGGCACATACAGACGGACAGATCAATGGCTAAAAATGTGTTTTTCGGACCCAAGGGGCTCTGAAACGTATTGATCCTTCAAAAACCGCAAATCGGAAATTTGACCCGATTGCAATACTTTCCTTACCTAGTATAGGTAGGAAATTAAACATTAAAGTTAAACAATAATTATGACAAATAACTTTGTTTGGTAATTGTTGTGAGCATATAATGCGTGCAACTATTATGTTGCTCCATCCTTACAGTCCAAAAACCTTTGTAAATTCCTCAATGCTCGTCTCTTTGTCTCAAATAAGTCCATCCATAATAACCTCATCGTTCTATTTATTGCCCGATCCAGATACTCATTCTTCCATAATAAACTTTAGATCTATCTTAACCTTATCGGTTAAACTATCCTCTTCGATCCCTGATGACCCTCTGAGGCATCTGAAAATATAAGGACTCGGGATCTTTTAATGTACAGCTTTTACCAGAGTGCAATCAATGCTTTGCTGCCTTACAAGTAATTATATTTCTCTGTTAACCTTTGCTTTTGGGATGTTTCACTTTCGAGTTTCCATGGAGAAAGAGCAAATAATTTTAAGACATGAACAAGTGGCCTATTTGGACTTACGGAGATCAGCTTTGGAGTTCCAATTCTTAAACCCTCGAATTTTTCTTGTATCCCGTCCTTAAAATTTGAAATCCATCGAAAACTATCAGTACTCCTTACATAATCCATCATGATCTCAATATTTCATATTTTCCATTGAGACGATTTTGCCCAATCCAGATACCTTTCACATGTATCCAGAAAATCCTTCTTGGAGTCTGAAAAGAAGATGGCATGGGGCCTTCTAATATAGATCTATTATTGGACAGCTACCAATTGGTGGTTTCTCTACATTTTACCAACTTGTATTTACTTGATGTATTTTCAGTTGATACAGTTGTAAATTTATATTTAAAAAAAAAGGCTGTTTTATGTTTTATTTAACTATCATTATAAATAATGAGATCGAACTGTGACGGTTGAAAGTAGAAACATCTTGCTTTTACGAAAAGGAAATGCACTTTTAAATTTTATTCTATGATGTAAATTAATCAATTCATTGTCAGACTTTTATAGATCTTTCGTAACTATGTTCTATATACATTTTTCATAGAATCCAAATCTGCCCTAACACCATAGGTATATAGTGTTTTGTTGTAATTGGACATATGGTCGGTACTCTTGGGTGAACGAGCCATTAAGTTTTGGATTGGATTTGGATCGTTTAAACCTGATATTTTTAACTATCCCGCTAATGTACAAGGCTTCTGTTACTGTAAGGTCTCATGTTTTATTTCTGTTGTTTTACTAAGTTTTTTTTGTTCTTTTGTTTTTTCTTTTCAAACATGAACTGATGAGGCTCCTTAAAGAGAGAGATTACGCTTGTTTCGAGGAAGTATATTGTATAGATACGGATGGATCCACCCGATATGCCGACATTGTAGCATTCCCTAAGACGGGAAAGTCGGCGATGATTTTGGATCCGACCGTGAGATATGAGACCAACGACCTATATCAATCAGGAAAAGTGGAAAGGGAGAAAAAACAGACATATGAGAAATGCATCCCTTTCCTTAGTGAAAAGTTCCGCGAGAGTTTCGGACCGAGAGAGTTCCACGTGAGAGGCCTTTGATTTGGAGCTCGCGGAACGATACCAGACTCAACAAGGAGCTTCCTGGAGGGCCTTGGTGTCGACATAAAGGACGTGGCAAGGTTGGCAGAGAACATAATCCTTGACTCCCTGGGAATTATCCATCACCATGTGCATGGATAGAGAGTTTGTTCATGGGGGGAGGCATGTGTGTTTTACAGCATTTTTACATTATTTATTGACCACGTCCACTGCACTTTATGTATTTGTATGCATGTTATGAATTAGGTTAGGAAAAGAGAGGAGAAAATCTAGGGAACGAGAAAAATGTATAGAGTGAGAGAAGGAACAGAAAGGGATGTATAATGCTAATAAATGAATGAAAGAAATAGTAAAAATAAAAAAAATAAAAATATAGGAAACAAAATTATGATAAAAAAAAATATATATAGATAAAAAAAAAAAAATTGTATATTATGCTCATACATGTTGTTAATACTATATAATTGTATATTACTTTTGGAAAATTGTCTGTAGCGATTAATAAGTATGCTGTGTTTAAAGCAACCCAATGTAATTGGGCAGCACTCTTTTGTGATAATAATTCTCTCTCTCTCTATTCTTTTTTGTTGTTGTATATATGTTACGAATGAGTCTCTCACATTTCAAATACTAATGTCCTTAATTGAGGAAAAATGAATTTTTGCTTAATAAATAATAAATACATATTTTAATTGAATACATAATAGTTGACCGTTGTATTATTAAGGAAGGAGATGGTCCGGGCTGGCGGTCATAATTAGACTAAATAATCTATTCTATTAAAAGCCAACAGCTTGACACGAGTTTGCAGGTGTAGAACAGACAAGATACAAAAAGATATACAGAGTTGTGGAAGTTACATCATATTTATATAAAAAATATAAACAATGTGAATAAACTTTAAAATTATAAACAGTAAGTACATTAAAATATTAAGAACAATAACTTGTATAAACAGAGTAAGCTGAGTAACAAGCTTCTAAATTAAAGTAAATAGATGGTAACAATTGCTGTAGTATAATATAAAATATAATATATACAGGAGAGATCAGAAGAAAAGGAAGGAGGATATAATATGAAATAATGGACATAAAGTCATATGGAGAAAGAAAAGAATAAAGAAGAACAAAAAAAAAGTTAATAAAATTAGAAGAATAAATATAGAGACTTACAGGTGTGTTCAGCAAGGAGTTTCACTTAGAACTGGAAAACCAGGGTAAGTATTGGGAATTTGCTGACCTGGTTGGGGAATGGTGAGAGGATAAGTAGTAAAAGTAATATAAAACCTGGAAAATTTTTATTTCATCTATTTATGACCGCCACTCCGGACCATCTCCTTCTTTATAAATATTTTAAAAAATATATATGATAAAAGATAAAACTGCTTGCTCGTCGTGATAGTTTTGATCGGTATTTTCGAAGTTTCTGTTGTGGGTTATTTTGAATGTAGTACTTAAGTATGTGTATGTAATTAATCTTTGTTTGTTTGAGAATTCGAAAAAAAAAGATGAGTTGAATAGTTATTGTTACTGTTCAGTGACAAGTAAGTTCAACCGTCTGAGGAATTCTGTTGTTCGAAATGTAATTTGAGTTTTTTTGATTTTTCATAGTTTGTAACTGTTCTCTAATTTAATTATGTTTTTTTAAAGGGGGATTAGGATTATTCAGTAGGATCTTGATGTTTTGTGAGAATTATTTTGTCGATATGTAGCGATAATAAGATGTACATTATGCAACATTTTATTTTTTTGCGACGAAACAAAAACCTACACACACACACATATATATATATATATATATATATATATATATATATATATATATATATTTTCATGTGCCCTTTTTATTTATTTTTCACTTGGAGCCTTTTGATTGTTTTCATAGTAGTCCTTTTACTGCTTAAAAGCATTGTAAGGTGTATTTTTTGATTTTTTGTCGTTTATGAGTACTTTGTTCTTCATTTGTAATATAACAGGTGATGGGGCTCACCTCAGGCTTGAGTTGACCTTATACTCTAGAGCTTACAACTAAATTAATAAAACATATATCTCATGAGATTTATTGCCAACGTTTTGGAATTTGGGCTGGTAATAATTTGTTGAAGAGAGGGTTTGCCAATTGTTGGGATTTTTTGAAAAATGATTTTTTTCGTTTTGCCAGAAATTCGTTTATTGTTGATTAATTTAGTGTTGCTTGAATATCCAATGTTTTCTTTCTCTGCAGCGTGGTTCCTCTTACAATTTTTCTAATTATTCCATTTTGGAAATATTGTAATCTTTTCAGAGTTGTTTTGCTGATGTGTTCGAACAGAGGTGCACCATACAACAGAACCGGCCGTATTGTACTTGTATAGACTAGAAGCTTTAGGCGTAAAGATAAGTTTGTTGTCCGAATTAAATTTTGGAGTATGTACGTCTTAGGTCTTACTGTTTTAATTTTTTTTGTCAAAATTTCTAGTAAATTTTAAATGTCCGTCGAAGTGAATACCGAGATATGTTAAGTCAGTCGATAATTTAATACTGTTATTGTTAATTTTGAATTCGTTTGGCATTTTCTTTTTTCCTTTTTGGTATGAGAGTACAATTCCTTTCGTCTTTTCAGTGTTAACATCTATGTTGAGGATTTTTAGCTGTTCTGCAATTTTTTCACAAGTTATTTCCTCCTGCTGCATAGCTTTTTTGGCATTCATACTGCTACTTGACACTGCTACACATATGCCTTAATTGTATCGTATGGAAAATGGAAATAAGATTACTTTTGCGGGAATATATATTGTTCAAGAGTTTATGAGTGACAAATTTGTAGAATTAGTTTAAATATAACTAGTTCTCCAACGATTATTTTTAATGTTTTTAACAATATGAAGTGTAAGTATACATCTTCATAGCGTACTCTTTTCTTATAAAGTTTTTTACTATTTTTTTTTTGAAAAACTGGCCTTTTGAGTATATATGATCCCTAAAGGGCTAAATATACACTGTTCTGTAGGAATATTGAGGTCCTTTGCCATATATTATCAAAGCACCTCTACATGTCATGTACATCCGCTCTGTGTCCTGGCTAAATCTGAAGGATTTGATATAGTGTTATACGGAGAATACCTCTAACATTCAAATAAAGTTACATCATACTCCCATATGTTAGTCACATGATAATTATATTTAAATAAAACGACGGCGTTTTTAATATTTTTGTATAGCTGAATAATATGTTATATATATTAAAATATATATTTTCCATTTTGACCCATGTAGATTTTTAACTTTCATAACACAAAAATTACCTAAATAATAAATCAATACCTCTTGGATTATAGATTATATCAAATATAAAACCGACAAACTATACTCATACCAAATAAAATACAACATTTTTACAATAAAAAATTGTTATTTTTTTTATTTCTTAATGACATTTACAACTGTATTACATAAATACATCTAGTAAATTTGGACATAATAGATATAATGACATGAATACACTTTCTGAGCAACTACCCAATGGTAGCACTCTAATGATATGACTACATTAGGAGATCACGAGGCCATCTTCTTTTCAGACGCCTCGGAGGGTTATCAGGAATTGGAGAGGAAGTAAGGTTAGAAACGAGAGGGATGCGATGATTCTGAAGTTTATTATGGAAGGATAGGTATCTGGATTGGGCCAGATCTGAAACATAAGGAACAGTAAGATCTTTATGGATAATTTTATTCGTGACAAAGTAAGGAGTATTGAGGATTTTACGAAGGATTTTGGATTGTAAGGATTGGATGCGAGAGGAATTTGATGGTTTAGTGGAGCCCCATAGCTCAACTCCGTAAGTCCAAATAGGTCTTATTATAGTCAAGTATATGAATCTTTTGTAATTAATGGGAAGTTTAGAGCGTTTGTCTAGTAAGTGCTGAAGTAATCGGAAACGTCGAGCGGTTTCTTGTCGTTTCAGTCTAGTATGAGGATTCCAAGTTAGTCGCTTGTCCAGGTGGAGTCCTAGGTATCGGATTTGCTCAACAGGGATAAGTGGAGTATTATTAAAGGAAACTGTAGGACAGGCAGTCGTTGGTTTACGACGAAGGGTAGAGGTAATTTGATGAGATTTATTGGAGTTTATTTTAATTCTCCACTTTTGACACCATTCTTCAAGATTTATGATGTGTGATTGAAGCATTTGGGATGCAATTGATGGATCATTATTTACTGATAGGATACATGTGTCATCGGCATATGTGGTGATGACAGTGTTGGGATAGGTAGGGATGTCAGCTGTATAAACTGTATAGAGGATAAGACCTAGAATACTACCTTGAGGAACACCAGCGGACTGGGAAAAAAGGGATGAATAGGCATTTTTGCTATTTACTTTAACGTATCTATCAGTAAGGTAGGAACAGATAATGAGGAAGTATGTAGGTGGTAGGAATTTTCGGAGTTTGTACAGCAGTCCCGGGCAATAATAAATTTAATATGCGAAAATGCTTTATTTGCCGAAGGGCTACCCATAATACTCCCATATAATAGTAATACCATAAGGTTTCGAGTTTTATTATTTCAATATAGCCTATCTATGTTAATTCAATTATTGTTTGGTCTACCAGCTAAAATATTTTTTTGTATGATATTGAAAAAAATTGTTAATATTTCTCACCTTCTCATTTACGTATCATTGTTCCATCTAAGTTATGTTATAACGATTGAAAACAAAATGGAAGAAGAAACTTTGATTAGATCTTACGTGATTCATAAATAATTTCTTTAATTTTTTTATAAATAACATTACATTTTATCTAAATATATTACATTTTTATAGATTATACAAATATTAAATAACAGCCATATAATAAACATAACCAAAAGTTAGAAAATAAATTTTAAATATAAAACAAATTAATAAAAAGGAAACAAATAAAATAAAGGTGTATAAAAATGAACTTTGGGGATAAACCCAGTTACAGTAAAGGTGAAACTGTTTCAATCAGTCGTTAATTACAAAAAGGTAACTTTATTTTATTCATGAATAAAAGATTAAACAAAAGAATCGTTCCATTCGCATCAACAGAGTTTTATGTTTTGCTAACAACAAAAAAGTGCGACGTGTCTACAGTTGACAATTTACAGTCGATTATTCCGAAACATCAACCCTTTATTTATTCCCATCATAGAGTATCGAAGGCTGCCTGAAATACTGCGCAGTTTAAATTTGTTTCAACTCTAGCAGCGTCTGTTTACAAAACGCTTATTGACCCGGCATCCGTCACTGGTTCGAGTTTTTGAAATTACTTTTTCGAGCGGAAGATAAAAAAACAACACAGGATACACGAAACAGCGGTACGACAAGGCTGCCCTGATTGGACAGATGTGTATTTATGGAAATTTCCCCCGTCCTGATTGGCTGACGCCTAAATAAATGTCTCTATAGCGCTTGCATAATGCATAGTATTCATCATCCTGTTTACGTCACGGACAGATAGCGAAAGTAAGATGAGTCTGAATCGGGAGCCACTGGACTTATCTTTTCATTTTATTTATTATCACTGCGATGTTTCCACATAAATCAGCCGTGAAATTTCATTAAAAAATCATTAATTGGCATTGAATTTATTAATTTCACAAATGGGTTTTGTAAGGTGTATTATTTTTTTTTTTTAAACTTTCTTTATTGAATATTAATACATTCTGCCACATTGAAGGCATTAATATTAAGGCTACATGATTCATTCACACAATATGCACATACAATTAATATCAATAATAAAGAGAAAGAAATATAAAAAATAAATAAAATAAGTAAATTGGTATGCCTGTGTACAAAAAAAAAAAAAATAATGAAATAATAGATAAAAGCTAGATGAAATTAAAGGAAATAAATCACATTCACACCTATGTACAATATTTACATTCAGCCAGGGGACTCTGAGTCATGCCTTATTCCCGTACGTGGAAGCCAAGGCAGGACTCAAGGAGATCCCAGTGCTTCTCTCTCAGCCGCGTCATTGTTATTTGAAACCAGTGGAAACTGATGGAGGGCACTATAGCAACAGACGCTCATGTCTTGCGTGGAGAATCTGGCCATTGCCAGTACTCCAATATATACATATTTACAAAAGATCGCGGGGCCACTGCCGTTTTAACCTCCGGGGAGGATTGCAGGGATGGCTGCAGCTAGATAGGGATTGTGCTACAGGATTTGGATGATGAATGAGTTTCTGGTGAAATTTGGAAAATAGGTGTATTATTAAAAATGTATTGATAATACACCCAGTAACCCTTGTGAAGTTTCATTTTCCTAATCTAGTAACTCTTGAATTGTTTCATTTTCGGATTTCCATAGGAAAGGGAAAATTAATTTTAAAACGTGAATATGTGGCCTATTTGGACTTACGTAGTTGAACTCTGGAGTACCGCTAGATTAATAATCGAATTGACGTTGTATACAATTCATAAAATTCTAAATTTTTCCTAAAATCCTCAATGCTTCTTACTTTGTCACAAATAAAAGCATCTGTAGTGACCATAATGTTCCATATTTTGCTGATTTGGCCCAAACTAGTTATCTGTGATAAACATGACCCATGATAAACATCCGAATCACCTCGGTCATTTTTCTCTTATGGATTATGAATTACATTTTTCTCTTCGATCCCTGATAATCCTCCAAGAAGTGTGGAAATATATAGTATTGGCTAGCTACATATGCGTAGTTTCTCTACAAGATTTTTCATATACATATGTTTCTCTGATCACCTTTTACTGATATTTTTATTTTAATACAGTCGTAAAATACACAATAAAAACAAAACAAAAACATGGATATGCCACGCCGTACATTTGCTAATCCTGATTGGATTTCAAATGATTTTAAATATAATTTGCCATGAACTATGTAATTTTTTTAATTTTCTTCTCATAACTATTTCTCTTGCTTCTTCTTAGGGATGCATTACACGACGCCTAGAGTCTATAGAAATTTTTTTTTTTTTTTTTTTTTTTATGTTTGATATATATATATATATATATATATATATATATATATATATATATATATATATATATATATCCATTGTTGTTAAATGGGTACCCGGATTTGGCATTAAAACGCGTTCCTTACCTTGTAGCGGTTGACAATTAATATATATATAATAGTTTTAAAAGTTTAAATATCAGCATTTATAAAGGAAATCAGTGTGATTGAAAATTATTTTATGGAATACTTTATTATGTGCAACATTTAAAATAATTGTCTTTGCAGAAAAAATATTTAACGATAATTTTCTTTTTATTGTTGAAAAGTAAGTAATTTAAACTTTGTTTTTACAGAAGCTGACTATACTTTGGATGAGTCGTTTTGGAACGAAGAGAGCCCCATGGGTAAGTATCAATGCACAATATGTTTTTAATACACACACACACACACACACACACACACACACACACACACACATATATATTTAAATGTTGATATAGAACAATTTTCTAGGTTTTGCATATCCGGTGTAAGACATAAGAAACAAATGGCATGTAAAAGCTAAGACATTGAGTAAGAAAAATGGTTTGCATTTCCCTAAAAAAAAATAAATATCAAACATTGGAAGAAACTGCTTCATCTGTCACTATCGTGTCTGTAAAGGATTTTCCTTTCATCCAAGCAACTTCCTTGGATGGTTATTAATGTTCCTCAGATTATGAGATGTGTGCTGGTATCTTATATATTATTATTTTTTTATTCCCATCAGCAATGAGCGTTAGGTGGTGAATTTGTGTTGAAAAACGGATTTCTAAATAACCAAGATTCATTACTGCTTTTTCCACTCTACCTTTCTTTATTTAATTATATTTGTTAACATTTTAATTCTAAAACTAATTGCAAAAACCTTAGTCCATTCTTCAAGGATGCTTGCCACTGGTCAGAAGTTGAAAAAAAAAGTAAAACTAAAATAATTAATTTTAACCTATCAATAAAGTAACTGTATTTGAGAAATGAAATAAAATTCCATAATATAAAATAGCTTAAAAACACAATTAATTTTTTTATTAGGGGAAGAATTGAAATATTGCTGAGTGATGAGTTGAGCTCCTGCGCGAGGGCGCTAAATGTCTAAGGCCGGTGCTTAGTCCCACTTTATTTTTACATTCAGCGTATCAGCCCTTCACTATATTTTCAGGAGAATAATCTTATTTTTAAACTAGAAAAAAAAACAATCATTTGGACTAATTTGCAGTTGTCACATTCTATGATAATAATAGAATAAAAAAGAGATTCAGTATTTGATAATTGACTAATTTTGAACCTATTTTATAATACTGGTGTTTTAGTGTTATAAAACTTACTGTGATAAGGACAAATCGGTCCAATTGATTTTTTTTTTTTTTTTTGTATGAATAAGTTTCTTCTTTATTTGAAAATGACCTAAAGGGATGAAACTTTGGGTATAAATGAAAACAATTTTTAATTTAAAAGTAATGATTGAAGTAGCTCTACAACAAACACAGATAATAGCATATTTCATATGCACCATTTTTATCAGTAATTAAAAATGTAATGAAATTAACAATATATACATTTATAATTGTTTGCTGAAATTTCGGTGTTATCGTGTTCCCCTTACGACACTCTAACTTGGCGTCACGTCAAAATACAATTTTGAATTTTAGTAATTACGAAGTATGAGTATGCAAGTCCATTTTTGAGATACTTCAATCGAAATCCAAAAAAATAGTCGTATAGATTCGACTTTATCTGAATGAGCTTTACATAACGAAGGCTCAGTCTCATTCAATAAGCGCGCATAAAAATGTTTTCACATCAAATAATATTTTCCTATCTTGGATGTGCTTCATCACAAAATACCACATTGAATTCGTCAATGTAGCGCATTGCAGTGTGAACCAATGATTCTTATGATTGCGTCAAAATGGACCAGACATATAATTTGAAGATTCTAGTAAACATTTGAACTGTTTCGTTATAATATGAGATAACAATAAAACAATTGACTGTAATTAGGTGGCTACTTAGCTGTGCACGATGCCAAGGATTTCTGGGAACAGAAGCAGGAGCTACGTAATCAGGATAAAACAAATAGCGAGGAGCTGTGCAAACGGGGAACTAATCAACCGACCAATAGTCAATGGTAAACATTTGGCCAGCCTAGACCGCTACGTACGCAGATATTTCTCATCCCGTTCTCCATGTGATTGTCCAAGACAAGCTGAATCTTTGGTTCAGGTTCCAATGCTGAAGAAACGTAGTCGACTTTGGTGTAAGAGTGGAACCATTCCAAAAAAACAAACAAAAAAAAAAACGAATTTTAATTTCTAAATTTCATAAATTATATTTAGGGTCCAATGTGGCCTGGCATCCACAAACAATGAAATATCTATTGTATACAATTCTTATAATCCGAATTCCTTCGTAAGGATCCTCTAGGCTCTTTATTAAGTAACTAACAAATTATCAATCAGCTTGCAATCTTACACTGAAGATTGTTTGTTTGTTTTGATGTTATAGGCGCAAAACATCTAGGTCATAAACGCCTTATCCATAAAATATTTAGCTGATAGGTTTAATGAGAAAAAAAAAATAAAAACATAAGTAAAAATATACATATAAAAACAAAAATAATAATAAATGAATGAGAGAGGAATAACAAAAAAAAAATAAATAATGAATAAATTATCTTAGACTGAAGATATTACATTTATTCCAGACTTGGCACGAAATAGATATGCATTCAATCAAAAACTTCTTCACACTAATTTGTATTACTTAATAATCTTTCAGCTGTGCACGCCTTAGACATTTGGCGCCCCAGAACAATGACGTCATGATCTCACCAATCATCTCTTCAAAAAAAAAGTTTTCTTTTTCTTTAGCAGTTTTATATTATGTAATATTTTTAATTATATTTAATTTAATATTCCACTGATACAGTTGCTTTATTTATAGCCGTTTTTTATTTCTTTAAAATTTTTAACAAGTGGCTAGCGACCCAGCTGATCGGTGCCTTCAACGTGCGTACCTCTAGTTAGGGTTGCCCTGCCCTAAGGCCAACGCTCGCTTTCAGAATCGTCTGAAAAAGAAACGGGCATAACGGAATAACGGAAATTACTCATCTACCAATTTTGATGTTATTGATTTTTTTTTCTGAAATTTCGTATGATGATGACTTTTATTTAGTTATTGATGAAGGAGCAGATCTCTGGGCCGTTTTTGTTTTAATCTATCTCGAGTAGGCAACAAAGAGGAGGAATATAGAATATAAATACAGATGATTTTGAATTGAACATTGCAATGTAGAATATTTATTGTGAATCTTGGATTTTACTGTGTGGTGTTATTTGAAATAAATATGGTCTGTTACTTAGCCTCAAAGTTCGGCTCCTTATGGCATAATTTGTTTAAGAATAGAGGTGTAGATTTGTCACTTGTTTCGTAAGTTATGTGAGGATCCGTAGTCCTGAAGCTGTAAGAATCTAACTTAAAATACTCATTGAAGTGGAACCAATGAGAAGTTGCTTCACTAATTACATACTTTTTATATGCTCTACAATTTTAGTTTACGCATCAGAATTACTTGGTTTGCTGCATCTATACTGGTGTCAATTTCAATAGTACAATAAAATAAAATTGTACTATTGAATATTGAAAACAAAAATAAAATACTTTACCATATAACATGCCTATTCTTTATAATATTCTTAAATTGTGTTACTTGTATATTTTTTTTCACATACCTATGTTGAATATATAGTAAGGAAAAGAACTGCGTTCATTTTGTTTAAAGAATTGATAAAATATTAAGAATCTGGATTTTCATATCTGTGCATTAATTTTATTGTTAATTGTATTATAACTTTCATGCAATAAATTTTTATTCTTAAAAAGTGTTTCGAGGAATTGTAAACTGCTTATTTGCTATATTTTTTTTTATAAAACTTTTGTCATTATCAATATGCAAAATTATGAATAAGTAATAGAGGTTACTGAAATACATAAGTATCTTTGTTTATTCTGGCTTAATTGTTATATTTTCTTGAATAATTAAAAAGTCGAAAGGCAATATAATTAGAACATGTTTGAAGTTGAAAATAATTACTGCTTTGGAAATTAATTCTCTTCTATATTTGATTCGGTTCGGTAATAATTTTATGAATTATTAATTTCGCACTGAATATGCATGGTCCTATCATATCCACATTATAAGCTATATACCCGGAATTAGCATTTTGTAATGGTGCAGGGTTGATTTTATCAAGGATTAATTCTATTTAATAAAACAAATAATGGTAGTAAGTTTGTTCATTGGCAAATATCGGGAAATCAATTTGTTATTCTGTCAATAGTTGTAATTCTAGGTAGTACCAATTATCTTTCAACACTTTTGATATATTTTAGTAATTTGTTTAATTGAAATACAAGTATATCACTAATGAGGTATTAGATATTATTTGAAATTTATATTTATTATGCTTTCGCTTAATATATATACTTTCTTCATTACAAATAATAATAATAATACTATGAGAAAATTTTATTAATCACAAAAAGTCATGAGCTTTTTCTTTACATACTTTTGTTATTTTTTCTTTTCTCCAAGTTTTTTATCTCTCTCTCTCTCTCTCTCTCTAAATATATATATATATATATATATATATATATATATATATATATATATATATATATATATATATATATATATATATATATTTGTTTCACCATTACAACTATAATTATTCATGAGAAGATATTTTTTTTATTTACTGAGATAATATTATTTAATTTAATGTATATATCGTGAAGTATGTATTTTCTTTTTTATTGTTCGTAAATATTATGAGGTATTGTAAATATTTTTAGCTCTGTCACGCATTATGTTTAATTACAATTATAATCTGAGTTTAAATTATTTATTTGTTACTTGTTAATTATGATATTCTTAGGAGACCTTTTCAGAGAATACAGTTCGTTTTTCTATCTAGTTATCTACTCATGTAAACGAATTTTATTATATTGGATATTTAAAAGTTGACCATTGTATTATAAAGGAATGAGTTGGTCCGGAGTGGGCCTCATAAATAGGCTAAATAGTGGCAAAACTATTTTATTGAAAGCCATCGTTTCGACCCCACTTTGCAGGTCTTTTTCAGGGCTAGAACGGACATGATACAAAAAGATATAGAGGATCGTGGTAGTTCCATAATATTATGACAAAAATTATAAACAATATGAATAAGCTATTAAAATTATAAACAGTAAGTACATTAAAATATAAACAGAGTAAGCTAAGTTTCTTTCTGTAGATCTGTAGAAGATTATTCGCATTTGCATATATTATATATTACACTACAACAATGTTACCATCTATTTACTTCAGTATAGGATCTCGTTACTTAGCTTACTCTGTTTATATTTTAATGTACTTACTGTTTATAATTTTAATATGCTTATTCACATTGTTTATAATTTTTCGTCATAATATTGTCTAGCTTTCACAATTCTCTATCTTTTTGTATCTTGTCCGTTCTAGCCCAGAAGAAGACCTGCAAAGTCGGGTCGAAACGTTCGCATTTAATAAAATAGTTTTGTTACTATTTAGCCTATTTATGACCGCCACCCCGGACCCTATCCTTAATTGATTTTTATTATATTATAGTATTTTTTATTTATTTTTATTCGAATAAATACTATTTGTGCCGCTAACTCAGCAATGCAGTGCCTTAGTTTTATTCACAATGTATATACATTTACTTTTTCGTTGTTTTAGATAATATAATAATAAAATATAAAAAGAAATAAAAATTGAAATACATAAGTTGAGAAAAGCCAAGATCGTAACTTTCTTAAATAAAAGGTATCATTTCACTAGAAAGAAGAGACGAATCCAAGGGAATGTCTGAAATAGTTGTCCCGCAGGATGGCCATTATGAAGATCGATTGCGGAGCCTGAAGGTATCCTATAAAAGACAGAGTGGACAGGAGTCAATGACCCAGGGGAGATTTACGATCCCAGCTGTTGCCGAAGAAGAAGGGACTTTACCTAACTTACCTCCAAGTCCAGAATAGAGTCACCCGCCTTAGTAACTCTCTGGATTCGTTCTACGCTCTCAGGAATTTTTATTCTAAGCTGGAGGGTGATTTACAGCATCAATAAACCTCTCCATGTCGACTCTCTTATCGTTTATAATGTATTTTTGCTTATTATTTTTTTTATTTGAATAGATAGCTACTATAAACTAGATAAAGTTGACTTAAAATTCAACAAACTTTGTTGAGGTGCGCTCAGAACGAAGACATCTGTATGTCTAGATACGTCTGATGCATCCAGGTGGCATATTAGCAAATCCTGATAGATAAGTTGATAATTATTTAACATTTGATAATATTTCTTTTACTTATATATAAATGTGTAATACGAGGAAATGATAGGGATACTAACCAGAATATCTGTAATTTACTGTAATTTAATATATGGATGTTTTTCACTCATGATTATATTTTAAAACAACTCTATGATCAATCAGTAATACAGAGTTTTATACTAGGGTAATAATTAAACACAATGCTTGGAAGAGCTAAAAATATTTACAATACTTTATCATATTTATGAATAGTAAAATTTAAAAAAAAAAAAAAATTATGACAAATTCAAGAATATTAATATTAGTGAAGCTTACTATTTAACTGAAAATGTAATGTACTAATAAATTAAGGAATAACTTTAATATACATATATATATATATATATATATATATATATGTATTAAAAATATATTAAAAATTGATTTAGGTTTAGAAATTAATACTTGATACACAAATGTACATGATGGGACAGAGACCCAAAGTAATGTTTATATCATGGTCAAAAATAATAATTTAATATTTAAATTATTACAACAGTTCTGTACAACGGCACTGTAAACGTCACGTATCACGTGATTCGTGATATTATGCATAATAATGGAACTAGTACTAAACCTTGTGGTATTCCTCGTAAAGCTGGTAGTAAAAAGATCTGAGGTTCGGCAGACAAACCAAATTCTGTAATAAAGACAAGCATAAGATAATATGTAAAAGGGTGGCGTTGTCTTAAATTTGAAGAGAAATCCCAGATATCTGATTCTATCGAGCGCTTGAGCATCATCTTGAAATACTGTTGCATACAATTTATATTCGTACCTCGATCCCTCAGAGTAATTGATGACAGGTTCAGCTGGTTTTTTGGAGTCCACTTTTATGGTCAGGTATGTTTTCCTTAGTCAGTATGTCAATAAGTGTTTTATAGAGAAGTTTCAAATACCATATTCGGAGAAGGCTGATGGTCACGGAAGGTCTTGTTTGGTTTGTGTGTTTAAAAATGTTCTTGTTTGGTTTGTGAATCATTGCAACGTAAACGTATTTTTAATGCAAAGGAAATTTTTCCGTTCTGAATATCGCATCAGAAATTGATGTTAGGAACACTAGATATGTTCTTGTTATTTTCTGGAGAAATTATTAGATCATGTGTAGGGCTTTCTTTGAGATAATTCTATAATTTGGTTGTGGTGATTCTGATTGAAGTGTTCATTATACGTCTTTTTTTCAGTATTTGAGAGGCCAGTACGTCATGTAAAAAGAGAGGAAAGTTATAGTAAATAAAACATTTATTAAATATCTTAATTCTGCTCCGTTTTGACCTGTAGAGTATTATTTTATCACAAAGTTAAATTTAAATATGAATGCTATTAATTTATATTGCTTCGCGGAATATAATAATATAAACAAAACAATGTTTCCTATGACAGATATTCCACAAAACAATAAAACAAAATAAAATTTATTTTAAAAGGATAAACGTATACATATTCAGATGTAGCAAAACAGGCCTCTGATAAATAATATTCTCACGGTATTTAAACAAACCGGCACAGTATTAACAGAATTAATCAACCCTAATACTCCTACAAATAAAACAGCCATTTCTCGATATAATATATTTGAACGATAATTTCATGCATTTATTTTCCCATGCATAAATTAGAGGCATGGAGTGATAAAATATTCAGCACAAACGGAAATTCATTGTAACACGTGGTTTAACTTTTAGTCACTTTCTTTTTTAAGGGTTCATGTATGGCCGTTTTAGCCTCGCAAATAAATTGCATATTACGAATTATCAGGAAACAATTACTTGGAAAACGTTTTAACTCGTTGCATTGGTTAATTTCACGTAAAATAATATTCTGTGGACATCATGTTAAAATTTAAACATTATTGGAGTAACGATTTGTTTATATAATTTCTACTTTACTCACCATTGATTTAATTTAATAAGGTTGTATGCAATTTAACATGTTTGGGCTAAAAAGGGATTTCTGATATCCATGTATACAAAAGACAACCAAGAGATTCTTCTCTATTAGCTAAATTATGTAAAAAAATTTGGTTTTGAAATAAATAAATTTTGAATTTAAACACGATAATATGATTCTTAAAAGATAATTTAGAGTGATAAATTCACATATTATTTGTAGAAAAGTTCTTTATTTTGTATTTTAAAATTAAAGGAGTCAAGCTAGTTATTTACTCATTAAATAATACTAATATATCATTAAAAATATAACACATCATACATACTACATTATTATTATATACACAACATTATAATTATAGGATGCTACACATTAAAGTAATAAATTCAAATTTATTCAAGTATATTCAAATTTAATAGGATTCCAAGTCGATGTCATCTAGGGTTAGTTGGCATTCATAAATAGCATACATTATTTGCTTTTAGTTTTTTTATTATTTAAAATACATTGCTAACGTTTTGGGAAACACTTACCATCTTCAGAACATTAATTTTGTAATCATAAACAATATCCTTTATAACATTATTAACAGAATTTTAGTTTACAATAATTTAATATAATAATAATTGTTCATGATTACAGAATTATTGTTCTAAAGGTAGATAGTGTTCCTCTAAACGTTAGAATTGTATTATACATAATAAAAAAATGGGAAGCAAATAATTGATGCTGTCTAAAAATGTCAACAGATTCTGTATAAATTAATAAATAAACAGCTTAAAATTCAAAATGAAATATTTTTTTTTTATTGAATATTTATACATTCTGCCAAATTAAAGGGCATTAATATTAATGCTACATTAATCATTCACACAATATGTACATACAAATAATAACTAAGATAGAGATAATAAAGAAAAAGAAATATAGAAAAATAAAATAAGTAAATTAATATGCCAGTGTACGAAAAATGAAATAATAGATAAAGCTAAATGAAATCAAAATAAATACAACACACATATATATAATACTTACATTCGTCCAGGGAACTCTGAGTGATGGGAAATATATTTTGATCATATTTCCAAGTGACTGATCTACAAAATCCTACTGAGACCAATTTGGACACACGGAGTAGAACTTGTGGGTTCGGCAAAAATAAATGCCGTAATCGCGAATAAAGAAAAATAAAATAATATACCTATATGATATTCACATGAGATAATAATAAAATAATTTTGTATATAGTTACAACTTTTAGGGAACTTGATATATTGGCAATTACTAAAACGGCGAGATTTAAATATGGGGAGGGTATTGCTACGGATATAAAAAGAGATGGAATACCACAGGATAGTATAACGAAAGATCTGTTGACTACTGCGGTTCGGTGGGTCTTCGTATGTACAATAGATCTAAAGATATCCAGCGGTTATTGCGGGAACGAACGGATAATTTTAATAGAAGGAGCTCGGAGATGTATGAGGGGCTGCAGGATTGGATAGCTTGGAACACGAAGGATATCACGAAGTTCTTATGCCGTAGGAAGCTGAAAGATAAAATCGCTTCAACTCTCCATAAAAGGGGAAAACAGAGATGTCTCTTGGGACATCTACTGGATTTCCCAATTCCTCACGGGGCATGGAGGATTTCGAGCTAAACATCACGGTCTGGGCTTTGATGTAGATCCTCTATGCCCAATCTGTAGTGTTCCGGAAACTGTAGAGGACGTGGTCACGACTTGCACCGCGTTTGAAACGTTAAGAGCGGCAATGACAAGAGCCGTGGGAATCTATGTCCTCTCTCAAAATGAGTTTCCTCAGTTAGTCAGTGAGGAAAATCTCCCGCGGCTTAAGGATTTCATAAATGGATGGAAGACTGCAGTGGGGCCCGCTCACTTCCATATTGGTGCTCGCAGAAGAAGAGGACAAGCGCCAGGAAGACCTCCAGATTCTGAAAGCTAGGCCGAAAGAAGAAGGAAGAAGATAAAACAGAAGAACTATACATGTGCATATCTAGTAATAGTGTGTTATTAAGTATTCATGCCTAAAACACACTATTGCAAACACCAGTATTGCCATTGTGGCATGGGAGGGTGGAAATAAATAAATAAGATGTCTCTTGGGATCCCATATATAAAACGTACAACACAATTTATTGTTTATATAAGAAGAAATCGTTGAGTGCAAAAGAAAGACATATGCCTTAATTTAAAGAATAGCTCATAAGTGCGCAATGTTTTGATTTCTCAGAGAGAAAATTCATCAGAGTACTTAGTGGTAAAATTTTATGAAATGTTACTTAAACATTTTTTTTTTTTAATGACCCGAAGATATATTTTTAAAAAAAATTATAACATTTTAATGTATATAAAACATTAGGTATATAAAAATTGATTTATTTCATTAAAATTAAAATTATTGGAGGAAGTTTGTCGACTTTTCTACATACCATGGTTGATAAATATTCAGAACGCAGTCATTATAAAGTTTTTATTAGGGCCGACGTTTCAACCCAAACATGTTGACTTGAATACCTTCAGTGCCCGCATGTTTGGGTTGAAACGTCGGCACTAATAAAAACTTTATAATTATTGCGTTCTTAATATTTATCACCCATAAAATTAAAATTAGTAAACTACAATTATTTAATTGTGTACATAATTAATATATTTATAGTATATAAAACTTTTTAATGTAATAAAACGGGGGCAATAGTCTAGCAGTTTATCGTTCTAAATCCCGTACCTTAATGTATAAAAATTTAATTTTATTTTTACTTTTTCCATTCTCCATACTGATAAAAAAAAAAAAATCGCACTACCGTCTTGGAGGAACAGTTTCCCTGGCCTTCTTCGTAAATAAAGGGCACGCTTGGAAGGAGTTAGTGAAGTTGTATGGTTTATGTATAGCTGCCAGAGCGGGCTAGCAATTCCATATTTCAGGAGAGTGGATCGGGAATTGAGTTTTCAGTTTGGAACTAAATTACACTCCCCCCCCCTTCTCCTTAGGCTAATGAATGTTTGGAGGCCCGGGGGCTGACCGCCTTAGGACTCTTTGTGGGCCTTGTCCCCCCTCTAAGGGCGGCCTTTGGTCTCGCTTCAAGGGGTCAGGGGGTCACGGAGGGAACATCACTTTTCTCAAGGAGACATCAAAACGGACTTATTAACGGCATGGCCACAGCTGACATGCCGTTCAGGAGACGACTAAAGATGAGCTGGATGAGAGATCTGCTTTCTTAAATTAAGGAAATAAATCACGAACAGGAAGAAGTGCTGCTGGGTACTATTTTTTTTTCTCATGCCTAAAATGTCAACTTTTCTTATTAGTTACAGCACATCTGCTTATTGGCAAGCTCATGACAGATGGGGATGGAAATATGCAGAAAAAAAAAATACGAAATTTGGTAAAAAAAAATGTATTGAAAAAGAATTGTTTTAAATTATATATATTTATTTATTCGTGGCCTTACGGTTCTCCAAAAAACTTGGACCTCGCTTATAATCTTTCTCCAATCTTCTCTATCCCGAGTGAGCATTTTCGGATTCCCATTTTGAGAACATTCCTCGTCCATCTCAAGCAATCTCAAGCGTGTTCTTCCTCTCCCACGTCTTATACCAGATCGACCCACTAGCAAATATTTGGGGTTCGAATCTTTGGGAATACACGCCCTGTATGATCCAACCATCTGAATTAGTTACCCCTTACAATTGAGAACAAATCTGGCCTTGTATAGATTTAGAGAAGCTCTTTATTGATGCGAATTTCACATTGTCCATGTGTACACACCAGACTATACATTCTGCGGTGTTTTCGTATTTATTTATAACTTTATATTTACTTATTTAAATTGCCAATTGTAGTAATTAAAACAACACCAGTAAAAGTAAATATAAAAAATATTAATAGCATGGACAAGACTTAACTTGAAACTACTAAATGTTAACGCTACCTAAAATATTGATGATTTATTTTATTTTTACTTATTGGTTTATTTGTTATTTCGCTGATGTATTATTTATGTATGTTATTTTATTTTTTTACTTACTTTTTCTATATTTAGATTATTCATTTATTTTTATTTATTCATTTATTTATTTTAATTTTTTATTTCCCTATTATATGAATATATGGTATGAATGAACACATTTAGCCTTGTTACTTGTTGCTCTTCAATGTGGCAGATTGTACTATTTACTGTTGTAAAAAAAAATTATATATATATAGTTATTATATATTAAATATATATATTAAAATATATATATATATATATATATAGTCCCCAAATAAATAGCTAGAAGATCCTAAGACATGCATCATTAATGTCTTTACGAACGATTTTATTTGTGATAAAATATGGGGCATTAAGGATTTTATGAATGATTTTGAATTATGAGGATTGGATTGAAGAGGAATTCAAGGATTAGGAGGAGCCCTGGAGTCCAAGTCATTAACAGTCATGTAAGTAAGTCTTTCGTAATGAATTGGAATCTTCCAGCATTCGTCAAGTAAATGCTAAAGTAACCGAAAACGTCAAGCGGTTTTCAAGTAAGATTACAGGTAGAGATCTGTTTCTACAGGAATATGTGGAATATTATTACAGGATATTGTGATACAAGAAGTCATACGTTTACCTCTGAAAGTAAAAGTCATTGGATGGGATTTATTTGAATTTAAAAATAATTATAAATAATAAGAATCAGTTACCACGACAAGCTATTAATAATTTTGGGCTAAGGAATTGTATAGATGTAGTTTCTTGATCAAAAGTTGTAAGGTTGTAAAAGGTAGGTGTCAGCCAAATGAAAAAAAAAAAATGAGATTTCCCCCGCCTGAATAAAGATGTTCGTGCAAAATGCTATGTTAATTTTAATCTGGGAGTTTCCCACAAGGAAATCTCTCGTCCCAAAAGCAAATATAAAATATTATTTTTGCCCACTTCTGGACTCGAATTCTAGCCTGGAATATAAGATCAAATGTCTTGCCCATTGATCTGCTCAATTCTTAAAACAAAATATTTCGTCGTTAATCTACAAATAATTTTTTTTCACGATATAACCGTGTTTAACCTCCCAACCACACTTGCATAAAGCTATAATCCAATTATGGACTATATTTAAGAAGCATCAAGTAATCAAGTCAGGATGTTAAAATTCACTAGTAACTGGTGTCTGATGATCTTACCTTAATATATGCAATTTTATTTATAAAAAAAGCTCATTCTATCTTTTGTTTCACTTGGATTGACTTGTAAATTAACAGACTGACTCAACCCAATTCGGGTTATAATTGTTAAAATATTGATTTAAAAGATTACTATTATCACCTAGTCCGTAGTACAGATTCCTTTTTATCGAATTATTAACATCCGCCTGAAACCTCATAATCGTTTCATCTAATCGTGAACTACAACTATTATATTTACGAAAACGGTAGGAATTGGGTGGTTTCCAACCTAGAGAGCTGCAAACTTTGTCTATTTAATTAGGTTCTAAAAACTCGTAAATACCCATTTGCTTTCTACTTGGATCGTAAAATAAATTAATCATAAAATCGACAGGAAAGGTGACCTTCAAAAATATAGGGCCGTTTGTCCTGCATAACCTCGTTATTTTGACAATTTAAGGGTGTAGGTCACGCCAAATGGCTTAATATTTTTGAAGGCCATCTTTTTTCTCGACTTTGGGATCAAATTATCTTACGATCCAAGTAGAAAACAATTGGGTATTTACGAGTTTTTAGTACCTAATTAAATAGAAAAAGTTTGCCCCTTCCAGATTGAAAACGTCCCAATTCAAGAGTTTTCGTAAATATAATAGTTGTAGGTTACGATAAGATGAAAATATTTACGAAGTTGGTGTTAATAATTCGATTAAAAGGGGTTTGTACCACGGACTATCATGGCATGTTAAATGCAGTATTGTGAATTCGTCTTACGGATGGCTTCAAAATGGCATCGTAGCCAAAATGTAGCCAATGTAGAATGAAAATAAATGTTTTGGAATAACATACATAGCCTTAGTTTTTATTTTATTTTTTTTGTATAAATGTCTCTACACAGGAGGTAAAGAACACAATGTCATATTTTTGTAGTTATTCAGAGGAGCCAATGTTTCATAACTTTTAGTTATTAAAATATGTTTCTTAGTTACTAAATTATTTATTAAAAAATATACATGGTGTCTTTTACCTCCGGGGCACAGATATATTTTTTGAAATTTTTAGTTGTTCTAACTAAAAAATATATCAAAGAAACTACATAATCACCATTGCAATTTTTAGCGCTGTGGAACTAAAATTAAAAAATGAAATAAAAATGCAACTAATAAATATGACTTATTAATTGCTAGCAGTTCAGCACGAAAGATATGTATTCATTATAAAGTGTTCTAGGACTTAAGCCGTTTATAAAAACTAATATGGAATAGTTAAATAAAAAATCTCGTAAATCGAAAAATGTACTAAATTTTAATCCTTTATTTTATTATAATTATTTTTTTAAAAACCTTATCTGAAAACTGGCGAGAGATTTATTGGAAGTAAAGAAAATTTTACTTTTCTCTACACCACGAAACGATTTCCCCGCCCTCGAAAACTCAATTAAGGAGTTAAATTACTGCCTATTGTCACAGGCTAGGTTCTCCTCCTTCGAAGAACTTAAGTCGCTTTTCTATTGAATAATCTGTCTTGACTTTATTATTAATTGTTTTTATAAGCCCGATAATTTTTAAAGATTTAATATTCAGAATCAGTAAGATATATTTTAACAATAATAAAATAAGTGAACATTAAAAAAATAAATATTTGACGCTGAATCGCCTAGTTTTTTTCCATTATTAATTGTTTAATTAAGAGTACCTACTTTTTAGAGACTGCTGTGTATGCCCAGGGTCTATCCACGCTTGCTGTGTATATAACAGAATAAATAATACTGCCGGAATCCAACCTAGGATCTGTGGTACAGGATTACAGTCCCTTACTCACTGAGCTACACCATTTCCTCTCTCGAATAAATGTGAATATTTGTAAAGAAAAGAACAAATTAAATTTATTTTATTATTTTTTAGCTAAATTTATTTTACTTCAAATCATAAGTAGCCTTCTGGACGTGTGATAAGTTTCATCGGTGTCCTTATGTTGGTTATCTATATTATACAACTCAAATATAGGTGAGTATATATTTTATAAATATAAATATAAAACCATATTTACGAATGTAGATTAAATAAATGCCAAGGTATATGCCAAAGCTGATATCAGTGAACAGATGATCGCGAAGCGAAGGAATTAGCTTATGCAAATGTTTTACTTAAGGTGATAAAGACTTTAGATTGATCTGTGAAATCGCATATGGTGTTTGTCTACTGTTATATAGGTCTGGGAAGGTTAATTTGATTTTTAAAAATATTCAATTAGCTAATAAGAAATTTTCAGGGAGACGTAAATTTATACCACTTCCATGTGATCGGCACCTTCTAATTTATTTTTGTTTACGATTGTTACATATACTTTCATAAATAGTAAAAGGATTTCGGAGTTATTATTATCGCGCAACAATGCGATGTGCATTTATTAAAGATATTTATTTTCTATGGAATAATTTCCTAGAATAATTTGTAGTTAAATTAAACCTCACGGTGCTAAGAAGTATGGTTTCGCCGATGCAGTACTATATACGATATGCGATATACGATTCGAGTACTAAATCACTTTTCACAAACCTTATTAAGATCGAGGATGCACTTGGGCTTAAGGGCAGTGACACGTAGATTAGCATTTTTTTTTTTGTGGGTCCTCCACTTCTTTACTTTATAGACTATATGGGTTTTTTTTTTCGAGCCAGGGTGTGAGAGCGGGGGATTAATGCCTGAGTTAAAAGCTCTCCCATCATATAAGTACCTATATATCGTTCCTCAAAGCAGAATTACATAGATCAAACCTCTTGTGATTATTTAAGATCTAATAAAACCACAACTTGGTTCTCCATTAAGGTGAAGACATTAGTCTTGTATCCGGTTTTTAACAATGTCTCTCGTGTGATTATGTGTACTATTATATGTTATATATGTTATATGTTATAATATATGTGTACGAATATATGTTTAGGCGAGTGAGAGTTTGCGTTTGTATAGCTTGAGTTAAAGATCAAACTAACCGATGGTAATGCGCTGATAGTGCATTATCCTTCGTAATCTGGGCATATTGGAACGGATAAGGGAACCCTATCTTCAAGGAGTCCTTTGATTGATCGACTCGTCTTGTTGCGTAGCTCTCTCCACACCCATTTAATCTTACTCAACCAAAATATTTCTCTCTGGACTGGAATCCAATCTGATCTTTGGCTTGATCAATATAGAAATAGAAAATTACATTATTCTGAGACAAAGCCTCTTGAGAATAACAAACTAGGACAAAATTAAATATTACATCTGCCCTAAATATAAACAATAGAAAAATATGTAAAGAAATTATTGGGTACATATGCTATATTATAGAACCAATAAAACTATACACAAAACACTTGAAACTATGACAAGACACTTAAAATTATTATCAATGATAAACCAGTATGAATATACACTTTTGAGAAAACAATTAAGAAAAAATAAAAATATATCCAATTCTTCCTTAAAATAATAATAAGATATAAATACATCATCATCATTTCTTACCGTAACGGTAGACAAGCATTAAGGCAATTTAATGCTCTATAAAAAATAATAAAAAAACAATCGATGCGTTCAGTGGCATCAAGAGTAGGAAAATCGTATCACTATAGGAAAATTATTATTCCTAGCAAAGAACAGCAGTGATATAAGACAATGAATGCCATGAAATAAATGTATAATAGGAGGGTTTTGAATGTGGTCATGGAGGGGGAATACCGAATTTTGATAGGGAGAGATTCGAGAAATTGACAGACCGATCAATAAATGAGTTTTCGAATAGGTCAAATCTGTGAGAAGGCATGTAATGGTTAGAAAGTTGAGATCTCGTGGAAGGGAATGGACTGAGGACTTGAATTGGAGTCATGGAATATAATGATCTTGGTTTTAGAATTTACTGTCTTTCTCTCCTTTACTATGATTCTCTCCTTATATATCTCTAAAGTACCAAAACTGTCTTTTGTACTTTATTCTAAAGAGACTTGTCCCAAAATAAATAAAGTGCGTTATTATTACTCCTTTATTTAACTTTCTCATATATCTGAAATATCTACATCCTACAAAACAACCGTTTATAGAATGCAGACGGACGATTTTATATATTTTAAAATTTTCTTACAATCCTGCACGTATGGAGAAGGGCTGATTTTTTGGGCTGTTTTTACATGTTAAGTCAAATCCAAGATCTTTTGTATCTAATGGTACTTGTCAGTACTAGACCATTCGATGATATTATTATAGAAGTAATTTTTACTTTTTCTAAATGGTATAGCGTCTTTAACTACTAGACAAGTTCCTGGCATTTTTTTTTTGGCCCTGGTGGTTATAAGGTTGGGATCACTGGGTACTACTGTTTCTGATATATATGATAATAGCAGACTTTTTTGTTTTTTGTATAACCAAAGTATCCGGGCGGTTATGCAATGAAGGAAATGGCGACGTCACAATTTTTAACTTTAAGATCTTGTTTGGAATAGTAAGGAGGTAGACATACTAAAAGTACCTATTCATAGGTGGTGAGCCAGCCGTGAAGGGACGCTTAGTAAGTCATTTTTTCGTTTTTTTGGTGGGTTTTTTTCGGGGAGGTATCAGGAAAACTATCCATCCCATTTCCAAAAACGTTCTATAAAAAATTAAAGCTAATAATTTTTTTAATAAGATTGATAATATGTAATTGTTTGCTATCTCGCTTAGTTTCCGAGATATCCATCCTCAGCTATCGCCAATTTGGAGACAAAAAAATTTACTTCATGTTTTTACTGTATTTGACTAGCTAACTCTTGATTGCTTTTTTCTACGATTAGGTGCGAAAAGAGTTTTTTACAAATAAATTTCCTTTAAGAATATATATTATTTTACCAGTTAATCTCCAACAGTTCAAAAGTTAGATCAATTATAACTTTATATGTCAATTCCGAGAATGTAACAAGTCAAAAATTGTGTCCCCACCATTTCCTTCTATAATCATTCATTGACTGGACTAATACCCTATGGTCGGTTATTTTGTTTTTATCCCAATAAACTCGTATATGATTCCTTTCTATAAGTTTTTTTTTGGAGTTTACCAATAGATATGTAGAAGTATAGGAAGTAAGGTTGGAGACAAATTTTGATGATTTTCACTGGTATTTGGTCAGGACCATAGTCGTTGGTTTTAGTTTTAAGGATAGTAGAGAGTAGATCAGTTGGTGAGATATCTTCGTAGTAAAACTTATCTGAGCCAAAGGACGTTTCAGTGATGTTTTTTACCTTATTAGTTAGTTGTCGAATTGTTTCAATGTTCATATTTATCTATATTGTAATACTGCTTAAATTAATAAAAATAATTTTAAAATTCTTAATAAACCACATCAAAGGTACGTTGGATGAAAGAAATTAGAAAATTCAACGCTTAAGCACTGTCTGACTATTATGATGAGAAAAAGAACTGATGCATATATTTTCAATTCTTTTTATTATCTTCTTCATCTGTTTTTATGAAATATTCTGTACGTTTTGAGTTCTTGCAATTTTACTCGGGATGCCACTGGATAATTAATAATAATAAGTACCCAGAAATGTTTAGTAAAAAATTAGTAAAATAAATTTGGATCTATAGTATATTGATTGGTCCAGAATTAATTAATTGAATTTCTTTTCTCGAAGGCTGGTTTGTGTTTTATGCTTTCTAATTACACACATTATCTGTGATTATCATGATATAAATACTTAGCAGAATTAGACAAACTTTTACTAAAAAACTTAATTTATTTCTATTTTTAATGCGGAATATATACAGAGTATATTTACAAGAAACTAACTACGTGATTCAATGAATTTAATAATTAATTGTGAAGGCATGATTTCTAATGGACTGTTTGAGAATTATGATGCCATGAAATATTGGTAAATAATGAATATTGGTAAATTTATTGTTTGGAATACAACTCGTCTATTATGGTATGTGAAGTGGTGTAGTTGGTAGATTTCTTCGCTGCATCTGCTGATCCGAGATCATCTCGTCATGGTTCAAAGCTCTGTCAGGATCTTGATGGTCTATGTTCTGCTAAGGCTTCAGTCCCCAAGCTGAAAGAAAGCATAAGAAGACCTATCCTCAAGGCCGGACATCAACGTAAGATCTCTTTTCTTACTTCTCGGCGTATTATACACAAATATTCCGGGTGGGGCATTGGTTCCTAACTTCACCCAATTACTCCACAATAACTGGTAACACCCTGAAAGGAACCAGTTACATAGCCTGTTATTAGTTTTTACTCTAAGCCTTCCCTCGATCCAGGTATGGGGTCGGTCTACCTACTCTCGACCCTTGACGCTGTTTCTGATGTCAGAAGTCGATTTCATTCACTTTTGTTTTCTACACCTCATAATAATTTCAAAACCTTATTTGCTATGTTCAACACATAGAAATTCTAAGCAAAATCAATCACTTCTCTATTTTAGTTCATTGCCTAATTATTATTATTATTATTAAAAATATTATTTCTTATTAATGATTTTGCATTTGAATTATATAGTTTGATGTAAGTAAATATTTTGTTCCTTTGGAGTGACTATATGATATTAATATTAGGTTATTCCGCTCGGCAAGATGGCTGTTGCAGATACATTTCTAGGAAGGTTTAATATAGCGTTTTGGGGTAGGTGTTTACCTGAAGGGCAGGTGACAGGTATAAATATGAGGAGCTTTGGGAGCTCTAATGAGGAGCTGTAATAAAGCAGAGGGGGGTTGCTGTCAATAGCAACCTGTGTTCTACCTGTCGCCATGGCAACGGGACGCAGTGACGTCAGACCCACGCCCTCATGGCGGAGATTTTTATAACTGCTTTTAAACGGTTTATCGATCCTCTCCACTCTGTTGCTTATCTCTGTCTGTCAGGTCCTTCTCGTCTCTCCTACGTCTCCCATTCCGTCTCCTTTTTTTCTCATATAATATCCTTCCTCTTTGCTGAATTTACTCAAAAATACTTAGATCAATCGGGAGGTATGAGTATCACAAATAAAAAAAAAAAAAATAAAACATTAAAAATTCATTCAAAATAATAATTTTAGTACAATTAACATAATTAATTTTAATTCGCCTAAAACTTGTTTCATAACAATATAAAAATAAAAATACAGCAATACTTTTATTATAAAAATATTCTGCATTTTAACGTTTGTATTAAGGTCAATAAATTTATTATTAATAATACTTTATTGAATATATTATTCAAAATATAATGATGAAAAAAGTTCAAAACATTTTAATGCATACAAATTCGTCTACCAGATTCTGCATACAGTATATTGGCTACTGTAGATAATTAACATTCACGATTAATTAAAACATGATATAATTAAATTTGTCTGAAACAGATATATAAAAAAATAAACAAATAATCGATACTGTTGTAATAGAGAGAAATACTTAAAGCAGTACTGTCCTACTATATAGGGTTGCTCGATACACAGCATACTCATCAATGCTTGACATATCACGTAGTTATACTTAATCATATGTATATAGATAGATAGATAGAAAAAAAATTTTATTCTGGGACTAAGCCCCTTTAGAATAACAATATTGTACAAAAGAATAGAATATTACTAGCCTAAAAGTTTGAAACAATAAATAAAATTGATAAAAGGAACTTAAAAGTAAAGAAAACCTTAGGTGCACAAGCTATATACAATTCGAATAAAACTATGTACAGAGCATTTAAAACTATGAACAAAACAATTAAAACTATGAACGAATCACTAGAACTATGAATAAAACTATATATATAAGGGTTGAACAACATATACATACACTTTGAGAAACGAAGAACGAAAAAGAGACTTGTATTTGTTATATATATATATATATATATATGTATATATATACAAATTATTTTTCATATCACACAGCATAAACAATATCAATACTATAATACACTAATAGACATAATTTCAATTATACAACATATGCATATTTCGGTTAAAAAAAAGATGGTATTCGAATGTATATAATTAGAATTCAATATAAATATTGTGTAGTGAAAACTATTGTATGTTGATTGATTTCTATTTAAAAAAACAAGAAATATGTGACGAATTGAAAAGGAGAACATAAATAAAAATGCCCACAATATGGGTATATGATGAATCAATCCTTCTTTATGTTAGCTAGATCAAATGATAACGATTTATTGTATATATTTATTGTTTATATAAGTACCCTCATAACAAATATGAGCATCTGTAATTTCAAATAGTTAAAAATAAGCCAATATATGTAATTTAGCTTCAATTTAAACCTATTCTGATTTATTTCATGATTCTACTCGAATATTCTTAAATGAAATTATAAAAAACAGATTGAGTTGAACCCTTAAAAAAATTTTGACTTTTTCTTCACTTTCTCAAAATAAAAGATATTCTTATTTGATTTCTAGCCACTCATATGCTAAATTAACAGTAAAAATATTGTATATTAATTCAAATTGATTTGTAGAGAAAGGGGAGGTAATTAATGGCCCTCACTGATAAATACTTATATACTTATTTATTCTTATTCATTATGTATATATATTTATTCTTATTCGTATTTTAATTATGATTATTATATGATATGCAATTAACTTAAAGAAATATTAGTATTATTAAATATTAAAAAAAAGTATGTTTAAAAAAAAAAAGGAATAAGAAAGAAATTTTGTATTTATTTTCTGAAATTATGTATAGTTATTCTTAAGATATTTACCTCCAGAATTTATCTATTATATTACATTGCATAATAAAAAAAACAAAAAAAACTACTTTATTTTTCTTCGATTCAGTTCTTAAATTAAATATTGCATAATTTTTAATGGATTACTTGTTTATTGATAAATATTACAATATATCTCAATAAAGTTCATTTATAATAGAGTTCAGAGAGGACATTCAAACTATATTTACAAAATTAAAAAATAAATAAGATAATTTCAAAATAATATGTAGCAAAATAAGAAAAAAATAAAATATCATAATGAAAAAAGAAAATATAAATAATAGTAATAATAAAATAAAAATAAATAAATAAAATTGAATTTAAATTTTCTTTAAAAAAGTAATAAAAATAAACATCTTAGACGCAGGCATACCTATTTACACTATTTACAATCGGCCATGGGAACTCGGAACCAGATTTGTACTCCATTTGTAGAGGGAAAACATTGCATAAATTAACACTATTAAAATATATGTTAATGATAATTAAAGATTTATGTTAAAATAAATTTAGTAACATATTTCCAACAATGTTAATGTATATATTTTTTAAATAACGTATTTTAAAAGAAGTGGATTGGCCAAATAAATTAGTGAAACTTATATTGTGAATTCATTATATTATAAATCATGAAATCCTAAACTAATATCCTTAAAATTAATAAGTAAACAGGCAAAGATAATCTATCATTTTTCTCTATTTTAAACAAGATAATTAAAATATGGGAAATCCATTAAAATAATTATTTCTAACACAAATTACTGCAATATAATATTGTTATATTCCATTACATTAAATACATTATGCCTGAAAATCCTTTTGTGGAATAAAATAAAAATATAACAACCCTTTTATGGGTGAATGTTAATTACATATAATATTCTCCATTTTACGAGACCATTAAAAGTAATATTGAAATTGATTAACTGATTTAATGACAAGTATCAATATGCTCTCACTGATAATAAAACACTCTGAAACACACACATATATAGCAAAAATAAAATCTACATTATGTCAACAAAAATCTTTCCATTTTTTAAATAAAACATAACATGAATTAACATATTTATAGTTTATCTTAATGAAAAATGATTGTTAATTTTTTTTTAACTATTGAAATTTACAACTGTATCAAAGTAGAATACAACAAGTAAATGTAAAACATGTAGAGAAACTACCCATTTGGTAGCACTCCAATTGTATTTCTATATTAGAAGGTCCCGAGGCTTTTCTGATTCCTCGGAGGGTTATCAGGAATAGAAGAGGAAGCAAGGTTGGAAACAAGAGGGTTCGGATGGTTCAGAAGTTTATTATGGATGTATAGGTATCTGGATTGAGCTAAATAGGAAACATGGTACGTTCAGGTCGTTATGGATGATTTTATTTGTGACAAAGTAGGGAGAATCAGGATTTCAGGAAGGATTTTGGATTGTAGGGATTGGAGAGGAATTTTATGGTTTAGTAGAGCCCTAAAGCTCGATCCCGTCAGTCCAAATGGGCCTTATTATATTAACATATATGAGTCTTTTGTAAATATTTAGAGCTTTTGTCTATTAAGTGCTGCAGTAGTCGAAAACACCGGGAGGTTTCTTGTCGTTTCAATCTGGTATGAGCGTTCCAAGTGAGTCGTTTGTCCAGATGGAGTCCTAGGTATCGGATTTGTTCAACAGGGATAAGTGGGCTATTGTTGGACGATACTGTAGGACAGCAAGTCATAGGTTTACGACGAAAAGTAAAGGTAATTTGATGGAATTTATTTTAATTCTCCAATTTTACCCCATTTTTCAATACTTGTGATGTGTGATTGAAGAGTTTGGGGTGCAATAGAGGGATCTTTATTAACTGATAGGATACACGTGTCATCGGTATAGGTGGTGATGACAATGTTGGATAAATATTTAAGTTAAAATATATCCACCAAAGTATTTCCAGAAATGTTTGAGAGGGGCACATTTTTACGAACTGTATACACCTGTTTGTTACCACTTCAGTGATTTCATGTAGGTCTTCATAAGCACAATATTTTATTTCTCATATTTTTAATTTATTTCTATACATTCCAGTATACATGTTTTATAAAAAAAAAACAAGTTATTGTTATTGATAACGTTAAAAACATTATGAGAAGGAGTTAGTCGAGGGTGCGGTCAAATAAATAAAAAATTAAAATATATTAATTATTTTAATTTCACTGCCAGTGTTTCAACTGCCTCCCGCAGTGCCACGAAAGACGACCTGCAAAGTGGGTCGAAATGTCGGCAAAAATTAAAATAATTAATATATTTCAATTTTTTATTTATTTGACCGCACCCTCGACTAACTCCTTCTCATATTATATCAACGGTCAACCATCTCTACATCGTTAAAAACATTATTTTCTCATGTTTTTTTTTTTAAATATTTTCTGCCGGCTTTGTGTATCAAAAATAAATAAAACGAATAATAAGTTTTACAGACAAGTAAAATACAATTAAACTGGAATAACTGTAAAATAGTATAGACTTGGTTTCAAGTTTCCATCAACTGGGTAACAGAGTATTTCTCTGATCTTGTAACTATAGGGGTTTCCACCATCGATGTTTCTTTTTATGTTGTTTTACTGAAAAATATTTGATTAACGACACATAGACAAAAGAACCTCGCCAGAGAATTTTTAAGTTAGAAGTCATCTCTTGCTCAATTACTAGTGGCATTATCCCATCTACTACTTGGCATGAAGGGAATATATTCTTTCTTTTCAATTATGTAACATTAAAAATGGAAATCTAACTAGGAAAGGAATGGTCGTTGATCGCTAATTGTTTGTGTAACTGTTTGTTCAAGCAGATCCAAGTGCTTGATATTCTCTCCTTTGAACGACATATTACATTTCATGTTTGAATACAGGAACAATTTGAATATTTTTAATCTCCTCTTATTACCTAGGGAGCGGGGTAGCTCAGTGATAGGGTACTGAGCTTCCAATGCTTAGGTCCCAGGTTCGACCCTTGGTAGGTAATCCCTCCTGGGGCACACCCAGCCTCTATAAAGTGGGTACCCTTAATTAAAATAATTAAGTAAGGGAAAGACCTGCTGGTTGAGCGTGATCTCGGTCAAATTACCTCCTTGCACAACCGTAGACCAAGAAACAATGCTTTTCCTAAATACTACTGAACCCAAGACCCTTCCCAAGATGAGTGGTTTTTCTGTGTTTTTTTTTATTACCTACTGTTCTATCAAATTTTATCAGGTTTTAGTGAATGCAACGAACGAGTATAAAGAACTAAAAAAGAAAAAAAAAACCTCAGCTGAGTGTTTGTTTATCTGACTTCGTGACGAACGAATAACAGACAACAATGAAATGTTGATGAGGCCGAATGGATTGAAGGGAAAGCTGGCCTTTAAGGGTGGTTAGTATCATGCGAGCAGCGGCACGGAATGATGTCACACCGGTCTTGTGGTTTTTTCACAAGGCCGTCACGCGATCCTAGACCGAGTATATAGAACTTCCTCCTTGGTCACTGGCGTTACCTTATTGAAATTGGTCTAGAATACCTAGTTGTTGAAAAATAAAAAAATACTCGATGATATTTAGTAGGTGTACCACAAGCATCATTGTTGGGAATAATCTTGTTCATATTATATGAAAATCACCCATACCCAAATTTGTTTTTGGGATGGTATTGGTATTATTTTAATTTAATATTTTTCATTACTAGGTGGCTCTTGCGAATAATTCGCAAAAAAAATTGTTTAATGAAGAAATAGCAAAACAATATGTAAATAAGTAGATTTTATTTATTATTCAAGGAATGAATTAATATTTTTTCCTTGGTCGATTATAATATTCCATTTAACATAATAGACCAAAATATTTGTAAAAATTGCTTTGCTAGGACCTATTTTTAAACGCTGACTCGAAGGATAGAAAAGACAAAATAAAGCCTCGATCATATATTTTCTAAATTATTAATAAAAAAAAATGTAAGAACAAACAAATCCTTTAAGAAATGATAGAGTTAATATATCATGCAGGAAAAAAAGTGTGGTAGGATTGTAAATGCAATGTCCTTAAAGAGGAAGAAATTATTAAGTATACCAAAACTAATGGGCTGTATCTTGTTTTAATATTGTCCGATTTTTACGGATAAAGTTTCTTTTCCTCTGTAACTTTTTTCTCAGAAATTTCAGTAGGATACAAGTATTTTTCAAATGGGCAGGAGAAGAATATCTTCAAAATGAGTGGCCAATCATTGGATTCGATGAAGAATTGATAAAGTTATGGCAGACAGAAAAAAAAAAAACACCTTTTAGAAATAATATATAGAATTTATAACACCCGAGTTGGAAAAAACGATAACTGGTTAATTATTTAATAGCATTTTAGAAACTATAAGTTTTTTTTCTAGAAATATACCAATTATTATCTAATAATAAATTGTATCTGTTTTTATTTGCTTTGACTAATTCAGATTCTATTGCCTTGCTCATTTGAAAGTCAAAATAAGGAAAAATTTAATATATTAATTTTCGAAGTCGTAACCAAAATTTTAGTTTAATTTCAAAAAGATCAGTAGTACAATCCTTATTTTAACTGGCAATGCTACAAATTATATTCCCTCTCAGTGACTGGTAATAATGTTCAATAGAATCAATAGATAGCCATTGAAGTAATTTATTCATATTAATAATTATAAATTGTAGAGCCAAACATAACACTATTAATATGGCATATCAAATGTAAAAAAAGTACAGGATTGGCATTAAGATGTTTATTCGTTACTTTCAATTTGGTACTTATGTATTATTTGGTATATTTATTTGAAGACCGGATAATCACGACGCAGGTATATCACCTAAAATGATTCATAAAGATAACTTAATTCATTTTATCATGTAAACATATTATGTTTGTTGGAATCCGATTAATATTCATAAGATACTTGAAATAATTTATATCTTTATAGTGGATTTCTAAACTTCGTAAAAGCTTTTCGTATACTGAAATATTGAAGAAAGTTTATCGACTGTTCTTCATATAATGGGTGATACGTGATCAAGACGCAGGTAGTTTTTTAAGATTTTTATTTGCGGATATTTCAACTGAAGCTTGTGGGTCATTATCAGAACAACATGTTGCCCGGGTTAGTACTTATTACTTAAGTACTCAAACTGGAGTACTTGAACTCCTTCAGTGCTGGTAACATGCCCTGATGATGACCTACAAGTTTGGATTGAAACGTCGGAAAGAAAAAAACTGACTGCGGCCTGATGATCTATGATCCATGTTTTTCTTATACGTTTAGAAAATTAGGTTCCAGCCTTAAAAAACCGAATTACATTATCTGTTAGAACACGAAAGCTCTTATTTAAGAAAAAAAGAACAAGTAAATTGGTTGAAAAAATAGTGAAAGAAAAAGAGAAGAACACAATGTCATTAAATCCAACTAACGACCGCAGTGATTTATGCTAGTAAAATCTCATTAAAAGAAATACATTTTTTTTTGTTGTAAACAAGGCCTGAGTATTTATTTTATTTGCAATTTATTCTCATTTTTCATTAGACGTGAATTAAATTTATTTTTCTCATCATTTTTGTTTGCTACAGATGAAAAATGATTTAATTGTTTTATCCATGCTTATCTGAGGAAAGTAGAATTATAAAATCAATTTAATTCTTTTTTCATATTCTGTTTCTAAACACTTCATAATTTGCTTTCCAATTTTATTTATGTAAATGGCATGAGTGAAAAAGAGGTAGAACCCCCAAGAATGACCCATATGATTTATGGTAGAAATAATATTAAAAATGTCTTACCGGGTCTCAAAATCGATTTCATGGTATTAAAAATGGTATAGATTGCATTAAAAATAATATGTCATATAAGCTTAACGTATAGTTTAATTAATTAATATAATAATTGTAAAATACGTGACAATGCAATATATAGCTTTTGTATTTATTATTTTATCTACGTTGAATAATGCAATAAAAAAAACTAAAATAAAATATAACCCATTTTTTGTTTTTCTCTAGATGTTGTAAATTTGTAGGGGTTATATAATTTTTAGGATTAAATATTCTTTGCATTCACATTTGTTTGAAACCGAAAGTGTTAATTTTTTATGAATAGTCTGTGTAATTAAATACTGTCTTTTAATTGATTATTTAATTTAGCATTTTAGTTTCTTACATCACTTATAACGACTATTACGCAAAGCATTAGAAACTTTATTAATTTTTTTTCTCTAATGCAATCGCCAAGAACATAATTTTTTTATCTATTGTTTTTATTCTAGATTTTCTTTTCTCTCTTGTAGATTATATAAATATTCCATTATTTGAGGTTGTTAGTGGTTCTTGGTATCTTCCTGTCCGATAAGTTGAATAATCAGAATAAAAGACGATTTATAGTATTCTATGAATTAGTAAGTTTTAGAAATGGGACTTACTGCTTAAGGTTTAATAGATGAAAAGCATTGACTTAGGAGATTAAGGGTCGGTTGATTGTGTGTTAAAGTCCACTTAAGTGCAAAAATTCTCTTGATTTTAAGTTCTTATTTTCCTTTTGTTTCATGAAATAAAAGAATTCTCATAAGCTGGAGAATGGCGTAAACGTGGGAATCGTTTTGTTTACATGAAAAATCTCAATTCTTGAAATTTCATTTATTTTAAACTGGGGGGAGGGGAGTATCCCACGTTCGTCTAGTGGCTGACCAACCCCTGCTTTACAAATTATACAACAGTTCATTTAATTGTCATTGCTAAATTCAGTTCAGATTTTATTATTTTTTATCAACATAAAATAAACTGAACGAAAACACAGAAAGACAAATTTTTAATTTATTTAAAAATCTATATTATACATTGCGTCTTATTTCCAATTTCTATTATTATATAGTTATAATTACTCTGATTGCCAATTTTTAATCATAGTATATATTCAACTTGTCCAGCTATATATAAGGCAAACATCAAATTCAGGCTTTCATTTATAAAATTTTCATTGTACGTTATATTGTGCTTCCTCTTCTATTTCATAATACTTATAATTATAGCACAATATAATATAAATAATATATTAATTGATATATTATATTCAAGGAGAAAATATCTAGATCGAAAAATAACTGTTGTCACCTTAATCACTAAAATTTTCCGTACAAATTTTTGGTCCAACATCTTTATAGAGCTCAATACTGCAACGAAGACACCAAGCAAATTATATTTTATTGACCTTAAGCAAAAATGTTAATAGTGGAAGTTACTTCAAATACTTCTGTTTTCAAAGGTAACCATGTTGAGAGAGAGGAATGTGTAAATAAATTAAATGAGGCAAGAGATGTGAATATGAATGAACTTAAAAGCATATACGACAATATTTACATTTGACAAGATAACTTTGAATATATATTAACATATGTGCTGAACTGTTACATCATTTTTATAATTACTTGCATTACTTATAACAAACATATATCCCGAGATGATCCTCAATCTTATATACTATATATCTTGCACACACTAGTCCTCATACAGCAAAGGATGCCATTCCAATACTATAGATGTTTCCCTAACTCTAACTCTAAAGATGGCGGGCACCTTTCTCCTCAACTGTTAGATACCCCCACCCTACTCCAAGTGCCAACTTGGTCTTTCCACATACATAAGTTGTAAATCACGATTTTGTATTTGGATAGTAGGAGTTTTCAAGAGACTTACTAATAAGAGAGCTCCTGTAATCTCCTTTTCTCTTAATACTAAAATAAAATATTAAAACCACTGAAAACCTTTTTATATAATAGAGAAAGACCTTGGTCTCTTTTTTATACTTTTATTTCTAATTTATGGAATAATTTTAACACCGCATTCATTTAAATCTATCAGTGCCTCCACAAGTTTATTTTACTTGTTGTTCGGATCTGATTAACCAATTTTCGATTATTTTATCATTTCCATTAAATTGACCCTACTCAGACAGTCCTCTGCAGAATGTGCATATTGATTGCTTTGGTTCAACCACTCAGTTTTTCTTTCTAAATAATTAAATTATTACTACCTTATGAAGTATGATTGATGAATTTAATGAGCTAACTAAGGGGGATGAGAGGAGTAATGTAAGCAGCCGAGATGAAGCTAGACTCGGTGTTTGACTTGTTGCCTGAGTATACTCCTCATCCGGGAGTAGATGTGGACCGAACCCTCCTTAGAGCTCATATCGGTTGTCAGTTTATATAGCCCGTAATCGATCCCTTATATACTCCGCTCTGGTCCAAAGGAAACTCCGTATTTGTGTTTATCTTTATTCCTTATCGCGGGGAGGCCATGTTGTAGCAGATTAAAGGAGAAAAAGGTACTCATTTCCTATACTGACTCAAAAAGTAATTATAATAATAATTTTTTTTTTCTCTGTCCATCACGAATCAGAACCTTTAACTAACTCTATCTCAGCAGGAGTACCCCAAGGTTCAGTACTAGCTCCTTTGCTCTACTTGACTTATCTTTTTGTTCCAACATTTTAACATCGAAATATACTTATTGTATATAATATATTATTGTACAGTAATTTGTCCTAAAGGGACAACAGTTCCAGCATTATAAAAATCTATTTTCATTTAATTTTGATGGACGCTCTCTTTATTATTTACTAAGCAAAATTACATTTAGCCCCAATTAAGAGCATTAGTATTTGAGATGTGAGAGACTCATTAGTAACATATATACAGTAAAATAAAAAAGAAAAAAAAAAAGTTATAACAAAAGAAAAGAAAAATAAAGCTTAGTAAAAAAGAAGAAATAAAACCTGAGACAACATTAAATAAAAATATGGAAACACATTCATACTTATTTACAATATATACAGTCAGCCGAGGGAACTCCGAGTCGGGCCCTTTTAACCACGTGTGGAATACAAGGCAAGACCCTAAGAAGAGAAGAGATCTCTCTCAGCCGCATCACTGTGATAGGTATCCACAGGAGACTGAGAGAGGGCACTAGAGCCACAGACGCTCATGGCTTGAGCGTAGAAGCTGTCCATTGCCAGGACTCCAATGACGTGTTTACAAAAGATCTCGAGGCCACTGCCGTTTCAAACTTCTAGGAGCATTGTAGGGATGACTGGGACTGAATCAGGATTGTTATAAGGATAACGGATTAGGTTCTGATGAAAATGTGAGAATCGAGATGGAATAACGTCAAGGATAGGAGATGTTAAGGTCATGATGTAGAGTTTTGTAACATAATAAGGAGCAGTGACTATTGCACAAAGGACTTTATATTGGAAGGATTGAATGAGTTTGATATTCGAAAGTTTAGCTGACCCCCCATAGTTCAAGACGATATGTTCAGACGGTCAGTAATTTTATCAATACAAAAAAATCCAACATATGCCTCGAAAAATTCCTACTACAGTATTTACCAAAACATACCGGTTTAAACTCTGGAAAATCTGACTAAATCACGAGAACTGACATCACATCACGTTTACTCTTTGACATGAAATATTCCATCCAGTTTTCAGTGACAATACACAAATTCCACAGAAAAACACTACTATAAACACTAATAAAATAAAATAAAAACTGGACTCTTAAATTTCCCTCCTTCAGCTAATTTGTACCTAACCCTCACAGATATACTGTGTGTCCAAAAGACCCACATATGTAAAAAATAAACTTTTCAGAACAATAACTTAAGCATTAACACCTTCTTCACATGGGCACAATTAACGATCACTTACGGAAACTACATAAGATTTCACGACAACATACACGGACTTAGTAATACTGTCATACAAGGTAATGCCACTGTTAACATACCTGATAACACGCTCAGCAGGTTCTGGTTTAAAGACGAATACTAAGTCAAAAAAAAGGAATGGTGTCTCTGGAAACTCCTTTCCTCCGCGCCCTTAAACATTTTAATTATTTTGTTGTTACGGTCAATCGTTGTCAGCATTTTTGATAGGTGTGCTATAAGTTATTATTATTATTATTCGGTAAATGTTGAATGATTCACTCAACTTACTGAGAAATTTTATCAAATTTCGATATTAGAAGTAGACTGCCAACTCTAACGTAAGCTACAGACTGGACAACATCCTACTGTGTCGCCAACCCTCATCATACTGATTTATCACTTTGAAATGTAAAGGATAAATAATAATGAATTGGTATATTTCTTATTTTACTTTTCTTTCGGTTATTCCTTACAAATGTGCCAATATTTTATTTTTAAATGCTTCCGTCAAGTTTCGTAACTACGATCATACTGCATCAAGTCTCCCCTCACGTACCATCGACTTGGAGGAGGCAGTTAGTTCTAACGATTCGAAATTGCAAGTCGCTTGGTTCTTGGTTCGGATTTTGCGAAGGGTAAGGTATTGTAGCGGTAGGCGCTAACTACAAAAGATGGCCGTTGAATGCAAATGCGATAGGGCTGTTGCCAACTTGCCCTTCTTGTTTCTCAGCCGTTCCTGCCAGCCAATTTTCGCTCTAGCAATACCTTTGTCACCCGATAATGGTATACCAATTTTCAACAGCTATACTTGGTATCTTGCTGCCTCAATTCGTCATTGTTAGGGCTTCTATCGATTATTTGTTCTGAATAAAATAATCTTTCTAAGAAATATTATTAGGTTTATCATTTTTGTTTATTACTTTTCAATTATGAAGCATTATAATCGACTAAGAAAAAGAAATTAACCCTCGCTCAATATGCGAGGTTTTATCTTCCAAGTTAGAATCTAAAAATTCAATTAAATAATAAATTGTTCGTCTGCCGCCCGTTTCTCCAAAAACTACTTGGGTGATTGTTTTAAGATTAGGAATTTAATTCAGAGGTCGACCGAGGATGGTCTCTAAACTCAAAATTACTATCCACCGTTTCGTTTCGAAATGGTGACCGAAAAACTGTGTCGCTATGGAGTTGAGCTTTGTGGCTCTACAAACCATCTAATCCCTATCGTATCCAATCCTTACAATCCAAAATCCTTCGGAAAATCCTTAATGCCTCATATTTTGTCACAACAAAATCATTCATAAACACCTTAATGTTCCATATGCCGCTGATTTAGCCTACGATACCTGATTTCCCTTCCAAGTTGGATTTCTTTTATTTTGTTTTTTGATAAATCGAAAACTTTTCATTTACTGTGGTAATTGGGTCTATTATTACTTAGTACTTTCAAAGAACAATGTTCCTATTAATAGCTGCATTTGCTATGACCATAATCAAATCGCAGGATAAAAAATTTGGAAAAATGTGTATATTATTGTGACGTCCAGTAAGTTTTGAATAAAAATGGATTTAAAGTAAATTTAAATTTATTTTTTACTTGCTTAATTATAACATTTATTTATTGTGATAATAACACACAAAAATTAAAATGAAAATTAAATATTTTTGAATGAGTTTGTTTTGTATTACTTATAAATAATTTTAAACGACTTGAGCTCGATTTTTAATTGAAACTGAAATTTTGATTGTATTAATAAATAAGGATTTTTGAATCGTGATTTACTCTTTATTTATTTACTTTATTTTTTATTTAATTATATCTTTTCATCAAATTTTTAATGGCTATGGTCGAATTTCGACCACTGGGCGAACACTAGTATATATATATATATATATATATATATATATATATATATATATATATATATATATATATATATATATATATATTATAATAATTATTTTCAGTTATAATGGTACAAAGGATTCTTCATTGTCATAGTAACCCTTTTCACCTATAGATCTTCTTTCTTTACAATGCTACCTCAGACGATCTAGGCCAGCGGTCCAATCAGGATGTGTCCACAAAAGGAGACCGTCGTCAGCCCAGATTGGATGCGGGTCAACCGTGGTTTCTTGCCGCTGGGAAAAGTTCAAGTCGTTTACTCAACAAGGGCCGGGTTAAACTAACAATCAATCAAATATTTAGTATTGCCATTGCTATTATTTATTATTGTTTGTTTTGAAATTTTCAAATTTTATCCTAATTAGGTGGATTCTTCGGACTAACTGTTGTCTGGATCTGTTGTTCATGATCCTTATATAATATACGAGAAGACTTAATCATCTCCGAGGACTGAAATAAGTCTGAGAAGATACTCTTCTATACCTGAGAATTAACACGAAAATAATTTAACTAAGATCATTCTAATGTACTAAATGTTGAAAATTGAGTTGTCCTTCTTCTTTTTTTAAAGTAGCCTCACAATATAAAAAAAAAATTAATATTCTCATATTCGGAAAATAATTCAAAATTTTAATATTCATAAAATAATTTAATATTCTCATATTAATTAGTGTTGCCCGAATTCGGTCAAGACAACCTGACCCTTGTAAGACCAAGACCAAGACCAAGATTGGTAAGAAAATTTTTTCGATTTTTTGAATAAAAATATTTACTAATACTTGACAATTTTAGTTAATAAATGTAAAGAGTTGGTATAACTAATATACTTTTTCATTTGAACTCTCTAATTTTCATTCGTGTGAATTGGTGTTAGATTTCTCTTATCTAAAAAAATACAGTAATATCTCCATAGTAATAAGCTAACAAGTAACTACAAGACTGTTTACGAGACTCTTGCGCAAGACCAAGACTATATTGGGCAACAGTAATATTAATTGAATCTCTGATGCTTCAGTTGATTCGCTTATGATAATTTCTTACCAGTGCCTGTCTCTTCTAGCTGATAGTTCTTAAATAAATTTTCATTTAATCTAGCCAAATATTTTTATTGAAATTTTATTTGTTATTTGTTTTAATCTCTATACTCTATTCAAATCATACAGTCTTTCATATCCATAATTAACGTCAGAATTGTTCGTCTGGAATAATTGGGATTTTCTAGAAAAATGTTTCTTTTTACCGCATCATGCGAAACACACAATGGTTCCCCATTTTGTTTTGTCTTTATTAACTTTTAGGCCAATATGCTCTGCCTCTCTTATCAGAGTCTTAGCGAGTTTCTTAATGTCCTCTTAATTACTTCTAACGATAGCTATATCATATGCGTAACCTATGATGATTTGAGGTCTAATTTCTTTTTACTAATCCTCATAACAGTGTTAGTTGCAGCTTTTCTCCTGTTCTCACAATATAATTGATCAAGTTTGATTATCATATTAGTTACACTGATATTTAAATGATTATTGAATTTATGCTAACAGTCTACGAGGATTGAGGTTAAACTTGAATGCTTTCAAGCCACATATAAGTGGCACTTATAAGTGGTACTTTAAACTTAAGTACACTATTTCCTTAGTTACCGGTTCCATTACGATTACCGATTTAGTCCTTTAAATTGTACACTTCCGAAATAAGATACAACAAGGATGAAGGGTTAATCCCTGCGGCATCCCAACTGCAATGTAAATGAGACACGATCGTAGACCCTCGAGTTTACGACGCTCGTTAATGATCTGGAACTTATATTAGGCCATCATCCCCCTTATCGGTCCAAACTCATTCCGCTAATCCCAGTCGGGGCTTAGGGTAGACTGCTCGTCATTTACTCTATCTAGTGGCCATCTGTGGAAGTGTGTACCATCCGCTTCTAGGATCAGTGTCGCTATAGGATATTAATTATCACCTCTTGCAGTTTCTCTGAGAAACAATATTAATTTTCCAGTTTTCTGAGGAGCATATTTATTTTTCTACAAGCAGCTTGCGTTTTTGTAATCTTCAGAAGATCTACTAATCCATGATCCAAATATTAATTCTTACAACCAAGTTTCTCATCTGAGATTTCACATACTCTCGACCAATCTAATCAATCTTTCTATCTGTTTAAAAAAAATATATATATATTCTTACATGAATGATAATTTTTACCCTTTCTCTATCATTTCTGCTTTACGTTATTGAAGATATAAAAAAAATCACATCAATATCACTATTACTTATTTAGTAATATTATTTTATTTTGAATTTATATTACAAAATCCTAATAACCGAAAGAATACTTGGAGAATGCAATGCTACTAAATTATTCATTATATTATATCAATTATTATTATTTCAATGCATAAACAATGATATTGCTGTGTTCCTTGACTTCGCGTTTCTAAGGCGTGTAGGGGGTTCCAGGAACCGCATTTATTTCTATTAAATGTATTTGGTATTTATATTCTTATTTATATCTGTTCCAGAAGGGAACTAATCAACTCGAAAATATATGCATTGTGTATTTAAAGGTCAGAAACCACAGAACCCCTACTGTGGTATCCAAGATTGAATAATATACTTTTTATTGAATATATTTTCAAAAGATATCGTGTTCAAAAATTTACTATTCGTATCTATAACTAATTGGTGGCATGAAAGGAAGATTGTAAAATTACGAAGATGGTATAATAACTAATATATTTGTAAATTTAAACAATATACGTATGTACAATAAGTATTAGAGGAAAATGCTATTTTGGATATGACTGATTGAAGTTACTAATGATCTATTGATTCTATTGCTACTAATGACTGCCAACACAAGTTTACATAGTAGAACTAAATTAATGTTACGACTTAACTGTTTCTTCATATTTAGGGGTGTTAACGGTATCTCTGTGACTCCAAGTTGCCTCTGTGGAGTCTCCAGTCTATGTCTCTCTCTCAGGCCGTCTTCCTCCACTCTCTCTTTTCCAGCCTTTCTGTTATCCACCTCTTTTTTTTTTTTTTTTTGTATTTTTTTCTCATTGGCTGAATTTTCGTAGCATGAGGGATTTACAGTAACATTACTTGTGGAGCAGCTGTGTGTCCACTGATTTATTTTGTTGAGTACGAATGTTATGTTATATACAGCTTGAAAAAGTTTCTTTTGTATTTATTAATTTATTCTTTTTTAAAATTTAATTTGGTTAAAACAGTTTTATCTGGTTATATTTTGTTTATACGTTATTTGTTTTTCCCATTTCATTTCTTCTAATCAGGAGATTCCCAGCTGTAATACAACATTCCTGAGTTTATGTAACCTTCCGTTTCCTTCAGTATGTATTTGGATGGCATAGTGAGATGTTGCAAATAAATATTTTTTTTTTCTTTTTGCATATATGTAATCTTATCTTCCTGTTCTAATGGCTGATGGAACGTTAGCAGGTTAATTGTTCTCTTATATGTTGGAGATTCAAGGTTTTTAGTTTCCATTTATTCCAACTATATCTTAATTACATATTCTATTAATTACATATTACATATTCTTAATTCTATAATATTAATACTTGATAATACGAATACTAGAAATTGAAGAAAGAGACAAAACAGGATTCGTATTCCCTGCCTAATTGGCGCCTGGATCTATAATGATCTCACGCCTTAATTTCATAATAAATAAATTCATAATTTCACGCCTTCAGGCTGTACGGATGTTTTATCTTTCTCAAAAGTGTGGGTCTTTGAATTCTGTACCGGCCTCTGTTCTTTGGTGTTTTATTGCCCCTCTCAAAAGGTTGTACCCTCTTTGCAAAGTGTCGTTACTCTCCCTCAGGTAATTAGAATTAGAATATATTTATTCATTTGAAATAATTAAAAATATTCCAAATGTGGTCCTTAAAATTCATAGCAATATAAAGTAATCAAACATTGTTGATATTTTGAAGCAAACAAATGTAGAATTGGATGGTAGGGTCACTTCTAGATAGTTTCAATCAAATAAGGCTTCAAAAACTGGTATTGGAAAAAGCGGAAGATCCAGGTCTTGATTGTGATGGGCTGGAGGATATTGAAAATTACCATTTAATGGTGCATAAAAAAGAAAAACTACAAACAATCCTGCCTGTGTTGAAGAAAAATACAAAGAAATCCGTGGTTTCTCACAGACCATATTCCAGCAACTTTCCAGTTTTCTCCATGCAGCTCTATCGCATCTTCGTTGATTTAATCTATCCATCAGGTTTTTGGACTCTTACCTACTATTGTATTATGCACCTACTATTTATTCATTGTAGTGTTTCTACCAATTCATGATCCAAACATCCTGGAGCTTAATAGAAATTGGATCATTTAATATGCACATTTCTTCATCTTTGTGTGTAGCCATTCGGATGGATTGCACTGAGCTGCATGTCTTTCATGACCATCTTGCCTTCATATCATGAGATATTGACTAACTACTTTCCTTAATACATTCTTTATTTAGCATATTGAAAAACATGTACCAAAACCTATGTCTAAATTGACACCCTACATCTGTTTTAAAGTATGGGGCAGAAAATTGAAATTAATTGTAATTAACTATATTTCGAAAGTATAATTAAATGATAATATTTTATAATCCTAATCTGATTTAAATTCATTTATTAAACTTTCCCTGTACTCTCTTAAGACTTTAAGTAGACAATAGTTTCCCTACCTTCAAATTTAAATCTCGTAACTTAATATTTCTTTCTGCACAAGATATTAACTATTGATTTATAAAATAATGTTTATTAATAAACCTATTGGAAAGTATTGTTAACTTCAAGAAATTTTTGTAGTTTCATTTTCGTAGTTGGCGCCATATTCCAACTTACTTGTTTAGATTCAATTAACATTTTCAAATAAAATTGTTGTTGGAGATACATATGTTTGTGTTTTTTTATTTTTATTTTGTGCTACATTTTTCAAGCTTTGGCGAGTAATTTAAGATTTATTATGATCAAATGTTACTAAAACCCTAATTATTATTTATATATTACTAAAGGCCTAGTGTGAATCAGATCATTTGATATCTATGTGTATATTAATTTGTATGTGCTTGTATGTATGAAATATAGAAATAAAATTGAATGCATTTTAAACATTAAGATCGATCCTCCAGCTTTACGCCTAAATGGTTACGCCCGTTGTATTAGTAACAGCTGATGGACCATTTTGACTGCAGAAGGTAAAAGCAAAACTCCCCCTTCCATATTTAGCTAGCTATCTCCCTTACTCCTTTGTGAGAGTACGGCAGCGCCCGGAAGGACAGAAGTATTATTAAAGAAATTCGCTTCCTACCACCACGAGCAACAATGGCGGGAGGCCACATTGTTTTAATTCTCGCAGCGTTGAGCGCCAGTCGAAATGAAAAGTTACTAACAAACAATAGGAGAATGAACTGACAGACCTCCAGCTGTTATTGTACACAGATAGAGGACCGGCAGAAAGGAAACTTGCACAAAGCCGGCGGTGGACAAAGGAGGGAATTCAAACCAGGAGGATTGGCACGGACAATACCCTCAGCGGATTACCCGATTCTTATCGGCTCCCGAAAGTACTTAGTCACTCTTGTTTAATAATCTTCTTACGGATCTCCTCCAAATTTCAGGATTCCAAGACGGTTGAAAGCTCTTAGTTATTTTGTTCGATCCGGGAGCAAATCGCAATGCGAAATAAAATGCAACCAAAAGCCATTTTAATCCAACGACGCAAAATTCTGGGACACGATTAGTAAGGTCTATCGTATCTGATTTTTTTTTTAGGGCAAATTAAATTTGAATTCTGAGTAAAAAGAAATTAGAAAATTATGTTTCATGTGCAAAGCAATAACTTATTATAAAATTTGCTTTACATTTTTTTCCCACCACGAGCAAGGCGGATAATTGTCTAAATTTGATGTGTAGAAAACTATCAGTTCGTCAGGCTTGTGAACGATCCCTTTATTCGTGGAGTAATTTGCTATTCCATTGTTACGTTATTTCTTTAAAATTATAATATTCTGTTAATTTATTAACTTGGTTAATATTATCAAATTTAAATAAAAATCCTTTTCTTGATTTGCCGAACTTTACTTCAAAACATGGCCAAACATCTTTTCTGGGTTTGTCGATTAATGCTGCTCAATTAGAATCTTAAATGAAGTTTTACTTGTTAACTTTGTATGGTATGACTTGCCAAAAAGAAAAAAAATCCTCAGTCAGACTTATATTCTCCACTCTCCATTTATATCTGCTCCTTAATTCCGCCCCAGAGCTTTCTCGACTTCTTGCAGTTTTAATGCCAAAGTAGGGAAGGAGGACTGAGGGACACAGAAGTAGGACGTCGGAGTTGCCAGCCCTGGTTGAGATATGAGTGGTGGAGAGACTCATGCCCTAAGATTGGCGGGGCTAGCTGATGTATACGCGATGAGTCTGGAAGAGTTAGTGACGTACCAAACTTCTCAGGAGCCTTGAATTATTAAAGTCCCGCTCGGAACACATTCATTTCTTCTTCCTCCACTCGCTCTCGGCTCTTTCGGCATTAGCATAAGTCTCTCCCGTCTGGCTTATTTATGCCCCGCCCATTGTTTTTAATTGTATATTGTTATATAAAGTTTCCTTAGATACTTAGGTGGCATAGAACTTGAACGACTTCATCATTAACTCTGAAAGTCAATTCTAGTTCATAATTGGTAAGTTAAATGTTTCAAGTGGTTAATTATTATCAGTTAAATTATTAGGTCAAATATAACATAAAAAGTTGATTTTTAAGTATCTTTAATGTTCTGAACATATACATAATGAGGAGCCACGAGTCTATTTATAATAATACTTATAAAAATAATATGCATTTGTCAGTCCAACCAATAGTGATTCTGCGATTATGAGTTTGAAAAAGAAGGACGATTCAGGATTAATCTAATTATTTATTTATTTTATTTTACATTATATTTACAATGATTATCATAATTATTATTTTTTGTCTATAACTATGTATTTGCGCCTGTCAACTTACTGTTGACAATCAGGAAATGTGATGGCGATTCAGAAAATAATGACATGACAGGCATGTGGAAGGAAAGTACTCAGAATTACCTCTTTCCTAACTTGTTCCAATTACTTAGATTGTTTAAGGAAGGAGATCTCTCATCCAACGCCTTTTTAGTATCCTCCTCATGTTCTGAGGTATGTCAGCTGTGGCCATGTCTCTTATTAGTCTTTTATTAAGTCCGTTTAAATTTGCAATAAAATCGTTGGTAAAGGGTCGTTATATATTGCTCAACTGTTGGAAGGTGGAGGTCAGTATGTAGAGTTTTGTTAGTCACGTGCAATGGTGCATTTGTTGTGAGTCGCAATAATTTTGATTGAAAGGTTTGAAGTTTTTGTAGTTGGGTCTTTTTAACGATATTTGTGATGAGTACGTTTATATGAGTTTAAGTAATTTAGTATTGAAGATTTAGAGTAAAGTACTTTGAGTCGTTTGTTAAGTGTCTTAAATTTCATTTTAGTGTCCCCATCTCATCCTTTTGTCGAAGGTGAGTCGAAGATTGTAATTATTAAATCTAAAATTAAGTGTTTTTACTATCGAGATTCTTTAGTGAAAGTTGTTCAAAATGTTTGCAAGAAATAACAGATGACTTACTTTCGAAATTCCCCTCACCATTTTCTCTCATGTGAACACCTAACTTAAATCTATTTCAATTGTCTATATACATGCCAATCCTCATTAGTCAGCAGTATCCTTATTATCAAATGTTGACATTCGTCTAAAACAATGATTAAGTGTAACATCCCGTTTTCGAGAACTTTTGTAAATAAAAAGGTTGTATGTTGCGCTAAGATGAAGCCCGGAAGTTTTAGGCAGATGTTAATAGATTGTTAAAAAGGCTCTGTACCGCTGAGTATATTATAGCTAAGGAAACAGCTGTTAAAACTTTAAACTAAAAAGCTTTAATAAAAATTGGGTAACTTTGCTCGAGTCCGTACATTGTACACGTGCCCTCCGGTTATAACTAAATGAGCAATATTGTCGCCGCGAAGACAGTTCAACAACAAAGATCCCACAAAGAATCCACAAAGAACACACAGCTTAAGGCTACGTTCAGGAACGCTGGTGGCCTAACTGCTGACAAATTCACAGAATGGAAGACGATTATTACAAAGAAGGATGCTGATTTATATGGGATCGTAGAAGCCGGCTCATCCACTGAAAATAACCAATTACCGGGATATCAAACTTTAAACTGCTGAGATCCAGGCAGGATTCATCAGGAATAGTTGTCGCTGCTAAATCATCCCTCAAGGTAACCTTTTCAATTAAAAAGAAGATGGAAGAGAATGATAAATTGGAGGCTGTACAGTTAGATGTATGGAAAAGGATTCATGGCGGAGTTGTATTTGGCTGCCAGGAGCCGAATGGCCTAATAGCCAACGGCAGAGGCGTTTAATAAAAAAATAAAGAAATATTATAGCTAGGATAACATTAAAATACTTTTAATTTTCACCGTACAAGAATATGTAGACTTTGAGAGTTTTAGAAAGAGATATGCTGAACATTTTTCTTTCTGAACAATATTTAGAATTTTTCACTCTCAATCTTAAATCGCTCTATTTCGTATACATATTGTACAAAATATTGTCTTTTGGACATGATACATAGATCTCTGAGGGTTTTACAGAAATAACTACGGCGGCATTTCACTTGTTTGTTTAAAAACACAAATGAAATTAGTTTTACAGTCCCTCTTAATTTTTTTAACTAATCTATATTTCACGGACCATTTGATTATCCACATGTACCGAAATGGATTTAGAAGGAACCCTTTTACGATAAAAGGTATGGATGGTTGAGTAAAGAGAGGGACACAGATCTGCAAATAATCCCGCGCGCGGGAGCCGGCGGATGAATACATTAGCGCGGTAATCCAGTTAGGGCGGGATTAGGTTCTCCTGGTCATCCTCTGTCTTCGAATTAGCTACTCCCCAGAGTTCGATCCCTAGGCCCCAACCCCCAGTTCAAGTGAAAATCCGGTTGGTTGCGATAACAAGCTTAAAAATAAAATTCTTATGTACAAGCTAAAATAACCTGGAAATTATTGTGAATGACGTATGTCCTATAAGAAGGGAATGAGTTAAGCTCAGTGGTAGGACACTGAACTTCTAATGATGCTCGAGGTCCTAGGATCGAATCCCGGCGCATGTGAAAAAAATTTGTTTATTCTGTTCCATCGGCCGTGGGGCGACCCTGGGGTAGGCAGACGCTGCTGAGGTAGCGTCCCAGCCTCTACAAAGTGGGTACCTTTAATTAAATAATTGATTAAGGGGGAAAACTGATGGTTGAGCGTGATTCTGGCCCGATCTCCTCCCTGCAAAACGACTGGCCTTGAAGCAGTACTTTCCCTAAATAGTACTGACCCTTTATGGGTTGAAGTGGTACAGGTTTTTTTTTTTTTTTTGCAATGTTCTAGAATTGGTAGTGTGTTATATACGCCAATGTTTTATAGATCAAATCTTCTTGGGTAGGGCACATTATTACTACAAGTTCAAAATGCATCAAAGCTGGCTGGCAACGATTGAAGGTCATATATTTAATTTTTTTTTACTTCTTAACTGTTTTCTATGTTCTCATAAAATGTTTTTAATATTATCGAAAACAGAGCATTGATCTTTGTGATCGCATTTATTAACATTCCCCCTATTTATTAGCATTATTACATATATATTTATTAACATATATTCCCTACTACTCATTATCAAAAATATCGAAATCAACTGTTGTACTAGACATTCAAGACAAAGTAGAAATATTAAATATTATTTATAATTATGCAATTCTGAAAATAATTAAACATTGTGTAATAACGTGCGGCGATTTTATGAAGTTTGGCGATTGAGTAAATGAGGCTGATTCATAAACGAATAATCGATATTCTACTGTGTCATTTACGTGGCCTAAACCAAACCCTGGAAACACCTAGACACCTTATCTAAAGGTGCTATTTTCCCACTGAAGACTGGTCTCATTTATTATAACCCAACTATATCCGATTAACTACAACTCATTAAATATAACCCAAATTATAACCTGTTGACTTTAACCGAACAAAAGCTCATGAAATATAACTCAACAATAGCTCATTGACTATAACCCAACTATCAACCATCAACTACAACCCAATTATAGCCCAATAACTATAACCCAATTATAGCCCATTGACTATAACCCAACTATAAGCCATTTTAACCCACCTACAGCCCAATAACTATAACCAAACTACAGCTCTTTAACTATAATCCAACTATAGCCCATTACCGATTAAAAAAATTTTAACCATTAGCTATAATTCAACTCTCTTGAAAAGCAAGCGGTTGGTGATTTACGGAAGTGAGTCGAGAATTGGCAACATCTATTGCTTGATGAGGTTATAGAAAGCTACAACTAGAAATCTCAAATTCCATACGTAAACACATCATAATGTATGTTGGGTTTTTGACAGCTGGGGAGCACATGTACCGCACCTGTATACTTCAGGGCTTATTTAAATTCCATCACCTAATGAACCTTAATATTTTAACACACCACAAATTTGTAAAGCCCATTGAAAATTATCGAAGAGAAATAAAAATTTGAACGGGCAACTTCGGGCGAACAAATTGAGTGCCCCCTCGTTACATAAACCAACTCTCTCTCCCTTCACCAACCCTGCTTCGATGTTACTCTATTGTTCCCGCTTGTTTGCACTTCCATTATTTAAAAATTAAAGGCTAGACAACTTTTGTTTTAGAGCCGCTATAAATTATTCATCGGGGCTCTAAATTTCAGAGAATTTAATAATGATTGGTCGGAAGTTAGCTGTTTGCAAAGTGCAAATATAATAGTTTGATTTATTTTCTTTCGTTGGTCTTTAATGAACTATTTTCTATTTCGGTATGGAATCGTATAATAAACTTTATACAAAAAGTATTATTTCTGCATTTATTTAAAAATTAATATGTCTACTTACTAAATACATATTTTACATTCGTGATATTTATATTCCTTTATTTTCATCAGTAAAATTTCATAGTACATCAGCTAAGATAAAAACGTTACTTGAACAGTTTCCGAAGTAAGAGAATACTTAAAAATGGAAACAGAAGAACACAAAACTTTAGTGGCTAAATTTTACAAAAATAAATTCATGCTTTGTCATTCAAAAAAAACTATTTTATTTATATCAAGTAGATTTCAATTTAGAATAATAAGGTATTAGTGGTACAGGTTTTATAATAAGGGATTAAAGGAGAAAAAAAATATATAAGTAAATTTCAATAAATAGATTTTATTTATTTTCCTTGAAATGAGGACGTTTTTGTACTCATAATATTTATCTCCAAGAAGTAATAGTTGAGAGCGAATTATTATAAAGATGTAGCTACATACAAATCCATTGATCACCGTGATGGTCGAGGTTTTAATGGCATCACCTTAGGTATGCGAAGTCAGAAACGTTGATCAACTGGTCTGGATAGGTTAAGGTTCATATATTATTGATAGAACACTGCGGAAAAATATATATCTAATCTTCTAATTCAGAATAAACAAGGTTTTTTATCTTTTGAGGTAATCTGTACTTCATACTCTACCAAAAGACTTTGAACTCCTCTCTCTCCCAAAAAAAAAACGAAATCACTTGTGATAAGTTGCGTCACTACTAGTGTTGCCCAAAATCGGTCTTGGTCTCGCAAAGCGTAAGACCAAGGCCGCTTAACTGTTGCAAGACCAAGACTAGGACTGGTAAAAAAAAAAAATTTTTTTTTAATAAAAATTAATTTAAAAAAGTTACTAATACTTGACAATCTTAGTTAGTGTATGTTAATAATTGATATAACTAATATACTTTTGCATTCAACTCCTCTAATTTTTCATTCGGGCTTAGTTAGGTTGCTCTAAAAAAATACAGTAATATATCTATTACTATAGATATATTACTGTATTTTTTAGATAAGTAACTGCTAATAAGCTAATAAGTAACTGCAAGACCGTTTCGAGAGTCTTGCGGAAGACCAAGACCATGAACAAGACTGAGTTTGCAAGACCAAGACCCGTCTCGGTCTCGCATTTGGGCAACACTAGTCACTACAATGTATAATTTAATTTTTCTTTCTGGTATATTTGACATTAATTTTAATCGACGTAAATATACAAAATATATATTTAAATACCAATATTTTGTATATCTGAATAAATATCTCTTTTTTTTTTTTTAACTTTTACTAATGTATCCTAAATCATAGCATTTTGTGCTAATGGTAAACACAGGGATCGCTTCTTTTCGTCATAAGTGAAATATCCTGTGTACAAACACAGCTGGCTTCCTAAATACAACATGACGTGACTGGGACCCATACAGATCTAATAACTGCGATTCGAGGTTCGTGGGGTACGAGTGCTGTCTCGCCAACGCGGCACGGAATATCTGTCTCGTGCTTAATGACCGTTATTCGTGAATGAAAATGATGCTAAATCAACATTTTTTTAGGACTATTAATCCTTGTTCCACTTCAGGATTGGAAAAATCATAATGATACTCATTTTCATTTTTTTCAAATTCTAATTTAGGTAGTATCTTTCTTCTATGTAGTATAACTAATATTTATTTAGTAATTGGCATATATTGTAATACGTCTCATTCAAGGTCAATAAGTAATAGTGATAGATGTGTATATCCATGCATCATTTGCTGGAAAAGTAATTAAAATTACTGAATAACTGAATATAATAGTTAACTAAACTATGAGAATTATAATAAAATTGAAATAATTAAATGGCATATGTACTTAATTAATTATTTCAATTTTATTATAACAATGTCGTTCTGTTCTTGAGTATATACGTCTTATACCACGACAGTAGTGGATCTAGGATTTAATTTTGGTGAACCTTTTTTTTCAATTACGGTAATTACTCTGGAAGAAAGGGGAAAAAAAATATACCTATATAGTTCGTGGTACAGATCCCTTTTTATCGAATTATTAACATTCGCCTGAAAGTTCGTTAATAGTTTCATCTCATCGTAACCTACAACTATTTTATTTGCGAGAACTCTTGTATATGGTGCGTTATCAATTTGGAGGGGGACAAACTTTGCCTATTTAATTGGATACGAAAAACTCATAAATACTCATTTTCTTTCTACTTAGATCATAAGATAATTTGATCACAAAATCGAAAAAAAAAAAATGTGTCCTTCAAAAATATTGAGCCGTTTGGCGTTACCTACACCCCAAAAATGTCAAAATAACGAGGTTATATAGGACAAACGGCCTAATATTTTTTCAGGGCACCTTTTTCTCGATTTTGTGATTAAATTATCTTATGACTCAAGTAGAAAGCAAATGAATATTTACTAGTTTTTAGCACCTAATTAAACAGACATAGTTTGCCTTTCTCCAGATTGAAAACTTCGCAATTCCAAGAGTTTTCGTAAATAAAATAGTTGTAGGTTACGATGAGACGAAACTATTTTTCTGAAAGTTTCTGGCAGATGTTAATAATTCGATAAAAATGGGCCTGGACCACGGAATAATATGAAATGATGTCCAAGTGCTCATTTGAAGGGGGGGAAAGTATTAACAGGAACAATAATGCTTTTAGAGAAAAATATCAAATATTTTTTTTAGATACTTGCTTAAACTTAGTTATGCATTATAGTTAAATAACAGAATATATTGTGATTGTTCAAGTATTTTTTATTTAGATCAATCACATGAACAAATGTGGATTAAAAAATAAACAAATTATTTTTCAATTTTATAGAGGAGCTTCAGCGCAAAGGACCCCAACTAGTCTCATATAGATCCGCCAGTATGCCACGAGAAAGTATGACCAGTCAGTTAAATAAATTAAACCATTCATGATGGTATTATTATACCATTATTTGCTATCGAACTTTTATTGATACAGTAAACACGTGATGTTGACACTTGTTTGATTATCTCATGCGCATTACATTTTAAATTGTAGTGTTGCGCAAATGTGAGACCGAGACTTGGACTTTCAAACTCAGTTTTGATCTAGGTCTTGGTCTTGCGCAAGAGTCTCGCTCTCAACGGTCTTGCAGTTAGCTAATAGCTTAGTACTTTAGATATATTACGATATTTTTTTAGAAAGGTGAAACCTAACTAAGCCCGAATGAAAAATTACAAGTGTTACAAATGCAAAAGTAAATTGTTTATACCAATTCTTTACATAAAGTAACTATAATTATCAAGCATTATTAACCATTTTTCCTTAATTTTTAATCAAAAAATCAATTTTTTTTAGCAGTCTTGGTCTTGTTCTTGCAACAGTGAGGCGGTCTTAGTCTTGGCCTTGCAAAGCGCAAGACCAAGACCGATTTTGGGCAACACTAGTAAACTGTTAACAGAAAGAAATATCAGACAAATAATTGTCATATCCAAATGCAGCCAGTTGCGATTTTGCTTTGAAGAAAACTAATTCAAAATAGCTTTGGCGAAATATACTTTGAGATATTTTGGAAATCCTTCTTTATTAGTTTCCATGACGGAAATCGGTTGAAAGTTAATTAGAAGTTGTTTTGTAAGTTATTAATTCGAGACATAATAATAGCAAACAAAATGTTAATGAATTCCGTGATGAAACTAATCAGAACATGTATCGCTTTACAACACCGGTTTCGGTGTATACCAATCTTGATTGAATTCTTGGATCTGTTGTTAAAAGCACTTCTTGGTAGTGATCGAAGAGTTCTCGAATGATACTCAAGAAGCCGAAAATAAGTGTATATTGTAATATAGGAACACCATTAATGTAAAATCTGCTTAATAAAAGGCAAATAATATTTATTGAACTGGTGGATTCTGAGTTCTAATCTCTTTTTTCCTTTTTCCACTATTTAAATTTATTTTCCTGTGTAAAAAAAGAAAAGATTTAAACAAAGCCTAGACCTAATTTACTTTAATTATTAATTGACTAATTAATGTATTGAAGACAATACAACTTCAATATGAAATCAAGTTCTAACGAATGATTTTATACGCAAGGAGAGTGTATGCAACAATGCAAAGTTTTTTATAAATATTTTTATAGTTTATAAATTTTATTCTTTTATATAGCTTTTTATTTATCTTTCATATGTAAGTTATAAGAATTCTTGGAGAGCTTAAAGCATTATTCTGTCGTAACTATACAAGCTTTAGGTACCGTTTGAGGCCGTGGCATTGAGTCGAGATTGGAATAGTTTATATGGATGTTTGAAAAGATTGAAGTGAATCTATAATAATTGTACACTAAATTTCTTTAAGTCAAGAAAATCTGAATCCGCAAGTTTCTAATGTTCCTCTACTTTTACTGGTGATTTTTCTATGGGTCTACTAAGATAATGATTGCCTTGGAACTTTCTTATAAAGTACGGATATTGAAGTACTATAAAATCGAAAGGACATTAAAAGCCGCAGATAATCCGATAAGAGAAACCGAGAAAATCTGCCTAGAAGTAAATGAAAGGAGAGCGGGGTAGCTCAGTGGGTGAGCACAGATTCCCACAGCTCAAGGTCTCAGGTTCGAATCCGGCTGATGACTAGTAATTTTTAATCAGCCGTAGGTAGAATCTGTGGCCGGGAGACCCTCTTACGGCACACTTAATATAAAATTGGTATCCTTAATTATGTAATTAATTATAGAGGATAACCTGGCGGTTGAGATATTGGTTCGTCACTCCCCTACACAGCCTTGTAATAGTACTTACTCACATTGTACTAAACCTAAGATTCTTCACGAGTTGTTAGTGGTATAAGAACAAATATTTGAAAATAGAATAAAATTATAATAGTAAGCCGAAAAATTCATACCGAAAACTGTATTTCCTAGTATGAAAAATCGTTCCCGATAAACGAAAGCTTCAAATCATTTAGCTCTGCATTAACCTCACAAATGACTAATTAATCTAATTAAGAATATCGCGATAACCTCAGCGGTCTGAGACCACTTTACCAACACCTCGAATAGGAGGATCAGAAAAGAACTGCTTATAGAAAATAGTCAATCAATATGTCATGCTATGAAGACAAGGAGGTCAAAATGAGCGAGACATGTACAACGATTCATCAGAAAGCTTCTACTCAGAAATGTACGCTTCAATAACCAGGAGACCACGTGGAAAGACTTAAACTAGATGGATAGATCGAATCAACAAAGATGCTGCAGGGTTGAAAATAGACTCTAATATAAGGAGTGGTGGATAAGGATAGTTCAGGCAGCCGAAGGTCCACAAATTCTGCTAAGCCAACAGAAAAAAAAAATTGGAAAGCTACTGGTGTGCAGTTTCTGTACATTGCGTTATCATACTGTTAATATTTAGTTCTATTTTAGTACAGTTGCCAATTTCAATAACTAAAAAGAAAATCAAAATTCAAAATGTATTTTAAATGAAATTAATTTTTACTTTGTTGGCAAAACTACCAAACCAAGTATGTCGTTTAAAAAAAAATGGTGGAATTACACGAATGGGCCGTTCAATGAACGACATAGTAATTTTATAATAAATTAATTAAATGTGAAACAAAGATACAAGTACTCATGGATCATGCTAAATTAGAACATATTTCTTATAACCCTACCTCAAGAAAATCCTCAGTGTTACCTCAACCGTATTTTTTTTTTTTTTTTTAATTTCAAGATAAAATTCGTACTTGAAAACTCCAAATTAGCGCGCCGCCATTGTGGATAGAAAGGAAAAAGATCAAAAAGGAATAAAACAAGTGAGAGAGGTAGAAAAAGATTCTCTTGAGACGATTTCAATGTGGTACTTGAGAATTACGGAGTTGCAGTAAGTGCTATTGAATCGGGGAGGCGAGTGGGAAGAAATTGTCGAGTCATCTGCCTTCTTCACGGGTCACACTTCTTCAAAACCTTCCCGTCTCTTCAATTTCCCCTCGAGCTGTAGCAAAGAGGGCCACTGTCTCGACTCTCTTTATGTTCTCTTCAGCGGAGCGACTTGTTATTTAATAAACCCCTCGGCTCGGAAAACAAGAGGAGGACTGGCGGCTTGCGTCCGGATCTCATCAATGGAAATGTGGAAAAGCCTTTCGAATTTTTCGGGTGATTGAATAAGCTCTCTTCTCTTTTATTGCTGAGCATCTTCATACCGAATCCCGAGAGATATTGATAACCGTATAATCTCAGAATAAAGAAAAGGAAATTGCTACCTCGGATATACTTACAGATATTGTTACTTTTAAAATTATTACAAAAATATAACTATACCGTATCACTATTATTATACTGAACTACTACAAGACATGAAGGATTTTGGATTTAATATTTTGTAAGAAAATAATTTTTCAAGATCAACGGTTGAAGAGAAAGATGATTGGACCGAATTTTTTCTATTTAATTAAGAGTAGCCACCTTACAGAATATGTGCTCTCTGGAATGTCTCTCAACCACACGGTGGAACAACTTCGGTCTAACCTGGGCATAGAAAACCTTATTACTCACTATTAACCCGCTCTCTCATAGACAAAAATAATTTTTAATTCAGTGCTTGAATCGGAAAAAAAATTTATTTTTAAAAAGTTTTATTACCACTGGAACTTTTACTGTCGATAGTTTTCAGTTATTTTGCTTTTAGAACTTTTATTTTTTAAAACTTGTATTTAGAAGTTCTGTCGATTTTGCTAAAAAGTCGATCTAACAAATGAATTTTATTTTAGATACGCAAACAAACGACTCATAAGAACCATGTGCTATTAATTTAAATTAAATTATAACTCTGATCTAAGTCCGATTACTGATTATTTCTCATTTAACGGAACTTTTTTTAAGAACTTAAATAAATAAAAGTTATACGTTTACCATAAATCTAGTACTTTAATGAAAAAAAAAAAGTTTCTTAGAACTCTTGTTTTAAGAACTTTTTTCCTAAAAAATTTCACAAGAACTGTTAAAATGAGACTTTTTAAAATGTTCCATCAAAGTTTCAACCCCTGGTTTGATTAAATACTCATGAATTAATTGTACGTTTAAATTAAATTCATTCTCTTTCATTGGCTCATATACTATAGACTTGCTTTGATACTGATATTAACATTTGATGGGTGTACATTTTTACTTTCAATAACTAATTTTTTTTTATTTATTACTTCCTTTCCTTCCCTTTCCGCTACACGGAAGTTGGCAACATATGAGAAATAGGAAGCATTCATATTTTCCCCCATTACATTTTGAACCTTTATGGTTTTCGTAATGTTGTTTTCCCTTGATCCTTCTGTTAGGAGGCCCCAGTTTACACCTCGTACATAATTGTTTTGTTTGTAGTACGGGTAGTTTTGATGTGTCATAGCTAAGGAAACTCTTTATCTGTGAGAGCGTTGAGGCCAATTTATCTCAGTAATTTAGTACTGCATTTATCAAAGACTTACACGATTCAAAACTACGTGCTCAGCCGCTTCCAGTATACCGCAAATAAGGTATATGGGATCTACATTCTTTCCGAGGGCATGAAGCTCAGCAAGAAGGTCCCATGTCCTCTAAGAAAATGTGAGACCTACTTTGCTTTCAAACGTGTCCAGATGTTGAGAAAAAATTCTCAACATGGAAACCTTTTGTGGTTGTCACCCATACCACTCTCAATCTTCTTCCATTTCCCTATGACCTCTGCAACGTTTTCGCTCAGATCTAAAAGAAATATAAAATATGATTTACAGATTTTCTTTTAATCATTCATTCACATTCTTTAATGCCATGAAGGTAAATTTAGGTTTATAAAAAATATCAATATTTAACAAATTAACAAGTTATTCGACAATCTCCTGTCTTTTAAGTCTAGTATGTGGATTCCACGCTCACTAAAATTGATAACCAAAAACGTTGACATTGAAGTTACTCATTCTGCCAACTGATATGTTCATATTTGAGTATATTAAACAATTTCATATTTTTTCTATGTATTTATTTGTTCACACTTTTCTAGCATTTAGTTTCTCTTTCGTTCTCTTCTCCCCCTTTATATAAGTCTGTTATATTTTTCTCTCTACTTTCTTACATAATTTCTACTTTGTAATGACAGATACTGAAATATTTTAAGTTATATGATTATAACAATAAGAATGTCCATATACAAGAAAAACTTCATCTTTTTTATTTTTTAACGCCTCTTTACTGTTTTGACTTCTGCCATTAGACTTCTCGCAGCATTGGGGCTGTTCTAGCCGATAAGATGTAGTCGTTTGGTTCTCTTCTATTCAACAAAAATTAACATATACAAATATAATTGACGAGTACAATAAATAATTAAAAAATGTTGCAGTTTAATTAGTTTAAACTTCCACCAATTTTTTTTTTTTTGCGGTTCCTTCAACCCATTCGTTGTTGTTGTTGCTTTTAAAGTACTGCTACATCCTTATACTTTTTTCTGTTTGTTTCTCATTTAATATTCACTTTTTTTTTCTAACGGACGCTATTCTCACACCAAACCGAGGAATATGATAAATATGAAACAGAAAATATAATAAGCTCGAACAGGAAATGCTTAGAGAACTTATGAATATATGCAGGGAGCGGGCTATATGACCATATCGATAAAGCACTGGCTTGGAGACACCTGTAGGCCTCACGCCCCGACCGATGTGAAATACCGTCCACACTTGCTTCTTTGATATATAACTCTATATACCCTTTATCGATTTCATATCATATATTTTTTTTTTTTGGTGTATGTGTTAACTCTTATGTTTGTTACCTCTTTTTCTCACTATCAGGTACGACGGAGTCTATACATAAATTATATAATAAACACATTTATTTTTACTATCACTTATTTATTTTTAACTTATCAATTGTTTATTTTTAACTTTTTTTATTCCTTGATTTTTTAAAATTTATATATATATATATATATATATATATATATTTTTTTTTTTTTTTATAACACTTAAAAAGTTGTAGAAAAATCATGACAAATGCGGCAAAATGTATTTAAGAAAATTATTTTCTAACAATCTATCATCTTTATTTACACCATTTACTGACTTTACGAATACAGAAAATGAAACCTTAGTACTAAATACTCTAGATACGCCTCTACCGTTGACACTACCACCTTTCTTGTTCACTCAAAGAAAAGGTAGATGTAGTAGAAGGTAGATAATTGTTGTTGCTTATTATGAGTATTTTAATTACATTTAAGTAACATAAATTAAAGGTGATGTTGATAAAAAAATGTAAACTAACTGTTTATATATTGAAAATATTCTTAAATATTGAAATAATTTGGAGTTTTATTTGTTCACTATTTACTTATCTATTCTACGACTAAAACGAAAGACTTAATAAAAATAAACAGCCGAGACGCTGCCATGAACATAGAAACCGTGGATTTAATAAAAATATGGAGCAAAAATAAAAGCATAAATTATTTCAATACCTAAATAACAATATTTACCTTAGTATTTTTTGCATAATTCCATCGTATTTTTAAAATACGATCGTAGATTTCGAAAAAAAAAATGTTTTCTTAACATTTTTATTTTTGTTTGCCTACTTTTCGAAGGGTTGAAGATAATATAGTAAAATAATGTAAACTTTTGAAGAAACTTTCAACCTAACAACTTTCTTATCTCAAATATAAATTACCTTTTATTTATGCTACTTAAATGTAATTAAAATACTCATAATAAGCAACAACAATTATGTCACAGCTATTTTTATACTAATTTATATTAAAAATTACCTTTCATAAATGAAAAGACGAAGAAAGTTAAAACAAAAGAATAAAAATAAAAGTTATATACTTGATATAATTTTAAAAATATTATTTTATGCTACATTATAAAAGTTTTTAAACAATGTGTTACTTCTTTTACATAATAATATTTCACTGCTTTAATGTTTAAATAAGTAATATTTTATGGCATTTCATTAGATTTATATTCATTTAAGTTTAATTTATTTAATGTTTATATATTTACCATTGTCGTTCTATTATTTATTTTTTTATTTACCGCTGTTATGAACGATCATTATTGATCATTTCAAGTAATCGAGTTTGCAAAATGTTTTCTAAGACTTTGTGTCATGGCATATTACGTAACTTTTCAGATAACTGGTCATACCACCTGATAGGATATGGTACTAGAATTATATGTTCGTCTTCATTAAATTACGAACTTTTAACAAAGGTTTATTTTACAAACTATTTAAGAAATATAACAAAGAAGATATAAGACTCGAAATTAAAAACATTGCTCTGAATAATGAAAACAGTTGAATTGAAATAATCATGAAATACATTTAAAAAATTAAATTAATTAATTACTTTTAGGAATCGTCACTACTGGCAGTGAAAGCAACGTTAAAAAACAGAAAAGCAAAAAATCTAAGCAATATATAATCAATTTAACAAAATAACAAAAACACTAAAAATAAACCAAAATTTCGCAAAGCTTTTTCCTTTATTGTTTTCTTTTAAGATAAAATAAAGGAAGTTGATAATTAAATCTTGTTGTTAAAATTAAATTGTATTAAATATTCTCTTTAGTATTATAAATTATATTAGAATAATTTTTAAAAATAATGTATACCAAGATAATTAATTTAAGAATTAAAAGTAAGAAACTTTTTCATACCTTTATAAATTATAGTTGATTGATTCTTATTTAAATTTAAATCCTAATTTATTCCGATATAATTCTTTTATTCAACGTTTCAAGTGATTTTTTTTTTTGGTCTCGCGTGTTTCGTGTATAAAACATTAGTATATAATATATTTATATAAAATAGCCGTAGATAATCGGATAACTTTTATATGTCTTCGGAAAATAAAATAATACAACTTCTGGATTTTAAGACCTTTGCTGAATCCTTTCATTCTCTCATTCCCAAAAGGGAAAAGTTCCTCTAACGATTTCCCGGATGGGACCATTTCGGAAAATTGTAATCTTCTAACATTCGTAATATATAAGTTGGAAAAGCAGGGCGCCATTGAGTGAGAGTGCTCCTTAGTAAAGTTTAGTTACATTAAGTAATGAATTCTGTGCTACTAACAATTGATTGTTAGTCTGTGCGCAGGACCGAATCCGTTAGTAGTTATTTTATTGAGTTTTGTTACATTATGCTTCAATATTCCAAGTATAAGACTGTTATAAGTATATACCTAATGTTTTGTTAAATTCAATGTTTTCTATTTCATTCTAAAACTGTTGTTTGAATAAAATGTTAATTAATAATTAATTTATAAGGCTTATTATAATGTAGTAAGTATATTCCTTATTATTGTTTTCCTTGTATTAAATATTTTTCGTGTACAATGTTAATAAATAACTCATTTTTAAAAATAGTATTGATAGTACCATTGAATTCATTAAGAACATAGAGCTAATTCAACTAATCTGAACTAAATTATTTTTTCTCACAAATTTGCGATATATTGACTTAATTTCTATTTTTTTTCCTCTCATTTCATTTTCTCCTCGATAATATTTTATATATATATATATATATATATATATATATATATATATATATATGTATATGTGTGTTTTTTATTGTTACTTTTTAAACATATTTACTTTTATAATGGTAGTTTCAAAATTGAAAAATAAATCAGTACAATTTGATGGCAATAATAACCGTCAGCAGTTTTTTGACTCTGAGCCCAAAACAACAACAACTTCTTTTAAAAAGAGATGCATATTAAGACATACTTATTTAATTTAAGAAATGTATTGCATGAATAAGAATGTATAATACTTATTACGTTCTATACCTAGATTTATAAAAGCAATGTATTATAAACCACTAGCGGATTTAGGATTTAATTTTGGGGGGGGCCTTCAGCCCAAAAGCTTTTTTTTCATATACGTATATACATATATATATAATGATAATTAATTTTTAAAAAAGGAAAGAAATTAATTACTTATATTAAATGGTGTTTAAAGTCCTAATAAATGTAATTACACGAACAAGAATACTTTAAGAGATAGTTTTTAATATCTTTTTCTGTAAAATATGGTTATATTTTACCATTTTTGGAGAGGGGAGAGAGGGCTTCAGCCCGAAAGTCCTCCACCCCCATATACTCGCCTGTGTTGTAAACTAAATAAAATTAAATAATTTCAATTCATCGTTAAATTAATTTCATTAATATCAACATTTATGTTGATGATTTTTACTTTGATGAAGTTATACATTTCGATGTTGATCTGTTTACTTCTTATTTACTTCGATCTTTATCATTAAAAAAAAAATACTGATGAAAACATAAACAAAACCGATGTGTGTAGCTGAGCTCTGTCATTGAAGATGCATTTCTCCTTTCTCTGTATTTGGAAAATATATGAAAAGAGTTATGTTTTTTATGTTCGATTTTTGAACGTTGTTTAATTTGAATTCTAAATTCTAAATTAATAAATTCAATTCTAAATTAAGATCTTGATGGATATGATGGGTGAAGAACGTTTAATCAAGTCGCAATATTCTTTCACTAACTCAAATAAAAGGGATGGGAAAATCTAAAAAGGGAAAGATTTGCTAGAAGAAGACATAAAAAAAGGCGGAGGTAGAGGAAAAATTTGAGACCAATAAAAAATCACCAAGACCTCCGACACCATCTCGCATTTTCAACCCTTAACTCAGGAGGGATGGTCGATGTGCGCATAACTTAAAAATTTGAGTATAGCCAACAAGCTTGGACATGAGGAAATTTTATCGAATAAATCGGGTATTAAAAAAGAATCCATCCCAGCTCATTAAATTCAAAAATAGCTCCCAAAGATGCAAATGTAAAGTGAAAAATAATTTGTAGATAAATGCATCAGACATATCTGATACCTGCTTGTCTTCTATGGGTTTTGTGCACTGTTATTTTCTGGAAAATACGCCTAGAAATCTGACCGCATTATTGAATAACGATAGAACATAACTGAAAACAATTGAAATTAACACAAGCAGTGAGGGAACGAAACGACCAAATTTGAAAAACTCGGAGTTGAAGTTGTTCAGGGCCAGTCGTTGGTCGGCTATGCATCAAAGGACGAACCATAGCGGTATTGAACAGTTGGGACCATAACCCTATTTCAGTTAGCCAATCGGAATCGATAAATCCACTGGGATAGGAACCAAAACAAGAGGGGAAAGGAAAGAAGCAGTGAAGTGTTTAAAATATTTATGGCTCAAGTTGGGAACAGTTAATCTCTTTTAAGCACACTCGACTTCATTAAGGGCTCTCTAAATCAGCTGAACTAGGCTTGAGTTAAAGCGCAATAAATTAATAAACAATCAGATAGGTCCAATAGAGTTTTTTTTCTTGTACTCAGCCACTATAAATTTTCTTATCTTCGGTTTTATTTTCCATGAGGATGTTGAGGAATGGCGGATGGGGGATGGAGAGAGGGTGGTATTCTAAGCAGTTGTTATCTTAATTTATATTGCCTTATCTTAGAGGGGGAGATGGTAGAGTCGCTATCTGTTGTTTTTACCGCCCGTGCGTGTGAACGGAGCTTTGATTTAAGAGCATTCATCTCGCGGCTTCTTATACAAATTGCTTCGGATCCTGCCTTTTGTACACCTGAGCATGATGAAAAAACTACTTGGAATCGATAAGGGATCCATTTCGGTAATGAGATCCATCTTTCAGCGAAAAATCCAGAAATCATATTGGTGCTGTTCTATTGTCATTCTCAGACTTATCCCCTTATTTGTTGTATTCTCTATCAAATATAATATTTTTATATAAAAATCACTTTACGTAATAATATTGTACTTTATACTCGCTTCCTATAATATAACATTTAAGTAAATCGCATTTTCATTCCATTTATCGTGATGATAAATTCTACATTTGATATTTATTGCATGATTTGAAACATTTGACCGTGGATTAAATCTATTAGATAACGATTAGGATATGACAAAAAATGAACTATATGGTACAAGAATGAGTTCGGTTTTATAAATCCCAACGTTTCGTAAGATCTACTCTATGGAAGCTATCCTAGTACAAATTAAATCTTATTTAACAAAAATATAAGAACAAAGTTAAATGAAATGACTTGAAGAATCATGGACAGAGAGACGTGGACTTCTTGTAATAAATATAATAGCCATGGGGCCAGGACCCAATAATCGACCTCATCGCAGACGAAGGTTTGATTGTAAATTACAAAATTGTTTGTCATTCTGAGTAAAATGGACGTTTTCTGACGTTCCAGAACCGCTGCTTTAAAAATGGCGGTTGATTTAAGGAATATTAGGCCAGTAATTTGAGGAGCGAAACGTAAAATCCATCTTGAAAAATGCGAGCAAAGATCTTATTTTTGTAACTTGTATGTGTAGGTTTAGACTTGTAAAAAACAAAATTTGCAACCAATTGAAAACTTTTTACAGCCAAAAAGTGAGATTTTTTAGATATTTTTTTGTTTATGCAGCTATAAATCCTTAACGATTCATCAAAGCGAAAAATGTAATCTTCAATAAATTAAAGAACGTTAAATTGTGCGTCGAACGAGTACATTAACATTATAATTTGGTTACGTGGTGAGGTATAAAACCACAATCAATCATTGCTTATTTTTACCAAATTTGTCAAAAACAGGGAAATTACTGTAAATGGCCCTGTAACTTATAAATGGGTCTCCTAACAGGAAAATACCATAGAGTTATAAATATATTTTTTTTATTATTTTATTCATTGAGTATTACAACAATCTGTCTCTTGGACATTGGTTATAGTGAGGTAGGATGGCATTCACACTATATGTACAAAAAATTATAAAATAAATAGAAGCAAAATAATAATCAAAAGTATATACAATAGATAATAAAATAAAATAACCTAAAAAAAAAGAAAATTAAAACTAAGCAAAAAAAACACATGCATACCTATATACAATCAAACTCCAGGAGAGCCTGCGGAGATTGATCGAGAGCACTTAAATACATGTTAAAAAATATAAAAACTTTTCTCACATTTTTAAAAATAAATTCCAGTTTCAATCCTCGAATTACTGGCCTAATATTCTCTAAATCAGCCGCTATTTTTTAAAGCAGCGGCTCTGGAACGGCAGAAAAGATTCTTTTTACTCAGAATAACCTACACTTTTGTAATTTGCAATCAAACCTTCGCCTGCGATGAGGTCGATTTTCGGGCCCTTGCTCCAGGGTTGTAAGGAAAAATTATCATGGTTTGAAAATCGATAATAATTATATTTATTCTTCGTGAAATTAACAAAAGAAGAAATCATTGTTTCTTTGTACTTGGTTAGCCTGGATCTGACGGTATAGGAGGGCTTAAACGGTGGGCGAGGAGTGGTAGTGCCGGATTTTTAAAAGGAGAGAATTCTAGAAAGTAGGAGAACAACGGGCAACAAGGAGTTTTGGAGAAAGGCAAACATTTCTTTTCGTCCTTTTCTCGCATTTTCGGCTATGTAGAAAGGGGTGTAAAGAGCAGAAGGTCGAGATCTTGTAGTAAGGGCAAAGAACCTGAATTGGAATGAATAGCTACCCAAACACGATGTAGTAGTGCGAGACACGGGAACGTCTTATCCCACTGACAAACCTGATAAAGCCATACATACATATGTATATTACTCTCTTTTAACTGTTGAACAAAAAACTGTACTTTTTTTTTCTCTCAATTAATGCCCCAACAAGTCAAAACAAGGTGTTGGATGTTAAACTGAAATTGAAACTAAAATTCTAATGAATCCTGCCCTAGATTTTCCCTCATAACCACCACTCGGGAGATATAATTGAAGGCAACCAAGACGGATTGATTCGACTGACAAAGCAATGTTCGAGATTTACATAGAAATGGCTTCATTCCTCGTTCCTGATAATTCAGCTCTCCTAGTGCTAATCAGAGAAGGTATGAGTTTCTCGGCATCACCATTACACTGCCCTATATGAAAGTTGATATGTTGAGTAATAATTGACTCTGCAGATTCATAAACAAATAATTGAATTTTCGTGTAAATTTAATGACGTGGACAATATGTTTTTTTTTTTTTTGCGAAATGTGTAAATTGAAAAAACAAAAATCTCTTTTAAGTTTAATGCCATTAGTTAGTTATGAAAGTGAAACTCAAAACGGTCGAGGTCTTTAAATATTAAACAACAAATACTTCTCGTTAACAATGGTCTTCAATCTAAAAAATATTTCTAAAAATATAAATATTACGATCAATAAACAAATGATTGTTTATTACAAAAGTCTGACTTGTATCTGTATGATCATAATTATCTGAGGGATGTACAGTTTCATATTTACTTCATTCAAATCATCTTCAAAAGATGTAATTTTGATCGCATTTAGGTTCCTCCTTTCAATGGGCTATATTAAGTTGGTAAATAAAGGACCCCAATGCTATTAGAAACTTAATATTGTTCCTTAAAGAAATCAAAATATTTCACAAAATTTAGTCACATTTTGTAATTGTAAGTGTTAAGTTTTTAAAGTTTGTAGGTTCCTCTTCAAATTGTAAATATACCTGTTCTTTTTTCTTCTTTTAATCATAATGTTTGACTATAATGGTTTTTCAATTTTCCTTCTTGTAACTTTTAATATTTAAATTGTTTTTTCTAACTTTTCATCTTTTAACATCAATTTTATTTTTTTAACAGTATTTTTATATTATATTCCTGAAATCGTCAATCTTTTATTTAAATGTCCTTGTTAACTATTAACTTATGTTTTTCTAATCTTTAATGTTTAATTTTAATGGTACTAGTACTTTTTTAATATTTACAGTGTCTTCGTTAACTTCGCTTCTATTAATATTAATTTTTATTATTTAAAAATGCATTTTTTACCTTTCGTTCTTAATATCATTAACCTCTATTTTTATTGTCTTTGTTAACTTATCTCCTTTTAAATCTTTTAACTTTCAATTTTTATAAATTTAGTTCAATTGTACTGTCATAATCATCTGTAACTATTTTAAACTTTTCAAACTTTAAATTGCATTTCTTAGCTTTAGTCTTGTTATGTGTGTAGCAATTGATCAAATTGTAATATAGGGAAAAAATGACCCAGGTGGTTGAAGAGTCCAAAAAATGTATAAAAAATAAATAAATCAGTGCCAATTGAATATTTGAAGATGGAAAATATAAAGGAGCATGGCTGAATGTTTTCTTCAAATGTCACGAAATTTCGACTCGGGTCTTGGACTATTGAGTGCAAGGATCTCTACGTGTGTCGAATATTGCGTATATTTTCTTTATGATTAATAACCTACAGGTATTTACCTAGGATATGATTCTCTTTATTAATTACATTTGAAATATTTTAGGTGTGATAAAATTCTAACAAAATGCTACCCAATATAACTCATAGTAATCCACCATTTATTTTTTTAAAAGAGGTATGACTATTTGCAGTAGCAATTTCTATTTCCTCCTTCTGAATAACCTTTTTTTCTGATTTCTCATTATTTTTTCTTGTAAAGAAACTGCAGGTTTCTACTATTATGTGTTAACTGTTTGTCCAAGGAACATTTAATTTTTTCCGTTAAGAATATTTCGTTTCTCATGACGACATTTATTTTTTGTAATAACACTCATAATTAAAGATACAGTAAGCCTGAAGGTTCGATGCTGATACCACTAACGACGATATATCTTACCTATTATACAATATCAGAGATTGAGAGTAGTTAGTTTCTTTTCAAGACAAAAAAAATTGAAGATTTCCTTTTCTATTTTAGAATTGTCTTCTAAAATGTATTGATAACTTTTGAGAATAAGGTTATGATTTTCCATCTGTTTATCATGAAAGTCATCAAATATAACGTAACGTATCTATTTCATAACTGAACTATTTGTTTCCGTTAAAGCAAGAAAATCTTATATGAATGTAGAAATATCTTCTTCAATAAAATTCTGAGCATTGATATTTTACATGTCTGAGCATTTTATTATCAACCTCAACTTTATGGTTCATACCGATGGCGGTTCCATGTATTCCGTCCATTTATTTTCGTCGAATAATTTGATTTTTTTTTTTATTTGCTTGCACTAATAAGAAATAAAAACTCACCTTAGGATAAAACTGAAAATATATTTTCGAGGATAATATTCCGTCAAGAAAACATTATGAAACAAGTATCAAACCAGTAAGAAAATAAATGAAATAGTAATTTTATTTTAAATTTTTGTAAAATTATGTTTTTTTTTTATTTTTAAAATATTCTCAAAAACAGCACTGATATTTTTTTATTTCACTGTACTAACGATTTAAACTCATCAAATCAGAGCACAACTTTATCTACTTTAATTTATGGTATTATCTTAAGGCTTATCCTTCAATATATAAATATTCTTCAATACATTTAAAAGGTGTTAAATGATGAATCTTCATAGTTTCTTTCTCTAGAATGCCTTTAGTTTTTATTATTTGAAATAATAATCCTCTCTCATTGTTAGTATTTATAAAGAATGAATTCATTTTTATAAGGTATATGAATAAAATTAAGTAACAGTTTACTCTTCCAAAAAAATTTTCTTAATTTTATGAAGAAAAAATTCTATGAAGAAAAGGAATATCAGAAAGGTTTTAAAGAAAATATTACCAAAATATTTGAAAAATGTATGGTAAGTTATAAAAATTTGTTCATAAAAATATATAAATACAAGTAACAAAAATGTTTCTTGTTTTTAGTCTAAAGAAGATATAATAAAGTGATCCCGAAACGTCATAAAATAAAGAATTTTTTTTCTGAGAATAAGCTGTTACTTAACTTTATTCATATAACTTATATGAATAAACTTCTCCCTCAGGATTTATCAACGAATTCATTTTTTTTTATCTTTAATCCCTTTATTGAATAAAAAATAATACATTCCATCTTCATTCAAGAGCATGATGTGTCATGGATCTGTGTGTACATTCATACCATACAAAAATATATATAATAAAATACAGGTTAAAAAATAAATAAATATTATTTAATTAAATTAAAATTTATTTATAAAAACAATAACATAGGTAGATAATAATACTAAGAAAAATATATTAAAAATTAGCAATAAAATAAATAGATATTAATAATTATAATAAGAATAAAATTTTATTCAAAAATAATAAAAAGAAAAATACTTCGTTACACATTTATACCTGTATACAATACAAAGAATAAATATTAATATAAACCATAAACTATGAAATAATTTAATGATTAAAAATAAAAGCGAATGAGAAATATCCTAGCTTGAATAAGAACATGAGTAGTGATACTTATATATATATTTATTTTTTCATTTTACTATACTTCATTTGTATTTGTAAAGATATGTATTTTTTTGTGTTTGTGAAAGAGGATAAGGATGAGGATAAGTATCATTGGCGAATCCGCAAAATAGGGTGGAGTTTCGAGCTGAAGTTTCCTCCTAAAATGGAATTTTTTTTTTTCCATTGGCCCATATTTGTTTCCGTGAATATTTCACAAATTATCATCAATCTTTAGCTAAATATTTCAAAAATAAAAATATGTAATATATTAAAATTATAATGCATGTATTTCAGCTACTAAATTTAGGCACACAAATATATTTTTAAAAAATATCACTTACAATAATGTTCTCCAAACAGTTTCATTTATTATTAATATTTTTTTTTTGGCAAGCCTTTACGGATCATATCTTTATTATTTTATTAATTTTTCTTTCAGAGTAATTATCGTTACTAAGAACAATTTTTTTTTAAAAACCAAGCCTCCCAAAATTAAATCCTGGATTCGCAACTGTTATGTATTGATATTTTTTATTCAATACGTATTGGTGTTTTATAGTGTAGTTAGAGAGCTTGGTATTTATTGTATAGTGTGGCAAAATGTATTATTTCTCAATAAAAATACCTAAAAAAAATATATATACATATTTATTGTAATTGTTAAAAATTCTAACATTTGTAAGATTGTCTATAGCATCCACTCTTGTTGAGGTAACTCCTGCATTAGTTCTGAGAAGGGTAAATATAAAGTCGTTGCTGAGGCACTGATGTCATTAGGGAGGTCGGTACCTCATTCCTTTGAGCTCATACCGCTCAGTCATTTTTTTTTTTTATTTTATGTTATCAATCCCAGGCCTGTATTTAATCCATCAAAAGGGTTTGAGAGAAAAAAAAATTGGGGATGAAACATAGAGTGGGGAGGTTACTTTATTCTTCCGGTCTGTTTGGAACTCATTTTCCTCCCACCAGGCCAGCTTTTCATTTAGCCGCTTAAATATATTTCACCGGCGGTATCACAGGAGAGATATTTAAAAGCTATCGTTTTCCATTAGCTTCCTCTCATCCAATATTCGATTCTATTTGTTTAGAAAATGCTTAAAAACTTTTGTGGGATTCGGGAAATTTGTGATTGCTTATAAAGCTGCTTGTTCGCCTTTTTCGATTTCTAAATAAAAACATTTAATCATAGGCGAAAGACAAAGGCATGAGCAGATTATTTAAAAATATTTCGTCAGTTCATTGAAAAAAGTCACTAAGTACATTTTTGTTGAAGTTGAACTTTAGAGAACGGTTATGAATTTTTAACTTATTCATCGATGGCAGTACAATAACACAAGACATTTTACATTTGAAATGAAGTCACAACAAGAGAACAATTATCTGAATTTACAAAAAAGAAAATCACAATTTTTAGTGATTTGAGATTATAAAATGTCGCTTGATAGCTTTTTGCAATAAACCGATGAAATGTTCTTTACTCAAGTACTTAAAATTAATTAAATTAAATTAATTAAAATTAAAGTTAATTGTATCTTATTTTTTTTATATTCCTGATCAGATGTTTTACCTGACTCAGTTATTATTCAGCATAGTTTAACTTGCTGAGATGCGATGTTTCGTATAATAGCTTATCCGGTAGTGACATAGATTGTAGTTGAAGTGATGTTTAAATTATATAGTTATTAACTGTTACTTTTGATTTTAAAATCTTCCAAAAATACATTATTGGTTAGCGTATGATTAAGTTATTATATATATATATATATATATATATATATATATATATATATATTATATATATATATATATATATATATTTAAACAAGCTTAATTTATGTTATGTTATGTTTATACCTACCTTTTTATTTGTTTGTACATATTTTGTTCAATGTTTGATATTTTAATGTTTTAAGTGCGAGCGATTTCGGTAATAAGCGCCTGTTCAATGAAATTATAATACTATTAAAATATTTAAATGGTAGGTTGAAAAACCGCCGAAGCGATTACGTGTTTGATATATCGCTACTATTAGTGCAAAAACTCTAAGACCATGACCAAGAATGAGTTTGCAAGGTTAAGACTCGTCTAGGTCTCGCATTTGGGCAACACTAACCCATATCTGTATTGAATAAATGCTTTTAAAGATTTGAGTCACTTTTAATGGCATGACCCCATGTTCCATGAATTCATCGATAGTTGTTAATATAGCAATTAGTATTTGTTGAATATTTTTTAAAGAGTCCTTTAGATATGGTGCCCTAATTTTTAAAATATTGATCAAGACATTGTGCCTTTTTAAATGTAAGAGAATTTGGACTATGAAGATAATTGTTTTACCATCATGACTTTGCTTGTTGATTCCTAGTATAGATTCTTTAAATATAAACGTCAAGTCATACAGCTCCGTCCAAATGTTCAAAAGATGATGCAAAGGCATCCTATAATATAACATAATGTAATCTTAACCACATCCTAACGATGTGTGTGTAGCTTTAAAAGAGTATATCCTTTTACCTCGACGTGTCCTAAAAGACCCTTCGGGTACACAATTATCCGCAGCTCTTGCACAGTTGCAGACCCGCCCTCTGTAGTTATTTGGACGGAGACACTCCTCAAAGGCCTCTGAAGAGCTGTTAGATGTTGGGAAATGCATGGAATATAAACATAAGGCATGTCTTCCCTCCATCTCCCCTTGCCCTTCCTCCTCATCCTCTCTATCAGGATAAAGGAGAAAAACATCCAGTCGCTTCTCAGATCTCTGTGTCACACCCTATTGTGTCATATACCTTTATCCAATGTATATCTCTCAGCCAGGTTCAAGCATGTATTATTACATATTTACCCTCCCTTTCTTCAACGGATTTATGCCGGGTAATCGATAAAAGAAGAATCGATTGCAAAGGATTATATCGCACAAATTTATCAATGTCATCCTATCTTAGAGGTTAAAAAAATAATTTAAAAAAAAAATAGTTTAATTTATATTCTATCCAACTATTCTTGCTTCATTCATAATCCATAAAAACAATTTATCCATTCTTTAAATAATTACGCTAACATTTACTTTTGCAAGAAGTCTCATCACATTATTGTCGCTCCTGGGGATGAGCTCTATGTATATTTATATACGGTAAGTTTACTTGCCGCATACCTATTATTATTATTATAGTAATATATTTTCGATCAAATCAAGGTTAGGTACAAAAGTAAAAATAATAATCGTACCGTTATAATGATTATGTCGGTTCAGCTGACTCACTTTTTATCCAAGATTTTATGAAGTATTGAAATAATATTATTTCTTAAGTATACAATCATTTCAATCTGTAATATGACAAGATGATAGATTAATATCTGTAAGATAGGTACTAATGCTGACAAACCCCGTGCTAAATATAAAAGCTAATATAGAAGCGAGATGCCCTATAAATTAGCGAAGCCTTTAATATCGAGGCTGTTTGCCGTTGGAGATCGAAGCTCTAATGGATTAAAGGCAAGTGTTTGAACAGCTCGCCATCTGCCCCTATCAACGTCTTCTTCTATATTTACCGCCCTTACTTAGATCCACCATTCCCATTACCTGGTTCCGATATTCTCTGCGCAGGTCCGGATCTCTGGTACTTTTTACCGGAGGTTTCCGTCCCTGATTGAATTGGAAAAACAAAAAACTTCATTATTTCTGAGTCAACAGTTCTACAAAAATACATGAAACTGTCTTATGTTCAAGCGAATGCGGTTTATTTGAATGATATTTGTATCATATAGTTTAAAAACATTGCCTCATAATAGGTTTTAATTAACTTTTTTTTATCTGTCCAGATCTTTATCCGCACTTATCATGAATATAACAATAAGGAAATGCGTCGTCGAATTCTGAAAAAAAAAACTCATTTTATGTATGAGGAAATATAGTAGCACCTTTTCCTGGTCTTTGTGTAATCCCTTAATCCTGGAAAGGGGAAGAAGTTTTGATGGCGCAAACTGCGACATCGAAATTTTGTAAGGAAGCATATTTTGACGGGATTTTTAATATTTGAGATTGCCATATTCTGATGGGTTTACGAATTTCGTAAATGAAAATTTTCAAACCGGGGAACAAGTGAAATACAAGGAACAGGAAGTGTAATTTAATAAGCAATGATTTTCATAATACTACATTAGCTTGCACTATTTTTAAGAGGTGATCATGAACCCTATATCTTTGGGAGATATAGGGTTCATGCGCCTTAGATCATGGCGATGAGTACACCTTAAAAGGAGATCTCTCATTCGTGATCATGTGATCATTCGTTTATAAGTCTATTGTTGTGTTCGTGTAGTTTAATATGAAGTCGGGAGTTAAGAGCACGTATGTGTCGGTCGATAGTTGATTGCCCTATTGCTATGTTCCTGGCCTCCCGTTTCAACGGCGAATAAGGGGTTCCAGGAACCGCATTTATTTGTATTTAATAGTTATATTTGTATTCATTTCGGTTCCAGAAGGGAACTGATCTACAGAAAAATATATTAATTCTGTATTAAACTGTTAGATACCACTGACCCCCTACTGTAGTATCCTAGATTGAACCATATAATTTTTATTGGATTTCCTTTCTCAAGGTATCATGTTTTTAAATTTACTATTTATTCTATATCTAACTGGTGGCATGCAAGGTAGATGGTAAAAGTACTACGTTGGTTTACTAACTATTATATTTACAAATTCAGCAACCAAAAACATCTATATACATTTTTTTTTTTTCTTACCCTCCAAAAAGTTTATTGAAACAATTACATATATAGTATACAATAATACAATATAAACATGTAATAAATTCCTTCCACTGCCCGAGGGCATTTTAAGGATTGGAGGGCATTTTAAGGATTGGAGGGCATTTTAAGGATTGGAACATCTATATACAAAATAATAACTAAACCTATATACATAATATTAGTTGCGAATCATACGAGAGGAGAATGCTTGATATTTGATTAAAGTTACATGTGTTATATTGACTCTATTAACTAACAATTTATGATTGCCAACACAAGTTTACATCTGTATAACTAAATGAAGGTTATTACTTAGCTGGTGAGGGGTGTTGTCGGTATCTCTAGCTGTTCTGGCTACCTCTCTGGAAGCTCCGTCGATCTGGTCCTCAAGTCTTCATCTTGCTCCCTCCGGCTGTGTCCTAGCCTGAGTCCCAGCTATCAGTCCCTGTCTTGCTCTCTCCGCTTCTCCTGATCCAGTCTCAGCCTGTGTCCCAGCTCTCCTCCGCCGAGTCCCAAGAGGAAGTGTTCAGTCCCAATTCTCTATTTCCCACCTTTTTTCATCCCCCTCTCTTTTGGTAGTCTTTTTCCTGATTGGCTGAATATTCTCAGCCTAAGGGATGACCACGCCCTCTCCCCCAGGCCAAGGTAAAGCAGCAGGTACAGATTTCCATATTTCTGGTGGAAGGTGTGAAAAGGTTTTTCGGGATCCTATTTAAACACTCAGTTGTCGGTCTTGGTCGGTGGTCCTTAAAGGTTTTTATTACCATTTACAAAAGGTTGGGCTAGTTGGTCGTTACTCTCGGTCAGGTAGCGCCAGATGTTGGCACTTATGATATTTATTTATTTATACATTTCAACTAATTATTCCACCGGCGGTCTTTACAATACATAAACATTTTAGTTTTTAGAATAAAAGCTATTTTTCTTTAAATTTGCGAAAAATCGATGTATAAATTTAGAGCATCGAAACCTCATATAAGTTTTGTTATACTAAAGATTTTACCGTCGCATCGACTTCCAAGGTCATTAACGATGATCATTCTTCTTAAATATAACTAATTAATTTTATTTGCTTAATGTACTTTAGGGTTTTCTGAGTGCCATTATTTTCTTTGTACGGTATCATCGACTTTGAGTTCAATTAGCTGTTTACGGATTTTTTTGCTATAGAATATCTGTCATATGGTCACATTCTAACGATTCTACGCATAATTATTAAAAAACATTATTTTTTAAACTAAAATTTAAAACAGAAATAAAGAAAATATTATTTTATTTTTCCTAAAACTTATTTTTAAGTATTTTTTAGAATCTTTGGATATAAATGGAAAACAACAAAATTTCTTATTAGTTTTTTTTAATTTTAAAATACAACTTTTTATTGCTATAATAATTACAAAATTGGTCAGTTAAAAATGAGTGGCTTCATGTCAAAGACGGACATCTATAATTTTCAGAAAGTTAAGAAAATGTTAGTTTTTGTTTTATAGGTTCAACTCAAACTGTTTCTGATGATTTGACTGAAGATTATTCAAGTTTAATTATAAATAAAAATCATCAAAATTACTTTAAATTGATACTGTGTTACAGAAAGTCTTATTCTCAACTTTATACGAATGGCAGATGTACGTCTTTTATACGAAGCCTCCCATATAATTAAAATAATATAATAGGCCGTGACGGACATATAATTTATTTTCAGACAAATAAATTCTTTATCAATGTTTTAGTCCCATCAATAGATTTCATTTAATGACAGCAAACGTTTTATACAGTTCTAAATCGAATATGATCTTGACGCATGCCCGAACCATATTATTTGATTTAGTATTGTTCATTATGCCGTTAGAATTATTTTTACTGATTTAAATATCCTGGCCTTGTTACTTGATTCTATTTACCGATTCAAACTCCTCTGCCCCCGTTAGGGAGAGCTGCTTACAATTAAACTTTCTCTATTAAGCTCCGGCGTCTTAGTTTATCCAGTTAGCGCAGCGTAACTCTGAATAGAAGGATCAGTAAACAGAAGTTGTGTGGGTTCGAATCCCCTCACCCCAAGTCAAAACATCTCTGGTAACAAGACATTGCCAATAAGTATTGAGGCTGGATGGAGATGGAACTGTTTTCGCAACACATCCCTGTCCCCAGCGGGGTCCAAACACATTTGTTCTCGGCGCTTTATTTATTGCCCCGGTTCGAGGACAAACGATATCCTTCTGTAATGAGACAGGACTTCTTGCAAACTCCCTTATCGGATGGGAGGAGGGGCGCGCGTGGGGCCCATGTGCCAATGTTCTTGATAAGAATTTCACCATTCAATAAAAATTCAAATTCTATTTTTTTTCTGATATAAGTTGCAGGTTAACGATTTCAGACAATTATATTTTAGAGTATATATTATATAGTTGTACAGTATTTATTTTTTTCATTATTATTTGGTCAAAAAGAGTTATATTAACACAATTGTTGTTTTTCCTTAAAGACAATTCTTTAATTTTATAAGAAATTAAAACTCCGTCAATTCCTGCCCTGTACTCATTTCCTATTAATCTGCCCTTACCTCACAGATAGAACCTTTAAAGTAAATTGTAACTACGCTTATTCATCTCTCTTTTCTCAGTCCGCTGGTGTTCCTCATGGGAACATCTTAGGTCCCATCCTTTACACAGTATATACAGCTGATATCCCAACCTATCCTTCAACCGTCCTCACTACCTATGCTGATGACGCATGTGTGTTATCAGTTAATAATGAATCAAATATTGCATCACTAACTCTGCAGTCACACATTTCAGCCATTGAAGAATGGTGTGCGAATTAGAGAATTAAAATTAATTCAAACAAATCACTTTAACAATATTCCACTGATACCTGTCGAACAGATCCGTTACCTAGGGCTCCTTCTTGACAAACGCTTACCTGGAATCCTCATACTAGACTTAAAAGACAGAAAACTACTACACTTACTTGACAAACTGGTCTAAATTTCCAATATTCTACAAAAAAAATGCATTTAAACTACCATCATCAGGCCCATTTAGACATACGGTATTGAGCTTTGGAGCTCTACAAAAACATCAAATTCTTCCCGTATCCAATCCTTACAATCCAAAATCATCCGCAAAATCCGAAATGCTCCTTATTATGTAACAAATAAAATTATCCATAAAGACCTCAAAATTCCTCTTGTGGAAGACTTGGCCCAAACAAGATATACCTCTTTTAATTACAAGCTCTTTGGTCACCCCTATCCTCTAGTTCGTAACTATTCATCAAATACAATTACTCACAACCCTCCGAGGCGTTTGAAAAGAAGATGGCTAAGAGACCTTCTAAATTAATATATCTTTGAAGTGTTACTAATGGGTAACTTCTTCACAAGTACCTTCATGTTATATATTCCTATAGCAGATTTACTGGTTGTATATATGTTTACAGTTGTAAATTTCAATAAAATAATAAACAATAAAAAAAATTAAATATTAATTGTATAAAATTATATTATATGAAATAATAACAATAATAGTGTATGAAGAATATTTCCTGTCATTTTTCACAGAGCATCATGAATAGATATTGTTTGTTTCTTTATTTATATTTTTCCTATTCATAAGATACTTTATTTTTACTCCTCTCCACGCATATTTATATACTAGGAGTCCCGTAAGTACAGAGACATTTTTATAGGAATGAAAGAATATCTCAAGGGCTACAATCAATTCCTGTAATAAAAATCTTGGTGAAATATCAGTTACATAACCATTTTACATGAAAAATATTTGAAAAATCAATATTTTTAACATCAAAATTGAGTTTGTTCTAAACGTTCAATGTAAAATATATAACAAGGTTTAAATAACTTTTTAAAGTGTTGATTGGAATATGGAGATACCAGGTCTTCTTGAAGATGACGGTTTTTTCTTTATCCAGTGAAATTAGATAGTTTTATGTTGCTATAAATAAGCATTATTTGGAATATAGTGGTCTTTAAATATATTTTTAGATGATTGGTTATTTAATTTTATTATTCTGAATGATAAATTATATTATATTTTTATTTCTTCTTTTAGTGGCGGATAAATTTATCGTAAAAATAATTGCTGAGCATTATACTTTATCGCCGAGGAGACTACTAAAAGTGGGAGAGTGTGTGTGTGCGTGTGTGTGTGTGTGTGAGAGAGAGAGAGAGAGAGAGAGAGAGAGAGAGAGAGAGAGAGAGAGAGAGAGAGAGAGAGAGAGAGAGAGAGAGAGAGAGAGATTAACCTCTGCTGCAGGGGTTTAGTGGTGCTTTTACTTTGTGCCTTAATGTGATTTAGTAGAACTTGTTCTGTGATAAGTTTGTCCTTATTTGTTATATCACCTCAGCTAAAAAAAAATAATAATAAACTCCTAATTTTAGAGTTTATCGTCTTCTTAATCCCACGTAGTTAAATGTTTATAGGCTTAAAGGAAATCTATGCTACATTCTTAATAAATATTGTTTATAATAAATTTTAATAAAAAAGCACAACCTCAAAACAAGTTATGATTAGCTGTATTATTAATTACATAGCTTAGATATGATATGGTAAATTACCCATTTTACTTTATACTGAATATATACCATGTTAGAACGTCTGCACATTATTTTCTTTTCAAGTACTTCAAAGAATGAAGAGTAATATGACGACGGTATATTATTATTATATTCTATATTCAGCACATGTGGAAAATACGCATTGTCTGACAACATGATTGATAAACCGAAGATTACGAGTTCGGATCCCGGTGCTGAGGGGGCTTTTTACTGTGGTAATTATCTCCCACCTTCTTTTTTGTTCTGGGAAAAATTTCGGATTGCCGAAATGATGACGAAAGAGGAAAAATTACTTCAGCACATCAAGGATTTTCAAAGTAAAATAAATGGTTCAGTCATTAAAATAAACTAGACTTCAGAATTTAATAATAGTTTCTGATATTAACTAATAGATATTATTGCCGTACCTGAATTCTCTTGGTTTATTGTAAATTAATTAATTTTAATGAAATTTTGAATGAGACGTTAGAAAAGAAAATGTCTGTTTATCCCAGTAAAATGCTTTTATAGAATAAATAACATACAAATTTCTACGGATTTTAAACATTTTAAAAATTTATGTTTTTTTTTTAAGATACCATCAAATACAATAGCTTCATGGCTAAATGCAGTATTTTTATTAAAAAACACCGGCATTATTTCATAAAAAAAAAGGAAATGTTATAATAACAATCACATGCCTTACACATTGGTGACTCTAGAAAACATTTATTTTCAAAAATATGATATTGAGTTATATAACATTCTGTCGTAATAAATAAAATGGTTATAGTGAGAAAATTGTTTATTCACTCCATTTTTAGAAGAAATATAAATAAATAAAATTTAATAAAAACAAAATAATAATTAAACGATAGTAATGAAATATATATATATATATAATAAACTTAAAGATAATTTAAGTAAGATAACATATTCATACATATACACACTATTAAGAATCAGGCAAAGGAACTCAGAGCCAGGCTAGGGCCACCACCTCCGAAGGGAAAAGATTAACTCAATGTGATCCCTGCGTTACTTTCTCAACGCGTCACTGGTGCTATTAAAAGCCAATGGAAATAGAGCGAGACCACTTAGGCACACACACACATATGTCTTGACTGGAGAATCTGAACATTACCTGAACTTCAATGTAACAGAAGGTCGCGGAAACACTATTATTTTAACCTGCGCAGAGAGTAGTAGGGATGGGGAGAGCTACATAGGGATTGCGGATGGGTATTCCGAGGATAGTATGTTCCTGGCGGAAATTTATAGGTTTTTTCTGGGATTAATTTCTAGTTTATAACTTTGCATTTTTTTTTTTTTTAATAAGGAGATGGATTTAAGATTGGAGAAAAAAGAAAAGAAATTTTTTGGGAGAATGTTCTAGTTCTTAACTGGGCATATTTTTATTTTTGACTTGTTTAATTTTTTTTAATGAGAACGATAGATTTTACATTGTAAGAATCGGATCTGAGAGAAATTTAATGATTTGGTAGAAATTAAAATGGTTCTATACTTATTCTTTAATAATAATCAGTTTGATTCTTATTAAATATTCCTTAATACTCGGGTTTGGTTTTAAAACGAGTTGCTTATACACTGAGCAATATCATTGACCCAATTCCCTTTTCCCTTCTTGAGCGAACTAATATTTTTTAGATATAAGCCAGTTCCTTAAAGAAGAAGGCTTCAAACGGGATCCTTAGAGCAATTTAATAGAATCCACTTTGAGATAATGAAGTTTGCGGAACAATAAAAGGCAGCTACCTATAGGGAAGGAGCTAAGATGCGGTTAAGAGAAGGCCCTTCCAGTTCTAAACTCCAGTTCTACTTCCAGCCATTTAGTGCGGCGCGGCTGGAATCCTGGACATGTGAGCCTTCCCCTCGGGGCCAGTTAACAACTTTAGAATAACTCCGGCTTAGAGCGCTTAATCCAACCTCTTACAACTTTTCAAGTCTCTTTCAGTCTTCTGCTCTTGCACTTGCTGTAATCCCTTGTACATAGATCCTTTAACTACTGTTCTATTTAACCGAGTCCTTTTCGTTCTTGATCTGTGTTAAAATCCATTAAGGAAACATAAATTGAATGTTAAACAATCCTAATTTCAAATTCTATACTTTCTTCTTTTTTTTTACTTATTCATATTTAACCTTACCTATTCTTTCAAGTCATTAGCTTCTTTAAATTAAAAAAAAAATCATTTGAAATTAAAAAAAATTAACATTTGAATTCTCCACTTGGACAAACGTCTAACTCGAAATCCTAATACCAGACTGCAACGACAAGAAATCACTCGACGTTTCAGAATACTACAGCATTTACTAGACAAACGCTCTAATCTTTCAGTTAGTTACTCATACACTCACATGCATGACTACAATAAGACCTATTTGGACTTACAGAGTTGAATTTTGTGGCTCCACTAAGCCATCGAAATCTTATCATATCCAATCCTTACAATCCAAAATCCTTCGTAAAATCCTCAGTGTTCCTTACTTTGTCTCTAATAAAATCATCCATAATGACCTTATTTACCTTATGATACCGATCTAGCCCAATCCAGATACCTATCCTTCCAAAATAAACTTCAGAACCAATCGAATCCTCTCGTTTCTAACTTTGCCTCCTCTTTGATTCCTTATAACTCTTACATTTTTAGAGTGCTACGAATGTTTTGATGTTATAATATTCCTGTAGTCACATTTACTGAATGCATTTTTAGTTTTAAACATCATAAATAAATTGAATACAGATATTTCAATGTTGATTATGTAACATAGTTTTTGTGACAAAGCCACAATTGAAGTGTTTAAACTATTAATGCTTAGGATTTTTAGGGAATGCCAGAGAAGCGAAGTGATCAATGTCGTATTGAGTTTGGTGTATTAACGCTATTCTTATTTCGAATTTCGAATGAGCGATATTAAATCCAGAATTCATAATTTAGAAATCTGAACTATCTTTCTGGTATGGCAATTACTAAACGATTCATTATTAACAATCATGACATAGATTTCAACGTCACCTTCGATTTAATTACACATATATCAATGATTAAATTGACAGTAGTTTAAGGACAAATTTTATAGTTTAAAGTATAAATATATTTAAAATTTCACCACATATTTTTATTCTTTATTTATTAATTATACATTATGTAATAGTTTATCTGTACCATATGTGTATTTAATATTCAATTATAGCATTTGTTCAAAAATAGATTTGATGTTTTTCAATCCGTATATATGAATTGTTACTTCTGTGAATTAAACCCCTGATATACGTTTTTTGTGTTTTACTTTTCTGACCTATGCTTGCATTAACATCCTCAATTATTTTATGATAAATATTTTATTACTAATAGCTTGCTCGAAAACAGATTTGATATTGCAAATGAGGAAAATTGAATATTGGTGGAATATTAATGAAGGAAAACTGAACTTATTATAAATCTGTAATATCTGTCCAAAGCTTAATAAAACATGCAAAGTACATTATCGGCGAAGTTTTAGCTTTTGTAATTTAGTCACGGCTTAAAACAGCTTTACAGATATAAATTAATTAAATTGGTAAAAGAGAGAGGATGAGAGTGGGAAGTAAAATAGAATAAATAATTTCATTTAAATTTACTATGAGCTAAGCAATATGTTTATAAATAAATCACAAAATACAGAAAAAAATAAATAAATAAAAGAAGAAATTCCAGTGATGTTGAAGGAATGATCTGCTAAAATAAAAGAATTAAAATTATTTTATTCCTTCAATAAATATAAATATTAGAATGTATATACAATACTATGTTGAGACATGCATTGTTCCATTATTTTCATCGAGGCTTCTTGAGGGATTGCTCAGAGTTAAATGCCCCCCTCCCCCCCCGCTCGTCTTAACCTCCTTGCCTTCTTACGTTAGAAATCTGACCCCTTTTTGCAATTGTTTTACTTTGGTCGGTTTCAGGTCGTTGATAATTAATTTTGATTATTGTGTTACCAATGTATTTGAATTTGTCAGCCCTCGGACACGATTTTCCAAGTTCAATTATCCAAAATATGGTAATTTGCTATAGTAAACTTTGTGAAGCTATGCGAATATTGTTAATGAAGGCTGAACATTAGGGCTCACCTACAAGACTCATGTTCCAATTGTTGAAACGCCTGAACCAAAGTGCGACAATATTTCGATGCATAAGTAAAGCAAAAATTACTTAAATTTTTTTTAAAAATTCAAGTTTTTTCCAGTAATGTCTCAAAGCCTCGAATAAAGTTTTTTTTTCTGACATTCCACGTGCGTTTTAATAAAGCAAATGTAATGTAAACGTTTTAATAAAGCTCAGGTCACAAGAAATTAAAGGCTTAGTCAAAGTAAACATTGATATAAATATTAGCAACAAAATAATTCTTATAGAATTAATTACAAGTGTTGGAATTAAGCGTTTGTGTTCATGCACATCGACTTCTGTCATTTTGGCCAAAGACTAATATTTGGAATGATGTATTTTTAAATTGGTAGAATTGGTTTTAAATGTTTAAAGTGTGTGCTTCAGCTCATATGATGAAAGTTAAAACATCAACAAGGCGAGCTTAATAATATGAAATTAAAATTATAAATAATAGCTCATTACAAAGAGAGCGAAATTCTGAACATTTCCCTTGTTTATGGTATGCACGTCTGATTCTTCAACTACTAATTGTCAAGATAAATTGTGAAATTTAAGTGCAGCGTCTCTTATCGAAGAATATTTACTGCGGTTTATTTAACAACTATTTTCATTTAAATTTATTTATTGAATTTTATTACATTTTGTCACAATAAAGGATTTTATTAATAGTTATGCAGTAGTTTATTCACACCATACGTGAAATAAATAAAAATAAATTAAATGGAATAACAGGATAATAATAATACTAAAAATAAATACATAGATAGACAGAAAATAACTTCATTCTGAGACAAATTCCCTTTAGAATAACAAAATAGTACAATATTAAAAGATTACATATGGTCTAAATAAAAATAATAACAAAAAATAAAGAAAACATTGGTTAAACAGGCTATGTATAAAATAAATAAACCTATATACAAAACGCTGAAAACTATGACAACACACTTAAAACTGTAAACAGTGATAAAACGTTATTATTATACAATTTAAAGTAAAATAAACTAAGGGCTTTAGTCCATATGATAGAAGTGAAAACATCAAACAAGGCGAGATAAATAATATGTAATATAAATTATAAAAAATATCTCATTACAAAGAGAATGAAATGCTGAACATTCCTCATATATTCTGAGATATTTTAATCCATATCTTCTATAAAACTCGTTATCATTTGGTTTTCGACACTATTTTTTTCCTTTTCGCCTCCCCAACACGGCGTAGCGTTGAGATAACATTTTTAATAATAGCTCATTTTAAAGAGGATGAAATGATGAACATTTGTCTCGCTAACAATATTCAGGTCCGATTTTTATATTTTGAGATATTTTAATCCATAAGCAAGAACACTCCAATTGGTCGACTCCAGCCGACTTTACCCGAACGTTACGCATCGGAGATCTGACGGGTCAAACTAATTCACTCTCCACAAAAAAAAAAAGTGCAAAACGGCTTCAAAAAAGTTTTCATTTAAAAAAAAAGTGCCGAGGATATTAATTTGTTGATTATATTTTTACCGATGTATGGATAGTCTAGAATTAACTTCCTTTTTTTATTTCTTTTTTTTTATTAATAATATATAGAGAATTGAAAGTATAACTGCCTGTCAGCCATCAATTCCTTCCTCCTCCCCTCCTATTCACTGTTGAAAGAGAAATCAATAATTCACTTCCTTCCCTTCATCTACTTATAACAAGACATCCCTAAAGTTTCTTAGCCACTAATTGGATCCACTAAACTCACTTATTCAGTTAATTTTTCCTAACACATTTACCATCGGAATATTAATGAAGTATTATGAAATATAATTGTTAAACTTAAAATATATATATATAATAATGTATTATAATAGTTATTATAAATAGTGTATTGTTTAATGAAAAATAATATTTAATAAATATATTAGATTAAATTAAATAATATTCTCAATGCATTCGACAATTCAAAATATATATGATATTAACAAAAATTAACTTAAAAATTAAATCAAATCAGACATACAGTATAATACTCTACACAATATTTTTTTTAATTTATGATATTTACAACTGTATTAAGAAAAAATACATTCAGTATATGTGATAACAGAAAATAGAAACATGAAAACACCTACGAATTATAAATTAGATAATTAAATAATATTAATTTATTCGTTGTAATTGAGTTGCTCCATTATATATTCTGCGGAATAGTGTCTCTAGGTGTTACCCAATGAGCATGGGATAAACTTTATTCTATGATTTGTTGGATTACCTTATTTATGAGATTGAGTATAAAATTTTCTCCCTCTTGATTAGGAATAAATTGGTTGATTCTTTTATTTATTTTTATTATCACTTAATGCTCCCTCTTCATTAGGTATAATGTGTTCCTTTTATTTATCTTTAATAAACATCAAAATCATAAGTGATTATAAACATAAATAAGAAAATAAAAGAATCTACATCCTTCTGTAGACTCCTTTACTTTATTATTTTTGTTTAAAATTACTTCTCATTCTAATGTTTTTTAAAGATAAATAAAAGTCACACATTATAACTTAAGAAGAGAGAGGAAGAAGCTATTATAAACATAAATAAAAGGATCAACAGATGGGATTATTTTAATTAAAATGTATGAGTACTGAATGTACAATTAATTTCTTAATGGCTATTGAATTAGTAATTATTTAAGCAAAAGTATTCAAAAGGAAGAAGAAATACTATAACGTTTAAGTTAAAAAAGTCTTTTAAATTGATTAAAATTATAAAATACAATAATGCACATTCAATGTGCCCACAGCTTATACCATAGGTGGGGAATATTCGGCCTCAAGAGCGCTGGAATTAATTAATATTTAATTATTAAAGTAACAAAAATATGAAAATTAATGTAATGAAGCTGAACATATGTGTGTAATATTCATTTACTTATAAAAAAAAAAATAGCGGCAATAAGTTATGATAAACTATTGGGGACTCCGTTATCAATATCTAACCTTACTATGGCCTCTATTGATAAAAAATTTCTCTTTCTGTGCAATATACGTTTATACTTCTTATAAACAAGCAACTAATACTGGCTGTCCATGCAGATCATGAATTCACTGGCTAAATGTTTTAATTGTTGTGGTTTCTTAATAATTTTAATAAAGCTGTAGAAATAACGAAGACCGTCGGGTGAAGAACATCTCTCTTAGGAATTTCGGGATAGGAAAAAAAATGTCTGACATATCTACACAGCAGACAGCAGACAAGACTTGACTAAGAAGGAGTTAAATTTGGGAGTGTTGGCTTGAACTGCCTAATATTCAGAAAGGGATTTGAAACCTCTGTAATGTTATTCATATCATTGAATGCTTATTACAAAGCATGATTACTTATTTTTAAAAATATGTGTAATTGGCATAATGAGAGCAATTAAAATACATATTAGAAGACAGTTCTTTTAAAATATATACTTGCTTCGTCGAACCCCTGCCGACCACCGTTGCAGTATTGGGGTTTCCTTACAGAGCCTGGACTATAGATCTCTATCTTGCACCAATTCTTTCCTGCTTCTACAATTCATTTCCCTGTTTGCAAATGCTTCCTACCATGTTCTCCTTAGCTTTCCTCTCAACCTACGACCGTCGACGTCTACGTATGATCCCTATGCTGCTCTGGCATGTCTGTATGTCTATACCATCGGAGTTGATTTTTCTCGCTCACTGTTCTTGCAGGTTTTACATTGAGGTTCGCTGTTATTAGTATTCCTGATTCGATCTCGTCTTTTTTTACCTTCAATTCTCCGAAGGAATCTCATTTCGGAACTCTGTAGTAGATTCCTGTGCTTAGTCGTAAGTGTCCAAGATTCACTTGAATACGTAAGTATTGGGTTGAAAGTATTTTTGTATGCTTTTGATACTTATCTACTGTTAATGAAGCCCCTTTTAACATTATTGAAAAATTTTCCAGCCAAAACTATTCTTTTCCTGATCTCCATATCTATAAGTCCGTTTTCTGTTAGGTGTGCTCCTAGATACATATAGCTATCCACCTGTTCTATTATTTTCCATATTATTTAAGATATATACAAAAACGTTTTGATGATTTTAAATATAATAATGATGCCTTATTAGTTCAATTGCGTGAATCAAAAAAAAAAAGAAAAACGTGCTCAAACATATAAAACAATACATAATATTTTTATCATATAATTGTTTTATATGTAATAAATTAATTTAGCAAGCATAATATTTTGTTTTCCGTTCCGGGAAATTTAGATTCCGAGTAATATATCACGTCGAATTAAATCTGGAAACATTAATGCTCAAAGGGTGTTTTCAAAATTATGATTTCTCTCTGGCTCGGGCCGACACGTATTATACGCAATAAAACCACCCCGTTTCCACGATTCCACACGCTTCCTCGATTTCGGTGGCTGTTGCGGGAAAAATTCTGCAGCGATCAGGAGATAAAATATCCTTCCGTCCTTTTTTTATGGCGCCATTACATTAATTTTTGAATAGCTCACATTCCAGCTCTTTTTTTCGCAGGCATTTTACATACGTAGAATCACGATTGTGCTAGTAGTGATTATATCAGGTTCTATAATTAAAAATTTATTATTTGTTTAAACTGATATTTGGTTTCGTCAATTGTTAACATTTATTGTTATGGAGGAAAAACACTCCCAAACCAATCGTGAACTAACTTAATTGTTCTGTAAGTTTGTTATGACAGAGGATGCCAAACTCCGTGTTGGCAAATGCCTGGGAAGTTTAAATAAATAAATGTACAAATATTGATTTGTTCAAATTTTTTAACGAACACATCCTAACCTACGTTAGTTGAGTCAGGAACCCACAGAAAAAACTAGTGTTGAGGAAATCACTTTGAACAACATTTAAAATTAATGTTAATGTTTACATTTAATTAATAAAGTAGTTAAATCAAATAAATAGGTTTTATTTATTTCATATAAGGTAAATAATTCATAACAACGAAAATCTTTAGGTGTGAATATCTATTAAAGATAGCGTTTGCGGACATACCTTTAGAGGAATTTTTTTTCTTGTTTTGAGATCCTTAGTTCATATTTATGGTTTGGCCACTATACTCCGAAACACCCTGTAGAAAATTAAAATAAGTAAATTAATATTCATTAATAGTCGAGAAGTAGGATAGAGCCACTTCAACTCAGTGTACCAATGGGAAACATGAGAACGCATGGGAATTCCAAAGAAGAATCTTCTAAAACATTTTATAAGTCTGTTCAATTTCACACCCAGTCTGTCAGATCCTTTCATATACCAACAACCGTAGTCGAAGTGGAGAAAAACGAGGGAGGCTACATGGAGCTGCCTGGTTTTTTGAGGAATAGAAATACGGAATCTTAGGAGTTGTTTAAGGACAGTTATGAATTTTCGGGTTATCTGGGAAATATGATTATTACTGGAAATGTTGTTGCTGGAAAGGTTCTGATTAAAGATAAATTCTAGATTTTTGACTGTTGGAAAAAATGGATAGAGCGGTTATTGAGGTAGAGTATATGCAGAGTAGAGAATATGTGCACAGTGCCTTATTCACTTAGATATATTGCTCCGATCGTGGTTTTGATAATACCTTTCATATTAACTAAAGATTATGAGCGTTTCATAGAATTAAGTTGACTTTATCCATACTAGGATCCGATTTAATTACTATGAATAATCAGTCAAGATTTATTCTTAAACTATTTTGATAAAAATATCATCCCTATGATTAAATGTTTTTTTTTTCGTGCAATACTTTATAGAAAACGTTTTCAAATCATGAATTTCAGGTTCCAATGTATATGATTCATAGACATATTAAATACATTTAAGATTTTTACTAAAATAAATGGTTTTATTACAAGAATTTCTGAACTAACTATTCGTGAGGAAGATTTTCGTAGACGATTTCTTTGATTTTTTTTTCGGTGATAATCTGTCCCAGCGGGCAGTCGGTGGAATGACATCACAACTGCATTCAGACGTTGGTTCTTTTATTGAGTTGTTGTCGTGGAGTGACTTTTTATTTATTGTCTTGTTTTCATGGCTTGGAAAATAAAAGAAATCGTTTCTGGCTTGGTCGTGGGGCAAGGTTGACTACAAATAGACCGACTGCTCGTGTTTGCAGGATCGACTTGTCTAATATTTATTATTCAACTTTTCCCTCCAGAGTTGATGTGAAAAATATTTGCCAGAGATTCAAATTCTATTATCCTATGTGATGTAGTAAGAGCAGGTATGCATAACTTGGTCTGATTTAGTATTAATGTGAAGGGAGTTGTTCTATTAGTACTGATAAAGTAACTATCCTGATTCATATACTGGATGTCCCATAAGTAGAGGGAATTATTTAAAAGATTGGTAGTAGACATTCAGATCTAAACAAAAGTTTATATAAGAAGGAGTTAATTGGGGGGTGCGGTCAAATAAAGGGGTGCGGTATTTATTTAATTTTTGCCGACGTTTCGACCCACTTTACAGGTCGTCTTCAGGGCTACAAATGATACAAAACATGTTGAAAAAAAAAATAGATATAAAATAAGAAGAAGTTGTCAGATACAGAAATAAACAGATGATATCAGAGATATAGTGGGTTACAATGTAGTTAAAATATTAAGTATTATATATGTAGAAGATACATATATATACCATTATCATTCATACTTATTTTCAATTTGTTTGTATCTTCTACATATATAATACTTAATATTTTAACTACATTGTAACCCACTATATCTCTGATATCAATTTTTTATTTCTGTATCTGACAACTTCTTCTTATTTTATATCTATTTATATTTATTTTCAACATGTTTTGTATCTTTTGTAGTCCTGAAGACGACCTGCAAAGTGGGTCGAAACGTCGGCAAAAATTAAATAAATACTATATTTTAATTTAGTATTTATTTGACCGCACCCCCCAATTAACTCCTTCTCATATTATATCAACGGTCAACCATTTCTACATCATTATAAAAAGTTTATATAAACTATTGCCCATAATCCAGCAGAAGGGAAATTTTCGATTTTTTTTTTTTAAGCGAGTCACGTTTTTTTATTAAATAGGTAGCGATGATTTAAAAAACATTTGATTCAAGTCACTCAATATTGCTCCATTGTAAACTAGAAAACATTTCCGTTTAAAAAAAGTCATAAATTATTTATTAATGACTTAAACTGTACTTCAGTTACCTCACCTTTAGAAAAACTTTCTTGTTTAAGAAGTTTCAAGTCTATATTAATTAAGTTGAGGTTTATTTGGAAAAAAAAATGAGATTCACCTCAACTTATTTACACAACTTTACAGTCAATGATTGTTTACAGATATGATGTGGAAAACACGGATGATTTTAGGTGACTGGATAGAAAATCATATCGTTTCTTTACACAACTTGATGCGGATCTCAAAATGTTTTCTAATAAACCTCAACATAATTAAAGTGGACTTAGAGCATATTAAACTAGGAAGTTTTTCTAAAAGTGAGGTAAAGGTAGTACACTTGAAGAGTAATAAAAAAAAAAATCAAATAATTGATGACATTATTTTAACGAAACTTATCTGTGTTTGTCCGCTTAAAAGTCTTCTTTAAATAGTTTTAACTATGACAAACTCTACTTTCGTTTAGAATAAATTTTATCTATTTTACTATGGATTTTTTGTATTACAATGTTTAATTACTTAAATCAAATATTTTTGAAGTTATCGCTATTGCTTCACTATAGAATGTTTCTCGCTTAAAAAAACACAAAAAAACAAATCTTAAATTTCCAAGTTTTCTGTTAGAAATTAGACAATGGTTTATATGAACTTTTTTTGTATATCTTATCGTCTACTATCAACCTTTTAAAGATTTCTCTCTACTTACGGGACACCCTGTACATCTATTTATTTATTTGTCAACCCTGCCGTGCCTAGTAGGCAATACGGGTGTTTGGAATAGTAAGATGTTAGGCAGGTCAGCTTAACATCTCACTGCTGCAAATGAATCTCGTTCTTCTGCTCTTTCTTCATTGTTTTCTCTTTCTTCATGGTTGCTTTTCTCATCCGTTTCACGCCAATGGTATAGTACCTCTTCCTCCTCTTCTTAAATCAAAATGGGCTGGCCCCACCGCGACTTTCCACCCGTACACAAAATCTTTGTAGTACGGGTAGTTTTCCGCAGTGACTAACGTATACCCTGTACATGTCATCTAAAGAAACCTGACTTAGGACAAGCGTTGCGCACTCAGTATTGGTCTTGGTCTTGTGCAAGAGTCTCGCAACAGTCTTACAGTTACCTATTACATTATTACTATAGAGATATTATTGTAATTTTTTTGATAAGGAAAACCCAAATAAACCAGAATGAAAAATTAGTAGAGTTAAATGGAAAACTATATTGGTTATAACAATTATTTACATATAGTAACTGAAATTGTCAAATATTAGTAACTATTTTGCCTTAATTTTTATTCAAAAAATAGATTTTATTTACCACTCTTAGTCTTGGTCTTGCAACAATTAGGCTTTCTTGGTCTTGATCTTGCAAAGCGCAAGACCAAGACCAATTTTGGGCAACACTACTTACGACCTAAAAATTGTCTTCGCTCAGTATTTGGTTGAGAGGTTGCTACTGTTCTGTGATGAAGTGCAAGGTATTGATTACTTGATTGCAGTTCTCCACGAATTAAGAGTACCCATTTTATATAGACTAGCTGTACTCTAGAAAGGTGCAAAGATCCCACGGATGATCTGTGACTGATATAACAGAATGAATAGTTATTTTCCGTAACTGGATTCTAACCCACTCTCACACTATCATAATATTCTTCGGAAGGATCTATTTACATGTTTTTATTTGATTTCAGATTTTTTTATTTATAGCAAGTTTGCGTAATTAAAATTTTGTCTTTAATTATGATTGGATTATTCCTTATTTAATTATGATTCACTATTCCTTATTATTTTCAAATAAATAATTGTGATAACTGACGATAAAATAAGTAACCGTTTTTAGTGATGTTAGAACCAAATTAAAGTTAAACTTGATATACTTTCTTTTTTTTTTTTTCTTTTTTTTTTAAACTGCCGTAGAAACGAATAAAATATTCCGACTAATATTTTTTAAAATTTTATTTCTTGAAAGATAATTATTTGTATTTAAGTTTATTTAGTGGCTGAACTTCACTTTATTGAAAATATTCCATTAATTAAATCTTCAATACACTGAAGCCGGGCAGGAAAAAATCATTAAGAGGATATAAATAAATTACACAGGTAGAGGGAAACAAAAGAATTCATTTGTAGGACAAAAGGCTTTGAAAATCCAACAAAAAACTCGGGACTCGGTTGAATAACAGATATGATGATATGAAAAAAGAAAAACAAAAGCTCAATTGGTTGAACTCTAGAGCCACATTTTCCCGTCCCCTCCCTATATTGATCTAATGTACCTCATTGAAAATCTCATCGCACTTATCATTCATTAGTGATGTGTGTATATATATGTGTGTGTGTGTGTGTGTGTGTGTGTGTGTGTGTGTGTGTGTGTGTGTGTGTGTGTGTGTGTGTGTGTGTGTGTGTGTGTGTGTGTGTGTGTGTGTGTGTGTGTGTGGGTGTGTGTGTGTGTGTATAGCTATATAATAAACGAATCGTAGATATATAGCTATCCTTCCACTATTAACTATTGTACATGTCATGAAAGAACATTGGCCTCTTTTGCTCAAATGGACAGTCATTTACATTATTTCATTTCATTTACATGATTCTGTAGCAGAAGTTGGTCGTTCACCCAAATTTACTTAGCTGACTCAAAGTGAATGTTAATATTCAATATACTCAGAGAGGTTATTGAAGATAAAAGGTGAGTGCAAATCATCAAACATGAAAAATGATTTAGATAGAAAATAAAATTGTCTAAAATTTGAAAATCTGTACCTCGTAAACTACTTAGTTTACTCAGCCTGTTCTTGTGTTAAATTGTAGCATATTTAATATAGTTTAAAAATGTGTCAGATATTGTTAGTCCAAAACGTGCTCTTTCATGGATAAAACGTGGAAAACCGAAAAAAGTTTTTGCGAAAATACGGTCGCGGAGGTCGAAAACTTGGATTTTGTATCTCAGTCATACCCTATACAATAAAATAAAAACAAACCTTCTACTATCATTCAATGCAACTTACGATGTTCAAGGTTACTGAACTAAAATATTGAGGCAGGTTACTTTTACAATAAACTTGAGGAGATATGGTTGGCCGCGTTTATATATTATATATAGATGAGTAGTTTTTAGTTTTAATTTTAAATATGTGGTATTATAACTATTCGATATAATTCTTCGAGAAATTTCCTAGCTCACCAGATTGGATATTGATAATTGATTGTATACTAATGTTTTCCATTAGAATCGTCTAACTATAAAATAAAGGTTTATATTTATTCACAAAATTATTAGTTCAATAACCCATATAGCTGGAATAGACTATAGGACTACAAAAACCGACGACTGCTTCTATTTTATCCTATTGAAGAGAGCACCCTGGGCCTTGCTGAAGGGAGAGAGAGAACTATTCGCCGCAGAGTGCAGGTGAAGCCGAGCCAGGACTGGTTCAATCATTAGCCGCTAACTGGTTCACAACAAGTTGGACGTTGGAGTTTCGCTTGTTGTAGGATAATTAGTCTTCTGCTTCGTCAGCAACTTCATTACAACTCCGTCCCTACAGATCGCCTCGTCCTTCCATCTTGTCTTCCATCGGTAATGCATTTCCGAGTGTTTGTCGTCTGGTTTCTCGACTGATGTTTGTGGAATATAACAGCAATAGTTCAGGAAAGCGGATTGTGTTCAAAGGAGGGAATTCTGTGTATCACTAGCTGCGAACCATCGAAAGTCTGCAAAAACTTTGTCTTTGTTATCTGGAAATATCTCATCATTATAAACGACTTTTGTATTTTGAAAGTTGTCAGTAAAAAAAGGGGTTGCGTTCTCTATAGGTTTCTCCATATCGTAGCTCTACAACACGATTATAAATTTGTTAGAAATATAAATATATAATATTATGTATATTAATCAGTGTGTACAATGCTTTAATAAAGCCAGTTCTACTATAAAGCTCTGAGACTGTCTAACCAGCTCTCTAGATAAAAGTATTAGAAGATTTAAGGGAAAAATGCTGTGATCTAGGATCAGAGTACTAACACTTGGAGAAGAAATAACAATAAAGAACTGGTTATATAAACTGGCCAATCAATTAATATGTCACGATATGAAGGCACGGAGGTTAAGATGGGAATGTGGTTCGTATCAATCCATCTGAAAGCCACAACATAACAATGAAGAAGCCAAAAAGCAGATGGATAGATAGAATCAATCAAGATACAATAGTGCATTCATATAACTCGAAGGAAACTGCTCAAAATAGGCAGAGACGGAGTAGGCTTGTTAGGCGACAAAGGATCTTCAAGCTCTGTAATGCCAATAGAAAATACATATATACAAAGTGATGATTCAGTTATTGAAAAACTTTAAACCGCTTTAATCATGAGGCAAAATTTTATTAAAAATTAATTACAAAAATAATTAATAATAATTAACAATATTTACAATTTGTGAATTACCTGAAGAAAATTCGGTTTTGAAAACTGTATAACTGGGAAATATAAATGATTACACCAATTAGCTCTTTTAATTGCAATATAAACTCATTTAAACTTAAAACCTCACAATCATGTAATCTCACCTCATGTGCTTAATTAACATATAATTATTATACATATATATATAAGTTAGCTGAGTATAAGCCATAAACAATAATAGGAACTGTGTTACTAATAAGATTAACAAAGCATTGTAAATAAAAACAAACCGTATCTATATATATTGGATAAGTAGATAATAAAGTCAGTTGCTCACGAACCTGTGTACTGTTACTATGCCCTAAAACCCCTTTTTTTCGATCATTCTTTCAGTCTAATCGTAAGTGGTGCCGAAACCCGGGAGGAATTCCGAATTTTACCGCGCGGTTAATAGTATCGCGAATTTCGGAAGAATCACTAGGCGAACCCACACAAGCTTCTAATCGCGACAATTACGATGGAAGAACAATTGAAAAAGCTGGAGTACCAACTTGCTCAGTCTACGGTGGAGAGACAGAAGTTGGAAGCGGAGCGTCAGAAACTAGAAACGCAGCTATCGAAAGCGACCGAAAACACGCAGATCGAGTTGCTTAAGATAAGGACGCAGAACTCGGCATTTATTCACGAGGTAATTAGCCAGTTAGAACCGTTCACAGGTGTAGTAGGTGATCTCGAACACTTTATCAAAGGCGGTGACCAGATTAAGACTTTGATTACCGCCAGACAGGAGTCAGGCACGTTGCTTGAGTCTGACGTAAAAATATTGGAAGCCTCTTTGATTGGGCGTATCTCGAGGCGGGTTTTGAACGCCGTACAGGGCGATTTGACGGTCTCCTGGGAGACGCTGAAGATACGGCTCAAGAAGCTATACGGCGGTGGCAGGTGGACCCCGGAAGAGGACGTTTTTTATCTGTTTAAAGAGCGCAGAACCCAGGGCCAATCGGAAGGCGAGTTCGCCGAAAAGCTATTGGTGTTATACAATAGACTGACGGAGAAGATGGTGGAAACATGCGGCCAGGCGGAGGGAGCCCAGAAGATGGAGTTTCTAAGGGGCGTGCTTAAGGTACAACTAAATCATTATTTGGACCGTCCGGGATCACTGCCCAGAGACCGCGAGTTTATCGAGTGCGCCCACGACCTGATCGATGCGAGGGAACGGAACGAAACTCGCTTCGAAAAACCGGAAGCGGAATGGACGGAAGTGAGATCACCGAGAAGGCGGCAACGCAGTATTACGAGGAGGAGTAACACTAACGGAGGCTTCGAAAAGCGACCAAGCAAGGGCTTTGAGGACGGGAGACGGAAGCCTGGGCGCCGTTGCTACGAATGTAATCGAACGGGTCACGTAGCGGCCCAATGTAAGCTCACGAGGTGCTACGAATGCGGCAGGCAGGGGCACGTTGCGAGAGAATGTCCAAGGCGCAACCCCCGACCGAACAGGAGGGAACCACAGCACGAGCCCATGGAGATCAACAACCAGGACTGGAGCGGAAGACGGACTGGCAGGAGAGGCGGGGGACGCTACACCAGCGGAGAATCTTCGGAGGACGAAAGCATCCGGTCGGGGCGCAGCGGTCCGACTACGAGGAGGCAAGAGGTGAGTGGAGGGAATCCCTGGAGGGGGGGACCGTCAGGAACGGAGGTAGCGGTAGGACGCGCGCGCTCGGACTGAGGACGCGACAACGGGTGGGGCAACCGACCGGGGGGTTTAATTATTAACAACAGCGCGAATACAGGACAGCGGACAAGGTTGCCCGTGGCGAGACTGAGAGAATCCGGCATCAAATTTCTCATTGACACGGGGAGTACGAATTCCTTGATCAATATAGGGGCGGCGGAGAAACTGGGAATCTGGGCGAAACGGGAACGATGCGACTGTGCGGTGTCAACGATTCATGGCAGGGGTCAGACGCTGGGGGAGACACTTTTTGACCTCAAGGAACTCACGGGACGTGACTCGCGGATCACGATACACATCATTTCGCAGTTGATGCAGGGTCAGGATCTGATAGTCGGGTGTGACATTTTAAATCACGTTGGGTTTAAAATTAAGAATAGGGACGAAACATGGCGGTATAAAATAGGGGAACGATACTACGAGGTAAAGATGATAGGAAGTAGAGGACTCATGGAAGTCGGGGCCGTGGATTGCATCGAAGACTCGCTGGCGAACTTAGTCGCGCAAAACGAGGATTTATTCTACCACGAAAACGAGTACCTACCAACCACGGGTCGAACGGTTCATAGAATAAATCTGAAGTCGAAAGCCGCAGTTTACGTTAAAAATCGGCGTTACCCGCAAGCCATGAGAGAAATTATCGGAGAACAATTGGCGGAACTTCTTAAGCAGGGCATTATTAGACAGAGTAATTCCCCCTTTAATAGCCCTCTGTGGGTGGTAGAAAAGAAGCAGGGCGGCAACGCGAAACAGTATCGAGTCGTAGTTGATTACAGGAAACTGAACGAGGCGACTGAGGACGAGCGGTATCCTCTTCCTCGGGTCGAGGATATTCTGGATCGACTGTCAGGGGCGACTATTTTTAGCACGCTGGACTTAAAGAGCGGGTATCACCAGGTCCGGATGGCCGAGGAGGATATCGGTAAGACGGCCTTTTCGTGGGAAAGGGGACACTTCGAATTCGTTCGAATGCCGTTCGGGCTGAAAGGGGCCCCACTGACTTTCCAACGCCTTATGGACGAACTACAGCGAGGACTGGGCGAATCTTACTCACAGGTCTATATGGATGACCTCATCGTTTTTAGTGGAACTGAGGAGGACCACGTGCAACATCTCAAACGCGTTTTTGACAGGGTGCGCGAATTCGGCCTAAAGTTATCTCGAGAAAAATCTCAATTTGGGTTACGAGAAATCAAGTTTCTAGGACACGTGGTCTCACGGAACGGGGTACAGCCGGACCCGCAGCGGGTAAAGGCCATCCTGGAAGCACCCTTACCTAAGAACGCCCGTGAGGTTAGGCGATTTTTGGGTATGATAAATTACTATCGCAAGTTTATACCCGGGATAGCGGAACTCACGCATCCATTGACCGAAACATTGAAAAAAGGGAGACGGTTTCAATTAGGTCCAGACCAGCTAGCGTGCATTAAGAAATGCCGGGAGATTTTGACCACTCGGCCACTACTAGCTTTCCCCGATTTCGCTAAAATGTTCAAAATCACCACAGACGCCAGCGAGGTAGCTATCGGGGCCGTGCTCTCTCAGAATTTCGAAGGTGGCGAGAAACCACTAGCATACGCGGGACGGAAGTTGAATGAAGCAGAACAACGCTATAGTGCAATCGAGCGTGAGCTTTTGGCGGTAGTATGGGCTGTGGAATACTTCCGACCATACGTTTACGGGAGACGGTTTCAGTTACTGACCGATCATAAGCCTTTATTGCACCTCGGAACTCTTAAAGAATCTTCTGCACGGGTATCACGGTGGAAGGAGCGTCTAGCGGTTTACGACTTCCACGTAATACATAAAAAGGGCGTCGACAACGCGGTCGCCGATTGGTTGTCACGAGACCTAGTAGTAAACGCGATCGAGGACGAGGAGGTCCCGACAGAACCATTCGCGCTACGATATCTACGCGAGTGGGCGGAAGGCGGACCAGAGATTCCCTTAGTCCAGAGTGAGGCCGAGGAAATTGCTACACCGACGGACAGACCCGCGGAACTGCCTGAAGTAGACGAAATAATTAACAATAAAAGACTGCAGATCATTATAAAATCAAAGCAGGACTCCGGAATAGAAACCAGGGCGAGCACGTATGAAGGTTCGTCAACTATATTAGTTCGCACCCCCGCATCTATAGATGAAAACGCGTTAGAACGTATATTCGTGGAATTCAGTAACCCAGGACGGAATTGCTATGTCTATGTGGGTAATCGGATGATTGCGGAGAAATTGAAGCGGTTATGGCGCCAGGAAAGGATAGGAATGGGGTACTCGTTAGTGCGGTGTTTACGTCAGGTAGAAACGATTACAGAACCAGCGGCACAACGGAATCTAGTAGCGGAGCACCATTCTGGGAAAACAAATCACCGGGGAGTAGAGGAGACTCTTCGTGCATTGAAATTGCTCTATTATTGGAAAGGTATGGGCCGTACCGTACGGGACTGCGTAGCGCAGTGCGAGGTGTGCCAAAGAGCAAAGTACGATCGTCAACCTCCGGTAGCCGAACAAGTAATCACCCCTACCGCTATAGAACCCCTGCGATCCATACAGGTAGACGTTTATTCCAACGAGGGACAATCATGGGTAACGGCGATAGACCCGTTCAGTAAAATTGCTATGGCCTATCCCATTGAGTCAAAAACCCCTGGGGCAGTTTGGGAAGGAATCTTGCAATGGTGCGCATTTTACGGTCGCTAATTCGAGATGAGAGCAAGATATTGGGCATCAATTGGCGTTTGAACACCCCACATCATATTAAGGGAAGGGGCGCCGTGGAACGGCTCCACAATACTTTAGGGGAACATTTACGGTTGCTCAAGTTAGGTCGTGACCTCGATCCATTCGATGCTATGCCACGCGCTGTCATAGCCTACAATAATACCATTCACGCCGCGACGGGATTATCACCAGTCGAAATAGTGTTCGGACAGAGGCGCCGGGATAGAGGAGATCTCATCACGGCTAACAATAACGACCTTAAAGCTACCATGTATCAGGCCAGAGTAAGGCGGCAAACAATGTGGGGGAAGGTACGAGAAAAATTAATTCGTGAGAAGCAAACCCGGGTGGCTAAGGCAAATAACCGACCCATAGTTTATAGAAAGGGCCCGTTAGCGCTGGGAACCATAGTGTATAGACGATTACGCACCGCTCGCACTAAAACAGCCGCGAGGTATGAGGGACCTTATAAAGTCATCACCATACGGGAGAATAACCTATTTACTATCAGGGATGTAAATTACCCGTTTCGGTCACGTACGGTACACCTTGAAGAGCTTCGGGTACCTCAGATTATGCCAGAAAACGAGTCGAACGGCGGCGCCCAGCCTGGACCATCTCGGGGCTAGGAAGTTTTTCTTTTCGTACTTTCCATTTTTTTTTATGTTTTTGCGGTATTGAGTAATTTCTGTTAAATAGCGTTTACAAGTAGAGTGAAAAATGTTTTTTTGTTGTTGTTAAAATCCATTGTAGATAGGTTAAGTTATTATATTTTAGGATATCTGTATTTGTTTTTTTTTAGGTATAAGTATGTTAAGCAAGTGAATCTGCTACCTAGTGTATTATTATTTTATTTTTTCTTCTTCTGCTCTGCTGAAAGTGTTTGAGTTTGTGTTTTATGTTCTATTTTTTTTATTTTTTATTTATAAGTTCCTCCATACGAAGGAACTGGAGGGAGGGAGTTAGCTGAGTATAAGCCATAAACAATAATAGGAACTGTGTTACTAATAAGATTAACAAAGCATTGTAAATAAAAACAAACCGTATCTATATATATTGGATAAGTAGATAATAAAGTCAGTTGCTCACGAACCTGTGTACTGTTACTATGCCCTAAAACCCCTTTTTTTCGATCATTCTTTCAGTCTAATCGTAAGTTATATATATATATATATATATATATATATATATATATATATATATATATATATATATATATATATATATATATATATATATATATATATATATATATATTCAGCCTAAGAGCTGAAACGTTGCAATAGAAATGAAATTCTAGAACAGATTGTGTTTTAATCTGTGTCTTATTATTATTAACTCCTATTTGGACAAATGGAAATGAACTTTGGTGATCATAGGGAAAAAATAATCGAATTCTTCACTTATCCATTCCGTACAAACCAAAACCCCGTAAAAACCTTAATGTTCCTTATTATGTTACAACGAAAATTATCCATAAAGACCTCAACATTCCCATTGATGACTTTATTGGTTATTCCGCCCAAATTAGATATTCCTCTTTCAATTCCAAATTATTTATTTACCCCAAACCTCTAGTTCATAACCTTTCTTCCAAAACAATTCCCGATAACCCCCCGCGGCGTCTGAAAAGAAAATGATCAAGGGAACTTCTAAATTAATCAAATCGTTGAAGTGTTACCAATGGGTAGTTTCTTCAAAAGGTCTTATCATGTCTTATATCCTTTTAACAGATTTACTTTGTACATATCCATAAATGAAAAAAATATCTCTACTAATAGTGTTTCTTTTGTTTTTTAGGCAATTTAAATACCTTTGAAACATCTTATCACAACATTCCCAAAAAAGTGTATACTTTCTGTGGTATTCGGAATTAATTTTACCATCGCTCGTAACTTTTTTTCAGCTTCTTTTCGCTGATGAATGTTATATAGATAAATTTTAAGGGTGTCGAGAAAATTACTTAAAGCGATGTTTCAATGAAATCGGTACATTCGTTTAGGCGCTACAGTCTATAGCCACGTTTTTCTGCATTTTTTTTCTCCTTTATTTACTTATCAAATTCTTTCAAAAGTTATATTTATCATTTTTTCGTAACTCTGAATAATGTGAAATAATTATCTTTTTAAAATAAACCATATTAAAGGTACTTTAGAAGAAGACGTATATGAACATTGGGCATTTAAGCCCTGTAAAGTGACATCAATGGGGATAAAACCTAATTTATATTAAAGAACACTTAATTATACAATGATAAACCGAGTTTAATCAAAATCGTTAGAGCCGTTTTTGAGAAAACTGTGAAAATGTGTTTCAGCGTTGATATAAAGTAGCACTTCCGGTTAGCCGATTTTAAGGAAAAAGTTGCCGTCACAACTAAGGCATATACCTATCTTAAATACGTGATATCAGTTAGGACCTTTCGTTTTTGAGCTAGACTGCTAACATACAAACACACAGACACACAGACCACTTTTCGGGACTTGGTCATTTCGACTCAGGGTACCTCAAAACGTATAAATCCGTCGAAAATTCAGATTCAAAAATTTTTTCGATCGCAATACTTACATTTACTATATATTACATATATATACGTAAGTGAAAGTAAAAATATGGGAACGGTGTGAACTAAAACCAACTAAATACCACGAATAACTGTTGATTTACTTCACGTGTAACCATTAATTGTCAGCTTTCCTCACGAGTATTCAATTACAGCCCCTATCAGTTCTGTTTGAAGTGCCTACAAGTTTCCCTTCAGCAAATCTGATTTGCACTTTGTAACAATATTTCCGTGCATCCATCCACCTTGGTCCGAATTCCGTGACCCAATTAATTAGGTTTGCAAAACTAATGAAACACTTGGGAAAGTTGGTTTATTTACAAGAGGGCGCTCAAGATTATAATTAACTGCTTAGGGGCCCCGAGATATTAAATTAGGTAACAGACCTCGTTACCAAGTTAAATAACCTTTTTAAATTATCCCGACCCTATCTATCCCGTCAGACACAATAATCTCTGAGCGCTCTGCACTGGGCTTCTTCAACTACTAATTGTCGAGATAAATTGTGAAATTTAAGTGCAGTGTCACTTATTGAAGAATATTTATTGCGTTTTATTTTACAGCTGTCTTGTAACAAAATAATCTTTTCATTTAATTTTTTTTCATTTAAATTTATTTATTGAATTTTATTACTTTCTGTCACAATTAAGGACACTAGTATGCAGTAGTTTATTCACACCATATGTACAATGAATAAAAATAAATTAAATGGAATAACAGGATAATAGTAATGCTAAAAATTCCCTTTAGAATAACAAAATTAAAAGATTACATCTGACCAAAATAAAAACAATAAAAAAAAAAGAAAAAGGAAGAAAACATTAGTTAAACAGGCTATATACAAAACATATAAACCTACATATAAACCACTTAAAAACATGACAAGACACTTAAAACTGTAAACAGCGATAAAACATTTTAATTATACACTTTTAAGAAATAGAAACTAAAGTGTGTGCTTTAGATCACACGATAGAAGTGCAAACATCAAGAAGACAAGATTAATAACATGAAATATAAAATATACGTAATAGCTCATTACAAAGATGATGACATTATGAACATTTTCCTCGCTTATAGTACCCAGATCCGATTTTAGTTTCTGAGATATTTTAATCCGTATTAAAAAGAACTTCAATCAATCGACTCCAGCCGACTTTACACGAGCGTTAAACATCGGAATCTGACGGCTCAATCTAATTCCCTCAGAAAAAAAAATCGTGAAACGCGCCTAAAGAAGTCTTCACATCAAAAATTAAAAAAAAAAACATTAAGAACAAAAAGTTCTTTTTTAAAATAAGCTTTGTGTTTCTGCTGTCAAAAGGAGAAAGTCGAATAAAATGTCAGAGTATTTAAATAATGAATAATATATAAATACATCATGCTCTTATTGCAACTAGCGGTACACAATTAGTTGTATAAGAAAAGAAATAATATGAAAAACAAACAATTGTTGCATTCAACGTCATCGAGAGTAGGAAGATTTTGTAATATCCCTTGCGTGGTTTGCAGTATGGAATATTGCTATCATTAGATGATGAATTATATAAAATAAATGTATAATGTCAAAAAGCTAGCAAGTATCAGACTGTTTCTGGATTAATAATTGGAATTGGAGGATTTCGTATGTGGATATGGAGGGAGAATGCCGAATTTTGATAGTGAGGGCATATGAATACATACGTAAAAAAAATAAACTTAAATTAATCACAATAACTAATTAAGTACAGGCATGATTATATACAATAAATGCAATTTATTTACTCTTCACATCAAATGGGAAGAAATACTTTAAATAAGCAGTCCAAAATACTATACAATTTTTTTCCAAACTGAAATTTAAAATCAAGCAAAAGTTCACATCTACACACACCTATTCAAATCCATATAAACATACGTCTCACAGATCTAAGGTTCTGCAAAAAAGACGCACTTGAAAAATCTACAATATTTTCAGTCCAAAGTTTTAAGACTAATAACAGCAGCTCCCTCGTACGTAAACGAAAAACTTTTGCATAACGACTTACAACTACTATCTATCGAATCAACATATGCGTACTATTTCATATTACACTATACGGAAGAAAGTAAACACTTATAAATGACATGGCTCAAGATTGATATGCCAATGTGGAGCTGGTTGAAAATGAGTTGGATGAGAGATCTCCACTCCTGATTTAAGGAAAGAAACATAGACAAGGAAGAGGTGCTGTTGGATACTTTCTCATGCCTAAAATTTCATTATCACCAACAACAAATCTGCTAATTGTCACTTTGATGAAAATTGCGAAAGAACGTTCAAAGAGATTTTATTTTTTTCACAAATAATAATATTTTTACGTTTTTTTTATCTTTCCCCCAAACCCTGTGCGAAGGCAGTGTATTGTTTACTTTACATGATCCATGCATTACGCATAATATATTTATCAATAAAAGTTTTTCCCCCTCTGCCTAAGTAACGCCTGCTTGATCAGCCATGCGTACTCTTGCAATCCAATATAATTTTGCTCTCCTATCATAAGGGCTGTCCATTTAACAAAAGGAACATTTTATGTCTTTTAATGCAGGGAATGTATTAAGAAGTTCTCTTGTAACAATATCCAAGGAGCACAGAAGACATGTCGGGCTATTTTTTTGTACCAAACGCATTACAACTCTTTAAAAAGTTATAAATTATATGATTTTAGTTATAATATAAAGTTCCAATTTTTCTAATGAATCACTTAAAACGAAATAAAAATAAACAGTACATAAGATCATTATAAATAAACTAAAATAAAAAAAGACAATTAAAAAAGATAGCATAACAAATTTATTAATCACTACAGCCTTCTTGGAGTACTTCAATTGCAAGGGGAATTTCTTCATCTTGTATTTTTGGAAAACATATTCTCTTAACGACCGGTTATCGCCTTGGAAAACTATGCTTCTTATTAAATTATGGTGTTTACTGTCAAAGATATGACAGTCGTAAAGAATATGATGAAATATCTGGGAAGTTTGTCGGCATGTACCAGTATCGTCAGATCAAACTGTTTTAAATAAAAATTATTTTGTCTCTGTTTAGTTAAGAACTGTGAAAACTTTTAATTTTGTTATAATTGGTAAGAGTAACGTCTGAAACAAATTTATGAAACGGTAGTCCTTTGGTTGTTTGTTGTTATTGTCTATTCCAATTATTTATGATGTCAGGAAAAATATTTTTTTAATGTACTATTGACCAGAAGATCTCAACTTTCAATTGACAACAAATTACTGATCTACAAGACAATCCTGAAACCTATTTGGACTTGAACTTTGGGGGATAGCAAAATTCTCTAGCATCAACCGCATCCAATCCTTTCAATCCAAAGTCCTCCGAACAATAGTTGATGCTCCGTTCTACGTAACTAACAAAACCCTACATCATGACCTTAATATCCTATTTGTCCTTAACCTTATCCCTGAAATATTTTCAAAATTTCATCAGAACCTCATCAATCATCCAAATCTCCTAGACCATTCCCTATCTAGTTCCACTCATCCCTACAACCCTCCTCGAAGGTTGAAGCGGCAGTGGCCTGTAGATCTTTTATAGTATTTATTTTGGAGTTCTGGCAATGGCCAGATTCTCCACTCAAGACATGAATGTATGTGGCTAAAGCGCTCTCGCTCAAACTCCACTGGCTTTAGCACCGGTGTGGCGGTTGAGAGAGTAACGCGGGGATTTGGGTTCCCCGCCTCATTGTATATATTTTATACACGTGTGACTGTTTTTATGTTATTCATTTACTTATATTTAGGTTATTTTATTTTTTTATTGTATATAGTTTTTATTTATTATTTATTTATTATTTTACTTTTGTTAATTTTATTTTATTTTTTTGTATATACGGTGTGAATGTGTTCATTTATCTATATAATTATTGTCCCTGTGACAGAATATTATATGTCTAAATAAATAAAAAAAAAATAAAAAAAAATGTGAGATAGAAGGGTTTTGTCAATATTTTTACCTTATTGAGAAGTTTATTGATTGATATATCCAAGAGGTATGAATGATTTTCATGAAGTTTATAAAATATGATCAAATGGTAGAAATATATCCATTGCAAAACACTCATACCCTAAAAAAATATAAAAATGTCGTGCAACATATATTTGGCATTTTTACATTTTTTACCAGTTAATCTCTATTGTTTGGCGGGTTCAAACGCTTTTTTTTTTTTAATGCTCAAATTTTTTTTTTTGGAGGCATTTAGAATTTTTTATCTCGAGTAAAATGTCTCTAATTCTTTTAATTTTGCAGATATCAATTCGAAAACTAAAATTATATTGATGATGTCCCCTATACTTTATGTCTTACAGCCCATCACCTAATAAAAAAAGAGAAACCGTCCTTTATCTGTTATTTTCGTGACAAATCAAATATACAAACATATTTACTTTTATGGAAAATTATTGTGCATTATTTATCATTCATGCAGTTTTTTTTTTAACTGATCGTCTTAAGACCGTTTGTTACAAGAACAAATATAAAAGATGGGTATCAGTAACCATTTTTTTGTCATATGTTCCTGTCAGAATGTGAACTCAGTTCTATATTTTTTTCACTCAGTCCTTTTTTTATTAAAATAAAAAATCACTGTGAATTATGTTAGGGCTTGTCTAAAATTAATATTTAAAAAAAAAACGCAAAATTCGAGATTGAAATGTTTTCATAAAAAAGCACAATAACAGGTTTTCATACTTCCCTTTCGGTTTATGTAATTTTCATTGTTATGAATGGTTTATAACTCTTTTCATATAGTGTGACCAAAATTTTAGGGTACCATACTACAATTTTGTTTTAAAATTGGTCAAAATAAGTGTTAGAGGAGGGAATAAACGCTGAGACCAACTCGAGCCATGAAATGATATTTATCGTATAAACAGTTTAGTCACTCTGCCAAATTTATTACATGGAGTTGTATATCCTTTATTAGTTGTATATCCTTAATCATTATTCATACAGCCCTTACTGAGATATTAAACTTCGAAAATCATCGAGGAGAATTTTTTATTGGTTTTTTAATTCATATTTAAAACGTGACTAAGTTCACATCTTCGTTGGTTTCGTAGTAGTTGATAACATATTCACTTATAAATAAAATCTTTAACGGGGTATAGGTAGAAGGGAGAATTACGTTACCTGAGTGGCCAATCTAATGGCACCACATCAACTGCAATCCTAGAACTTCATTGTATGTAATATAATACTTATACGTCATAGGAGAGCATTGGTGAGGTCTTTGGATGGGGCAAGTAGTACCCTTAGTAGAAAAGTCATATCGAAATCTCAGAATAGAAATATTGGTCTATAGCCATCTATACAATCAAAATATCGATACTCCAGATAGTCGATATTTTATCGATATAATAAACATTTTTGGAAAAAAAAACACAGTACTTTTGATATATGAATATCAATATAAATATTGATTTTGTAGCACGTAGGTACATCAAAATATATGTTATTTTCTTGAAATTAATTAAAGGAAATATAAATTCCTTTATACTCCTTAGTAAAATTAATTTCTTGTTCCATGTTCATCTTCATCTTCTTCAGTTTTTTCAATAAATTTTCATTCAACCAGTTCCATTCACTCATAATTCGAATTCAGCAAAATGTTAATTTATATGCATCCCAAATAGATTTCTTTGATACTTCGTCGCCTTGGTTTGAAAGATTTCTAACTAACAAATTTGGAAAAAATTGGGCTTACAGAAGAAGGAGAGAATCTCCGAAACCAAAGAATGTCTCAAAGCCCTTACACCTTTGAGAATGTTGGACATTCTCTTATGTGGGATCTCAAACTACAGCAAAAAATAAAACGTCACTTGAAATAAAGCGGAAAATAACTACTGCCAATTGATGCTATTTTGGCCTATTTAAGCACATGAGAAGCGTCCTGCTTAGTTGACGTACGAAGCTGCAGCTCTATAAAACGCTCATCCGGCCTGTTCTTACCTAAGGTAGTCAAACATGGACCTTAGCCAAAAATGACGAAAAAGGCCTTCTGGTCTTTAAAGGAAAATACTTAGAAGAATATTGGACCTGCAAAGGAGGGATTGTATTGGACAATTCGGCAAAACAGAGAGGTCTATGAATAGTTCAATGAACCTAATGTGGCCAGAATAATAAAATTGGGAAGACTGACTTGAGCAGAACACATAGCTCCGATGGAGAGGTCTGAAATCCCGATAAGAGAGCTTGAGGAGCCATTACACCATACGAGAAGAGAGGGAAGACCGAAATTAACATGGACAGATGATGTGGCAGGTGACGCGAGAGACCTCTTGGGAGTCAGAAGCTGGAAAGTGGCGGCACAGAATAGAGAAATTTGGCGGAAGCTCGTTGAGGAGCCCAGGACCCACTGAGGGTTGTAGAGCCATTAAGATAGATAGATGGATTTGCCCTCAGAAATTACTCACAAAAAAGTTATCTATGTTCCAAATGAATGAAATTTAGTGCAGATCCTACGATAATAAGTTTATAACTTACTTATGATATAGTTATTATTTTCTTACGTACAGCTATCTAATTACTTTTATAGATACCTATCCACCTATTTTTTCACTATTTATTTACTATCTGGGATTTGCTTAGGCCTGAAGATCTGATACATATACCGAAACGTCGACACAAAGAAAATAATTTTTTTTGTGTACTTCTAAAGATACTCAAAACCCCAACCAACTTGTTTTTCCCAACCAATCTCTTTTCCATTCAAGAATTTCTCCACCATTATATTTCTTCTTTTTCAACATTTAGAACTAAATTTTTAAGTTTATCTGAACCAAGCGATCTTTATATTCTAGAAAATAATAGAAAGAACTTCTAGCAGTTCTGGTGAAGAAAAAGTATTGGCGAAAGGTTAACTTGTAAAGTTATGTGACAAATATACTGATTATATGTCACAAAGACTTTTTTTTTTTTGCCCAATTTATGAATAGTAATCTGGAACTTACTAACTAAAGAAGAAAAAAAAAAAATTTAAGCCATTAGGTACATGATTGTATAACAATTTCATAATTTTTAGAGTCTATCTCCTGTCGAGCAGCGGTAATGATTTTATAAATTTCAAAATACAGACAACTAGCCCCACAGATTTAGGACGAGACAACATTCCGTGACCTCATTAGAAGTCCCGGCTAAAAACAGGCCGCCATCAACAATGACAACACTTGCAATAACAAACAACCAGAACGAATGGAATCAACAAAAAGTTGTTCGCACTAATGATTGACTTCCGCTGCCGGAAGGTGTCCGCCATTTCCTCGGTCGTGTCTTAAATCTCCTTTGTCTCTGTCGCCATTGCTTTCAAGAAATCTCCTCATGGCTTTTTTTCTTTTTCTTAGACTGGATTCTCCGTCAGGATCTTCTATTCATTACATAAACCAATGGTAAAGATTTTATAGTTGTATAAAAATTGTTTATTTTATAATGTCATATAAAGCACCAGTTCTAAATTCTAAAAAAACAAAACCAGAAAAAGTATTTTGAAGATCATCTGAAATATCAATATCTACTCAATCCTCTAGAAAAATGAATACAATATCTTAAAAAAATTAATTTATTACAGTCTAAAAATATGTTTAAGGAAAATGACAAATCAATGTGCCTGGCACTCGATTCTTAACTCGAACATCAGGTACAGTTCGGCAATATATAAAAAATCCATTTATGTCACATTAACCGGGGATCGACTTCAGATTTTTCTTCAGGTATAAATGATGATAAATAAAAAATAGAATAAATAGGTACAAGTAAAAATGTTGCAGTAATTAACCAATTCAAGCTTTGTTATTTGCATCCACCTGAAAAAAAAGTTGAAAAGTTATTTTGTTTTAGTTGTTTTCATTGGCTTTTCCCGTTGATTCCTATAAAAGGAATTGGGTTTTCTCATTATGAAAATACGTAACATGGCGAAGGACGGGCCTGCTCCTTCACCAACTTGCTAATTAGCTCCTTTGTTGATCTTTTTCCGACTGCAAGGGCTGCCAACTTACCCTCCCTCTTTATTACACCAAGCCCTGGGCCAATAATTAAACTTCAGTCCGACCCCTAATTGCCCCTTCCAGCCCCAAATGGTCTCCCAACTTAAAAGAAATCCACTTTCCTAGAATCTCCCATCGGGGAAGATCAATGATCTAGAATTTTCTAGTGGGCGATTGTCATCACGTCCGAGTAATTAGGAATTAAAATTCTGATACTACAAAAACTAATTTTCTATTTCTTCTGTACCCTGGAGGTAAACAACACCATGTTCATTTTCTTATTTGCTTAGGGGAGCCAATGTTCCATAACTTTTAACTATTAAAAGTTGTTTATTAGTTACTAAATCTGTACTCCAGACGTAAAGGAAACCTTTTCACATTTTTAAATTTTTTTAGAGCGCCAATCTTCCATAACTTTGTGCTAATGAAATTTGTTCCTTAATTTCTAAATTACTTAATAATAAAATGGGAATGGATTTGTTTACGTCCGGGGCACAAATTCTAATCTTTTTCATATTCAACAGCGCATAAGCGCATCTAGCGAATTTGGTGCTAAATCTCTCTCTCTCTCTCTCTCTCTCTCTCTCTCTCTCTCTCTCTCTCTCTCTCTCTCTCTCTCTCTCTCTTTCTCTCTCTCTCTCTATCTCTCTCTCTTTCTCTCTCTCTCTCTCTCTCTCACACACACACACACACACACACAAAATCTCTCTCTCTCTCTCTCTCTCTCTCTCTGTCTCTCTCACACACACACTCACACACACACACACACACATACACACACTCACTCTCTCCCTCTCTCTTTCTCTCTCCCTCTCAAGCACTTAACGGGGAATAGAAAATCGGTTCAACTGGTGGATTAAGATGATTTTGAATTGAAGAATGAAATGTATAGTTTTCGGGGATGTTACTGTTAAGATGTTTAATAAGTTTTGTATAATATGATTTGAAATATACCATTTAGCGTTATTTTTTTCGATGAATTTCGGATTTTTGTATTCCTATTGCTGTTTATACTTTTTGTCTGTGTTTTGCTGATCTCCAAAGTTATCCACTATATGTCCCAATAGGTCTCAATATATTGTTGTAAATTAGTTGGTTGTTAGACAGGTTATGTGGACTTCTGCAGTTAAGACGTTGTCAGTTCTTGTCTTTTTCATTCCATATATATCTTTCAATTAAGCCTTTTTTTATGAGTAGAGTCGAAGGTGTCGTACATAGTTTCCTGCCGGAAACTAGGTTGTTTTGTTTGGTTAAAGCTGGCATGGCTTGATTTAAAAGCGTTGATTTTAAATTTCCATTCATAGCTATAAACTACTTTTCGTGGTCGAATAAATAAATCGTTCCGAAGAGTCATTTTTGCTAAAGTCGAATTTCTATTGAACGATAATATTGCTTTATGCGAAGATGTAGATGGTAGGTGATACATGCGTTATAATGTGCAATTTACATAAATTGTACAATTACTATATTCGAAAAAAAAATTCTAAAAATAAGATTGATCTAATCCGTGATAATCGGTGTTGTTGACGATCATCAATTTAACACTTGAATTATTTATGGGAGCCCATCAAGAAAAAAAGTTATTTTGTTGAAATAAGCTTTTTTTAATTTCTACTTATGTGCCAAATTGTATTACACGATCCGTATGGATATGTATTTCTAACTGTGGAGAAAGAGTTGATTGTAAATAATAAGATATTATGGTTAGGAATTAGACAGGAAGGTAGCAGCTGAAGAGAGAGAAAAAAGAAATGTTATGCCAACGTTTCGGCCTAACTTCTAAAACTCCATCAATGCTGTGAAAAGATAAGATACTGGCCAAGCAGAGCATATTAGTAAGGAGATAATAATATGTGAAAATTTAATCCCTTGTCATTTTTGTATTTATAATTTCATCTCGAATTTTTCCAAGTTTTCAATAGCGTACTTTTCAAATAGTGTATCTGTCAGTATTTCAGTGTCGGAAGGAATGTTTGTTTGTAATGAGATGTACATGGGTTAGGTTCGTGTGTCCTATTCTTAACCTGGTCACGGCGCCTTCCGCTCTACGTCGGAAGGAATGTTTTCTTGTGTAATCTTCCCTAAAGAGTATATACAAACTTATGTATGTATATTTATACTTAACGTTTAATATCATCTATTGTTTAGTTCCTATACTTCAGGACCAAGACATGTCGTAATAAATTGCATTTCTTTTGCTTTTGTAGGGGAGGTGGAACGGCTGCTCCGGGAATACCGGCAAAATCAAGAGCTCGTTCGTAACATCGGAGCTCACTATTACCAGATCATATACCCCGTGCAGCTGAGGCACCATGAGAAGATGGGCATATCTACTAGGGAAGTAGGAGCCCAAAAGGTAAATATATAATATATTATTTTATAGACAAAAACTACTTATTAGATATACTGAATACATAAAAAAAACAATAAGCTATCAAAACTACATAAATAAAATGAAACATATATAGAGTAGGAGCATCAGTGATGAGCATAGCTAAGGAAATTGTTGTCTTTTTTGGCTTATCCCCGCCGTAATTATTATAGTTATACATTTCTCCGTTGGACATTTAGAATTTATATCGTCTCCTTTTTTCTATTTAAAACTTTAAAATAAAAAAAAATATTCGGTTATGCCATTATAATTTCCATTTAAAAAGAAAAAATTGCACTAGTGATGGACACTCCGAAATTCAATTGTTCTAGTAATGGACAGGGGATCGGTACCAGTAGTGGACATTCCTCAGAAAAATTCTAAAATATTTATTTAATTATGAAGTAACGATAAAGATTAGATAATATAAATCGTCAATTCACTCCTAGCAAAACTGTTAGTGGGAAGGTTCGAAATACACTAATCTCAAGAGCATTATAGAAACAACAATGATATGCATTTTATTTTTGAAACTTTGTCCAACAGTTGTCAACAAAGGCCGTTGTTCTTCAATCTAGAAAAAAAAAAGGGGGAACCTTTAACGTAACAAGGAAGCTTATTATCTACATTTAAAGTCCAAGCTGTCCATCACCAGGCACCCTGTCCATAACTGGTGCGTTCATCCTACTCGCTTCTAGGAAAAAAAAAGAGTGAAAACTATTATATTCAGTTAACAATGAAGAAAAAACTCTTGTTTGCAAGAATAATAATAAGTAAAAACAATTTAATACATATATATGTATATTTACTTAAACCGATTAAGTAAAAATTAAATTAAAATAAAATAAGAAGCCAAACGCTCTAACCTTCCAATCAATTATAAAAGACTGATTTACATGACTATAATAAGGCCTATTTGGACTTACGGGGTTGAGCTATGGGGCTCCACCAAACCTTCAAATTCCTCTCGCATACAATCCTTACAATCCAAAATCCTTCGTAAAATCCTCAATGCTCCTTACTTTGTTACAAATAAAATTATCCATAATGACCTTAATGTTCCTTATGTATCAGATTTGGTCCAATCCAGACATCTGTCCTTCCATAATAAACTTCATAACCATCCCAACCCTCTTGTCTCTAACCTTGCTTCCTATTCGATTCCTGATAACCCTCCGAGGCGTCTGAAAAGAAGATGGCCACGTGATCTTCTAATATAGACATATTATTAGAGTGCTATCAATGGGTAGTTTCTCAACATGTGTTCCATGTCTTTATACCAATGTGCAAATTTACTAGATGTATTTTTTTGTATACAGTTGTAAATATCATTTAAAATAAATAAATAAAAAATAAGAAGCAGAAAATATATAGTTACCTGTTTACAGAAACATTATTCGGAATATCAAACCTGCTATAGAATATGTATACCGATTTAAATAAAGGTGGTTAAGAGTACAATCTAGATTTAATATGTATTTCCCATACCTAAAATGCCAATTTGTAACATAAAAAAAAATTGTAAATATCATTACAGGTTCGGATGAAGACTTGAAGAAACAAACAAAAATTATAATTTTAATTAAATAACATCAAATCACTTTTTTTATATATATACCTATAATCAAAAACTATGATAACGCTGAAAAGTGATCTAACATATTCATTTATTTATAGATATTTATTAGTAAAACGTAAATAATGAAAAATGTTTGGTTACATAGTGTTTACATTTGGTTACATACGTCTGACTATTTTGTGAAGAGGAACTGGTAAAAGGGTTTCAAATATGGATAAGGAGCAGGCAAGCCGTATTATAGAGGAAGAGTATTTTAGAAATTGGTTGAGCGGGTAAAGGTGTTAAATAAGACAGCTCATTGAAAAGGGGCGTGAAGGTCAAAAAGATTAGATCTTGTTGTATGAAAGTGTATAGATGACATGAGTCGGATAAAATTGTACATATGGGGAAAACGATCATGTGCTGAGAGAATGTGATTAAGAAATATTGTTGCGGAAATTAGGAAAGGTCCTACTCACCGTAACCTCAGAAAATCCATGTACATCTCGGAGTTTGTTAACAAATGTTAAAAAGAACTTTATAAATCTTATAAGCCTGTCTCCGCTGAGAGGACACGATAAACATTAATTTCTAGTCAAACTAAGGAAAATGAGTATGTTAGAAGTAATGAAATAGGTAGAAATTAAAAATTAATCTTGGAAAGATGTGGAAAATACTGTGTTCCAGAAGAGGGATTGGTTAATATAATTTTATATTCAGATATTTTATTCCTAGCGCTGCTCCTAAAACACTCATCTCTCTCTTGTGCTTTAGTAGTTCCTTCTATCTTTACATCTTTACTATTTTATCAGAATTGAATATTCTTTTACTATCTTTGGTGCAATAAGACTTGCAAGTTATTCTTATTGTTGCAAGAAGGGCGACAGACAACCTTCTATAAGGTTCATCCAAGAAATCAATGCCGAATTGATATTGTTTAGAAGAAATAAAATTGTGAAGTCGAAACATAAGAATGGGGATATATATATATATACACTGGAGGTACTACCCTCTTCTCCTGCAGGAGGCATTGGATACAATGGGGCGCACTTGATTCCCCAAGTGGGTCGATGAGACAGTATATCTTTTTATAACCCTGCCACTCAGTCTTTGGCTCAAGTACCCTTCACCTAGCCAGGGTTGCTAGCTGGCAGCTAGACCTCTTCTGCGGATCAGATTCTAGACCTCCTTGAAATCATCCATTTTGGATAGCGAATTTCTTTCTATTTTCAGTAGTAAAGTTTGCATTAGGCCATGAAACTACAACTTGTTATATGCAATATATATCCTCATGTATCAAACACGTTCTATTGTCTTACTATTGTAGACGAAGGAATCATGTGAGAAAGGGGGATGATCCGTGTAGTGTGAGTAGAACAGGCTCCTCTTTGAATCATTCTCGGAAAATTCCCAGAAATCGTGAATTTTCTCATTAAATTAATTCATTCAATTAGGTACTAAACACTCATAAATACCTATTCGAATCATAAGATAATTTGATCACAAAATCGAAAAAAAAAAAGTTTGCCTACAAAAATATTGAGCCGCTTGGCCGATATTACATTGTTATTTTGACTTGTTGAGGATGGAGGTCACGTGTAACGACCCAATATTTTTGTAGGCCAATTTCGTTCTCGATTTCGTGATCAAAGTACCGTAGGATTAAAGTGGAAATGAAATGGATGTTCATGAGTTTTTGATACCTAATTAAATAGAAAAAGTATGGCGCTCTCCAGAGTGAAATCGTCCCGATTTGGAGAATTTTAGTAAATAAAAAACTTGCAGGTTACGATGAGCTATTCACGATGTTTAAGACGGGTGTTAATAAATTGATAAAAAGGGGTGAATACTACGGACTAGAGAAGCATATTTCTTAAAAAAATGCTGATATGCTTAAATATAAATATATTCCTATCATTGAGTAACATAATATTGTAAAACTGGTATGAAAAACATTAAATATATTATGCTAGAGGAAATAAAAATATATTATGAATAATTCTTTATATACTTTGTTCCATAATTTAAAACATGAACTTATAAAATAGAATTATGATGTGCCATCACCTTCCTCTCTCCTGCGGTCTCTTCATTTTTTTTTTTTTTTAAATTTTCGATTACTCTTAACAGAAACGAATATTATCAAGTGAGTTGCATCGATCTAAGCATTGAAACAAAAAATATAACATTAGTATATTAATTGTGATTAATGAAATCTCCATATTCATTTTTTTATAAAGCCAAGTTTTTTATCAATCAACTTTTTGGGTTATTCAATCTACTTGTGTAGAAAGTTTTTTTTTTTTTTTTTTGTTAAATTTTAAGTTAAATCATTGTACTTCAGCATAGGAAAAAAACTAAGAGGATAAGACTGGATTTAAAAAAAAAAATGTTCTTTTCTCCGTTTTTATTTATTTTTTAACGAACTGGGTCCATTTACTTATAAAACATTAAGTTTGTATTTTGCATTAATGTTTTAATACTTTTTTTTACATTTTAAATAATATATTAGGAAGTTATACAAGAATTTTCTTGTAATTAACAAGTTTAACATTTTCCTTATTTAAATTTAACAAAGAATATTGCAACTTCAAGGAAAATATCTCACCCTCCAGACTATAAAAATATACGATCAGGACATAAATGTAATATTTAAATATAAATAAATCATTTTTAATTGTTGAAGATATTCTATTTATTGATTCGGAAAAGTAATTTCTCGTTATTTCATCTGGTTTCAGTTATTTTAAAACTTTTTTTCAATGTATTCATTTAATTGTGATTACCATTTATTGTAAGGTTGTAGGAATTAAAATTATATCGTTTTAAATTAGTGAACTATATTCATGTCAGAATACATATTTTATGCTGTCATTGCGAATTTTTTAAAGTATGATTTATAACAACATTTTCATGCCTAATGAAGATACCGACGACGCTTTTATTTTTTTATTTATTCATTATATTTACAACTGTTTAAAAAAAAAAATACATCAAGTAAATGTGCACTCAGGAATATAATAACATAAAAACGCTTATTAAGAAACTACCCACTGATAGCAAACAAATAATAAATCTAGACATGAAAATCACGGATCCACCGTCTTTTCAAACTCCTATGAGGGTTATGAGGGACCTAAAATCAAAGGAAGTAATCTTTGAAACGAGAGTGTTCGGATGGTTCTGAAGTCTGTTATGGAAGGATTGGGGCAAATCGGAAACATGTGGAACATTAAGGTCATTATGGATGATTTTATTTGTGACTTAGTGATTTCGGATTTTAGGGATTGGATACAAGAAGAATTCGATGGTTTAGTGGAGCCCTAAAGTTAAATTCCGTAAGTCCAAATAGGTCTTATCATATGAGTATTATATATATAGGTATTATATATGAGTCTTTTGTAATTGATTAGAAACGCTATTAGCTTATTAGCTAAGTAGTCAGAAACGCCGAGCGGTTTCTTGTCGTTTCGGTCTTGTATGAGGATTCCAAGTGAGTCGTTTGTCTAGGTGGAATCCAAGGTAACGGATTTGTTCAATTGGGATAAGTGGGGAATTGTTAAAGGATATTGTAGGACAGGAGGTCATAGGTTATTTGGTATCTTTCAAGTATAAATATTATTTGGTGGGCTTTATTTCAATTTATTTCTGCAGTTTTTACAAGGTTTGTAATATACGATTGGAGAGTTTGGGATGCAGTTGATGGATCGTTATTAACAGATAGGAAACGTGTGTCATCACCATACGTGGTGACAGTATCAGGATGGGTTGACAGTTAAATTCATTCTTTTGCCTGTAGTAAAAAATAATGATTCGAGCCTGACATTGATATGTGTGAGTTTTTTGTCTCATAAAGCAAGTGAAAGGCCACTCATTATTTATAACATTTATTACTCTTTCAATGTAACAAAAAATGCATGTTCGTTCTATTCAAGCCAGTACATGGTATTGAATATTAGTATTGAAGTGCGCAGAGGCCGGAGTATGAACAGAATATATATTTCCTGTTGGGATTCACTGAGCCGATCATGGCGTCATCTGTCGAATGCTCGCACTCCAGTGACCAGTTTGAATGGACTGTCTGTACTGGTTTAGGATTGGAGGATTATCCGTAATTTAAATATTTTATTTTTGAAGTTGAATATTTTTTAGTTCGTATGTTTCGCAAATTAGTAAGACGAATGAACTATTTTGTCATTAAAATTTTGTATATACAAATACACGCCATTAAGAATTTTCACATTATATAGATACGCTTTTCTCTGATGCATTCTATGTATTGTTAGCGAAACATATGTGTTCGTATATACAATACAATATTATCAAGACGATCTATTCTAAACACACAATTGACGACGCTTCATACATTTCCACTACTGTTAAAATGAAAAAATTACTAAATAAGTGAGCTGGTTCCGCTGGAAAATATCCCTCCAGTTCAATAGTTGAGCAATAAGACACAGCTAAATATAACTAAAACCATTATTGCACTCACTCAAGACCTATTTGTTTGGTGCGAAAGAGGCATGCTTTGCTGTTCTCTCGGTTACTTAGAATACATAAGTTTACTATTGAAAGCAAGTTGAAAGCCCTGCCTGAATATTTTTTTATTTATTAGGTATCAGTACCAGCAAGTTTCTATATATTATCCGAAGTTTCTAAAGGCTCTACCTATTCTTATCCAACTTTTCAATGAATTTTTAGTTCGTCACAATATTTTATTTTTTAAAACCTTAACACGCAATAAGTATCCTATGGAAATCATATCATCCAAGTGGCCTTTGACAAGAATGTTGGAATATCTCGAAAAAAGCACGTCATACTTGGTATTGATGGACGCGTTGTAATGTATAAAACAATATTTCTTTCTTCTCGATCCGGTTACTTTTAAAATCATCTGAGTTGGCTTAGAGGCGTAATACCCCGAGGTCATCAAAGCGTATCTAATTTTCTTTTCAATAATAAATGATTATGTTAAGAAAAAAAAATCAAATTTTGTTTAGTAAATCATTAGCGTTAAGAATATTTATCCACGACCTTACTTTAACTTCATCATTATTTAAAACATTTGATAATTTTGGTATGAGTCCTAATTTGGTTAAAATTGATATGCAATAAGGACACTCTTGAAGAATGTGGCGGGCTGTGAGAATACTGTTGCAGTGTTGTCATTTTGGATCAGGCTATTTGGTTATGAGATAAGAAAGCGTAAGGTTTCTATGCCCTATCCTTAGTCTAGTTAAGGCAACTTTCTCTTTACGAATAGGGTGGTTAAAGGTGAACCATGTTTGTTTGATTTCCTTCAGTTAGCACGGTGGGCTCTCGTCTCACATGGATTGCCAAGAGCTATTTACTGTTTGAGGAGAATTCTTGTGTCATGTGTTAATATGGCAGTGCCCCGGCCTGCGAGGGTGAGTGGTTGCTTGCCTGACTTATCCTCAAGCTCAACTTTATCTGATTTAATGACTATCATTGAAGTTTTTGTAAACATTTAAGAATCGAAAAAGGGGCTCTTCACTCTTCAATGAAACTCTCTTTCGTTTGGTACCTCATTCGTTAAAATCCAGCGCTCTTGAGGGGCGGAAAATATACTAATCGGAATCTATACTACCGTATTATAGGAGTTAATAATTAATTTATTTGGGTTGGTTCATTGGTTTGTTGGTTGGTATGGGGGGGTGTGTGTTTGGGTGTTTGTAGTGAAAGTGTTTGGGTGTGGTTTGGTTTTGTGGTTTGTATAGTTTGTGTTTTATTTGATTTTGGTTATGTTTGTGGGTGTTATTGTTTCTGTGGTGAGTGGTTTTTTATGTAGATTTTTTTGTGTGAGGGTAGGATGGTTGGGTGGTTTTTAGATTGTGGGTGGGTACAGGTTTTTTTTTGGGTTTTTTTTTTTTTTTTTTTTTTTTGGTTTTTAGGAGGGGGGAGTGGGTTTGTTTTTTTTTGTTTGTGTTGTATAAGGGGATGTTAGGTGTTATGGTGTTGGGGTTGTTGGAAGATATGTTTTATAGTAAGTGTGTATTGTTTTTTGGTAGGTTGGGATGGTGTGTTAAGGTAGTGGGGTTGGTGGATATGGGTAGGGAGATGGTTAGAGGTTGTTTTTGGTGTGATGTTCTCATTTGTGTTTGTGGTGTTGAGATTGGTTATGTAGTTTGGGGGGGTAGGGGGTGGGTTTTGTTGAGGATGTGTGGGTATGTTTAGTTAAGTGTTTGTTAAAAAAATCAATTATTGTTTTTTTTTTTTTTTATTTATGGTTATATTAGAGTGGTTTAGTTTTTTTTTTGGGTTAGGTGGGATTGTTGTATTTGTTCTGGTTGGTGTGGGGGTTTGTGGGGATGTGGTAGGTTTTTCTGGTATAGGTTGGTTTTGGGATGGTGTGTTGGGGTGTGTTGTTGTTAGTATGTATGTTTGTTTTTCTACAAAAGAACATTTAACACAAGATGTTATATTAAAATAACCATCTGGTACGGTTTGCAATTACTTCAAATTATATGGTGTTTAATGAGGAGAAGAATAGTTAGGGTGATCAGTCAAATAAGAAGGCAAAAATAAATGATAATATTTATTTTGTCATTTGCCGACGTTTCGACCTGAAGTTCAGGCCGTCATCAGGGCTGACTGCTCTGAGGTAGATGAAGCAAGCATTTATTTTTACCTTCTTATTTGACTGATCACCCCAACTATTCTTCTCCTCATTATTCACAGTCAGACAGTCAACTATTTAACCACTATACGGTGTTTAGTGTTATGTTTCTTTGTACTTAAAATCTATAAAAACGGTTTTTTTTTTTTTTTTTTTTTGTAGTTAGGAATAGTTTTAAGAGTTAATGCATTATTTAATCTGTAATAGTCATTAATAAAGATCATGTTTTGTAAAAGCAAAAGTAGAATATATATATTAGCGATGTATTACTATATTAGCCAAGTGTAAATGAAATTTATGATATTGAATATACAATATCACCGTTTACTAGGTTTTTATATTGAATAGGCAATAACACAATATTTTAGATATTGACAAAATGAATTACACATTTCATTTTATGCTTTAATTGCAATTATTTCGATGAACTTATCGATTTAATCATTTTTCCTCTATTTCTTGCCTTTTCAGGTATGCGTTTTGTTTTTTTTTGTTTTTTTTATGGCCAGGAGGGAGGACGTGACATCAATCCTATTCGGCATTGGAACATGAACTTGTAATTATTTTATCATGTTATCGTCAGTTTATCAGGTGGCTGGGCAGCTGTGTGTGTGTCTGTTTGTGATTACTCTAGCTCGAAAACGAAAAGTCGTACGAAACTGATATTATGTATCTAAGATAGGTATATGATTAAATGGAGTATTTGAATTGTAGGCTGTGAAAAATATGTTAAGGTCGCTATACTGAAAAACAGAGCCATTTACATTCCATCTCTCATCAGTCGACTTTAATTTTTTTCTTTCTTGTTTGGATTGCCAGGGGTTTCGGATTACTAGCGGTCTGGATTATGGAGACCGCCATGTATGGAATATCTGTTCTGTTGCACTGCGGAGGCCATCTCAAAGATACCACGATCCATGATTGACTTGCTGGAGCTCAAGACGGACACAGACGATTAATATGCAGGAGTTGAAGTGCTTAGCATAATCTGAGAGGTCTATTAGCCGTGGTGTCCTGTGTCCTACCATTAGCCCCTTAGACGTGTCCTGTATGCCGAGAGGCCCACCACGGTTTCGAGAGCTGCAGCGCACTTTTATAGTTCTTATCATTATCATAAAAATACCTTAAATCGTTTAATGTTGTTTTGAGGCATGTTATAACACGTTATTGTAATAAAAAATATTGATTAAAACCATTAAAATGATAATAGACAGTTCATATAGCCATTAGGAAATGGTGGATAATTACTAACCATTCATTGTATTTGATCCTATCTGATGATATTTTTTATAATAAAAGATTTATAAGAACGTCTATTAGTATATTAGTATAAGATTTTGGGAATTTTCTAAGAGTACAAATGAAAAATCCTCATGAAGATGAAGATGGTTTAGTACTTTGTAAGGAATTAGTGTTTCAAGGCCAAAGATTGTACAGGGAGGTGATTGGGCCGTTATCATGCTCAACCGCCAGGTTTCATCCCCTAATTTATAATATAATTATAACTAAAAATTATTAAATTCAAATTACTAATATTTTTAATTACAATTATTTAGTTATAATTATCCAATTTATAGAGTCTGTATGTGCTCAAAGGGTCTCTCGATCCAAAGGTCGATCCACGGTTGATGTAGCAGTGTAAATAATTATCCGGCTCATCCTGAATCCAATCCGTGGCCTTTAGCATAGGAGGTCAGTTCCTTATCCACTGAGCTACTCCACCCATTTTCAAAGAGTATATTATTTATATATTTTGTATCTACCCCTTTTTTATAGAAGCTCACTTTATTATACCTTGAGTTAGCACTTATAAGAACAGTTCAGCGAATAGGTTATATTTTCGTTAAAGTGATGGAATTTCAGATTCTAAAAACTGTAAAATTCAATAGTCTTATCTTATCATTTGTGTTTACTTTGAAAACAACGAAGTTCCTAAAATCAAAACCGTTATTAATGAATAAAAATAAGAAATACTCTTATTTCTTACTTTCTTAGTGGATTACGAAGGTTCATTTTATAAACAACAAATAAACTATTTTATAACTTATAAGGAACAAAGCCTTCGTCCCCCACCAAGCTACGCCAATGCGGGTTTGAGATTATTTATTAACCTTATTTTGATCAAATACTAAATTCCTTTTAAGATAGATATGCAAAAAACAGGCACTACACAAATAAAAAAAAATAATGAATTTATTAAAATGATTTTTCTTATTTTTTTTTAGTCTTTATTACGAAGTGTCTCGGGAAATTCTCTAACTAAACTTGACTAGTTTTAGTAACAATTTAGCCATAATTTCTATTCACAAAAACGTTTTATTTTTTTATTTTCTACAAATTTTGGTCTTTCAAAGTACCAAGACCGATTTTGGGCAACCCTAGTAATAATAATAATAATAACTCATTAGGTTTAAATGTTTTTCGCCAAAATGTCAACGATTACATTTGATTTAAATCTAGTATTGAGATATATTATTTTATATGTTGCCTACGGAGGATGCATTTCCAAAATAACTCGCATGATCGTTAGGGCTGGCTACCCCATCACTATTTTATTATTCTGTTATCATTAGATGAAATCTTTGTTTTAATTATATACCAATACTTTATCTTAAATTTCGATTCTTTGGTTTGAAATAGGTCACTATTGCAACAGGTGTTTTGCAGGCATGTATTTTATATTATCAAAATGTTGACACGTAGGTGCTTCAAGATATCTATGATCCATTTATAAACTAGTATTTTTCATTTGAAAATTCTTTACAACATAATTTATTTTTGTTTTTATTTGCAATGGGCCATTTTCTCTAATCTAGTTTTAAATTTTCATGTTTGGATTTTTTTTTAGAATCTACTGAAGAATCCCTTCTTTGATAAGTGAAACCTGTATTTCAATATACATTATATAACTTTAGTTATTTCTTTTGTTTCTCCTTTGCTATTCTTTAATGTTTAGCAATTAATGAGAACCCAAGCCAAGCCAATTTTTATTTTTCTAGCACTATGCGTTAAGTATCTATCTGATGGTTGGAAGTTGGAATTTGGTCTTGCTCTACAATTATGTGTCAACACATCTGCCTTAAAACTCTGCAATGTACTATCTAACGTTGTTATTTAGCTGTTAAAATATAAATAAGTTCCACGCACTGAAGAACACTATGATAAAAATATGGCATTCTGACAATCATCTCATGAAAAATAAAATAAAAATTTTTCCATATGCACCCTTCAGTATTTCTATTTTAAGGAGCTTTCTTAAAATTCATCAGTAATGCAGTTCCTAAATTTTAACTTTTTAGAAACACTGCGGTCTGAGCACGCTCATCATTTAATAATCCTCCTTTTAAAAGGGCCCAGTCTTTGGAATTAATTACGTCATTGTGTTCCCGCCCTTGTTCTCTCCTCAGTCGGCTTTTTTTTCTTCTTTTTTTTTTGAAAATATTTTTTGCTCACTCCTTTTGAGCACATCAGTCGCGTGACGTCCGAAAATATACTAAGACGAGGAGGGCCGATTTTCGTGTCTCGTCTATGCAGGGGCCGATTTTCGTGTCGTATACAAAGTTGCAGAATTTTAAAACGGTTGATACGAATTACTATTTATTGTCCTGATCGTAACGTCATCTACATTACAAAGACCATCCATGAATGTTTGAAAATAGAATATTGACTTTAAAGATTAATTAGTAATTTATTTATGTCTTATTTTTGTTGTATATTTGTGATTCTTCGTCTCAAGGTTACTATAATAACATTTACGTTCCAGGAAAAACATTCAAGAACGATGACTTTAATTGTTTAAACAATCTTTCTAACAGATCTACTCATTGTATTTTTTTTTTTAGTATTTTCGCGTACTCTTCAATAACTGCCCTTTTGAGGAAATGATTTTGACAACTTTATCTAGTTATCTTGATATGGTAGCGTTTTATTGTGTTAAGTTTTAAATCCGAAACAAGTTCACGGTTCTTTCCACATATTTTTTTAAATCGGCATAGCCTATTCAACCAAATAGTCTTACTTTTCTTGTAAAGCAACAATGTTCATACGTGATAAGCTTATCCAACTGAAGGAATACCATTCAAGTTTAATAGATGGGCTGTGAGACTTACTAAGAGGCACAGAAATCTATTCTGGGAGTGCATGAGCTATATCTGAATAATAGATAATAGAAGATATAGATTTTTTATATATTAATAATACAAAATTTTAAAAATAAATGGACTGTAATAATAATAAACAATTTAAATAAAAAAAAAAAAAAAATCGCATGAACTTCGAAAGTTCCTCTTCAGAGTTCAAGCAAAGAAAGTTACAAGAATTATAGGCTTTCACCTTTATGGACGAAAATTACAGTATTTCGAGAAATAGATTTGCTCAAGAACAATAGGTTTTTATTCTGAATTTACGACTATAGGTTATGATCTTGTATTTATTTATTTCAATTCTTCGTAAACTCAATTTGCTCAAATTTGTTTGATAGAAGCTTCTCAAACCAACTCCACGAATGAAAATTTAAGGAAAAAACTGAGGATGTCGAAGATGGAGAAGAAATAGACAATTAAATTTACTACAGAGAGTAGAAGAATAAATATTTCCATTAATTAATTTGAAGAGGAAAATAGTATTTTTTTTATTTTTTCATATTTTAGGCAATAAAACTTCCAATTTTCTTCATATTTTTTTAAAATTATGTTTGTACGAATAAAGATATGAAGAAAAGTGGAAGTTTTATTACTTAAAATATGAAAACATTATCAACATAAGCTTCCTAATAAAAAAAGAAAAATAAGAAGATAACATTTTTTTTATTTGTTAGAGAATCAATGATTATTGATATCCATGTTTTAAAATGTTAATATTATCGATGAAGATATCGACTATCGATATTTCAAGTCATCATATATTTCAATTATATTTATTATATAATATATATATATATATATATATATATATATATATATATATATATATATATATATATATATATTATATTTCATATTAGTCTTATATATTTCAAGTATTTTGATTGCATCGATAGTTGTAGGCAGATATAATTGTCATTGGCGATATCGATAATGGGCCTTCGATATCTCATCTCTAGTCCGATCTTTTAGAACTGCACCAAGTCTTGTATATGTATGTCCACTTCAAATTTTTTCACCGTCCATCCCGTTCTGATTCGTCGATTATTAAAACCATCCGAGTTTTGAAACGTTGGAGTTTATTCAACGACTTTTACTGTAGTTGTAAGAAAATTTTTAATTTTGATTGGGATTTTCCGCTTCTCCATGAAATTCCCTTTGCTTGATTACTCATTCATCAAAATCCATCACTCCTAAGAGCCGGAAAATATGACTACAATACTATATTTAGAATTTTTTTTTTCCTTCTTTTTCGCTCTCTACCCTCAAGGGTCATTGGCGTTTTACTATGATTTATATTTTTTTTGTGATATTGTATCAACTTCAAAAATTCAAATAAAGTATTGACTGTTTGTTCAGTATCTTGAAGGATTTCTTTTAATGTTCTGGCTAAGCCCGTTTTTCGTCTATAACTTTAAAATTTAGAACATTCTTCCAATAAGTGTTTTACTGTTTGTGGAACGTTATTACAGTTTTCACATGTGGGTGCTTCGAGACCTCTCAGACGGTAGCCATGTGTAAACTGGCAGTGTCCTATTTCAGTGTTATATGGTTCTTAAAAAAGAAATGTATAAACTATTATAAATTCAAGAAAGGTGCGTGAGCCCCAGTACTCTTATAATATCTCATTGGAGGTACAAGAAGGAAACCATATCAAAACTGAGATTATGAAAAAAACAATATATATTTATATAATTGTGATCTATTAAATTAGTTTAGATTTGACGAGATTCTAATTGATAAAACGGTTGAAAAGGATTCAAACAGAATTATATTTTGAAGAATTTTATAGAATGATATGTGGGATATGAGAGATGACATGGATTATGATGAAGTGGAATTGTAGCAGCAGCACCAGTGAAGTTTCCACCTGCTGTTAATTGGAGGGTACCTCATTATTCCTACAGTTAGTGGTCGACTCCGAGAAAATGTCTGCCCCATAACCAACACATTTCTCGCCTTGTAGTTAACGTCGTAATTATGTATCCTTTGTAACTGCATGCATAACGTGTTCTATATAGAACGGCTATCTACATCATCACACCTCATTACGAATGATTTTTTTTTTTTAATTTAATTAGTTGGGGGATGCTTTAGTACTGAATGCCCTTAAGTGTGGCAAAATGTATTATTTCTCAATAAAAAAATATGTCATTCACAAAAAAAAAATTAGGTAGGGATCGTTGAACCTCTTTGGAATGGAATGAGTTGTTCTTGGATGGTCCTTGTCAATAGATAATGGCTTAAAAAGCATAAAAGCACAGTAGATCGTAGATTATTCGAACTTGTCAGGGGTGATTCGAATAATCAAAATTTCGGATAATCGAAATTCGTTAAAAAAATATATATACAGTAGAGCGTCGATCATATGAACTAATGTTGGCATGGATGGTTCGGATAATCGAAAATTCGGATAATAAAAGTTCGCTTAAAAAAAAAAAAAATATATATATATATATGTGTATGTATATACTTGTAAGAAAAATGTGAAACAATTAACAGCAGTGTACAAAAAGCATGGTTGTTTATTTGTATAAATACTTATATATACTTTCATAGTGAAGAAAACAAACGAAAATACAACATAATGCAATTAACAAAAATATGCCCATACATATATCCTGTATACATATATCCTGTATACATATATATGTATATAAAACAGCATATTCCAACTGTTCACATTTCGCTTTTTTCATGGTTAATCGACTCGAACTGCGCGCCTCACTGTAATGATTATGTGTGTACCTGGTGGCTAAATCAGAATTATTTTAATTCCCGTTATCGTTCACTTATGAATACCGAACTCGATAGTTAATATCTGACCTAATTCACCATTATTTAGCCACAAAATAATTCCCATTTTGTCTTTTAATGAAAGAACCACTCGTTTTCTTTTCTTTTTTTTTTTTTTTTTTTACATGCTCCAATTTTAAAACAAAGTGATCACAAATGCGATGTATTACCTCAAATGTGAGCTATCTATGGTGATATGAAACTGAAAGTGATCTATCTATTACCAACCAAATAAATGGGAAGGGATTCATAGAAACAAATGACCTAATTAGGTATATGGTTCTCAGAAAACAAATAGATATTGAATACGTTTATTTTTAAATTCAAATAAGTTCTTTTCTTTTCAACTTTTTGAGAAATAATTAGGGTTCCCCTTATAGATGTTGAAGGAAAAAACTATTTTGTTTTTCATTTAATTTTATTTAAAATTACAATAATTTTAACAATACAAATAAGTAATTAGGCAATCAATTTAATTAAAAAAAATTATTTTGTTAATTGAACGTTCGGATATGTGACGTTCAGCTGTGAAGTTAACCAACTTACAGAATTTAAATTTAATTCTACCAGAACAAAAACAATCATGTCTGATGTATTTCAGGTTAATGTTAAAGATGAAAATATAATTTCATTGCAAATAAATACTTAAGTTATGTATGAATATTTACAGCATATATTATGTAAAAATACATAAATCACGATCTGTAGCAATAAAGCCGTCGTTTATCAATAAGACAAAATGTTTTCAAACTTCCCTTAAAGACATTTTTATATTTTAGACATCGCTTTCCGAATCTAGATTAAAATCATATTTTATGTTTTATGGCTTAAAGTATAAGTATATTCGTATGGTATACAAGTTCACTTAGATTTAGTTGAAGCCACAGACCATCTGAGTACTTGAACAGTCTTACAGTACATGCAGCTCTTCAGTACTTGCAGGAAACTAGTTAGTAGTTAGAGTAGCTGCCCTGTCCTAGAGTCTTTAGCGTATTAACAGGGCAGGCTGTTCCCAGCTGCTTTAACTGAAGCTTAAAGCCGTGTAGTTTTTATTTCACAAGACTTGTAAAAAAATATAAAGATAATTTGGCAGTAAGTCCATCTATCAGGATTTTGAGCTTTATGAAAACTTTTTCAGAATTCATTTACCACCACGAAAAATGCTGTATACACGTTTTCTATGCAATAATTTTATAGGATTGGCAAATAAGTCCTTTAGGTTTTTCAAGTGAAATAAAGTGAAACTCAGTGTATTATAGACATAAAATGTATTTTAATATAAAATATATTGACCATTATTTAATATGTCTTTTTCTTATCTTTCTACTTACTGCACAATACCATATTACTAGAATGTCTGATGTTTTTATTGTTAAAAAAACTGATCCAAGTGGTTTTGATTAGTGTTGCCCAAATACGGGACCGCGATGAATGCTCTTGAGCAAAAGTCTCGCAGCAGTCTTGCAGTTACTTATTAGTTTATTACTACAGAGATGTAACTGTATTTTTTTTTAGATAGGAGAAACCTAACTAAGCCCGAATGAAAAATTAGAGGAGTTAAAAGCAAAAGTATATTGGTTATACCAATCATCAACATATAGTTACTAAGATTGTCAAGTATTAGTAACTATTTTACCTTAATTTTTATTTTAAAAAACCGATTTTTTACCGATTCGGGTCTTGATCTTGCAACAGTTAGGCGACCTTGGTCTTGGTCTTGCAAAGTGCAAGAGCAAGAACGATTTTGGGCAACACTATTTTTGATGTCCTCTTCCTTTTGGGATTTCTTTCCATTCATAGAATTCTGCAGAGACCGGAATAAGTGGTAGTCACTCGGAGCTAGGATCTAGTGAATAGGGAGGGTGGGGCAAAAGGTCCAATTCCAAGCTCAATAATTTAATTTATCCTGTTGATGTCATTTTCTGTTGTTTATGTGGCCCTAAATTTCTACTAAATTTCTCGTATTATTGAAGTTATAACATGTTATAACATGTGATTGTCGAAAAAAAATCATGAGAGGGAACCAAAGATTAAGCCTTAAAGCGTAGCTGAGCTTGTGCAAATAGTTTCTATGCTTCTATATTTAGGGCAATAGCAGCCTCTCGCACTGATTGGCTGCGGTTTTGATCAACAATGGCATTAACATTGCTCGTTTAAATTTCATGTGGGCCACCAGACCGTTGATCACCATTGATTAAAAAAATTCTAAAATCAGATAAAAAGTGTACATGGTGAAATAAAAATAAAAACCTAAAGGACTTATTTGCCAACCCAATTGAAATTAATATATTCAGAAAAATAACAACAACAATCATACAAGTAAAACAACGTAAACATTTTTTTTTATTTATCACTCCCCTACTCTATAAATTTTTCAAAAAGATATTTTTCATTTCTTAATTTATTTTATGGTTTCTAATACACCAGCCTGGACTTTCCTTTGTTTTCATTTTAACTTATTATTTATTTATTTAGCTGAATTTAGAAAAAACTATCATAGATACTCCATTTTAAACATTAAAAAGTAGTTAAACTATGATCCAAACGCATTTTGAAATTACGATAATTATTTTGATTCCCTTCAATTCTTTTTATCTTACTTATGTCTTAACTTCAGTAATAATTTCTCTCCATGGTCGATAATTCACGTCCCTCATCTCGAAAAAATGTTATTTCTTTCCTGTTCTTGAAATAGAAATGTATTAACAATTATAATTTCAAGATGGGTGTAGGCCCTTCCTGATTAAGTGTATGAAAATAAGGATTAAAAAAACTGAGGAACGTTCAGAAAGACCTTAAAATGAAATACAGTACAAGAAAACACTTAGAGTAGAAATAAGAAGGAAATAATGTAAAAGAACTGAATTTAAAAATATATATATTTTGGTCCATTCCATTCTTTTTTCTTATTTTCTGGGATGAAAGATTTCTTTGATAATAACAATTCAATCTGTCACAATTATTGGCATTTGATACTATGGTCTATGCTTACATTCATTCTTGATATACAAATTATAATACAAACTAAGATTAAAATAAAAGTAAAAATATATACATTTAATACATTTAAAAAGAAAAAACCTCTTGTTTCAAACATTGCTTCCTCCTCTATCCCTGATAACACTCCGAGGCGTCTGAAAAGAAGATGGCCTCGGGATCTTCTAATATAGAACTTTAATTTGAGTTCTACCAATGGGTAGTTTCTCTTCATATTTTACATGTCATGTTACCAATGTCACATTTACCTGTTGTATTTTTAGTGTAATACAGTTGTAAATTTCAATAAAATTATAAATAAAAAAAAATACACTAAAAATAAAATAAAAATAAGAGAAAAAAAAACTTGTCACACATTCATAACTCTCATTTTCTAGTTTTTAAAATTCTTCCTAATGAAAATCTTATAAATGCATGATTCTCTTCAAAAAATTATAACGAAGTCAAAATGCATCCCTTTCAAGAATTCAAATCAACATATAGATATGCCTCCTCAAAAATTTTGATTGCGTCATCAAACTCCCATCTGGGCACCCCTCCCTTTTAGTACACCCTTGACGAAGATAGTGCCCCAATATCAAGTTGCCGAACTTTGTCAAACTGACTAAAACTAGTTTGGCGCTCTATCAAATATTAACAGCTGTAAGTTAATCATGGGTATTCACCGCTGCCATGCTCCCTAAAAACAGATTAATTAACGTCAATATTTCCCATAATTTTGGTATTTCCCATAACAATGACGGCTGGAATGCTTAATTGCAGCAACCCTCCTTAGGAACGGTTACTTTCACAGTTCATTAAGTGCATTAAAGGACAATAACGCTTTTTGTTTCTTTTATCCATTTTCTTCCCTTTATCTCGTGCCTGAGTTCCTAGAGAGATAACGAGGCGTCACTAACGACGGGAGTCGACCTAGAAGGGAAAATCGATTCTAGCCACGATATATTGTTAACCGATTCTCTATTGGGATTATAGGAGAGGGTGGAGATGGGGTGGCGAAGTCGTTACAGTTATTTAGTTTGTATCAAGGACAGGAGACAAAATCATTATCTCAGCACCGAATTGCGTGATTGTTTATCTCTTGAAATAAATTGATGAATTAATTCATCTTTTCAATATATGATTATATGATAATACATGGTTGTTTAAAGTGATACAATTGTATGTTAATACAATTGATGGACGAAAAGGATAAAGAAGTATGGACAATGTTAGCAGGAATTGGATTATTGCTTATAAAAAAGGGGTCATATTGTTTTATGGCATTAACCTTTTTATTGTGGATATTATCGTAATACCATTATTATTGTATTATGGTATGTTACTATCAAACAATCATGGATTTGTGATTGATCTGAATAGTGGACTGTATATATGGTTAACTAAAAGATATTTAGTTGTTAAATTACTGATTGCTATATTTTAATGTGAAAATGATATATATATATAGACAGTGGCTCACAGTCAAAATGATCCACCTAGTTATTGGTGAAAATTATTAAAAAATAAATAGTTCAATTTATAATACACAGAAACAATAATTTATTGTAATCAATAAAAATAACTTAAAGTTTTATTTTCCTATGAACTATTTCTTGTTCTTATGTTATGTTTTATTTTATATTATTAGGCTATGGCTAGACATTATAGTAGAAATATTCGCATGGTACAGTGAATAAAAATGTTTAGGTAAACTTTTGAGAAGAAACATGAAAGAAATTGTGGACAATTTGGGTCAATAAATGAACTTTCTGGCTGAAGCTCCACCAAAATGGTAAAATGTAACCATGTTTTATGGTAAAAAATATTAAAAAAGTATTTCTTAAAGTATTATTGCTCGTTTAATTACATGTAATAGGACTTCAAGTATCACTTAAACACAATTTAATATAGGTAGGTTTTTAAATACCTACTGATTTTAATCATTTCTCAATTGTCAGTTTACATTTCTTTAGTTCATCAAATAAATCGTTCTCTGTAATGATTTTCCGGATTGGTCATCAGGGGAATTAGTCTAATTCAATTGTGTTATTTTAAATGAACATATTTAAAATTAAAAAAAAAATGTTTAAAATCGATAGAAATGTCATTTGAGCGGACACACCAGATTTTATATTTAAATGATTGGTGACATTGCATAGATTGCCTTTACTCTACAACCCTTCGATTCCAAGGTTTATCACTAATATCTTTCTTGACAATGCCTTTAGTGTATTGTCAAGGTAATTTAAAAATATTTTAATGAACCTATTCAGTAGTGTCTTTCTAAGGTCTAAAGTAACATGTTTAATAAGTAGCAATAAGGTAATAGACATCGCCAATAATCGCTCGCTAATTGGTAGAAATAAAACAAATACGAAGCGTATTAAAATATTTAATTTTAGCCTATTAATAAAGCAACCGTTTTAAAGAAATATTGAATTAAATAAAATTCATATACTGCATAAAATTAAATTTTTAGGGGGAAGGGTGATGACGTACTGGGGGCTCCGAATGTCTAAGGCCGGAACTGAATATATAGATTACGTAGCAGACTTGTATATTTCTCTTTTTTTTTCAAATTCTAGTCAAGAATTTATTCCGATTTTTAGCCAGGAAAATATTGAAGGAAGTATTGCCTGAAAATGTCATCTTGCAGGCATGGAAATCACCGCCTCAGGCCGAAACAAAATATCCAAACAAACAGCTCAAAGAAGGATTGACAAATGAGGCACCCCTGTTTGACAGATCCTGTTTACCCGTAATTACCCCTCTTTTCCCTCCTCCCTTTCTCCACCCCATTCCTCCATTCTGCCATACATTTATTAAATTTGATATTTCCTCTCGGGTTTGCTCTTCCAATACATAAAACAATCATTTGTTTAAGCTTTTGTGAATGCCAAGGCTCTAATATACATGCAAATTGAGCAGGAACGGAACAGATTGTTATTTTACGTTTCGGACTGATGATTTGATTTACATCTGCTCCCTAACTTTTTTTTTTTTTTATTCAACGTTATCGATTCAAAATTAATTGTTGCGAGTAAGAATTGCCTATATCAAAACTGCTATAGAGAGATGTACAATTTTTATTTTTTGTAAACTTTATTTCTTCATCCACATCTGTCAAAAGTACTTACAATCAGCGGATTCGCTGTCGGCAGTGTTGCCCAAATGCGAGACCGAGACGAGTCTCGCAAACTTAGTCTTAGTCATAGTCTTGGTCTTGCTCAAGAGTCTCGCAACAGTCTTGCAGTTACTTATTAGCTTATTACTATAGAGATATAGATAGAAAATTAATTAAGTTCGAATGAAAAATAAGAAGAGTTAAATGCAAAAGTATATTGGTTATAACAATTATTTAGATATAGTAACTAAGACTCTCAAGTATTAGTAACTATTATGCCTTCATTCCTATTCAAAAAATCGATTTTTTTAACAGTCCTGGTCTTGGTCTTGCAACAGTTAGGCACCCTTGGTCTTAGTCTTGCACTTTTCAAGACCAAGACCAAGGCCGCTAGCTGTCGGCTGTCGGGAAGATTGCTGGCAGTGACTTGACCGGCATGAGGTAGAGGAGTGCCCATCTCTTCATGACTTGATTTAAAAAAAAAATAAGCTACGAAATCCCTCATCCAGTTTATTTTGAGTCTCATAAGTGTGTTTTCGGTCATATCAATCATGACCATGTCTTCTGTGAGTGTGTTAGTATGTCCATGTAAGTTATCGAGAAATTTTTATAGTGTGTTCGTATATGGTCTTTAACTGTAGGCATGTTTAGATCTTCGTGTAATATGTTAGTGACGTACAATGGAGTTTCAGTTATAGTCTGAAATGGTTTGACTGAAGGCTTGTAGTTTCGTATGTGATTCGTTTTTCCGCTCTGTATTATTGTGAAGCATAGATCCATATAGATTTTGGTAGATAACTGTAAGTGTTCAGTTTTTGTTTTGAGTTTAATTTTTAGCGTCTTGAAATAATTGAGTAGAATAGTCGTAGTCTGAATTTTAACGTTTTTCTTTTTAGGTTGATAAGTGGGTCCCATGTCATTCTTCTGTTTACTTTCAGTCCAAGATTATTATATTATCTATTTGCAGAATTTCGCCATTTTCAAGGTTAATAGGAGGGTTTCATGTCGAAAAGTGAAAGTAATGTGTTGTGATTTGTCTTGAATTTTTTTATGTTCGCCATTGGTGAAGTCAGTATGTGGAGTAAAATTACTAAGCTATTAGTAAAATAAAGTGTGGCTTAGTCAGTAAAGAATTATGCTTGTATTATTAAGTCCTCGGGTTCGACTTCCTGCTGTGGGAGATAATTATTTATTGCGTTTCATTGGACCGAACCTAGGGTCATGAAACCCTCTTGTAGCACATCCAGCCTTTACAGAGTAGCAATTAGTTATTTAAGTAATTAGTTTTTCTTAATCCTTTAATTATTTTTTTAATTAATTAAAGTTTAAAACTGAGCGGCTGAGCGTGATCCCGACCCAACACTTCTTTTTATATAAATCCTTAGGTTTTAACAGGACTTGCATACTTAGTACTTAGCACAAGACTACTCATGAATTACAGTAATGTGGTGCAGCCCATCTTATTTATTTAAAATTTAATAATAACATCTGAAACTTATCCATTAAGATATAAAATAGTCCAAAAGTATTTTATTGAATACTTAATAGCTGACCGTTGCATTATAAAGGAAGCAAATGGTCCGGATGGCGGTCATAAATAGGCTAAGTAGTGGTAAAACTATTTTTATTAAAAGCCAACTTTTCGACCCGACTTTACAGGTCTTCTTTGGGGCTAGAACGGACAAGATACAAAAAGATAGAGAATTGTGGAAGTTACATAATATTTAGACAAAAGATTATAAACAATGTGAATAAGCTTATTAAAATTATAAACAGTAAGTACATTTAAATATGAACAGAGTAAGCTAAGTAACAAGATCCTAAACTGAAGTAAATAGATGCTAACAGTCGTTGTAGTGTAATATATAATAAATGCAAATGTGAATATACTTCTACAGATCTACAGGAGAGATTGGAATGTGGAGAAAAAAAAAATAATAAATAACTAAATAAAATCGGAAGAATAAAATTAGAGACTTACACTTGTGTCCAGCTAGGAGTTTCACTTAGAAATCGAAAATCAGGGTAAGGCAGGTATAGGGGGAGCTGACTTGTTTGGGTAATGGGGAAAAACCTAGAAAAGTATTTTATGTTTTAATTACAAAGAAAAATACAAAATGTTTATATCTTATGAGGTGGCATTTTACAACTAATTCCTTTAAAAAATATGGCATAATATTGTAAGACAGTGGATTCGCTTTTAAAATAATTAATTGGGAATAAACAAAGACCCCTTAGGATAGAGGCGAGAAAAAGAGAAAACAAAGAAATTGAATCATTCTTTTTTATTTCCCGAAAAGTGCTTGAATATATTATTATAGAAACAAATTACAGGATTTTTGTCCTAACTAAACATCTTTCGGTCCGACTAAACTAATTTATTTAATAAAGTATGCTCTAAGAAGAGTTTTTGATCTTGAAAAATAGTTTAGCTCAATCTTAGGGAATTCTCGCGCAAACGAATCGTACTTTAGTCAGATTCGGTATTTTTTTTTTTTGTATTTAAAATACCTAATAAAATACTTTTTTCTAGCATTTTAGTATCTTAGAAAGTAAACAAAATGTATTTGTTTTGTTACATGAATTTTATAAAGAAAGTACAGTTACGAAAAATATATTTTAATAAAATGTAAAATATAAAAAAAATGTATTTTTCGAATATTTTATTTGAAATACAGCTCAGCTCTGTACTGAATTAATATGGCCTTTATGCCTACATTGACATTGAACATTGACTAACATCTCTTATCACTACATGATCCAACGGGTTCCTGTGACTCGTGATGTGACCACATGGAGTCACATTTCGCGGTCAGTGCTGACCTGCAGGTAGGAACCGAGGGTAAGCACCTGACCACCACCTGTAGCTACTTAATTAATCACAGTCGGCGATGGTTTAATAAGCCCTCTGGTAATTAGAGATAGCATGCGTCATACCCTAGTATGTATTAATTTCTCGAGTGTACCAGTTTGATTACTTAGCGACAAGAATAATTGTATGTTACTACTCTCCTTTAAACTTAGGCCCGATGAACGGTATAACATTTTGTCTATTCTATCGAAACCAGCCTACAAACCTGTATATTCTATTTCCCAGAGCTGATTCCTTTAAAAAAAAATTATAATGTGTGCTAACTAGTTTTGCAATTGCTTAACCACCTGCATAAGTACAACTTCACCTTTTACTTCTCTTAAACATCATTTATTTATCCATCTCCTCAGCAATCAATCTTCCGAATATATAGAAGAAATAAATTTTGCTATTAAAGTATTGTCAGCCTCATTCCGCTGTGATTTTACTGTTACATGAGCTTTTGAATTGGCAGAATAATTAAATTATAATTTTCTGCATATTTATATTTTAATACCATACTGAAGCGGTAAGTTTCCGATTACTTCAGCACTTACTAGGAAAACCATCTAAACTTTCAATTGATTACAAAAGACTCATATACATGACTATAGTACGGCCTATTTGGATTTATCGAGTTGAGGGGCTCCACTAAACCATCGAATTCCTCTCGTATTCAATCCTTACAATCCAAAATCCTCAATGAAATTCTTAATGCTCCCTACTTTTTTACAAATAAAACCATCCATAATGACCTTAATGTTTCTTATGTTTCAGATCTGGCCCAATCCAGATACCTATCCTTCCATAATAAACTTCATAATCATCCCAACCCTCTCGTTTCTAACCTTGCGCCCTCTTCAATTCCTGATATCCCTCCGAGGCGTCTGAAAAGAAGATGGTCCCGTGATCTCCTAATGTAGGCATATCATGTGGCATTAAAAACTAATACATCATTATATTAACGTCATTATATCCATATGTTCAAATTTACAAAATAAAACAAAAAAAAAATATATATATATATATATATTTATATACATACATGTATTTTTTTTTATTTAGTGAATTTGAACATATGGATATAATGACGTGAATATAATGATGTATTAGTTTTTAATGCCACATGATATGCCTACATTGGGAGATCTCGATACCATCTTCTTTTTCTGGTGGCCTATAACTTCATAATGATTTTTTTGCAAATTTTCATTTTTTCTAAATTAACTATTAAGTGATAGGACTGACCCTTACAAAATATCCATTGACTAATACTGTTTAACGAAAAGTTTTCAACTGGTATAGGTAGATGGAAAAATATCTCTAGGCGCTGGATATACTGTTTTGCCTTACATAACAATCTTGCTGTAATGCAACGAAGTAAGTATTGAAAATGCAGGGGCCATGTAATAACTAATAAGCAAGAATTCGAAGGATGGATGTTTGCACATAATTTATTTATGATTATCCTAATCGAGCTATAGTGACCAACCAGTTTAACGCCGAACAGTTTAACAGTTTAACGCCGACAACATTAAAAACTCTTAAATTTAATATACATATATTAAAACGGATCTCTCGTAAGTATACCATTTATATAGGTATGGGTATACCCTATGTTCATATATGTGAACTAACCGTACTAACTGATTCATTGAATTTACAAGTATTCATTTGATTGTCAAAATTAAAAAGAAAACTATAGAACAACTTTTTCCAAATGATAATTTATATAAATTATACACTACTATAATAAATCGATGTTATTGTTTCTCTATATGTATATATATATATATATATATATATATATATATATATATATATATATATATATATATTTGTTACAATTTGAATTAAATCCTTTCCTTTTACAGTTCCCGTCCCGGGAGTCTGGAGAGGGGGGTGGCTACCAACAGGGTACTGGAAACACCTCACGTGCCAGGTCTAGGGTGAGTACAATTATTTTATATAATTTTATTATTTATTGGATGAAAATATAAAATCATCCTTTAATAGAAATCTTATTTTAAAAAAGACGTGTTATATTGGTACTATAAAATACTTCCGAAAATATAATAATACGATCAATCATCAAGGTTGAACATATTTAAAAAATCAAGATGAAAAATTTCATGATTATTTTTCAGGATTTTATATTAACTTAGTATTGAATGTTAGTAATGTAAACTTGGAGTTATTTTGAATGTTACAATATTATATCTTTTTATATAAATAGTATAAATTTCATGATAACATAACCGATATTTTCATATTCGATTATTTAGAAAATCTTTAATTCTCTGTAAAAATTTATAAGTAGGATTTAAGCTCATTAGAAATTCGAAGATGGAAGGAACAAACTGTAAGTGTGAAAATATATTTGTTTAAAATTAAAAAGGTATGATCTTTTAATTTATTCCTTTGTAGCGTACAGAGATGTCTAGAAATATAATTACGTCATTTTGTTTAAAATTATTTTTACTATATAAAATATCTTTAAAATAAAAATATTAACTTTATTACCGAAGTATTTCCAAAAGCTAACATTTATTGATAAAAGTTATTTTTAATGGTAGCTCGCTTTATCGTTGAATTATATTTTAAAAATTACGTAATAAAATCGTGAGAGAGCAGGTGGGTGTTTTTCAGAGAGTAAGGCACATCATATACTTTGGGTTTGGGATTCGTTATAGTTTGGCTGTGGGACCCTCGTCAGGCATAACTAGCACCTATATTATGGATAAATTATCCTAATTAAATAATGTTTTAATAGAAAAAGACTATTTATTTTTCCACACAAATGTTTCAGACTTTAAGTCATTTTAAAGGAGAAAAAACTAAAATCATAAATCTGAATGGAAATAAAATAGAACATTTTTGTTTAGTATTAGACTATATATTGTATATAGGTATGATTGTGTTTAGAAGTTTCTATTTTATGTTATTTGTTTACTTTTTTTCTTTTATTTACTTTATTCATCGGTACTATTTATTTACTTTTTATATTTATATTTATTTCTCTATTATGTGTATATATTGTATGAATAAGAACTCTTAGCCCTAATACTTATAGCCCTCCAGCAGTGGCTGATTGTATTATTATCCAATAAATAGATTAAAAAAAAAAAGTATTAGACTAATTATGTTATGTAGAAAATGGCATTTCAGTTCATATGATTTTAGTTTTTTATAATTTATTTATTTCCTTGAAAATAGCCTTAGGGCTGACACCTTGGTTTGGAAAAAGAAATAAAGTAGGACTTTTGTGATCAAATTTAGTATTTTATTATAAATAATAAAGTAAAATCCTATCCTACATGATTTAAAAGATGTGTATATATATATATATATATATATATATAAATTAATAAGAATTTTATTTTTATTGAATTAATAATAATCTAAAATTTAGCATAATAACAATAATGCCTTACTTTAAGTTTTTTTTCCTATTATAAAATGATTATATATAATATTGAAGTATTTTTTAATCATGCAAATTTTGTTTTTATTTTTATCACTCGTACTTCTGTTAGTTTCTGCACTGAGATGTTTAAATATTTTAATATAAATAATATAATAATATAATTGTTCATTGCGATTCTCGTCCCCTGAATAAAATTCAAAATGAGAAAAATCAAAAGGTAAGCCGAATGTTTTATTATTAAGTATAACCAAATTTATACATATTACTTAAGGATATCGCTTTTTATTTACTTTATTTTTATATTCAATGTTATTTTACAAATAAATTCAGATTTATTTGTTACTGAAACTTTATCAGCTTTTAATTGAACCAACGTGTTTTTGACAGTTAGTTATAAACGATAAAAATCAGATAGCAATAAACGCATGGAATAATTCATAAATCATAAAACCCAGATATTTCAATTAAATTCATTGTTTCCTCGTTTCATTTGTGAATGAAATTGATAACATTAGAAATACAAAATGTCTTTTTCATTTTGAGTAAATGTTTTTCCCTCGACCTTTTTTTTCCTTTTTCTTTTTTTTTTTTTTTTCCTCCAAGACTAATTAAAAGGCAATCAGCAGAAATTATTTTTCGGCTTCTTGTTTTTATATTCGCAAAATATCTGCCTGCTTTTGATAAATATTCCTTTGCTCGTTCGACATTTTCAAGAAGATCTTATTGTTATCGTTACAAGTTCCCCGTTATTAAAAAAAAAAAATATTTTTAAGATTTTCCTAATATACCTAGTTTTTAATTCGCCAATAATAATTTAGATATTAGATATATAAATTTATATAGTTCATCAATATTATCTATCAAATAGTGAATTTAGAGTAGTTATTTAATTACATTTAATAAAATTTAAAGTAGTACTGTAATGAATAATGAATGGATTATTAAGTAATCCTATTTATTATTTATATGTGTTAATAAGTGATTATTAATAACGTTTTATTTATTTTACGTTATTGGTTTAGGGTTCATTTTTTGTTCAAAGTCCCTAACATATATATATACATCCCCCCTCATATATATAGTGTATTAGTTTTTAATATCCGAATTCTCGGGACTAATTATAAATAAAATTTGCAAAAAATAGTTCATTTGATGTATTCCGAACGGAGTTAAGACCAACTTTGTGTGATCAAGTTTATTATTGAAAAATAATGAATTTCAAAACAACTGTTCGAGATAATAGAATTCTAAGCACACCATCGTAAAGAAGACAATTTTTTTATTGTTTTTTTTTTTTTTTTAAACTGTGATTAAATTTACTAAGGTCAATGACAAAAGAGATTTTCAATAGGTCTAATACGGTCACTGTAATGCTGCAGTACACATAGATGAACAGCATATCTCTCAACAGCGGTCATATATATATATATATATATATATATATATATATATATATATGAATATCGGGCAGCGTGGCTTGCCCTGGTGGACGGTTACCCAAATTGACTTTTTTTTTTGTCCACCGCTACCTCGCCTTTTAGGTTATATTTTAGGAAATTGTCCTGGACCAAGATAGGCCGGGAATCGATGCTAGAGCTAAAAATCCCTCCGACACCGGGACGCGAACTCGTAACTATTTAATACCTTATAAAATTCGGCATATAAAATAAAAATAAATATTTTATTTACGAAAAGTTCTGTAATGGACTCATTTTCAATCAGGAGAACGGCAAACTTTGTCTACTTAATTAGGTACTAAAAACTCATGAATAGCCATTTTCTTTCCACTTGAATCATAAGAGAATATGATCACAAAGTCGAAAAAAAAAAAGGTGGCCTACAAAAATATTGATCTGTTTGGCATGACCTCCAATCCGAAAAAGTTAAAATAACGATTATTTTGGTCAAACATCCCAATGTTTTTGTAGGCCACATTTTTTTTCTTTCTGTTTTGTAATCATATTATCTTACGATTGAAGTAAAAAGCAAATGGGTGTTCATGAGTTTTTAGTACCTAATTTTAAATAGACCAAATTTTCCTATCTCCGGCTTAAAAATTCCCCTATTCTGAGAATTTTCGTAAATAAAATATTTGTAAGTTACGATGAAATGAAGCTATTTATAAAGTTTCAGGCGGATGTTAATAATTTGATAATTATTAACGGACTATTTTAATTAATGATGTCAGAATTTTTTTTTTCTCAAGAATAAAGTAATAAAAGTTAGTTATATGATGTCATTATTTGTTATTTTATTACTTAAGTCGCAATTGACGTAATATTATTAAATAAAAATTTTATCGTCAATTGGTTTTTATTTCAATATTTAAGGACGCTAACAAATTCTCATGATGTTCGAGGATCGATTGCTTCTTCTCTGGAATATATTCTAAAAATGGAATTTAAAAAAAAAAAAAATGGTCTTGATTAAAGAGGTCACAAAGGAAAAGCTTTCCCGTATTTCTTTCCACCACTCCTCTTTTTTTCTTTTTCCTTTTTTCGTTTTCTTTTTGAATGTTGAGTTTTTCTAATGAAAAAGGCTGAGGAACAGTGAATTAATATCCTTAATGCAAGAAACGTTGGAGGGTGGAATAACAGAGGTTCGAAGGAGTTGAATAGATTCCTGTTCAAATCAGAAAGCAAGAAGCACTTCACCTCTCATTGGATTTCATTAAACGATGTTATATTTTTTTAACAGTGATATCGGTAATGTTACCTTTAAAATATTAAGATTATATTTTTTAATCTGAATCTTCGATCTTTCAAGTATTTATTTAGTTATGAAATAGAAATCGGAAAATTTGTCTTACAGACATATCTCAGTTTTTTACACAGCAATTAATTTTATGCCCAATATAAAGGTAAAATTATAAAAAAATACAAATATAGTTACTTGAAGGGAGCTTAAAAATAAACTTAAAGTTGCTTAGTAAAAAAAATAAATAAATAAACATCTCAGAGAGCTTCTATTATTTTTTTTTAAATTAGTTCATGAATTAAATTAAATTCATATGCAACTAGAGTATTTCTGGATGTTGCTCAAGCGTTTGACAGAGTGTGGCACCAGGTTCATACAATTACTTACTAAAATCTATTTGGACTTACGAATCACAGATATTTGGAACAGCTAAAAATACTCACATAAACAAACTTCAAATCTTTCAAGCAAAAACATTCAGGACAATTACAAAAGGACCTTGGTACGTTAGCAACATAACCTTACATTATAAACTCATTATAACTAACTCATTATAAACGATTCCACGGAAACTTACAAGAACACCCTAATACACCCATAAATGACATGGCCACTACGGATATGCCAGGTAACATCTGTTGGAGACTGGAGAGAAGCTGGATGAAGGACCTCCTCGTCTAATGTAGATATGACGCCGACTGAGGTGCCGCTGGGCACTGATCCTCCTCATGGCTTTCATGACATTATATTTTTCAATCGATCTCACATTCACTGGTTGTTATTACCATTATGACAGGTGTGAATAAAAGAATTAGAGCTAAAAAAAAAGATTAAATTTATGAATTTAGTTTTATACTCGTTGAAAATCATCACTATGCTTTAGCCCAATTTTTTAAAGTAAAAACTATTTTGCAGATATCTTTTTCTTACTTTTTATTAATTTTTTGTCGGTATTGATTATTTTTTATACCAAAAAAGCAAGTTTTTAAATCTTAACTGTTTTTAAACCTTTTTTTTTTTTTTTTTGTTTATTTAATGGAATTTACAACTGTATACAAATACAACAAGTAAATATGCGCAAATATAAATAATGGCATGTACAGGCTTGAAGAGTTACTACCCAGTGGTAGCACTCTCTAAATAATTTTAAGTAAGAAGATCACGAGGCCATCTCCTTTTCAGACGCCTAGGAGGATTATCAGGAATCGAGAAAGAAGCAAGAGTGGAAACAAGCGGATTTGGATGGGACTGAAGTTTATCATGAAAGGATAGATATCTGGCTCGAGCTAAATCAGCGACATATGGTACATTAAGCTCTTTATGAATGGTTTTATTTGTGACAAAGTATGGAGCATTAAGGATTTTACGGAGGATTTTGGATTGTAAGGATTGGATACGATAGGAATTCGATGGTTTGGTGGAGCCTCAAAGCTCAACTCCGTATGTCCATATAGGTCTTATTATAGTTATGTAGATAAGTCTTTTGTAATTAATTGAAAGTTTGCAACGTTTGTCTAGTAAGTGTTGGAGTTTTTAAACCTTAAAGAAGAAAATTCGCACTCATTTACACTTTTTCTTACAGCTATGAATTAGCACTTGAAAGTTTTTTTTTTTTGGCTATAAATAATTTCAGTCAACTTTTGTTAACACTCAGAAAATGTTTATGTGTGTGAGAATTATTAAATCTATTTTTTTAAAAATATTTTAAAAACATAATGCACAGGCGAACTTCCTTTTCGGGAATTTAAATGTGTATTTACCAAATATATATATATATATATATATATATATATATATATATATATATATATATATATATATATATATATAGATTTAATAATATATATATATTAAATAACTAACGTAATATGTAACTAATATGCTCCTTGTTTGGTTTTCTATGAAACCTTGCTGATCAGTAACTACTCAGATACCTACATATGTAATAACAAATACTCTTTTATACGGTGTAGAATTTAACATAAAGTATAAACGTAGAAATGGATTTTTCTTACTGTCTTTATTTTAAATCACCTAAGAAGACGTTTAGTCACTATTTTAAATCAAAATATTTGTATTCTAATGGCCGGTGTTTCGGCCTATCATATGGAATATTTGATGCTTGGGTAAAAACAACAAATCGTCCAGGCAACTACCATAGTATAATAAATATTTACTGAAAATAATTATTATACATGAAATATTCATTATACCTAGGCAATTTATTAATTATGGTAACATTTTTTTTTTCAATCGTGAATATAAATACTTAGAGAAAAGTCATTGTGGTTTGCTACATAGAATAAAAATAAGGGCTCTCAAAATGTACTCGTTGCTTTTGTGACAAACTAATCAGTTTAAACCGTGAAAGTTCCAGTTACATTTTGTTAGATTTAGTGTAATGAAACTTTCTGTAACCGGTTACAAGCGGCTTTCGAGCCTTGCATTGACTCCAGCTAGGACCGAACTTGGTCCCTAAATAACTTGGTCCCTTGCACTTTTGTTCTTCCTCTTTCATTGCAATAGATCTCATCTGCTTAAATGTGGCCTCGTGGCACCATAACTGATCAATTGCACCTATCTATTATACGAAATCTGAGAATATGTTATTGAAATGATAAATATTATTGATTATTTTATATCTAGTATTTATATATATATATATATATATATATATATATATATATATATATATATATATATATATATATATATATATTAGTTATTATCTAGTATTTATTCCACTTTTATTTATTTATTTCCGCTTATTTTAAGAAAACCATGCGTTCTAGCGATGATCACCTGTACATTGTTAAAGCTGACAAGACAACAGAAATTATTATATTCATGCTTTTACCATATTTAGTTAACTGTATTTTACTTCTTGTTGTTGACTATGGTACTATAATTACTGAAATATTTAATGTTATAAATATTTAAATGATTTCAGTATTCATATCTGTACAATCAGGTTGAATAAACGATCAGTTTTTGACGAGTATCTGTTTTTTAAGTTATTAACGGAACGAGAAAAAAAAATGATCAAGAGATGTGATACAGTATTTAGAAGCGATTGAAGTTAAGTTATCCGAGAGTCTAAAAACAAATTTATGTTTGCCGGCTTACAAATATTTGAATCCAAGTCAAAGCTTTGAACGCAAAGTTCGTCAAAATGACCGCCAAGCAATTAGGGCGCTCCTCGCAAACTATGCACAAACTCAAAGTTGCTAGCGAGTAACACCCACTTGATAATCATAATTAATTTATTAATTATTCTGGTTACTATAAATAAATAAAATTTGAAATATAAAGAGAGTTATAAAATTTCTTTTTCTATAAAAAGGATACTACTGATTATTCAATTTAAAAAAAATTAAACTTCAAACGGGCTGCTTTTGGAAAGAATTAAACTTTCAAGGTCGTTTTTGAACTAAGGGGAGGTTTGTTGAAGTTTAGTTTGAAGAGATAAAATGGATTGTAGTTTGGAAGGATAAATTTAGTTAAACAATTTTACTAAGAAAAAAATTAACTTTTTGCTTAAAATAATGGTACGACAAAATTAATTTATTTTCAATATTCTTTTGAATAAAAATGTAAAATGAACCTTAGATGATTTATTTAATTAATAATAGACAAGGAATACTATTTTTGTTACATTCTATGAAAGAAATAAGCTTATTTTCTCTCTAATTTTTTTATTATTATTTAGGTTTGTTTTCGAAAAATAAAATTGAACGATTGGATTTATTGGGTGTTTTTACAATGAAATTGAACTTATCTCGATTTCCAAAAAAGTTAATAAGGTTCGCTCTGGAAAAAATATATAACGCTACTCAAATGTATTTGGATCTATGATTCAAAAATACTCGTATAAGTAAACTACAAATTTTCAATCAAAAATTTTAAGGACGATAACCAAGGCTTATCGGTACGTTAGTAACATTACTTTATATAAAGGTTTACAAATAATTACAGATAACGACCACATACTAACATATTATAAAAGATTTCACAATAACTTACACGGACATACCAACTCTCTGATTCAAGTCAAGGCCGCAACCAACATGCCCGATGACATACATAGGAGGCTCAAAAGAAGCTGGATGAGGGATCTCCTCCATTAACGTAAAATCGAGTTGTGAAGGAACGCTGGGTATTTCTTCCTCCCACATCTACCAACGTCTTAATCCTCTTCTTACCGACAGCACACTCGGGTTTACCTGGTTGTTGGTATGTTCCAACAGGTGTGAGTTTAAAAATAAAGTTAATAATATTAAAAATAAGGTATTCGTATAGCGATAAAGATAGCATGTAAGCTTCTTATGAAAATTTTTTCTGAACTTACTCCTAAAAATCCATTTAACTAGACCCAAAATACCTTCTTAAAGTCTTTTTGAGTTGTTTAATTGGAGCAGACTCGGTTTAGAACTGACCCAGAAAGGACCTTCGCCCTTAGACCTTAGTAATTAGTATATCCTCGGAATTAGCTATAGCCCATACACTAAGCTATTAGGCTTCGACTTAAGCCAGGATTCGACTAAATTGGACGAAGCAGCGGCTCCCTGATCTCGAGGCATTCCCCAACTTAACTAGATATATTCGATTATTCTCACTACGCGTTGTGACTTTATTTAATTACAAGCATTGATGACCCGTTCTCTCGACTAACATTAAATATTGTATATTTTAAGGTATTTAAATGCAGCATTAGACTTCGGTAACATAAAAAAATAATAAAGAATAAATTGGATTTGATCTTTAACATTGTAGATAATTAAACTACTAAAACAGTACTCAAATAATTCTTAATGATTACTATTCCGAGATACAGTCCACTTTTAATCAAATTTTAAACACCCTACTCTAACATCATGAATAGCTTTATGAGATAAAAATAATTTCGTAAACTACAAATATTTTATTTACGAAAATTCTCGGAATTTGGTGGTTTACAATTTGGAGATCGTCAAACTTGGCCTATTTGATTAGGTACTAAAAATTCATGAATACTCATCTGATTTCCTCCTGAATGATCACAAAATAAAAATGGCCTACAAAATCTTTGTGGTCATATTATTTTCCGATTCTAGTGAAAATCAAATGGATATTCATGACTTTACTACCTAATTAATTAATTAAGGCGCCAGATTGAAAATTTTAACAAACTGAAATCTTTTAGTTTTTACAAAAAAAAAACTGGACCATGATTTACATAATTTGTTCATAGCTCATGCGGTCCCCTATCATATTTTTAAATATTTACCGATGATAAATATTCAGGGCACAGTCATTATTAAGTTTTTATTGTTGCCGACGTTTCAACCCAAACATGTGGTTCATCATCAGGGCGTGTTTCGAGCACTGAATGTATTCATGAACTGGCACAGAAGTTATTCATTACTTGAACACCTTCAGTGCTCGAAACACTCCTGATAATGACCCGCATGTTTCAGTTGATACGTCGGCACTAATAAAAACCTTATGCGTCCTGAATATTTATCACTCATGATATGTATAGCAGTCGACTAACTTCCTTCAAGAATTGTTTAAATATTTACCTTCACTAAAAGGGCACCTTGAATAGGATAAACATCATTAAATCAAATTTGCGGCGCGGTCAAGGAACTGTGTTTTATTAGATTTTAACATTATGGGAAAACAAATTGATGTACTATAAGATGTGAATATTAAAAATCTCTAATTGACTGTCGGAAAATAAATGAATTATGACACCCATTGAGATATCAGGCGGTCTACGGTGATTACTTTATCTTGCATAAACCATGTTCAAAATAGAATACTTCCTTACTAAGTATTGGTTCTAAGTAGTGTTTGAATAAAAATGAATGCAAAATAGTTCTTTACATTTTTTTTTATTTATTTCGAAATATAATGATCTGTCACGTGGACAATAATTATAGTAAGATATGAACGGATTCACACCATATATAAAGCAAACATAAAATTAACAAAAGTAAAATAATAACTAAATAATAATCAAAAACTATGCACAATAAAAAAAAAATAACCTAAAGATAAGTAACTTAAAAACATAAATACAAAGTTATATCTTTATACAATATATACAATCAGGCAGGCAACCTCAAACCAGTTCCTCTAATTATAGAAGGAAAAACAGGATTCCAAGAAAGCATTACGCTACTCTCTCAACCGCATCACTGGGGTTAAAGCCAGCGGAACTTGACAATTTTAGTTACTATATGTAAATAATTGGTATAATCAATATACTTTTGCATTTAACTCTTCTAAGTTTTCATTCGGGCTTATTTAGGTTTCTGCTATCTAAAAAAATACAGTAATATCTCTATAGAAATAAGCAAATATGGAACTGCAAGACTGTTGCTAGAATCTTGCGCTATACAGTTGTAAATTTCATTAAAACAAAAAACAAAAAAAGTGTTGCCCACGCGCAAGACCATGACACTCAGTTTTGGTCTTGGTCTTGCGCTTGGACAACAGTTTTTGTTATTTTATTTTAATGAAGTTTACAACTGTATTACATGGAAAATACAACAAGTAAATGTGACATTGGTAACATGACATGTACAACATGAAGAGAAACTACCTATTGGTATAACTCAAATTAAAGTTCTATATTAGAAGGTCCCGAGGCCATCTTCTTTTCAGACGCCTCGGAGGGTTATCAGAGATCGAGGAAGAAGCAAGGTTTGGAACGGGAGGATTCGGATGGTTCTGCAGTGAAGAATAGTTATCTGGATTGGGCCAAATTGGAAACATATGGAACGGGCAACACTAGCTCTAAGGACCTTCCTGAGTTGTAACGTTGTAAAGATCTTTATTATAATTCTTTTTTGAATTATCTCAAATAATAAGTAATATAATGTACCTATTAAAATGATATTTATTAGAATAGATGCTGATCATTTTTTTTAACTTGAGGGACTTCTTTTTTTAATTAAAACAAATACTAAATCTTAATAAACATTAAATGTTGGCAATTCACTCCAGAGATTAATGTTGTTTCCTCCTGTGTGCAATCGGAGCGATGGAAAAGTAGAACTGGGCCAGAGGGGAACCTTCGTGTGAAAAGTCCTTAACTACCGTGTTCTCCTAAAACACCTTGCGAAGGCTTTTAAGTTGAGCGAGTTTAAGAAGTTTGGCCCGGAGGGTCGTTTGCCCACTGCAGGCCACATATATTGTCCGCAGCGGGCCCTCTCTTAAAACAGAACTCTTCTCAGTGTTAAAAAAAATACAGAGGAAAACATTCTAACTTCAGATTAAATCGCGAAGATCCCACATGTGTCTCCTGGATTTTGATGATGCGTTTTTATGTGAATCTAGAATATGAAATGTTTGAAAATCAAAAATATTAAAATCCAAAGCGGATTCGTTTTCCTGGGAAAAATCGGGAATGTCAATTTCATTAGAAGGAATGTTAATCGAATTTAATTTTAAATCTATATTGTTCAGAAGGTTGTTTCTGTTGGGTTTAGTACAAGCATGTCTCCATTGCCACACTGAAAAGTTAATACAATAACACAAAAATTGGTAACAAGACTAAAAACGTCATTAATGGCGATTTTCTGTGACGTTAGCAAACATTTTTAAAACAATCAGTTGTTTTCATATTTTGGAATATACTAATCACACGCTGGCTGCATTATCATTTACAAAATGTACTGTAGTATCCATGATTTTCTTAAAGCAACTTTCATTAATTAACTTTTTTAAAACAAATATGTTAATTTTGATGCCTTGAAATTTGACATCTGTACGGTTTTACAATCAGTAAATCTGTACACATATACGGTAGAAGGATTGAAAGTCGTCGGTGCGTTACGTACGGGTTCGTGTTGGAGCTAATTGTGTTTGGGATAATAGATTCATGTTGTTAGCCTGTTTGTAGTGGACGTTTTTATATCATTGTGTTGCAGTATCTAAAACCGTTTGGAGGTCTAAGTCCTTGTGCAGTCATTTGTCAGTGCAATTTTCAATATTTCGGGAAACGTTTGATTTAAAGGTTTAAATTCTGTTGGTATTTGATTTTTTCTTAGTGCCCCATAACTCTATCCCGTTAGTGCATAATGATTTTATAGTTAATTTGTAAATAGTAAGTTCGTTAGTCAACGATAATTTGGAGTGTATTTTAATTCAAATGAATATTTTTTATTTTTATCATTAATATAAATATTGAATATGTCATAGTTAGAATTTGCTATGTTCAACCTGTTTTATGCAATAAGAAAATCTGTGCAATTCCCTTTAGTATCTAAGTTAGAAAGTCTCTTGGCCACTTCCTTAAAAGTCGTCATTGTGGGTTGTACGGATCCGTCGTAGAATTGATTGTTTGGGCTAATGGGTTCATGTTGTTAATCAGTCTCTGGTGGAGGTTTTTATAGGATCGTACTGTAGTATCTAAAACTGTTTGGATGTCTAAGTCATTGCGTAACACGTCGTTTGTCAAGTTTGTGATTTAATGTAAAATCAATTAATATGTTTTGCATTCTTTCATGTTCACTTTCCCCCTGGTAGGCCAATTAAAAATATCAACTAGTTGGTCCTGTGTGATAATACACGTAATAATTACGTTTTTGTGAGTTGTTGGCAGTGCACTTTGTTCGGTAAATGTTGCCAGTAAGGTCTGATCATTTTCTGGTAAGTCTGTTGTAAAAACGGTGAAAAGTAATGGTCCTAGTACACTCCCTTTGGAGAACTCCTGCCCTAACACTTTTTAAAGTGGATAATTCGTTGCCTACTTTTACTGTAAAGTATCTGTCTGTCGAGTAAGAATATTAAATAGAATCTCGAAAGAAGCTAAATTTTGACCTTGGAAAGAAATCCTTCATTGCTACGACTGAATGAAGATCAAATAAATAATAGAAATGATACCTTTTTTTTCTAATAAAAACTCAATAACAAAGATATATCAGTATTAAAAATAGATTGAACCAGATTTATTTATAACTTTACATATATCATTTTTTGAATAAATATTCCGGAACGATAAAGGAAAATAAAGAAGAATAAATATGTGAGGTAAAAGAAAGGGGAAACAATGAGAATCTGGTGCCTACAATATTCGGCAGATGTTTGCCCTGTGTCGTTTTTATTCCAGGTCATTGTCTTCTTGTAGGAATATGTTTCGCCTTCTGTTCCCTTACTGATTTTTTTTCTTCGATTTTATGAAGCAAGGTTTTTTTTTTCCTGATAAGTAAGGAAAGATACGATGATATAACTTTTTTTTTATTTATTTACTTCAGCGATTAAAATATAAGCCGCTAATTTTTATTATTAGTCATATGTATATAGTTTTAGTTATCGTTCGTATTCTTTGCTATACAGTTGAAATGACTTAATTTTAATCGTTTTCTCAAACTTCCAAATAATACTAATAACTATGAAATATAATTTGTTTTATTAAAGTTGTCTTGGAAAGCGGAATCCGCGCTAAATTATCAGCAAAATTTGTAATCTTCTATATTTTAATTATAGTGTTATTCTCTTATAGTCATAGCAAAATATCGTTTTGATTTTCTCGACATCCATCTGTACTATTCTAAATAAAATATAGTTGTTTTTTTTTTTTAATTCCTAGTTATGAAAATATCTTGAATGAGTAATTGTTAATATGTTCAGTTTTAACATTTATGTTTTCCCCTCTCACGGAACATTAATGGATTATATATCCGAAACATAAAATCCGAAACTAAATCAATTGATTTTTATTTTATATCATACTTCAAATTTTATTATTTTTTAACGAATTCAGACGCCAGAGGCTATGAAAAATAATTGTTTTATTAAGTAAATGAATAATAATGTTTTATAAAATGAAAGAATAGGTATATAAAATAAATAAGCTAAATAATTACTTATCATTATAATTAGTACAAATAAATTTTTAAAGAAGTAGATATTTACTATTATTTATGTTTTTGATCCAATTGTTCATAGGATTTATTTTTTACAATTATTTATTTTTTCTTAATAAAAAAAATGTTTTGGCGTACTGCTATGTTATATTACGTTATCTCATGTTTACGTATCATGTTTTATCTTATCTCATTTACATACTTCAAGCTATGTAAATAAGATAAATATTCATTACGCAGTCATTATAAAGTTTTTATTGGTGCAGACGTTTCAACCCAAAAATGTGGCTGATCATCAGGGCATGTTTCGAGCACTGGAGGTATTCAAGTAGTTGATTACTTTCAGTGCTCGAAACATGCCCCGATGATGACCCACGTATTTGGGTTGAAACGTCAGCACCAATAAAGTCTTTATAATGATGAGTCCTGAATATTTATCATTCATGATATATTCGATTTCGTTGATTTTTCTAATTATACTTCGATCGAAACGTCCGCAAACTTGAAAAATATAAATGACTGCTTATAATAATAAAAATAATAATAAGTTTATTTAAATTAATTTACAATTTAAAAAATGTACATACAAATCGGTCATGTTTTGGTTCAACATTTCACACTAAAGATACCTTAAAATTATTAACTTTAGTAATACACCACTTAACGCATGTATTATTTGTTTATAACTATTTCCTTTTATACACCATTGAATTCTTGCCTATCTTTAAGTTAATAAATGATGATGATGTAGTTATATATTATTCAAGATTTAAATGATAATGAGTTTATATATTGCTCAGACACGTTATATTGTCAGGTTTAGCTTTCTCTTTACTCAACAGAAACACAAAGCTTATTTTAAGGAAGAATTTGATATATTTTAATTTTTTCTTTATTGTTTTCTTAATAGTGAACGTACATACTGGTTTATCACTGCAAATAGTTTTAAGTGCCTCGCCATAGTTTTAAGTGTTTTGTATATAGTTCTGTTTGTTTTGTATACAGCAGGTTTACGTTATATTTTCTTTACATTTTTTCAATTGTTTTTATTTTCATTTTGTTATTCTCAAGCGATTTTGCTCCAGAATATAGTTATTATCTATGTCTATGTCTAATATTCTATGTTATTTAACAGTAGAAAAACTTATAAAAAGCCTAAATAAAAAAAAATAAAGAAAGAAACAAGGAAAATAATAATAATTTAAAGAAAATTGCTATAAAAATAAAGTCAACAACAATAATAAAACGAAAACTATATACATTTAAGTAAAGAATATAGTTTATGTTACTTATATAAATAATAATAATAATAATAAGTGGTGTAATATTTTGTGCAGTTTCATTTTGGTCAGTTTATATTCAAGTAAAATATGTCTTATACGTCTGTGTTTGTATCTTCTTAAACTTTAGTTATTGTAATGAAATTTACCAAAGTGTTTGTGAAATTTAAAGATTTTTCGGCCTGGGAATATATGAATTGTTTAACTGCCTGAAATTCCAAATCGTTTCTGCTTATTATGATTATTTGGCACCCTCGTCTGTTTTAGTCTTGAATTAGGAGAATTTTCGATTCATTTTTGACAAACTTAATTCATTTGAATTTGTTTGACATAAATATTTCAGATCTTCTTAAAATTGCATAGAAATTAATTATTCTGTTTCTTGTTTGAATTGTATTCTTTATTAATTAATAAAAAATTAATATTTTTTTTTTTTTATTGTGGTAAATATTATTCCTAATGTTTCGGTAAGTAAGCCGTCGTGTCGCTGGGCGGGGTTGAGTTGGACGAAATAAAGGGACACTTCGATTAACGAGGCGCCGTTTTTTTTTTATCATATTTTTTCAGCTATTTATTATTTTACACAAGACATCCATTAGTAGCTCTTTACATCACAATAAGGAAAGGCTTCTTCCTTCGCGATGTTTTAATAAAATTTAAAAGGAGCAAAATTTCAATTATCCTAAGTGTTTCCCTCCCCTCCCCGGAGAATCCTCTAATTAATTTAAAAGGAGCGTCCCCGGGGCACACGTAGCTGGAGGAAGGATTTAAAGATGGTCCATTTACCAAAGTGTCCTTAGTCCTTTGCCTCCAGCCGAAGCAGAAACTTGCCCTAGGTCAACATTTCCTGACAGTGCAGTTCCCATCTTCAAAGAAACTTTCTGATCTTCTTTCAAGGGGACCATCCCGCTATCTATGGCTCCGTTGAAAGGGAACGTAGTCCAAGTATTGTGTTTCCTCTTATGAAAGGTTCAGTTCACTGTTCAAAGATTTCGTTTAGGAGGGTGGGGGGCTTTCGGTGAGGCGCAAGTTTAATTTTTTTTTTTTTTTTTTTTTTTTTTTTTCTTACCCTCCAAAAAGTTTATTGAAACAATTACATATATAGTATACAATAATACAATATAAACATGTAATAAATTCCTTCCACTGCCCGAGGGCATTTTAAGGATTGGGGATAGCTAAAGGTTACATATGTGGCAGAAGGCCTTGTGACTTTGACATTGAACGGGGAAGGACCGTTCTGCTAATGTTTTATTATTTACAATATATACAAATTAATGAGTTTGGACCGCAGAGACCAGACCACATCCTTCGGCGAGTATGTCCACCAAAGGGAGTTTACCTTGCCACCTCCCAGGTCTGGGTGGTGGTGAGATCTCATTGAACAGTGGGTTTGCACAGGCCTTCAGCCCATCAAAAAATTTGATGTGCCTCCGGCCTATGAACTCAGGTACCGAGGGGAGCTGGAGCTCCTCGCGTATTGTTTGATTCTTAGCCCTTTGTAGGGTGGTGCCACGAACAATTCGCCGAAGGATAGAGTTCTGGAAGCCCTGTAGACTCGTAAGCGTGGATTTATATAGGTATCGCAGGAGAGGGGCCCCGTGGAGCAGTGTTGGTCTTATAACAGCTTTATAAATTTGGAGCTTGAGTCTCAGCGAGAGCTGCGGCGATGTCAGTAGGTGGTAGAGCCGGTGCGACTTCTTTCGTGCCAGCTTGATCCTCTGCCTAACGTGATTGGAGAAGGTCAAATGTCTATCTAGCGTGACGCCGAGGTAGACAATCGAGGTAGAAATTTTATGATAAACTCCTCCAACGGTGAATTGTGTGGGTAGATGCTTCTTTCCCTTCTGAAACGACATGACAATAGCATCAGTCTTCGCAGGATTCACTCTGATACCGATCTCTTCTAGTTCTTCAACAATTGTGGCTGAAGCATTCTGTGCCAGAGTGAGTGCAGTCTCCGCGTTGATGCTGGAAGCATATATGCCAATGTCGTCCGCATAGGCTGCTACCACCGCCTTTGGATGCTTGAGTGCCACCACTGGCGCCGTGAAAACGACGAACAGTATTGGCCCCAACACAGACCCTTGAGGTACTCCGCAGGTGGTATCGACTGGGTTTGAGTAGTCTGTACCAACTCGTACGACGAGAGATCTTCCGCTGGCAAGTTTAATTAATACTTACAACAGTTTTTTTTTTAAGTGTGTTAAATAATTTGTTCGGGGAGGTATATGAGGTTGCTGACAGTAAAAAACATGAATAAGATAATTGTATTTTTTTTTTGTAATTGTGAAATAAAAAGTAAGAATAAAAAACTTTTTTTTCCCCTACGTTTTGGCCAAAGTTTCAGCCCTTCGTCAAGGCTTAGTTCAGGAAATTAGTATTAATTTAGCCTGAAAATATAAAATAATCTGATATCGGTTATTCTCAGAATCACTTTGTTTACAGATACTGCAAGTGTCGGAGTCTTGATGAAAGCCTGAAGAAAAGTCGGCACAAAATAACTTCAAAATTTTATCATATTATGGTCCTATTAGAAAAATACGGAAAATATTGTGGCTAAAAATTATAAAGGACTTAATTCGCACGAATAAGTCTACTTAAAAATACACGACAAAAATCTGTTGTTGTATTTCCAGTTTTTTTTTTTTTTTTGTAGGTGTGTTTCAAAAATCGTTAAGACTGTTACTCAAGTAAGACATTATATTGAAATTTATACTCACTGAATCATTAAACTCTACAGTTATGTATCATGATCCACTGTTTTATAGTTATACATACTTTTGTTAATTATAAATAGATGGAATTGTATCGACTTTTTTTACATATCGAGAATGATAGATGGTCAGGACGCAGTCTATATTTGAGTTTTCTTATTGCCAACATTTCATATAATTGTTCATCATCATCAATCACTTTTACTAATTGTGACTATCATGGAAGGTTTGGATAGAAATTTGAACATAAAAATATAAATTTTGTTGTCTTCAGCTTATTCGATGATCTCTTCTATCTTTCAGTGTTGAGATTTTTGCACAAGGAGTTCCGTCTCTGTTGAGTACTGCTCTCCTGGCTTCCAACCGTCCGATTCCTTTTCCATTAAGGATATTTGTGAGGTTATACTCCCAAGTAATTGTAGACCTTCCTCGCATTTCTCTAGGTCGTTTCCCACTGGCATAGCCTCCATGATTTTCTTCGCTGAACGGCGTTTGTCCATCTCAGACCGAACCATCGAAACTGTCCTTTATCTATTATCTGGTTGAGTTGTTCAGCCTTTGATTGTGATTCGTATCATCGTGTTACGTATCCGATCACTCTTGGTCTTCTTCCTATTTTTTGTTTCAGAAACCGCCTTTCTGTGCTTTGGAGGTGGCTGCTGTAACATTCCTTTAAGGCCCAAAATTTGTTCCATAAGCGAGGATAGAGACGAACTTCGAGCGATAAATGCTTAGTTTTGTTTCTCCTGTTAATTTTCTCTTGCTTAAAAACTTTCTATTAATAGTAGAGAAGATCCTTCGTGAATGGGCAGTCCATGTATTAACTTTGCCTCCCAATTGTCTCCTAACTCTCACTGATCATTACATCCAAGTTCATGAAGGTGGAAACCTGCTCTATCATCTCCTCATTAATGTGAATCCTCAACTTCTTGTTCCTAGATACCAGCATACACTTGGTATTGGAAGTACTAATAACTATAATTAATAACTAACTGGTGCTGCAAACATGATTAGTAATGTTTGCTATTACATTTGTTAAATCTGTTATATACACACACATATATATATATATATATATATATATATATATTATATATATATATATATATATATATATATATATATATATATTATTTATAACTTACTATATACATTTTTATAGCTTAATAACATCTACATATTCCTGTAAAATTGTTTGACTGCGGAAGGTTGGTTGTTACTGTTTCAACATTTTAAAACAAACTACGAGATTAAAAAATACTTCTACCAAAAATAAAATAAAATTTAGAAAATTTTCGACTGTTTATTGAGCTGCGTACATCATTAAAATCAATATAAACCATGTGTTATTTCTTCATAATTTTAATGTCTTATAGATGGAACTTGATTCACTTATATTCGTTACAGGTTTACTTAGTTATATACTTTACAGATTAGGCAAGGGAAAATGATTTACCGGATATACATTAAATAACATAAAATATTCAAGAAGTTTATAGACTGATAAATCTCAAAAGTTACAAAAACGTTTGTATAGATCATAATCCGATGCCATGTCCAAATATTAAGTATGATGCTTATCATTCCTCTTTTTAAATGTTTTATTATTATAAATTATTCATTGTTATATAACCAAAAATAAAAAAATGAAAATCATTTTTACAAAATCGAAAGCTTGCATTTACATTAAATCATAAACAGAAAAAAAAATGCTTTAGAACAACCAAAGAATTGTCAAATTTTCGAGAGTTTAAAAATGTTATGCCGTTGAATCGAAAGCTGTAGAATGTTAGGATAAGTTAGAAATAAAAAGGCAAAAATAATAATAATAATTAATAATATATAATCAATTAATAATTAAATTAATAATAATTTATTTTAACATTTGCCGATGTTTATAGCTGAAGTTCAGGCCTTCATCAGGGCTCTTCGAACAGCCCTGATGAATGCCTGAACTTCAGGTCGAAACGTCGGCAAATGTTAAAATAAATATTATTATTTATTTTTGGCTTTTTATTTCTGACTGATCACCCCAACCATTCTTCTCTTCAAATGCAAAAATAATTATTTGATAAATCGAGTTGCAATAAATCGACACGCGATAGAGCAATCTTAAAATCTATAACATGATAAGGAAGCTTAATATCGAAGAAATTCTGTAAGTTAAAAAAAATTTGATTGCCGTTTTGACTACCATTATAAATGTATGTAATACAGACTCCTTTTTATCAAATTATTAACAACCGCCTGAAACTTCGTAAATAGCTTCATCTCATCTTAAAAATATTTTATTTACGAAAATTCTTGGAATTGGGTCGTTTTCAATGGGGAGGTCGGCAAACTTTGTCTATTTAATTAGATACTAAAAACCCGTTTGCTTTTTACTTGAATCACAAGATAACTTGAACAAAAAGTAAAGAAAAAAGTTAGCCTTAAAAAATATTGAGCCGTTTGGCGTGACCTACATCTCCAAATCGTCAAAATAACGAGGTTAATAGGCTCAACTAACCAATATTTTTGTATTCCGCCTTTTTTTATCGATTTTGTGATCAAATTATCTTGGAAAGCCAATAGGTATTTTCGAGTCTTTAGTATCTAATTAAATAGACAAAGTTTGCCAACCTCCACTTTGAAAATGGCCGAAAAAAATTCCGAGAATTTTCGTAAATAATATATTTGTAAGTTACGATGACATGAAGATTTATGAAGCTTTAGGCGGATTTTAATAATTTGATAAAAAGGGGTCTGTACCATGGACTATTAGTTGAAAGGAAAATGGGTTTAAGTGCTACTCATCATTCTTAAAATAGTCTAAAAAATTTGTCAATGTGATAAAAATTTAACTTAATTTAATTGACGAACTGGGCTTAGTACAAAAAGACATTTCATAACCTTCATTCACTAAAGATTTTGACGATTTTTCTTTCAATAAAATCAGAATATTGTGTACTTTTTGATACTTTGTTTGATATATAAAATCATTTAGTATGATTACTGTATTTGTTATTGATAATTAAGATCGAAATTTACAAAAAGGTTCTTAAAAGTCCAGTCCCACCAAAAATGCAACTAATGAGTTTTTTGCAAAAAATCGACGACATAACTATTTTTTTCCTTACAAATTTCTTATCTTAATAATTTTTCTTTTATATCATTTGTAAATTTCGAGGAGTTATATTGCAAAGCTTTTTTGTTTTTTTTAATGCATCGTTCAACAAGTCAATCTTTTTTACGATGTTAGGTGAGAACGTAAATAACATTGTGTACAGAAACGTGGTTTTAATGAAAATTTAAAGTATACTATAACATTTCCAGAAGAAATTCAGACGTTTATGAAATTGGATCGGCTGGATTTGCTGGAGATGGAGAATAGAAACAGACCACCTGTGCCGGACGGGTAATACTATCTCGTTTTCTCTGCAGGCTACACAATGGCCTACCGTGGATAATTAGACCGTGTTTCGAAGTGGAGCAGGGAAGCACCGTTCTGTGTCTCTTAGCTTATATCCACCAGGTCTCAACCGCTGCAGTGCGCTGGATTTCTTCTTGATTAAAGTTTCGTCATTGGGGCTAATGTGGATATTTAATAAAATATTAATTACTCGTTACTTAATAATTACTGCATATTTTAAGCCCATAAGAGAGGACATATGCTGCTAATAGTAAACCCTTTGGGACGAACAAATCTCAAATAAGCTTTGATTGGTTAAACCAAAAAGTGGACATACTGGACAGTCAAAAATGAGAGTAGGTGGTCATAACTCGTCTGCGAATAGGACATTGCCGCCTCACTTACGGCTGTCTGACGAAGAAAGATTCGGCTACGAAATATCAGGATTGCTAAACAGCACTCAACTAACAGTGAGATACATAATCGAGGATTGTCCGAGATACTAGCTAAAGATGACAAATATCTACAAAACGTTACTAACTTCCCAAATGAATGAGACTTAACAAGAAGATTTTTTTTTTTTTTCAGTTGGCATTACAGATCTTCTAGATGTTTTGCCGCCTTTACCTGCTCCATCTCTGCTCGTTAGCAGGAAAATGGATTTCTTTCCAGTTGTCTGCACGCAGCTCTATTGCATCTTTGTTGATTCTTCTTTTTGGCCTTCCATGTGAGACATTCATTCTCACGTAGATTGATTATTACAAGCTACATACCCCGCCCATTTTAACTTCCATGCCTTCATAACATTGGATATTGATTGACCAGTCTCTGTAAGCAGTGCTTTATTGGTCTTTCTTCTACATGTGTTAATGCTCTGATCCCAGATCGCTCACATTTTAAAAATACACTAAAAAGTTAAATTCACATAAAATCACAGAACATAATTAAGAATTACTTGCCATCGTAAAAAGAGATCGAGGAAAAAATCATTCTGCTATCGTTTATTAGTACCGATATGAATATTTAATCGAATACTTTTATTTAAGCGACTCATCTTTATACTACTTCATCCTTAGCTGATGTCATGTACTAAACCATCTATTACAGCCGGACTCGGATGCTGCCTCGGGAAATAGGAGTTCGGTACCTTACTCAGTGAGATAATCCACATTCTAGTAGCTGTAAAATGTTTAAAAAAACCAATTTCAATCATGTTAAAACGTGCCTAGGCAAGAGATCATAATATAACTAAGGGATAATTTATAATAAAATATAAAAATTTTACAAGCCTTTTAAAAAAAAAAAAAACAGATGATAAGAAGACGAGAAATGGCCTGAATATGGGATAATAAAGTGGATCCTGAAACGTCATAAAAATAAAGAAAATAATTTTGGAGAGTAGACTGTATTTAACTTTATTTCATATACCTAATTAGATTTATCACCTAACTTCTTTTGGACCATATTCCCATAAGAGCGAACCACGGTTTTAAGAACATTTTTGTATGGATTAAACAGTGGTATCTATCTTTGCTTTATGACTCCCAGTGGTATAAATCCGACCATTAATTAACATTTTTTTTACTTATCATTTGGAAAATGTCTGTTTTGGGAACTTTAACATTAATTCGTATTGCTTTGGTAATATCTCGAGCTTTTTGATCTGCACTTTTATTTCCGTGTATGACCACATCTCCTGGTATCCACTGGAATTAAAATGTATTGCTTGATTTGGAAATTAAATTAAGAACTTTCTACAGAATGTAATTTATAATCAGGGTCCTGTGTGCAATTTGTAGGTATTGGCAAACATAAATTGAATCTGTGAGAACGACAATATTACACTTTTTATAGTATAGATTAGCATCTTTTGCAGCCTTAAAACAAGTTTCTGCAATGGAAGATACTGAAATTTGTTGGTATAAAATAAGCCAGATTGATATTTTTTTCAGTAGATAGATATAAATTTTCTATATATTTTTTTTTTTTTTTTTTTTAACTTTTTTCCATTGGCAATGGTATGAAACCATCTGCCTGGAGTTGTCCTAAAAATACATACAATGAAAATAATTAATAATAATAAAATAAATAAAACAATAAATTTTGAAAACAGTAAACAGTCTTATGTTATTTAAAACAATACAAAACAACTTAAACTACCTGATACATATAAACTTTAATTTGTCAAAAAAAAAAAATTAAAATAATTGTTATTACTTAATTTTGCTTTCGTTTACATACAACTAAAGAATTTTATGTGTTATATTGCTGAATCAAAAACATATTTTTTTTTTAATCTTATTTATTGAAAAATATTACAATCTATCTCAAGGACATTTATAATAGTTTTCATAGATCACATTCACACTCTATGTACAGTAAATAAAATAAACTATACAGAAAAATTTTATATATACAATAAATAAGAATAAAATAACCTAAAAATAAATGAATAAAAAGAACACATACATACCTATATACAATAAAAAACATATTTAAGCATGTAAATGATACACATATATAAGCTGCTCCAATCTTTCCTTTTGAGCATGTCTATAATTTCATTGTGGTTTATGATTCTTTTTCTTTTTAAAATATTAATTTTTTTTTTTTTACTAGCAGTAACTTTATAACTATAAATTGTATCATTAAGAGGACGTTGATGTTCTGATTTATATAATTTTCTTTCTTTTTTTTTTTTTTTTTTTATTGAAATTTACAACTGTATAATGGTAAATACGAAATAAGTAACTTGGCATGTACAACATGAAGAGAAACTACCCATTGGTAGCACTCAGATTATATTTCTATATTAAGATCCCTAGGCCATCTTCTTTTCAGACGCCTCGGAGGGTTATCAGGAATAGAAGAGGAAGCAAGATTGGAAACAAGAGGGCTTAAGTTTATTATGGATAAGTATCTAGATTGACCTAAATCGGAAACATATGGTACATTAAGGTCGTAATCGATGATTTCATTTGTGACAAAGTAGGGAGCATTGAGGATTTTACGAAGTATTTTGGATTGGAGGGATTGGGTACGAGAGGAATTTGATGGTTTGGTAGAGACCCACAGCTCGATCCCGTAAGTCCAAATAGGCCTTATTATAGTAATATATATGAGTCTTTTGTAAATAGTTGGAAGTTTAGAGCGTTTATCTAGTAAGTGCTGCAGTAGTCGGTTTCTAGTCGTTTCAGTCTGGTATGGGTGTTCATATAATTTAATTTTCAGTGCATTTTTTTTTTTATTATTGTTAGTGTAAAAATTATATTATATTATATAGGTAATTTATCAGATACAAACATATTTCTGACTGATATTCAGTTCTATAAATAGTTTCTATATTATAACATGCTGCTAATACAAAGGTGAGTGGCATCGTTCCTCTTCCAGAACCAAGCTCTCCGGAATTCCAGTAACTTAATTAGTGAGGATTAACACGATAATTGACTATGTAAATGTCGCCCTTGTTTAGAAAATGCATATGCTAATGAGTCACTCTTCGGGTTCCCTTCCATCCCGGTTTATTTCGATGAAAATTATCTGTTTCATCACTGATATAATATAACTGCCATGTAAACAGGTGGAGAGAGAATTTTCTATTAAATTATATGATTTTCTCTGTAAATACAAGACATTTTTCAGTTCGTGAAAAAGTGAAATTCATCCCGCGTAATAAAGTAATGAAAATGTTTTTAATTTTCTTTACTAATTTTGTGATTATTCAATATATATATAAGTGGAAAGTATTCTTTAGTAAAATAAAACTATTTAAAAATTATCTAAAATTTCTAGAACGATTTTTTTTCTCACAGATCTTAATTCCCACCTGTCATGAATAAGCAGATGAGTTGTAGTGAATTTAAAAAAATAGATTTTATGCATGAGGAAGGATAGTACCCATCAGAATCTATTCCTGGCCTTTGTGTTCTTCCTTAATGCATGAAAGGATATCTCATCCAGCTCTTTTTCAGTCGTCTCCTGATGGACATTTTTTTTTTATTGTATACAAGCCTTTAGCTAGATGCCATCAGCCAAAATTATAAATATTATTTAGCATCATTAACTATTGTTCTTACATAATACAATATCACAAAACAATAACAATAATAATAATAATAATATTATTAAATTATTACGATTATTAACTATTGTTTAGCACCATATTTAATATTATTAACTAACTTTAATTTTTAGAATTTTACTCTCTGAACTCTAGTGTTCTTAACTGAGACAGATTGTAATATTTCTCTATAAAAAAGTTTTTTTAATAATATCTATGGATTTTACAAAGTGAGATAACGGTTCTAGAACAAAATTAGGGCTTGTTAATATGTCAATATAACATAATTTGTAATTAATTATTAGAGTTTTAATTTTATTGATGAATTTATATTTTTCTGCCACATATTAATACATTACATTATTATAAGTTTCTGGTCGTCCTTAACTTCACATAATTCGCAATAATCGCATTTCTTTTAATCATTTGTATGTAGAATATGTATATCATCATATGTATATAGCATGATTAATTCTTAATTTGCACATTGTTCTAATCCAAGTTCTTGGAGCTTTGCTATTAGCAAACCAGCGTTTCGTTGTTACCAGTGGGCAGTGAGATTTATATAACATCCCTTTTTTCTTTTTAACATCCTTCCACATCTATGGGCAATAGTAATAGTGACAGAAAAGTATCTCATTCACACTATGTACAATAAATAATAGTACTATAAGTAGCAGGATATAAACTAAAAGAAACTAAACCAATCAAAATAACTACTTAAATAAAATGTTTTGTTTCATTTCCTATTTCCTCTTTTAATGTTTAAACTACAGCTCACCAAAGATATTTTATTTTATGTTTTTATATGTGAAATATTTAATGTTTTTTATCTTATTATGTATATAAAAGATCCTATTATTCATATTATTCATATGCTCTATATAATAGTATAATTATATTTATATTTCATCCTCTTCTTTATTATCGATAATTAAATAAGATAAATAGTAATAGTAAAAGAAATCGATTTAAGAACTAGATTTTTTTCTAGAAGTAAGACTAGAGGTACGGTCTGGTCCCTCTTCTAACGGGAAATTTTTCATGAGCCCACAAATCCTTGAAATATATGGCCATATTTTAGAAGAATATGGTCACAGGAGAAAATATAGGTTTGTTTGTATCTAGTTTAGTAGTAGGACAGAAAACAGCCATTCTACTAGATACGTTTTTGGAACTATTATTATTCATTCCTGATTTTTTTTTTTTTACGATTATAAATCATATTATTAAATTAATTATATTATAATAAGATTTGTTGTTATTTTATTTACGAAAACTCTTGGAATCGGGGCGTTTTCAAACTGGGGAGGGGCAAACTTTGTCAATTTAATTATGTACTAAAAACTCGTAAATACACATTTGCTTTAAAGTTTGATCGTAAGATAATTTGATCAAAAAATAAATAAAAAAGGTGATCTACAAAAATATTGGGCCATTTGTCCTATTCAAGCTCGTTACTTTGAAATTTTGGGGGTGTAGGTCACGCTAAACGGCTAAATATTTTTGAAGGCCGCCTTTTTTTCGATTTTGTGATCAAATTATCTTACGATTAGAGTAGAAATCGAATGTGTATTTAGGAATTTTCAGTACCTAATTAAATAGAAAATGTTTGCCTTCTTATAGATTGAAAACGCCCCATTTCCAAGAGTTTTCGTCAATAAAATAGTTGTAGGTTACGATGAGATGAAACTATTTACAAAGTTTCAAGGCGGATGTTAATAATTAGATAAAAAGGGGTCTTTACCACGGTCTGATATCTCTTTTGAAAACCTCTTTATGCAATAATACAGGTCTATTTATTTCTTAAAATCACAATTTTACCTTTTATTCAATTGCTTTGTATCTTATTTAGGTCAAACAAATACCTATGTGGGCCTGCAATATACCTTACTAATTACCTATTATTCAAGTTATACATAAACCATTGTGTCGCATATCTTAGTTTATCGGAAAACTTTTATTTGAAAATCAGAGTAGGATAATTCAGTGTCATTTAGAATAAGAAGATAACAAAATAAAAAAAAATAAATTGCTTTGGTGCTATATTTTTATAGTACTCACTTTTCTTCGATCTTAAATCAAAGTTTCACAAGCCTCCACTATCTTTTAGTAATAACCCTGTCAAATAGGTACCTAACCTTCAATTCAATATCTGCAATGACTATCATCTTAATTCAAGATAGATGTGGCAAGTTGATTTCAACTATAAAAGGATACGACTTTGATATTTAATAAAACAATACTATCATTAGGTAGTATCATATAACTTATGTCATATTTACTAAGATAAATCTAATGCTCGATTAATCTTAAATACATTTCTCTATATTTATATAATTTTTTTATTTGGTTTATAAGTTCTTATTGCTCATCAAGTTCCGTTATATGTGGTCCACCTCTGGGCAATAACTAGGTACTTAGCAGATTGTGTTGCTTTATGATAGACAGTAAACCAAGATAAACTTTCTGCGATGACTTTTATTGCAAAAAGTAAATTGTTATGACTTTTATAGCAGGGTTATTAAGTCTTGCTGAATCAACATTTTGTAGAGCAATAATCATTTCAGTAGATAAAACTGCTTTAGCAATAGTTGCAGTAATTCGTCCTAGATAACTTACTATTACATGGAACTAAAATAAAAACTTTTCGAATAAGCCATTCTGAAGTAAAAAAGCGTTTAAAAACATCTTGCTATTCATTACTATCGCATTAACCTTACATATTCTAAAAATAATTTATCGTTAGGTTTTTTTATATATTTTAAAGAATTTAATTTCGAGTCCATAATTTAATGAATCTGTTTATATACAAGGACCGGTAAATCAAATTACGGGTATGCCAAAGGAAAATAAATTTTTAAAAAATTGTATGTTCTTATCCGATTTTTATTTGTTTAAATTTTTAATAACATACACTCCATAATAACTAGCATCAATCTTTTAGTTCATGGTACAGGCATCTTTTTATCAAAATATTAACATCCCGAAGAAACTTCGTAAATAGCTTCATATCATCGTAACCTACAAATATTTTATTTACGAAAATTCTCGGAATTGGGTCGTTGTCAATCTGAGGGTCGGCAAACTTTTTTCATTTAATTAGGTAGAAAAAACTCGTAAATACCCATTTCCTTTCAACGTGAATCGAAAGATAAGTTGAGCACAAAATAAAGAAAAAGGTGAGCTTCAAAAATATTGAGCCGTTTGGCCTATATAACCTCTTTATTTTGATAATTTGGTGGTGTAGGTTACGTCAAATGGCTTAATATTCTTGAAGTCCACCTTTTTTCTCGACTTTGTGCTCATGTTGTCTTATGATTCAAGTTACCCAGACAAATGGGTATTTACGAGTTTTCAGTACTTAATTAAATGGAGAAAGTTTGCTCACCTCCAGATTGAAAACGCCCCAATTCCGAGAATTTTCGTAAATAAAATATTTGTATATTACGATGAGATAAAGTTATTTATGAAGTTTCAGCCGAATGTTAATAATTTGAAAAAAAGGGGTCTGTACCACGGAATATTTGTATTATTACTCCCAGTAGGAAGAAAACTATTCTGCTAGTAAATTGCATCAGTGAGTATTCTAGAACACATATATCTAATGTTATATGTTATGTGGCATATGTTATAAAAAAAAAATGTTTTTCTCTAAGCTATAGAGTGCTTAAAATGTATACGTTACCTACATTTTTTAAGTTCATTTTTTATTTATTTTTGCTATTTTACTTTGTCGTATTCTGTTCTCATTTTTATTTATCCTATTGCTATTATTTAATTTTTTTACATTTTCTGTAAGTATGGCGTGATTCTGCCTTTCATCATTCATTTCATCAACTTCTTTGAGCGAGACAGAATGTAATATTATACTATCAAAATTATTTTTACCAACTATAAACATCTTTATAAATATACATTAACCATCTGTTTTACCTTTGTAATTAATATAGGTATGAATGTGTTTAGAAGTCTTTATTTTATTTTGTCTGTTTATATTTTATTTACTTTTTTTTATCAGTATTATTTAGTTACCTTTTATATTTATACTTATTTATCCATTATTTGTATATATTGTATAAGTGAGAACATCTAGCCTTAATATTTATTGCCCTCCAGCAGTGGCTGATTGTATTATTATTCAATAAATTAAAAAAAAGAAAAACTTTAAGTATTAAAACGTTTTTAAATTTTTAGTCAGTACGACCGACCAATGTGAAATATGGTTTAATAATTTTAATATATATTATTTCCTTGATTGCATAATAACAATATTTAAGCTGATCTAATATTTGTAAAAGTATTCACAAGTATCAGATCAGCTTAAACATTGTTATTATGCAATCAAGGAAATAATATATATTAAAATTATTAAACCAAATATATATAAATAGATGATAAATAGTCAGGACGCATTCATTTTTAAATAAATAAATAAATGAAAAATGACTGCTGCCTAACTATATATCCCCTATGATATGTAGAACAGTCGACTACTTCCTTCAATAAATATATATATATATATATATATATATATATATATATATATATGTGTGTGTGTGTGTGTGTGTGTGTGCATGTTGTAACTATGAATATATCATTAGTTTTGTCCAATCGTAACGGATTTTCTATAATATATTTATCGCTATTGTTAGAGCAAAGGTCAATGCAAACATTTTCTATGTCATCATATTTCATAGAATATCATATCATATTTGTGTTAAATATGCCATTTTTTAGTTTACAATTGCGACAAATAGTGCTTAGTGCAACTGCTACTACGCAAAACAGCAAAGAAAAATAAAATATTAAATTATACTTGTAAATCATAAAGGAATGACCAGTTTTTTTTTTAAATATTTATTGAAAGATATTACAATCTGTTAAAAATAAGGACATTTATAATAGTTTTCACCACATTCTATTAATAATAAATAAAAAATAGATAATACAGAAAAACAATAATACTTAAAGTAAATATATAAAAACTAAACTAAACTAATAAAAATAACTACCCGCATACACAGATGCTTCTATACAATATCTAATAAAAAATAAATAAAAAATCGTTCACTCAAGATCTCCGAGTTAAGCGTTTCTCCCCACTCGTGAAAGGAAAGGCAGGACTCTAGAAGATCCCACCTCTAACTCAGCCTCATTACTGGTATTAGGTACCAGTAGAGGCGATCAGGTTTTACGTAAAAAAAAAAAAAATAATAAGTTTTTACATATGATCTTTAGCGCTAACAGTAGCGTTATGTACTTAGCATGCATGAATTAAAAACTTAACTATATGAAATAATCAATGCCTGTTTTTCCTATTTTCTTAATTTAGATTTTTGAAACTCATAATGTAGATTTTTTTTTCATAAAGGAAGAAATAATAAAACATATTCAGCGTTATGCCTCAAGATTTAAAGGAATGAATAAAGCAATTTCATAACGGCTCCGATTTCATAAGCGCTAAGAATGAATGTTAATCAGAATTTCAAATCCCACTGAGCAGGATGCGGTAGCTAACCATTTGGGTCCGTAGGGGATATGGTCTCCCAAATGAGAATCAACATCTCCGCCCTCAGGACACCATTGCAACAGATCATGCGGAGTTGGAATCTGGAGCATTTGCCTCTTGCACTAAGAAGATTTGAACCTCATCATTGCTTTACCTTCATTGCATTATAACAAAATATAATAAGAGATTTATGGGTAATAAATAGTCAATACGCAGCCATTTTTAAGGTTTTCATTAGGCCAACCCAAACATGTGGGTCATCATCAGAGCTGAAATATTGTTTAATACAAACAGAGATATAATACTACAAGATAGACAATGGTTAATAATGAAAATATAGAGATTGGTGATACTTGAATTTGTCTATTTCATGTATTACCAATCACTATTTTTTTTTATCATTATCCACTATCTGTCTTATAATATTACATCTCTGATTGTATAAAACATTTTTTCAGCCCTGATGATGATCCACATGTTTGGTTTAAATCTTCGGCACTAGTGAAAACAATAAATAACAATAAAATAACTATGTCGTGACTATTTATCACGCATTATATTTAGAACGGTCGACTGACTTCCTCCAATAATAAGAGATTTAATTTTTATTGGCTTTCCATAAAACCATAAGCTTTACCATTTGCACATAAAAAGGAAATTCATCGTAGAACGCACAGTTGGACAATGATAGGAAAAAGTTATTTAAATAACTGAAGACATTTATTAAGGTAAAAAAGTCATTTATTGTAAGTTATTGACAAAAAAAAGGATAAATGAAAAGATATTGATGAAAAGATATCTGAAAACATATTTACAGAATTAACGCAATGTACAAGCAAAAGAAATAAAATAAAAGGAAAAACAGAATTTACACATAATTACTAAATAGAATTAAAGATAAATAGGAAGATATTTAACATAATAAAGACAATAAAAATAACAAAAAAGATACTTATTCTTTATACAATAGTATGGCATGTCACATATAAACATCAAGAAACAATAGTCAAGATATAAGATATAAGAGCACCTACACATTCTAAAATAGGAATTAATAATTAGTAACAGGAAACAAAAGAGAGAAGAGTTCTATTTTTTTTTCAATGCTTCCTTAATCTCGGTTACAAGTTTAAAATAAATATATCACTTATGAATATAAGCATATGTTTTTTTTTTCAGGAAATCATAACCCTTATTACATCATCGCTTTACTCATCTGACATTAACCACGTTTAGCACTTCATTAGTTATATTCGACTTATCTTAAAGTTTTCATATTTGTATTAATTCTACAAACTAAGATTCATGTCATAAAAGATTTTACTTTGTATTTAATAAAATGATTTTCAATTAATTAATTAATGCCTGGCAGTCCTTAACCCTCCATTGCTTAAAGTTGACGTATTAATTGACGTAAATTATATTTTATTAAATGCAAAATATAATGTTTTATGACATGAATTGCAGTTTATAGTTTGGACTGTTAAGGAGAGATAAAATTTAATAAGGTAAAAAATGTGAAAACTTGACGTTAGTTTGATAATAAGCCAATTGGGCTCAAAATGTTTTTAATGTCAGATGAATAAAGGAATGAGGTTATAAGGATGATTATTTCCTGTATTTTTTTATATAATATTATCAGTAATTGCCCTTGAAAAATATTACTGTGATAGTAACTAAAAATGTATTGTAAATATCCCTACTGTTAGTGAAAAAGCTTGTATGATAAAATCGACTGTTTTATAGGAGAACATTAAATACTGATTATTTCTTCATGATTTTTAGAAAACTTCGTATTTTATTTCCTTCTGCTATTCTCCATTATAGCAGTCTAATTATAGCATATGCAAACTACAAAATGTCACTTTTAACACAAATATAATAAAAATGGAAAACTTTTTTCTCTAACAGTAGCGATATTGGTTCTTGAATATTATGCATAGTTCGGAATATTAATGATAATGCTATAATTTTTAAGATTAACCTGATTTACAAAAAAATATTCCGTCTTCCTGCGGTTTATATTTGTATTTTTCTTGTAGGTTTAGTACTTATGATGTTAATCCATACATATCTTGAGCGTATTAAACAGTATTTGATTTCTGTGTGCTAAGGGATTTGTATAAATGCAGTGTGGGTTAATGTGAAAGAAAACATCATGAATTCATCTATTTCAACTAAGATTTAGATTTTAATAGTAGAATTACATACACAGTTGAGGATTTTCAATTAGACAGCAAGTTTTTTGGAGAAGAAACATATATCTATATTTTTTGTAATAATCATTTTTTGCAAACAAATTTAAGTTCGTGATTTTAAAACGGTGACAGTTTGATTTTCGATCCCATGCTCATAAAATCTTTTTTATTTCACATGAATTTCTCTATAATTATCCGTTAATTTTTTCCCTGAAAATATTTATTCCTTCCCGCTTGACTTCATTTGTTGGTTCGTATCTCTCGATTTGTTTAACGTATTTAATACATTTAAATTTAAAAAGTGTTCACTAAATACTTTATTCGAACCTTTGTATTTTAAATTAATATATTTCCTATATAAGTACATGATAAGGTCTGATGTCCTTATTAAATGGCAGTACCAATAACCTAAACCGGTATCTTAATATCGTAAACATGATGCCTTGCTATAATATAAAAACTCATACAAAATCAATAAGTAAGCGGGTTCATATTACAATTGGAGACGACATATTCAGAAGCTCTGCAATTACTCATTGTTCAATAAATGTGTATACAATATAAGTATACGATTTGGCTGAAATTGTTCAAATAAATTATTTAAATTTAGTTCATTGTTATCCGTATAAGAATTTTCCGAATATTTTAGTACAATGTGGAGAGCAACATCTCTTTTACATGCTGAAATTATTCAAAATTAATTCGGCAAATATATATAAATTTATTAACACGATTTGCGCTTTATCGTAAAATCCTTGAAAATCTGTAATTAACATCATTATTCAAAAAATATTCAATAGCTATTAATTTTAAATTTGTTATGGCTGTACGTGTCAGCCCCGTGTATGGAATAATAAAAGAGATGAAAAATGAATAAAGGTCAAAATAAATATTCTTCATGCGCTCCCAACTTTATAACTGCCGTTTGATAAACTCCCTGCTTTATCTATATAGATAATTTTATATATATATAAAAGGCCCCGCTCCTGCAGTTTTTGTTTGGGCATTTGCTGATTTAGTTTTTGGAAGTACTTTTATTTTCTCTTTTTAGAATGAAAAGAAATTAATAAACAACTGATAAATTTACTCACATATTGACATTGATTGATTTCATAAATCTAATCTTATATAGGCAGTCAATTTCTGAAGTCCAGAATATCATAATCACCAGTAATCGTATTTATATATTCGTATAAAACTCATTTATTTATTGAGTTAATTTGTTAATAACGTAGTGAATTTGGTAGAGATACGTGTTCAATTTATTTGTTCTATACATTAGAGACTAAAGCATTAAATTGAAACAAATAGTTATTTATAATTTGGAACAAAAACATTGAATGTAAAACATTATATGAGTGTTTCATTTAACAGAATTACTAACTCCAATTTCAATATTTTTATTACTAATTTTAGTGGTCAATAATTAAGGGTATAAAATGCAATGATAAAACCAGTTTTAATATATGGCTGTAAGACCTAAACACTGGCCAGTATCCTATAAAAAATTATTGTAAGATTTAAGAGGAAAATTCCCCGCACAATAACCAGAGGTATCTGTGATCAGAGTACTAACACGTGAAGAAGAAAGACCAATAAAGAACTACATACTAAAACTGGTCAATCAGTATCTCACGATATGAAGGCTCGGAGATAAGGATAGGTGGGGCATCTAGCTCGAAGGAATCGATATGGAAGCCTCTACGTTACAATGAATGCCTCGATAAAAGGCAAAACACCAAGTGGAAGACCTAAATCAGACGGATAGATAGAATTAACAAATATGGAATAGAGTTACGTGCTGATAACTGGAAAGAAATAGCTCAAGATAGGCTTGTTAAGGTAGCAAAAGATCTACATGTTCTGCAATGCCACCAGAAAAAAAAAATTAATGATATTTCTAGTGAACAATTTATACATTTATTCATAGTTCTATATTTTAAAATTCTATTCACCTACGATAGAATCAACTTACACACACTCTGTACATATATTATAAATTTTCCAGGTAGAAATATTACTAAAATGACTTTACACAAAAAAGTTGAAATTTGAGTTGTCATTCTGTCAAATGAATGGCTCATATTAAGACTAATTTTTTATTTGATATTTTGAATTATCTTTTTGAGCGAAACAACGTAGGTATTCATTGCTTTATTACTGGAACATTTGATTTCTTTGTTCAGTGAAATGTTTTAGTAACCATTTTATTTGATTTGTCTCTGTGGGCACTACAGACTTGTTTCCTGCAAGCAGATTTAAAAATAAATAATGGTTACAAAAATACTTTACTGAACAACTGAATCAAACGTTCCAGTAATGAAGTTCATTATTATCAACTATCATCAACCGTGTCTCAGAAAGATATCTTAAAATATTAAAGACAAAATTTGTCTAGCCGACGCGTGTGCAAAACAAGCGTTAAACCACTAGGCCACCTTCACCTTCAGCATCTTTGTTGATAATATCGTTTTCGGCTACCAATTGGTCTCTTGATAATTAATTTATTATTATTTAAAAGCGCCCTTATGGACTGCTCCGTGCTACACGTCCCTCTTGGCCATCTTGATCTTCTTGCCTTCATATCAAGAGATTTTTATTGACCAGTTTCTGTAAACAGTTTTTATTAGTCTTTCTTCCCCAACCGTTTGTACTCTGATCCCAGATTACTTCCGTGATTTTCATCTAAAATCTTTTAAGGATGTTCGTTACCGTCCAGGTCCCGCAATCATATATCACAAATGGTTTCATCTTAGCATTGTATACTCTCAATTTCTAAAGATTTCTAGAGATTTTCCAGGATTTAATTGGCTTTTAAAGAGAGAAGGAAGCTAGTTATACACTGGTATATTTCTGATCATAGTCGTTTATTCGGAACGATTTCTCTTCTAAGCAGATCCTGTTGTTGGAATAGATTTCCCCGCTCATTATGATAAAACGATTTTTCTATTTTTTTTTTTTTTTATTGTTCTTCCTTACTTCGGCTTATAGACTATACAGGATTTTCCCGGGCAGGGAGAGAAGAACAGAGAATTTAAAATTCCCTCCGACACTTTAATCTCATAACTTCGGTTATCTGGTTGTCGGGAACTCACGGAGCTGCGCACACGCGTTGGCCCATTCGACCACCCCGCCCCCCGAATAAAGTGATAATGAACTGTTTCTTGCTCGACGAACAACTATTGCACAAGGAAGGAATTGATTTGGTCGAAATCATGCTCAATCGCCAATTTTTCTCCCTCAATTAATTGATTGATCTTTTCAGTTGACAGAATGATATTTCTAGTTGGAGAATTTTTAATATTTTTACAGACAGTAAATAAATTGATTCGAAAGTAGGTGTTTACAGTCTTGAAATATATAACTGTGAATAAATGCATAAACTTTACCACAAGAAATATCACTAAAATTAATAATAAAAATAATGAATTTGGAGTTAGTCATTCTGTCAACTGAAAGGTTCAATTAATAAAGAGTAGCCAAATTATAGAGGCTTAGTGTGCCCCTAGAGTTAAACCAGGACTGATGAAACAATCCTCGTACTCAAACCCGAGATATTGAGTTTTGGAAGTCCGTACCGTACCCACTGAGCTACTCTGCTCGCATATATATATATTCAAATACCCGTCCAAATAGTTGAATATGAGTTTGATTTTTTTCTTTTGAAAAATATCTATTTATTGAATTAAAATATTGTAAATATTAAAGAATTTTAATTACATTATCAAGGGCAAAAATTATTTACAGATCTTTAGGACTGAGAGTGTGATGGAATACAAATCATTTCATCGACTTATTAGATATTAAAAAGCTCCTCGAGTTCAGTAGTAGACACTCGCAGCCCGTTGTCTATTCATGTATATCCTTACGAAGACGTAGAAGAACGTGCTAAGTATGAGGAGGGTGCCGAAGATGATGAGGTGGTGGTTGACGGGTACCTTCCTCTCATCCACGACCAGCAGCCGAACTACCCCCGCCAGGGAGTCGCCCTGCCAGCAACTGTACAGCTTCTCATCGTCCGGCTGGATCGAATTAAACACCAGCTGCTGCTTAGCGTTCACTGTCACTCGTCCTGTAATGTTTAAGTAAAGAATGTATCATAAGTGACACAAGAATAAGAAGTTCTTGGGGTACTTTTTATTATTGTAACAGTGGATAATAAAGCACTTAAAAAATTTGTAATCTCTTTGACCAGTCAATGGAGTTTCTTACAGTAGGCTGAAAATGAAGAGAACTTACCCAATGACTTGGACTTTGCAATCCAGGGAGCTAACTTTGCCTTCCTGCCGATACCCCAGCGGTAGGGAAGGTCGCAGAGGTTGTGTCCAGGACATGAAAGAGAGAGCGGACTACCCAGCTGCGCGTAGACTGTCAATCGGCCTGGTAGTGGTGGCAGTGGGGGTGGACCCTGTTGGGTTGAGAACAGACCTGCAGAGCAAACATAGGACAGAAAATAGAAAATAAAGGGATACTGTTTTAAAAATTGAAAGAATAATTGTAAATTAAATGTTATGACCATTTACAAAAAATGCCGAAGGAGCTATAGCCAAAATTAATCTTATTACATCAACCAACAGGAAGGTAAAAAAGAAGATAACCTAGGAGGAATTGGTTAAAGGATGTAGATAAAAGCATGGACGCCTGAAATCTTCATGAAGTAGATTGACAAGAAGCTGTTAGGACTTTTAAATAAAATACTGTAATAAAAAAAAATAGTGGTAATTTATATTTTAATAAATAATAGCATATGCAATGATTAATCGATTATTTTTGCTTCATTTGAATATATAGCTTGGATTTGTGGTCATCTATCTTACAATTTGTGTTAACTTTATTTCAAATAACATATATTTTAACTTTTCTGCAATTAACAATCTTCAGCAGCCACTACTTTTTTTTTTTTTTTTTTAATAAATCATATTCATTATTTACTAAAATTTTCTTGATTTTGTTATATTTATTTGCCCAAAGACATTTATTTGCCACATTTTAAAACCATGACTAAAAAAAAATGAAATAATATTATCATTAGTCGCCTTGCCAAATATAAAAAAAAAAAGTAAAAGAATAATTTAGATTGAATACAACATTTTTTAAAACTATGAAGAATAGTTTGTGTTATTTTTTGAAGACAAAAACTTTCTCTTTTGTAAAGTAATGCATAAAGTATTCTGCGATACTGAAGTACAACTAATGACGAAGGAATTTTAACTTGTAAAAAGTTGTACAGCCTTAACATTTTTTTTATTATTATTTTTACTTTTAAAAAATTTAAAATAAATATACTTATTTATTTTTACTTTTTTTTTTTTTTAATCATCTCCCCAACCATTCTTTTCTTCAATCATCTATTGCAATTAACCATTAATCCGCAATTCATTTATAATAAACGTATAAGCGAAAATTGTAAACTGAAAAAAAAAAAATTATTGCACATGAAACTTTCTGTAAGGTTATGCGTCATATATTTTCAAATCATTACTAATACTTTTTTAATGACATTAGATTAATAACATTAATGATTTTTATAAGTCAAAATTTTTTTAAGTAGTTTTTAGGTTTTTTTAGTTATCGTATGTTGTATCAATGTTGAAATACATTATTGCTATTGTGGTCTCACCGAAAATGTTGTTTTTTTTCTGTGCTTGTTTCTTGGAAAAAAAAAAAGGGCGAACAAAGAATTTATATTGAAACCACAATTTCCTATTTTATTAGTCACCAAAAAACAAAAAACAAACCAATTCTGCACTAAGTTCATTGGTTATATGAATTCTCGTATATTGTAAGTCGTTAAACAAAAAAAAAAATTAATCAAACCAAAAGAAAAAAAAAAAAAGAAATAGTAATATATAGGTGCGTTTGAATATATATTAGAAAAAAGTTTTGATCATGTTTGATTGTAATTTAAATATGAAATTATCCAAAATTAAGCCAATTGATGATTGTTGCTTGTTTTAGATTAGGAAAAATTGTGTCAGCACCTAACAAAGTCGAGTAAATTTGTATTTCAGAATAAATTTCCATTCATTTTTTATTCAAACTTTATTTAAAGTATATTTTCGTATTTTTAATAATCTATATATCATCTTAAAAATCAAATATTTCATTGATTGTACCCATTTTTCTTTAATTAGGCCGATGGCGTATTATTTTATTACACACACACACACATATATATATATATATATATATATATATATATATATATATATATATGATAAATATAAAGATGATTATACTACACAGGATAGTAAAATAGTTTCTCTGCAAAAAAAAATCCGTATTTTTAGATTATAGGGACTAGTTAAAGAGACGGAATCAACTTAGCCTCACTTTGGTAAAATTTAACAAGGGCGGGAGGGATGAGGTAAGTTAAATAATATTAGAAGGAAATTTGGTTAGGGCAGGTCGTTAAAAATAATTGCGAAGGGGTCCAGATCGAGACTTAAACTTATTTACCGCGCAATAATTTATTCGGTGCTCATCCGGAATTATTGCCGGAGGATTGAAATTCAAATGAGCGCCGGCGGGAACAATCACCCGGGCGCGGGAACAATGCCCGCCTCGAGACTATCATCTCCCGCGCGCGGGAACAAAAGTAGGCCCGCATTAAATCGGCACCGGTTTCTTTAGGCAGATTCAGAGCGGGCAGGGTTTTCCACGATGGGGGCATTATCTTCTCCCGTGAACATTCTTTTTGGAGGGAGAACTTCGATGACGTTCATCCTTCGAGGGAAATGGAAGTGTGTTTTTATGTAAATGTAAAAAATATATGATTAAGATGGTTCATTATTGAAAATAATAAACCGAATATATGTTTTCTTAATGAATTATGATCTCCGACCCTAGCTCTATGTAAATAAAATGCTGTTGGTCTTATCGAAAAAACCGAAGTAGTTTTTTCTTTCTTTCTTTAAAAATATTCTGTAAAATATGAATTATTTAAAGACCCTTTGATCCAGGACACGAGGCTGTAAATTCTGCATTAGCTCCAAGGAGGGACCGAATAAGATAACTCCCCGTTTTTCCCTCCTTTACCCCTCTCGTGTAAGCACTCACAAAATTGTTTACATAGAGATGTCTCGCCATAACCACAGTTCAATATAAAAAAGAAACACTCAGCAATTTTCCATTTCCCCACCTAAGCAAACTTTTCATAGCGTCACGCTTTGATTCCGATTGGAATGGATCGATGGAACTGGCGATTCCACTTATGAAATGATTCTCCTTGCGAAATTGAATTCAAATAATGTACTATATTTTTATACTTAATATTTTTTCCGTCAAAATAATTATAATTTAACCATACTAATCATAAACAATCGTATTATGTAGTTTTTAATAGAAAATAAATTATAAATAAGTGGAATTTTAATTTATTTCCAATACTTTATTAATATTTATTTTCCCCTCCGGAGCTCAACAATAAATCGTTGAAAATAATTAATCAGCTATAATAGTCTAGATGCTTTCATACTCCTTTTCATATTCATCAGACCAATCGTGGAAGTCGGTTAAGAAATAAACAGCTAACAACGAGCACTAAATGGGTTTTTAGACTAAAGACGTCGTATAAGGTAGCTGAAAGAGTTTAAAACTATGATACACGCTTGATTCGAAAATTTTTGGTACTGGGATTGAAAATAATCGATTTGTTATTGATAATTGGACATGAGATATGTGATAGACATGAGGGTTTTAGGTGATAGTCGAAAATAAAACCTTAATGGTTTTTCCTAATTGTTGAGGATTGTTTAAGAAAATTGGTCGGTCGTTAGAAAGGAGAGGTACAGTGGAAAACCAAAAGTATTGGCTAGTCGTGATGGGTTGGCCGGCCCCCTTAATCACTCTCTCTCTCTCCCTCTCTCTCTATATATATATGTATATATATATGTATATATATATATATATATATATATATATATTATATATATATATATATATATATATATATATATTATATATATATATATATATATATATATATTCACCTTTATTTGTATATATTTCACAGCACTTACTATAATAGACCTTGTGCCAAGATCTGAAAAAGCAGTCATTGGAAAAAGTTTGCATATAAATTACGAAAGTTATTTTAAGTTAAATGAACCCAGCCTGCAATTTCAGAGCCGCTGATTTAAAATTGGCGGTTTTTAAAAAGTATTTTACTTCAGTTACGTGAGGATCGAAACGAGAAATATATTGCTTGAACAGTGGAAATAGTTTTAAATTTTTTATGTATGATTACAAACCAATACTTAAAGCCATAATATCGTTTTACAAAAAATAAGACATATTACTATAAATGGTTCTTCTGTAAATTGAATTCTTTAAGGGAAAAATCTAATAGAACAAACATTTACTGAGTACCAACATTTTTAATGTAGATGAATTACTATATTATCCGATGGCCTGGCAAAATAGTTATGGAGGTACGTGCGATTTTCAATAGTACAAAACTGTAGATGTTTATTTTCCTGAGATATTCTTGTTTAAAGCCACATATATGTAGAATAGATATATTTTTCGCCTCTCTGTTTTGATGAATTTTGAGAAACGAGATTTACAAAACAAATCGATTTTTAAAAATATGTGACGAACCCCAATTCGAGATTTGTAATTGACCTGCGTTAAAAATATTGATGCTCATCCTTATCTTCGGTAACAGTTAATTTTGTCGAGCGTATGCTAAGGCTGCATTTTGTTAATAGTTCTAGAGAATTAAACACAGTTTCAAAACATTCACGGATTTAAGGTTCAATGGGTTCCAGGTCATGTTGGTATTAGGATGAACGAGCTGATATGACAGCAAAACGGTGTTCTGGAAGAGCAAAAACTGCAAAACTTATGAGAAATTTATAGATGGGTTAAAAAACACTTTATTAGTGAATGCCAGGATTGATGGGCCTCGGAGTCAAGTTCGAAAGGTAAAGATTATTTTACCATCCAACCTAATGTCTCTTTACGCCCATGGTTTCCCAACACTTGTGAAGTGTGAACAGAAAAGATATATACAAGATTAAGAATTAACCATGTTCGTACAAATCGCGGCTTGATAGTAATTAAACTTGAAAAAAAAAAGGTAAATGTTCTACATGCAATTCCATCGAGGCCCATTATAGTAAAATTCCACAAATATGATAAATACCGGAATAAATATCACCTGATTCAAAAAATGTAAAAATCATGAAAATATCGCTTTCATTTATGGGCTGACAGATTTAGTTAGGGATACCATTCTACCAAAATTATGGAAGAATCTAAAATGTATTTTAAAAATAAATAATAAAATAAATAAATAATAATAATAATTTACATCAATATCTCTATTATTTTATAATATAACAATAGGGGCAGTATAGGACGTCAATGGACGTCTTGGGCCGACGAATGAAAAACAACCACGGCATTTCTCTGGATTTGAGGTGCAATACTTAAAAATACGTCGGAGCTAATCAATCTAAAAATTGTACTCTTTCGAACAGATAGATGTGAATCATTTACAATTTACCAGTATTTTAAGTTAAAATCCTTATAAACCACCGATAGGATAGTTTGAGTCATTGAAATTCCGTCCACAAGAAAATGTTTACTGAATTAAAAACTTGATAAATATATTCACCGTTGTCTCGGTAAAAATGAAGAGAGTAAACTATATTATAGTTTGTCACGTTGGATGTATTTCACGGAACGATCCTCATAACTTGGAGATATATATAAAAAGGTTATGACTTGAATCTTCAAGAAGCGAAGCTAATTCCTCCTACTTGGACCTTTCCATACAGTGGGTGGTTATAAAGTGGCCTGAGACCGCTAAAAATGTACATATATTTTACATAAGACGCTCTATATAGGACAGCCAATCTCCAGGGTTAAGGATGTCTTCCAGCCAAACCTCTCTATTTACCGCTACGCCCTCTCGGAATAGGCGCTTCCACTCCTTGCCTCTCACAGATAAAAATATCATCCCTCCTTAACAGGAATGGTGTCAGTTCAAGAGGTCTGCATCTTTAGAAATGTATACATTTCCTATCTCGTTTATATTTTTCTAAGGAGGCCCATACTAGGTGAAAAGGGATTATTATTTATACCTTTTTGAATTATTTTTCGGCTATAATTATAATAATAAGGAATATTACCTGCTGAATTGTTGACCCTTTCTAATAATTTTCCAAAAATACTTCTGACCTCGAAAATATCATCGGCACAAGGGACTTTACAAAATGCTATCATCATCTCATTGCTTCGATTTTTCACGTCTGGATTTTCTCGGACAAAGCTACAAAAAAAAAAAATCTAAAATTATATATTTATTTTTATGTATTTATATTTTATGCAATTTCCACCTGCGTGGCTGCGCATCTAGCAAATTTGTTGTGTTTGTATTTTCTTTGTATATTTGCTTGATATAGTTTTTTATTGGTATAGTAGGTCTCTTGGCCATTTTCTTTTTAATATGCTTTGTTCAGGTAAAAGGGAACAGGAGATAGAAAGAACCAGAGGATTGGAGTGATTTTGGGTTGAAGAATGAAATGTAGTGTATTTGTCGTGGATGTAGGATTTTTACTGTTGGGGTTAAGTCGTTATGTATAGTAGTATTTGAAATGTGCCAAGGTGTGTTAACAATATTTCGTAAAATTTTTTATTGTGCTGTTTGTATTTTGTTTATGTGTGTTTGTTTTGCTGAACCCCAAAGTTCTGCTCCATATGTCCATATTGGTCTCAGTAAGATGTTGTAGATCAGTCGCTTGTTTCCTAAGTTAAGTGAAGATTTGTAGTTTAGAAGATGTAAAACTCGGCTATATCGTCTAGTAAGTTCTTGTCTTTTTAATTTCGTATGTATGTTCCAAGTAAGTCTTTTGTCTAAGTAGAGTCCAAGGTACCGTACATAGTTCTTTGAAGGCACTGGATTATTGGCAATCGTTATGGGTGGGCATGAGGCTTTCCTAAGAGAGAAACTAACGTGGGTGGATTTTTGACTGTTAATTTTGATTCTCCAGTTTTCAAACCACTTTTCATGATCATGAAGATGGTTTTGTAGGACAATTGAAGCGATAGTAGGATTTTTGTGTGAAGTTAGAATAGCAGTGTCGTCTGCGAAGCAATAAATGGTGGTATTAGGGTGCTCAGGGATATCAGAAGTGTATATAGAATAGAGGATTGGGCTTAAGACGCTACCTTGTGGTACGCCTTTGTGTTGGGGAAAGAAGGAAGAAACAGAAGAATCTACGGAAGTACAGAAAAATCTATTAAGAAAGTAGGATTGAAGAATTAAAAAATAAGTGGAAGGTAAGTGCGGTTTTAGTTTCTATAATAGGCCCTTGTGCCAGACACTATCAAATGCTTTATCTTTATACATCTTTATCAAATTAAAAGTTATATTTTATTCTTCGAATAGAGAAGCTCCATTTCTTCGGCCCCCTCCCCCCGTTTCATAGCTCAGCCTTCCCTAATTGACCAAATAATTGTTAATTCTATCTCTTTTACGTAGTTCTATCTTTACAGTACTATTCATTTGTGTAAATGAAAAATATCGAGAATAGTTACTGATTACTAAACAGAACCGTAAAAAAAATATTTAAAAATATTAATTTTTTATTTTATTAATAATTACTTAGCTACCACAGTAGTACTTTTCAAGGGAACTCAATGTTCTTATATATGGTGTCTTCAAGGAATATATAAGCCCTTATACTTAAATTTTTTTTATTCTACTTCCAACGACTTTTCGAGCTGACTAACTCATTTTCAAGTCATCTACAAATAATAATTAACAAATATAATTGACAACAATTATCGATCATTATCAATTCAAAAAAAGTGAGAACTTACCAAAAAATGTGTATCTACTAAATAAAAAGTCACTCAAATAAAAAAATCGTTTTACAAAAAACTTACGTAACATTTACAACTTTGAAAGTAATCTTACCCCTAAGTATTATGTCTAATATTATTTCTAAAATATTTTCAATTTTTATTATTATTATTTACACATAAATTTCCAACAATTCATTTATATAACTTTTTTTTTATAATTATATTTTTATGCTTTAAAAATCAGCGGAGCCATCGACGGATGAATACGGTTCATAAAACATTAACAATTGTATCAGATCAATACGATGATTTTTCTTACTACTAAAATTTAATTGATAAAATTTATCCCAAGTTTTATTACTTATTAATTAACTTCATTAGTTATTATACATGGCGTCTTCAAGGAATATATAAGCCTTTACTTAAAAATTTTTTATTCTACTTCTAACGAAGTTTTGAGCTGACTAACTCATTTACAAGTCATCTATAATAATAATTAACAAAGATAATTTACAACAATGATCGCCTATTATTTGTTCATAAAAAGTGAGAACTTACCAAAAAATTTGTATCTACTAAAACGTATTTCTATATTATGTTTTCATTGAACCACCATTTGTAGTACACCAAATACGAAAAATAACCAGATTCCTCATCTCCTTGTTTGCGCATTTATTTTTATTGTCATTCTGCAATAAAAAATTGTTTATGCTATTATTTCAGAACATATACGATTTCTATTATTAATTTCTATTAGGTTTTATTTAAAATGTATGCTCATCTCGTAAAAGGAGACGAGGAGTATAGTTATTTTTGGTATTTAGTGTACTTATGTTCAATGAAATACAAGGTTGTTTTATGAAAACATAATATAGAAATATACTTCAGTAAATAAAATTTTTTTTGTAAGTTCTCACTTTTTATATGACTAGATAATGAGCGATCACTGTTGTAAATAATCTTTGTTAATTATTATTCGTATATGACTTGAAAGTGAGCTAATTAAAGTAAAGGGCTTAGATATTCCTTGAAGAAAACATATATAATAAATAATAAAGTTAATTAAAAAGTAATAAAACTTCGGGTTAATATTTTTTTACGGTTTTATACGAGTCAACCTTTCTGTTTTTATCAATTAAATTTTAGTAGTAAGGAAAATCATTGAAAAAATTGATATGATACAATTATTAATGTTTTATGATCCTTATTCATCCGTTGATTATTAAAGTATAAAAATATATTTATATTGTATAAATAATATTTGTCATAATACTAAGAAGTAATATTAGTTTCATTGACCTTTTATTTTTTTGTTTTCACTCCACTATCCTCTCTCTTTAACAATTAATTTAATATTACTCCTGCTTTCAAATTTAACCAGTTTCATAAAAAATCTATATTCTGTTGATTTGTTTCATAATCATACTTTTGATGGAGGCAAATTTCCAAGATCTTCGATGAATATTTTGTAAATAATTTTTTTAAATCATAAAGAAAAAATCGAATTTTATTAATTCATTCACTTTTGTAATCGTTACATAATATATACGTAACAGTTACATGACTTTTCGCAATAAACATACTTTATGTTTATGATTCTAAATTTATAAATTATATATTAATTTTGTCATATTCACCTATATATGTTATCATTCTTCTCATATCTCATTTTAATTATGTAGTTGCCTGTAACGTAAATTGGAGCTGAAATCGAATTTATAAGACAAAGAAATGTATATAAGATAAAAGTTTGCAATCATTTCAAAAAGTCTGGAAGGTAGGTGGGAACTGGAGGCGTGGCTTGCATCCATCTTGTGACGTACACGATTGCCAAACACGATTAAGCCCTACTTTATTAAGTAAATGAGGTCTAAATGTGCGCTACTTTATTTACTTTAAACGCTACTTTGTAAACCTAATTTTATATAAGCACCTTAAAATATATTTTAAATAAACACATTTAATCACCAGAAAAAATGAAAGATAATCACATGAAAGATATAAGTTAGAAATAATAATTAAAAATAAAAATTATAAGATATTTAACATGAAATTTCTTCACGTTTCTCAACTCTCATGACGTACATCCTTTTCTATCATTGTTAAAGCATAAAAATATAGTTATAACGTATAAATAATATAACTATTATTAATATTACTAATTATTTTTGCAATCATGAATCCGGAAAATTTTGCTTTTTTATTGCTATAACATAATCTTCACCGATAAAAACAAACTGAAAATTATTGCAAGTATCTAATTTATATGCTATCTTGTTAACATCTAAAATGGAACTATTGCGTAAACTAATCTCCTAGGTTTTATCAACACTCAAAAATATATTCATAATCAACAAAAATTATATATAACGTTTAAGAGGTTCGTTCTATATTAGAAATGTTTTACTAGCCTATTTTTTAACAAATAACGGATCCTATCCTTTAAATATTTTATGTATACCTAGGCAGTAGAGGACTCCAACAAGGTAATCCCTCAGCAAATAGTTGGAGGATATCCAAACCCGGGGTGTCTTCAACGATCGACTTGGATACATTCCCCACCTCCCTGAAGGAGACAGTGCAGGCTCCGAACCTATATTTCCTTCCCACCTGGTCGCATCGGGTGCACTTAGTCCAGGGGTTCCAATCTGAAAAAAGTGGTCAGTCTTAAACACGAATTCAATCTGTATCTTACTTTTGAACTAATAATTATTATATTTGACAGGATCGTTAAGTTTACTTTCCAAAATATGGTTTCATTTCTGACCACTTGTGGTTAAAACATACAGAACGCGATACGTCCCTACGTTCAGTGATATCTTCCCTATATCGCTGCTGAAAATCACGCTCTGCTTGGATGATAGTGAATTAGAAAATAACACAACTAAATCGTTAGTTCGCCGCGGGCAGTAATATCATGTCGCTTTCTATCACTAGCGGATCCAGGATTTAATTTTGGAGGGGGGGTGGGCTTCAGCCCGAAAGCCCCCTCTCCCCATAGATCCGCCCGTGAGTTCTGTATACATGAACCTTTGAACTCCTCTCTTAGTCCACAATTTAATGCCCTTACCTGATGGGGAAATGCTACAGGTTGCCTTCCTCATTTCTTTGTTTTTAATTACAAGCATGACTATATGTTACTATTTATATTTTAAAATACATTAGTAATATATGTGATTATAAATATATTTATAATATATACGCTTTTGTTTGTATAGCTAAGTCCTTTCATTATTTTAGACTAAAGCATACCTATCATAACCACTTTTATTTTATTGATAGGTTTTCTTATTCCTCTCTGTTAAGAATTTTTTCAAGTTCTTCGATTTGTTTAGAGTGATTACCCCAGACTTTTTATGTTAAACAGAAGAGAATATTATTCAACCAACTTTTTGTGTATTTTTTTAAAGTATATTCACATTATTGATATACAAGTAAAAACATTTATAGATGGTCTGGGACAGCGGTTTGTTCACACTCACATATTCCTATCCCTTACCACTTACCAAAAATTCAGTAAAATGATGTTCCCATGAGACACAAGGAAGTTGAATAAGGAAGACCTATGTAAACAGTTGTAACATCAATCTCAGTAACATCATATATCAGTAACTAAATACTAGATGTTACTATGTTACTTTTTCAGTTAAAATGTATAATAATATATTTTTGTTATAGCTTACTAAAAAATAAAATAAAATGAAAAGGAAATCAAATAAATAAAAACTATTTTCAATTATTCAAACATTTGATCACGTGACTGAATAAATCACGTACCACTGGTCGTAAGGATTTATGTTTATATTCTAAATATAGCCATTACCTCAACTGGCTTTTAAAATAAGTGACGTGGGTGAGAGAGAAGCACTGGGATATCCTGCGTCTCTGTTTTTCCACGGTTGGGGTGACCACTAGTTAAAATTTCATTTTGTTTACTTTATTTTTTAATTTCATTTTATTATTTGTTTAAGTATTATTATTTAGTTATTCGTTTTTTTTTTTACTATACATGATTTATTTATTTTCTCTATATATATTATGTAAATGAACCCTTTGCTAAATATTACCAATGTCCAATACTGTAACATAGTAAAATATTACTTAGTAAAAAAAAAAAATATATATATATATATATATACTCATATTTTTTAACTTGATTTATAAGGTCTAAATTAATGAAAATTTAAAGCTATTTAAACAGCACTCGAGTAAGGAAAAAAACTTGGAATATTTTCAAGAAAATAATTTCTTATTTCCCCTCCCAACACTAGTTTGGGGAGATGGGTGTTTTTGACAGCTCAATATTGTTTAGTTCCATTATCCTTCTAAATTAAATCTACTCACTTCATCAGGGTGATTTATAGTCTCAGTGTGTTGATGGGGGGGAGGAGGAGGAAGAGGGGGGAGCGTGGAAGGGTTTATATTATATAGAAAAAAAACACAAAGTTCATTGTAAATTTCGCGTTCGTCATAATGTAACAAACCAACGGTCATTTACAATAAAGATTTATGGTTTGTCATCATATGTATACTGAAACATGTTTTTAATTGAGGCCTTATTGTAATCTTCTTAATGTAATAAAACAGCATTCCTCATCATTCTGAAGTTAATTATTAATTATTTCTATATTGAAAAATATTTTTTTAACAACAGAACGCTATTATATTTTCTTTGATGAGTATAAAATGAAACATATACTCTCACCAAAGATCGAGAATCCTCATCACTTGTGAGAATCCTTTCTTAATTAAATAGGTAGTCATATGTATTTTCAATTTTATAAAAATGGTGTCAAAATTTTAAGTTTTGATTTAAAATAAATTCCAATAAGTCCTTTCTAATCATCTTTATCCTTCGTGAGGAAAACCTTCCTTTCCTACAGCATCCTTTAATAACAACCCTCTTACTCCTGTTGAACAAATTTGATACCTAGGAAACAACCTGGACAAACATCTCACTTGGAATCCTCATATAAGACACAAACGATAATAAACTGCTCAATGTTTCCGCTTACTCCAACATTTGCTAGACAAACGCTTTAAGCGTCCAATCAATTATAAAATACTCATATATATGACTACAATAAGGTCTATTTGGACTTACAGGATTGAGCTTTGGGACTCCAATTATTACAATCCAAAAACCTTCGTGAAATCCTTAATGCTCCTTATTTTGCCACAGATAAAATAATCCATAAAGACCTTAATGTTTCCTATCTTTCCGATTTGGCACGATCCAGGTAACTATCTTTCCATAATAAACTTCATAACTATCCGAATTCTCACATTTCTAACCTTGCTTCCTCTTCAATCTCTGGTAACTCTTCGAGACCTTTGAAAAAAAAAAAGTCTGCTAAAAGAAAACTCGTGATCTCCTAAATAAAAACATATATATTTTTAAATATATTAATGTATCAACAAGTGTTAGCGGGGTAGCTCAGTGGTAGGGAACTAAGCTTCCAATGCTCAAGGGACCGAATCCAGGCTCATGGCTGGAAAATTATTTATTTTGTTTCATTGGCAGTGACGCGACCCTGGGCTAGGGAGTCACTCCTGGGGCATACCCAGCCTCTACAATGTGGGTACCCTTAATGAAATAATTGATTAAGATGGAGAACCTGGCGGTTGAGCCTGATCCTGGTCAGATCCACTCTCTACACAACCGTTGGCCTTGAAACGGTGCTTTCCCTAAATATTACTGAACGCAAGACCCTTCATGAGTTGTAGTGTTACAGGTGTTTTGCTTTTTTTTAAGTGCCCGCGTTGTCTCTCTCCCGAGTACCACCGGACCAAGTAAGAAATGTTTTCAATGAACCACTTCAAAACTAGAATATTTTTTAATAATGTAGATTTTTATCATTAACTGCTTAAAGAGCCGCAAGGTACAATTCCGCAGCTACTAATTTCAATATCCGGCGGCCGGAGCGGTGACCCACTTTCCCAGTAGGGGCGTTTCCCGAAGGAGTTTAAGGAGGGAAAAACGAGAGAAAAAAAGGGAAATAAAAGGAAAAGCCACCTTTCTAAAATGGGCATTTTCCCCAGTTGATGGGCGAGGCGAGCTGCAGAGATTCCCAATTTTCCACGAGACTAAAATATGTAAAGCAGCTTACTAGGATGAACCTCCAGAGCTCAGGTTCAAATCCCACTTCACCATGTGCTATTTACTCAACGGGTTAATTTCCGCTAATATAAATAAAGTCGCTATTTATATCGGAAAGTATTTATTGTATGCGAGATTTTGGACATAATAGTATATTTCGATTACCTATGATTCAGTCAATCATAAGGCATCAGATTCAGACGTGGGGTCAGAGTCTTGGTACCTGCACTTACTTATCTACCCTTACCTGGCACTTTGATATAGTTTTGGACCAGCAATCCGCTTAGGGTGTAATAAAGTTAGGGCGTGGCTTATTCGAAGGATCAAAGGAAAGTCCGATCAATTTCAGAATAGGAAAAACTTAAACTGGAAGGCAATTTTCTACTAACGAAAACGTGGAGAAGGTATACTAACGGTACTAAAAATATTTATATATATAAACAAAATGAAACTCAAACTAATCCAGAAAACAATATAAATACAGGCTTACTTTCATACTATATTTACAAAATTCATTTACTCGTCAGGACTCCGGGCCAATCCTTCCATCTCCCAACCCTACTTGTGAGAGGAAAAGCAGGACTCTAGAAGATCTCAGCACATCTCACTCAAACTGGTATTAGCGACCACTATAAAATAATGAAGACACTTAAAATATCAGTAAAATAAAATCAGGTTAGCATCTTCTAGACCATATTTTCATATCTATATATCCATGATGATTAAAATCACTAATTGATTTTTTTTTTTTTACTAAATCTTGATGTTTTGCACTTTCCCCTTGCATACTATTGATATATATATATATATAGCTGAGGTACCCTTGCGGGCTAAGGCGCTTGCAATAGGTAGGTAATCAAAGTTAAGCAACGACGAGCGAGGATGGTTGACCGTCCAAGGAAAGCGACACTGCCCGAGATTCCTCCCTCCTCCGGTTATGTGAGACCCGTCAGTCTACTGGAGGCAACTCGCACCTACCGGACGTAGGATTGATGACCCTACCCCGTAGTTTAAATTGGGAATCAGGATGTGGTCTAGGAGACCACACTCGCAGTCAAAGATCTTCATGATCTGTATCACCAACCGGGAAAAAATAAATAAATAAATATATATATATATATATATATATATATATATATATATATATATATATATATATAAACATGATACCATCAGAGTGGAGATCCGATCCGCCTTAATTATAAGTTCAAATTCCCGTGCCGGGGGATTTTAACTCTGGCCATTCTATAACAATACTAAATTAATAGACAGTTAATGACTGCAAACAAATGCTATTGCGGTTCCCGAAAAGATTTCAGAAGTAGATGTCTCTCGAGGAAGACCGAAGTGCAACTTTATAAGACCCTTACAAGGCCTGTTCTGAACTATATTTTAAGGCCTTGACTCACCACTGAGTTATAGATATAAATGATAAACACCAAGCACTGTAAACTATTAACAATACTTAAATAAATATCCATTGCATGAATATGGTGTATCTTTTTGAAAGCAATTACCTACTTTCATCAACAAAAGTAATTTATTTCGTGTTACCTACCGTTTTATCTACTATTTCCGTGAAGTGAGTATTTACACCAAAAATAATTTTAAGGTAGTAATTATGTTACCTTTAACAGGCGTGGTAGGTATAATTAAAGTGTTCTTTGTGTTCTTGGATCTTCTCAAACCACAATTAGTATCAGATAACGTGGAAAGGCGTTGTATATAATGACATACCCACACATTGAATATATTCGGAAATGTTTCTGAGCTGGAGAGTAATTAGTAGTTTTAATAACGAGAGAATAGATTATTAATTTATTTTAGTCTCATTTAATTTTTTTTTTTTTTTTAGCTGAGCTGAATAGTTTCATAAGAAATCAAGAAGTATAAGGTTATCATGCAAACAAGATGCGTTGTATATTTCAACAAAAAATATTACATCAATTGTTTAAAATATCTCTTGCCCTTCAATACACATTACTTATCTCCACCTTTTATGCTTTTAGTGAATGTTAATTTATTTTTATTTAGCGATATCGCTGGTCAAGAAGAAGATTGTCACATCTAGAAACAAAAAAAAAACAACCTAATTTTTCAAGAGAAACCTCCAAAGATTTATTTTAAAACTTTCTATTGAATTTCTTTTCTAAAAAAATTGTGTTCAAACTTTGTAAATGGTATCTTTATATCTAGTTCTGGCATTCATTGATATATTCCTCAATATATTTTCTTTAAGACATCAGTAAAATTTAAAAATTGTAAATATGACAGTATTTTACCCAAATCATTTTCATTTATTTTCTGAAATGTCACAAATATCACACTATTGTTTGTACGATATCATTATCATTTACTATCTTAAAGTGAACAGAGTCATATTGAGAGATACAACTGTACTGTACAAAATAAAATTAACACCACGGAATCAAACACTGTGATTAGTGTTGCCCAAAATAGGTCTCAGTCTTCCACTTTAAATGACCAAGACCGCCGAACTGTTGCAAAACAAAGATCAAAACGGTAAAAAAAAAAATCCTTTTTGTGAATAAAAATTACTGCAAAATAGTTACTAATACTTGACAATTTTCGTTACTATATGTAAAGAATTGGTATAACCAATATACTCGTCTTGATACAATACAATATAAGACTCATCTTGGTCTCGAATTTGGGCAACACTAATTGTTTTTTTTTAATTTTTGGCAGTCACAAAAAAGTAGATGTTCATTGGACAACAAACCAACTCAAACTGAAATGTGACACTGTTGCATTACCTTCCCTTGCCAATGGTAAATTGTGACTATTGACTAAAGAGCTTTCTATTGTTAGTTGTCGTAGATAAAGATGTAACAGACATGCCCTGATAAACAGTTAATTTAAAAATAATATACTATCAATCCAAAAATCAGAGTTTTTTTGGATGTGACAGTCTTCTTCCGAACAGCGATAAGTTTAGAGGAAGTTTTATTTCAATGATAATTTAAGTTAACCAATGTGAAGCATTGGTGCCAATTTTCGATCCCAGGTCCGAATTGTATGAGTATATAAATTAAAGTGTGCGTCTTTTTTATTCGCTACCGAAAATCACTTTTCAATAAAAACATATAGTTTTTTTATTACTGTTTACATACTGGGTTAATGGCTATTGTCACGTAGTTACAACCTCATTTTCAAACTAAGAAATAAATAGGTACGTGTATTTTCACTGATACCAAATAAAATTGACAACATTGAACGTATTTATTTGAAATTAATGTAAACAATAAAAAGTACTACTAAAAAAAAAAAAAAAAAACCATTTTGGTCATGAAGGATGATTAAAGCACATAATTAGCAGATAATTGGAAAATATTAATTGGTTTTAGTATCTAAATAGGCCAGAACGTACACAATAAGGAACCCTATCGGTAACAGTTAAATACAATTTAATACAAAATCGTGTTTTATTGAAAAGCGATTTGCGATCATGGTTTACTTCCTCTTAAGGAACATAAACTGCTACAAGTCGGGTGAAGTTTTTTTTTTTTGTAATAAGAATTTATGATTGTCTTCTAATTGCACTGTAATTTTTTTTTTTTTTTTGTCGCACTAATATTTTCTTTAACTAAATTGAGTTTTACATAGACATTTGTATATCCGAATCGATATGATATTCTCATTGTCTCACAGAAAGTAAACAATAAGATGTATTATAGTAACAATAAGAAGATTGGATACACGATACAAAAGAAAAGCTACTAGAAAATTTGGGAGACCAATGGAAAGTAAACTGAGCCAAATTATCAGATATAAAAACCGAATGCAACAAATGGGCCACAAGTTCCAAAAACTGTCTTTTTACAAATGGGTACCTTCTCAGATATTTAGAAGCGCCCAACTGCCAAAAGTGTGACATAACACTTAAGTTGTATAAGTAATAAACACTTATTAATAAAGTGTCCCCTATATGAAAAAAGCAAAAAAAAAAAAAAAAAAATTGAAACGAAATATTACAACAGAATATAAAAATTAAGAATCACTGCCAATGATCCTCTAGGGTAGAGGCTGATACAAATTAAAAAAAAAAAGATGTATTCTTATTAAATGAAGACCTTCTCAAAAAAAAAAAAAATACCAATTAAAAAAACAATGAAAATTTTAGGATAAGAAACCATAAAAATGGTGATCCTTTTTTGATTCATTTTATGATGGATCCCTCAAAAAATCGTTAAATATATTTTAAAAAATTGATCAAACACATATTATTCAATCATGGATCAGTGTTTTTAGCCTTAATTATTTTAACGTTATCTCATTGGAGCCGTTCGTTAAAAAAACCATTACATATATTCAATCCAACCACATAATCTTATGCGAAGCTTCGCCATAGTCGAGTTATAAATGGTCAAGGTTTTATCAATTCCTCAAGAAAGGAAAATAGTACACACAAATGTAGATTAGAAGCAGGAGTGATGTATTGTTTCTATTAGGTTTGCAGATTGTAGATGTGGGATGTTCTATCTCTGCTCTACATCTATGTTACGTTTCTTTCTCTGTCGTTATTTTAGCTAGAAAAATTGGTTTTAGAGTATTTCAGACATTGTTCTTGTTCTTTTTTTTGCGTTTAAAAGAAAAAAAAAAGTCTCATAAAACTAATAAAATAAATTTTAATTCAACTAAAAAAATCAAAATAGAAAGAGTTTTAAATGCTTGAGTATTCTGACTGACGAACTCAATTTCTCGTCCTGTAGTGATTCATTAGCAAAATTGGTATTTTATTATTATTGCCCCATCAGTAAAAAAATGTTTTGGAAACTATAAAAAAAACAAGGATGATCTCACGTCAATTGATTTTTATGATCGGGAACTGATCATGGATCATTGTAGTGCTTGTTGACTACAACAATCACATGAGAGACGGATGCGTCTGGAAGTGTATGATGGAAAGCACGATGATAGGCGGAAAAGGATTTATTGTAGAAATTGACGAAAGTTTATTCTTGAAAAAAAAAAACGTAATGTTGGTAGAATGGTAAAAGAGCAGTGGGTATTCGGAGATATATATAAAAAATAAATAACGAAATTCCTAAAACCCACCGAACTTTGTTAGGTGCTTATTTAATAGAATTTACGTGACACCGAAAAATTAGAGCGACTGATCCATTTACCTCAATTACAAAAGATATGGCTCTTTTCTACTTTAAGCCCACCAGTTAATGTTTAAAGCGTTTTTGCATTTGGATTACAATACATCAGAAACTAAAAATTCGATCTGCATAGTTTAAGCAAGAGAATCGTTCAAAATTATATCTTTTGTGTAATGAGCTGTTACTCAAAATAGTATCTTAACATGACGCCGTGTTAGAGAGGCAAAAAGGGAAAAATAGACCGAGTTTGGTAGAACATATAGATTAAAATATCTCAGGAACTACAATCTGACCTTAATACTCTAAGCGAGATAAATGTTCAGTGTTCTTTGTAATAAGCTATTAATCGAAATTGCATCTTAAGGCGACGCCCTGTTAAAGAGGCGAAAAGGTAAAATTGTTGTCGAAAACCAACTCAAAGAGTTTTTATTGAACATATGGATTAAAATATCTCAGACACTAAAAGTCGAACCCACATACTGTCATTCTCTTTGTAGTGGCTATTATTCAAAATAGCCTTAACGTGACACTGTGTTAGAGAGCCAAAAAGGGAAAATTGTTGTTGAAAATCTACTTATAACGAGTTTTATTGGATTTGGATTAAAATAGCTCAAAAACTAAAAGTTTAACGTGCATACTGTAAGCAAAGGAAATGCGCAGCATTTTATTCTCTTAGTAATGAGCCATAATTCATAATTTTGTCTTAACGTGACACCGTATTAGTGAGACAGAAAGGGAAAAGTACTGTCGAAAACCAACAAATAACGGATTTATTGAAGATATGGATTAAAATACATCAAAAACTAAAATTTGGACCTGCATAATGTAAGGAAGGCAAATGTTAGGCACTTCATCCGCTTTGTTGAGCTATTATTCAAAATTTTGTCTTAACGCGACACCGTGTTAGAGAGGCGAAAAGGGGAAAATATGGCGTCACTCGTGTGCTTAAAGTATAATAGAGCCAAGATATTCATTATTTTTACTATGATCACCTTCTTGTTAATAAATAATTTTTTGAACCATATGTTTTTATTTTCACTTAGCTATATATGTAATATTCTTTAATATCATTTAGGTCTTATCCCCATTGATGTCCTTTGACAGGGCTTAAATGCCCAATATTCATATACGCCTCTAAAGCCCCTTTAATATCGATTAATTAAAAAAAATAATTCTCTTTTACCGACAGTAACTATAAGAAAGGGCTATGAAGGGTGAATAAAAACTAAACATGAAGATTGAAAAAATATCATAATTGGAAACTGGAGAAAAAAATAAAATATTTATCCAGGTTGAAAATGAATCTCCGGAAATAACAGTCATAAGGTATCGTATCATAAGGCATAATATATCTTTGGAAAGCGGTTAATTTTAGGAAAATAAAATAGTATAAAATAAAGAAAGTTGTAGAATGTTAAGGAGAGTGACGATAAAAATATAAATAATAATTTTAGAAAACTAACATTATTTAACGTAAATCACATTTTTCCAATGAAATTAAATGAAAATTTACTACTAAATATAAACTTTTTTTTATTAATTTTTTTTCTAAATTTTACAAAAATAATTTAAAATCCACCAAATGAAGCCAATCCCATTTTTTAAATTATTATTTAATTGTATTTGTGTGACAGAAGAAGTGAAATATAAAAATGTTTCATGGATATATTTATAACCTCAAATGCATTTTCTGCAGTTTAATAACTCTAGATGTGATATTATATTTAAATAATTAGGTATCTATTGACCGTTTATTCCGAAAAATCATCAAATAACCTTTTAGAGAATTAAATTAGTGAATCATTTGACGAATTTTCCCTTTGTGAAATCCCTACATTATCCACTTACTTACTTAATTAGTGTGACAAATTTTGATCTATCCTTGGCAACCAATGAAAATCCCATAATTTCATTTTAGTAAACTTTACAATTGAAAATAACAATTTAATAACTAATAGTCCTACAATTCATAATCATTTATAGGTTAAATTACTTTCAAATCTCTCTAGGTATATATTAGTTTTTCGGATGACACAATGACTCCAATTTCAACTTTCTTTATTACTAATTTTAGTTATGTTTCTAGTGGCAAAATTCATATATTTATTCACAGTTCTATATTTCAACACTGCAATCACATACTCTGGAATCTACAAACGCACTGTATGAATAGATATAACTTTTCCAACTAGAAATATCACTAAAATGACTCTACTTAAAAATTTTGAAATTTGAGTTAGTCATTCTGTTAGCTAGAGACTGAAGTTATGTGGTTTAAGAAACCAGATTTTTATTGCCTACCGTCGATATAATTAATAGACTTTTTGTAATTGTAATGGTCTTAATGATTTGTTATTTATAAGGTTTAAGCTTTAGCTATTCTATTCATTCTAGAACATAGTACAATATTGAAAATTGACTGACGTGTTGAGATGTGAATGATGCCCGCGGTGACCTTGGGTGGGGCTGGGTATGGTCCAGTTCTCGCCGACCGTGGCTTTACTTCACTCACAGGCTCGGAGTCTGGAGCCACGTGCAAGAAGTAGGGCCTAGACCTCGTTGCGCCGATCCGGCACTCGTAGAGTCCGGCTTCTTCCAATCGAACTCCGTACAACGAGAGCTTCCCCTTGTGGTCTTTGACGGTCCATTCGTCTATTGGAACCGGCATGAAGTACCAGTACCACTCGGCCGCCCCGAGGTCATCCCCGGGGAAGAGGCATACCCGGCACTCCATGTGGACGTTCTCACCTTCCAGGATCGATATAGCTTCTGGAACGAGAACCCTATAACCGTTATCTTCATTAGTATATGAAATAAGTAATTACAGATGCTCAAACATTGGTTTAATTTTAACTTATTTACAATCCTTCATCCTACCGACCTATTAGTCTCCTTCTAATATGTTCTAAAGTTTTCGAAAAGTTAATGTGCAAAGGATTGGTTGACATACTAAGAGACCAAAAAATAATTCCTGTCCATCAATTCGGCTTTCGCACATTTCATTCAACTACATTGCTGGAGCACTAGAGCAAAAACAATATGCAATCAGCGTATTTCTGGATGTTGCCCAGGCATTTGATAAAGTCTTAAGGGACTTCTCTTTCAACTTAAAACTATACTACCTCACACATACTATCTAATTATTCAGTCTTTCCTTTTCGACAGGTTTTTCTCTGTCCGACAGGGTTTAGAAATTTCCTCAATTCGACCAGTGTCAGCAGGGGTACCTCAAGGATCAATATTGGCTCCTTTAGTTTACATTATCTATACACATGACATGCCTACCACCTCCGAAACATTGACTGCTACTTACGCTGACGATACAACAATTTTAATAAAATACCATAACTCTCAGTGAATTAGCCCTTCACAGAATAGCCTCACTGAATTTACAAAATTGGTACTCACTTTGGGAAATTAGATTAATTCATGAAAAATCACAACATGTAACTTCGACGAGACACATGCCCACCAGTTTATATCGGCGACAACCAAATTCCTCTGACTGACACAGTACGTTATATCGGGCTATTATTCAACAGAAGGATGACCCGGTGCCCACATGTCAAAATGAAACGAAGACTTTGAACAAAGGACTGAAAATACTACACTCCCTTTTTTCCAAATCAAAATTGAAAATTAGACAAAAACTAAATACGTACACTTATCTACTAAAACCCATATGGACATACGCTTTACAAATTTACGGATTTGCAAAAAAAGACGCACTTACAAAAACTACAATCATTTCAATCCAAAATTTTAACACTAATAACAGCAGCTCTTTGGTATGTAAACAACAAAACTTTACATACTGATTTACAACAACCAACTATCGACCAACACATACGTACTTTCTACTACCGCTTTCATCTTAAACTACACGAACATCACAACGGACTTATCAACGACATGGCCACAGCTGACATGCCCATCAGGAGACGACTTAAGAGGAACTGGATGAGAGATCTCCTTTCCTAAATTATGAAATAGACCACGACCAGGAAGTAGACCAAGTACTGCTGGGTATTAACCTTCCTCAAGCCTTAAATGCCAACTTTATTTACGATGAGATCACATCTGCTTATTCTCAATACTATGACAGGTATTGATAGAAGTATAGAGAAAAAAAATTAACTTAAATTTACGATTAATACTTTATTTTGTTTTGTTTTTTATCCTCTTCCTCGCCATTTTTACTGTACGAGGTTTTTACCAGGCAAGTGAGAAAGCAAGGAATTAATGCCATGATTAAAAGCCTCCCTGCCTGCCGGATGCGTACTCGTAATTATTTTATAATGTTATCTTGAGTTTATCACTTTGCCATCGAGCATGCATATTATACACTCTCCTCATACAACTAATATGACACTTTTCGAATAAGAATAAACTGACTTATTGTTATTTATAGCAACCTTAAGCAACTTTTCAAAGCTAATCACAAGCAATATCTCGTTACACAAACCAATTCAATACACTGGATAAGATAACCGAGCAGTTTTAATTTTAAAAATCAATTCTATATTTTTATATTTTCAGATTTGTGTTTTTCTTTTCATGTCAATTATGTTTTTTTCAAAATCTTTGAGTTTTTGTTGTAAATATTGTCATTGGAGAAATAGTACATATTATTTAATTTTTAATAATATTGGTTTTTGGCGAGATATGATTATGTTCATAATTGTTATTCTTAAGGGACCATGTCGTAGAACAAAGTATATTGTCTATCTATCCATATCTTTCTGTCTAGAACGAATATGTTCAAGTAGTTTGCCTATTTTTTAATAGTTTCATTAAAACGCATGTGAAAATGTAATTAAATAGTAAAAATGAAATAAAGGAGATCCAAGTCTTAGATCTTAGAAGACACGGGAGAATGTGTTCAAGATGACTATAGACAAGAGAGATTTATTCTAAATAAAAGAGGATAAAAGAAGAAGGACACTGTACTCTAAGATAGCTAAGACTGGATCAAACTTTAGAAATGGGCTTCTTTTGCTGTGATATGTGAAAAATATTGATTAAGAAGATATTTTTTTTTTATTTGCAAGATAAACATATTACACAATTTTGTCGATGTTTGCAGAACAAGCTTGATCGTTTCTTTAAATTCTGTTCAAAGAGTACCAGCAATGGGTTGTTTTGTTATCATGAATGCAATCAATTAAAAACGAATTAGTTCAGAATATATACTGCTAAAACACGTTATTCAAATTATTATCTGTTTATTCTGTTGATGTGTATGTGATATGGATTTAGTAAAATTAATATATTTTAAACGATCCAAATGGCTACAATTTATGCCATACTAAAAAATTGTCTTAAAATCCATTATCGAAGCAGCATCAAAATCAATGAAAACACTATAAAACAATTATTCGAATTTATTAACATTGCAGATAAGATAATAAAATAACCCGGGGAATTATTAGTAATGCAAATAGCTAACGCGATGAAGGTGCTAAGAATTACAGAACACTCTCCTAATTTAATTTTATGCGGAGTTCTGAATTTTTAAGAAAATTGTTCATATGTAAATTTAATTTACATTTTTACCGTGAAGGTCCTAATCCAGTTTGCGGTAGCTCGGTTTAATGCAGCTCCGTTTCTTTTTTCTTTTCTTCAGTTTCAATTTTCATTGTTCTCTTAGCTGTTGGTATAGTATAACGAAATTCATTCTAATAAAGTACCTCTGAATAATTCAGCGATATGAGTTATTAAAAATATATTTATTTTTCAATTAATCGTGTGAGATGTATCTTTACTTTCAGGTACCATTTGTTGTCCTATCACTTAATCGTGAAACATTTCATAAACCAATTTTCGACGAAAACGAACATTTCAAGCTCTCCTCAAATAACCAAGTATCCCTAAATAGTCTGTGTTTATTTGAACACTCTAGCTCAAAAATAAGAAATTATAAAAACTGATATTAAGTATTTAAAACAAACTCAAAAATTGTGTTCCTTACTGATGCAGCCTCAGTATTACAATCACTCAGGTCGAAGTGGAGCAAGAGCGTGATAAAACATGCCAAAGATCTTGAAGACTTGATGTCCCTCCACAAGAAAGTTGTCCTGGAATGGACCCCTGGACACTGTGGCATCTATGGAAACGAAAGGGCAGCTGGCAAAGGAGGGGGCCTTGAGTCCGCAATTTGATTGTGAGATCAGCCTAGACGAGGTAAAAACAATCAATAAAGCGATTATTAGCCAACGTTGGCTCAGAAGTCATCCACTTCACAATGCGGTCTTGATCTTACGAACTGGACACAAAGTTCAAAATTGGCTCTAGTCACCTCTTCGAGTGCCGGTGAGAGTGTACAGAATGTGGAGCATATACTGTAAACGTGCATGGTCTACTCCCTGCAAAGGAGGGTGATGATGGTCCTCTCCAACTGAAGTGGAAAGGAAACTATATGGAATCCTGGTGGACATGAGGAGGACTACCGAACCTTTCATTTTAGTTCCTGGTGTAGTCCATATAAGGAAGAACGCAGAAGAAGAAATATTTAAGCAACATTTCTTTTTTGTTTTTAATAAAAAATATAATATATAATATAAATGTGCAGTTAAATGATGTTTTATATTTTATAATAGTCAGTTTTATCATTATCATTGAAATATAAACTGGAAGATCAGCATATATATATATTTGAATTACACTGCTAGGCCTTTTTTTTTTTTTTTTCCTCTAAAGTAAATTTGATTTTGTTTTTTTTAATTGATTAACCGTTTCTATTTGTTACAGTTGACAAAAAATGGTTAAATATAAACAAGTAATTTGATAACTATTAAAACGAAAAAAAAAAAAGAACGAGAAAACGTTTTTCACGTTCTGAAACTCGCTTTCGATGTAGGATTAGTAATACAAGTATATTGTTGGAAAATTAAGTATTAAGTAAACCAAAAAAAACACGAAAAAAAACAGCTGATATTCCTCCGAAATTATCAGAAACTAATTGCTTTCATCTAAAATAAATTAAATACAAAATTATTTTTAAGTTTAACCATTAAAAAATATATAGTCATCTTTCTGACATTGTTTAAAAACTACTTTATTGTACTGTGGCAGAAAAAATGCCTTAATAAAAGAAAAATTTGTGTTTACGGGTTGAAAAAACCTACCATAACTTTAATGATTTTTTTATTTATAACTTGAGGCTTGATAATAGATATGAATAATTAAATACTAAATAATTAAATCTCTATTTGAGGAAATATTTAAACTGTTTAAATAGACTGAAATTAAATAGTCTGTTGGTAAGTGAAAGTTGTGTGATGTGCTTGTCACACCACTTTTTTTTTTTTATTTATGGAATAGGACGTCGACCTTTACAAATATTAATCTGTGCACAAACAATAACTGTTTGAAGTTTATGGAGTTTGGAAAGTACATGTTTGCAGATGTATTTTAGTTTAAATGAGAATCGTTTATAAAATGCAGAGATTGGGAATTTTTAGGCTTCTACGCACAGAATGCGATACGATATTTCTGTTGGCGGCAATATGCTGAAATATTTTTAATAATATTTATTGCATTATGTTAGTCACACAATATTTATCGTATATATCATATTATCGCATTGCCGGAAAAATTACCCGTTCAAAGTGTACTATTAAGTATACTCTTTAAGGTATGCTTTCGTCGTGGTGACCATAGCGATCAAAGTTAAACAATGGAATATGTACCTTTTGCCCCGTATGCAAAATAAGGTAGGTTCGTTTGACTTACACTCATACAAACAGAGTTTTCATATCAGCTAAATAATGTCTCACAACATTGTAAACAAGTATTGAACATCGAGTTCTATACTTACTCTTTACTTCCTATGGCTTCATACTGCTTCTGGAGACAGAGGTAATAGATATCCCAAATCTTGCGGTTGTGTGTGGTGTTTGCTGGGAACTCGTCCACTGGTTCCTCCCTGGTCAACAGTAAGTAGGAGTTGAGCTTACTCAGTAAATCAAGGTGAATGTCCAAGCCGGTGTCGGGACTTTCACTTACAACTTCGTAGATAATTCTAAAATATAGTATCGCTTTAAGTATCATCGTGGGAGGTTACCAATAACCTCTCGCTTGTTGCTAACTTAACGCTCTGCTTGTAAAACATCACATGTTTCCGTCATCATTTTAAAAACAACCGATTAATCATTTCGCTTCAAAGCTTATGACCTTAACTGAATTAACCAAATGAATGAATGAATTCTTTATTAAGTATTTATACAATAACGCAAACAACGAAAGTATCTAAGCTCAATAAAAATATTTACGGCTTGGTTCTTGAAACGGTCAGCCGGAGGCTGGGCTTGGCAAACAAGTATTATCAATACAATGATATAAACTAACACCTACAATGTCGCTAATAAATACAATATATCAAATCATAATATCATAAATATAAATGCACAATCCTATTATAATATAAGTACTTAAACAATTTTTAATATATATATATATATATATATATATATATATATATATATATATATATATATATATATATATATATATATATATATATTATAATATAGTTACATAAGTAATTTTTCCGGCTTAACATTATTAATCAACTAATAATTGAATTCTTGGCATAAAGCAAATCTGTGTTAGCAGGCTACTTTACTTTATAATTGGAAAGTCTTACACAATTTGCATCGTTTAAATATGCAATTATTTTCACAGTTGTCAAGATATCTTTTCCGATTTTTTTTCTCTTAAGTTCCGCCATAGCAGAAAATATGCCAAGGAAATGCACGATATTTTCTGTTTCATTCCTATTGTATAATAAACATAATTTATTATTAGTTTCATACAGTTTTTACTCAACAGTTTAATCGTATTAGTTCTCTCCTGGCCTTAAATATTCAATTAATTATTGTTTCATTATAATTCCTATCGAAATAATTGTTTCCTGATATGTTATGATTCAGGCTTCTGTAAATAAATTCAAATCGATTGGTTTAGTTTCTTTCTTTGATTGATTATCGCAACTTGATTTTTTTTTAAATTAGTTGATGAAGATTTAGGTTATAACGATAAGCTTCATAATTTCACTGATATTTATTTGGAAAGATAATTAGAATTTAAAAAGTGGGGTGGATTGTGTGGATATACCTCTTCACCACAGCATTCACACTTCAAATTCATAACGTTCATAGCGATATTATACGTTTTAGTTTTGAGTACTGCTTACCGCTTCAAAACTATCGTTTAAGAAATTTCTTTCCATTTTCCTTCTCACTCTGTCATCTCTGAATAAAAATATTTAGGTTTAATTTGTCATATTAGCTTGAATAAATGCATGTTAATAATTTAGAGCTGAGAGACACTTTGACAATATCTTATTCAGTATTTTATCCGTATACGTCACACTACAGTGAATATCAGTCACACCCTCAGGCCACACCCCACCTCCAAGACGCTAAGACCACCAAGGTTTATCTAAATATGAAACTTGTTTTTTATAATTTAAAAAGTGCAAGTTCAGATACGGTTATTTTGTTCTAAGTATGTACCCGATTATTTGGCACAACAGCTTACTTAACTATGGATTATTTTTATATATTTATTGAAATTTACAATTGTATTAGTTAACAAATACAAGTAAATTCGAAAATGATAATATTACATGTACAACTTCAAGAGAAACTACCCATTCGTAGAACTCCGAAACTACGAATTAAAAATTATTTTGAAAATGGCATGAGAAAAATCAAAACGTGTAATCTTCCTGACATCTATTTAGTTATAGAGGTTACCAAAGCAGATGTCCATGTACTGTTTTTTAATTTTGAGCACGAAACTGTTCTCTAATGATTGTCTAGTAGTAAAAAATGGATAAAATTTGTATAAATCATAATGCACTCCTGTTTAGAAAAAATAATACATTTAATAGAGATTTTTTTTTATAGATGATATTTTCATAATCACATTATTTACAATTGCGCGGTTGTGTACCCTTTTAAATACATATTCACAATATATTACAAATAAAATGTATTAAATGTATTGTTAAAAAATAAACACTTATATAAATAAAACCTTCTCCAATTCAAGTCCTCAGTCCATTCTCTTTCCACAAGATCTCGACCTTTAGGAGTTTACATTCCTTCTCACAGATCTTCCTCATTCCAAAATTCCTTTGTTGCTCTTTCTGTTAATTTCTGGAATTCCCTTCCCATAAAAATTCGGCATTTTCCCTCCCTATCTACATTTAAAACCTCCTATTCCAATTTATGTCCCAAAAACAGTCAGATAGCCCCCGCCAACTTTTTATGTAAAATTACTTTTAGTTGTTTGGCAATAATAACTTCCAATTGGTAACAATTGAGTATATTTCTATTATCAACGTTACATGTTAACAAGTTAGTTGACGTTTCGGGATATTTATTCCCATCTTCGGAACTGCAATCCCAATAATCTTGTGGATGCAAGGCATAAAATTAATAATAATGTGCCCCATCGTCAAATTTTTAATTCATGTTATAAATTGTATGATCTAGAGCAACATCCTGCTTTTGACCAATGATTGGACACCCATTGCAGTTCCGAAAATGGGAGTAAATATCCCGAAACGTCAACTAACTTGTTAACATGTAACGTTGATAATAGAAATATACTCAATTGTTACCAATTGGAAGTTATTATTGCCAAATAACTAAAAATAAATAAACAACTTCCCAGAAAAAAGAGAAAAGAATTTAAAATTACATATTATTCATAATGATGTATTTACATCTAATTCATCACTTAAATACTCAGACAATTCTTACTACCAGATTCGACTTTCTTTTTTCTTTTTCTTTGTAGAGAAGAACAGAGTTTATTTCTAAGAAGAATGTAACGTATTTTTTTTCTAAAAGTTTATTTTTATGTTTTAGCACTGTACATAGTTTTATGTGTCTTGGTATGGTTTCAAGTGTATTATGTTTAACTATCATTTTTTTTTTTACTTATTTCTCTTTATTTTTACTTTTTATGTTTGTTTTTATTTAGGCCAGATATAATATTCTAATTTTGTTCTTTTTTATTATTCTAAAGGGACTTTGTCCCACAGTAAAATTATTTTATATTCTTTTCTAGAAAAAAAAAACAATACTCTTTACAATAAAGAATGGACTATTTTAGAGCTTCCTATATGCTTCGTTCTCTTGTGTTTATAAATAGGGATATTTGTAACCTGTCTAGGCAACTTTTCTAATTAAGGAAAATTACTCTAATGAGTTTTAATAAGTCAACATTCAAAATTTTGTTTAGCATCTTACATCTTTTGGTTACCTTGAGGGCCCTCAGGTGCCATAGATGTAATCAGGGTGACTGCCAGAGGAGAAGTGCGTCGAGAAACCAGCAGTTCTTGAGGATTAAGTGTTATCTTTTAGATGTTCCGATCTGCCCCCACCACTCGCCGTAACGCGGGAAATTCAAACCACTTTTGGTACAAACATAACTCACCGTGAAATATCTCATTTCGCAAATAAAAAAACAAACTCAGAGATTGGTGATTACCAGCCAAGACACAAACGAGAGTAACATTGCTTGGTTTACAACAAAGAAAGAGAGAAATTAGGCTAATAAATTATAATTGACTTAAAATTAAATGACTGCTCATTAAATTTAAACAAAAAAAGTATTTATTTCAATAAAAGGTTTCTCCAGAAGAGAGAGGCACTAACTTGTGTACCGGTCGCCCCAAAGTGGCTTTAGCTGTCCTCAATTTTCCAATCCTATCTACACTGGCACAAACATAACCCTTGTTTTATTGACTTTTACAGATTTTTTTGTTGCCCCACTATGATCAATTAAAAATAAATAAATAAAGCAATTGACCTGAAAAGGTTTTTAAAAAAGTACTAATAATAGTATAAAGAATCTCAGACTGGATTTTCGCTCATTCAAGTATTTATGCACAATAGAGAACTGCGAAACTTGAGCCGTTGAAAAGTTGTAAACAATTCAATTCCTCCAGGCAGAAAAAGTTAAGCTACTCTGCTCTTTTTCGTTTTATTAAGTTCTGGGAATTTCTTTTTCTTTTTTTTTCCAAACATGTGAAAAACATTCTATGAAGTATTCTAGGTATTCAAGTATTCTAGATTTAAGCTCAGAGCAGTTGTATTTTGTTTTTTTCAAACAATGTGAGTTTAATTTTTTTTTTTAGATTAATTGTTTATTGATTGATAAATATTACAGTCTGTCTCAATTAAGGATACTTATATTACAGTTCAGAGAGCACTTTCACACCATATCAACAGAATCAAAAATAAATAAGGTAATAACAAAATAATATACAGCGAAACAAGAACAAAATAAAATACTATAATGAGGGAAGAAAATATAAAAAAAATAAAAATAAACATCTTAGACTGAATAGTAGAGAATCTGGCCAATGCCAGAATTGTGAGATTAAATAATTATTTTCACTTATTAATGTTTATTGAGCACAGATATATTGAGTTCCCTAAAATTGCTGTGTATAAATGTTATATATATATATAGTTATATAGTGTATAGTTATATAGTGTATATATATATATATATATATATATATAAAAAGTGTACCACTACGACCCATGAAGGGTCTTGGGTTCAGTACTATTTAGGGAAAGCACTGTTTCTAGGTCAACGGTTGTGCAAGGAGGTGATTTGACCGAGATCACGCTCAATCGCCAGGTTTTTCCCCTTAACCAATTATTTAATTAAGGGTACCCACTTTACAGAGGCTGGGTGTGCCCCAGGAGCGTCTCCCTGACCCAGGGTCATCCCACGGCCAATGAAACAGAATAAATAAATTTTCTCCCATGAGCCGGGATTCGAATCTGGGACCATTGGCATTGGAAGCTCAGTACCCTACCACTGAGCTACCCCACTCCCTATATATATATATATATATATATATATATATATATATATATATATATATATATATATTATATATATATATATATATATATATATATATACAAAATATAATTTATTTTTTTTAATAGTTAAGTAAGTACTTTTCCTAGAGTGTGAATGTGATCTTTGAACACTATTATAAATGTCCTTTGAGACAGATTATAATATTTTTCAATAAATAAGTTAAAAAAAAAAAAGATTAACTACTTTATTAAAATCTTTATTTAATTATATCACACATTTATTGATATGTAGCATTTCGGCCTTTAAAAAAAAAAAAAAGAAATATATATACATATATATATATATATATATATATATATATATATTTTTTTTTTGTATAATTTAAGTATAATATAAACAATTTGTTTGGTATTATTTTAAAAGAAATATATTTTATATGCCAGTATTTTCCTTTAGACATAACTTCCTTTTTGTCAGTCAATCCTTGGTAGTATGTTTAATATAAAAAATAGGAAACTATTCAATTACCAAATACAAGCTCTAAAAATTAAATCAAAATCAAAATAATAAACAGCAAGCTTTAGCTAATACCGTGAGTGCTCCATGTGTCATATTTTAAACATTTTTTTTAATGAAAGGATTTATATGGAGCAATTACATTAATGGACTTAAGATAAATGTTTTTTATAAAAAATGTTTAATATATGAAAAATGAAGTACACATGGTATTATCTAATGGCTAAGGAATTATATCTCGAAACATTGACTACAATTTATTATAACAATTACATAAATTGTATACCTTCACAGATGTTCTTCTTGCCAGCATCTGAACGAAAAGAATTGTATTGTTTCGTACCTTTATTGGGATGAAAGACAGGGCCCTTGTTGTTGATTATTAATTAATAATTTTTTTAGAAATATATTTAAGTTTTTTTTTTTTTTTCATTTTGATTCTGATTGTCACAATGACTGAGATTCAACAGCTGCTGTATACCCTGGATTGTAACAGTTACCTTCATTGACGAAGTTGTATATCTAATTCAGCTCCTTTCTGGTAATCTCCGCGTTTAAATGGATTTTTCTTCTTCCCCCTTTCCTGGCTATGTCGGGAAGTAAAAATATAAAATTAGTGGTCCTCCTCAGGTTCTACAGACTTCCTTAAAGCTTGGTCCCAAGGTCTGTAGTTCGGCGCCATATCTTCCTCCGCATATCCTTCAACAGCTGGCAGCGTTGCAGAATGTGCTCAGAGGTTTGTTCCGTTTTGCTACATTCTTACAGGTTCCTATCTTGAACTTCCTGAAGAGGTGTGATTTTAAACGGTTATGTCCAGTTCTGAGGCGAAAAATGAAGATCTGTTCTCTTCTGGCTAGCTTGAAATTATCGTCATGGGAATTATAATTTGTTTGACTTGCTTTCCACCTTTGGCTTATGGTTGCTTTTTCTAATAGTTTTTCACTCCTCCAATCTAGGTATGCTGCTAATTTGGGGAAGCAGTGTTCCTTCCTTGGCCAATTGGTCTTCGTTTTCATTCCCTCGCAACCCCACAGTGCTCTGGGATCCATTATAATCTATAAATGGATTTATTGTGATAACTTTTTAGGTTTTATTATACCAATCAGATTCCACGAAATCCAGTGAACAACAGCATGCTTCCAAATATATTCCACTAAAAATAAACCTCACAATTTAAGTCTCCACCTAATAATCTTTTGTAAGCTAGCTTACACGGGACGTGGACAGATAGTATATGTTTTAGCGCTCACTGAGCCGAATATAGGGGAAAGAAGAGTTGATGGTTGGGAATTTGTCTACTCTAATTGTGCACTATAAATGGAACACACCACACGGCTCACTTCTGCTTGACTAGAATTTGTAATTATTCAGGGGGACCTGTTTAATTGCAAAGCTTTAATTGGAACTTGCTACGTCCTTAATAATGTCCCTTTTCTAAACAATTTAATTACAATGGAATTTCAGCGAGGGATTCCGTTTTTATTTTATTTTAAAAAAAACTAACCTCGTTTTCACGTTGCTAAAGCGTTCAAAGATTGTTGGAATTTAAATTTCTTTTTCTTCAGAGAGCTACTTGATAAAACAATTGGTGAAGAAGCTCATTAATTATTGATCAATGAGGAACAATAGTATATTACAGTAATATATTATAGCCACACTGCAAAAAATAGTCTGTGGTACAGACCTCGTTTTATCCAATTATTAACATCCAGCTGAAACTTCGTATATAGATAGCTTCATCTCATCGTAACCTACGAATATTTTATTTACGTAAATTCTCGGAATCGGGCTTTTTTCAATATGGAGGTCGGCAAACATTGTATGTTTAATTAGTTACTCAAAATTCATAAATACCCATTTGCTTTCTAGATTAATCGAAGATAACTTGAGCACAAACTGGAGAAAAAAGGGGGGCTTCAAAAATATTGAGCCGTTTGGTGTTACCTGCACCCACAAATTGTCAATATAGGCCAAATAACGAGATTACATAGGCCGAACGGTCCAATATTTTGTAGGCCACCTTTTTTATCGATTTTGAGATCAAACTATCTTATGACTCAAGCGGAAAGAAAATAGCTATTTACGAGTTTTTATTACCTGATTAAATATACAAAGTATGCCGACCTCCAATTAAATAATTCTCGTAAATAAAATATTTATAGATTACTATGAGATAAAACTATTTACGAAGTATCAGTTGGATGTTAATTACTTGATAAAAATTGGTCTGTGCCACGTAGTGTTGCCCAAATGCGAGACCGAGACAAGTCTTGGTCTTGCAAACTGAGTCTTGGCCTAGGTCTTGCAAACTCAGTCTTGGCTTAGGTCTTGGTCTTGTGCAAGACTCTCGTAACAGTCTTGCAGTTAACTATTAGCTTAGTACTATTGAGATATTACTGTATTTTTTTAGATATGAAAATCCTAACTAAGTCTAAATGAAAAATTAGAAGACTTGAATGCAAAAGTATATTGGTTACACCAATTCTTTACATATAGTAACTAAAATTATCAAGTATTAGTAACTATTTTGCCTAAATTTTTATTCAAAAATCGATTTTTTTTGTTTATCCATCTTGGTACTGGTCTTGCAACAGATAGGCGGTGTTGGTCTTGGTCTTACAAAGTTCAAGACCCAGACCGAATTTGGGCAACACTAGCGCCACAGACTAATAGGAGTTCAAGGCTCAAACTCTTTTAAATGAAACAATAAAAACATTGAAGCATACTCATCGTCATCGTAAACTTAATACCTTAAACGTATATGGGTATGTATATGTTCTTTTTTATTTATTTATTGTTAGGTTATTTTATTCTTATTCATTCTATATATATTATTTTTCTGTATAATTTATTGTACATAAAGTTTGAATGTGATCTCTCAACACTATTATAAATCTCCTTTGAGACCGATTGTAATATTTTTAAATAAACAAGTTTAAAAAAAAAAATACCTTACAAAGTGTAAGGAAAAAATATAGGTCACACTGTTAGTATTAATATTTTTGTATATCGCTGCGGATGATGTATGAGAAGTTTCCTATTGGGATGCTAATGTGTGGTAGGGCAGACCGGAGTTACTTAAGAGCTCTTAAGCTTTCCTACTTCCACGTCCCGAAGAGGGAAAACCCGATGAAGAATGATATCTGAAGTCGAGAAGTTGTGACATAATGCAGAGTGGCAACTAAGACGGATGGCTGACTCAAATGAAATATTTCCCTTTTATGAGGGGGTGGGCCGGGAGCCCCCTCGTGATAAAATCCGAATTATCTACTCGAGTAACATCCGCAGCTGGTGTCTACAACAGGATCCAATATTTTATCTCTCCTTCTCCCAGTTTCCACCTCACAGTTTTTGATTAAAAGCCCCAGAGAATGGCGCCTCGTATTTAGTTCCCCTCTCAGCCGACATCGGTTTAGGAAGAAATATGTGTTTAAAGTTTCTTGTTAAATGGAACACGTTCGGTTTATATGTCTTATGTGTTTATTGTTTTTTTGTTTTGTTTTTTTATTAGTAACTCTAATATATGTAATGTAATATATAATATATAAAAAAATATTTAATAGGTTTAGAGATCAAAATTGATAAGTAGTTTATATCGTAGTCACATTTCAAAATAGTTTTACAAGAACTTTATAGAAACATAAGTTCAAAAAGATAAGAAAAAGTTAGTGGCTCTCCACTAATACCCACACCCACAGACACACACACACACACACACACACACACACACACACACACACACACACACACACACACACACACACACACACACACACACACACACACACACACACACACACACACACACACAGAGAGACACAGACACAGACACACACACACACACAGACACAGACACAGACACAGACACACACACACACACACACACACACACACACACACACATACACACACACACACACACACACACACACACACACACACACACACACACACACACACACACACACACACACACACACACACAGAGAGACACAGACACAGACACACACACACACACAGACACAGACACAGACACAGACACACACACACACACACACACACACACACACACACACACATACACACACACACACACACACACACACACACACACACACACACACACACACACACACACATACACACACACCCACACACACACACACACACACATATATCCTATCAGTAATGGTAAATGTGATAGTAATGCTACATTTTAAAAGCTCCAAAGAAGATAATATACGATTCTCCGATTTTCCGCAGTAATGTAGAAAATGATTCGTGTTTTTCGCAGATGACTAAAAAGAACTTTAGTTTAGGAAATTGTATTTATTGTACATAGAGTGTGAATGTGATCTCTGATCCCTATTATAAATGTCCTTTGAGAAAGAATATTTTTCAATAAATAAGTTAAAAATTAAATTTCTATATAGATTTAGGCTACATTTACTTCAAGCAGCGTTTTGGTTATTTAAAACAGTTTAAATCTATTATTTATATTTTCTTCCTTCACTATGATATTTTATTTTGTTCTTTTGTAGCTTTATATTATTTGAAGTTAGCTTAGTTTTTTTTTAATTTGTAAATATGGTGTGAATGTGCTCTCAGAACTCTATTATAAATGTCCTTTATTGAGACAGATTGTAATATTTATCAATAAACAATTAATAATAAAAAACAAAAAACAATTTAAAGGTGATTTTTAGACTACACTAACTTTGATAATTATTTTCCAAAAAAATATGGATTGTTAGCGATTTACTTTAATGTAAAATTGTTGTGGTCAACAAGAACTAAGCCATTTTGCAACACGGAAACGCTTCTGCACATCGTCTTCCTTTGACAGAGGAAAAATTAGCGAAAATTCAAACAGTAAATAGATCCACTCTCCTACTGGATTACTGATATTTCACAATCAGCAATCCTACGTCCAGTCACGTGTGGAAATGTGTAATGTCGAAATGTGTGAAAAAATACATCTGATTCCTGTGTTTCTATATATGTTGTTGTATTTCATGCAGTGTTGTTGATTTGAGAACGGCCTAACAGATAAAATCATTACATGGCAAAAGTATATTAAAGTTTTGGAAACAATTTAAGCTCGAAATAACCAGAATTTTAGTATATTTAGCTTGTCCCTGATGTTCGGGAAGTGGACTCAAACCTTTACTGTGAACAGTGAGAAAGGGTTTATGCAGTTTTGAATGCAAAGTATAAGTGTTGACAAGCTTTGGTCGACAGCAACTAAGCCACTTTGCAACACGAAAACGCTTTTGCACGTTTTCCTCCTTTGAAAGAGAAAAAATTACCGGAACTGCAAACAGTAAACGTTTTGTCTCATCCCGCGTTTATTCCAGATATGCACCATTAGATTATGGTTTGTTTAGATCAATGGATCGTTTTCTTAAAGGTTGGATTGTTGATAATTATAAAGACGTAAAATTGGAAGTGGATCTTTTCCTTGAATCCAATGGAACATGTCCCTGTACCACTACAACCCATGAAGGCTCTTTCTTGGTTTCTGTACTGTAAAAGGATTGTTTCAAGGCCTACCATTGTGCAGAGAGGAGATCGGGCCAGGATCACGCTCAACCAGCAGATTTTTCCCCTTAATCAATTATTTCATTAAGGTACCCACTTTATAGAGGTTGGGTGTGCCCCAGGAGGGTCTCACTATCCCAGGGTCGCCCCACGGCCAATGAAACAGAATAAATAATTTTTCTGCCATGAGCCTGGATTCGAATCGTGGACCCTGAGCACCGGAAGCTTAGTGAATGGAACATACCGCCATTAAATCAAATTATTAGCAGAAAGATGAGTAAAAGTAATTGAGACCAATAGACTTTACTTTAAAGAGTATTATTAAGAGTAGTAATAATGTTTAAAATGTGTTAAAAGTTATGTATGTATAACTTTATTTTGTGACAATACATTGAAAGACTTTTGTGACAACTTAGTAATAAAGCTATGTTATATTTCGTAATAGATATAGATAACAATAATATAATAATAATAATCAATTTATTGAAAAACTTTACTAACGCCTTTGCATATATTGTGAATGTAATCATGATTCGTCAACTTCCTCTGCATGAGACATAAATATCTGTTTATATGTATATGTATTTAGCTAGCTTTAGTTTAGATCCGATTAATGAAAATATCATATAAAACCCAACGTTTAGTTTATTAGACCAGTTGCTATTATGTTTGCTCTTGATATCCGGGACCGATGATACATAGCCTAAGACAGCAATTTAATTAAAGTTGAGACAAAGACCCTAAGTCCTAATTGAAGCGCAAATCCCCTGATTGTGGACGACCCTAGCAGTAATGAGATATTCGATGAGGCCTCCTCCGCTCAACAATCGCTCCGGCCAATATCTTCCACTCTGCGGTCATCCAGAGGCCAAGGTGATCTAGATCATCCTTTCTGGATCGCTCTCAAGGAGTTGAGCAGTCGAAGCCGATCAATATAGCAGCACTAAATGGATATTTATATCAGAACATGAATCAGTTTTACATAACATGTGTTATTCCCACGTTTGTTATTAAATGCTAAACAATAAATATAAGTCATTTTTATATTTTATAATCCTTGGGCATTATAAAGTAACAATATAACAAAAATCAATAATGATAATTTCGTGAATCCCGTATTTTAATATTTTTTTATAATGAGAAGGAGTTAGTTGAGGGTGCGGTCAAATAAATAAAAAAATTAAAAAATATAAATAATTTTAATTTTTGCCGACGTTTCGACGTTTTTGCCGACGAATTATTTATATTTTTTTATTTTTTTATTTATTTGACCGCACCCTCAACTAACTCCTTCTCATATCATATCAACGGTCAACCATCTCTACATCATTATTTTTTTATAATATTCAATGCTACTCTTGAAAGCTATTCCAAATGACAATTAAAATTTAAAGGATGGTAATATGATCCGATTTTCACAAAACACTGATTTTCAAATACAAATTCCGTACAAAAACAATCGAGTATTCTGATTACATTGTCGTAAAATTTCATTTCCTTATTTCTGGTATTCACATAGGTAGACGTGGATGTTGAAAGGGAATATAAAATACTAGTACATGCCGATGCTGAAGCTGTCCTCGGAAGCAATCAAGCGAAACAAACAATAAAGAAATGATTAAAAGTGGCAAGAGTGTTATCCTAAACTTCCTTTCATATCTCTTGATATAACGACAGGTGGATAGGTAATAAACTGAGGGTCACAAACTCTAAAATATAAAGAAATACATTATTTAAACGCTCGTGTTTTCCATTGTTTTTGAAACGTATCAATCAGGCTTTAAGCATCTTAAGTTTATATAAGTGTTAGGCCAAATATATAAATTTCAATAACACAAATAATACAAACAAAAACAGAAAACAGCGTACTTACACGTTTCTGTTTTCCTAATTAAACAAACATGCCGGTCGTCGATGATGTTTTGGTAATCGCATCTGCTATAATTCACTCAATTATACAAAAATCAAAATAGAATATTTAATAATTGATCGTTGCATTATAAGGGAATGAGATAGTCCGGGGTGGCGGTCATAATTAGACTAAATAGTGGCAAAACTATTTTATTAAAAGCCAACGTTTCGACCCTGCTTGCTAAGTGAAACTTAGCCCCGACTTTGCAGGTCTTCTTCAGGGAGGTGTGTTCAGCTAGGAGTTTCACTTAGCAAGCAGGGTCGAAACGTTGGCTTTTAGTAAAATAGTTTTGCTACTATTTAGTCTATTTATGACCATCTCCTTCATTTAAAAATCAAAATATTTAACAATTTTATTCAAAATGCTGTTGAGTCTGGTCAAGGCATAAGAAATTTTATGAAATTTATCTTTTGGATTCCATATACAAGATACACATATTCCTTAATGACATAAAAAAAAAAAACTTGTTTGCTTTGCACCACACAAGAAATAAAATAATCAACAAAGAGAGATTAATAATATGAAATATAAATTATGAATTATAGCTCATAATAAGGAGGATGAAATGATAAACATTTCCTTCTCTAACAATATGCAGGTCAGGTTTTTAGTTTCTGAGATATTTTAATCAATATCTTCCAACATGTTATCATTTGATTTGTGACACTATTTTTTCATTTTCGTCTCTCTAACATGACGTTACTTTAAGATCCAATTTTGAATAATAGCTCATTGCAAAGAGGATAAAATGATGAAAATATGCAGGTCCGATTTTCAGTTTTTGAGATAATTTAATCGAAATGTAAAAACACTTTAATTTGTCGACTCCAGCCAACTTTAACCGAGCGTTACACATCGGAATCTCAGTCTAATTCTTCCTCCATAAAAAAGTGCAAAACGCGTCTAAAGAAATGTTCACAACAAAAAAAATTTCGTTATTTTAGTCTGACATTTCTCAAAATGTAACCTAATCTACAATGAAGTACAACTAACCTTCATAGATCACCTTGCTACACAAAGTTCAAATATCTAAAAGCAACATTCGCGCTTACCCAAACTTCCTTCTTTTATTTCTCTTCGAGCTCAACTCCATAAGTCCAAATATAAAGGTATTGTTATCATGTATGTGAGTCTTTAATAGTTAACTGGAAGCTTAGAGCGTTTGTCTTGTAAGTAGTCGGATACGTTGAGCAGTATCTTGTCGTTTCAGGCTGGTATGAGGATTCCAAGTTAGGCGTTTGTTAAAGTGGAATGCAATGTATCGGTTTTTTTCAAAAGGAATAAGTGGGGTATTATTAAAGGATACTGTAGGACAGGAAGTCATTGGTTTACGACGAGAGGTAAACGTAGGATTTATTGGAATTTATTTCAATCCTCGAGTTTTGATACCATTCTCAATATTTCTGATGCGTGATTGAAGAATTCGATATGCAATTGTTGGTCATTTTAACTGACATCGGATGGAATGGACAAAAACAAAAATACTAGCATATGGAAACAACCATTTAAACATTGGTGTCTTATATTGCTAAATGTCTCAACGCACCTTTATATTCATAAGTCATTTCCCTGATGCTACACTCCTCTGATAGAACTGCTGTTCTATGGATGGTTGCTATATTTGAATACGATAGCTGATATGTTCTGTATGCGAGATACACTTGCCCTAGCTGATAGCCTATCTCTGAGCTGAATTATTCATTACTTCGCTATTGTGAACGAGATGGATGAAGAATAAAGAGACTGAACATTTAAATTTAATGGGAGGGAGGAGTGTTATCGATATGGTGATGGGGTGTCAAAGGCAGGCTGATAGGAGCTAATGATACCATCGCCCGACTGTCAGCTCTCCTCCCCTTGCAATTATTTCTAACTTACCTCTGTCACTTTATCTCTCCATATCCATGCCGGTGTTCATTCATCCATTTTCCATGAGTAGGATCAGTACGAGTGTTTGCCTACACGGCACGTGTCCGGAACGGATGTGATCCGAACTAGCTTCCTTCATTATAGAGACATCTTTTTTTCAGGAATTTATTGATGAGTATTATTACAATCTGCCACATTGTGTGCCAATAAGTACTTGGGCTGCAATTATTCATTCGTACATTATTTACATATAAAATGGAAGTAAATATGAAACATTTAAAAAAAAAAAGCACATAGAATAAAGAGAATTAAGGTGAACGCACCAGTTATGGACAGGGGGCCCAGTGATGGACAGATTGAGTTTAAATGTAAATAATAAGCATCCTTCTTGATTTGAAGGTTCCAGTGTTTTTCTATATTGAAGGACAATGCTCTCTATTGACAACTGTATGAACAAAAATCCCCCCCCCCCAAACAAAAATTTTAAATGTCTATCATTGTTGTTTCTATATTGCTCTTGAGATCAGTTTCATACCTTCCTACTAACAGTTTTGATAGAAGTAAGTTGGACATTTATGTTATGTTATCTTTATCGTTATCATTATAGTTAAATAAAGGTTTTAGAATATTTCTGAAGTTTGTCTATTACTATTAACGACCCCCTGTCCATTACTAAAACAATTGAATTTCGGGTTGTCCAATACTAACACGAAAAAGTATTTTTTTTTTCAAATGGAGATTATGTAAGCATAACTGAATACTTTTTTTTCAACTTTAAAGTGTTAAATAGAAGAAGAATGGCCTAGAAATTCTAAATGCCGCAGAAGTTTATAACTAGAATAATTACGACGTAACAAGCAAAAAACGACAACAATTTCTTTAGCTATGTCCATCACTTGACCGCATACCCTAATATATTTAAAATATAGTAATTAGATTAAATATGAATAAAATTAAAATAAATAAAACACATTCACATTGTACAATATTCGCATTTGTCCAGGAGACCCTAAATCAATCATTGTTTTCCAAATTTGAAAAGCAAATCTGAGCCTAAATTCTCAATCAATATAACTTTTTTTTTTTACTAATAAATAAAAGTTAAAATTTTCTAATAAATTCCTTCACAATTCCTCATAGAACATGGTCATTTCACACCAACATTCATGCCTTATGGTGGAAAATTAACCTCCTATTGCAGTGTTTCGGAACTTCTGAACATATCTTTACAATCTGCACAGCTATTGAGATAATAAGGATCTAACTAATGAAGGAAAACGAACTCTACTTTAACGCACATTACGATTTCCCTCAGCTTGTAAGCAAGAACAGTTGTAGATAGTTACCCATACTAAGAAAATTTCGCTTACAGATGTAAGGAATTAGTGAGATTGGTCGTTTCAATCTCCTTTAACTAGCGAAGAATCAGATAATAGAGAAGTGATATAAGTTTCGAACTAATCCTGTCAAAATCCGAAGGTGGAAAGGTGAAAATAAATAAAAATATTTTTTAGATAAATGTATATTACAAAAAAATATAACTATTCAGAACTATCAAAGGAATTTTTCGAATGGGACTTTCTATTTATATTAAAATGTATATTTCCATTGAATTTTATAAAATGTATATATTTTGATTCGTGATATGTAATTTTAAAAAATACTTCTCTCAAAATACCAATATTCTACACATTCCTCACTGACTCTACATCATCACTTACTTAAATTACAAGGTTGGTTCGAACTATTGGAAATTCGACTTTATCATGACAAATCTAAACATATAACATTCACTCTTCGAAAAAACACCTGTCCTCCAGTTTATATTGACAACAACTATATTCCTCAAACATACACGGTACTTTATCTTGGACTAAACTTCTAGAGAAGGATCTCATGTAAAAATGAAACGATTCAAATTACTTTACTAACGTTTTCCATAATCTTCAAAATTATATATACGGATATATTCCTCACAGATATACCGTATCTCAAAAAAGACCTACCTACAAAAAGTTCAAGTCTTCCATTCGAAATTATTGCGACTAATAACAAAAGCAACTTGGTACATGACTTACAAAACTCTATATGTAGAAATAAATCAGTAACAAAATAACCATGAGACAGAACATAAATGTTACGTTATTATTAGAAAAATCCCAAACCATACAGCCTTATGTCGCCAAGATGCAGGTACAGAAAAACCTGCCAACGTTTCGCCAATTCAGGCATCATCAGGACAGAAAGTACAGCTAATCGAGAGCATACTCTGGTATATACATAATACTCTGGTATATATAATACTCTCGAGAATATGCGATTGTATTTGATTGAGTGATTTCCGATTAGCTGTTCTTTTTTTGTATGCCTGAATTAGCATTTTGGAGACATAAGGTCGAATATTTTGGATTTTTTCCAATAATAATCTATATACTGACCTCCACCTTCCAACAAGTGACCAACATATAACGATCCTTTACCAACGATTTTATTGCAAATTTAAACTGACATAACAACGGATTAATAAGGCACATGTCCACGGCGGACATACCGCTGAATATGAGGAGGATTCTAAAAAGGCGTTGGATAACAGATCTCCTTTCTTAAACAACCTAAGTAATAGAAACAAACCAGGAAAGAGGTGCTGCTCAGCACTATTCTTCCCTATAGCTTATATGTCATTATTTCTTGTATTCTAAGGACATATACTGATGACGTAAATGTGTAAAGAAATTTTTAAAGCGAAAAAAAACAATTCTGCAGCCATAAAAAATCAGGCTTACTTTAGAAATTTAAGTTCAGTATGAATGACCTTTTGAGATTATAAAGGTAACTGTAATTGTTTAGGGAACACATCAAACATCATATTTGAATTAAATCAAGTAAGCACAACACAGCTGTTATACTGTATATATATCTCAGTTGTTATTGTGACGCCGCCATTGTTGAAGCGTAGACGGTCACTTAGCGTGAGAGATTGACAAGACTGGCCAGTTAGAAAATTCGTTATTCCACTGATTTGATGAAAATGGAGTAAAACCTACAGCGGCCGGCAAGGGGCCAAGAAAGGAAGAGAGAGATGAACAAGAAGACTGGCAAATAGAAGAAAAGAAAAAATGCAAGTATCCCAATCCACTTATATTTAACCTCCTTATAAAATACATGTAATAAAATAAAGCAATCAATTTTACATATTCACTTCTTCAATCCATTAACTCCTCTAATTTTACAGTCCACAGCAATAAATTATCACCAGCTCTTAAAGCAGCATTATTATGACAATATCCCTGACAGCCTTGGAAGGGATTGGCATAATAAAATAAACAGTAATTATTCCAAACTAATTGTAAAATTCAATGAATAAATCACTATTAGAAAGATTATTGAACACTCCCGATTGGTTTAGTCGAGAGTCTGTTCAACATTAACTACACAACACTGTAACTGTGAAGCTCGAATTAACGTTAACTTGGACGGAAATATGGACGGGACAAAGGGAATACCAACAGGAATCGCCGCCCGGAATACAATCAGCAGACAAGTTAGCGGCGAAATTAAATTTCCCATCCGAGCAGGCTAACTGCTCTCCAACTACAAGGTGGGTACTGGTTCTGGTACTATCTGTTCCAACTGTCCAAGCCGTTGGCTGCAGGTCAGCTATATCAGCCCCCGACTAACTTCTGCATGCCTCAACTTCCACCGCGTCAGTTGGAGTTTCCCGACAGCCATGTGCAATCAGTGCGCTATTAAACTGTAAACCAAAAGCTGTTCCTCTATCTAGGAGATGAGTTATCACCCTTGTTTATCTCAGTTATTAATAAAATAAGTAAATGTTTGTTAAATGCACGATACTGCTTAACAAAAATCTTCTATCAATCTTATCATTATCAAATCTCAAAGAAAAGAAGATTGGAGTCAATTTAATTGTTTTTTTTAATGTATAAAAAATAATTCTTAATCATTAAAATGTGTCAATGGTTTAAAACGCCAATAGGTAAATGTGATCTGTGATTAATAATATATGGGAATAGTTTGTAAAAAAAAACAACATTGTTAGTTCTGCAATAACATTTTGTCGGTGATTAAATGATATTTCATAAAATACACAGTGGTGAAAAAATTTCTGTGTCACGGGTTAATAAACTAAGACTAGGGAACTCAAATATTTTCCAAAACGGAAGGAATTGAACTGGACATTCTCGCCGAATTAGGCATACTAAGAAAATAATGAAATTTTCGGCACAATATTTAATTTTTTTTTTCCTACCCCCCAGGAATTTCTTGATTACAAATACAATATATATATAAATGTACAATGGGAGGGAGGGAGGAAGTGAGAGAGGGAGAGAGAGAGAGAGAGAGTGAGAGTGAGAGAGAGTGAGTGAGAGAGAGAGAGAGAGAGAGAGAGAGAGAGAGAGAGAGAGAGAGAGAGAGAGAGAGAGAGAGAGAGAGAGAGAGAGAGAGAGAGAGAGAGAGAGAGAGAGAGAGAGAGAGAGAGAGAGAGAGAGAGAGAGGGGGGGGGGAGAGTGTTTGAGAGTGAGTGTGAGAGAGGGGGGTTATTTTATGGAGATTGAAATACAAACGCCGCATTTTCAACATTGACGTTAATATCTGTAAAACCTTATATATGTATACATTCCTTATATATACATATTCTTAGCAGTTTCAGTTGTTAGTCTTGATACTGTAGATATAGATATTATTTTTACCACATTTCTGCGTCGAGAAGTTGATGTTGAAATAGAAAGAAAAGTAATAGTTTAGATGTGAACGCTGCATTTTCATGTTTTCTCTACATTTGTGGATCCAAAGATATCCTTTAGACATTCTTATGAATTAATTAACTGGATTTATATACCAATAAGCTTGGCAACGACATAAATTGATGGATAAGTGTCACATTGAAAAACATTTTTTTAACGTTAGAACCATTTGTGAAATTTCAGTAATGGAGGTTATTCTGGAGTCTTGGAGTACTATAAATTTGTTGTAAAGAATCATTGATTACTTTATTACAATAACCTATATGAAAAATACTCGGAAAAACAGTTGATGAATTGTATTTAATACAGGTTCTGTTAAGAGTGGAAATAAATACTTGTTTTATAGGTCCTCATTCATTTTTAAAAAGAGATTTTGACCGAAATATTTGTTCACCATAATAGCATTACGATGAACAATCTATTGTTGGGAATAAACTTTCAGACTTCCTGCGGACTTTTCGGTGGTCCTTTGTCGTTTGGCTGTTTCTCAGCCTTTTTTTTTTGTTTTGTTTTTTATTTGTAAGTTGGTAGAAGTTTAAGCCCAACACAGGTTGTCTTCTACAATGCTATCAACTTATAGCAGTATGTTAAACCCTTTTCTACAATTGTTACTTTAATTTATTTTTGACCCTTTTTAACTTTTGGGAGTCTAGTTTTTTTCCTCCAACGTTTAGCCGTAAAATTTTGATGAAATTTCTCAATAATATTAAAATGTATGGTTACGGATAAATATATATTTAACTAATTTTATAAAGGTAAAATTATAATTAATAGCTCAACTCTATAAATCTAAATATCTCTTATTGTAGTCATGTATATGAGTCTTTTGTAGTTAACAGGAACCTTTGAGTGTTTACCTTGTAAGTGCTGTAGTAGACGGATACGTTGAGAGGTTTCTTGTCGTTTCAGGCTGGTATAAAGATTCCAAGTTTAGGCGTTTGACAAAGTGGAGTCCAATGTATCGGATTTGTTCAACAGGAATAAGTGGGGGATCATTAAAGGATACTATAGGACAGGAAGTCATTGGTTTACGACGAGAGGTAAACGTGATTTGATTGGATTTATTGGAATTTATTTCAATCCTCCAGTTTTGATACCATTCTCAATGATTGCGATGTGTGATTGAAGAGTTTGATATGCAATTGTTGGGTCATTTTAACTGATATGACACATGTGTCATTGGCATACGTGGTGATGACAGTGTTACGATGATTTAGGATGTCAGGATGTATAAACTGTGTAAAGGATAGGACGTAGGATATTACCTTAAGGAACACCAGCGGACTGGAAACAAGTTATGAATAATCATTATTTTGATTTACTTTGAAGTACCAATCAGTTAGGTAGGAGCGGATAATGAGGAAGTCTGCATGATGTAGGAATGTACGGGATTTGTATAGTAGTCTCGGGTGCTAGACTCGATCGAAAGCCTGTTCTATGTCGAGAAAGATTCCGCTCTCCATTAAAACATTTAAATTTAAAATACTAATTTGTGAATTAAATTATTAATTTATTTATTTATTGAAATAGTAATAAAGGAGAAATATAAATAACTAATTTTTCGATGAATTAAACGAATGGATGCTAGATTTTGAATCATTAAATTCAATAAAATTGTTGAGAGTAAATAAACGCAGAACTAATCCCTCAAAAATGTTTCCAGTCTTAGCAAGAATATTTATTAATATTCCAATTTCCTATTATTAATGTCCTTGTGGATTGATAGGTATGCTGTGTACGAAGCAACCCTATGTAGTAGGGCAGCATTACTTTTAATAAAGTATTTCTCTCTCTATCTGTTAAAAATTACAAATTTTCCTACACGATTTCTTACCTCATATTTTGAATTCCTGCTTCGAAAAGGTAAGTACTATATTATATAATAGTGTATTTATTCAATAATAAATATTATTATGCAATATAATATTTTATACATTGAGCGCATTATATAACCGACTTACTTCTTCTGAAAAACAGTAGGTTCTGCGTGAAAATTGAAGTTTGTTATAATACTGGCTCTAAAATTAAAAGTTTTCAGTAGAGAAAAAAAACGCTGGAAAAACTTTCAAAATAAAAATAAAAATAAAAAAAATCAGAATCCAACTTTTACGAAATATTACTGTAAACACATACGAGATAAAGTTGTTAAAATTGCATTACTTCTCGCTCGCGTTGTGTTTTCCATGTTGTGCTATGTTTCCGCTGTAACATGTGAATAATCACTGTAAGAGAGTTCCAACAATGCCCCTCCCCAGCACCAAACCGAAAAAAAAATGGCTGTTGTATATAATTTAATATTTATATTGGGAATGGTTGTTATATCTAACTTATTATCTATATAACATAAATCGGCTATTATATATAGCTTATTGTTAGTTATTTTTAAGTGTTCATTCGATTAGCTAAATTGAATTTTTATATTTCTCTGCTTAGGTATTATTTATATCAGAGGTGTGAAACCACTGCCTCGGAGGCCGTATGTTACCTCTGTGACGTAGTTGCGGTCTCGTAGACCACATGCGGCCTTCGAACGTTTTTGTGCGATATTTATTAATCTAATGCTAAAATTAATTAATATTTAATTATTTAAGTTAACGATAATATGTAAATAAATATAATTAGGTTGAATAATATGTATATGCTTGGGTTTATTTATTAATAAAAAAAATAGCAACTGTAAAATATAAAGAATTATTGCGTCCTCCATTAGCACTGCCTAACCATACTTAAGCATCTAATGATAAAAAGTAGGGATGGGCGATAGCCGATAGTACTGTGTATCTCTTTTCGATCCGTCAACTTTTGAAGTTATCTTTTTGTAACATTTTTTTTATACATGATATTTTTCCGATGACATATTTTTGATAATTTTAGTATAGTTTTGAAATTATGATTCATCACTTTTCCATTAAAATACCTTTCGTTTGATCTAATCAAAATCCATCGCTCCTGATATCCGAAAAAGCAAGTCTTATATAGTGTAGATTGTCCAATTTTATATATTAATGATTAAATTTGTAACCAAATAATTATTTTTGATATAAATACAAAAAAATCTAAAGAGGAGAGCAGTACCAGCGAAATATTACCTTCTGGTTCTTCATGTCAGTACTCAAGTACCAGAGAAATAGTACCTTTACGTCTTTGGAATTATTAAATATCATTGTATGCAATGAAATTGCCAAATAGAAAACGTAATTTACTACTATTACTTTTGCAGAGCAGTTTATGCAATATAAAATTCTAAATATCGTATTCAGGTATAGTATCTGGTAGTTGTTATCATCAAGATGAAATGCGGAGATGTATAACAGATTGTTATCTATAACACATACCAATGACATTACTAAAAACTTAAGAGTATCCATATTAATAGCTATACAGCAACCGTAGTGTCTGTCTCCAAGATTTAAAGTTCTAATGTTCATGGTAAACCAACAAGAGACTTCCAATTAGTTTTATGACTTATTTCATAGCTACAGCAGTAGATGCAATGAAAATTGGACCATCTTTCCATTTTATTTTAAGACAAATTATAAGAAATAATTGCCATAAGATTCTGCTATCACAGGATTTTCCTTAAAATTTACCTAAATATGTACTTTTCATCCAGATTACAGGAATAGCATGGCAGACATAGAGATGCACAGAAGGGCAGAAGAGATAGCCCTTGGGAGAGTCGGCCAGTGTCCTCTAGGTTCGGCGGCAATCAATATTTCCCCACCCTTTAGGGCCGTTTTTCCTCGTTCGACACCCCCTGAAACCTTGCCCCCACCCCCCTAACTCCTCTCCGGCCATATACTACCTGTCCTGCAAATATCTTACCTACTATGCTACTATATATATATACTATTATTGCCCTTTCCGAACCGTAGCTCAAGCTATCATTATTATTGCCGCTAGCCCTTAAGCTTCCCTTCTCTATATCTTCCCTTTTTATTATATGGCCCGTAGGGATCTGAAGCTATCATTAAGTATTTTTTATAGCAGCATTAAAATTATAAACATCTTTACTGGCCCTTGATTTATTGGGAATGAGCTATATATTCTGGTGGATCGGACATTTAGATGAAGCTTTATTATCGTTAAAAAAAGAAGAAGAAAAGAAATTATGTCAACCCTAGGTTTTTTTATTCTCATATATACTTCTTGTTGACTACTTTTTGTTTAATGATTTTCCGTAATTACCATTATTATTTTTATCAATTTCAATCATTTATAATTAATAATTGAATGATGGGCCAGTCTAAAGGTAAAATGATTTTTTTTTTATTTATGATATTTACAACTATGGTATTTATGATAGTATAAATACATCAAGTAAATGTATACAGACGAATATAATCATATGAAAACGCTTATTGAGTATAAAAACCCATTGGTAGTTTAATAATATAACTCTAATAATATGTCTACCTACATAAGGAGACCACGAGGCCATCTTCTTTTCAGACGCCTTGGATGGTTATCAGGAATCGAAGAGGAAGCAAGGTTAGAAACAAGATGATTCGCATGGTTATGAAGTTTATTATGGAACATTAAGGATTATTTTATTTGTTACAAACTAAGAAGCTTTGAGGATTTTGGATTGTAAAGATTGGATAAGAGAGGAATTTGATGGTTTAGTGGAGCCCCATAGCTCAACTCCGTAAGTCCAAAACAGATAGTGACATAGGATGTGCAGTAATACTGAAAGACCAGTGCCTCAAATTCAATTTGCCCCAAATAAACAGCGTCTTCACAGGCGAACTATTCGCCATATATCAGGCCTTGTTATTACTAACAGAAAAAAACATAAAAAATGGCTCTATAGTTACAGACTCTTTAAGCTCATTAATGGTCATTGCCGAAGGGAAAGCCGACAATGCCATTTCCAGGAAAATCAAAAACTGCCTCTGGGAAATGAAGGAGTCTTCGGACAGAGACATCGTCCTCGCATGGGCACCCTCACATTGTGGCATATCTGGGAACGAAGCTGCAGACAGAGCTGCGAACCAAGCAAGAAGAAAAACTAATGGAACCACAATGATCAATTTAACGACCACTGCTGACTGGATATTGGAATGCAAAAAAATGCAAGAAATTAAAAAAGATACCAAACCGTGGACGACCTCTTTCAGAAAGAACAGAAAAAAAGAAATAATTTTAACTCGGCTTAAAATTGGACATGCAGCCTTTACCCATGGCTACCTAATGAGAGGCCTGGAACCACCATTTTGTAAAATATGCAATACATCACTTACACTGAAACACATTGTAACAACTTGCAGACTATACTCTGACGCCAGAACAAAACATAATACACCTTCCAACATATCTAACGCACTTTCAGATGACGAAGAAAAGATGCAAAAAGTATTTGAATTCATAAAAGACATTGAATTTGTCCACCTAATTTGATTACATCTAAAGCCGCTAATGACCAACTCGGGTAGATGCGGAATGTAACAATAAATAAATAAACTCCGTAAGTCCAAATAGGTCTTATTATAGTCATGTATATGAGTATTTTGTAATTAATTGGAAGTTTAGAGCGTTTGTCCAGTAAGTATTGGAGTAAGCGGAAGCATCGAGCAGTTTGTCGTTATTAAAGGATACTGTAGGACAGGAAGTCGTAAGTTTATGACGAAGGGTAAAGGTGGTTTGATAAGATTTATTACAATTTATCTTAATCCTCCAGTTTTTACACCAGTCTTCAAGGTTTGTGATGTGTGATTGAAGAGTTAGGGATGCAATTGATGGATCATCATTAACTGATAGGATACAAGCTAAAATTAAAATTTAATTTTAAACATTTGTTATGATTTTTTAACATATGTAATTCAGGAATATTTCAAAATTAATAGGAACGTATATCGTTTTTTAGCTGAACTACATTTTCAGAAGTTTTTCTATATTCTAAGTTGCCTTATTCTCTTTGCTTTTGTTTTTTCATTTGTATATTAGCTACGAAATCTCCTAATTATGAAAAAGAAAAAAATGTTGTATTGCTAAGATTTTTCGTATCCGGCAGAGACTAATTAAAGCTAAATCTGTAACTAAGTGATATTATTTATATCATATATACTTAAATATACTTATAAAATCGGGCTTATAACTTCCGCTTAAAAAAGAATTTTCTATGTTTCTATTATATGATATTCGTTAATTTTTATTGGATCTGCCCTGAGCATCTCTTTGATTGCAGCTAAATTAAATTGGTCGCATTAATCATCGAAATGGGATTATAAAGCCCAAAAGCTTTGACGTCCTTAATGGACAACGGCTGTTTTCCGTTAGCCGTCTGATACGTTATGTACAGTCCTGTCTCCATCATTTTTGTTCAATTACTAATCATTTCACGCTGATTTGTAGCATGAAAATAGTTCATTTATTTTTTTTTAAATATTTTTTTAGATATTCGACTTATCTAAATATTAGGAAAAATATAGTGGCTTTCTAGGCGTACATCTGACAATCGCTCTGAAAGTTATGGACACATATATATCATATTCGATTCTTTCACCTGAATAAATAATATTTTATATACGAAATAACGGCAGATGTGAAATATCAAGATTTCAGAAAAAACATTCTTTAATGTTAGGTTTGAAATGATATTTCTCGGAAAAAGTCTTTTTTACTGGATGTAACAAAAAATATTTCAAAACAAATACCTTTATTGTATAAATCAAATAACAAATTAAATCTATATTAGAGTAAATAAATTATATTTTGAATTTTTTAGTCCTTCAAATATTTTTTCTCTTTATTATTTTTTTAATAATTAGTTGGTAATGGTAGACATTGCTGATTTTACTCATAAACTTTTTTTTTTAAATTGAAATAATCTACAAAATATATTTATTTCGTTATATATTGTTAAATGTTTGTAATTGTCTAAAATAAATTTGTTACATCAAATAATTTTTTATTTAATTTGATTTAAATAAATAAACTCTCTAAACCAATCCGTCAGGTTTTGTATGTATATATATATATATATTAGTTTTTAAATTAAGACTGATGTTTTTATGTCGCTTTAAACGTGGTCTAATATCTTTCCATGTGAAATCATCATTTTTTGCACATTTTAAGGGACTAATGTTTTTATTATCGAGCTAAAATAATTTTTAAAAAAGTACACGGCCATTATAGTGACATGGAACTGTCCTAAACACAAAAAAATATTGACCAATTTATTTTATTTAAAAAAATACATTTTCTCAATAGGTGAAATTGACGTAATTAAACATTTACCAAAATATAAAAAAAACATTAAATTTGAAAAAAAAATATTTGTTTTCTATTCTTGAACAAATAGTTCAATAGATAGAACTCAAAACTATATAATTATTGTTAGGATGGGATAAAGTCCATTTTTTTTTTTTTTTTTTTGGAGAAAAAAGTTAGATATATTTAATTTACTCTCTATAAAAAATATTTTCTGTTTTTAACTTCGTCCTAAGGAGGCCTGAATTACATCTGTTTAGTTGGAGATACTCTTTGACCCCGTGGATTGCTTCGACCATAAATATCTATTGTGTTGGCACCACTGGCTTCTCCGCTACCATGATGGCCTGTATCAATCATGTGCTAACTGATTTCGTAAGCTTGTCAAGCCATTGAGTTGATTTGCATCATTCAGTTCGCCATTGTTTATTGTCCGCAATAAGGGAAACTACTCAAATTAATGCATGATCGGAAATTGACTTGAGAAACAGACCTGTATTTCCAATGCATTATAGACTGGTCCGCACATTAGAAATTACATTTAATGAACATATAGATACAGTAATCATAGATGAGTGAAAAATGTATTTATAAATAAAAAAACTCAATAGGAATCATTAAATAAAATAAAAAATACATTTATGTGTGGTATTTTTGCTGCCTTCCTAAACGTAGACGATACAATCAGCAGAATAAAAAAAATGTTTTTTTTTTTTTTAAATTATCACCTGAGAAAAAGTATTCATATGGATATGGCTATAAAACTATTTAAAACATGTACCTTTATTGTAAATAATAAATTATAACAAAGTTATCAGACAAACTATTTTAGAGTAAATCCGTCATGTTTTGGATTTTCCAGTCCATCAGATTTTGTTTTCTAATTATAGATTAATTATCTTTTTTTAATAATTCTAGGGGGGTACTTTTACAATTAACACAAATGAAAAAGGTGTATGAAAGACCTCGAAATCGTTAAATAAAATAATAGTCGAAAACTTCCATCCTGAACAGTTAGAAAAATATTATCTTAATGATAGGCATTCCACCTTATATGTAAAATAAAATATTGTTCACTAAAAACTTTATTGTATAACAGAGAAATAATTATTGTCTAATGGTCACCAATAAACTTATTTTCTTTACTATAATTAAATAAATTGTAAAATTATAATTAATTAATGCAATATTATTTTTTATTTTGCCAATAGTGTACAAATGTTCGGATAAAAACTATCTTAAAATTCAAAACTGATTATTGATAATTTAGCATAATTATTTTTAGTAAACATTTGCTCTAATATTTTTTTATAATTAACTTATTTCGATCTAAAATTTTAATTGATACCTTTAAAAATTATTGAATAGTATCATCATATTAACCGAATATTTTATTTACTTTTTCGTTGTATCTACTCTGTAAAGCTCATAGGTAACACCTTTTATTTACACTATGTTATAGAAATGTATTCTTTTTAAAAAATCAATTTTTTTTAACAACTATTTCACTATCATTAAAGATTTATTTTAGGCATTGTGATATATTCAACTTTTTCCTAGCAGTTTCAAATATAGAACAGTCTTATATAATGTGTTTTACTGTCCTTTGTACAATGCAGCTCTCTCATGTCGGAGGATCAAGTCCTCTTAGTAGGTAGGTAGGTAGGTAATTCTTTGTCTCCAGAGGGCTGTCTCTTCTATTCTGGAGGACCGATAGGAGGTTTCCCATTTTAAACAGTTGGTCTTTATTTCCCTTAATTTCGAGTCTTTTTCCTCCGACTTATTTTGCCACATTTTCCAAATTTCCATCTTCATTCTTCTTAATATATTTTCTATAGTTATGCCGCATTAACCGAAAAAATATTGCTAGACTATGTCGACTTTTTTTTTTTTTATTCATTGATATTCACAACTGTATTATAAAAAAAATAATACAACTAGTAAATGTGCACACAGTAATAATACAATCACATGAAAACGATTGTTGAGAAACTACCCATTGGTAGCACTCAAATATTGACCTTAAAACATGTTCTATCATCAACTTTTAAATATACTCTTGACAATACTAGGTCATAAATTGTAGAGCCTATTTAGTTTTTTTTTTTCCTCTCGTCTTTTTCCTTTTACATTTTTTTATTTATATTTTCCTGTTTTATTTATTTTTGGAGGGAGTAGGAGGATAGGATGAAAAAAACATGGTAAAAAAGCAAAAATGGTATTAGCTCATACTTTTTTTATAAAAATATTTACATTTTCTAAAAATTTAATTGGGGTAACTTAGCCTTTATTTGGAGAAAGTTAGTACATGGAAGGTTTGTTGATCAGTTCGAGGAAGGGAAGCATGTCGAACAAAAAAATAACGTACGAATGAGTACTTGTTAATTTATTTTATCGCTACATTTATGTACTGAGCTTGCATTTTTATCACTGATTAATCATTTTTATTATTTCAAATTTCATCTCCCCGAAAACTAAAAACACTTTTTCAAGACACATCTTTCTTGACACGTGTTACATTTAGTAACTGAAGTTCAAGCGTCATAATTAAAATTCAGAATTTTTAATTATTTAAGTATTTGTCATAGATTAGTTATAGAAACAAATATGGAACAATAAAATTCTCAGTGCTGTTTATCTGTTTATATTATAATTAAATAAAATGTTATTGTATTTTCATTATTACATTATGCAAATCTTTATATGAATATAAAATATGATATTGACTATTGGTGACACTTGGTTGGATTTTAATTGACTGAAATCGATGCATATTTTAAAATATCAAAAAACTGAAAAATTGTTTCGAATTATGAAGTTGTAGTGATGAGCGGTAGGCTCAATCCCATCTTCAGACTTATATAGAAGATTTTCTTTTTAGCCTGTCAACAGATTTTGAATAACACTTAATACTCAGACTACAAGCTACAATATTATCGAAACTGAACACAAGCGTCACATTACATGTACCTTACAAAATTTACAGAAACATAAAATAATCTCCCTATCCAACCTACCCCTAAATAATAATTAAAAATAAATACTTTGAACTTCCGTTTACACCTGTGTTATTTCTTTCGTATAAGGGATAAGTTGATAATATTGTGTGTGAACAAAATCAACTGGGTCAACCTGTCCCTATAGGGAACTTATTCCGATATCTGTTCTTTTTAACGATTAAAAGAAAAAAAAACAGTTCTTGAATTAAATTTAACTGTTTTTTCTTCGTGCTTTGTTTATTTATTTATTTTTTTTTTTTTTTGTAAAATTATTTTGATGAAGAAAACAGTTGATGAAATCGCCAAATGTGACCTATAAGGCTGAACTTCATGACCCGCTTAACGATCGATTTGTACCCTTTGTCGATTTGGCTTAAATTGATCAATGAGTGGGAAGATAAGATATTTTTGTTTTATTTTTTAATATGATGAATCTAGCCAGTTGTTTTTTTATGTCTAAAATGTGTCTTTAAATTTATATTTTAAGAATCGTTATATTTTATAAATCTAACTAGTCTAACAGAGACTCAATCTTTATTTATCAAACAATAATCAGAAATATTCATTCATGCTATACCTCGCAGTATTTTTTTATTAAGGTCATACGATTTTTTTCTTTTTTGTTTATGAAACGAATATCAAAATTAATTACAAAATATGTAATACATGTTTATTTACGCCTTAAAAAGCAATAAGAAATAAACAAAATTTCTCATTTAGCGAACTTTATTTTATATTTGATACTTCGTATATGACCATCGTTTCGAGGTTTTACCTTATCCTCAGGATCATTATAATCGTCCATATTTTGATATTTATTATTAAATCATTTTATTCTGTGTCATCAAAATATTTTAATGCATTCATATTTATATATAATTATTTTTTATTTTTTTTTTTTAGTAATTTAAATGAGTATAGAACTTTGTACCTTAGCTACCGTTTTCAATGTTATTATTTTCAATTTTATTTTTAATTGTGACTATTGTTCTAATAGTGATAATACTTTGTTTATTCTGGGACTTGTTCCTTAAGAATAGTACAAAAAAAAAGTGATAATGATACTCTGAAAATAAAATGACACTCTTTCTGCTACGTATAGGGGAACGTTAGTCTTCTGTTGAAACTTCATAGAAAACTTTATTCCATTTATATGTGAGCAAAATGATTATTTTGTAGATATAATTTCCTGCAATAGTTAATTGCCGATTTTCCACACCGGAAAGATGGCATATATTAATCTCAGGATATCGTAAGCAAGTATATTCAAATTTAATAAATATTTTTATTAAAATAATTTTAGCAATGATCGATCCATTTCAAGTGACCTGGGATGATTATCGGTTGTACAGCATCAAAAATAACTTAAAAACTGCGATTTTTTCTTAAACGTAATAAGTCCGAGAGGTATTGGGAGAATTGGTTTTTAAAACAATATAGGTGCTCAATCAATTCTAAATTGAAATTGATAATTGTAGATCGAGATGAGTCTTCAAATCATCTATATGGACCGATGGATTCGAAAACAATCGCACATATCCTGTTAGATTTGTTTAATTTAAAATAATACTTCACATATCACCCAATTTCTTAAGAGTTTCAAAATCATTTTTAATCTCGTTCCTAAGGAGATTATGTACGTTACCACCAACGGATTATTTTGCCTCAAATAACGCTTTTAACTTCTCTCCTGGTTAAAGGATCCTGGAATCGGAAAACTAATCCTTTAGTCTCCCTTCAAACCTCCGTCTGATATCTCTAGTATCAATCTTAAATACAAAATTAATCTACAGAATAGATTTTTGAGCGGATAAGCGTTGAGGATCCTGGGTCAATTCGTGTTCCGAAGGCGGCTAATATTGAAATTCAAGCTTTCAGTCAGGAGCCTTTGAAGTAATTGAAATTCCGTTCTGTTTTGATCCGAACTTCAAAGCAGCCATTATCCGATGGAATAGAATAGTTTTGACTGCTCTTACTTTTCAACTCCTTCATCATCAGCAATGCTTAACCTTTAAGATACTATTCTCATTAGAGTTCGGTGTTGAACTTAAAAGGATCTCGAATTTCAGAGTTTTAATTTATTTGTAAATTGGAAAGCATCAGCGTTGAAGATGAGTTAAATTATTTTTATATAATTGTGTTCGTTAAATACTTAATAACATTGGATAGCACCAACAGTCGTTTCTTGCATTCTTTATTGATTAGGCCGAATATAATCCTCCCATCTATATTTTAGTATTTACGCCTTCCGATTTCGAACAAAATCCTAAATCAAATTTATAGCATTAGTTACTCATTCAACGCAGTGTTTTATTATATTTAATTGTTTAACAATAAAGTTTTCCCAAGGAAGCGCTGTTTTGAAATTATCGATCAATTACTGGGGGAAAAAACAAATACAAATTCCATTATTGGTTAACAGTCATTTAATTTTACAGAGAAATCATGTCGGCTTACGTCTTTTATTTTTTTTTTTACAATTACTGTTTTTTTTTAATTAAAAAAAAATTGTTTACCGCTAAGACGTTACTGTTTGAAATAAGTGAATCTTTGAGTTTTGCTGCATGTGCTCTCGAAAGTATTTATTTAATGTACTTTACTTTTAATTTTACATTGAGTGCTCTCATAAAATTTTCCACCATTCTCAACTACACGACGTTCAATTAGATTTTACGTAGACAAGTAATAATTAAACGAAAACATAACTATTTTATTTATTACTGAATTATTATTTTTTTTATTCATAATCATATTTATTATCATAATCATATTTATTATCATAATCATATTTCATGAAAAATTGAGTCAGTAACATATCTGTTTTCATAACAGAAACAAATATCTAATTCTATTCCAATATACACACTTCAAAAAGAACAATTAGTTCAATATCAATTTTATAATTCTATGTTTTTTTCTTCAGTATTAAATTCTGGATTCAACTTTTTTAACTTTTAAAGAATATACTTAACCTTCGTTAAGTTATTTACATATTTTTAAGAGCTGGGTAAAATATATTTCGTATGAGAAAATGAAAAAAAAAAATCATTATGACTAAAAAAATAGTTTTTTTTTTCTGAAGGGTCAGCCAGACATGAAACGACCCTTTTAATGTTCACGCACTAATTCTCCCTTTTGACGTCCTCTCTCTAATCTTCAAAAATAGCGGCTTTTAAAAAATACTAAATTATTTCAAAACTTCGACCTTACCACTTTTTATAATTTATGCTGCATTTTTTTTATATTTACAAGTGATTTGTTTTTTTTAATATTGCTACAAAGGTTTAATTTCTATAAATTTGTGAAATGAGTACGCTTAGGGTATTGGCCTGATTAAAATTCCAAATGCCAAGATAGAAGTTTATTAATATTTTTCCAGTTTAAATAAATTTTAAAAAAATAAAAATTTAGAACATTTGTTTTATTACATTAATATATTTATTTATTTTTTTAAGCCTTAATATTTTTTAAGCCTTATCATTTATTTTTTTATGCATGTTCTTTAATGACTCTAGTAAATAAATGACCGAATTTAAACAATATTATTAGCTTTGATGATTTTTTTTTTTTTTTTTTTTTTTGATTTTTGTAATTAGAGTGGCTCGATAAAAACCAAATTGCATAAGGAATAAAAAATTATTTATTTATTTCTTATCATAATTTCTTCGAATTTAGAAGATAGGCGTAGGGAGGTGGCGGTCCCATCGCCCGGTCATTGTACCGCAACCAGCCACTGGCCCTCCAGGTTGGGGGAACACTTACACGAACACTCACACACCAAGTACACTTTAGACAGCACACTACAACACCTAAACACTACAGACAAAGGTCACCTACTGTACACACCCTAGGGTCACCTTCCCTAGGTAGCCGCCCCGGATGGGGGAGCTAGTCAGGATGCTCGGAGGAGGCAGCCCCTCTACCTGACTCGGGGGCAGTGGGCTGATAACCCACCCCCCCTAAAGTACCTTATTACGAAACCTCAAAGAGAAGAAGCCGGATTGAATTACGGTAACAGACCCAGGAAACGCCTAAATGACCTAAGAATTGGATTTTGGAACATTTTATCATTACATAGACTAGGAGCACTTCGTGCGCTCCTTGCAGAAGTGAACACATACAGAATCGACATAGCAGCTATCCAAGAGGTCCGATGGATAGGACAGGGAATTATGGAGAAGAAGTACCATACACTCTACTATAGCTGCAATGAAAAGCATCACATCTTCGGTACCGGATTTGTTGTGAGAGGCAGAGCTCGACAGTTGGTGATGCGATTTACTCCTATTAACCAAAGGTTATGCTACATTCGGCTTAGAGGAAAATTTTTTAATTTCTCTCTAATCAACTGCCATGCCCCAACAGAGGTGTCACCTGAGGAGGATAAGGAAGCATTTTATGAAGAACTTGGACGCGTGACAAAAAGCTGCCCCAAAAATGATGTTAAAATCATTCTTGGTGACTTTAACGCACAAGTTGGTAAAGAGGTGGCACTCATGCCGACCATAGGAACCCACAGCTTGCATGAGACCAGTAATGATAATGGGCTACGGATGGTGAACTTTGCTACATTGCACGGACTGGTTGTTGGAACAACTCTTTTTCCTCGAAAGAATATCCATAAAGCAACATGGATCTCTCCAAATGGGCAAACAGCATCACAGATAGACCATGTACTCATTAGTGCCCGTCACAAGTCCAACATGATAAATGCAAGATCTTATAGAGGTGCAAATATGGACACGGATCACTATTTGAGCATTGCCGAGGTCAGATCACGAATTTCGCTGATTAAAAACCACTACCAACGACCAAAGAAGAAGATTGATGTGGTTAAACTTAAGGACTCAGACCACCAATATTCGTATCAACAAGCTGTGGAGACGAAACTTAATGAAGAAGTAATTAATGACAGCTCTATGGTCGATGAACAGTGGAAGAGATGCAGCAACGCAATGAAACAGGCAGCAGAAGAAGCTCTTGGCTACGAGACTAAATCTAGAAGGCCCCCATGGTTTGATGCTGAGTGCCTTCAAGCAGTAAAAGCGAAAAATGAAGCCTACAGAAAGAAGGTTCAGCGTCCCACAAGGCTCTCCCAAGAAACATATAGAAGAAAAAGACGCGAAGAGAAGAGATTATTCCGCGGAAAGAGAAGAGCTTGGGAAAATAAGAACATGGAGGACACAGAGGCATTGCGAGGCCAAAATGAAAGTCGCCTGTTCTTTCAGAGAATAAACGAGGGTAGGGCAGCTTTTAGGCCCAGAGTGACGGCATGCAAAGACACAAATGGAACTCTTTTAAGCCACAAAGATGACGTACTAAGGAGATGGGTACAACATTTCAAAGGCGCATTAAACAGAGGAACGGTGCCTGGAGAAGTAGGTGTAATGAAGGAAGACTCCCTGAATTCTATTGAACCCCCGGATGAGGAGGAAATGGAAAACGCCCTGAGGAAATTGAAAAATGGAAAGGCGCCAGGCCCGGACGGAATCCAGTCAGAGCTGTTGAAATGTGGAGGTGAAGAACTCAAGAAAGCTCTGCATGATTTAATGCTGACCATCTGGGAGAAGGAAGCTATGCCTACGGAATGGGCAACAGCCATTATCTGCCCAATACATAAGAAAGGAGATCAAACAGAATGCGCTAACTATCGAGGAATCTCACTCCTTTCGTGTGCTTATAAGCTGCTCTCTAACATTCTTTTTGAGAGGATCCTCCCGTATTCTGAAAAGGAACTGGGGAAATATCAGGCTGGATTTCGAAGAGGACGCTCAACGACTGATCAACTGTTCTCTCTGAGGATGATCCTAGAAAAGACTATGGAGCGTAAGGTAGTCACCCACCATTTATTCCTGGACTTTAAAGCAGCATATGACAGCGTTGATAGAACGCAACTATACTGTGCCTTGGAGGAGCTAAGCATCCCTCAGAAGCTCGTACGCCTAATCAAGATGACCATGGACAGCTCGAGATGCAGAATACGCGTCGGTTCTGACGACTCCGAAGAGTTTAAAGTGAGCAGTGGGGTTAGGCAAGGGGATGCCCTCGCCTGTCTATTGTTCAATTTGGCAGAGGAGAAAGCTGTAAGAGACTCCGGTATTCAGACCAAAGATATAATCTTCAATCGCCTGACACAGCTTCTTGGTTTTGCTGATGATATTGACATAATAGGTAGGTCTGAACGGGCTCTCAGAGAAGCGTTTATAAGCCTTGAAGCAGCTGCAAGACCACTTGGTCTAGAAGTCAACGAGAGGAAAACTAAGTATATGAGAGTTGGCGGTGAGGTGGATCTGAACTCTCCATTTGAGGTAGGTTCTTTTAAGTTTGAGAGAGTGAAAAGTTTTATATACCTTGGGTCTGAAATTAATAGCAAGAATGACATGGCTCAAGAAATACAAAGAAGGATCACGGCTGCCAATAGATGTGTCTTTGGACTTGGCCGACACTTAAGAAGTAGGTACCTCTCAAAGAAGACCAAGCTGATCATATACAAGACCCTTGTTCGGCCTGTTTTGACATATGGCTCTGAGGCTTGGACGATGACTAAAAGGGATGAGATGAAGCTGAGTGTCTTTGAGCGAGGAGTCCTCAGAAGGATTTATGGTCCAGTAAAGGAGGGTGATGTCTGGAGGAAAAGAAAAAATAGGGAGCTCAGTTCTCTCTATGCAGACATCGACGTAGTCACGTATATTAAAATGGCCAGACTAAGGTGGGCAGGGCATATGGCCAGAATGAGCACCCTTGAAATACCAAAAAAAAATAATGATGGAGGAGCTGCACCTCGTAAGACGGGTAGGAAGGCCGAGGACGAGATGGTTGGACAACGTGGCCTATGATGCGAGAACCCTGCTTGGTGTGCGGAACTGGAGAGCTGCAGCAGAAGACAGAGCCAACTGGCGGAGGCTCTTGGAGGAGGCCCAGTCTCGGTAACGGGATGTTGTGCCATACATGAATGAATGAATGAATTAGCTTTGATGATTTTTTTTTTTTTTTTTTTTTGATTTTTGTAATTAGAGTGGCTCGATAAAAACCAAATTGCATAAGGAATAAAAAATTATTTATTTATTTCTTATCATAATTTCTTCGAATTTAGAAGATTACAAACTATAACAGAGAAATGTATTGATGCCTAATCTTTTAAGTTTGGATTTATTTTATTAGATTATATTATATTTCAGTATTGAGAGGTGTGTCTATGTGAAGTAAAGAAATTAAACTTTCGATTTCGCCAAGTAATTAGTATTGTTTTTATTCCATAAATCAAAATACTTACTTATTACAAAATACAACTTCAATCCTCTTTTATACACTCATTCACAATAAAATCAACATTCACTTATAAATTTCAACGAGAGAAAATAACATTGTCTAATGAAATTTAAATAAATAAATTTAAGCTTATTTATTTTTCTCTTCTGATATTATATTCAAATAATTAGGTATCTATCGTCCGTTTATTCCGAAAAATCATTATATAACCTTTTAGAAAATTAAATTAGTGAATAATTTAATAAATGTTCCCTTTGTGATATTCCAACAGAATCCACTTACAATTAGTGTGATAACTTTTTACCGGTCTATGACAGACAATGCAAATATCTCAATTCCGTTTTAATAAAGTTCACAATGGAAAATAACAGTTTAATAACTAATAGTCGTACAATCCATAATCAACGGATCGTACAATCCATAATCAGTCATAAATATAATAAATAGGATGTTTGTTATTTTAATGGTATTAATGATTTGTTAGCTATAAGCTTTAAGCATTACCTGATTAAAAATCTACTTCAATAATTTTATAATAGCCCAATATTACAAGGAAATAATTTCTATTCAAAGTATAGCGGTAACTGAAAGTTGTGTGTTGCGCGCACCAGATTTTTTATATTGCTTTATTCATTAATTATTATTTATTTTTATTTGCGAGTCCTTCATTTATAAACAATAAACGTACACGGATCGATAGTTAATTTAAATGTTTGAAACATAATGTACTCTAAAGGCCTAATTCATATCACAAAATTTATTATCGTGTGAAATATATAAAACGGTAAAAGAACCATAACGAAAAGTTTTATTACACTCGAGATTGATAGCGTAGTATTAACTTGATATTAAGCAGACCGTTCGATAATTCTGACTGGTCGAGAGACAAACTGGTCGGTCGTAACGTCGTTATGAATGGTCATTAAAACTTTGACGGCCACCAGTCCACTGCAACTTCTCTAAGCATTTCATCTGTAACAGATCTTGAAAGGTCTTCGTCATCGATTGTGACGTTATCGATCGCTCTACGACGGAGTCGTTTTGCAATTTCATTAAATCAATTTTAATATATATTCTAATATTTATGCATCTACTTAATCTGGCTCTCCCGAATACCTGAACTAAAATTAGTTTCAATCTTTTTATTACATTATGTGGAATCGCATTTGTGTCCTTCTATAGGCTCATAACAAATAGCATATGTGTAATTTTCGAAGTGAAAACTTGTTTAGGCGCGTTTTTTTTCACTTATTTTGTGGAGATTGAACCTCAGATCTTCGATGTGTAACGCTCGGATTAAGTCGGCTAGAGTCGTTTAATTGAACTGTTTTCGCATATGGATTAAAATATCTCAGATAATAAAAATCGAACATGCATATTGTAAGCGAGTGAATTGTTCTTCATTTTATCCTTTCTGTAACCCCCATACCAGACTGAAACAACTAGAAGCCGCCCGACGTTTTCGACTACTGAAGCGCTTACTAGACAAACGCTCTAAACTTTCAATCAATTACAAACGACTCATATATATGGCAATAATAAGACCTATATGGACTTACGGAATTGAGCTTTGAGCTCCACTAAACCATCGAATTCCTCTCGTATCCAATCCTTACAATCCAAAATCCTTCGTAAAATCCTCAACACTCCTTATTTGTCGCAAATAAAATCATCCATAAAGACCTTAATGTTCCATATGTTTCCGATTTGGCCCAATCCAGATACATATCCTTCCATAACAAACTGCAGAACCATCCAAACCCTCTCGTTTCAAACTTTGCTTCCTCCTCGGTCCCTGATACCACTCCGAGGCGTCTGAAAAGAAGATGGCCTCAGGACCTTCTAATATAGAACTTTAATTTGAGTTCTACCAATGGATAGTTTCTCTTGTTGTACATGTCTTGTTGTATTTTTTATGTAATACAGTTATATATATCATTAAAATAAATAATAAAAAAAAAAAATTCTGTTATCCTTCAGTTTTATTTATTCAGTAGGCCATGTTTGTGGTCATGCCTTGAATCAGTGTATGTCTGGTAAGTTATTGTGAAATATTTTGTAGCGAGTCCGTATGTCGTTAACTGTTGGTATATTTTAGATCGTTATGTAAAGTAATGTTGCTGATGTACTAGGGAGCTTTGTAGTCCTGAAAGTTTTTGATTGAAAAGATTGTGGTTTACGTATGTGGATCTTCTTGGCTGTCCCGTATATCTGTGAAACGTAGGTCCCGATGGGCTTAAGTAAGTATATATATTTAAGTTTTGTCTAAGTCTGAATCTTGAACGTTTTGAAAGGAGTGAATATAATAGTCGTATTTCTTGGATTAAAGTCCAAGATATTGAACTTTAACTGTCTGAGGAATTTGGACATTGTAGAGGTAAATAGGAAGGCAAGATTCACGTCAAAATTTAAAAGTAATATGTCATGATTTCTCTTGATTAGTGTTGCCCATTGTACTCGGTAAGACCAACATCAAGATCGCTTGACTGTTAGAAGACCATGACCAAGACTGGTAAATAAAAGTTTTTGTGAATAAAAATTAAGGCAAAATAGTTAATAATACTTGACATTTTTAGTTACTATATGTAAAGAATTTGTGTAACCGATAAAATTTGCATTTAACTCCTCCAATTTTTCATTCGGGCTTAGTTAGGTGTCCAATATCTGAAAAATTACAGTAACATTTCTATAATAATAGGATACTAGCTAACTGGAAGACTCTTGCTCAATACCAAAACCAAAAAAGAGTGCGCAAGACCAAGACTCGTTTAGGTCTCGCATTTGGGCAATACTAGTCTTGAATGAGTGAATTTTCCAGAGTTTGTACCAGTTAGGTGTTATTGTAGAGTCTTAAAGGCTTGTGTGTCAATTTTGATGTCTTATTAAGATTTTTGGATCTTCTGCTTAAGTCTTTAACTACGTAATAATGATTCATAATAACAGGAACTCATTATGTATATATATATATATATATATATATATATATATATATATATATATATATATATATATATATATATATATCTTTAATCTTAGGAGTTACATGGTTGTCTAAAGATTAATGCTTACATTCTCTACTGTTTTCAGATATTTTACGGGTTTCAGAAAGTGTAAGTGGTACCTATAGATGGTCCAAATAGAGGTTTTGCTCTATTCTGCCTACTTCTCTTGTGCTTAGGAATTTCTTATTCCTGGAATGCAAAAAAAAAAAATTTTTACTGTCGATAATTTTTCAGTTCTTTCGGAACTAGAACATTATCCCTTGCAACTTTTTAAGTAAACATTTTCCAGAACTTTTATTTAAAAGTTCTGTAGACTTCGCTAAAAAGTCAATATACAAAATGACTCTTAGCTACTAAAAATGAGTAATTCATTTAATACAAAGCATAACTGTAATCTAAGCGGCTCTATTACTGTTTATTTTTTTGTTTTAAGGGAACTTTTTTTTCAGAAGTGGAATAAATAAAAGCTAACTAAAATAAAAACTGTTACCGCAAAACTGTAACTTTTACAGAAAAAAAGTTCCTTACAACTTTTACTTCAAGAGATTTTTTCATAGAAACTTTTTTTTTGGTTTTTTATTTATTATTTTGACATATAATATTCTGTCTCGAGGACAATAATTATAGTGACAAATGAACACGTTCACATTCACAGAAACTGTTAAAGTGGAACTTTTTATAAAACGTTTCAACCTCTGATTGAAATGACTTTGAATCTGGCTTATCTTAAAAATTTATTACCAAATGATAAATATTAGACATTAAAATAAAGTTATTTGTTGGTTTGGCTTTTAAGGCGTAAAACACAAGGGTCATCAACGCCTGTGTGTCAGTTATTTTGGTTGTATGTTGAGTTCAGAAACTCCTTAAAGAGAAAAAATAATCAATAATAAAAAAAAAAACAATAAATAAATAGAATAATATATGAAAGATATTTAAGAACATATGAAAAATGAAATAAATGAAAATTACAAATATTTATTTCTATATTTTATTTATTCAATCCTTTTAGTCCAAAGTCCTTCGCACAATAGTCGATGCTGCCTTCTATGTCACCAATAAAACCCTGCATAATGACCTTAATATTCTATTTATTCTTGATCTTATCCCACACAAATTATCCAAATTTGATCAGAACCTTACCCATCACCCTAATCCCGTAGCACAATCCCTATCTAGCACCACTCATCCCTACAATCCTCCTCGCAGGCTAAAACGTCAGTGGCCCCGTGACCTTTTGTAACATGTATATATTGGAGTTCTGGCAATGGCCAGATTCTCCACTAAAGTCATGAGTATCCGTGGTTGTAGCGCCCTTACCCAATCTCCGCTGGCTTTTAATACCAGTGAAGTGGTTGAGGAAGAAGCGCAGGGATCTCCTGAAGCCTTGCTTTCCCTCCACATGTGGGGGAATAAATATGGTTCGGAGTTCCCATGGACGACTGTAAATAGTGTAAATAGGTATGCCGGCATCTAAGATGTTCATTTTCATTACTTTTTTTTTTTAAGATACTTTTAATTTAATTTTATTCATTTATTTTCATTCCATTATTACTATTATTTATATTTCCTTCCTTCACTATGATATTTTATTTTGTTCTTTTATAGCTTTATATTATTTGAAATTAGCTTTTTTTTTTTTTTTTAATTTGTAAATATGGTGTGAATGTGCTCTCAGAACTCTATTATAAATGTCCTTTTTTGGGACAGATTGTAATATTTATCAATAGACAAATAATCAACCATATTTTATTTAACAGTCTATGTATTTTAAGAAATTGTATAACTATTTTAATATTTGATTCGTCATTGTTTAATACTACTGAAATATCCGGTCTTAGAGATGATCTGTTTAAACTAGATGTATAATAGGGGGCATTCATGAAATATATGATTGACAGTTAGATGGCTGTTGCAGGGTTGAAATTCTGGTGGTGGCTCTTTAATAATGTAATGTAAATGAGTAAGATTTGTGTGTCCTATCTGATTTCACTGATTTTTTAAACAAATTTCGACTTCCTGGATGGAGTTTGGTTCCACATAGATTGCCAATTATGCGATATTTCTTTTTTGAGAGAATAACTCATTTCTTTTTTTTTTATTAATCTATTTATTGAATAATAATACATGCAGCCACTGCTGGAGGGCTATAAGCATTAGGGCTAAAAGTTCTCATTCATACAATATATACAAATAATAAAGAAATAAATATAAATATAAGAAGTAAATAAATAATACTGATGAAGAAGATAAATAAAAAGAAAAGGAAAAATAATAATAATAAACAAATAAAATAAAATAAAAACTTCTAAACACAATCAAAACAAAATACAATATATACATTCGCCCAAGAATCTCCGAACCAGGCTTTTCCCCCCACACGTGGAAGGCAAAGCAAGACTCCGGAAGATCCCAGCGCCACTTTTCCAGCCGCATCACTAGTATTAGAAGCCAGTGGAGACTGGAAGAGGGCACTAGAGCCACAGACGCTCAGGACATGAGTGGAGAAGCTGGCCATTGCCAGGACTCCAAAGGCATATTTACAAAAGATCTCGAGGCCACTGCCGTTTCAACCTTCGAGGGGGATGGTATGGATGCTCGGAGCTGGATAGGGATTGGGCTAGAGGATTGGGATGATGTATGAGGTTCTGGTGAAAGTTGGAGAATCTGGATGGGATGATGTCATGGACATATGGGATGTTAAGGTCATGGTGTAGGGTCTTGTTCGTGACATAATATGGAGCATTGACTATTGTTCGAAGGACTTTAGACTGCAAGGATTGGATGCGTTTGATATTCGATGATTTAGTTGTTCCCCACAGCTCAAGTCCGTAGGTCCAGATAGGTTTCAGTATGGTCTTGTAGATTAATAATTTGTTTTCTGTTGAGAGATGAGATGTTCTGTTTAGTAGTCTATATAGCTGACCAAATCGTCGGTTAAGCTCTTGTCTTTTAAGTCTCGTATGTGGGTTCCAAGTCAGTCTTTTGTCCAGAAGGAAGCCAAGGTATCGGACTGTGTCTGAGTAGGGAAGAGGAATTGAATTAAAAAGGATTGGAGGACAGGATCTGCGTCGAAGAGTGAAAGTTACATGTTTACATTTTGATTCATTAATTTTGATGCGCCAGTTGTTGCACCACTGCTCGATGAAGGAGAGGTGTCTTTGCAGGTTCTGGGACGCAATTAGAGGATCCGAGTGGGAGGATAGGATGGCAGTATCATCAGCAAATGTTGCTAGGAAGGTATCAGGACTTGAAGGGATGTCAGCGGTAAAAAGGATGTAGAGAACTGGGCCCAAGACACTGCCTTGTGGGACACCAGCCTCAATTGGATAATGTTTGGAGAGTTCAGTGCCGCAGCGGACTTGAAAGGAGCGATTTGAAAGGTAGGATTTGAGGACTAGATACAAGGGTTGAGGTAAATGGGTTTTGAGCTTGAAAAGCAAGCCATCGTGCCACACCCGGTCGAAAGCTTGAGCTACGTCCAGAAAGGCACCAGTGCAATATTGCTTGTTTTCAAGTGCAGAGGATATGTGGTCCACAACGCGAAGGCCTTGTTGGACAGTGGAGTGTCTTGAGCGGAATCCAAACTGATGGGAAGGGATATTGTGGGATTCCAGTATGGGTAGGATGCGTTTGAGAAGGATTTTCTCAAAGATTTTGGAAAGGATCGGAAGTAAGCTTATCGGTCTATAGGATGATGTACAATTAACAGGTTTACCTGGTTTAGGAAAGAGGATAATTATGGAGTGTTTCCACACCAGAGGAAAGTGGGTTGTGCGGAGGATACAGTTGAATAGGTATGTAAGGAATATAATTGCTTTTTTGGGAAGTTGTCTGAGGATCTGGGAAGTAAGGAGATCGTGTCCTGGAGATTTGCGAGGTTTTAGGTTCTTTAAAAGGAATTTGACCTCAGAGGGGTTGACGGCTTTAGGAGGTAAGGAGAGAGGAATCGGTGAAGAGAGGAATTCTTTAACTTCAGCAGTATGGGAGGGATGGAGTTCAGGATGAGGAGTGAATGTGTACGATAGATGTTTAGCAAACTCTTCTGCTCTATTCTCATCTGACGAAGCCCAGGAACCATCATCACGGCGGAGGGGGTGGGAAATGGATTGGAATTTAAGGATTTTTTTAGTTACATTCCAGAGGGAGTTATCACTTGCAGATAGTGAGGAAAGATAGGAATTATAGGATTGGGATCTAAACGTAGCCAGTTTTTGTTTTACCTGCTTGGAATAATAGTTATATGATTTCCGATCATCAGGATGCCTGGTTCTTTGCCAGATGGTCCTAGAGCATCGTTTTCTATTAATAAGGTCCAGTAGGTCTTGGGGTAGAGGATTTATTTTGCGGTATTTTTTAGAAGGATAAGGTGAAGATGCAGTCCAAACTGCTTGTTGGATCAAGGTAGTCATGGAATATACTGCTTCATCTAGGTCTGCGGGTGTTTTTAAGGAAACTCTGAGGTCAATATTATCATCCAGTATTTGACGGAAGAGGTTCCAATTAACTGGCCCCCTGATAAATGAAGGTGGAGGTGGTTTGGGAATTGGTGATGTGGAGACCGTTAGGATTAGGGGACTATGGTCTGAGGAAAGATCATCAAGTCTTGAGATGCAATAATGAAGGGACCCTAGACCTTTGTGGATGAAAAAATCTAGGAGATCGGGATTGCGGTTAGGATCTGTTGGCCAGTATGTGGGAGAATTGGGTGAGAGGATGTTGCTGTGATGGGAATTAAGTGCAGATAGCAATGTTCGTCCTCGGGAATTTGTGGTTCTGGCTCCCCATTGCTGGTGTTTAGCATTTAAGTCTGCACCTAGAAGGAAGTGGTGTCCTAAGGAGTTAAGGAAGGAAGTTAATTGGGATTCTGAGATGGGTATTTTAGGCGGGGAGTATGCTGCGACTACTGCTATTGGGTAAAGGGAAGTTTGGATTATCACGGCAGTGGATTGTAGGAAATTATGGGTTAGCAAAGGGAATAGATGATGGGAAAGGGATTGATGGATAATTATGGCAGTGCCAGCATGTGCTGTTCCATCAGGATGGTCGGTTCGATAGATATGATAGTTGGGGATGTTAAGTGGTCGTTTGTTGGTAAGTCGAGTTTCAGTTATTAATGCTATATCAATGTTTTTGTCCTGTAATAAGATTGTTAGTTCGTTGACGTGATTTCGAATACCATTCGCATTCCAAAGGAGAACGGAGAGGGATTTGATTGGGGACATTTAAGGATTTCTCGACAGTGGGATGAGGTTGGATACAACATTGGTAAGCAAGGAAATGAGAGGAGTGATGAGTGACCTGAATTCAGAGAGGAAAGAAGTCAATAGGCTTGTGAGGTCAGTGGCATTGGGAGGAGGAGGAATGAATGTCTGGTTATTAGGCCTAGGTTCAGAGATGGGATAAGGGTCTTGTGGTTGAGATGTGAATACTCGAGGTTGAGGTTCTTGTGGCAGGGCCTGAGTTTGTGTGGGTGCAGTGTCTCCTTTGAACATCTGAGCATAGGACACTCTTGTATTTACAGTTCTAGAGGGTTGTCTTGGTGGCCTGGATGGCCGTTCTTCTCTTGGAGCTGCATAAATTCTTGCTTTCAGTTCCTTATATGTTTGGCAACCCTTGTAGTTCGCTGGGTGCCCTTGGTGGCATAAAGCGCATACTGCTGGTGTTCTTCTGGACTTCTGGCAGTCCTCAGTTTTATGTTGATCACCGCACCTGACACATCTAGGAATGTTGTGGCAATAGCGTTTCGTATGACCATAAGCCTGGCAGTTATGGCATTGTACAATGTCGCGCTTAGTGTAGGGCTTTTCTACAACAACGCTAGTGTAATAAAGGCGTGTGACCTTGTAGATTTCTTCAACCTGGGGCGTTCGGTCAAGGTCAACGAAGAATAGTGGGAGCGGTATTTTATTTTTTGTACCAGGCTGTTCTCTATCTTCCTTGAATATATTCACTATTTGTCGAACACGGAACCCCATCTCAGTTAGTTCTTCTTTAATGGCATCCAGCGGTGTTGATGGGTGTAATCTCCTGATCACCACCCTGAGCGCTCTCTCTTGGCGCAGTTGATATGTGTGATAATCCGCCTTAGTGTCAGATAAATACTTGACAATTTTTCTGTACGTATCTGGGGTGTCAGGCATTAATTTCGTGTCATTAGTGCGGCTTTGGCATACGTATTTACCTGAGCCCACTGTATTATTTAATTGTTGACACATTAATTGGAAATTTTTTATATTTCTAACGAATATTGGTGGAGGTTTAGGTTCACTAGGGATGGATACTGCTTCCATTTGTTCATTCTGTGTGTTTGACAGCACTTGGAATGGATTAGCTGTAAAAAAAGGCGATTCTTCTGGCGTACCTTGTATTGGTATAACTTGTGTTGACATATTTTGTGATGATGTGCCAGGTTGATTTTCAACTTCGTCAACTGAGCTCTCTGGTGTAGCTGGCGGGGTATTTTTTTTAGAGCGTCTAGCCCTTTTCTTGATGGGTGAACTCTTTGTGGTATCGAGACTCCTAGATCTTAAAGTTCGATTGTTTCCTTTGCTCGACATTACCATATGAAAATAGCGCATCTCATATTAATTTAATTAGAGGTAACTGTAATAATTTGGAAAAAAAAATGTCCTTTATCAATTACGTATATATTACGCGAGTTTGTAGAAGTCTAAGTAACGTAGATCTGCTTCCGCCAAAGGGCAGCAGCCCACTGGTCGGATTAACGAATGTATATGGCCGGCTTGTTATCTATCCTCAGGTCTATTTACACTGTTCACAATGCCGTTATAAATAAGTGATTACTCACCTTGTTTATGTCCAGTTTCAACTTAATTGTTAACTTAACAGTTTACACTACTTTTTCACATATAACATGAATTATTTCACTGTTAATAAAGTCACTTAATAAGAGACGAAATAAAGAGTATATGTGTAAGGTTAACGCATGCGCAGAACTGAACTCATTTCTGGAGGTGTCAGGATAGCAGTACCTTGGGTTGGGAGCGCGAGCAAATTTAGTCAGTTTTAAAGCGAATAGGTTTGTTTTTATGTTATAAATATATTTCTATACAAGAAAAAAAATAAATAAAGGATATTCACCTGGCCAGAAACATTTTAATTCTCTCTATGAACTTTATATGTGAATCTTGATTTTATTGCATATGTTCCAATACATGTATAAAAGAGAATTTCTAGAGAATTTAATATATCTCTGTAGCATTGAACATTGAAGCGTATGTAACTGGCTTGGGCCGGAATGAATAGGGAAGGACGAACCAGTTGGTAGTAGGGCTACTAATCCAGGGAACTAGGTTACAAGCGGCTGATTGAAAATCGATCTGCTTCTCTTAATAAGAGGCTCCTGAAACCAACTAATGCTTTCATCAGCTTTTATCACTGGTTTTTCTTTCTTTATATAGCAAAACTGCATTTAAATTTTGTTGGTTTTTTTTTGTTTAAGGTTTTATATTTACCTAAAACAACTGTGGATTTATTAAATCTAAAAGAATGACCAATTTACTGATCCACAAGACACTGCTGAAACCTATTTGGGATTTACGGACTAGAACTGTGGGAAACAGCAAATATCGAATGCATACAATCCTTCCAGTCAAAAGTCCTTCGAACAATAGGCGATGCTCCTTTCTAATGTTACCAACAAAACCCAGCATTGTAACCAATAGCAGGACAACATCCCATTTGTCCTCTAGACCTTATCCCAGAAAAATTCTCCAAATTTCACCAGAACCTTAAGTGTCATCCAAATCTTCTTACACAATCCCTATCAAGCGCCATCCATCCCTATAATCCTCCAAGAAGGTTGAAACGGCAGTGATCCCACGACCTTTTCTAGATTATCTATATTGGAGTTCTGACAATGGCCAGATTCTCCACTCAAGACATGAGTGTATGTGACTAAAGTGTTTTCGATCAATCTCCGCTGGCTTTAGTACCAGTGAAGTAGTTAAGAGAGTAGAGCAGGGTTCTCCTGGAGACCAGCTTTTCCCTCCATAGTCGAAAGGACAAGCTTATCTCGGGATTCCCTTGCCTGATTGTAAATAGTGCATATTGGTATGCATGTAGTTTTTTCTTTGTTTTAATTTTCTTATTTATAAGTCATTTTATTTTATTTATTGTGTATTCTTTTTTATTATTATTTATTGTTATATTGCTTCTATTTAGTTTATATTTTTTTTTTTGTACAAATGGTGTGAATGTTATCTTACCTCACTATAATTAATGTCCAAGTAACCGGTTGTTGTAATACTCAATAACTAAATTAAACAAAAAAAAAAAAAAAACGAAAAATGAACTTCAATAGCGTTTTCCATAAATGCATTTAAATAACTAACGATCGCCAAAAATGAATACCTTTCTTCGAAGTCATAGCACCAAGTTGTTATTAACACGAAATAATGTCAATGTGACTTGAAAGTATTTTTTTTGTATTTAACGACCGTGTAAAATTTACAATACGACTTCTTATAATTTTAATACCGATTGGTCTAGCTTTGGCATCGCTAGTTTCTCCTTGTCATGAACCCTTCATATGTTGTCACTAGTGAATTTATGTTTATAGTAATTAGTACCTCTCATTCTACAATTTTTGGACTTGATGTTTTCTTCAGTATAGTTTGTGCCTTCCATTATTCTTTATTATCCGTGTTATGGATAGGCTCTGTATCTTAGCTCATATTGTTATCATTCTAGTATTCCTCGATCCATGTAGCATTAGGTGTCTCTTTAATAATGTAACACACGCACCATTTATCACTTGGAGAAGGCACTCGGTAAAATCTATCGAAGAGTGGTATTCTCTTGGCCATCATAAGACAGGCGACGATAAAAGCTGTGGACTCAGCAGTGAGGTAACGACGTGTCGTTAGTGTGACGGCTGTGGGTGGGGCCGTTGTCATGACTACCGGCTCTCTCTCCAATCCCGTCTTAATTTCGTAATATTCCGCAAATTTCGTTGTTTAATTTATACAACATCATCGTAAGTTTGTTTTTTTTTCTAGCCGGTAAATGGTTCCATAAGTCATGTTAACATTTCCTGGAGGACACATATTAAACCGGACCTGTGCCAACTTCACACAGTTAATGGATTATCTGTCTTCTGATATCACAGTATAATTTTGTTCTAGGACTAAATTCCCCTAGTATTATGACAATTTTCAGAGATTATGTATCTTAGTCTGGTAATATAACTTCAATAAGGTACTTGTTAATTAACTGTCATCGATAGTTGTAATTAAATAAATAAAGCTTCTACAGATGCAGTAGTTTGTGAAATAGGAATTTTTTGACGACGTTAGGTCTATGAAGATCAGCATAGAGATCTTAAAAGAGTTGCATAAACGACGAAAGGTTTACAAAAGAGAGTAGTTTTGTGAAAAGGGTACGTTTTTAATACTGTACAAACATCACTCCACTTTAATGGGCGGCACAAGATCCTATTAACATACTATAATGGAATTCCGAGAATGGCCGAATATAGATTAAAGTGACCAAACCGTTTCCTAAGGCTCCAAATTCAACTGAAAAGGACCTGAAAATAAAATAAAAAATTAAGAAAATCCCAAAAGGTGAGGTTTGAAAAATAAAAAGAATTAGATTTTTCTTTAATAAAGATTTTTCTTCCGAATCGTTGCAAATTATATTATGTATAAAGGATCAATTGGAAATAATTATTATTGTTGGAAATCCTAAAGATGCGCGTTACAAAATTAAAAAAATAAATTATTCCTAACAAAATAATATATCTGTTTCCGTAATATATTTGTATTGTTTTATTGTAGTGGCTGAGTTACGATTCTGATCATGCTTTTATTTTATTTTATTTTTTTTAACTTAGTTCATGAGACCACGATCTGCTGCCAAGAAAAAGGAGAGCTTAAAATTGGATTTTCTTTTCAGCCTTTTTTTAATCTTTTTTTTTCTGGAATAAAATAAGGTATTTCGCATTAAGAAAGAGCGGAATGCTTTTCTGCAAGATGGTTTCCTATACCAGCTTCTATTTTAATACTTCAAAATGAGTTGTGTTAAATCCCTGGTTCTAATGATACCAATTCGCATTAGTATAAACATTTCGTCTTGCTCCCACAGGCATTTTGCTTTTGCTAAAAAATATATTTCATTGTTTAAAAAAATATTTCCTGTCTACACATTTTATTGCAAACATCTCGTACGTCAAGACTTTATATACTCCGCTCATTTTAAATATTTTCAAAAAAAATTACATATATGAATATAAATATTGATTACAATTCAAATCAGAGTTCTAAACATGTAATCATTTTTAAAACTCATAATTTTATCATTATCATCTCTAGTTTGAGCAATTTTTTTTAAATTTTTAATTTAATTAAGATAAATGTTTTTTCTAGTTATATTTTTTAATTATAAGAAAAAAAATAATCAAATAAATAAATAAATCTTTATGAATGATTTATTTATTTTTTAATTGAAATGTTTTGGAAATATTTAATAGAGTTGAACGATTAATATTTTTTTTTCTAGTTTTTAATGTGAATTGTATTTGTTGAATTATTGTCGTCTTTTTAGGTTATTTGAAAACTCCCTAACGTCCCAATTCTTATGGGAAAAAAATTTAACGAAATCATGGATAATGTATTTTGTTGCATTTTTTTATATTTTCTTCGGTTTATATTTAGATCTTTATTGTGACTAATTTATTTTCGAAATGTAGCTATAATGTAAGTACAATATGGAAAGAAACAATTTGTACCGACCGAAGGAGCAAATTGGTTTCGAATATTTTTTGAAGAAGGGGCAGAATTGATATTGGTATTTTGTCCCTGGAGAAACCTTCAAATACTATATTTCTTAGTAATAAATAAAAAAAAATGTTTAAATTATTTTCCGAGTTAATTTGGTTCAGTTATTTTTTTTTATTTTTTTTTTTTGGGGGGGGGAGGAAATGAAGATGGATTCACTGTTTTTTCACCTATAACTAAAAAAAAAAAAATAAAAAAATAAAAAAATAAAGGTACTGTTTTCTTTTGTAAGTACATGTAAAAGTGTATGTAAGAATATATAAGAATATAAAAAAATGTTAGAGACATGCAAACTCATTTATCTTATCCTCAAATGTTCAATAATTATTATTGTCGAATTGCGACAACTGTTCGGACTGTCGGTCCGTATAATAGTAATAATAATAATAGTCGTAGAGAAACTATAAATTAAAAAACCTGTATATCTATGGGCGATGGGTTTGTCCCATGAGGGTCTCCGTGATATTGACCATTGGAAGTCAGAGCCTTACACATTGAGCTATCCCGTTTCCTTAATAATTAGTAAATGTTTCCCAACATTACAGCCTATACTGCTTCGAACTAGGTATTATTTGAATCCTTGAATTATACATTTGGTGTGAGTTATACAGGAGATGATTGGTACTACCCGACGATTAGGGGATGGGACCCCCAGGGCCTCGGGTGACAGCTGATCGGAGAACTGCCAGCAGTTGCTAACTCTTAGCAGCTGCCAACAGCCCCACCTGCTCATCCTCAACCAACTTTGCCATTCACTATTTACGCCTTCCTCTCGTTTAGGAAATAATTTATCACTAGATTAGGGAGGGTAGACCTGTTTCAGTCAGAATTGATCATCTTGTCAATTTTATGATTGAAGCGTCCTCTTTATTGGGCTACTAGCAAAGCTATGCGAGACCTCATGTATTATATAGCCTGCATCGGTTCTTAATGACCAAACTCAGGGTGGTGATTCTAGAGAAAATATCAGTTATTGTATTTCGAAAGTAAAATGATTTTGTCATATCTTAAGATGGTCACTCACGTTTTCTCTTTCATAGGAATCGATAACACAAATTGTTTTTATTTATTTTATTTTATTAAAATTTAAAACTGTAAACATCTATACAACAGGTAAATCCGTCACAGGAATGTATAATATGATAAGTACTTGTAAAGAAGCTACTCATTGGTAACACTTCAAGCATTAATTAATTTAAGAGGTCTCTTGGCTATTTTATTTTTTTTTATTTTTAGAAGCCTCGGAGGGTTGCCAGGAATTGTATTGGATATATGGTTATGAACTATAGGATCGGGGTGACGAAAGAGCTTAGAATTAAAGGAGGAATATTTAGTTCGGGCCAAGTCTTCCACTAGAGGAATGTTGAGATCTTTATAGATAATTGTATTTGTGGCATATTAAGGAGCATTTTACGGATGATGCTAGATACGGTGAAGAATTCGATGTTTTTGCCATTGATGAGTTCCAAGGCTCAATTCCATGTGTCCAAATAGGTCTGATGATAGTAGTGGAAATCAAACGAGTATTTAAAAAGGCGAATTAAATAGGCAAAGTTTGCCGACCTCCAGATTAAAAGCGTTCCAATTCCGAGAATTTTCATAAATAAAATATTTGTAAGTTACGAGGAGGGGAAGCTAAATACGAAGTTTCAACCGGATGTTAATAATTTGAAAAAAGGGGGTCTGTTCTACGGAATATAATTTTAGTTTTGAATGTATTCACGTTTCTCATTTTAAGCAAACGTCACGTACATGATAATAAAAAAAAAAGGAAAAAAAATAGTATTTTCACCTACATGAGGGATTTCACCCATACGTCGGACTAATAAAATAAAATCAATACAACTTGAAACCCGTGATGCAATAGTCGGAAGTAATATACTGGTTTCTATTTCCGGGGAACAAATGAAAATTTGGTTTAGTGTCCTGTGTGAAGTTCTTAGTAAAACACACCATTGCTTTGTCGTTGTATAAATACCACCTTTATTTGAAGGTTAAAAGTAATATAGATAAAAACCAATAGCACCGAAGTGATGTACTCGTATCGCATTTCAATAGGAACCAGAACGAAGCTTGAAACTAATCCTGATTCTATTAAAAAAAAACGTTCAATATCTGAATTCGTGTTTAACAAATGTAATGCTTGATGTATACATTTTGGGATCTCGGAATTTTTCATTAGGAGGTTAAAACATTTACTTCACTTACTAAGTCAAACATAAAACAATAAATAAATAAACATACCTAAATATGAAAACTGTAAGATCATGCCAGCCCGTTGGCTTGGAAGTACAGGTTCTTGTGGGGTGCTATGTATCGAAGCTAGCAGGTAGTAATCTTTTAAACGTAATATGGGCTGCGGGAAACAAAGTTGGAATATCCTGGCACCTAACAAATCAGGTACCTGCCTGGAACCTGCAAGGACCGACCTATACCTGGATCCTGGGGAAGGCTCAGAGTAAAAACTGGTAACGAGCTAAGTAACTGGTTCCTTTTAGGGTGTTACCTGTTATTGTGAAGTAATAGGGTGAAGTTAAGAATCAATGAAAACCTCCCTTGCCCCACCCTGAATATTGGTATAAAATCTACCGAGAAGTAAGAAAAGAGGTCTTAGGTTGATTTCCAGCATTGGGGATAGCTCTTATGTTTTCTTCCGGCTAGAGGACTGAAGCCTTGGCCCGACATAGACTATGAAGATGGGGCCTCCTGGCAGTTTTTGGACCTGGGCTTGACGAGATGACATCGGATGACATCGGAGATGCAGCGATGAAATCTACTAACTACACAACTTCACATACCATAATAGCTAATGTTATAATATTTTATGGCAATAATTCTTAAAACAGTCCATCTGTAATCATACCTTCGCAGTTAAATATTAAATTCTTTGAATCATCAGATTTGTGGTTGTTAATACTTCATGTATTGTGCTTCATGAGGTTGAGGATGAATAGTCATACCTCGTTCTCAACACCACATCCCATAGGGTTAAGAAGAAAATATATATATAGGGCGTAATGATATAACCGGTAATAATATAGGCCGTTCTTTCCTAGATTTTTTTTCATATTATCTAAACTTTTAAACGAAAAGCAATGGGTATTCATAAGATTTAGTCGCCCTTAAAGTAACATATTTACCAATTTCTAGATTGAAAAGGAACCATTTCTGATGATTTTGTAAATAAAAACGTTCTAGGATACGATAAAATGAGGTCACTCGCGAAGATTTAGACGAGTATTAAAAGTTTAATAAAAATGGATTTGCACTACGGACTAAAACTCCGTTAATCATTCATCACCACACTTGAAATTAATGGAATAGTAAAAACGAAAATAATCTTTAGTTATCAAAATTGTGATTCCTAAGATAATTTTAGTGTTTCTTGTTTTTCGCTTGGTAGGATAGCCTAGTTTTCATTATGATCCTTTTCCTCTTTTCCGAATATGCTCTTTAAATTATTTTACCTTTGGTTTATCCAGAACTACTTTTAAAAACGGTATATCTACTGTCTCTTTTTTTCAATGAAATACTAATTTTTTTTTTTAATTCTGAGAATATTGAGTGATTTTTTGAATATTGTTGTATCAATATTTTTTGTTATGTACAACCCAGAACCATAGGCACTCGGCTTCCCTAATGGATATTACAAGCTGAATTCGACTCGTAGAGATGTTGCTTGATCCGGTGTACTTAGTTTGGTGGCTCAGTAAGTACCTTGTGAGGGACTAATGGAGAACTAGCTGAGTGGGACAACTAAATTACTCATTCCGCATCCTCCCGGAGCCCATGTTCTTAGGAGGGAAGCAATCATGGCTTGGTGCCCGCGCTGGATCGGCCGGGCATTCACTCCGAGTCGTGTGATGACAGAATCTTAATTGAGTGTTGATCACCTTACCTTAGAGCCTGCCTTACGCTTACGATAAGAGGCTTAAGCCGTCTTTTTGCTTTTGGGTTTTCAAATTAACAGAGCTGTTGGTGTCGTATAATTAACGGTTTAGTGAATAGGCTATAATATATATTTCAAACAACTCCTGATGTATTTTTCATTTCCTTAAAACAAAATTAGATAAATGGGTTGCTCAATGCTTACTTACAGTTAAACGTTGCATTAAAAAAAATATAAACTTTTCCAGATAGATCAATATAACTCCTAAAACTTTCCAATAGACATATAAGGAAAATAATTAAAATAAGAAATGTGTAAGGAAAAAAATAGTCATGTCACCGGCTTGTTGCAAAAAGTCATTAGTTACATTTTTGGTGGGGCTGTACTTTTAAGAATCTGTTTGTAATTTCGATCTTATTTATCAATTAAAACACAGTAAGCATACTAAATGACATACATTTTTTTTTTATATATCAAACAAAGTGTCAACAAGCACACAATTTCTAATTTTATTATAAAAAAAAATCAATCAAATAATTTAGAAAAATCATCTAAATCTTTAGTGAATTAAGGTTATGAAATGTCTTTTAAATTTAAATAAGTTAAATTTTTAGCACATTGACAAATTTTTTAAACTATTTATAGATTGATGAGTATCACTTAAATCCATTTTTCTACCAAGTAACAGTCAACGCTACATACCCCTATTTATCAAATTATTAACGTCGGCTTGAAGCTTCGTGAATAGTTTCATCTCGCCTTAGCCAACAATTATTTTATTTACGAAAACTCTTTGAATTGGGACGTTCTCAATCTGGAGATCGGCAAATTTAGGTAGTAAAAACTCGTAATTACCCATTTGCTTTCCATTTGTATTGTAAGATGATGTTATCACAAAAACTAGAAAAAACATCGCCTGCAAAAACGGCCTAGGCCGTTTAGCCTATATAACTTCGTTATTTTGAAATGTTGGGGCTGTAGGTCACGCCAAACGGTCTAATATTTTTGCAGGCCACCTTTTTCTTCTCGATTTTGTGATCAAATTATTTTACGATTCCATTGGAAATGAGTATTTATGAATTACTTATTAATTTCGTAAGAACGATTAAATCGTAAGATAACTTGAAAAGTTATCAAAGTCGAGAAAAAAGATGGCCTTCAAAAATATTGAGCCGTTTGCAATTTAGGATTGTAGGACACGCCAAACGGCTCAACATTTTTTAAAGCCACCTTTTTTCTCGACTTTGTTATCTTACGATTAAAGTGAAAAGAAAGTGGGTATTTACCAGTTTTTAGTATCTAATTAAATAGACAAAGTTTGCCGATGTCCAGATTGAAAACGCCCCAATACTGAGAATTTTCATAAGTAAAATAATTGTAGGCTTCGATGAGATGAAGTTATATACGATGTTTTGAGGCGGATATTAATAATTTTATCAAAAGGGATCTGTACCACAGAATATGATTATGTCAATATAGGGTAAATTCAAACGATGTATTTCATCAATCGAATGAATTCAACACTGATGAACAGTTATCCTAAGCTTATGAACGCTCCTGCGAATCCCAGAGGAAGCCTAACACACTTAGAAAGTTCCAAAAAAAAAAAATAAAATAAAAATAATGAAACCTTCAGTACTATTTAGGTATTGTTTCTTGGTCAACCGTCGTGCAAGAATGTGATTCGACCGAGACCACGCTCAACCTTCAGGTTTTCCCTCCCTTATTAATTATTTAATTAAGGGTAACCACTTTATGGAGGCTGAGTGTGGCCGAGAAGTGTAGATACTAGGCTGATGAAACAGAATTAATAATTTACCTGTCGTAAGCCGGGATTCGAACCTTTAACCTTGCGCTTTGTAAATTCAGTGCCCTACCACTGCGCCACCCCAATCCCAGAAAGTTACATAACAAATAAAAAATAAAAATATATGTGAGGAAATAACTGCCTTCAAACTTTTAAATATTAAAGCAAAAATCAACAGTATAAATTGTAAAGAGTATTGAGAAATAAAAACACTGAAGTTATAACGAGGTTACATTGTGCGGATCTGTTGACCACAAAAGCCGATTGAACTGCTGAGTCATCAGAGATAGAATCACTGTATAAAAGAACGCACTGAATTTCACACAAGGTTTCCATCAGATTTTAAACTTGCTCATAATGTTTTTACAAATGTTACAACCTAAAATATTTACAATTTCAGCCGTATAATAATTATATTATATATTGTTTTTTCATTTGTTGCAGGTAAGTATCGAATTTGAAATTGTATGTCTCCTTAATCGTATCAAAAGGTAAGATTGCATGTTATGTTTAGCATTTACATTATTTAAAAAATCGTTAAATATATTGGAACAGTACATTCTTTGTAATGTGTATTGAACCTCTGGTAACTGGGTATAAACACAATCATTTTACGAGTATGATTACCAGACAATTCGTTTTGAGTTGGGTTCAACTCAAATGTGTTATACTATTATGTTCTGTGAATTCTGTATTTTAAAAAATTATAAATTTGCATGTCTTCAAATTATAAATTGTATTACCTATTAACTCCTTATTAAGAGGTTCATCAGGACCACCAGTCTTTGTCTTCATCAAGAACCAATTCTTAAGACTCAGAAGCCGTTGTCCGTCGGCGGTGAGGAGGAGCAACTCGAGGACGGGCGCTCCATCAAGGAGACGTATTGCGCTCTGCGTAGCGGCTGACGTATAAGAATGATCATCCACGCAAGGTCATCACGGTTCCTGATTTATCTCCTAGCAACGCTCTCTGAATCCATTCCCTTCCTTCAATTTTCCACAAGGAAAGCGACGTATTCGCTACTGGATGTTGCCGGTAAAATTTGTAGGCCTTGGAAATTGAGACATATAGTTTACTATTAGATTTCGAATATTACAAATATCATGATCGAGAATAAAGCGATTTCAGATAAACATAGAAGCCGGGTCTATTCAATACTTAGCGCGAGAGAATTCTCCAGTGGATCTGGAACGGACTAAAAGATCCAGCCTAGGTGAGTGGTGCGTGATTCAGGCTCTGTGGAAGGAATCCTCCCACATCACTACAGAAGATGTGTAGTTTTAGAAGACCATTAATCGTTCTTGAGATAAGCACCAACGCATTTAGCGCCGAGGAAGATCTTACACATGGTCGATTAAGGAGCTACATGACCAAACTCATTTTTCATCTTACTCTTCTTTTTTTTCATCCCTCTTAAAACTATAATAATTACATCTCGAAAAAAAAAATTCACATTAGGTATTGCTTAGGTTCAAACATTTGTAATTTAATTTGTGCTTCTTTTAGTTCATATTTATAGTTGTTTATATATTAAAATCCTAAGGTCGTTTTATTAACTTTTTCTTTCACTTCCTTTGTCTTAAAATGTTTATTTCTGCTTAGAAGAGGATGGTAAGTGAAAGGTGTGTGATGCGCGCACAGCAACTGATTTTCTTTTAGAGCTCAAATAGACAGGCACTATCCTAATTATCATTATCATAATTCAATATATGTGATAGTTCAATTTATTATGTGATCGTGGTTATGACGAATAATAATATAATATAACATAAAACATGTCCATAGGGCATAGTAAGAATAAAGCAACAAGATATATGTATGTGTGTATATATATATATATATATATATATATATATATATATATATATATATATATATTTATTGTTGGGGCCAGGGGTACTTCAAAATCGAAGTACAGATCTTTCCCCGGTGAGTTTCCTCAATGGTGGGAAATTCGAGTAAAATTAAAATTTTGGGAAAGAAGGAAAAAATAAAAAGAGTAAAAATGAGACCTGTAAAAACATAAAAAATGTGCACAAGAAAATATTAAAATAAAAATATTTCAATAAATAAAAAATCCTCTTTTGAATGTTTACAGTTTATTGAGATAAAAAAAAAGATCTAATTATGTACAAGAGTTTAAATAAATATTGGTGTAAAATTGCGAGAGAAATAAAACATAACTACAATACGCAGAGAAAATAAAACAAATTAACATTAGGAAAAACACATATAAATAAATCCAACTTCTAAAATTATGGTAAACCAAGAGAAAAAAAATATGACTGTCCGAAAAGAATAAAACTAATTTATAATTGAGACAAAAATTAATTAATGTTCTAATGTCTTTGTGATGGTGAGAATGTAAACAAAAATACGAGCCACGTTGGAGGTTCTACCTGCATACCTTCTACGATGTTCAGCTGTCGACTAATCGATGGTGGGGTGGTATCGATATGTATCGATTGCTCAGCTACGCCCAACAGCTGATCCTCGAAAATGGCGCTAGGTGAGATGTTGTGAGTCTGGGCTGGTGGGGGTAGACTTCCACTACGTAGGTCTAGTGTCGACAAGCTCTATCTCCAGACTGGCCTAAGACTGCATCCCGACAGTATTATGGCATTATTTGTGTCTTAATCCCTAAGATTGGGTATTACAGCCGGGCTGGTGTGTAATAATACATCGCAAACGAAGGCAGATATACAAATAATACAAACACAAATATATCTCTGAGACAATTGTCCCTCAATTTTTACCAAAAAACATAAATAAACATTTTCTTCATTAACATTTAAAAGGGTAAATATGGTGAGAGAAAAAAAATAAGATTTGAACGTATGCGGCGTTAACATATAATATATATATATATATATATATATATATACATATTGTATGTTCTTATATTGTAATAATTTAAAAATGAAACGGAGGATAAGAAAAATAATATTTGATCGTGTTTTTGTTGTCCTGGTGATGCCTGAATTGGCGAAACGTTGGCAAGTTAACTTTGCTTTTCATTTAAATCGTAAGATAATATGATCACTAAGTCGAAAAAATAGGTGGTCTACAAAAATATTAGTTCGTTTAGCGTGAAAAAGTTAAAATAAAGAGATTCTGTAGACCAAGCGACCCAATAATTTTGCATGCTACCTTTTTTTTCGATTTTGTGATTATATCTTACGATTCAAATGAAAAGCAAATGATTATTTATGAGTTTGTATTATCTAATTAATTAGACAATGTTTGCCGATCTCAAGATTTATAACGCCCCAATTCAGAGAAATTTCAAAAATAAAATATTTGTAAGTTACAATGAGAGTTGAAGGTATTTACGTTTTTTATTAATTTTAAGAGGGATGTTAATAATTCGATGAAAAGGAGCCTGCACCACGGACTATATACATTCAATATCCACCAATTCATTCAGAGACTGAATATCCTTTTTAGTCTTTACAAAATGATAGTCATTGTTTCTGCAGTATTACAAGCCTTTAAAAGATCATCTATAAATCCTCTCCATCCACACTAAATCTAAGTTGAAATGCCTTGACCCTTGTCAGTGGTCTTGGAACTACGGAGTGTACCAGGCGGCTTAGGCTTCGGCCCGCATCCAGAGTTTTCTTCGAGTCCTAACTTCAAACCACAAAGGGATTATTACCAGCCACCAGCGATCCAACTTAAATTAAAGTTCCCAACTTCGCCCCACTCTGGAAGATATGGTGTCAATAACTGCTTCGGAAAGATTTTCAATTTGCTGTTTCTCACTAAAATGCGTACCTGTGGTGTGTTTAAGGGTTCATTACGATTTCTGATTTATTGTTCAGTTTGAATAAGAAATCCATGAATTTTTCACTTCATTTAATTCTATTTCGTTAAATTTTGGGACTAAGATAATTGTACAGAACCGAGAAGAAACTCGAAATATTAATTTTATAATAGTTTTTATAGTATTCGTTTTATATGAAAACAAAATCTAAAATAAACATATAAGTAAATTAAAATACTCCCCAAGAGACTGTTACATTTATGAATTGAAAAAAAAAAAAAAAAAAAAGAAATTATATACTGTTTCCAATTGAACTTATTTAGTTTTGCAGAACTAAATTGTTTATATTGTTACGTAAACCATTATTTTAGTTTTTCATTATCTTCTGATATAATCTATTCAAGTTTATATATTCTTCTCATATTTACTGTTCTCTCGTTCTTAGCCATTGTGAAGTTAGATTCTACTGGCTGAAATGAAGACACTGAATTCCAGCAGTCTCTAAATTGCATCTTAGTAGGCTTTTTCTTCGCAGTTAGTTTTAAAAATGAACTGGTCATATGAAATGAAAACAAAAAATCAATTGTATGGCTGAGTTGATAAAATAACGATGACAAAATTATCTATGTAGATTAACATTTTTTATGAAATTTTATGAAAATATGTGGCAAATACAAAATGATGGATTTATTTAATACGTTGCAAGATCAGAAGCTGCTTCTTTTATCACTGTAACACTTATTAAAGAATAGAAGAAACGATATCTTAGTGTTTCTTTAGCTTACTCCTGTATTCGGATTTATTTAATAGAATAACTTCCTAAACTCGGCGCTGAATTTATTAATGTTTTGACTATTAATGTTTTTTGTTATTTTCATAATTTTCATCTTTCATGAGGGTTCAATTATAGAAAAACCGTGAGAACGTGACAAAAATATGTACTTGGCCTTTTTAGATATAAAAGCAGGTTTTGATTCAGCACCAAGGGAACAAATATGGAACGCAATGAAAAAAAGAACATCCCAGGAGATTTTATCGGAGCAATGCAATCAACATATAAAGCGTCTAAGGATCAATGGGAAGGAATCAAACAGCTTTAATATTTACAAAGGGGTCAGACAAGGCGATAGTAATAGCTCCCTACTATATATTGCGTTTATGGATGAGATTCTAAAAATCTGTAAACGTAGAACAATTATAGGAGAATGGAATATGAGAACAATTCTATCCCAAGCTCTGGTATACGCATTGTTCTCATAACAGACTCAGCCGCAAAAGTACAGCAAGCGATTACGAAATGGGAAGCTGAGCTTGAAAGAATGGTATGATCATAAATGAAGAAAAAAGTAAAATTATGCGGATAGGTCGAGAAATCAAAGGCGTATAAATAAACTGTAGGGGTAAGAATCCGGAGTTGGTAGAGGAGTATAAATACCTAGCCACAGTTGTTGAAAGAAATGGAAAAATAGACCAAGAGATACCAAACAGTATCAAATACGCAAACGGCATTTATTACCAGATTTGCAACGGGCCGTAGGAAAACGAGAGGTTGAAAATATAACTAAGATCCATATATACTACACACTCTACCTTCCAACCCTAGTGCACGGTAATGATGACTGGGTCCTTCTATATAGGCACAAAAGTAAACTTACCGCTGCCGAAATGAAACATCTGAGAAGAGACTGCATCCGAAATGAACGGATTAGAGAAATGTTAAGGTGCCACCAATACTAGAAACCGTATAAAAGAAAACGCTCAAACAGTTCGGTCATGTTATGAGGATGGACAGTGACAAGAAAATTTCTTGAGTCAAGGCCCTCAGAAAAGAGGCCAAGAAGACGTCCAGTGAAAACTTTGATTGAAGAAATAACCAAGCTGAGACATAGAAGAGGCGGCGAGCAGTTGGGTTATATAAGGCACCTGGTGATGGACCGTCATTACTGGCGTGAATGAGTCGAGGCTCCTCCACGCTGAAAGGCAAGGAGAAGGAAGACAAAGAAGAATACGGGCTTATTTTCTAACATAATATTGTTAGTTATTTAATGATACATAGAATTTTGGTATGTTGTTGTGAAGTGTTTCAATGAAATAAATCAGGGGAAAAACCTGTACCAAAACAACCCATGAGGGTATTGTGTTCAGTACTTTGTAAGGATGTACTGTTTTTTGATCATTGGTTTTGCAAGGAGGTTATCTGACCGAGATCTTGAGATATTGAGATCACGCTCAACCACCACGTTTTCCCCTCAATTGATTATTTAATCATAACATAAAGAGTTCTCACTTAACAGAGGCTGGATAAGCACCAGACGTGTCTCCTGGTCCCAGTGTTGATCCACGGCCGATGAAACGGAATAAATAATTTATCCATTCCTGCCTTCAGCTGAATCTGAACCTAGAATTTTAGCACTAAAATCCTCGTCGCTCTCCTTAAACCAGAGAAAATGATACAATAATTTTTAAAAAGGATGTATGTTTATATATACTTTACTGGGTGCGTTATAATAAATATAAGGCTTTATATAAATATCATCTTGTAATAGCACTGTAGTTTTCCTGTTTTGCTCCAAGTATATTTGGATCAGATAATTATTCTGATATTGATAGATAAATCATTATATGAGCCCTTCAGTAGACAAAATAACTGACTCCAACTTCAACATTTTTGAGTAAGGTCATTTAAGTGATATTTCTAGTTGTGAAATTTATAATATCTGTACAGACAATTATTAAGTTGATTTTAGGGTAGGTGACTATAATGTTGGAATATGGAACAGTGAATAAACTGTGAAATTTTTCGACTAGAAATATCATTAAACTTAATAATCAAGAATGTTGAAATTGGAGTTAGTCATTCTGTCAACTGAAAAGCTCATATATGCATCCTTGTATATTTGTAATCTATTGATCTCATTCTCATTCTATCTTGAAAATGGAAATGCCAAATAAACATTATTAATAGCCATTAGTAGAAACACTTTGTCTTTAAATATTGTTGATAAGAAGTAATTTATCTCCACTTCGTGTCCTCCGTTAACTTCTCAACAACCCTCCACGCTCCCTCCAAAATACCGGACGCAGGTGGTAGTTGCCTCCTGACTGTGGAAATATACTCCGCCCTTTGGCAATATATATCGTCCCAGGTTTGGAGATAGTCTTCTATAATCGGCGTTCCGTGAAACCCTCGCTTTGGCCATAAAGCACCAACTGCCCGGAATTCCAAACCGACACAACACTAAATAATGTTGCCACAGCTGCAATTTATTATTTAGCGCCGGTGGGCGGGGGCTTTAAGCTATGGCTTACCTTCGCTATTATCATTGAGGATAATATTGACGTGGCGTCCGAGCATAATAACGTCTACCTGTGTTGTACGTTAGGCATCCATAATGGCCTAGTGGTATCACTGAATAGATATGACTATGGGACATAAATTAATAAGTTATGAGGCATTAATATTATTAGCATTTCAGTTCTTTCAGTTAACCAAACCAAAGTTTGGACTTCAAAGTTGAAGGAAAATATTATTATAAGACTAAACAAAAATATGATATAACAATAAAAACCAAAAAACAAAATGTGTATTAAGAAAAAAAAGTAAGAGAAAAATATCTACAAAATTATAAAAGGTGACTATAACCGTATATATTTAGTAATGATGAAAATGGGCTGTCTGTTCTCAGTTTATGGGATAAGAACGACGTTAGTTTATTTTATCTCAACGTTTTTAGCTTAAATTTTAAGGATTGGTCATAAATCCGACGAACTGGCCAATGGCTAAATCACTAACTTCTTCAGGGTTTCCTTGGCAGATTTCTTTTCACCGGCTCACTCGAGCTCGGCAGTGATTATCCGACCTAAATCCAGGGATTATGGCTGCTCAGGGTCAGCAGAAGCTCGAGGTCCTATATTGCTTTCTGCAATACAGGCCATATATATGTTTCGTAATTTATTTACACCCTTCCATGCCCACGCAATATGTCTGCATAACATGACAACTACAAGATTTTTTTTATATTCGATTACCCATACCTCGCCATTTATGGCATACGGGGGAGGATATTATTCTAAAGGTACCAAACCTATTCTAACCAGAGTGGATCCGCCACAAAATAAATTTCAGCCCCCAAACCGGATTCGAACCAACGACACGAGATTTGTGAATGTTAAAGACAGCCTGAACACGCTCATGATTCTTATAATAAGCTTTAAGTAAACTTTATACCTTTTTGATTTGGCATCCTTGTCATAGTTGTTTTCTCTGAACGGCAATCTTAGAAGGGTTCGTCCGAGATTGGTGTGGGAAGTGCACAACAGCAGTTTTCTACCCGTACGATTTGTAGTTTTTGTGGTTCTGTTACATAATTTGCTGAAGTATTCTCTGGTAGGATAAAGAATCGGATTCCTCTTAACAATTTAGCCATTAGTTCCTCAAAGGTGATGCATTCTCTGCTGGAACACCACAGCTTGGGAATAAAAGAGTAATGTCCTTTCCATGGCCATGAAGCTTAGCTTGAAAATCCCATGCCCTGTGAGATTTTACGAGAGGCTGAAGAGACCGGACCCTTCCTTTCCTCCGTTGTATCTTCCAGAATAATATTTTTACTTTAAACAGACCACCTATGTCCTAAAGATATGCATTATTACTGAGTTATTGGAAGAGAGCATCGCGATACTTTGTCAAGGTAAGTGAGTAAGGATCATCATTCCTATGCCTTGTCCGTTTGGGTTGTCTATAGTAGACCTATATGCCTCACATACCCAAAGAAGTATAACGGTCTAGAGGATCTCTGGCTGCTTGTCTTTTCCCGATTGACCAGTCACTAAAACACTTAACATACTCAACATTACTTAACTTTGTGCATTTATATGTAAATCGTGTTACTTTCATATCAGGAGATTTTCTATGACATTCAAATTTCACGATCGACAATAACATTAAGCGATGAAAAATTTCACTAAAGTGTCATAATTTTGAACTTATGTACTTGAATGAATGATAAAAAAACTGAAATAGATAAAAAATTTAATGTTATGATACATAGACAATGGAAAATTCCTTCTGTCGAGGATACTATATATTATCATTGTTTCAACATTTGTTGAATTATTTTTGTAACAAGTAACTAATGTGAGCCTGTTTAACCTTGCACATTCGTTACGTTTGCATGGTTCCGACGATATGTCCGGAATTATGTCAAAATAATGAAAAAATCGAAGAGAAGAACGGTTGGGTTGATCAGTCAAAATAAAATAGTAAACATAATAATTGTATTTGTGAGATATTAGCCTACACGATTAATGAAAAAAACGTATTCAAATTTATGGAAAAAAAAAAATAGAAATTTATTATAATGAAATTGTTAGTTTGGAATATGTTTATAAAAGTTACTTCATAAATTAGTATTTAATAGATATATGAAGAAACCAATGAGATATGAGCACGAATCAGAGCCACCTATAGTAATTAATGGATAATGTTAATTAATAACTGATCCAAACTGATGGATCAATACGGTATAGTAGTCCTGGTTTACGTAAGCTTATGGAAACAAAGCTAAAACTGATCCTGGCTTAGTTTAGATATAGCTGTATATTAGATATGTGCATGAGTATGCATTTGTAATTATTTATTTGATTATTTAGTAATTAATAAATTTTCATTTAATATATAATTGCTGCAAAATCACCTATATAAGTTCTTGAATTCACGGAATTTATATCCTTACCCTCATATAAAATTTAAAAAATGAGGCACCTGTTATAATTCATAATGAATTATGATTTAATCTTACTTGAATGTTTTACTATTCACTTATCATACATTTTTTTACTATACATTTTATTTTCGTTTATTTATCTATATAAGCAAGATGTTTCTTTTTTGTGTTTAGTTCCAAACTATTATATAATAATATATTCAATGATTACATAATCAGAAACCAGTATAAGTATTTTTCCGTTTTCATCCGAATTTATTTTTTAGAATTTCTGTTAAAATAATTTTTAATTTGATATCGCACTTTTATGTGACGTTATTTAGTCAAAATATCTTTACCCAGGGATATTTAATTACGCTTAAATAATGATATCTTAATAGTGCATTAAAAAAAAAATTAAAACGAAAAACGCTAAAATTGTACGACAATGCAATGGGACTAAAGATAATGTTAATTTTATAAAATTAAATAATCTTTACAATGGTAAAATTTAATTGTTTATATTATTTAATTAATATATTTTTAATCTATCTGTATACTGAGTATTAATTTGTTTTTATTTGTTCTCATGAGCTTATTAAATACATCAGCGTACATAAATATTAGCTTTAAAGAGGTAATGTTATAGAATTGACAATGGCGACTAATTTGGTATATTATATAAATTTTACTATGTAATTAATCGAATTTATTTAACTATGGTGCCAACGTTAAATATAAATATTCGCTTTCCTCATTCTATCATTCAATATTCCTTCTAGTAAAGCACTTATATTTTCCGGATCTCGGATTCGAATCAGACTGCGACAAGTAATTATTTATTCTCATACATTAGCTATTATCCGGAGACACTCCTTGGGCACACCCAGCCCCTATAAAATGGGAACACATAATTTAACAATAAATTAATATGAAAAACCTGGCGCTCGAGCCTGATATCGGTCAAATGACCTTCTTGCACATCCATCGCCTAAGTAAATGAAAGGTACTTTCTTCCAAATTGATAAACCAAAGACTAGTGTTTCCCAAATGCAAGACCAAGAGGAGTCTTATTCTCGGTCTTGGTCTTGCTCAAGAACCTTGCAATCTTATTGTGTTTTTTTTTAAACATATTACTTTAAATATTAGAAAAACCCTACGCAGTAGATTCATTTAGATGTTTTAATGACATAACCATAGTAAAGTCCAACCAAATAAAATTAACTTGACAATACATTAAAGGCATTGTCAAGAAAGATAGTGATAGAAATGGTAGAGTTGTAGAGCAAAGACAATCTATACAATGGCACCAATTATTTAAATAAAATATCTGGTGTGTTCACTCAAATGGCTTTCCTTCACGTTTTAAACAATTTTTACATATTTCCATAAAAAATAATACAATTAAATTAGACTAGTTTTCCTCATAACTGATTAGAGAAATCATTAGAGTACGATTTATTTGATGGACTAAAGTATTGTGAACGGGCACGTGAACAATTTTTAAACTCAGTTTATAAAATTCAATACACTGTTAATTTGCTAAAACTGGTCCTATTTAGACAATTTTTTTTTATAGTCTTGTCGGAAATTTAATAATCTTACCACTACATGTCATGGAGATATTAATGTCACTTTTCTGATTGAGTAAACATTACAAAACCCCGCATGCAAAATTGGAAGAGTTAAATGCAAAAGTACATTTATTACTGCAGTGTAGTTACCAATACATACTATTGGTTTTACTAATTCTTTACATATATTATCTAAAATTATCCAGTATTAGTAACTATTTTTTCTTACTTTTTATTCACAAAAACACTCTTCTTTTTTTTTTTAGCAGTCTTGCAGTCTATTTGGCGGTCTTGGTATTGCAAAGTGCATGATATTAAGAGAAGTTCGAATACTTAAGAATGGATAATTTTTCATTATTAGGTCTGTTAAATTTATGACTTATAATTAATTTTGATCAATTTTCAATCAAAGCTATTACAGGAGTAATTGTAAATATTCAATATTTTGAAGCATTTCTGGTTAGGTATGGCTAAACAAATGGATGCTGAAAGCTGGGAAAATAAGTTCCATTAATTGTTTGAAACATAATACAAAGTTGAAGAGTTATGCAGCTCATCACACGCTGAAATACCTCTCTTAATTATTGGAATAAATGAAATTATTCAGAGGACTGTTGTTCTATCTGGCTTATTTGGATTCATCATCGGTATGAAACAAATACAAAGAGAAAAATTGGTATGAGAGCATTTACAATGTTTTAAATATTATCTTTCTGCCTGAGTATCGTTTATGGTAATTATATTACTTAAAAATTCTAATTTTTGATTCGAATTTGTTTATTAATTTTACTTTGCGATCCGTTTTGTTTTTATTTAAAAATACTCCAAGGAATTGTTAATATTGCTCTTAGAATACGGTAAGACTTGTTTATTTAATTAAAAATGTTATTTTAAGTTCACCGTGGAGGTAAGGGTGTTCCCGTTAGCCTAGCACAATAACAGAGGGAAGAGCTCTTGGAAACACAAAATAAATAAATAGAGTTTCTGAAGAAGACAATTATTTCTCCTTCTCTGTAAGTAATTTACCACCTTCTCCTACCGACGATGTTTTTTAACAAAGTTTTTCTTTTATATATATTCTAGTTTATTTATTTCTTGAAACATCTTTTGATAGCTTATTTATACGATTAAAATTAAATTCATGCGTGAGCAATATATTTCTAATATTTTATCTATTTTATTAACAATTCATTTATTAAAATCCTTATTCATGAATATTTGTTTGTTTGTTTATTTAATGAAATTTACAAATGTATACAAATACAACTAGTAAATATGCACAAATTATAAATAATGACATTTACTGGCTTGAAGAGATACAACCCAGTGGTAGCACTCCCTCATAAATATTAATTTACAATATTCTTATTCAGATATTGGCAATAAAAATTCCCATAAATGCAAGCTAATATTTTATTTTTTGCATCTTACTTATAGTTGACATTTTAGGATCTTTTTCTATCTTCAGAATTAACTATCATTGCTATTAATTTATATGGATCTCCAATTGTGCTCTGTTGTCTTATTTTTTACATTTTATCAAAAGCGTTAATTAACAATTGGATAATCAAGTGATGTAGTAGCTCTGGATAACACGTTTGATAACATTTATTAATAATACAAAAGAGCACGCATGGAAATTGATATAAATATTCTGGAATTCCATCCCAATGAAAATCCGCTATGCATTACCCTTTTCCACATTTAAAACCCTTTTATTCCAATTGCTCTTCACAATCCAATTAGATGCTGGTTAAACATATATGATGTTATAAGGCTTTAATTTTCTTTATACATTATTTTTTTCGCTTATATTTATTCTGTGTTGAACGTGAACTTCCATCACCACTCACAAAGCATTGTGATTAGCTAAAATTTGTTTTTCTTAACTTATAATTTTCCTATTCATGAGATTATATTTCTTTGAAATTTATCCTATTTTCTACTTATCTACGACACACTCCACCCAATCTATCTATCTATCTATGTCTTTTGGACAGATTTATTGTTAATTTATATGAACAATACTGTTATTCTTAAGAGACCTAGCTCCAGAATAAAGATGATTTTCTATTTCCTATTTCTAAATTAATTGCGAGGATAGTTCCGATGATGAGAAAAAGATGCCGAAACTTCAGCTATAATTAAGATGTTTGAATTTATGGAAGTTTTTATTTATATCCTCTGAATTAATTTAACAACTTCCCAACAAAAAAAAAATAAATACAATTTTTTATTTAATTAATCCATGATTTTTACTTATGGATTCCGATTTTTCTATGTCCTTTGGCGTTATATATTGAAAAATTAATTAATGTAAATAGCAGCAATTACCTATTTTTTTCCCTCCAGACAATTGCAAACACAAAAATAACTTTTTTTGGAGGATTGATATCTTATGTAATTGTGCGGAACATCGCAACACCACAAACACACATATTGTCTAAAAGGCAGAGTAGGATTTAAGTGTAAATATAAACCGTTTTACAAATAAAGTATACAAATATAAATAAGCATGCAGAATTTGTGTCATATAACAACGATATGTTAAACGTAAGGACTCTAATTTTGGCTTTTATCAATGCCAGAAATACTTTAGGTGGTTCAAAAATAATCCAATTATTATGCTTAGAGCGAAGCATTCCTCTCAACGAATTGTTGAAGAGGAGATTATAGACCAACCCATAACACAGTAGCTTCTGCCTCTGACAGTTTGACCCTGTAACCTAGAATTGTTGGAAATATGTAGGAAGGGCTGTTTATATCAACGCTTGCTTGATGGGCGTCAAGCGGACGAATGATAGCGTTAACTAATATCATTCCAAACTGTTGTATTTTTTGTTACTTTTTCTTCTTACTACATTCACAAAATCGTTAAAAACAAACAACAACAAATATAATAAAGCTAAGATCGTCCTTATGATATAAAGAACAGATCCACGTAGAAATAAACAAAACATACTTAATTTAATGTCGGATTCTTTATTTTATCCATCAGTGACGTATGTGATGAAGTGACGTTATAACTTCATAATATCATTAATTTTTTTTTACTTTATTTTTCTACTCACTAGCCCGTGGTAGATACTTATTTTTATCAAATTATTAACATCCACATGAAACTTCATAAATAGCTTCATCTCATCGTAATCCAAAACTATTTACGAAAACTTTTGGAATTGAGGTGTTTTAAATCTGGAGATCGGCAAGCTTTGTCTATTTAATTATGAACTTGGACGGTAAGATAATTTGATAAAAAAATCGAGAAAAAAGGTGGCCTACAAAAATATTTAGCCGTTTGGCCTATGTAACCTCATTATTTTGAAATGTTGGGGTTGTAGTTCACGCCAAACGTTCCAATATTTTTTAAGGCCACCTTTATACTCGATTTTGTGCTCAAATTGTCAAGTGGAAAGAAAATGGGTATGTAATAGTTTTTAGAATCTAATTATTTAGACAAAGTTCGTCGATCTCCAGATTGAAAACGCCCCAATTTCTAGAAATAAAAAGGTTGTATGTTACCATGAGATGAAGCTATTTACAAAATTTTAGACTGATGTTAATAATTTCGTAAAAAGGAGTCTGTACCACGAACTAGATCAGAATAACTGACAACAAGCGAGTGTTAGCACATTGTTAGGGAAGAAGAATGTGGAAGAAATAATTGGTAGACGTGAGCTGAAGGAATGCCCAGCAGCATCCCTTCATATCTTGATTTTAATATTTATATTTAGTGGAGGAAATGCTTTTTCCAGCAAAGCCTCCTATGTGTTTTATCGGGCATGTTGGTTTTGGTCATGTCTTGAATTAGTGATTTGGTATGTCTGTGTATGTTATTGTGAAATATTTTATGTGTTCATTAAGCATCTTTAGGATAAGACCTAAGATGATAACCAGTGTTGCTGACGAAGCTGGAAGTACTGGAGATAGTCCTGAAAGCTTTTTGTTTGAAAAGCCTGTAGTTTACGTATGTAAGACTTTTTGTCTGTCTCGTATATCTGTGAAACTTAGGTCCAAATGGCTTAAGTAGTAAGTGTATGCATCAAATTTCTGTTTAAGTTTTCATTTTGAATGTCTTGAAAGGCGTGAATAAATCTGTCGTAGTCTTAGGTGTAGAGTTATTATTTTGTTTTCAATGATATTATTATTAAATTTAATTCATATTACTACTTGCTTTATTATTATCTTCGCATGTGTCCTAAATTTCAGATGAAAAACAATTATACCTGTCAGAGGCTCTCGTAATCATTCACTGTTCTGATTGAAAGATTAATATATTCGATGGAATCTTGATTAGGGGATTATTTTATCTATCCGATCAGTAGCTTGGCTGATATTACAAAAAAAAGCAAATCTTTCTATTTGAGTTTCATTCACGTAATTGAAAGGTGGGTGTTTTAGCATTAGTGCCACTAGATTTGGAATCTGTTTACAAGCTCAGATTTTAATGAGGTATTTTAATTAATACAGGAAATGGAATCAAGTAGCATTGTAACATTACTTGATATTTACCTGGAATTCATACAAGTTCCAATACCCTATTGAAGCTTTGGTACATTTTATATTGGAAAGCGAGTTATAATTTATTAATTACTTCAAATTCGGAATACATTTCTGCTATGTGAAGTGGTTTGCTATTCTGACAGAAAATCTTTAACATTTTGGTGATAAAACATTCCTCGGGTAATTTACTTTATTATAAAACAAAACAATACAGAATATTAATAAAAATAGAGAGAGAGAAAACGCCTCGTTTGCCAACATAAAACTACTTCAGTTTGTAGAAAATTACTAATGGGTTAGTCTAATGGACTAATGTGAGAAATGTTGTTGCTTAGTAACAATAAAGAAAATTAATGATAAACGAAAACATATTTTAACTAAACATAGAAAGAAGAAAAAAAAATCAAATCTAAGCGGCAATGACAAATCCATTTGACGTGGCCTCTTTGCTCACAGCAGCTGTGTGTATATAACATGCATATTCAAAAATCCAATACACACTCGTCACACCACATTGTATCGCAAACGAAGTAATTTTTAACAAAAACTTCATTTTGTGAAAAACGAGTTTGAAAGTTGTCGAATCACAAAGTGGTTAGATAAATGTTAACCTCTGCAAAATCATAACTTTGTGAACATACATTTCCTTTCTTTATTTATTTATTGTATAATATAACATTTTGCCACTTGGACAGTGGTTATACGGAGGAAATATCACATCCACGCAATGTGTACAAGAGAGAGAAAGAGAAAGTAAACACAAATAAATAAAATAAAATAACTTAAAGATAAGTAAATTTAAAAAAAACATGCATACCTATATACACTAAGTGTACATATGTTAGTGTTACTCTTTTTGACACAAAATAGATTTTGAAGAGAAGAATAGTTGGGGTGATGAGTCAAATAAGAAGGCAAAAATAAATGATAATATTTATTTTGACTCAAAATAAATATTATAATTTATTTTTGCCTTCTTATTTGACTCATCGCCCCAACTATTCTTCTCTACATTATTCACGACACTCAACCATTTACCCACAATTATGAAAATAGATTTTGGTAGTCTCATTGCTTTAAGGTATTTTTGAATCCATGAACAACATCTAAATTGAACGTTGGCCAGAGGTAAATCATTTTGTAATAAATATGCTATATACGTTTCGATGCATTAAATAAATCCAATGATTATTGGAGTGTGACTACATTTCAGCCTTTCCATTAATAAATTTCATTCAACAGGAAATAATTCTAAATTAATTCCATTTCATGAACTGACTGACATTCACCATTGAGTTTGAGGGTTTAATGAATTTTCATTTATAACTTCCTGAATGTTATGCCTTTCGATTTGTTTTAATTTTTGTTTTAACAATTTCGTAATCGTAAACTGTCCTTGCTAACCTAGTGACCGAAATTCGTCCTATTTTGTGGTGATGAAGCAAGATGGAGTTGAGGGTATTATAAGAGAGATAGGATGAGATGGAAGGCCTGGTCCAGGGATGTTGTTTACGAGTGTCAACAGAGGGAGGGCGTGGTTCCTTCCTAATTGGCAACTAACCTGGGAATCAATACTCCCAGAGCTCTCCGCCACCTCGGCCCTCCACCTATATCGCATCCTTATCTGCATCCACCATCCGGATCTAGTATCTATATCTAGTATCTGTATCCGACCTGTCGGTCTAGGAGGTGAATCTCAAAGGAATGCGTTCTCTATAGTGCTCCGCCGCCTGGAGGCATACTCATCTTCTGTATCGTGGATCGCAGGTTAGGATCGAATGAAAAACACTTCAGATAAATAATATTCTTATGTAAATCCTAATTCGGAGAAAATCAACAATGAATAACACTTTATATTAGTATCTCAATATGTAACAAATATGTTTGTACTATGTAACCTCGTTATTTGACATGCTGTGGGTGAAGGCCATAGCTAACGGTCCAATCTTTTTGTAGGCCAACTCTTTTCTCGTTGTTAAACTACCTCACGGATCAAGTAGCGAATTTTCGTTAGTACAAAACTTGTAGGTTACGATAAAATAAAATCATTTACGGAAGATAACATTTAACATTTTTTTATTTTTAAAAGGGTCTATATCGCTGACTATTCTCAAACTGCAATGGAAACGAACGTGCTTTTATTTTTTCAAGAAATATATACAATGAGTGTTTATGAGATTTTAGCACCTAAAATTCGGTAAAACTAAGTTTAGATATATGAAGGTATATTAAAGATAGGTTAGTTGGGGTTTTCAGTTAATAAAAGTACAAAGTAATTTTTTTTTTATTTCTTAATGATATTTATATATATATATATATATATATATATATATATATATATATATAAGAAACAAATTTAGTAAATTTTAACATATGGATATAATGACGTGAAAACACTTGTTGAGAAACTACCCAACGGTAGCACTCTGATGATATGTCTACATTAGGAGATCACGGGGCCATCTTCTTTTCAGACGCCCCGGAGAGTTATCGGGAATTGAAGAGGAAGCAAGGTTAGAAACGAGAGTGTTGGGATAATTCTGAAGTTTACAATGGAAGTATAAGTATCTGGAATGAGCCAGATCTGAAACATAAGAACCATTAACGTCATCACGCTTTATTTGTAACAAAGTAGGGAACATTGAGAATTTTACGAAGAATTTTTGATTATAAGGATTGGATACGAGAGGAATTCGATGGTTTAGTGGAGCTCTATAGCTCAACTCCGCAAGTCCAAATAGATCTTATTATAGTCATGTATATGAGTCTTTTATATAGAGCGTTTGTCTAGTAAGGGCTGTAGTAGTCGGAAACATCGAGCGGTTTCTAGTCGTTTCAGTCTGGTATGAGGATTCAAAGTTAGACTTTGTCCAGGTGGAACTCTAGATACAAAGTAAAAATAAAGAAATAGTACTTATTTTTATAACCTTTGTTTCCAGCCTAAATTTTAGTTCTTCGTTAGGGCTGTTCGCTTAAATGGTAAATTATGGGAGAGTACCCATAATTTACCGATTCCTAGATTGAAAATGCCCCCGATTCAGACGAATGTTAATAATTTGATAAAAATGGGTGTGTACCGCGGACTGTATCATTATTTTTATTGTAAATGCAGGTCTGTTGATAGTTATTTTTTATGTTGTGTTTAAACATCTTTATAGAAATATATTACAATCTGTCGCATTCAAGGACTATATTAATAGTGATATAGAGTAGCTTATCCATACTATGCAAAATAAATAATGATAATAAATAAATAATAAACAAATGTATATAAACTAAAAGAAACTAAACTTAACAAAAATAAACTAATCTAACAAAACAATGATAGTTATTAAAAATATATATATTTTTTTTTTTTTGTACTAAATCATTGAACATAAACCTCTCACGGAATCTCAACAAACATAAAAAAGTGCAAAGAAATTTCTTAGTGTTTTTTTTTTCATAAAAATGCAACTTTTAAATGCAGTTATAAAGTTGACCGCCGAAAAAAATTATTTTTCGTTGGACCCTATTGTAGGTGTCATTTCTACTGAGAAATAAATATTCACTTCTCATATATATATATATATTGTAAAAAATTAAATAAAATTAAAGCATGGAAAAAAATTGTATATACTTTTTCTAATGATATAAACATTTACAAAAAAATTGTATATTGTATATTGTATATATATATATATATATATATATATATATATATATATACAATATACAATATACAATTTTTTTGTAAATGTTTATATCATTAGAAAAAGAATATACAATTTTTTTCCATGCTTTAATTTTATTCATACCACCAATTGGCAATTTTATGGTTTTATTTTATCCGGTTTATGTAACATGTGTTTTACAGCTACTTTTTGCATTTGATAATTAATACATCATTCCTTCCTGACTGGCACATCTTCATAATCATTGGGTCAGAGAGGACGAAAAAGAAATGTACAAATTAAGTATTAACATTTCTCATAAAATTCTTCATATTATATTTCAAAGCGTATATTAATTGCTTATCTAAATTTATTATATCCGGAAATGATTTAAACAATTTTCGTTCAAATTTCTTTATTGCATTTTAATTCATTTCAACATATGACAAATTATCTGGCTAATTCGCCCATTTTCAAGTGTATTAAGGCATATTTTATGGTCGTCCAACAATTTTAAATTACTTCAAAATGTCATACATTTTCTTCTCATTTTATTTTTTGTTTTTATTTTGAAACTTATTCAAGATGTTGTTATTAATTTTTATTAATGAAAAATTATCCTTTTTTCCTTAATCTATTTGTATATAAATGCATTTATATACTTGAAAATGGAGGAATATGGTTCTTGGCATTGACGTATGTTGGAACGAATTAAAATGTTATAAAATAATTTGTACAAAACGTATTTAAAATATTTCCCGACATATTAGAATTAACTAACCTTAAAAATGAATTTATAATTAATAAATTTGTGCCCGACACCATGAACATTTTTTCATCAGCACCGAAGAAACAAATTTTAATAGCTCAAAGTTATGGAAAATTTGGTCCCTAAACAAATACAAAAATGCGACATAGTGACCTTTACCTCCGGTGTACAAATTTGATAACAATGAAACAAATTTTAATATCGCCTAGTTATGGCACATTGGCTCTCTTGAACAAATACAAAATGGTACATGGTGTTATTTATCTCTAGAACACAGAAATAAGCAAGAGAGTGGGTGTTACGGGCAGAACACGAGAATGAACTAAACAAGATCTTTACTTTAAAAGATTAATATTCCGAAGACCTCAGAAGCTGAGCAAAATAAAAGATCGGGCTTGTGTAGAATTACGCATTTGAATCTACGACGTTTTTGACCGAATAATTATGAGTCCCATGATGTTTCTGAACTTGTTATTGTTTGGTTAGACTTTTATCGCCTGGAATTAATTCATTGCACTGTAATTAAGATTATAAGCAACCTAACTACGAAGGGTAAGCATCCCAGCAAGAAGTGCTCCCCTGAAGATCTACCAGGGAATTCCTTTTGTTAAATATAATTGAATTTCATACCGAGATTATTACGTAATTAAACAAGGTAGCAGCGGGGAGAAATTAAAATTGGCCGATGAGGAAGATAATGAAGGACGAGGGCCCTGACAAAATAAATTATCCTCCACCTCCAGCTCCAGGTGGGGTTAATTCCGGGGCCGGCGGAGATCTTCAGGAGAGGTGACATCTCTCGCAGATTTTCCGCGTCGGTGCTAATGCAATCTTCTGGGCTCAGGGCTCGGCCAATAACCTTCCTCCTCGGCTCTTTGGCAGCTGTCAACCTAATAAGAATCTTGTACCACCAGGAGGAAGTATTGGGTATGTAGTATGTTAGTAATTATAAACTTGTATGTTATTAACAAGAATAGTTCGAAGTCCTCATCAACATCTTATCCAACTGTTATTATTTCCGCAACTATCTTATATGGAGGAGGTAAAATAATAAATAAGTCGAATTTTCAATATCTACATTTATACGTTTCTGGCTGTTTGCATTCCAAAAAGTTTTCAGAAACCATATTTACGTGTATTTACTGTATTTGATATGTTTCTATTGAATAGATTGATTACAGAAGGAAAGAGATCTATTTAAAAATATACTATTTATTTAATACGAATCAACAAGGCTTTTTAGATAACGCAGATTCTAGATTTGTGGAAGAAGCAGCACGATACTTCTACGACTTATTCTTTTTCTTCAACCTTCTCTCTTTTCATTAGTGGTGGTTGAAATGATCAACCCCACTAATTCCTTCCATCCGTACACGAAAGCTTCGTAGGACGGATAGTTATCCTTGGTTACTAGCTGAGGGAAATCGTCCTCCGTGATGTTGTAGAGTCTGTTTTCCCTCAGTAATTTGGCCATTATTGTCTAAAAAGTGGTGACAACCTCTTCAACAGTTTTCGGAATACCACAACAAGAACACAGACATAGAAGGTTAATTTCCTTTTCAAAGACATGAAACTTGGCGCAAAATCTTCCATGTCCTGTGAGAAATTCTGACATCCAATTATCAGAAGGACCTATTTCGCTTCTACCTTTTAATAGAAAGTAGGAAAGTATTTCCTCAAGGTAGAGCCGTTATGAGTAGTTACCTACCGTCGATTGCACTGCTCAATGGTGTCCTCTTGTATTATTCTAATTTAGATCTTAAATTGGATCTGACTCAATCCTTTCTTGGAAATTTCACGAAAGACCTGCTGAATCTTCTGTTTTAAGAAACACTAAATGAACCAGGTATTATATTCAGAAGCTTAGTAACGCACTCCTAATTTATGAACATTATACTAGAAGGTACATATGCAACATCTAGTTGAAAGAAAAAGACAGAAAAGTAATAATAAAAGAAACACTACTTCTGTAACAGCATTTGCTGATGACATAGCTGTCTCAAGTAGCAGTGTGAATGTCAAAAAAGCTATGCAGTAGGCAGAAACAGCTTGAGGAAAAATTGCAGAAGATATAAAAATCCTAGACATATATGTTAATCCTGAAAAAAAGAAAGGTACTATATTTTCATATTAAAAGGAGAAACAGAAAATGCCGAATGAATTCCAAATTAACATCAAAAGTGTTAAATTATCGACTGATTTAACATATCTCGGTATTCACTTCGACATTTATTTATTTATTTATACATCTTTTGGGCTCTACAACCACTTGGGTCATTTTCGCCCTATATTACAATTTGATGAATTACTACACACATAACTCAACTATAGCTAAGAAATACAATTTAAAGTTTGAAAAGTTAAGAATAATTACAGATGATTATAATAGTACTATTGAACTAAAATTATAAAAATTGAAACTTAAAGATTTAATAGAAGATGAGATAACAGAGACAATAAAGATTAATGATATTAAGAATAAAAGCTAAAAAATACATTTTTAAATAATAAAAATTAATACTAATAGAGGTGAAGTTAAAGAATACAGTTAGAAGGTACAAGAACCATTAAAATTAAACATTAAAGATTAGAGAAAGATAAGTTAACAGTTAACAAGGACATTTAAATAAAAAGATTTCAGGAATATAATCTAAAAATACAGTTTAAAAAACAGAATTAATATTAAAAGAAGAAAAGTTAGGAAGTACAATTTAAATATTAAAAATTACGGGAAGAAAAATTGAAAAACCATTATAGTTAAAAAATATGATTAAAAGAGAAAAAATTAACAGGTATATTTACAATTTAAAGAGGAACTTACAAACTTGAAAAACTTAACATTTACAATTACAAGGTGTGATTAAATTTTGTTAAATATTTTGATTTCCTTGAGGAGCAATATTAAGTTTTTAATAGCATTGGGATCCTTTTGGAGTGATTCTTCAAGGCTATTTCTGAGAAGATGTTGATCCCTAGAAGATTGGAATGCATAACATTCGGTTAGGATATGGTTCACTGTAAGAGGTATCCCGCAGGAAAGACGTTGAGTGGGAGAGTCTTTCCTCATTAAGTACTCGTGAGTAAGCCTAGTGTGTCCGATCCTTAGCCGGGTCAGTACCACTTCTTCCCTTCTGGTCAGCAGGATATTTGGAGTGACTCTCCGGACGTATGGCTCCACAACCCTTAGCATATTATCTCTAGTGGCAGACCAAGTTATTTGCCACGCCAACCATGATTTTTTTTTATTAAAGAGACAACTTCAGAAGGTTGAATGGTGATGATAGGTTGACCTCGACAGACATTTAAAGTTTACCACAAATTAATACAGTGAGATCTAAGACCTACAGACTCCAAAATTTAATTAGGACAACAAACCTATCTTTACGCCTTCAGCTCCTCATCTATACAAGTATGATACGGCTGACTCTGTTGTATGGTGCACCTCTGTTTGATCATGTCAGCAAAGCAACTGTATTTCCTAATCGGAATAATCAGGAAAATGGTAAGAGGAACCACGATGCAGAGAATGAAAACATTAGCAAGCACCGCTAAATTCATCTACAGTAACAGAATTTCTCTCTAAACGAAAAAAATCATTTTTCGAAAATTCTTAACAATTGGCAAACCCTCTTTATAAAAACTTATTACCAACCGAAATTCCAAAACGTTGGCAACAACTTCCATAAGTGTTTTAATTTAGTTGTAAGCCCTTGAAGAGAAGGTCTACTCAAGGTTGAGGTGAGCCCCATCACCTATTATATTACAGATGTAGAAATAATACCCAGAAACGACAAAGCAAAATACACCTTACAATGCTTTTTAGCAGTAAAAGTATTATTACTAAAAAAAAAAAAATCCAAGGATTCAAGACGAACATAAATAAAAAAGGGGCTATGAAAAAAAAAAGTAACCATATGTTATTTTCACTCACAACGATTTGATATAATAACTTTTGTACCCATGCAAATTATTGTATTTCTGATTGGTGTTATAAAAATAGAAAAAGAATTGAAAGATAAGGAACCTGGAACGTGTATCTACTAATTACTAAAATTAAATTATACCTTTACTGTCCTTCATATTAAGTGAGAAGCAATGGCCAACTAATCATTAACAATAGTTTGAATTGTCTTTTATTCCAAATAATAAAAAAATATATAAAATAGCAATTAAATAGAGATATAGTCAAGGTTAAAAAATACCGTTAAAAATTCATAATATAATGCCCAAACATGTTTATTCAGTATTTAGAGAATAAAATCATATAATTAGTATACGATGTTAGATATTTGAGATTTGACCAATATAATAATGACAATTTCTGATATTAATTGTAATGTGGTGGTTGGAGAAAAGTTTTAAGGAGTTTTCCCTAAAATTATTTTTGATCCTGATATATCCATTTTTTTTCGGTATAGAATAAAATCTATACTCCCATTCTATATATCTCGGAAATAATTGATTAATATTAAAAACATTTCAGGGCCTGAATATTAAAGCATAGCCAAATGAAAGTTCAATGAAAATTAAGATGTTGATTTGTTTGTTATAAGAGATTGAGATTTATTGATTACAGTACAGAAAAACGGCTAAACTTAAATTGTACCAAGTTTTATAACTATTGTCAATTTCATGAACAAAGTAATTTTTTTAAGGGAAAAAATGAGATGTTCTCATGAATTCCTACTAGTTTACGAATTACCACTCCTCTTTTTTTTTTTTTTCCTTAAATAACTCAGTTTTATAAAAATTCCTAAAAACTTCTTTAAGAGTGAAAAATATAAGATTCATTATAAATTTCCTAAGAAAGTAGAAGAAAAATAATATTCCGATGTTGTTAAAACCCGGAGACCATCCGATACTCTCTACCCTCCATTTATTCAGTCCTATCTTCCGAGCTCTTTATTATCTTTATTAGCTCTCCATCTATTTAGCTTTAGGTATAATAATAAATGGAATTGACAGTAACCGTATTTTAATTCTTAGTGATTCCTAATCAGCCCTCAAGCCCCCAAGAAAACTTTAAACTATGTAACAACCCCATTGTCTTCCTTATCACAGATATCATTCAAATTACAAATAAAACTATAAAATTTCTTTGGGTCTCCATTCATATAGAAATATACCATGCCATGAACTGGCTGATAGAGGCACAAAAGAAGCATGCATCATATTCCTAACACCAGACACTAACATAGCTCTCTACGATTTCAATAACTCAATTTTGAACCAGTGTAGACACGCCTGGCGCAAATTTTTGGACAAAGGTCCCTGGTATAAAAAAAAATTAAAAGCATGTTTAATGGCATTAATCCACTTGCACAGATGCAAGGAAACCGGCGGGAGTAAACTATTATCACACACCTCAGAATAGGGCACACAAGATTCACGTATGGGCACCTACTCGACGGTATTTCGCCACCAAGATGTCGCAGCTGCAATACTGATTTGACAACGGTACACATTTTGGAAAATTGTCCGACCTTGGATCTATCAAGGACCTCTTATCGACTGCTAGGATATCGACAAGCCCTACAACCTGAAAATCAGAAGAACTTACTTCAATTTCTGAAAAAAAAAAAATTACTATAGACATATTGAAACAATACCATCTTCATACACGAACTCACAACGTAAATCAGAAATGACCTATATAGTTGTAACAACACATTCTTTAAATAAACGTACTGACAACATACACATCTAAAATTTTACATACATAATCCAATAATCGATATGGTGCCTCTGACCTATAAAGTTGCACACGGCACCTAAAATACAATCAAATAAATAATATACATATGCATCTTTGTCAAGTTTTGTCCTTGCACAGCCCAATGGTATTATATTTGATCTAAATTTGTTGGTATATTTTGTAATTTAAACTGATTTTAAATTTTAAAAAATAATTAAAATTAGATTAAGGGAATTATGTATATATATATATATATATATATATATATATATATATATATATATATATATATATCAAGTTGAAAAGTTAAAAGGAGAAAACAAAAAAGCAGACCTAGGCAACCACACCTGGAACACTAAACATTTCGTGGCCTTCGCATAGCAGGGCCATCTTCTCCAACCGACTGTCATAAAAGAAGAATGCCCTTTACTTCGGTGTTGTCTTTACTTGCTGGTGAGATGACGGTCTTCTCCAGCGGTTTATTATCCTGGAGGACTCTTGCCTTAGGCCTCTCTCCAGGTTTATGTACAGCCTGGATTACACAGCTCAGATTGTTTTTCGGATATATATAACCTATCTTCACATAAATATACTAGTCCGTGGTACAGACCTATTTTAATCAAATTATTAATATCCGCCTAAAATTTCGTGAATAGCTTTTGAATAGCATCGTATCCTACACAATTTTTAGTCCTAAAAATTCTCGATATTGGAACGTTTTCAATCATGAGATCGGCAAACTTTGTCTACTTAATTAGGTACTAAAAACTCATGAAGACATATTTTCTTTCTACTCGAATCGTAAGATAATTTGATCACTAAATCGAGGAGAAAGGTGACCTACAAAAATAGTGGACCGTTTGGCGTGATCTCCACCCCCCAATATGTCAAAATAAAGAGGTTATAAAGGTCAAATGGCCCAATAATTTTGTAAGCATCCTTCTTTTTTTCGATTTTAAGGTCAAAACATCTGACAATTCAAGAGGAAAGCAAGTAGTTATTTATGAGTTTTTAGTACTTCATTAAATTAATTAATCAAGGATTCTATGCACAATTCATATACTGTGTGTACTGTCGATAACGAGAAATATTTAAATAGGCGATAGTAGAGACCTCAATGCCTAAAGTAATGTTTATATAGATCATGGCCCTGTTTCACATATAAAAGTAGGAAATTATATTAATTGTTTTTCTTTTTTTTGTTTTTTAAGCGTCACATTTTTTGTTTTAAAAAAGTGGTAATTATATTTAACCTTACGTAGTTAAAAATCCCTTCATAGTAAGCTAGTTAAATCATATTTTTTTTTTAATGGAAGTAGGACTTCCTTAGTTGAATCGATTAGAAAGGAGATTTTAAATAGTGAACTACAATTTTTTTTTCGTAAAATCATGGTTCATCAGCCTTCCTTTTTTTCAGTTTTGTACTTGACTATTGACGCTCCACTTCTGGAAAACTAATTTGTTCAATAAGCTTAATGTGTATTAAGTTGAGTTTCGTTGGGTTGCACGGAAATTTTAATCAATTTCTATATTGATATCACATTTTGTCACTATAAAGCAATTTTTTTATAGAGATAGATTAGCTCATTAACGCATGTTCAAAAACTAAAATAAAATTAACGGAACGGAAATTAATGCAGGTTTGTGGTTTTAATACAAAACAAATAAAATAAACGATACGGAACTATTTTATTCATTAAAATACGCTCCATTACTCTCGATACATTTTGGCTAGGGATAAGTTTTCTACTCTCTCTGAATATTATTAAATAATTTTATTTAAAAAATCTGAAGAAACATTTTCTCAAGAATTTCAATCGATTGAATTAGTACCATTTAACAATTAGCCCTATTTAAAAAAAAATCGTAGTTTTAAGTGAGAGGAGTGGAGAGCAGAACGGGTGAGATTTATGTTCGTTTCAGCAAAGACTTTGAACTTAATAATGATGATTTTTTTAGGCTCCGTTTAATACTTAAAAACCCCAGGTTTCTAGCTTTTTTACTTTTCCAATTGCGTTAATGTTATCAGCAATAGTCGATTTCTTAACTTAGATATTCCATGCAAGTTCTCGAAGAGTTGACCTGAGATTTTTACCAATCTAAGCTCGTAAAACATCTTTGTAAAGAAGGTAAATACATATTTATTTTTAAGGCTGTCTCCCTCTCGAAATTTTTCAAACTATCGTTGAATGTTGCAGTTAATCATAATGCAATCGCACACTTTATTAACTTTTCTACCCTTTTGGGCCCCGTTCTGGCCGAGTTTAATCTATTAAAACGAAATTATGCGAAAACGATTCTTTGAATGTCTTAGTAAAGACTGAATTTATTTCAACTGTTGCAATGCGACAGAAAACATTTTTGTTTGGAATAGGATTAAAAATTGTTGACATACATACAGAATACGTCCGTCAAACGTAAATAGTTTTTTATATAGAGGGTCTATAAAAATAAAACATGAAATCAAGATAATAATAACTAGATAAATTATTTCCTGAACAACCCAATAGAATAACCTGAGATTTGCTACCAGTTTTGTAACAATAAAAACATTGAGAACTTCTATCTTTTTTTCCCCCATAGTCCCCCATAGTCCACGTGTTGAGTGCAAATAACCAACTCCCGCAAAATGGTCTGTTTGTGTGTGTGTAACAGTCTAGCTCAAAAACGAAAAGTCGTATGAAAGTGAAATTGCATATTTAAGGTTTTTATATGCTAAGGATGTTACAGTAACATATTCGTCAAAATCAACTGACCGAAAGTGGCACTTTATATCATGGACTAAACACATTTTTACAATTTTCTCGGAAATGGCTCTAACGATTTTGATTAAATTCATTATATCAGTGTGAATTTAAGCATATTTAATAAAATGTAGTTTTTATTTTGATTGATGTTCTCTAATAGGGCTTAAACGGCTAATTTTCAATGTTAGCTTCCTCTAAAGTACCTTTAATTTTTTTTATTTGAATTAATCGACTATTTCGCATTAATTTCTAATACAAAAGATAGTTAAATATAAAATATGAAAGAATTTGTTAATAAATTAAAGGAGAAATAAAAAATTGTAACGGATAATAGTTGTAATTGATCGCACCCGAGCTCGCCCGAAAGATTATAATAATAGACTTCCATCCGTAACATGAGCTTAATATAATACGGACTATGATAATACTATATGCTCATATATGCTATTGTTGGTATAATTTAATATTTAATTGTATAGATTACACCGATATAAATATAAAAATTTGTATATACATGGGTACTGATACAAATAAAAATACCAACAATTAAATATAAATAATTATAGCGTCTATAATTTTTACTTTCACTTAACCTTTGTCTGAAAATACTTATTTCTGCTAAGAAGAGGGTAGTAAGTGAAAATTGTGTGATGCGCTCACGGCACAAGATTTTTTTTGCCAATTTATTCGGTTAATCTATGTCAAACTTTAGTTCAGCAAACGGTTCTCTTTATTGATTATCATAGCGAAAAAATACATTTCTTTCACAATAACTTTGTAATATTATATTGTGACGGGATTCTTTTGGGTTTAAAACCGCTCACTCTTTGTGTGTGCCAGTCCGTATTATACTCTACCACAATCGAATAAATAATATAATTCTCTGTCATGAGATGGAAACTCTTTACTTTCTTTGCATGGTTAGCGATAAAAATCTCAAACTGAAAAGGTCCCTTCCGTCAAAAGGGAGCAATTGAAGAGATTTCTTCCCCCTCCCCCGGCCCTTCCGAAAGGGACCCGTTTTTCATAAATGAGTTGAAGAGATCAGGCAAAGGCCACCTCGCCCTTATTAAGATTCGCTCTATTTCTGATATAATAATGCAATCGGGTTCAGAATCTGCTTTCAGAAAACGAAAGTAAAAAAAAGAAAAATCTTTTAGTCATAAGGAAGTGGGTGGATTTAATCCAGAAAATATAGGCAAAGAAAATATGGAAGAAAGTTCCCGTGGAATTTTTAATTGTAGTGGGTCTTTTTTTACGACTTTTGCGAAATAAGCTAATATTTCAATTACCCACAATATAATTAAGTTATGAAAAGAGTATGTATTGTGAGTTTGCTTTGGACCTACTTTATGTGTGCAGTGATATAGAATTAACTTAAGTAACATCATTTTATTATTAATTTTAACCATAAATTAATTTTCAAGTAATCATGCATTTTATAGTAATTTACATATCACCACTTAAAAGGTGATTTAATTATCTCATACATAAATTTACTATCCATAAACCTATATGGATAACCTCCTCACAGATATATGGAATAGTTCAAAGGAATAGCTCAACGTGACACAATTTACAATCAGGCGAGGGAACTCCTTCACTGTTACTAAAGCCAACGGAGATTGATCGAGAGTACTTTAGCCACATACACTCATGTCTTGATTGGAGAATCTGGCCATTGCCAGAACTCCAATATATACAATCTACAAAAGGTCGCGAGGCCACTGCCGTTTCAACCTTCTTGGAGGATTATAGGTATGTGTGGTGCTTGATAATAATGATTGTGCAAGAGGATTTGGATGATACGTAAACTTTAGATTTTCTGTTTAGTAGTCGGTATACTTGGCCGTATCGTCGGTTTAGTTCCTATCTTTTAAGTATAGTATGAGGGTTCAACGTTAATCGTCAATCTAAGAGAAAACCAAGGTACCGGACTGTATCTGAGAAAGGAAGCTGGATGGTGTTAAAATAAATTGGTGGACAGGATTTACGACAAAGGGTGAAGGTTGTGTGCTTACATTTGGATTCGTTTATCTTACACCTGTGTTCAATCAAGGAGAGGTTCATTTGTAGGTTTAATGGCGCTGGTTTAGGATCTGAGTTGGTTGAAAGGAAAGCGGTATCATCAGCGAATGTTGCCAGGAGGGTATCAGGATCGGCAGGAATATGTGACATTTTACTAATATCTGAATTTAAAAATTAATGGATTTCAGTTGTATATAGGTATAAGTGTGGGTTGCCTTAATTTTTATTTGAAAAAGACCTTGTTTTTTTCTGTTCTGGTCTTGATCTTGCAACAATTAGGCGGCCTTGGACTTTGCAAGGCCAAGACCGATTTTGGGCAACATTAGAAGTGATACAGTGTAGTTTTTCACGTGATTTAAATTTTTTTAAAATAGTAATTACATCACTCTTTTTCTGTAGGTTTTCGAATAGCTGCAAAAATATAACTAAATTACCTTCCACTCTAAAACGAAATTTGAAAAACTATTTAAATTGCTAATAACGAAAATATCGCAAAAAAATTTCAGATTAGACAGTTTCAGTTTATAATAGGCTAGCATATTATTGCGATCTGAATTAAATATCCCAATTACAGAATAATAAGTTTCCTTCAAAATGATAGCATTTTTATATGCACGAAATTCTGTATTTTCTTTTCTGAATTCGCATTGTTCCTAAAAATATGTTATTTTGTTTTCTTTATTTATTAGCATAAGCATTCAATCTGTCACGATTAGTGAACTTTCTATCCGCATTGTGTTTTTGTTTGTTTTTTTTTGGCAATAAGCAAATGTGTACACTTCCGAGTACGGGTTAAGTTAGGAAGTCTCTTGGTCACAGTCTTAAGCGTCGTCGGACTGGGATGTACGGGTTCGTGTTGGAATTAAGTGGTTGGCTAATGAGTTCATGTTGCAAGCTAGTCTCTGGTGGAAGTGTTTATAGTATTATGTTGCAGCATCTGAAACCGTTTGGATGACCAACGGATGCCCTTTGTATGTACTTGAGTTCGATCCCTTGTAGCTACTCTTCCTAACTACAATAAATAACTTATTTGTTATGTGTTTAGCTAAAATTTGGTCCTATGGGTAGCTCTTATATTTATAAGCCTAAGTATAAATTTATTTCTGAAGAATTAATAAAGTTTCCCTTCGCATATTGAATTCGCGTTTGCCTTCCTTTTTAATGAAATTAAATCTCCGAGTCGAGTTTACTCGGCCGTGGGAAGAGTAGTTTAATATAGCAATATTAAAGTGCGCGATACTCACCACTCTAGCCTTTTATAATTCGTCAATTTAGCAGCAATTTATTTGCTTAAAGGACAGAAGTGTGTAAACATTAATACCATTTTAGGAATAACTCATTCACTATATATAATATTTTTAACTGAATCTGATGATTAGGAAATTAATAAATAATAATAAATTTTTTTTTTATTTGTTTATTTAGAAATATTACATTCTGTCACATCAAGGACATTTATAATAGTGTTCAGAGAAAGCACACTCACACTCTATTTACAATAAAAAAAAAAATAAAATAATACAGAAACTTAATAATAATAAATACAATAAATAAAATAAAAATAAATACAATAAAATAAAATAAATGTATATAAACAAAAGAACTAACCTAATCATACACACTCGGGCTTGAGTGGAGGATCTGGCCATTGCCAAAACTCCAATAGATGCTTATTTACAAAAGGTCTCTGGGCCACTGCCGCTTCAACCTTCGAGGAGGATTGTAAGGATGGGTGGTGCTGAATAGAGATTGTGCAAGGGGATTTGGATGATAGGTAAGGTTCTGGTGAAATTTGGAGAATTTTTCTGGAATAAGGTCTAGGACAAATGGGATATTAAGGTCATGGTGTAGGATTTTGTTATTTACATAGAACGGAGCATCAACTATTGTTCGAAGGACTTTAGATTGAAAGGATTGAATACGTTTGATGTTAGAAGCTTTTGCTGTACCCCACAGTTCAAGTCCGTATGTCCATATAGGTTTCAGTATTGTCTTGTAGATAAGTAATTTGTTTTCAATAGAAAGTTTGGATTTTCTGTTTAGTAGTCTGTATAGCTGGCCGTATCGTCGGTTGAGCTCTTGTCTTTTGAGTCTAGTATGTGGGTTCCACGTCAGTCTTCGGTCTAAATGAAAGCCAAGATACCGGACTGGGTCTGAGTAAGGAAGCTGGATGGAATTAAAGTGTACTGGTGGACAGGAACTGCGTCGGAGTGTAAAGGTAATGTGTTGGCATTTAGATTCATTAACTTTAATGCGCCAGTTATTACACCAGTGCTCAATCAAGGTGAGGTGGTTTTGGAGATTTAAGGATGCTATGTTGGGATCTGAGTCGGATGATAGAATAGCGGTGTCATCAGCAAAAGTTGCCAGGAAGGTATCGGGATGGACAGGGATATCGGCGGTAAAGAGGATGTAAAGGACGGGACCCAATACGCTACCTTGAGGAACACCTGCCTCAATTGGATAGCAATGCGAAAATTCAGTACCGCAACGAACTCGGAAGGTACGATCTGAGAGGTAGGAACGGAGAACAAGGTACAAGGACTGAGGAAGATAGTTTTTCAGCTTGGAAAGAAGCCCGGCGTGCCATACCCGGTCGAAAGCTTGAGCTATGTCCAGAAATGCACCCGAGCAATATTGCTTGCTTTCCAATGCTGCGGAAATATGATCAACCACTCGGAGTCCTTGTTGGACTGTAGAGTGTTGTGAACGAAATCCGAACTGATGGGAAGGAAGAGTTTGGGATTCTATAAAGGGTAGGATGCGTTTTAGGAGGATCTTTTCAAAGATTTTTGAGAGAATAGGAAGAAGGCTAATTGGTCTGTAGGACGTTGAGGTGTTGGGAGGTTTGCCTGGTTTCGGAAACAGGATAATAGTGCAATGTTTCCACAAAAGAGGAAAGTGGGTGGTTCGTAGGATGCTATTGTATATGTATGTAAGGAATATGACAGCTTTAGGAGGGAGTTGTCTAAGGATCTGAGAGGTAAGCAGGTCGTATCCAGGTGATTTACGGGTAGGTAGTTTTTGTAAAAGGAATTTGACCTCAGAAGGATTAACTGCTTTAGGCGGTAAGGAGAGTGGGATGGGTGAATTAAGGAATTCCTCTACTGCTGACGTGTGGGTGGGATTGGATTCTGGGTGAGAGGTGAATGTAAGGGAAAGGTTTTTGGCGAATTCTTCGGCTCTATCTTCGTCAGATGCTGCCCAAGAGCCATCACCTCGACGGAGAGGATGTGATATGTGATGGGGTTTTAGGATATGTTTGGTGGTCTTCCATAGGGAATTGTCATGAGAAGAGAGGGAAGTGAGGTAGGAGTTGAAGGATTGGGATCTGAAGGTGGCCAATTCTATCTTTAGTTTTTTGCAAAAATAATTATAGGATTGGCGATCGGTGGGGTGTCTAGTACGTTGCCATAATAATCTGGCACGGCGTTTGGTATGGATTAGGTCTATGAGGTGTTGAGGTAACTTATTTTTCTTAGGAGTTCTTGAGGAGTGGTTTGGAAAGGAAGCAGTCCAGATTGCTTGTTGGATAGTGGTGGTAAAAAAGTGTACGGTATTGTCAAGGTCATCTAGGGTTTTCAGGGTCATTCTGAGGTCAATTTTATCGGTAAGGATTTGGTGAAAGAGTTTCCAGTTAACTGGGCCTCTGATGAAGGACGGTGGAGAAGACTTAGGAATAGGAGCTAGAGATAATTGGAGTAATAATGGACTATGATCTGAGGATAGTTCGCCAAGAGGGGTAAGGGAATGATTGAGGGGACCTAAGCCACTGTGGATGAAAAAATCAAGGATATCGGGATTGCGGTTAGGATCTGTGGGCCAGTAGGTAGGTGAGTTGGGTGGAAGGAGACTGAATAGCGGTTGACTCTAAAATTAAAAATATATAATAAATAAATAAACATTAATACCATTTTAGGCATAACTCATTCACTGTATATAATATTTTAACCTGGATCTGATGATTAGTAAATTAATAAATAATAATAGATTTAAAAAAAGGTAAATAAATTAAAAATAAATAATAAATTAATAAGTATTAAAACCATTTTAGGTATAAATCATTCAATTTATATAATATTTTGAACTAAATCTGATGATTAGGAAATTAATAAATAATAATAAATTAAATTAATAAACATTAATACCATTTTAGGCATAACTCATTCACTATATATAATATGTTGAACTGTATCTGATGATTAGGAAACGATAAATGATTGCAGGGATGGACTTTATGCTGTGAAGATAGGACTCGATAATGAAATGGGCAGATTCTAACCATCATTAAATGAAACTTTTTTTCATGTTTTAATTTACATTAGTTTTTGGCGATATTATTTTTAAAAACTATTGGAAAATGAAAAATCTGGTGCGCGCAACACACAACTTTCACTTACCGATTTACTTTGAATAGAAATTATTTTCTGACAATGCTGGGCTATTATAAAATTTTTGGAAGTGCATTTTAAACGTAGCTTAAGCTTAAAGCTTATAGATAACAAATAATTAAGACCATAATAATTACAAAATGTCTATTTAATATATCGACGAAAGGCAATAAAAATCTAGTCACTACATCTGCTTTTATAAACCAAATAACTTTCTTCGCTTTTATAAACCACTGAATGACTAACTCCAATTTCAACATTTTTGAGTGATGTCATTTTAGTGATATTTTTAGTTGAAAAAGTTATCTATGCAGACAATGAGTAACTTGATTCCAGAGGTGGTGATTGCAGTGTTGAAATATAGAACTGAGAATATAGGTATAAATTTAGGTACTTATATCTTATGAAAGACACTTTATTAAATATCTGTAGAAAAAGGTATTTTAGTCTCAACAATTAAATAATTCTATTTTAAATTTATCAAAATGTTTGCCTATTCAGGGAAAAAAAACTAGAGATCATATCTTTCCTCCTAATTGTCCGATTATAACGATTTTTTTTCTGTTTTTTTTAGAGAATTCCATAAAATTTTAAAAAACCATTGGACTCAGGAAACCTCAAAACATGTATTTCCGTTGAAAACTGAGATTCGAAAATTTTCACGATACCCTTACTATGTATTACATATATACGTAAGTGAAAGCAAAAATCTATAGGAACTTTTTTTTTTTTTTTATATTTGTTTATTTAGAAATATTACATTCTGTCACATCAAGGACATTTATAATAGTGATCAGAGAAAGCACACTAACACTCTATTTACAATAATAAAAAAAAAAAATAAATAGTACAGAAACTTAATAATAATAAATACAATAAAATAAAATAAAAATAAATACAATAAAATAAAATAAATGTATATAAACAAAAGAACTAACCTAATCATACACACTCGGGCTTGAGTGGAGGATCTGGCCATTGCCAAAAATCCAATAGATGCTTATTTACAAAAGGTCTCTGGGCCACTGCCGCTTCAACCTTCGAGGAGGATTGTAAGGATGGGTGGTGCTGGATAGAGATTGTGCAAGGGGATTTGGATGATAGGTAAGATTTTGGTGAAATTTGGAGAATTTTTCTGGAATAAGGTCTAGGACAAATGGGATATTAAGGTCATGGTGTAGGATTTTGTTATTTACATAGAACGGAGCATCAACTATTGTTCGAAGGACTTTAGATTGAAAGGATTGAATACGTTTGATGTTAGAAGCTTTTGCTGTCCCCCACAGTTCAAGTCCGTATGTCCATATAGGTTTCAGTATTGTCTTGTAGATAAGTAATTTGTTTTCAATAGAAAGTTTGGATTTTCTGTTTAGTAGTCTGTATAGCTGGCCGTATCGTCGGTTGAGTTCTTGTCTTTTGAGTCTAGTATGTGGGTTCCACGTTAGTCTTCGGTCTAAATGAAAGCCAAGATACCGGACTGTGTCTGAGTAAGGAAGCTGGATGGAATTAAAGTGTACTGGTGGACAGGAACTGCGTCGGAGTGTAAAGGTAATATGTTGGCATTTAGATTCATTAACTTTAATGCGCCAGTTATTACACCAGTGCTCAATCAAGGTGAGGTGGTTTTGGAGATTTAAGGATGCTATGTTGGGATCAGAGTTGGATGATAAGATTGCGGTGTCGTCAGCGAATGTTGCAAGAAAAGTATCGGGATGAACAGGGATGTCAGCAGTAAAGAGGATGTAAAGCACGGGACCCAAGACGCTGCCTTGGGGAACACCGGCTTTAACGGAGTAGATATTGGAAAATTCTGTTCCACAGCGAACTCGGAAGGAGCGGTCAGAGAGGTAGGATCGGAGGACTAGGTACAAGGACTGAGGTAAATGGATTTTAAGCTTGAAGAGCAGTCCGGAGTGCCATACCCGGTCAAATGCCTGTGCAATGTCCAGAAATGCACCCGAACAGTATTCCTTGTTTTCTAGGGCTGAGGAAATATGATCAACAACTCGGAGTCCTTGTTGAACAGTAGAATGTTGGGAGCGAAAACCAAACTGATGGGAAGGAATATTTTGGGATTCTATAATGGGTAGGATTCGTTTCAAAAGGATCTTTTCAAAAATTTTTGAAAGGATTGGGAGTAGGCTAATTGGTCTATAGGATGTTGAGATATTGGGAGGTTTGCCTGGTTTTTGGAAAAGGATAATAGTGGAGTGTTTCCATAGCAGAGGAAAGTGGGTGGTGCGTAGGATACAGTTGTAGATATATGTAAGGAATATGACTGCTTTGGATGGAAGTTGTCGAAGGATTTGAGGGGTAAGGAGATCATGTCCAGGAGCTTTACGGGGGATTAATTTTTTTAATTGAAATTTCACTTCGGAAGGATGAATAGCTTTTGGGGGCAAGGAAAGTGGGATTGGTGATGTAAGGAGTTCTTCTACTGTTACGGTGTGGGCAGGATGGGATTCCGGATGTGAAATAAATGTATTGGATAGGTGAATGGCGAACTCCTCAGCCTTATCTTCGTCAGATGCTGCCCAGGAGCCATCATCTCGTCGGAGGGGATGGGAAATGCGGTGAGGATTTAAGATTTTGGTAGTGGTTTTCCAAAGGGAATTGTCGCGAGAAGAAAGGGAGGATAGGTAGGAGTTGAAGGAATGTGATCTGAAGGTGGCTAATTCCAGTTTTAATTTTTTGCAGTAATAATTATAGGAGCAGCGGTCGGTAGGATGTCGGGTACGTTGCCACAATAATCTGGCACGGCGTTTGGTTTGGATTAGGTCAAGGAGGTGTTGGGGTAGAATGGTCTTTTTAGGAATTCTGGAGGAGTCTTTTGGGAAGGAAGCAGTCCAGGCGGCTTGTTGGATTGTGGTAGTAAAGGAATTTACGGCACTATCAAGGTCATCGGGAGTTTTGAGGGATATGTTAAGATCAATTTTATCGGAGATGATTTGGCGGAAAAGGTCCCAGTTAACTGGGCCCCTAATAAATGACGGTGGAGAAGGTTTGGGAACGGGTTCAAGTGAAACATTAAGGATTAGAGGACTATGGTCAGAGGAAAGTTCATTTAGACGTGTAATGGAACAATTGAGGGGACTTAAGCCGCTGTGGATAAAGAAATCAAGAAGATCAGGATTACGGTTGGGATCTGTAGGCCAGTAGGTAGGAGAGTTGGGGGAAAGGAGGTGAAAATGTTGGGAATTGAGTGCAGACAGCAGGGTTCGGCCACGAGTATTCGTGGTTCTGGAACCCCATTGTTGATGTTTGGCATTTAGGTCTGCACCCAAGATGAAGTGATGTCCTAAGGAGTCGAGGAGAGAACGGAATTGGGCATTGGATATGGATCGGTTAGGAGGGCAATACGCTGATGCAAGGGTAACCGGAAAGGAAAAGGTTTTTATCACGATAGCGGTGGACTGTAGGAAATCATGTGTAGGTAACGGGAGTAGGTGATGGGAGAGGGATTGGTGTACAATGACAGCAGTACCGGCATGTGCTTTTCCGTCAGGGTGGTCAGTACGATATGTCAGGTATTGTGGTATTTTGAAGTGCTGTTTAGTGGTTAGTCGAGTTTCAGTAATTAGTGCCACGTCAATATTTTTGTCAAGTAATAATGTAGTTAGTTCGTTTGTGTGATTTCTAACACCATTCGCATTCCAAAGGAGAATGGATAAAGGTTTATTGGAAGTCATTTAAGGATTTTTCGCGGGAGGGATAAAATGTGATACAAGATTGGTGAGAAGAGATATCAAAGGAGTAACAAGGGATCTGAATTCGGAGAGGAAAGATGTAAGTAAACTGGTGAGATCTGTGGTATTTGAGGGAGGAGGAATGCGGGGAATTTGGTGTTGATAAAACTGTTGATTAGGTGAAGTTTGATTAGGATGTTGAGGGTGGGGTTGAGAATTTTGAGGTATGTGTTGTTGTTGCGGCAGGGTCTCACAATAAGTAACATCATTCTTACCTCCTAATAAGTGTGCAAAAGACACCGTTGGGTCAATTTTTTTTGAAGGTCCTCTTCTTGATGCGTTAGGTTCTCTTCTTGATGCCTCTGCTTCTTCTTGGGTCCGGGATTTTTGATATCTTGATTTAATATTCTTGTAGATCTGACAGCCTTTGTAGTTCGCTGGATGTCCTTCAAGGCACAATGCACAAACTGCAGGATCCCGTTTCGGTTTTGTGCACTCCCCGGATTTGTGCTGCTCTCCACATTTCACACAGCGCGGCAGATGATGGCAGTAAGTCCTGGTATGGCCATATGCCTGGCAATTGTGACACTGTACGATTTCCCTCTTAGGATATGGCTTCTCTACTATAACACTTGTGTAGTATATTCTTCTTATTTCGTATATTTTTTCGATCCCTTGATTTGGCTCCAAATCTACGAAAAATAAGGGTAGAGGAACTTTTACTCCTGGCTGTTCTTTACTCTCCTTCTGTACATTTGTAATCTGGCGCACTATGAAACCTGAAGTTTTCAATTCTTCTTCTATTGCTTCGGTTGGTGTTGAGGGGTGTAGATTTCTTATGACTACCCTCAAAGCTCGATCTTGCCGTAATTGGTACGTATGAAAATCCGCGTTGGTTTTCGTTAGATACTTCACAATTCTTCTGTAGGTTTCAGCTGTATCTGGTGATATCTTCGTGTCCTTTGTTCTGCTTAGACATGAATAGCTTCCAGAGCCTGTTATTTTGTTCAGTTGTGAGCATAGTAACTGAAAATTGTTTATGTTTTTAACGAATATGGGTGGAGGTCGGGGATCTCTTGGTATTGAAGCGGATTCCATCACTTCTTTATCATTCTGAAGCACCTGATAGGGGTTAGGGGTGAAAAACGGAGATTGTTCGGTTATCTCTTGTGAAGATGTACCTGGTTGATGCTGAAGTTCTTCAATTGTTGGTTTTGATGATGTTCCTGGCTGGGTTTCATTTTCTCTGGAGCTAATAGGCGTTACTGCAGGTGTTTGACGACATTGACGAGGCTTTTGTTTGACAGGCGAAGAACAAGGTGTTGAGCCTAACGGCCGAATTCTCTTGATAGAAGCTCTACTAGACATGGCCTGATTGTGATATCGCATATAAGGGAAAAAAAATGAAAAAATAAAAAAAATAAAATAAATAAAAATAACCCTATAATTTATAACAAACAAGAAATATCAACTGTTGTTATGTATTCTTGACTTGTTTTCAATAAATAATCTCAAAGATTTCACTGCAAAATAAGCAAATTCTGAGAGACGATGTAGAAACACGTCCTTTCGCATCAGCTGATCCCTTTATCCTATAGGAACTACGTTTTATTTTATCGAATATGATATCGAGTTTTTTTTTTCTTATGTCTTTAGTCTTTCGACTTTCAACATAAGCTTTCAAGCATCCCAGTTCATATTGTTGACAAACCCGGACATAATTTAAGGGGCAACATATTTATGGCGCACTCATTGTTTCAGTAATCACAGTTTAGAGTTCCGCTACACCCGATTCATATAAATGTTTTTTAAATAATCATTGTCAATGATCATTCTTAACACTGCAACTGCATCTGTTATCGACAGAGATGTGCTTGTCTTCCTCAAGTGACACGGCCCATTGTATTATACTTCGCAATGCTACAATAAAACCAAAAAGAAGAAAGTAAATGATGAAGCTCTGCCATGGCAAACAGTATCACATTGATCGAGTTATGTCGAGTTGCTGACACAATGTTAGAGATCACCTCAAATATTTGGTCGCGGGTCTTGTACTTTTTTTTATTTGGTCTCATCTTCTGAAAGAGTTTTGTATTTAATTATATTGAATGTAAGTAAATAAAATATTATTGTTTTCGGCTCACAATCATATCTTCCATTTAATGTAGCAACAATCTTGACTATACATGTTTCAATTTGTTTACTTTTCTGCCGCTAAAAAATCAGAAATTGGATGTATTTGTTAATATTTGTATGTATATATATATATATTGTTATTTGTATTATAAAATCGTTGGAGGGTGAGAAAATAACTTTTTTACTGTTAATTGGTAATGAATGTATTATGATGTCGTTTTCAGCAAATTTTAGCGTTTGCGATTCTCCAACGACCAAAAACCATGTTTTTAGCCATCAGTATGTGTATTTGTATTACATTATAGGCATGAGGAAGGATAGTACCCAACAGCACCTCTTGCTGGTCATTACTTGGATTTAGGTAAGGAGATCTCTCATCCAGCTTCTTTTTAGTCTCCTCCTGATGGACATGTCAGTCGTAGCCATGTCGTTTATAAGTCTGTTTGTGTGTCCCTATTTTTGGAGATGAAAACGAGAGTAGAGTGTACGTTTTTGAAACAGCATTAACATCGAATTTATAAAAAACTTTAATAGCAGCAAAAAATATTTAAACATTGCTTATTATAAAAAATTAATTAAATAGCTTAAGTATAAAAAATAAATACACAAAAAAGGGGGAAAGCAGATCAATATTGACTTACTAAATTATCTGTAACAATATTTTTTTATTTAAAAACTTATTATTAAAACCTAGAGAAAATTGAATTTTATTGCTTGCATAAAAAAAAAATTTAAATAAATCAATATTGAAACAATAAGGTCGGAAACCTATAAATATAATTTATTTTTTTACTATCAAACAAAACCTATTTTTACTGTAGGATATAAAAAAGATATTCAAACTCGTATTTCTCTGGTACTCTGTTTTAACAAATTATCTTTTTTATGTTATGTCCTGTTTGATGACTTTTCCTGTAGTAAATTTACTTATTTATTATATTTTTTTATTTATTTTTTATTTTATTTTTTTTGTTTATGGAGGATCGATTTTTGATCGTTAAATCATAATAATGTAAAATCGAGATGAAAAATATTGAAACTTGGAATTTTCAAAGTCGTATAATTACAAACACTAGATATGTTTTTATAAAATTCTATTTTAATAGCCGCGATACGAAATAACATATTTAAAGATTCAGTAATATCGCCTCCAAATGTTGAAAAAATATATTAACTTTACTTTTCTCACTTACTAACTTAGATAGGGATTGTTCAAGAAGATTTGAATTATACTTAAGATTTTTGTGAAAATTTGACAATTAATTTGGACTAAAGTCGAAGACAAATGTGATATGTCATGGTGTAGAGTTGATTTATTTTTTTTTTAGAAATTTTATTGAATAAGAATATAATCAGCCACTTTTGGAGAGCTGTAAGTATTAAGGCTAAAAGTTCTCATTCATACAATATATACATATAATAGAGAAACAACTATAAATATTAAAGAAAGTAATTAAATAATCCTATTAAAAAATAAAATAAAACGGAAACAAAAATAAAATAAAATAAAAACTTCTAAACACATTCATACTTATATACATTCGCCCATGAATCTCCGAATCAGGCTTTTTCTCCACATGTGGAAGGCAAAACAGGACTCCAGGACATCCCAGTGCCACTTTTCCAACCGCATCACTAGTACTATAAACCAGTGGAGACTGAAAGAGAGCAATAAAGTGTGGAGAAGCATATTTACAAGAGATCTCGAGGCCACTGCCGTATTAACCTTTGAGGAGGATAGTATAGATGCTCGGAGAGGGATAGGGATTGCGCTAGAGGATGAGGATGATAAACAAGGTTCTGGTAAAAGTTTGAGAATCTGGATAGGATGATGTGAAGGACATATGGGATGTTAAGGTCATAGTGTAGGGTCTTGTTCGTGACATAATATGAAGCATTGACTATTGCTGGAAGGACTTTGGACTGGATGTATACGTTCGTTATCCGACGATTTAGTTGTCCCCCACAGTTCAAGTCCGTAGTTCCAGATAGGTATCAGTATGGTCTTGTAGATTAATAGTTTGTTTTCTGTTGAGAGATGAGATGTTCTGTTTAGTAGTATATATAGCTGACCAATCTCTTGTTGATTAGTAAGTTGTCCAGTGAAAGTTGAAATTCTGTATAGTTGGCTATGGTCCCTCATCTGAAATAACATTGGGATTGTCGGATAGAGGTAGACCTTTCATTCATAGGTTATATTTCTAAGAACCGGTTGAAAGAATGCTCCTTAAGGACTTGTACTTTTAAGGCTATTATCAGGAACAAAGTTTTTCTATCGCGCCGGCTCATTTTAATTAACAACTTTAACTGCGAGCCTGGCCATAATCTTTAATGACACCATTCATAAAGTTTTGAGAGGTACTTGGTAATCAATTGCGGTCATAAGAACTGAATCTTCATTCTCCAAAGTTGATTTAGGGAATAAACATTATTAAGTGATATTCAAAAATACATAAAGATATATTACTTAAATAAGCATTTTAAGGTTCAAAAGATATATTTATTTTTTTTTTTTAACCAGCGTTATAAAGGTATATCTCGTATTCCTATAAACGAAACTGTTTTTGTTAAATTTTTACTTGATTTTCTAGAAAAATAATAAAAAATAAATTTTAGTAGTTTCAAAATGCAAACATATAAAAATCGATTTGAAAAACATCCCTGCAAAGGTTCATGTTATCAACTACTTGATTCATTAAAGCTGTCAACATTTATTGTATTATCGATTTAGAAAAGATAAAATTATGAAACAATGTTACCCATTAATTGTTTATGAATTTCCGCCTACAGAAGTTTATAATTCGATTACTGGATAATTCAAATTACCTTCAACAACAGCACCTGAAAAAATATGTATGTATATTTATGCAGGTATGAGATACAACGTAGCTAATGTGACTGGTAAGAACACAACAGCCAAAACGACGCAAATATAAAATAAAGACAATAATAAACACAATATTTTGCGAAATAAATTCGCCAAAGTTATTCTAAAAATTTTTTATATAATTACAGATGACAACATTTAATAACTTTGGATTTCTTGTCAACCATTGAGCACAGAATAAACGCATTAAGGAGTTGAATAAATTATTGTATTGGATAATTTATGTGGTAAGGCGGTACTGAAGAATATATACCACCCATAGATCACTTGTTGAAGTCAGAAGAATTTATGGTGGCTAATTTTCATTATTTAAATTAGTAGCTATAAGAATGAATGATTTGATATTTTTATTCTGGACTATTTTATATTTACATAAAATAAAAAAGTAAACCGAGCACCGAGGATAAATCATCAGAACCTATAAATCATCTGAAATTATTTAGATTCTTCAGCGGCTGATTTATCTATTTGAAAAAGTAACTTTAAACATATTAAACCTAAAAAATATAATTTTCTTAGAAATATTTTTATTTTTAACGTACCTTTATTTTTAATAATTTATTTATTTATTTTGACAGTCCATCAGTAGTAGATCTTGGAATATAATGAATAAAAGTTATTCAAATGCATAAAATTTTATGAATTTAAAAATGCCCCAAAGATCTTTTAAATGAAAGTAGTTTAGTATCTTTTATTTTAATTTGTTATTAAATATATTTACTCAAATTCACAACTCTATAAATAAGACACAGTAGTTAAATCCGCTATAAAATTACAAAACATTATAGCAGTTTGTGGAGCAACCACCCATTGGTAGCATTTCAATGATTTTTATTTTATTATTTTATTTAGATTCCTTTGACGTCTTCTTTTCAGACTTATCGGAGTCTTGTGGGGAATAGTTTTAGATGAAAGTTCATGAACTAGAGCCTTTGGGTAGCTTAGATTTTTACTGCATACATTATTTAGAAAAATGTTGGGTTTTGAGTGATACATTCAACGTTCGGCGGATGGCCAAGTAATTTGACCGTGGAACCTTGGTTTCTCTCCACGCTTTAGGATTTACATTTTTTTTTTTTAAGTTTGCCTTAAAGAATATAAGTTCAACCCTCTGAGAGATACCCTTGGATCCTCAAGAATCCATGAATCCCCGAATACTACGGTGTAGTAGGAGTATACTGGTTGAACTGAAGTTAAGGAGAGATAATATAATTAATATAGATCAAAGGAAAAGAAGAGAATATCATGACAAGTAAAAATAAAAGTAAATTACAAAACTAAACCAAGAAAAAAAATAACATTATAACACAGCAAGTAACTGTAGTAAGTCTCTTGTTGCCTCAGCGGTCTTCTGGACGATATGATATAACGGAATATACATGTTAACAAGGAAAATAGAACAAAACAAAAAAAAACTAAGCTGTGCAGTTTAGACCACAGGATAGAAATTTAATCAACCAGGAGAGATTAATAATCTATATATATAAAAATGAATGTATGTCTGTCTGTCCGTCTGTTTGTCCTTAGTGTATTACTAAACCATCCAACCGATCGCCATGAAACTTTGGGAAGTTGTTCCGTACACTCCTGGGAAGGTTTCTGGCATAGTACTTCTGTCTTACGATAATTTTATATATGTAAAAAAAAAATAAAAATATAAATGTTTTTCTGTTCAAAGCCGCAAAAAATGTGTCGCTATAAACTATAGCGCCAAAACGGCTTTACCGATTTTAACAAAACTTAGCTAAAGTCTTCCCGTTGAAACCCTTTTAATTTATGTCTATAACATACTTTCACGAAAACAAGCTGAAAAATGTTACGATGAATTCAATATTTTATTTGACGATAACTAAAAAAGTACACAATTTTAGACTGATAATACCCATTTATTTGAAAGATTTCTGAATCGCTGACAAAATAAAAAAAAAATCATCGAAATCGGACGGTTCGTTGCAGAGTTATTGAGTTTTAAATATTTACTGCTTTCTCTTCAGAAAAGGCCGTTTCCTTTTGCTTCCTCACTATCGAAGGTCGGCAAGCATTTCTTATTTATTTTTTTTTATTGATTAATCGAAAATTTTATAATTATTGCAGTAATTGAAATTATCATTTGAATAAGTAATATGATTCTCCTTATGTAGGTCAATACTATTATACGTTTTTTTATTAATTTACTTTTATAAGTACAACTCTGACTGTTTCTGATAATTATGAATGACGGCGTATTCACTCAGATGATCATGAATGTTCAATTTGAATCATGAGAGAAAAAAAAAAACATTAGAATTAGTTTAAATTGAAGCCATTTTACAGACAAATTTGTTTCCCAACTTTTTTAAATTAACAGATGTCCTTTGCTACTAATCTACTCATATGTGCTTTCTATTTTCTTTCTTTTTCATTTTGCCAGGCTAAGCCACAGCAGCGCGTGGCTGGGTAAAGCTAGTACTCTATATAAGTTATTTCCCGCGCTTACAGTATGCAGGTCCGATTTTTAGTTTCTGAGATATTTTAATCCATTTCTTCGACAAAACTCGTTATCATTTGATTTTCAACACTATATTTCTCTTTTCCCCTCTCTAACACGGTGTCCCGCAAAGATGCAATTTCGAATAATATCGCATTACACACAGTATGAAATGATGAACATTTTTCTCGCTAACAATATTCTTAGGTCTTGATATATTTTAATCCATAAGCAAAAACAATTCAATTAGTCGAATCCAGCCGGCTTTACCCGAGTACTGCACATCGGAGATGACGGATCAATCGAATTCACTCTCCACCAAAAAAAAAGTGCAAAACATGCCTAAAGAAGTTTTCACTTAAAAAAAAAACAAGAACGAATAAGAATAATACAAAATATTAAAAAAAAAAACAATAATTACAAAACTAGTAAAAAAAAAAAAAAAAACACTAGTGATTCACAAAACTAAAAATATAATTATAAAATAACACAAAACTATGAGATAATAAAACAAGCAGCTCAATTCTGTGTCTCTTGGCCAGCAGTCTTCTGGGCGGATTATATGTAATTTGTAACAATAGGTAGAGCATGATTAAGTGGATACAGTTTTAGAGCTACTCTGTCATAAAAACTATTAACTATTCTTTTATTATAGCAACAATCTCTGATAGTTGCTATAATAAAAGAAATGTCAAGTTCAGTGTGTAATGTAAGATCATAAATATTAAAGTGTCAGTCTACAATTTTCCGGAAAACATTTGACTGAAAGGATTGAAATCTTTTTAGAGAAGAAGAAAAAAAAGTCTTTTTATTTATCAAAATTATAAAATATAAATTACAAAACAATGCAAAAAATATTTTTGGATTTAAAACCGAAAATCAGACGTGCTACATGGTCTGTTTACCGTCAGAGGAGTCTGTGTTTTATAACAAAATTATATTTCAGTCTATTTATATACAAATAATTAATAGGAAAATAAGAAAAATTATATTTACAATGTAAAAGTTATACAAATATTTTAATTACAAAAACATTGGTACCAAAATTCTCCAATTTATTAATTATTAAATTCTCTGGTGAACATTATTCTCTAGGAGAAAGCAGACTTGCAGTAATTTACAAATGCTATCCGATTGTTTCCATATAATAATTGAATTACTTGATCCCGATATAAATTTCTAGACTTTAACCATTTAATTCTGAATTCAGAGAGTATCGGACAAGCAGCCAGGAAGTGATAGAGATCTTCTGTTTAGTTTGTATTACACATGCTACAGTTATTATTTGTTTTGCTGGAAGTGTTTATAATTTAAGTTCAAAACATCAGCTCTAATTTTAATTATCCATCTGATCACCTTCAATGAGCTTTTGTCATCAATATAATTTACTGAAGTTAAATGAGGATAAAAAGTGAATGTTTTAGAATTCAGAACTTTAATTACATATTGATTATTTCTTTCTGAATTTGAGTTCTTAGTAAATATAAATTAACTCTCCATAGTTTAACACCATCACAGTTAGATCGATTTAAGATGAAATTTAATCCATGCAGTTAAATCAGATTAAGTAAGTCCCTAAACCATGCGATTTCTTTTTTAATTATCTGTAGTTCTAATATTTTTGGATAACTATGTTATGGAAGGTTCACAATTTTTATAATATAATCAAAATAGAGTTTAATTGTGAAGATAAATAACGGATCTATTTTAGTCTCAGAGTGAATAAAGTGCGTTGGAGTACATTTTGGTAATTTAAATATTTTTTTAAGACTGAATCTTAGTAGTCTTTCCAAGGTTTCATAACTTACCCCGCCCCAGATTTGTGCTCCATTGCACATCACTGCCATACTAACGGAATTAAATACTTGTATATGTCAGCGGAATGAATTCTTTTTATATTTGATGTCATTGTAGTTCCCCATACCTTGGTATCAAGTATCCAAAGAGATTTAATGAGGTCTTTGTATTATATCTAGGGAGATTATTTATATTGTTTTCTTTTTTTATATAATACTAAATGGAATAAAGTATTACAGTTTGGAATTGAACTTGTGAAGAAGGCTTACCAAGAAGAAGATGATCCTGTTCGCCTTGAGTAGAACGGTGGAGACTGCTCCATTACTGACAAGCACAATGATTTACAACTGCCATCGACCTGAGATCCTTTCTTCAAATATCCATTAAGAGAGCCCGCACACGTGAGGAAGGGCGGGTGTCACTACGCACGGCCACAAATCCCGTCACCAATGACAGCCATTGTTCCCAAAAAAGATTAATCGTTCTTTTTGCTCCGACGTTCCATTTCCGTTAATCCCCTTCGACGCCCCACGGCTCAATTGATATAAATACACCCACCTCTTGTATCCGTTCCATATGGCACACATTCGGTTTTCCAATTCACTCCCAATGGATCAAACTGACGTATTTGCTAACGAGAGAGGATCTTTTAATTCACCTTTAAACAGGCAATGGTTCAACGATGTTGGAGTTATTCTCCGAAACTATTCCGGTGCGAGAAAGCAATTTAGCGGAGCCTCAACTTTGAGAGAAAACTCTGGTTTAAATAACCCCCGTAAAACCGTACCCAGGCCTTGGTAGAATTTAAATGTAACTTCAGGAATATTCCCCTCGAAATTCCAAGGACAGCTTAGCTTCAGAAATAATTATTCAATTATAATCGCTATTAATTCTCAATTACATTCATTAAGTTGGAAAATCGTTTAAATTCATATTTAAACTTCGCCATGTTTTATATAAAATTTTAGATTTTAGGTTGATGCAATTATAACTAATTTTTGTTAATTAAAAAAAATTACTTCGTTCTATTGATCATATTCCGACAAATCAAAAACACATTTTATGATATTAAACTATTCTAGTGTTAATTAACAGAGCTGATGGTTTTCTGCGGTGTTGGTTGGATTACTACATTGGTCTGCTATTTACCTAGACCGTATTTACTCTGGTTAGATCAAGGTATAGGTAATTTAAGTCCATTTTTCACAGTATGGTTTTTTTTTTGTTAGATCTAAAGTTTATTTTTATTCTTTTATGTTTATCTTTATTCTGCATTTTTAATTTGTTCTAAAGTGATACAAGTCCTAGAATAATAAAGGTATTTTCATTTCATTCCAAAGATGTATTGATGTTTGATTAACTTACCTTTGTTGTATATAATCACTTGTACTACATGAGTATGCAATGTAAGGATGTTATTAGAAGTTAAAATTGATGCAAATTAAAATGGTAATGACTTTAAACGACTGAGTTCTGTGGTATGAAAAATTTGGATTAGACATTTTTAAACAGCAGAAATAATAAAAAAATTAACATAATTTTTTTTCTTCGCAAGTAGGTTTCGGACAGTAAAAAATGAAATGTACCTATAGCTAAATCCAAATATATTAAAATAAAAATATTTTTTATTGGCGGCATTTAGAATAAGAAAAACTGGCTTTAAGAATATAACTAATGTAACAGTACTCTAATCTGTTGCATAGATTATTTAATAAACTTTTTAAATACTATAGTTTTAATATCTTTAATATAATTATAATATTTTATTTTATAAATATATTTTAGCCTCTTGGTTCTGCTATCTTGAATAACAACAGTTATTAAGTCTGTTAATATTTGGTTTTATCATACTTACCAGGTTTATTTTATTAACTGAAAAGTTGATAGATTCTTCTAATCATGGATAAATCGTAGTGTCCATCTACAAAAATATTTAGTTCTGTAAACTACGAAACCTTGAGATTGCGTCTTTACTAACCACATCAACTCCTAGTATAAATGTAAATAAAATATTATAGTCCTCCAATACTAGATACTGCTTTCAATATCCTGTTGGTTTTGAACTTTTGAACTATATAGAAAATTATTATTTTTTCTAATTCTATTAGAATTATATGTCTTCATTCTTGGTCGGACTGGTCTGAGATTTTAATCAGTTTCTAATTTACTCTAAAATTTCTAAACCGTCCCTTATATTTAATGCTTCTATTCCTTGAATGAATAGGAAATTTAACCAAATGTGTTATTCATATAAACTTTTCTCCTATTCTTTTTACTTCCCTTTTATTTCCGACCTCTCATTCTAAGAAGTGAGAGATATATGCCGTAGAGCAGGTAACTTGTGAAAACAGAGAGAAAAATGGGCGAACACGGCTTTTCTTCTGTGATGGTAAAAAATGCAAATGTTTGCTTCCCAGGGTCTTTTCACCGCCTACCTCATCCGAGAAAAACAACAGAAATCTCGAAACAGCCGATGCTAGGCTCAACGCAAATGTTTGTGATGACAGAGTAAACATTTTGTATGCGCAGTGTGCTGTTGTAGCGACACCCCCAACGCCATTATGCTGCTGCTAGCTAGTTTATTATTAACAAATAAAAAAAGTGAATATATATATATATATTAGGGGGACCAGAAAGTAATTCCATTAAATTCAAATACATTATTAACAATCTTTTGCAATCTAGTGTGCAAATTTTTAATGTAGGATCAATTCAAATCAATCGGTTTTTTGAGAAAAATATATATAAATGGCATTTTGGATTCATTCAGATTTACAAATCTTTTGCTCCTAAATTGAAACAAGAAATAATCTAGTATGAATCGGTAATTAAATAATTGAAATAATTAATCAGTTTTTTTATTTTGATGAGCATTTTTAACATGTTTTCTTCTTACATTTACTACAAATTTTTTATCTTAATCATTTAAATTAATTAATTAGTAACTCGTGGGATACTAATTACTATTTTGTTAGAATTTGATTTTAATGTAATATATAATTTAATTTAACCCTATTTGGACCTATGTACTTGAACTTTGGGGAGCAACGAAATTTCTTAACATCAAACGTATCCCGTTCCTTTCAGACCAAAGTCCTCCGAACAATAGTCGTTGCTCCGTTCTATATAACCAACAAAACCCTACATCATGATCTCAATATTCCATTTGTCCTATACTCTATCCCTGAAAATTTTTCCGAATTTCATCAGAACCTTACAAATAATTCAAACCCCCTTGCACGATCCCTATCTAGTTCCACTCATCCCCACAATCCTCCTCGAAGGTTGAAACGGCAGTGGCCCAGAGATCTTGTGTAGTATATATCTTGGAGTTCTGGCAATGCCCAGTACGTACACTTCAAGAGTGATTTGTACTGAGGAACATATTATAAAAATATCCACAAACACTAGAGGTGATAAAGGAAGGCTAAGAGCTGGATAAGGTAGTTGTCAACAATTAATTTCCTTATCCATCAAAATATATGAGGTCTGTGAAAAAGACTTTTCTCGAAACATATTATTGTTCACTAAATCTTGATGAGGAGTCTATTCTGTTCTAAAGGTCCACACACACATTACACAACACCACACTAAACTACACTACACACAGAACGCGATATGTCCCTGCGATACAATAGCCTTTATCGGTATCGCAACGGATTATCGCGTTCTGTATAACTGCTGTAATCCAATCAATATTAATACAAATATATCGCTCGCCATATCGCCGCTGACAGGAGTATCGCATCGTCGAGACATAGCGCATTTTGTGTGTAGGAGCCTTTAGCGTTATGTTTAGGGTTATGAGAATTTTTAATTTTTAGATTATTTCTCCGATCAGCACATTTAATAAGCTCAATAATTTAAATGAGTATTAAATTAATATTATTATTTGTTAATGATTAATTCCAATTAGTAACTTGAATTTTTTTTAATTCTTTTTTTAACAGTAGTTATAAATATACACTTTTTTACGATCAAGAATTAAAATTAATTTAATACTATAGGGTGTTAGTGAAATCGCTTTGTTGACAGGACAAACCGGGTGAGACTCTTGCAGTACAGATCAGGCCGCATTATATGGAAAACTTAGCCGCAAAGAGTGAAAACAAATCCCTGGCCCAGAGAGTGCCCTCACAAACCCAAGGCTTATTGGATCTGCGCTCCAGCACAAAGCGGTTCTGGAAATCTGCCAGCTCCAGGATTGCCGATTTTCCTCTTCGCATTCCAGCGTTTCCGAGGGAATAGTTGGAGGGTTTTTCATCCCTCCAATTTTTCACGACTTATTTATATTATGAGATATCGTGGATAGTTTTGTAAAAGTTGAAACCGAGTCTCTGAGCGGACGAAATCGGTTTACTTGTTTGGCAAGCAATACGGAGTGTTTACGGAAAGTTTATCGTATTAATTAAGGTACCGTAAAATCAAATACGTTTTGAAGGGGTTGGAACGATATAAGAGTGCGTCAACTTTGAATTTCGTTCATAAAGTGAATTTCATGGATACTCACTTTATTTCTGTATACTAAGGATAAATGAGGTATTGTATGCAGAAATGGTGTAAATATTTTAAGCAGTTGTATGTGCTTGAGACTGAGAAAGTAAGCTGTTATTTATTACTAAGAAGTACCTATTTTATACCTAATAACCTTTGTAGAAGTTCACCTAAAAGTAACGAATATCTCAGAGTTCCAGTTTTTGTCTTATACCATTATTTATAAATCAATGGCTCATATGATGAGAGGACTTCAAATATTGAAATATTACCTTATGGAACACCCATAATTTGAGGAAAGAAGGCGGAAACAGAGAAATCAACGAAAATACAGAAAATATATCATAAGTATGTTTTCTTTATCACCAGAATACACATCCTCTTGCCGTCCTATCCCACTATACAGCAATGTCATCGTGTGATTGACGTAGTCTCCTCTGCATTGGAGGGCGATATATTCTGTACGGGAGACTTTCTGGAGGACTAACAGCATTCGCTCTCTCTAACGTAAATAACAAAACTCTACATACCAACCAACCATCGACCAACAATTACGCACGCTTTATTCTCGCTTCTCTAATAAACTCCACTGTCGAAAAAGAAGACTGATAAAGAAGCCTATAATTCACTTTAGACGCTGTACCCCATCCTTGATTCTAATCTTATAATCCCTGATCAACAATTTGGATTCTGCACTTTCCATTCCACTATCCAACAATGCTATCGAGTGGTAGACGTATTCTCAGCTGCATTGATCTGCAATTGAAGCGCAGAATGTACTTCACTGGAGTCTTTCTCGACGTTGAGTAGGCGTTTGATAGAGCCTGGCATCCGGGACTGAGGTACAATTAAATTCCTACCACCTACGTACCTCCTCATTATTCGTTCCTACCTTATTGGTAGATACTTTAAAGTAAATCACAACAATACCTATATATCCCTCTTTTTCCCGTTTGCAGGTATTCCTTAAGGTATCCTTCAGTATCCTAGCTCCTATTCTTTACACAGCTTATACAGCTGACACCCCAACCCATCCCAACACTGTCATCACCGCGAACGCCGATAACACATGCATCCTATCAGTTAATAACGACCCATCAATTGCATCCCTAACTCTTCAATCACACATTACAAACCTTGAAGAATGGTCTCAAAACTGGAGAATTAAAATAAATTCCAACAAATCCCATGAAATTACCTTTACCTTTCGTCTTAAACCAATGACTTCCTGTCATTCAGTATCCTTTAACAATACCTCGCTTATTCCTGTTGAATAAATCCAGTGAATTTGAAAAATTGAATATAATTTATTTATTTTTACTTTGTACCTAGAGCTCCATCAGGACAAACGTCTAAGTTGGAATGTTCATACCAGACTGAAACGACAAGAAACCGCTAGACGTTTCCGACTACTTTAACACTTGCTAGACGAACGCTCTAACCTTCCGATTGATTATAAAAGACTCATATACATGACTATAGTAAGGCCTAATTAACGGAGTTAAGCTATGGGACTCCACTAAACCATCAAATTCCTCTCGTATCCAATCCTTACAATCCAAAATACTTCGTAAAATCCTCAACGCTCCTTACTTTGTTACAAATAAAATCATCCATAATGACCTTAATTTTTCTTATGTTTCAAATTTGGCCCAATTCATATATCTATCCTTCCATAATAAACTTCATAACCATCCCACCCTCTTGTTACTAACCTTCCTTTCTCTTCAATTCCTGATAACCCTCCGAAGCGTCTGAAAAGGAGATTCCGTGATCTCTTAATATAGACATATTATTAGACTGCTACCAGTGGCTAGTTACTCAACATGTGTTTCAAGTCATTATATCCATTGTACGAATTTACTAATTTTTTTTTTTTTTTTTACACATCTGTAAATATCATAATAAATGATAATAATAAAAAAAAAGAATCATGGTGAACTTATTGCAGTTAGTCGAAAACTTACTTTAAGATATTTTCATCTTAGATGTATTTATATAGAAGAAGCTTCCATAGAATTTTATTACAAAGTATTGGTAAATTATCTTTAGAACGAAAATAAAATAAAACTTTTCTGATATCCTTCACCAGAAATAAACTTTCATTTAGAAAAGCATGCTTCTGAAAGTTAATCAAATATGAAACCTTTTATTTATTTATTTTTATTATTTTCTAATTCTTATTATTTATTTAACATTTTCAGTATTTATAATTATACAAGTTATTTTTATTTTTTCCAGACTGGCAAACACTTTCATCGTACGTCCTTGCTCATAAAGGCTTTCAACCACAAATTTAGGCTGGACCTGGAGCTCAATACGTAAGTTAAAATTTATATTTTCTTGACATATTATTTTTCGTTTGATACCATTTTATTATTTATTCTTTAATACATTTTTGGCCAAGTGTCACAAAAAATAGGTTGTTATTACATTCCTTTTATTTACGACGTTTCGACTTTAGAGGTCATTCTCAAATACAATTATGCATCATTATAAAAAAATATATATATATAATAATTTTTATATAAATTAATCTTTTGTGGGGTATTCTACCAACTTGTTATAGCAACTAAATAACTTGGAATACGCAATAGAAGACAAGGACGAATTTGTATAGAAACAATTTTGAAAACGGTTTATGAAGTCAAACCGTCCTCGATTAAAGAAATTTAATGAAAACGTATTTTTGGTGACTGTTGGCCAAAAATCTATTAACGAATAAATAGGAAAGCTTAAAATTGATTATTTCCATTTTGCCTAACCTTTCTTTATTTCTTAGTTGTAAAATTATTGCGGTATATCTATAGCCTATTCAGTAAATCATAAAGAAATATTTGTAAAATATTATACCACCGCAATCATATATTGATTTTTTTTATTATGATATCTTAATTTTAGGTAAGGTAATCTCTTTAGTAACAAAAAAAAACAGTGTTTTTACTTATATGTACTTCATTTATTTAGTTCAAGTATATCTGAACTCCTTCATATGGAATTTATTCAATGAACAAAAAATAGTTTGCGAATTATGTTCTCAGCTTCGTAGACATTTACAACCATCTTTTGCTGTCATCAGATTTTTTCATTAAAATTATACTATGGAGACCGAAAGTTGAAAGAGATAATGCTACAAATCTAAAGATTGTTGTACGATCACTGTAATCTTTGAGACAGTTCCAATCACTCAAAAGACAGACTAAGATTAAATAATTTTTTTATTCTCTTACACTTTTCTCATAAGCTGATTTTTATTATGTTTTTTTTATAACAAGGTAAGTACTCTATTGTATATAAATAAAGTCAAATGGCTTTTAAAATATTATTTTATTCCAATCATCCGAATCTTATTTAGCAAATTATCCATATATCCAATGGTTATTGCAATTATTAAGTTGTTTTTTTTCGTATTGATAGTGACCATTATTTAATAGTTTTAATTATTATATTATGCAATGAAATACTGGATATAGGTCTTACGAGGCATGGAAACATGATACATGTGTCACTTACAATTCATCAACTAACTTCACATAACACAAATATGTATAGAATGTAATAATAAAATTTAAAAAAAATAATATTAATATCGATTCTGAGTTATTTTTCACATTTTACTATGCGCGTTAATTTTCTTTATGCATTTTATTTAAGAACACATATGACCTTAATTATATTTTTAAAAAATATCCCCTAATTCTACATTAAATTTATAAAATTTAGGCTAATTTTTTATTTTTGTTTCCATAAATAGTACATTATTTCCATTATTTACGATATCTACATTTCCATGAAACATATGTGCTTTAACATCAATTCTAAGATCAGTTTTCTGTCCGGTCAAACGCTTGGTAGAGATATGTAATAAAACAGGCATAAAGCTAAAGCCATACACTATCCATACATCCTAAAAACACATAGATTAACTGGCTCATATCAAAAACATTTACAAATTATATTCGAAGTAAGAGAAGAAAAATAACGAGACATTCTTTCACCTAACACGAAAAATAATGTTAATATGGTCACGAGTCGAGTTATCTCAGGAAGAAGGAAACTGCTGTTATAAATCGTGAGTTTAAACAATAATCATCATAATTTTTTTTTCTTTTAAAGAAATCATCGCGACATTGATCAAAACAGCTGTAGAAGGAGTATCATTATAAACATTTTCCGTAAAATAAAAAAAGTGAGAAATTGAAGAAAAACTGTAATCATCATAAATTTCAGAAAATTTAATTTCGTGACGTGGCGCACCATCACGATTCTTATCTCGGCTCAGTTTTCACCGTGCGCTAGATTGTTTTCATTTTTACTGCTTCATGCCGTTTCTCCTGTGGGATTAATCTATTTACTAATATAAATGTAATTATCTAAATAAGAAAAAGTAAACGTGTTCCCTTGGAAACAACAGGCGCAAAGTTACCCAATCACATACAGTGTAAATATTAAAAACTATTAGGCCCGTTGCGAAAAATTCGCACAACATATTGTTATCAAATGCCAAATTAATAAGAAAATAAAATAATGCAACGTATCAAGAGATAACGAAATCAAATGTTACTTTATCGATAAAGATGTTCGGCAAAGAAAACCAAAATTAATTTAAATCTTCATTTTTGTTTGGAACCAACATGTTCACAAATTTCAGTATGCTTTATCTTTGCTAAACATTGTCCGATTTTGGTGATTTTTTTTTTCCTTTTCTAGAGGGAATTCAGTAATCTTTTATATAATTATGGAAATAATCAAGAGAAAACCACCATCCATAAATAATATAAACTCCTCCTCTCTCGATCATAGAGACCTCAAGTCGACGAAATGACAGTACAACAATTAATGTAAGGTTGTGTGTATGCGAACCCTATGCCTTTGCGTTATCTCGAAAACAGTACGATTTTGGGCTTAAAAACGCAGGATCCGATAGTTCAGGACCGGAAGAGGTCTTGCTGTACGCATCAAAATCTTCAAGATCGAATTTGTCCCGTATCGATCTACAGACCTACCACCGTTCCAGTATTGAAGCCTAGCAAAATGTTTGTATCGACTTTATTTATTTTAGAAATAAAAACAAAAGTGAAGAATACGATTCGCAAACCCCTCGTAAAGTTCTGAATCCAACGGTATCCCATTAATGGTATTTGAGCATGACAGGAGCTTATATTTGGTACAAAACCGATTTCGAGCCTTACTGTAATAATATATGTGGGGATGGCACTTGTATTACGAATGCTATACATGGCATATTTTCTACTAAATTACACTACACCAATCTGGGTTGACTACAAGAGTTAATTCAAGATCTCCTACCATGGCGTGATAACAAAAATATGAATCAACGTCTCCTGGTACGATCGTGGCTACAAGGAAGTCTCTGCAAGAGTATTTGTCCTGATGACGATGGTAGCTAATATACCTACCTATAACTAACAGAGTGGATGAAGATCGTCTGATGGCTAGAAAGGGAAGTTGTTAAGAATTGATATTCTTATAATATTTAATGTTGATATGAGGTATGTGAGAAAGAGGCTTTTTGCCAAGATCTGTTATCGTTCTCTGAGTCTTGATAAGAGATCTATTGCGTTATAAGAATTATTTTAAATTTTTATTCCTACAGCAGGAATCTCCAAAACTTTCTGATCCCGCGTATTGTATCAACTGTTTTTTAAAAAATATGAAATTCATAAGATCAATAAAACGCGAGGTTACTACAATATATGTTGCAGAATTTGTTACTCATAGAGATCTTATTATATTATACAATTAAGTGTCATCCATAGAACAAGACTTTTATTTTTATCACAAGCAATGGAGGTCTCAGTGTGGCCGTGGTCTAAAAAGTGGAGAATCCTGACCTATACTACCTGACAGTCTTTTTCTTTGGATTAAGAAAATTTTCAATACCAATCGATACATTTATAAGCTAATTTATTTAAATAAGAATTAAATTAATATTATTATATTATTTTTTTTTATGGATTATGTTCACGTGTAACTGCGAGATAATTATGAGTAGATGCCCTTGAGATTTTCTTTCCAATGAGTAACATTTCTGCTCATTTTCATCTGAAATCAAACTTGTTCTTCCAATGTTCCTTATTTCCTCCTTGTTCTTTATTTCAATAGAAGTAAATCATTTTTCCTGATAAATCGTTTCTAATTATGGTTCAGTTATGGACAGCAGGTCCAGTGATGGACAAGTTGGACATTAAATGTGAATAATAAGCTTCCTTGTTGATTTAAAGGTTCCAGTTTTTTTTTTTTTTTTTTTTTTTTTGGATTAAAGAAAAATATTCACTATTGACAACTGTACGAATAGAAGGAAATGATTGGTGCTTCGAGGCAGTCTCATGTGTTCCTTTAAGACAATTTAAAATGGCTCTTCCCTTCTTCCCGCCGACAATATTTCCTTGAATCTTTTCTATTCTAAAATAATCAACACGTGACACCCTTTCAATATCTACAGGATTCTACAATTTTAACACGTGGTTCACTCCCATAAAACCAAGATCCCGTGTTTCCGACCTTTATATCCCTCCCCATAGAACCTAAGACATTTGAATATTCCTTTATTTCCCGATTCACTGCCTTCTGCAATTCCTTGCCATTTGATATCCGCATTGCCTCTTCCTTGTCCTCATTCAAATATCATCTCTACCAATTTCTTCTCACCTCTCAAAATGATGTTGTTCAATAAATATTATGAACCAAATTTTGACTGAGGGGAATGGTTGTTGAAGTTATTTGAGTTTTAATTTTAGTGCTTATGACATTTTGTTTTTTATTTTACCTGATATCTGTTTTTCATTTAATTTAAATAATGTTTGTTTTTTTTTCAAAATGATGTCATTTTTTATTTGTTTTAATATACTTCCACTGAAGAAATTGTATAAATATTTTAATTTTGATTAACGTAATCTTTTGCCAGACGTAGTTTTTATTTTTTGTTCATAATTTTTATTCTTAAAGGACCTCGTCCCAGAATAAAGTTTATTTTCTATTCTATTCTATTCTACCATATTCTATTAAATGAAAAAAGTTCAAAAAAAGAAAACTTTAAAATGCCTATCATTGTTGTTTCTATTGGCTCTTGAGATCAGTGTGTTTCATACCTTCCTCCTAAAAATTTTGTTATGAGTAAGTTGAACATTTATGTTATATTATCCTTTTCTTTATAGTTAAATAAAGACCTTAGAATTTTTCTGAGGTATGTCTTATACTGGTACGGCCTCCTGACCATTAATAGAACAATTGAATTTCGAGATGTCCATCGCTAGTCCAAAAAGGTGTTGTTTTTTTTATTTAAATGGAGATTATATCTGCATAACTGATTTTTTTGTTTAAATTTTATAATGTTAAATCGGAAAAGGAGACGCTAGAGATTATAAATGTCCAACGGAGGAGTTAATAACTAGTGTAGCCCAAAATCGGTATTGGTCTTGCACTTTGCCTAACTGTTGCAAGAGCTTTCAAACCAGGACTTGCAAAAAAATTCGACTTTTTAAATAAAAATTAAGGCAAAATAGTTACTAATACTGCACTTAGTTACAATACGTTAATAATTGGTATAACCAATATACTTTTGCATTTAACTCCTCTAATTTTTCATCCGGGCTTAGTTAGGTTTCTCCTATCTAAAAAATTGCAGTAATATTTCTATAATAATAAGCTAATAATTAACTGGAAGACTGTTGCGAGACTCTTGCGCAATACCAAGACCATGACCCAGATTGAGTTTGCAATACCAAGACTTGTCTCGGTCTCGCATTTGGGCAACACTATTAATAACTATAATAATTACGGCAAAAATTACAAAAAATCGCATAGCTATGTCCATCACTGGTGCGCTTACCCTAACGTGTTTAAAAACAAAATGAAATAACTTTAAGTTGGAACTTACCTTAAATCTTTCTCAACAAGACTTCTCAACAATATACATTACATAATTTGAGGCACAAAATACGACCATGTTGCCTTAGGAAATTGAGGCTTATTAAGTTTGCAATGGGGTTTTTGGAAGGAAATGTGATGGAGCTACTGTGGAACCACGGGTAAGTGGGGTGGCAAACTTTGGCAATATCGTTAGTTTTAATGGAGCACTTATACTAACTGCAGTCTTCAGGTATGAACTACTTTCTTCCTCCATATCTTATGCACTGGATTCTGGGGACACAATTGGCTCCTTGGTATCCTATAGAACAGGACTTCATTATCTAATCGATTTAATGTTTTCATTCTTCGAATAATATTAGATTTCCCATTTTCTCCGGAATAAGTTTTGAGGGTAATTTTCCCTCTAAAAGTTTTCGCCTTCTATCCTTACCCAATTGCTTAACTCTTCATTAGAATTTAATGAAACTTTAAACTGCGAACAATGCTTGAAATCCAATAATGAATTCTCTTTAATAGGAATCAATCCAATCGTTTTAATTTTATTTTATTCAGGGATAAAATAATAATTATCAACTATTTAATCTGATTTCAAACTGTATCAAACACTTAATTAGTTCTTCTACTTTAAATATGTTATTTTTTAGCTACAAAAAATTAATCATCACTAATGCTTAACATTTTTGTTTTTATTAAACTTTTTTTATCTGTCTGCTCATTCAGTAATATGATTTACATTTTTTTCTTTCCAGAGGAAGGGTGCGAAAAAAATACTATATTATATAATAGTATATTTATTGCATTGTGCAACGTAGATTAGAACACGCTTCCATACGTAACATGAGCTTAATATAATAAGAACTGCGATGATATTATCTAAATAAACATAACCGGGTTTTCATAAATTCTATTGTTGGTATTATTTAATATATAATTTTATAGATTACAGCGATATAAAATTGTATTTGTATACATTAGGGTACTTATACAAATAAAAATACTCACTATGAAATATAAATCACTATAGCGTTTATAATTTTTACTTTCACTTCTTCTTTTTCTGAAAATATTCTTATTTCTGTTAAGAAGAGGGTAGTAAGTGAAAGTTGTGTGATGCGCGCAGCGTCCCAGATTTTTTCATTGAGTTATGAACATTTCTGGGAACTTTATCATTCTAGAAGGTACCAACTGTACAACCCCGGGTTTGTTGTGGGGGCGAGGTGGCCGAATAGGCTAAAGCGTGTGTAACAGCACCGCTAGTTGCCTGGCAACCGGATAACAGAGATTTGAGATGATATTAAAAAGTACGAGTTCGCGTCCCGGTGCCGGAGGGGATTTTAAATTCCCCGCCCTCACCCCCCGGCCCGGGAAAATCCCGTATAGCCTAAAAGGCGAGGTAGGGAAGAACAAAAAAAAAAAAAAAAAAAAAAAAAAAAAAAAAAAAAAAAAAAAAAAAAAACCGGTTTGTTCACGTCATTCTTCACCGACCCAATAAAATAAAGCTGCGATTCAGCATAACAGGATTTCGAACGGAAGTGTAAGCAGCTTTTTGATAAGCCTTGACTTTCCTAACGTATGGTCTCGCATCTCCGACAGCTGTGCATTTGAATAACTCGCATGTTGTTATATACTGACTTAATCTTCGTAATATTGTTATATTAAATGTCTTTGTTTTTTTTAATTCAAACAATATTGGAGTTATTTACTATCTTCTTTAGGTTGATCTTTATGAGGAGGATGTAAAATTCAGTCTTATATTATTTGGAGATGATAATGATTGAATTGTAGAAACATCTGCTAAGTTATTTAATACAGTTTTAGAAAATTAAATTTTTGTTTTAAAATCCTTAATAAAAAATCTGGTGCGCGCATCATACAACATTTACTTACCGGTCTACTCTGAATAGAAAACATTTTCTAAAAAAGTTGGGCTATTATAATGTTTTCGAACAGTATTTTTAACAAAGCTAGACCTTAAACCTTACAGCTTAGCTGTAACAAATCGTCGAGGTCATAAAAACAACACTATATGTTATATCGGCTGTAGGCAATAAAATCCTTGTAACTCAATCAGTTTTTTTTTTTTACCACTTATCTCCAGTCTCTGAACTATATATGCCATGAGAGATTTTAAAGTACATTTGTTTATTTAACCTGTAAACGAGTTTCGATTGTACTTCATTAAACTTTATATTTAGTTAGGTAGTCCTTTTATTTTCCTTTGAAACATATAGTTTCCATTAAATAATATTCGTTTTCTAAAATATTGTTTATAATTTATTCGTCACTCTTCCACGACTTTATAAGTTGTGTATTAGTTTTTATATTAAGGATATATATTCTGACTATTATTACCGGAAATTCATTTTCAACTTTACATTTTTCTTTTTTTTATTCAAACATCAAATTATTTTATAGTTTACATTCAGCCATTTTCTATAGCTACTGACATTGAACGACAGTTAATTATTTAAAATAAACAAAATAAAAGGTGATTTAGAGGAAGAAATTTCCAACATTAAGCGTTTAAACGCTGTTAACCGACTTTAGTAAGAATAATACGTACCTTATATTAAAGACCGTTTTATTTTACATAGATATACCCAGTTTAATCAAAATCGTTAGTGCCGTTTTCGAGAAAATTGTAAAAATGTGTGAAATCGATTATATAAAGTGGCACTTACGGTTAGTTGTTTTTCAGGAAAAATTTGCTGTAACATCCCAGAAATTTACCTCCCTTAAATTCACAATTTCAGTTTTGTACGACTTTTTGTTTTTGCGGGACTTGGTTATTTGGACTCAGGGGCCTTCAAACCGTGTATTTTAGTTGAAAATTCAGATTCAATCATGTTCACGATTGTAGTACTTTCCCTTACTATACATTACATATGTTGGTAAGTGAATTTAATTATTTAAAAATTAAAGTTTAATTCATAATATTCCGTTTTATAATAATAAGTAACAACTACCTTGGTTGCTGGTGTGCTAACGTCACATCATATCATTGAAATACTGATAGTACCATATTCTATGACGAGGAAAATTTTATTTAAGAAATAGAAGTCACTAGGAAAAAGAGATATTTCTTTTTCTACCGTGGTTTGGCCTCGAAGCGTCATTGATTATGGTACCATGCCAATCTTCTCATGTTTGTTTGTTTCTGTTTAAAGGCTGTAGGTATTAAATCGTAGCGTAGTCATCAACTTCCAATTTTTCGTTTATTGTTGTCATCTGGAGTTACATTACTCCAGTTAGTTTACCTGGAAACTACTTGGAGGGAAGGGGTGCCGATTTTATATGTATTTCTATATTTTATTCACTCTTTTCAGGCTGCCGATTATTTTAAAAGTTCTTTATTATTCTCAGGTTCACTAGACCTATCCAAACGCAAATAAGAACTAGCATGCGATTTTAATGTGATTCATAATTTGTTTATAATAAATTATTAAGTATGAATAGGTCGTACGTATGAAAATATTTAAAATCCCTCATGTACACAACCATACTTAATTTGTGCCTAAAGATCATATCTTGGTATCATTTGATAACGAACATATATTTATAGATAACAGTGATAGTCAGACATATCAAACACCAACCATATAAAAATCTGAATCATTAGAAATTTTATGCAAGGTATTTGTGATAAAAGAAAGAAAAAAGCAATTAAAGAGAAACTATATTTTTCTTCACTAAACCCAGGTTGTTGCAATAGTTAGACGGAAGATGCACTTTGGCCTAAAAGATTTCCTAAATAGATATGCGGAAGAAAATGGTAGATAAAATAATGAAGGTACTTAAGGACGAGGGGATGAGAAGAATGAAAACAGAAGTATAAAAGGTTTTGTCAACAGTAATAAATGGTTTTAAGATTGCAAAAAGTTCAGCATTGACAATACTAAATTTGGCTGGTGTGAAAAACGAAAATTCTTTAGCTGGAACTATTATGGCTATTGCAGTTTGGTTGAAGGATTTGGAACCGTCGGTGTATACATTTATGTATACGGAATAATCAATATTTCTTGTATTCAGAAATAATTGTTTTAATATTTTAGGGCCATTATGACGATTTACAACAATGAACGCTTGATATTGCTTTCATATTATTGATTTTTTATTTTTACTACTAATCAGGTACCATTATTTTTATTTTATTATAGATAATATGGCTTCATCTCTGAAGTTCATATAAGATGCATGAGAGTAGATATTTTACAGAATCTTCAGATTCTTGAGTGTTAGTCTGGAAGATTTTTAGTAAATAAGCTACATTGAAAAATAATTATTAGAATGGAGGAATGGCCGCTAGTGCAATTCAAGTTACACATCGCTCTGCCTTTGATACGATCTAATGTGCTTATTATTTAAAATACTGCTCTAAGACTTTTTCAACAGTGACTATATTAATAGTTTTATATTTTTATATTCACATATGATCAGGTGAGTGACTATTTATTAACAATGAAACAGTTATAAATTAGTGCTCGTTTGGTTAGACCATGTGGCTAGTAATTCCCTTGCGGGTTTTACCTTATCTGCGATAAGTTCAAGCTAAGGCTCGGCACTGTGTACAATAACATTCTTCAGTGTTATTCTCAGTTCGAATCCAAGACATTTAACTTCATTTTTTTTTCTTTATATATATTTTTTTTTTTTCTTTCCAGAGACTCTTTTATTTCATTTTTTTCTTTGATTATTTTTTTTTTTGGAAATGAATTATTTTATATTTTATTTTATATCTGTATATATTTATGTAAATAATTTTGTAAATAGCTTAGTGTTTAAGAAGTTACCTCATAAATTTTAATTTTAATATTTAGGTTTATATATATATACATATTTTTTTTTTCTTTTTCTTAATTTTCTCTAACACTTATCATGATGGATCTGGATAAGAACACATCATGTGAAGACACGGAGGATGAGACACCCTTTTCGGAAATTAGCGAGACCGACTCGCAATATTTGAAAAGGCGTACACTCCAAAAGCGTCTCCGAAACTCAGTTCCCGGATCGGGACAAAACTCACCTAATAAAAAAAAAAAGAAAAATAAATCAAATAAGCAACCAGAACAAGATAAATCTCCACCGAGAACTAGGAGCAAATCTAATGCCACTCAATCAGAGCCAACTGCACCAAAAACATCAGAAAGCAAAAATTCAATTCAAGAAAACAACCTATCTCACAAGACTCCGCAGCTTCAAGATTTTTCTGATCCTGAGCCGCCGCCAATATTTGTTTCAAAAATTAAGAACTTTATGTCGTTTGGTCAACAAATTGCAGATTTGATCGGACAGCCAAATTTTCGATGTTACTCGAGAGTGAACGACATCAAAATTAATACTAATTCAAGAGACAATTATAAAAAGCTAATCAATTTCTTAACTACCAATAACTACGACTTCCACTGTTACCAATTAAAACAAGAAAAGGCGTATCGAGTGGTCCTGAGAGGACTACATTCAACCACACCCATATCTGCTATCAAATCGGGCCTCGAAGAAATCGGTCATAATGTCAGGCACATAGCACCTGTACTACATCCTAGAGAAAGATATCCGCTACCATTATTTTTTGTAGACCTGGAACCAGCAAAAACCAATGTTGAAATATTCCAGGTTCAACGATTGGTTTACTCAATTGTCCGTTTTGAGGAACCGAAACAGAAGCCTCTAATTGTACAGTGCACTAAGTGTCAAAACTTGGGCCATACAAAAGCCTATTGTTATCACGAAGTCAGGTGCGTTAAATGTGCCGGCCTACACGCTTCAGACACTTGCCAGAAGCCAAGAGATGAGCCTGCGATGTGTGCCCTTTGTGGCGAAGCCCATCCTGCGAGCTACAGAGGATGTGAAGTATATAAAAATCTTTACAAACAAAGATCACGAAACTCAGCGGTGAAAAATCTTGGATCTGCTCAGAAAACTTACACTGAACCACCTGAAATTGAAAATCAGGATATTTTCCCAGCATTGCCGACTTCACCTTCCCTCGTCATCCAACAACAACCATCCATCTCTACAGCTAAGGACTCACCACACCAGAATCTCAGAAATTCTCACTCCCAGTCTTCCACCAGTAAGAAGCAACCTCAACGTCAGGCGCCTCAGGCCTTCCAATCCAAGCCCAAAATCCCTAATACTCAGCCTCAACCTCCTCGCCAGCAAATCCCTCCTCATCATTTACCCTTAAGAGTCAAACTCCCGCCAGAGCATCCACATCCAGCTCCATTCGTTCCTAATCCCAGGATGAACCCCCCTCCACAAGTCCAACAGAATTTAGATCCTCCTCCTCCTCGTACCCCACGCCGGGCCCCGCCCCCACCCAACATTCCTAGTCGCATAACCTACCCATCACAACCTCCTGATCCAAACCCACTTCCCAGCCAAACACCATTCGACATCAACACTATCTTATCATCATTCCTGATAGATCTTCAACAGACTATCAAACCACTCATAACCCTTCTAACCAGACTCCTTTCTGAAATCCCACTTAGCTTCCCTCGATGAACTCAAAGTCCCTAGCTATTCTCTTATGGAACGCTAATGGACTGCTAAACCACCGTGACGAACTAGACATATTTCTCCATGACAATTATATTGACATTGCCCTCCTAACAGAAACTCACTTCACCCAACGGACACATTTCTACATACGTGACTACATCACCTATAGATCTGACCACCCAGACAACACTGCCCACGCCGGTTCTTGCATCCTTATCCACAAATCTTTACCCCATTCCCTTATTCCTTCTATTCCAACAGATGCCATTCAGTCAACTTCTGTAATCCTCTCAACTCGTCCTTTCCATCTAACACTTTCAGCTGTATACTGTCCTCCTGGTAATTCCCTCTCGTACAGCCTACTTGAATCCTTTTTACAATCCCTCGGATCGCGCTTTATTGCTGGAGGAGACTACAATGCTAAACACCAACGATGGGGTTGTCGATCATCCAACTCCCGTGGTAATACCCTTTCACAAGTTTCTTCTTCCAACAATTATTCCATCCTCTCGCCCATGAATCCTACTTATTTTCCAACATCCCTCAAAAAACGTCCCGATATCCTGGACATATTTATCACCTCCCAGATTTCCTCCTCCCAAACTATAATCAAATCCCTGGATGACCTTTCTTCAGACCATAGTCCAGTTCTGCTTTCACTACATTCTGACTTTGCTCCTAAACCATCACTTCCTAAACTGATCACTGGACGAGTAAACTGGGACAAATTTCGTGATGATTTGGAAAACAAACTAGACCTCAAAATCCCGCTAAAAACAAAAGAAGACATTAACGGTGCCATAGAAAAACTGACATCATCAATAACAGACAGTATAAATAATAACACCTTTATCAATAAGATTAACTTCCCACAAAATACTAACTTGCCACAGCATATTCGCATCTTATTACAGGAAAAACGCAGAGCAAGATCGAAGTGGCATAGGACAAGATACCCAACAGATAAATCGCATTACACACAACTGACTAACAAACTGAAATCAGAAATTAGAAAATACAAAATTCAAAGTTTACTAAATTTTACTGAAAAACTTACAACCACTGACAAATCATTATGGATGACCACCAAAAAACTTCTTAAGTTTCAAGACTTTAATCACCCACTACTTACTGATTCCCAAACCTGGTCCAAATCCGACGAAGAAAAAGCCCAACTATTTGGACAACATCTTTTCCAAACTTTTAATCCACATCCCGATATCCTTAATTCAACTCACATCAATTGTATTGAAGCAGAACTGGATATTCCTCTCCAAATGTCTCTGCCACCCAAAGCATTTCATCCCATAGAAATATCCAACATCATTCAAAAATTACCTTCCCGTAAAGCTCCTGGACATGACCTAATTACATCCCAGATCCTAAAACTTCTTCCTCGAAAAGCCATCCTATTCCTTACTTATATATATAATGCTGTACTCCGTTCTACATATTTTCCTGATCTTTGGAAACGATCTATTGTTAAAATGATCCACAAACCCAAAAAACCACCAGAATACCCATCCTCTTACCGTCCTATCTCTCTTTTACCCATCATGGGCAAAATCCTAGAAAAACTCATCTTAAAACGCCTGTACCCTATCCTAAATTCTAAACACATAATCCCAGATCACCAATTTGGTTTCCGAACTTCCCATTCCACTATACAGCAATGTCATCGTGTGGTAGACGTAGTCTCCTCTGCATTGGAGCGCGGAATGTACTGTACGGGAGTCTTTCTCGACGTTGAACAGGCGTTTGATAGAGTTTGGCACCCGGGACTGCTGTACAAACTCCGAAAATTCCTACCACCTACATACTTCCTCATTATCCGTTCCTACCTTACTGATAGATACTTTAAAGTAAATCACAATAACGCCTATTCATCCCTTTTTTCCCAGTCTGCTGGTGTTCCTCAAGGTAGTATCCTAGGTCCTATCCTCTATACAGTTTATACAGCTGACATCCCTACCTGTCCCAACACTGTCATCACCACATATGCCGATGACACATGTATCCTATCAGTAAACAATGACCCAGCAATTGCATCCCAAATGCTTCAATCACACATCATAAATCTAGAAGAATGGTGTCAAAACTGGAGAATTAAAATAAACTCCAATAAATCCCACCAAATTACCTTTACCCTTCGTCGTAAACCAACGACTTCCTGTCCTACAGTTTCCTTTAACAATACTCCACTTATCCCTGTTGAGCAAATCCGATACCTAGGACTCCACCTGGACAAACGACTAACTTGGAATCCTCATACTAGACTGAAACGACAAGAAACCGCTCGACGTTTCCGATTACTTCAGCACTTACTAGACAAACGCTCTAAACTTCCCATTAATTACAAAAGACTTATATACTTGACTATAATAAGACCTATTTGGACTTACGGAGTTGAGCTATGGGGCTCCACTAAACCATCGAATTCCTCTCGCATCCAATCCTTACAATCCAAAATCCTTCGTAAAATCCTCAATGCTCCTTACTTTGTCACTAATAAAATTATCCATAAAGATCTTAATGTTCCTTATGTTTCAGATCTGGCCCAATCCAGATACCTATCCTTCCATAATAAACCTCAGAATCATCCCAACCCTCTCGTTTCTAACCTTGCTTCCTCTTCAATTCCTGATAACCCTCCGAGGCGTCTGAAAAGAAGATGGCCCCGTGATCTCCTAATATAGTCATATCATTAGAGTGCTACCATTGGGTAGTTACTCAGCAAGTGTATTCATGTCATTATATCAATTATGTCCAAATTTACTTGATGTATTTATGTAATACAGTTGTAAATGTCATAAAGAAATAAAAAAAAAAAAAAAAAAAAAAAAAGAATGGAGGAACAGAGAGGAAATATAAATTACCAAGCATTCGGGATTAATCCAAAGGGTAAGATAAACATTGAATGCGGCTCGGGTAAATGGAATGTTTGCACCCTCCAACAAAATCATACCAACCGGCATAATCACTCGTTCAGAAGCTGTTTATTTTCGGATTATTTTCCTCCCACCGTTGAGCGGTGCAAATAAAACCTTTTTTTTTTTTTTTAATTCCGTCTCAATTCTTTTAAAACAAAATGCTGTCTGTGTAGATTTAAACAGCGTATATTTTAACTTCGTCTGCTATCCACTGTTTTATTCCCATTCTGTTTTTGTTTTATTTTATTCGTATTCAATGTTTACGTTACTAATCCCTGTGGAAAAATCCTGTCAGATTTGATTTGATGAAAGTAGAATTAGCAACAACACTATTCTGTATTCAGGTATATTTTCATTATACAGCGTAATAGGAATTTCTTTTTCAGTTAAATTTATGATATTAAAAAACAAAAGACTTAGAACAATAAATATTTCAAAAAATTAATATTCGATGTCTGCATTATATATATTAAATTTATGTGTATCGAATATAGCAAATAAGCTTTTTAAAATTATTATAAGGTAGATAACAAGTTGGAATATTCTGACACCAAACACATCAGGTACCTGCAAGGACCGACCTGTACCTGGACCCTGGGGATGGCTTAGGAATAATACTGTGAAGATAAGAACCAATGAGCACAATCCTTGCCCCACCCTAAATATTTGTATATAATACGCCGAAAAGTAAGAAAAGAGGTCTTATGATGATGTCCGGCCTTGAGGATAGGTCTTATGTTTTCTTCGGGCTTGGGGATTGAAGTCTTGGCCCGACATAGACCATGAAGATGGGACCTCCTGGCAGTTTTTGGACCTGGGCTTGACTATATGACCTCGGATCAGCAGATCAGCGATGATATCTACTAACTACACCACTTCACATACCATAATAGCTAAGTTGTAATTCCCAATAATAATGTTATAATATTTCATAGAAATAATTCTCAAAACAGTCCATCTAAAATTATACCTTCACAGTTTATTATCACATTCTTTGAATCATCAGATTTGTAATTCTTAATACTCCATCTATTGCGCTTCATGAGGTTGAGGATGAATAGTCCGCGGTACATACAGCTTTTTATCAAATTATGATTATCATCTGACCACAAAATTAAGAATGTCCAGCCTAGAAGGATGGGTCTTATGTTTTCTTCCGGCTTGGGGACTGAAGCCTTGACCCTACATACACCATGATGATCCTGGCAGGGCTTTGAACCAATGCGAGATGACGTCAGATCAGCAGATGCAGCGATGGAACAAACCAACTACACCACTTCTTATACAATAGATAACTTTTACATCCAACAATAAATTTGCCAATGTTAGAATATTCCATAGCAATACAATTCTCAAAACAGTCCATCTTAAATCACAGTTAATTATTGTTTTTATATTTGTTTATTTAGAAATATTACATTCTGTCACATCAAGGACATTTATAATAGTGATCAGAGAAAGCACACTCACACTCTATTTACAATAAAAAAAAAAAAATAATACAGAAACTTAATAATAATAAATACAATAAAATAAAATAAAAATAAATACAATAAAATAAAATAAATGTATATAAACAAAAGAACTAACCTAATCATACACACTCGGGCTTGAGTGGAGGATCTGGCCATTGCCAAAACTCCAATAGATGCTTATTTACAAAAGGTCTCTGGGCCACTGCCGCTTCAACCTTCGAGGAGGATTGTAAGGATGGGTGGTGCTGGATAGAGATTGTGCAAGGGGATTTGGATGATAGGTAAGGTTCTGGTGAAATTTGGAGAATTTTTCTGGAATAAGGTCTAGGACAAATGGGATATTAAGGTCATGGTGTAGGATTTTGTTATTTACATAGAACGGAGCATCAACTATTGTTCGAAGGACTTTAGATTGAAAGGATTGAATACGTTTGATGTTAGAAGCTTTTGCTGTCCCCCACAGTTCAAGTCCGTATGTCCATATAGGTTTCAGTATTGTCTTGTAGATAAGTAATTTGTTTTCAATAGAAAGTTTGGATTTTCTGTTTAGTAGTCTGTATAGCTGGCCGTATCGTCGGTTGAGTTCTTGTCTTTTGAGTCTAGTATGTGGGTTCCACGTTAGTCTTCGGTCTAAATGAAAGCCAAGATACCGGACTGTGTCTGAGTAAGGAAGCTGGATGGAATTAAAGTGTACTGGTGGACAGGAACTGCGTCGGAGTGTAAAGGTAATATGTTGGCATTTAGATTCATTAACTTTAATGCGCCAGTTATTACACCAGTGCTCAATCAAGGTGAGGTGGTTTTGGAGATTTAAGGATGCTATGTTGGGATCAGAGTTGGATGATAAGATTGCGGTGTCGTCAGCGAATGTTGCAAGAAAAGTATCGGGATGAACAGGGATGTCAGCAGTAAAGAGGATGTAAAGCACGGGACCCAAGACGCTGCCTTGGGGAACACCGGCTTTAACGGAGTAGATATTGGAAAATTCTGTTCCACAGCGAACTCGGAAGGAGCGGTCAGAGAGGTAGGATCGGAGGACTAGGTACAAGGACTGAGGTAAATGGATTTTAAGCTTGAAGAGCAGTCCGGAGTGCCATACCCGGTCAAATGCCTGTGCAATGTCCAGAAATGCACCCGAACAGTATTCCTTGTTTTCTAGGGCTGAGGAAATATGATCAACAACTCGGAGTCCTTGTTGAACAGTAGAATGTTGGGAGCGAAAACCAAACTGATGGGAAGGAATATTTTGGGATTCTATAATGGGTAGGATTCGTTTCAAAAGGATCTTTTCAAAAATTTTTGAAAGGATTGGGAGTAGGCTAATTGGTCTATAGGATGTTGAGATATTGGGAGGTTTGCCTGGTTTTTGGAAAAGGATAATAGTGGAGTGTTTCCATAGCAGAGGAAAGTGGGTGGTGCGTAGGATACAATTGTAGATATATGTAAGGAATATGACTGCTTTGGATGGAAGTTGTCGAAGGATTTGAGGGGTAAGGAGATCATGTCCAGGAGCTTTACGGGGGATTAATTTTTTTAATTGAAATTTCACTTCGGAAGGATGAATAGCTTTTGGGGGCAAGGAAAGTGGGATTGGTGATGTAAGGAGTTCTTCTACTGTTACGGTGTGGGCAGGATGGGATTCCGGATGTGAAATAAATGTATTCGATAGGTGAATGGCGAACTCCTCAGCCTTATCTTCGTCAGATGCTGCCCAGGAGCCATCATCTCGTCGGAGGGGATGGGAAATGCGGTGAGGATTTAAGATTTTGGTAGTGGTTTTCCAAAGGGAATTGTCGCGAGAAGAAAGGGAGGATAGGTAGGAGTTGAAGGAATGTGATCTGAAGGTGGCTAATTCCAGTTTTAATTTTTTGCAGTAATAATTATAGGAGCAGCGGTCGGTAGGATGTCGGGTACGTTGCCACAATAATCTGGCACGGCGTTTGGTTTGGATTAGGTCAAGGAGGTGTTGGGGTAGAATGGTCTTTTTAGGAATTCTTGAGGAGTCTTTTGGGAAGGAAGCAGTCCAGGCGGCTTGTTGGATTGTGGTAGTAAATGAATTTACGGCACTATCAAGGTCATCGGGAGTTTTGAGGGATATGTTAAGATCAATTTTATCGGAGATGATTTGGCGGAAAAGGTCCCAGTTAACTGGGCCCCTAATAAATGACGGTGGAGAAGGTTTGGGAACGGGTTCAAGTGAAACATTAAGGATTAGAGGACTATGGTCAGAGGAAAGTTCATTTAGACGTGTAATGGAACAATTGAGGGGACTTAAGCCGCTGTGGATAAAGAAATCAAGAAGATCAGGATTACGGTTGGGATCTGTAGGCCAGTAGGTAGGAGAGTTGGGGGAAAGGAGGTGAAAATGTTGGGAATTGAGTGCAGACAGCAGGGTTCGGCCACGAGTATTCGTGGTTCTGGAACCCCATTGTTGATGTTTGGCATTTAGGTCTGCACCCAAGATGAAGTGATGACCTAAGGAGTCGAGGAGAGAACGGAATTGGGCATTGGATATGGATCGGTTAGGAGGGCAATACGCTGATGCAAGGGTAACCGGAAAGGAAAAGGTTTTTATCACGATAGCGGTGGACTGTAGGAAATCATGTGTAGGTAACGGGAGTAGGTGATGGGAGAGGGATTGGTGTACAATGACAGCAGTACCGGCATGTGCTTTTCCGTCAGGGTGGTCAGTACGATATGTCAGGTATTGTGGTATTTTGAAGTGCTGTTTAGTGGTTAGTCGAGTTTCAGTAATTAGTGCCACGTCAATATTTTTGTCAAGTAATAATGTAGTTAGTTCGTTTGTATGATTCCTAACACCATTCGCATTCCAAAGGAGAATGGATAAAGGTTTATTGGAAGTCATTTAAGGATTTTTCGCGGGAGGGATAAAATGTGATACAAGATTGGTGAGAAGAGATATCAAAGGAGTAACAAGGGATCTGAATTCGGAGAGGAAAGATGTAAGTAAACTGGTGAGATCTGTATTTGAAGGAGGAGGAATGCGGGGAACTTGGTGTTGATAAAACTGTTGATTAGGTGAAGTTTGATTAGGATGTTGAGGGTGGGGTTGAGAATTTTGAGGTATGTGTTGTTGGTGCGGCAGGGTCTCACAATAAGTAACATCATTCTTACCTCCTAATAAGTGTGCAAAAGACACCGTTGGGTCAATTTTTTTTTAAGGTCCTCTTCTTGATGCGTTAGGTTCTCTTCTTGATGCCTCTGCTTCTTCTTGGGTCCGGGATTTTTGATATCTTGATTTAATATTCTTGTAGATCTGACAGCCTTTGTAGTTCGCTGGATGTCCTTCAAGGCACAATGCACAAACTGCAGGATCCCGTTTCGGTTTTGTGCACTCCCCGGATTTGTGCTGCTCTCCACATTTCACACAGCGCGGCAGATGATGGCAGTAAGTCCTGGTATGGCCATATGCCTGGCAATTGTGACACTGTACGATTTCCCTCTTAGGATATGGCTTCTCTACTATAACACTTGTGTAGTATATTCTTCTTATTTCGTATATTTTTTCGATCCCTTGATTTGGCTCCAAATCTACGAAAAATAAGGGTAGAGGAACTTTTACTCCTGGCTGTTCTTTACTCTCCTTCTGTACATTTGTAATCTGGCACTATGAAACCTAAAGTTTTCAATTCTTCTTCTATTGCTTCGGTTGGTGTTGAGGGATGTAGATTTCTTATGACTACCCTCAAAGCTCGATCTTGCCGTAATTGGTACGTATGAAAATCCGCGTTGGTTTCCGTTAGATACTTCACAATTTTTCTGTAGGTTTCAGCTGTATCTGGTGATATCTTCGTGTCCTTTGTTCTGCTTAGACATGAATAGCTTCCAGAGCCTGTTATTTTGTTCAGTTGTGAGCATAGTAACTGAAAATTGTTTATGTTTTTAACGAATATGGGTGGAGGTCGGGGATCTCTTGGTATTGAAGCGGATTCCATCACTTCTTTATCATTCTGGAGCACCTGATAGGGGTTAGGGGTGAAAAACGGAGATTGTTCGGTTATCTCTTGTGAAGATGTACCTGGTTGATGCTGAAGTTCTTCAATTGTTGGTTTTGATGATGTTCCTGGCTGGGTTTCATTTTCTCTGGAGCTAATAGGCGTTACTGCAGGTGTTTGACGACATTGACGAGGCTTTTGTTTGACAGGCGAAGAACAAGGTGTTGAGCCTAACGGCCGAATTCTCTTGATAGAAGCTCTACTAGACATGGCCTGATTGTGATATCGCATATAAGGGGGGAAAAAAAATGAAAAAAAAAAAATAAATAAATAAAATAAAAATAACCCTATAATTTATAACAAACAATAAATATCAATTGTTGTTATGTACTCTTCACTTGTTTTGAATAAATAATCTCAAAGAGTTCACTGTAAAATAAGCAAATTCTGAGAGACGATGTAGAAACACAGTTAATTATTAAATTCATTGAATCACGTTTATCAAGTTTCTTGTAAATATAATTCTTTTTAATGTTAATATTCTTTATTTAACATAGAAATAAATTAATTTCTGTAGTAAAACTTATTTTAATTTTGCCACCCATTTATGTCATGATGATCACAGGTAATACATTTAATTATAAAGCATGATAAACACAAACCAGCCTTTGAGAAAAAAAATCCAATTAATTCTGGACCAATCAATATATTACAGATCCAAATTTATTTTACTATTTTTTTATTATTAATTTCTATTAAACATTTCTGGGTAATTATCATCAATAAATATCCAGTGGCATCTCGAATAAAATTTCAACACCCTAAAACGTAGCAACTTTAATGTCATTCATTTTGTGGAGATGAAACATAGAAAAATAAATAAACAAATTTAAAAAAATATTATTTTTTTATTTATTGTCTTTCAATTTGATAGATTGTATTATTTATTATTCAATACAAAATAAATAAAATAAAATAGTATTTTTAATTTTTTAAGAGGTAATTGATTTTATTAATAATTAATGAGAATATTTCACTCGAACCGCCACACGATTGACACCAAACAAACTTAAAATATTTTACTGAATAAAGCCGTTTCTTCCCACCTTAAAAGGGTTCTTCAGTAATAAATAAAACAACATACATGATGTTAGTGTATAAATGGTGTAATGGTATAAATTTTAAAATATAATTGAGTATGTAACAATGGTATGATTAGTAACAGTAGTAAAAAAATAAAAATAATTCATGACCTTTCGGGCTCAAATGACGGAAATTCAGTTAAAATAAATTAGTGAAAATATGAGATACTTATGTCTGAATTTAATACCAACACGTTGTCAAATGTCCATGGGCACACAAGATACTGAATCTAAAATATTAAGTCACTCGTGTCATTTATTGAACCTAAAATATCTGTTTCATTGTAATTAATGGAAACTGTGTCACATTAAATCAGGTTACAATTAACTTAGTATACATATTCGCAGCATTGCACAACTTAGTTAACTAAGGAATGGGTCAATAAAGTTCTTTTTGTTCATAGAGTTAATATTTTTTAAACGTTCTTTAATGGTTTATTTATTATTTTATAGTTTTGAAATCTCTTCATTAATTATTTGATTGCTTAATGTAATAAAGTAAACTTTCGTTTTTATAGTAGTTTTTTATTAATTTTCTACGGTTGTTTTATGAATATTTTATCCTAAAATGATAAGTATTTAGAACATATAATTTATATTTCCCTAAAATTAATAACACTTCTACTTTAATTTAATGCAATCTAAATTATTTTTTATTTAAAGAGCACTTCGAAGAAATACCTGCCCTAAAATTGTTATCGAAAACAACCTAATTCCTCATACAGAAACCGTACACTACCTAGGTCTTACCTTTGACAGAAGAATGATATGAGGCCCACACGTCAAAATGAAACGGAAGACCATCAATAGAAGACTCAAACTACTTTACTCACTTTTTCCAAATCTTCAAAACTAGAACTGAGACAGAAACTAAATACATGCCTATACTTACTTAAACCAATATAGACCTATTTTTCACAGATATGCGGTATAGCTTAAAAGACCCACTTACACAAACTTCAAACTTTTCAATCAAAAATATTACGACTTATAACTATCTTACCTTGGTACGCGACAAACATACCGACTTCCTTCTATCTACAGTTGACCCACACACAAGAACTCTTTACAAACGATTTCACAATAATTTACACGGACATACTAACACACCAATCAGAGACATGGCTTCACCTGACATACCCATCAATACTAGGAGGAGACTAAAAAGGCGCTGGATGAGAGACCTCCTTCCTTGACAAACCATGGTAATTGATTCAAGGCAGGGAAGAAGTACTGCTGGATGCTATCCTTCCATGCCTGACATGTCATTTTCGTTACTTCAATCAGACCATCTGCCGATTGTTAACAGTTGTCGACTGGTGCAGATTAATGTTCAAAGATTAAACAAAAATGATGACGTTAATTAAAACAATGAAACGTACTCACATAATCTGCCATAGAATTAGGCTAGTCCATGATAAATAATTGTAGGGGTTGAAACATTTAAAAAGTCCCATTTTAAAAGTTTCTGTGAAAGTTATTAGGAAAATTCATCTAGACTGATAGTCAATATTTGGTTCCTATTCTGCATAAAAAAGAAATCGATTGATTTATAATAATTTTAAAAAATAAACAACATAAATTTTGTTTGCAATTGTATTAAAAATTATTGTTCTAGACGTACTGACTGTAACATTTTTATTTTTTTAATTTAATGTATAATTAGTATATATACATATATATAATATATGTATAACAAAAAGAAAATAAAGTAAAAACTATTCATTCAGAATCCACAGTAAAATATTAGAAAAATCAGGATCAGAGTTTTTGAGTACTATAATTCGTTTATTTCTATGGTTTTAATTTCAGAATGCGATTTAATTACTTAATGTTCCTGGAAAAAAATTAGAAAAAAAATCCAAATATTACTATATGATTCCAATAAAATAAAATAAATGGGTCTTTGGAATAAAAAGCTTATAAATTATGCTTGCAGTATAATTATGTTTATATGAATATAATGCAGGATACTTATACAGGATTATAAGGGTACAGGATTATTGGCGACAGAAAAATCGTTAAAGTAAACTTTGTTTCATAAAAAATAAGAAAATATTATATTCAAAACAACAAAAAGTGAAATGTATAACAAAAAGAATAAAATGGACTAAATAAATAAGGTAGGGAAGCTGAATGAAACCGTTTCTTGAGAGACTATAAAAGTTTCTCAAGACCTGAGGAGTTTTATTTGGTATAAGAGGGGGCCTCCAATAGGTTGGATTCACAAGATTGGTAACAATAAAATTTCATTTAGCTTTCATTCCTGATCTTTCTTCTCCTTGTAAAATACTTCTCTGACCTTTTCACAAAAATAAATCGGCAACAAAACAGCTTTGCATATTCATTATTTTTTTTTATCACCGATAAGCTTTTAATTCAAAAGTGAAATGGCGATTGTTCTTAAACTTATATTCTCTCAAGCGTTCTCTTAATTAATATAAATCATTATGCTATATTAATTTATTTTATTCGATTACTTATAATAATATATTTATTTTATTAAGTAATATTATATTTTCATTATTATTACAAAGTAAATATAAATATTAAAAACAAGTAAAAAAAAGATTTTAAAAATTTGTTTTTGTCCCAGATTTTAATTGATTACAATTAAATAATTCTGCTATCTATTAAAATTATAAGATATAACTTTATACTCATTTTCTTTTGTTTCCATTGATTCTTTAGCTAGGTAAATTATTAAAGTACTAATTACTATAGTATTATGATTATTATAATTTTAATAATAATAATAATAAATTAGTAATGCCATGTATTGTAAAGACCGCCGGTGGTATTTATTTAATTATTTTAAAGGTATAAATAAATAAATATCATAAGTGTCCACATCTGGCGCTACCTGAACGAGGGTAACGACCCACAAGCCCAACCTTTTGTAAGTGGTAATAAAAACCTTTAAGAACCACCGACCAAGACCGACAACTGAGTGTTTAAACAGGATCCCGAAAGACCTTTTCACACCTTCCACCAGAAATATGGAAATCTGTATCTGCTGCTTTATCTTGGCCTGGGGGAGAGGGCGTGGTCATCCCTTAGGCTGAGAATATTCAGCCAATTAGGAAAAAGACTACCAAAAGAGAGGGGGATGAAGAAAGGTGGGAAATAGAGAATTGGGACTGAACACTTCCTTTTGGGACTCAGAGGGGAGACTTCTTTTTGGGACTCAGCGGAGAAGACTTCTTTTTGGGACTCAACTGAGGAGTCTTCAAGCGGGGGAGTCGAGGGAGGAAGACGAAGACAGCCGGAGAGAGCAGATGGACGGACTAGACGCTGAAGGAGAGCAGAGACAGGGAATCCAGATATGACGGCTAGAAACACTATGAAGGACCAGCTAAGTGGTAACAAGCATTTAGTTATACTAATGTAAATTTGTGTTGGCAACCATACATCATTAATTAATATAATCAATATAACACATGTAACTTTAATCAAACATCAAGCATTCTCCTCCAGTATGATTCTCAACTATTCATTATGTATATAGGTTTAGTTATTATTTTGTATATAGATGTTTTTGGTTTTATTTAAGCTTGTAAATATAATAGTTAGTAAACCAACGTAGTACTTTTACCATCTACCTTGCATGCCACCAGTTAGATATAGAACAAACAGTAAATTTAAAAACATGATACCTTTAGAAAGGAAATCCAATAAAAATTATATGGTTCAATCTAGGATACTACAGTAGGGGGTCTGTGGTATCTTACCTTTAAATACCTAATTAATATATTTGTCTGTAGATCGGTTCCCTTCTGGAACCAATATGAATACAAATATAACTATTAAATACAAATAAATGTGGTTCCTGGAACCCCCTACTAGCCGTAGAAACACGAGGCCAAGAACATAGCATTTAAAATGGCATCCCTTGTGGGGAACGAACCCACGACCTTTCGATTAGAAATCCAATAAAAATTATATGGTTCAATCTAGGATACTATAGTAGGGGGTCTGTGGTATCTTACCTTTAAATACCTAATTAATATATTTTTCTGTAGATCGGTTCCCTTCTGGAACCGATATGAATACAAATATAACTATTAAATACAAATAAATGCGGTTCCTGGAACCCCCTACTCGCCGTAGAAACGCAAGGCCAGGAACATAGCAGTAAGAAATAGATTCCTTAGTAGCAGGTAAACATAAAGCTTTTATAACGATCTTCTAGATAAAAAAAAAGTTAAAATATTTATATTACCAAAAAGTATTAAGAAGAAAAGTATTGAAGTAAGTACTAATTATTGAAACTGTTCAATATTTTAATATTTTTTTCTTAATTATGAATTCGAAATGAAAGCTCGAGTAGAGGGCTCATGAGAAAAATTTAATGTATTTAAAGAATAATATAAAAAAATATGACATTTATTATTTGAATTTTAAGTGTTTTTCCCCTGAAAGATGTAGTATTAAACCAATAAGGATTTGAGTTGTTTAAAATTTATTATTTTAATTTACTGAAACAATTTACTTCCAAATCATCTAAAATGAAAATTAGACAAAAAAAAAAAAAATTCGTCAATACAAATGCTAACTATCGAATCTGAAAATCACTACTCTTGTATCATTATCAATTCAGCCCAATCAACGAGGTTGTTTTGATTTCCACACTAATATCGGCTTTTATGAATGTTTGAAGATTTTGTATTCGCTCTTCAAAGTATTTAGTTATAATTACAATCGCTTGAGAGCTGGGTTGACATTTTTTCATATTTTTATATTCGATAGTTAGAATTTGTATTGACGACGATATGCACATTTATATAAACCCATTTGAACATACTTCTCATTGTCTTATGGTTCAACAAAGAAGACTCACTTCCAAAAACTACAATCTTTTTAGGTCTAACAGCAGGCGCTCTCTGGAACGTAAATAACAAAACTCTACATACCAACCAAACATCGACCAACACATACTCTCGCTTTATTTTCGCTTCCCTAATAAACTTCACTTTCGAAACGGACGAAAGACTGATAAACGAATGCTAAAATGAAGAATAGATATAATTAATAACAAACCCAAATTACAACTCATACAAAAGATTTGTTAATTTTTTTAATTAAGTTCAATATTGAGCAGAGGCCTCCAGCAGTTTTGGCCAATTTTTCCTTGAGTCACCTTTCCCCATCAAGTTTTTGCCTGCTACATAGTGTTGTCCAAAATCGGTCTTGGTCTTGCATTTTGCAATACCAAGACCCAGATCGCCTAACTATTGCAAGACCAAGACCAAGACTGGCCAAAAAAAAAAGTTTTTGTGAATAAAAATCAAAGCAAAAACTTGACAATTTTAGTTAATATATGTAAATTGGCACAACCAATAAACCTTTTCATTTAACTCTCCCAATTTTTCATCAGGCTTAGTCATGTTTCTCTTATTTGAAAAAATACAATAATATCTCTATAGTAATAAGCTAATAGGTAACTGCAAGACTGCTGTGAGACTCTTGTGCCAAAACCAAGACCAATATTAAATATACAAGACTACTGCACTACTGCTACATTTGCTAAGTCATCTTTTCATTCTTGAATTGAGCTTTGGCGTCACAGGAATCAAATCTAAAGTCAATAAAAACAGATATTGTTATCCTGTATAATTTTGGTTTATTATTTTCAATAATGAAACATTGTGATCGACCAAAAAATTCAAAAACATAACCCCTCTCAAAATTTGAGGTTTCACGTTTCAAGACGCATAGAATTCGAAAAACGAATAAAAAATTTTTTGTCCGTCCGCCGTCCGCGCATTTTCTCCGAAACTATTGGACCGATTTTTTTTCAAATATTGATATAAAATCAGAGGTCACCCGAGGATGATCCTCCTTCATCGACATTACTCTCCGCCTTTACCTTTCAAAATGGCGGCCGAAAAACCTCCGTTGCTATAGACTGTAGCTCCTAAAAGAATTTACAGATTTCAATGAAACTTTGCTAAAGTCATTTTCTCGACGTCCTTTAAATTTATTTATTTAACATACTTCCACGAAAAGAAGCTAAAAAAACGTTACGAGGGATGGTAAAATTAAATTCCGAATAACTCCAAAAGTTTTTACTTTTTTGTTAATATTTTATATAATTTTTTAAAAGTTTACGAAATTTCACGAAAAACAAAAAAAATTCGTTAAAATCGGACAATTAGGAGCAAAGATATGGTCTCCGGTTTTTTTTTTTTATGTGTTCTACTCCAAATGTTATATCCTTGGTTTGGTTTTTTAAATTTTAAATGTGTTACTGAACTAATGCTATTTTTTTTAGCATATTACTAATGATTAAAAAAAAAACAGTTTAGTCCAATAATTGGAATCACCTTTTTTTTTTTTCTTTGTAACTCGGTAGGTAAAGTTACTTTAGATGTATAATTGTTTGGAGATAATAAACCATTGTGAAATAATTTGCAGCGTTTTTATTTTGTCATTGAGCTACCGGTTTTGGTTTAAATCAGATCTTCATCAGGATTGATAATTAATATAAAATAAACAACGAAAATAAAAAACAAAAAAAAATACAAAACAATCTACAACAATAATAAAAAATACTACAAAAACTTAACAATTAAATAAATTATGGAATAAATACATTATGTTATATTATAAAATACATAACGGGAATTATCTAGACTTATGAATGTTTGATTCAAGACCGAAACCGGTAGCCCAAAGAGAAAATTAAAAAATATACAATAGGACAACATCTCTTTTAATTGAATTCGTCTTTCCATCTTATAAGTTGTTCCCTTCTTAGATCATATAATAGCTACCATTCCGTCAATTGTTTAATCAGCAATCCGTTCGATGTCTTCAGACCATTGTCATTTTAGTTTTAAAGTTACCTTTTTGTGTCCTGAACGTTGGTTCTGTGGCGGAGTTTTTAAAAAATCTTCGTATTTTTAATGTTATCGGAATAAAACATTATTATATATCCATCATTTTCGAAATAACAACTGGTACTGTTAAGCGAAGAAGTTGAAACTATAAAACTAAATACGACAACATTAATGAATGCCGGTAAAGAGCTAGGACTCGAAATAAACGTGGATAAAACAAAATATATGGTTAGCTGCAAAAATGGCGATACTAATGGTGATATCGATATAGATGGCAATATGTTTGAACAGGTAGAGGAATTTAGGTATCTAGGTTCTAGAATAAGTAGGAAAAACGAAATTGAAGAAGAGATTAAGGTTAGACTGAAGGTGGGAAATGTTTGTTATTTTTCTGTGACAATACTACTTAGTTCGCACCTCTTGTCCCGGGACTTAAAAATTAGAACCTATAAAACAATCATCTCTTTATGGATTCTTCATGAATTCACAAGTTCTTTATGGATGCGAAACTTGGCCGCTTACATTAAGGGATGAGTAGCGTCTTAAGGTTTTTGAAAATAAAGTATTGCAAAGAATATCCGGACCAAAGAAGGATGAGTTAACCGGAGAGTTCAGACGGTTACACAACGCCGAATTGCGTGAACTATATCCGGGTAATATAATTGAGATAATTTCATCGCGGCGTATCAAATGGGCTTGTAAAGTTTTTGGGCTTAGAAACGAGAGAATTCCTAAAAGGTTAATATTTGCTGTGCCGAATGATAAGCCTCCGAGGGGTAGACCGAAGCGAAGGTGGGAAGATTGCATTAAAGCCGATAAATATCTGAAGGGACTGGGTTTGGACGGTGAACGGTGGAGGGAGTTGTGTAATAAGCGATTGGTGGTGTCGGTATCGAACCTTCGGGTTCGCTAAGCCTTTTATTATTATTTCGAAATAACAAGCTGAGGTGCCTATGGAGTGTTAGCTGATGTGCAGCAGGTTAAAGGAATCTGTTAAGGAATCTCTTCAGGCAATCCGTGAAGAAAGAGAGGCAATATTAAACCAGCGGACCGAATTAGCAGCCGGCTCAGCGCCCCTTTATTAAATCTTGAGTAAACTATTCCAACAGTCGGTGGAAGGGAAGGTTCCGAATGATTACCGCAGTGTCAGCGGTAAAGACCCCGCCTGTCATCCGTGTCGTGTCTGTCAATATTCCGACTGTTCCTTTCTATCATAAGGGTCTTCAATATAGGCGCCTCTGCCGGTTTTCCAAAATAATATATATTTTTCACAAATTCTTATATTATAGTAACAATATATTTTATTTATTTGATAGAGAACAAATAATGAAATAAAAGATAAGAAGATCAAATTAAAGATAAATAAAACTAAAAGTTAACACTACACAAGGATGGTAACCACAACCGGAGGGTTCAATCTCTGGACTTGTGGGAGGATGAAATATTAACGGAAGGACCGACTTCATGACTTAATATATAGGACTGCAAGCGGACGGATCAGCGTCTTATTGGCAAGTAAGAGAAGAGGATAAAGATCTACACTTTGAAGAGAAGTCAAAAGTGACATTTTAGTATTTATTCCAGCAAGACTAAACCGGCTACCAAGAGCCGTTACAATAACAGTATTTTTGAGCTTTGATCAGTATATGTTATCGCCATTAAACTTTATTAATAAAAGGTATTTAAAATGTGTATACATATTCCTATTTACGATTTGTGTATTTTATAATACAACAATAAAAAATAAAAGATACAATTTTTAGTATGTTACACGGTCGAGCTTGTAGAGCGCTGTCTTGTAGCGGGAAGGCAAACTCGTTGGTCCTCGTAGTAAGGGCGGGAATCCGATGCTGCTACAGCTTCATTTGCACCCCCGATGTATATGGCAATCATCAAATACGTTGAATTTGGATATGACATTTCAGGCATGAGGAAGTAACGCCCAACAGCACATCTTCCTTGTCTTTGTTTACTTAGTAAATTGAGGAAAGAAGACACCTCATCCAGTTCTTTTTCTGATAGGTGTGTAAGCCTTTGGTATTTTGTTCATCAGTACATTACTTTATCCGTAAAGTTTGTTAGGAAAGCGGAAGTAAAGCGTGCATATTTGTTGGTCGATGGTTGTTATAAGTTGGTATACAGAATTTTGGTGTTTACGTACCAAGTATTTTATGTATGTAATGCGTGTCTGCAATTAATTTAATTTTGGATTGAAAAAAATTTGGTTTTTGTAAGTGCCTCTTTTTCCATTAAACTGTGAGACGAATGTCCATATGGATTTATGTAAATATATATATGAATTTAAGTTTTTGTCTAATTTTCATTTTTAATGATTTTGAAAAAGGGGGTACAGTATATTTAAAGAATAATTTTTAAATGAAACAAATCCTGATAATCATACAAATTTAAAAATTCAAATAATGAATGTCATTAATTTTTCTACAAGTAATATTTATTTTTAAATTCATCTAACAACTTCTACCAATAAGCCCTCAATTTGAGAACTCAATAATTTTGTATATGGTTCTACGAACCAGTTTTTGTTTGACTAAATATTCCATTATGGAACCCACAGTTAAAATCTGGATGTACAACACGAATGATACTATGTCTTGTATTTCCGTAAAGATTTCTTACAGTGTGATAAACATTGTATGTACACATTTACAATAGATTTGATATTAAATATTATCAAATATATTTTAAATGTATGTCCTTTAAAATTGTAATTTTTACCAGAAACTCTATTTAATTTAGTTCGACATGGATCATTCCTATATACCTTGACAATGCCGAAATTCCTCAAACAGATAAAATACAATATTAGACGGACATTCGACGGAAGAATGACATGGATCCACAAATCAACAAAATTACTACGACTGTTGTACTCACTTCCCTCAAGGCGCTCAAAATTAAACCTATAACAAAAACTAAATACTTACAATTACCTACGTAAGCCCATATTGATCTACCCTTCACAAATTTCGGGACAGCCAATACGACCCACATACGAAAGCTACAAACTTGTCAGTCAAAAGCGTTGAGGACTATAACTAAACCTCCATGATACGACATAAACATTACTTTACATAAAGATTTTCAAATGCCAACAGTTAACGACCACATACGGACACAGTACAAAAGATTTTACAATAACTTGCATGGACATACTAACACACTTATACACAGTAGGACTTCATTAAACATTCCCGAAAAACCACTTAGGAGGCTTAGAAATACCTTAAAATCGAGACAGGAAGGGATGCCGCTGGGACCTTCTCTCTCTCACGCCGATCAAGCCATTGCCAGCATTGTACCGACATCATACTAGCTAATTGTCAGTTATTTTCTGGATGTAGAAATGGAGTTAAAAAAAAAATGTTCCTGAGGCTTTGTAAATCATATTTGCGAAAAAAAATGTTTGTTTTATATATATTAATTGTCCAATTGTCAATTTTTTAAAACGATTATGGAATAATATGATACTAAATTAAAAATGTAATTGTCGTGCATCTATTAATAACATAAAAAACTTTAATACGTTCAAGGGAAACGCTAGCAATAGTGGACAGACAGGAGACAAAACCAACAAATGATCCGTTATCAGAAAAAGAGTCATTATATAATAAAAGGGGGAAGGAGATAGAACCTGATTGGCCAAAGTAACGGGGGTAGGGGCAATAATTTAATAATAAATCTGATTGGGGGAGATAAGTGGGCGGGTATATATGACCCTCAGTCATTGGCCACTCTCAATAGCTTCTAACAAATGACTAGCCCTAATTATCCAACCGCCTAACAAAAACCAAGATTTATGTTCACCTTTCATTCCCTTTTTATAGTCTCTTCCACTCCCGCCTTCTTCACGTAATGGCTGTCTGTTGTTCCGAGGTTCCTTCTATCTCTCCGGTTTCTTCTCCCTGCGTTGACAGCTTCCATTGAAGGATAATCAGCCAGAATAAAACGATTTTTTTATTTTTGTAATTTAAAAAAAAAAATCTGCAGTGAAGAATTATTAAAAAAAAAAAACAAGAAAAGAAAAGTGAGTATATAAATAATGATGGCTACAGTTCATACATGGCTATAATTCGTTGTTTTTTTTTCATTATGAATGCTTTCTTTAAAAAAAAATTAACAACAAATTAACTGTAGTTGAACCTAAATAAATTTACTACTAGTTGGACGGAGAGAATAATTAGCTGTTATATTGTTCATTGAAATTTAATAAAATTGTAAAACAACATGAAAATTTGTATTTCAAGTAAATCTTGAGTAAGAAGATTTTTTTTTTTCTGAGTAGATTACAATGCTTCATCAGCAACAATAACAAATAAAAAGTATATTTAGATAATTTAATAGGCTATATCTTTTCTAATATAGGTCAGAATTCGATGATTTTTGTTTCGTTTTGTGAGAAATTCCGAAACCTTTTCAATTTTTATGTTTACAATTCAGCACTATGTAAGGAAGTACTGTTTTTGGTCAACGCTTTTGCAAGGAGATGGTTTGTCTGAGATCAAGCTCAGCCGCCAGGTTTTCTTCCTTAATTAAATAGAAAAGATGTTTCCTAACGAATTGTGAAGAAAGGTCTAAACTTCGGTAAAGTTAATAAACTGGTGATGGCGGAGTTCCATTTTAAATTATTGAACTAAAAAAAAATAGCTGGTGCGGTGCGCGCATCTCACAACTCTCACTTACTACTCTCTTTTTAGCAAGAAAGGTATTTTCAGATAAAGAAGAAGTGAAAGTGAAAATTACAGACACTCCATTTATTTATATTTCACTGTGGGTATTTTATTTGTATAAGTACCCTTATATATACAGAATTTAATATTTATATCGCTGCAATCTATACAATTAAATATTAAATAATACTAATAATAGCATTTATTAAAACCACATATTTATATTTATATAATATTGTCAGAGTCCGTATTATATTAAGCTTATGCTACGAATGGAAGCCTGTTATAATCTTTCGGACGAGCTCGGCTGCGATCAATTACAACGATTCTCCGTTGCGATTTTTTATTTCTCCTTTAGTTAATTATTAAATTGTTTCATATTTTTTATTTAACTATCTTTTATATAAAAGATTAATGCGATATTGTCCATTGTTTCAAATAAAAAAAATTACAGGTACTTTAGTGAAAGCTAATATTGAAAATTAGCCATTTAAGCCCTGTCAGAACATAAATCAGAATAAAACTACATTTTATTATAAAATGCTTAATTTAACACTGATAAGATGAATTTAATCAAAACTTTAATGTGGTTTTTTCTAGAAAATCGTAAACATGTGTTTACTCCAATATATAAAGTGGCATTTCCGGTTAGCCAATTTTGACGAAAAATTTGCCGTAACATCCCCAGCTTATAAAAACCTCAAATATGCAATTTCACTTTTATAAGATTTCGGGTTTTTGAGCTAGACTTTTAATACCCACACAGACAGACCATTTTGCGGGATTAGGTTATTTGGACTCAGGGGACTTCAAAACGAGTATTTCCATTGAAAAGTGAGATTGGAAAATTTTCGCGATCACAATACTTTCTTTTACTATACATTTCATGTATAGGTAAGCAAAAGAAGTAAGCAGACCTCGATTTATCTAGATGGTGGAGCTTGCTATTCCGCTGGCAGCCGATGAGGGCTTATATCTTACGATGTTTCAACAGTTCCTGCTTCCTTGCCTTCCGTAGGTAGACTAGGCGAAGGACATAGTGAGGGGTCCTATATACTAGATCTTAATCCATTTAAATATATACATTGGTTGTACATAACCAACATAAATAAATTCTCAATTCATTAAAAACAAAAATAATTTTTGAAACTTAATTATACTAATATAAAACAAAATAAATATTTTTCCTTGGTATGAACTATTTTGAATTTACGAAAAAAAAAAAAAAAAGAAAGAGGTTAATCTAATTGTCTTAACGCTATTAATTTTCTTTATTTAATTCAATATTATTGAAGAATTATTTTCCTTATTGTGACATATGTGAATATGTATTGTATGCAATCATAAAATGTATCACAAATCAGATCATAATTATCCCATATTAATTCTGCTTTCATTTACTAAGGATCCGGGACCCTGTACATGGTTATAATCTCTACCTCGTGATATGTATTATTCAAACTATTAATGTTGTTAAGACAACGCCATTTTGGTGTAATGTATGCTAATCTAAGCTGTAGTTGTTAGTAAATGTGATGAGAGGGGAGGGCGGGGGCGGTGTTGCAGGTCTCCCTATTTGTCACCAACATCTGGAGCACTGTCGAGATTAATGCACAGGCCCCTGTGTCCAAGGCCCATGATGATATTATCAACCCTTTCGACACACGAATAATTTTATATGAAATAATAACCGTAATGAAATGAAGTGAAAGTGATATTTACTATCGTTAATTTAAAGAGACTGAATCCCATTACAAATGCTTTTATAGCTTAATTGGTTAAACCTTACACCTCCTTGTCGAAAATTAATATTAGAATTTGATATGGCTATTAAATAACGAGATTGTTGCTGTAAAACGTTTTATTTTGGTATAGTACATATTTACTTATTATCACTCTATTCGTACAACGCTCCATGCAAGTTTTCCATTCTCTAAAAAAGTGTTGGAAGTCTTTCCATTTCAGCAATAACTTTAATGTAGTAATGTTGACTAATAATTTGACCTTCAAGAACACAGTAAATGAGCAAAATTCAATGAATATCGATAAAAGTAATCATTTTTCAACGAACTTTTATGTGCTCATTAGATTTAGGATCTTAGGATATCGTACAGGTTAAAAACGATGTATATATTTTCGTCACTCTGCACTAAGATTTGAGTCCGTTGAAGCTGTAACAGAGAAAGCGGAACGTATATTGAGTGAGCTGACAGAAAAATACTTCCAGCTCCTGTTTCAGACAACAAAAGATTCACATAGAACGTTGTAGTGATAAAATAGGGTACATTGAAGGTGATAATAAGTAAATATGACTCATCAAACTGTAGTGCTCATAACAATAGATGTGCAGTATCGGCCATAGGATGGGCAATCCCTACTTAGAAAAAAAAAAGATAACGCTATTAAACATATTAGAAAAATTAATTTTAGCTCATTCATAAAGCAACTGTATTAGAGAAATATCAAATCAAATAAAATTTAAATTCTGAAGAATATAAAATAGTTTAAAAAATAAAATTTGGGGGAGAGTAGGAGTGAAATAACCTCACGACCCGGGAGCGCCGAATGTCTAAGGCCACCACTATCTATGTGGCGTTATAACTTGTTGCCGTGTTGTGGTCTGTGCAGCCAACATCCATCCAATTGTAGACTTTCTGAATACAACCATGTTACTTCTCAGCCTTTCAAGGCGTCCACTGCCACAGATTCGTTCCCTCAAGAGCAACCTCAGGCAAATTAGTTAAAAGAACTTAATTACCCCAGGTTCATATATATACTATCTATCATAATAACACGCCGGCACCATAGGATAAAATTCGAATTTATGAGGCTCCTTAGGGAAAGGGAATTCATATGCTTCAACAAGATCTATTGTATTGATAGTGGTGGATCAACAATATACGCGGATTTAGTTGCAATCTACACGACCGGAAAGGCAGCGCTGGTGTTGGATCCAATTGTTCGCTATGAGAGCAATGACCTCGATCAAGCCAATGAAGTAGAAAGAGAAAAGAAGGAAATCTACGAGAAATGTATCCTTTTCCTAAAATATAAATTACTCGAGACCTTCGGAGAGAGAGAGTTCACAGTGAGAGGCCTCTGGTTTGGGTCTCGCGGAATGATTCCTAAAAGAACAGGGAGCTTCTTCGAGGAACTAGGAGTTGATGTCGGGGAGCTTACAGTGTACGCCGAGATTATTATTCTGGACTCCTTTGAGATTATTCATCATCACATATATGGTAATTAGGGGTTGATTACCGTTATTTATTTATTTATTCAATTTTAAATTATTTAAGTGACCATATCTTTTTGTCTATGTTCATAGGACTATGTTACTTGCAGTGTGTGCGTTCTAACTATCTGGTGTTAAAACTTTGGCATTCGAATACCATATATATATTTTTTTTTATCCCTGTAAATTTTAGAAATTGTCTTGAATCGGTTTCACCGAAATGCGTTTATATAATATATTGTATAATTGTAATTTTATGTATTAATATATTATAGTATTGATATTGTTTGTGCTGTGTGATATGAAAAATAATTTGTATATAATTTGGATGTCCCAAAAAAAGGGATTGATGAGTATGCTGTGTATCGAGCAATCCTATATAGTAGGGCAGCACTGCTTTAAATAAAGTATTTCTCTCTTCTATCTCTTTCTCTCTTTTTTGGTTCGTCGACGTCATACATTTCCAAGTTATAGTCCTATCATTATTCAATTCAAAATTTCTCTCTCGAAAATACTTAGGTCTTGCTCTATATATTTAGTGATACTTCAAAACTCTGGTGTATATAATACAAGTCAGATCAGAAATGTGCCGCAATAGGCCGGATTACGCACTGTTTGCAGCCTGGATCGCATTCTTTACCTCGAGTGCATTATCTTGTATGAGAATTGCATCCAGTCAGATAAGTTTAGATACCTTCTCAAATGCACACTGGACTTATTAATCATCTCTTCTGGTGTTAAGGATCCTTCGTTATTATTTAACCAATTATACGTAGATTACTGTTATAAAATATTAATATGTAACCTTTTTTTTTTTCTTAATGATATTTACAACTGTATTAAAGAAATGCATTTAGTGAATTTGAACATATGGATATAAAGACGGGAAAAAAACTTGTTGAGAAACTACCCAATGGTAGCACTCTAATATGTCTACATTTGGAGATCACGGGACCATCTTCTTTTCATATGCCTCGGATGGTTATATGTAACCTATTTCTAAATTTAACAACTTATAAACGGGTAATTCATATTTTCAACCATGTATCAAGTACAATGCATCTGGCTAAAAAGTAGGAATGCAAGGACGAAAAATCTCAAATGTAATTTTGGTCATCTTTTAAATCCGAGACAACTTTGAGCAATAATTGTGTATAAACCGCAAAAAGCTTCTAAAACGATCTCTGAATAGAAGGAAAGAGCAAAACACGCGAGAACTCCAAAGGACAGTATAAAACAGAAGGACTCAAAGACAGATCCCGGATTCTGGTCACGTAGGATTCGGCACCGCTTCTCTTTTGCCAAGATCTGTCCTTCCCGTGTTCCCTTATCCCATATCCTTGGCAAAGCGATCTGTGTCGTTGAGTTGGATATCCCTCTGAGATATCTCTTTTCCTCGTATTTAAAAAGACTTTGGTATGTTATTTTTACTTTATCTTATTTTTTTTATTTAGTAGTTTTTTTTATTATTATTTTTCTTCATTAACATTGAAGCGAATCGTATTACAAAATATTGATTCCTTTTCAAAATTTACGTTCTTTTTAATGATTATTTGCAGTTTCAAGTCATCTTAGGGTGACCTCTGGCAAATAAAAAATGCCCATTAGTCTCAGAGATAGCGCGGATAGCGGACTAAGGTTTATTTATTTTTTTTTTTTTTATTTGATCTATCACACACCACCTTGAAACCTCAAACTTGAAGGATGTTATTTTTTTTTTCTAGCTTGATTATAATGGTTCATTATTTATTTCGGCTCTACTATATAGGATCATTGGCGCTATGCTATTTGTTTCCTCTTATATTCATGGTATATACCGCTAATTAAAAAAAAAATCATAATTCTTTCAAATTTTTTTCGTTATCTTCTAGTAGCTCTTTCATATTTTCTAATAACTTCATAGATGTCCGGGTGTTTTTTTTTAATTTAATGGAGTCTACCATTATAATTGAGCACTGTTTGCAAATGGATGGGTCTAGTTTTTGCAGAAGATATTCATGAGAATATTTGTAATATCCTATGCGAAGATGGCATAGAATAATTTCTTCCCGTTTGGATTTTCTCTCGCTCGTCTTCCATTTGCTAATTGCTGGTTTGATTGCAGCCAGTTTTGACACCTTGGGTCCAGTCTTCCACATTAACTGTTTCGATCTTCATAGCAGTACGATCAGCTTCTTCATTGCCTTTTATACCGGAATGACTAGGTCCCCACAAAAGTTTAACACAATTATTATTTAAAATAATTAAACTCAACGTAAATAGTAAAACGTCTACACTATACACAGTAAGATAGTAGAGAAGATTGGATACGGTTGTGACAGTTTTCATTTAATCGTCTCTGATTATGTTAGTATGCCAATTAGATAGAAGAAATGTGTTTTTTATAGTGAAACGTGAGCTTGGCTATATATAACTACTAAAAGTTTGTCCGAAAGTTCAATAGTTATCTCAAAGGAACAAAGAAAAAAAAAAGGAAAATGTCTCAACCGATCCCAACCGGCAATGATAGGTTAAAAGATATCGGTTGAAATAAGTTTTAATTAGAAGAGTAAATTTCATTGTGGAATATACAATAGTGTGTAAAAGAAACAAAATTAGCCGTCTATCGCTCGAGGTTTGTCCCTATCCGCACTTATGGAATCGAATCCTGGGCCCTGAAGCAACGTCATCGCAGCCGCCTCCAAAGCATGGAAATGAGGTATCTGAGGAGAATAGAGGGAAAGACCAAGAGAGACCGGATGCGTAACACAACGATATGGACTACACTAAAAATTAAATCTCTCAACCAGATAATTGAGAAAGGACAGCTTCGATGGTTCGGTCATGTAATGAGGATGGATGACCTCCATTCAGCAAAGAAGGTTATGGAGGCTAAGCCAGCGGGAAAACAACCATGAGGAAGACCAAGAATTACTTGGGAAGATAATCTCAATAATATCCTTAAAGATAGAGGAATTGGATGGCCGGAAGCCAGGAGAGCTGCCATCGAGACGGATGGAAATCCTTGTACAAAAATCTCTACACCGAAAAGTAGAAGAGATTATTGAATAAGAAGAAGAAGATGTATTATATATTATTTGAAATGAACAAAGGCGTAAGTTATGTAAAGATCTATTTACAGTAGACTCCTACTAATCTGTCCTGGTCAGGACCTAGAAATCGCCGGTCAAACTGGACAGGCGGTTAATACGATGGATATAGAATTTAAAAAAAATCTAATGTTATTTTAACTATATTGCGGACAAATTTTAATAATTTTATGCTTCAATGACACAATAACTCGTTTTATTTTTTCGCACTAGTTTATTTTATTTTATTTTATTTACACCCTACCCTGCCGATAAGGCAATACGGGTGTTATGCAGTAGTGAGTAGCAACGCATGCGTTACAATTCACTGCTGCATTCAGACCAATTACATTTTTTACAGCTGTGCACACAGCCTGCTCTTTTTTTTCTTTTTATCCAGCATCCTGTTCCACCCTCTCTGGCGGTCTTCCGTATACATGTTCAATTCTTCTTCCCAATGAAAAGTGGTTTGACCCAACCAGTTCCTTCCACCCGTATACGAATGCCTTGTAATACGGGTATTTTTCCTTTGTCATAAGTTGAGGGAGATCGCTCTCCGTCAGAGCGTAGAGCCCCGTCTCCCTCAACAACTTAGCCCTCAGTGCCTCAAAGGCGGTACAGACTAGGATGATATGCTCGGCGGTCTCCGGCACTCTGCAACTTGGGCATAGGGGATCGATGTTCTTGCCATATTCAACGAGCTTTGCTCGGAAACCCCCATGCCCTGTGAGGAACTGTGAGACCCAGTAGTCCGGGAGAACCCATGTCTGTTCCATTCTTGAACCAACAGTGGGGAAGTATTTTCTTAGCGTAGCCCCTTTTGGCGTCGTCACCCACCGCTGGTTCCATTCCTTTAATGTGTTCTCCCGAAGAATCCTCTTCCATCCATTAGGGTCTTCACTGATCCTCACACGAAGATTCGCCGGTAGATCCACCAGGCCTTCTCTCTTCATCTTATGCCGGAAGTATTCTTCTCGTAGGAGAAGATCAATAGGAGTAGTTCCGGCTAAGACTTGTACCGCCTCATGAGACACTGAACGGTACGCTCTAGTGACCCGCAGCAGAGCCATCCGCTGGATTGTTGCCAACCTTTTCTTCTGTTGGTGCGAGAGATGATGACTCCACGCAGGGGACGCATATCTCAGAATGCCCAGAATAACTCCTTTATAAATAGTCAACGTGGCTGGGTACCTGAGACCCCAAAAGGCGCCCCCGATGCGACTAAGTCCATTGAGAGCCAGGGCCACCCTACTTTTCATGTAGTCCAAGTGAGGCGTAACGTTGAAATTTCTCCCAATTCTTACGCCAAGGTATGTAACAGCCTCACTTGGACGTATCCTTTCTCCTTCTATTCTGAGAGTAATAGGGTGGGCCCTGTCAGTCTTACCTCTTAAAAGAATGGACTGGGTCTTAGCAGCCGCCATCTTCATCTTTTTTCTCTCACACCATCCTCCTACGAGGTTGGCACATCGTTCAGCTTCTTCTTTTAACCTGGCTCTGCTGTTTGAGGCCACTACAACGGCCAGATCATCAACATAGGCCGTGGCGGGGAACCGCTCCTGTTCTAGTACCCCCAGCAACTCATCGAAGACTAATTTCCACAGGGCTGGTCCAAGAACCGAGCCCTGCGGACAACCTCTTTCCATCGACTCTTGTACTTCAAAGAAGCTACCTTTTATCTTCAATGTTCGGTCCTGGAGGTAGCTCCTTAAAAGATCATATAAGTTGCTGGGAGCCTCATACTTCTGCAACTGCTGGAGTACGCTCGGCCACCAGACGCTATCAAAGGCGGAAGATATGTCGAACAGGATAAGCATGACATACTTCTCCGCCTTCTCTTCAACGTCACGGCGCACTCTCAGCAGGGCATCTGCGGTTCCCCTGCCTTTAGTGGATCCGTACTGCCGTGGATGGCTAGCCCTAGAGAAGACTGGTCGTAGACTCATCATCAACAGGGTCTCCAATAATTTACTCATGATAGGGAGGAGGCATATAGGCCTATAAGATTTGGCTAATTGCTTGTCCTTGCCTCCTCCCTTGTAGAGGAGTCTAACATCAGCAATTTTCCAACTCTTAGGAAAGTATCCCCTGTCTAGACAATCATTGAATAATGTCAACAGTCTCTGTTCAATATAGGGGATACTGTTCCTGAGGATTGCTGCGTCAATGGAGTCTAACCCAGGTGCACGTCCAGTCTTTTGCCTATCCACAGCAGCACGTAGATCCCATATGTCCCACGGTGGGCACAAGTCCGTACCAGGTGGGCATACCGTAGTGCGTCTTATAAATATTTCCTCTTCATTATCCTGGGACGAATCATCTCTGGGGTAGGTCTCAGCTAGGAACATCTTTGCAGTCTCTTCCAGAGTGGTTGCCTGGGAACATCCGCGCCTCAAAGCTGCAATCACTTGCTGTGGAGCAAACTTACCAAGGGCCACTCTGTAAGGTACACCCCAGGGATTCTTAGATGACTCTTGAACAATGAATTCGTCCCAAGACTTCCGCTTTCTTAACCGCACCTCGTTTCGGTATGCCCTGGCTTTAGACTTGTACTCATCACGAAGTGTAATGCGCCTCTCTTCGCAAGTACACTTCTGGTATGAACGCCGTGCCTTGTAGAGTTCTCTCTTCATAGTGGTTAAGGCAGGCGTCCACCATGGGACAGGTCGAGCTCTCGCCTTCCGGTGCTGAAGGGATTCTTCAGCGGTATCGCGGATGACATCAGTGATCCTGGATACTCGGTAATCCAGATCATCTGTTTGCTCCGTTTCCGCCTCATCCCAGTCTTCGTCGACCAGTTTTCCCTCCAGCAATGACCGGAAGGCACTCCAATTTCCTTTTCGAGTAAGGTAACCTTTTTCTATTCCGAGGGAAACTTCTGTATTTTCCGTCAGCCTAAAGGCTATCGCTTGGTGGTCGGAACTCGTTTCAGATCGGAGGACCCAATCGATAATGCGGTTTGCCAGCACCGGTGATACCAAGGTAACATCAATCCAGCTCTGCCCCCTAGCGCTAGAGAACGTCGGGGTAGCAGAGGGATCGTTCATAACCACTAGATGGTTTCGGGCAATAAATTCACCGAGCTTAGCGCCCCTTCTATTAGTTCGATTAGATCCCCAGACCGTGTTCCAGGAGTTGGTATCTGAGCATATGATCACGTTCCTGGTGCAAGCCGTGATCATCTCCATGGCGGATATGTCTTCGTCAATATCGCCCCCGTCCGGTAAATATGATGAGACCAGCGTAAAGGCAACATGGTTCCATCTGATATGACAAGCAACACAATCCGCCATGGTAAACTGCCTCAGATCCATCACATCGAGGTTGGGGTTGTTAACCACAATAGCAGCCCTGGGCCTCCTCTCTCCACTGCTCAAGGCTATAACCCTCGATGTGAGACCAAACCCCGTGACCTTGTTTCCCCAGCAACTCGGTTCCTGGACTGCCATGATGTCGTAGCTTTGTGAGAGGGAGCGTAGCTCTTCCGCAACTAGACGCCGGCGGCCCATATTGAGCTGAAGGATGGAGATCTTATTCATAAGAAGTCCTCATCGCCATTTTTTGTGACCAATTTAAATGCACAGGACAATCACGACTGCCAGCCTTATGCTTAGTGTGTCTCGGAAGGGCCTTTGCCCTCACACAGTTGATGCATGTCGGCCCTGCCTGAGCTAGTTTTTTGGGGCACTCCTTGAGAAAATGACCAGTACCTGCACACCAGATGCAGACCAGTGCATCTGTTGGACATGTGGCCTTAGAGTGCCCGTAGTCCTGACACTTGGTACAACGGGGGGCGTCGAGGTTATCTTCAAAGGTCATTGACCACCATCCTCCATTCAAGCTTGCCATGTCTAATAGATGGAATCGTAGGGTTGGGTGCACTTCCAGCACCCAGTTTTTAGTTATTCCATTCCTTGCTGTAGATGAGAAAACAGGCCGAAGTCCATCGTTCACGAGCGAAGCTGGGATCGATTTATCAATTAGCTTTGCCCGTAAAAGCGTAATTAATGCCTCCGCAGTCCACGAATTGGGCACACCTTTAATTTCAAGCCTAGGTCGTTTCTTAAGTGCAAGCTTGGCCTCTAGTCCTACTTCTCGTAGACCCTGCCACCCAATAACTTTCGCCGCTTGGGAGCTATCTTCCATCCGAACTAAGACCGAGCCTCCCTTAGTAGCACGTACTATGGAGGCATTAACTCCTATTTCAGTAGGAGATGGCAGCCCACTGATGATTTCCACGGGACTTTTACCGGGCCCACTAATTGTGACGTAGGTGGGTTTAGAGTTAGATATCTCTGCCGGCTTCAATGGCAGAGATTTTACAATATCTGCCATTATCCGTGGCTTACTTTTTAATTGGGCTGAATCTTCAGGAGAGACATGACTGGTCGGCTCAATCAGGTTATTTAAATTACTAGCTGCCTTGTTAGCTGCTTTGGTCCTCCTGCGGCTTCTTTTACTGACTACGACTTTGTAGGGTTCAGTAGCCGCTGAGGGTCCAGCCGGGCTTGCTTCTCTGATATCTGCTTGCGCTTCACTTGAGTGACCGGCTTTGGCTAAGATTTGTGGTTGTGGTTCCACTCGAGCTGCCGTTAGTCCCTCAATAATTTTGGGCACCGTTTTTTCTATTACAAGTCGAGCAATCATCTCATGAATACTAGGAGTCTTAAGTGACTCATGAACCGCTTTTTGGATGAGCTCAGAAACGTCTTCATTTGTGTGTGCCTTTTTACTTTTGTCGTCTAGGGTTTCAATTATATCTATCAAGGTTAGAATTTTTCTATTTATATAATTTTGTACCTTGATATTCAACCCATTATCTGCCCGTTGAACATAAACCCTAAGATTCTCCTGGATTTGTAAGGCCGATTGTAGTAAACTTTTAGCTGCAGCCTCCTCCGAGTTTGCCTCCAAATCAAGAGAACCCTTTCTTGCCCGTTTGGCATTTCGCTTGGAAACCTTTTGGGAACTCTCTTCTTCCATATCAATAACAATTGGGTCAACCATACTGTAAGAAACTAGTAAACACTACAAATGATTTCAGTTTATAGTACACTACAGTTTAGAGGTTAACTAACTACGTTTATTAAATGAAAGTTACCTTTCTATTTATGTCCAATGAAACTTGTATACAAGTTCTCTGTTATAAGTTTTAGCTCTCGTAGGAACGATTAAAGTCCAGAAAGTCTTCAACTACGAGAAGATTACGAACTCGTAGTTCCACTTAACCTTACTTAAAACTAAAAACTTATTTACAAAAGAAAACTCAAAAAAAAAAGAACAAGAAAACATAATGAACAGTAAATTGGAAAACACTAGAACACGAACAATAACAAAATAAGTATATATACACCAGTCACAAGTCTAAACACAATACTTTGGAGAACCAATACGTTATCACCAATCACTATCAAAATATATCATTTTTCGCACTAGTTAATTGAATGGAAGGTGTAACACAACTTAAAGGAAAATGTAACAAACAAACAAAAACCTTTCCAAGAAAATGTTTCATGTTTAGCCTTGGTTATAAACGGAGTTACAGTACTAAATTAATCAGCGCTGGTGATTTTGTTTCAAGAATCGATTTTAATCCGAATAGCTTAGTTTTGTTGAGGTTCGGTCAATTGTAAAGAAGTAACCAACAAAAACCTTTTTGTCTGCATTTCAATCTATTTAAAATCTATCGAACTGCAACACAACAGAAATTAAATTTATTATTAGTGGTTGAGAATCTCACAAAGTTATAAATGGTTTTCAGGATGTTAACTTTTTTTTTTATACCGCTACTGCGGGTCAATCCGAAGAGCTGGTTAAGCGGGAGTCTACCGTACCAGAAAATATGGATAAAGTAGCAATTTTTTATTCACAATTTAAGTACAGATCTGAACTATTTCACCGTATTCCAATCTTCAATGAATGCATTGTGGGTATCTCCCAAGGTAATGACTTTTAAGACTGCAGAAAGGAGGACTGTTCAAACAGCGACGTGGCCCGACATTCCCGATGGAAACAGGGCCTATAAAGCCAGTGGTGACTGGTGCAGTGGCTGGTTGAGCTCCCAGGTCACGGAGCCCGCGACCAGAGGAAGGCTTTATTAAAAAGAGAAGTCCTGTAAAAGTAGATCGCCGCCCCAGGACGCACGTAGCCATGGCAAACAGTTCTCCGCTCATCAGCAGTCATATCTTCTTCGCTCTTCTGGAATAATATTCCTTCCAAGGAGGTACTCTAATCGTTACGGTTCAATTGGTTACTAAGTAGATGTTCATTAATGTTTTTATATTTTTTGTTCTATTCAGTTCAGAAGACTTCTTCATTCCATCATATTACTTGTTCTGGTACTGGTATTATTGGATGGAATTAATTCGAGAAGTAGGTACAGTGGACCATATTTCTGGCATTTGATGTATACACGGGGGAAAAAAAAGGAGGATATGAAGAGGAAATGAAGCACCTGATAAAAATCTAGGAGAATACCAAGAGAGATTGGATACGTAACACGACGATACGAACTATACTCAAAAGTCAACCTCAAACAGAGAAAGGTCTGTTTCGATGGTTTGGTCATGTGATGAGGATTGATGACTGCCGTTCAGTGGTGGAGGCTAAAGCAGTGGAAAAAACGACGACGAACGAGGAAGGTTGAGAACTACTTGGGAGGTAACTTTGAACCATTCGTAAAGGAAAAGTGATCGGAAGCCTGGAGAGCAGCTTTTGACAGAGCGCGAATGGAACTCCTTGTGTGAAGATTTCTATACTGAAAGGTGGAAGATTTTATTGAATTGGAAGAAGAAGAAGATTAAGTTTTAACCAAGTGTAAAGACTGTTGAGGAGTAATGACTGTTTTCTCTACGAAAACGATCTCCTGTAATGACTGTTTTCTCTACGAAAACGATCTCCTGTAATGACTGTTTTCAGTGACAAAACTACTTAGTTTGCGCCTTCTGTCCCGAAACTTAAAACCTTTATCTTACCTACGGTTCTTTATGGATGCGAAACGTTGCCGCTTACAATATGGGATGAACTACGTTTTAAGGTTTTTGAAAATAAAGTATTGCGTAGAATATTCTGACCGAAGAATGATGAGTTAACAGCAGAGTTTAGATGGTCTCACAACTCTGAATTGCGTGAACTATATCCGGTTAATATAACTGAGGTTATTACATCGCGGCGAATCAAATAGGCTTTTAAAATTGTTGTGCTTAGTAAACGAAGAATTCCTAAAAGGCTAATATTTGCTGTACTGAATGTTAAACGTCCGAGAGGTAGACCGAAGTGAAGGTGGGAAGATTGCGTTAAAGCCGATCTGGAGGGACTGCGTTTGGACGGCGAACGGTGGAAGGCGGTGTGTAATAAGCAATTGGTGGTGTCGGCTTCGAACATTCGGATTCGCTAAGCTTTTTATTATTATTGTAATGACTTTAGATTGTTACTATAACAGTTGCTTAAGATCTACTATCTTCTTTTTGACTAATACATACTATCTTTCAAGCTTACATACTACTCTATCTTTGTATACTTACTAACAAATATATTTAAAACAGTAAGGAAATATAAGAAAAGAATGTTTGAATACAGAAATGAAGCTGTAAAAAGAATTATGTTTTTTTTTGTTTTTCTTTTAAGATGTTTTATAATAAATTAAGGCCCAGGAAACAAAATAATTTGTTTTGCAGATTTGTATTTTTTAGTCTTAAGATATTATTGTTTTATTTACTATAATAATTGCAGTTTATTTTATTAATGATTTTATTTAAAACTAGTGGATGTCAATAGTGTGTTGAGATTTTTCTAAAGCCTTAATAAATTTTTTGAGGTCTGGTATTGAAATTTCAAATGTTTCTATAACATCGTTAAATTAATTTACAAACCTCTCTCTTAATAATCGTCAAAATATTTTTATTTGGAGCAAATCAAACACTTCTAGGATATTTAATATTGTTAGAATATTAAAAAAATAAGATTGAATTTTTTTTTATGAGAGCTCATTGGTTTTATGTACGATGAAATCCGATTCGTATTCCTCAATCGTGCTTTGTTGATAACAGGTTTTGGTTTATTGATAGATTAAACATTTGAAAACTGGTTTAAACAAATACGCTAGAGAAAGAGTATTATTTTTTTTTTTTACCGTTCTCGGAAAGAGGGAAAAATATGAAAGCAAGCTTGTTTTAATAATCCTAATACCAAAATAATACCGTACAAAAAAAAAAATATTTTTTTTCTTTTTTTTATAAAAAATATTTATTTGAGAACGAAATGTCCCCATCCGCGGGCAATTACGCTAAGGGCTATCGGGCTAACGAGCAACTACAAAAAGCTTTTGCCCGGACGAATGCCGCCGACGACAAACGAGGGTGCAATATCGGAGGTAATTCTTTTTGCCAGGATTCGCTAATGCACGTGGAGCTGGAATTTAATTAAACCACTTGTTTCAGACATGTCTGACACGGAACCTCTGCCTGTACACATGCTTTTTATCAACCTGATGTTGTTACTTTTTGTCGGAACCGCATCAACTAGTAACTTGTGTCTGTTGTCGCTGTGACATGTCTCTCACGAAATATCGTAAGATATTTATATTTTGTATGCAGAAAAAAATTATATTTTCTTTTAAGAACAATAAATTGAAACATGTCGTCAGTAAAAAAAACAAGAAAAACAAAGCAACTGAAATCATGGGACAAGAAAGTAAAATAGTTTATTCAAAATTGATACTTTCATCTGAATTAAATATAATATGACTAGTAAATATAAAAAGGACAAAAATAATGTCATGTCTATCTGAAATTGATTGACAGTCTTCCCTTAACAGGTATATTGTCCTCTGCCCTTCCTCTCAGCTCCTCCTCACCTTTTCTTCCTCATAAATCTTCTCCTTCTTATCTTTTATATAATTTATAGTTTTCCAAAGCATACTTATTAGTTCATGTAAATAAATGATAGATAGATAGAGGTCATTTTAAACCAAAGTGTAAACTGATGTGTCAAGAAGCAAACCTACAAAGTTGTCTCGCTCCGACAGATTCGGTTAGCACTTAACTGTTATTTATTTTTTTTTTCATTTCTGAACTTTATTTTGAAGAAAAATAGCAGAGTCAATTTAACATACAACTTACTGCATAAAATAAAGTCAGTAAATAAATCAGAAAAAAGTAAACAAAATATTCAATGTTGTTGCTCAAACCAAATAGCTCATATTACAGAGGGTGTTTGAGTAAATTGCGTACAATCGAGATACTATCCAATGGTAGCACTCCCTAAATAGTTTTAAGATAGAAGATTTCGAGAATTCCATATACTTTTCAGATCCCTAAGAAGATTATCATCAATAAAGAAGGATAGACGGCTGGAAAAAATGGATCCAGATTGATCTAGAGTTTATAATGAAAGGATATGTATCCCAATCGGGTCAACTTAGCCATATATATGAGAATAAGATCTTAATAATATAAATTATTTTATTTGTGACGAAATATGGAATATTAAGGATTTTGTGATGTAAAGATTGGATACGAGATGAATTCGATGGTTTGCTTGAACAACAAAAGTCAACTCCGTATGTCCACAAAGGCCTTATTATAGTCATATAAATGCGTACTTTATTTGTTAATTGATAGCTTAAAGCATTTGCCTAGTAAGTGTTGGAGCAGCCGTAAGGTCGATGAGTTTCCTTTCGTTTCAATCTTATTTGCGGATCTGAAGTAGCATATTCGTCCAAGTCGAGTACAAGGAAGCGGATTTGTTCAAAATGGTTATGTGAAATTTTATTGAAGGATACTGTAGGACAAGAAGTCATAGGTTTATGACCGAGGGTAAAGGTGATTTAATTTGATTTACTGGAATTTATTTTTATTGTTCACTGCAAGATATCAAATTGGAGAGATTTTTTATCGTCCAATCCTAAGTGAACCACTTCTGTTATAGGAGTCGTTATTGTAAAGCAGTAACTTTACTTCAGATTCCACCTATCGGAAATTAAAGTTATTGAATTCCCCATCAATGCCTTCTTCAGTACTGTCTTCGGAATATTGCTTTTGTTTTGAGTAATTTAGGCGGTAAGATAAAAAAAATATTTTTCGTGAATCTGATGATTAATCATAATCAATGTTTTCATCTACTTATTTAATATATACGATAAAAAAAGGAAAAATACTTTTTTTTAGAAAAAGGTGAATTTTTTTACACCGAATTCATGTTAGAATAACCCATGCCGTATTATAAATAAAGACACTTTCCTATTTATTGTTGTATTTCGGAAGCAATTTTAATTTAAATTTGGAAGTTTCAGCTATGTCACAATCAAATCAATAAATCAAAATCAAAATTATGTCAAAATGAATATTATCATTAATTAATGTATGATATTGGTTGATAAATAAATAAAAGTTAAAAGTTCCCAAACTAAAAAAAAACAAATCTTGATTTCACTGTTCGAATAATCAAAATAAATGTTTTTTCTTCCCAAATAAACATTAAAAAAATCAAATCAAATTCTTCTTAAAAATTAAATAATTTATTATAATATAAAATTAAAAAGTTAAAATAATTTAACTGGCAACATGATATAAAAATAAATATTTATATTTGGTTTATCATTTGTGGTAATACCTCGTTGGCTGATGTTCTTGTGCCCAACCCCTTTGGGCAAAGCAAGGCCACAGTAGGCTATTTATAGAACTAGTTTAAAAATAATTTTTGCGTCAGATACGCGCGTGATTCACCAAAATTTCACGGGATGCAGTCAAAGCTGCGGGCAAAGTCTTGACAGTTAAAATGTTTTATTCAACTACGGCAAGATAGCTAAATTCACTGCACCAATTTAACTCACTCTATTTTCTCTATCTATACTATCTAATCGATAAGCAAGAATATTTGACCAGAGATCGATTTGAATATAAAGTATAAACCGCTACAAATATTTTCATATATTATGATTTTTTTGTTTTACGTACAAATATATTTTGAAATGTAATAACAAAGCAATTGAATATATTGTAAATTTATATCTTTATTTAAAGTTTTGAAGAAATATGATGAATTCTCAATTTTCCGCTACTTGAACTTTGCTGCGGGAAATGTGATAAAATCTTCACGTAAAAATCATAGAGTGCACATGAATATATCATAATATCCTATGTATATAATAAAATATAATATGTATATATGTGTGTGTGTGTGTATAATATATAGTATAATAGGTTATGTTGCTACATATATTTAACTTTGAATATAAATATAAATTTCAATAATGCTAAAATAAACCGTTGTAAAATACTTGCCTACTTATTTCTAGGCCTTAGCTTAGCTATCTAGTCGACATTTCCTATTTGCTTAACTGATTTTAGTTTACATATTTCATTCATTCATGTATATTATTTGTTATTGATTTTTTTTTTCAATATATGGGGGAGGGTGAAACGATATTCTTGTCCCCTTTTATTTTTTTTAGGGGGGGGGAGGAGGAGGCGAGCGATCGACCCCGTTGCCTCCTCGAAGTTTGCCCCTCATATATACCTTGTACTAAATTAAATATTTAACTAGCTCAGTTAAGAGATAAATTGACCAACAAAAAAAAAAGACAATTGAAGGTAGAAACAGATATAGATATAATAATAAAAGACCATCTTCAATGTGTACAGTTTACACTGGAGCAAATATCTATTAATGTCTGTATGGGATAGGAGTTGCTACCCCGAATATTTTCCTGTATCGCTCAGAGCCTTCCCAACATCCTATCGCAAACAGTAGGTTATTAAGGCTTTATATTGATTCGTTTCCATCCCTTCCGTTCCCCAAGGAAACATTTGTCTAGATCTTTTCTTATTTATGGAAATAAAAATTTCAAGAATCGTTTTTATTATTATTATTTCTAATTTTATTGATATCTCTCGGAATGGCTACTCTAAAAGACGATATAAAGTTGGAAATCAAAGTGTAGAAAAAAAAATGAATCACATCTGTAATCTGTTTTTCCAAATCTTAAAAGTATCAATTAAAAATATGGAAAGATTTCAGCTACGACGATATATTATGAGTACGTATGACACAAGCTTAGACTTTGAGAATCAAATCCAAATTGTTTAAAGTAATTCATAAATATTTGATAATTACAATTTCACTAATACCAAACACAAATACCAACTTGATATTATTACTCCAACCAAAATAATAACATATTTTATAAATCATTATATTTTAACGATAATTTAATAAAATTCTTATCTGAGAATAATTGATGAAAATGGAACATTCAAAGTGAAAATTGGATCAATCTTTTTCGTTAAGACTTGATAAATTATAGCAACTTTTTGCTACCTATATTTTATGTACTATTGATCGCAACTCTTCAACTTCCATTAAAATTTTATATGAATATAACATATGTGGAGACAACATTTAAAAACAGATAAAGATTTCTAAATACAAATATTAAAATAGTTTTAAAAAATATATATAAGATTTGAATTGAGCCATCATTAGTTTTGTAAAAAAACAACAGTCCTGAGCCCCAAAAGCTCTTGAAAACTCAGGTTTAGATACTTTGAACCTTGAACCTTTAGGAATCGAGCTGAAGGCTCCCAAGGTTTGAGCCTTGATGAATTCATCTTTAAAAAAAATAAACTTATATTATTGTAGCTTTCTACATTTTCGTAAAAAATAAATACAAATTTTCTCTGTTGGTCGTAACAATGTGAATATATATTCCAAAATATAATGTGAATAAGTAGATAGGAAAAACAAGAAATGCGCGACCTAGTCGATTATGTGATTGTAAAACAGGTATCGATTGGATGAATTATATCACCTATAAAATACTTATCTATATTTTATTTAATAGTGATTGGAATTTTCCTCCCTATTAAAATTTATGCAAATAGAAGTATTAAAAATAAGTTGAAGATAAAATTATTTTTTTATTTTTTTTTATTTCTTTATGACATTTACAACTGTATTACATAAATACATCAAGTAAATTTGGACATAATTGATATAATGACATGAATACACTTGCTGAGTAACTACCAAATGGTAGCACTCTAATGATATGACTACATTAGGAGATCACGGGGCCATCTTCTTTTCAGACGCCTCGGAGGGTTATCAGGAATTGAAGAGGAAGCAAGGTTAGAAACGAGAGGGTTGGGATGATTCTGAAGTTTATTATGGAAGGATAGGTATCTGGATTGGGCCAGATCTGAAACATAAGGAACATTAAGATCTTTATGGATAATTTTATTAGTGACAAAGTAAGAAGCATTGAGGATTTTACGAAGGATTTTGGATTGTAAGGATTGGATGCGAGAGGAATTCGATGGTTTAGTGGAGCCCCATAGCTCAACTCTGTAAGTCCAAATAGGTCTTATTATAGTCAAGTATATGAGTCTTTTGTAATTAATGGGAAGTTTAGAGCGTTTGTCTAGTAAGTGCTGAAGTAATCGGAAACGTCGAGCGGTTTCTTGTCGTTTCAGTCTAGTATGAGGATTCCAAGTGAGTCGTTTGTCCAGGTGGAGTCCTAGGTATCGCATTTGATCAACAGGGATAAGTGGAGTATTGTTAAAGGAAACTGTAGGACAGGAAGTCGTTGGTTTACGAAAAATAATTTTAAAAAAACAGATACAATAACATTTAAAATGAGCTGTTAAAAGCCCCTCTTCATCTATCGGTTGTTTATTTTATTTTTTATTGAATTGTAAAGAATACAATCAGCCACATTGAAGGACAACAAGTATTAAGGCTAAATGTGTTCATTCATACCATATATACATATAATAAGGAAATAAATAAGAATAATTACAATGATAAGTAACTGGCTTTTAATACCAATGACGCGGCTGGAAGAGAAGCACTGGGATCTCCAGGAGTCCTGCTTTGGTTTTCAAATTTGGGGGACAAAGCTTGATTCAGAATCTCCTGGGCCAATGTAAATATTGTACATAGGAGCGAATGTGTTTTATTTATTTTATTATCATTCGGCTTTAATCTGTTATTTTACTTATTTTGTATATTACTTTATCTTTTTATTTATAAATATATAATTTTTTTTTGTAAACTTGATTATTTATATTTAGTTTCCTTTCTTATGTACATATTGTGTGAATGAATACTATAGCCCTAGTACCAATGCTCTTCAGTGTGGCAGGCTGTTATAATACTCAATAAAAAAAACATATATAAGTGAAATAAGAAATAAACTAATAAATAAAAGTAAAGTAAATCTTCTTAACGTGCAATCGGTTGTAAATCAACGATCCTTAATGTACGATACTATTTAAAACGAGGTGAAATATTTCTGCTATCTGCGGAATGCTGTAATATATCATACAATGAAAGAACTGCTAAGGAAAAAAAAAATTATCTTTGATGAATTTTATAGGTATAATTAATATAGGAAAAAAAACACATAAATCTGAAACATACACAGCTCTTATAATTATTATGTAATTGCCAGAAATCGAATCACCAGTTTAATAAATATTTGAACCGATGAGATTACTTTTGTGTGTGTATATTTCTAAATTGGTTACAGATAGGAACACCTTTGGGGGATAGCAGACTGGATACGTGATATTGGCAAGATGTCGGGATTGTTTCTCCGCTTTGATTTTCGATGGCCCGGACGTGCGGTTTGCCTACGTGAGCTCCTGCCTTTGAAATATCTCAACAACACTCCTCCAATACTGATGTCTTCACCTGCACTAACCCTCCTATCTCAACCAATATCGCTTTTAATACATCTGGATACGGCACGCAGCGGTTCAGATGCGGGAAAAGGCCCCATAATATGAAAGTATTCCTTATGTATTATCCTTATCCTGTATGTGCTATATTATTTTTCGTAGATATCCTCGTGACGTCGGCCGATAGCTATTTTCTCCAGTTCCTCCGATTTACTCCAATCTGTTATAATTTATTTTTTGATGAACCCGATATGTTCTCTGATGCAACTTCACATAAAGAAAGTACTCTCGTCCTGTAACAAAGATAAACCATTTATAATTTAATCCATTTAAGAGATGTTAAAACATATTGGCAGCACGATCGAGTATTAAAAAAAATTAAATCTTCCATCAAATTTGTCTTAGTGGTCTAGTGTTTATTGAATTCAAAAAGCTTAACAGGAATTTACTTAGTATTTGTTTCAAATCTTACTACCTCTTTCAGTAAAATATTTTACCTTAATTTTTCTGTTTGAAGTCGGTTCTAAAATCTCAAGTTTTGTTACCTTTTGGGTCTTAAAATTATAAAGGAAGGTAATACCTCCCATTTTTCTCTCCCCAATCACCTTTTTCTTCAATCCTAATTGTCTGGAAATTTAATAAATTATAAAATAAAATAAATAAATAATAAATGTTTAAAAATAAATAAAATAATAATAAAAACATTTTTTCAACAGAGCTAAAACTTTTTATTTTTTTTAAATAATGATATTCCGTGGTATAGATCCCTTTTTATCAAATAATTAAGATCCGGCTGAAAATTCGTAAACAGCTTCATCTCATAGTAATCTACAAATATTATTTACGAAAATTCTCACAATTGGGGCGTTTTCAATCTGGAGGTCGACAAACTTTCTCTAATTAATTAGGTACTAAAAACTACTAAATATCTATTTTCTTTTCAGTTGAATCGTAAGATAACTTGAGCACAAAGTCGTGAAAAAAGGTGGATTCAAAAATATTGAGCCATTCCGCGTAACCTACACAACAAAATAACGAGGTTTTATAGGCCAAACTGTCCAATATTTTTATAAGCAACATTTTTTATAGATTTTGTAATCTAATTGACTTACGATCCAAGTGGAAAGCAAATGATGATTACGAGTTTTTAGTACCTAATTAAATAGACAAAGTTTGCCATTATCCAGATTGAAAACTCCACAATTCCGAGAATTATCTTAAATAAAATTTTGTAGCCTACGATGAGATGAGACTATTTACGAAGTTTCAGTCGGATGTTAATAATTTGGTTAAAAGGGGTATGTTCCACAGACAATAACGTTAGAGGATAATGAGGTAAAAACATTTTCATGCACAAACATATTAACTATTTTAAAATAAGGATTCTCTTTAAAGGTAGAATAACGATTTCTTTTTCAAATAATATTTAATCTTAAAATCGAGTTTGGAGTTAAGCTTCAGAAATATATGTTACTGCAAAAATTCCCACATAAGTAAACTACTACTATTTCAAAACTTTTAGGACTATCGCTAAACCTCCTGTTGAATCAGTAATATTATTTTGCGTAGACCTAAAAAAATGTTTTAACTTATAAAAATGAATTTAACTCAAAGGGATTGTAATTGAAATTTTTAATTAAAAAAATAACCCCCCCACTAAGTAACAGCTTATCTTGTAACGAAGTACTTTCTGAAAGTAGATCCCATCAAGAGCTAGACTCCGAAGGAAACTTTTACTGATCCCGTTAAATGTTTTTAAAGTTCAATGCAGCGACGATTAAAGAAGGAAAAGTCTGCACACAAAAAATGAATATAATTGCCAAAGAACATTTTTAGTGGGAGGAGGGTGAAACGGTCCCTGGGTCTTGTTCATTTTAAGCACGTCTACAATTTCAATTAGAGCTATCAAATTTAAGTGGGCTAGAATCGTGACTGCAGTCCAGGATGTGACATTTCCACCTCCCCGTGTCTACTCTCCTGTGCCTGTCGTTACAATATTCGTCGCCACTGTCTTTCTCCTATGTAATAGTTCATGGCGTGTCGAGGTAAAACTAGAAAGTTTTGTTCAAAATCTATATTTATCACTCATAACTTCTAGTGTGCATTGATGAAAACTAAGTTATTTGTTATATACCAGACAATAGAAGTTAAACATCAACAAGGAGATACTAGTAATACGAAATATAAATTATAAATGATAGCTCATTATAAAGAGGATGAAATGCTAAACATTTCCCTCTCTTACAGTATGCAGATCAGATTTTTAGTTTCTGAGATATATTTTTTTTTTGTTTATTTTTTTTTTATTCACACCTGTCATAATGGTAATGACAACCAGTGAATGTGAGGTTGATTCGAAAAAAAAAATAATGTCATGAAAGGCATTACGAGGATCAGTGCCCAGCGGCACCTCACTCGGCGTGATATCTACATTAGGCGAGGAGGTCCCTCATCCAGCTCCTCTGCAGTCTCCTACAGACGTTACCTGGCATATTCGTAGTGGCCATGTCATTTACAAGTGTATTAGGATGTCCTTGTAAGTTGTCATGGAATCGTTTGTAATGAGTTCGTATGTGTTCGTTAACAGTCGGCATATGGAGGTCAGTATGTAAGGTTATGTTGCTAACGTACCAAGGTGCTTTTGTGATTGTCCTGAATGTTTTTGCCTGAAAGGTTTGAAGTTTGTATAATTGAGTCTTTTTAGCAGTTCCAAATATTTGTGATGCGAAATCCAAATAGGTTTTAGTAAGTAATTGTATGTGTTCAATTTCTGTCTAAGTTTTAATTTTGAATTTTACGAAAGAAGTGAGTTCAGAATTCTTAATCTTTGAATTAGCGTTTTTCGTTTCTTGATTATATGGGGGCCCCATGGCATTTTTCTGTCAAATGTCAGACCAAGGTAGTGGACGGTGAGATATTTTAATTCATATCTTCCAATTTCATTTCATACAAATTTCATCTGCCTGAAAGAGATTAAAAATTTCTACAATTCGATCAGTGTCGCATGAGTGCCTCAAGGATAAATATTGGCTCCTTTACTTTAAATCGTCTATCACATTGTTGTAATACTCAATAAAGAAATAATAAAAAAAAAATTATCTATACGCATGGCATGTCATTTTTAATACCATCTCCGAAACGTTGACCGCCACCTACGCTGACGATACAACAATTTTAACTAAACATCACGACCCCAGAATATCCTCACTGAATTTACATAATCACTTACTACAATTACACAATTGGTATTCACTTTGGAAAATTAGATTAAATCATGACAAATGACAACATATAACATTTAAGCTTCGACGAGACACATGCCCACCTGTTTATATCCCTCAGACGGACACTTTACGTTATCTCGGTCTAATATTCGGCAGAAGGATGACCGGGGGCTCACATGTTAAAATGAAACAAAATATATTGAACAAACGACTGCAAATATTATACTCACTTTTTTTCCAAACCATGACTGAAAATCATACAAAAACTAAACACATACACTTACCTACTTAAACCCATCTGGACATACGTCCCACAAATTTATGGTTCTGCAAAAAAGACGCACTGACAAAAAGTATAATAAAGTCCGTACTACTTGTAAGAATGTCTTAGTTTGTCGGTGTAAATTATCCGAAAATATTATATTGTCAGTAAGTGTTCGTTAGCTATTGGCATAAGAAAGTCTATGTGTAAAGTAATGATTGTGACGTATTATAGAGCTTTGGTTATAGTTCTGAAAGTTTTTGAATAGCATTTTTATATCGCCATTTTATATATAATTTAATCGTGATCGCAATTTTTCTCCCCATTGAAATTTTTTATCAATATAACCAACATTTGTCAAAAACAACATTATTTGGTAAGAATGTTTTAATAATATAAATTTTAAAAATAAATTAATATTAAAATAGTATTAAAAAGAGATACAATAAACTTTAAATTGAGCTATCAAACGCCTCTCTGGCTCAATCGGTTGTAAATGCTGAAATATGGTAGACATTAAAAAAAATAGACCAGTGATGAATTTTATAGGTATATCTACAATTTTAAAAGTCATATAAATCTATAACCACTGATAGTTTTATATTTATAATCTCCATAAATCGAATCACTAACATCATTATTTATTTAATATATATTTTTAAACAAATACTTATACTGTTAAAATCACTATTGTGTGAGTATTCTTATCAATTAATTATAGATGGGAACCACCATTTACAAAAATCGTGTCCCTGATTTTGGGGTAGTCCTTATATTGAAGTATTCATTCTTATTGAGAGTTTTTGGTTTTTTTTTTTAATGGAACATGCTTATGTTGTATTTTATTTTAGTAACTATAGCATGATTTACAAGAGGATCAGGCAGATACAAGACAAGGCAATATATGTGGCTGACTAAGAGGACCCGATAGACGCCATGATGGGCAAAGAGATTACAAAGTGTAGCTATCGGGGAGGCTGTGGGGTAGCCGATCTGTCATTGTCTGTCCCTGACTGATGGCGCCTGGCTTTTAGAGTTCCCGCCTTTTATTCCTAGTGCGATTGTTTCCAGTAAATCCTCCTCCCGCCTCTGCCAGCTCCTTCCAAGGCACGCTACCGCCCCATCCTTCAAGGGCTACGGCAAGGTGGAGGATGTTCCGCTATACTCTGTCTTCAGAGGGCACTTTAGCCGTGTTTGGGAACTGCGCTTGTAATCCTTGAGCTTGATATGGCTCACTTGGTCATCACATCAAGTCTTGTCTAGAGTACTAGGTATCAAAAACTTCTAAGGCTCCGAAGCCGAAAAGGGTTAATATATATATATATAGTGTTCTTCATTTGTATATATGTGTCTGTCACTGATGAATGTGACAAGAAGCAAATGACATTTCAGGCATGAGGAAGGATATTGTCGAGCAGCACCTCTTTGTGGTCCACATTCACTTCCTTAATTCAGGACAGTATATAACAGTTCTCTTTTCAGTCGCCTCCTGATGAACATGTTGGTTTTGTAAGGTTTCGCATTGTAGAGTTTGAATTTAGTGAAATTTCAATGTTTTTGTTGAACCCCAAAGAAGCTTCATATTATAAAATAGGTTTTTGAAACATACTGACATGAAAATGAAACAGAAATTTTGTCTAATTTTAAATTAAATTTTAAAATCAGCTTAATGTGATAAAGAGTTTTTCTTCTTTTAATTATTAAATAAAGATTACGGATTTAAATTTTCATCTTAGATCTAGATTATGTTCCAGCTTGTAAATCTGTTCTTCAGGGAAAATGAAGCATTATTATATGATGATTAACAACATAATGTAGCAGGTTTCATGCTTCATAATAGTAGGTCGATGGGATGTGTTAGGGTTTATCATATAGCTCATATTTAATTCCTAACCTACCCGTTCACTATTAAAAAAAACAGTGGTTACACACTGAATGCGAGGGAACAATGTAATGATAATAAAAATTAGTATGGAAATTATTTCATATTATAGTAATTGTTCAATTTTCTAATCCTGATCAACGTAAGAAGTGAGACAGGACTTTTCGAATTTTATGAACTTATATCTTCTCTTACTGATTTTAGCCGTCTTCAGAGATATATTTTTTCTTCACAACAATCAATAAACAAATTAATCATAATAACAAATATGTTATTATGATTTATATTAAAATATACAGTAATATCAGTCAGGGGCAAGTTTGAAGAGCTTATCTCTCTCCGAATATTACAACCAAATAGTATAAACAATATGCAATTCAATTCAGTTCAACTCAATCTTTATTTGTTTTAAGGGAAGAACCCTATACAAATGGAGTCTATCACAAAATAACAAACATCATTATCCTTATGGAAATACAAATTCGCTCCATTTTATACTACATAAAATAGCGGTCTTGTTTAGATTAGGCTCGCCAGTTATTTTATCTAGTATTAGTTACTTACTGATAAATTAAAAATGTGTTAAAGAAACATATGATTTATTTAATATGAACTTTTTATACATAACCAAAAACATTAACATAATTTTAACGAGTCACTCCAGGTACCTCTGGCGGCCAAAATTCGACTAAGTCCTTAAAATTCTACTATCGAAAACGTCTTCATTTTAAATTTCTCTGCCTCCATATGAACTCACATAAATACGAGTCTAACATATAGCGATAAGTTCCACAAAGACTCAACACTTTGAGTGCGAGCATCAGTCTCTTGGTCGACAAAATTTTTGGAGTCATTTAAAGTACAATGCCAGTAATCCTTTCCAATCATTCCTTCTATACCATTATAGGACTTCCACAGGTCAGACATTATAATGGAACCCAGCCTAATTGATGTTCTTATGGACTCCTCCAGGGCTTCTCTTCTTCTATCGGGCACTGCGTACAAAAAACTCTTTAGTTTCACAGATACCACCAAACACTCATTGCTGTGGATAGGTACTTCCTACATTATACTTTCGACGTCTATCTCAACTGTCAGTCCTTTCCTCCAATAACAATCGGGTTTTTCAGCAAGCAACCTGCGCACACCTCCCGCAGATAATTTTTCCAATCTGCAATTGTAGCGGAGCTCATATTGAGTTCTTTGGAACAGAATTTAAACTTCGTATACTCCTGTTTAAATAAATAAAAGGGCTTTACTTAACAGTAACCTGCTGTCACATAGTCACGTGCCCGCATACATGCCACATTCATACCGGCATTGTCTTTTGTTCCATCTATATTTTTTTCTATCTTAAATTTTTTTACAATATCTTTCCGTAGGTAGAATTACTCTTTCTTCAAAGAAAATCCTGTCTCGTTCCTCTTCTTTGCATAAATAGTAAACCTCAAAACTATCCATAGTGTTATCACTTTATAACAGCAATTAAACAAAAAATACTAAATTGAATAATATTTAAACATGTGATTTTATTTTTACAATAATGGTATCAAGTTTCATAACAACTGTTACTAAATATCATTAAAAAATCACTGGCGGGTCTAATCTAAACAAGACCTCATAACAGATATTACAACACTCTTAAGCATAAATTAAAAATCATGTTCGGTAAAAATCAGACAGTTAAAATAGTTCCAATCATCAAATTAATATAAAATCTAAAATTGTCAACAATATACATAAATAAATACACATAAAATAATAAATACACATATTTTAAAAATATTAATATTAAACCATGTTTTAAAATTAAATTAAGATATTACCCCTATACCTAAGAGAAAAATACGCATAAACAGATTTTGCGGGCATAAACAAATTGCTTCACTGTCAGTTCTTGAAACTATATTATAAAGAAAAATTCTTGGTAAAGAAATATGAAATTATAGTTTTTAAGATATTTTAGAAAAGGTAGAAGTTTGGTAAATTAAAAAATATATACCCAGGTTATGAAAATATGGTTAAATCCGTTCCTAAAACAATTAAATCCTTTCCAACGCGATCTCTAGAGAAAATGAACAAAACGAATTAAGAGGGCTTGATCAATTATTCACGGGATGTGTGAGTGTAAAGCCACACGGAGGCCTAATATTTCATGGAAATTCTCTCTTTTTGCTTGAAGCGAAAATGATTTGTTTTCTCTGGGCGCATATATTTTTTTAATCACTTAAGTCTCAACTTTTAAATAAATTAAGTTTTTGTCTGTGTAAAAAAAAAAAAGATTGGAAATCGTAAATAAAATACAAATCTGTCATATTATTATGAAATAATTATAATTATTGCGTTCAAAATAATACTGCAAGATTTTTTATTTTTTTTTAGTTGTATTTATTTATTTGTAATATTGTTTATTTATTCATCCATACGTGTTACAAGTAAATTTTTTAATAATTTTCTTTTTGCGGAATGTGCATAAGTACACTGCCTGCAAACGGCTTATTAACGTTTAATAAATTTTTGGTTTCCATAAAGATAAATATCAAACAAGAAATAAAAAAACAGGTCAAGCTCTATGATTTTAGTACAGTTAAAAATAAATTGTTAATACATATAGGAATAAATTAACCTTGTAATGTTTCGACTTCATTAGCCATTTTCAAACATTTTACTATTAAAACAACTGTAAAAATATCATAATACTACACCACTCGATGAACATGTTATATATAATTTTAACTTCTGGTACGTCAGTAACATTACTTTATATAAAGACTTACAGATCCCAGCAGTTAACGACCACATACGGACATGCTACATAAATAAATGGAAATAAAATAAATGGAAAAATAAATGGAATATACAAGAAAACAACGTCTTTTTTTTTTTTTTGGAAAATTAAAGAGATATTTATGTGTACCATACATCTTGTTAAAACTGAAATAAACTCCGAAATAAATAAAAGTCGAATACATCATTCTCGCTTCGCCTATTTGTCTTAAACTTCACTGCCATGAAATATATAATCTAGGAGCCTCGAAGGTAATGCCCCGTTAGACACCTAAAGTTGCTGCCTATATTACTTCCCCTCTTCCCCTCTCCTTCCCCCACGGCGCAGCTCGAGGATGAACGAGCAGCGGTATAATATAAAGTATCATTAGAGCTGAGAGTAGTTGCATTGCCGGGGTGGAAGATAAGTATCGGCCATTGAAGATTTAGTGGGCCACAGGTGATCTAATACCTGGCGGGAGTAGGCAATCTGTGGAGGCGGGGTTTTGCCATAGATCGCGCCCTCTTCATCTTTTACACTTGCCGAGAAGTTCCCCTTTGTTACATTAGACCCTTTGTTAGTTTCTCAACTTGACAAAATGTAATATACTCCTCTGGCGGAACACCTCGACGCGGGGCTCAACACTTCTCAACTTACAACTACTTCTTGTCTAACACTCCTGTAACAATTCCTCCCACTTTATTATTCATTTTGGAACCGATAGTCGCTCATTGACAATTTTTTTTTTTATATTTATTTATTGAGTATTACAATAATCTGTCACATGGACACTAGTAGACAAAATTAAAAAAAAAAAATTGTCTGAATCGGCGAAACGTTGATGGGTTATTTTTTATTTGAATTTTAGAGACATACGGTTTTGTGGTTGGAATATTATAACCTAATATGTCTGCCTCATGGTGAGTTTTTACTAGTTTGCATTAGTAAATATTAAACACTTTGTTTACGTTTTGATTTTCTGCTGAATGAACAGTCATGACAGACGCATATTTGGAGAAGAAAAAATAACTTCTACTACAAAAAAAAAAAAAAAAAATTAAACAAGTTTGATTTCTTTAAGACAAAATTAAAAAAACAATTTGACTTGTATATATATATATATATATATATTTTTTAAAAGAAGATATTTTTTCGTCTACCAACATTTGTCATCGGCTGTCATGACTGTTCATTCAGCAGAAAATCAAAATAGAAAAAAAAAAAGTTTAATATTTACTAGTACTTAACAGACGATATGGCCAGCTATATAGACTACTGAATAGAAAATCTAAACTTTCTGGTGAAAACAAATTACTGATCTACAAGACAATACTGAAACCCATCTGGACTTACGGACTAGAACTATGTGGAACAGCCAAATTTTCTAACATCAAACGCATTCAATCCTTTCAGTCTAAAGTCCTCCGTACAATAGTCAATGCTCCCTTCTATGAAACCAATAAAACCCTACACCATGACCTTAATATCCCATTTATTCTTGATCTTATCCCAGCCAGATTTTTCAAATTTCACCAGAACCTTTCTCATCACCCAAATCCCGTTGTACAATCCCTATCAAGCACCACCCATCCCTACAATCCCCTTCGTAGGTTAAAGCGGCAGTGGCCACGAGACCTTTTGTAAATATGGATATTTTGGAGTTCTAGCAATGGCCAGATTCTCCACTCAAGTCATGAGTGTCTGTGGCTGTAGCGCTCTTACTCATCCTCCGCTGGTTTAAAATACCAGTGAAGTGGCTGAGGGAGAAGCGTAGAGATCTCCTAAGCCTCCCTTTTCCCTCCACGTGTGGAGGGGACAGGATTGGTTCGGAGATCACCTGGCAAATTGTAAATAATGTATATAGGTATGTTTTATATAAGGTGTTTGTTTTACTTTTATTTCTATTTTTATTTACTTATGTGTATATATTTTTTTTTTCTTTACTCTTTTGTTCTTTTTTCTTATTCTTTTGTTATTACTTTATTTATTTATATTTTTGTATATACGGTATGAATGCAATCTCTGAACTCTATTATAAGTGTCCTTAAAACTGTGACAAATTGTAATATTTCTGAATAAAGTGTTTTAATAGAAAAAAAATATTTACTAGTGAAAACTAGTACAACCTCATCATGAGACTCGTGTCTCCAACATGTTAGATTATAATTGCGAATATTCCAACAACAAAAACCTTATCTCTCTAAAATTAAATAACCCATCAATGTTTTGCCGATTCAGGCATTATCACGACAAGGAAAAAAAACCAGAGATCATATTATTTCATGACATCCAATTGCATACTGGAAGATTGATGCAGTGATGCCGGTCGTCAGTGATAAATCCTCGTGTCTTAAACTTCCTATATCCACGTGCCTTTGCTCCTTGATAATTACGATCGTACGATCATATGCTCATTGCTATTATTATTTTTTTTTATTAGATCAGATTTCTGCGTTATTTCAATGCCACGCAGATGATACAGCGATTCTAACAAGACATAAAAATCCAACACACGCCTCACAGACTTTACATCATCTAACAAACCTAAAAGATTGGTACAAACTTTGGAAAATTAGACTCAACCAAGGCAAATCACATTCACTCTTCGAGATGAAACGTGCCCTCCTATTTATCTTGACAATGCCGAAATTTCCTCTTACAGGTAAAATACAATATCTTGGACTGACATTCGACAGAAGAATGACATGGGGCCCACATATCAACAAAAAAAGAAAAACTTTAAACCTTAGACTACGGCTGTTATACTCACTTCTCTCCAGACTCTCAAAATTAAACCTAAAACAAAAACTGAACACTTACAATTATCTACTTAAGCCCATACGGACCTACGCTTCACAAATTGACGGGACAGCCAAAACGACTCAAATACGAAAACTACAAACTTTTCAGTCAAAAACTTTCAGGACCATAACTAAAGCTCCATGGTACGTCACATTACTTTACATAAACACCTTTAAATGCCAACAGTTAACGCCCACATACGGACACACTACAAACGATTTTACGATAACTTACACGGACATACTAACACGCTTATACAAGGTATGGCTGGCTATATTTAACATGCCCGAAAACACACTTAGGAGGCTCAAAAAGAGCTGGATGAGGGATTTCCTTGCTTAAAAGATCCTAAATTCTAGACCGAAAGGGATGCCGCTGGGAACTCTTCTCCATCGTGCCGATCAAGCCACTACCTATATTCTTACTCCCCAATTGCAGACCCGCTAATTGTATTTGATAGGTGTGGGTGAAGAAATATAGATAAAAAAAAAAATCAATTCATATATTTTAAGTTTCTCAGCCTCAAATGAAGGATTTTACCAGAAAAAATAAATATATCAAAATAATTTATTTTGAAAACGTGGAGTTACGCCTATACTTAACCATATCTCTCGTTCGGTGCTTGAAATTGACTATAATCAATTCACTATAATTTACTGTTGAACCATATAAAGCCTATAGTGAAAGGTTTAAACGTAGATATTTACGTTTCTTTAGTTATCTGTAAACAATATAAAATTAACAACCAGATCTTCCTAAATAGTGTATTACATAGTGAACCACAAATTATTACAATATATAAAAAAGTAAACTTATTACTAATTAATAATTACTAAAATTGAAAGTGTATGCATAAAAGGATGTATTTCAACTAAAAATAGATACATTTTAAAATATTAATAAAAAGCATCTAACATTGAAAAAAAATAAATATCCTTATCAAGTATAAATTTCCTTTTAAATATACCGAAGTAGCTGTGTTACACACAATGTATAGTTTTGTTTTATAGTTTGTTATATAATTAATAAGAAAATATAAATTATTGGAGTAACCAATAAATAGTATTGATGTGACTGTATCCTAATGGGTGGTCATAATCATAATTTAATTTATGTCGTCTAAATAAAAACAACTGTTCAGCCTGTAACAAAAATAAGTTATTAATTTTTAATCTTACTTATCTATCAATAAATCAACCGGCAAACTTAAGCAGATAGATTTAAATGTCCATGATAAATTTAATTGTAAGAAATAAAGTTACAATTACAGAAGTTATAACATTTTACCCCTTCATTAATGCGAGTAACAGACCCGTTGTTTAGTTCGGTAATGCGCTATGGTATTGTAAGGTATTGAAGGCGCTTGGCAGAAGTTACTGTTAGTAAAATCTCTCCATACCAGTATCAGTTTGTCTTATTCTAGATCTTATTCTAGTTTCTGTAACTGTTCCTATTCTAGTTACTGTTCTAGTTCCAGTTACATTATTAGGCATGTTTAAAACCAGTTCTTATCCTCACTCCCCTTTCTCTCTATTAATAAAATTTAGTATAACTGTTGAAAACAGGTGCATGCAAACATTTTCGAAAAATGAATAAAATATGATAAGACGCGAAATATACTGCCGCATTTAAATTTGTCAAAGTTTTTTAGATTTTATATGAATCTCTAATGTTTATGTTGGTCTCTACGAAAAGTTTGACTTCTTCCGTCATAGAATACTTAAATATATGAAAACACGTGCAATATTTTACTAAATATAAATATTCTTTTTTTGTTGGCATTACAGATCTTACAAATTCGTTGCCGCCTTAACAAGCCTGCTTCGTCTCTGCCTGTCTTGTTATCTTTATGCAGCTGCAGATTCTATCTATCCATCTCCTTTCAGGCCTTCAAGGCATTCATTGTTGTGTAGAGGCTTCCTGATGGATTGCTAGCAGCTATATGCCCCACCCATTTTAACCTCCGTGCCTTCATATCAAGGGTTATTGATTTACTAGTTCTGTAATAAGTTCTTTATTGGCCTTTCTTCTTCACGTGTTAGCACTCTGATCGCAGATCGCTCCTATATATATTTCATAGCTAATAATTCTATGACTTATTACAACCATTCAAATAATGCAAATGGTCCTTCTCTAGAAATATCGGTTATCAATTGCAGTATCCGATAGATATTACTCAGCTAGAATCCAAGCTCAGCAGTGGATAATGAAGGGAGAGAAGAAGAGTTAATTACCGATACTTGGCAGATATAGGTGGCCCACGAGCGAGCAAAAAGTCCCCCCTCCCTTCCGGGACAATCTAATTTATGCTGAGGGTGAATTATTGGACTGCCATTGTCCGCCGACCCGCTTGATATCCATGGACCGCCGGCTATCTACTCTCTCAGTTCCGAGTTGCTGTGCGATGTTTATCTTCTTCAAAATGGATGCAAAATTTATTCTGGTGGGGAGTATTTTTGAATTAATTTAGTTGGGAAATCATGATAGCTGTGTTCTTAAATTCTGTTATTTCTAAATGAAAACAGGTAACTGCTTTAATTTTCCGCCATGCAGATTATATCTCTAACATTTTTTCGTGTCTTTATTTTTAGATATATTATTGAGATTTTATAATAATAATAAAATTAAAATGTAATAATATTCTTCTCTGCAAATCTTGCTGGGCACCTGTCATGAATTTGGCAATAAACATATATGCTGTAGTGAACTAGGAAACAAGCCTGCATTATATGTGACATTTACAAAAATGACATTATATGTATAAAGAAGAATAGTAACCAGCAGCAGCTCTTATTAATCTTTATTTTATTCCTCATTTCGGAAAAGGAGACTTTCAGTTTCTTTTAACTTGTCTCCTGATGATCACCCAGTTGTGGACATGTTGTTAATAAATGTATTGTTGTGTCGGTGTGGTTTAGTCTGATATCAGAAGAAAATCGTGCGTATGTGTTGGTAGATGGTCTACTATCTTGATTCGGTATGTTAGTTTTGTTGTGTACGTATCAGGATGTTCTTGTAATCTGGTGCGCAAACAACAAAACGTTCCGATTTACGATAATTATTACGATACTGGAATCAAGTTACACACTTTCTGTATATATGTTATAAATTTTCCAACTATAAATATCACTACAATGACATTACTTAAAAGTGGTAAAATTGAGTTTAGTCATTTTTTCAACTGAAAGGCACATATAGCTCAGAGACGGTTTACGAAAAAAAATGGAGTAGCGATGTTTTTATTACCTACCGTCGATATAATAAATAAGGTATTTGTTATTTTAATGGTCTTTATGGTCTGTGAACTGTAAACCTTAGGTTTAGCACCGTTTAAAATTCATTTCAAAAAAATTTTAATAGCCCATCATTGTCAGAAACTAATTTGTATTCGAAGTAGAGGGGTAAGTGAAAATTGTGTGTTATGAGCCACAGATTTGTAATTTTGATATGGAAAAAGGTGACTATAGTGTTTTCAGTCGCTTGTTAAATGTATTTGTTTTTATTTTGACCTGTGGGCTATCGTAACGAAGATTTCTTGTGAGTAATTTCATAGCTTAAGTTTTCCTGTGATCTGGAATCTTATAAAATTAATTTGATACAATAAATAAGGAAAGGGCATTCAACGAATGATATAATACTTTATAATATCTGCAATAAAAATAAGATCCATGCTTAACATTGGTTCTTTATAAGACGAGAATATATTTACTCAAAATAGATTCTTAGGATGTTATTCCTAATTTTCAATTTCAGCTATCATCGTAAAGTAAATCTGCATTAGATAATACTTTAAATATGAAGAAATTTAACTTTTTTTTCTTGTACTCCACAGAATAATGTTGGAATATCATACAAGGTGTCGATAAATCACACAAATTTTATTTTTTGTTTATTTCTTTTATCGACCCTTGTTGCTCTCTTCAGGTCATTGGCAACACAGTTCAATAAATAAATATAACATATGTTCAGAATTAATCATTAAATTTAAAATTTCAATTGATAAATGGATAGCTACTACTGAAAAGCATTAATATCAAAAGAATAAGTAGCGTGTTTTTTAAAAATAATTTTTCATTATCATTAGCACTATGACAAAAATAATTCATCATACATTTGTTGTATTGTACAACTGTGTCATTGCCGAAATCCTGAAAAAAAAAAATGTATTAATGTTGTTTTAAACACTTGGCTGGTTCAAAAACATTTTCATGTTTTGAAGATAGTTGCTAGCCGCAATTTAAATATCATTTTGTCCTATATAGAAATTTTATTTTCGTGCTTTTTATTTTTAAAAAAATACATTTTTTATTATTTCTTCTTCTTCTTGTTCGTTTCCTCTTCTTCCTCTAAAGGTATAAGGAGTATGTGTATGTCGTACTATTGTATTTTCAGTTTTGAAATTTTCGTTATTATTATATATATACAGATTTTCTGAGTTAAATAATAATTCCACGCGCTTTTTTATCAATTTAAAAAAAAAAAAGCAGCCGTTGATTCAACAGAATTATTTTGATTTTATTGTTTATTTCATGTATTTTATTCATCCCACTTATAATATGTACAGTACGTTACCTATTAAACCCCTAAGCTAAGAGATAATTAGAAGGGATTAATTAATTAGCCATAGAGCCAATTAGCATGATTGCCAATTATTAGTCATTATCTCATCATTAAGCTTAATCTACAATAAGTGGAATACTAATGTACTCTTTACGAATTTTAAAGGCCCTTTACATGGTCAATATTACTGAGACAATATAAATAAAGGAAATATATTGAAGGGTCTCTCAATAATATTGAGTCATTATATTGACAGCAAAGATCTTATTTTTGCCATGTAGGTACATCCTTTCTTTTTCTTGAACATGAATATAAGTGAATTTCGCAATACTTTAATCTCATTGCCTATTGCATTTAAAAATAAGTTTATATTATAAAAAAAAAAAAAATCTTCCTTTCTTTATCGTTAGATTTAACTTTATTGGAATATGAGTTGATCAATAAATAATAATTTTCACAAACTTACCTATTAATTATTTATCAGTAGCTTAGTTCTAATTACGTTGTTGTGAGCACGTGTAGGAATGGAATAATTAATATTGTTCAATATAGAAAGAACTGCAATAAATAAAAAAATTAATGCAATGTATCCCTTTTATGGTTAATATATTAAAAAAATTCGATATTGACTCAATATCACCGTGTATTACTCAATATTATTACTCTGTATTACTCAAGTACTCAATAATATTACCGTGTATTACTCAATAATATTATGTAATAGAATAGATTTAATCAATAATATTACCGTCTAAAAGGGATCTTTTAGAGATTTAATTCTAACTTAGTGCCCTTATATTCGTTTTTATAAAACAAGATTCAGATATTTCTGATTGATCAACATTTGATTAATGATTGTCCGCAACCTTCGAAATATCTATGTAACTCTAAATGCTACTGTGCAATCGAAAATTCATCAACTTCGATTTAGCATGAATATAAATTTCTTATAAAAGTTGCAAATAAACTTTAATTTTTTGTTTTTAACCCTTAAATTTCATTTAATATAAATGGATGCAAGATTAAAATTATTTACTATTAACAGATAACAATTATTATTTCAAAACTTAGGCAGCTCCATTGGGTAGTCTTTGGATGCAACCTTATTAAATACTCCACTAATGATTACATATTACTATATTAAACTATATAGATTAATTGAATCTTTGTTAAACTTCGTAATTATTAATCGAGTATTTACCCTACTTCGTAATCATCGATAGTCGACATCAACACGAGTTAGAACTAAGGATCAATATTGCCAATTTACTTAATAAAGGGGAGCTATTGGAACTAATAGTTTCCATATCGATGGGTGATTAACTCTGAAATGGATGTCTCTCTCTCTCTCGACAGATAACCTCGCAACCCCACTAATTAATTTCCAGCTTTTACTAATGATTATTGAATATTAAATTGTAATACGATCGAAAAACTTGGAAAATCCTTGTAATTAAGGTAAAAAAAAGTAAAATGAAAAATTAGCGAAAGGTTTGATGAGAAAACATCAGAACCCTTGTCGATGTAACTAAAAATCAAAAATTACCACTACAGCCCACGACAGTACTTATTAAGTACTGTTTCTTGGTGAACGATTGTGCAAGGAGTTTTAACCTCAATTAATAATTTAATTACGAGTTAGTTATGCTAAAGAATTAGTGTTGCCTAAATGCGAGGCCAAGACTCGTCTTGGTCTTGCGCAGCAGTTGCGGTTACCTGTAATCTTATTACTATAGAGATATTACAGTAATTTTTTAGTATTTTAAGTTTATTGCTATAATAAACCTAACTAAGCCCGAATGAAAAATTAGAAGTTAAATGGAAAAGTATATTGGTTATACCGATTATTTACATATACTAACTAAAATTGTCAAGAATTAGTAACTATTTTGCCTTAATTTTTATTCACAAAAACGATTTATTTTTTTAGCAGTCTTGTTCTTGGTATTGCCACTTGCGGTGTTGGTCTTGGTCTTGCATAATGCAGAACGATTTCGTGTCTCCGTTCTCAGCATCATGGCTGTTGAAAAAGTACATGTAATCATCTGTCACAGCGTATCATCTACTCCGCTACCTTCAATGAACTCCGAAACCTTAATCCTCTATAACAGACTTAAAACAATACTCTCATCTACGTTTTGGTCGACTTTTGTGAATAGGATTCGGTTTTAGTCATTTGCATATAGGCTTAAAACCGTCAAATATGGGACAGTAATTTTCTTATGAAGGATCAATCGTGGGTCTAGGTAGTTTTTCAGCTTTAATTCAGCATAAAATTTTATTTTAACCAGTTTCAAAAATACAAAACTGAACATAATTCGAATAAAGGCAAACGTTCTAAGTAATTAATAAATAACTGCTTGCAGAAACTGGTCAATCAATGTCTCATAGTATGAAGGTAGGTTAAGTTGAGGCATGGTGCTCGGACTAATCCTTCAGGAAACCTCTACACAACAATGAATGGCTTAGGACCAAATACCAGGTTAATAGATCGAATCTAAAAAGATCATGTAGAGCTCCATGCAAGATCCAATATTAGGCAAAAGACCACGTGGATGACCAAAAAGCCAATGGATATATCGAATCAATAATGATGCAATAGAGCTGCAAAAAAAAAAAAATAAATAACTGGAAAGAAATAGCCCAGCATAGGAAAATATGGAGTAGGCTTGTCAAGCCGTAAAAGATCTGTAAAGTCAAAATAAACAAATAACATTGTTCTTTATGTTTACATTTTGAAAATTGCATGAATATATTGCTTGGGACCCAGAGTTGTTTTATTCTTTCAGCTGGTAAAGAATAAAATACCACTAAACGCTTATAAATTTACAAGGATAACTGAGTTAAGAACTAAAGTTCTCAATAAAATAAAGACAACATTTACACACAAGTTGTCAACCTACAAAGACAACACAAGCTGGTAACCTCTTACTTACTTAAACCTGAGCAGAAACTCAACATTGTCAATCAATATCTGTCCCCGGGTCTTACTTACTCTCTTCAAACTGCGCCCCTAACAAAGCTACGTCCTGCTATACTGGAGGGCATCGACACTATGATTCGCAGGAGCGTAAAGGCCATTATTGGACTCCCTGCGAATACTTCCACAGCGATGTTATATGCCCCCAGGAGATACCGAGGATTGGGATTAATCCGCTGCCAATGGGAGGCTCCTCTTCAACATTGGTCCATTGCTCAGCGACTGTCCAATGTACCAGATGCCCTTTTTCAGTCTACCTTCGATTATTCGGCTGAAATTGCTGAATGTGCCGAGAGATTGGGGGTTGGTCAGGGTCATCGAAATGTGAAAGCTCTACGGCAGTCGCTACGAGAAAATGCATTTGAGGAATGGGCCAACTGCAGGTGGCAGGGTATTGGTGTTCGCCATTTTAAAGAGACCCCGAAAGCGAATAGATACATCTACGAAAAGCAAGTACTTTCTGGGTCTGAATGGTCGAATGCCCTAAAACTAAACATTAATTATGCACCCCTGCGTGGAGTCCCAGGAGTCAGCGGACAGGTCAGAGAAGTTGGGTCCCTCTGCCGTAAATGCGGCAGAGAGTCTGAAACACCAGCACATGTGCTGGGAAAATGCCCCAACAACTCCCTCCTCATAACACGTCGTCACCACCGGGTCAAGTTCGAGTTGATGAGGCTCCTTAGGGAAAAAAAATTCACCTGCTTTGACGAGGTATATTGCATCGATAGTGAAGGCTCTACGAGATACGCTGATATCGTCGCATTTCCCAAGACAGGAAGGACAGCGCTGATCTTGGATCCAACTGTCCGCTTTGAGAGCAATGACCTCGATCAGGCGGGTGAAGTGGAAAGGGAAAAGAAGAACACGTACGATAAATGTATCCCTTTCCTAAAAGAGAAATTCCGTGAGACCTTCGGAGAGAGAGAGTTCACCGTGAGAGGCCTCTGGTTTGGGTCTCGCGGAACTATCCCAAAAAGAACAAGGAGCTTCCTCGAGGAACTAGGTGTCGACATTAAGGACGTAGCGAGGTTGGCTGAAAATATAGTCCTCGACTCCCTGGGAATCATTCACCACCACGTGCATGGCTAGCCCGAGAGTTTTAATTTATGTATTTGTTTATTTATTTATTTAGTGAATAATTGAAAACAATAGCGATAAAGAGAGAGAAGTGAGAGAAAGGGAAACTTAATGTTAAATAAAAAAAAAAAAAAAAAAAGCATGAACAATGAGAAGAAGGAAAAAGGAAAAAAAAAAAAAAAAATTATAAAAATAAATAAAATAATAAAAATGTATATATATATTTCTATTTTACTAATATTAACTAATACTTCTGTATATTTATATATAAGTTCATATATTGTCTTAAGGATAGAAGAGTATGCTGTGTATATAGCAACCCAATATAATTGGGCAGCAATCCTTTATATTTTATGAAAATAAAGTGTTTCTCTCTCAGCTGGTAAAGAATAAAATACCACTAAACGCTTATAACTTTACAAGGATAACTGAGTTAAGAACCAAGGTTCTCAATAAAATAAAGACAACATTTATAAAATAACAGATTTTTGCTAAAACGTCCATACTATTTCAAACGTGGCCTTTGACCCTTAAACCATTTTCTATCGGCAATAGATTAACTTAGTATAATGCCCTATAGAAAACAGTAGATGATTGCCCCTAAAACAGTTGCCAACTTTAATGACAGCCTTTGATAGTAATGCTGCCCCAGCACCGCCCCCATTTGGGGCCCGAGACCCGACCACAATACGTGACTATTAGCCTAACAGCGGGGCCCTATAGTTGCGAAGAGTTGCCGATCTTGCTAATGGTAGTCGAGTGCTCTCCTGATGGCTTCCATCATGATGGACATATCGGAATTCCTCCTTGGAGCACTGTCTGGGATCAGGGATAACCAGCCTAAGCATCGCAAGTACATACATAATACGTTACAATAGTTACCTTTTAACAATTTTTCTTTGAACGTTTATTTCAATCTTCCAACTCTTGCATGTTGTGAATCATTAAATGAGCTGACAATACAGAAAAATAATGTTATGTCAAGCATTGGGAAGAACGGAAATTTTATGTTATTTTATTACTTCAATTGTGTGAGGAAGAAGATATCTCATCCAGCGCTTTTTTAGCCTCCTCCTCATGGGCATTTTAGCTACAACCATACTCTTATTAAACTGTTGGTATTTCTGTCTAAATTTGTATGAATTTGTTATTATGGATTGGCAGGCGGACGTAAGTTTGTTGGGTAGCAACGTTTGTTGCCCAGCAACCCGGAATAAAGATAATTTGACAAAATTTATTACTGAGTTCACGTCCCGGCGAGCAGGGGGGCTTTTAACTCTGACATTAAACCCTCGATCCGGAAAACCTCGTATACCTTAAAAGAAGAAGACCGAAAAAAAAATTGCATAGATTTTTTAGTCATGCTGCTTGTTTTAAGATTCATAATACTTTTGAATCTTTTTTGTCTTGGTTTGAAGCTTTTGTGTCTTTTTGGTTATGTCGCGTATCCACCAATATGTCCATGGGTTTGAGTAACTATATATGCATTCAGCTTATGTCTGCTACAAGGAGAAACAGATATGAGTGCGTAAAGGAAGGAATGATGAATAGGGATATCTGTGAAGGAGATCGGCAGGACAAGAGGCCATTATAAAAACTTACATGACGACATGTGACTAATGCTGTTAAAAATCGATAAATAAAAGGTTTCCGTCTCATTTCTTGTTTTAAATATTTCTCATTTTAAAGATAAATGAGTAAATTAGGTTGTGTCATTCATTGAGAGTCTTCTGTTTCATTATGACATGCCTTATTTCTGCAGAAGTCCAATATAAAGTACCGTGTCCGTTTCAGGAATTTGGTTTTTGTCAATAAAAACTGGAGGCAGGTATTTTTTCGAAGTATGTTATATGTTTTGATTTATTCAAATTTTTGATAGTTTGAACTATCGTTGCCCAAATGTAAGACCAAGACGAGTTTTAAATATAGTAACAGTTTAGTTACAAATAATAACTAAAATTGTCAAGTATTAGTAACTACTTTTCCTTACTGTTTAATTTTAAAAAAGGTTTCTTTTTGACCAGCCTTGGTCTTGCAACAGTCAGGCGGTCTTGGTCTTTACCGATTTTGGGCAATACTAGTTTAAACTAGTATCGTATATCAATTTAATGATAAAATGTTAGTGAGGTCTACGTAAGGTCTTGATTTTTGTGAAAATCGTAGTATAAAATAAAATGAGCATTAGTGGCTGTAAATGTCATTTTTAACAGGTATATCGTAAGTTTATATAATGTGAAGTAGAGGAGCCTCTATTGAACCTCGGGGAACTCCTGCAAAGAATAAGATAGTAAGTGTATAGAAGTATCGTCTTAATTTGGAAGTGAATAGTCTGGTGCCATACTTGGCTAAACGAAATCCAAAAGCACGCCAGTTGCTTATAGTTTTTGTTCTAAAGTCCAGAAATGTAGTAAGTAACTCTGCATAATTGATGTGTCCACGAATGGAATGTGTGAAAGCCGAACTAGTGGGCAGGTATTATATGTCGGCCAATCCTTTTTATACTAATTTTTCAATATTTTATTTTTAGTTTGGCATTTTTCTATCCTAATGATGCATTTGTGAAAGATCGACAGATTCACAACTTACCTATATATCAGAAACTCTAGGATTTATGTTTTTAATTTTCTCTTTATATCTTATAATCATACATTAATTTATTCATCCTTATACACATTTTATCTTTGTTTTTTTACTGAATTCTATTATAAAATATGCTTTGAGGTAATAGAAATATAAATTACCATAATTATGACTTTAAGATTTAAAACAAATTTTGATCATATGAACACAGGATTAATATAAATAGCATGGGCCAAAATCTCATTATAGGATTGGTGAACCCCAATTCAAGTATTTCCGTCTTCCAAAAGTCATAGAATGACAGAACTCTGAGGGAGACACAGCCGAGAAATAAAAGGAAAGTGAAAAGATAAGAAGTTTCCCAATGTGTAGGGGTGGAGAAGCGGGAAACTCTTGACATTTCTAGTAATTGGGCGGGAGGGATTTTGGCGGGTGTAGGATTAGCGGGAAAAAGGGCTCACCCAATAGACCGCCACCCCCTCCGCCCCTCCTCCCCCTCCCACGAAAAAAATGACTCCTTTAATGGCTGTCCTCTTCAATTCCTGTCTTTATTTCTCTCTTCCAAGATGGCTCTTATCCCTCCTCTCCTTGTCGGACGAAATTTCAGACAATGTTCTCATCCTGTGTACAACTGATTACTTTGGGAAAAAAACGGATAATTTTTAATAAATTGTCTAATTTTCACCCTTTGACATTAAAAAAATAAAGAATCACGAAATTATATCTATTCTTAAGATATAACGAGATTTCGGTTCATCGATCAATTATTAATTACAAAACATGAGAATTGACAAAAATAATTATGACAATATAGACTTTAAAGTGGAAGTTTTCGGGAAAAAAGTTTCATAACCTGAAACACGGCAGAAAAGCAAATAAGGAACAATGAAGAAAATACGTATTTGGTCACAACAGTCAATTACACGAACTAAGTGGTCAGGAAAATTTACTCATCAAACATTCTGTTTTTTTCTTCTCTGCAGACATTTCTTTTGTCAATATAAAAATGTCCATCTCTGTAAGAAATGACTGAATGAATCTTGAACTTCCTACTCAGGCTAGAATACGTTGATTCTATCTTTGAAAGAAATCCCACTCCCATATTATACCAGAAATGACAAAATAGGGGTTAAAAAAAAAGCTATCTTCCAATTTTCCATATGAATATTCTTGAGTATAATCATTATCTATTTTATATGTTTATAGTATAATATTAACTAGACAGAAAAATTACACCACCTAATGAAATTTCAGTATATTACTAATTTACTAATAATAAATACAATTAATTAAATATCAATAAATTTATTATTAAATCCCGGTTTGTGTAAGAAATAGGAACTCCACACCTCGGTGTAGCGGTTTCACCGCAAACGATGTCTGAGACGTCGATATCTGCCAGTTCTACAGAAAATGTGGACGCTTTAAACTCAAACCAAACTACTGAAAATAATTGGGAACTCGTTACAGGAAGAAAACGCTCAATGGACAATAACAGAGACCCAAGAAAAGCTAAAAAGGTAAGTGAAGTTACAACAGTAACCACTAATAGTTTTGAAGTTTTAACTAACATTAGTGACGAGTCTGAAGCTACCACTAAGCAACCAGTTTCTGTAAAACCGCCCCCTATCCACTTGAATGATGTACAGAACTACACCGAACTGGTCACATTTCTCCAAAATGTAGGAGGTTTGAACAGCTTTAACCTAAAATCCACATCAAGAGGAGTAACCGTATATCCTGAAAACTCTGACACATATAGACGTATGGTAGCTATCTTAAGACAGGTAGGTGCCGATTTCCATACCTATCAGTTAATAGAAGATAGAAATCCAAGAATCGTATTAAAAAACTTACACCATGCTACTCCAATTGAAACCATAAAATACGAATTAAAATGCCTAGGCTACGATGCCACAAGTATTGTGAACGTTATTTCCAGATACAAAAATCCACTTCCCATGTTCTTTATCGATATCTCTAAAGCCACATTTAATGAAAAAATTTTTGATATCAAATTTTTATATTATACTAGAGTGAAAATCGAAGAGCCAAGAAAGAAAAGAATGATTCCACAGTGCACCCGTTGTCAGCAGTATGGCCACACAAAGGCTTACTGCAATCACTCCCCGAAGTGCGTGAGATGTGGCCAAGGACATGATAGCACCGTCTGCACAAAGACAAGAGAGACCGCAGCAACATGCGCGAATTGTAGCGGATCCCATCCAGCAAATTATAGAGGTTGTGCAACTCTAAAACAACTGAGGGAAGTACGCAATCTCCGTAAAAATATACAAAGTCCCCAAAAAGCACAAACTAGCGCACCCCCAGGTATGGACGAGTTTCCTTCTCTTCCGCAAAGTCAGCATACCGCAAATTCAGGTTCTTCAAAACCCGATTCCCAATATCCAGGACCAAAACTGCGAACTTCTCCTTCAGAAGTCCCAGAAAATCACCTTCACCAGCCAAAGCATCCAGAAATGAAAAAGGGCATTACTCAACCGCCACTACCGACTTACAATCACCCGGCTTCAGCTCAGCTCTTCAACTTGGTAAGTGGATTGAATAACCTCATCCAGCCTCTTTTCAGCCTTCTCCAAGAACTGTCTCACGTTGCACAAGCCTTATCTTCCAGTTATGGCTACTAATCGGCTGACAGTGGGCTCCATGTCCGTTCTTCTCTGGAACGCAAATGGTATAAACCAACACAGGACTGAACTTGACATGTACATACATGAAAAACGGACTGACATTGCTCTCATCACTGAAACACACTTGACTCCACATTCTAAATTTTACATTCCAGGCTACAAAATATATAGAACTGACCACCCTGATAAGACGGCACATGGCGGTACGGCAATACTGATTAAGCAATCACTAAAACACAACCCTTTACAATTACCCATTACACCTGACATACAATCCACAGCAATTACTCTATATACCCAGCACCATACCATTACCTTCGCTGCAGTGTACTGCCCTCCGAGATACGTGCTAACATCTGCAATGTTTTACAATTTTTTCCAACATCTCGGTCGGTGTTTTATTGCAGGTGGTGATTATAATGCCAAACATCAGTCCTGGGGAGCACGACTCTGTACTCCTAGAGGAAGAAATCTAAAGTCTGCCATCGATCAGCTTTCATTAAACACGATCTCACCTAATACACCTACTTACTGGCCAACTTCAAGACAGAAAACACCAGATTTACTTGACTTTTTCATTACTAAAGGACTCAGGACAGTGCCGTATACTGTAACTGCAAGCTCTGATCTTTGTTCTGATCATTCTCTTCTCAGTTTGGTACTATGCGATGAGCCTCGTACTGCATCAAAAAAACCAACACTTACAGATAGGATAATCGATTGGAAAGCTTACAGCGACTACTTAAATTCGACGCTATCAATCCCAATGTCCCTTAAGACCGAAGAGGAACTCGAAAAAGCTGTTGATAAGTTCACAATCAGCTTACAACAGGCTGTATGGTCATCATCTGTACCAAGACCTAGCAGAAATACGTCTCTTCCAATCTATCCGCAGTACATTAGAGACTTGATCAGAGCAAAGAGAAGAGCGCGCAAAGTGTGGCAGACTGGTCGACTTCCATCTGACAAACGGACTTTCAATAGACTTAACAATGAACTTAAACGACAGATTCAGAATTTTAAAAGAACGATCTACGACAATTACCTCAAAAATCTTTCGACTGACGATGGAAGCTTATGGAGACAGACTAAGAAACTTGTAAAGCATTGTGAGGTGTCATCACCACTCCGAAACGTAGATGGTTCCTGGGCTGTGTCAGACCTTGAAAAATCTGAGCTGTTTGCCAACCATCTTTCTTCTGTTTTCATACCACATACTGACTTCTCTAATACTGATCACGAAAGACATGTACAAAACACTTTAGACATTCCTTTACAACTGTCATTACCTCCACTTTGCTTCACTCCCACTCAAGTTGCAGAACAAATCAGACAGTTACCTAAAAAGAAAGCTCCCGGTCATGACTTGATAAATGCTCAAGTGCTCCAGAAAATGCCAAGGAAAGCTCTAGTATACCTAACATCAATTTATAACGCAATACTCAGAACGACTAAATTCCCCTTACAATGGAAATACTCATTCATAAAAATGATTCACAAACCTAACAAAAACACTGACTTTCCTTCATCATACAGACCCATCAGCTTGCTCCCATTATGCTCTAAAATCTTTGAGAAACTTCTCTACAAACGACTTCTTGACATACTGACTACTGAAAACATAATACCTGAACATCAGTTTGGATTTCGTTCACACCACTCAACCATTCATCAGCTACACCGAGTGACAGACTACATTGCGACAGCACTAGAGCACAAATTATATGCAACAGGAGTATTTCTGGATGTTGCTCAAGCGTTCGATAGAGTCTGGCATCAGGGACTTCTTTTCAAACTTAAGACTATACTCCCTCCAACCTACTATCTTATTCTTCAATCTTTTCTTTCTGACAGATTTTTCTCTGTTTGCCAAGGTACAGCACTATCTACCATTAAACCAGTCCTAGCAGGGGTGCCTCAGGGGTCAGTAATCGCTCCTCTGTTGTATATTATTTACACATATGATATTCCAGATCCTCTCTATACTCTGACCGCGACTTACGCAGACGATACAACAATCTTGACAAGACATCAAAATTCAGCATACGCCTCACAGACTTTACAATATCACCTAAACAATTTCTACGACTGGTGCAAACTCTGGAAAATTCGACTCAACCTTGACAAATCACAACATATCACTTTTACCCTTCGACGTGAAACTTGCCCCCCTATTTACCTTGACAATATCCAAATTCCTCAGACAGACAAAGTTCAATATCTTGGACTGACCTTTGACAGAAGAATGACATGGGGCCAACATATCAAAAACAAAACAAAAACTTTAAACCTAAGACTACGCCTATTGTACTCACTCCTTGCAAGAAATTCGAAATTAAAACTTAGACAGAAATTGAATACATATACTTACCTACTCAAGCCTATTTGGACCTACGCTTTACAGATATATGGGACAGCCAAAAAGACTCACATACGTAAATTACAGACTTTTCAATCTAAAACTTTCAGGACTATTACCAAAGCTCCCTGGTACGTCAGTAACATTACTCTACATAAAGACTTACAGATGCCAACAGTTAACGACCACATACGAACATACTACAAACGATTTCATAATAACTTACACGGACATACAAACTCATTGATTCGAGGCATGGCCACAACTAACATGCCCGATAGCACCCGAAGGAGGCTTAAAAGAAGCTGGATGAGGGATCTCCTCCACTAACTAGAAATATTACGCTCAAGACAGGAAGGACGCCGCTGGGTACTCCTCTCCCTCACGCCTATTCCAAGACCAATCTCTTCATCTTGACATCACACTCGCTGATTGTCGGAACTTCTGACAGGTGTGAGTTGAAGAATCAAGTCAAAAAAAAAAAAAAAAAAAAAAAAATCCCGGTTTCATATCAAACAACAGAGACAAAATTAATAACATACTCAGATCTTCTTTATAAACTAAACTAGTAAACAAAGACTATTTCAAGTAGAAAAATGATTATACTTCTATAATTCTATTTGAGCCTAAAATGTCATTACTAAATTCAACAACAAATCTGATGATTGTCACATTCATTACAGATGAAAAAATTTTTAAACATATTTTTTGAAATTGCATTAACTAAAGATTTTGAGACCAATCGTACACGGGTGAAACGTGGGTCCTAACACAGTTATGCGAGAAGATCCTCTGGATCTAGGAAAGAAGGCTCCATCGACAGATCTTTGGGCCAGTATATATAGATGGCCAATGGAAAATAATTGTATGATAAAACAGGAAGTAAAGGAAGAAGAGAAAGGCCCATACTACGGTGGATTGCAGATATGGAGGATGATTTGCAGAAGATAGGAATTAAACAAGGGAGAGGCCTGACTGCTGGTAGGGAGGATTGGAGAGCGTTGTTGTATAGGGCAAGGTCCTACAAGGGCTGTAGAGCCACTGAAGTGAAATAAAATGAATTAACTAAAAATACAAGAAGTGAGTGTGAATAGCTTTAATTCGTGGATTGACTTGTAGAGAAACTATCCATTAGTATGACTCAAATCATAGCTCTATATTAGACTGTTTGGAATAAAAAAATACACCATGTTAGAGACTAGGGGGTTAGTTTTGGTCTGCATTTTATTTTAGAAGGATACATGTCATCTGAATCGGGCTTAATCGCCAAGATTAAGATTAAAATATTGAAACACTAAGATCAGTGTTGATAATTTTATTAGGAACAAATTAAGAAGTATTAAGAATTTTACGAAATATTGGATACTAGAGGAATTTGATGGTTTAGTGGTGCACATAGCTCAACGCCATAAGTCAAAATAGGCATAATTATAGTGAAGTAAATAAGCCTTGTTAATCGTAAGCTTAAAGGGTTTGTTCAGTAAGTGATGGAGTAGTCGGAAACGTCTAAAAAAAAAAAAAATGTAAATCAATAAATGGTTTATTCTTTTAGAATGTAGATGCGAGATATGCTATCAACAATGTGTACTTATCGAGTCCTAATTATGACTAGTACGCCAAAAAATATTGTTTAGTTTTTTACTGTAAGTTGAGAGACTTATGGCATTGTATTGGTATCATCAAGAAGGTCATATTTTATGGATATTGGTAAATAATTGATTATAAGCTTAAATATTCAACACAATAACCTTCAGCCAAGATACGAGTTCCAGCTCACATCTGTCGAAGGAAAAAAAAAACAGTCTTTTTCAAAAGGGTTTTTTAATGGCGAGAAGAATGACAAAGCCGGAATGATCTCTCATTAAGTGTCGCTTCATTACAGAGGCTGCGGGCTAAGAAACCTGGTTTGGAGCTTCCCTAACGAGGGACTGTAGCATTCAGATTTGCTTCTCTGCCATTGCATTGTCTGTTCAAGTAATTTGTGAAAATATTCCTACTCTCTGGCGGTTTGTTATCTTTGTAGACAGCAAAGAATTTTTTTTTATACGATTATTTTAACATCGATTGGTGGTTACATTCTAAATTCAAGTCTCCTAATTTTGCAGCAGTGTCAAGTAATAATTGGGTGTATAAAAAAAAAATTACCGTTTTATCAGATTAAATATTTCAAAGGACTGTAAATATTTTAATCCTATTTAATACTTATGTTTATACTTAATACTTAATAATCCCTTTAAAGCATTCTGTATGCTTGTTTAATCCCATTCTGCTACTTTAAAAAATGCCACTGTTTAGTTATTTATATCAAAGAAGAAACATACGAAATTCTCATAATTTTAAGACATTACTGAAAAAAAAAAAAATCTACAGAAGCAAATCGTGAAATTAATAAATTGAAGTGGAATGTGTCCTTGACCAGTGCAATGTTGGTTTGAAAAATTTAGCAATAGTCGTTGGAAAGGAAGAAGGACTCCAGGCGACCTTTGATGGATATTGATGAGCTTCTGCAGGAAGAGTTTGAGTCAAATCCCTCCACAAGTACTCGAGAACTTGCCAGGGAGTGTGGTGTGTCGAAAGATAAGTCACCATCTACTCTCCATGAAGAAGATATAAAAGGGCAGTGAACTGGTCCCTCACGAATTTACTCCTCAGCAATCAGCTAAGAGGTTAGGAATTTGTTAACATTTATTGAAAAACCCTGGCCTGAAAAACTTCTGCCTCATCCACAATATAGTCCAGACCTCGCGCCATCGTATTACTACTTATTTAGATCCATTGCCCATTTTCTTCAAGGGGAAATAAAATTAATAATTTTGAGGATGTTGAAATTGCAGTCCAAGAGTTCTTTGATAGCCATCCCAAAGCATTCTTGGATGCATTCATACCATTGTATCACGGTGGGATCGAGCAACTGGTTAGCGGATGGCTAATGACGGTAGATAACAACGGACTGTTAGTTTTAATTGTATTTTATATCAAGGAAATAATAATACAATTTTTTTTCATACCCCCTATTAGATTTACACAATTGGATCTATTAGTAATAATTTGACATGGGACCCACATTAAAAAAAAATAATGATAAATTATAAAAATATATGTATTGTTAAAAATATATACACATAAATAAAAATATTTCTTGTTCCAGTCTGAAGATGGGATAAAATGGATCCCGAAACGTCACATATATATTAATAAAAGAAATTTATGAGAGGAATAAACTGTTTTAGAGTTTCATATACCTCATTAAAAACATCTCTCTTTGGACTTATGAACAATCAAACTAATCATTTCTTTCAAGAAGTTCAAAATCAAAACTAAAACAGAAACGGAACATTTATATTTACCTACTTAAACCCGCTTGGACGATTCACAGATAGACGGGACAGCCACATACTTAAACTACAAACTTTTCAGTCAAAAACTTCACATAAGGATCTAAACATGCCAACAGTTGACAACCATATACGGTGATACTACAAAAGATTTTACTGTAACTTACTAAAGTAACAAACTTATACAAGGTATAGTCTCAATTAACATATCCATTATTCCTTTTTCTGTAGTATAAACAAACTTTTTCGATGCATTCTCATTTCAAGTTTTTAAGTAAAAAAGAATCATTTTCTCCTGTTTAATAAAATGCAATATCATACACATACGTCGTTTATAACATAAATCCCATTGAGATTCAAATTTTCACGATTTTTGTCCCAGTACAAATGCCTTTATCTTATTTGTTGTGTTTCACTCTTGTGAATCTCAACCAATTTTGAGAAATAATTAAATGGCGTTGAAAAAAAATCTTTAATGTAAAAAACGAAAACAGCAACTAGAAGTTTTCGATTTATACATGAATTTTTGCCTTTACAGTTCTTGGAGGTATGTTATGCTTCACTTCCTTCGTTAGCGAGGTAGAAAAAATTAAATAGATTTCTGTGATTTAAAATGAGATCAGGCTGATTGCTCGGTAAGCTATTCTCAAGCATTTGTTCCGTAATGATCCCATTATTTTATTCTAATAATACCTTTACAAGAATAGAAATTATTTTTAGCTCTGTAAATTATTAACACAGGCTATCAGGTTTTGCTGTGATACGAGATGCGGTAGAAATCCGTTCCAGTGAATGAGACTGGATTTATACCGAGAATCGCAATTATACCACCAGATTGTCCTATTGAATTCAAACAACTCCAGTTTCTTGGTAAGAGTTCTATTAAAAGAAACAGCACTGAAGATAATTTTTCATATAAACAGTTTTTCCTAGCCTTGCTTTATAGATATCTTAATTCACATTTTTATTAGTTACTAACTACTATTCATATTATTTAATCATTAATTACTTTTTAATAAATACATGTCAAATATAATAAAAAAATATATCATAACTTAGAATTTTTGAAAAATGAAATGCAAATGGATGTTTACGGATGTATTGGTGGGAAAATATTGTTTACATGAAGTTGAGAGACAATAAAAAAAAAAAACAGAATAGAATAGAAAAAAATGAAACCAAAAAAAATTGTATATCATAAATATAATAATATTATACTGTAAAGTAATATATAAGAAGTTAAAATTTGGCCCACACGTCAAAATGAAACGAAAGACTTTTAACAAGCGACTGAAAATTTTATACTCTCTTTTTTACAAATCAAAATTGCAAATCAAACAAAAACTAAATACTTACACATACCTACTTCAAATCATTTAGACATATGGCTCACAGATATATGATTCGCATACAACACTCACTTACAAAAACTACAATCTTTTCAGTCCAAAATTTGACGAGTAATAACAGTAGTTACTGCTACGTAAATAAAATAAAATAAAATAAAAAATGTTATAAAACGAGAACATAACGACTTACGACAACCAACTATCGACCAACATACGAACTCTACTTACAATTTCATGTTAAACTATAAGGACACAACAACAAACTCATAACCGGCACGGCCACCGTTGAAATGCCCATTAGGAAGAGACAGAAGAGAAGCTGGAAGAGAGGTCTGCTTCCCTGATTTTTTGAAGCAAACAAAGACCAGGAAGAGATGCCACTGGGTGCTATACTTCCTCATGCCCCTCACACCATTACCATCAGGAACTCCATCAAATCTGCTGATTGTCGCTCTCATGACAGGTGCAGATGAAGATCTGAAATGAAAAAAAAATATAGTGTGTTGTACAATAATAAAGCAATATACTTGTTGGGAGCATCTCTCTTAATTTTCTGTTCGGTTTCTGTCTTTCCCAACAATATATTACAGGAGTCGAAAATATGAGTTCAATTTTATTCTTAAAAAGTTTAAGTTATACTTATATTTTTTTTTACCTGATAGAAATTTCTTATTGAACTTCAATGTCTTCGTTGTTATAACTTTTTGATGAAGTTATTTTAATACTTTTATCCAAATAACTTTTTTAAATAAAAACTCACTACAAACATCAATTCTGAAACTTATTTAAAAAAAAATTTTAAGCAAAAAAAATATTTTACCAAAAAAAAAATTGATTGTTGTCATTATAATGGCAAAATCATCAAAATTAATACCAGTATGTGTACTCACTCATTCATTTCCTATTATAACAATTTTTATAATGGCAACCAAAAAACAAAAAGTTTGGGGGAGCCTTGAACTTTTTGAAGAAAAATCTTTATCATAAAGAGAAGATGGTTGGGATTTTAGTCAATTGTTTTCTTTTTATAACCTCCAAAAAGTTTATTTAATTAAATTACATATATAAGTATAACAACAAAAATATATACAAACAATAAAGTCCTTCCACTGCCCGGAAGGTAAATTCAGTCAAAACACAAAGTAAAAATAAATAAGTAATATTTACTTTTATTTTTTATGGAATCCTGGAAAAGCTCATCCTAAAACGCCTGTACCCCATCCTAGATTCTAATCACATTATCCCAGATCATCAATTTGGATACTGCAGATCCCATTCCACTATCCAGCAATGCCATCGTGTGGTGGATGTTGTCTCCTCTGCATTGGAGCGCGGAATGTACTGCACGGGAGTCTTTCTCGATGTAGAACAGGCTTTTGATCGAGTCTGGCACCCAGGACTGCTTTACAAACTCCGAAAATTCCTACACCCTACATACTTCCTGATTATCCGTTCCTATCTTACTGATAGATCCTTCAAAGTAAATCATAATAATGCCTATTCATCCCTTTTTTCCCAGTCCGCTGGTGTTCCTCAAGGTAGTATCCTTTACACAGTTTATACAGCTGATATCCCAACCCATCCTAACGCAGTCATTACCACGTATGCCGATGATACATGTGTCCTATCAGTTAATAACGACCCAACAATTGCATCCCAAACCCTTCCATCACACATCACAAACCTTGAAGAATGGTTCCAAAACTGGAGAATAAAAATAAATTCCAATAAATCCCATCAAATCACCTTTACCCTTCGTCGTAAACCTAGTCCTCTTGTCCTACAGTATCCTTTAATAATACCCCTCTTATCCCTGTTGAACAAATTCGATACCTTGGACTCCACTTAGACAAACGTCTAACTTGGAATCCTCATACCAGACTGAAACGACAAGAAACAGCTCGACGTTTCCGACTACTCCAGCACTTACTAGATAAACGCTCTAACCTCCCAGTCAATTACAAAAGACTCATATACATAACTACAATAAGACCTATTTGGACTTACGGAGTTGAGCTCTGGGGCTCCACTAAGCCATCGAATTCCTCTCGTATTCAATCCTTACAATCCAAAATCCTTCGTAAAATCCTCACTTCTCCTTACTTTGTCACAAACAAAATCATACATAACGACCTTAATGTTCCTTATGTTTCTGACCTGGCCCAATCCAGATACCTATCCTTCTATAACAAACTTCAGAACCATCCAAACCCTCTCGTTTCTAACCTTGCTTCCTCTTCGATCCCTGACAACCCTCAGAGGCGTCTGAAAAGAAGATGGCCTCAAGATCTCCTTTTGTAAATACACTTTTAGAGTGCTACCAATGGGTGGTTTCTCAACATGTGATTTCATGCTATTTTATTCCTTTGTTCACATTTACTGAATGTATTTTTACTTGTAATACAGTTGTAAATATCACCAATAAAAAAAATAAATAAAAAAAAAATTTATGGGAACTTCTACACTTTCCAGTCAGATAAGCTAATCATTTATAAACGATATTGCAGCTTTAAGATTCGTGGTGAAGCTTCGTCTGTTGCGTGTGAAACTATCTTAATAATTTTATATTGGTTTATTTTATTATTTTTTATTTATTTATTAAGAATTACAACAATCTGTCACTTGGACATTAGTTACAGTGAGATAGTATAATACTCACACTAAATGTACAAAAAATATAAAATAAATAGAAAGAAATAATAATCAAAAAGTATATACAAAAATAAAATAAAATGACCTAAAACTGAGAAAAGTAAAACTAAGCAAAAAAAAAAACACATGCATACCTATATACAATCAGGCAAGGGAACTCCAGGAGAACTCTGCGCTACTCTCTCAACCGCATCACTGGTACTAAAGCCAGCGGAGATTTATCGAGAGCACTTTAGCATATTGGTTTATTAGTTAATATTCTTGAACTTTATTTTTTAATGGAAATTACAAAATACTATAACTTATTATAGGTGCGTATTTTGTTACACTGTACCTATGGGTAAAGGATGAGGAGAAAATAAGAACATTAATATGCATGAAAAAGATTTCTTGATGTCGATTAGGCATTGAATAGTTGGCAAATGAAAATGAAATCTGAGAAGTTAGCAATCAAATGTGGGTATAATAGTTTTCATTATTAATTATTTGTTTTCCGACTACTCCAACACTTACTAGACAAACGCTCTAAGCTTTCAATCAATTACAAACGACTCATATATATGACAATAATAAGACCTATTTGGACTTACCGAATTGAGCTTTGGGGCTATACTAAACCATTGAATTCCTCTTGTATCAAATCCTTACGATCCAAAACCCTCAATGCTCCTTACTTGTTTACAAATAAAATCATCCATAAAGACCTCAATGTTCCATATGCTTCCGATTTGGTCCAATACAGATACTTATCCTTCCATAACAAATTCCAGAACCATCCAAACCCTCTCGTTTCAAACCTTGCTTCCTCCTCGATCCCTGATAACCTTCCGAGCCGTCTGAAAAGAAGATGGCATCGTGATCTACTTATGTAAATATATTATTATTATTAATATATTATTATGTAAATATATTATAGAGTGCTACCAATGGGTAGTTTCTCAACAAGCGTTTTCATGTGATTGTATTATTATAGTGTGCACATTTACTAGTTGTATTTTTTTATAATACAATTGTATATATCAATGAACAATTGCAAAAAAAAAAAATTATTTGTTATAGATAAATTGCGAATAATTTATAACAGCATCCAAAATTATATTCATGACATTTACGAATCATATAATTAAATTAATATGTAAAAATATATTAAGTAAGTATTTTTAATGATCTCTCAACATTCAAGTATTCTTGTCGGAGGCATATTAAATAACATCCGATCTTACACCGCCTACCTTCTTTATAATTAATTAACCCGGCCTCCATTTGGGACTTTGGAATTTTAAACCGACAAGGTCCCTGTAATCCTAGAGAACAAACCCTGTGATTTGCCTTGGGGAGCAGCTGATGAAAGGCCTCTTCTGATTGGAGGATATGCTGATGAGAAAGAGACAATGCTGGGAGCTGATTGGGAAGGAAGGCGTCAAAACTCCACTAGCGCCCTGTCAAACTTGCTCTCCCTCCGGGCCCTCCGAGCTATAAAATATGCAGAAGAGTCCTACCGTAGCGGGGCATCAAAGGCACTTCAAGGGGAAACTACCGCTGAAGAAACACACGGTCCTTCCAACTTGGGATCTAATGCCTTCTCAACTCAAATATAATTTCAGATGGAAGTCGTAGTCACCATTGTTCGTCAAACTTTATCATTAGATTCGACAGCGCGCCGTCCTTCTATCTCTGGCTGTAATAAAAGTAACGATGTGTGAAAGAGCAGTAGGAAATGCGCAACAATAAAATGAATAATTTAAAGTTATAACCACCCAGTTACTCTAGGCACCGGACTTCCATTACACCTGTTTATTAATACAATTTTTTTTTCTCTTCTCTTCTGTCAAAATTATTTTTAGACCATATAATTCGACAAACAATCACTCTAAATTAGTCGTGTTAATCTTTATTATTTTTAATAATTATTAAGTTCTTACCTCAATCCCCCCCGCAAAAAAATATATATAAAGTAGAATCACTGCAAAAGCTTAAAAAATAAAAAAGTCTATAGTATACGTTAGAAATCATAGAACTTTAAGCAAACCACATATTATAAAACAAACACACTCGTGAAATCAGTTTGACAATGTCAGAATATTGGTTAAGAAAGAAAAGAATAATATAAAAAGAAGTATAAAAAAAAAATATTTCATATTATATCCTTTTTCCTTTTCTTTCAATCTCTCCTGTGGATCTGTAGAAGTATATTCACATTTTCATTTATTATATATTACTCTACAACAATTGTTAGCATTTATTTAGTTCAGTTTAGGATCTTGTTACTTAGCTTACTCTGTTTATATTTTAATGTACTTACTGTTTATAATTTTAATAAGCTTATTCATATTGTTTATAATTTTTTGACTAAATATTATGTAACTTCCACAATTCTCTGTCTTTTTGTATCTTGTCCGTTCTAGCCCTGAAGAAGACCTGCAAAGTCAGGTTCGAAACGTTGGCTTTCAATAAAATAGTTTTAACACTATTTAGCCTATTTATGACTGTCACCACGGACCATCTCCTTCCATTAAAAAAAATATATATATTCATACTAAAAAAAAAATTGAAACAAACATTGAACATAAACGTAGAAGTAGAATAGATTGAATGAAATTTACAAAAACAAATATGAAGTCATCACTTATCATCCACAATTTAATAAATTGTTACATTTCTCTATTATCTAGGATATGATGACTTGTTTACCAAGATTAACACCAAAATAGTTATAAAAATCCATTTATTAAATACCGATGTTTCGTTCCATATTTTAGGGCTACCAAGAAAACGACATTTCTTTGTAAGTCCTGAAGATCTTTTTCATATAGGTATTTATACATTTTATATGTTAACCTTGAGTATTATCCTGAACCATCTCTCCATAATTATCATTACAAATATTTTTTTTTCTCGCTAATTTATCCTAATTGTTACAAATCACATCATATACCATGACACAAAAATTAGATAGCAGTATATTTTAATCAGGTGCTCAATATAACTTTCCTTAGCTGTGTTAATAGAACATTTCCTTTTCTACAGTATTTATTTGGAAGGCATCGTGAGATGTCAACTGCAGATTTTTTTTTCGTTCTCCATATTAGTGATCTTATTTTTTCTGCCCTAATGATGCCTGAATTGGCCAAACTTTGGCAAGTTAACTCTTCATATGTGTGTTGGAGACTCATGGCTTTGTAGCTTGGATTTTTCCATTTTTAATATATTTTATAAATATATACAGATAAAATGAATCATCAAACACCCCTTTAGCAACATTTTGTGAGCTTTTTTGTGTTCAAAACGCTGTGAAATTCGGAGGTTTGACAAAGAAATTCTGCTCATAAATGAATTTTTAAAAACGAAGATTTAACATGAATTTAGTGGGTGTAACTAATGTGTCAAAAATCATGTCAATTAGAAATATCCAGGTCAAAGCCTTCAGTAATTTCATATGGAATGAATTTCTCTTAATAGTCCAAATCAAATAATATGCTACTAATTTTCTCCTCTGATACCCAACGAATATAAACTTGTTTTTAAGAAAAACTGGTCCTCGGGTCTGTTAATTCGCTTATAATACAAAATACTCTAAGGTTCTCGCAATCAATGATTTTAAGAAAAAAATCAAAGCAGAATTTGGATTTAAAAGAATCCGCATACAAGAAATTGCTCGACGTTTTCAACATTTACTAGAAAAATGCTTTAAGATTTCAATTGATTACAAAAGACTCATCTACATCACTATAATAAGACCTTTATGGACGTACGGAGTTGAAAATTGGGACGCTACCAAACCATCGAACTTCTATCGTATCCAAACATTAAAATCCAAAATCCTTAATATTTTGACAAAAATAAAACCATTCATAATATTCCATATGTCGCTGAACCAGATATCTATCCTTTCATAATAAAATACCGTCCCATCTGAATCCACTTGTTTCCAGCCTTGCTTCTTCCTCGATCCCTGATAATCCTGCTAGGCGTCTGAAAAGAAGATGGCCTTGTGATCTTCTTACTTATAATTATTTAGGCAGTGCTACCACTGTATCTCGACAAGTCTGTTCATGCCAGTATTTCTAATTTGTGGTTATTTACCTGTTGTATTTATTCAAATTTAATGTTAATAAATTTATATGATAATAAAATAATAAATAAATAGATTTTGAAAGATGATTATTGTACCAGCATAATTAAGGCAAAAATTGTATCATTCATACGTTAAATTAAATAAGGGGTCTTATTCACTTCTACCTTACAGAATGAGTTTTTTTTTTTTTTTTGTGTGTGTTTTTTTGTTTTACTGGCTAATGCTATTTTCTGTTTATTTATTTAAAAGTATATTTCAACACTTTTCGTTTGAAATATATGCTATATCTAGATATTTCATAATTTTAACTGTAAAATTGAGCTTAGCCTCGTGGTTTTAGAGTCCCTAGAAAATCTAATTGCAAAGATCCACATTGGGTTCTCTTTTTTTTTCAGAAGTATTTAGATCCAGACAGGACGATCTCTGTTAACTGAACTCCACCAGGCGTGAATTTAACTTCACCGTTCTGTTTGTTGCCCAAACACTTGTAGCAAACAAAAAGGCAAAGCTAGAACTAAATGAGCGTGGAGCCTTTTGCATTTAGGAGAGTTTGTTTTTTTGAAAATTCTTTTCCACCTTCACTGAAAGTTCATTTATAATTAATTTAAATCCTCTTTTTTTTTTTTAGAAACTTCTTAATATTTAATTGATTACATTCCTATAATTCTGTTACAGGCAACTCTTAGCACCGAATCTTATGCAAAAACACTTCCTCGCCAACGGAGCGGAGCAGGTTACCAAGCAGGTAAGATAAATAACGATATTTCATTTAATTTTTATAATTAAATAATTATTTTTTAAGTGAAATTAAATTTTGAATAATTGATAATTCTATAAATCATTTTTTTCTGATATATTTACCAATAGTAGAAGAATGATCACATACTTTTTACTTAATTCAAAACAGACTTACAGAAATTCGTAAAGCAAACAGCTTTTTACCAATTGCATATTGCAGAAAGTTAAGTTAAAGGAGTGTACAACCTAAACCTACAGCTTATGAATTTGGTTTTAAAAATTTTAATATGGTTAATATTTGTTTTTAATTTTTTATTACGTCCACGTTAAATTTAAAGTGCAACCTTTTTTCCTGTATTCAATGCTATGCATACTGAACAAACAGTATTTTACATTTTTCGAAAAATCCCAACAATTGGCAAACCCTCTTTTCAACAACTTATTACCAGCCAAAATTCCAAAACGTTGGCAACAAATCACATGAGATAAATGTTTTATTAATTTAGTTGTAAGCTCTAGAGGATTTGAACTTATCCTTCAAGCCTGAGGTGAGCCCACCTTTTGTATTACAGATGAAGAACAAAATACTAAGAAACGACAAAAAATCAAAAAATACACCTTACAATACTTTAAAGCAGTAAAAGGACTATTATGAAGACAATGAAAATGAAGGAATGAAGGATTCAAGACAAATATAAATAAAAATGGGCTATGAAAAAAATAAAAATACAAATATTAAATAAAACAGTATGAATAGTATGCCTACCATAAAGTGAAAAACGCACCAAAGAAAAAAAAAAGAGAAGTATATAAACTATGACCAATCCTGGGAAAAAAAATTAATTATTATTTTAAAATACTGTATTTAAAATACCAAGAAATGTGAATAAATTCGTTGGTAAGAGGTCGTTATATGTTGGTCAACTATTGGAAGGTGGAGGTCAGTATTTAGAGTTCCGTTTGTCACGTGCCATGGTGCTTTTGTTATGAGTCGCAATAATTTTGATTTGGATTGATAGTTTTTGCTATTTATATCTTGTATTTGCAACACATTTGCTGATTGTTAATTTGACTGGTGCAAATCAATTTTTTCATAGAAAAAAAAAATAATAATTATGTTTTCATATACAGTGTATTTTTATTACAAATTAGTTAAATTCTTGCAAAAAAAATTATTCTACCAAAAAGTGTTCTCAAAAAAATAATTCTAACGTAATATGATGAGATCAAGATCTTTACAACTTATTCCTTAAAAAATAGTTTCATTTTGGTGAGAAAAAGTTAGGCTATTCAAAGGCAATGAATATAATTTTATAAATATTAATTAATTGGGAAACATTTATGTTATTCAATTAATATTATTGCTAAAAATTTATTATAAAAATGACTTTATTTTAAATCTTCTCAAGTATTATTCGAATTGAATCATTCCTCTTCTTTGCTAAAAAGTGTTTGAATATATTATTAAAGAATAAAAAAACATTTTTTTTTTCTTTCAGCTATACATCAATCTTTTCTTGTTTATTTGAAAAAAAATGTTCTCTTCTACCCTTTTCTCTAAAATGTACTTTATTTAGTATTTTTAAATATTTCATTTGAAATTCCGCCTAAGTCTGCTATGTCCAATGTTCTATTTCATCGAAAATTTCTATTCGTGATGACGTGGTTTGAAAACTAACGATTCCCTCAGAACAAACAAGACCATATGTTGAACCCTTAGAGCTCACTGTAGAAGAGGAAGTGGATTTACCACAATTACAAGTAAAATATGCCACTGCAAATATAACTGATATATTCAACACTGAGTAGGCATCAGTGACCAGCGGCGCTCTCTCTTGGACAAATATTGACACCAACGAAGTGAATTGATTCGCTGAAACTCAAACAGCTGAGGAATACTCTTTCCAAGACCGTTATGTGCTTTTTGAAGTTTAATTTAGTTAAGACAAAAGTTCTGAACCTCGCTGTTTGATTAAACACATTGTCCAGCCTCATACCTGGTTATGAATTACAATATACTTTAAATCTTTGATGTGATTTTTAGTGTTGCACAAATGCGAGACCGAGACGAGTCTTGGTCTTGTGCAAATCTCACAACAGCCTTGCAGTTAGTTATTAGCTTATTACTATAGAGATATTACTGTAATTTTTTAACTAGGAAAGATCTAACTAAGCCCAAATGAAAAATTAGAGGAGTTAAATGCAGAAGTATATTGGTTATACCAATTTTTTACATATAGTAACTAAGATTGTCTAGTATTAGTAACTATTTTGCCTTAATTTTTATTTAAAAACCGAATTTTTTTACTAGTCCTGGTCTTGGTCTTGTAACAGTTAGGCGGCTTTGGTCTTGGTCTTGCAAAGTGCAAGGCCAAGACCGATTTTGGGCAACACTAGTGATTTTAATGATTTTAACTAAATATAGCTAGTTATTAATTGTTATTCACTTTATTCTTACTTCAATTAATAATAAAAAAATATTATTCTCCGCCAATTTTCTTAAGGTGTGATATTAGTTTGTTAAGTAACATCCTCTTTATTTTACTATAATTTTTGCATGGTTTGATGGGAAAAAAAATATTATATTTATAAATTCACTTTGTTTTTCTCAAACTGTTTCTGTTCATTCCATTTTCTTCTGAATTAAATGTCTTTAACCCGGCTACTCTCTGAAGAACATTAATCGAAAGCTTTTTAAAGTAAAATAATTAGTTGTATTTCAAGGTGTAAACAGCCCCTTCAAAAGGAAGGAATGAGCAATCCTTTTTCCTCCAGAATAATTTTCTCCTGCTCTTTACCCAGTCGTTTAAAAGTTTCCTTCATCAAAAGCTGATGAATTTTCCTTACGATCTTAGTCTATCATAAATATAAACAGCATAAAAATATTTAATAAAAATATTTAAAGAATTCTGATGATGACTGCAGAATAAATAGAAATACCCATCCATTTCTAATTGTCAACAGAATTCACTTTAAAGAGTGTATTAATCATATTTTATACTTATAGTTACGTGGGACTTTCCTACTAATTTAAAGGCTCGTATTATGTAGACAGTAATATGTTTTGTATGATTTTTATAGATAACGCATTTTTACTTCTCGCATTATTTCTTTCTTTTTTTTCTCGATTATTTCTTAACTCACCTTTTCTGGCTCCCAAGGAAATAGATTGAAGTAGAGGTTCAAACAATCCTGTGTTAACTGTAGTGGGAAGGTCGAGGGTCCACCACGAAACATATTTCAATCCGCCCAGGCAGGATTCGAACCCACGTCGCCATACTCGAGAATATTAACGTTTGCCCTTTCACATGCTCGGCCATCTCTGTTTCCTATGTAGATTACTGAAACGAAATAAAATAAATAATTAAATGTTATGTTCAATATTTTTTCCTTATAGTTACAACCATTCTTGGAATAAATTTTTGATGAGATAAATGAAAACCTTCCTCTTGTAATCTTATAACAGTTAGTAAATCTTATAAGTCACTACTAAAGGGCGTGATACAGACCCTTTTTTATCGAATTATTAATATCCGCGTCGTAAATAGTTTCATCTCATCGTAACCTACACCTATTTTATTTACGAAAACTCTTGGAATTGATGCATTTTCAATCTGGACGGGAGCAAACTTTGTCTATTTAATTAGGTACTAAAAACTCGTAAAAACCCATTTGCTTTCTTCTTGGATCGGAAGATATATTGATCACATAATCGATAAAAAAGATGGCATACAAAAATATTGGGCCATTTGTCCTATGTAACCAAATCATTTTGAAAATTTGGGAATGTAGGTCCCGCCTAACGGCTCAACATTTTTGGAGGCCAAATTTTTTCTCGACTTTGTGATCAAATTATCTTACGATCCAAGTAGAAAGCAAACGGCCATTTACGAATTTTTAGTACCTGATTAAATCGATAATGTTTGCCCCTCTCCAGATTGAAAACGCCCCAACTCCAAGAGTTTTCATAAATAAAATAGTTGTAGGTTACGATGAGAGGAAACTATTTACAAAGTTTCAAGCGGATGTTAATAATTCTATAAAAAGGGGTCTGCACCACTGATTATAAGGTATATCGGAAGTAAAATAAAAAAATCTTCAATGTTTCGCAGTCTTCCTTTTTTAACAAAATTACTTGCATAAGAACTGATAACCTCAAAAAGTTAACTTTGTTGCAAAAAAAAACCCTGCGAAAAAAAATAAAAGAAACAAAACAGCCCAATATAAGATTGATATCAAAAAGGCTGCTTCTTCAGGAAAGTGGCCTCAATTTTATGTTTTGGAAGCATTGACGATCACCAAATATATTTTTTGGCTTGATATAATCCTTCGTTTCTCTGATTAGTAGGGAACACTTGCAGCAGAATGACTCTCGTCAACGGTCCCAGTCTGAGAAATGTGCCACCCTAATGCATCTAGGTGCATGGAATACATTTTTTACATCAGCTGTTTTTTTTTTTCTGATCAGCTGTTTGATTATAACCTTCCACAGCTGTGTTACTTCACTTCTTTTCCAGTATGCGCTTAAGTGTAATGGAGTAATGAGATCCTTTGTTTTATTTTCTGTCCTGATGATGTCTGAGACGTCGAAACGTTGATGGATTATTTTATTATTTATCTGTATTTTAGAGCCAATTATAATGACATTGATCCGTTTTAGATTTTTTTTTTTTTTTTTTTGCAATGAGAATAGTAGTTTTTTTGGGAGATCTTTGCCACTGCTTCGATATCAGTGACATTTCATTTTTTAATATTTTTTTAAAGAGAAATTTACATGTTTTAAGTTATACTGTAATAAAATTCTGAAAAAGGTATTGGATCTCTTTTTTTTCTTAAGATTCGAGTTATCTCTTGATCCTGTCGAGTCGCATGATACTGCCTTTAACATCTAATGGAACTCAATACTGCCTGTATCTAAGTCGGAAGTTTGATAAAACGATTATTTGTATTAGAATATTATTATAAAAATTCCAAACCACTCAGCCTTATGTCTCCAAAATGAAAGCAAAGGAAAAAAGTCCGTCAAACTTTCCCCTATTCAGACATCATCAGACAAAAAAAAAAACAGCTAATCAAACATCACTCCATGAAATCAATTTTCATACTCTGCTTACTGTACTCAGTATGTGATTGGATATTATGAAGTGATGTCTGATTAGTAGTGTTGCACTTTGCAAGACCAAGACCAAGACCAGGACTGGTAAAAAAATCGATTTTATTGATACGAATTGAGGAAAAATAGTTACTAATACTTGACAATCTTTGTTACTATATGTAACTAATTGGTATAACCAATATACTTTTGCATTTCACTCCTCTAATTTTTCATTCCGGCTTAGTTAGGTTTCTCCTATCTAAAAAATTACAGTAATATCTCTATAGCAATAAGCTAATAAGTAACTGCAAGACTGTTGCGAGACTCTTGCGTAAGACCTAGACCATAACCAAGACTAAGTTTGCTAGCAAGACTTTGCTACCAAGACTCGTTTGGGCAACACTATTGATTTAGCTGTCATATATTCTGTCCTGATGATGCCTGAATTGGCAAAGCGTTGACGATTTTTTTCTGTGCCTGTATTTTGCAGACATAAAGCTGTGTAGTTTGGAATTTTTTCAATAATAACCTAACATTTATGTTCTGTCTTTTGGTTATTTTGTTACTGATAAATAACAATTTATTGATATATTGAATAGGAATCAACATCTCTCTTTCCTTCCGTAGCTAGGCCAGTTTTGATTGCATCGATCCCAGAATGATCAAAGACCACCTAACTAGATAGGAATGAACACGAATAAGATCATTTTTAATTATTTGCCGATAAGGGTAGGTTTATCTGGCGGGGAGGTGGCTAGACAATGGGCACCCTCCATTGTCCCCACCCCTCACAATATCAGTTTTCTAACTCGTTAGCGGCTCCTCGCCTCCTCTTTTGTCTCTCTTCGGGCCAATATATACTCTAGTGGATAAAGGCCCCTCTGAAAATATTCCTCAAACTTCACCTTTTTGTTCCCCTCCACAATTATACCTTTCTTCTGTAAAGTCAATTGTACAGTTAATTAATAGGATAACTTCGCTCAGAGTTAGTTCGGAAACTTATTCAAAACAGTTTATAATTGGTAGGTTTCCGTTGACAGCTTTACTTTTTGCTGACCGTAAATTATACTGTCCTTTATCATAGGTTAAACTTTAATCTCTTTTACTTGAATTACATTTTTAAAAAAAATTGAATCCATTAGATGAAAATACATGTTTTAAAAAAAACATATCTTCTGTTTATTGCAAAATGACGCTAAGTGCATTATTGGTATAGGTAAACATTCAAATATTTTTTTGTGAATTTCGAACTTTTTTTCTATATAAAAAAAAATACCGTAACTGGCTGAAAATGGCAGGAACCCTTTTATTCATTACATGTAGTTACTTTATGTTGAACCTAAATTATACTGTTATCATATGTTAAAATCGATTCTACACTCAGTGTCGAAATGTTAGACACGCCCATTGAAATTTTAAAAAACTGATCATGTTTCCTTTATTTTAATTGATATTATTTATGTAAGCATAGTTTAAAGTACATATTATGATATTGAAATGGAGACAATCTTCTCAAACCATGAGGATTATTTAAATTCAATATTGGTAAATATTTACATTTTTTTGCGACAAAATGATAGACACACTTGTTCTTGTTTACTATTTTCGTAATCCTCTAGAGTTAAAATCGTTAAAATACCATTTATACTTCATTGCAGTAATGAATTTGTTTCCAAATATACCTAAAAAAAACGTGAGTTATTGGAAAAAATATTTTTTTCTCCGAAGAAGAGCACCGTTTCTTCACTCTACAAGAACGGGATGAGTTGTAGGTAAATAGCCCGCCGAATCAAGCGGAGTTTTTCTGCGGTCGGGAAGTTTATTCGGCACGGGGATACATTTTTAACCCACCGTTCTACTGCGAGACCTCCTGCTTTGGCGTTACGAGAGAAACGGAATGTTCTTCGAAACTGGTGTTCAAACAAAACTGAGGAATGCTCGAAGATTATTAAAAAGTCAAAAACAATACTTAGAAGAAACATTGAAAAGAAAGCCAGTTTTGAGTACCCGTCACAAATTAGCCCGGATGGTCTTTTCTCGTAATCTGATGTCATGGACTGAGGAATGTAAGAAAGTCATCTTTAGTGATGAATAGTCCAGATGGATTTTCGTATTATTTATGATGACTTAAGAAGAGAAGACAAATTTTTATCAAGACGTCAAATAGGAGGAGGAAAAGTTATGGCGTGGGTATCAATTGGTTACAAAAAAAAAAGAAAATTTGTTATTTTTTTTTCATCGATAGTAAACTCAGCTAAATATAAAAATTTGTTAGAGGAACAAAAGTTGACTTTTAATGACATGTCTGTAGGCACACCAGTTTTACAGCAAGATAACATCCCAATAAATTGATCAAAAATTATTAAAGATTTGTTTACTTGCAACGAAATTGCCAAATTAGACTGGCCTACTGTCTCCCCTGACCTAAACATTATCGAAAATGTCTGAGGAGCTATTTCAAGAAGGGCGTATTCTGATTCAAGACAGTGGGGGTGGGGATGAGGGATTTGGAATCTGCAGTTACCTCAAGAAACAATCGTAATTGTAACAATTGTACGATTCATTACTAAACAGAATTTTTTTATTTGTAAATAGTGGTGGAAAGGGCAGGAAGTATTAAAATGAGTTTTATGTATTTTTTACCAGGGAGATTGTATAACATTTTGACGGGCCTTAACTTTAATTTGAAAAAATAAAAAATAATGTGTATACTTTTGACTTGAGAACCAAAATATAAGCAGGCTGCTGATGAACTTCTAGTGAGTGCTAAATTATTTTAATACTGTTTTACGGATAATTTGTAAAGATGGGAAGGTAGGGATAACAATTTTTGAAGTGTGTCTAACATTTTGACACAATGTATTTTCTAATAATAATAATAAAAGGCTTAGCGAACCCGAAGGGTCGAGGCTGACACCACCAATAGCTTATTACGCAATTGTCTCCACCATTCGCCGTCCAAACCTAGTCCCTTCAGATCGGTTTTAATGCAATCTTCCCACCTTCGCTTCGGTCTACCCCTCGGACGTTTACCATTTGGTACTGCAAATATTAACCTTTTAGGAAATCTCTCGTTACTAAGCCATACAATTTTACTAGCCCATTTGATTCGCCGGGATAAAATCACCTCAATTATATTACTTGGATACAGTTCACGTAATTCGGCGTTGTTTAACCGTCTGTACTCTCCGATTAATTCATCCTTCTTCGGTCCGAATATTCTATCCAATACTTTATTTTTCAAAAAGCTTAAGACGTTGTTCATCCCTCAATGTAACCGGCCACGTTTCGCAACCATAAAGAACTGCAAGTAATACAATGGTTTTATTGATTCTAATTTTTAAGTTCCGAGACAAGAGACGGGAGCTAAGTAGTTTTGTCACCAAAAATAACAAGCATTTCCCGCCTTAATCTCTTTTTCGATTTCGTTTTTTCTAGTTATCTTAGACCCTAGATACCTAAACTTCTCTACCTGTTCAAAAATATTACAATCTATATCGATATCACCAATAACATCGCCATTTTTGCAGCTAACCATTTTGTCTTATCTGAGTTTATTTCGAGCCCTAGTTCTTTACTGGCATTCATTAAGGTTGTCGTATTTCGTTTTATAGTTTCCACGTCTTCGCTCAACAGTCTTCGTCACCCAGATCACAATCACTAATTTTTACTTGCATTATACTAGAAAAAGTTAATAAACAATTGAAACCGTTAGATGGAAATACAGCATGTATGAAAATAAAATAAAATTAAAAAAACGATCTGAAAAAAAAGAACTAAATAGCTAAATATATATATATATATGAACCCGTTAGATGGAAATGGCCCGTACCAGGTTGAAAAGGAGTTGGATAAGTGATCTTCTTGCCTAAAAATTAATGTCGATTTCACGCCAAGAGGATTTGCCGTTGGGTGTATCATATTTTATAATGAGATGATTGTCATTATTATTATTAATGTTAATAAAAAACTATAAGTTACAGTAAAAATTAGGGGATTGTTTTTCCTTTTTTTTATAACGGTAATTACGCAGGAAGATAAAAAAAACTACATAAAATGATGTTTTAATGGCCTTTGAAGCCCTCTGAAAAAAAAATCGGTAAGTACAGGAAGAATAATGCTTGTAGAGATACCTTTTTTTTTTTTTTATGATTTTTTCTTTACACGTGTTAATGCTTAGTTTTATACGTATTAATTTAATAAGTTTGTCCAGTAAGATCAACATAGCTTCCTTACCACTTCATTTGATAGCATAATTCCATATATTTTTGGCTCCACCTTCAGGATTAGCCGTTTTTTAAAAACAGTAATCTCTCAACGTTCACAGGTTTGGTATCAGCGAATTTTTATCATCAGCGAATTCAAAAATGTGCAAGAGTTCCACATTTTCAAGTTACGTATTTGATTATTTTTTTTAAATTAAGGATCTTTCCACGGCTGTGGTTAACCTAGACCTAAATATGATTTAAGATATGCTTTCATCTTTCTCTATCTTAGGCTTGTGCTTTTGTGATACCAAGGTCATACCAGGCTTTCCTTCATCGCATCTTTCCATTTTATCGTTCTATACATAACTTTGGTAACCTTTGTGTCGTTATTCTTTGATTATTCATCTTTCATATTCGACTATATGAATTTAAAAAAAAAAACCCACAAATTTAAGCTATCTAGTACAGTATGTTTCTGCATGTTCAGCATTCATATGTACTTAATAGATATGTTTTTATTTTTTGAATGGATGGAACTAAACCTTCGGTAGTGAAAAAAAAAATGAGTACATATTTAGATTGTTCAAGTATTTAGATAGGAAACAAATATGGATCAATGATTAGATGATTAGATCAATACAATGATTAAATTTTCGAACACAGGGTTCGAATTGAAGTTCAGATTTTCTTCGCCTAATGGATATTTTTAAATAATATGATTTTGACATTTGACACTGTTTTCTACAGGAGTATTTTTCAGTTTTATAGTTAATTACTTTAACTATTTATATCCCTCCGAGGAGTCTGAAAAGAAGATGGCCTCGAGATCTCCTTTTGTAAATACATTTTTAGAGTGCTACCAGTGGATAGTTTCTCAACAAATGATTTCATGTTTTTATATTCTTTTGTTCACATTTACTAAATGTATTTTTACTTGTAATACAGTTGTAAATATTATCAATCAATAAAAATAAAAAAAAAAAAACTATTTACATAATTGGACCTTTCGTTTCAGTTTCATCTCACAGTTGAGGTTCAGCTATCCCAATCATGTTTGAAGTTTCTCAATCTTCTCGAAGGGTCTTGGTTACTTCTATCATACATATATTTTGCTTTTTTCAACTAGTTTATTAGACTTTTATTTCATCGTTTTTCCATTCGGAATTAGGCCGACTACAGACGTTCTATTCTTCTACAGCATCAGGAATAATTTACTTTGGCGTTGATAATGCTATTCACAATATTCTATATCATTGGCATCAGAAATACTTTAACAGTTTAAAAAAATAAATTTAAAAAAGCACCGTTGACATTTCAGAAGTAAACCAAGACATGAGTGAGGGTAATATTTTAGGGCTGAACATGAAGATTTAGGTATTGGCTTGGTCGATAGGCGGTTTGAAGGAGTGTTTTTTTATATAACCGCTATCGAGTGGTTCTTTAAGTCTTTTACAATTATTACTGTTATTTTGAATTATGCCACTAACATGTGACTTTAATCTTAATCTCATTAATTATTCAAAAGTTATATTCAACCTAAATGCGGAAGTAAAATTCAAACTTGGAGTACACTGGTGAATCTGTATCTTAGTAAAAGTTTTACAGGTTTGGGAAAGTGACAATTTCTTGAATTCCTTCTGGCTTTTCCATTTTGGCAAAATCATAAGCAACAGCAAGTAAGTGAAGTATTATTACTTGGCTCAACTCTGGCTGGAAATATTCCACTTTACATGTATAGTAGGTACATAAATATATAAATAGATATTATAAATAATTGATATTAATTTAATTTTTTTTTTGTGCTTTAATATTTTTCACTGTTATGTATGTTCACTGTTATCTTTCACTGTAATATTTAATAAATCTGATTTTAAATTTCGACGATTCTAAAAAACAGAGTTCAGTATTTCCTGTACTTTTATTTTCAGATTATGTTTCTTTGAGTTCAATATTTATTTAATTTTTCAAGCTATTGAATTTATTTTTTTATTATGTACAAGAAGAAAAATCTGACATTTCAGCGTGGATACTGACCATATTTTCACCTTGTATCATATTTAGTAAAGAAAAAGTTATGAAATTGTGAGACGTAGTGATGTTTTTTTCCCGTATTTTTATGTTATATTTATTATTTGTACATACAGTTCTTATCTTTAGATTATTCAAACAGGATTACTAATTGCCGTTACAGCCTGATAAATTTTATTAAACACTTAAATAAATTTTACAAATATACTAAGAAATATTTTCAATTATGATTCCGAAAAGATCTTCCATTTCAATTAAATAACATGTTTTCTAAGCATATAGGCACTAATCGATTAATATTGTAGTAAATCACGAGCTCTTTTACTATATGAGAGCCTAATATTATAAAAAAATCCACGTAGGAAAAACAAAAAAAAAAAATATATTATTTTCTTTTGGAATATAATAAATGTACTGAGCCAAATGATTTCTACTCTTATGTTTTCTAGAACGCGTATTGCGTAACGCGTACCGTAGGGCAGGTAAACATATGCCGATTGGCATTCTAGACGTTGCAAGCCCATTGTTTATTCGATATTAACATCCAATTAATATTTAGTAGCCATTATTCACAGATAACGGCGTCAATTAATCAGGACCAGCTCTAAAATAGGATTTGCCTTTCATTTGCATTTGATTAACATGTTATTGTAGGCTGCCGTAAAACCTCGCCGACTGATAGCTCTCAACCCCTCTTCTCCTATAAATCAGGGTGTTGGGTGCCAGTGAGCGCTCCCATTGGTGGATATTAACGGGTCACGCCCATACATCATGGTGAGGACAAACGATTAAGTTAAAAACCAGTAACTTTCATTCTGTTTCATTTATAACTATTTTATTTCATGATAAATTATACTTTCAATAGAATACTTTAGGATCAATATTACTTTAATACTATAGCACCTGTATCCTAAATTACTTTTTGAAATGAAAACATTACTAGGCGCGTTTTGTACTTTTTTGTGGAGAGAGAATCAGATTAAGCCGTCAGATTTCCGAAGTGTAACTCTGGGGTAAAGTCGACTTGACTAATTGAAGTGTTTTTGCATATGGATTAAAATATCTTTAAAACTAAAAATCAGACCTTCATACTGTAAGTGAGGGAGTTGTCAAGCATTTCATCCTCTCTTTAATGGTCTATTATTCAAAATTGTATTTTGACGTGACGTCATACTAGAGAGGCAAAAAGGTAAAAATAGAATAATAATACTTTATTTATATTTAATAATACTTTATGGCAACCAACTATAGACCAACACATACGGACTCTCTACTCTCGTTTTCAGCTCAAACTACCTGGACACACCAATAGACTTATAAATGACATGACCACGACTGACATGCTCATCAGGAGCAGACAAAAAAGAAAGTGGATTATACCTCTTCTCACTTAAATCAAGGAAGTAAATAATGACCATGAAGAGGTACTTCTGGGTACTATCCTTCCTCATGCCTATAATATTGACCCTTATTTATCATAACACATCTGCTGATTGTCAATACCATGAGGGGTGCGGATACATATTCGAAGGGGAAAAAAAAGTATGATACTGACTTAGTATCAGTCGGAGCAAAGTTTATCAGAGTAATTTAAACAAATTTATAATTGTATATATTATAAATGTTATTAATTTATGCATATAGAACAAATTTTTTTTTTTTTTTTTTTTTTTTTTCTTTTTTTTCCTACCCCCCCGGAATTTCTTGAATAAATTCAGTATGTATATAAATGTATATATACATACATTTTCAACTTTCCTTTTATTGCCCAAGGGCATAGAACAAAATTTGTACACAAGTAGCTTATATATACTGTAAATTTTGTTACTTTGTGAGTATAGAACTCAAATGATTATTTATATTTCATAAAATGTCATGCTACTAATTCCGCATTGGTGATGTTTTCACTTCTATCGTGTCGTCTAAGGCATTAGCGGATCCAGGATTTAATTTTTGTGGGGCTTCAGCCCGAAACCTTTTTTTTCATAAAAATAATGATAATTACTTTGGAAAAACTGAAAGAAACTAACTACCTATATGAAATGGTGTTTAAGTGATCCCTTAAGTCTTTTTAAATGTAATTACACGAACAATAATACTTTAAGAGGTACTTAAAAAAAAATGTCCATAAAACATGTTATATTTTACCATTTTGGGGGTAAATGGTCCCCTCCCCTCCCCCCATAGATCCGCCTGTGGTCTAAAGCACACATCGTATTTTTTTTTTATTCTGAACATTATTCTTTTTTGTTTCCCCATATCAATATTATCAACTGTCACAGATGTGAGTGACAATCACAAAATTTATTGATAAATTTGGTTCTTGCATTTAAGGCATTCGAAAGCATTACCAGCATTACCTCTTTCCGGTATTTAATTAGTTCCTTGATTTCTTTTTCAGTTGTCTCGTAAGAGAGGCCTCGTGTTGTGTTCGCGTAGTTCATTACGAAATCAGGGAGAAAAAGTACGTATGCGTTGGTCGATAACTGGCTTTCGTAAGTCGGTTTGTTAAGTTTTCTTATTTACAAGTACATATCAAGAGGTTGTCACCAGTTTTAAAATATAGTTTTTAAAAGATTTTAATTTTTTAAAGTGCGTCTTTTTTTGCTGAAACATAAATCTGATTTTCAATTTCGACTATTCTAAAAAAGAGAGTTTAGTATTTCCAGTACTTTTACTTTCAGGTTATGTTTCTTTGAGTTCAATATTTATTTAATTTTTCAAGCTATTGAATTTATTTTTTTATTATATACTAGAAGAAAAATCTGACGTTTCAGCGTGGATACTGACCATATTTTCACCTTGTATCATATTTAGTAAAGAAAAAGTTATGAAATTGTGAGACGTAGTGATGTTTTTTTCCCACATTTTTATGTTATATTTACTATATGTACATACAGTTCTTATCTTTAGATTATTCAAACAGGATTACTAATTGCCGTTACAGCCTGATGAATTTTATTAGACACCTAAATAAATTTTGCAAATATACTAAGAAATATTTTCAATTATGATTCCGAAAAGATCTTCCATTTCAAATAACTAACATGTTTTCTACACCTTATCATGCATGGCAAAGCTGATAAAGTGGTTATCCATTAAACTTATTCGTTAATAACCAAGAAGTTTTATTATGAAAAATACTTTTCCTCGTTTAAAATATTGCTTAAATATTTAAACAGAGGACTTTCCTAAATTATATTGTATTATAATTTTCCCGATTATAATAATTCATGGAAAATATCATTAAAAGGGATATCCATTGTAATTGTGGGTTGATGGTTGACTGTCGTGAATAATGAAGAGAATGATGATTGGGGTGACCAGACAGAAATAAAATGGCAAAAATAAATAACAATATTTATTTTATTTTATTTATTTATTTAGTTTTAAATAAAATAAATATTATTATTTATTTTTACCATTTTATTTCTGATTGGTCACCCCAACCATCCTTCTTTTTGATATCCATTGGAATTCAGTTTGCCCCTTCAATAGAGGCTTATCGATAAATAGTATACCGCATTACCGATTTATAATGCGGGTCTGCACGTTATAGAAATGAAGGGGCAAAATGGAAAAAATATTTGTTATGTTTGTATTATTAAGTTATGAAGTTATTTAAATATTTGTTAAGTTTTGTATTATTAAGGCTCAAATAAATTTCTATAGGAAAAAATAAAAAGTTTGTATTTTTATTTATTATTAATTAAGTATTTTTATTTTTATATGAAGTCAGAGTGTTTATCAGTTACATATTTAAAAGGTTTAAATTAATATTTAATTGACATCGATTCATTTTTATTAGCTTTATTTTACTATCTTAGTAAGTATTCTCAAAATGTGTTAATACTTCTATTATATTTTTGTTTCTTTTAATTTTTATTTTTTTTTTTTACCTTTTTCATTTTAATCTATAATAATCCAATAATATAAATACAAATGTAAATTGTTCATCCCATACTTTTGTGATTTTCCTAGAGAATGTAGATGGTTTAAATAAATAATTTAGCCTTGTAGCCGAATGGAATTAAATATTTTACTGTAACCATGGCATTCTTCGAATTAGATGGTAAAGCCTGATTAACAATCCATTTGTCCCTTCCAACTGTTTAATCAGGTGTGCCAATGCATTCCTACTTTTTAATTCTCAGTTTGAAATTAGTTCATGGTATCTATACATGTTCTACAAATTACTCTAAATAAGAAAATTAGTATAGTAACTCTAATTCATTAATACAATACTACTTATGAAGCACCCTAAAAAATATTAACAATCAGCAAATGGGCTACCAATAGAAATAATGACTTATCAGACATGGAGAATGAACGTACGCAGCCGCACTTTTTCCTTGAAGCTGATACAACAGTCAGTTTAATGAATACACAAAGTTTCAATGCTTGGTTCTCTACTTTACAATTTTATTATAAATTTTTCTTACATCAGATAACATGCTGGTGTTTTTTTTAAACATTTTTAACCACATACACCTTACAGAAATACAGTATATAAGTGAGGATGCTGTCGGGAAGAGAAACAATGTATGATATTAATATGTGTGAGACAGAGGAGTGGCTAGCTGCATGCCTTCCAATACTAAATTTAATATTTATATCTAAGCTAGATCCTTAGGGGTGACAGAGCGGACTAAGGCGTGTGCACAGCACTGCGTTGCACGGCAACCTGATATAACTTGAAAAAAATAATTACGAATTCGCGTCCCGGTACCGGAGAGAGGGAGCTTTTAAACACCGTACAGCCTAAAAGGCGAAGAAATGGAGGACGGAAAAGAAATAAATGAATCTAGGCAATCCCTCTTCTTTTAAGTCTCCTAGGATATTATTAAACATGTTAATTGAGACCATATCTTGATAAGTGGTGGTCTTAGTGGTATTTTAATGAGCATTGCCTTGCTACCGTGTGCCGTATTGTTTGTATGCAGACTTTTGTAAATGCTGAAGCCAAAAATGAAAAATTTAGGATGAGTCAAGTGTGTTTCAGTCTCATAAGAGCGATGTCAGTTCATCATGTAAGTAGGTGTCAAGTTAAGTATTATGTTGATTAATACCGTTAGCGTTCCAAAGAAGAACGAACATGGAGAGCACAGTCAAATGATTATAATCGATAATTATTACACATAACTAGAGAATAAGTCTTGAATAACGTGTAATAGTCCTTGAAGAAGGGTAAAAAGGGGTTGGGTAAGTTTATTCAAACTACTAACTTCTTCATTAATCAATATTAATGAACTAATATTTGTTGATATTAGTTTTATTACAAAAAAAAAATTAACAGAATGAACTAACCAAATTTTTACGATTTTCTCGAAAACGGCTCTAACGATTTTGATTAAATCCATCATATCAGTATAAAATTAAACATTTTTATAATATTATATAGGTTTTATTGTCATTGGTCTTCTATAACAGGGCTTAAATGGCTAAGTTTCAATATTAGCTTCCCCTAAAGTACCTTTAATTTGTTTTATTTGAAATAATTGACCATTTAATATTAATTTCTAATATAAAAAATAGTTAAATATAAAATATGAAAGAATTTGATAATTAACTAAAGAATAAATAAGAGATCGTAACGGAGAATAGTTGTTATTGAGGAAGCAAAGGAATACGAGCGCGCCCGATCTCACCCGAAAGATTAGAACACGCTTCCATACGTAACATGAGCTTAATATAATAAGGACTCCGACAATATTATGTAAATATACATATGTGGTTTTCATATATGCTATTGTTTGTATTATGTAATATTTAATTGTATAGATTACAGCATTACAAATATTAAAATTTGTGTACATAACGGTACTTGCACAAATGAAAATACCCACAATGAAATATTAATAAATATAGCCTCTATGATTTTTACTTTCATTTCCCCTTTTTATGAAAATACTTATTTCTGCTAAGAGGATGTTAAGTGAAAGTTGTGTGATGAGCACCGCACTAGATTTTTTTTTCTATTTTTCATGATCTAATTAGATTAAAATTTAATTTCTTTTACGATGATGTATAGATGGTTGACCGTTGATATAATATGAGAAGGAGTTAGTCGAGGGTGCGGTCAAATAAATAATAAATTAAAATATATTAATTATTTTAATTTTTGCCGATGTTTTGACCCACTTTGCAGGTCGTCTTCAGGGCGTAGGATGTAGCACTGCGGGAGGAATTGAAACACCCTATGTTTTTTTTTAAATTAATTACCCATTTTTTGAAACACCCCCCTGTTTAATTTGTAAAAAAATTAAAATAATTAATATATTTAAATTTATTATTTATTTGACCGCACCCTCCTTCTCATAATTTCTTTTACAATTAAAAAATTAATTTTCTTTTACATAATTTACTTTATATTACTTTATAACCTACTATTTCATATATTTGTGCTATGCATCAATAATCCTACTTTTATAATTTCCTATCCTATCGTCGACTTCTTCAAATTTATATGAATTTTATTATTACCTTAACTGAGTCCTCCAACTAAGTGTCCACATTTAATATCCTTTTCTTAATCTAAGAAGGATTAATTGTCCCATTATTTTAGGATTTTCTCTTCGTCACCTATGGAGGGGACCACTTATTAACATCGTGATGGGGGCGGTAAAAATTAGAGAGGTTTTTACTTTATTGTTCTAAATTTATTTTTTTTATTATTGTATCAAATTAATATTGTTAATTACAATATCGTAGAAGGAATTTATGTTTTCTACATCAGTCTGGTTATTTATGGAATTCTTCAAATTTTTAGTAATATATATTTATATATATAGACCCCATAATTTTTCTTTTTTTATTATTGTTTTTCATGATAACTTCTTCTGAATCCTTCACTCAAGCCAACTATGTGTGATTATAGCGCCTCTCCTCAGCCTCTACTGGTTCTTAATACCAGTAATGCGGCTCAGTGCGAGGCGCTGGGATCTCCTACTGTCCTGCCTTTCCTTTCACGAGTGGGGAGAAAGGCTTGGCTCGGAATTCTTCTGAGTGAAGGAATTTTGTAAATATTGTATAGTATGCGTGTGTTTTAGTTGTTATTGTTATTAGTTTCTGTATTATTTGTTTTTATTTATTGTAAATAGATTGCGAATGTGCTCTCTTATCACTATTATAAATGTCCTTAATTGTGGCAGATTGTAATATTTCTGAATAAATAAATAAAAAAGTTGCGAGGAAGTAAATAAATTCGAACCCACCGTGATTTATTAAAAAACCGACTAATGACTAAAATATAATATTTACGTATATCCAAAAAATATACAAAACTCATGTTATGGGTTGGTTATTTTGATAATAGTCCATCCAGGATCTTTGTGAAGTTATATACCTGGAATATAGCAACTCCTTTTTTACTAGTTACTCCATACTACCTGGCAATCGGCCTGAACCTGGAAACGAACTGTATAGGAAAGAGAGGTATGGATATGAATAATGGATAGGAAATGGAAAGTTGGAGAAAGAGGACGATGGGGGGAGGGGAGGAGGGAGGATGGCGATCCGTCATAGCCAGGAGCCGACCTCATCCATTTTCCGTTTAGCGCTCTCCAGGATATTAGCACTTGATTACAGAGTCCCGCCTCGCTACCTATCTCGGCGATTAGCGCCTTCATAACAATAATTGGACGTGGATATTGCACTAATATCCTCCACGGCACTATGACAATAATTATGAATGTATACAATGTTCTTATTCGATAAATGTATAAAGTGATTTTTACAAATCTTATGCGATGGAAATAAAAGAAAAGATGAATAAGATATATATTCAACACTTTCGTCACTCGTATATCTGTGATGGGTCAAAAATGAAATTTCAAGTCAGCCTGTTATGAGTTCCCTGGCGAAAAAAAAATTTAATCGATAAATATATAACATGTTATTCAGTACTGTAATTAAAATCAACGACTAACGACCATATATGGACAGAATAATTTATGATAACACTCTCTTATAAGGTATAACTACTATTAACCTGCCCAACAACACGCCTAAGAGTCTTAAAAGAAGGTGGATGAGTGATCTCCACGGTCAATACTGTATACTAAAATCAAGATATAAAAGTACTGCTCTTTCCCACGCAGACCAATATTGCTACCGTTATTATTCTTGGCAACACTCACAGATTATCAATATTTTTGTCGAATGTGGTTGAAGAAATAAAGTTGAAAAAAAAAAAATAGTATTCATACGTGTCATTTTTTTCTTATAGAAACCTTCATTCATTGTATGATTATTTTGAATTTAGATGCTAAATGCTAAATGCTAAATAGAACTTTTATCTTTTAATATTACTGTTTACTTTTTTTTCCCCCACCTCTTACTCACCTTTTAGGCTATAGGGGGTTTTCCGGTCCAGGAGCGAGAGCGAGGGAATAGTACCAGGGTTAAAAGTCCTCCAGTAGCTGGATTTGAACTCTTGAACTTCGGTTTATCGGAGGTTACTCCGGATAATGCATTTGTTGTACATGCGTTAGCCCGTTCGGCCATTGCACCTCTTCTATTAGTTCTTACTTTTTTTTTTGTTTTTCTCTTCCTCGTATTTTAGGCCATACGGGGTTTTCCTAAGCCATGGGGTGAGGGTGGGGGATTAATACCATAGTTGAAAGACTCCCTCGGCACCGCGGCGCGATTTCTATTACCTATCTTATCATTATTTAGTAACTATCTTATCATTCATAACTACGGTTATCAGTTTGCCGGGCAACGTGTAATTCTGAGCACACGCGGCAAACCGCTCGGCCATCCCACCCCTTTTATTATTTTTTGCTTATTGTCTAAAAATAATTTACTGTATAGTATTTATAGCTATCTAATGTAATAGCTGGATAGCGGATCTGTTGTAATAAAGTTTTCCCCCACTCTTTTCTTTGACAAAACATTCCGATTCACACTGTGACGGTTTTGTCAAACTATCAAACTACGAAAATTTAATTAATAATTATTTATCAATTATATGGATATATGATTATAGTTAATTTAAGGAAAATGATCCCGGTCCGATCACCCACTTGCACAACCGTTGCTCTTGAAACAGTACTTCCTACCAAAGCATTGAACCCAAGACCCTTCATGAGTTGGAGTGATTTTTTATATGTTTATATTTATTTATACAAAATTAAATACAAATTTATATATTTATTAATAATTAATATACTTAATCTACTATGGATTATGTTGTTAATAAGATTTTCTTCCTGTTGTTATTGTTTCTCAAAATCCTTTATTTGTATTTAACACATTATTATATACATATCATTTTTTCTTTTTTATATAACGTTTCGGCCTTCTTGGCCATTTTCAAATTTATGATTTGCACATATTTAAACCACCTGTCCACATTTGTACAATTGTTACTCGTCGAATTTATTCAGACAAAATAAAGCATTTTTTTGTCAGTCAAAAAGTTATTTTACTTTGTACATTTTTTAAAAATTAATCATTAAATAAATAATATTAATGTTTAAATAAACAATATTCAATTACCAACTTTATATAATATGGTTTGCTCTTCACTTTTTTTTTTTCATTTTATATCTCTTTTCATTTTAATATTGCTTGAAGCCAGACGTGGCAGTGCTCATGTCCATGTCTTTTTCATTCTGGTAATGGATGAACCACTCTTCACCAAGTCACACTTAGTTGTAATCTGTAGGAAGTCTTTCTTAGTCGACCTCTGCCTCTTTTCATGTCTCTATAGTCTACTACCTGCTTTATGATGGTGATATACTCCTGCTTATTCCCGATTCTTAAAACTTGATTTTTTGATTCGGTTACTTCTTGTCTTTATGTTATTAATTAAAACAGCTTTATGTTATGAAATAATAAATGTATCTTTGTTAAGGAGATCGAGCACTGCTACTACCACGGAACCGTGAAGGATTACCCCGGTGCCACTGCTGCCTTCCACACCTGCAATGGAGTTTCCGGGGTCATCCATGTAGGCAACGAAACCTTCGTCATCCACCCTTTCTATGGTGGAGATTTGTCCGTGAGTACATTCCAAGTTTTAATATAATTTTATTTATTAAGTATGCCATACTAACTTTAAATATTTTCGTCTAATGTAATTTTGTAGGAATATTGATCCAAGGCAGTATCCATTTTCTTATTCTGTTCTTCATATTGAGAATTCTGTTGAAGATTAAAAAACTAAATTTCTAACTTAATAAAGTGCGTAAACACCATCTCACCTGTTTGATTTTGAATTTGTTTTTTTCTCTTTACCTATTTATCCGCACCTGTTGTTGACAATCAACGTATGTGTTGTGATGATAAGGATTGATATTATAGACACAAGGAAGTATAGTACCCAGCAGCACCTGTTCCTGGGTATTATTTACTTATTTGATTTAGATGAGGAGATCTCTCATTCAGCTCCTTTTTAGTCTCCTCCTGATGGACATGTCACTCGTTTATAAACCTGTTTATGCGTCCGTGTAGTTTGAGATGAAAACGAGAGTAGAGAGTAAGCATTTTTTGGTCTGTAGTTGATTGTCATAAGTCGATATGAAAAGTTTTTTGTTGATGTAAAAGGGAGTGTCTTTTTTTCCGATCCGTAAATCCTGAGAGGCGTATGTCCAGATGGGTCGGAGTACCTAAGTAAATTTAGTTTTTGTAGAACTTTCAATTTCGATTTAAAAGAAAATGAGTACAGTATTTTCTGTAGCTTGTTTAAAATCTGTCGTTTCATTTTGACGTGTGGGCCAGAGGTCATCCTACTGTCGAATATTAGTACGTAACGTACTGTTTGTCTGAGGAATTCGGTTCTCTCTTATATAAACTGGTTGGCACGTTTCTCGTAGAAGTGTAAATGCTATATGTTGTGACTTGTCATGATTTAATCTTATTTTCCAAAGTGAGTACCAATTTCGTAAAGTCAACAAGTGATTTTGTAAATTCATTGAGGCTAGTTATGGTGTTTTGTTAAAATTGTTATATCATCAGCCTAGGTTCCGGTCAATGTTTCGGGGTCGATTGGTATGTCATGCGTATATATAATGTAGAGTAAAGGAGCCAATATTGATCCTTGAGGCACTCCTGCTAGCACTGGTGGAATTGAGGTAATTTCTAGGCCCTGTCGGACAGAGAAAAATCTGTAGAAAAGGAAAGATTGCAGAATGAGGTAATATGTATGAGGCAGTAGTGTTTTGAGTTTACTGAGATGTCTCTGGTGCCAGATTTTATCGAATGCCTGGACAGCATCCAGAAACACGCCGATTGCGTATTGTTTTCGCTCTAGTGCTCCAGCAATGTATTCAACAACTCTGTGTAATTACTTTGTTGTTGAATGGAACTTACGAAAACCGAACTGATGGTCAGGAATTATATTTTTTCCGTCAGTACATCAACCCATCTTCTGTATATTAATTTTTCGAAAAGTTTAGAACATAACGGGAGAAAGCTTATGAGGGATTGAAAATGTCTTTGTCTTTTTTGTGTACTATTTAAATGTGTGAATATTTCCATTGTAGTGGGAATTTAGTTGTCCTCATGATACAGTTGTATATTGTTGTAAGGAACACTAGTGCTTTCCTGGGCATTTGCTAGAGCGCCTCGGCAGTTATTAAGTCATAACCTGGTGCTTTTCTTTTGGGCAGATGTTTGATTTGCTGGACAACTTGTGAAGGAGTAAACGATAGAGATGGCAGTGTCAATGGTAGTGGTATATCTAAAGTGTTTAGTAAAATGGTTTCATGTTCTGTGTTCATGAAGTCAGTATATGGTGTAAAATACTGATGATAGTCAGCAAATAGTTCAGATTTTCCCTTATCCGACAAAGCCCATGATGCTTTAACAAATTCTTGGTATGCTTCCACAAATTTTGATCGCCAGTCGATAGGCTGTTAAAGTAAGCATCATAGTTTGCCGCATTTTGAAGGAAGTCTGTTAGTCTGCCATAACTGACGAGTACTTCTCTCAAGTGATCAAGTCCCTTATGTACTGAAGGTATCTGGATTGGAAATACTGGATAAAATAAATGTTGAAATTCTAATTAATTTAAAGGGAAAAAATGAATAAAAACTACAGCATTCGCAGGCCGGTTGACTTTCAAATTATGGTTATAAATAAAAAATCCTCCACTCAAAGAGCAGAATTAATATTTTTTTTAAGAACCTTTTAGCCTTTGTGTTTTTCTCTGAATTACTCGCATATTAATTTTCTTTTAAGAGTTACAGCCTGGTCCCATTAGAATTCTTGGAATTCTAAGACAACTTCCATCACGGATTCACCTTCCTCTTAGTTCTTTATAATGCTTGAATTAGAAATCTACCCTCAAAGGGAACTAATATAAATCGGTGTACAAATACAAAAGAAATACACTATATGTTTTTCTGGGATCCTCTGTTGGAATATAAAATAACTTTAACTTATTAATAGAAATGGCTGGCATTAGCACCAGTGAAACAGTTGTGAGAGTAAAACAGGGATCTCCTGGAGTCATTCTTTTCCCTCCATATGGGAAGTTCCCTTACCTGATTGAAAATATTGTACATAATTGTGTCTGCGTTATTTTACTTTATTTACCTTTAAGTTTATTTTATTTCTATTTATTGCATATACTTTTTCATTATTATTTATTTGTTAATTTGTTCTATTTTATTTAGTTTATTTGAATTTCCATAAATATAGTGTAAATGTAATCTTACCTCTCTATAACCAAGGTCCATATTATGACAGAATGTTATATTTCTCGATTTCTCGAAAAAAAAAAAGATAAATAAAATAAATTAATTATTAATAATATTAGTGGATTGATATTTTACATTAGACTCTTAGCTGTCGGTAATTTATGCTTGATAATACAATATGGTTAATTCCTTTTGAAGTCAAACTTCGTTTAAAAAACATAGAATTATTGAGTTATTGAGTCTTAAATCAATTACATTTACGACTATTTTTATTTTTTTTTTATAGCTTAAGCAGTATAATTTTTTTATTCCAATGCAGCCTTAAATGTGTACCCTTCGTTTTTATAATACGGGTTCTGAATTAATCGAAATATTCAAAGAAGGGTATCCCATTTCGACCCGGAATTCCTTGCTGATGGCTAGGCCCCGCCGTAATTATCGATAGTGCAAACTCGATTGTCCTGCAGCCAGGACTCGATTAGCATCGCTGATCGAGTTGGGCTGTATTTCAATGAGCAGCTGATTGCCGCTTCAAACTCCCAAATTGAAATGATCATTTCTTCGGAAGACACCGAGACCCCGGCTGATTCCATTAAGATACCTTGTCTTGGCGTCGTCGGAGGGGAAGGCGGGGGGAGGGGGTGAAAAGAAGACTTGATGAACTTTTACCTCGCCCTTCTTTTGACCCTCGTGATCGAGTTAAGAGGAAACACATATTCCGAACTTGGATGACTGCGTCCATTCCACCTCAATGGGTCATTGATGAGATTCAGTTCGAATCAATTTATAAATGTTTTTATTTATTTTTTTTATTTCGTAATAATAAAAAGAAAAAAAGAAATATTTTTTTAAATATTATTTTTAGGGTTTTATTCATATGCACCAACACCAAACGTGGATTGTATTAAGTAATACAAATAATTAGCCAGTTAATATTTGGTAAATTCAGCCACCGTCAGGACTGGAGAACAAATCATACAAATTGTGACTAGGTACAATATTTTTTTCTTTATTTACCCTCACTCCCTGACCCGAAAAAAACTCAAGAAGCGAAGAAAGGGAGGAAAAAAAATTATGAAATGGGATATTAAAGCCATGCTGCAGGGTTTTCTTGGTTTTATAGAATGGTTAATTGAATATTACTAACCATTGTTTTATTGTATCAACTATTGTTGAACTTTACAAATGTCGAATAATTGATATCGATTAGCTTTCTTCAAATGGATTATTAGCTTTATTTTTTAAATCTATTTCTGTTTATTAATGTACATATATTTTTTCAATTATATAAGCAATAATACGATCGACCCAAATTGTAATGCCAGCGTATCCGAATGAAACAACAATAGAAAAAAAAATAGATGGTCAAGTAGAGTTGTAGGCCACTCAACCGTCAGTCCAGATCAAGAAAAGATGTTGGCAACCTCAACAGCTGAGTGGAAAGTGTGCCAAGAAAAAGTTCAGGTCGGACACTCTTTGTCAGGAGGCTAAAATCAGCTTTAGTGGATCCTAGGGCAATCCCTTCCTCACTTCGAGAAATCCTCTTTAATGAAAAAAAAAAATATTTTCATATACCTGTTTTAGTAACTTCTAGTAAGAGAATGTTTTTATATCATGAAATAGCAACTCTAAGTTTTCAATGTAAATAGACCTTTTAAAGAGCCTCCTTGGTGTAATGTGTGTGTGTATGAACAATCCAGCTCTACAACTTGAAGTCGTACGAAAAATAGTTTCTTTTTTATTAGTTTTTTTTTTTTTTTTGTCAAGATTAACTGAACGTAAGTTTCACTTTATATAATTGATCAATATTCTTCAAATGGCTCTAATGATTTTGATTCGACTCGTCACCTCAATGTTCAGTTAAATGGTATTTAACATTATATTAATAGTTTATAACAGATGATAAATTTCCATTTAAAAATTATATATTTTTTACAAACAGCATAGATTTTCTCAATTGCCTTCAACTCAGTTCTCACAGAAATCCTCTTGCCCTTCAGAATCATTAATTTTATATCAAAAGTGAAAGATAAAAGATGGTTGAAGGCATGTACCGAGTGGATCTCAAGAGAGAACAGCAGGAAAAAAATCCGGCCGCATCATAGCTGGATGGATGAAATGACGCAGTACCTATGTGATAACTCGAAGCTTGTGGCTAGGGATAGAACCAGATGGAAAAATGTTATCAATAATACTTATTTGTGCCGCTTTGTTTTGTCTTATTTTATTTTACTATTCCGTGTGTTTTTGAAGTCTTTGTTTTGTTTGCTGTACGGTTTTATCTTTTGACTTAAGTTGTTACTCTATCAAGAAAAATCTGATACGTTTTATTTTACATGTTTTAAAATATGTAATTACCATTTTGTGCTGTAGCTTACTCCCTAAAAGAGAGACTTTTGTCTAATCTATTGACATCATTAAATCTTATTATTATAAAGAGGATGAAATGTTGAAAATTTCCCTCGCCCTCACTATGCAAGTCCGATTTTTAGTTCCTGAGAGACTGAAACGACAAGAAACCGCTCGACGTTTCCGATTACTTCAGCACTTACTAGACAAACGCTCTAAACTTCCCATTAATTACAAAAGACTCATATACTTGACTATAATAAGACCTATTTGGACTTACGGAGTTGAGCTATGGGGCTCCACTAAACCATCGAATTCCTCTCGCATCCAATCCTTACAATCCAAAATCCTTCGTAAAATCCTCAATGCTCCTTACTTTGTCACTAATAAAATTATCCATAAAGATCTTAATGTTCCTTATGTTTCAGATCTGGCCCAATCCAGATACCTATCCTTCCATAATAAACTTCAGAATCATCCCAACCCTCTCGTTTCTAACCTTGCTTCCTCTTCAATTCCTGATAACCCTCCGAGGCGTCTGAAAAGAAGATGGCCCCGTGATCTCCTAATGTAGTCATATCATTAGAGTGCTACCATTGGGTAGTTACTCAGCAAGTGTATTCATGTCATTATATCAATTATGTTCAAATTTACTTGATGTATTTATGTAATACAGTTGTAAATGTCATAAAGAAATAAAAAAAAAAAAAAAAAAAAAAAAGTTCCTGAGATATTTTAATTCATATCTTCGATAAAACATGTTATCATTTGTTTTGCGACACAAATTTTTCCTTTTCACTCTCCTAAAACTGCTTTGCATTAAGATAAAATTTTTAATAATAGCCCGTTATAGAGAGGATGAAATTCTGAACAATTCCCTCGCTTACAGTATTCAGGTCTGATTTTAGGTTTCTGAAATATTTGAATCCATACCTTCAACAAAACTCGATATCATTTGGGTTTCGACACTATTTTTTTCCCTGTTTTCCTCTCTAACACGGAGTCGCATTAAGATACAATTTTGAATAACAGCCCATTATAAAGTGGACGAAAAGATAAAATTTTCACTTGCTAATAATACGAAGGTCACGTGGAAATTAAAATATTCATTCTCTTTATAATGAGCCATTATTTATAATTTATGTTTCATATTATTAATCTAGTCCGCTGATGTTCCTCAAGGGAGCATCTTCGCTCCCATCCTTAACACAGTATATACAGCTGATATCCCAATCTATCCTTCAACCGTACTCACTACCTATGCTGATGACACGTGTGTGTTGTCTGTCAATAATGAACCAACTATTGCTTCACAAACCCTACAGTAACACATTTCAGCCATTGAAAAATGGTGTGCAAATTGGAGAATTAAAATTAATCCAAACAAATCTCAACAAATTAATTTTACCCCTCGCTGTAAATCTACAACATCCTGTCCCACCGTATCCTTTAACAATATTCCACTGATCCCTGTCGAACAGATCCGTTACCTAGGACTCCTTCATGGCAAACGCCTTACCTGGAATCCTCATACTAGACTTAAAAGACAAGAAACTGCCAACAAATTCCGACTACTACAATACTTACTTGACAAACGCTCTAAACTTCTAATATTCTACAAAAAACTCATTTACACTACCACCATCAGGCCCATTTGGACATACGGTATTGAGCTTTGGGGCCTCAACATTCCTCTTGGCCCGAACTAGATATACCTTTTCTCATTCCAAACTCTTTGGTCACCCCAATCCTCTAGTTTGTAACCTTTCATCCAACACAATTCCTGACAACCCCCCGAGGTGTCTGAAATGAAGATGGCGAAGGGACCTCCTAAATTAATTTATCTTTGAAGTGTTAGCGATGGGTAACTTCTTCACAAGTACCTTCAAGTTATATATTCCTATAGCAAATTTACTGGTTGTATATATGTTTACAGTTGTAAATTTCAATGAAATAATAAAACAAAAATAAAAATATTATTAATCTCGCCTTTTTGATGTTTTTACTTCTATCGTGTGGTCTAAAGCACACTCATTTGATTTTTGTTTTGTCTTTTTACTTTTTTATCAGACATGCTATGATCGGATAGATTTCACTTGAAAAGAACTTGTTTGGAAACGGTCCCATCATCGGGAAACCTGTTATGAAAACAAGGCCATTGCCGAAATCTAAGCCGAGGGGAGAGGGGGGGGAAGCAGCGGCGATTGGACGGGACTGTAAGTAGCAACGGTAGAAGAGGGCGGAGGTGGATTCAATATATAAGCACTTGGGTCGCCGGGGATGAAAACTTGATCCGATCCTGGAGGATTACACCGACCCAGGCGGATAGGTTTATTCCCCTCCGATGAGGAACAGGAATTTTTCACGACTGCTTCGCTGGTTAGGGCTGCTTCATCATTTCCCGATCTTTCTGATTTTATCCTTCGCTTCACCCGCCTCCAATCTCATTCCATCCCGGCCTCCCGTTTATCTATCGACCCATAGTTCTTGGCTATCTCTCTTTGTATATACATGTATATCGTAAATCTACAATAAAGCGGGTTCAACTCAAGTCCATCTTGATTAAGTAGGTTCGTCCACTCTCCTAAATAAAGGATGTGCGCTCCTAAATGTAGATACGTTCTTTCCAATTAATTCCGTTCATTTTTTGTACAAAACCGTCTGGTTTTTTATTGTCCACTTCACTCTAAACAACAAGCGCGCTAATTACAGTTTTATGGTTTAACTTTTTCCATTTAGAAACAGCCATTTGCAATATTTGTTTCAAATTAATACAAAGTTGATATTTGTTTTCAACTTCTCGAAAAATCATTAAATATTTGACAGATCTCTAACTATAAAAATATTTTTGCATAAAGTGACCCTTCAAAATTTTATCGGAAACCACAAAAAATGTGATAAATTCAATATGATTCCATCGATTTACACGAAAATTATTTTTGATTTAGGATTCTACACGCAACATGATATGACACAAACCTCATCTCCACAAACAAATTAGAACTAAAGATATAAAATTGAGAAAATTGCCTGAATATCTAACTTTAAAAAGAATTCAATCTATAGATTATTGATGTGGATTGGAAAAACAGTAATACAGATTTCCAGTGGTTATATTTACATTAAATTTCGTGAAAATCTCGAGAAGTTATGAATTCTTTCGTTAACAGCCGAGAAAAAAAATTCTCCAAGAAAATCAAATGTTTTTTTTTTATTATTTCTTAATGATCTTTACAACTCTATTAAGGAAATACATTTAGTAAATTTGAACATATGGATATAATGACGTGAAAACACTTGTTGAGTAACTACCCAATGGTAGCACTCTAATGATATGTCTACATTAGATCACCATCAAATACTAAAAGTTGAATTTTTTATTTCTTTAAAAATTCGTAATTAATAATACGATATTGATACGATATTGACCATACGGGATTGATGGGTGACTGTAGTGAATAATGTAAAAGAAATTGGTTGGTATGTTCACTCAAATATACAAAGTAAAAATAAATAAATGATGGGTGATAAATATTCAGCACGCAGTCATTATACAATTTTTATTGGTGCCAACGTTTCAACCCAAACATGTGAGTCATTATCAGTGCTCGAACCACGCCCTAATGATGACCCACATGTTTGGGTTGAAACGTCTGCACTAATACAAATTTTATAATGACTGCATTCTGAATATTTATCACCCAAGATATGTAAAACAGTCAACTAACATCCTTCAATAATTCAATAAATAAAATTCAAGCCTTCATATTTCCTAAGAAAGGACCAGATAACAATAAGTATGAGAAACTATTAACATTTAAAAGAATAAATAAGAAACATATTTAATGTTAATAGTTTCTAATACTTATTATTGTTATCTGGTATTTTCTCAGCCCTGATGAAGTCCTGAACGTCAGAAAAAATAAAAATAAACATCATTTATTTATTTTTACATTTTAGTTTTTACTGAACACCCTAACCAACTTCGTACTCAATTAACAAAATAAGCAAAAAGTAAGAAAAGAGACATAAGGTAATTATGATATTAATGGAAAAACCAAACTACCAAGCTATGAGTCTCCAAACATGCAGTTGAATTGTTAACTTGCCAACGTTTGGCCGATTCGGTCATCATCAGGACAGAAAATCCAAGATCAGTTATGTAGACAAAAAAAAAAGTGTTGCTGCATATAAGTGATTTTGGTTTTTCTTCCCTGATGATGCCGGAATTGGCGAAACGTTGGCCAGTTAACTATTCACCTGTATTGAATATTTAATAGTTGACCGTTGCATCATAAAGGAAGGAGATGGTCCGGGGTTGCGGTCATAAATAGGCTAAATATTTGTAAAACTATTTTATTGAAAGCCAACGTTTCGACCCGACTTTGCAGGTCTTCATCAGGGCTAGAACGGACAAGATACAAATTGGAGTCTGGAACTGCGGCGGTGGTGCTGAGTATGTATCTGGCCGTTGTTGGCCCCGTCGGCAACGGTCAAATATTAAATATTCAATATGACTCAAAAACGACGGGGCCAGATACATACTTAGCACCACTTCGCCGCAGTTCCAGACCTGCAAAGTTGGGTCGAAACGTTGGCTTTCAATAAAATAGTTTTACCACTATTTAGCCTTTTTATGACCGCAACCCCGGACCATCTCCTTTCTTTATTCACCTGTATGTTTGGAGGAGACTCATGGCTTGGTAGTTTGGATTGTTCCATTAATATCATTCGTACTTAATAGTTTAGTAGTCTCTAACAACAACGAATATAACCTGCTATTTTTAAAGGTTTTTGTAATGTATTTAATGAGGTAACCGTACTTAAACCGTATGACAATTCCAACACAAAATGGAGAAAAAAAGGTGGCCATAAAAAATATCGGGTAATTCGGCGTAATGTCCACCTCAGCACGTAATAATATTGGTGTGTACGTGTGTGTGGTGTGATTGTAGGAGTGAATGTGTTTTATTTATTTTATTATCATTCGGCCTAATCTGTTATTTTTTTGTCCTTGTATATTACTTTTTTATATTTATATTTTAATTTTTTTTACTTTGATTATTTATATTTGTTTTCCTTTCTTATGTACATATTGTGTGAATGAATACTATATCCCTACTACCAATGCCCTTCAGTGTGGCAGACTTTATTAATACTCAAAAAAAAAAAAATAACAAAAAGATTAGAAAAATGTTGTTAAATACTGTTGTAGGGTCTGTAAGGCGTACGCTTGGATTTTTGTATGTTGCTAAAATTTCTGTGTCGCCTAGATCCGTTAATATTTCTTTGCATACGCATATGTTAAAATGTTGGATTGCTTTATCTCATCGTAACCTACATTTTTTTATTTACGAAATTTTTCGGAATCGAATCGTTTTCGATCACCAGATCGGAAAACTTTATCTATTTAATTAGGTAGTAAAAACTCATTAAATTCCATTTTTTCACTTAAACCGTAAGATAAGTTGATCACAAAATCAAGATTATATTATCAAGGTGATATAGATCAAACGCTCTAATATTTTATTTTGATAATGTTTTTTTCCATCGTTTTCTCTCGATTTTGTGATCAAATCATCTTACGGTTTAAGTTGAAAAGGAATTTCTATCCCTGAGTTTTATTACCCCATTAAATTGGTTAATTTAATGGGACAATATCCCATTTCTGAAAAGTTTTACTGATTATCCTCGCTAATTGCTGCGAAACATCCTGCTTCATAAGTGAGCCTTCCCAGAACGTGCCTAAATCCAGAAGGAGACCTTTCTCAGGTAGCGGAAGTGCCCGGGTACTCCCTGGCTTCCTGCAAAGCAGTAATTTCCGCCTTGAGGATTATTTCTTAATTATGCTATCCGCGATACTTAGCACCATGTTTTAATAGTTGTATGGAAATGAGTAGCTATTTTTACATAATTATTTTTCTAATATACGAAAAATAATTATGTAAAAATAGAAGAATTTCCGTTTATCGTCATAAATTCAAGGACCAAACAAGCACATAATACCTTTCATTCTGTATTCAACAAAATGATAATTTTAGCATATAGCCCGTGGTACAGACCCCTTTTTATAAATTATTAACATCTGCCTATAACTTCATGAATTCGATGATGGTGTAAAACGTAACGGCATGAAAGACATGAAGGGGAACAGTACCCAGCGGCACCTCCTCCTTGCGTGATATCTACATTAGGCGAAGAAGCTCCTGATCCAGCTCCTTCGGTATTATACGGAAGTTACTTAGCATGTGTGGCCATGTCTTTTATAACTATATTAGGATGTCCTTATAAGTCATCGTGGAATCGTTTATTGTGGGATTGTTTATAGTCGTTAATAATCGGCATATGAAGGTGAGTATGTAAGGTTATGTTCCTAACGTACCATGGTGCTTTTTTTATTGTCCTGAATATTTTTACTTGAAAAATCCTAAGTTTCTTTATGCGAGTCTTTTTAGGTGTTCCAGATATCTGTGAAATGTAAGTCCAATTAGGTTTTAGTAATCAATTATATGTATTTAATTTCTGTTTAAGGTTTAATTTTTAGTTTTTTTCCGAGATGTTAATATAGAAATCTTAGTCTTTGATTTAGTGTTTTTCTTTTCTTTTTTTTTCGTGATATATGGACCCCATGTCATTTTTCGGTCAAATATCAGTCCAAGATAGTGAACGTAGTCTATCTGTGGAATATGTGTATTATCATGGAAACTTGCAGAGCATGTTTCATGTCGAAGGGTAAATAATTTGTCTTGATTCAGTTGAATTTTCCATAGTTTAAACCACTCATGTAATTTTGTTATATTGTACATAAGTGTGAGTGTGTTTTATTTATTTTATTATCATTCGGCCTAATCTGTTATTTTTTTGTCCTTGCATATTACTTTTTTATATTTATATTTTAATTTTTTCTACTATGGTTATTTATATTTATTTTCCTTTCTTATGTACATATTGTGTGAATGAATACTATAGACCTAGTACCAACGCTCTTCAACGCAGTGTGGCAGACTGTAATAATAATAAAAATAAAAAAAATTGTTAAATACTGCTGTAGGGTCTGTAAGGCGTATGCTTGGGTTTTTGTGTTTTTTCATGTTATACATTTTTTTATTTTCGAAAATTTTCTGAATTTGAGTGTTTTCAATCACGAGATCGGCAAATTTCGTCTATTTAATTAGGCACTAAAAACTCATTAACGCCCATTTTTTTCCACTCGAATCGTACTATAATTTGATCACAAAATCGAGGTTATATTATCGAGGTTTTATAGATCCAACGGCCCTATATTTTTGTAAGGCAAACTTTTCTTTTTCGATTTAGTAAACAAATTATATTACGATTCAAGTGGAAAGCAAATGGGTATTCGCGAATTTTTCGGTGGATGTTAATAATTTGATAAAAAAAAAAAAAAAAAAAAAAAAAATCTGTACGACGGGATAATACTTCTATTCGTAAATTCCCTTGCATTTTATTAAAACGTTTTACTGAAATTTTATTTAAATTTTCTATTAATTTGGCCAAAAAGTCGATAAAAAATGACTTATTCTTAGCTATTCAAACAAAAGTCACAATAGAATCAAGTAATACATTTAATATAAATTATAATACTAGTATAAGCCTAATAACATTTTACTTCTCATTTAACGATAATTTTTTTAAAGATTTTTTTTGTAATACCTAATACAAGTTTTAATTTTTGATGCGTTAGTGAAAATAAAGTACATATCCAACGATAAGCTGTGACAGAATGCATTTATTCATCCATGGCCAAATTATATGTTAATTTCAGTTTTCAATTTACCATTAAATTTCTTGTCATTGCGCTCTGATTTTGTTTGATTACGTTAATATTTTATAATGATCATAGCATAACAACTCCGTCAGAATAGCACTTATAGCCAACATCCAGTGATTTGTAAATGGATTTTTTATATTATAAATAGTAATAATATTTTAATGGACTGATTTGCATGAGTCGGGGGCCAAATGAACGATAAGCCAATCACCTAATGGTACTGGATTAAATTTTCAATCTTTCCATTTAATCATAAATTTTCCCATTTCCCATTCCACATTCAATTACTGTAATGGAAAACTTTATTAATTCTGTTTTCATATTCAACAGACCATTACAATGTTTTTTTTTTCTCTCCTCCTTTTTGTAAATGTTAAATAATTTCTTCTGCTTTATACATACAAATTAGAATCAATAACTAATATCAGTAAATTTTATGTTACAACCGAAAATTAAGTTATAAACTTTACTATTACATCATACTAGGCCGATGATATAGTTAATTGATATTTGAGGTGGTTATAATGGCAATTGTGTAAGTTAAAGTTGATGCTTTGTCCAAAAAATAAATCTTTTGTAAATATACTTATAGGGTACATCTGTATTATAGTACCTAGCAGCATCTCTTTTCTATCATGATTTTATAATTTAAAGTTAAGCCAGATCTTTGATCCCGGTTCTTTTCTGCCTTGCACATGTGTTTTGAGACATTAAAGGTTTTTTTAACTTTCAATAATTTATTTTTGGCGACCAAAATATCTTTAGTAGAATAATATTACATTCTATTTCAATGAAGGACAATGATATTAGTGATAAAAGTGCATTTTCACTCCATAAATATATATAAAATATAAATAAATAAATTAAATATGAAATATTAAAAATTTATTTATTTAGAATTATAACAATCTGTAACGTGGACAATAATTTATAGTGATACATGAACACATTCACACCTGAAATAAATTAAATTAGAAGAAAATAAGACAAAATAAAATAGCAATTTTTTTCTTCTCTTCATATATTCATTCGTAATAATATAACCAGGATACATACATAATCCTCTCCACTAATTTCAGCATATTGAGTGCTGGATTGTACGCTGTCGCTGAATCTTTCAAAATAGCCAACAGAAAATACAAAAGTCGTAATTCTAACAGTTTCCTTTTCCGTATTCAATTGAATCAAAAACATACATCGACAACATATTTCATCTTACCTTACAACAAATAACAAATTAAAGGGCCAATGGGTTCCAGGCCATGTAGGTTTATGTAGGAATGAATGAGCTGATAGCAAAACAGTGTTCTGTAAGAGCGAAAACTGAGAAGCTACCTTTACAGGTAATTTATAGATGGGTTAAAAAAGACCTTATTAGTAAATGACAGGATAGATATGCCTTGGAATCAAGTTCGAAAGGTAAAGATCATTTCATCATTCAACGTAAAGTCTGTCTACGCCCATGGTTCTCTAACATTTGTGTTAAGTTAAACAGAAAAGAAATAGTCATACTTACAAGATAAAGACTAAATCATTCTCGTATAAATCGCGGCATGACACTAATTAAAGTTGAAAAAAAATGATAAATCTTCTACTTGCAACTTGAGGACCCATTGCTCATTAATATGATAATGCAATTAATATGATAAATCCCGCAATAAATATCCCCTCATCCAAAACAATAGTGCTTTCGTTCAAGAGCTAGCAGATGTAGATAGTGATATCATTCAATCATAGTGCAAGTTTATGGAAGAATCGAAAATAGTTTTTTTAAATAAATAATAATAATTTACATCCATACTTCCATTATCTTAAAATATAACAATAGGATCAGTATATAGGACGTCAATGGAAGTCTTGAGCCGACAATAGAAAAATGAAATTCATTCGCAATTGTCATATATGTGAAAAAAAGCAAAACTTTTAAATTTAAGGAATTTGGTTGTCGTCGGTAAAAACTAGTGGAAACGTGTCTCATCGAAGTGTTGATATTGTGTGCTGTGATTTATCGTTATCAAATTTTATTTTCTAGAATGAATACAATTTTTATAAGTGTAGTAAATGATTTTGAAAATTCGATGAGGCCTGAATTGTTGAAATTGTTGAATCTTTTGCTGTAATAGTCTGGGAAGTGTTTGGTGGGTTATATTTGTATATGGAGTTCAGGAAAATGAACCAGTATTGATACTTATGGTACTTTAAGACTGTTCAGACCTGAAGGGGTTTCTGATTGATAAAAGTCAGTCGAAGAGAAAAAGTTGAGTAATAAGATAGTATTTATGGTGTAAAATGGCATGCCAAAAATAAATTTAATAAATGGACTTAAAAAGTAAAATAAACGTCTTAAGCCGGAATAATACCATAACCCTTATTGCTTCCAAACTTCTTCAATCTATTTACATCCTGAAACAATTTAACCATCTGCGCTATCTTATTCATTCAAAACCTTCAACTCCTGGTTTCATCTCTTTTTTCTTCCACTTCGACTCTGCCTTTATAGTGTATGGTGAACTCTTGGGACTACTCGAAGCTAAACTTAAACGTCTATTGAACTGCTTTATCTTCGGGATCTCAAAGCATACTCATATCAGCCAGTTTTACACCGATTTGAAGTGCCTTAACCCGTCCTACCGCCGTCAGTATTTCGATGCACCTTCCTATACCAGGCTATTAGAACTCGGCGACCCTCCTGTATTCTACAGATCCTACAATTCAAATCCACCATTCAATCCCATCCCAACAAATCTTGTACGTCCGACCTCTATCCTCTTCATACGTCCGTACTACGTCAGACCTCACCGAATTGCTGCATTTGACCAATCCTTCTTTACTGAAGCCGTCTCCCTATGGAATTCTATCCCTTCTGATATTCGACACTCAAAGTTGGTATCCTCTTTCGGATCTCTCCTCTTCAAACACTTACTCTATTCCCAATCCGGTTGATCATAAAATGCACTTAAAAATCGAAGTCATAAGACTCTCAAAGTAACCCAAATACTTTGATTTGTTTGTGATTTATTAATATTTTGTTTATTTAATTTACTTTTCTCTGTTCATTTTATATTTATTTAGGTTTTTTATATCTTTTCATTATCTGTACTTTTCTTATATTACCAATCATTCCGTAAATATTTAATTGTATTTTATGGACACTCCAACATGTTAATTGATGCTCTGTTAACATGTTAATTATATTTATAGTTTGTTCTAAAGGAGAACACCATTCCCAGAATAGTAAAATTATTTTCATTCATTCATTCTTTTAATTAGTTGTTTAGTTGGCAAAATGAAAACATAGGAAAAACTCTCCTGATGGTTGCAAATAATCTTTGAATATTTTAAATGTTAAAACAGCACGTAGAGAAACAAGAACAATTCCGTAATTGTTCCTGTCGTTGCAAAAACTTATGTTGAGAAAACGACAAATTATCATAATGGCGAACAAATTCCTTTTCATGAAAAGGAATAAAAAAAAAGAAAGTTTCGACGATGTACAGAAACATCTTCCAGGAAATATCGCCCAAGTCTGAAAGGGGAAGAACAGTCGTTCCGTCTCGAGTCAGTCGTCGAAAAGTACGACTCGGACGAAACGAAGTTTTCTAATTCAGTTGGCAACTTCGTCAAGCGGGAGGGAAGCTCTCGCGTCCCGAGGCCTGTAAACCTCGAGGAAATTCCGCTATGGCTAGGTAAATCCTTAAGGATCCCATTAACTTGATCAGCTTCAGGGGATTTCCAACTTTGTTACTAATGATCGTCCACGTTTTTTAAATATTTTCTTTTAAACTTAGGAATAGAAACTTTCCGAGAAGTTTAACTTAGGCGAAAAATTAAAGTGGCAGGTCCTTTTCCGACTAAGGTAAAGTCTAAGGTAAATTTTGCGTATAATTAATTAATAATTATTATTATCTTATTTTATCTATCATATTAACTTTATAATCATTACTATATTAAAGTGATGAAAATTCTAAAAAATGAAAAAGCGATTCTTAATAGACAAAAACCAGCGTCTTTGACTAGTTGGTCTCGTTCACACTACTCTATGCTGCAGAGATCTGAGTACCAAAATACTTAGAGGTTTTGGAGAGGACACAGCTTCGATTTTTTAAGTAATTGCTCTATTGACCAAGAAATACATTGAACTATGTGACTCACCTTGAAACTGGAAGATCACCATTAAGCGTTGATGTGTTAAAAAAAGTTGTTAATTATTGAATAAAGCTGAGCTTAATTAGTGATGATAGACTGCCTAGACAATGCTTTAAGAGACTTAGAGTTCTAGAAACATCCGACGGAAAATCTGATCCAATTTATAACAGGGTTACCCAAGTACAAATGATTGTGGCGAAACTGGGATGTCAGGAGCTGTTCTCGTGTGTTTTCTCCCAAGGTCTGATGAGATTTAGAGATGAAATCATTGAAAAAATGAGAAACCATCACGCATCCAAAGACATCGGCAAAATGTTAAATACTAAATCAAACTCAAGAAATAGAAAAATCTGCTCCTTTAATATCATCCGTCCAGAAGAATATTTGCAGTTCAAGGAGCTAAATTTGAACAAACTAAGAGCAGTCAGTCGTCTCATAGTGGCAAGCAATGAGTTTGTAAAAGTATACTTTAAAGATGCTTCCCTCACTATTAAAACTAACGGAGTATGTGAAGCATGTAACTGCCTTGTGACTGACCCAATGCCTCATTTTTTGATTCACTGCAGCAAATTTGTTGAACCCGAAAATGAGTTCTTAAAGACGTTTATTGTTGAATCGAGGAACGACGTTACCGTAGAAGATATATTGAAGATGGACAGTGTCGAAAAATTAAATCAAGTATATTATTTCATAAAAGGATGTTCATTGAACTGTAAAGTAGTATAATTAATCACTATAGAAAATGTTAATGCATATTTGTATTGTTATTTATTTAATACCTCTAAAGTATTCATAAAAAAATATTACTAAAAATTGTTTTACATTTTTATATGCAGAGCTGCTAATCCGTTATGAGTCATATTTAATGCTATGAATTTTGTTAATGTTATGTTTGAACACAGAACTAGACTCCAAATTTAATATTGTTCATAATATATATATATATATATATATTTATTTGTACAGACATTTCCTTGGCATAATAAAAAATAAATATATATATTGCAGACTTTGTAGATCTGTTTCCGCCATAACCGGCCTGCTCCTTTCCACCTATTTTGTATTGTTTCTTTTGAGTTTAGCTTCATACGGCTCTATTGCATTTTCGTTGTTTGATCTATCCATCTGGTTTTTGGCCTTCCATGTGGTATTTTGTCTACTGTTGAGGCATTCATTGTTGCTTTAATTGCACCGATATATCTCCGATAATCTTCTTGCCTTCATATCACGAGAGAAATAGTTGCTGTAAACAGTTCTTTATTGGTTTTTCTCTCAAATCATTTAATACTTATTTGTGATGGTTAGTATCCATGGCTCGCAATAACTAATTAATAATAACCATCGGTTATTAATTAACAGTAACAAACAGTTGACTGCAAGACTATAGGATAGTCTAAGCAGACATTATTATTAGATAGAAAACAAACTAATTACAGTCAATTGGAACATGTAATGCAATGTTTTTGGATTGTGCACAATACTTACGGTTGCGCAGGCCAAAATGTATTTTCTTACGTATACCAATATTTCGGAACAGCTCATTGCATTTGGCTCAACGTTGAAAGAAAGTTAGATATTGGTAAAATAATGAAACTGTACCGATTTTAATAAATTCTGAACATTGCTTCAGGTTGTTCGTGGGCAAATGTATTATGAATATATGGCGATATTTCGTAGATATGACGATATTTCAGAAACGTCTAGTTCGATTTGGCTCAAAGCTAGAAGAAAGATGAGAGTTAGTATTAGTAGTAGTAGACCTTATAGAGATATAGATAAGTGTGGAATCAATGAAAATGGTGAGGAAGCTATAATGGCCTCATTGGCAGAAGTTTTTTTTTTCATTATAATATTTTAGTGATTTGCTAAATAAGTTATTTAATTGCGTGTTAAAATTGTTTCAAACGTTTTTTTTTTTTAAATAATTCTAACAACCTCCATGGTATTCATTACACTGATCAGCAAGGTGGAATAAATTATAAAAAAATGTATTGATAGCTTAGAGCCGATGTTACGAAATCTCTAGAAAATCAAATCAATCTATCTCCTGCTTTGTGAATTATTCCTCTATCTATTTTGGCGATTTCATATATATTCAAATGAATCTCAATGCTATAATAAATTATTTTAGTCGAAAAGGAAAATTTCAAAAGTATTGTCTTCAGAATGTTCCATCTCCATGAAGAGATATATTTCAGACAGAAGTTGATCCTGGAAGTAATACAGAACCTAAGATGAAAAGGCCGGCGATCTAGGTATAGCAGCTTAGGTAGGTTTTCTTTTCCTTTCAATTAATCGTCCTTAGCGAAATTCCCAATCGATCCTTCTTTAATTAAACCGGGTCCTCGACGGCTTTTAATTTTCTCCGCTGAAGAAGAAGAGGAATGGGCGAAATTTTTGCTTCTCCTCCCCTCTCAAGATAAGAAACGGTATGGAACTTCCTCGCATATTAGAAACAGGCTCTTGTTATCCCACCTGTTACCGCACCTGTTATCCCATAAAAACTCCGCGGAAATAATAAAACGACAATAAAGGGTTAAATTCTAGATCCAGGAACTTCTACGTTTATTAAAATCAAATTTAATTTAATTTCTCATATTACTACTTAATATTAGTAATATAATACCAGTGAATTAATGATATGCATAATAACGATAATATGATGAAGATAAAACGGAGGCCAAAGCGTCAAAACTTGTTAATTTGTATGAAAAAATATATTTACCTACGAACTCAAATATTGTGTGTTCGAATTCCGGTCCCAAAATTTAATAGGCAATAATTTACAAAAAAATTGGAAACATTGAAATAAATCTGATCAATAACCTTCCCCCCAGTATGTGAGACTCGTCAGACTATTTTAGGCCACTCACACCGACCGGCCGTAAAAGGATGACCTTGTGTACCTTTGATGATTTTTTCCATGACTGCAGTGATCACTCGGCATTTTCGTATGTTTTCTTGTAGATGGTCTATTAAAGGAGAAAAGAGGTTCTCGTGAACCTGCTGACCTTGAGCAGCCATAATCCATAGGTCCACATCATTTTTTTATTATTGTTGAACGCGAGTACGTCGATGAGAAGAACATAACCAAATTGACACCAAAGATTTGGCTGTGGAGCTTCTGGCGCTTCACCGTGGAAAGCATAGCCATAGCAACGGAACATTGTGTGATCTTCCATAATGAAATATATAAACATATATATGTCAAAAACCATCGGAGAGAGGAAGTAAATATCAACATGGTTTCTGTTGGTATAACCATGGTTTACATAGTAGTGCCATAGTAGAACCAACAGAATAAAATTCTTTATTTTTAAACTGGTCGTTTGATAAAAATAGATTAACTCCATTTTACCCTCCGAGGCGTCTGAAAAGAAGATGGCCTCGAGATCTGCTTTTGTAAATATATTTTTAGAGTGCTACCAGTAGGTAGTTTCTCAACAAGTGATTTCATGTTATTATATTCTTTTGTTTACATTTACTGAATGTATTTTTACTTCTAATACAGTTGTAAATATAATCAATAAAAAAAAAAATTAAAAAAAAACTCCAGTTTACACATTGTTAAAATGAAACGACATAAACAATTATTTTTTTGTGTTGTAAACCTTTAATGAACATTTCGATGACATGTATGAAATCTATTGGTGGTTAATGTTTTTATATCAATAAATAATTTTTCTTTTAACTAAATATTATCCTATTTTTATGAATTATATGTTATCCATAATTGTTGCTTGCGTTCATGTGGAATGAAATAATCAAGAATCCAAAACTACTTAAATATTTCCTATTAGGGTTGAATTTATGTTATTTATTTATTAAAGATAGCGATTAATTGATTTGCTTTGCATTATTGATTATTGACATTTACGCAGATTAATTATTGACATTCAATGAGAAATTTTAAAATGTCTCCTATACTCTTTACAACCTGTTACAGAAACACCCACACGTTATCTTCGAGGCACGGACGAAGGCCAACAAAGGATGCGCGCTCTCCGGTAACCTGGAGTGGCCGAATGCCTACCGTCGACCCAAGCACATCTCTGGGCTTGCTCCGGACCGGAGGATGAAGAGGGACGTCCTGGAGGCCACCAAGTACATAGAGACGGCCCTAGTTATCGACAAGGCAATGGTAAGTAGGCACTTATAACTCTAGGGGACCATTCTCTTCCTGTATACTTACGTATCATGAATCCTAGAAAAGATTCTTTCAGGACGAGTAATAATAATAATATATATACTTTATCTAACATATATAATTGTGGTTAATATATATTCACAGAGTACTGAATCATATCTTTTGTTATTTTTTGCAATAAATTGTAAGAGAATTGTAATAATCCGTAATTAGAGATTTTGGAGATTCTATCTACATTAAGGGTAATCTCTTACCCACGGTTGTTTTCCAATACAACACCGATAGCGTAATTTGAGCATAAAATTGAATGAATAAACGGGGATTTAAAATAATTTAATATGCTATCCAATTTTTATTAATTACGAAAAGCCTGATATCAGATCGTTAGACCAGATCCTTTCAACAACATAACAGCAAACATATTTCAAAAACTCCATTAATTAATCAGAGACCTTCAGAGATTACTTCAGCACTTACTAGACAAACGCTCTAAACTTTCAATTAATTATAAAAGACTCATATACATGACAATAATGAGGCCTATTTGGACTTACGTAGTTGAGCTTTGGGGCTCCACTAGTCCATGGAATACCTCTCGTTTCCAATCCTTACAATCTAAAATCCTTCGTAAAATCCTCAATGCTCCCTACTTAGTTACAAATAAAACCATCCATAATGACCTTAATGTTTCTTTTATTTCAGATCTGGCCCAATCCAGATTCCTATCCTTCCCTAATAAACTTCAAAATCATCCCAACGCTCTCGTTTCTAACCTTGCTTCCTATTCAATTCCTGATAACCTCCAAGGCGTCTAAAAAGAAGATGGTCCCGTGATCTCCTAATGTAGACATATCATTAGAGTGCTACCATTGGGTAGTTACTCAGCAAGTGTTTTCATGTCATTATGTCCATGTGTTCAAATTTACTAGATGTATTTATTTAATACAGTTGTAAATATCATTAAGAAATAATAAAAATAAAATAAAATAATCAGAGGGGCAACAATTACTGTTAGTGTTGCCCAAAATCGGTCTTGGTCTTGCACTTTGCAAGGCCACCACCAAGATCGCCTAACTGTTGCAAGACGATATGAATACGTCGAGGTGTCTTGAAGTGATGAAATGATTAACATTTCCTTATTGTGTTGAAGTGAGGCATGTGATCTGTATTCATATCTTATATTTTTCTTCCATGATACCTGCATTGACGAAGCGTTGAGAATTATTTGAATTCTTAAAATATTCTTACTCTGTCTATCCTGATGTATTTTTCGATATGACAAGTTTTAATGGATATTATGGCTAAGGGCAGTATCTATATCTAAAATTCTTCTAGGTAGCGTTATTCTGGTTTACTATTTTTACCTATGTTTCGACTATCATTATTGGTTTTCGTCTTACTTAAAAGACATTGAACTGGTTCTGCACGAAGACAGAATGAATACTTACAGTTACTTATTGGAACCCTCCTAGGCCCAGGTTCTTACAACAGATTTACGGGAGAGGACACAAGGATGTTGCGAAGATGGATAACAGAGAGAATCGTAAAACCTGTCCCTAAATAAAGCCTTCGCCCTCCTTACCATCCCTGAGCACACCCTAACCACCTCCATATCCAAGATAGGGGAAAGATTTACGGGACATCTAAAAATACTTACATACAGAAAATACAGTATACAGAAAAAAAAAAAAAAAAAAAAAACCTGCAGACACACTTATATTGTTTTCCCTATATATTGGATCTTTCATACGTACAATTTCTATAAGATAACTTTCAAGCTGCATTGTAAAAATTTCTTGCGCTTGCACACACTTAACTATTAATATTAGGTAGGCTGGAAAGTAATACAGGATTCTATGTTTACTTCATTCATATATAACAAACTATTTACGTTTGACAGGTGTTTACACCTGTACTGTTTACACTATACAGGTGTTAACACTCATTAATTCATCTTCTGTATTATTTTACCAATTGAAAATAATTCTGACTTTACTGAGATTTTAAAGAGTGGTTATCTCATAATTTCGTTTTACAAGTTGGAGCGAGGCCCAAACAGCCAGAAACGTTATTAAAGTTTAGGACGATGGCAGTGTAAGTGATCCCACCATTCAGCGATGCTTTTAAAAAAAAAAAATCTGTAGGAAGACCAGTCTTGAAAACAAAGATGATAGTGGAAGGATTTTTTTTTCTCTTGATAACGATTTTCTGCGAGATTTAGTCAAATAAAATTCCAAAACGAATGTTCGAGAACGTGGAGAGAAACTTTCAGTTAGCACAACCACCATCGCTGACCGTCTAAACGCATTAAAATGTAAAAAAAAAAACTTGAGACTTGATTTCTTCATACAATAAACGATTACCAAAAATATCTTCGGTATCAAGGACCTCTTCCCAACCCTCTAATTCCTTTAGAAAATCTTAAAACTTTAACATAGTACATTATGAAAGTGTATGTCCTGAAAGTGTATCTGGTTTCATGTTGAGCTTGAACCTTTGCTTGGCAATGGTTTTAAACATTTTTGGAGACTTGACATTTTCAAAATTGCTTGATGAACAATATTCACAAATAATTAATGCAGCCATTCAAAGAAATGGCTACTCTTATCACCCAGAAAATTTTTTACTAATTATATTATTTAATGAATGAAGACAATTAAAAAAGGTAGGCCTTCGCCGGATTCTTACGGCAAGATAAAAAACCCAAACTTTGTGATCCTGTAGTTCAAAACTCTATGCAGAAGATTTTATTGACTTTATTGAGTGGACGGATATTAAAACACGAAATCTCCAATCAGCAAACACTTAATTGCAGAAGGTTTAAAACACTATTCAAGAGAACCTATTTGCCAGAAGCAATCTATAGCTGTTCGTTTTCACTGCCACTCACAAGCACTCGAAAGAGTTATAAAACTTGTGACTGAGCCATCATTAAGTGTTTGTGGTCCTCAGGCAAGAGATGGCTTGTTAACAAAAAAAATTGGTTCCCGAAAATTGGTTTCATGTTTAAATGTTTTTATGACACTAGTTATAACTAGGCATTAATTTTTCTTTAATTTTGGGTATTAGCTAACTGTTACTAACGAAATGTTATTTTTAATATATTTCTATAAAGTAAATATAGTCCGTGGTGCAGGCCACTTTTTATCAAATTATTAACATCCGCCTGAAATTTCGTAAATAAATTCATCTCATCGTAACCTGCACTATTTTATTGACGAAAATTTTCCAAATTGGTGCGTTGTCAATCTAGAGTTGGGCAAAATTTGTCTATTTAATTAGGTACTAAAAACTCGTAATTACCCATTTCTTTCCACGTGAATCTCAACATAATTTGAGCTCAAAATCGAGAATAAAGGAGGCCTTCAAAAATATTCAGCCTGTTTAACACCCCAAAATGTCAAAATAACTAGGTTATATAGGCCAAACGGCCCAATATTATTGTATGCCACCTTTTTCTCGAGTTTGAGATCAATTTTTCTTTAGATCCAAGTGGAGAGCAAACGGGTATTTACGAGTTTTTAGTGCCTAATTAAATAGTCAATGTTTGCAGATCTCCAGATTGAAAACACCCCAATCCCAAGAGTTTTCGTCAATAAAATAAAAAGTCAATAAATAAAAATTTCCCGGCGGATGTTAATAATTTGATAAAAAGGGGCCTGTATCACGGACCAATATAAATTTCCAGTCGGTGCAATTTTATTGGTAGTCTGTAACAGTTTTGTCACAATAAAAAAGATTTTATATTCCATTTCAGATATTAAAACTTTTCTATTTTTTTAATTTTCACTCCATTGAGACTTCGCATTTTTGTTTTCATAATTGTTTTATTTGTCTGTTTGTCGAAATGAGCATTTTATAACACAGCGGGAAGGCAACTAGGACACAGTGGGGACAGTCAATAATTCAAGAGAAGCAGTCAGTTAGTGGAGCATCTATCCGCTCCCGTGATAGACCACTTTATAATTTGTAGCGACTCCCTCCCTACCGACCCTTATCAGTTCCCTGATATATAGTACCCCTGGGGCCCTACGCCTCCTCAACAACCTTCGCTTGTGGTTTAGTGGGATTTATTACGAGGGATATGTAATAAAAAAAAAAAAGTTGAAGCGTTTTAACCGCCTACATGTGTATCATTATTTTTTTATATTTCCTTCTTCTATTTAGTTGTTTTTTGTTCTGTACTTCCATCCTTGATTGCAATATATTTGCAAGGCTCGATTATTAAACTCAGTTTTATAGCAGTACTTAACAGTCAAAGTTCTACTGGGAATCTATATTCGCGCCTAGACATAGTATGTGCCTTAATACAGTGTGTTAGCCAACACTATTTGAATTTCTTCAATTAAATAAATTAATTTTTTTTCCACGAATCGGCCAGCAAGGACCACGCGAATATCATTTTCGTTTCCTCTTCACTCCCTCAGCCTTTCTCTTACTCCAATACTCTCTCATCCTCCTGGACTGTTCCTCCCGCTCTTCCTTATTCCATTTTCTTTCTCGTCTCTCCCTCCCACCTACAAGAACCCCAACCCCATTCAGTTTTTCTCTAAAGAGCTCTCTATCCAAGCAATCTTTATCCTTGATTTTTAGTCTGTCTAGTTCCTCGTTTATTTGTTTTACATATCCCCCTATACGTTTATAGCTGCAAAACTTTGTAAAACATTTTCTTGTTCAGTCTTTCACTATTCATCCTGACCATGTGCCCTAGAACCTCAGTCTTCTGGTCCTTACGACTTATTCCAAACCTACCAAATTTTTGTATATTTCTTTATTGGATTTTAGCCTGTATCCCTCTTGAGTTACCTTAGGTCCATGAATTCTCCTCAGAATCTTCCTCTCAATCTTCAGGATATTCTGTAGGCTCGGAAGGCTTACTGTTTCCATACCATATAATATTACAGGTCTTGCTACTGTACAGTAATGCCTTATTTTTGCATTTGAGGACAAGTTTTTGTTGTTGTAAACATTCCTGGTGGCGAAGCCCAGTCTTTCCAGTTTGGTTATTCTTCCTTCGATTGATGCCTTATCCGTTCCGTTGCTACATATAATCTCCCCTAGGGATTTAAAAATTTTAGTCACTTTTATTTTCCCATATTTTCTGTCCAATATTTTCTTGGTGAAGTTGGAATCTGTTGTCATAACTTCTGTTTTTTTATAAGAGATAAGTTCCGTTTTCTCGGATACTTCTTTCAGGGTGTTTAAATGTTTTATGGCTTCCTCTTCTGTCTCTGCTAGTATGGCAAATTAATTTTACGAATTAACCAAAAACATAATTCGGACAAAAAATTAAATTTGCGATCAGAAAATCGCTTTGAAATGAGGAAATTTTGTTGACGTCCTACTACAGGAAATATTTAATCTCAGCAGATGTCTTGGCAACTGTCTACGTAATCGTCCTTGTGGGCTGTAGGGACTCCTTTTGAGTTTAAAAATTTCTATTTATTGATTCATGTAGAATTTCGTAAAAATTTTATTATTTTTTTTTCGCACTGTCGAATATTGTTGTGAAGTTCAAGTCATTATATCTTATTTCATTTGCGACATAGAACGGTTCGTCAACTATTCTTTGTGACACTTTCGCAATGTTGGAGGTTTCAGCAGAACTCCACAGTTCTATACTGTAAGTCAAAATTTGTTTTAGTAAAACTTTACAAAGGGTTAATTTTTTAGTTAAAGATAATTTTGACTGTTTGTCAAGTAACGTGGATAAAAGATCATATTATCTGTTTAATTCCAATCGTTTCCGTCAAATGTGAGTTCTCCATGTTATTCTTTTGTCTAGATGAAAACCCAAGTATCTAACATCATCTGATGCTTAAATTTATTTTATGAATGAATATAATTAATGACAAGAGATAAAAAATTACGAAATGGGGAGAAATAATAGGAAGGTCACAGTCAGTGGGTCAGCGATTTCTACCGATTTTTTTTTTAGTGTTTCTGTATCAAGCATATTAAACATATGTCATGGAATTTGTTTCAATGGGGCCCAAGAGCCAAGAAAAAAAATTATATATTGTTACAAAAAAAATTATATATTTTTACAAAAAAACTACTATGCTATTTATTTATTTTTCCCTTTACTCAGTTATTATATACCAATCGATTTCTTTTTCAGTATAGAATAAGAAAAAGAATATTGCAGATAGTATTACATGAGATTTTTTGTTTCTCTCGTCGGCCAAAAACTTCCATTGAAGTCCTATACTGCCCCTATTGTTATATTGTAAAATAATTTAGATATGGCTGTAAATTATTATTATTTATTTGTTAAAATCCATTTTAGATATTAGAATGGTATCCCTATCTGGATCAGCAAGGCCTTGGAGGAAAGCGCTATTGGGTTTATTTACTACTTTATCCATGAATTTATCTTTTTTTTTTATTCATTTTAGAACAATGTGCAATGGATCCTCGATGGATATTAAATGTATTAAAATCTATCATAACTTACAAACAGAGGTGGGCAAATGCTACTCTGAGTACCGATTCCCAAGTATTTTACTCAAATCGAATCACTATTGGGAATTCAATCATTACTTCAGTTAATTGTTAGACGTCAACTGAAATAATAATTAAATTATTTTATTCTCAATAATGGCTAGTATTTGAGTAAAATACTTGGTCAGTACTCAGTATCATTTATAATCAATCATTTACATCTCTGGTTACAAATCATCAAATTTCACTTCCTGTAAAGTAAGCGATGATTTTTTTTTTTTTTTTATAAAAAACAAATTATGTTCGTTTTCAGTGTCCTTTAAAACTCTTAAATTTGATGTGGTTTTGTTTTTTAAATCAAAAAATATCCTTCTCTCTCCCCACCCCCACGCTGCTAAGTCGATCCGTCCAGTTTAGCAATACCTAGAATGAGATCAATATTGAAACAGTTTGTATAGATCGACATAAACAGTGTGGAAGTTAATATTTTTACAAGGAGAAATACAATATACATTTTTTTACATAAATATTCACAGGCGGATCTACGGGTGGGCTTTGGAGCTGAAGCCCCTCTCTCCCCAAAATGGTAAAATATAACCATGTTTTATGGAAAAAAATATTTAAAAATTATCTCTTAAAGTATTATTGTTCGTGTAATTACATTTAAAAGGACTTTAGGAATCGTTTAAACACCATTTCATATAGGTACTTAGTTTCTTTCTTTTTTTATGAAAAAAAAATTTCGGGCTGAAGCCCTCCCCCAAAATTAAATCCTGGATCCGCTAGTGTACATATTTAAAAGTTCATCAGGACAATGTTTATGAACAATGGTCCTCCCTCAGATGGCCGAATGGATTTTAGCGATTTGGTGAGGCTGCATGAGAAAGTTTCTGACGTTTCAGATTAATCTGGAACTTGGCTGTCTGTCGCTTCAGTAGGGTCAACCAGTAATCCAAACTCATGGATCCCAGACGATTCGATTGCTCGTTCATTCAGCTCCTCTCTAATCCCGTATCTCAATAACTTTCCTTGATATTTCTCATGAGTAAAGCGATCAATTTCTTTGAATATTTTTATCTCCTTTGAGCATGATTATAAGTTATTTCATTACAAACTGACCTGTAAATAACCATTTTTGAGGTGAAAGCTTCGGCATTTACTTAGATGAGGAGAGCAGGGGTTACGCATGGTTCACAATCACTTTGGTCATACTTGTTCATGAAACTCCGAAAACAGTCTTTCGGTTAAATCTAGATGCATTCGTCCTTCCATGAACAAGTGTGACCGAAGTGATTGTGAACCACGCGCAACCCATGCGGTCCTCATCTAAATAATTACCAAAACTTCTTTAGGTGTGCTTAGCATTTTATTTTGTGGATATTGAATGAGATCGAGCAGTCACCCAATGTAATACTCGTTCTGGTAAAGTTGCCTCTAATTGACTATAATTTTTGCATTTGGATTAAAATATCTCAGAAACTAAAATTCGGATTTGCATACTGTAACTAAGGGAAATTTTCAAATTTTTTTCTTCTTTGCAATGGAAATTAATTCAAATTTTTATCTTGATGAGACGCCGAGTTAGAGCGTCGGAAAGAAAAAAAAGCGCCAAAAAAAAAAAGTATATATATATATATATATATATATATATATATATATATATATTAAGGACTGTTTTGACCATTTGACGTAAAATATCTCAAAATTGAAATACTATGAAGAATTCAGAAACCAATTTGCAGTTGATGATATAGATATTTTTGTTTAATTGGCCGTAAAAATAATAAATAAGAAATGTGGTGTTTCGTTTCAATTTCCTATTGTGCTCGGTAGTGTTCCGAAAAATTACTGAATCCCGTTGCGAAAGTCTTATTTTTAAAAAAGTATCAATGATGCTTAGTTGTCTTAAACTGTTTGACGTCACATTGTAAACGAATTTATAATTATTTATACACAATCATAATTGTATAAATTATAAATGATATTACTTTGTGAATATAGAACAAAAATAGTTTATACACAATTTTAATTGTATTTATTGTAAATGTTACTACTTTGTGAATATAAAACAAAAAAAAATTATTTCATATTATTAATCCCGCTTTGTTGATGTTTTCACTTCTATCGTATAGCCTTCAGTTATGATATTGCCCCTCAATGAAACTTATGTGAACATTCTCTCGTTCAAAGCTATCAAATATATCATATTTGTTATAGTTTTTAATACTTTTTGTACCTTATAAAATGTGTGATATATTTTCTTATTGTGTTACCACTTTGTTTAGTTTGAGAAGAGGAATGGAAGTACAAGATCAGAAGTTGTACACGACGCGATTCAAGTTGCCAACATCGCTGATTTGGTAAGAATTTGAATTTCCAATGAATTTTAGTAATTTAGTTATGATTTCACGAGACATATTTATACAGCGATTTACAGCAGTCTAATATATCTTTAATATCTGTTTTATTTGGAGTAAAAGTTGATTTTTTTTAATGATCTGTGTTAACAGTACTTCCGTACTTTGAACACGAGGGTGTCCATCGTGTACATAGAGACTTGGCAAGGAAGCAACCAAGCCCTCATCGACAAGTCCGAAGACATCAGCAGGGCTTTGCTCAACTTCAACGACTACACTTCCAGAAAGTTGTACAGGGTCGAGAAGGATACTGCTCAACTCCTAACGTGAGTCACTCAAGTCACAAGTCCTAGCAACGGATAAGTAGGCCCATGGATCAAAATAGTTTTACCAACTTAAAATTATAATTAAGCATTACATCAATTTTTATAAGGAAATCCAAATCCAAATATTTGATCAATTTAAAAATGAAAGATCTAAATATCTCAAGTATAAGTTAATTTATGATGTTCCAACGTTTCACCTAATCCAAGTTTCCTATTTTCAGGGTTAAAACTGGGTGGGTGTTGCATATTGGCACCATTATAATGTTTTGAGAAAAAAATTCCCCGTAAATTCAGATCCTTATAGGAAAATTTATGATTAAAAAATTTCCTATTAACAATGGGTCGGAAATTAAGACGCTGCTGTTTCTAAAAACGTGGAATTGAAATGTCTCCGAAATTTTAAAAATAAATGTGTACCCTGCTCTAACATTCGCATAAATATTGAAAATCTTCATCCATGCTAGTAATTACATTTAAATAAATACATGATAGGTGTAATAAACAAATTCGTGCAATACTTACTATTAGTTGTTGTTTTTCTCATTCAGCAATACTGTATTTATCAATTTCCATATGAGATAGAAACCAAAATTGGCTTGAGATATTTGTAAATTAACATCGTAAGTATTAAACCTACAAAAAAAAATAACGATTACAGACCACAAGAAGACAGTTTTTTTCTTTTATTTATTTTATTATTTTACATTCGTAACTGCGCAGTAGCGCATACATCAAGTTTGATGTTAAATGATTAGTTTCTTTGACCTTTTCTTGATTATGGTCGTGATTTATTGAATGATTTATAGTTTATTGAGTTATTAGTGAAGAAGCAGATTTCGAGGCCATTTTTTGTAGTTCTTAACAATAAAAAATTTATAGCATTCAAATTGTTCTTTCATTTTGTACATTTTAAATTTTAGTTAATGGCATCTACTGACCAGATTTTTTAAGCAGATGGGTAATTGCTATTTTCGTAACTATGAAAAATACCCCAAGTGTATATATTTATTACTTCTTAACATTTTTTCCTCTCTAAATGACTTTTTATTTTGTTTTGGAATGAGTATTTTCTTTTTCTCTCATCCTTTTTTAATCAACTGTTTAATATAACCTTCTTCTAAGGCGCTTGTACAACTTTCCGTTTCCTTCATTATGTACTTGGATGGTTGGTGAGAGATCATTTTTTTTTTTTTTTTCCTTTCTACAAATATTTGATCTGTCAACAATTGACCAACACATTAGGACTCTTTACCAATAATTTCGTACTTTAGACGGGCAAACTAATAACAGATATGACTTCAGCTGACATGCCTATCAATACTAGGAGGAGACTAAAAAGGCGCTGGATGAGGAACCTCTTTTCTTAACATACCATTGGTAATGGATTCAAATTAGGGAAAATGTACTGCTGGATGCTATCCTTCCTCATGCCTGATATGTTAGTTTTATTACTTTTTATCAGACCATCTGCTGATTGACAACAGTTCATCTGCAAGTACAGATAAATATTTGGAGATAAAAAAAAAATATATATGACAAAAATTTAATTTAGTTTATATATATTACAAAAAAAAAATGGGTTAGGTATGATTCTATTTCATAACCATTTCAAGGAAACTTAACTACAATTTTTTTATTATTTGACTAGCACACAGGCGAATTTACGGGGAGGGGCTTTCGGGCTGAACCCCCCCCCCAAAAATGGTAAAATGTAACCATGTTTTATGGTAAAAAATTATGTCTTAAAGTATTACTGCTCGTTTAATTGCATTTAATAGGACTTCAAGAATCACTTAAACACCATTTCATATAGGTAGTTAGTATCTTTCTGTTTTTCCAAAGTAATTATCGTTACATATATATGAAAAAAAAAGTGTGTCGGGCTTCAGCCTTCCCAAAATTAAATCATGAATCCGCTAGTGGACTAGCATATACCCTAGAAATCTCCTGACAGCTGATGGAACAGGGAAAAGTTATCTCCTACAACTGAACTCTTACTCATGCCCAGGAAAACATCTTAAACTCACTCATAGAATAATTAAAAAGCAATAAAAGTACTTTTTCGTAAAGGAACAGTTGCTATTTTTAATGTGCAATGTAACTATTCAAAACCTTTGTTGATGTGAGGATTGAATATTCAATTCAGAAAATATTTATTCAATTAAAATGGATTAGGTAACCCCATGTAAAATTTTATACTTTGTTATTTTGAGCTTGGAAAGAAAGTTTTTAATCAAGGTGAAGAGGTGATGTAGTAATCCCTATCCTATACACATGGATTATTTTAAGAAGAATAATTTTGATTTAGTGGGCAAAGATATTTGTGGATTTCAGTTATATTTTAAGTCAATTGTGACTCTGTTCTTTTCTTTTTTTAAAAAAAACAATTATACTTTGTATCCATAGCCATTCAGTGTTACATTAAAAAAATGTTGAAAAGTAATTTTTAAAATTCGAAATTCCTGTTTCAGAGGTGTGATGTTCAAAGGAGGGGAAGCTGGAATGTCTGTCCCCGAAACAGTGTGCACAGACAAGTCAGTTGGCATCAGTGTAGATGTGAATGCATATGAGCTCCACCTCTTAGCTGGCACAATGGCCCACATGATTGGTCACAATATTGGAATGGGTCATGATGGTGGAAGTAAGATGATATTACCTTGTATTGTTGTTCTTACATATTTTATTATTTTTCTTTGACTGAATGGAAGTAATACGTTATTATTATTTCTTTAAGGAGAAGAATGTTTCTGCAGAGATTGGCATGGTTGCATTATGGCCCAATCGATTGTGGGTCTCGAAAACGTCCAACCATACAAATTTAGTGAATGTAGCCGAGTAGATTATAATAGTGCTCTTCGAACAGGTCACGGCCTATGCCTTCTCAATAAACCAAATCAGGTGAAGATAAATATAATACTTGATTAACCAAATAATGTAAAACTTATTTATATCTCATGAAAACAACTGAAGGGAATGCTGCAGTAATTAATTAGCTCTAATCTGCAAAACTAAAAAATTCAAGTCAAGTGCCTATTTGTGATATATTTATTCGTTTATTGTTTTCTTGGTAATCAGAAATCAAACTGGGTAATATGGAACCCATACTCTTCTTCTTACAGTAGAGGAAGAAGCTTTAACGATTGGAATTGCCTCCTTGCACCAATGCTCAAAATAAGACGTATGATTTTTGGAGAAAACAAATAGAGGGAACAAAATGCTGATAACTCTTTCATTATTTATACAAACGGTTATAAAAAACTTTTTTAAATACATAAAAATAATATATTATATTTTATTAGTAGTGTACCTAAACCATTTAGGACCCAAGAAGGATTTATTTTTGGAGCCCTTCAAAAAATTAAAATTAAAAAGCCGCCTTTTGAAGACCGATAAAAAAAAAAAAAAAAAGACTTATTTGAAATTTAAAAATTATTACTTCATGATATTTAATTATTTAAATTATCATGTTTATTCTTTCTAATGTTCAGTTAAATACTTAGCTAATTTATCAATATTATATAAAGCATTCTCTAAAATAAATTAATTGAATAAAAAATATATATTCTTCCATGTTCTTTTCTTTGACTGCTTGAAAATTGTTATTCTTTAGTTAAAGTGTAATAATACAATTAATTAAATAAATCCTAATAAAGATAAAATTATCACTAAAAACAAAATGTGATTCTGTGATAGTGATTTTTTGCATGGGTATGTATTTTGTGTGTGTGTGTACACGTGCGAGCATATATCCAGTGCCTTATCCATTTGGAGGGGCAATGATTTCATCTTACTCCCTAAAAAAAAATTAAATTTATTGCTCAATTTGTTTTATATTATGTAATATTCGAATTTTATTTCATTTGATATTTCTCTAAAACAGTTGATTTATTAATAGGCTAAAATTAATTATTTTAATACGTTTTGTATATTATTGCCCTAAGGCTGGCACTGCACATAACATATATTTTTACTATATATCCTTATTTTTTCACTCTTTTTCAATCAATAAAGAGGAAATCTAGAAGCTGCATCCCTTTTTTGTAACATTAAATCAAATGGAGGTGCTGTTATGTGTTAGAAAAATGTTAGAACTAATGGAGTTACTCAGTTTTTGCATGATTAGGAAAAATGATCTATATTAATGTGAAATCTGGAGGAAATGTAGAATGGCCAATGATGGCTTTCATATTGCATCAGACCCTTCAATTCTAATTACTTTTCCCTAATTATTAATAAATTAAATAAATGTTCAATAAAGTCCAATCTTTTAATTGTTAAATATGTACAACAGAGCATATTGAAATTATAATGATTTACTGCATGATAGAACATTGTCTTTAAGTTTTAACCATAAGATAATTTTTAATGCATATATGTTTATCAATCATTTATTTTAAAACTCAAATAAGAAGAAATTGGTGTCCAATTGCGTCCGGACAGTATTATTACAGAACAAATTAGCAGAACTAATTGGCTCGAGTAACATGTTGTGCGAGTTCCATTTTAGTCTTTGTCACCTCTTAAACTATTTTTTGGCATTTATTTTTACTCGAGCTAGAGTAGGATGGGCAACCTGCCTTCTTCCTCTAGTTATTGGCATATATGAAGGTACTAAACCCAATAAATAACAAAATCTTATGACTTGTTTTGACTTTATTTAGCTGGAGGTAAGGCGGTCCTGTGGCAATAGGGTCATCGAAGAAGGAGAAGATTGTGATTGTGGTCTAATACAAGAATGTCAAGAAAATGATCCATGCTGTGACCCCTACACCTGTAAGCTGAAAAAAGAATCTGAATGTGCAACCGGAGAATGCTGTGTTGAATGCAAGGTAAATGATGGATTCTAAATTCTTTTTACTCTAATTCAACCTGGTTATATGGTATTTAACTTAAACTTAGTATGAAATAATATAATATATCATGGGATAGTTTTTGAATTTTGTTTTCCATTTAATAATGTTACAATGTGAATGAATAAATTAAATAAATAGAAATAATTATTAGTCTTTAGAAAATCTAAGAATAAATAATCCTTGTGATGTAGTTTTTTTATACATGTTAAAAATTTTTAGTTAAAGCAAATGGGTGTTGAATGCCGGCCTGCTACAAATGAGTGCGATTTGCCAGAGCATTGTAATGGGGAAGATGGCCAATGCCCTCCTGATTTCCATAAGAAGAATGGTATATCATGTGATTCCGGCAAAGGTTACTGCTTCAATGGATTCTGTCCAACGTTAGACATTCAATGCAAACAAATTTGGGGATATAGTAAGTTTATTTTATTTTATTTTTATATGAATCAGAAACTTATTTAGGTATTGATTTATTTGATTTTATACAATTTATATTTAGTTATAATCATCTTTAATTATTGTACAGGTGCTAAAGCAGGTGAAGCTGAATGTTACAAGCAGTTCAATCCTAAAGGTTCCTTTAGTGGCCATTGTGGAACAGACAGTGATAAACAATATATAAAATGTGATAACGAGTAAGTATAAATATCTTATATATTAATATTGTTATTTAGACTTCAACACTTTGTCCATTAATTTGGTTGTTTACTGTAACTTTTAAAATTATTAATTTTATTACAGAATTACTGTTTTGTATCTCTAATACTAGTCCTAAATTGATAAAAATAATTAATAAAATAATTCTTCACTATCTCTATTGATCATTATCAATCTTTATTATTATTTGGGCAATTAGTTCTAACTTTTACCTTCACAAATAACATGTATAAATTTATATTAAAATATTTATTTATTTGTAATTTAAAAACTTAATGAACAATTTTATTTTCCAGAAACGCCCTCTGTGGATCCCTCCAGTGCCAGTTAGGAAGTGGCTACCCTGTCTCAGCTGGCGTTGACCAACTGTTCTCCAGAACTATTATTTCTATGAAAGGGGTAGAATATGAATGCAAGTATGTACCACTGTTTATAATTAATAAGTATTTAGTTGGTTTTTAAGTGAGGTTATTATTTCCATCTAAACCATTTATTTATTTTGGTTGCCTTCTGTCTAAACTATCTGGCTTAACCTCTAGTGTCAAGCTATTCTATGTGGTAGATTATAGTTAAAAAGATTTTAAAAAATATATATTAAACAGATCCTTGTTTTGTCGCTAATTAACTGGATTTTTTTTTTAATTTATTCAAAAAGTATTGAAATAAACTAAAGTTTTTAAGGAAATATATGCTCTTATCTCTTTTCATCTATTTAATTTTTATAACAACATTAGCAATGTTTCTAGCAGGTTGGTTCATTTTCAAGTTATGTGTAATGCAATTTACATAATTAAGAGTTAATCACAATTACATGGCTGAGGATCGGACATATCAGACTGACACACCTCTACCTCATAACAAAAGACCTAGGTGTCAAAAGTGTGACCAGATCTGTCACTATAAAGCATGTTTTGGAAGAGTGCCCATTTTACACTACAAGGTTGAAAGAACTTGGAATACCCCAAAATATATCAGCAACCTTCGGGAACTGGGTAGAAAACCTTAGTGAAGTTATGAAGTTTCCACACAATGAAATTCTTATAAAACATATATGACAAGTTTATAACTAATAATCATTTGCAGATTTTATTTAATTTTTTATTATCATTTATTTTTTATTTTAAAGGTTCATTTAGTTATTTATTTTAATGAATTTATTTATTGTATTACTATTATTTTATTTTTTTTTTATGTTTAGTTATTTTATCTCATTATTATTATTTTTAAGTTTATTTACTTATTAATTATATTTTTTTATTTATCTAGTTTTTTAGTTTTTTTTATTTATTTATTTTTATTTTGTAACTACCACCTATATAGTTAACAAGTAGTATTATTTAGTTGATTGGACACTGATGACCTGGATGTTTTGCGCTCAGACTTCAAAACAACTAATCAACCAATAATAATGCTTGTCATGTCATGTAATTATATTTATTTATATAACTATATGTTATTTGTAATCTATTTGTAATTTAATCTATACCTCATTATGTAGGGCAGTATGTTACTCTATCTTTTCCATTATTTATTGCTTAAATTAGACTGTGATACTTAGGATTACATGTCCCATATGATTTAAAATATAGAAGAATATAGAGGAATTGCGAAATCATTATTTTTATTTAATTTATCAATTATTAATATTTATGGTAATTTTTTTATGTAATAAGAACAACAAGCGGACCCCTAGAACAACCAGACCTTCCCGAAGCAGGCCTTGTTAGAGATGGTACCCCTTGTGGTGCTCAATTGGTAACTGATAGAACTAATATGATTTATCATTACTAAAAACATTTATTTATCCATTATTTTAATGATTTATTTCAGGTATGTGTGAATCAAACATGTACCAGCATTTTCCCATTTATAAGTTCAGTTAAGTGCCCAATGAACCATAACAGCCTTGAATGTTCTAAACATGGGGTAAATATAAATATTTTATTATGAATTAGACGTTGTATAATGATCTGAGCAAAATTAATTTTTTTAAATTTGCTATTTCAGACTTGCAATAATGTCAATAAGTGCCACTGTGAGCCAGGTTGGACAGGTCCGGACTGTTCTATTCAGGTCGAGATCATGAACACTCCAGTACCGGATGGGACTCAGTCGCCGGGCGAGAACAAGGAACCTTCCCTCGAGGGTCAAATGAAAAAGAAAGAGACACCATATGGTAAACTTATTTAGAATTATAACTACATTTAAACTTTTTAAAATGCTTATTGTTTAAAGTATTTCAAATAATATTATTGTTTAGTTAAATGTATCAGCATCATGAAATTATCGTGTCTATAGCTCTGTCAACCGAGAGTGATGTATTTACTGTATATGTGGAGAAAGGAAATGCAAACCTCCACTACTCATCCTCCTGCCTTTCTCTCCCTTTAACTCACATTCAACCCTAGTGTTCTGAGCACTGTGCCTGAACTAGGGAGAGACAAAAAACTCTTATCCCAAGTGGTATGATTTAGGGAGCAGTAAATTTTCAATGACATTACATTTTTAAGTTAAATAAAAAATACACGTTTCTCCTTCTTGATTGTTTTGATCTTGATCATTTCATAAAATGAGTTTATGTTTTAATATGTTTATATTTATTTGGAAATATATAACTTGATAAAAGTTAGCTAATTTTTGGAGGGAAAAGGCAAAACAAAAGGCTAACAAAATTAAGCTTATCACTTCTGGAAAAAAATCTTATTTCAAAACATGTCTGAGTTAATTGTTCTATTTTTTTTCATAATTGAAAATCAACAAAGAAAAAAAGGTATTTTTCTAATGTTGTGACAGGCACAGTTTCTGAGTAATTTTAACTTTTAAAGACTATCAGATGAATTGGATTCGTAGATCAATGAAACACATGATGTTGATGGGAAGGTGATGTTATTATAACTATTTTTATCTGTTACTATTTTTAAAACCGGGGGTTCTATGAGATTCAGTGAAGGAACCCTTCTAGGCAACTCTATTTGACAGAGTTCGGTATTAAATCTGCAGAAGAATTAAATAATATTGCAATTATTGTTATTTTCTTTGTTAAGTAAACTATCTCTGATCCAGCACCCTGCTGTAAGGTATGCTGGATAATCCGGCACAACTTTCAATAAATAAAAATATATATTAATTGCAAATCACCTAGTCAAAGTTTGTTTATATTTAGAAGAGCCGAGGGAAAAACGTTTTACTTGACAAAGCACCTTATCATACGTGATGGGGAGGCCAATTATTGAATGTAACAATTATCAATGTACTGGCTCCCAAAGTCATGGGTTAGTATGAAGATGATTCAAACATCTTTTGGAATCAAGCTGATTTTTTCCTTATAAAATTCTTTAAAGAATAAAGAAATGTTGTAGTGTCAATTTTGGTTTAACCTCTTAGTGATGATAAGTGAGTAGAACAGAGCAGCCTTGAGAATGGAACTAGTCAATACTTCTCTGTGCCCCTGACAAAATGCTCTTTATTACCTCTACAATCCACTTTAGCATTTTTATTTAGGGCATCGTTCCAAACTTCTTTACTTTTTTTTTACCTATGTAAATTACCTACCTCATAAAAGGCCACGAGATAGTTTGAAAGTAGATTTGATCACTGAGCACCCCATCGTTTAATGAGAAAGGGCATGACAGTCTCCTGGCTTATAAATGAGTCCACTGTAACTTAGCCACGGTCCCCTCTCGACTCATATATGAGTCCATCATTGCCTGGGCCCAATTCTCTCTTGACTTATCTATGCTTCCACCATCCTTAAAGGGTTAATTCACGCTTTCCCAAATATTTATCCTGTAATCCGGTATATTTCATAATGCAGCATGCCTTAAGTCCTCAACCTGCCGACTTATCCTATAAAAACAGCATGGTACTTGGATTGTCTTACATATGATTCCCAAGATCACTCAACCTGAAATATCACTCTTGGTTTATTGAACTATAAACCAATATACTTACTTATTCATGAATCCATTATTAAATAAAATATTCCATAAGTTTGATTAAAACTTTCAACAAATAAGTTGCTCAATTATTTCATAATGAGAAAAATATTTTTGTTTAATTCATAATATTTCATTTGGGTCAGGCGCCCTCTATTTTTCAAAAAAGTATTATTTTTTTACTAGATACAGAGAAAAATAATACTTTGTTTCTCGATTATTTTGTTATTTACTTTCTTAATCAAAATTATAAATTAATATACATAAAATACCTATTATAAGTTTTGGACAATAATAAGATGATTTTTTTCCCCTTTTTATGTTTCCCTTCCAAAATGTACCTGTATAACATATACATCTTTAACTAACTACTTAGAAATCATATGCATTGTTCAGATTATATGTGTTGTAATATTTGGCCCAAATATTTATTTAAAAAATTATGACAATAACTGAGGCATAAATGCTAATACATTTGCATCATTTTTTTAAGTAGAACATATGATACAAGCTGAGAGGACAAAATAATGGCCACCCTTTGTTCACCGTTTTTTTATGCCTGAAAAACACTTCTATTTGATGTTTAGATTAGTTATTCCAGATCCAAAAGCTGTCAAAAATATTTGTGATTAGTTTTCAGATGAATAGATCATCAAATAATCCTCATCTTATCTGTGGCCATGAATTAAAACTTGTCTAATGAAGGGATATAAAAACATTTCTTATGAAACTAAGAAAACTTAGAAGACTAATATCGTACCAAATACTGGAGGATGAAATATTCCTAAGCGATTTTTTTTTTAATTTTTTTTTTCTATCACTGTTTTGTAAATGAAGAATCATAAGTAAAATTTTTCAAGTTCTAAAAAAGCGTAATTTAGATACTGTTTATCTACCTCTACTCATCACTTTAGCCTTTTCATTTAGAGTGTTGTCCTAAATTTATTTATTTTGTTTTTATTATCTAACTTTTATACGATTGATTGAAAGGCTACTAGATAGTTTGAAAATAGAATTCATCACGAAGCACCCCTTCATTTAATGAATAAGAGTCCAGCACTCTCTTGATTCGTATAGTCACCTGGGCCCAATCCATCTCGACCCATATATGAGTCCAAATTTGTTGAAGGATTAAACTATCAATTTATGTATAATCTTTTGTTATGACCAAACTTTTATAATTCATTGATTTTATTATGTTTGGATTTTGTACTTTCTGCATCCCATTGCAGATTTTATGTTAAATTCTTGGTGCTTGTTATTGCTCACAAATAAATTTTTTTATAACATATACCAAAAGATGTATTAGACGACTTTATAGCAGAAATATTTTTGATTTCACTCCTGATGCATTAAAATAAATTGATTAGTCGATTAAATTTGAACAAGTAATGAGTGGTGGTCATTATTATTGCCTCTTGATGTAGCTAATTAAAAATAAAATTATTTATTTGACAAAAATAGTTAATGAAGACCCATTGTATAATGATTTATTTTCGGGAATAATATTTATCATCCTGCCAGCCAGGGGAACCCATAATTTTTTTAATATAATGAATTCAAAATCTTTAAACTACATATGCTTTCTTATCAATCATGAAATTTTACAGTTCTACTCCCAAAAAATCACCTTTTACCTCCATAAAAAATTATATTACATTAACTATGTTTTTATTTAATTATATCTAGAGCGTTTTGATCATAAGATTCATATTCATCCTTAAATGAGAGAGCGGTGTGGGAAATAATATTTTTCAGGAAGGGACCATGAGAACTTAAGCACACTGGCGATGGTCTTCATTATGGTAGGAGTTGTGAAAGGGGTCTTCATTTGCTTTGCCCTAATTGCGGTTTGCTACAGGTACACAATCAGAGGAAACCAAAATACTTCCTCAACTGTAAATAAAGCAATTAATACCTGTGAGCAAGCGCTAATTTTTATATTTTATCTCTCGCATTGTTCGCCGATTTTTGTTGGTTACAGAAATGCTTTTATGTGTTTTGCGACATTATGAATATTTGTTTTTATGCAGTTGCTGATATTTTAAAATAAATTACTTGTTAGTCTTTTACCTATATTTAGACTTGAAAATAAATAATTGTTAACTTTATTTCTATAAAATAAAATAAACTATTCAATATGTTACAAACAGCATGCTGCAACAGACAAATATTTGTTAAAATACTGAAAGGAATGTGAAATTTTGGTACATATTCATGTATTCAGTTCTGCTTGTTGTGGTTAAATATAAATATATATATATTATCTGTACCAATGAAAATGGTTATTGGTAATGCCAGACTTTTGTTTGTGTACTATGTGTAATGTTGAATATGAATCTATTGCTACAGAATTAATAATAATATTAAACAGCTTTCTTTTCCATTTCTGTCTAACTGTCCGATTCTTCCTTCTCTTCAATACATACTTCATTTAGCTCTGGTTGGCGCATGAACTACTTACATTTGAAAATCAAAATATTTCCTCACCTATATTCTTTTATTCCCCAGTTTTATCCTATTAACCACACCCATATCTGAAGTATTATTTTAATCGGTGTGTAATGAATCTATTGTTTTTTTTTTGTTTTTTTTTGTTCGATGCAGAAAATTCTCACAGCACGAACACTGTGTTCCTGGTGGGTACTTTAATGTCGGTGGTGGGGGGCGTATTCATAGTGTTTGCGCTGAGTGCGTTGTGCTACAGATCTGTCGTAGTCCACAAAAACTTCTCCCTATGTCTCAGGTTAGTTGATAATGCTAAATTAAACAAAAACACATGTTCCTAAATGTGGTCTTTGTTTTATTTTTATTTCATTTATATTTTTAATACTTTAAATTATATGTTTTATTTTGAGTTAGTTTTATCAGTGCAAGCATGATATGTAGAAATATATAATGGGTGTCTTTCTAGTTACCATAATTGTAATCATTGCTTATTAAATAAATCATTGTACCAAATAAAATTTCTATTTCAATTTATCTGTAATATTAAAATATACTTGATGCCATGGAATCATTTGAAAAATTCATAAATAGTGTTTTTGTCATTCTACTTCAGTAGTTTGAATGAAAAACCTTTTGTTTTTATAATTTCAATTTATTTATGTTTTAAGAATGAAAATTTTCTCCAACTAATTTGCAGGACAAATTCGACAGTTATCTAAAAAGAAACCCCTAGTCACAACCTGATATGTGCTCCAGGTAAAATCCAGAATAGCTCTGGGGCTTCTAAAGTCTATTTTTAATTTGAAACTAAGAAAGACTTAGCCCCCCTAGTGATAAAAACACTCAAACCATGATTCACAAAAGCAATCAAGGACACAGATATCGTCATAGAGACCTAGTAACTTGCTCCTGGAGAAACCCCACCACAAAAGACTTCTTAACATATTGAAGAAAGACAACATAATACCCAACCATCACTTTGAATTCCGGAAATGAAATTCATCTACATATCCATTATACATAGTATTGGACCTACATATCTCATACCATATCAGTTAACAAAATTTCATAATTAGAATTTGAGAAATTAGGAACAATCAAGACAAATTCATTTGATGACATGAAACTGCTCTCTTCACTTTACCGCAGAGTTGAATTGCGCAGATTGATACATTATAATATTTAACTGTTTGTTACAGCTATCATTTTGGGACAATAAAGATATTGTACGAAGGGTAAAGCAAGCAGTTAGTGAGGCTGTCTAAGAAAAACAGCAAGAAGAGTTTGGTTTTTGTATCAATCAAGAATAAACCAAGTACATGTTATCTCAGGATCTTTATGCTTGGGGATAAAGTGCAGTCTGCTACCTATTTGTTTGAATAAGTCAGCCAATAAATAAAAACTTAGACCATTATCAAGATAGTGAATTGAAATCTTAATATTTTTGAGAGCATGATTCTCTGCTAAATATTTGGACCCAGGCATTTTAACAGAAGATGTGGAAGTAGAACCAACCTGAAGATTTATGTCCTCCTTGGAAAGCATTGTCTCCTTCATTAAGTGAGCCATGTTAAAATGAATTTAGGCTGAAGATTAAAGGGGTGAGGATGAATAGCAAGCAGATCATGAGGAACATCCTGAAGGTCAACCATGGTTAGGCAAGCCATCACTGCATTGATTGCATGATCAGAGAGAAGCCAGTCAACAATAACAGTAGCATTAGAGAGAGACTTCTGGTGGTTACTCAATCAGGATCCCTAGACACTCTAACTTATAGTAGCATGCAATGATAATGATGATAAAATACATATCTTGGACCTTATTCCTTAAAAACAAACTTCAAATTCTTTATTCATAAGCTTTTAGGACTATAATTAATGCTCCTTGGTACATTACTATTACTTTATTTATAGGCCTTTGCATACCTAGAGGTAATGTACACATAAAGACTTACTCCAAATGATTTTATGACAAATTACTATACCATACTAACTCATTCATTCTAGGCATGATCTCAACTCCTACGACCAACAATTCAGCCCTTGTACTTACTGAGTGTACTTTCAACTGATGTCAAAGAAATAAAGCTGGGGGAAAACATGTTTTCTATCATATCATAACTGTTTAAAAATCAGTATTACAAATTTTATTGTAACTGAAAATTAATTATAATTGCAAGATTTATACTGATCTAATTTCCATGTACTGGTTGTTCATTAAGTTTTTGATTTTACCTGATATTTAGTTCTAAAGTTGTAAACCTAAGAAACTATAATGATAAGGAATTCTGATACATCTGTCAATTTAACTGAAACTTTTGAGACTACAATAAGTAGAAGTGAACCAATGTTATTTCAGGAAATCTTTTCAAGCTAGCAAATAAAATTTTATTATTTTACCTCTTTTACTATAATATATTCTGTAAATATTTGGTATCTCATTGATCATAATTTAAAACTTTTAGTTTTAATCTCTGAACTATTATTTGTTTACAATTGGCTAAATCTATTTAATAAGCAATGTAATAATTTGCCCAAACTATGAAAGCCATTCACATCACACCATTTGAATGAGTAAGCAATTCAGCAAGTACCATAAAATAGTTTATTAACCTTAAAATTAATGGCAGTATACTTATTATGTAGGAACTCAATATCCATAAAATTACTTAATGACACCTTGCACTGATTTCTTTGCTACCTTTTCATTTCTTTTAGTTACAGCTTTTCACTTTTGTTTTCTTTTAGAAATGTCAATACTTTATTGACCATTCTATGCTCATTTTACTTATTTCTTTTCTAATTATTATTTTCTGCTTCACAAAATCAAGTAGAAAAATTTAGAATAAAAGCTTTATATAATAGAAAATAAATTATAATAAGAGGTTCAGGTGGATCAGAATGATTTTTAAAAAATAAGAAATATAATACTGTAGATAAAATAAACCCCTGAACTTTTTAACTTTTTTTCTATTAATCATAATACTATAGTTGCTTAGCACAATTGTCTCATACAATAGGCTTCGGCAGCAAGGTTCAATAGGTTTCGCATGATAATAGAATTTTATTGTCAAACACTGCTTCACAGACATTCACATAGACTAGCAGTGCTGATAAGATGTTTAATCTAAATATAAATAATTATGATTAATATAAACAATGTATAGATATAATATATTATATATGTTTAGTTTACAATGAAATAACTTATTAGTCTAAAGAATTTTAAAAAAGAATGGGTGTGTAATCCTTCATTTGACTTCCTTTGTCCTGACCATTCTCCTATTTAATATCTAACTCCATCCAAAGATTATATTTGTTTATACTTTAAAGCTTGTGGTTTTACTTGTCTGATGTCACTTTATTATAATTAATATATATATTTTTAATGTTTTGTTTTTTTCATTTTTGCATTGTGTCTGTAAATGTGTGTTTATTTGATATAAATTATTGGGTATGTAATCTGTTATAATTTTTGTTGAATTTAAACTTAACTTGAGGGTAAACTTATATTAAGAAATAATAAAACTTAATGTAACTTTTGAATTATTTGGTTGTATCACATTATCATATTTATAACATAAAACTGGATACATAGAGAGCAAAACTAGTGATATTCCTTACTATGATTATATTATTCTTTTTGATATTGACCATGAAAAATTTCCAACATTAAATTGCTCTTGAGTATTCATTTGATTAATTAGTGACCTGATTACCTCTTTGTAAACTTATAAATATTTTCAAGGAAGTAATGAATTAATACCTGTGTGATACAAAATACTTCCTAGGAAAATTTTTCATTTTATGAAGAAGTTTTATGAAAAAAATGTTTGTAGGAATAAATGAATAGCATTCATGGAGTATATTCTGGTCGGTTAAAACAATGCAAAAATTAAAAAAAAAAAAAAGACATGTGATACTACCATACATTCGATTATGATTATGATAAATTAATGTTTCACAAAAATGTATTCCATGCTAAACAATCTTATAGCTTTTATTTAATGATAAAATACTAAAAACTAATATTTTCCTTTGCATAAACCCTCAAGAGATGGATTGAAAAACAATGACCGTTATATATTGCATGCTAATTGTTGTATATGCTCAGACGTGAGATAGTTTTTCTGTGGCATGCTGCTTGTTATTATTTATTTTTCTGATTCTATCAAATAAATTGATTCCTTATATATTGAATTGGTTTTTTAAATATTTTCAATTTATTAAATTTAATTAATACAATTTTAAGTTTTTCAAATTTTACTAACAATATTCAAAACCTGTTGAAAAAATTAAAATTAATACTAATTGTAATATCATTAATGAAGGGGATTTAGTTCAATTAATTCTTGCTAAATTGCCTCCTTTCACTATTTACTAATCAAGAGCTGTTTGGTCATTTTCAATTTATGAAAGTTTATATAAATCAAATTTTATTAACTTCAAAATCTAGTCAGTTGCATATATTCAAAAATACTCAAATTATCAATTCAGCAATCCAATCCCTACTTCCACCTCCTAGGAGAACTACTATGCCCAAGCCAGAACCTCCGTACTCCAAGAAACCAATGTCAAAGGGATTTAGTTCATCTTCGTTAGCAACCCCAGAAGAAGCGGCAGGTCTAGATGCAAGCAAGATGCCTCCGTTTAACAATATGCCTGGCTATAGGTAAGGATAATCATCGAGGGTTTTTTTTTATAAGTATGTGATGATTATTATAAACATGAACAGAAATAATAGCCATAACTAAAATAGATTAGTGCAAACAAAAAAATATTTATCAATCAAGTATATTAAAATTACAAGGCTTGTCAACTTTTTTTTTTCATGTCTTTTAAAGAAGTACACTGTGATTAAACAAATTCTTCACAACTTCAATTCCGCTTTTCTTAAAATAATTTCTTTGCTGGAGAAATTTCTGTTTTCTTCAAGAGCATGAGATTACCCTAACCAAATCTCTGAGTGATATTCCAATCATCCTAACCTAAATTTGTTCTTCTTTACTAGTCATTTAAAGTTTTTAAATGATACTCATTTTTAATCTAAACCATTCACTTGACAATTTAAAAATTTTGGTAATAAATGCTGCATAAATTTAATTTTTTATTAATACTGACTGGAAAACCTATCGTGTTTCAGTGGTCGAGGAGATTCACAGAGAGTCCTGTTCAGGCCGAACCATATGGGCGCTGGTCCTCCGACGTCTAGATTTCAGTCAGTTTCTAATATTCTAAATTGAAATATGAAAAACAAAGCTTTCCCTACTGTTGGAAATATATATATTTGAAATTTGTTTACTGATTCTGCAAAAAGTATTCCAAGGGCAAGCACTGTTTTTCTTATTTATTTTTCAAATATATAATACTTATAAATATATTTCATTGTATCATCTTAATATAAATCATGTTTACTGTCTTGTGAAGCAGTGTATGCTTATGTAAAAATTTTTTTTTTGGCTTAAATCATTTGGCGGATTGCATGTGCATGTATTTCCTGAATTGTTCATTGTTTACAACTAATAAAAAATTTTCCTAATGCTAATCCAGGGATCATAAGATGCAGCAGATAAAGAGGTTCGCTGGATCTGGAAGTGAGGATGACCCTGGACATTCTGGTGGGTTTCTATATCATTATCTATTCTTTAACATTAAGTAATAAAGTAATTTTAGAGATATATTCAATCTTGATATGTCAGTGAATATGTCTTTTATTTGGTTTAGTCATGTAAATTTCAAATTTAAGCAGAGTATTTGTCTAACTGAAGAGTTGAAAACAAAACAGTATTTCTTCCCCGGTTCTGGTAAAGAAGAAGGGGGATGAATCCGGCAAGTAGACCTCCTGGTCCTTTTTGCCAACTTCAAATTAGATATATCAATGGAGATCATTTTTCCTCCAAAAGGACCTTTTCCTAATGAAATACAAGAGATGGCTATTCAATGGAGAAAACCTTCTGTTCTAGGATTCTGTTGAAGCCTAAAATGCAATACCTATGGGACGCATAATGGTCACATTCTGCTACATAATGTTGTCTTAGTGGTTTCTTCTGTCTTGGTGACAAATGATAGGTTTCATCCCTTACCACCCTGTAGATCTTAAGATATTTTTTGAGTCTGCAATCGCCTCAAATTGTTAATAGATAGTTAATAGAAATTCATCCATGTTTTTACTAAGAAGCCACATGGTTCTAGAAAGTGGATGTTTTTTTTTAATAAATTGTTTAGCTTGCTTTTGCTCTACACAATCAGAGACCAGTCAGGTTCCCTCCATGCCCAGTCAGATACTTCTTTGTATGGGTATCTCGTAGAGAGTTTCCAGAGCTTACCTACCCTCTCTTACAAGATTGGCTCCTTGAGAGATTCTAAGGCTTGAAAAAGTGATTGGCTGTCAGAATATATAACAATGGCTTTATCACAGCCAATGATTTCTTGACATGTGGCTGCTGACAATATGGCAAACACTTCTGCTTGGAATACGGTGAATACTGCATCTTATGGTGTTAGCTTTTTATTTATGATTGAATACTTTAATATTTATGTTCATAAATATTGTAATCAAAAATGAACTATTTATCTATGCTAATATTCTTCCCTTCAGAGTAGTATTATTAATATTATTTAAGTTTATTAGTTATTAACCCTTTATCTCAAGTATAAAGCACATTCTCAAAGCCGTTTCACTCTTATCTTATTTCATACTGTTTTAGTTTTCTTAAATTGTCAAATTTTATCTTTAATAATAAATAGCAAAATCATATATTTAATGCTTAAGAAGACTATAACTAGGTTGTATATAAAATGAGAAAGATCGTGCGCTCTATGGTATTTTCTCAGGGGAAGAGGAGACCGTTTCCTTCATTGACCTGCCTCCTAATAACCTCGCGAAACTTCCTGAAAAGGGAATACTAAAGAAGCCTTGCCCCTATGGAGGCGAAGATACTTGTCATAAAAAGTGGCTGGAAGATGCTGGAGCCGACCCTCAAGAAATTCTCGATAACAGCCTCACTCTGGGACCTGACATGATATCAACTGGTCCCAGTTCAGAGGTATTTATTATTACCTCTTTACTTGAATATCAAATAAACCTTATTGAATTCATAGACTTATTTATAGATATTTTTAAGTTTATTACTTCTTAATATAAAATATATATTAGAAAAGAGATAAAACCTCTCCATTAAGATGTCTTTAATAAAATTTAGTTTTTATTTAAAAATTCAGACCATAATTATGATGATAATATCCTGTTCTTTCATTTATTTTTTTTTTTTTACTATTACTTATGTCTGTAGTCTATATTTATAATTCTCTTTCCTATTTTTAGGTGGAAAGGACTTTGAAGTCATTAAATGGTTATCATGAGGATATTTTAGAGGCTTTGAGAAGCGCAGCATCTCGCCACTCAGGCGCTTCGAGCGAAGACCTACTGAGAAGGTCACTCGCAGCAGCTGCTGTTGGTCTTGATCCATGTCCAGCGTATAACAGGGTTAATTCTCAGGACAAACTCTGCTCAGATCAGAGTTAGTAACTTCACATCATATATATAATTATAAATGAGCAAATACTTAATATGATATTTTTGAGAAGTGGATATGGAAACTAAATGGGTTTTAAATGAGATAGCAAATGTGATTAAAAATTTTGACAAGAAAGAAGTTTTACTGAGTTTAAATAAATCATCCTTCATTTTAAGTTTGAAGTATAGCTGCAATATACTTTTATTTTATTTAACTATGAATATTGTTTGGAACTGTTCACACATTTGTTAACGAGATTTGTCATTTTGTCTCCCTCTTCCCCCATGAATAATATCTATATCTTTCCGTCATGAAAGCTTAAACAATGAAAATAAAAATTAACTTGTTTAAAAAAAGATCAACCATATTTTGTTTTTAGAAACTATGTGTTAATGATTTTGGCTTTAAATATTATTCCTGTTTCTTTTAATTACCATTAAACATGTTAGAGTTCTTGCATTCTATCTCTAATTTGAACAGCTTTCAGGATTCTTATTTAATTTATTTATGATAAGAATCTTTAATTGCCTATATTTTGTAGATTTATTATAATTCTCCATTCACTACCTCCCCATTGATGCATGGTGTAATATGTGGATGAGACTTTATCAAGAATTTCTTTATTTATATTTATGATATTGTTAGTTAAACTTTTATTTTAAATAATAGCAATATACAAATCATTAAATATATCGTAATGAAAATAAAGAATCAAAATTAATAACTTTAGGAAATAGCTAGTGAGAGTATATATTTTCTTTGTTTGGAAAAACAATCTTTCCATTTTCTTTCCTTTGAAAAAAAAAATAAAAAATTGTATGAGTCATATTAGTTTGAAGTTTAGGACACCTACTAAATCTCATCGAAATTTCTGTTTTTAATTTAAGTGATGTCCAGGCAGCAAAGTTTCATTTCTTATCTCATATAACCTTGGCACTAACAAATATCTTGAAACAGACGTCTTTTTAATTTATTTTATCAGAATTTAAAATAGTCAATACAATTGTCATATGTGTCTCGAATTGTTTGGTCCTTAGTTTATCAATCATATGTTTCTTAAACCACATAAAAAAGATAAATAAATATATATATATATATATATATATATATATATATTTATTTATTTATTTATTTATTTATTTATTCCATGTACTTATTTAAAATATAAATGCAATTTTGGCTGGCTTCAATTCAATTGTATTTATCTACACTTTTGTAAACAATTTTACAGGTGATTTTGACCTGCTATCAGGTAATGTCATGTATCATTTATAATGTTTAATAGATTTAGATTAGAAAATGAATGTATAAAAGGGACAAATCTGGAAAAAGGGCAGCAGAAGACAGCCCTTAATAAAATTTAGATTAGATGATAAGATAAATATTGCACTCCGTAGGTCACGGGTCTCAGACTCATGTAGTCATGGTTGAAAATAGTTCTCCCTCTCCCTCTGGTCATCATCACCACCGAAGGACTAACCATAGGACGGAAAATCAAGGTATCACTTTGCAATACTTTTATTCAATTTATTTTATACTATTTAATGTTTTAAATTATTTCTATTGGCATTAATTTTTTCTTTAAGTCTGTACATCTTATTTATCAATTCACATTTACTTATTGCATTATAGTTGATAGAGTTGTAAATTTCAATAAATGGATAAAAAAAAATATTTCTTTCATATTTATGGTGATTAATAGCATATAAAGATTTTTTTTATAACTCTTACTAAAACAGTACTAAAGTTTTAAAAACTGTACAGATTTAAAATTTTATTTTCTGACAAAAAAAACAAACAAAAAAATGAAGGAGTAAAATAATCCTAACCCACCTTCCACTTTTTTACTTTAGTTGTTTCATCAAGACAGGCTATTTAAATTTGGTAAACATATTTTTCATTGGTTAGCTACAAATACTGTATTCACCATATCCCTTCTTGAATACCTATGAGTACTTCCTGAATCATTTATAAACAGTATTTTTGACTTCAATGAAATCTGTTGAATTGTTATGTTTAGGATTGCATTGTTTAATGCTAAAAGAATATTTCATAATTAAAATTATGAAAAATCAATTTTTATGGTTTAGTCCAGAATCACATATAAAACCTTTTTAATGAAATCAAGAAAAACAATTTTTAATAAAATAATAAAATATCAGTATGAAATCATCAAACAGGTGAGAAGTAGATTAATTATTAATAGTGCTTAAAATGTTACCGATATGGAAGATTTAATTAAAGTAGCAGGAGCATTTTATATATTGTTTGTTTATTAGATATATCATATTTTTAAACTTAACATTGCTTAGAAAAAATTAGCTTAGAGCTTTGACTTTGAGCACGTACCTAATACATCAAAGATTCTATGAAATATAAAAGTTCTATTGAACCTGAGGAATATAGTTCAATTGAAGGAATAATCGAATGATTTTTACAGGGATTTATAATTTTACTTGGTATATATATTTTTTATAAGTAGAATCAGTTATAATGTGCTAGTGAATTAATTTGCAGTGGTGAAAAAGAATTTTAAATGCAAAGGTGAGTCCAAAAATACAACACCGAATGCCTAATGCAATACTATTATAGGATCATGATAAATATGGTGCATCATAGTATCTACATAACAGTACATACACATGTATCAGTTAAATCTAGCATCTGCCCATCGTATCTTTCAGTTTTTTTCTAAAACATTTTAAGTTGTGTTCAGTTTATGTAATCAAAACTAACGAAAAAATAATGCTTATTTTATGGTTAATATAGCTAGATAAAAATTCAATAAATATTCTCTGTTGAAATTCATACAATTCTACTATTAAATCTTTTATTAATAAAAATTATTTAAAAAAATAAATTAATAATTTTTAACAAGATTATTTATTGTCGATCCATAGTTGTTCCCTATATTTATACTAGTTGGATTTAATGATTTTGGGATATGAATAAACACAAATTATTTTATTTACTTATTTGAAGTTAATCTGCTATGTTGATTTCAATTTTCATAATTGTATTTTTACATAATTACACCTATAAAGTAAAAATATTCTTAATTTGCTAATTGTGCAATTATATATTTTGTTTGCTTTGTAATTGTTTATTGTACTAAAAGAGAGTACTACAATTTAATAATAATAATTTATTTACATCCGCTTACCTGATCCTGTACGCTGAGTCTTTGCCTTTTCTCTTCTCAAGCTACGTATTTCTTCAGAATTCATTGTCCATTGTTAAAACTTCTAGTTCCTTCCAACAACTCTTCTTTTAATATCATTGTAATGATGTTGGCTATATACACTGACAGGCAAAAAATTCTACCCACTTGATTTTTTCATGTTTTCATCTAAAAATATTTTTGCTTTGGATTGGTCTATTGTTTTTAATGAATAAATAGGTAATCTTTTTTTTCAATTAGGAATGTTAATATAGAGGACAATAACCCTTAATCCTTAATTCAATGAAATGATTCTAGATTCAAATGTTTACTTTCTATGGAATCAAAATGTTTATTCAGTATCATTAGTTCAGTGCCGATTCTTGCAGCACATTTCTTAGTCTCCGGCTTTTAATTTTTTCAATATTTAAGTTTAAAAATGCCTCTCAATGCTGAGGATAGCCCATTCCTCCGGAAGAGCCCTTTCAAGGTCCTGCAGTGTATCAGGAAGTGTTGCACGCTCTCTTATTCGTCTTCCGAGGTTATCCCATAAATGCTCAATGGGGTTCAAATCTGGAGAACGTGCTGGCCATGCTAAAACCTCAATATTGCTCTGTTGAAGGAACGTCTGCACTATGCGGGCGACATGTGGGCGTGCATTATCATGCATTAGAATAGAACGATCGCTGATTTCGTTGATAATAGGCAACACATGAGGTTCCAAAATCTCATCTACATAGCGAATGGCCGTCAAAGACCCTCCACGAACAACAACCAATTCTGTGCGGCGCTCCATTGAAAGGAACCACATTGGAAAGGTTGGCTCTGGGAAAAATTACAGGCTGAATATCTTTCATTTCTTCTTCTCCACACCGTTTCACGCTGGAGATCGAAGAGCGAATCTTGACTCATCTGTAAAAAGTAAAGCACTCCATTTGTCCATAGTCCAATGACTTTGTTCTCGAGTAAAAGCCAGTCGTGTTACTCTGTAAGTTCTGGTCAACTCTAGTCCTTTTACTGGACGAAAAGCCATTAATCCATACTCATTTAATCTTCTCAGAGCCATACGTTCAGAAATTTTCACACCTCGAACTTCTTCGAGCTGATGAATCGCTTGAACAACGGTAAGGTGCCGGTATCGTAAAATTCTCAAATTCAAAAACCGGTCATCCCGTGGTTCTGTTACCCTAGGCCGTCCAGAACCGGGCCTTCTATTGTAAGAACCAGTCTCCCAAAAACGCCTGACGGCGTCTCGTAAAGTTTCATATGGAACTCCGATGGCTTTAGCTGCATATCTAATGGAACATCATCAATAAGTGCCACACCACTCGCAACATCCTCAGCACTAAGAGGCATTTTTAAACTTAATATTAAAAAAATTAAAAGCCAGAGACTAAGAAATGTGCTGCAAGAAACGGCCCTGAACTAATGATACTAAATAAACATTTTGATTCCATAGAAAGTAAACAGTGGTATCTAGAATCATTTCATTGAATTAAAGATTAAGGGTTATTGTCCTCTATATTAACATTCCTAATTGAAAACAAACAAAAAGATTACCTATTTATTCATTCAAAACAATAGACCAATACAAAGCAGAAATATTTTTAGATGAAAACATGAAAAAATCAAGTGGGTGGAATTTTTTGCCTGTCAGTGTATATCCTACTATACTTCTTTACGGTTATATGCTTCTAGGAATTGCAGAATACTTTTTCTGTCCAATTCCTATTTAAAATGAACAGACTGTTGAGCATTATCCTCTAGGAATCCTATGTGACTGGGAAAAACCGACAATGTCATGAAATTCTCCAGAGTTATACTCCGATGTAATGTTATGATGTTACAGATACATTGTGTCATCCAAATATGACATGGGGTGGTGTTTCATTAGAAGATCCTGCTGTGGGTCTTTATGCACTTTAATACTGTAACAATAAGCTAACATAATTTACATTTGCTGTATCTATTTTTTTCTAAAACCTGATGTTTACTTTAATATAATAATAAACACTTATAGTTTATTAATTTATAATATTATTTAACATTTTTTTTAATTGATGAAAAGGAAAAATTTTATTTCAGATCATGAGTTTACCGAATGTGATTTTTACCCAAACCCTAAGTTTCCAACATTTTGAACATTCCAATATGATTTTTAATATATCTCTCTATTTGCTGTGTTTGTTTTTAGAATAAACGTTATTTTGACTCATTACACCTTTGCATTATATTTTATGGTGAACGAATATTTTTAGCTTTCAATATCATAGTTTTTTCTGTAGATTAAAATTTTTATATTTTAAAAATTAATTGTCCGATTTGTAAAATATCAGAGCATCGAAAAAGAAGGCAAAGGACCTCCTACAGTCCAGATGTTTTTTTCTAATTTCTCTCAACCAGAGGCCATCTCAGGGGGAGAAGGAGAAATATTACCATTTATGAAAAAAATATCAAAACATTATCTCTATAAGTATTATTATTCTTGTAATTACATTTAATAGGTCTTCAAGAAATACTTAAGCACCATTTCACATAGGTAGTTAGTTTCTTTATGTTTCTTCCAAAGTAATTATCGTTAAATGTATAAAAAAAATAAGCTTTCAGGCTGAAGTCCCCTTCCAAAAATTAAATTCTGGATCTGCTAGTGCTCTAAACTACTACTAAGCTACTTCTAACTTACTACAACTTCAGTAAAGGAGGTTTTTCGGAAAGTATGTATAAATATATTTTATTTCATCGTCTATGGAAACGTCTATATTCTTCTTAGACACTGCATAGCTAGTTCAACTCGGGTTAAATCAAATTCAGCCTAATGGTGGTGGTGGATCCTCCTTCAGGGCATAGTCCATACCCAAACTTCTCTAATTGTGTTTTTTTTTTTTTTTTTTTTGTCTCAGATTTGATTATTTTGACAGAACATCCATCTTATTTACCTGATAGACACCAAATAATATTTTGATTTTTCCCAAATTCAAGTTGTTTCGGAAGCCTTATTTGATTGATGTGTAGGCCATCTAAACAAAACCGTTGAGGCGCTTGAAGAACTCTAAAACAGAGAATTTCACAAGAGCCTTCCAATAGGAGGGATGAAGATGACACAATTGTATTGTGTTTCAGGAGAAATATCTTGTAGAAAACAAAATTAAATTACTTGATTATATATAAAACAAAATTTGTCATTAAATTTTATTCAAACCTTCCAGAAAAATCTCATACATTAAAATTTAATTAAATGTGAGATCAAAGGTTGTTATGCTTGCATATAGAAAATTTCAGTAGTAATTTGAGCCAAAAATTATATTTCAATTTAATTCAAGTTCATTAAAGATTTACTATTATATGAAAATATTTCATTTTATGAATAAGAAATTGTTGTGAACTTACTTAATTTTGTATAGCATTATTAAATTATTATTGTATCCCATATGATTTTAGTAGATAATATTCAAAATATATATTTATATATTTAGGATATTTGAGCTCTTAAGAATAGAAGTTCAAGTTTTCATTACAATGCTACAAAATCATGTATATAATATTCTACGTTTAGTGAATATCATTAATTTTTTTTTATGATGCACTTAATGAATGCAATTAATATTTGACGTTAAATTTTCAAAATCTAATGTTTTCAAAGCATATTAATTATGTTGTAAATATATATTTATTTAATTTTTCTATTAGTAAAAGTAACTTCTTTATATTTTTAAATGAAGTCCATGTTTTTGTTCACCTTCTAGATGATGAGGAGGAAGAGGAATTGCCTCCCTCAGGTCCAATTAGAATCCGTAACCTCGAAGACCTTATAAGACAGCTAGAACATAAGACAACAAGGCATATGAGCCCTTCAGGATCAGAAGATATACGAATGTCTGAAACTGAAGCTGATCGACACTATAACCGCCTTGACCCCCAATCTGGGTAATTATTATGGCTATGCTGTTTTGATTTTCTATATTTTTCATTTATATTTCTTTAGTCAACATAATCTAGTAAAAGCACTTATTCGGTTTATGAAACAGATATGTATATTCTTTGTTTCTTCAATAGTCATTAGGTGGAACGGTGGCTCATATTATTGAACTTTTGTAATTTTTAAAAAATATAATATCATTTTTAAGGATCACTTGAAATTTCAATTAGTTTTCAGCTAAATTGAAATTATATTATACGGCTTTGCTATTTGAAATATGGCTGCCAGAAGCAAGGAAATTTCTTCAGAAAAATTTTTAAACAGAAAAATTAAAAAGCTGCAAAAAGATTTTTAAACTTTTTTTTTCAACATTATTGCTTTTATTAAGAAGCTGTTTTGGCTGTATGCTTATTTTATTTTTTGATGTAAAATTAAATTCCAAGAAACAAGTAATTCATCAAAATTTATTGAATTAGATGCCCCTGTAGTCTGTGAAAAATAAGAATGTTCTAAATCGTACAATTTATAAATCGTTAAATTTTTTTTTTTTTTTTGGAATTTACGTTCTCAAACTTTTTGAGCTTAAAAAAAAAGTTAAATGATTTAAATCACTGGGTCCTGTTTCAGGACTCGTAACTTCAACTTGTGATCCAACGCCTTTCTTATTACACAATTTAATGAACCGAGGTAACTTTCAAATACTTTTTCAGTTTGAATACTTTTTTTTTTTTTTACTGTAATAATCTTACTCTTTCGGCACTTCTTTTTGTTTTTCATCTCCATCTTTATTTTTCATTTATTTGTTTTGATTTTAATCATAACACTAAAGTATCACTACCATATATTTTGTTTATATTTTATCTAAAATTGAAAGCAAAGGCATCCTTTATTGTGACTATTGGCCTAGATGCAAATCATTGACAATACCGGCATGCAGCCATTTTCTTTTTCTTTTTTATTTTATCTTATTGCTTTTAAGTAGCATTTATTGCTTATATTTATATTTGATTATTGGCCTTACTTCCAACTAGAATGTATATTAGAAGGTAATAATAAAAGCGTTAGTCTAATGCTAATGAGTACGTCGCACTTTCATAAATTTTATTTATTTGTATTTTGTATTTTTTATTTATACTCCTTAAGCCACAGCTACATGAGCCTGATTATGTTTTAATTTGTAACCATCATTTCCATTGATTATCTGATCAGGCTTTATATTTTATTAAAATTTATTCCTGGGTTAGGACCAATTTTTAAATTTGTGTGATGTTACTATAGTTCATATATATATTTTTAATGACAACAAAAACCAAATAAAATGAAATAACTTATTTTCATGGATACATATTTTCTCACCGGCCCTAGTGTGGTTTTTCATGTCAACTTTGTAGATATGTTCATTTTGTGAGTTCGTGTGGCTGTGAGTTTATGGATTATGAATTCAACATCAATATCCAAAATCCTCATATCTTTGCTGGTAATGTATGTTTTATTTCTTATTTTAAAGAGTTATTTTATTTTCAAGTATTGCTTTTAAATTTATAAAATATTATTTATATAATTGATTATATGATTAGCTGTAATGATGTTAGAATTACTTAGGACTTCTATAGTTATATTTATTACATTTAAAAACATGTTTTTATATCTATTATTGTTACTGTAACTTAAATTACAAATAAATAACCTGTTATGATCTACTTCATGAACTCTTGTGCCACAAACAGATTAATGACATCTTTTTTTCATATTATCAATTATCCTATTGTATTGTAAATTAGAACCTCTTCTTAAATTGACCCTTCCAATATTTTTATGTTCTTTTTTAAATATATATTATCATTGGGCCATTTTCTGCAGTTAAATTAATTACTTTTAATACTTTATTCTAATTAAGAAAATATAATATCTGAGCCAATTATGGAATCTCCACATTGAGAACCAGCTTACGTATAAAATGGCATGTTATACAATTTATAGAGTCACTACATAATTTAAAAGTACTAACAAATTTAGTAATAGTTTTGATTTTAGTTTGTTTATTTTAATAATAATAAAAAAAGTAAGCTATAAATCATTAATATGGTGCAGGTGAAAATAAAATAATTTGTTCTTTTTGGTTTAATTTGACTTTTTTTAAAATGATTTAAGACATAAAATTGTTCTGTAATTAATACAATACTTAAATTTACAATTGTCTTTTGTCACTAGTAAATTTTCTCTATGGTAGAGATGTCAATATTAAAAAAGTAATGATAAGTTGTTCAACATAAAAAAAATAAATGAATACAAAGATCAAAATTCTATTTATAAACATATAAAACCTCTAAAAAGAATTTAAATTTTTATTACAAAAAAAAAAACAACTCATTTTGTTGTGCTCACCAGTAAGCCTACTTTCTTGACAGACAATTTTTATTTTGTTTTTGGTTTTTATCAATTTTTTTTAATTTGGCTTTTGATTGGCAAATTTCAATATAAATATTGGGATATAAAAATCAATAAATTTGTTTTAAAATATCGATATTTTGATGTATCATTATTTTTTCTAAATCTTTATTCTGTGGCCATATTGTCATCATGACATTCCCAAATGATTTACTTAGCTGTCTGTAATTTAAAAAATTGTTTAGACAAGAAATATTTATGATAAAAAAACTAAAATTTTGTTTTCTCATTTTATATTGTGAACAATTCGTATTTCCTCATGTTACATTATATATGTTAAAATTCTGCTTTTTTTTTTAATGTATTTTTATTCTGTTCCAGGCGAGTTCGAGGCAGCTCGGATTTTGTTTACAGTAGATATAGGCATGGGACAGGGAGAGGAGCAGGCTACTTGCCTGAAGAAGAAGGGATATACGAGTCGGCTGACCAGGACAGAGTATCAGTGCAGCCAAGGGAAGCTCCCTATAATGCGGACACACCTGATAGCGAAAGGTAACTTTCTACTTATATTCATCTTAGTTTAATCAGAATCTCACTTAAAATGGAAGAATCCCACACAAATTTTCTGGCTAGTGAACCATTCATTAATTCTCAAATTTGGCAAAATCTTTAATAATCACATGATTACATAGGCGCAGACTTCGGGGAGGCCATTGCCCCATTACCCTCCTCTCATCCAATAAAAGTGAAGGAGGTGAGAATATTATTTCACTCTCTCCCTCCTCCCCCCTATTTTTTTGAAGTACAGAAATAAAATCTAAATCAATAAAAATTAATCTTCACAAATGAATGAAATATGCAAACTGTATTCAATTAAGAAAATAAGATAGGTTGACTGGATGTTTAAGATAATGCTTAAAATTAGGTAATACAAGTATTTTACCATCCCCTATTTTCCTAGGATTTTATGATTCATTCATGTAGACCCTTCCATTTCTACGTGAAGATTTTGTCACGTTTCCTGCTCAAAATTCGAATCATTGTAGAATTGAAAGTTCGTCTCACTGCCCCAAACCATAAAATAAAAATTAAAATAAGTAATATAATTGATCGCTTTATTAACATATTTTCAAATGTACCCATACAAAATTTAAAAAACTAATATACAACATATATATAAGTTTATTTTTATTTCTAGTATTATATTGTTCAATTTACAATAATTATGTTGATTTTATTTAATTATCACTCATAATTTTTATGCATAATAAAAGCTCCTGAGACCTTTTTTTGGAGGGTTCAACCAGAATGGAAAGTTTGCGCCTATGCATGATTAGCTTCACTTTTTAATAAATATAATGTTTAGTTTCATAAAAATAATTAATGAGATCAAATTAATTTTGTTCTAATTAGTAATCTAGACCAGAATAAATGTGCTATTGACACACTTCAACTATAAAAAGAATCATTGAAACTTGAAAGCTTATTTCTAAAGATATTAGTTTATTTTTAACCAAATTAGTTAATCTTTAACTAAGGTATTAATTTATAGTTGAGTTCAATATTAAATTATCTCTGATATTTAAAGAAATAAGTTATTTTGGTATATAGTTGCGTAAGACAAAACTGTAATTCGGTTCACTCATATATTATACAGTTGTCTATGTACGTTAACATTTATTTAACAAAAGAAAAAAGGGTTCATCTTATTTTCAAATTTATTTTTTATGTATAATGAAATTATGATTGGCTAATGTAGTTATAAAATTTTTATATTTTTATTTATGATGACTTTCATTTTATAATGTGAGGTTCACTTTAAAATATAATCCAATATATCATTTCTTATTTTATTTCAATAATGTCTGCATAAATATTTTCAAATATCTATCTAGTTATTTTTATGAAATTAACTATTGTATTAGTGTTAACAAAAAATATAGAGAAAAAACTAGACAAAAATTTTAAAGTATCTGTAAAATATTTTAAAGAGAAAAAAATTACTGTCTTTTTTTTTTTCTATAATCTTCATTTTTCTTAAATAATGGACTAATGTTCTTATGATGTTATTAGATGATCAAAATGTAACATTGTTGCATTAATTTAATTTAAATTCCTTAGATTATTTAATTGATATTATAATTATTACATAATTTCCATGTGTGATAATTAGTCAGGACGAATATATAAATATTTGATATAGATTTTAAAAATTGATATCATGGACATTAAAAATTATGGTATGAAATGAATATAAATAAAAACAATTTAGATGAAGCTGTTTGAAATATGGAAGCGCAAACAAATTAAAATAATACATAAAAATAGGTACTTAATGAATTATTGAAGGAAGTTAGTCAACTGTTCTACATATCATAGATGACTAATAGTCAGAATACCGTAATTTTTAAGGTTTTGATTGCTGCCAACATTTCAATCCAAGCATATTGGTCATCATCAGGGTGTTTCGAGCTTTGAAAGGTGTTTAAATACTGGCACTTAGATCTTGCACTTGTTTTTTTCTAAGTGCTAGTATTTGAACAACTTCAAAGCTCGAAACACCCTGATGATGACCAATATGCTTGGATTGAAATGTTGGCAGCAATCAAAACCTTAAAAATGACTGCATCTTAACTGTTATCACTTATATGTAGAACATATCAATGTAGACTAATATTCTTCAATAATTTATTAAATACATATTTTTATGTATTATTTTAATTTTTTTTTCCGTTCTGTATTTCAAACAGTATCATCAAAATTTTCCTTTAAGAGATCAGTCCATCTGTGACCCTACATTCAAAAGTATATCTCACTGAGTTATTTCATGTTAATATGAACATATTATGTTGAAAGAATCAAACAATTTAGTGAAAGAAAGAATAAACTAATATCTCATCAATTAATACTCTTAAGTTAATATATTTAAACTTGCCATATTGATAATGTTTTGCCTTTTTTTTTTTTATTTGTATTACATTTTTTAAGACCATGTTTACATCGAGTGTGGACCATAGTTACATTATATCATCAAAGTGGCTTTTGGCTTTTTGGGTTATCAGGGTCTGTCGTATAACTACAATTTTGATCATCTACTAACATTAAACATGATTAATGCAATATTTTTACTTTTATTATTATATTCTTACATCAACATCAATCTAACACAAATATTTCATTTAGGTTAAGTCTTAATTAATAAATAGGTTTCTCTTTATAAATTATACTCTAGGTGTATAACTCAAAATGCACTTTGAATAGTTATGATTAAAATGATAACTGAAAGAGTTGTCAAATTAAAAAAAAAAATCATCATAAACATGAATAGTATTTTTTGCATTATTATGAACAGAAGTGTCATTTTTAGCCTTAATTAAGGGCAGTTAAGTCATCTTGAAGGCATATAGTAAAATAAATCTTCTTATATCGGTGCGATTTCATCTTTGTCCGCACCCCCAACCAATTTCAGTTACTATTATTATTAATATTTATTTGCATTAATAATTGTTTATTCATTACAAATGCTAATTTTACATTTTGTTAAAACAAATATTTTGTCTTTAAATTAATTAATTATATAATATAACTTAATAATTTATGAGAATTAATAAGGAGAATTCCTTAGAATATGTCATTAGTATCAGTTCTTAAGCCTTAGATAGTATTTCATAAGCCATAGTATATCTGATGCTTCTGCCAGTGTCAAGAATAATTTTTCATTGAACCACAAGAAGTCACAAAATTAAAATCGGTACTTTATAATTTTGGACTAATTTCATTTTTGTTTTAAAACATATTTTAAAAACAAAATGTCAAAATCTCATTGCAACAATGCTTTTGGAAAGCATTCTTTCCTTACTCTGGCAGGCATGTTAGAAATACTATTTCTCATAAAAAAGTGTTTAAGAGTCACCAGGTACATCACTGACGGATCCACGGGGATCTTTCTAGATGACTGCTTACAGATAGCTTATAGAGCTTTCTAGCCACCCTCCCCTCTCTTCCCTCCCCATAAAGGAAAAAAAGATTTATTTTCTATTTGTCAATATTTGTTTCTGTGAATGATCTTAGTTAAATACTTAAAAAATCAAAATAGTACACTATTAAAATTGTAACACATGTATTTCAGCCACTAAATGTAGCCAGAAAGAATATACAAAACGTTTTTTTCTTTCTTTTTTTTTTTATCACTTTTTTTACTGGTCTTTTAGGACCACTTAAACATTAATTTATAAAGTGTTTTTCCTTTCTTACACAATAATTACCGTTTTAAAAAATAAATAAACTAACCACTCCCAAAATGAAATCCTGAACTGCTATTGATGTACTTTAAACATACTAATGTCATACTGCTCATGTTTCAATAGATTTGGAAGAAGAATTTTCATAAATTAATAAGTTCACTATTATAACCCTCTCATATTTAGAATATTCATTTTTCTATTGTTTTAAAAAATATTCAAATGGATTGACCTTCAATGGCCTTCATGTTATAAGATTAGATTTTTGAACAATGAAAAAGCTTAAAATATTAAAATTTGAAAATGAGAAATCTTGTTGCACATCAAAAGTGAATAAAAGCTAATTTGTATTATGTAATTAATTGAAGAATATCTTATTCTATTAATATAAATTTTGAAATAACGTTTCTAATTGCATTTTGATTCATACACACTTGAAAATTATTTGGGTGGAATTTTTAATCTAAATAACCCCCTAATTAGATATTAGTGTTTACCCACTTCATTTGTTTATGGGGGTAATGTTTCCGACGGGTAATGTCCTCTAGTGATGACTTTATTCAAGCTCAACAACGACTTCACCGATCGGCTAGCGACGAAGAAGAAGAAGATGGCGGTGAGGTGAGGGTGGAAGGAGATTCGTCACAACGTGAGGATTCCCCGTCGCCTAGCAATGACCAATCAGCGCTCATCCCTCCGGGGCCCAAATATCCAGAATATAAACACTGACCAACTGTTAAGTCTATCCCTTCCTATACTATTAATGTTTAAGGTGTTTTTAAAGGATTTTTTTTTTTTTAGTATCTTTGTCACGGATGTATTTTTATCAAAGAGCTGTTACATTGTGAACATGTTAACTGATGCGCCACTTTATAGAGAAAAGTTTTAAGATGTTTAGATCTATTAGGTTTAAGTGTTAAAACAAAAAAAGAGCTTAGCCCATTCACTGCCATCTTATATTGCCTGCCATTCCGATTTGCCAAAAAGCACAAATTTTTATATTTTCTTATAGTCAGAAGGTCACCAATAAAGGGTTTTCAAAAAATTCTGTACTCATTTTGATATTGTGTTGGCAATGATTGGTAAAATGTGATCTTTAGGTATTGAATAGATAGATGCAACTGATTTACAAGTTTATATAATCTTTATTATTTTTTATTTATAATAATAAGCAATATATAATAAAGATTAATAAGGAAAAAGTTTTTATTTTAGCAAAAATCGTAAATAAAATGCATCAAATAGTTGAATAAAACAAATAAAAAACATCAACCATAGTATTGAATTGTAAATGATGACTAGATATTGGTTTAAATAAAAATAATAGTAATTAATAAAATAAAAATCAATATTAATAAAAAAAAAAAATTAAAATAATGTTTTAAATCTTCATGAAAATAGGGTAAGGGAACCCATTGTTGATATATTACCAATTATTGACATTTGTAACTTAAATTTGTTAAAATAAGCATTTAGGTTCATGTAGGATCTCAAACTTGGCACTCTTTCAATGGCACATTAATCAGCCTTTGAAAGGGGCAAGTTTGAAATCCTACATGAACCTAAATGCTCATTTTCTCAAATTTAGTTACAAGTGTCAATGATTAATATATCAATAATAGGTACCTTTATCCTAAATCTACTCCGCTAAGCAATTATACATTTCATTCGAAAATTACCATTGTTTTTCATTGGAATTTAAAGAGATTTTTAATCATAACAGTGATATGATTCATAAGTGCACATTTTTGTGATATCAAAAGTTTTCAATTAGGGTTAATTTAATTATTAAATTAATTTCTAGATAAATAAGCCTATGACATTGTCTCTTTTTGTTTTTTCTTTATTATAAGCTCTGCTGTTGATATATAATTATTATTTTTTTTATTTTATGAAAATAAATTAATACTTATAATTTCTTTTGTTTGTTTAACTGCAGATTTATGAGATATAAAATTCAAATTCCAAAAATATATTATAACAGTAGATTATTTATAAATATCAACATGGTTTATGTATACGGATAAATATCTTTCAAATAAAAAAAAAAAAAAACTGATAATAGAGTGGATAGACTTACTGGATAACTAAATAAACTTAATAAATTTAAACTCAATAAAATGGCTTAAAAATGTGATAAAAATTTTATTGCAATCATTCTTAGATTGGACTTTTTTCCTGTCTTTTTTTTTCCACAAAATTATTGGATATTTGGCTGAACTTTGGCCATTACCTAATATTACATAATTAGTATCCTAGCCATCATGAATAGAATACGGAACTGGCAAGTTCAAATTTTTTTTCAGCAGCTATTTTTATCTTAATGTGTGTACTATTAATACAACATTGTGGATAAAATGGTTGAGAAAAATTGAATAAATGAGACAAAAAGAGCCAGAAAAAGAACTGGGCATTGCCGATTAAAAAAAAATGTCTGCAATGTAACAGTTTATTTTAACATGTACACAAATTCAAAAAGCTGTTGTTTTGCTGTGATAATATTTAAGCCAAGTATTTTGCCTTAAAATTGGAATTATTGGTAATACATAATAATAATTTTGTCAAAGCGATGCCTTGTGAAAACTTTGAATGATAAAAACTGCATGATAAACATTTTACTTATTCAAATTTAAAGAAAAAATACATTAAATAATGGAACAATCAGTTGGAGAAAGTGACCTTAATACTGCTTTAGGGAAAAATACAATTACTATAACACTAAGTGCATTACACAAACTGTGCAGAGTGGGTTAAGCATTTTTTTTTTTTTTTTTTCTTGAACGAAATAGCAATTTTAGAATTAGAAATCTTAACTTCTGAACACATCTAAAGTACCATGAACTATATTATTTTACAATTAGTCAACTAGTTTTTGAGTGAATTTTAATATTATTTCTAAATATATTATATATCAATATTATTATTATAGATTCCAGTCTCCAAATATGAAATTATGTTAATTATATTGAAATAATATTTCCAATGCAGTATTAAATAACGATTTAAGTTACATTTGAATTATTTTTTGTTTAAAAAAGTATTTTTGATTTTGCTTTATAGGGACACCATAAAATTTAACTTAAAATGCCACTTCATTGAAAAGATGCTAAATAATTATATTAGTTTTCACTGCTTTGTAGGGAAGATTGGAGTAGTTCTGAGTTTTATATCAATCTAGAGCTTAAAGTTTGTGAAAAAACAAAATAAGTAAGCAATAATAGTATTTTTCGGCCTACCAAAAGTTTCTGAGTAAAAAAAAATATTTTTAAATGAGAAAATATAACCAGATAACGGTTTTAGGAACTCTGCATTATTCAGAAAAAAATTATCTGGTAGAAGGTGTCCCAAGTAAATTTTCAACCTTATTTTTAAAACCCTTTTTTTATGTAACTACGCTATTTAATTTTTAAAAATCAATGTTATTGGGCAAATACAAGTGTATCTATTATGTCATTATAGATCTATTTTGTAGCCAAAAATATTAAATACTATTTAAATCGTCCAAGCTATAATATAGGTACATTATATGTAAAAACATTTTTACAAACTGTTGCAGTTTCAGGGAAGTAATAACAATTGCTACTTTTATCATTTGTGTTGACTACACACTAATATATCTAGTACAATACCCATCTGTTTATCTTGGAAAGATATGAATTATATCATTTTCTGATATAAATAAAGGCCTAATTATGACTGTTAAAAGAAACATGAATAAATTTGTTAGGATTTAATTATTGCATGATTCATGGAGCTGGGTTCATTTTGATATCGATTTCATCCTATCCTGTTATAAATTAGGCATCTTTATTATTTTTATGTTATGTTTTTTATTCTTAGTTTCATCCGTGGCAAATATGCTTTAATATAAATATTAGGCAGTGTTACTACTTTTTTATTTTATTTTTTTTTAACAAGATATGTATAAAAAAAAATTATACAATAGAAAATCTGTCAATATATGTGTTGTTATTATTGTCAATATTAAAGTTTCAAATGTAAATAGTTTTAGCATTATGTATTGATTGCGTGTAAAATATAGGGAACCATTTTAATGGTCTCTAAAGAACTTATAATAGTCAATGCTGTGTTGTCCCCCAATCCTTGTTCACAGTGAACTAATGTCAATGTGTTTCCATTGAATATTGTAAGTCATCCAATGCTTCCATAGACAATTTTATGTTGAAGGATGGAAGCCTGTGCATGAAAGTAACGATAATAAGTATGAGATGTTCCTGCCCTCGTCTCGGTGTCTTAGTGACAGTGTGCTAGATTTTACAACGAGACTGTTCCAAACTATTGAAGAAAGTGAATAATATGTGTAAGAACAAAAATAAAAAGAGAATTAAATAACCAAAATATACCGCTCAATTTTGCGATAGTTATTCTCAGTTCTTTCTGTTTAGAGGTAAATGAAAGTTGTGCCGATTAAATAATGATTATAGATCGAGTTGAAATGTTATAGTTGTCGACAAGTGATTGTGAGAAGATTGTTTTGTGTGTTTGGTATGGCCTAATATCCATCAAATCTAATAATCAGCTAAATGTGAAAAAAAAAAGTGAGACATTCTCTTTTATACATAAGTTAATTAAAAATGCTCAGTTATATAATAAAATATATACGTCTATGGCTAATGGACTTGAATATGTAGAGTATCGTTTTAGATGAAAAAAATTTATGTTAAAAAAAAATTAAAGAAAAAAAGAGAAAATAAACTGGCAAAAATATGTTGGCCCATGTTGCCAAACCCGTCATGTTTTTTTCAGTTTACAATGTCTTTTTACATTGTATTTTGTTTATCCTCATAAAATAATGGATTGTTGTTGTGTTATATATAATTCTTCAATATAATGAAACATATTGTTTCAATAATGTTTAGGGTTTTTATTTGTATAAACTAGGGAAGAAGAAAATTTTTTAAAATTTGAAAATGTAGCAATATACACTATCCAAAACATTGACTATGCTTTGGTGGAACTCCCTTAATGAGTTTATTTATGATTTTATATTATTCAAATTATATAAATTGTTAAGTAAATTTATTAGTTTAATATTGTTTTCAAATGTTTATCATAGATATACTTAATCAACTTCAACGATATTCTAAATAATAATTGGTTATATTAGGGTTTATAAATGTGTTCTTTCAAGAAGTTCTATATTTTTGTGAAGCACAGACACGCTGCTGAAAAATTAAAAAATTAAAAAAAAAATCAAATTTTCTTAAGTTTTTCTAACTTAGATTGCACAGTTCATATTAAAGTCCTTGTTCATTCTGAAGATATTATTAGTTATGTTAAATCTCAGTATTTGAATTAATTAAAAAAAAAAGTTGATGTAATATAAAATAAAATTCTGTCAATTTAAATATATCATATTCCTGTAAGTCTTGGGATTCACCAGTGGATATATGTATATATATCCATATGGATATATATATATGTTTGTATGTTGTTTTAGATGTAAAATTTTTATTAATTTATTTTAAGAAAGAAAAAATTGTTTCTTTTTTATAAAGTCATAGTAACTATTCTAGAATTTCAGTGTACATATAAAATAGGCGATTGAATGTTATTAATGGAATGAGTGCAGAGGTCTCACTGCCTGTAATGATAAATACATTACAATATAATTTATAATTAATGTTTGTATATGATGTTAAAGTTTTTATGTTGATATCACCTCAAATGGAAGGTTAAGGGTTGTTATGGGTGTTCACGAGTTCATTACTCTGATAGTCCTTGTGTCCATTTCTTTTTCCCTTGTCAATAATTATCTAGAAAAATAATCAAATATGTTTAAAATGATTTTTGAAATTTTTATCTGATTATTTTTTCAGGTGACACAGATAATTATTATTAAAATAAATACTGTATTAAAATTTTTCATTTACATTAGATAAATAGGGGAAAATATATTTGGACAAGGATTATCATCATACATCACCAAAATTCCATCATAGTTGTTTCATATAGCATTAAGTTAAAATACTTATAGTTAACTTAATGAATTTATTGTAAGGAAATGTAAATATGTATACAAGTAAGTTATTACAATGAAAGATATAAAGAAGAATTGTTTTTTTTTTTTTTTCCAATGTCTTATATTATGCCTATTAACCCATCTCAAACTTCCTTTTTTTTTCAATAGTTTATAAATCTCCTAAACATTACTGGATATTTTATCTCATACTCATGGAAACATTGGTATTCAGTCAATATTCATGATGACATCAACTTTCAATCAAGATCAAACATCAACAAAGAAATCAAACAAAGCTTCGATTTGGGTTAAATAAGGTTTCAGGTTATAGTTTGTTTCGGAAGAATACATTAAAAATAAAAATATTTTTATTTTTATGTCCAACTTGAAGATGGACATAAAAAAAAAAAAAAGATAAAAACTTCTTCTAAAAAATTGAATTTTTATTCCATAAATACTTACATTTATACTACATACTAAAAACAGTTTCAGTTGAGTTTTTAGGATTGAAATAATGTATTTGAACTTCTTATTTTTATTTTAAATTTGAGTAAATGAACAAAAGTATCAAACAATCTTTACATCATATGTGTTTGTGTGTGTGTGTGTATATATATAATTAAATTAATTAATTACCAGATATTGTTCAGTGACAGTAATCTCTGATATCTAATATTTACTTAATTAAATGCATTTATTTACAGTGATTTTTCTTATTTTTTTGGCAATTGTTATCATTTTAGTAACATATTGACAGCCATACTTCAAAAGCCTTAAGAACAAAAATTAAACATTTTCAGGAGACGAAAAAAACTACGTTTTGTTTGTTCTATGAGGATTATACTTTTGTTTCAATTTTTTTTTACAGGCCTAAGAAAAAAATGAAATGTTCTATATAACTTTTTTGGTTGTATTTCTGCCAATTAATCTTTTAGAGGTATTATTTCTAACTTATTGCTTTTTAGTTACTTTGAAAAACAGGTATTAGTTAAGTAAAAGCAATCAAATTTATTTTAGTAACACTCATAACTTTGTTAAATTTGACCGGAAAGCGAGCATTTGATCATGCGGGTTATTCAGTTATTTGTCCCTCACTGTAGGAGTGGCTTGAACTAAGTGCATGCGCCCCCCGTTTTTGAGTTGTCTATGAACGATTCGTTTTTAACGTACTCAACTTCATATGGACATTGCTTGATTCATGAATGTTTGGTAAGTCCTAGGTAACCTGCTAATATATAGACCACTTCGTTTCTGAGCTTCTTGGGATTTTGAAGGTTCAATGTTTTTTTTAAAGATGAAACTAGAGTTCTTGTACATCTCGCGTTAAATTTTCCGATTAATGAAATCAGTTCTTTGTCTCTCGCTATCTGGAGTTCAGCGGCATTGTAGCTTTTTCCAGTCAAGCTCATTTTGCAGTGCACAGGAGGTTTCAATTGTTTTGAAGGTCCTTTAATATTATATTTGCACTTACCACTCTCTTCTTTGCTTCTAGTTCCATGGTAAGCAGTGCAGGTCTCAGGTCAAGGGAAACCGGAAACAGGCATTTGCCCAGAGGCACTGGGCTAGAAGTGCATGACATTTATTATAAATTTTTAAAAAATAATACAAAGCATATAAGAAAAATTAATTTTAGCCTATTAATAAAGCTAATTGATACTTTAGTCTATACGCAAAACACTTTATACATTCTTTATTTACATTACCACCTTTCATTGAGCATTTCATTACATTTTTTCGGTAATGATACAATCTCTATAACCTTCACTGTAACTTACAGTTTTTTACATCATAATTTGCTGGTTTTTAAATTATAGGTTTTTATAAAAGGTCATAGAGAAGAAATGATCCATAGGAGATTTCATTTTGTGGGATCAGAATATGCACCAGGACAAGATTGGCCAGATAAGCTCAAAACCTTATCTTGTCCTTAAGATAAGCAAATTATCCTTACAGGCTTTTGCAGCATGGCTGTCGATTTATTTTTATTAATATCATACAGACAAGTACATGTATACTAAAATTACATACTTACAGATAATTATTGCTATGCTAATAAACTTTTTTTTGATATACAGTACCAATAACGTACATACATAAACATACATTATTGTTTATTTTTTATACTTTTTTTTTTATCTTTTACTATAAAATATCTGAAAAAAAATTTAAATCAGAGTATGCAAAACTCCTTTCAGACTATTAAGTTTATTCATGGGTTTTTTGTTGCAAGGCAACCCAGAAATACATGTAGTTGATAAGTTGATTTTATTATTTGTTGAATTTACTACTATACCAAAAAACCTTTTTATTTCACTGCATAAATGTTATTTAAAACAATTTTTTAAAAATAATGTTATCAGAAACTTCATGAGATGCTTATTTTTTATGGCCTTATACCAAAGTACTGAATCTTTTGAATATTCCATACTGTAGCAGACTAGGATATAATGAGCCTGCATCCTTGCGTGCTTTTCCTACGTAAACATTTTATTCTTAACCAATGTTTCCATCTTCTATAAATGGTTCCAAATCAATCATCAGATAACACAACAAAAACACAAAATCAAACTCCGTCTCATTCATTATTCTCAAAATTTCACCTGGATCTGTGATTTACTCATGTTTCATTTAGATAGGCGCTGATGACCCGCTAGGGTAGATGCGCATGTAACAATAAATAAATAAAATTTAGAAATTACTCTAATTCTGAAATGAAAAAAACAAATATGAGGTATCCCATTTTTTACTGAAACTTTGTCAAATTGAATGACAGTTATTTCCTAAATAGTAGTTAAACCACCAAAGGTAGTTCGGCAGAAACTTATGTGACTGGAGTACTCAAGATTTTATCAGTATGCTAGCAGGCTAGTTTGGAACCAGGATTAAGGATGTTTGTATTTTAGTTTTTCGAAATTTAAAATTTCATTACATGTAATTACAGCCCTCACCACAGGACAAGATCAATATAGTGCATGTGATTAATATATTTAATACTTCAATTTAATAATAATAATTGATAAAAAGATATGATGGAATTATCTATTTTTAGTACACCTATGTCTCTGGTGAATTATTCTAACTTAACATAACATATTCTTTACTCATTATTCTTCCAACTGTCAACGATTGAATCTAAAACAGTCTTTCATTAAACTAAACATTCATTCAAATTGTGCTGCTGATGGTTTTGACATTGAGTTCATTAAAGCGATTTAAGAACCTATTGTAGGAAGTAGGTTTGGCTCATTTGAAATATTGTGAATAAATATATTTTGTTCTAGGCAGCAGCAGAAAGTAAAAAATAGAGTTTTTATTTAGGATTTAAGATTTCATTTGTTTAAGGATGGCATTATTTTCATCATTCATAAAAAATTAAATAAATCAATAATATATAAACAAGTGAACTTAACAAAAGAGAAATTAATTATAAAATAACAAAAAAAAAATACTAATAATAGTAAAGCTACAATCAAAGAGACCATGTTAAATAAAATTATATCTTTAAATCAATAATGATAAAGTTCTAAATAATTTAATAGTAAAGTTTTCTAACACACAAGACTTGTATATAACAATACTTCCTTATATATTTGTTGATAACTAGTTGGTTTAATATTTTTGGAAGAGTTTAACATTCCACACAAATTTTTTTTCTGATGTAGTTATACAAAAAGAGTTCAATATTCAACTTTTTTTACGATAGTTGAATGATATGTAGTATGCAATAATCTCTTTTGGAGGGCATAGGTTAATTAATGTGTCTTGGGAAAGAAATGAATTCCGGCAATGCTAATTCAGATCATTGAGAATTTCGACTTTCAACTTCAGATACTTCGGACTCTCAAGGCATATCCACAGTTGAAGCATCTGTATGGTTATAACAATTTTCTCCTATCTGTCCGTTATCAGCTGTGACAGGGAATGTCGGATAAATTTCAGATACTTTATTTCACGGATAAATTTCACGAACAAGTCTAACAATGCTGAGAGAGAAGGATCCTGTGAAGAGTTTTGGAAACAGTTTCTCTCAGATATCGTTTATAAGCGATCATTTTCACTTAAATTTTCATAAAACCATAAGGTAACACAATTTAATGCTTTTATTGCTCTTGATTCTGAAGTTGCTATTTTAGAATTTTATACTAAACCAGAATTTTAAATAAGTTATAGAGACATCTAGGTTTTAATCTTCTTGAAGTTCAGATGTTATTATTAATGTAAGGAGATGAAATAATGACCTTACTAATTTAAATTTTTTATTTATACTCTGATTACGATTTAATCAGTCATTTTAAAAATCAATACAATCTGTTTTATTTTTGTTTTTCATTAGAAAGGTTTTACCTTTGATAACGTAATCTCAACATGGAAGAAAAAAGCATATATATATATTGATAAAACTGACAATATGCATGACTCATCACGCATGACGTTTAAACAATTATGAAAAATAAAGTGTTTAAACTTATTGTTAAATGATAAATATGATGAACATAAGGATACAGTATATTGAATTAATTCTTATATTTAATAATAATTTAAAATGAGAATAAAACAAATAGCAATACTTTTGAAAAGAGTTATTTCTCTGAAATGTTTAATGGAAATTAAAAATGATTATTTAATTATGACATAATAATTTCATCTTGCTATACTTTTATACACTGATTATACAAACATATCACTTCATCTAACTCAATAATAACAATAGTTTGTTAAAAATTAAAACAAATAAAATGATGACCAGGGTAAAAATGAGTTTGATGAAATATAATTATTCTTTATCTCTTTAAAATACCTCTTTTGTACAACTCATCTTGAAAGCCTTGGATAATTCTAAAAAAATGCTTTGAAAAATCGAGCTGCTGTCAAATTTTCTTTAAAAATAATATTAACAACTAGAATTGATCTTATAAAAAAAGGAAGGCTTCTTTTTGTTTGAGTCATTATTCTTCTACAACTAACATGTAAGTATATATAACTAATTTCTTAATTTTGTTTACAAATTAGTTTATTTCTGTACAGATTCATTTTTTATTACTTCTTATTATCACAACCAAAAGTAATATTTTTTAATTTTAACTACTAAAAAAATATACCCTTGTAAAAGGTCATTCAGGATTAATGAATGATACTTTTTTTTATTAGGTTGTTTGATTAACTTCACTGCAAACATTTTCTCACATATTATAGTACATCTATAGAGCTGCAGAGAGTAATATAAACATTTAATAAAACATTAAAATAATTATAATCTGACCTGAACTTAGAGTGGAGTGTATCCAATTTAAATATATGAAAGGAGAGTGAATAAATTGGAAGGAAAAGAAGAATTTAATTTTTGTAATCCTTATGAACACACTAAGTATTCTTACAGAACCTTTCTTTTTCTTGTTAACTTTTTTGGTGATCATGTATCATAGATTTTATGCATAAATATACGTATATACGGAGCTGTTGAGCTATATGAAAAGATCTTGCTGGTATTTTCTAAAAGAGCTAGAACTAGATTGAACAAGGAAAATTAACACACGAAAGATTTTATCCTTCGTGTGTATATTTAAATTTGCACTTTCATTCTGTAATACTAAGAAGTCCTTGATAACTAAACTTACTGTACTAATCGTGAGTTATGCTGCTAGGAACTAAGTGCCCTAATATTTCAACTTTCCATGAGTAAATATTAACTGTAACTTATTATGTATTCCTGTTAATAAATTTTAATTGTTCAAAACCATCATTTTCTCTTGTGCAAAATAACTGTTCCTTTACTAATAACATAATTTCTGTTTTAGTTATTTTTTTCATTGTAATTTATGATTTAATAATGTTTTCTACTCCATTGTATTGAAAATTAAAAATAATAGGTTTTATATAATATATATTATAATGGGGAAATTAAAGAGCATTTTCAACTAAGCTGAAGAATTTTCAGTAGTTCCAGCAATGGAAACTCAGGGACAGAAGTACCTTCTTTATATGTTTGATATTGTTGTTGTTGTTTTTTTTTTTTAAATATGTAGCTTCCCAACAGCATATTTGTGTAAATTTTTCTTTCTTCAACCTGGTAAAATATTTCTCATCTCATTTCTCCAGTATTTAATTATACAGTTCATTTCATGGTTAACATTCTTCCAAATTATTACAACTGTTAATGAAGATGGTAAATATTTCAATTAAATATTAAAAATTAAATTAAATCCAATTAAAAAAACAAACACAAAAAGGAATTTGAGAAAGAAATTTTTGAAAATTCTACATGTACTTAATACATGTTATATTGTCTCCTGTCACCAAATATTCTCATTACTTTTCCAAACCAACTGGACTTTTTTGTTCCTATGGGGTATAAGATGTTAAGGGATTCCTTTACTTTTTCCCTGATGACATTATTCGGAAGTGTTTCTTTCAAAAGCCATTTTGAGAAATTTATGAAAAATAGTGTTAACTAACTAAAGTAAAATACTAATAAAATAAAACAAATTAAGTGACATTTCTGATAATTCGATTTTGTCGAAAACGTTACTGTAACATCCCTGGCATAATTTATCCTAATTAAATACTTAGTTTCAGATTTTTAGGAATTTTCGTTTTTGGGCAAAGCTGGTTATAAAAAAATCGTTTATCATATCGTTCGTGGTTCAGACATTCCCTAAAACTTCATAAATGGCTTCTTTATCTTATCTTAATCTACAACTTTTATATTTACGAAAATTCTCGGAAATTAGGTACTAAAAACTCATGAGCAGTCCATTTCCTTTTCACTTGAATAGTGAGATAATTTGATCACAAAATCGAGAAAAAGGGTGACCTACAAAATATTGGGCTGTTTGGCGTCACCTACATGCTCAACATGTCAAAATAACGACGTGGTATAGGCCAAATGGCCTAATATTTCTTTAGGTCACCTTTTTCCTCGATTTTGTGATCAATTTATCACAGTACTCGGTTGAAGAACAAGTGAGTATTAATGAGTTTTTATTCCTTAATTAAATTAATTAATTTAATGAGAAAACGCCACATTTTCGATAATTTTCGTAAATAAAAAGGTTATAGGGTACGATAAGATAAAGCCATTCATGAAGTTTTAGGCGATTGTTAATAATTCGATAAAATGATTGCACTCACAGTTTAGACGACATTCTAAATTAAATTAATTAAAAGTTTTCAGTCTAAGATACCACGATCAGTGCCGGCCTTAGACTTACGGTGCCGCCGGACAATGACGTAATTTCCCCTTCCCTTCAAAAAATTAGATTTGTCTCAAGTTGTTTTATATCATGTAATATTTGAATTTTATTTCATTCAACATTTCTCTAATGCAGTTGCTTTATTGATAGGTTAAAATTAATTATTTTAGTACGTTTTGTATTTTTTTTTCTATCAAGTTAAAAGCGTCTCTCCAAGCCGGCTTTGACCCAATTTCCCTACCATCTGGCATTGACCACAACTTACTAATTTATAGCCCTGGAGCCAGGGACCAAAAATCGACCTGATCGCAGGCGAAGGTTTGGTTTTAAATTACGAAAATATATGTTATCCTGAGTAAAAAGAACCTTGTCTGCCGTTCCAGAGCCTCTGCTTTCAAAAATGATTTAAAGAATATAAGGCCAATACTTTGAGGATCGAAATAGGAAATCCATTACGAAAAATGTGAGAAAAGCTTTATTTTTTTTTTAACTTGTTTATATGTGCTTAGACGTGTAAAAAATAAAATTGCTAACGCAGACCATCATGGGAAAATTTTTACAGCAAAAAAAGTCAGATTTTTTCGATATTTTGTTTTTTCCATCTATAGCTCCTAAACGATGCATCGAAGCGAAAAATGTATTATTTAATAAATTGAAGAACTTTAAATTTTTCGTCAAACGAGTACATAAACTTTATAATTTGGTTACGCGGTAAGGTACAAAACCACGGTCAACCAACGCTGGTTTTAAACGAATTTGTCAAAAACTGAGATAAATTACTATAAATGGACCTGTAACTTGGAAATGAGTTCCCTAAGAGGAAAACCACATAGAATCAAGTTGTAAAAATCCAGTGAATGATTATTGTATTTTGCTAAACATGACTGGAGACATTTAAAGTTCTTGAAATATTGTTATATAACGTTGGAATTCCATTCTGTTTGGTATGGAGTCTCCAGTGTACACCTGTTTCCCCTGCATCTTAGTTTACCTAGGAGCTTTACGAAAGGGCAAGTACCTTTCCTCATCTTAATATGCGGTGTCTTTGATCTTTTCGCATCTACTTTGGTTCGCCAACAGCACCGACAGACAGCAAAAAACAAAACAAACAATTACACTACTCAGCATTATAGGTTAAATACTTATAATGAAGTTTCATAGTTCTAAAAATAAAAATAGATTTCTTATTTTCTTAAATAAATTTTACTAAGCATAAGATAAATAAGAAACACATTTTTGTCCACCCATTCCTCGTTTTTTAGGCTGTACGAAATTTTCCTGGGCCAATAAAGAGGGCGAAAGATTACTTTCAGATTTTAAAGCTCCCTCAGAAATTCGTAATTCGGGACGAAAAATTATTTTATCAGGCTGACGGACAACGCTTGTACACAGAACCCGGCTGCTATTCCGTGGTACATCTCATCGTAACCTGCAACTATTTTATTTACGAAAACTCTTGAAATTGGGGCGTTTTCTATGTGGAGTGGGCCAAACTTTGTCAATTTGATTAGCTACTAAAAAACTTGTAAATACCCATTTGCTTTCTGCTTGGACCGTAAGATAAGTTGATAACAAAATATTGAGCCGTTTGTCTTATATGATCAGCCTCTAAACAAAAATAACTCAGTAGAATGTACTCCCATACAGTTCAAATATTGAAAATCATGTTTATCTTTATTACCAATATTTAACCATCGGGAGATTACTGATTTTGTTCGCAGTAAGCACAGGCGGATCTATGGGGGGGGGGAGGCTTTAGGGCTGAAGCGTCACCCCCCCCAAAATGATAAAATATAACCATATTTTACAGAATAAAATATTAAAAACTATCTCTTAAAGTATTCTTGTTCCTGTAATTACATTTAATAGGACTTCAGGAACCGCTTAAACACCATTTCATGTTGGTAGTTAAATTATTTCTTTTTTTTCAAATTAATTATCGTTATATGTATATGAAAAAAAAAAATCTTTTGGGCTGAAGCCCCCCTCCCCAAAATTAAATCCTGGATCCGCTATTGGCAGTAAGTAACCTACATTAAATTAATTGCTACTCAGTTAGCGCAAAATTTGATGCTCTACAACTTTGCTTCCATAGGGTTTTCTCTAAGGGAACTCATTTCCATGTTACAGAGCCATGTATAGTAATTTGTCTCAGTTTTTGACAAATTCGGTAGAAATCAGCGTTGGTTGACCATGGTTTTATAATGGATTTCCCGTTTCAATCCTCAAAGTACTGGCCTAAAAAGCTTTAAATCAGCTGCCAATTTTTGAAAGCAGTGGCTTGGCAACGGCAGATAAGTTTCTTTTTACTCAGAATTTCATATACTTTCGTAATTTACAATCAAATCTTCGCCTGCGATGAGATCGGTAAACTAAGATGCAGGGGAAACAGGTGTACACTGGAGACTCCATACCAAACAGAATGGAATTCCAACGTTATATAACAATATTTCAAGAACTTTAAATGTCTCCAGTCATGTTTAGCAAAATACAATAATCATTCACTGGATTTCTTCAACTTGATTCTATGTGGTTTTCCTCTTAGGGAACTCATTTCCATGTTACAGGTCCATTTATAGTAATTTGTCTCAGTTTTTGACAAATTCGGTTAAAACCAGCGTTGGTTGACCGTGGTTTTGTACCTTACCGCGTAACCAAATTATAAAGTTTATGTACTCGTTCGACGAAAAATCTAACGTTCGTTCAATTTATTAAAGAATGCATTTTTCGCTTCGATGCATCGTTTAGGAGCTATAAATCTGACTTTTTTTGCTGTAAAAATTTTCCCATGATGGTCTGCGTTAGCAATTTTATTTTTTACATGTCTAAGCCCATATAAACAAGTTAAAAAAATAAAAACTTTTCTCACATTTTTCGTAATGGATTTCCCGTTTCAATCCTCAAAGTACTGGCCTAAAAAGCTTTAAATCAGCTGCCAATTTTTGAAAGCAGTGGCTTGGCAACGGCAGATAAGTTTCTTTTTACTCAGAATTTCATATACTTTCGTAATTTACAATCAAACCTTCGCCTGCGATGAGATCGGTTTTTGGGCCCTGACTCCAGGGCTAGGAGTTCCCATTGAAACTCAAGTTTGAGTTGAGTTTCTCAAGTTGAGTTTTAACTGAAACTCCATACTGCATACACCTCCCTGAAGAAGACCTGCAAAGTCGGGTCGAACGTTGGTTTTAAATAAAATAGTTTTTTTACTATCAGTAAAAGTATTTACTGTCAGGTCGATTTTTGGGCCTCCAAGACTATTAGTATCACAGTTGATCAAACATCCGACTTCAGCATGGCCACGGTTAATGAAAACATACTTATGCACATCATAAGTTGGACAGATACCCAATAATCAGTTTACATAGTCATGTAAATAAATTAAACACATAGAAGGAAACCCCTGGACATGGGCTTATTCAGGAAAAGGTAAGATGGAGCAAGGTAACATGTATGTAGCAGACCCTACACGGTAATTCATGAATGAACGTCACAAGAAGTGCTAAGATTGCTCGGGATCGCTTTGATCATGAAGACCCTTACACGTTCAATCATTACTGATCATTACTTTTCGTTGCTGATACCAATTTAGCTCAGTTGTAAACAAAGAAACAGCATAGATATGCTTATTTGGACATTGTCATTTATAATATTGGGCATCAAGAGAAAAACGGAGATATAATAATTACTTCCTAGTGCCTGAAAATCGTTTAGACCAAAGTTAGAAAAATATAAGTCAACTACATACAAAAATCTAGAAAAAGTATTGCGAAAATAATCAATTTGTTAAGAAAAATGGGAAAATTAATGGCAAATAACAGTTAAAGATTTTTTTTCCTATAAGGAAATTGTGAAGTTTCCACTTTTTTTTCTCTTCAATTTATTGCCTACTTGACTATTTAAAAAAAAATAGTTGAAAATGGTTAATAATAATATAATAATAGATATAAACAATAATTTAATATTATAACAACTATTTACTTAATAACGAGACCTAGGTAAACTAACCTGTCTAGTAGTAGTCTCATAGAAAATCGTTTTGACAAAAGTTAGTAAAATATAAGTCTACTACTTATAAAAATTAAGGAAAGGTATTGCGAAAATAATAAAATTTGTTGAGGAAAATGGGAAAAGAACTGATAAATATACGTTAAAGTTTTTGTTTTCTAAAGTAAATTGTGAAGTTTCCTCATTTTTTTTTTAATTTGTTGCCCACTTGACTATTTAAAAGAAATAGTTGAAGATGGTTTAAAATTATAAACAAGGGATATGAAAAATTATTTAACTATTTACATATATATAATGAAAATCAGAAATTTATAATGGTTGTGAGGCCTAGGTAACCTAACCTATCCAGCAGTATGGTTAGTCTCCCCACTACTTTTACCTCAGTCCCCCCTCCCCTTCTCGTGAATGAACCTTTGATTTCCGGATGTTCGGAAATCCGCAGCGCACCACCATCAGTACTTCATTCACTACCTTACACGACAATTCGGAACGTCATTAGTGCAATTCCGATTGACCGTGTAGGGTCCCCTTAAGTCTTGCCTCTTTAATTTTCATTATTCATTAATATTTAATCTCATCGTTTATTGATGACAGGTTATCTACAGATTGTTAATAGTTGTAATTGTGATTAATAAATAAAACTGTAAAAAAAAAATTACCATAATTACTAATTCTTGTTCTTCTTACAGTAAAGTTTTTAGTACTTACAAGTCTTGAAATAATTTAAAATACGAGAGAAAAACTCTTGGAGCAGTTGATTTTCTCCAGGCTCTAGACCGATCTAATTTTAAATTAAGTTATTTAATACCCGCTGTTCTGTTATAGATTGTTACAAGTTCTTTTAAAAGGCAAATGATAAATACGAAAAGCATAAAAAAAATAAATAAAATAAAACACGAAATGACCGTTACATTATATGAGATATCAGTATATCTTATTATACATAACCTTATTATATACATATATATTTGGTATATATAAAGTTGTATTATCAAAACTCCTATGGAATAGTGAGTTACTGTGAAATTGTCACAAATGAATGTTTTAAAATCTTAGTTTTAGTTACATGAAATAATACTACCTTCTCCAGAGATTGGTGCGTCTTTAACTCACTAAATTAAATTATAAATCATTATTTGTTCTACTTGAAAATCATCGTTGTTTTTCGCAAATAGGATTTTAGAAGTCTGAAACCAATTGCAATTTCAGTTTGTAATTTTAAGCAACAACAATATTGCTCTTAGGTTCACGAAACCAAAGGAACCAGAGAGGGAATATTCCGGGGAGTTGGTATGTTTGATTAAAGATGGTGGTAGATTAGTAAGTGCTTTGAAGCATTCTGTTTATGCAAAGGTCTGCTAGAAGTTGGCGTATAAAGTGTTTGTGGAGTGAAGTAAGTTCATCCAAGCAGGGAAATCCTGATTCGTTCCAAATATAACAATATAACTGTGGAAAATAAAGAGTATATAATACACAGGGAATCTCAGTTCCTTAGGGCTGAACTATAGCTATCAGTTTCGTAGAAAAAAAAAATCATTCGTTTTGGATGAATCGAATATATATATATATATATATACATATAAAACTATTCCCATATAACATAAAAAATTAGCAATCCACATACCCCATATATCTATCTATATATTAATTTTTACTACTTAATCATTTGAAAATTAAATAAAACATAAAAGATCTTTACATTACAAGAAAACTTAAACCTCAGGTTAAGTTGGGCATATACATACGTGTCCCATAAGTAAAAGAAAATATTTAAATAGATGACAGTATATCTCAAGAGGTGTAGAAAAGTTCACGTTGAAGAAGATCCGATTTCTCACAAAAAAAATTTGAAATTTAAGTGTCAGATTTTTAGTTGAATAAGAAGCTATAATAAAATGAATTTGACTTAGTTAATTACCAATTGTTTTATATTAAACTTGAGTTAGTGGGGTAGCTCAGTGGGAGGACACTAATATCCCAATACTTCAGGCTCTAGGTTCGAATCCCGGCTAATGGCCGAAACTTCTGTTTCATTAGCTGTGGGATGCACTGGGGTTAGGAGACCCTCCCTGGCACAACCCTTTTTTTTTTTTTTTCCTGTTCTTCCCTACCTCGCCTTTTAGGCTATACTGGATTTTCCCGGGCCGAGGGGTGAGGGCGGGGAATTTTAAATCCCCTCCGGCATCGGGACGCGAACTCGTACTTTTTAAATCTTCTCAAATCTGCAAACCGGTTGCCAGGCAACTCGCGGCGCTGTGCACACGCTTTAGCCCATTCGGCCACCCCGCCCCCAACCTTGGGCACAACCAGCCTCATATAGTGGGTCCCCTTGATTAAATAATTAATTAAGGGGAAAACCTGGCGGTTGAGCGTGATTTCAGTCAAATCGCCTCCTTGCACAACCGTTGACTAAGTAACAGTACTCCTAAATATTAATGAACCCAAGACTCCTTATATTGTGGTACAGGTTTTTTTATATATGTTTTAATATTAAAATTGACAAATTTTCCTTATAGATCATGTAGAAGTTGTTTTCTTTAAAACTACTTAAAGGATACTTTTGAGGAGCTAAGCAATGGTAAGTTCGTTCAGTTATTTTTTTTTTACTAGCCTCCGATTGGAGTGTAGACATTAATTATTAATTAATTATTTAATTAAGGGGAAAACCTGGCGGTTGAGCGTGATTTCAGTCAAATCGCCTCCTTGCACAACCGTTGACTAAGTAACAGTACTCCTAAATATTAATGAACCCAAGACTCCTTATATTGTGGTACAGGTTTTTTTATATATGTTTTTAATATTAAAATTGACAAATTTTCCCTATAGATCATGTAGAAGTTGTTTTCTTTAAAACTACTTAAAGGATACTTTTGAGGAGCTAAGCAATGGTAAGTTCGTTCAGTTATTTTTTTTTTACTAGCCTCCGATTGGAGTGTAGACATACGATTTCGGAAAACGACATTGTTTAATAAGCTTTTTTTGTTTCTATTCCCTTCCTGATCAAAGTTTTCAAGTTTTTGCAAAAATAATTTTAATGAATCATTACAAATATTTATTATTATTATTTATTGTACGTTAGATGCTTTTTATTAAATTCATTTTTAAAATAAACTTTTTATTTATAAAAAAGCTACTTTTTTAGCTGCATCTAAAGTGACACTGCTCATTGATTTTTATACAGATCTCAATCCTGGGAATATTGTATTAAGTGGCCAACTTAAAGTTTATAAAATTCTATAAACATAAAATAATTTATTTATCCATGTCTTGTTTTTCGAATAGGCCTTCATTCTGAAATATTTTATTCAGCAGGACTCTGATAAAAAAAAAATTGTCGTAATTTATACATAATTTATTACGTAATTTATACGTAAAATGGTTTAAAATTCTACCCGCGTTTGAAGAAAATTTGCAGAAGTATGCTATGTTGCAATTATTTGTTGACTAAATTAAATAAGTATTTCATTATTGCTTCCTTTTCAACAAAAAATGAGATATTTTAGAAAATACTTAAATTAAATTTTAAATATCTTAGTTTTTTATATAAAATTGACTGATAGCCGAGATGAACTTGTTAGTAATTCCTGACATCTTCCATCACAGTTTTAAATACATCCTAATACTGATGCCAGTATGCGTACATATATATTGCATATTGAGGATAAAACCTTCATGTATAGATGTTTTTCTTTAATATTTGGCCGTTAAACCTTTTTAAAAAATTACCAGAAAACCTTGATGATTAAAAGAAATCATTTTTCGGTTTATTTAATTGTATTAATTAATTAAATTAAAATATTCTTAATTAATACATATTTCATCTACAGTTATTATGCACTTTGTACTTTTTATAAATAAAATATATATGTATTTATATAAGAGTTCAAAATCAAAAGAGTTGAAGGGAGAATATTTGCGAATTTTACCTTTCCTTTAAAATAGAATTGGTCTTGGAATTGGATGTGGATTATCTCGACATTGTATCTTTGTTTTTTTTTTCTTAAAAAAATATTTCATGAAGTCAAAGATAATAATGAGTTTCCATAATCCGGTGTCGAAGGGGAAAATAAAAAAAATAAAAAACCTGTGTCCTTTTTTCGTATAGGTCTTCCTTCTGTTCTGGATAAAACTTTTAAAGGAAAATGAATTTCCAATTTTAAATGGGAAACCCCACGCATTAATTTATTCTTTTGCTGAAAGTAGCCATGACCGTAAAAGGTTGGGGAAAAGATTTTACGATTCCCAAATCCAATATGACAAAAAAATATACTTTAATTTTTATCATGTTACTTTATATTTTTTTATATACATAAATAAATATATATATATATATATATATATATATATATATATATATATTTATTTATTTGTATTCATACAATTCTCGTTTATAATAATACTGACTATATGTTCATAAAAAACAATTAATGACTATGGTATGCATGTTTGATCTGAAGCACATATGTTACAAGTTGAGATATTTTTTTAAACACATAATTAAGTGAAAAACGTATTTTTGATATTTAATGACTGTTGATCAACCTAAAGAGAGGAAAACTTTATTAAACTCTGTTTAATATATTCAATAAATTCTGACACAGTATAAGTCTTGTTAAGACAATTTTCAAGGACTTATATATTTGTATACAGTAAAATACCAATACATCTATGGTTAACTTACAGTAGTAGATTTAAGATTTAATTAAAGGGGGGGAGAGCTTTTTGTCTGATTTCCTTCACTTTATCTTTGTGCATATTATTCATATTTTTATTATAATTTATAAATTTAACTTATCTAATAATTGAAATGCTAAAATTTAAGTTAAGTATGACAGAAGTTGCACAGGAAGGATCTGACGTCAACGGGTTGAAATTTATTCTTAGTGGACCAATGATATTCCTCCATTATTCAGTTTTCAACCCTCTAAAGTTCCCAATTAATACCATTTCCAAAGTACTTTCCTTAAGTATTCCTTTGTTTTCCAATCTCGAAACTAGGTATTGAGCCGATCTAACGACAACACTTCTTAAATATCTCTAGCGGGCCTTATTAGCCGGTCCAAATAATGATTATTAAGTCCAGTTACGAGTTCCAAAGTCAGTTGGGAGAATTAAGTCAGAAGCATCCAGTCTGGAAAGTTGGGAGGAGTTGGATGTTAGGTACTTCATTCATCCCAACTTGCAAAGCTGCGGCTTAACGGCTCAGCAGTTACTTCAATAATTTATATAACTCAATTAGATTAACGATACTTTCCTGCTTACGTAAGTAATAACTTGCAAATTCTAGGTAATATTCTATAAAAACAGCTTCTTTTTTTTTTTTGTCTATTTCCCTTCGGAAATAATAGACTATTTGCACATTATCGAAAGTCGTCAGTGGAAGGCGGGGTTGCGGTTTCTATCTGTTTTGAACTCCTAGAGCACGATTCTGTAAAATTTAAAGATGTCAGTTATATATATTTCTCCCCGCTATATCTCGACTTTCCCAGCGGCTCCTATCGACAGAATAAGTTGAAATACAATAGAGTTTGTTCCGAGACGGAAAAATACTAATAAATTTTGGGAAAATTTGGTCGAAATTCAGGCATGTAAGAAAGTTTTTCTCTGCTTTTAAACTATTGCGCATCTCCACAGATCCTCCTAAAAAGTTGTAAGATTGAAATATTGTAAATATATATATATATTATTTATTTATTTAGACATATAACAATCTGTCTCGTGGACAATAATTAAAGTGGTATACGAACACATTCCCGCCATATATACAGGAAATATAAAATTAACAAAAGTAAAATAATAAGTAAATAATAATTTAAAAAAACTCTGCACAATAAAAAACAAAATAGCTTAAAGATAAGTAAATTAAAAACATAAAAACACATCATACCTATATATAATATATACAATCAGGAATGGAATCCCAAGCCAGGCTTCTCCCTCCAATCATAGAAGGAAAAGCAGTAAATATATTAAGCTGGTGTTGGAGAGGTACCTTTAGGGGGTGTCATTACCAGCCATTATTTTGTTTCAAGATGGCGGCGGAAAAAACTGTCCCTTTATAGACTATAGTGGTAAAACGACAGTAACGGTATTGGTAAAATTTTCCCAAAGTATTCTTTATGAAACACTATAAATTGATGTATATAACATACTTTCTCGAAAAAGGACTAGAAAAGGAGTTTTGACGAGTACAAAACTTTATTTTCTAATTACTCAAAAAGGGTGGACTTTTTGTTCCGAACATATTTTGAAGGCATTTAAATTTCCTAAACGATAAAAAAACTTTTATCGAAATCCGTCAAGTAACTATAAAGATCTGTCATACAATTTCTTTGAGACAAAACAATGGTCAACTTTGAAACATTTGGTAAATATTTGGAACAGCATATCTTTTTACCAAATCGTCCGATTTTAATGATTTTTTTTAGTGTTGTAGGTAATTTAGTATACTTTCAATCTTTTTTTCTGTTTTTCGGATATCCAATGTTAACATCGTAATTATTTTTTCCGGCTTCTTTTGGGTGTGGTTTATTATAGACGTAAATTTAAAGTTCTTTGAGGAGAAGACCATATTTCATAAAAATCTGTTCATCATCTGTTTAGGCGCTACATCATTTTTTTATTTATATATCCTCGGTCTTCAAGAGACATAATTCTGGTAGGACATGTTTATAATTATATACGTTTCTTATTAAAAACGTATAATATTAAATAGATATTTCTAAACGTCACAATCATTGTGTATAAATGTTTTCCAATGCGTTAGTTAAAGTCGTTAGCTATATATATTGAACTTCTAATTAATTATTTGAACATAATAAAACATTGTGTAATAATTCGCAAAGCTTTTATTTCTCTATTTAACGCCATTGAAACTATTCAATCCCTTTTTATTTTTTAAATTAAAAATTAGTGGAAAATAGAACGTTTGTGATGAAGCTCTGCTGCTCACACATTTTTTTTTTTTACTTATTTCCGAACTAAGAAACTTTAAACTGAAATTCCAATTGAAAAAAATCATTCTAATTCGCAATTGTACTTTAGATAAAGTACATTATTATACATTAGTATGAATTATGCAACAGCATGTCAGCTGTCTAACCACTTCATTCACGAATACATCTGTTCAATGCATCTGTTGGGAGAGAACTTGGAATACCTGCACAACATTGATATGATAAATATTTGGATCCAATTTCAACTGATTTCCATTCCAAAAACTATTCTTATTCCATCTCAAAAATTTCATAACTTTTGAAGTGTAAACTTCTTAAGGCGAGCTTAGCACTTTTTTGTGGATATTGAATGAGACAGCCGTCACGCTCGCCTATGTAACGCTCATTCGGGTAAAGTCGGCTCGAGTCGACTAATTAAGTCGATTTTTTTTTTCATTTGGATTAAAATATCAGAAAATAAAAATCGGACCTGCATACTGTAAGCAGGGAAAAAGTTCAGCATTTCATCGCCTTTGCACCGGCGGATCTACGGAGGAGGGGGCTTTCGGGCTGAAGCCCCCTCAAGATGTTAAAACGTAATCATGTTATATGGAAAAAAATTGTAAAAATTGCCTCTTAAAGTATTATTGTTCGTGTAATTACATTTAATTTTGACTTCAAGAATCACTAAACAGCATTTCATATAGATAGTTAGTATTTTTATTTTTTTTTCTAAAGTAATTATCGGTATATATATGAAAAAAAAAATCTTTCGGGTTGAAACCTTCCCCAAAATTAAATCTTGAATCCGCTTGTATGTCTTTGTAATGATCTATTATTCGAAATTGTATCTTGACGCGATGCCGTGTTAAAGAATCGGAAAGGGAACAAGATTGAGCCAAAAAAAAAAAAAAAATAATAATAATAAATAAAATAAGAACAACTGTTTCGAACATTTTTCCTAAAATATCTCAAAAATAAAAATCGGACCATAATACTGTAAGTGAAGAAAATATATATCGTTTTCTTTGAAGTGAACTGGAATTAAAAATTGTATTTTGACGCAACGCCGTTTTAGTAAGTTAAAAACCGTTAAAAGGATATCGTCAGAAAACAAATAATAACAACTTTTTTGAAAATTTGGACTAAAATATTTTCAAATTTAAATGCCATGGAGAATTCAATTTTCAATAAGTTTTTTTTTTGTTTTTATTCAGCCGTAAAAATAAGAAATTAAGTGTTTCTGTTAGATTTTCTGTCGCACTCGATAGTGTACCGACAAATTACTGGCCCTCTTTACAGAATTTTTATTTTAAAAAATAATTACCAATCCTGCATCATTGCTTTATATTAGTTGGCGTCTCATTGTATACGAATGTATAAATATTTTCTGTCAATATGATTAGTTTAAAGTAAAATACATATGCCGATCAGTCAGAGCAAAGGTTACCTGACTAATTTATACAATATTATAATTGTATATGTTGTAAATGTTATTACTTTTTGAATATAGAAAAAAAAGAAGATATATTTCATTTTATTAATTTCATCGTGATGTTTTCACTTCTATTGCGTAGTCTTAATCGCACACTGTGTTTTTTTTTTCTATTTTTTTATCCGATATGATTGTTTTAAAGAAAATTGTTTTAATGGTTGTTGAAAGAAAAAAAAAAAAACGGAATCACAGGAACAATAATGGTTATAGAGATGAATTTCTTGTATTTTTTATTGACACAAACTTACATTTAGTAGCTTGGATCATTCACATAATCACTCGAAAATTGGTTTTCGAATCCTCCATGGTATTTAAATTTTGATATTGTAGTCCAAATTTTCTAAACAGTCGTTATTATTTGGTTTTTCGATACTATATTTGTCCCTTTTTACCTCTCTAACTTACATTATGCAGGTCCAAATTTTAGTATTTAAGATATTTTAATCCATATGTTCAACAAAACTCGTTATAATTTAACATAAACACAACAGTTTTAGCACATCACAGTATAAGATTACAATAGGAAATTACTTGAAGCAATACACATTACAAAAAACAATAGAACAACAGTCAACTACAAAACAGACACTAAACATTTAGGAACTCGTTATACGGACATATTAAACTAAATTAAAATTTAATAGAAGTGAAATTGCAGATACATAAAATAAACATTAGCAACAATAGTATAAAAACAGTCAGATCCAAAGGTCAATTGTATTTCACTATGGCAGATACCCAATTATTGGTATAATGCAAGATGTTGCTCTAGATGATATATTTTATAACATGAATTGGAAATTTGACGATGGAGCACATTATTATTATTTTTAAAGTAATTACAAATTTATTGTAACAGCAAAATTCAAACATGTAATGTAACATGCACTATATTTTGACTAAAAAAAAAAATTTTTTTAGCCTTGCATCCACAAGATTATTGGGATTGTAGTTCTGAAGATGGGAGTAAATATCCCGAAACGTCAACTTGTTAACATGTAACGTTGATAATATAAGAAATATATTCAATTGTTACCAATTGGAAGTAATTATTGCCAAATAACTAAGAATATTAGACAACTTCCCAGAAAAAAGAAGTTATAATTTTCTTTTTGACACAATCTTTATCCCTTTTTGCCTCTCTAACAGAACGTCGCGTTAAGATATAATTTTGAATAATAGCTCCTTATAAAGAGAATAAAATGCTGACGAAAGAAGAGAATAAAACATTTCCCTCGCTTACAGTATGCAGGTCTGATTTTTACTATATAAGATATTTTAATCCAAGAGCAAAAACATTTCAATTATTCGACTCGAGCCGACTTTTATCGAATGAATATCGGAGTGTAACGAATCAGTGAATACTACCCACAAAAAAAGTTCAAGGCGTTTCCAAAAAGTTTGCTCTTCAAAAAAGTCCATTTTTGGTGGCTTCGGAAACGTAGATTCGTGGCAACTGATGTTAATAGGTCTGGTGAAAGAAGTGCGATTATAAATTAATAGTCCCTGTTAATTAAATTAAAAGTATGTTAAATTAATAGTCCGTGGTACAGACCTCGTTTTATGGAATTATTAACAACTTCGTAAATAGTTTCATCTCATCGGAACCTACTACTATTTGATTTAGGAAAATTCTTGGAATGGGGCGTTTTCAATCTGGATGGGGCCAAGTTTGTCTATTTAATTAGGTACTAAATGCTCGTAAATGCACATTTGCTTCCTACTTGGATCATAAAACAATTTGATAACAAAATCGAGAAAAAAGACGACCTTAAAAAAAATATTGAGGCGTTAGGCGTGATCTATACCCCCAAAATGTCAAAATAACGAGGTTATATAGGACAAACGATCCAACATTTTTGTAGGCCACATTTTTTATCGATTACGTAACGTTGGAATTCCATTCTGTTTGGTATGGGGTCTCCAGTGTACACCGTGTTTCCCCTGCATCTTTGCTTACCTAGGAGCTTTATGAAAGGGCAAGTACCTTTTCTTATCTTAATATGCGGTTTCTTTGATCTTTTAGCAGCTGTTGGTCGTTGGTCTACATCACCGACAGACAGCAAAAACAAAACAAACAATTACACTACTAAGTATTATAGCTAAAATACTTATAATGAAGTTTCATAGTTCTAAAAATACAAATAGAATTTTTATTTTCTTAAATAACTTTTATTAAGCATAAGATAAGGTAAATAACAAACACACATTTTTGTCCACCCCTTCCTCGCCTTTTAGGTTATACGGTGTTTTCACGAGCCAGGAGAGAGGGCGGAAGATTAATTTCAAATTTAAAAGCTCCCTCAGAAATTCGGAATTCGGGAAGCGAATTCGTAATTATTTTATCAGGTTAAAGGATAACGCATGTTTTACACCCGGCTACTAGTCCGTGGTAGAAACCCCTTTTTATCGAATTATTAACATCCGCCTGAAACTTAGTAAACAGTTTCATCTCAACGTAACCAACAACTATTTTATTAACGAAAACTCTTGGAATCACTAGCGGATCCAGGATTTAATTTTGGGGGGCTTCAGCCCGAAAGGTTTTTTTTCATAAAAATAACGATAACTACTTTGGAAAAAAAGAAAGAAACTAACTACCTATATGAAATGGTGTTTAAGTGATTCCTAAAGCCCTTTTAATATTAATAACACGAATAATAATACTTTAAGAGATACATTTTAATATTTTGTTCGATAAAACATGGTTATATTTTTCCATTTTGGAGGGAGAGGGCTTCAGCCCGAACCCCCCATCCTCCCTCCCCGTAGATCCGCCCGTGCTTGGAATTGGGCCGTTTTTAATCGGGAGGGGAGCAAACTTTGTCTATTTAATTAGGTATTAAAAACTCGTAAATATCCAAGAGGCGAGGAATGGGTGGACAAAAATGTGTGTTTGTTATTTATCTTATCTTATGCTTAATAAAACTTATTTAAGAAAATAAAAATAAAATTATAAATTATTTCTAGAACTATGAAACTTTATTATAAGTATTTAAGCTATAATACTTAGCAGTGTAGTTGTTTGTTTTGTTTTTTGCTATCTGTCGGTGCTGTTGGCCAACGAAAACAGCTGCTAAAAGATCAATGACACCGCATATTTAGATGAGGAAAGGCACTGGCCCTTTCGTAAAGCTCCTAGGTAAACAAAGATGCAGGGGAGAAACGGTGTACACTGGAGAACCCATACCAAACCGAATGGAATCCCAACTTTATGTAACAATGCTAAATAACCCATTTGCTTTCTTCTTGGATCGTAAGATAATCAGATCACAAAATCGATAAAAAATGTGGCCTACAAAAATATTGGATCGTTTGTCCTATATAACCTCGTTATTTTGACATTTTGGGGGTATAGATCACGCCTAACGCCTCAATATTTTTTATAAGGTCATTTTTTTTCTCGATTCTGTTATCAAATAGTTTTACGATCCAAGCAAGAAGCAAATGTCCATTTACGAGCTTTTAGTACCTAATTAAATAGAGTATAATTATTGTCCCTGTAACAGAATATTGTATGTCTAAATAAAAAAATAAAATTAAAAAAATAAAATTAAATAGACAAAGTTTGCCCCCATCTAGATTGAAAACGGCCCATTCCAAGAATTTTCCTAAATAGAATAGTTCTAGGTTACGATGAGATGAAACTATTTACGAAGTTATTAATAATTCCATAAAAAGACGTCTATACCACAGACTATAATGAAAAATAATTTAAAATAAAATAATAAATATGTGATTGAAAAACTTTTATAAAGTGATGTTATAATAACTTATATTTCCTAGTAATTACCTCCTGATTGAACGCTGGTGTAAGAAATGGCGCATCAACGTTAACGAATCTAAATGTAAACACATTACCTTCACCCTTCGGCGTAATACCTGCCCACCAGTTTATTTTAACTCCATCCAGCTTCCTTTCTCAGATACAGTCCGGTATCTTGGCTTTCTCTTAGACAGACGACTAACATGGAATCCACATACTAGACTTAAAAGACAGGAACTTAACAGACGATATGGTCAGCTATATAGACTACTGAATAGAAAATCTAAACTTTCTTGTGAAAACAAATTACTGATCTACAAGACAATACTGAAACCCATCTGGAATTACGGACTAGAACTATGGGGAACAGCTAAATTTTCTAACATCAAACGCATTCAATCCTTTCAGTCTAAAGTCCTCCGTACAATAGTCGATGCTCCCTTCTATGTAACCAATAAAACCCTACACCATGACCTTAATATCCCATTTATTCTTGATCTTATCCCAGCCAAATTTTCCAAATTTCACCAGAACCTTTCTCATCACCCAAATCCCGTTGTACAATCCCTATCAAGTACCACCCATCCCTAAAATCCCCTTCGTAGGTTAAAGCGGCAGTGGCCACGAGACCTTTTGTAAATATGGATATTTTGGAGTTCTAGCAATGGCCGGATTCTCCACTCAAGTTATGAGTGTCTGTGGCTGTAGCGCTCTTACTCATCCTCCGCTGGTTTAAAATACTCGTGAAGTGGCTGAGGGAGAAGCGTAGGGATCTCCTAAGCCCCCCTTTTCCCTCCACATCACCTGGCTAATTGTAAATAATGTATATAAGTATGTTTTATCTAAGATGTTTGTTTTACTTTTATTTCTATTTTTACTTACTTATGTGTATATATATATATTTTTTTTTTCTTTTCTCCTGTGTTCTTTTTTCTTATTCTTTTGTTATTACTTTATTTATTTATATTTTTGTATATACTGTATTAATGTACTCTCTGAACTCTATTATCAGTGTCCTTAACTGTGACAAATTGTAATATTTCTCAATAAAGTGTTTCAAACCGAAGTAATTACCATACAACTTACTATCTATTACTTTAAGTAAGTATGGACTGCTCTCATTCGCAAGTGGCAATAGTTGACCAGACCTTATGAATCCTTAATCATTTTAGTTATTTCTTTATAGGAGCAAAGACTTTGACAAATACTCGCCGCTTCCCGACCGTCATATCCGAACTGGGGGAGTCCTCGAGAACTGAAGACGGTTTTGAATTTTAAAATGGACGTGCCCAAGGCATCGCCGATGGGCGCACCACAGAGGCGCCATGAATTCTGATGAGGCACTCATCGGCCAACACCTTTTGTCAATGTTAATCCCGGTGAAATATGGGATCTATAGTCTCAAGCTCCTTAATTTGTTGGTCCGTTCGGGAACCTAATGGGCCTCTTTGTCGATAGAAGATATTCTGCGTTTTACCTGAATGTGAACAGTAAACAAGGAGTTAAAAAAAAAACACAATACAAACCATCATAATACCTAGTTCACACTACTTAGTTTGAAACCGAGATTGGTAAGCAGAGGACTATATTAGAAGAAATCGTGAGCATCATACAGAAATTCTTCCAGGAGTTGAAACTTGTTTGGAAATTTTTTTAAAAGTTCCATTTTAACCGTCTGTGAATAATTTTCGGAAAAAGTTACCATTTTAACAGTTTCTATGAAACCTTTTAGAAAAAAAGTTCTTAAAATAAAAATACCAATGATTGTTTTGATAATGAAAGTCCAGATTTATGATAGAAGTATAACTTATATTTAATTAAGTTCTTAACAAAAGTTCCGTTAAATAAAAAGTAACAGCAATTGGGGTTAGAATAGAGTTTTAATCCATTTACAATTTGTGTGACATCTTATCTATGGTAGGCAATGAAGCTCCATTTTAGTTTACTTTACCACAGAAAATAAGAGTTTAATAACTAATAGTAGTACGAGTCGATCTGAAAATGGCCGCAACTACAGTTTAATGCTTGCATCGCTCTGTCTTTATCTCCTTCTCAACTGGCTAATTCTGCAAATACTGCTGCTATAATTTGTGAACAGTGAGCTTTTGTACATTTAAACATTTTCACATTAAATAGTGAGGTGAGAGATATTTATTAACAATATGTTTAATAGTTAATTGATACTAGTTCGGTAGAGACAGCACAGCTGATCGGTAATTCCCTTAACGGGTCTTGCCCTATCTACGTAAGATACACGGCCAAGGCTCTATTTACTAACACTACTTCCTTCGAGTGATATCGAGTTCGTATCCAAACTGATAAACTATTTTTTTTTTTTTTTTTCTTTTTTCTTCTCTCTTTATTTTATTTGTTTATTTTACTCTAAGACTTTTACTTTGGTTTAATTATGTATATTACGATTTTTTCTTACTTTAACTGTAAATAATGTAAATAGCTTAGTTTTAAGAATTTATTTCGTAATTTTTTTTTTTTTTTTTTTAGTGTTATAACAGGTACAGATTTTTTTTTTTTTTTTTCTCTCATTATGGAACCTGACAATACGTCTGGTGAAGAATCGGAGGAAGAGACACCATTTTCCGAAGTCAGTGAGACCGATTCACAATATTTAAAAAGAAGGACTCTTCAAAAGCGCAATCGAAACTCTGCCCCCGGTTCAGCGGGCAACTCACCAAATAAGAAAAAAAATAAATCGGCCAAATCAAAAAAGGCATCTGAAACAAACAAAAATACACCAAACACGCGTAGCAAAATCACTTCAGCCATCAAATCAGAATCAATTTCACCAAACACCTCAATCAGTAACTCTGTTACAGCCAACAATACTACAAACAAGATTCTGGAGCCAAAAGAAACTTGTGATCTTGAACCGCCACCCATCTTCGTCGCAAAAATTGAAAATTTTATGTCCTTCGGACAAGAAATCGCCGATCTGATTGGGCAGCCAAATTTTACATGTTTTTCCAGAGTCAATGATATTAAAATAATTACCAACTCTAAAGAAAATTACAAAATATTAATTGAACATTTTACTTCACGAAAATACGATTTCCATTGTTACCAACTGAGACAGGAAAAAGCATACAGAGTCGTATTAAGAGGGCTTCATCCAACTACTTCTATAAGCGCAATCAAAATGGGATTGGAAGAAATAGGCCATAGCGTAAGGAACATAGCTAACGTGCTTCATCCTAAGGAAAAATACCCGCTACCGCTATTTTTCATAGATCTCGAACCTGCAAAACACAACCCGGAAATTTTTAACGTAAAACGTCTTTTATATTCAATAGTCCGTTTTGAAGAGCCCAGATAAAGACCTATAGTAGTGCAATGCACTAACTGTCAAAATTTGGGACACACAAAAGCCTACTGCCATCATCAGGCCAGATGCGTCAAATGTGCTGGGGCACATCCGTCTGATCTTTGCCAGAAACCAAGGCAAGAGGCTGCTATATGTGCACTTTGTGGCGAGGGACACCCAGCGAGCTACAGAGGTTGCGTAGTTTATAAAAATCTTCTGAAGCTGAGATCACATAATATGGCTTTGAAAAGCCTTAACCTTGATCATAAAAGTGGGACTGAGGCTCCCGCAATCGATGATAGAACAAATTTCCCAGCACTGCCGTCGTCACCTTCTCAAGTCATCCAGCCTCAACCATCCATCTCCACAGCTACGGACTATCCTCAACAGGGTTCGAGAAATTTATATCTCCAAACCACCATCAAGAACCAGCAGCCTCGACGACAGGCGCCTCAGGCTTCCCAATCCAAGCCTAAAACTGCTAAACCTCAGCCTCAACCTCCTCGTCCGCAAATCCCCCTTCACCAACTACCCTTAAGGGTCAAACTCCCGCCAGAGGATCCACCCCCAGTTCCATCCGTTCCTAATCCCAATGTAAACATCCCATCACAAGCCCAACAGAATATAGATCCAACTCCTCGCATCCCACGTCGGGCACATCCCCCTTCCAGCAATCCTAGTCGCACAAATTACCCATCACATCCTCCTGACCTAAATCCACTTCACAGCCAAAAACCTTCCGACATCAATTCTGTCCTTTCAACATTCCTGATAGATCTTCAAGAGACTATCAAACCGCTTATTACCCTCCTCACCAGACTCCTTTCCGAAATCCCGTTCAACTTCCCCCGATGAATACAAAGCCCCTAGCTATCCTTTTATGGAACGCTAATGGATTACTCAACCACCGAGACGAACTAGACTTATTTCTCCATGACAATCTCATTGACATTGCCCTCCTTACGGAAACTCACTTCACTCAACGAACACATTTCTACATACATGACTACATCACTTACAGATCTGACCACCCAGATAACACTTCCCACGCTGGTTCCTGCATCCTTATCCATAAATCTTTATCCCACTCCCTTATTCCTTCCACTCCAACTGATGCCATTCAATCAACTTCTATAGTCCTTTCAACTCGCCCTTTCCATCTCACATTCTCAGCTGTATACTGTCCTCCTGGTAATTCCATCTCCTATAACCTCCTTGAATCCTTATTTCAATCCCTCGGATCGCGCTTTATTGCTGGAGGAGACTACAATGCTAAACACCAACGATGGGGTTGTCGAACATCCAACTCCCGCGGTAACATCCTTTCACGTATCTCATCTTCCAACAGTTATTCAATCCTCTCGCCCATGAGTCCTACTTATTGGCCAACATCACTCAAAAAACGTCCCGATATCCTAGATATATTTATAACGTCCCAGATCTCCTCCTCACGAACCATAATCAAATCACTCGATGACCTTTCTTCAGACCATAGTCCAGTGCTGCTTTCACTACATTCAAGCTATGCTCCTAAACCATCATCTCCTAAATTGATTACAGGACGAGTACACTGGGACAACTTTCGTGATGACTTGGAAAACAAACTTGACTTGAAAATTCCGCTCAAGACAAAAGAAGACATTAATGGTGCCATAGATAAACTTACAACATCAATAACAGACAGTATAAACAGTAACACCTTTAACAGTAAGATTAACAATTTACAAAAGACTAACTTGCCACAGCATATTCGTATCTTATTACAGGAAAAACGCAGAGCAAGATCGAAGTGGCATAGAACTAGATATCCAACAGATAAAACTCATTATACCCAACTGACTAACAAACTAAAATCAGAAATTAGAAAATATAAAATTCAAAATTTACTAAATTTTACTGAAAAACTTACACCTACCGACAAATCATTGTGGACGACGACTAAACGGCTCCTGAAATTCAAAGACTTTAATCATCCACTTCTTACTGAAGATCAAACTTGGTCCAAATCTGATGAAGAAAAATCCCAAATTTTTGCTCATCACCTCTTCAAAACTTTTAATCCACATCCTGATATCCTTAATCCAAATCAGCTTGAATGTATTGAAACAGAACTGGATATCCCACTTCAAATGACTCCTCCTCCTAAAGCATTTCATCCTTCAGAAATATCCAATATTATTCAAAGATTACCCTCCCGCAAAGCTCCTGGCCACGACCTAATCACTTCCCACATTCTTAAGCTACTTCCTCGAAAAGCCATTCTATTCCTTACTTACATTTATAACGCCGTACTCCGTTCCACATATTTTCCTGACCCTTGGAAACTATCTGTAGTCAAAATGATACATAAACCCAAAAAGCCACCAGAATACCCATCCTCTTACCGTCCTATCTCTCTTTTACCCATCATGGGCAAAATCCTGGAGAAGCTCATCTTAAAACGCCTGTATCCCATCCTAGATTCTAACCACATAATCCCTGATCACCAATTTGGATTCCGCACATCCCATTCCACTATCCAGCAATGTCATCGTGTGGTAGACGTAGTCTCCTCTGCATTGGAGCGCGGAATGTATTGCACTGGAGTTTTTCTCGACGTTGAACAGGCGTTTGATCGAGTCTGGCATCCGGGATTGCTTTACAAACTCCGTAAATTCCTTCCCCCTACATATTTTCTTATCATCAGTTCCTATCTTACTGATAGGCACTTCAAAGTAAATCACAATAATACCTATTCATCCCTCTTTTCTCAATCTGCCGGAGTTCCTCAAGGTAGTATCCTTGGTCCTATCCTTTACACAGTTTATACAGCTGACATCCCAACCCATCCTAACACTGTTATTACCACGTATGCCGATGATACATGTGTCCTATCCGTTAATAATGACCCAACCATTGCATCCCAAACTCTTCAATCACACATCAAAAGCCTTGAAGAATGGTGTCAAAACTGGAGGATTAAAATAAATTCTAATAAATCCCATCAAATCACCTTTACCCTTCGACGTAAACCTATGACCTCATGTCCCACAGTATCCTTCAATAATACCCCACTTATCCCTGTTGAACAAATCCGATACCTTGGACTTCATTTGGACAAACGTCTAACTTGGAATCCTCATACCAGACTGAAACGACAAGAAACCGCTCGACGTTTCCGACTACTCCAACACTTACTAGACAAACGCTCTAAACTTCCCCTTAATTACAAAAGACTCATATACTTGACTATAATAAGACCTATTTGGACTTACGGAGTTGAGCTATGGGGCTCCACTAAACCATCGAATTCCTCTCGCATCCAATCCTTACAATCCAAAATCCTTCGTAAAATCCTCAATGCTCCTTACTTTGTCACTAATAAAATAATCCATAAAGACCTCAATGTTCCATATGTTTCCGATTTGGCCAAATCCAGATACCTATCCTTCCATAATAAACTTCATAACCATCCAAATCCTCTTGTTTCTAACCTTGCTTCCTCTTCGATTCCTGATAACCCTCCGAGGCGTCTGAAAAGAAAATGGCCTCGTGATCTTCTCATGTAGACAAATTATTAGAGTGCTACCAGTGGGTAGTTTCTCAACAAGCGTGTTTCATGTAATATTATTTCTCTGTACAAATTTACTTGATGTATTGATACTAATACAGTTGTAAATATCATAATAAAAGTTAAAAAAAAAAAAAAAAAAAAAAAAAATAGTAGTACAATCCATAATCATTTGTGGTTTTACTTTCAAATCTCTCCAGGCATAAATAGCTCAGAGACTGGAATTATATTGTTTACCAAAACATATGGAGCTACGAGATGTTTAGTGTTGCCTAAATGTGAGACCAAGACGAGACTTGGTCTTGGTCTTGCGCAAGAGTATCCCAACAGTCTTGCAGTTATCTATTAGCTTATTACTATAGAGTTATTACTGTATTTTTTTAGATAGGAGAAACCTAACTAAAACCGAATGATTTTTTTTTAAACTTATTTATTGAAAAATATAACAACCTGTCTCAAAGGACATTTAATGTAGTGTTCAGAGATCACGTTCACACTCTATATACAATAAATAAAATAAATTGTACAGAAAAATAATATATATATATATATAAAATAAATAAGAATAAAATAACCTAAAAATAACACATATATAGTCTATTTACATTATTAGTCTATTACACATATATACACTATTTACAATCTGGCGAGAGAAATCCGAGCCAGACTTGTCCCTCCAACTGTGGAGGGAAAAGCATGATTCTATCAACCGCGTGGAGAATGAGCAAGAGTATGCAATATGCAAATTTAATTTAATTTAATTTAAGTATGCAAATTAGAATACTTAAATGCAAAGAATATTGGTTATACCAATTCTTTACATATAGTAACTAAAATTGTCAAGTAACTATTTGGCCTTAATTTATATTTAAAAAATCGATTTTTTTTTTTACCAGTCTTGGTCTTGGTCTTGCAACAGTTAGGCGGGCTTGGTCTTGGCGGTCTTGGCTGCAAAGTCCAAGACCAAGACCGATTTTTGGCAATACTTGAGATTTTTATATCTTACCGTCGATACAATAAATAGGGTTTGTATTATTTTATTATTTTATCATATAGGGTTATCAGTAAGGTTTCATTTTAAGCACCCTTAAAAGTGAACTGCAGAAACTTGTAATAGCCCAACATTGTCAGAAAATAATTTCTATTCAAAATAGAGCGGTAATTGAAAGTCTTGTGATGCGCGCACCAGATTTTATTTTTATTTTTGTCCAAATATATTTTGAAGTAATATTTAGTTTTATTTTATTATTTCTTCATATATATAATCACATGTGCCACCATTAAACGCTTTGGGACGATTGGAAATAAAGACACGCAGCCCGCTTGCGCCGCGATGAAATATTGCACACCTTCGTTGGACGGTTTATCGCCCCGGGTTGTTTCAGAGAGCTTGTAATTCATTTCAAGGCCATTAGCCACCCTATATTAGGGTAAAAGGAAAATTCACCCCTTTTGTCACTCCACCACAGGAACTGCTGATGCCCAGTAAAAGAACGACTAAAGGATTGTTTAACTAGAGAAAATATTTCGAAAAAATACCATCTAATTCTATAAACAAATATGTAATATATATATGTAACAAGTATGTATGTATATATATGGATGTGTCTGTTTTTTCTTTTTCTGCTCGTAATATATCGCGTCATAGGTAGATCACAATACTTGTATACTTTTTCACAATATCGTCACATGTTTCCACTTAACCGTCTTAATCATTTATTTACTTTAGTTATGTTCTTTTATTCTTATTTTTATTTTATTATAGTCGTAAACCTATGACTTCCTGTCCTACAGTATCCTTTAACAATACCCCACTTATCCCTGTTGACCAAATCCGATACCTAGTACTCCACCTTGACAAACGACTCAATTGGAACCCCCATACCAGACTGAAACGACTAGAAACCGTCCGACGTTTCCGACTACTGCAGCACTTACTAGACAAATGCTCTAATCTACAACTATTTACAAAAGACTCATATATATTACTATAATAAGGCCTATTTGGACTTACGGGATCGAGCTTTGGGGCTCTACTAAACCATCAAATTCCTCTCTTATCCAATCCCTACAATCCAAAATCCTTCGTAAAATCCTTAATGCTCCCTACTTCGTCACAAATAAAATCATCCATAATGACCTTAATGTACCATATGTTTCCGATTTAGCTCAATCCAGATACCTGTCCTTTCATAATAAACTTCTGAACCATCCGAACCCTCTCGTTTCCAACCTTGCTTCCTCTTCTATTCCTGATAACCCTCCGAGGCGTCTGAAAAAAAGATGGCCTCGGGACCTTCTAATATAGAAATATAATTGGAGTGCTACCAATGGGTAGTTTCTCCTCATGTTGTACATGTCATATTACTTGTTCATATTTACTTGTTGTATTTATTATTAATTACAGTTGTAAATTTCGTTAATAAAAAAAAATAAAAAAATAAATATTTTATTATAGTTTTTTTTTATTATATTGTAGCACTAAAATTGGTTACTTATAATACTTATTTAGCATTTCTTTCAAATTTTATTTAGTTATAAGTATGTTGTTGTTCTTTGTACCAATATTATAATATGTACCCATCTGCTTTCCTTAATATACCCTCCAAATTACTTAAATTGTAGTTACTCTTTATTATAATAGGTCATCTGGCCAGATTTATTGTCAATTGGTTTAAACAATTTTGTTATTCTCAAGGGACCTGGTCCCAGAATAAAGTTGATTTTATATTTCTATTTCTATTTCTAAATAAAAAAAATTAATAAATCACTAGCTATTAATCAGTTTCATCCGTGGTATCCATCATTAATAATTATTCAAAAGATTAATACTCGTTTGTTAACTAATTTTTTAAATTTTTATTCACGAAATTTACAACAGCATACAAATAAATATACATCCAGTGAATGTAACGCAGAGAAATACATTGGCACGAAAAGACATGTAGAGAACCTACCCATTGGCAATCTAATAAAGCATCTAAATTAGGAGATCATGAGACCATCTTCTTTTCAGAAGCCTCGGTGGGTTATCAGGGATCGAAGATGAAGCAAGGCTAGGAGACGAGAGAACTGGACGGTTCCGAAGTTTATTATGGAAGGATAGGTATCTGGACTGGGCTAAATCGGAAACATGTTAAGGTCGTTGTGGATGATTTTATTTTCGACAAAGTAAGAAGCATTGAGGATGTTCCGAAGGATTTTAGATTGTAAGGATTTGATTGGATTTTGTTAGTCCCTTCATGTAGTTGCTCCAGATATTACTTTTATATATATATATATATATATATATATATATATAAATTAAATTATGACAAAGGAGCACAAGTCGTCTTTACGTAAACATAAAAATTTGTAAAAAACATTAACATTGACAGAAATTGTAACATGTAATCATTTTAATAATACTTTTTTCTAGCTATTAACTACTAATGAAAGACTGGTAGGAATAAAGTTCTGAAGATGGGCATTGTATCCCGAAACGTTAACTTGAAGTTAATTATAGCAAACACATAATTTGTTATAAAGGAAGTAAATGGTTCCCGGTAGCGGTAATAAATAGGCTAAATAGTCGTAAAACTATTTAGTCTATTTATGACCTTCACCCCGGACCATCTTCTTCCTTTATAATGCAACGGTCAACTATTAAATATTCAATAATTTTTTATATCTTGGAGGTTTTTATTTTCAACAACTAAACAATTTAATCAGCTTCCTCACAAAAGAAGTATCTAACTACGTTCAAAATGGCTCAAAATATCACTCAGCAGTATTCGTGTTTTTATGGCGTCACTATTGAGCTTATGGTAGTTGGATTTTTCAACTCTCAATCCATTGCTCAAATAATGTTCCATCAAAGAACGATACTGTTTCCTGAGCTGATGGAATAAAATAGTACGTTATAGTTGTCGATTATCTTTAACTAATTAGTAATAAAAACTATTATTTACATCTTTAAATAATGAAAAGTTGTCTATAAACCAGCTCAACACCTGACTTTTCTTCGAGATCATCAAAGAGATCCGAATTGAAGTTCAATTGAGAGGATTAGCTGAGAAGGTTTTCAGCGGTAAGGAGGGATCCAAGAGCTTTAATATTTCAATAGGACTTATGTTAAGGAATCTCAATTAGCTCCCTAGGGGGTTTCATCATTTCACGTTCCTCTCAAAGTTTTCACAAAGCCACTTTGAAAATCCATTTTCATTCAATGGTTCCTCCTAACGGCAGGAATCCTTTATTTAACAAATAATAAACAAAAGAAGCATTCTTTATTATTTTAGTGTATTCAATAATATTTCAAACATTATTGAAGTAAAAACTTCTTTAGGCGTAATTGGCACTTTTTTTTTGGAGAGAGTGAATTATATTGAGCCATCAAATTTCCGGAGTATAACGATCGGGTAAAGTCAGCTGAGGTCGCCTAATTTAAGTGTTTATACATATGAATTAAAATATCTCAAAAACTAAAAATCAGACCTGCATATTGTTAGCAAGGAAAACGTTCATTATTTCATCCTCTTTGTAATGAACTATTATTCAAAATTGTATCTTGACGCGAAGCCGTGTAAGAGAGGACTAAAGGGAAAAATATTATCAAACACCAAATGATAACGAGTTTTATTGAAGATATGAATTAAAATATTTCATTAACTAAAAATCAGACCTGCATACTGTAAGCGAGGGAATTTTTCAGCATTATATCTTCTCTGTAATGGGTTATTATTCAAATTGTATCTTAACGCGAAGCCGTGTTAGAGAGGGGTAAAGGGAAAAACATTGTCGAACAACAAATGATAACGAGTTTTATTGAAGATATGGATTAAAATATCTCAAAAACTAAAAATCAGACCTGCATACTGTAAGCGAGGGATTCGTTCAGCAATCCATCCTCTCTGTAATGGAGATTATTCAAAATTGTATTGAACAATATTCAAAGCTTAGAGAGGTTAAAAATAAAAAAAACAGTGTCAAAAACCAAATGATAACAACTTTTTTGGAAAGCGAGAGGGGTGGCCGAATGGGCTAACGCGTGTGCACAACGAGTTGCCCGGCAACCAGATAACCAAAGTTATTAGAGATTACAAGGTAGGAGTTCGCGTCCCGGCGCCAGTGGGGACTTTAAATTTCCCGCCCTCACCCCTCGACCCTGGAAACCCCGTATAGCCTTAAAAAGGCGACGTAGAGAATAACAAGACAAAAAAAAATTGTATTAAGAGATGGATTAAAATTTCTCAGAATTTGAATTTAATTACCAAATATTACAGAAACTAATTTAAATTTCATATTATTAATCTCGCCTTATTGATGCTTCCACTTCTATCGTGTGGTCTAAAGCTCACATGTTGTTTTTTTTTTTAATTGGTCAGGAAAAAGTTTCTTCTATACAGAAATACTTAATATGTGTGGTAGCTTAATATACGTGCTGGTGGACGGTGTAGAGACTATCGTTGTTTCCCTGGGCTGAGGTATCGAAGCTCTATTTGAAAACTTTGAAAAGGATTCCATTGTTAACTCTTAAAAAAAAAAAAAACGGGATCGAAACTTCGAATAAACACAGAACCAATGAACATTTGGTAGTTTATTAAATAATTAATAAGTGACATTATTCTCAATTAAATAATTATGTTTAAATATATATATTATATATTATATATTATAATATTTACATATTAAGTAAATATCTCAAAAACTAAAAATCAGACCTGCATATTGTTAGCAAGGAAAACGTTCATTATTTCATCCTCTTATATATATATATATATGCTTTATTGCAACTTGTGGTTTCAATTGACCAGTTTCTTTTAGCAACTCTGTGTAATTATGTATGTATGAATGACTTTTAAATAAGGTTGCCTATATAGGTTACATAAAATAATAAATAATAAACTAATTGTTTAATATTAAAGAGTAATAAACTAAATTTAAGTCCCATTCCATAAATTGAGTAGTTGCAGAATAGTTGACTATGGCAAAACATTTACTCAGTGGTATGATTAAAACTCTAAAATTCAGCTAAATAATCATATTTGTAGGTGTTTGAACACTTGGGAAAACAAAAGCTGGGAGGGTAACAAATATTTTCTTTGCCCTTCTGTTTGCCGTATAGGATCAGAGTGTTTGGCCTAGAACATCCACCGAGGGTGTAAACACAAGAGGACTCTGTACATTATTTAATCTGGTTACTTCTTTTCAATTTAATGTACGGCCCGCTTATTTGTCCATGTAAACGGGGTAAAGGCTCTTTACCAAGGGTAAAATGCCTAAATTGTCCATTTTATCAATGTTCATTTACTCAGAGATATATTGCATATCACAGACCAGAACCTCGTTGGTTCATTGGATAACTGAGTAGCTGATTATTCGAAAGGATGAGATACCCCGACGTAATCAAACTCCGATATTAATGATATCGTATCTGCTAACTGAAAAAAATATATAAAACAATTGGTTGGGAAGTAGCTAACTTAGGAGAATTGCAGTCAGTGAGAAACATAGATGAAGATTTTTTTTTTCCAATGTTCCGTTCTAAGTTACAGGTCTTATTCAGGGCTGACGAAAAACAAAATAACTAACAAAAAATGACTAAACAATTATCGTAAAAACATATGAGGATAAAATATATGTTCTCTGCTCGTAAATAGATTCTATGAAGTAAATAAAAAATAATAATATATAAGCATGGTATGTAATGAGGAGATATGAAAATATAATGGTAAATAGTACATATTTAAAATATAATAAAAGAGGATAATGGATCGTGTGATACATGAGAAAAATATTATAATTATAGTAGTATTTGAAAGTCAATCAATCTATTCTTTATCAAGAAATATTATATTCTGTCACACATCCAAAGACAAAACCAATAGTGATAGAGTAGCTGATTCACACTCTATGTATAATAAATAAAAATAAACTAAAACTAAAAGTATACAAAAAAAAATCTGGTGCGCGCAGCACACAACTTTCACTTACTCTTTGAACTTTGCTCAACTTTGAATAGATATTATTTTTTTCTCCTTTATTAACTTATCAAATTCTTTCAAAAGTTATATTTAGAATTTTTTCGTAACTCTGAATAATGTGAAATGAATAACTTTTTAAAACAAACCATATTAAAAGTACTTTAGAGGAAAACGTATATGAACATTGGGCATTCAAGCTCTGTAAAGTGATAACAATGGGGATAAGACCTAATTGATATTAAAGACATGTTAATTGTACAATGAAACACCGAGTTTAATCAAAATCGTTTGAGCAGTTTTTGAGAAAATCAGAGTTTTTAAAAATCTTTTTATTTTTGATCATATTGATAAAAATCATATCCTGATTATTGTTTTTGAACATAATTTTTTCAATTAACGATAATAATAATTTTTGGGTAATACTTTTTTATATCGGAAATTTAAATTTTTTGTAGATATATATAATATTTTGTACATATTAACAGTATCACTACATGGAGCTGGAAGAGTATAATTTTAAAATAAGAATTTTTACCAAGTGCTCAGATGTCAAAATGGAACATGAGTTACTAAAGATGTACTTCACTGGTAAAAACGCCTTCACAACAGTAATCTACGAAGGTTCCCTCAGCACAATTAAAGCGTTTTCAGAAATGTAATATTAAAACATGAGCTTATTAATAACGTTTTCATAAATATTAATTAGTATGTTTTTGTTTTTTATTTAACTTATTTATTGACAAATATTACAATCTGTCTCAAGGACATTTATAATAGTGCTCAGAGATCACATTCGCACTTTATGTACAGTAAATAAAATAAATTTTACAGAAAAGTAATATATATACAATAAATAAGAATAAAATAACCTAAAAAAATAAATAAAAAGAACACATACATACCTATAATTTATATGTAATAGTTTTTATTTTATGAACAACAATCTATCGAACCTTAATCATTATCATTCACTCGGTCATCATTATTTTCAATCTAAAAAATAAACATCAAAGATAGGTTTAAATTAGTACTTATAAATCAGGCATGATTTTTAAATTCAAATTCAAATATAATAATTATTACATGGTTTTTATTCTGTTCATTATTCTTAATTTTGATTTCTTTTTTTTTATAGAGATTTTAATTTTTATAAATTGAGGCCGTATTCCACCAACATTTTATTGATTTCTTTTTCTAACCAGGCAACGTTTCAGCCAACACAAGGTACATTTTTAAATCTTGATTAAGTCCTCCAACTAAATATCGATATTCAATATAATTTCCTTTAATCTTAGAACACTTAAACTTTCCTAATATTTCAGGGTTTCCAATTCGTCATCTCTAGTCCCTGCATAGATGTCATATTTCTTAAAATATTTTTCACGTAAAGTGGTCATGAAATTGTATTTTTCTTCCAGATCTGCGTCATAAAAATTGATATATATATATATTTATCAGTGACGAACTTAATGTTTCTTACTAAAGTTTAAATTTAAAATATAGAAACCTACCGATTGCTTCTATTGTTTTCATAAAAACGTAAACATTAGTAGGCTAGAAACATGCAGGTTTGTCATTTATAAACAAACATCAATGAGTTTGACAGAAACCTGGAAGAAAAAACATAATTTCATAACAATCTTAAAGAAAAAATGTTTTTCAAAAATCATGATTTTTATTTATTTTTTTAACTTTTATTATGATATTTACAACTGTATTAGTATGAATACATCAAGTAAATGTGTACATAGGAATATAATCACATGAAACACGCTGTTGAGAAACCACCTATTGGTAGCACTCTAATAATTTGTCTACATGAGGAGATCACGAGGCCATCTCCTTTTCAGACGCCTCGGAGGGTTATCAGGAATCGAATAGGAAGCAAGGTTAGAAACAAGAGGATTCGGATTGTTATGAAGTTTATTATGGAAGGATAGGTATCTGGATTTGGCCAAATCGGAAACATATTGAGGTCTTTATGGATTATTTTATTTGTGACAAAGTAAGGAGCATTGATCATTTTACGAAGGATTTTGGATTGCAAAGATTGGATACGAGAGGAATTTGATGGTTTAGTGGAGCCCCACAGCTCAACTCCATAAGTCCAAATAGGTCTTATTATAGTCGTGTATATGAGTCGTTTGTAATTCATTGAAAGTTTAGAGCGTTTGTCCAGTAAGTGTTGGAGTAAGCGGAAACGTCGAGCAGTTTCTTGTCGTTTCAGTCTTGTATGAGGATTCCAAGTGAGACGTTTGTCCAGCTGGAGTCCTAGGTATCGGATTTGTTCTACAGGGATAAGTGGGGTGTTATTAAAGGATACTATAGGACAGCAAGTCATTGGTTTACGACGATTTTTATTTTTATAAATAAAATGCGTTTGTAGGCATTTATGTTTATTAAAATTCATCGCATATCCTAGAAAAACAAGAAAATAAAAGCTTCGTAACAGTTGATTGTAGTCATTTTTTCAGAAAACATGGATACTTTGAAGTTACTTGATAGAAAATCACATCATTTCTTTACCCTACTTGAGGTGAATCTCAACGTTTTACGTAATTAACCTCAACTTAATTAATATGTGGTTAAAGCTTACTAAACGAGGATGTTTTTGTAAAAGTAGAGTAAATGTAGTACAGTTAAAGAAAGAGTGATATAAAATATCACAAATAATTCATGATTTTTTTTTAACCAAACTTAGCTGCGTTTGTACGTCCAATAGTCCTCTTTAAATAGTTTAAATAATGACAAACTCTACTTTCACTTAAAGAAGATTTTGTCTAGTTTACTATAGAGCAATGTTTAAATACATGAATCAAATATCTCCTTCCATATAATATTTTATAAAAAAATGTGTGTATTTAAGATGTTTTTTTGATTAGTTCAGTTTATTACTTTCACTTACGTATATATGTAATATATAGTAAGGTTAAGTATTGCGATCGAAACAATTTTTGAATCTGAGTTTTCAATGGAAGTACACGTTTTGGAGTACCCTGAGTCCAAATAACCAAGTCCCAAAAAATGGTCTGTGTGTCTATGTGTTTGTATGCCCAGCTCAAAAACGAAAAGCCCTACGAAAATGATATTGCGTATTAAAGATAGATATATGCCTTAGATGTGACAGCAACTTTTTCCTTAAAATCGGCTAACCGGAAGTGCCACTTTATATTTACGCTGAAACACGAATTCGATTTTTTTTTAATTTTCGATTTCAAACCCTGATTAAAATAAAAAATAGTTTTGGTATTTTATATTTGTTTTTTTTTTTTAATTTCTTTATTGAGTATTATAATAATATGTCTGTTGGACATTGGGTTTTATATTTGAAAAACTTTTTCGATGAACAATTTAAATTTTGAAATTAAACACAGTATATTTTAATAACAAACAATAAATGGTATTTTAATATAATAATTATTATGATACTTATTTATAACCCATTATGATGTGAGGTTTTAGATCTTTTTTAAATATAACATACCATTGACGGATTTATAGAGAAAAAGAGAATCATTATTAAACATTAACTATTGGACAAATTTCATTAAAAAACAATTTTTTTTTTTCTTTATGAATACAAGAAGGAAGTTACTTGTTAAAACTACCGGGAAAACCCTTGGTTGTTATATAGAGGAAACTGAAAGAAGAGAAATATGGGTTAAGTGGAGCTATAAAGTGGACGGAAAAACCTATTTGATAAATAAAATACAGAGGAAAATACCTTCAATAATTTAAGTATAGGAAAACTTTATACTCTCATTTTTTAAAACACATTTAATGATTTCGATTCCGTATAGCAAACATTTTAAGTTTTGAGTTGTTGGAATTGAGTCATTATTAACATTATAATATATTTTCGACATATTAAATACTTGATGGTTGACTCTGATATGTTATTGAGTAAGGAGATGGTCCGAGGTCATAGATGGTGGTCATAAAATGGCTAAAATAGTAAAAAAAACTATTTTATTTAAAACAAACGTTTCGACTCGACTTTGCAGGTCTTCTTCAGGGAGGTGTATGCAGTATGGAGTTTCAGTTAAAACTCAACTTGAGAAACTCAACTCAAACTTGAATTTCAATGGGAACTCCTAGCCCTGGAGTCAGAGCCCAAAAAACCGACCTCATCGCAGGCGAAGGTTTGATTGTAAATTACAAAAGTGTATGAAATTCTGAGTAGAAAGAAACTTATCTGTCGTTGCGAAGCCACTGCTTTCAAAAATTGGCAGCTGATTTAAAGCATATTAGGCCAGTACTTTGGGGATTGAAACGGGAAATCCATTACGAAAAATGTGAGAAAAGTTTTTATTTTTTAATTTATATATATATATGGTTTAGAAATGTAAAAAACAAAATTGCTAATGCCGGCAACACAAGAGAAAACTTTTTACAGCCAAAAAAGAAAGATTTTTTTCGATATATTTTGTTTTTCACCTTTAACTCCTAAAAGATGCATTCGCATCAACGCGAAAAATGCATTCTTTAATAAATGAAAGAACGTTAAATTATGCGTCGAACGAGTACATAAAGATTATAAATTGGTTACGTGGTATGGTATAAAACCACGGTCAACCAAAGCTGTTTTTTACCAAATTTGTAAAAAAATTAAAAAAATTGCTATGAATGGCCCTGTAACTTGGAGGAAAAACCCATAGAATCAAATTTGTTGAAATCTAGTGAATGATTATTGTATTTTGCTAAACATGACTGGATACATTTAAAGTTCTTGAAATATTTTTATATATCGTTGGAATTCCATTCTGTTTGGTATGGGGTATGGGGGTCTCCCGTGTACACCGTGTTTCCCTTGCATCTTTATTTACCTAGGAGCTTTAGAAAAGGGCCACTACCTTTCCTCATCTTAATATGCGGTGTCTTTGATCTTTTAGCAGCTGTTTTAACTAACAGCAACGACAGACAGCAAAAAAAAAACCAAACAAACAATTACACTGGTAAGCATTACAGGTTAAATACCTACAATGAAGTTTCATAGTTCTGAAAATAAAAATAGAATTTTTATTTTCTTAAGTAACTTTTGTTAAGCATAAGATATGATAAATGACAAACACACGTTTTTGCCCAACCCTTTCTCGTCTTTTAGGCTATACAGAATTTTCTCGGGCCAATGAAGAGGGCAGAAGATTAATTTCAGATTTTAAAGCTCCTTCAGAAATTCGTAATTCGGAACGCGAAATCGTAATTATTTTATCAGGTTGACGGGCAACGCTTGTTTTGCACCGATTACTAGTCCGTGGTACAGACCCCTTTTTATCGAATTATTAACATACGCCTGAAACTTCGTAAATAGTTTCATCTCATCGCAGCCTAAAATTTTATTTGCGAAACTCTTGGAATTGGGGAGTTTTCAATCTGGAGGAGGGCAAACTTTGTCTTTTTGATTAGGTACTATACCTCGTAAATACTCATTTGCTTTCACTTTGGATCGTAAGATAATTTGATCACAAAATGGATAAAGAAGGTGGCCTACAAAAATATTGGGCCATTTGTCCTACATAACCTCGTTATTTTAAAATGTTGATGGTGTAGGTCACGCCAAACGGCTCAGTATTTTTGATGGCCACCTTTTTTATCGATTTTGTGATAAAATTATATTAAGACCCAAGTAGAAAGCACATGAGTATGTACAAGTTTTCAGTACCTAATTAAATAAACAATGTTTACTCCCCTCCATATTGAAAACGCCCCAATTTCATGAGTTTTCCTAAATAAAATAATTTTAGGTTACGATGAGATGAAACTATTTAAGAAGTTTCAGCCGAATGTTAATAATTGTCGCTCCCACAGCATCATGTTGTTTCTTTAATTTTTATGTGCGAAATCCAGACACTTAAAAATTGTTATTATATTCTCTATATACATTCTCTAAGACGGGAAAGTCGGCGATGATTTTGGATCCGACCGTGAGATATGAGACCAACGACCTCGATCAGGCAGAAAAAGTGGAAAGGGAGAAAAAACAGATATATGAGAAATGCATCCCTTTCCTTAGTGAAAAGTTCCGCGAGAGTTTCGGACCGAGAGAGTTCCACGTGAGAGGCCTTTGGTTCGGAGCTCGCGGAACGATACCAGACTCAACAAGGAGCTTCATGGAGGGCCTTGGTGTCGACATAAAGGACGTGGCAAGGTTGGCAGAGAGTATAATCCTCGACTCCCTGGGAATCATCCACCACCATGTGCATGGGAGCGGATAGGGGGAGAGTTTGCTCGAGAGGGGGAGGCATGCGTGTGTTACAGCATTTTTTTTATAATATTATTTATTGAACACGTCCACTGTACTTTATGAATTTTTTATGTATTAGGTTAGAAAGAGAGGGAGTAGATTGTGATAGTGATTGCTGATAAGGTATTGGTTCTCCAAAGTATTGTGTTTAGACTTGTGACTGGTGTTTATATACTTATTTGTTATTGTTCGTGTTCTAGTGTTTTCCATTTTATTGTTCATTATGTTTTCTTGTTCCTTTTTTCTAGTTTTCCTTTGTAAATAAGTTTTTAGTTTTAAGTAAGGTTAAGTGGAATTACGAGTTCGTCATCTTCTCGTATTTGAAGACTTTCTGGACTTTAATCGTTCCTACGAGAGCTTAAACTTATAACAGAGAACTTGTATACAAGTTTCATTGGACAATAATAGAAAGGTAACCTTCATTTAATAAACGTAGCTAGTTAACCTCTAAACTGTAACATAAATTGAAATCATTTTGTAGTGTTTACTACTTTCTTACTGTATGGTTGACCCAATCGTAATTGATATGGAAGAGGAGAGTTCCCAAAAGGTTTCCAAGCGAAATGCCAAACGGGCAAGAAAGGGTTCTCTTGATTTGGAGACAAATTCGGAGGAGGCTGCAGCTAAAAGTTTACTACAATCGGCCTTACAAATCCAGGAGAATCTTAGAGTTTATGTTCAACGGGCAGATAATGGGTTGAATATAAAGGTACAAAATTATATAAATAGAAAAATTCTAACCTTGATAGACATCATTGAAACCCTAAATGACAAAAGTAAAAAGGCACACACAAATGAAGACATTTCTGAGCTCATCCAAAAAGCGGTTCATGAGTCACTTAATACTCCTAGTATTCATGAGATGATTGCTCGACTTGTTATAGAAAAAACGGTGCCTAAAATTATTGAGGGACTTACGGAAGCTCGAGTGGAACCACAACCACAAATCTTAGCCAAAGCCGGTCCTTCAAGTGAAGCGCAAGCAGATATCAGAGAAGCAAGCCCGGCTGGACCCTCAGCGGCTACTGAACCCTACAAAGTCGTAGTCAGTAAAAGAAGCCGAAGGAGGACCAAAGCAGCTAACAAGGTAGCCAGTAATTTAAATAACCCGATTGAGCCGACCAGTCATGCTTCTCCTGAAGATTCAGCCCAATTACGAAGTAAGCCAAGGACAATGGCAGATATCGTAAAATCTCTGCCATTGAAGCCGGCAGAGATATCTAACTCTAAACCCACCTACGTCACAATTAGTGGGTCCGGTAAAAGTCCCGTGGAAATCATCAGTGGGCTGCCATCTCCTACTGAAATAGGAGTTAATGCCTCCATAGTACGTGCTACTAAGGGAGGCTCGGTCTTAGTTCGGATGGAAGATAGCTCCCAAGCGGCGAAAGTTATTGGGTGGCAGGGTCTACGAGAAGTAGGACTAGAGGCCAAGCTTGCACTTAAGAAACGACCTAGGCTTGAAATTAAAGGTGTGCCCAATTCATGGACTGCGGAGACATTAATTACGCTTTTACGGGTAAAGCTAATTGATAAATCGATTCCAGCTTCGCTCGTAAACGATGGACTTCGGCCTGTTTTTTCTTCTACAGCAAGGAATGGAATAACTAAAAACTGGGTGCTGGAAGTGCACCCAACCCTGCGATTCCATCTATTAGATATGGCATGCTTGAATGGAGGATGGTGGTCAATGACCTTTGAAGATAACCTCGACGCCCCCCGTTGTACCAAGTGTCAGGACTACGGGCACTCTAAGGCCACATGTCCATCAGATGCACTGGTCTGCATCTGGTGTGCAGGTACTGGTCATTTTCTCAAGGAGTGCCCCAAAAAACTAGCTCAGGCAGGGCCGACATGCATCAACTGTGTGAGGGCAAAGGCCCATCCCAGGCACACTAAGCATAAGGCGGGCAGTCGTGATTGTCCTGTGCATTTAAATTGGTCAAAAAAAATGGCGATGAGGACTTCTTATGAGTAAGATCTCCATCCTTCAGCTCAATATGGGCCGCCGGCGTCTAGTTGCGGAAGAGCTACGCTCCCTCTCACAAAGCTACGACATCATGGCAGTCCAGGAACCGAGCTGCTGGGGAAACAAGGTCACGGGGTTTGGTCTCACATCGAGGGTTATAGCCTTGAGCAGTGGAGAGAGGAGGCCCAGGGCTGCTATTGTGGTTAACAACCCGAACCTCGATGTGATGGATCTGAGGCAGTTTACCATGGCGGATTGTGTTGCTTGTCATATCAGATGGAACAATGTTGCCTTTACGCTGGTCTCATCATATTTACCGGACGGGGGCGATATTGACGAAGACATATCCGCCATGGAGATGATCACGGCTAGCACCAGGAACGTGATCATATGCTCAGATACCAACTCCTGGAACACGGTCTGGGGATCTAATCGAACTAATAGAAGGGGCGCTAAGCTCGGTGAATTTATTGCCCGAAACCAATTAGTGGTTATGAACGATCCCTCTGCTACCCCGACGTTCTCTAGCGCTAGGGGGCAGAGCTGGATTGATGTTACATTGGTATCACCGGTGCTGGCAAACCGCATTATCGATTGGGTCCTCCGATCTGAGACGAGTTCCGACCACCAAGCGATAGCCTTTAGGCTGGTGGAAAATACAGAAGTTTCCCTCGGGATAGAAAAAGGTTACCTTACTCGAAAAGGAAATTGGAGTGCCTTCCGGTCATTGCTGGAGGGAAAACTGGTCGACGAAGACTGGGATGAGGCGGAAACGGAGCAAACAGATGATCTGGATTACCGAGTGTCCAGGATCACTGATGTCATCCGCGATACCGCTGAAGAATCCCTTCAGCACCGGAAGGCGAGAGCTCGACCTGTCCCATGGTGGACGCCTGCCTTAACCACAATGAAGAGAGAACTCTACAAGGCACGGCGTTCCTACCAGAAGTGTACTTGCGAAGAGAGGCGCATTACACTTCGTGATGAGTACAAGTCTAAAGCCAGGGCATACCGAAACGAGGTGCGGTTAAGAAAGCGGAAGTCTTGGGACGAATTCATTGTTCAGGAGTCATCTAAGAATCCCTGGGGTGTACCTTACAGAGTGGCCCTTGGTAAGTTTGCTCCACAGCAAGTGATTGCAGCTTTGAAGCGCGGATGTTCCCAGGCAACCACTCTGGAAGAGACTGCAAAGGTGTTCCTATCTGAGACCTACCCCAGAGATGATTCGTCCCAGGATAATGAGGAGGAAATATTTATAAGACGCACTACGGTATGCCCACCTGGTACGGACTTGTGCCCACCGTGGGACATATGGGATCTACGTGCTGCTGTGGATAGGCAAAAGGCTGGTCGTGCACCTGGATTAGACTCCATAGACGCAGCAATCCTCAGGAACAGTATCCCCTATATTGAACAGAGACTGTTGACATTGTTCAATGATTGTCTGGACAGGGGATACTTTCCTAAGAGTTGGAAAATTGCTGATGTTAGACTCCTCTACAAGGGAGGAGGCAAGGACAAGCAATTAGCCAAATCTTATAGGCCTATATGCCTCCTCCCTATCATGAGTAAATTATTGGAGACCCTGTTGATGATGAGTCTACGACCAGTCTTCTCTAGGGCTAGCCATCCACGGCAGTACGGATCCACCAAAGGCAGGGGAACCGCAGATGCCCTGCTGAGAGTGCGCCGTGACGTTGAAGAGAAGGCGGAGAAGTATGTCATGCTTATCCTGTTCGACATATCTTCCGCCTTTGATAGCGTCTGGTGGCCGAGCGTACTCCAGCAGTTGCAGAAGTATGAGGCTCCCAGCAACTTATATGATCTTTTAAGGAGCTACCTCCAGGACCGAACATTGAAGATAAAAGGTAGCTTCTTTGAAGTACAAGAGTCGATGGAAAGAGGTTGTCCGCAGGGCTCGGTTCTTGGTCCAGCCCTGTGGAAATTAGTCTTCGATGAGTTGCTGGGGGTACTAGAACAGGAGCGGTTCCCCGCCACGGCCTATGTTGATGATCTGGCCGTTGTAGTGGCCTCAAACAGCAGAGCCAGGTTAAAAGAAGAAGCTGAACGATGTGCCAACCTCGTAGGAGGATGGTGCGAGAGAAAAAAGATGAAGATGGCGGCTGCTAAGACCCAGTCCATTCTTTTAAGAGGTAAGACTGACAGGGCCCACCCTATTACTCTCAGAATAGAAGGAGAAAGGATACGTCCAAGTGAGGCTGTTACTTACCTTGGCATAAGAATTGGGAGAAATTTCAACTTTACGCCTCACTTGGACTACATGAAAGGTAGGGTAGCTCTGGCTCTCAATGGACTTAGTCGCATCGGGGGCGCCTTTTGGGGTCTCAGGTACCCAGCCACGTTAACTATTTATAAAGGAGTTATTCTGGGCATCCTGAGATATGCGTCCCCTGCGTGGAGTCATCATCTCTCGCACCAACAAAAGAAAAGGTTGGCAACAATCCAGCGGATGGCTCTGCTGCGGGTCACTAGAGCGTACCGTTCAGTGTCTCATGAGGCGGTACAAGTCTTAGCCGGAACTACTCCTATTGATCTTCTCCTACGAGAAGAATACTTTCGGCATAAGATGAAGAGGGAAGGCCTGGTGGATCTACCGGCGAATCTTCGTGTGAGGATCAGTGAAGACCCTAATAGATGGAAGAGCATTCTTCGGGAGAACACATTAAAGGAATGGAACCAGCGGTGGATGACGACGCCAAAAGGGGCTACGCTAAGAAAATACTTCCCCACCGTTGGTTCAAGAATGGAACAGACATGGGTTCTCCCGGACTACTGGGTCTCACAGTTCCTCACAGGGCATGGGGGTTTCCGAGCAAAGCTCGCTGAATATGGCAAGAACATCGATCCCCTATGCCCAAGTTGCAGAGTGCCGGAGACCGCCGAGCATATCATCCTTGTCTGTACCGCCTTTGAGGCACTGAGGGCTAAGTTGTTGAGGGAGACGGGGCTCTACGCTCTGATGGAGAGCGATCTCCCTCAACTTATGACAAAGGAAAAATATCCGTATTACAAGGCATTTGTATACGGGTGGAAGGAACAGGTTGGGTCAACCCACTTTTCATTGGGAAGAAGAAATTAACTAGCATCAGGAAGACCGCCAGAGAGGGTGGAAGAAGATGCTGGCTAAAAAGAAAAACGAAGAGAAGAAAAAAAAAAAAAAAAAAAAAAAAAAAAAAAAAAAAAAAAAAAAAAAAAAAAAAAAAAAAAAAAAAAAAAAAAAAAAAAAAAAAAAAAAAAAAAAAAAAAAAAAAAAAAAGAGCAGGCTGTGTGCACAGCTGTAAAATAAATGTAATTGGTCTGAATGCAGTAGTGAATTGTAAAGCATGCGTTGCTACTCACTACTGCATAACACCCGTATTGCCTTATTGGCAGGGTAGGGTGTAAATAAAATAAAAAATAAAGGTTAGAAAGAGAGAGGAGAGAATGTGAGTGGGAACATGTACAGGGGGAGAGAAGGAAGAGAAAGGGTACAGAATGATAATAAATGAATGAAAGAAATAGTAAAAATTATAAAAAAAAAAAAAAAAGGAAAAAAAAAAAATATATATATATACGTATAAAATATTGTATACTATGCTCATACATATTGTTAATCCTATAATTGTATAATAATTTTAAATAATGTCTGTAGTGATTAATAAGTATGCTGTGTTGTTAGCAACCCAATGTAATTGGGCAGCACCATTTTATTTTATTTTATGATAATAAAGTGATTCTCTCTCTCTATTTGTTTTTATAATTTTAAACCCCATGGGGATATGAGGTTCAGTCAATAAATAACTACATTTTTGGAGCCGAGAATATTTTTCAATAATACTTTTTTTTAAAACTTTATATCTTCATTCATACCTGCCATACGTAATGATAATTAGCGGGTCTGCTGTTTGTGTACTAGCTTGATCGGCGTGAGGGTGAGGAGTCCCCAGCGGTATTCCTTTATGTCATAAATTTACTATATTATATATTAGTATACCATCTCACACCCAACGATAATTAATTTAATAGGAAATATTTTTTTCAGAATAGGATAGTAAAATATACCATTTATTTTAAAAAGAACAAATCGTTACATTATTCAATATAATGATATTGGTGCAGAAGATCCTTCGTTTGGTGATTCCCTAATTTATTAAGTGTATGGAAACGTATACTGAAAGTGATACCTGGACGTTGTTTTATTTATTAAAAATATCAACAAGTATTATTCGAAGCCCATAGAGGGACCTTTTTTGCTATTTATTGTTATCAAAGAGTGCAATATCATCATTTTTAAAATAAAAAAATTGATAAGTACTTCATGGCAACCGTAGCCCCTAAGAAGTTTTCGGAAAGAATTATGATTTATCTCGAAAATGGTAAATTTCTGAGAATCACGACCAAGTAAAGCTCCAAAGATCTTGATTTCCGCTTGAAAATCTTTAATTAAAACTTATCCCGCTTCGATCGAGTGTGGTTAAACGTTTTATAATTAACATTCACTTCTTCTCCGTCAGAAATTCTATTTCGTCTAATGCCTCATTCATCGCTCCTGATAGCCGGAAATGGAATATATACTATCTCAGCTTTTTTTTTTAAGAGTCTCGGTTTATAATAGTTTAATAGTATTTTATTAATAATTCCGAGTAAATAACTTAAACCCTTTCACTTCTTCTCAATGCTTATAAAATAGTTATTTAAAATGTGGCAAAATTAGTGTTGTGGCATTTTATTATTTAAGATGTAATGTTAAATTTGAAGTATTTTTAAAATGTGGAATGGACATTTTATAAATAGTTATGAAATAATTATTGGAAGAAGGTGAGGATAGGATAAGGATGTAAGTAGAAATTTTATTCATTAAGTTAATTTTTCAGGAATTCTATAGAGACTGTTGTTGTATGTGCCGTTACATTTTTTCATAGATATTTAATGTATTTTAGGTATTGTAATATTTTAGATAAAAAATTCGACTTGAAAATGAGAAAGCTTAACCTGAAACGTGGGGAGGAGGTGAAAAAGTTATTCCCTTGAAATTATTAATTTTTTTAATTAATCAAAAATACCTTGAAAATTTGAAGATGTAATTTCTTTTTTTTTTTCTTCCATTACAACAATAATTATTTTTGAGAAGATTTTATTTTAATTTATTTTTTGTAGTTGTTTCGATACTATTATTTAAATTACTCTATATATTGTTAGAATCTTTATTAAGCTAGTTTTTGGCCAGTTATGTATTTTCTTTTATTTTCGTTCATTATTGTTATTCTAAGGGGACATAGTCCCAGGATAAGTTTCAATTTTCTATTCTATTCTATGTAGGTTGAGTTCTACCAATGGGTAGTTTCTCTTCATATTTTACATGTCATGTTACCAATGTCACATTTACCTGTTGTATTTTTAATGTAATACAGTTGTAAATTTCAATAAAATTATAAATAAAAAAAAATTCTATGTAGGTATGACTGTGTTTTTTTATTTACTTATCTTTAAGTAATTTTATTTTTTATTGTATTTTATTTTGTATTGTTTTGTATTGTATTATTATTTCGTATTGTAATTTTAGTTTTTATACTTTTTGATTATTATCTGTTTGTCATTTTGCTTTTGTTTATTTTATGTGGTGTGAGTGTGTTCTTACAGCTCTATAATTATTGTCCGTATGAAAGATTGTTATATTTCTAAATAAATAAAAGAGAAATAGGTTTTAAAATAATATAATTCAACATAATATATATTTACTCACTACCTATATGATCATATTAGAAATAGTCTAAGTGCGTTATGTAGACTGTAATAAAACAATGAATACAAAATTTAAGAAAATTATATGTTTTTTCTACAATCAACAACATATGAGCAGGTTGATTATTCGTGGCAGTGTCAACTCTAAAATATTTTTCTATAAGTAAGTGCATGTGCTAAAATATGGAATTAATAGCAGAATAACTGTTTTTTCTTTTTGATTTAATTGCGTATTTAAAATTAAACACAAGTATTGTTAACTTATTTATTACTTATTAATTGTTAACTTGACTTATTACTCAATTTTTATTTATTTTATGAATAAATAAAATCTTAAAAAATAAAATAAATAGCTATTAAGAGGTCGTAATACTTCAAATATATAATAAATAACCCACTAAAATGTAAAAACAAATTAAGAAAGTTGAATAAATAAACTAAGTTATTTAAATTTAAAATAAAGATCATTCAACATAAAACAAATCTCGTTCTTTAATGACATCTAATCCTGTAAATAGGACTGATCAATCCTTAAAATACACCAAGAAAAAGTGTGTATTATTTAATAACCAAAGTGTTATTATAGTCTAGGCAATATATCACGTTTTCCTCAATTAATTTTATCCATGATCCTTCACGTAAATCAGGAAGCGGTGAGTAAAATTTAGATTAATTAATAATACTTTTTTTTTTTTTAAGTCTCACGTAACCATCCCCGACAACATACTATAGAGATAATATATGACGTCCAACTCAATCTATTTTACGACAAAGGGTTTTCTTTGAGATCATCTAAAATAAATCTGGTGTATAATATATAGTTGGATGAACTCGAATTGCGTCCAGGAATATCCAGTGAGTTAGCGAATGGATTCCTATAACTCGCATTGAGTTCCGCTAAGCAGTAGGACAAAACTCTCCATTTTCTAGAAACAGCAAATTCACTCAAGTATTTCTTTACTGAATTCAGTAGCGGGTTAGTTTGCCGTATTTAACCGAGTGACGAAATATGTGGTGCGTGTAGTGCGGAAGAAAACTATTTTTCCCCCTATTTATATCTCCGTACGGCGTCCCCGAATAAAATTTTTGGAAGTTTCTTTTTCATATATACTACAATAATTTAATGATGTAATTTTATTCGTTATATATTTGCTGATTTATGAAAAGTAATTGATATTAATTATATAATCCGAAAATAAATGGCCCAATAATATTAATTATCAATAAAAGTTTTCATATAAAACACCTTTTGGGTATGGTGTATTTATTGTATTCTTCTGTCGTATCTTGGCCATTCAAGAAAATCCAGTAAGTCCTAAATTAATAAAAATTCACATTTTATATTTTCATTTAACAAGTCATATATTTTAATCTGATAAACATTACTAAATAATTCATTGATTCATTTGACAATAATATTGAAGTTAGTCGACTGTTTTACATATCATAGGTGATAAATAGTCAAGAAGCAGTAATTTTTAAGATTTTTTTATTAGTTCCGATGTTTCAACCCAAATAGGTGGTTCATCATCGGTTCTGAAAAATTGTTTAAAACAATCAGAGATATAATATTATAAGACAGGTTAATAATCAAAAACTAGTTATGAGTGGTACATGAAATAGATAAATGAAATATTTGTTTAAGCTTAATTATTGAAAAATATTACAATCTGTATCAAAGGCCATTTATAATAGTGTTCACAGATCACATTCACACTCTATGTACAATAAATAAAATAAATAAATAAATAAAAATAAATTTAAGAAGTTATATAAACATTATTTTTTAATTTATTTCATAGAGTGCTACCATTGGGTAGTTACTCAGCAAGTGTTTTCATGTCATTATATGAATTATGTTAGATGTATTTATTTAATACAGTTGTAAATGTTATTAAGAAATAAAAAAAAAAATTATTTCATGATTATAGCGCCTAAAACAAACTAAAGTTTTTATAACAACTTTTTTAGTTTTAGTTTGTATAACTATTTTAATATTTAATTTTAATATGTGTATTATAATATTAGTTAAAATTCATGTGCCATCAATCACTATAGTTTATTATTTATAATTAGCGGTCGTATACTATTATATCTCTGATTGTAATTTTAAAAAACATTTTCAGTCCTGAAGATGACCCACATGTTTGGGTTGAAACGTTGGCATAAATTAAAAAATTAAAAAAGACTGCTTCCTGAATATTTATCACCCTTGATTGAATTTTTTTTTTATATTGTATAGAAGCATGTATGTATTTGAGTAGTTATTTTCATTCGCTTAGTTTCTTTTTGTTTAGTATAGTTTATATACATTTACTTTCAATATTATTATTTTTCTGTATTATTTATTTTTATCCATTGTGAATGGAGTATGAATGTGCTCTTTGAACATTATTATATTATAAATGTCCTTAGTTGTGACAGATTGCAATATCTCTCAATAAATGTGTTTAAAAAAAAATAGTTTATTTCATGTTTCACACATCACTAGTTTTTTTTATTACTATCCATTATCTCTCTTATAATATTATATTCCTCACTGTATTAATCAATTTCAATGAACCACATGCTTGGTTTGAAAAGTCGCCTCTATTGAAACATTTAAAATATGACTGAACCTATCTATTTATGATTCGACTGTAACGTATTGTTAAAATTCACATAGCTCCTGTATGTTTAAGGTAAACCATTTATCACTCCAGTAAAATTCACCAATTACAGATAACGGATTTTGCTTAGCGCCTCCCCCGCCCATGTTGTGTATATCAAACTATTGTGAAATTCCTTCAAAAAAGGAAATATATTTACTTGTTAAAGGAAGGAAATGGTCCGGTATGAGGGTAATAAATAGGCTAAGTAGTGGCAAAACTATTTTATTAAAAGCCAAAGTTTCGACCCGACTTTGCAGGTCTTCTTCAGAGCTAGAACGGGCAAGATACAAGAATATATAGAGAATTGTGGAAGTTGCATAATATCAAGACAAAAAATTATATACAATATGAATAAACTTATTAAAATTATAGACAGAGTAAGGCAAGTAACAAGATCCTAAACTGAAGTAAATCGATGATAACAATTGTTATAATGTAATATATAATACATGCAAATGTGCAAAATGTGTGTTTTGGATCTTGTTACTTACCTTATTCTGTTTATATTTTAATTTACTTACTGTTTATAATTTTAATAAGTTTATTCACATTGTTTATAATTTTTTTCTCTTAATATTATGTAACTTCCACAATTCTCTATATCTTTTTGTATCTTGTCCGTTCTAGTTCTGATGAAGACTTGCGAAGTCGAGTCGAAACGTTGGCTTTCTTTTTTCTTTTTTTTAAATTAACTTATTTATTGAAAAATATTACAATCTGTCTCAAGGACATTTATAATAGTGTTCACAGAGCACACTCATTGGCTTTTAACAAAATAGTTTTACTACTATTTAGGCTATTTATGACCGCCACCCCGGACCATCTCCTTCCTATGTAATGCAACGGTCAACTATTAAATAGTCAATACTTACTTGTTCTAATAATTTAATCAGTCGCAATGATGTAGAAGTATGTCAGGTGACAGAAGATGTCAAATTATTATTTTTTTTTTTAACCCACCATTTTACGCATTTTCGAACTAACGGAAAAATCTTAAACAATTATGGAAATTGCTTGTAGCTGAAAAATATTTACTTGCTGAGAACTAACAGATGCTGCGTCGTAAGCTTTGCTACTTGACAGCTTTGTTACCTGTTGGGGGCCTCATGATTTGCAGCCCAAACAACACTTAAGGGTGGTTAACTTGAAAGGAAAATGTTGAGCACTTCTGGGAGAAAGTACTCCATTAGAAGCGTAAGAGTTTTTTTTTCTAGGTGTGACCTGTCGGTCGCAGGGTTAGTAAGTCTATTAATATTGTTGTTTGGGTATGTTCTGCATTACACAATCATACATAAATATATGCATAAACGAATCATTATTAAATGCCCTTAATCCAATGATTTTCTGCTGTTTTGTTGGGTGTTGTTGGTGACGTCATAGTCTATTATGAAAAATAGCCCGTGATACAGACCCCAATTCATCAAATTATTAACGTCCATGTAAAACTTCGTGAATTGCTTCATCTTGTCGTAACCTACAATCATCTATAAAATGAGGCGTTTTCTCATTCAATTAATCAACTTAAGGAGGTACTAAAAACTAATAAGTATCCAATATTATATTATCACAAAACGAGAAAGAAAGAAAGAAAGTAAATTTTATTCTGGGACATTTAGTCCTCGCAGAATGAACTACAATGATCAGAGAAATGACCACTGTCTGACGATTGTGAATAATTAGATGACAAATAAAAATAAATTAATTTACAAAGTCGTCTAACCTTAATATCAAAAAAAAAAGGAAACATGTAAAATTTTCAGAATATTAAAAGTTCTTAATATTAAAAATATAGACACTGTGGTAAACATATGATCTTGAAGTAGACATATGAATTTAGAGATGATTACATACGGGTGAATTCACGTATTTGTACAAATAAACAATATAACACATACGTAGATGTCTGTAAGATATCGGTTTAGTGTAACTGACATCTCGAAAGTACAAAATAACTATATTTTATATATATTCGGAAGATTGATTACTGAGTAGATGGAAAAATAAATTATGGAATATTCAATAGTAGACCGTTGCATTATTAAGGAAAGAGATGGTCCGGGGTGGCGTTCATAAATAGACTAAATAGTGGCAAAACTATTTTATTAAAATCCAATGTTTCGACCCGACTTTGCAGGTCTTCTTTAGGGCTAGAACGGACAAGAAACAAAAAGATATAGAGAATTGTGGAAGTTACATAATATTTAGACAAAAAATGTGAATAAGATTTAACCCTGAAGAAGACCTGCAAAGTCGGGTCGAAACGTTGGATTTTAATAAAATAGTTTTGCCACTGTTAAGTCTATTTATGACCGCCACCCCGGACCATCTCCTTCCTTAAAAATAAATTATGTTTAAATGAGGTCAAGGATGACGAGGATGACTTAAAGAGGTTGGTAGGAAATTCCAAAACAAGGTAGCACGTATGACGAAGAATTTTTTAAACTAAACAGTTCTATGAGAAGAATAAACGAATTTAAGGATTGGGATTGAACGGATGAACAGGACCAATAAACAAGCAGTAAATAAATCAAGAAGATACCCCCCGGACTATAATGGTGTAAGGAATAGAAAATATTCCTTCTTTTTTTCAGTAATAGTCTATTCTCATTGGGCTTTTTATTAAGAATTAGTCAAACAAGTATTAGTTTACTTATTTAGTAGTAGTTTATTTATTTATTAGTAGTAGTTAACTTATTAATTAGTTAACTATTTATACCGCTTTCATACTTAAATGCACTGTCACTTTATCGTGAAAAGTCATTAAGTAAAATTTCAGTAAATAATATTACTATGCAACAAAACTATTCTCTGTATTCTAATTTCTGTATTCTATAAACTATTCTAATAAAGTTTAATTTTCTATTCTATTCTATTCTGTGTAACATCAGAAAATTATCCTCACAGTAAACATATGTTTGACATATAATAGGACTAGTGTTATTTTGATTGATCTATTGAGTGTTAGCATTAATAAATATGAAGAAAACGCTATTGTATGTTTGTATGTTCGAATACTTGTAATTATATTATAAAGCCTGATGGAATGATTACATTTGATTTAATGAATTATATATCCATGTTATTTATGTATCTAGATATTATATTTTTTAATGGTGGAGAAACAATTGTCTGTATATAACATCCTGTGCAGTTGATTAAGAGTTCTTACCAACCATATTATATTTTTTTATTGTCGAAAATTTAAAGAATCTATCCCGAATCGAAGGAACATTAAGTCAAATAATATTCTCAAGTAACCATTACTTCAAATTATATCACAAAAGCATTAGCCATGTATTATTAAAATAGAAGAGGTTTGTAAGTGGTGTGTCCGACTTATTTGTATTATTTTAAAACAGTTATTGCTGGAATTTTCTAATCTATAAAACCGTCAGATAAATAATGATACTAACAAGAAAGATTTATTGACGTCGCAATAGCTGCTGTGCAATAAATGAAAAACATGTTTTTCAATAGACTGTAGCGCGAAAACGTCTCTAACGATTTTGATGAAACTTGCTTATAATGTTCTAATAATTGTTCTTTCAATTTTCGTACATAGACCAAATTCCCGAAAAAAGCTATAAAGAAATGAAAAATGTTTTATTGCCTTAATCGCTAAGTATATATTTTATGGTAAAATTTATTCAATGGTAAAAAATGGTTTTATGGTAAAAAATCAACGGAATCGAGCCAGTAATAGCGATGATACAGCGTATTCTATTTTCTACACATGTTTTAATTTATTACTTTCCTACCTATACTAGGTAAAGAAAGTATTGCAATCGGGTCAAATTTCCGACATGCGGTTTTCGATGGATCTATACGATTCTGAACCGATACCGTTTACCCTGTTTTTTGAAAGTTAATGAAATTCCCGACAAAACTATATAAAAATCGTTCATTTTGGACAAATAATAACTAACTTACAGCTATTAAATTTCCAACGTAAGATTACGGGTACATATCCGTGTCAGAAAGAGAAGAATAAGAGAAAAAAAATGACTAGGTGAAAGTAAGAAAATCTGTTGCCCTTATAAGTTTCACTATTTCCTATACTTTTAACAGAAATTATTGCTTGACAAAAAGTTTTTGATCAGAAATATTTGAGGGTATTGAAATGTTTACACTGATCTACCTTAAGTTGGTTTTCATTGCTGTAGTTGCTGAAATCTTTTCTTTGATCGATTTTCAGGAAAATAAATCTAATTCAATTTTTTTTTTTTTTTTGTTTCGTTATAGACATATGTAAAGATATAAAAACTTGTCTAAAATAGGTAAGAAAGTCATGTTAGTGGACACACCAGATTTTTTTTTTCTCGCTTTCTCGCCTCTGAGGGATCATGGGCGATTTACTATAGTAAATATGGAATTTAACTATGGTATGAGGATGGTTGACTGTAGATTCTAATTTCTGAAGAAGTTAGTCCAGGATTGAGGTAAAAAAAAATTATGTCATTTAATAATAAATTTATTGCATTGTCCAACGTTTCGACCTACATTGTATGAGATTATATGAGAGTTATATGGGACACAAACAATATATATTCGTTAATTAATTATATATTAACAATTTATATTAGTTATTTAACTATATATTACAAATATATATTAGTTATTTAATTATATATTAACAATAAATATTAATTAAAGAATGTTACAGTAAATGTAGGGGACTATTGACATTTAGTTCAATTTGGAAAGGTAATTGATTATTAGGATATCTGGAGTATATTAACCTATTACCCTTAATAATCCATATTATTAATAATCCATTACCTTTCCAAATTGAACTGAATGTACTGAATAGTCATCTACATTTAGAGTAACATTATAAAATTAATATAATATATTAATATATTATATTGTTTATGTATAATTAAGTAACAAATATATTTAGTTTGTATGTAATATAGCCCTGAAGAAGAACAACAACGTAGATCGAAACGTTGGAAAATGCAATAAATATATTATTATATAACGTAGTATTGTTTGACCGCACTCCCTGTCTAACTTCATCAGACAATAAATTTTTACTAATTCATTCCATCTGCCAATGAAATTAAGTTTTCATAAATTAGAATTATGTATTCATATAATAAAATTTTATTGTTGTTGATTTTGATATATTTACTAAAATAAAAAATCATAATATTTTATCAAAATCTTATCATTTATATTATTACTAGTAATATATACAAGACAACAATTATAATCTTTAACAACCTAATATTATTGAAAATTTTGTCATAATTCTTGATTCAGTTTCAGTAATCTACTCTATTTTTTCTTATCTCGAAAAAGATCCAATGGTGTGAATGAAATTTCATCTGTTATAAAATAAAAACTGTTTTGTTGTTCTAAAAAATATATTTATTGGAGGAAGTTAGTAGACTGTATTACACATCACAGGAGAAAAAAAATCGGAAAGCGATCATTTTTATCGTTGTCAACGTTTTAACACAAACATGCTCTGATGATGACCCGACCAGTGGGTGTCATGTGTTTGGCTTGAAACGTTGGCAACGATAAAACTCTCCCAATACCCTTATTCTCAATAAAAAAATATATAAAATAAAGTTAAAAAAACAAAAGAACTGAGGAAGTGCTCCTGAAGACCTTATAATGTATCTGAGATACAACACAAGGAACATCAAACAGAAAATAGAAAACAAAAAGCCATCAATGAAGCTGGGGATCAGAAAGAAAAAAAAATGTGATGTTAAACTTGTTATATTAATTTATTTCAGGAAATTAGTGATGTTCTCCCTTATTCACTTAATTTTATGACAGGAAAAAAATACTATTAAAAAATCAATCTGTATAATTGATCCTGAGTATTAATAATTATAAAGAATTGTCCTCTTTTTTTTTTAATGATTTTTTCTCCTGAAAATAGTGATGCAATTTAGTTGTGAACATTTTATATTTATTATGGTTTCATGTTATTTGAATGTATGTTATCGGAAAATTTAGTCTTGTCAGAATCATTTTGTTGGGACCCTGCAATGGGTTTTTTTTTTCGAATTCGTCCTTTTTTTTCGAATTGTAGGGTTTTTCATCTCTGCTTGGAACGGCGCAGGTATGTCTACCCTCCAGTCCAGTGACCAACCCTTCGGTCTACACCAAAGTCGTAAGGGCTTTCCTTGAGTACATTCATTTTCCTTTCATCCTTAAGTGCTTTTTTGGTTGCCGATAACAAAGCTCGCACCTCGGGTGGCTAGGTCTTGAAATAGCAGACTGGGATTGGCGGTGAAAAATAATGAACATCTTAAAATATTACAAAAAACGACTGCCAAGTAAGGTTGCTTCCTCACACAGTTGGGCAAAAATTAACTGTAGCTAACAGATAACGTAGCTACATTAGCTTTTAGCGGGCAGATAATTCTGCAACTAAATTAGCTTTTAACGGAACCAAGAAGCTAACTTTTACCTTAAGTGGATCATTAGTTTTTCTTATAGCTAACAGCTAATTAGTTTTATCTGTAACTTCAACTAAAAGCTAATATCTAACTATTCGGGTTTAATTAATCTTAGAGTCGACTATCATGTTTTCGGGGACACTTATTATGAAAATAATGTCGGATTTTAGAAAGGCCCCCGGGTAAGGACGTTTTGTAACTTTTAGGATTTAATCGATATCAGGGTAGACTAATAGGTCTTGAGGGGCGCTTTTAATGAAAATAATTTCGGATTTTAGATAGTGCCCCCGGGCACCGACTTTTTCTAATTTTTTTTATTTAAGTCTACCCTGATATCGATTAAATCCAAAAGTTACAAAAAATCCTTACCCGTGGGCACTATTTAAAATCTGACAGTATTTTCATAAAAATGGCCCCCAAAAACCTAATAGTCGACCCTTATATCGGTTCTTTCAACAGTCAAAAACTTTCAAAAAGATGCTATGGAGGGGTAGAATAAAATCCGACAGAGGTTTTATAAAAAGGGTCCCTATTACGTTACACTCGATCCTAATATTAATTAAAGAAATGAAATAAATAAATTTTCCTCCAGTGTTAGCGTTAAATTAGCTTTTAGCTAAGTTAACAGTTAATTTAGCTTAAGCTAAAAGTTAGCTGTTCGTTTCCGCTAAAAGCTAATTTAGCTGTAAAGTTAAGTGCGCTAAAACAGTTAGAAGCTAAATTAGCTTCATATTTAGCGCCACTAATTTTGTTTTTTTAGCTGTACGTTAGCTAGTTAAAAATTAATAAACGCTCAACTCTAGCTACAAAAATTTTTATAACAAGATTTAAATTTTTTTTGTATGAGAATAAAATATCTGGGACAAGCCGTTTTCTAAAATTAATTAATCTCTCAACTATACGTGTTGAGTGTATGTCAGTAATCACATATACGTGTTTCATATCCATGAGTGTTGTTCATCAGCGAATACTAAAATGGCAGAGTTCCGCATTTGCAGATTGCATATTTGATAATTCGTGCTTAAAACAAAAATTCCAGGGCATACTGGACATGTATATCAGTCAGTTAGTGCAAAAGTTCGTATGACGAAACTGAGTGTTTTACAGGAGAGCACAAAAACCAATAATTTCTTCATGATTTATTAGTATAATTTCATATTTTGTTGCCGATAATAATATTTCCCATTGTAGCAGACTACTTATGTCAGTTACAGACTACAAAATGTCAAATATAGAATAAAATTGAAAATTTGTACATACCAGCTTTTGCACTAACAGTAGTTGTATATACTTAATAGGCATGCTTTCACACGTAAAATGAATGGAACAAAGAAACAATCCATAGAAATAATTCGACTTTTTGTTTGGTCAGAGTCAACGAGACCAATACTTTTCTTCAGTCAGAACAAAACCAATTTAAGCTGGCATATAAAAATATAAGTGAAGTTTTCACAACTTTGATGTTTAAGGGAGAAATCGAGACCACGACGAGCTGGTTGAACGTCAACAGAAATAAAGACAATCATTAATATGAGTATTTTTTTTATTTTTTTTTTACAAGCTTAGAGTAAGAATTAATTTAAATTTATTTAAAATTACACGAAACCTAAATAACGGCAGTATGCATCATGCAAGTAACATTTGGAAGCGACCAAACAATACAGCATAAATTAACTTTTTGAATAAAACCTTATTACATTTTATAACCACATAAAAATATTAACTTAATCCCTATTATACATGATCAATGCCTTCCATATTTCACAGCCATTATATTGTTAACAGTTATTTATATTCTTTTTAATTATTCAATGGAATTCAGTGAAATTCATACTATGCAATTTCTATAATGTTCCCCGAATTTCCTCCAAGTTTGTGCCAAATTGAATTGCCGTTTCCAGTCTATAGTCATGTCAAATAATACATTCACTGATCTGAAAGCGGAAGTAATTTGTTTGAGTGTACTGAACAGAAATATATAAATTTAATATTCACTTAATTATCTGCTAACCAATCCCTGACTTTCCTCCAAATTTGAGCACAATTGGAAGTGCGATTTTAGAGATGTCGATAAAGGAAAACACGTTTTACTCATATATAAAAAAAAGTAGAAGCCGGATTTTAGTGAATATGAATGATACTGCGTTATTTTTTTTATTAATAACTATCTTTTTTCTAGCTTTGAGCCAAATCGAACAAGCCGTTTCTGAAATACTGGCATATAAAAAAAAAATACGTTTATCTGCGTAAGCAGAAGCGCTGGATGGAATTTGATAAAATTGATATGGGTCCATCAAAACACCAACCCGTTCAATCCCTCAAAATTTCATGAAAATCGGATAAAAGGTAGTAAGTAAGTGATATGCATGTTAAATTGATTTGACTACAGACAGACAGACGCCGAACCAACTTTGGTCCTTTATGTCTGAAATGTAAAACACGAGTGGAAATTTTCGATTCTGAGCATACGATTTTTTTTAACGAACACAATGCTTTGCCTATCTTTGGTAGTGAGGATGAAAAAACATATAAAATATTATAGCAGATTTGATAGAACCAAAATAAAGGTGTTTTTTTTTTTTTTATTATTTCTTAATGATATTAAAGAAATAAATTTATTAAATTTGAACATATGGATATAATGATGTGAAAACACTTGTTGAGTAACTACCCAATGGTAGTAAATAAATAAATAAATAAATTAAAATGTCTCTATGATTTTCCCAACGAATTAATAACATGTTAATATTTATTCATCAATATTGATGTATAGTATAAATGTATATGAAAGATGATGAATATATATTACTTACAATTGGTACCTACCTGGTTTGTAAGTGCATATTGATGTCATTCATGAATAATATTTAGAGTAGATACTGAAAAGTTCTGTAGTTAATTGTGTAATGAACATTAGCGAAAAAAATATATATGATTGCAAATTGGAATGCTAAAGAAAATAAATCAATTGAAAAATGGCTTTGATATCAATTGATAAAATTTGGTATGTTTTATAATATTATTAATAAACGTTGTGGAGATGATTGACGATAGTTATCATTAGAGAGGAAGTTAGTTGGTGGGGGTGCGGTCAATATATAATACTATAATATATAACAGTATTTTTTATTATATTTTCTAACGTTTGTAGTATTTTTTATTATATTTTCTACGTTTTAAGTTTACTACAGGGCATGAAAAGTACAAACGAAACATTGGAAAATACATTGAAAAATACTATTATAGAACAAAGTATTTATATATTGAGCGCATCCACGACTAAGTTATTTTCAAATTTCATTAATCATTGATATATAATATAAATGTATACCAATCATGATAAATATATATTACTTACAATGGGTGCCTAAATGTTAAAACTTTTATAAACATTTTCAAATTTACCTTTTTGAAAAATGTAGTGGTTAAAACAAACCAATAAAATATGTAACTATATAGATATATATAATATTTATGCATACAATATACAAAAACAAATTCGTGGTTGTATGCCTTTGTTTGATAATGTCTGACTTTTTATTGTTAATTTTTTTTCATAATCAATCGGCATAAAAATCATCATTTTCCTTTATAAAATTGTGTATTTGAACCTTAAATAATAAAAATGATTTTTTTTTATAAAATCTATGATTTTTCTTTGATTACTACAATACAAGTTTTAATACTGTATGACACTGTAGTCAATATGATCAGCAATAATAATTCTGATTCCAATACTTAGGAATGAATAATATATTTCTATTTAAATTCTAAACACTTAAGGGAACATGGGGTACGTCGATGCGTACGTATAAGCTTTATACCCGGTGGACCAGACCCCCTTACTGTGCACCCCTCCTCCCCCCCCACATCCCTATAAATTGCATATCGTTGTGTTCCTTGTAACTATTTATTAAAAAAAGCCAATGTTCCCACAAAAAAATGTGAACGCACTGCCCCAAAATGGCGTCCAGAGATGGCGGATTGACGGCTCTGACTTTAGTTAGTTTTTTGGTCACTGAGAATCAGCATTTAGCTTAATTTCCTCATAGTTGGTCTTTTATTAAAGCTGAATAGTCATAGAATAATAAAACATGAAGAAATATTAAAAAATAATTAGCTTAAGGTATGAAAAACACCAGTTAAGTGAATTTTTTTAACAAAAAAAAAAAAAAAAACGCAAACCTACAATAACGCAATTCACTGAAATAAAGTATCTGGATAATATATTTTTCTTTCTAAAACGCTGATTATTTAAAAAAAAATTTTAAGCGGTTCTGTAGAAAATGCACTTATGCGGCAGAAAAGCGATACTGGGGTGTGTGCCTACAGCCTCTACCACACCATTCAGTACACATAAATGGCTTAGTTATAGTGATATAATAGCATTTTTGGTACATTATATTGGTTTTATTAAGGAATAAATATTAATGCAATAATTTAATGGTAAAAAAAAAATTAAAATAAAAAAAAAATATTATTATTTTTTTTAAATTTAACCTCCTTTATTCTATACGTAGGTCGTTTAAGAAGACCTCAATTGTAAAAATGATATAATTATAATAATAAAACTTAATTAAAAAATACTTTGCTGAGGAAATGAGTCATATTAATATCTGTTTTATAAACTAAAATAATATATACCTATTCTGAACTATAGCTACCGGGTTGTTTAGTAAAACTCATATATCACTAATTAAAAAATTAATTTTTATTTCCTTAATTTAGTGCGGAAGTTGGAATATCTCATAAATAAATAGGAAATTTTAATATTGAATGAATTATTCTTTATGCACAAAGAAAAATAGAAAGGGTGACACTATAAGTTCTTCTAAAAACCATAACTGATTGTTTTTATAACTGATTGGATTTGGTCTCAAAATGAGGAAAAACGCGAAATTGAACCAGAAAATTGGAAAAATACATTAAGCGAACGAGAAAGGAAGTGTCAAAACCTCGGAAAAGATAAAAAGGACCAGTATCCATTATATAGCTAAATGAATGTATAGTAGACAGATGAACAGAATATTTCAAGATGCTGCTAAAAGAGGATCAATTGCAGTTTGGATGACATTAATTGCACGATGTATGTTTTTTATGATGAAAGCCACTTTATTTTCGATTGCCGAAGGTGCACATCTGAACTATCTTCACTTTGAAGCAGGATATAGAGAGGTATAACGAGAAAGTTATAGCTCATAGCTCTTCTTCTGTTTAGTGCATTTGCAAAAGATTTTTTAAGAAATCTAAATGGGAAACGAGCTTTTCTGAAAGACAATTAGATATTAGCATAATCCAAAGCAGATAGAGAACTATTTTTCGTTTTTCTATGAACTTCTCTATAACCTGCCTTAAAGTGAAGACAGTTCCAATTTTCAACTTCTCTTCCAATGTGCAACTTGAGTTTTTCTGAGTTTAATTACAAACGACGCTTGATTTGTAACTTGAAAATTTTTTTTTTTAAAAAATTGACTCTACTGGTGTTTTTTATAGCCTAAGCCAATTATTTTTTAATATTTCTTTATGTTTTATTATTCTATGACTATTCAGCTTTGATAAAAGACCAACTATGAGGAAATTAAGCCAAATGCTGATTCTCAGTGACCAAAAAACTAACTAAAGTCAAAGTCGTCAATCCGCCATCTTTGGACGCCATTTTGGGGCAGTGCGTTCACTTCTTTTGTGAGAACATTAGTTTTTTTTAAATAAATAGTTACAAGGAACACAACGATATGCAATTTATAGGGATGTGGGGGGAGGGGAGGGGAGTGGTGCACGGTAAGGTGGTCTGGCCCACAGACTATTACTTTAAAAACGGGCGGTCTGAGAAATTCCAAAGTTCGTCATTTTATAGGAAGGGAAATCCACCGTTTTCCCCACCATGATTCATATTGGACTTCAGCAGTGTTGTTTGACCCCAGGCAAGTGAAAAACAAGTATGAGGGATAAATAGTCAGGCTGCAGTCATTATAATTTTTTTTTCATTTGTGTCAACGTTTCAACCCAAACATGTGGGTCATCTTCAGAGCAGAAAATTTAAAAATACAATCAGAGATATAATATTATAGACCGATAATGGTAAATATCAACCATAGTGATTGATGGTACATGAACCTTAACTATTATTACAATACACAACATTAAAAATGAAATTTGTAAAAAGTTATATAAACTAAAAATAATATATATAATCTATTTATAAAAATTTGTAATATTTTTCTTCCTAACGGTTAGTAAGAAAAATATTACACTTTAGGTTAAAACGTTGGCAAAAAAAAAAAAAAAAAAATGTATAATGACTGCGTCCTGACTATGTATCACCCATGATATATAGAACAGTCGACTAGCAAGAAATTTTGCACTACAAATCAAATTCCCCTTCCTTATTCATGGGATATATAATACTAATAGAATGGCTGGTATCGATTGGTTATAGTGTTTTCTTATTAGAAATCAAAACCTATGTCAAAGAACACCTGAAAGTTGCAGTTTGTTCCGAGCTGTATTCTTTACCAAATCAAACGTAGATACTTTCTTTAATAATCTGTAATTGTAAAACATTATACAAGGATTTTTAATTTAGATGAGAAAGCATATCAACGGTTCAAAAGCCACAAGAAATTATCTCCCAAAAATGATTAACACAATTGAGTAGATGCACCAGTGCAGAGAAGGGGACAAATGTCAGGCATGCATCATATCTGCATCTGGGAATTCCATACCCCCAGTAATGAATTTTCCCAGAATTCACTTTAAACCAAATATGATAGAAGGGACACCAATTGGCACAGTTAGATTGGCTAATCGAAGTTGACGGATGACTTAACAATTTTTTATTGAACTAATTAAACAGTTTATACCCCTAACAAAAAGTAGCAAAGATTCACCAACCTTACTCTTATATGATAATGTGGAAAGTCATTTGAGTTTAGAAGCGATAGAATTCTGAAGATCTTCAGAAAAAACTGTACTTACATTCCCTCCGCATTCTACTAATAAACTACATTGGATATCAGTTTATACTAGCCATTTAAAACATTTTATTACTCAGCAATTAATGCGTGGGTAGTTCCGTCGTGTGACAATATATTTATATTATTATTTTTTATTTTGTTTGTGTTTTTCCTTCATTTTTATCATTACAATTGACCTGTTTTATTTTCCCCATAACAACTCTGGGGCAAAAATAAGTTCCCACATTACGGCTCATTCAAATTTGAAAAATGAACAGAATAACTTTAAATTTACCAACGCTGATAACAAACTTCAGGGAGTTAAAAAAAACTCCAGCTATACTGAAATAATATGCCGAAGACAGATAGGAAAAATAACAGTTTTTTTTTTTGTTTTAACGTGCCCCATGTTCCCCTACCTACTAAAAGTCAGTGAAACAATTTCTTTTTTTTTTTTTTATTTCATCTAACAATGAGAAAAAAATAACAAAGTTGAAAGCTCTACATAAAGGCTGCTGCTTTTTGCAAATTGAATTGCCTAATGTTCTGATAATGACAGTATAAATCGATTCTTCGAACATCTCCAAGTTTAGCTCGGTTTAGTCGGAACCATTTGATTCGTTAAAGTGTATTAGCAGAAGAGAAGCAACCAAATTATTCCACTCAATTGCGCGCTCGTTTTCTCGGCGTGGAACAGGCGATAAAACAGCACTTATTTTTTATTAGCAGGTATAAAGCAAGCAACAGCCACTTCGTTTATTAGCTTTGTAGCATGTCCTGATTGAACTGATCTGCCTACGACCCGGCGGGCTATTTCTGCTCCAATTGGAATCCAAGCCCTTTTTTAAATCTTTTTTTTCAGGAGAAATTTTGTTGCTGCTCTTTGAAGTTTATTTTAAATGATTTCTTTAAAATGTTGCACAACAAGCTAAAAGATATTTTAAATTTTCAGTTAAAAATTATTTTTAAAAAATTGTTTATTCATTATTATTACTATAATAGTCAGTTTTTATCCTCCTGAAACTTTGTAAATAGTCACATCTCGTCGTAACCTACAACTATTTTATTTAGGAAAACTCTTAGAATTGGGACCTTTTCGACCAGAAGGGTGACAAACTTTGTCTATTAAATTAGTTACTAAAAACTCTTAAATGCCCATTTACTTTCTACTTGGATCGTAAGATAATTTAATCACGAAATCGAGAAAAAAGGTGGCCTTCAAAAATATTGAGCCGTTTGGCGTGACCTACACCCCCAGATATTTAAAATAACGAGGTCATATTGGACAAATGACACAATTTTTTTGTAGGCCACATTTTTTATCGATTTCGTGATGAAATTATCTTACGATCCAAGTAGAAAGCATATGGGTATTTACGAATATTTAGCACCTAGTTAAATAGACAAAGTTTGCCCTCCTCCAGATTTAAAACGCTCCAAATCCAAGAGTTTTCGTAAATAAAATATTTGTAGGTTACGATGAGATGAAACTATTTACAAAGTTTCCGGCGGATGTTAATAATTCGATAAAAAGGGGTCTGTACCAAGGACTGTAACATTCTGTCACATAGACAATGTTTATAGTTAGTTAGAACCACGTTCACACTATCTATACAGAAAATATAAAATAAACTTAAGCAAAATAACTACTGAATAATAATCAAAAACTTTATACCACAAAGAACAATAAAATAACTCAATGATAAGGAAATAAAAAAACAGACATATCTATATACATTATTTAGAATCAGACTAGGGAATTCCGAAGCAGACTTGTCTCTTCAATACTGGTAGGAAAATCCGGACTCCTTGGAGATCCCTGCGTGCTTCTCTCTTAACCGATTCACTAATAAAAATAAGTTAATGAAAGTTCTATTTTTCTAGTATGATTTTTCCCTGATGATCCACCAATTAAGAAGAATTTATTTTATTTATATACTACACATATTTCTGGCAGAGAATAAATTTGCCATCTATTTCTGTATTCAGCAAATATAATATCGAAGGGACCAAAACAGAAAAAAAAAAAAAGTATAATATATACATAAAAAAAAGTGAAATGGAAATAAGATAATATAATAACACAAAACCAAAAGGTGACACAGCAATTAAGTCAATGCAGTAAATCTCTTGGCCAGCATCTCAGTCAGCGGTCTTCTGGGCGGCTTATACGGATGAATTAAGAACAATCAATTAATAATTTATAAATAATTCAGTATTGTTTGTAGTTTTAATAGTTTAATAGTTGTTTTAAAAATGTTCTCCTCAAACCTTTTTTTACTTTCCTACCCATACTAGGTTAAGAAAGTATTGCGATCCGGTCTAATTTCCGATATGCGGTTTTTGACGGGTATATACGTTTCAGAGTCCGAAAAACAGATTTTTAGACATTGGTCTGTCTGTCTGTGCCAAGATTTTCTCGGGAACAACTGAACTGATTTTGTGGCTTTATTTTATTTTATAGGGTTTTTGACTACTGATGCCTGTGACAGAAATTGGGAGCTCCATGTTTAATAGTTGCTGCGCAATAAATTAAAAACATGTTTTTCTACAGACTGTAGCGCGAAAACGGCTCTAACGATTTTGATGAAACTTGCCTATAATGTTCTAATAATTGTTCTTTTAATTTTTGTATATGAATCGAATTCCCGAGAAAATTCAGGAAAGAAAGTTATAAATAAAAGAAAAATGTTTTGGGCCTAACTCGCTACGTATATATTACATGGTAAAATTTATAATGAAACTTTTGAAAGGTAATTAAATTACCAACAACCGTTTAGCCTGTTTTTTGAAAGGCAATGAAACTCCTACCAAACTATATAAAAATCGTTCATTTTGGACAACTATTAATGAAGTTACAGCTATTTAATTTCCAATGTAAGATTACGGGTTCATATCCTGTTTTTTATTTTATTTTTCCTCAAAAGTGTATTATTATAATTTTTCCTACTGTACATACTTATAAGTGTCTTGTCACGGTTTTAAGTGTTCTGTATATAGATTTTTTTTTTGTATATAGCTTGTTTAACTAATATTTTCTTTACTTTTCTTTTTTTTTTTATTATTATTTTATTTAGGCCAGATGTAGTCTTATAATTTTGTACTATTTTGTTATTCTAAAGGGATTTCATTATTTTCTATATAAAGTTATTTTCTATTTATATTTTTAACATGTCAAAATGACGAGGATATATAGGCCCTAACAGCAAAATAATTTTACGGGTTACTTTTTTCTCAATATTGTGAACAGACCAACTTGCGATTGAAATGGAAACCAAATGAGTATTCGTGGATTTAAAAGTAGGTTATATGAAGCCATTAACGAAGCTTTATAAACAGGAATTTATAATTGGATATAAAAATTTCTGTATTTTGGACTATATTTCTCAGAGGAAATATTATATAAATGTTTTACTTTGTAACTTGTATGTCTGAACATCCCAACCAACTTCTCTTTTCTATACATGTTTAATTTTTTATTTATTTTTTAATGATCTAGGGACTCAGTCAATAAGTATAAAAAGCTTTATTGGAACTTGATAAACAAGAGCTTTATAAACAAGAGGGCTCTGAAATAATTTTTTTCACGAGGTCGATAAGAAACAAAACCCATATAGCGTTCTGATTAAGATTTTTTTTCATCATATTGTATTTTCGTTTTTGCTTACGCGCCATAACACATTTTCTTCTATTTTCAAATTAATATTGAAAACAGAAGAAAATTTGTGGAAAGATAAGGAAAAACTAAATAAAAAATTAAAAAATACTTAATCAGAGCGCCCAGCTTTGTTTCATATAGAGCTAGAGAAAAAACTTTCATTTCAGAGCCATCGTGTTATCTAAAGTGGCCAGTGGAGCTTTTTTTAGGAAGAGGTGGTGGGGAAGGATAAGCAACAAGTGTAGCAAAAAGCGAGAAGCCTCAACCAATATCATTTCTGCCCAGCTTACCAAACTTAATGTCGATACATTTTTTTTCAACAGTAAATTATTTTCCAAAAAAAAAAAATATACATATAAAAGTGAAAGAGTTTTATTAAAGAAAAAAGAAAGTTGTTATTTTATATAGATTCCATTATCTACAGTATGTTCATTTCGTTATTTTTACTTCTGCTTAGGAACTTTAATCCTTATGCTACCGACCCCATTTAATATTTGTTGAATATGGTTCCTATAAAAAAATAAGATTCAATCGAATAAATTAAAACTTACATCGTTTGTTAGCTTTAATTTATAATGGCAAGTTACTTGTTAAGCCTGTTGAAAGTTCGTTTGTCAGGCGGAAGTCGACCAGCTTGCTGTACTTTGCTGTTTTGTTGGGAGATATGAATAGCGACGGTGCAGAAATTTCTAATGGCTATTTTAGAGGGCTCAAGTTTGTTTAGAACTATAGAGCGTGTAATGACAAAAAAAATCATAAACATGGAGAAAGGTTAACAAAGCTATTTGATGAAAGGGGACTTATTATTATGAATGGTCGAACAATAGGAGATGGAAATGGAGAAATTACCTTTATTTCAGAAAGAGGATCATCTGTACTAGACTTAGGTGTGTTTTCTGTAGATGCAATTGACCTTAGTGACTTTCAAATCCTCCCTGAAATTTATTCGGATCACTTGCCAGTGAAGCTGTGTCTAAAACGTCTTATAACTCAAGAAGAAGATATGTATTTGCCCCTACTCCCAAGGCGGAATTGTACACAGGAAAATAAAGATTATTTGGGAAATAAAGTATCTTCTCACTTTCAAAGTTTAGATATAAACAATGTACCGGGAGGCGAGGCCCTGGACAAAATTATATTCGGAATTTATCAAGTGGTTAGGAAATCAGATAGGATGGTAATACAGAAAGAGGAGGAAAATGAAGAGAAGTGGGTGGATATGGAAGACTGGAAATTAAGAAAAAAATCATTCAAATTTTTAAATTTATGTAGGAAATATTATCAGAATCATTGAAAGTATTTAGAGGTAAATAGAAATTACAAAAATGTATGCCAGTTTAAAAAGCAGCAGTATTATGAAAATATTGTAAAACAAATTCAGGGATCAAAAGACTCAAATCCTTTTTGGGAAATATGCGCCATCTAAGAAATAATAAAAAAATCGTATGTAGTCCGCAGATTAATGCAAGTCAATGGGTTAACCATTTCAATCATTTTTTAAACTCACCTCGAGTTCTCGAAATTATTGAATACTCGCCTTTTGAAATAAAAGATGAAAACCTAGACAAGGAGTTTACTTAAGAGGAACTTTTACAAACTTTGGGGAAATCGAAAAATAGGAAAACCACAGGCCTGGATTGGATCCCATTTGAATTTTACAAAATATCCTCAGAGTGATCTTAAGGTTTTCGGTTGTAGTTTTTGACAGATTTTGGAACGGGCATAAAATACCGGATAATTTCACTAAATCTATTATTATGACAATTTACAAAAAAGGAGAGACCCACAATGTAAAGAACTATAGTCCCGTCTCATTGACAGACACCATTGCAAACATTTATTCTGGCTCAATCCTTAATCGGCTTACCCAATGGATATTAACCAATGATATAATTAATGAATGACAAGCTGGCTTCCATCCTTAACCGTAACTAGATTTAATACTTTTGGAGATTCGGTATTACTACTGATGGAGTCTATGTTGCTATTACCTTCTGCCAAACACACCTTTCACAATGGTGGCACTTTCCTCTACTCAAGCTTCCTGGGAAATCCTCTCTCTTGTAGTTCCGAACAACCAGTGACTCTACCAAACAACTGCTTGCCAAAACAAAAATTTATAATATATTATAAATAAAATGTTATTTATTCTTTATTATAGTGTAATTTTAAATAAATTATTCTTTGTTTCATTTACGTTGCGATTAATATTTGTTAATATGCGACAGAATATTTGTTTTGACAACAAATTAACATTATATTAAAATATATAAATGCATACTTTTAGAATTTTCATTTGGCGTAAATGTAATGTACTACGTCATTTTTTTAAATAGTCGAATAACCCGATCTCTGTTTATTTCATATTATATTGTATTCTTTACAAACTTAATCTACATACAAATATACAAGACATAGACAGATACAACGTGACATGACCAAATTAATTTATTAGAGAAATATCAAAAGTAAATAATGCAATGAATGAATGGAAATAGAAAATTTCACAAGCAATGTGAATTAATGGAGAGAAAAAAAGATCCTATTTTATTTATTAAATTGTTATTGATTTTATTTCATATAATATTTTATTTTGTTTTTTTATTTGTTAATGTTTTCTGCACTGCACTTCATATAGTGGACGAATTCACTTACCAATGGATAGATTGGAGACAATGGATAGATATCCAAATGTATAAAGATCGTCTGAAAATAAAAAAAAGAAAATTATTGAAGATTTATTTAAATCTGAAATATTTTAAAAAGTATATTTTATTTATTTATTTATTTGGTATTTTGTTGCCTCTACCCTGTAGGGTCATTGGCAACGCCTTTAAATTACACTCTGTTGTAGAGTTTTATCACTTCCGTAAGCGATTTGGTCAGGGTCAGTTATAATGTCTTGTCCACTCTTTATACCCGGCAATTTCTTTGTTTTGGAGATCCCCTTAATGCCTTTCACTTTATTCCAGAGCTCCTTCATTGAAATGTTTTGATTTAATGAAGATACGAAGTCTTCCCATGACGATCTTTTATAGTTCTGTTTGCTATGGCTCTCAATATTTTGAACTCAATTGCATCAAGCACATTTCTTATTTTTCTGAATTTGTTGAGGGCACGTTTTTTCGCTTTCATTCCACCATAGTAATCTTGTGTGAGATAATCTATTCACTGTAAGAGGAATTGTTCCATGAGCTGCTTCTGTGATTATATCGCTGATGACGGTGGCGCTGTGATCGATATTGTTTAGATCTGCAGGAACCAACTAAAAAGTATATTTTAGTATGAGGCTTGAATATAAGACAGCAATATTGTTGTATTTTCACAATTTTAAAAATTGTTTAATAAGTTTATAGCACTATAAAAATATCCGATTCGTATAAGCTATAAATTAAAGATTTATAATTAACAAAATAAACTTAATTATTATTTTTCGAAGCAATGAAGATATCTTCTCATTTTATTTCCCGTTGATAGGAGTCTTAAGCGGATGAGATCAATCTTAAGTAACTTAAAAATTCATCATGGGCAGAAACTTTTTAATGCAGGCTGTGTCTCTTAATAAGTCGTGGGAAGTCCTTAATTTGATTTATGTGCGGCCACTGAAGTCAAATGGACTTGGCTCGGGAACCGGGAGTTGGAGTGGTTGGGGAAGTGCCGCAAATGAAAAAGTCCAAAGAAATGAAAAAGCCCCTACAATTAATCAGGAGGAGGTGGAACTTAACAAAAGTATTCTATATGTGAAGTTTTTTTTTTCTCAAAAATACGTTACATTTCTTCAAGTTAAATACTTGCAAATAAAATAAAACATTTTATAATAATGCATCACAAAGATCTTACGTGGTCTCATCTTGCTATACAATATATTATAGGGGACTCTACACGGCCAATCGGAATTGCACTAATGACGTTCCGAATTGTCGTGAAGGTAGTGAATGAAGTACTGATGGTGGTGCGCTGCGGATTTCCGAACATCCGGAAATCAAAGGTTCATTCACGAGAAGTGCAGGGGGGACTGAGGTAAAAGTAGTGGGAAGACTAACCATACTGCTGGATAGGTTAGGTTACCTAGGCCTCACAACCATTATAAATTTCTGATTTTCATTATATGTAAATAGTTAAATAGTTTTTTATATCACTTGTTTATATTTTACAAACCATCTTCAACTATTTCTTTTAAATAGTCAAGTGGGCAACAAATTAAAAAAAAAATGAGGAAACCTCACAATTTACTTTAGAAAACAAAAACTTTAACGTATATTTATCAGTTCTTTTCCCATTTTCCTCAACAAATTTATTATTTTCGCAATACCGTTCCTTAATTTTTGTAAGTAGTAGACTTATATTTTACTAACTTTTGTCAAAACGATTTTCTGTGAGACTAATCTTACTACTAGATAGGTTAGTTTACCTAGGTCTCGTTATTAAGTAAATAATTTCATAAAAGTAAATAGTTGTTTATATCCCTAGTTTATATTATTATTAACCATTTTCAACTATTTTTTCTTTAAATAGTCAAGTAGGCAATAAATTGGGGAGAAAAAAAGTGGAAACTTCACAATTTACTTATAGAAAAACAATCTTTAACTGTTGTGTTTATTTGCCATTAATTTTTCCATTTTTCTTAACAAATTGATTATTTTCGCAATACTTTTCCTAGATTTTTATATGTAGTTTACTTATATTTTTCTAACTTTGTTCTAAACGAGGCACTAGGAAGTAATTATTATATCTCCGTTTTTCTCTTGATGCCCAATATTATAAATGACAATGTCCAAATAAGCATATCTATGCTGTTTCTTTGTTTACAACTGAGCTAAATTGGTATCAGCAACGATATGTAATGATTAGTAATGATTGAACGTGTAAGGGTCTTCATGATCAAAGCGATCGCGGGCAATCTTGGAACTTCTTGTGACGTTCATTCATGAATTATCGTGTAGGGTCTGCTTTAAAAAATATAAATAGGTTTGCAAAGGATAACTTATGGTGCTGAAATCTGGCCTATACCTCCTCATGGTCCAGGGAAACGCCTTTTGAAGTTGGCTAACAGAGGGGGTACCGAGCCTTTATGGTATAACCATTCAAGAAAAGCAAGATGTGGTTTTTTAGGGTAAATGGAACCCTAAGTGAAGGCAACACCTGGAATTCCCCAAATTCCAACGCCCTGGTCCTCCAGTGCGTCCCTAAGTTTGAGGGTAGGTGCAGCGGTCTAGCTCCTACTCACCATAAAAATAACACAATGCTAAAAAAACAAACAACAATAAGCCTCGGGTATATGACATTAAACGCCATAATAATTAATGAACGGTTGCGTGAGATTTGTAATTGGTGCCCCGAGATATTACCATGTCTCTCACCACTACACTGAGTTAGAGTAACTCTTCTCCTCCATTCGAAGACAATATTTCCTATGTACATTCCTCTATCATATCATCAACAATCATCGTCCTTCTAACGCCTACAACCTTCTCCAGTTCAAATCCTCAGTTCACTCCCTTTCCACGAGATCTCGACCTTTCGACCTTTACATTCCTTCTCACAGATCTGCCTCGTTCCAAAACTCCTTCATAGCTCGCTCTGTTAATTTTTGGAATTCCCTTCCTATCAAAATTCGGCATTCTTCATCCCTGTCTACATTCAAAACCCTCCTATTCCAATTCCTGTCCCAAAAACAGTCAGATACCCGCTAACCTTTTATGTAAAATTACATATAGTTCATAATAATGTATTTATATATAACTCGTAACTGAAATACTTATTAGCTGATTCGACTTTTTTTATTTTTTCTAAAAGTGTATATTTATATTTTACAATTGTATGTAGTTTTAAGTGTCTTGGCAAGGTTTAAAGAGTTTTGTATATAGATTTTTAAAATTTTTTTTTATTTTGTATATAGCATGTAAAACTAATATTTTCTTTACTGATTTAGCTTTAACACTTACTTTATATGTTTGTTTTTATTTGGCCATATATAACATTTTAATTTTGTAATTTTTTGTTATTCTGAAGGGACTTCGTTCCAGAATAAAATTATTTTCTATTTTCTATTCTAATTCGCGGAAACGGATATTAAACATTAATTGGTGGATAATACAGAGAGACTAACCAAGCTAACCATTTTAACAAGAGAAATCAATAAGTTGAGGATGGTTAATATTGTCCTGACAGAAACAAGAAAAAAATTAAGGGTAGCGAAGAAAAAGGAGGCTTTGTCCACTTATGGTTAGGTGTTGAGAAACATAATATAGCGAAATCAGGTGTCTCGATATTGATAAGGAAAAAACTAAATATGTATATATATATATATATATATATATATATATATATATATATATATATATATATAAACTGGAATAGGAGATGAGGAATAAAGGATAATTAGGATGGACGTAATCCAAGATGCAAGAGAAATTGTAGGAATAGGTGTATATGCCCCCACCGATGATATAGATCAGAAAATAACGGATATATTTTGGGCGAGCTCGAAGAAGTGTTAGAATATATTCCAAAACGGAAGAAAATCTTATTACTCAGAGACTTGAATGCATGAGTCGGTACAGATAGTAACAGTGAGACAATTGGGAACTATTGAGAATCAGATGAAAACGGTAATGGTAAAAGGCTCATTCAGATACAAACAAAGGGACCTCAAAATTATGAATATGTTTTTTAAACACAATGGTATCCACGTGTTCACCTGGCATAATGAAACTAGGTAGCTGAAATCAATAATAGATTTTATGATTATAAAACAGCAAAGTGATATAAAAGTATGAGAATCGAGGGCATATACAGGAACTGAGATTGGGCCAGAGACTATGACATGCTAAAATCAGAATGCTTCTACTCCTAAATTAATACAGCTAAATCATATAATCAATAAGCAAGAGTGGGAAAAGAAAAGAGGAAAATGTCTTTAAGTTGGAGCTATTACAAGACAAAAGTACCAGAAATCTATTTCAACAAAGAATTACTAAATAGAGATAGCACCCAAGAAATATATGAATTTTTGACGAAGTTCATTAAAGAGAATCGCCCCTGAAGTTCTTGGAACAAAAGAAAGAAATGTCAAAAGAACGGAAAAGCTCACAGAAGATATTTATTTATTACAGTGATTATTTATACTTTTTGATTATTATTTATTAATTATTTTTCTTCTATTTTTTAAATATTTTTTTGTTTATATAGTGTGAATGTGATTTTACCAATGTTCAAGTGACAGAATGCTGTAATATTCAATAAATAAATTTTAAAAAAATAATTAAAGAATAACTCCCATACTGATGAAATATTAATAATCACACATTACCGATTTCCAGCTAACGAAAGAATACCGATTTTTAACAGAGTAAATAACCTTAAAAACGTCAGTACTGATTGGACGCAGAATTCGATGATCTACAATTTTGATTCAACGTTGATTCTGATTGATTTTTCTCTTTCGAAAATCAATTCTCTCATTTACAATGAAGGACAATTTATAGAATCTCAGCTTTTGACAAATTTGTTAAGTATCAGTGTTCGTTGGCCGTTGTTTTCCACTATACTACTTGAATAAATCATAAGGTTTTGGTTCTCGTTCGACTCACAATTTAACATTCTTGAATTTCTTAAATAAAACCTTTCTCCCTTCCATGTACGGTTTAGGAGTTATGGGTGAAATAAACATAAAAAAAGATCTAAAAAATATGGCTTTTTTGGCTGTACAAATTTTTTTCTTTGATTGCACGCGTTAGCAATTTTGGTTTTACATTTCAAAACGACTTAGTTTTTTTTTTTAAATTATTTTTAATGTATAAATATATATATATATATATATATATATATATATATATATATATATAAATAATAATACATATTCATACATATATAAAAATAATTGTATACTATGCTCATACATATTGTTAATACTAAATAATTGTATATTAGTTTTGGAAAATTGTCTGTAATACGTATGCTGCGCTTAAAGCAACCCAATGTAATTGGGCAGCACCCTTTTATGATAATCAAATGATTCTCTCTCATTTCACCTTTGCAGTAAAACACATTAAAAAAAACTAGAGATTATATCCTTGCTCCTAATTGTCCGATTTTAACAATTTTTTTTTAGGAAATTCCGTAAACTTTTAAAAAACCAGATACAATATATAAGCGTATACTTCTGAGTTATTCGGAATTTAATTTTACCATCCCTCGTAACTTTTTTCCAGCTTCTTTTCGTCGAAGTATGTTGTATAGATAAATTTAAAGTACATTTTGTAGATAAATTTTGTACATTCGTTTAGGCACTACAGTCAATAGTAACGCAGGTTTTTCAGCCGTCATTTTGAAAGTAAAAGGCGGTTAGTAATACCGATGAAGGAGGATCATCCTCGGGTGACCTCTGATTTTATATCAAAATTTGAAAAAAAAATCGGTCAAGTAGTTTCGGAGAAAATCAGCGGACAAAAATATTTTTATTCGTTTTTCGAATTCTACGTATCCTAAAATGTGAAACCTCAAAATTTGAGGGAGGTTAAGTTTTTGAATTTTTTGGCCGATCACAACGGTTGATTATTGAAAATAATAATCCAAAAAGTGGGAAGGTTTACTTAATTTTTTTTTCCTTCCTTTGCCTATCTTGAGCGACGCCGTAGAAATTTCTACGACGATGTGTTCAACCGCATCCATCTTTAATCCATTCACCCATCAGGTCTTGGGTCTCCCTCTTAGTGTAGTTCCTATTAGTGAAGCTTATGTCTGAGAAGAGGGGACCTATAGGATTGGCTTCTTGCCACATGTCCTGTCCATTGTAACCTCTTTGCTTTCATATCAATTGAGATCGATTGATTCATTTCGGGGATTATATCTTCCTTCGCTTTTCTCCTGCGAATCCCCAATTTCACGACCTACTTTCGGCTCTCCATTACACTGAGAACTTATCGTTCAAATCTTTCAACTTTTTTTTAGAAACCCATCATTTAATAAAACAAAAAAAAAATCATTATTATTTTTATTTGTTTTATGTTAAATACGGTTATAAATTAACGTAGATTTATGTTAGTACATATTTAACCAATTGAAAGGACATTTCATATTTTAAAATGATTAGATTGTGTTCAGCAAGTATTGTTTGAATTGATTTTTCGATGGAACGCAATGTAATGAAAATAATTTCATTCTGGGGCAAAATTACTGGGCAATTATATCTTAAGACAATTGAATATTATAAACAATCGTATAGATAGATAACTATGTTTTTTATTGACAAGAGCACATATAATTTCTATCGAAAAAAAGATTTTAATACGGAGAAAGTGAAATAAGTGGTGTTAAAAAAAAAAAAGTAGAAGACGATTGACGAATAGAAAAAAAATATAGAAAGAGTTGGCACTAATAAAGAAGAACCTGCTAAAAAAATCAATTCAATATGAGGAAAAAATAATAAAAATATTATAGGCTGAGATATTGTAATCAAAGAGAGAAAACAATGACGTGGAGTGAGAGGATTAAGTCGTGCATAGAGGCTTTTTTATTTCAAGTACCTGAAAATTCACACTTCATTAATACAATACTACTGTACACAAAGCAAGTAGAATTCCAAATGAATCTCGATTGAATATTCCCAATTATGAAAAAAAGAAAAAAATGATCAATAATAAAGGTGAGATTGGTCTCTGTGAAATTCCTGCCAAATAATTCAGATTAGGTACACAGAAATACTTTGATATTGTTCAACCATACATATTTCAAACATTTCTCAAATGCAGCAGCCATACAAAATAGACAATATGGATTGTAGAATGTTATGAAAAATGTTTGCCATATACGTGGTTGCGTTGTTAGATAGTTCTTTTAAACTGATATTAATGTTTTATAATATAGGACATTCATATCAATTATTGAAATATTATAAGTAATCAGATTCCTAATAATATATATATATATATATATATATATATATATTACCCAGGTGAAATGATATGACTATATGGTAGTTATATTCAAGTCACCTTTACTTAAGTATTACAATTCTTACAACCTAATCAAAACACATTGATAAAAAGAATAAAGATAGATTTAGTGAGAATTAAGAAAATTAATATGTCTATCTTAAAAATATTTTAATTCCTTTTATTTATTTTTTAAGAAATGTGTCAATTAAATAACGACACTGATGCTGTGAAGCATTTTATTTTGATTTTATAAATATTTATTTATTGTTACCACGAATTTACACCCCTCTCCTATATCTATACAATGCTCCAGGCAGATCTTCCATTGTTTGAAACAGTATTGGAAATATTATTGTGTCAGCTCCTTAAGGACGCGTCCTGCATTCTCGTTCACAGCTTCAACGGACTCAAATATTGTTCGTTCTACGTATAGTGTATATTCACGAATCATGGTTTGTTACTAATGATCCTGAAATAAAGCACCAATCCAACTTCACCGAAAGAAAAAAAAGATAAACTAGACTAAACAAAAAGAAACTAAATTAAACAAAATAATTTACAAAATTCATTCACTCAAGATCTCAGAGCCAACCCTTTCCGTCCAATCGTGGAACGAAAGACAGGACTCTAGGAGATCCCAGTGCCTCTCACTCAGCATCATTATTGGTGTTAAAGACCAGTAGTAGCTGAGCAGAGGCGCTAGGTATACTGAAAGTGATAATAATAAGTAAATATTCTTTAATTGAGGCTTGATGTCACGGGATCGAAATTTAAATTAAGTTAAAACACGCCTTCCCGTATAAGTTTTTATTTTATTTAATGACATTTTTATTTTCATTACTTTTTTTTTTAAAGATATTTTTAATTCTATTTTATTCATTGATTTTTATTCCATTATTACTATTATTTATATTTTCTTCCTTCACTATGATATTTTATTTTCGGGGTTGCGGTCATAAATAGGCTAAATAGTGGTAGAACTATTTTATTGAAAGCCAACTATTTTATTGAATTGACGGTTCTGTCTCTACTGACTGGTACACTAAACCCACATACTCATGCAGACTACTCAACTATTACTCCCAACACCCATATCACCAAAAAATCAATACCGCCAAAAATCTCATTCACCGATCCCTCTCCTTATCCGATCCACAATACCATCAAGCCAACACTCAGAGTGTCAAAAATATACTGCTCTCTAATAATTTTCCTCTCAACACCATACATAATCTTTTAAATAGCTATACAACCAAAAACAATACAATCTCCCATTCTCCCAACTCCCCACAATCACCTACCGCTCCTTTCATATACAAATCTCTCCCCTATATTCCTATCCTCTCAGACAATATACAAAAATTCCTAAATTGGCTTTCAATAAAATAGTTTTACCGCTATTTATCCTATTTATGACCGCAACCTCGGACCATCTCCTTCCTTTATAATGCAACGGTCAACTATTAAATATTCGATATTTTATTTTGTTCTTATTTAGCTTTATATTATTTTGAAATGTGCCGTGAATGTGCCCTCAGAACTCTATTATCAATGTCCTTTATTGAGGCAGATTGTAATATTTATCAATAAACAAATAATCCAGTATTTTATGCACAATTGTTTTCGGACTTTGATCAAACCTTCATGAGACTAGATAATATAAAATAAAATAATTATTTTGTTTATACAAAACAATCAAATAATAAAAAAAATGAAAAAATTAACAATTAAAAAAATTATTAAATAAAAACTGGTGGTAACCCAAGTTATGGTGATTCTCCTCTCCTGCTTTTCAAATGAGCATTAAAAATGAAAATAAAAGTATTGGCCAGATGGGATATCCCTAACCCCAAAAAACAAATATATAGGAAAACAAAAAGTCATATATACATACATACATACATACATACATATATATATATATATATATATATATATATATATATATATATATATATATATAGGAAGACAAGGTCTTTATAGTTAAATTTGTTAGTAAATGTGTTTGAAATCAAAATAAATGTTTTACAGCATCAGCCTCGTACTTAATAGCCCCACATCTTATTTCGCTTATTTTAAGGTGGATTTGAATGTCATAGTCACTACTAGATAACATCCCGTTTCTACAGTAAATGGGTTGCTTTGTTAAGTTAAATTCTTATCCTGCTGATAATAATTATAATAATACTTGATTTACTTTGGGACGAGTCCCTTTGGAATAATACTGAAAGACATGTGGGCTAAGGAGCCTCAGAGATACATAAACAAAAATACAGAGTAATTAAATAGTCACAGCAAAAAATTAACAATAAAAAATCAGTTAACAATAAAAAATAAAAAATTGAAAAATAGATGAAGTAAAAATGATCTAGAACGGACTAATAATTTATATACATATTTATAGTTGTATCTATTTACAATTTCATAGGGACTGGATGGATAAGAAATGATTGAACAGGTGGGATTAAAAGGTAGGAAGAGTATTGGATTGATGAATGTGAGAAGGGATGGAGTTCCAAAGAGATGAATATCGGATAATGAACGATCTGTCGAAAGCAGAGGTTCGATGGGCCCTTATGTATAAATATAATGTATCATACAACATTTCTTTGACGTTAGATGCTCTGAAAATACTTATTTGGGGTCGACAGATTCGTTGGTGATTTTTTTTCCTCCTCTTTCTCACCTTTTAGGCTATACGGAGATTTCCCGGACCAGGGGTGAGGGCGGGGGACTAATAACAGACTTCATAGTCTCCCTTAGCACGGGGAGGCAAACTCGGTATTACTCGGTATCACTTGACTTCTATTCGGGTTAGTCCGCTCGGACACCCCACCCCTTGATCGTTGGTGTATAGTTTTAATAATATCAGTGAAGGTTTCCAATCTTACCATTTGGTGTTATTTGTGCCGCATTTGGTGTTATGTTGGCAGGGTTGTTTTTCATAATCCCAACCCTTGGCCTTCGGAAGCGGTTATTCCGTTCTACACTTCCTTTGACAGGGAATAGAAACATAGAAGCTTACTGGATTTTGTTGATCTTTTGATGTTTGCACTTAGTCCTCGTGGAGTATAACATACTGGTTAATTAAAGTTTCATTCACTATCTCATTACAAGATTTGGAATACCTTTTATATTCAGTCTTTATTCTTATATTGTCATAGTATACGTTAATAATATCAATCCAGGTTTAACTCTACTAATTTGAGTTGAAATATTATAGACTACTTTCTTCTCCTTCACAAGGACTTTCAAATTATTTTGAATTTTTAATGCTCTTTTAACCTATATTTCGTATTTAGGGCTGTTTTCATAATGTTGTTTTTTTTTCATGCTCTCGTACACTTCGTTGCATTGATAATAAATACCATTAAAATTAAAAAAATAATAAACTGAGTACAGATAATGTTTAAGCAGCTGATAAAAACTAATTTAAAACACCTTTACAAATTCTGTATAATTTGTTTTTTTATTTAAATAATCAGTGTAACTTAATCAACCATTGAGAGGTACTACTAAAAACTATCTCTTATTTATACCTAACATTGTCATTACTTCTTGTATTATAAGACCATTTAGTGACTACCAAAAAGCTACAAATTTATTTTTCATGTAAAAAAAAAATCCTTCAAATAAATACTTCTGTTAGGATATAAAATTTATTTTTAAATTTTTTATAAAACTTATGATGTTTTCATTTACAAAAATGCTATCTGAAAACCTAAGCCTTAAGTATTTTCTTAACAGTTTTTTCATGAGTTTTTTATTCATTTTATAAATGGATTCTGGGAACACCCTATTTTTCTATTATATACGTTCTCTATCTTAATAACAATACTTTCGAAGTATTTTATTCTATTCTTGATATTATAAAAAGAAATTTACTAAATTAAAATACACAGTTATTTTTGCAATTATGGCTAATTAAAAATTAACCGTTAAAATTAGTAGTTTCTGCATTAGATATACTTATTGATATATATTTGATGCCATTTCAGTTCAAACGAATGTAATATTGCTAAAATGTTACAGGATGAATATATACAGAAATGTGAGCTTAATTAAATTCCAATCCATTGAAAATAAACGTTTTCTAATTCAAAATGCAGTTGGTATTGGATATACACTTTACATTTTAAAGAACTGATACTTCGCCTTTGCAATTAGCAATCGTTATCAAAAGTGTTTTTGTTGAATTTCAGAGACCTATAGAATAACACAATGATACTAGTGAAATTGAAATTGAAATTCAACCAATTTTTTCCCTGAACAGAAATAACGGAATAGATTCTTTTTTCTGTTTATTAAGTGGATCGTAAAATAAACAAAAAAATAATGAAAATTTAGTCTTCTCAAGGCTTTATTTATCTTTTTGAAAAGGATAACACCAATTATATATTCTTGTAGTTGTACAGTGATTACTTGCAATTATGTCGATTTGCCCAAATCGTGCTCAATCGTCAGGTTTTATCTCTTAATTAAGAGTATTTACTTTATAGAGTTTGGGTGTGACCCGAAAGAACTCTCCGACAGTATGTTCTATCTAAGACATAGAATTATTACGGAAATAGAATAATTAATTACCTATTATCAGTAAGATTCAAACCCGGGACTTTGAACTAAGGAAATTAGTGCCTTACCCACTGAGTATCAAAAAATCGATAACTGAAAATTTTCATTTTATTATTGTGGAAAAATCACCTTCTTGAATTTTCATCCCGAATAATATCTCGAGGATCTGTTTCTAGTTAGAAAAAACACTAAATTTTTGAGAAACGATCCAACATTGATTTTTTAATAGTTCCAAATTAGACTGATACAAAATATTGGCGGTCTTTTAAGTACGAGAAGCCATTTTTCTTTCAATGCCTTGTTCTACCTGTACCCCCTGTACGAAGTATATGTCGGCTCCTTTGATGTTGGGTTTTTACATAATGACTAATTGTTATACGTGACATTTAATCTGTTGAAATATATTTGTATTGATTGTACTATAAATTTTACTAATGATAACATAGTATTCATAAAATTATATTTTTCTCATCTTCGACGTTAATTTAGTAAAACAAATTATCTTAGACGACTCGCGAATTGACAGGCACAAAATACATATTTTATAAATCCCGCTCTGCCCCACAAAAATATATATGTATGAAACATTTGTTCACAGATATCATTTTGATTATGGTATATTGTCATATTTGTTAATAAATAAATTAATAAGGGGGGAAAAATCAAATATCATAAATAATAGATGAGAAGCTTAAGAATAAACTGGTACTAAACAATAATTAACAATCTACATAAATAAGAAAAAAACACAAACTAAACAATTAACCAATTAAACAAAATAAACAAGCTTAAACCTAACCGATGATTAAGAACATTCTTTTAAAAAATATAAATAAGTAAAATTAAGTTAGGATCTATATTTATTTTCTTATTTAGATGTAGGTAGATCAAAGAATATTTTTTAGGTTTTTGTGTTCCTTGAGAAACTGGTTGGGGAAATTTAGAGACCTGCATCACTTCAAGTGTATGGATGGTTTGGGAGTTCCCATGCTCAGCACATTTTTAATTTTTAAAATATATATATTTTTTATTTATTGAATATTACAACATTTCGTCACTTGTACATTAGATATAATGAGTTAGATATATCACACTATATGTACAAAAAATTATAAGACAATTTTTTTTTTAATATTGTTGGTTGGGAATTGAATTATATTTCTAATAATCAAACAAACACATTTAATCCTTAAATCCTACTTTCTACTTAAGGTAAAATATAAGAAATAAGCTCAAATGATTTTTTTTTTTATAAAGTGTAGTTTATTTCCATAAAAAAGCTGAAAAATTGAAAGAAACAAAAAATACTGTAGGACTTAAGGGTCAAATTTATTTGTTTTCAGATTTTATGTTTCAATATATATACATATTTAATGTTCTCCCTTGTCTCTTCTTTTGTTAGGCTTTTTTTAACATGCTCGTTGTATTTCCTTGTTCTGTAAGCTCATTATGTTTTAAGAATGATTTGTGATCTACCACAAATTAGTTTGAGTATTTATAATTTTATCGTGTGATGAGCAACCCAGTTATAGAATGAAATTTTTCTTACGCCTCAATTATCTATTTTTGAATAAAATTTTCATTTACAAGAATTATCTAGAATTAATATGGTGAACCTAAGAAAATTTCATTCAAATTTTGCGCTATTAGTAGTTGTACTATTTAGCTCACATACGAATTGCCTTTGTTTGTTACTTAAGAGTCAAAATATTCCAGATGCTGCAGATTTTGCGTGGAGCAGACTGGAAAGCATTAGCCAAAGAAAGGCAGAGGTGGAGGAGGCATGGTCAGGCAACAAATGGACAAGTATAGACCCGTAAAGCCAAAAGAACAAAACAAAAATGTATATATGTATATATATATATATATATATATATATATATATATATATATATATATATATATATATATATCTGTGGCATATGTGCATGGTGTGTTAAGTGTATTTTTTTTTTTTTGATTGATATTAAGAAAAATCTGTCTTTTCTCTATATTCTAGTGTATAATGGGCTAAGCTATTCGGAAGTTACACAGATAAATATTCATTTTTGTTAAATCTCAAAAATTTAACTTATATCTGTGAAAATACTAACCTTTCAGTTGCGTTTTTCGAAAAATATGAGTTTTTCATTTAAAACACTATGCACAGATGCCACACATATATATTTTTAGAATACAATATATGCTATGATATAATAGAATATACCATACATGCATTCTAGTTGTTACTCATTTTAGTATTTAATTATTATTTCTGAAAAACAGAACACTAATCGGCATAGATATGAGAATACTGAAGTCTCGAAACTTCGCTAAAATATATAGTTTGATAAATAGTCAGCAACTAATTTAAAATTTGTATAAATATCTTTATAAAATGATTGCGTCCTAACTATTTGTCAGCTATGATATGTAGAACAGTCGACTGACTTCCTTCAATATTACATAAATCAAACTATGTGTTTGATAAAATATAAATATTTTTGATAAAATTAACTAACTAGGAACGAGGTAATAAATAAACTTTATATTTGGTACGAAATGACTGAAATTATATCTGTTTATGAAACATTCTTTGATTTACCTACAAATAAATTTATTAAAATAATTCAGCCATTATTAGGAAATAAATATAGATCCTAAGTTAAATCTACTTATTTATATTTTTCAAAAGAATGTTCTTAATCATAACATCGGTTAGGTTTAGGCTCGCTTATTTTGTTTAATTCATATGTTTAGGTTGTGTTTTTTTTCTTATTTATGTAGATTGTTAATTATCGTTTTATACCAGTTTATGCTTACGCTTCTCGTCTATTATTTGATTTGTATTTCCTTACTTATTTATTTATTAAAAGATATGACAATATACCATAATCAAAATGATATATGTGAACAATTGTTTCAGATATATATTTTTTTGGGGTTGGAAGGGGGGAGGCGAGGGCTATAAAAAATGTATTTGCGCCTTTCAACTCGCATATCGTGTAAGATCTTTATTTTACTAAATTAACGTCGAAGATGAGAAAAGTATAATTTTATGAATACTATGTTATCATTAGTAAAATTTATAGTACAATCAATACAAATATATTTCAATTGAGTAAAGATTACCTATAACAATTAGTCATTATGTAAAAACCCAACATCAATGGAGCCGACATATACCTCGTACAAGGGGTACAGGTAACAAACACCCCCTACACTTAGAACTGATAAGTTTCCCCCCTCCTCCTCCCACCCTTGCAAATATGAACTGCATGGTATTCTACGGAAAATGCTTATTTGAAGTTACCACAGCTTCTTGATCACACACAGAAAAATTTCTCATCCGAGATGCTGCCCAAAATCTTGCTTGCTTACTGTCACATCCTCAGCTGCCTCATCTACTTCAGCATGTAAGTAAAGTCAATTTATTTATACCATCTAATACTAACACATAAGTAATCATCATAGATATTGCGGTAACTTAAAATCTATTATCGGCATTGCTCTTACAATTTTAATACGTGTTAATTTAGGTATATTGACATTTTAGCATGAAAAAATATTTTACATTAAACTAACATTTAAACCTTAACTATTGATTTTAATATTTCTATATAATATAGTTTTTAAAATAACCTCTTATAAAACACTATATTATGTATAGGTATACGATTTTCAAAAAGATAATTGAAGATTTTAATATACAGGGTATCCCATAAGATTGCAATTTTTATAGGAATGATACCATACCTCAAGAGCTATGAAAAACTTCATATAAACAATAAGCAGAAATTTTCAGCAGAAATAGTAGGAAGTTTTTTTTGTTTTTTTAATCGAAAGCAAATAATTAAAAACATCGAAAGCAATCGAATTTAATTATTTAATTTAATTTAATTTAAATATTTAATTTTAATTTAAATATTTAATTTAATCGAAAGCAAATAATTAAAAACATTTAATTTAAATAATTAACATTTTTTTCATTGTAAACAAGATAAAATTTACTTCAAAAACAAACATAGGGTTTATTATTGTTAAAACCATTTACAGAGGAATTTTGAGCGGCTAAACTAAGCTAAGTTCTGTTATTAGAATAATCATAAATTATTCTCTATTTTATTTCATCCAACTCTTCTACTTTTACAAGATCTTTTTCGTTTAATATTCTTTAAGTCCGTATTAAATAAGTTAAGGTTAATTAGGAAAAAAACTTGATATTAAGAAGTTTTGTGAAGGAATGATTTTTTTATCCTATCAAGTAACCCCTGTTTTCAGCAAAATGACAATAATTAATTGCAGCTTAATTAGTTAAAAGCTTTTATTTCTCGTTTTTCCATGATCTGGGGTGTTTTTTTATAATACCAATTGTCCAACCATATTTTTTTTTTTAATTTATTTGAAATATACTGATTTTTCAATTATTTCCCCAGTAATTCGGTTATAAACTATTTTCACCTAGATTTATATTATAGGAATTGATCCATATTTGACAAACTAAATGTTCCTAATCCGGATATTAACGTTTTAATTTAAATAACTGAAACAGTTTTTTTTTTGTATTTTAAAATTAAATATTAGGACTGGAAACTTTTATTTAGTCTCTCACAAATACAAATAAATTCCTATAATAGAGATCTGGGTTTTATAACCCAGTTTATAACCAATATATCCGAAAAATATTTTAAAATCAATATTTTTCAATTAAATTTTTTAATAAATAATATGTGTGTTTAGGCAATTGAGTTTATTATAATACATCCCAGATCGTGGAAAAAGAGAAAATAAAAGCATTGTAATAATTAATTTTAGTCATTTTTGCTGAAAATAGGAATTCTTTTATTTGAAAGGATAAAAAATATATATTCAACAAAAACACTACTAGGATTTCCTAATTTTCTGCTAAAAATTGCCTATTGTTTATATCCACTTTTTTGTAACTCTTGAGGACTAATAAAAATTTTCCTCTACTAACGAAACACCCTGTATATTATACATTTAATATATAGATAATTTAGTATACAGGGTATCTCAGTTCTTAATAGATAGGCTTTAGTGAGTAATTCTGGACAAAATTTTTAACAACAAAGTTTATTTGATGTACGGACAGATTCCCAACAGGAAATCGAATTTTGTATCTCCCTTTATAAGGAGGTTCAGTTTTTTTTTTATTATAAAAAGGAATAGCTCAAAAAAGTATTAATGATAAATTACAATTCGTAGTATAACATTTATAACATATTATTGTTTTAAGATTGTTGATTTTATATTTTATTAAAAAAAGAAATATAAAATAACAGGTGCGGATGAAAAATTGAAGACAAAAAAAAAAAAATAATAATTAAACTAACATTCAAGGCTTTCCTTCAGGAATTTCCTTCTTATTCAATAAAAAACGTGACCACCTAAGGAAGATATATAATTGGTCTTAATTCCTTTGGAAATCTTCCCATACATCAAATTAACTTAGTTGTTGGAAATTTCGTACAAAACTACCCCTATAGTTAAGTCGTTAAGAACTGAAATACCCGGTGTATTAAAAATTATCTATAATTGCATAATATATATATTAAAATGTACAATTATCTTATTGAAAATCGTATACATATATATAATCTATTTTTTTTTCTTATATATAGGAATATTTTATAAAATAATCATTTTATATTAAAAATATTTAAATCAATAGTTAAACCTTGAGTGCTTGTTTAATTAATAAGGTATGAAATGAACAATCTTAAAACTATAGTATTTAAATTTTATGCTGTGTATGATATATTTTAGTAGTGATTAAAGTACCGCCATTAATTTAATTTCTGCCTTATAATTGTTTGTTTAAAACTGATGCCTCGTAATCATCCCTGACCGTCAAAGATTAGTGGTATAAAACCAAGAATAATCATAAAAATCTTACAAACCAGAATTTGGTTACTGATACAATACCTTATTAAATTTAAGTCATCTTGAAACAATAATTTAAAATTGTGGTTTTAATACTATCAAATATTCCAAATATATACATATTTCATAGTAAGGATTATTATTACGAATTTTGATTGGATTACAAATAAATAGTTTTTAAAAATAAAATTCCTCTAATGACTGCTCTTTTTTTTTTTTTTTTTTTTTTAAATTTCAGGGATTTGGAAAATTAAATATTATAATGGTAATCTAAATTTAGTTACAATGATTGTTGAAATGATTATTATTTTTATAATATGCTTAATAGTATCAATTACTAAAATGACAAAACCTTCAAAAACCCCAACTATAAAAAATGAATGACTTATAATACTTCAATTTTATTATAATTCAAAAACATCTAACACTGGAGAAATTAAAAAAAAAATTCATGTATCAGTTTTGTAAAATAAAAATTAACAGTACCTGGTTTACTTTCTATACTCATAGAAATGGTCCTTATTTATGACAAATTTTCATAAGATGTCAATTTTGGAGCAATTTAAATCTATTGGCATTCGATACCTAACAGTGAAAAACACTCAGAGATTAAGAGTTTCATATAGAAATACTTTTTAAATAAAATAATTCATTTTACACTTGATTTTAAATTGGTATTTATTTGGTACTTGTATTTTTTTTTTCAGGGGCTCCAGAGCAAATACAATAGAACATAGGCAATCCTTAAAGTCAAAAACTCCAGAAATGACGGTATGTTACTATAATATTGTGAATAGTATTGTTATTATAAAACTAACTCAACGGCTAAAAACATATTTAATATAATTAAAATTGAATATTGTGGGTTGAGGTTGATTGTAATGAATAATTGAAGAGAAGGATATTCGGGGTCGAAATAAAAAATTAATAATATTCCTATTTTGTATATATTGATACATTTGCTCATTTATTTGTTTACATTATTTTAACTTTTTATTATCTTATACGTAGTCAGTATATTTTGATAGATTTTACAATATCTCAATTTTCTATTTATATCTATTATTTCATTATATAACTGCATATTCCTTTTCTCTGTTTATCATTTTATTTTAAGATTACCATTTTTAATTCTTATGTTACCTTATTTTGATTATGTTTACTTCACTAGTCCGCATTTTTTAGCCGTTATTATTATTTATTAGTTCTATGTTATTGTTATTATTCTACCTACTTTATTTTACTTTAATGTCCATTCTATCAACTTCATTTTACTTTTAAGTTGTTCTACCTACATTGTTTATGTTTCTCAGCCTTGATGAAGGCCTGAACTTCTGGCCGAAAAGTCGGCAAATGTAAAAATTAATATTATTATTTATTTTTGCTATTTTTTTACTGAACACTCCAAGCGACCATCTCTTCAAAATTTAAAATTCTACGATATAATACTAGATAATTTAAATATTTAGACAGTTTTTCAATTGTTTTATGTCACCATTAAAAAGTACATAATTCTTCGTTAGTGATTAAATTATATACTAAATTAAGGTTTCTGATCCTAAGGAGCTGGAAGATAATGTAACCAAAGGAATTGCGACTGGACTACTCCTCGCATGGAACCAGTGTCGTCATGACTTCAAGTGGCAGAGATGGAACTGCACGGAATTAGAGTTTTCCAGGTTAGTTTTTAATAAGTAGTTATAAAACAATTTTAAATACGACACTATAGAGGTAGTTAATTTAGTTTCAAGATAAAATTAAAAAAGGGAAACTAGCAAACACTTTTTTTTATTGGTCCAAAGATATAAAAATTTCCTACAAGTACTTACAAAGGAATCGATTTTAAGGTGATTCTATTTATGGAGGTACAAAATATTTAATTAAAACTTTTAATATAAACTTCTCTGATCTCTTATTGAAACTTGTAAACAACGTCATATCTAAGCTACGAAATGCTAACGAACATTGAATATTTTTGAAAACTTTACTGTTAATTAAAAAAAAAAGTATAAAGTTATTTTTTTACTGAAAAATATGAAAATCTGTCTCACGGACAATAATTATAGTTAGATATGAACACATTCACATGGTAAAAAGTTATAAAATAAAAACGTATAGTTCATTTTATTCAATTGTAATTTACCTATCTTTGCTATTTTCTAAAAATAATGTTACGAAGAAAAAGGAAATTTCTTTGCGAATGACTCTAAAATTATGATTTTTTTTTATCGTTTGTATCATTAATTATTTGGAACAGTAATAAATTCTCTAAAAAACAACATCGATTTCGTACTAGCAAAGATACAGGATATTGGGACAACCACAATTTATTTTACTCAACTATCGAATGTATTTGCCAAGGAAACATCCTTTAATAGCATGCCAGGCATTGAATCGTTTTCTATTTATTTATTATAATTTTTACAACGTTTATTTCTAGGTAATAAACTTATTCATTTTATTGTCAAATTTATGTTAGCTCGTCACAATTTATGAATTCAATTCATCTATGAAATTTCGTCTAGTTAAACGATTAATGTTTCATCTATAAACGTTATATTGTTTGTACTGTGAATGTGTGAATGACGCAAGCTAGAATGTTGTCATTTTTTAAAATTTGAAAAATTACAATGAATATGTAAAGTGAAAATAGGTTTAAAAAATAATCATTTATTTGTTTCTGTTTAGAGATACTTGTGTTTAATTTTAAATAAGCAAATAAATTAACGAGCAACAACAGTTTTTGTTCTATTAATTCCATATTATATCATGTGCTTACTTATAGAAAAATATTTTATAGTTAACACTGCCACGAATAATCAACATGCTCATAAGTTGATTGTATTGTAATAAAACACACAATTTTCTTAAATTGTGCATTCATTATTGTATTACAGTCTACATAACGCCCTTAGACTATTTCTAATTCTATGCTTTGTATTAATCATCTACATGAAAGTATTAAGTAAATATATATTATGTGAACTCATATTATTTTAAAACTTATTAGTTATTAGCAAAAAATTATATTTTTTACATATATAAATTATATATCTTAATAAGTTAGTCTAACTAGGGTGGTTAGGGTTAAAAGAGATCTAGAAAAATCTCTCTGTTTTTTTTGCTTATTCAAATTCAACGAATATTTTCGTGTTCGACATCAACAGGGAGTATTGATCAAGACCAAGACCTAATACTCTTTCAAAATTCAGGCCATTTCATTGTATTTATTAAGTCAGCCGATAATAAGATATTATTAATCTATTAAATTAAATATATATCTGGGCTTATAAATATATATATATATATTTTAAAGAAATAACGCAGTAAAGATACATAATACTAAAGAATCGTTTCTAGGTTTTAAAGATTGCATATACCGGTTTAAAACCATATTCAAGCCCTCCTATTGATTCAAGCCTAAATTTTATTAATTTGTAAATTTATAAAATCACTGATATATTCTGTTATTCTACTTATCACCAAGCGTTATCTGAATTTTAAGTATCTATTTAGTCCATAGCGAAATGGATATAATTTTTCATATTTTATAAATAGTATTAGAGATAGGAATAAAAAAGTAAAAATCTACAGCAATCAAATAAAATAAAATTTCACAAATTCTGCAACATATATACGGAACTTCATGAGATCGCCTAAGCCCTCAAAATTCCCTATCGCTGCAAACAATTCTTAATATCCGACCTTTTAGGTTCATTAAAAGGTTTAAAAGATATGTATTCGAAATACTCCGTTATCCTGAAAACTCTCAAATACCTTCATATTCTCGAAAATCTATTTAATTTATATGGATTCCCAATCGTGTTGGATCAGTTAATAATGAGCTAGCAAATACGTCAGCTAAACAAGCACACACGATCTCAGACCGAGGTACTGGAGGTATAGCAGACCCTACACGGTAATTCATGAATGAACGTCACAAGAAGTTCCAAGATTGCCCGCTATCGCTTTGATCATGAAGACTCTTACACGTTCAATCATTACTTTTGGTTGCTGATACCAATTTAGCTCAGTTGTAAACAAAGAAACAGCATAGATATGCTTATTTGGACATTGTCATTTATAATATTGGGCATCAAGAGAAATATCACTTCTCGTGAATGAACCTTTGATTTCCGGATGTTCGGAAATCCGCAGCGCACCACCATCAGTACTTCATTCACTACCTTACACCACAATTCGGAACGTCATTAGTGCAATTCCGATTGACTAACCGAAGTTTAGGGTCCCCTTAGGTTTCTCATTCCACATGGAGGTACAGTCCATGTGGAATGAGAGTCCACCATGCAAGTTATCAAGTTCTGGATCACTTCAAACTCTTTTAAGAGCAGAGAAGAGGTCACCGTGACTAGGTAGAGGAGAATAGGCCATACAAATTTGATTCATTTAAACGTTATCAATAAACAACTACCTCCAGCATGCTAGTACTATAATAGCCCTTTCACTGTCAGCCATATTTTTTATGAATTCTCCAATTACACCACAAGGTTAAATAGATTACCTCTTAGACCGGATATTTCAGTCATATTAAATAATGACGAATCAAGCATAAAATCAGTTACAAACTTTCTGAACCCATAGGTTATTTAACAAAATATCGAAATGCATATAATTAAATATTTAATAGTTAACCCTTGCATTATAAAGGAAGGAGATGGTGCGGGGTTGCGGTCATAAATAGGCGAAATAGCGGATTGATATGAATTGAAAGCCGATGTTTCTACCCGACTTTGCAGGTCTTCTTCAGGGCTAGAACGGACAAGATAAAAATAAGAATTAGTTAAGCTAATAAGAATAAGCTTATTAAAATTGCATACAAAATAAATTAAATAAATTGCTTATTAAAATAATTTTAATAAGGTTGTTCACATTGTTTATAAATTATGTCTAAATATTATGTAACTGCCACAATACTCTTATCTTTTTGTATCTTGTCCGTTCTAGCCCTGAAGAAGACATGCAAAGTCGGGTCGAAACGACGGCTTTCAATAAAATAGTTTTACCTCTATTTAGCCTATTTATGACCGTAACCCCGGACCATCTCCTTTCTTTATAATGCATATAAAGTTTTTATATTATATTTTTTATTTCTTATTATTTTATTTTTTTCAAATTTATTTATTTTCCCCTCTCTTCTAAGGAGTTTCTGAACTCCAGAGAGCAAAAATAAATGACTAACAGACGTTGATGATCCTAGGGTTTTACGCATCAAAGCTCAAACTATCTATAGGTATTGAACATATAAAAATCAGTACAAATGTTAAATATATATATAATAACTCAATATGTTTTATTTTGACATCAATAGGAGGTACTTAAACCCTGTTAATAGAGAGATGGCGTACGTTTCTTCCATAACCGCAGCAGGGATCGCTCACTCCATGGCTCGCTCTTGTGCCAGAGGTACGCTCATCCCGGAGTGCAGGTGTGTCAAGAAGAACAAGGAGGCCAGCTGGGAAAAGGAGGGATGCACTCTCGATCTCCAGTTGGGCCAGATGTTAGCCAGGATTTTCTTAGGAGACATGGAAGGTGAAGCCTACGACATCACATCCAGAGTCAACAGACACAATTACGACCTCGGTATCAAGGTAATACTCAATTAGATAAGTATCCTCGCAAAGGTTACGTTTCATGTAAATAATCCATATGAAATAACGTTTTTTTTTTTTTTTATTATTATCCAGGCGGTGGAGCAGCAGAGAGGCGAAGATTGCAAATGCCACGGAATATCAGGCTCTTGCACAACCAGGACCTGCTGGGGGAAAGTTGCTCCGTTTCCAAAAGTGGGTGTTCTGCTGAAGAACGCCTATCGCAAAGCAGTCCGGGTCGCAGCCAACCGCGACAAGGATATGAGCAAACAGAGCTCGGGGGTCATGCTATTTCTGGAGGATTCTCCAGATTACTGCAAGCCAAACGCCACCTTTGGTATGTCATCGTTAAGATGTTTTATTACATTGATCCTACCAAATTACTTTCTTTCGTTGTTTACAATGGTTTTTGAACCATTTAATCTTTTTTTTTTAATGACAGTTCTTACTCTAGAAGAGGTAAGAATACCTATTGGAAATTTTAATTGGTCCTATGGGAGGAGAGAATCAATTACAGGATGAATAAATGCTTTTAGAAATATACTTGTTTTATTGGTTAATTATTTTCTATAATGGACCTGTATAGGACCAATTTAATTACAATGTAGTTACAGTGAAAAATTGTAACTGTCCAAAACATTAAAAAAACATACCCCTACCTCAAAATTTGAGGTTTTACGTTACAGTATAAGCAGAACTCGAAACTCAAATAATTTTTTTTTTCCCGTCCGCCGCACAGTGTAACCAAGTAGTGATAATGGACAAAAATCATTAACCATTAGTTATTTTCGAATAAAAATTATTATTAATTGATTTCAACTTAAAATAAGATGACAATAGTATAATAATGTATACTATACAACTATAACAGTATTAATTGTAATACTATATTAATGATGTGATATTAATAATTCAGGTATAACAATATTCTAAAATATAATATAAAATGTAATGCAACTGTAACATAATGTAGTATACTAGTAAATTATATTTATAGCAATATTGCCATAAAATAATAATATTTTATCATTTACTACGAAATTATTAAATATTTCTTTTTCAGAGTCTGGATTCGTCAGAATGTAAACTTATATCGAAACCAATGTCTATTTGATTATTGTAATAATCTCTATTATATAAGAATATACAATCTCTATTATATATCCGTTAATGTTTGGGTCTGGAATGATTTTTTGCATTTTTACATTTTTTCTCCATAAAGCAAGCTCCATAAAGCATTGTCATAATGCTCTTTCTTAGGTCTGTCTCCAAGTAAGCCGGAAGGACCATCAGGACATAAATTGACCTTTTCTTGATAATAATTGATAACAATTTCTTCTAAATTGATATCTGGTTCCAAGCAGTCTTTATATAAGGTTAAGTATTTTTTTTCTGTGCGGTAAACACGCTTTCCCATTTTTGACATTTTAAATGAGAGTAAACTGGTAGTCTTTCTAAAATTGCTCAATATTTCTTTAGGAGCATCGTGCAGATCAAATTGACTCAGTATTTGCTCAAAGATTGATTCCGGTTTCTTGGATTTACCAACATTTTTCTAAAGTTGTAAAAAAAAAAAAAAAAATTGTATTATGTGATGGATCTGAAAATAAAAATAAAAATCGTTGGAATCGGTTAATTTCAGCAAATTTGATTGCATTCAGTGCATTATACTTGGGGTAAACTTTATGTTCTAAGATATTTGGGAAGTTTTTTTGCTATAGTCCATCAAAATTGTGAACTTAAAAAAAATGTCAAAGATCAATGAACAATAATACAGGATAAATAATAAGAGTGTACTCACCCATAATAAATTACATCAGATAAAAAATGAATAGTTTTGACGTTATTTCCTTTGAATCTCTTAATAAAAACACTGTTCTATCTTCAAACAGAGATCATTAAACTGATTGTTTGTATGAAACAGATTTAAAAAAATTTGATTTAATTACAATACTGCTAATGTGTTTGTTGACCAAAATAAAAATAATATTTGTTGGTTTTGTACGGTTTTAATTCCTTAAACAGTTTCTCAAAGTAACTAAAGGATTTAAAGTTAAATATAAAAAAATATAAATTCGTTTTTATGTCCATTGTACGTAACACTGCGCCGGCCGGGCATTTTCTCCGAGACAAGACGGATTTTTATCAAATTTTTAATCAGAGTCAGAAGTCACCCGTGGATGATCCTCCTATCTCGACATAACTATTCACCCTTTCCTTCAAGATGGCGGCTGAAACACCTGCATTCGTATAGGCTGTCGCGCCTAAACGAATGTACTGATTTTAATGAAACAATCCTGAAGTCTTATCGTCGCTGCCTTTTAATTATATGCATAGAAAATACTTACCTTACTTAAAAAGTACTTTACTGAAAGATTACGTACTTAGTGAAAGATCTGTGTCGCATAGACAGTAACGCCTGAACGGATGTACCGATATTAATGAAACTTGGCTGAAGTATTCTCCTCGATGCCCTTTAAATTTATTTATATAACATACTCTAAAGAAAAGAAGCTGGAAAAAAAGTTACGATTTTGAATAAGAATAATTGCCCGAGTATGATTAATAAATTTTTAAAGAAGTTTTTGAATTTTATGGACAACTACAATAAATAATGTAGAGTAAAGGAGGAGGTATTCATAATAATGCTAATATTAATAATAAGTTATAATATTACACAAAATATTCAAAACCGATATTATAATAGGAATTATTTCTTACAGGATGGGCAGGAACAAAAGGAAGAGTTTGCTCGAGGAGAAGGTCCAAGCATGCAGACCGTTGGGAAAGGAGGTCCTGCAACGAGCTTTGCCGGTCTTGCGGACATCAAGTCCGCCTTAGAGTAGTCGAAACCAAGACCAGGTGCAATTGCACATTCGAATGGTGCTGCAAGGTCACGTGTTCCATTTGCAATAAAAATGAGAACCAATTCTATTGCGATGCTAATCCGATTCTTTTGAGGAAATGATCAGACCGCGAATGATACCAGTTTTGGAGTGGGGTTATATCTCATTACTCCTAATAGCCCTGGAGCCAGGGCCCAAAAATCGACCTGATCGCAGGCGAAGGTTTGATTGTAACTTACGAAAGTGTATGCTATTCTGAGTAAAAAAAATTTGTCTGCCGTTCCGGAGCCGCTGCTTTCAAAAATGGCGGCTGATTTAAAGAATATTAGGACTATAATTTGATGATCGAAACGGGAAATCCATTGCGAAAAATGTGAGAAAAGTTTCTATTTGTTTAATTTGTATATATGCGGTTATACATGTAAAAAACAAAATTGCTATCGCAGGCCACCAAAGGAAAACTTTTTATAGCCAAAAAAGTCAGATATTTTCGATATTTTTTGGGTTTTTCATCTATAACTCCTAAACAATGCATCAAAGCGAAAAATATGTTCGTTAATAAATTAAAGAATGTTAAATTTTGCGTCATACGAGTACATATACTTTAAAATTTGGTTTCGAGGTAAGGTATGAAACCACGGTCAACCAACTCCGAGTTTTACCAAATTTGCCAAAAACTGGGACAAATTACTTTAATTGACCCTGTAACATGAAAATGAGTTAATTCAGAGGAAAAACCCATAGGATCAAAGTTGTAGAGCATAAAATTTCGCGTATACTCAGTATCAACTAATTTAATGTAGGTCACTTGCTGCGGACAAATTCGGTAATTTCCCGATGGCTAGAAATTGGAAATGAAGGTATACGTAATTTTCAATATTTCAATAGTATGGGTGTCTTTTCTACTGAGTTGGTTTTGTTTAAAGTCTGTTACATGCAGTATAAGCCTCTTTTCCACCTCTCAATAGCAAAAGATTTTGGTAAACAAAGTGCCGAAATATACCGAATTTTATAAAGGAATAACGAATCCCGATTCGAGATATATAATTAGTCAACAATAAAAATATCAGTACCCAGTATACGCAAAATTTGATGCTCTACCACTTTGATTCTATGAGTTTTTCCTCTTAGGGAACTCATTTCCAAGTTACAGGGACATTTATAGTAATTTGTCCCAGTTTTTGGCAAATTTGGGAAAACTCTGAGTTGGTTGACCGTGGTTTTATACCTTACCACGGAACCAAATTTTAAAGTATATGTACTCGTTTGAAGCAAAATTTAACGCTCTTTAATTTATTAAAGAACACATTTTTCACTTTGATGCATATGTTTAGGAGTAATAGATGAAAACCCCAAAAAAGGTCGAAAAAATCTGACTTTTTTGGCTGTAAAAAGTTTTCCCTTGGTGGCCTGCGTTAGCAATTTTGTTTTTTACATGTCTAAACCCATATATACAAGTTAAAAAAATAAAAACTTTTCTTACATTTTTCGCAATGGATTTCCCGTTTCGATTCTCAAATTATTGGCCTAATATTCTTTAAATCAGCCGCCACTTTTGAAAGCAGCGGCTCCGGAACGGCAGACAAGGTTTTTTTACTCAGAATAACATGCACTTTTGTAATTTACAATCAAACCTTCTCCTGCGATGAGATCGATTTTTGGGCCCTGGCTCCAGGGGCTATAATAGGATCATTTTAAAGATGCCAAGGAGAATCTAATTTTCCAAAATATTAAACGTAGGTATGCAAACGAGACTGACATTAAATTTATTATAGTTATACAAATAACTTGGCATATATATCCCCATGATTTTATTTATTTTATTGTATGAACTGTTTTTAATGTTTAAAAAAAACAAAAATTTGTAGATATCGTAATGACGTTTATTTTCTTTAAAAGAAAGCCATGTTTATTGCTATAATGCCAAAGATTTCCATCTATTGCAAGTGAAGTTAAATTTTAATGTGTGTCAGTGAGAGGCTGTTTTAATCTATCACTGAAAGGTCAGTATTATGAAATTACAAAAACAATTCTAGATATTAATTACTCTCTGAATTAAAACCAATTATTACATGCTGACTCTGTTTTTTTTTAATTTAAATTTTTTTACTGTTTATTTATTTTTATGAGTAATATAAGTTAGTAAATATTATATTATTATGTAAATATTAATATACTTATTGATCAATTTTTTTTACTTATAATTTAAGGAGTGTGCCTTTTTTACTTACAATGTTTTTTTTATACCAATTGTAAAGATATACCTAAGATTTTTGTGTAGTGAAATACTATTGTAAAATACATCAATCAAGTATCCAGTATTGTGGATTAAATTAAATCTTTTTGTTGAGACTTGTAAATGTACTTATGTTGTTGTTAACACAATATAATTATGTATTGTTATAAGACATAATTAATATTATCCAGTCTTGTATCTGTATATTTTTTGCTGCTTTATTTTTAAAGTAAACATTTTTTTGAGCTAAAACGTAAGTTAAATGCGTTTCTTAATTTATTAAATGCACAAAAATAATTCAGTATTAAAAAATATAATTCTTTAGATTAAATCTAAAAATTGTGTAATTACTTGGGTATTAGAGCTTGTAAAGACTCCTTGATATCTATTATCTTTTATTTCTATTTATAACAATTTATAAATTTAAGAAGATTGTAATATTATACACATTCATGAAATCACTGTATGTATTTAATTTTAGTGTATATTTCGACTCTCGTAAAGACAGCTTAATTAAATCAACTTTTACTGCTGTGTATTTTTTAACCTAAGTTAAATTTATTTGATAAATCCTTAGTAAGAAAAAATAAGAGCTATAATTATAAAATACATAGTCTAGTTGTCATTTTAATATATATGTTCATATTTGTTTGTAATACATCAAGATAATAAAATATCAACGTTAATTCCTGTTATTTATGCCCTCACCCAAGACATATACTGCATGTAAATTTCTAAAATAATTATATCAAATTCATATTTATAATGTATAAGTACATTTCCACTATTATTCTATAATTTAATAATTGCTTGTAACGATTAATATAATAATATTTAAAAAAATATTTTAGTTATATAATAGTCAATTTATTACAACTTGCACAAATAATTAATATTCCGATAAAAATATACCCATCTGTGAAAGAAAATATGATGATAGTCACAAAACAAAATATGAAAATACTTACTTACTCTTGTACGCCATCTTGGATTTCAAACCCGTATATATATTTATTAGTTATCACTATTAATATGTCTACTGAGGACGTGATGGTCAAGCATATTGGAGCATAGGTATCAGAGTGGAGCTGATCTGGTGGGTTCGATTAACACATGGCACATGTTAATGTGTTTTTGCTGTGGCTCTAAGAAATAAGCCATTGTTTTCAATTATTAACAAATCAGAATTAGAGACCACAAACATTTCAAAATGTAATATTAAGAATAATAGTTAAAGGGACGACAATGCAAAAAGAAATGTGTATATATATAGTTAAGGAAAATCGCATGCCTAAGCGAAAACTGGTGAAGGGATTCGGTAAAATCTATATTGTGACATCTATGTTTCAACCCCCACAATCACTAAAATATACATGAAACTTGTTGTAACGGCAGTAGGTGTCATGCCAGTAATACGTAACGACAAAATATCCAGTTTAAATTAACTTTTTCGAATACAATCTAAAATTGTATAACCTCATAAAACAATATTATGAATATAACCTTCCAATTCAAATTAGCAATGCCATACACATTTCACAGCCATTATATTTTTGAAAGTTATTGATATTAATTTTAATTGTTGAATAGAACTCAATGAAATTGATACCAGGAAATTTCTGCACTATTCTCCGCATTTCTTCGGTCTAATCGAACGAACGGTTTTCAAAATATAGGCATGTTGAAAACAATAAGTTTTCAGATTCGAAAGCGGAAGTATTTTCTGAAAGTAGGGAATGGAATTTTCTGAAATGGAAATCTACTTGATTATCTATTTACCAATTCCTAACATTCAACCAAATTTGAGGCAAATCGAACTCCTGATTTTAAGATATCGACGTATCACGAAAAATACGTTTAGACGTATTTAAGAGAAAGCAGTTGATGGAATGCAATGAAATTATACAGAATTATTTTTTTACCAACATCTATAAAAAAACAAAGCCAAAAGAACTACATATTATTCATAACTTTTTCCTCTTCTGATTCAATCCTTAGCCTCAAGCCACCAGTTATCATTTCGTGTGTGTCATTTCGTTCCTCCATTTTTTTCTCTCCCCTTGCCTTTTAGGTAACACGGTTTTTTTCCGGTCCGGGGAGAGAGCGGGGGAATTATGGCTAGTTAGTTGGTTGGTGACGGAGCGGAGCTGTTTAAACGCGTTAGCCCACTCGGCCATCGCATCCCCCGTTCTCCCACCTCAGACGTGGTCGATTTCGTGTTGTTTTCTTTCGTGATCCACTCGGTTCATGCCTTTCAACCTTCCTATTCGGCATATGTCCAGGCCAATTCTCTTTAACCGATGACCTTAGATAAATTTCTTTATTATTTTTTTCTTTTCTTGATTGACATTAAACTACATAAAAGCTTCATATGCATAACGTTTAATCTGAGATGAATAATATAAATATACATAGAACATAAATTAATTATTTGTCAAATGCTGTATGTATTGTGAGCTCACAAGAGATATCTTTACAGAGTTATTTTTGAACTGATGGAAGTTATTGCGTCAAACGGTGGTATTATGGTTGGCCACCAAGCCTCATCGAACGCGCCTTTGATATACCATCAACCACACTCTTCTCTCAGGAAATAGGAAACCTTGTTAACTAACTGGTGAAAGATTCTATGTAGTGACTATGTAGAGAGATCAACGACATATTATATCGTTTAGGGATAATAGAATTTTATTTTTATGTAATAATTAATATTTACCTATTTCCATTCATATTTATTTTTTCAGCTCGATTTTAATACTTTTAATTTTATTATTAATAATACATCTAAATGTATATACTTAAACATTATAGTGTATCCAATCGAAAATCCTTTGTAAAATTCTCAATGCTACTTACTTTGTCACAAATAAAATAATCCATAAAGACGTTAATGGTCCGTGTTTCCAATTTTGCCTAATCCAGATACTTATCCTTCCATAGTAAACTTCATAACCGAATCCTCTTGTTTCTAACCTTGCTTCCTCTTCGATTCCTGATAACCCTCAGAGGCGTGTGAAAAGAAGATGGCCTCGTGATCTCCTCATGTAGACATATTATTAGAGTACTACCAATGGGTAGTCTCCCAACAATCGTTTTCATGTGATTTTATTGCTTTTTGCACATTCACTTGGTATATTTATACTAATACAGTTGTAAATATCATGTCGTATATATATATATATATATATATATATATATATATATATATATATATATATATATATATATCAAATGTGTATCATTTTTATGAAAAACCTTTGAATAATACTGTTCTGAACACATAGTAATCGTAATTCGAAATAGAAAATGTGTCTGTTGAAATCACAAAAAATGACCTTATATATCCTTTTTTAATCAATAACATTTTTGTTGTGTATTTAAAAAAATATTTCATCGTGATATATCCCCCTACATCGCATTTATTATCGTTAGCACAAACGTCTATCTGTCTAAATTATATGATGGGCGGAGAACATAATATGAAATGATACGTCCATGAGTGCATACTTCTCTATAACCGAAAAGTTTATATATACACCTCAATAAATGTTAAATAATTTTATTGTAATAAGGTCTTTAATTAATGAGGAAGGGCTTGAAGCAAGTATTTTGATTGATATGTTTCTCCATAACCAGTGAAGCTGATATTCTGGGAAAATCAATTTGTGTTTAATTTTGTTTTAATATAAACATTGCGGTTTTATTTGTGTACTATAATCATAGGTCATTCTTGATGTATATCAATTTTGTTGGTTGGAATTCCCTATTTGTCCAAAAATGTTCGATGTTTGCACATATGGAATAATAAATCATTGCATATTGGATATTTTTACTACTTTTTAGTTTTATTTCATATTTTTTTTTAAAAATTAAAAACCGATCTGAAACAGAAATATCTCATGAAATATCGAGCAACGACATTTCAAGTATTGAGGAATTAGCCATTAATACAAGAAAGCATGCGTACTCCAATCGCAACTACGTTTTTAAATGCTTGTGCACAAGCGCAATGGTGCAGATCTGTAAACGCAGCTTAAAAGAAATTGGTTATATTGTAACCAATACTACGTTGCTATAATAATGAAGGCAAACTAATTTCTTTTTATCCATTTGTTAATATAAAGTACTTTAAACAAATACATTAAATCTTTATTTAAAGTTATTTTGAGTTATACGGAACCTTTCAAAATATTGGTGGAGATGAATATATACATTTCAAAAATTGCGTAGAATGAGACTCTTCCGTCCAATGGAGATCGAAGCCTATTTTATAGAATAAAAAAACACTCTGAGACAATTATATCAACTGTAAGAAAATACTTATTCAATAAATTTTTTTCTTAACATACAAAACTTTCTTTTATCTCAACTTCTTGTCTTTATTCAGACTTGAACCAGATGTAAATGACAATAATCAAATTTGAGATACAAATATTTTTTTAAGTTTACTATAATGTTTTTTTAATTTTTTGATTATGATATTTACAACTATATTAGCATAAATATATCAAGTAAATGTGTACAGAGGAATATAATCACATGAAAACGATTGTAGGGAAACTATTCATTGGTAATACTCTAATAATATGTCTGCATGAGGAGATCACGAGGCCATCTTCTTTTCATACGCCTCTGAGGGTTATCAAGAATCGAAGAGGAAGCAAGGTTAGAAACAAGAGGATTCGGTTATGAATTTTACTATGGAAGTATAAGTATCTGGATTAAGCCAAACCGGAAACTTGGAACATTAAGGTCTTTATGGATTGTTTTATTTGTGACATCACAAGGAGCATTGAGGATTTTACCAAGGATTTTGGATTGGATACTCTATAATGATTAAGTATATACATTCCACCTTGTGGCCTAATCAGCAATATTCTCCAGATGATTTTGAAGATGCTCGAACAGGGTTTTGATCTAAGATGAGAATTGCGGTACATATGAAATACAGCCGATATTATTTTTGAAAACATATTCCGGTTTATTATTATGGTTGATTTATTGTTATTCAACCAAGCAGAAGAAAATTAATTCTTCCCTCACATAATGCATTGTATTAACTTCTTTCCATATTATTCTTAATGCATAAATCCAAACCAGATTTTGTTATATAACATATTTACTATTACAATGAATACAAAGAAGGTCCACATTTTTTCATTCATAAGGGCTTTCAAACCGTTTCATAAAGAACAAACGGAAAAAAATATGCTCCCATCCTTGCTCAGAAAAAAACAAAGGGAAAAGTGTTCTCTGAAGAAATCACGTTAAGTACAATGCTGGAATTAATTTAAGAATGAAGTTAAATTATCATTTGCGACGATGGTATACTCAATGAAATGAAAGTCAACTGTGAGACATGCCTGGCGTTAATTATTAATTAATGAAGTAAATACAAGTTCAATTACCCAGACTCTAGTCTCCTGTAGCAATTAGCAAAATAAAAGTGGATTCTTTTTTTGAAATGTTCCTTTGACTTTACGTCCTCTGAAAGGAAATCATTTTTGCTGTTTGAACTTTTTAACTTGATGTATTTCTCATAAAGATTGAATGCACGTAATAAATTTGTATTTTAATTGTAATAACAGTTGATGACGTTATTATTTCTTCCATTTTCCAAAATATTGAGGTTTTCCATTAACTAATAACCAATTGTCATAAATTAACTTGCTCTGATAAATTTTGTCTTTTATAACTTACTACTCGAACTTCTAAAACTCTTCCCATAATAATTATTAGTAATAAGGCTTAATCACAAATTTTCGAGCAGTAAAATAATGTTGCTGAATATTCTGGAAGGAGAGAAGGTGCATTCATTCAGTAACAGTAATAATGTAGTAATGGTATAGTAATATTTTATGTGCCGAATGAAAGTGCTGTATCTGAAGAAAAAGAAGGTTCCTTGGTGACCCTCAAGGAGAAGTAAATGGTTGGTAAGGCTCAACCATAATTTTAGGCAGTGATGGCCATATACAAATGTAAAATACATATAAATGTATTTGTATTTATATTCAAAAATATAAATACGAACACATTTATATTTATGATACTAATGAATATAAATATGAATATATTCGTATTCATAAAAAGTAATATGAATACAGAAGATACGTATTCACGGCTGTAAATATAAATATGGCCGTATTCACGATTGTAAAAGTGAATACGACGGTTTTCACGTTTATTAAAATGAATACGCTTAAATTTACAGAATGGAAATATTTTCACACAACCTTATTAATGAATACTCTCATTTATTAAAAAAAAAAATGTATTTATTTAAAAAAAGTAGATTTACTATGTATATCATTTGATTTTTGTATATTAGTATATTCTTCTTTTTGCATGTTATGTTAATTATGTTACAATGCATTATTAATGTGGAAATATTTTCACACAATCTTATTAATGAATACTCTTATTTAATTAAAAAATTACATTTTTTAAATTATTGATTTTGAAAAAAAATTACTATATATACCATTTGATTTATACATATACTATTATATTCTTTGGGCATCACCTCCCTTCCTCCCCCTAATAAAAATTCTAAGGAGGTGAGAATATTGGAATTTCTTAAAGAGGCAGTACTGTCTTGAAAAAAAACTTGCAAATCAAAATCCCTATCATCCAGATTACCATAGCCTGCTAAACAAACAGACTCAGTTCCGCTATCAACTTCATATATTGTTCTATATGCAAAACTTAACATATTAACAAATATATTCACACATTACACACTGAACAGCAGGTCCGGAAAGGTCACTATCCAAATTTGACAGCCCTTGCCTCCTTGCTTCAACCTAAGGCTGTCGTGTACACGTATTCCCCTTTGGAAATTCCAGGGTATCGTTCCGAGTGTTGTACCTACCCTGACCGTCCATTGAATTTATCTTTATTGCCATTAGCAGCCCATAAGTAAACAGTGCGCCGAAAAGTCTGTACGTCTAGAATCATAGACGTAGACTTTCCATTCTGGTACGGGAGAGGGTGGGGCGATGGATCCGACAAAAAAAAATGCTTGTGAATTTATATTACATACAAACATTCCGAGTGATAATTAACATAACATATTGTAAAAGGAATAATATAATACTGTATATAAAAATTAAATCATACATATAGGAAATATATTTTTTTAAATAAATAGTTTAATAAATACTTTTTTTTAATTAATAAGATTTAAGCGTATTAATGTTAATAAACGTGAATACTCTCCTATTCACTTTTACAAGTGTCAATCATATTTTCCAAGAATGCACTTATTATACTTCAAGCCTAAATCGATTATCTCTTAAATCGGATATATCAGCAGTATTAAGCAACAACGAACCAAACATAAAAACAGTGATAAAATTTGTTAAAATAAATAGGCTATTAAATAGAATATAAAAATAAATATTATTTTAATTTTATTGTTCTGTCTTTGTTATATTTATTTTGGTATATTTCATTTTTCATATGTTTTTAAATATCTTTTTCATTTATTACTCTATCTATTAATAATTATTAATTCTCCTCTATAGAGTTTACAAATATAACCGATTCACAGGCGTTGATGACCCTAGGGTTTTACGCCTTAAAGCCTAAATAAACAAACAAACTACTTTTACAAGTGTAAATACAAAAGCTTGGGAATTTATATCACGAGTGATAATTAACATAACATATTGTAAAAGGAATAATATAATACTATATATAAAAATAAAATGATATATATAGTAAATTTTTTTTAAAAATAAATAATTTAATAAATACTTTTTTTTTAATAAATAAGAATATTCATTAATAAGGTTGTGTGAAAATATTTCCATTCACTTTTGTAAATTTAAGCGTATTCATTTTAGAAAACATGAATAGTGCCGTATTCACTTTTACAGGTGTAAATACAGCCGTATTCACTTTTACAATCTTGAATACGGCCATATTTATTTTTATAGCCGTGAATACGTATCTTCTGTATTCATATTACTTTTTATGAATATGAATGTATTCATATTTATATTCATTAGTACCATAAATATAAATGTATTCGTATTTATATTTTTTAATATGAATATTCCCATCTCTGGTTTTAGGGTACCTAAATGTCCGAGTTAGTAGTAAGTATAAGGATTGGTCCGGGACCTCCTAAGGTCCCATCTTCCTAAAGGTGATGGCGAACATGGCGGGCAGTTTCTGATCGACTTCGTGGAAAGGATCTTGAATTTCAGTGTGCCAAACGACCTGGTCATAACGAAAAAACTCTTCCCGCATACTGAATGTCATAAATGTATAATTCCAATGCGTTCTCATGTTCATTCAACTTACCAGCGGCAATTCCTTCTTGGTGTTTTCCAGTTCTATTGCCTCAGAAACTAAAATCCTTCCTACATCTTAAAAATCCTTATTATACGTTACTCTATCCACTCTTTTAAATACCAGATTTCAACCTATTCATCTATGGATCCTTTAAAACCACTTCCTTCAGCGAATTCGCAACTCTTTCGGGAATTCTCGTGACTAATTCCTTGAATCAACTCATATTCCATCACATACTTTAATTTTCAACTTACTCAAACATGTAAAACTTACTTCTGTACAATGTACTATTTAATTAACTGCATAATTGCAATTAAAATTAACAATTAATTAAGCTCCATTCGTATTCCTCTGAACCAGACTAATGTGCATAGAACTCCGTTATTATCCTTAGGAGACTGTAGTCTCTTATTAGTAAGTGTAAAATTGTTTTTCAATACATTTTATTTCAAATATACTAGTCAGAAGAACCTTCTGAGTCTCAGGATTCCCGCTGCTCATCAAGTGTAAACAGATCGGAGGAAAGAAGCCAAATTAAAGGTTCTAGAAGCAAAAAGATAATATTTATGGAATATTTTGGTTAAAGGCTTGAGGAAAATGCAAAGGAAAAACAGAAAGTCTTCTATGAAGTTCTCAGAGGAAAGAGAAGGGATCGACCGACTTCTTAGGAAGGAATAAAACTAAAAAATGGAGATGTCATCTGGTGCGACCAACTTATCAGGAAAGGATGGAGGAATCATTTTAAAGATCTACTGGAGGAGAGAGCTTTAGAGATGTGCGCAACCTAGAAGAATGTAGAGCTTGTTTCGCTACATTAGCGAAGAAGAATTGCAGGAAGTTATCGCTAAGATCAAACTAGACAAATCAGCGGGACTTGATAATACATTACTAAGGAGTAATATCATCAAGTCAGGAAATGGCCAAGAATATGGCTGGCAAAGGCCAAAAGATGATGTTCCTCCATCTGCAGAATCTGAGTTGTAAAGAAAAGAAGATTCCTAAGGACTGGGTAGTTGCAGTAATCTTGCCCATTCATGAAATCTAGAGAACACCGAAGAACACAAAACCCCATCTTCATGATACAACAAATAATGGAAAATATTTTGGAGAACAATATGCAGCTTTCTATTTGTTCTTTAGACCTACAAATGGCTTTCGGCAGAATGAGTAAAGAAGACGGGATAGAGTGGGCACTGTCTAAAAATGGCATTGATCATCTTTTACTGTGATGATTCTCCTAGTCTGAGTAACCAAAACAGAAATGGGGTTAGGACTACGAACTACATCTCAAAAGAATTTAAAACGACATAAGGTATTCACTGAGGTTGTAGTTTAAGCCTGATACTATTCATATCAGTTTTAGACCTGGCACTAGGAAAAGCTAAACTAAACCAAACCTCGTTGATACAGGATAAAGAAAATGGGCAATATGCAATGACTGATTTAACATAAATAATTAACTGCACAGAATGGCTTTGGAAGTGGGGCAAAGAGATGGGAGCACGAAGCCACAAAGTCTACTCACCGATAGTAAAATTTTTACATTCTTAATCTCAATATTGAATATTATGTATGTATTTCAATGATTTTTAACGCAGTATATTTTATAAGTGATAATGTTTCTAGGTCTGTTTTGTCACTAATAAGTGTTAATTGAATTGAATTTTACAAATTTCTGGATAGCTGACGTTGCTGGATTTTATTTTTTTAGGATCCATTACAGAGCTAATTTTAAGAATTAAACTTTATATAAGTCTCTCTTATTATTCCAAAACATTTATTCTCCTGATTGTCAATATTCTTTCCAATTCCGTTTGGAATGACCCAGTTGCCGGAGTTAAGAAGTTTCTCGAGCTAATAAAGACTGCGGGGGGAGTTGGTTGAATGAGAGAGAGCGCTCACAAAGAACTTACTCAACCGTTCAACAAAAGACACCGACCATTCGCCTAGCCCTTCCCCTGTAATGACATTTTTCTTAACTGGGAGTTAAAAATTATTGCTATCGATAAGAATCCACTAAAATAAATTTAATTTAATCGGAAAATAAATGGTTTGCATTCGAAATCACTTCCATCAGTGTAATATTATTTAAAAATGATATATTTTTCTTAAAGAACTAGGACTCGAAATAAACGTGGATAAAACAAAATATATAGTTAGCTGCAAAAATGGCGATACTACTGGTAATATCGATATAAATGATAATATGTTTGAACAGGTAGATAAATTTAGGTATCTAGGTTCTACGATAACTAGAAAAAACGAAATTGAAGAAGAGATTAAGGTTAGACTGCAAGCGGGAAATGCTTGTTATTTTTCTGTGACAAAACTACTTAGTTCGCGCCTCTTGTCCCGGAACTTACAAATTAGAATATATAAAACAATTATCTTGCCTACAGTTCTTTATGGATGCGAAACTTGGCCGCTTACATTAAGGGATGAGCAGCGTTTTAAGGTTTTTGAAAATAAAGTATTGCGTAGAATATTCGGACCGAAGAAGGATGAGTTAACCGGAGAGTTCAGACGGTTACACAACGCCGAATTGCGTGAACTGTATTCGTTTAATATAATTGAGGTAACTCATCGCGGCGAATCAAATGGGCTTGTAAAGTTGTTGGGCTTAGTAACGAGAGAATCCCTAAAAAGTTAATATTTGCTGTGCCGAATAAGCGTCCTAGGGATAGACCGAAGCGAAGGTGGGAAGATTGCATTAAAGCCGATCTGAAGGGACTGGGTTTGGACGGCGAACGGTAGAGGGAGGTGTGTAATAAGCGATTGGTGGTGTCGGCATCGAACCTTCGGGTTCGCTAAGCCTTTTATTATTGTTATTATTATTTTATTTTTCTTAAATTTTAATTATATTTTCTTAGCACTATTTAGGGCAAACACAGAAATTATTCAATGCAATAAATTAAATCACTCGTTTTTCAATTTTAATTTGGTAATATTTTATATTTAACTATCAAAAACAATAGGTCATGGTCAACATGTCCAGTCCCAACAAACAACTATGTAGGATACATTAGGCTCAACTTAGACAAGACTTCCTTGGAACATACAAACAAGAACTAACAACTCTCACGTATCTGGATTACTGATCCTCACTTAATCAACAAAAAAAGCGATTTATCTCCTACACCTTACTAAGAACAATTTTGACACACGATGCAGAACTTTGGGGTTCAGCAAAACGAACACATAAATAAAATTTAAAGAACACGACCAAAATTCTTCGAACAATTGCTTACAAGCCAAGGCATATTTAAATTCACAGAATGTACAACTTAGACATGTCTCCAGTAAATTCTCACATCCACAACGCTCTTCAGATCATCTCAATCCATTCGGTTTATCGATTCCCACTCTCGTTTCTTACCTGGCCGACGCAGATTAAAAAGAAAGTGACCGAAAGATCTGCTGCATCACCAAAAATTCACTCAATAATAAATAAATCAAGGTCATTATCATTAAAATGTAGAAAAGAACAGAAATAAAACAAATAAAAATATTATCTTGAAGCAAATAAATTTATAGGAAGCCCATTTTTTGGATTATTAAAATTCAACTGTGTTAAATGTGTAAATTAATATTAAAAATAAATTAAATCTAGGATAAAACCTGAAATCTTATATAATTTTTTTTTTATTAAGAATTTCGTAGGAAGTCCAAGCAATTTACCTTTGAAGGTTTATTAAAAACAAGATCTAATTATAAATCGATTTATTTTATTAATGACATTTCTAGGCTGTATTCGCATTATCAAAGCAGTCTTAATATCTTAAATAATTATACTACAATAATTAATGTAATGTAATTCTTTTTAATACATAAAGCTGTTAAAAGTGATTGAAAGCAAAGAAGTTTTAAAAACTTCTTTCTATTATTGTGATGTTATAGAAATTTTAATGATGAAGATACTAAAACGTTAACATGTAAATAAATAGGGATATCGGAAGATCGTATTTTTGCTAAACTATAAAATAAAATTTCTTTTTTTACAATGTTGTTTTCTTAATAATGAACTGAAAGACACTCAGCTCTGTTGCCAGCTTAATCTTCATACATTCCACATTAGTTGTGTGTGAATATTACTACACCATGCCAATAATGTTTTTGACTAGTAACTGGACGAAGTTTCATTGAATTCATCAATAGTCTGAGTAAATGGAATTTAACCAATTTTTTTACTTTATATTCCTGCAAAAAATAACCCCCGATAATACGTTTAGTGATAGAAAAGACTTTGTAAATAATATATATTTATTATCAAATATCAATATCGGTTTATTTTAAATATTAACCGATATGGTAGTCGAGAGGGCTATTGCGCTTGCGCAGTTCAGAATCTCAATTAAAAATATCTAAATTTGAGGGGAGCAGTTTATTTTATTTCTGGATGAGCTAGGAATGGAAGGCGAGAAAGAGGAGGAAAAAAATACGAACAATGTCAATGCACACCAGTTAACGGTTAAGATAATTACAAAAACAAACAAAACATTTCACATTTTCATAATTACACTAACCAAACTAAATATAATAAATTTAAATTATTTAAATAAAGAAAAAAATATAAAATATATTTAAAAAGATAATATGATAGATCTGAAAACAATTGAATAAAAATAAAATAAATAAAACACATTCATACTTATGCAAAATATATACATTATCTCAGGGAACCCGAAGCTTGGCTTTTCCTTTACATGCGCAAAGCAGGACTGCAGGAGATCCCAGCGATTCTCTCCTAGCCATGTCACTGTTGTTGGAAGACAATGGAGCCTGAAGAAGTCACTTGAGAAGGGATCAATATTACCGTTGATAAGAAATTTAAAGGTGCTCTCCCAATTATCCCTTCATTAAACAACATTGAACAATGTCACGGAGAATAAGGTGCGCAATATAGTACATTTCACCATAGCCATGCACGCAAGATTGCAATGCAGGAGAACATGTGATAGCGGAGAATCAGTTAAAAAAATATAATAAAAAAATACCACAGTGTGAAAAACAATAAAATAATTTTGTTAGATCACCCCATGCATTTATAAATACATGTATACCATAATGCTCACGAGTGTTCAATTACCATTTGTGATCTAAAGTCACTAATTACATAAAACGCTACAACAGAAAATGTAATTGCCAATTCCCTTTATCCAAGAGCTCGAGGTAATTATTTTAATGTTCATGATACACGAAGTTGGTGAAGTGTTGATTGTTTTCAAGAACCATTATCTTGAGAGGATTGTTTGTTTTCAACTTTTTTTTTTCATGTTAGCTTGAATTAAGCTTAAGTACATGCTCTTACTGAAGATATTTGACCGTATAAATTTGTCTGAGGTCAAGATTATTATTAAATACCCCAAGACTGACACTGAATATCAAATATTAATATATGATTCCAAGTGAAAAGGATAGAATAGATTCCTCTAAATTTAATCATTTTTTATTTTCATGGGTGATAAATATTCAGGACGCAGTCTTTTTTAATTTTTTTTTTATTTTTGCCAACGTTTCAACCCAAACATGTGGGTCATCTTCAGGGCTGAAAATGTTTTTTTAAAATTACAATCAGAGATATAATAGTATACGACCGCTAATTATAAATAATAAACTATAGTGATTGATGGCACATGAATCTTAACTAATATTGTAATACACATATTAAAATTAAATATTAAAATAGTTATACAAACTAAAAATAAAAAAAATAATGTATATAATCCATTTATATAAATTTGTAATATTTTCTCCTACTAACCGTGGTTTGAGCACTGAGGTTGTTCAAGTACTGACACATGTTTGGTAGGTAAGTCAGGGGTGGAGGATTTCCCAGTTATACTTACCTGACAAACATGTGTCAGTACTTGAACAACCTCAGTGCTCAAACCACGGTTAGTAGGAGAAAATATTACAAATTTATATAAATGGATTATATACATTATTTTTTTTATTTTTAGTTTGTATAACTATTTTAATATTTAATTTTAATATGTGTATTACAATATTAGTTAAGATTCATGTGCCATCAATCACTATAGTTTATTATTTATAATTAGCGGTCGTATACTATTATATCTCTGATTGTAATTTAAAAAAACATTTTCAGCCCTGAAGATGACCCACATGTTTGGGTTGAAACGTTGGCAAAAATAAAAAAAATTAAAAAAGACTGCGTCCTGAATATTTATAGCCCATGATATGTAGAACAGTTGACAAACTTCCTTCAAGGATTTAATCATTTTTATTTAATTCTTTTCTTTCTTATTGTTTTATATTCTGTAATATTACGTTTCGTCAAAACATAGTACATATCAAAACATGGCGAGCTGAAAGTTCATTCACCCAATATATACAGAATATATAAGTAAAGTAAAATAAAAACAAACTTATCGAAATAATAATACTTGAAAAAAATAACACTTATGTGGCTCTAGAGTCCAAGGTGGACTTTGGCGTCGCGAAAAATTCGCCTCCATGCTTCTTTATACTGAACTTTTCTTTTCCAGTTAGTAACGCCAATTTTTCTGAGATCCTCTTCCAGGTCCTATTGACAGCTATTCCTAGGGCCTCCTCTCTTGCTCTTTCCTGGGAAAGATTCTCTTTTGAACTTATTACCATTCGCTCAATGGGTAATCTTTCAACATGCCCAAGCAGCTAATTCTTCTTGACTTAATAAATCTTACAATATCCTCATGGTTATTTAGTTCATCCAGCTCCTGGTTATTTCTTATGCCATGTTCGCAAATCGGACCGAAAATGGGTCTTACTTTTCGCTCAAAGACTCTCAGATTCTGATGGTCCTTTGTTTTCAGTGTCCATGTTCACTATAGTAAACTACGGATCTTTTAAACGATTTATACATTTGTCATTTTATGCGTTTAGAGAGCAGAGTAGACTTCATCAAGTTCACAAGGACAATGGAAGCTTGAAAAATAATAAAATAAATCAAAAATATAAAATTAAGTAAACTTAATGATGAATAAAATATATCTTAAACACAGGAATATCTAATTATAATAATCAGTCCCTACTTCATACTCCGATTTAACTACATATTGTAAGTGATAAAAAAAAAAAAATTATTATTGAAATTTACAACTGTATTAAATGATTAATACAACAAGAAAAAATGAAACAAGTAACATGACATGTACACATATTGGTAGCACTCCAATTTTATTTCTATATTAGAAAGTTCCAAGGCCATCTTCTTTTCAGACGCCTCGGAGGATTATCAGGAATAGAAGAGGAAGCTGGGTTAGAAACAAGAGGTTTCGGATAATTCTGAAGTTTATTATGGAAGGATATGTATCTGAACTGACGTAAATCGGAAACATGCGGTACATTAAGATCGTTATGGATAATTTTATTTATGACAAAGTAGGTAGCATTGAGGATTTTATGAAGGATTTTGGATTGTAGGGATACGAGAGGAATTTGAGAGCCCCAAAGCTCGATCACGTAAATCCAAATAGTCCTCATTATAGTAATATATATATGAGTCTTTTAATGCTTTTAAGCAGTAAAAGGACTATTACTAAGACAATCCAAGGATTAAAGACAAAAATAAGTAGAAAGGATCTATGAAAAAAATAAAATAAATAAATAAATTGTTGGAAGTTCAGAACGTTTGTCTAGTAAGTGCTATAGTAATCGAAAATTTCGGGCGGTTTCAGTCTGGTATGGGGGTTCCAAAAGTGAAATTTCCAATTCTCATATATAGCAATTAACTGAAATTGATATTTATGATTCGAAATTTTCGTGAAGATCTAATGCTGATTCTCATAAGGAATATGCAATCCAATAGTTTGAAAAACATCTATATTAATTATTAATTTTTGCAGATAGACAACCACATAGGCAGAAGAGCAATTAATTAAAACTTTTTGCAAATTTTTTAACATCCCTTAGACCTTCAAATTCCTTTACGAAAAAAAATGTGTAATTTAGTTTTATATTTTATTATCCGGAAACATTAGTTTGATACATTGATACAGTTAGATACATTAGATCCCATCGAATAATATAATCCATCGAACTTGAAAATCAATTGAACAGTTCATAAAATCGGTAAACAACCAACTCCATTACCGGGTAAAAGTTGATGGAAAAATAAAAGTTATAGCCAGAATTTACGATGTTATGAGATAAAACAATAAATAAGCATAAAACAAAATTTAAGAGCCTATTATGTATAAGAGAAACGTTATAACACTTGAAATATAATAATAATTAAAATAGCGTATAATTTACGGTGCTAAAGTGATATATAATAAATAGAAATTAAATAAAAAAATTATAGAATAAAATCCACACAAAAGGGAGGATATTATATTTATTTGAAGCACTTAGCTAAATAGGCAGCTTGCCAAGTCACCCGATATATTTCATCGCAACGATTGTGAATTACCACTAATCTAATCCTGCATTTATTAGACTATATTTAAATCTCGAACTGAGTTCTTCCTGCTTTAAACCTGTTTTAAGGATATTTCATGCATAATAATAAGGCTTAGCGAACCCGAAGGTACGATGCCGATACCACCAATCAATGTCAACATTCCTCCCTACACCAGGTGCCGTCCAAACTCAATCCCGCCAGATCACCCTTAACGCATTATTCCTACCTTCGGTTTGCTCTAGTCTTGCTCTACCGGACGCTTACCTGTCGATACAGCGAGCATTTAATTTATAGAAATTCTTTCGTTACTAATCCCAGCAGTTTTACATGGCCATTTTAGTCGCCACGACGTAATCATCTCAGCTGTAATAACAGGTTACAGTTCAGATTTGTGTAACCGACTAAATTCTCCGGTTGACTCATCCTTCTTCGGTTCGAATATTCTCCGTCTTTTCTGTAATTATCTCGAGTCCTAGTTCTACTGTTTTGTTGTTTCCGCTTGACAGTAACAAATCATCAGCACACCCAAATAGTCAGCATGTTCTTATGCCAAATTAAGTAGAAGAGGTGAATGGGAATCACCTTGCTTTAAGCGAGAACGAACTTCAAATTTAGCATATAAATAATACTGGTTCTAATTTTATCGAATCTCGCTTTTCCCTCCTCAATTAGGGTAACTAGATTGGTTCGGAGTTTCCCTTTTGTAAATAGTGTATATAGGTATACTTTTGTTTAAGATGTTTATTTTACTTAAGTATATTTTATTTATCTTTTATTTTTATTTTTACTTATTTATGTATTGTATGAAATTATTGTTTTGTTTTCTCCCTTATAATATTTAATGCTATTGTTATTTCTATGTATTTTTTTGTTATTACTTTATTTATGTTTCTGTATATAGGGTGTGAATGTGCTCTCTGAACTCTATTATAAGTGTCTGATACTTAACTGAGACAGATTGTAATAATTTTAAATAACAAAGTTAAAAAAAAAACCTCTGCCAAGTAAGGTCAGTATAGCTTCCTCACCGTTTCCGTTGTATATTACAAGGTATACAATTTTTCGAATGAGAATAAAATCTCTGAGAGAAGCAGAATCGGAATAGCCGATTACAGTTACCCTTCAACATTCAACAACAGTGGGTCATATTTGAATATTCCATACTTGATTATGCTTAATAACAAAATAAAAAAAAATGCATACTGAACATGAATTTCAATACTGTTAGATCAAAAGGTGTTATATATAAATTTATTTATTTTTTTACAAGAGTGCATAAAAACTCAATATTTCTTTATGCTTTATTAGAATAATTTCATATTTTATTTTCATCTGCTATTTTCCATAGTAGCAGACTACTTATATCAGTTGCAGACTACAAAATATCACCTTTAATACACATAGAATTAAAGTTGAAAATTATTACATACGAACTTATGCTCTAATAATAGTATATACATTACCAAATCAACATTTAATTTTGGAGGAGGGGCTTCAGCACGAAAGATTTAAATATATATATATATATATATATATATATATATATATATATATATATAACGATAATTAATTTGAAAAAAAACCACTGCAAATTATTTCTCTTTGGTATATTATTTAAAAACAATTATACATATAAAGTAACATTAAATTCCTAGTTATAAAGAAAAATAAATAAAAGGTGATTCTTTTATTATTACAATAAGAATTATTGGACTAAAATCTTTTTTAATCATTAGTAATGTGATAAAAAGAATAGCATTACTTCAGTAACACATTCAGAAATCAAAAAAAAGATAAACCTTTTGCAATAGCACATCTAAAAAAAAACTAGAGACGATATCTTTGCTCCTAATTGTCCGATTTTGACGATTTTTTTTTGTTTTTTAAGAAAATCCGTAAACTTCTAAAAAAACCATATACAATATTGACATAAATGTGTATACTTCTAGAGTTATTCGGAATTTAATTTTACCATCCCTCGTAACTTTTTTTGAGCTTCTTTTCGTTGAAGTATGTATTATAGATAAATTTAGAGGGCGTAGAGAAAATGACTTTAGCGAAGTTTCATCAAAATCGGTTCATTCGTTTAGGCGCTACAGTCTATAGCAACGCAGGTTTTTCGGCCGCCATTTCGAAACTAGGAGGCGAATAGTAATGTCGTTGAAGGAGGATGATCCTCGGGTGACCTCTGATTTTATATCCAAATTCGAAAAAAATCGGTCTAGTAGTTTCAGAAAAAATGCGCGGACGGCGGACGGCGGACTAGTAGTGCACATATAAGAGAAAGTGTTGGACGCAATTCAATGAAATTGACACCACATTATTTTTTCACCAAAGTCTACCTTTTATCTAACTTTGAGCCAAATCGAACGAGCCCTTTCTGAAATATTGGCATATCTAAAAATATACGTTTGCGCGTGCGTAAGCGGAAGTGCAGGGTGGAATTTGATAAAATTGATATGGGACCATCTAGGCATCGATCAGCATAATCCCTGAAAATTTCATGAAGATTGGATGAACGGTACTAGGTGATATGCCCGTCACATCGATTTGACTACAGACAGACAGACAGACAGACTGCAGACAGACAGACAGACAGACAGACAGACGACAGACAGACAGACAGACAGACACCGAACCAAATTTGATCCTTGATGTCTGAAACGTAAAACGCGAGTGAAAATTTTCGATTCTGAGCAAAAAATTTTTTTTAATTTCTCTCACGAACACAATGCTTCCCTACCTTCGGTAGTGAGGAAGCAAAAATATTGAATGTTTTAGACATACACATTCTAACTAGATTCACTAATTCTTGCTCAATTAGAAAATTATATAGCCTCAGTAAATGACATCATAAGTCTTTTTGAAATTGATGTAAAAGCTGCCTCTCGCCAGTTGCGGGTGTCCAGCAGCTGCAGGGCGTTCCTCGCTACTGCATCCTCCCACCTTTATCGATGCCTGCCTCTTCTTCTGGTCCCATACAGTCTCTCGTCCTGCAACTTTCTTGTGATCTCTTCTATTGGCATTAGTGAAATATGGCCAGTATAGTGTAGTCTGCCCAATCTTACATATATCATTAAATCTGCCCTTCTATAGAGCCTATAAACCTTTGCATTCATCCTCCTTCTCCAATTATTACCCATCCACACAACAAATGTGCGCTGAAGGGTTTTTCATTAAAAAATAAGAAGCGCCTTTACCTCTATATTTGTAAGAGTTCAGGAGTCCGAGCCGTAAGTCAGGAAGGGTCTGAGTTCTTTTCAATTTTCTGAAGATCCATCCTTCCCGACATTCTCTTCTTCTAATGTTGCAGTTTTTTTTCTCTTCTCTTCTCTTAGTTTTGTACTGAAGATCGCCTAGTGTTTTTCATACTCATGACGCTTCTGCATCATGTTTTTGTAGTCTTTGTTTTTGCTTTAGTAGATAATGCGAAATCTGAATCAAACTAGAAGAATCTCATTACTCTGAATGAGATATAAAATCTGCATTAGTAGTCTCCGAAAATTTCCTCGGCGTATTCCGTGATTTGATTTATAAGATTAATGTGAATATTTTGTAACATACCGGAAGGTGTGAAATTCCTCGACAGTTATTACAATACATACTTGGCCCTTTTTTCTGAATCCGAATAGAAGTAGATCCTTTCCATTCTTGAGACTATTTCTGATTTTTTCATATATTTTTAATCAGGAAATGTATTTTAGAAACTACAGCTTTCCCGCATGTCTTAATTAGTTCACTAGAAATATTATCGGTTCCCGCTGCTTTATAAGATAATAATTTTTCGATAGCTATTTCAACTTCCACTTTATTCGGTTCCTCTACTAACGGTTTGGGACTCTTGTACTCAGAAGTAGTGCACAAATCATTATTTCTTGTATTTAAAATATTGTAAAAGTTTTTCTTAAACTTAATTGATAAGTCTATAGTATCGGTGTTCATCCGTAACACGGGTCGTAAACATTTACGTGATTTATTTATTGATTTATTATACTTTTGTACACGCATCTTATATTATTTTAGATTTAGATTAAAACTTGCCATACTCTTCACAGGCTACACGAATTAATCATTAAATTTGTTTCAATTCAATATGTTAATAAATTAGTTTAATTACATCTAATAATTAATTATTACTCACCAACAGGCATAATATAAAATTTTAAATTGAAAGAAGTTAGTCGACTGTTCTATCATGTACCCATAAAATTGTAATGTTGAATCAGTACAATATCCTAATATTTTGGGAAACAAACATAGAAACCTGTATATTAGGTATACTGCGCAGCATCAATTTCAAATAATTGAGGAAAAACTAATGAAAACGTGTTGTGCTAAAAGCAGTGGATTGTATCTGTTTCGTGTGATTGAGGAAAACGAGTATCGCATGCGTTTAAACCACATCGTTCAACGACGCCATTGAGCTGAAACGGTTATAGCTGAAAAGATAATTAAATGACAAAATCATTTTACAGTAAAATGATACGACCGAGCTTGATATACCGTATTACGAAATTATAATGAAATCTGTTTATTTATCGATATTTATATATAATTGGCTTCGATTGTAAAAACAAAATCAAAACGTTATTATTTTATTAGGAAATGCCAAGTTTTAGGGAAATTCGGAGTGGTCATATTAGAGCAAGATATACACAGTGTTCAATATTACATATAGCTACTATATATGTATATTTCTATCTTCCTATCTGTACATTTCTATTTTCCTATCTATATATTTGTATATATCTCTGGAGAAAGGGATATTTTGGGCTGTAGCTTCCCAAAATAGAAAACTAATTTTTTTTTCTTTGGTTCATATTTGTTTCTGTCAGTGATCGCAACTAAATAATTAAACTATCAATATTGCTTATTTTTCTCCTCTTCAAATTATAATTATAATTATAATCTATATACAATTAAAAATTGTAAGGAGGTCTCAAGAAAAAAAATTCCAAAAAAGGACTAACAAACAAGGAATAACAACCATTACACAAATATATATATATATATATATATGTGTGTGTGTGTGTGTGTGTGTGTGTGTGTGTGTGTGTGTAGTGTGTGTGTGTGTGTGTTTGTGTGTGTGTGTGTGTGATGTAAATGGAAAAACTACACAAACCATAATTCCTTGAGCATCTAACGTTCAGATAAAAAGCTAATAAACGCGGTAGAGCTAGTTTGTATTAAACATCTGATTATATATTATATATATATATATATATATATATATATATATATATACATTTTTTTTTTTTTTTTTTTTTTTTTCCCCTACGTGGTAACCCCACACAAGGATCGTTTATTTGATTTTCCTTCATGCTCCATGCCTTAAAGACATACTACATGAATTACATTTGTTTACAATTGTTTTTTTTTTTTTAGTTTCACATGATTTACATTTTTAGTTCAAATTTATATACATTAACAAAAAAAAAACACAAAGAATAAACACACAAAAAATTAAATCGGAAAATTAAATATTAAACACACAAAGTCAATCCAACAAAGCCAAAAAGAAATCACCCACGCTGCCCATCCCTGGTTAGTAAGTCGAAGTCGATCGATCTAATAAATCTAAGAAAGTCTGTCTTGAATTCAGTAAATAACTTTTGTTCCGTCTCAGGCCAATTTCCTCTTTTGATAATTATGCTTTTTATTAACTCAAATCGCTGTCTGTCAAATCGTTTACATTCATATATTATATGTTTAAAATTTTGAACCTGTCCGTCTTCATCACATAAGTCTGTTTGTATAATGTTGAATCTTTTAAGATATTGTTTTGTATTCCCATGTTCCGTAAGTACTTGCGTAAGTTTGTAGTCATTACTGTGAATGTGTCTGTAATTGTGAATTGAAATGTGTGGTATAAATCTGTGTAAGCTTGGTGACTTAGCTGAGGTCACCCATATGTGATCCCATCTTTTGATGAAATCCAACTTTAAATTCATATTAATATACGATAAAGGAGCTTGATGATACGATGGCGGCAAATCGCTTTTAGCTGCTTCTTTTGCAAGGCAATCGGCTCGTTCATTGCCCTCAATCCCACAATGTGCTTTTACCCATTTTAGAGTCACTACTTTCCCTACAGTTCTCATCATTAACAATTTGTTTCTAATTTGGTCAGTCAAGTAATCATGAATGTCCCAATTATTAACAGAGTCTAGCAGAACTTTGTTGTCTGTATTTATAGTAACGTGAGTATTCGTTTGTAGAGGGTATTCATATATGTATTCAGTAACCTTTAAAACAGCGAATTTTTCTGCCTGATTATTTGAGCAATATGATTCTAATTTATATTGATTTTCTATATTCCTACCATCTTGAGCTCTGAACAACCATGCACATCCAACATTCTCGCCGTCCTTACTACCATCAGTGAAAACATCAGTATTTTCAGAAGTAATTCCCGGTGCAGTCCACAAACTTGTTGCAGGGTGTAACCAAGATTTACAGTCAGTAATTCTTTCTATTTTGTCTAGGGTCAGGTCTTTGTATCCTCTCTTTCCTTTTCTAATGTTATTTAAGGTCGTTCGTTCTTCAATCTTCATTTGGATTGGCAACAGCCCTGCCAACAATATTGTGGCCTCGAATGATAGTGTACGATAGCCCTTGCATATCTTAATCGCAATTAACCTCTGAAGCCTTTCCAACTTCACCAAATTTTTCTTACGTTCAACGGCCGGATGCCAGACATGCACAGCGTAGAGCATCTTTGGAAGTACAGCAGCTTCATAAATTTCCTTTAACACTTCCGATCTGAGTCCCCATGTCGCTCTTGCAGCCACTGATAGTCCATTTATAATCCTTAAAGTGTTGTCATATAGATTATCTATATGTCTGTTCCAATTCAGTTTTCTGTCAAAGAGAAGCCCCAAATATGATAATGTATCACATTGCGTTATTCTTACTGCATTGAGTCGAATATCCAATTCTGGTACAATTCTCTTTTTTGTGAAGATTATATATTTTGTCTTGTCTAGATTAAATTTAAGTTTGTTGCGTCTAGTCCATCGTCTCAGCCTTGATAATGTTATGTTTGCTATTGTCTGTAATTCATCGAAATCTCTTCGTTTTATAAGTAATAATAAATCGTCTGCGTATGCTAATAATGTTGAATTTTCCTGTAGGTCTATTTCGAAAACAGTATTGATTAAGATGTTCCATAGTATAGGTGATAGTGCTGATCCTTGAGGAGTTCCTAGCGTCAATTTCTTGTCAATATAATGAAAGTTTGTTTGGATTGCAAGTTTTCTGTCAGAAAAATAATTTTGAATGATTTTGTATATGTTTTTTGGACATTTATATTTCTTTAGATTATTTAAAATCGCAGGCCACCAGGCGTTGTCAAAGGCACCCGCGATATCCAAAGAAACAACCAATAAATTACTATTTTGCCGGAGTGTACTGGTGATATGGTCGTTCAATTCACTGAGTGCATCGTCAGTTCCTGATTGGGGTCTGAATCCAAATTGGTGTCGGTGGAGTATATTGTTACTAAGTAGATGATGCATTAATCTATTTTTTATTATTTTTTCAAAAATTCTACTCATTACAGGAAGCATACTTAGTGGTCTCAGTGAAAATGAATTAGCCTTAGGAATCAATGTTAATTTACCCACCTTCCAGCTTTTAGGAAATTCATTTCTTTTGAATAAGGTTTTATAAAGTCCAGTTATCAATTTTGGAAAGGAGTCAGCTATCTTTTTTATCATTCTTGGGTCAATTTTGTCTATTCCTGGTGCTTTCTTGTCATCCAATTTATTAATAACTTGTAATATTTCAAAATCCCGGATATTAGTGTCATCGTCATTATTAGGCGGGATAAGTATTTCTGTTCTCATTTGTCTGTGTTCGTTAGTGTCATCACTTGTATTGTCATCTTTGATTATCTTATTTAATATATGAGATAATGTATTCTTAGTGTCTGTTGTGTATGTTCCTAGTTCATTCAAAGTGGTAGTGAGTAAGGTTTGAGGTTTTATTTTATTGGATACAAACTTATATGGCCATTGCCACGCCTTTGATGCAGTAGCAAATGTCTTCCAGGACTTTAATTTGGAACTTTTAATTAGCTTTTGATATGCTTGCCTACTTTTGAGATAGATCACTCTCCTTGATTCCCTTAGTCCATCGTCTTTTGTCCGCTGGTAATTTCTTCTTAGATGATTTGTCTCTTTACGCAAGCCAGTTAGTTCAGGGTTCCACCAAGGTACTGATCTTTTTCTAGTTCGACCTTTGAAATGACCGGATCTTTTGAATGCTATATTGCAAGATTTTACGATAGATTTTATCATTTTATTTATGATAATATCAGTAGGCATAAGAGAAAACTCATTAAGAATCAGCTTTTCGGTATCATAAACTGTCAATTCCTTCTTATCAGTACAATGTTGAGATAAAAACTGTTTTTCTAACTGATGTATTAAGTTAGCCAAGAATTTATTCCAGTCACCATTCTCTGTCAAATATATATAGTTTTTTGCTAGCACTCCAGTTTTATCATTTCCCTGTAAATGTAACTCATAAGTCAAAATGTTGTGGTCCGAAAAATTTGTTTCTCTAGAAATTGTCCAATTTTTTACAATATTATGTCTAATCAGTTTTGTATTATACATATATATATACATATATTATACATATATATATATACATATATATATATATATTATTTGTATTGTACATATATATATATATATATATTTAAATAATGTGATGATGGATTTCTTATAAAAATTTAAGGCGTTTAAGGAAAAAAATGATTTAAAATTAATTACAAAACAAAGTAATAAGTAATACTGAACAACATTTAGAATTAGTGAATTACCAAAAGATAAATCGGTTTATTAAAGTTCTTTTGTACAACCGGGAAATTTAAATGACATAACTATAACTCTACTTTAATTACAATATAAATCTGTATTAACTTCTAACCTAATACCACAAGAATAAATTACATATCTAAAATAAAAACAACTATTTTATAATCTGCTACAATTTAAAAATAAAAGTGATAATTAATATAAATTATATTAGTTCTATATTGGGATTGTCACTTATATATCGAATGTTCGCTATGAAAATAGTCTTATGCCAGTGAAAAAATCGGAAACTTCAGTAATATTGAATTTATGATACAATTTTTTCTAATTTTTCCGACTCCTTTTTCTGTTTCTACTTATTTCAAGTATATTAAAAAACAATTCATGTATTTCTTCAAGTTCTGTAAGATTAAATAATGGAGATAACTAATTTTCATTATGTAAATCCTTTAAATTCTGCAAGAAACGATATCCTTTATTAGATAAGATGTATAAAGTAAAATTTCTTCAGCCCGATGGCATCGATGGCACAGATCCGTCTCTGAACTTGGCTAAACAATGCCATCGGTTTCTAATATTAGCAGCTCACTTATGTGCCGTGATATAATACAATATATATTATACAAGCTGATAATTAATTAATTATATCTATACATTACAACAAATGGAAGTAACTACGATGGCTTTGATTGCTGATAGGGCAACGCGAAGAAGGTTGTGGAGTTGCTCTGAAGAGGGGTAGGGTGGGGACGAAGCCAGTCAGTCGGGGAAGTTCGAAGGGATAAGACCTAGCCCGTTCGCTCTGCGCATTCACGTACAATTACGTCCTAACATTTTGGATTTTTGAAAAAAAAAAAAAATAAAATTTTTTCTTTCTACACCGTGGAATATGGGCCCACGAGGTGCGGTTCGGAGCTGAACCATTGGCGTTCTGCCTGATATCTCAAACATGTTCCGCTTAACATTCGTCATCATCTTCTGCCATCTTATTAATTCAGGTAAAGCTGAATGATGTATGGAAACGTAGAGAATAAAAATTAGTGCATTAAACTTTTTTATTCATACTGCACTGGGCATTAACAAGTAAAATATGTTAACAATATTTTTTTTTATTTTCATTAAAATTTATATTTTTCTGTACTGATCTAAGCTTATTCACACCTCGAAGAATATATGAATAAATTGATCAGTATTATCACAATTAATAGAAATTTTTCATAGTGAAGAGATGCAAAAAATACTTCATTAATGATAATAAAAAAATTAATAAAAATGAAAGGATTAATTTTACCAATAAAATGGAAGAAATTGTTAAATCAATTTGAGATCAATGAATATTTATTCTCATTATATAACAAGTTTTAATACAGAATCGATTAATGTCAATAGAAACAATTACATTAAAATTGGCACACATCATTATTTAATATTGTAAAAATCATAATAATCATATATATTAAATATTTCTATCTCAATTTAGATCATGTAAAAATGCTTAATAAATATATTTATAATATCAAGCTTTTAAAAATAAAAACTTTTTTTCTCAATACATCAAAAATGAGAACAAATAAAACAAAAAAAAACGTTTAAATTAAAGTAATTCACAAAAACATGATATTATATTAAATCAATAGTCATTTGATAATTATAAATGGCATCCATTTGCTGGTTCATATATTTTATTATTCAAACAACATTGTTAATATTTTTTTTTTATCTATGAAGATATTATGAAAATGACTTCCTATTAAATTTAAATAATCAGAATTTTATATTATTAGTATGATATCATTGTTTCAATTACATTATTAATGATATTACGAAAATAAAAAGAGAAATAAATCATACTTAATGGATGACTCGGGCTTTATAATTAGGCAAAAAATATGTATTTTAATATCGGAAAAATAAAGTTGTATTTTTGGATTTTATTTTGTTGTAACTTTCCTTCAGTAAGTTATTTTTATTTAGTTGATTAGAATATCGTGGATGGTTCATATGAGCGAAAAAAGCGAATCTTTGGAGTAAGACATGATTTAAAAATCTCTTTGCTAAAACATTCATTTGACTGAAAATAAATTCTAAAGCATAATACACACGTTTAAAATATTCACTCATTATTTATTTATTAAAAATGCAATTCTCATTAATTTTTTATCTTCTTATTTTTCTTTTTTTTCTTTAAAAAAAACACACACAACAAACAACCATAATAAGAAATAAGAGGATGGGTACAAAGTACAGTAACAAGACTAAAGATAGCCAGATGTTGATTAATGTATCAAAGAGTATGTGTAACACCAACAAATAGTTTTTAAAATATGTGACAAATATTTAATTTTTGCCAAATGGTGCCACATAAAAAAAAGGAAGGTAAATAATTGTAAAATAGATAAATTAGAATGATATTGTTAAATAAAAGTTAATATAAAATGTGTATAATTTCAGTAAAGCTAAAGATTGCTCTGATGATGGGAAAATTGTCCCGAAACGTAAGAGACAACAGACATAATTAAGAAAATATGAAGAAAATTGGAAATTTTATTGCATTAAATATGAAAAAATTAATTTTTTATAGCGTCATCTCTACATTACATAATGTACGTAATGTGTACTTTAAAAAATCCAATTATTTTTATGTCTACAAAATAGCAAAGATTTATTGCGATGCAATGAATGTGTTTTAATTGATACATTGTAATTAAGAATAAAAGAGAAATCATCAAATTTTAAATTAAAAAATCAATAAGAAATATCAAAACTTTGAAATGAAACAGTATACTATTAAATTAAACATTTCAGAAATTTTTAAATTTACTCTAGAAAATATGTTCTAAGACAGCCTAGGTTTATCTTATTATTTTTAAATTAAAAATTTATCTAATTTAAATTTAAACATAAATACAATGCAATTAAATCCAAACGTTGATTATTCAGAGCAGGTGGGACAGAAAAGAAACAAATTATTATACTAATATCTACTAACAAAAATGGAGTCGAGATACTGTCATGGCTGTGTATAGGAGAATTTTCAATTCTACGGATGAACACTATTTACACCAATTTATAGATCCTAAATATGAAAGGAACTGAAGCTTAGAAAAAATTATTCATAATTTATAAAGTACTCATAAATAAAATAAATGATAATTTTGAGAGCAACAAGGCGAAATGAATAGATTACTCAGCATAGCACAACACTAATGCGTAATAGTATATACTCAGCGCCGTGTACAAGAGCACATTAAATGTATTAACATTTTTAATACTTAAAAAAGTTTACAGAAAATTTGTATTCTAAACAATAAATTACCAGAATGATTATAAATAAAAAACTCTTTTTTATATTATATAGTCAAATTAACATGACTTTCATTCTTACTCCTGTTTAATACCACTTTACAAACATTTAAGAAATTAAAAAAAATATATATATATAAGATTTACTTTGCACCCATGTAATGATAAAGATCAGTATGTAAATATGGAGGAGTATAAAATCTAATTGATAATAAAATAAAAATATTTAGAAAACAATAGCAAATACAATATTCTTTCTATAAGCTAAAATAAATACAAAAATGAAATAGTTTAACTACTTCCTAAGAGTACTGATAAAAATTCAATCAATTGATAAAAAATTATAAAAAAAAAAGTTTTATATTATAACGAGCTCTCTTTGTCTAAACATTATTTTTTATTTTACGGAGACTTAATGATTCTTTTTAGCAGTATTCTGTTCTTAGAGACAAAACCACCTTTTAGAATATTAATTTCACTGTATGAAAATCAATAGTTTATTTTGGAATCGGCCATTGACTTCATGGTTCTAATAATATATATCTTTATGAAAGATTACAAATATACCTTAGCTATTTAAAAAATAAAAATTAAAATGGAGCATTCAAAATCATAATTTTCACTTCAGACATCAAGGTGAAAAGAGACCGTTAGCGATAGTTTTTATACCATGGTTGAAGTAAATATAAATCAAAATTTTATTCCACAGCCACTTTTTAATTTTTTGAAGATCTGCATTGTCATTATTATCTTCATAACCAAAAATCAATATGTATTGACAAACAGAGTGAAGTGATGTTCATAAACACTAAAATCAAAGCTAAAATTTAATTTTTTAACATCTTTAGTCATTGTTGAGGTTGTTCAGATTGTTATAAGGTCCCTTATTAAGTTGACTAGACATTTGTTAAATTTTTTACTGACGAAACTTTTTACTAGTCTACTTGTTTTGTTGTTTTATTTCTCGTGGAGTATGATCGCTTTAATTATTTGCATGACCACTCGTTGAACTTTTTTTTGCAAAATTCGATTTTGGAAAGATTTTATTCTTTTTCCTACTGCTTTTCTGATAATTGAAAACAGTGGTGTGCCATAAAAACGTGTCGAACGATTAAAGAACGAACGAATAAAAACAATCATACGTTTTGCAGATTGATATCATTAAACGCATTGACAGCTTTGCGAAAGGTATAAGATTTATTAAATATGTTTTCTGACTGTTTTAGTTTTTTTTTTAAAGTGTACCAAAAATGATAAAACTCTGTTAAAAGTAATTCTTAAATAAAAAATATTTTTATAAAGTATTTTTTCGCATTTTTTTTTTGTATTTTAAACTTTAATGGTGATTTCTTCTTCAATTGGAAAGAAAAAATGAGGTAAAATAATAAGCATTTATAAACCTTATTAAATTACAGTATTTTCAGTCGCTTGTTCGACTGAAAATACTGTACTCACTGTTTTCTAAATCAAAATTGAAAATTAGACAAAAACTAAATACATGCACTTACCTACTCAAACCCATTTGAACATACGCCTCACAGATTTACGGTTCAGCAAAAAAGACTCACTTACAAAAACTACAATCCTTTCAATGTGAAATTTTAAGACTAATAACTGCAGCTCCCTGGTACGTCAACAATAAGACTTTACATACCGACCTAAGACAACCAACCATTGACCAGCACATACGTACTCTTTACTCCGATTTCATCTAAAACTACACGGACATCACAATGGACTTATCAAAGACATGGCCACGGATGAAATGCTCGTCAGGATGCGACTGAAATAGAGCTGGATGAGAGATCTCCTTTCCTGATTTTAGGATGTAAACAGACCAGGAAAGAGGTGCTGCTGGGCTCCATTCTTCGTCATGCCTATCATGCCATTTTTCAACTTAATAGCAAATCTGCTAATTGTCACTACCATGACAGGTGCGGATGAAGATGTAAAGACAAAAAAAAAAAAAATTACAATTGATAAAATTTTATTTTTGTTTGGAGTTATACGATTTTTTTTAATGGATATCAATTTTTTTTATCTAGTAATAGCATAAGTGTTGGGCGTCATAATATCTATTAATATCTATATTAAAATATCTTCTACTGCAAGATAGCATATTAGTTTCTATAAAAAACAATATTCTAAATTCTATTCTCGTTAGGCGTCGCAAATAAATGCATATGGAATTCTTGATATTTTTTGTTGTTGTTGTAACTGTATATTTAGAACATTTATACCTAATTAAAAAAAAATTCACAATGGCTGAATTTATGCAGATTTTTCAACATTTATTTATTGGAATTTTGAAATACATTTTGGAGATCGGGCTCATGTATATGAACTACCCCACTTTATTCATACAAACATAAATAAAATTGTTTTTAAGATCATGTGAAAAAATAATTGTTGATTGAATTGAAGAAAATTGGCTGCTTGCCTTTAATAGTATTTTTATTTTAATGTGTATAGTAGTTATTATACTATTAGAAAATTAGTGTATTTAATTATCTTGAATGATTAAGGGGTATTAATACTTTTTGACATTCCAAGAGAGCTATTTAGGCTGCCACCGTTTCCTAAACAGCTTGGGAATACCGAGATTTATTTTATGGATTCGCCGCGAAATAAATTTTAACTGACCCAAGAGGGAATCGAAACCGCAGCGCTCCGAATCGGGCGCTTTAGGAACTTAACACTAACAAGCATTTTCATCGATAGAAGTACATTATTCCTCTTTTTCGTTGTTAACTGTTGTTGAATATTGGTTAATTATGGTATTGATAATCTGCATTTTCAAGATAATTTAGGAACAGTAGTAATTATCATTCATATAATTGATGATAAATTTGTATACTTTTATGCGTTTAAAAAAAGTAACTGTTTAATTTATTATGCCAATCTCTTCCACGGCTGTCAGGGATATTGAAATAATAATTATGTAGCTGGTACGTTTATTTTAATTCTGTGGACTCCGTATAAGAGGTATTTGATTAATATATAATTAAACTATTAGGTTAAACAGATTGCTATATTCGTTGCTTTATTCATATTATAATTTGATTTATTAAAGCCGGATCTTTTACAATGATTTGTTAGTGGATTAATGAATTGGTATGACTGTTGCAACAATTCTAACAGTGGATTACGTGGTTGGTAGGTATAAATGAATTATTGCTTTGGTACTTGCTGCTTTTGCTCCTTGCTTTCTTCTCATCTTCCTCTCCTCTTCTTGCTAAGCCTCTTGAGTCTCTACTCCATTTCATTTTCTTGTGTAATATGGAGAAATATGTTCCTTCTTGCTGGCCGTTCTGTCTCAAGTCTCAAATAGATATGATATTTGCAGGAACTCTACATGTCTGTTCTCTCCTTTTTTTGTCTTCTCTTGCCTGCCAAGAGATGGCAGCAGCGCTTCTTGCTTCTTCATTGAATTCAATTTGGATATAGTAGGAACTTGGATTTTTTCCTTAACAGTACCACTTATTCATAAGTTGTTTACTTTCCTAGACGAAATGCTTATTTTCCCTATCTGAAGTGATTACTTTATGTAATCATAAAATTAATAAAGATATGGTATACCGATTGAAAAGAAGAAAGCCACTATATAAATCTAAAAGTCCTTATAGCTAAAGAGGTTTTTAAAATTGTATCTTCAATATATTGACCTTCATGTTTCAAATAGATACTGTTTGTGCAAAAGTTTGTAACAATTTTTCGTTCTATTGTATTTGTGCTAAAGGTGATATTTCATAGTCTGCAACTACTGTAATTAGTCTGATACATGGGATAAACCGAGGGAAATAGTATATGAAATTATACTAAAAAGCCATAAATAAATAATTTTGATGCTCTCTTATAAAAAAAGTAAATTTTCACATACGACCTTTTGCATTAACAGTAGTGATATGTATCCAATTTGGCCCAATTCAGATACCAATCCTTTTATAATAGAGTTCAGAAACATCCTAATCGTCTTGCTTCCTGTTGGATCCATCCGAGAATTCTGAAAAGAAGATTAGCTCGTGATCTCCTCATTAAGACGTTTTATTAGAGTGCTACCAATGGGTGATTTTTCTACAAGTTTTTTCATGCCATTGTATAGCTCTGATAAAATTTGGTAAATGTACATTTATTTTACAGTTACACGGTCCGAGGCGTCTGAAAAGAAGATGGCCTCGAGATATTCTAATATAGAACTTTAATTTTAGTTCTACCAATGGGTAGTTTCTCTTTATGTTGTACATGCCATGTTACCAATTTCACATTTACTTATTGTAATTTCTATGTAATACAGTTGTAAATTCCATTAAAATAATAAAAAAAAAATTTTACAGTTACAAATTTCATTAAAAAATAAAATACATATATCTTCAATAAATTAGTGTTGAAAATGTCGGCTGATTGAGATAGATCAGAAAATAGTTTACATTGTTTGAATTGTATATATTTAAGTTTTCGTTCAAAAATATTTGTGTACTAGTTGTTAAATATTATATATACATATACACATAACTATTTCCATTTTTCTTAGTATTTTTTGTACATATTTGTATGATATCTACATGTCAGACTAACGTACATATATTTTTGAACTATTATTCTAAGGAGGCTTCAGATCCAGAACAAAATTATATTTCATTTCATTTCATTACATTACTAGCGACTTTTGACGAAAAAGTTTACGTTATAGTATAGATAAAAATCTTAGAGTAGAGAGAGTAGAGTACCAAGAAAAAAGAATATTAAACTTATATTTTTTGTAATTTGATAGGTGCGCTGCAGCGCAGATGCAAATGGAACAGTATGTCAAAAATAAATAAATAAATGGAAACAATATATTTAGTCATTATTATTTCTTGAAAAATGATCATAATTGATAATACTAGATTGATGGTTGACTTTAGTGAAAATTGAAGAGAAAAGTTAGGATTGTAGAAAGTAGGATTGTTGAAAAAAAAGTAAAAATAAATAAATATCATTTATCTTTTTTTACATTTTATTTTTTTTTACTGAACAACCCAACCGACTTCTGTTGAATTCATAAATGACAGTCTTTCCCCATAGTTTGCACAAAACTCACGTTTTTTTTTATCCAAGCATTCGTTTCTTTGTTATAATTTGTATTGACTAGAGATGGCAGACATTCTTCCGAAATTCGTATTTCCTAGAGAGGCTAAGTAGAAGGGAACAAAATATAACACTGCGGTTTGTAATCTTCTCAGCGAATTTTAATAAAATTTAATTCTTAATTGTTTTTTTTTATTGTTTTGAGAAAATGTTTGAAATGAAACTTAAATTCATATATTCCTTAAAAATATAAAATTCCAATTCAAAGAAATCTTTCGGCGAAATAATACTTTATAGAAAGATTAAGGATTAGACTACTTTTTATTTTATAGGCGATAAAACAATTTTTTTTGGTATTATATTAGAAATCAAATTTAACTGTTTTAAAAATAACTAATAAATGAGTTGGAAGTGAATATAAACTTCTTGTAAAAAAAAAAAAAAAATCAACTTCATTTCAGAATCACAAAATAAAAACTTTGTGTTAGAAGTCCAAAAAAAAAAAAAAAAAACCTTAAAAATACGTTGCATACTTATAAATTGGAACTTATTTAATGAAACCATTGAAACCTTCATCTTTTTTTGCTGTGCCATAACGTGTGGTTTTTGCTGTGAACGAGTCAACACGTGTAAGGAAAATCTATTTCAGGTTGTCGGTTGTGCAAGGAGTTTATTTGACCGAGAATACCCCCAACTACCAGGTTTTCCTGCTCGATTAAATAACCAATTAGGAGTACCCACGTCATAGAGGATAGATGTGCCATGGGTCAGTAACCCAGCCCCCATCACGAGTTCGATGAGACAAAATAAATAATTACCTGCCTAATAGGAGGATAGGAGCACGATTTCATACTCACCGAGACACCTAATCCAATTTCTTAAACGTGAGAAAGCTTAAAATCATTATAGAAAATTACAATAAAATAGCTATTGGCTGCTCAACAGTGTTGAGTTTCTAAATCACACAGCATAGCTAACATAATTTAAAACCAAAACAAGTTCTTATTGCAAAGTTGTTAAAAAACCAGTCAACAGAAACCAATAAGCGAAGGCAAAGATTAATATATGTGGTGATGGAGGATTTCCAACGAGTTTAAAATTATAATTTCTGTCATTGACTATATCTTCTCCCTTTCAATATTTCTGAAAAAAAATCTCTTGTGGGAAAAGAGGTGGTTCCCATATTTCCGAAATAAATACCTTTAATTGAGAAGTTTCCCTCTCCGAAGGCATCCCTATATTTTTATTTTAAGTAGGTTATGCATTTCTAATTAATATATTTCTTTTTCTTTGTAAAAATCATTAAACTTTCTAGAGTTTAAACAAATGGACCTTGTGCAAACGATTTCACGACAAATAATTGACTGCAAAACATATGCCAGATAACGCCCTATGAAAGGCTGAGTAGGAATTGGATGTTGGAACTCGACTAACAAGAAATCCCAACAACACAACAGGTGCCAATAGGAATATTGTTATGCCTTCAAATTCGCTTAGCCTTGCTTAATTAGTGCATTGAACTAAAAATTAATAATAACATTAAAAATATTAATTTCATATATTAAAAAAGAGCATATGAAAAATATATCAAAATCGGGATAAGAAGGAATGAGAACTAAACAATTTCAGTCTAAAAATTCAATATTTGTGATATCGGATGTCTTATGGCGTATGTTAATTAAACATTTATAACAAAGCTTTATTCCGAAAAATATTTTATGATCATCCGTCTGGTTTCTATTAACAAAAAATCTCTCTAAAAACAGGGTTTTATCCAAAAATATAAGGGCGAGTGGAGAGAAGGGAATGGATAGGAATCGCTCTGAATACACTTAGGGCAAATATACAGTAGAGAGTAAAAGATGTTTATTTCAGACGGGCGTCTAACCCACCATCAAAAGGGCTTACACCCGCTCTCGGCCATATATAAATATTATATCCCCACACATTTTCTAAATATATAATGGTTCGTTTGGTACATATGTTTGCAGGCAGCAAGATTTGTTCCTTGGCGAGCTCCAGCTGCAATAATTTAAAAAGGTGTTAGCATTAATTTTGAATAATTATTTGAAATAACATTTTGTAAATGTCATACTTCTTTTCCAACTAATTTTTAATTAAAATAATCTTATTACAAACACGTTTCTTTTTTTTTTTTTTAATTAATTTTCTAACAGAATCAATCAACAATTAAATAAATTCTAAGATTTCATTAAATATAATTCCAGAGATTTTAACCAATTTTAAAGTTTGTACAACAGGGATAAGTGGGGTATTATCAAAGAATACTGGGATATGAGGTCATAGGTTTATGTCGAAGGGTAAAGGTGATTTGACGGGATTTATTAGAATTTATTTCAATCCTCCAGTTTCGACACCATTCTTCAAGGTTTGTGATGTGTGATTGAAGAGTTTGGGATGCAATGGTTGGGTCATTATTAACAGATAGGACAGATGTGTCATCGGCATGGTGGTAATAACAATGTTAGGATGGGTTATGATGTCAACTGTAAAAACTGTGTAAAGGATAGCATCTACGATACTACCTTGTGGAACACCAGCGGACTGGGAAAAGACGGATGAATAAGAATTATTCTGATTTACTTTGAAGTATCTATCAGTTAGATAGGAACGGATAATTAGGAAGTATGTAGGATGTAGGAATTTACGGAGTTTGTAAAGCAGTCTCGGGTTCCAGACCCGATAAAAAAAAAATTAAAAATTTAGTTGTACACTGTTTTTCACAGAAGATGTGCGATTTAAGTTTTTTTTTTTTAATACAGAAACATTCTTGTTCAGATAAATCCGCCCTTCTGAATGTAATATAGCAGTCGGAAATGTAATTTCCTTATTTGAGTTTACTGTTCAGAACTCAGAACTGACAAAGCGGAACACGTCAGAAAGATTACTCGGAACAAGATAGGGTGTTTCGTTTCAAACAAAGGAGAAATTAAAGGGACTAAAGTTTAGAGAATTCCGCTCGAGTAAATTAGTCAAAGAGGGCCTGAGGTGATGCAGATGTTGAGTCCTTCAGGTACATCCTACTGTTATGGTTCCATTATGGATTCCAAGCATAAGTTATAGTCCACTAAAGCTAGAACTTACTTAGACGAAGTAGATCTTAGTTTTTGATGTTTATGTTTAAGAATCAAAGTACGTAATAAGTAATTGTTTGCAATCATTTTATGAAGTTAATAAGTCATTTTTTTATTTACACTTATTACAAATACTGACTACCATAACACGTCAATGGTAGTTTTGAGATATATAATGCCCAGCGGTATCTCTTTCTATTTTAATTCTACAATTATCTACTTGTTCTGTACGAATAAGTTATCCGTACAAAACATATAGGTAATCTAGTGTCACCATAGGCGCATCTAGTGTGGGTGGCTTTCGGACTGAAGCTCCCCTCTCCCAAATTGCTATAACCATGTTTTATGAAAACAATATTATTGTTCGTCTGACTCTATTTAATTGTACCTCAAGAGTTAATTAAACACTATTTCATATAGATAGTTAATTTCTTTCTTTTTCATACAAATTAATTATCATTATATATATATATATATATATATATATATATATATATATATATATATATATACATACATAAATATATAAGCAAAGCTTTCTAAGCCACCAAAATTAAATCCTATTGAGCAGTAAACAAATGACAGGATAGTAACGAAATAAAATAAAACAGGGTAATATAAGGAAGAATTAATTCTTCTTTCTCGGTGATTGTAATCAACCAAGGAAAAGAAAATTATTTTAAAACTTGATACATACAATACATGTTAAAGGTGCACCTCTGTTCGAACACATCAGCAAAACAACTCTGAAAAGATTACAATATTTCCAAAATGGAATAATTAGAAAAATTGTTAGAGGAACCACGCTGCAGAGAAAGAAGACAGTGGATATACAAACAACACCAACTTTATCAACAATTAAAGAATTTTTCGCAAAACGAAAAAAATCATTTTTCGAAAAATCCCAACAATTGGCAAACCCTCTTTTTAACAATTTGTTACCAGCCAAAATTCCAAAACGTTGGCAACAAATCACATGATATCGATGTTTTAATTTAGTTGTAAGCTCTAGAGGATAAGGTCAACTCAAGCCTGAGGTGAGCCCCATCACCTTTATATTACAGATGGAGAACGAAATACTTAGAAACGACAAAAATCTAAAAATAAACCTTATAATGCTTTTAAGCAGTAAAAGGTGTATTATTAAGACAATCCAAGGATTAAAGACAAAAATAAGTAGAAAGGGGCTATGAAAAAAAAAAAAAAAACTTGTTACATTTATTTACTTTTCATGTTGCTTTTTCAGGGTATTCAATAATTACTAGAATAACCATAGGAGCAATAAAAAATAAAATGTTTTGAGTTATTTGCAAAAACATATTTTTTCTGAAATTTCGGTAAGATTTCATTATTTTTCGCACTTAAAGATAAAGAAAATCTTCAAAATGAGGGCTCAGTCAATGAATTTGATAAAGAATTAAAGAAGATGCGGCATACCAGTAAAGAAACCATTTTAATGATTAATATATAATGATTATTAGTTGACGATATCTCTAACCAAGATTCTTTTCCGCTTGTTCAGATTTTATGGGGCATCTTGATTCTGACCATGATTTGAATTAGTAACTTCGTATTTCGGTGCAAGTTGTCGTGAAATTTTTTGTGTTCGTATATGACCGTTGACTGTTGGTATCTGAAGGTCTTTATGTAAACTAATGGTGCTAATGTTTGTAGGGGTATATGTGTATGTGTGTGGGAGCTTTAGTTATAACCCTGAAAGTTTTAGACTGAAAAGTTTATAATTTACGTAGATGGGTCTTTTTGGCTTTTCCGTATATTTGCATAGGTCCTAATGGGCTTAAGTAAGTAGTTTTAATGGGCGATGTCTGTCTAAGTTTGTATTTCGAACGTCATGAAAGGAATGAATATATTCAGAGTTTTTAGAGGGCCTCATATCATTTTCTACGGCCAAATGTCGGTCTGAGGAACCTCGAAATTATCGATGAAAATAGAAAAGCAAGTTCCATGACAAAGAGCAAAAGGAATGCGTTGTGATTTGTTTTAGCTGAGTCGAATTTTCCAGTGTTTGCATCAGTAATGAAGTTTTCTAGGTGATAAAGAGTTTGTGAGGCGTGTTCTAGATTTTAATATCTTGTTAAAATTGTTGTATTTTATGAACTGAGTAGATTATCGTTTTTATTCATGATTTATATCATCATCATATTAGTTATACCATGTACCGCTGCGGAGTGTAGGGTTACAATTTGTAGAGACTGGGTCAGGTGTCTAGCTCTTGGGCCCATCTCCTTTCTCCTACTCCAATCTTTACATCGTCGTCTAAACACTTCATTAACACTCTCCTCCCAGGAAATGCAACACTTTTCTCCTTCCTTCCACAAGAGTCTCGTATGTCTTCCTGGCAGTTATTTATTGATCCATCCTAAGGATGTGTCCGAACCACTTTAACTTGTACTCTAGGATGAGCTCGGCCGGTTTGACCTCGAGGCCAGTGCGTATGGTGCAGTTCCTTATCCTATCCTATCATTATAGTTATAAAAACACCACCACAGTCACCAGATATTAACGCGACAGAACACCTGTGGGCAAAATTGGAGGTAGAAATTAGAACAGGAAATTTCTAGAAAAAAAAGTTCAAAAATATCTCTTTGAAGAACGTAACAGCCTAAACCTGAAATTCAACAAAAAATTATTCGACACGGTATTTAACTAAATTGGTAGTATTTAAAAGTTAACAAGAAGTGGGTTGTATCATTTTGACTGTGAGGTAAAATTATCCCATTTAAAAAAAAATATACATATATTTTTTAAATAATTACATTTGAATATATTAATTTCATGGAGTTTATACATTTATTTTTGCTATGAAAAATTTGTTTGCGCCTATCAACTTTTTGTTAACAATCAATAAATGTGCTGCAAATACAAGATATAAATGACATGTCAGCCATGGGAAAAGAATGTAGTCTTTCCTGACTTGTTTCAAGTACTTAGATTGTTTAAGGAAGGAGATCTCTCATCAAACGCTTTTTTAGTTTCCTCCTCATGTTCTGAGGTACGTCAGCTGTGGCCATGTCTCTTATTAAGCTGTTTTGATGTCCGTTAAATTATTATGTAACCGTTGGTTAAGGGTCGTTATATGTTGGTCTGTTGGAAGGTGGAGGTCACTGTGTAGAGTTTTGTTTGTCCCATACCGTGGAGCTTTTGTTATGAGTCGTAACCATTTTGGTTGGAAGGTTTGAAGTTTTTGAAGGTGGGTTTTACCTTAACGATACCGTTTATTTGTGATGGGTATGTCCATATGGGTTAAGTAAGTATGTAAATGTTTCAGCCTCTGTTTTGGTTTTGAAGATTCAGAAAAAAGATGATAAAGTAGGTTGTTAAGTATCTTACATTTCAATTTTACATGCGGGCTCCATGTCATCCTTCTGTCGAAGGTACGCCCGATGTAAAGTACTGTGTCCGTTTGAGGAATATGATAGTTGTCAATATCAACTGGAGGACAGATGTTTTTTCTAAGAGTAAATGTTATATGTTTGGATTTGTCGTGATTTTTTTTATTTTTTTTTATTTGTTTATTTAGACATACAATATTCTGTCACAGGGACAATAATTATATTGATAAATGAACACATTCACACCGTATATATAAAAAAAAAAAAAATTAACAAAGTAAAACAATAACTAAATAATAATAAATAAAAACTATATACAATAAAAAAAATAAAATAACCTAAATATAAGTAAATTAAAAACATAAAAATACAATCATACCTATATACAATATATACAATCTGGCGGGGAACCCAAATCCCTGCGCTAGTCTCTCAACCTCCTCACCGGTGCTAAAGCCGAGTTTGAGCGAGAGCGCTTTAGCCTGTCGTGATTAAGTCGAATTTTCCATAGTGTGAACCAATCTTGTAATTTAAGTAAGTGGTTTCGTAGAGTTAGGGAGGCTTGGGTATGGTCTTGGTATTTTGTAAGAATTGTTGTGTCTTCTGCACAAGTAGCTGCCAATGTCTCACCATAAATAGGTATGTCGTAAGTTTATAAAATGTGAAGTAGAGTGGCCATTATTGAATCTTGGGGAATTCCTGTCAAGATTGGACGAATTGATGACATTTCCAAGTCCTGCCGAACTGAGAAAAATATGTAAAAGGGAAAGATTGAAGGGTGAGATAGTAAGTGTAAATAAATCTGTTAAAGTGTTCCTGGTTTTATTTTTTTTTTACTTAACCATTTAAGTATTTTGTCTTTTATTTTGATACGGGGTGTATCAATTTCACTGTGAGCCACTCTATTTAAAGGCAGATATAATCATTTCCATTGGTACTGTGCTTAGAACATATATTAAGGTATTAAGTCAGGACTTATGACTTAAAGATCCTCAAAGTAAGCCACGGAGTTATAAAGGTTATGACTGAATCATTCGGTTTTAGATGGGCACTAAACTAATTCAGAATCGGAAAGTGAAAAGGCCATTTGGCGTGGAGTTTGATGGGCCCGTAAAGTTGGAAGTGTGAACTGCTCTTTGACGGCTTCTCTCAACTCACACTTCATGTTAAACAGTCTGTCCCTTTATTCGGTTACAGCATTTGACACTCGGTTTGCTATTAAATTGATACATCAGTTTATATTTTAAATTGAAATTGATATTTCAGTATACGTTGGTTATAATTATCTGAATGAATGAAATTTGTCTGGTATTATAAATATTATAAAAAAAAAACTAATCTGATTTTTAGTTTTTTTACTTTTTTTTGGATACCCTAGAATTCTCATTCTTCAATAAGAATCATTATTTAAAAAGGGCAAAAGTTTTTAATAATTAATATATTTGGCCAAGAAATGTATGAGATAAGTCGATTAGTTACAGTTATATATAATCATAGATCTAAAAAAAATATATTAACTTTTTTTTACTTAAATAATGCACTGTAAACACCCTGGAGCGTTTATTTAGGATATTTACATTCAGGATAAATTAAGTTTGGCAATGCACAAGTTAATGTTTAATAAATTTCTCATTTAAACAGAGAGATTGAGTTGTGGTTTCCTTAGCCTTTGGAAGGATGAATATATCTCCATGAAATAAGATATTGTCCATTACGGGCTTTTAGTTTCCTTCGGGTGGGTAAAATATGATATCCTTTAATGATCGACCGAGGTAATGTTTAAATTAAATATGATTAAATATAATTCGTAAATACTTATGGGTCATTATATTTAAAATCAACCAGCTATTCGATAATATAGAAAATAATTTGACTCTTACCACTTAAACTAAGTTAATAAATAATATTTTGTTTTTAAGGAATGTACTCGTAATCGAATAACCAATAATTTTATTCTAGGATTCTGTTAGTCTTCACACAAAGAATTATTTAGAAATAATAAATATTTAAATGACTGGAGCACTTCTTAATTTAAATCTTTACTTTTTTTCTTCGAAATATTTATGAAATTCAATCTCAAGCTAATTTGATTTCACATGCATTGTGATACGATCGAAATTACCTAAGTTATGATTGTTTTATCAAAACGATGTATCTAAGACTACAGTTATCGGTAATAAATAATAAATAATCTTCGTTTACCATAAAATTTCAAAAATTATTTTGAAAATAACTAGAAAATACTGATGTTCCTCAAGGGAGCATCTTTGGTACTATCCTATATAGTTTATACAGGTGATATCCCAACCCATCCCAAAACGGTATCACTACCTATGCAGATGACACTTATATCCTGTCAGTTAATAATGACCCTTTAATTGCATCCCAAACCCTCCAATTACATATCACAAGCCTTGCAGAATGGTGTAAAAACTGGATAATAAAAATAAATTATAATAAATCCCATCAAATTACCTTTACCCTTCATCGTTAACCTACAACTTCTTGTCCTAAAATATCCTTCAATGATATTCCACTTGTTCCTGTTTAACAAATCCGCTACATAGGACTCCACTTGGATAAACGTCTAGAAACTGCTCGTCGTTTCCGACTGATCCAACACTTACTAGACAAAAGCTCTAAACTTTCAATTAATTACAAAAGATTCATCTACTTAATCATGATAAGACCTATATGGACATATGGGACTCTACCAAACCATCGAATTTCTATCCTATCCAATCCTTACAATCCAAAATCCTTCGTAAAATCCTTAATGCCCCATATTTTGTCACAAATAAAACCAGGCATAAAGACCTTAATGTTCCATATGCCGCTGACTTAGCATGAGGCAGATATCTATCATTTCATGATAAACTCCAGCCCCATCCGAATCCACTTATTTCCAGCCTTGCTTCTTTCTCTATTCCTGATAGTCCCCCTAGGCGTCTGAAAATAAGATGGCCTCGATATCTTCTCACCTAGAATTAAATAGGGAGTGCTACCACTGGGCAGTATCTTTTCAAGTCTGTCCATGTCATTATTTCTAATGTATCCATTTTTACTAAGTGTATTGTTTATACAGTTGTGAATTTCATTAAATAAATAATGAAAAAACTTATAAAACAATAATAAATACAATAAAACAATTTTATATGATGCTGTATAGTCTTTGTCCAATTGTTTTTAAACTTTTCTTAGATTGCATATTGCATATCAGGACAATGTCGTTAACTTTGAAATCATGTGATAGTGAGTTTTGACATAATTGTTTTTGTTATCCCTTTTAACTGATTTTCTTCATCCATTTTTCTAAGATTTTGCATTTTGCTGACAATTTCTTTGGCTAGGTCAGAAAGGGTTCATTTTGAGTTGGCTTAAGAAATTTGGTGGAGATCTTGGGGTTTGGAACAAAGACAAGTTCGTAAGGGATCATCTGGGTTGATTTTTGTACAGATGTATTATGTGAGAATGATGCAAAGTTGAAAAATTCGCCCCAGTATACATACAATGTTTTATCGATAAAAATACATAATAATTTTTCATATAAAAATTATAAATATTTTATTCATTAAATATATTTAGGTATCTAATATCTATGATATTCAAACATACTTCCGAATAGTTAAATAATAATATGAAATAAAAATTACAAACGATATATGATAATGAATCCTTTTGATTCAGTCCCTATTTATAAATTATAATTATTATACCTCTCTGATATTTAAATAAAATAAGTCAGTGAGCTGAGGATAAGAATTGACAAGCGGTGCACAGTTGATGATGAGGTTAGTCAGAAGAGTGAAAACATGGGTTGATATTGACCGCGAGTCGGGCTTAGCTCATTATCCCCCTCAACCCAGCAATAAATCCTTGTCATTGAAGATCATTAATTCTCATAAATTTTTCTTTTTATCTTCCATCCAGCATCCTGCGTTTTCGGCAAATCATTCTTCCCGTTCATTGTTTCGCCAAGTAGTCATTCCAGTTCTGCTATCAATGGCTCAGAGTAGTTTGCGACGTGGTGGCAAAAGAGAGAATTGATTAATCGAGTTCTCAAATAATATTTAATTATACTTTAAAAATAATAAAGAACAAATGAATCGAATATATAGTTAAAAATTAATCTACATTTTTTTTTCTCCATAAACTTCATTCCCACCTGTCACGAATGTAACGGTTTGTGCAATGCTTGATGACCTACTGCGATGCAAGGAATACGAAGGTTCAAATTGGATCTCTAGCCAAGTGATGGTGACATGGAGAGTTGTTAAATGTGAAATCTGGTTGTTAATGCAAACATTACACTTCATACCCAAAACACCATCAGCACATGTGCTGTTGGATTTAGAATTATGTTATTTTAGGCATGAGGGAGGTTATTATTCAGCAGAACCTCTCCCTTCGTCTTTGTTTACTTCCTTGAATCAGGAAAGGATATCTCATGTAATTTTTTTTTTCTTATGCCATAATCATTGGTCATTCGATCATCCGAAGTCTTGCTGCCCAGTATAAGTTTGATCTTTTTACATAATCATTCACAAATGTTTTATTTGTTATGTCCGTCAAAGCAGGACATTTGTCTAGGTGGTCTGCATCCATTTTTCCTGGTTCACATAATTTAAACCTAGGATCCTCAGCCACGCCTATCTTGTGGAGATGACTTTGTAGAAAGTCTTGACCAGTGGCCAGGCGGAAGCAGGTTACTGTATCTCTTCTTGGTAGGTTAGTTGGGGTCGTGTTTTTCACCAAACATCCATAAAATCTCCCTTCCACCTTGTCTTTGTGTATATTTTTTGTTTCCTCCTTCATTATCCTTGTTGTTCTTTTATTGTATATATGGTATGATTGTACTTCATTTATCATAAATACTCAAAGCCCTTAATTGAGCCAAAATGTATTTTTTTTTCTCAATAAAAATTGTTAATACTTCACTACCATCCTCAACATTCGTCGGATTGAATCGTAAGATTTTGCATGGACTGTTTTGTAAATTAAGTGGGAATTGCATAGAATAGTGGCTGGTATGAGGTACCTTGAGGTGATTCTGAATTAAAAAAATGGTTGTTTATTTGGTTGTTGGGATTTTAAGGAGTAAAACGTTAAGGTCATCAACGCCTGTAAATTAATTTTATTTATCTCTGGATTAAATTTTTTATATCATTTGATTTGAAGAAATTCAACACTAATTTTATTGTGTCTTAGTCATTCCTCAAAATGTTTACTATTGGTGATGTAAGTCCTGAACTAGTTGTGTGGCAGTGTTGGCATCGTGGGGCTGGCTGTTTGCTAATAAGACTTGAATGGGTAAGATTGGTGGGGCCTATTCTTGGTCTGGTTAACACTACCACTTCTCTGCGGACATAACGATTTGATGTTGGTCATGGCTTTATTGTTTTTTTTTCATATCTTTTAATTGGCTAGGCGGACTCTCATTCCACATGGATTGTCAGCTGTGAGTTATTTATTTTTTGAGAAGAAGACTTATATCTTGCGTTGTTAGAATGACAGCGCCCTGACCTGAATGAGCACAATTAAAGAAATTTCTAAGGCCTGTAGGACAGAGAAAAAATTGCCGAAAAGATGGTGAATGAGATAGAGTGTGTGAGGTAGTACTGTTTATAGATTAAAGAAATGTCCCTGGAACAATACTTTATCAAATGTTTTATAGACGTATATAAATACAGCATTTGTGTGTATTGGTTTAGCTCCATTGCTCCATAAGTAGACCATTAACTCTTATTGTTACTGACAGTAGTCAGAAACTCTTTTTAATTGGACTGTTGAATGGCAGTTACAAAAACAGAATTGATGGTCAGGAATTATTTTTTGGTAACTGAACATTGTCAATCAATCTTTTTTATATAATTTTTTCGATAACTTTAGAATATATGGGAAAGAGACGGCAGCAGAATATAGCTCAGCAGGATGAGAGATTGAAAATGTTTGTATCTCTTGTGTGTGTCATTTTGATATGTGAATATTTTCATTGTAATGGGAATTTAGTTGTCTTTAGGATACAGTTGTATAAATGTTGGAGCGCTGCGGCATTTAGTAAGGCATAACCATAATAAACTTTTCTTTTAGGTAAGTGCCTCGTTAAATATAAAACGTTTCGAACGACATTAATTTAAAACGCATGCTTAATTATTAACTGTAAACACATTACCTTTACGCTCCGGCACAGATCCTGTCCATCAGTCTACTTTAATTTCATCCAGATTCCTTTTTCAGGCACAGTCCGGTATCTTGGCTTTATCTTAGTGGAACCCACATACTAGACTTAAAAGACAAGAACTTAACCGACGATGCGACCAACTATACAGACTACTGACTAGAAAATCTCAACTTTCAACTGACGACGAATTACTGATCTACAAGACAATCCTGAAACCTATTTGGACCTACTGACTTGAACTGGGGGATAGCAAAATTTGCTAACATCAAACGCATCCAATCCTTTCAGTCCAAAGTCTTCTGAACAGTAGTAGATGCTCCGTTCTATGTAACCAACAAAAACCTACATCAGGACCTTAATACCCCATTTGTCCTCGCCCTTATAACTGAAATTTTTTCCAAATTCCATCAGAACTTTATAAATCATACGAATCTCCTAGCACAATCTCTATCTAGTTCCACTCATCCCTACAATCTTGAAGCGGCAGTATATATCTTGGAGTTCTGGCAATGGCCAGATTTTCCACTCAACACATGAGTGTATGTGGCTAATGCGCTCTTGCTTGGTACTAGTGACGCCGTTGAGAGAGTAATGTGGGGATCTCTTGAATTCCTGTTTTTCCTTCTATGATTGGGAGACAAGCCTCTGGCATGGGATTCCCTGCCTGATTGTATATATTGTATATAGTTATGACTGTGTTTTTATGTTTTTAATTTACTTATCTTTAGGTTATTTTATCATTTTTTATTGTAAATAGTTCTTGATTATTATTTTAATTAAAAATTATTAACTAAATAATATATTTCGTTCGCTTATATACATCTTATAGCTTATGGATGACTTATAGAGGTCATGTACGATACGATTGATACAGATTTTTTAAAAATAAAATTTAAGAAAAGGAATTCGTACAAGTGGAATGTCTGAACATTTTTCTTATTTTTTATTTTTATTCAAATTGTATCATTTTCATAAAAAAAACATGAGTATCTCAAACGATCGACAAACACACACGCAAACGTGAACAAATGGGCATAGCAAAACATTTTAAATACGGCTGTAAATATACCTTATATTGAGAAAAGCCTCTAGAAGACCATTCTCCATCCTTTGAAATGCGAAGGTGCTAACCGCTCAACAGAAATAAATTTCCGAGTTGTAAAAGACACTTTTCATTCCTACACATTGCCAGATAAAAGAAAAAGCTTCTACCTTCTCCGGCCCAGCTCGTACCTCAACCCGTTTGAGGCTCATCCAAATGCAAACGAGCCTTGGCGTTTAAAATGCGAAAAAGGGAATTTATCACTCTTAAAGTATCTCGAAAAAAGGAGGAAAACTGTATAAAACCTATTTCACGGATATTACCTCCTTTTATAATGATATCTTTATTGAAGTGATGATGGAAAAATATTTAATTTAGGGCAACATTCTAAAGAACATAAATTATTAAAATAATGTCTAGGTTGCTATAAAAAACAAAACAAAATATTACATACTGACAAAAATCTTTCTTTTTTTCATTTTATTCACTAAAATTGATGAATAATATGTTCAAATGCATTTGAGGCTTCTGACGATGTGGGGAGGAAACTTGATCTAAACTATCTAAATTTGATGAACAGGAGAATACAAGAACACAACGTCTTTTTATGTAAAATAAACAATAGGCTAACTTAATAAAATTTCTAAAAGATACAGTAATTTAAAAAATAATTTGTAAATACAAAAAAATAAAAATAGAATCTTCTCAAGATTAGTTATTTGAGTAAAAAGAACAAAAACTATATACCATATATACTGAAAGAAAAAACAACACCTGGAGAAACAAAAAAGAAGAAGCATCGATGATAACACTTAAATAGTGAGCACTACTATTAAAATTTAATTAATACATAGAAATTTCATGTTTGTATATCGTCTGTTTGGGATGACTAGAGGTTTTGGAAAAGGAAGTATTTGAATGATGGCAGGGAAGAGGCATGACGGATGTTAGATGGTAAGGAATGCCAGAAGGTAGGGCTATGAAGGACGACTTAGCGGGCTATAAAGAAACCTATACTTGGTAAGGAAAGTATTGCGATCGGGTCAAGTTTTCGTTGTGCAGTTTTCGACTCTGATCTGTACGTTTCAGAGCCCTATGAATCCGAAAAAAACATTTTCAGCCATTGATCTATTTGTCTGTGCCAAGATTACCTCGAAAACTACTAGACCGATTTTGTTGCTCCTTTTTTTGTTTTGCATTATTTTGACTACTGATACCTGTGAAACAAATCGGGTGCTCCTTGCGCAATAGCCGCTGAGAAATAAGTTAAAAAAATATTTTTCTATAGACAGTAGCGCTAAAACGGCTCTAACGATTTTGATGAAAGTTTACTATAATTTTCTAATTAATGTCCTTTCAACATGAACTAAATTCCCGAGAAAATCCAGAAAAAAAAGTTATAAAGAAAAGAAAAATGTTTTGGGCCAAACTTGCTAAGTATATATTCTATGGTTAAATGTACATTCAAACTTTTGAAAGATAATTAAAAGGGAGAGAGAAAAAAAAAAAAGGTAAGGAATACATGAATAACAAAGTAGTAGTTTCAAGTTGGAATTAATGAAAATAACGAATGAATTTTAATAGTTGATATGATAGTGTTTAAAAATAATTCTTTTATAAAAATAAAACAATATACGGAAAGATTGTAAAACAAAAAAAATAATAAATAACAAAAGATAAATCCCATTTACTGTATGGAATTAGATTTACTAATAAATTGTCGTCAGGATCAGGATTTATCCCCACAATATTACAGGATCGTTTCGTAATGTCATCTAAGCCTATTATATACCTACACATATATCCTAGTGATGGTGAACCTATTACAAGCATGTCATGGGGGACACGCGAACCCATTTCGGGTGACACGCATTGCAGGAGCAGGTGACGGAGACAACAAAAACCTTATCACAAATATTTTGAGTTCTTGTACCATTTTATTATTAATTAGTATTTTATTCAACGTCAATTAAATTATGAATACTAAAAAATATATCCATTTTTTTCTCATTACTACAAACGTAAGAATGTTTTAAAAAATATGTGGCTCATTATCAGAGTTAAACCAATCAATTTTATAATTGCTCTTTGCAGAAGTCAAAAGGATCATCGTCACAGACATAACCAATATATAGGTATTTGCGAACAGTTCTCTTCCATTATTATTATTTATTTTTTTATTAAATTAAATTAATTTTTTACCTTATGTGCCTTGCTTCGTCCAATGGCTAGAGGATTTTTATTCTCATCTTCATTAATATTTTTTATGCTTTTAATTTAATTTTTATTTTTTTTATGAATTACCAGAATTATTTAAAATGTACTTTTCCTCTTTTTCATTTATCATTTATAAATATTATATTTCATTTTCATTTAATATTAAATTCGCGGAAGAAACGTTAAAGTTATTGCATTTCTTTTAGTAAATTTAGAGATTAATAAAAAAACAATTCAAAGAATAAAATGTATACCTGAAAATGATGACAAAAATCCTTGAAACTCAGTAAATTGTTAAGACATAGGAGCAAAATATAATTTAATTATATAATAACAAAATAATTATGGAAAAGAATAATTCACAAATATCTTGAATAATAATATAAAATAGATCTCCCTAGATACGAGAAGTATATTTATTTTTTTATGTCAACAAGGCCATATATATATATATATATATATATATATATTTATATACTTGTATTAAAGTCGACGTAACGTGAACTTTACTAAATTTCCGGGCTAAGCTGCTTTATAGCCCTTTGTAACCAAAGACCCTCTTTAATTTCAAAGTACCGGCCTTACAAAAAACCGTGAATTAGTCCCCGCCTTATTAAACCTTGAATAATCGGGACTGAACATTGCTTTCAAATATTTTTCTGAAATTTCTAAGGTAGGAAAAAAACAGAAAATTTTTCATTTCATTTTTTTTTTTTTTTTTTTACTATCATCTCACAGTCACTTCTCATTGCCTCAGTAAATATTTCAGAATGTCCACATTGCACATGGATAAATTGATTCCAAAATAGTTCTAAAGATATTTTAAATCACTTTTGTTAGTGCAAAGGCTGCATTAACAATATTCTATGTTAATTTTATTTGTGCTAAAGGTGACATTTTGTAGCCTGCAACTCCAATTAATAGTCTGATAATATGACAAATAGTATAGGTAAATAATATTTAAAATTATGATATTAAATCATAAAAAATAATGAATTTTAATTTTTTATATATTTTGTAAACCAACTCAATTTTTACATACAAATTTTTGCACTAACAGTAGCGTTATATATTACTAAAATAATTTTGTTTATCTTTACAAGAATACTGGCCCTGCATGACTAAAAACGGTTTAATCACTAATTGGTTGAAAATTGACAATTACCGGAAGCAGTGATTAAATTATTAAGTACTCAGTGTTTATCATTACTCGAATCGTTTTTGGTCATCTACGGCCTGTTATGTATAATTGAAGTGGCTTTATTCTACTTCCCGACGTAATTACCTTCTTGGTGTTTTTCTTTTCCAAGTACTCAGAACCAGAAACCTTCCCTGCATCTAAGAACTCCTTACTTTACGCTGCTCTATCCACTCTCTCAACACCCGATCTCAACCTATAGATTTATATTTCCCCTCCCATAAAACCACTTCCTTCAGTAAATCCTGGAACTCCTTCTCCTTACCCATCTCCATACGGCAAACATCGGCCATAAACTCCTTCAAACAACTCCTATTCCACCACCTACAACAAATTCAAACTTCGGCAAGCTTGTGAAAAATTCTGGGTAACATAATTACGTTGATCACCAGCAGTTAATTGATAGAAGCCATTTTATTTTAATTTATTCACCTATTTTATAACATATACATATACAATTTGCTTAGTATTTTTCGTATATATTTTAATGATATCTACATGCCAGGTTAATTTTTTGAACTCTACTATTATTCTAACGGGATTTCAGCCATAGAATAAAATCTTTTTTCATTTCATTATATACTATAAATTTTCTTCTTTTTTCTTTCTTTAGTTGGGAAGTTTATTTAATTTATTACACAGTTGGAAACGAAAACTTCCATTATGGTATGTAAAGTTTTTTTTTTTCTTACATTTTTTTATGGACTTATGATTTTATGCAAAATCCTATTTTGCCTGATTAATGTCAAAGTTATATTTCATACAGCACTCCTGCTAACGCTTCATTACTCTCATCCTAGGAGCTTTTCTTTTTGCGTCATGATTCAATTTCACTTTGATATGGGTGCTACATCTGCCAGATTTATGTTTTATAATTGATTTATACCTTACAGCTGTGGCTAAATAAATAACAATTAAATAACAATTGGTTAGACTCAACAGATTTAGATTAGATTTTTTAATCAAGATACGAAAAGGAAAGCTATGAGGACACGATACAGCTTTGAAACGTTAGCAAGAGTGTTATGCGAAATATAACTATTACATACAATAATGGAATTTATCATTGCAAACAAAATATAATTTTTCATATTTTAATATGAATATTCCTCACGATAACCGTAGCGATCTTTGATCAGAGTATTGAATCAGGAGGAGAAATGCCAACAAAGAGATGCATACAGAAGCTGGTCAATCAATATTTCCTGATGTGAAGAAAAAGAGGTTAAGATTGACGTAGCATGTAGCGTGGAGCAATCCATCTAGAAGCCGTGGAAGACCAAAAGGGAAACGGATAGATGGAATCCATAAAGATGCAGAGAACTGGAAATAAATAGCTTAATATGGGCAGAAATGGAGTAGGTTGATTAATTCGGCAAAAGATCTACAATATTTCTAATGCTGGCATAAAAAAAACGTATTAAAATTTAAGTAGTACTTTTAATCATACAGACCCATCTTATTTTGCTCATTATAAAATAGCTAAAACCTTTTTACTAAATGAAAATTTGATGAATTTGAAAAAGAACTCAATAATCTCTCATTTTTTCCTCATTTATTTTTTTATACATTTTTATAATTAATACATAACCTTCAAACAATTCACACACAAAAAATATTAATTATATCAGTAAATGAAGCTCCAGTGATTTTTTTCAGAGCTTTGTGTAATAATTATAATCTTGATCGTTTTTCATCATATTAATTTTTTTCAGCAGCCTAAAATGGATCATCCAAAATGATTTTTTTTTTTACTTGCTTATTTCCAGTTTAATTTAAAATGTTGTCTCTTTATACTCTTTTTTTACATTTAAAATTAATTATTTTTACCTGTCTTTTCCTGGAATCTTGAAAGATATCATATTTCAGAACTTAATCTTTTCCCTTTTGTTGTAAAATTAAAAAAGTTGAAATTAAACCTAGGAGTGACATTCCCACGAAGGTTTTTATTTCCAATTAAAAGGAAACTTGATTGTTTTATTTTGTTGTTTTTCTTAGCAACGTATTCCGTATTATCTTGACGATTTAATTTTCACTTATTTTCAAGTCGTTTCTTTTAAGAACATCGGCAGCTTACGAAGTGAGTTTTTTTTTCTTTTTAGTTTTAAAAGTTTAGAAATAATATGAATAAATAATTTATTTTCTGTCAACATAAATCAACTAACACCTAACAGGAAAATATTTAATATGATCAATTAATGCACTGTGTTATATTTAATCTCATACAGATAGCTCTCTTACATACATTTTTAATACATGTGAATTTTTTCTGCTATCTTTTAGTTTATTAAAGTCAAGAATAACTCTTTGTTATCAACGTACCAAGTAATGTTCACATAACCTCATCAAAATTATATATTTTTCCTTAAACGAGATGTTAGTAGTTTTTTTTATTCGTTATATTTACAGGTGCAATTAAAAATAAAAATACATTTAGTAAATGTGAATAAATGAATATGATGACATGAAATGACTTGTTGATAAACTACCCACTGGTAGTACTCTAATAATAAGTCTACAGTTTACACTTTTCACACCATTCTTCAAGATTTGTGATGTGTGATTGAAGAATTCGCAATGCAATTGATGGTTCATCATTGACCGATACGACGTAGGGTGGGTTGGGAGGTCAGTTGTATGAACTAAAGGATAAGACCTAGGATACTATATGGCTTAACGAAAAGTATAACAGAAAAAATTAAATTTAAACATAATTACCTGAAGAGTTAAAAAATAAAGATGTAAATTATCTACCGATTTCAGGCAGATAAATTAATATAGTTTTTTAATATATAAATTTATATATAGACTATAAAATATATATATAGTTTTTGATTAATTCGAAAAATTAAATAAAATAAAATAAACGGGTTTATAAAAAAACCTGTGAATATATTCTTTAAATATATACTATATATTCTTTCAACTATATAAAATACTATTTATTCTATATATTCTTTCCAACTAATTTAAAGGGAGAGCATTAGCAAAATATTATAAAATATGAATACGTAATTGATTTCGCTATACGTTTGCTAGTACTGTCCGGTTTCAATAATTTTTGATTTATTCTAAAGAGAATCTAGTTTTTCTTAAATAATTTTCCATTATAACTCTTGATTTAAGCCATGAGAAAAACTTCTTTCTACCATAACTTCGTTTCCTGCATTTTCTCACATATGTATTATGAGAGAAAATGCATAAGTCAAAAAAGTCAAAAATGCATAAGGTTCATGGTCGATTTTCACAGGCTCTTGGTGGGCATTATAGGAAAATTTTCTAAAATTACAAACCAAGTCGTTTTTTTATACATAATCATTTTTTAAGGCAAAAATCAACCATGACCATACTTGCTCCGTTTTTTCACTTACCCCAATTCACTTATAGAGATAACCTAACATTTTTTTTCTGTCTCTCGGTGAATTTTTTTACTGATTTATTACAATAAATATAATATTAATAAATATTGAATATTTTTACTGCTAATGATTTTTATGAGCATACAGATTACCATATCATATTAATTTAAAGTCTACATAATCTTCTGGAGGTTCTTTACCTTCTTTTATAATTAAGTAACCTTCGAAAATTTTACGGAAGCAAGGTCCCTGAAGGTCTAAGTTTCGTCCAAATCTTACATCACTGATCCAAACCGAGGTTATTGATTCCAATTTTTGAATACTTTCTCACAAGCAGATAAAGTATCAGATATTTTCTCTATTGGAATGTTAATTTGATCTGCTGGAACAGTAAAATTATATTTGTAAATTTATATTGTAATTTGTTTTTTAAATTTCGAGTTCGAATCAGAATCTCGAGTGTGGAGTCATTAAACGTTTTCGAAAACGTAGATTGTAGTTTTGAACTGTCAGTTTTTGGAACAAAGGTGAATGGCTCGCGGTTGGCTGGTTCCGCTCAGAGGCAATTTATGCGAGTCGCCGTGAGCTATCCATTGTCCACATTCCGGCCAATAGTCACTATGTGATGAGATATTTCTTGTCCAGACCCTCTCCTCTTCCCAGCCGAAGCTTTCCCCGTTGTGAAAACGCCCTGGAATCCGGGTGAATGTTCTGGAATGACCTTGTTTAATGGGACAGAGAGGATCGTGAAGCATGCTTTGATGCCTCGCATTTTTGAAGGCTATTCCAGAGGAAATCATTATTGTTGAAATATATGAGAAACCTTGCGAAAATGTTATCAAGATTTCTTTTTTTTTACGTGGATAAGTATGCTTCTATAATAAATTTTTAATGGATTAGAAAAACATTTCCTATATCTTCAATCCTTGAAATAATTTCTTTCCTAAAATGTCGAAGAATCAATACTGTTTTTTTTTTTCGATTACCCCCTACCTTGTCATTTCTGGCGAACAGTGGGCTATTCTGGAGGTGTGACCAAATCTTTTCTAACCAAAGATGAAGGTTTATTCTACGAATCTGTCACGGAATAAATTTCAATCCACCGAGGCTAGACTCAAACCAACATCGCTAGACTCAAGAATATTTAAGTTGACGCATTAACACGCTCGGCCATCACGACCTTTGAAGGATCAACACCAATCTCTTCGGTAAGCTCCATAAAAATATATATTCTATTCTAATTTGCTATGCCAAAATATCTTCAGTAAAGCGATTGAATTTATCGAGTTAAGGAATCAAGATGGTCCTCAATTTTATTTTATAAATAAAAAGGAAGAAATAATTGGGAAATAATTATTGACTCACTAACTTAAATTGTCACTATTGCCCATGTTGGCTACAGATAAACCGAAATATTACATTCATGTAGAAATACAATATTCAATACAACTTTCGGGCTTAAGTCCCTCTCCTCCCCTCCTCCCAAAAAAAACTGTAAAATATTACCATGTTTTATAGAAATAAATATTAAAAACTATTTCTTATTCTTATTCTTATTAGTATTATTATTCGTGTAATTACATTTAATAGGACTTCAAGAACCACTTAAACACCATTTCATATAAGATGTTCATTTCTTTCTTTCTTTTTTTCAAATTAATTATTGTTATATATATGAAAAAAAATCTTTCGTGCTGAAGCTTCCTCCCCCCCCCAAACTGGATCCGCTAGTGAATTTAGATTATATCTTAAAAGGCTGAAATCCAGGGGTTCAAACTTTTTTAAAAAGTTTCATTTTAACAGTTTCTGTGACACTGTTTGGTAAAAACAAAAACTCTTAAAATAAAAATTCTAAGGAACATTTTTGTAATAAGGTTTCATGATTATGCTGGAAGCTTAATCTTCTTTTATTTTTAAGTTCTTACAAAAAAAAAAAATCACAAATGAGAAATAATCAGTTATTGGGTTATATTAGAGCTGTAATTTATCTTAAATGAATCATTTGAAGTTTTATATGTTTGAGCAGCTAAGAATAAAATTATTTTTTTAGATCTACGTTTTGGCGAAATCATCAAAACTTTTAAATAGTTTATTTTTTAAATAAAATTTCTGAGTAACTTTTATAAAATTTGTAAGGTAAAAATTTCTAGTGGCAATAAAAAAAAAATATAAATTAAAAAAAATTTGAATATAATGATTTCAGTTATACCGAAGTTGATTAAAAATAAAAGTTAAAATTTAATTTCAATCCTTGCTACTCAAATGTAGCAATAAGTCTCACTTAAAAATTATGATTACACGACAGATGAATGATGGGCCAGAATCAATTGACTCTCTGAATTTATGACTGAAAGCAATGATTAATTCATTCTTCAATAAATTCTTCAAATGAATGATTGATTACGCATTTACTATTTTCTCGAGAAAGTAAACTTTGGCATGGCTCATGAAACACTCGAATTCATTCGTGATATATCGACAGTGGGGTAACAATGGGAGCAATGAGTTAGCTTGTTAATATAGCATTGTGAGGAACTGTAATTGGCTATCGATTTGTTAAGATGTTGCCATTGAGACTGCGATAAGGGACTTTGAGGAAGGATGGCAATGGCTGGGTCAGTTGGCACCCAACGTATCCATTGTCTAGAGTCCATTCTCCCATTCCCTCTTACCAAAGTTTGAGGTCGTCTTCTTCAGTAAAAGAGAATGGTGTATTAGTTGACTGTGATGGTCTGAAAGAGAAACAACATTGTTACAATGACCATAATACTTATCAATCTTTTTTTTTATTTAACAAATGTGTCAATATTAACATACTATTTCGCTGATACTACCCATGGCAGCGATTGCCATTCTAAACTACCAACCGTTAATCCTTGTAAATTTCGCTGAAACTGCTCTTCGTGGTGGCCAAATCTATCGATTTAGCACCCTAGTTTAAAATAATTTTAAAATGATATGTTAGGCTTAAATTGGTGATTTTCATTTGAATTATCAATTTATAATGCCCATACTTTTAGATGTCTCTATTAAAAATCATATCGTTTCATTTCACAACTAGAAATGAATCTCAAACTTTTTCCGTAATAAACCTCAACTTAATTAATATATATTTAAAGCAAATTAAACGGGGAAGTTTTTCTAAAAGTGGGGTAAATTTAGTACAACTGAAGATTAAAAAAAAAATAAGGTAAATAATTTATGACATTTTTTTAAACAGAACTATGTTTATCCGCTTGATATTCCTCTTCAAATAGTTTTAAAAATGAAGAACCTTACTTTTGTTTAAATTAAATTTTCTCTAGTTTACTATGAAGCAATGTTTAATTCCTCTAATCACATATTTTTATGTTGTCGTTTTCTATTCAACTAAAAACGTGAATCGCTTTAAAAAACACAAATCTTAAATTTGTCATATGAACTCTTAGATTTTGATGTATACAAAAATATAGATATAAACAATCTCCCAAATTTCAGCTGAAAATTTTAGAATAAAATTAAAACTTAAGATATTAAATTATTATTCAAATTTAAGAGAAAAACAATTTTATAATAATTATAATTATAATTTATATAATTATAATAATAATTATTATAACTTTATAACCGTGAAAAATCTATACAAAATCATCATTTAAAAAACTTTGAATTTCGTGGATTTCATTCTAGATCGGAAACCTCAGCAGAATTATGAGCTTAATTTATTCCTAACTTACGAAGAACAATTTATTTTTATCAAGCAATGCAAATACGATAATAATAAATAATAATGTTATAATTAAATATACGTACAAACAAAAATAAATTTAAAATGCTGATATCATCATCGATAAATAAAGCCGTATTTCATAAGAAAGTACATGCAAATTTAGGTCAATCAAAAATGTACTGTGTGACTTTTCTGTATAACCTGGCGATATTCATTTTTAAGTTATGTAATTCGTAAATCCACAACTTCTTGCCCTACAAAATCCTTTAATGATATTCCACTTTTTCCTGTTGAACAAATCTGCTACCTAGGATTCCACTTGGATAAACGTCTCACTTGGAATCCGCATACTAGAATGAAACGACAAGAAACTGCTCGACGTTTCCGACTGATCCAACACTTACTAGACAAACGTTCTAAACTTTCAATTAATGACAAAAGACTCATCTACTTAACCATAATAAGACCTATATGGAGTTGAGCTTTGGGGTTGTACCAAACCATCGAATTCCTATCGTATCCAATCCTTACAATTCAAAATTCTTCGTAAAATCATTAATGTCCCATATTTTGTAACAAATAAAATCATTGATAAAGACCTTAATTTTCCGTATGTCGCTGATTTAGCCCGAGCCAGATACCTATCCTTTCATGATAAACTCCAGTCCCATCCAAATCCACTTGTTTCCAGCCTCGCTTCTTCCTCGATTCCTGGTAATCTCCCTAGGCGTCTGAAAAGAAGATGGCCCGTGATCTTCTCACCTAGAATTAAATAGTGAGTGCTACCACTGGGCAGTATCTCTTCAAGTCTGTTCATGTCATTATTTCCAATGTGTGCATTTTAACTAGTTGTATTGTTTATACAGTTGTAAATTTCATTAAATAAATATTTTTTTTGTTTTCTTTCTTTATTGACTATTATAACAATCTGTCTCTTGGACATTGGTTATAGTGATGTAGGATGACATTCACACTATATGTACAATAAAAATAAAATAAATAGAAACAAAATAATAATCAAAAGTATATACAATAGATAATAAAATAACCTAAAAAAATAAGAAAATTAAAACTAAGCAAACAAAAAAAGCACATCATTTATAAACCTTATTAAATTACAGTATTTTCAGTCGCTTGTTCGACTGAAAATACTGTACTCACTGTTTTCTAAATCAAAATTGAAAATTAGACAAAAACTAAATACATACACTTACCTGCTCAAACCCATTTGGACATACGCCTCACAGATTTACGGTTCAGCAAAAAAGACTCACTTACAAAAACTACAATCCTTTCAATCTAAAATTTTAAGACTAATAACTGCAGCTCCCTGGTACGTCAACAATAAGACTTTACATACCGACCTAAGACAACCAACCATTGACCAGCACATACGTACTCTTTACTCCCGATTTAATCTCGAAAACTACACGGACATCACAATGGACTTATCAAAGACATGGCCACGGCTGAAATGCTCATCAGGAGGCGACTGAAAAGGAGCTGGATGAGAGATCTCCTTTCCTGATTTTAGGATGTAAACAGACCAGGGAAGAGGTGCTGCTGGGCTCCATTCTTCGTCATGCCTATCATGCCATTTTTCAACTTAATAGCAAATCTGCTAATTGTCACTACCATGACAGGTGCGGATGAAGATGTAAAGACAAAAAAAAAAAAAAAATTCAATTGATAAAATTTTATTTTTGTTTGGAGTTATACGATTTTTTTTTAATGGATATCAATTTTTTTATCTAGTAATAGCATAAGTGTTGGGCGTCATAATAATAATAATATTAAAATATCTTCTACTGCAAGATAGCATATTAGTTTCTATAAAAAACAATATTCTAAATTCTATTCTCGTTAGGCGTCGCAAATAAATGCATATGGAATTCTTGATATTTTTTGTTGTTGTTGTAACTGTATATTTAGAACATTTATACCTAATTAAAAAAAAAAAATCATAATGGCTGAATTTATGCAGATTTTTCAACATTTATTTACTGGAATTTTGAAATACATTTTGGAGATAGGGCTCATGTATATGAACTACCCCACCTTACTCATACAAACATAAATAAAATTGTTTTTAAAATCATGTGAAAAAATAATTGTTGATTATTTTGAATTGAAGAAAATTGGCTGCTTGGCTTTCATAGTATTTTTATTTTAATGTGTATAGTAGTTATTATATTTTTAGATAATTAGTGTATTTAATTAGGATGTATTTAATAGGAGTAGTAATACTTTTTGACATTCCAAGGGAAGAGCTATTTAGGCTGCCACCGTTTCCTAAACAGCTTGGGAATACCGAGATTTATTTTATGTGTTCGCCGCGAAATAAATTTTAACTGACCCAAGAGGGAATCGAAACCACAGCGCTCCGAATCGGGCGCTTTAGGAACTTAACACTAACAAGCATTTCCATGACGGCTTCATCGATAGAAGTACATTATTCCTCTTTTTTGTTGTTAACTGTTGTTGAATATTGGTTAATTATGGTATTGATAATATGCGTTTTCAAGATAATTTAGGAACAGTAATAATTATCATTCATATAATTGATGATAAATTTGTATACTTTTATGCGTTTAAAAAAAGTAACTGTTTAATTTATTATGCCAATCCCTTCCACGGCTGTCAGGGATATTGAAATAATAATTATGTAGCTGGTAGGTTTATTTTAATTCTGTGGACTCCGTATATAAGGTAGTTTATTAATATATAATTAAACTATTAGGTTGAACAGATTGTTATATTTCTTACTTTATTCATATTATAATTTGATTTATTAAAGCCGGATCTTTTACAATGATTTGTTAGTGGATTAATGGATTGGTATGACTGTTGCAACAATTCTAACAGTGGATTACGTGGTTGGTGGGTGTAAATGAATTATTGCTTTGGTACTTGCTGATTTTGCTCCTCCTTGCTTTCTTCTCATCTTCCTCTCCTCTTCTTGCTAAGCCTCTTGAGTCTCTACTCCATTTCATTTTCTTGTGTAATATGGAGAAATATGTTCCTTCTTGCTGGCCGTTCTGTCTCAAGTCTCAAATAGATATGATATTTGCAGGAACTCTACATGTCTGTTCTCTCCTTTTTTTGTCTTCTCTTGCCTGCCAAGAGATGGCAGCAGCGCTTCTTGCTTCTTCATTGAATTCAATTTGGATATAGGAGGAACTTGGATTTTTTTCCTTAACAGTACCACTTATTCATAAGTTGTTTACTTTTCTAGATGAAATGCTTATTTTCCCTATCTGAAGTGATTACTTTATGTAATCATAAAATTAATAAAGATATGGTATGCCGATTGAAAAGAAGAAAGCCAGTATATAAAGCTAAAAGTCCTTATAGCTAAAGAGGTTTTTAAAATTGTATCTTCAATATATTGACCTTCATATTTCAAATCGATACTGTTTGTGCAAAAGTTTGTAACAATTTTTCGTTCTATTGTATTTGTGCTAAAGGTGATATTTCATAGTTTGCAACTACTGTAATTAGTCTGATACATGGGATAAACCGAGGGAAATAATATATGAAATTATACTAAAAAGCCAAAAATAAATAATTTTTTATGCTCTCTTATAAAAAAAGTAAATTTTCACATACGACCTTTTGCATTAACAGTAGTGATATGTATCCAATTTGGCCCTATTCAGATACCAATCCTTTTTTAATAGAGTTCAGAAACATCCTAATCGTCTTGCTTCCTGTTGGATCTATCCGAGAATTCTGAAAAAAAAATCACCTCGTGATCTCCTCATTAAGACGTTTTATTAGAGTGCTACCAATGGGTGATTTTTCTACAAGTTTTTTCATGCCATTGTATAGCTCTGATAAAATTTGGTAAATGTACATTTATTTTACAGTTACACGGTCCGAGGCGTCTGAAAAGAAGATGGCCTCGGGATCTTCTAATATAGAACTTTAATTTGAGTTCTACCAATGGGTAGTTTCTCTTTATGTTGTACATGCCATGTTACCAATTTCACATTTACTTATTGTAATTTCTATGTAATACAGTTGTAAATTCCATTAAAATAATAAAATAAAAAAAATTTTACAGTTACAAATTTCATTAAAAAATAAAATACATATATCTTCAATAAATTAGTGTTGAAAATGTCGGCTGATTGAGATAGATCAGAAAATAGTTTACATTGTTTGAATTGTATATATTTAAGTTTTCGTTCAAAAATATTTGTGTACTAGTTGTTAAATATTATATATACATATACACATAACTATTTCCATTTTTCTTAGTATTTTTTGTACATATTTGTATGATATCTACATGTCAGACTAACGTACATATATTTTTGAACTATTATTCTAAGGAGGCTTCAGATCCAGAACAAAATTATATTTCATTTCATTTCATTACATTACTAGCGACTTTTGACGAAAAAGTTTACGTTATAGTATAGATAAAAATCTTAGAGTAGAGAGAGTAGAGTACCAAGAAAAAAGAATATTAAACTTATATTTTTTGTAATTTGATAGGTGCGCTGCAGCGCAGATGCAAATGGAACAGTATGTCAAAAATAAATAAATAAATGGAAACAATATATTTAGTCATTATTATTTCTTGAAAAATGATCATAATTGATAATACTAGATTGATGGTTGACTTTAGTGAAAATTGAAGAGAAAAGTTAGGATTGTAGAAAGTAGGATTGTTGAAAAAAAAGTAAAAATAAATAAATATCATTTATCTTTTTTTACATTTTATTTTTTTTTACTGAACAACCCAACCGACTTCTGTTGAATTCATAAATGACAGTCTTTCCCCATAGTTTGCACAAAACTCACGTTTTTTTTTATCCAAGCATTCGTTTCTTTGTTATAATTTGTATTGACTAGAGATGGCAGACATTCTTCCGAAATTCGTATTTCCTAGAGAGGCTAAGTAGAAGGGAACAAAATATAACACTGCGGTTTGTAATCTTCTCAGCGAATTTTAATAAAATTTAATTCTTAATTGTTTTTTTTTATTGTTTTGAGAAAATGTTTGAAATGAAACTTAAATTCATATATTCCTTAAAAATATAAAATTCCAATTCCAAGAAATCTTTCGGCGAAATAATACTTTATAGGAAGATTAAGGATTAGACTACTTTTTATTTTATAGGCGATAAAACAATTTTTTTTGGTATTATATTAGAAATCAAATTTAACTGTATTAAAAATAACTAATAAATGAGTTAGAAGTTAATATAAAGTTCTTGTAAAAAAAAAAAAAAAATCAAATTCATTTCAGAATCACAAAATAAAAAATTTGTGTTAGAAGTCCAAAAAAAAAAAAAAAAAACCTTAAAAATACGTTGCATACTTATAAATTGGAACTTATTTAATGAAACCATTGAAACCTTAATCTTTTTTTGCTGTGCCATAACGTGTGGTTTTTGCTGTGAACGAGTCAACACGTGTAAGGAAAATCTATTTCAGGTTGTCGGTTGTGCAAGGAGTTTATTTGACCGAGAATACCCCCAACTACCAGGTTTTCCTGCTCGATTAAATAACCAATTAGGAGTACCCACGTCATAGAGGATAGATGTGCCATGGGTGAGTACCCATGGGTGAGTACCCCCAGCCCCCATCACGAGTTCGATGAGATAAAATAAATAATTACCTGCCTAATAGGAGAATAGGAGCACGATTTCTTGCTCATTGAGACAATCCCTACAATTTTTAAAAGTGATGAAGCTTAAAAAGCAAGAGAAAGAAGTACAATAAAATTGCTATTGGCTGCTCAACAGTGTTGAGTTTCTAAATCACACAGCATAGCTATCATAATTTAAAACCAAAACAAGCTCTTATTGCAAAGTTGTTAAGGCGTAAAGTAAGTGTATAAAGTAGGCGACAGAAGCGAAATAAAGATTAATATATGTGGTGATGGAGGATTTCCAACGAGTTTAAAATTATAATTTCTGCCATTGAGTATATCTTCTCCCTTTCAATACTTCTGCAAAAAATCTCTTGTGGGAAAAGAGGTGGTTCCCATATTTCCGAAATACAGCCCTTTAATTGAGAAGTTCCTCTCTCCGAAGGCATCCCTATATTTTTATTATAAGTAGGTTATGCATTTCTTATGAATGTATTTCTTTTTCTTTATAAAAATCATTAAACTTTCTAAAGTTTAAACAAACGAACCTTGTACAAACGATTTCACGACAAATAATTGACTGCAAAACATATGCCAGATAACGCCCTATGAAAGGCTGAGTAGGAATTGGATGTTGGAACTCGACTAACAAGAAATCCCAACAACACAACAGGTGCCAATAGGAATATTGTTATGCTTTCAAATTCGCTTAACCTTGCTTAATTAGTGCATTGAACTAAAAATTAATAATAATATTAAAAAGTATGAATTTCATATATTAAAAAAGAGTATATGAAAAATATATCAAAATCGGGATAAGAAGGAATGATAACTAAACATTTTTAGTATAAAAATTCAATATTTGTGATATCAGATGTCTTATGGCGTATGTTAATTCAACATTTATAACAAAACTTTATTCCGAAAAATATTTTATGATCATTCGTTTGGTTTCTATTAACAAAATATCTCTCTAAAAACAGGGTTTTATCCAAAAATATAAGGGCGAGTGGAGAGAAGGGAATGGATAGGAATCGCTCTGAATACACTTAGGGCAAATATACAGTAGAGAGTAAAAGATGTTTATTTCAGACGGGCGTCTAACCCACCATCAAAAGGGCTTACACCCGCTCTCGGCCATATATAAATATTATATCCCCACACATTTTCTAAATATATAATGGTTCGTTTGGTACATATGTTTGCAGGCAGCAAGATTTGTTCCTTGGCGAGCTCCAGCTGCAATAATTTAAAAAGCTCTTAGTATTAATTTTGAATAATTATTTGAAATAACATTTTGTAATGATCTTTTTGTAATTATGTAAATAATATTTTTACAAACACGTTTCTTTTTTTTTTTTAATTATTTTTCTAACAAAATCAATCAACAATTAAATAAATTCTAAGATTTCATTAAATATCATTCCAGTGATTTTAACCAATTTTAAAGTTTGTTCAACAGGGATAAGTGGGGTATTATCAAAGGATACTGGGATATGAGGTCATAGGTTTACGTCGAAGGGTAAAGGTGATTTGATGGGATTTATTAGAATTTATTTCAATCCTCCAGTTTCGACATCATTCTTCAAGGTTTGTGATGTGTGATTGAAGAGTTTGGGATGCAATGGTTGGGTCATTAACAGATAGGACAGATGTATCATCGGCATGGTGGTAATAACAATGTTAGGATGGGTTATGATGTCAACTGTAAAAACTGTGTAAAGGATAGCATCTACGATACTACCTTGTGGAACACCAGCGGACTGGGAAAAGACGGATGAATAAGAATTATTCTGATTTACTTTGAAGTATCTATCAGTTAGATAGGAACGGATAATTAGGAAGTATGTAGGATGTAGGAATTTACGGAGTTTGTAAAGCAGTCTCGGGTTCCAGACCCGATAAAAAAAAAATTAAAAATTTAGTTGTACACTGTTTTTCACAGAAGATGTGCGATTTAAGTTTTTTTTTTTTAATACAGAAACATTCTTGTTCAGATAAATCCGCCCTTCTGAATGTAATATAGCAGTCGGAAATGTAATTTCCTTATTTGAGTTTACTGTTCAGAACTCAGAACTGACAAAGCGGAACACGTCAGAAAGATTACTCGGAACAAGATAGGGTGTTTCGTTTCAAACAAAGGAGAAATTAAAGGGACTAAAGTTTAGAGAATTCCGCTCGAGTAAATTAGTCAAAGAGGGCCTGAGGTGATGCAGATGTTGAGTCCTTCAGGTACATCCTACTGTTATGGTTCCATTATGGATTCCAAGCATAAGTTATAGTCCACTAAAGCTAGAACTTACTTAGACGAAGTAGATCTTAGTTTTTGATGTTTATGTTTAAGAATCAAAGTACGTAATAAGTAATTGTTTGCAATCATTTTATGAAGTTAATAAGTCATTTTTTTATTTACACTTATTACAAATACTGACTACCATAACACGTCAATGGTAGTTTTGAGATATATAATGCCCAGCGGTATCTCTTTCTATTTTAATTCTACAATTATCTACTTGTTCTGTACGAATAAGTTATCCGTACAAAACATATAGGTAATCTAGTGTCACCATAGGCGCATCTAGTGTGGGTGGCTTTCGGACTGAAGCTCCCCTCTCCCAAATTGCTATAACCATGTTTTATGAAAACAATATTATTGTTCGTCTGACTCTATTTAATTGTACCTCAAGAGTTAATTAAACACTATTTCATATAGATAGTTAATTTCTTTCTTTTTCATACAAATTAATTATCATTATATATATATATATATATATATATATATATATATATATATATATATATATATACATACATAAATATATAAGCAAAGCTTTCTAAGCCACCAAAATTAAATCCTATTGAGCAGTAAACAAATGACAGGATAGTAACGAAATAAAATAAAACAGGGTAATATAAGGAAGAATTAATTCTTCTTTCTCGGTGATTGTAATCAACCAAGGAAAAGAAAATTATTTTAAAACTTGATACATACAATACATGTTAAAGGTGCACCTCTGTTCGAACACATCAGCAAAACAACTCTGAAAAGATTACAATATTTCCAAAATGGAATAATTAGAAAAATTGTTAGAGGAACCACGCTGCAGAGAAAGAAGACAGTGGATATACAAACAACACCAACTTTATCAACAATTAAAGAATTTTTCGCAAAACGAAAAAAATCATTTTTCGAAAAATCCCAACAATTGGCAAACCCTCTTTTTAACAATTTGTTACCAGCCAAAATTCCAAAACGTTGGCAACAAATCACATGATATCGATGTTTTAATTTAGTTGTAAGCTCTAGAGGATAAGGTCAACTCAAGCCTGAGGTGAGCCCCATCACCTTTATATTACAGATGGAGAACGAAATACTTAGAAACGACAAAAATCTAAAAATAAACCTTATAATGCTTTTAAGCAGTAAAAGGTGTATTATTAAGACAATCCAAGGATTAAAGACAAAAATAAGTAGAAAGGGGCTATGAAAAAAAAAAAAAAAACTTGTTACATTTATTTACTTTTCATGTTGCTTTTTCAGGGTATTCAATAATTACTAGAATAACCATAGGAGCAATAAAAAATAAAATGTTTTGAGTTATTTGCAAAAACATATTTTTTCTGAAATTTCGGTAAGATTTCATTATTTTTCGCACTTAAAGATAAAGAAAATCTTCAAAATGAGGGCTCAGTCAATGAATTTGATAAAGAATTAAAGAAGATGCGGCATACCAGTAAAGAAACCATTTTAATGATTAATATATAATGATTATTAGTTGACGATATCTCTAACCAAGATTCTTTTCCGCTTGTTCAGATTTTATGGGGCATCTTGATTCTGACCATGATTTGAATTAGTAACTTCGTATTTCGGTGCAAGTTGTCGTGAAATTTTTTGTGTTCGTATATGACCGTTGACTGTTGGTATCTGAAGGTCTTTATGTAAACTAATGGTGCTAATGTTTGTAGGGGTATATGTGTATGTGTGTGGGAGCTTTAGTTATAACCCTGAAAGTTTTAGACTGAAAAGTTTATAATTTACGTAGATGGGTCTTTTTGGCTTTTCCGTATATTTGCATAGGTCCTAATGGGCTTAAGTAAGTAGTTTTAATGGGCGATGTCTGTCTAAGTTTGTATTTCGAACGTCATGAAAGGAATGAATATATTCAGAGTTTTTAGAGGGCCTCATATCATTTTCTACGGCCAAATGTCGGTCTGAGGAACCTCGAAATTATCGATGAAAATAGAAAAGCAAGTTCCATGACAAAGAGCAAAAGGAATGCGTTGTGATTTGTTTTAGCTGAGTCGAATTTTCCAGTGTTTGCATCAGTAATGAAGTTTTCTAGGTGATAAAGAGTTTGTGAGGCGTGTTCTAGATTTTAATATCTTGTTAAAATTGTTGTATTTTATGAACTGAGTAGATTATCGTTTTTATTCATGATTTATATCATCATCATATTAGTTATACCATATACCGCTGCGGAGTGTAGGGTTACAATTTGTAGAGACTGGGCCAGGTGTCTTTACATCGTCATCTGAACACTTCATTAACACTCTCCTTCCAGGAAATGCAATACTTTTCTCCTTCCTTCCACAAGAGTCTCGTATGTCTTCCTGGCAGTTATTTATTGATCCATCCTAAGGATGTGTCCGAACCACTTTAACTTGTACTCTAGGATGAGCTCGGCCGGTTTGACCTCGAGGCCAGTGCGTATGGTGCAGTTCCTTATCCTATCCTATCATTATAGTTATAAAAACACCACCACAGTCACCAGATATTAACGCGACAGAACACCTGTGGGCAAAATTGGAGGTAGAAATTAGAACAGGAAATTTCTAGAAAAAAAAGTTCAAAAATATCTCTTTGAAGAACGTAACAGCCTAAACCTGAAATTCAACAAAAAATTATTCGACACGGTATTTAACTAAATTGGTAGTATTTAAAAGTTAACAAGAAGTGGGTTGTATCATTTTGACTGTGAGGTAAAATTATCCCATTTAAAAAAAAATATACATATATTTTTTAAATAATTACATTTGAATATATTAATTTCATGGAGTTTATACATTTATTTTTGCTATGAAAAATTTGTTTGCGCCTATCAACTTTTTGTTAACAATCAATAAATGTGCTGCAAATACAAGATATAAATGACATGTCAGCCATGGGAAAAGAATGTAGTCTTTCCTGACTTGTTTCAAGTACTTAGATTGTTTAAGGAAGGAGATCTCTCATCAAACGCTTTTTTAGTTTCCTCCTCATGTTCTGAGGTACGTCAGCTGTGGCCATGTCTCTTATTAAGCTGTTTTGATGTCCGTTAAATTATTATGTAACCGTTGGTTAAGGGTCGTTATATGTTGGTCTGTTGGAAGGTGGAGGTCACTGTGTAGAGTTTTGTTTGTCACATACCGTGGAGCTTTTGTTATGAGTCGCAACCATTTTGGTTGGAAGGTTTGAAGTTTTTGAAGGTGGTTTTTTTTTAGCGATACCGTATATTTGTGATGGGTATGTCCATATGGGTTTAGTAAGTATGTAAATGTTTCAGCCTCTGTTTTGGTTTTGAAGATTCAGAAAAAAAGAGGATAAAGTAGGTTGTTAAGTATTTTACATTTCAATTATACATGCGGGCTCCTTCTGTCAAAGGTACGCCTGTTGTAAAGTACCGTGTCCGTTTGAGGAATATGATAGTTGTCAATATCAACTGGAGGACAGATGTTTTTTCTAAGAGTAAATGTTATATGTTTGGATTTGTCGTGATTTTTTTTATTTTTTTTTATTTGTTTATTTAGACATACAATATTCTGTCACAGGGACAATAATTATATTGATAAATGAACACATTCACACCGTATATATAAAAAAAAAAAAAATTAACAAAGTAAAACAATAACTAAATAATAATAAATAAAAACTATATACAATAAAAAAAATAAAATAACCTAAATATAAGTAAATTAAAAACATAAAAATACAATCATACCTATATACAATATATACAATCTGGCGGGGAACCCAAATCCCTGCGCTAGTCTCTCAACCTCCTCACCGGTGCTAAAGCCGAGTTTGAGCGAGAGCGCTTTAGCCTGTCGTGATTAAGTCGAATTTTCCATAGTGTGAACCAATCTTGTAATTTAAGTAAGTGGTTTCGTAGAGTTAGGGAGGCTTGGGTATGGTCTTGGTATTTTGTAAGAATTGTTGTGTCTTCTGCACAAGTAGCTGCCAATGTCTCACCATAAATAGGTATGTCGTAAGTTTATAAAATGTGAAGTAGAGTGGCCATTATTGAATCTTGGGGAATTCCTGTCAAGATTGGACGAATTGATGACATTTCCAAGTCCTGCCGAACTGAGAAAAATATGTAAAAGGGAAAGATTGAAGGGTGAGATAGTAAGTGTAAATAAATCTGTTAAAGTGTTCCTGGTTTTATTTTTTTTTTACTTAACCATTTAAGTATTTTGTCTTTTATTTTGATACGGGGTGTATCAATTTCACTGTGAGCCACTCTATTTAAAGGCAGATATAATCATTTCCATTGGTACTGTGCTTAGAACATATATTAAGGTATTAAGTCAGGACTTATGACTTAAAGATCCTCAAAGTAAGCCACGGAGTTATAAAGGTTATGACTGAATCATTCGGTTTTAGATGGGCACTAAACTAATTCAGAATCGGAAAGTGAAAAGGCCATTTGGCGTGGAGTTTGATGGGCCCGTAAAGTTGGAAGTGTGAACTGCTCTTTGACGGCTTCTCTCAACTCACACTTCATGTTAAACAGTCTGTCCCTTTATTCGGTTACAGCATTTGACACTCGGTTTGCTATTAAATTGATACATCAGTTTATATTTTAAATTGAAATTGATATTTCAGTATACGTTGGTTATAATTATCTGAATGAATGAAATTTGTCTGGTATTATAAATATTATAAAAAAAAAACTAATCTGATTTTTAGTTTTTTTACTTTTTTTTGGATACCCTAGAATTCTCATTCTTCAATAAGAATCATTATTTAAAAAGGGCAAAAGTTTTTAATAATTAATATATTTGGCCAAGAAATGTATGAGATAAGTCGATTAGTTACAGTTATATATAATCATAGATCTAAAAAAAATATATTAACTTTTTTTTACTTAAATAATGCACTGTAAACACCCTGGAGCGTTTATTTAGGATATTTACATTCAGGATAAATTAAGTTTGGCAATGCACAAGTTAATGTTTAATAAATTTCTCATTTAAACAGAGAGATTGAGTTGTGGTTTCCTTAGCCTTTGGAAGGATGAATATATCTCCATGAAATAAGATATTGTCCATTACGGGCTTTTAGTTTCCTTCGGGTGGGTAAAATATGATATCCTTTAATGATCGACCGAGGTAATGTTTAAATTAAATATGATTAAATATAATTCGTAAATACTTATGGGTCATTATATTTAAAATCAACCAGCTATTCGATAATATAGAAAATAATTTGACTCTTACCACTTAAACTAAGTTAATAAATAATATTTTGTTTTTAAGGAATGTACTCGTAATCGAATAACCAATAATTTTATTCTAGGATTCTGTTAGTCTTCACACAAAGAATTATTTAGAAATAATAAATATTTAAATGACTGGAGCACTTCTTAATTTAAATCTTTACTTTTTTTCTTCGAAATATTTATGAAATTCAATCTCAAGCTAATTTGATTTCACATGCATTGTGATACGATCGAAATTACCTAAGTTATGATTGTTTTATCAAAACGTTGTATCTAATACTACAGTTATCGGTAATAAATAAACTTCGTTTAACATAAAATTTCAAAAATTATTTTGAAAATAACTAGAAAATACTGATGTTCCTCAAGGGAGCATCTTTGGTACTATCCTATATAGTTTATACAGGTGATATCCCAACCCATCCCAAAACGGTATCACTACCTATGCAGATGACACTTATATCCTGTCAGTTAATAATGACCCTTTAATTGCATCCCAAACCCTCCAATTACATATCACAAGCCTTGCAGAATGGTGTAAAAACTGGAGAATAAAAATAAATTCCAATAAATCCCATCAAATTACCTTTACCCTTCGTCGTTAACCTACAACTTCTTGTCCTAAAATATCTTTCAATGATATTCCACTTGTTCCTGTTTAACAAATCCGCTACTTAGGACTCCACTTGGATAAACGTCTAGAAACTGCTCGTCGTTTCCGACTGATCCAACACTTACCAGACAAAAGCTCTAAACTTTCAATTAATTACAAAAGATTCATCTACTTAATCATGATAAGACCTATATGGACATATGGGGCTCTACCAAACCATCGAATTTCTATCCTATCCAATCCTTACAATCCAAAATCCTTCGTAAAATCCTTAATGCCCCATATTTTGTCACAAATAAAACCAGGCATAAAGACCTTAATGTTCCATATGCCGCTGACTTAGCATGAGGCAGATATCTATCATTTCATGATAAACTCCAGCCCCATCCGAATCCACTTATTTCCAGCCTTCCTTCTTCCTCTATTCCTGATAGTCCCCTAAGGCGTCTGAAAATAAGATGGCCTCGATATCTTCTCACCTAGAATTAAATAGGGAGTGCTACCACTGGGCAGTATCTTTTCAAGTCTGTCCATGTCATTATTTCTAATGTGTCCATTTTTACTAAGTGTATTGTTTATACAGTTGTGAATTTCATTAAATAAATAATGAAAAAAAACTTATAAAACAATAATAAATACAATAAAACAATTTTATATGATCCTGTATAGTCTTTGTCCAATTGTTTTTAAACTTTTCTTTGATTGCATATTGCATATCAGGACAATGTCGTTAACTTTGAAATCTTGTGATAGTGAGTTTTGTCATAATTTTTTTTGTTATCCCTTTTAACTGATTTTCTTCATCCATTTTTCTAAGATTTTGCATTTTGCTGACAATTTCTTTGGCTAGATCAGAAAAGGGTTCATTTTGAGTTGGCTTAAAAAATTTGGTGGGGATCTTGGAGTTTCGAACAAAGACAAGTTCGTAAGGGATCATCTGGGTTGATTTTTGTACAGATGTATTATGTGAGAATGATGCAAAGTTGAAAAATTCGTCCCAGTATATACATACAATGTTTTATCGATAAAAATACATAATAATTTTTCATATAAAAATTATAAATATTTTCTTCATTAAATATATTTAGGTATCTAATATCTAATGATATTCAAACATACTTCCGAATAGTTACATAATAATATGAAATAAAAATTACAAACGATATATGATAATGAATCCTTTTGATTCAGTCCCTATTTATAAATTATAATTATTATACCTCTCTGATATTTAAATAAAATAAGTCAGTGAGCTAAGGATAAGAATTGACAAGCGGTGCACAGTTGATGATGAGGTTAGTCAGAAGAGTGAAAACATGGGTTGATATTGACCGCGAGTCGGGCTTAGCTCATTATCCCCCTCAACCCAGCAATAAATCCTTGTCATTGAAGATCATTAATTCTCATAAATTTTTCTTTTTATCTTCCATCCAGCATCCTGCGTTTTCGGCAAATCATTCTTCCTTTTCATTGTTTCGCTAAGTAGTCATTCCCGTTCTGCTATCAATGGCTCCGAGTAGTTTGCGACGTGGTGGCAAAAGAGAGAATTGATTAATCGAGTTCTCAAATAATATTTAATTATACTTTAAAAATAATAAAGAACAAATGAATCGAATATATAGTTAAAAATTAATCTACATTTTTTTTTCTCCATAAACTTCATTCCCACCTGTCACGAATGTAACGGTTTGTGCAATGCTTGATGACCTACTGCGATGCAAGGAATACGAAGGTTCAAATTGGATCTCTAGCCAAGTGATGGTGACATGGAGAGTTGTTAAATGTGAAATCTGGTTGTTAATGCAAACATTACACTTCATACCCAAAACACCATCAGCACATGTGCTGTTGGATTTAGAATTATGTTATTTTAGGCATGAGGGAGGTTATTATTCAGCAGAACCTCTCCCTTCGTCTTTGTTTACTTCCTTGAATCAGGAAAGGATATCTCATGTAATTTTTTTTTTCTTATGCCATAATCATTGGTCATTCGATCATCCGAAGTCTTGCTGCCCAGTATAAGTTTGATCTTTTTACATAATCATTCACAAATGTTTTATTTGTTATGTCCGTCAAAGCAGGACATTAGTCTAGGTGGTCTGCATCCATTTTTCCTGGTTCACATAATTTAAACCTAGAATCCTCAGCCACGCCTATCTTGTGGAGATGACTTTGTAGAAAGTCGTGACCATTGGCCAGGCGGAAGCAGGTTACTGTATCTCTTCTTGGTAGGTTAGTTGGGGTCGGGTTTTTCACAAAACATCCATAAAGTCTCCCTTCCACCTTGTCTTTGTGTATATTTTTTGTTTCTTCCTTCACTATCCTTGTTGTTCTTTTATTGTATATATGGTATGATTGTACTTCATTTATCATAAATACTCAAAGCCCTTAATTGAGCCAAAATGTATTTTTTTTTCTCAATAAAAATTGTTAATACTTCACTACCATCCTCAACATTCGTCGGATTGAATCGTAAGATTTTGCATGGACTGTTTTGTAAATTAAGTGGGAATTGCATAGAATAGTGGCTGGTATGAGGTACCTTGAGGTGATTCTGAATTAAAAAAATGGTTGTTTATTTGGTTGTTGGGATTTTAAGGAGTAAAACGTTAAGGTCATCAACGCCTGTAAATTAATTTTATTTATCTCTGGATTAAATTTTTTATATCATTTGATTTGAAGAAATTCAACACTAATTTTATTGTGTCTTAGTCATTCCTCAAAATGTTTACTATTGGTGATGTAAGTCCTGAACTAGTTGTGTGGCAGTGTTGGCATCGTGGTGCTGGGGCTGTTTGCTAATAAGACTTGAATGGGTAAGATTGGTGGGGCCTATTCTTAGTCTGGTTAACACTACCACTTCTCTGCGGACATAACGATTTGATATTGGTCATGGCTTTATTGTTTTTTTTTCATATCTTTTAATTGGCTAGGCGGACTCTCATTCCACATGGATTGTCAGCTGTGAGTTATTTATTTTTTGAGAAGAAGACTTATATCTTGCGTTGTTAGAATGACAGCGCCCTGACCTGAATGAGCACAATTAAAGAAATTTCTAAGGCCTGTAGGACAGAGAAAAAATTGCCGAAAAGATGGTGAATGAGATAGAGTGTGTGAGGTAGTACTGTTTATAGATTAAAGAAATGTCCCTGGAACAATACTTTATCAAATGTTTTATAGACATATATAAATACACCATTTGTATGTATGGGTTTAGCTCCATTGCTCCATAAATAGACCATTAACTCTTATTGTTACTGACAGTAGTCAGAAACTCTTTTTAATTGGACTGTTGAATGGCAGTTACAAAAACAGAATTGATGGTCAGGAATTATTTTTTGGTAACTGAACATTGTCAATCAATCTTTTTTATATAATTTTTTCGATAACTTTAGAATATATGGGAAAGAGACGGATAGCTCAGCAGGATGAGAGATTGAAAATGTTTGTATCTCTTGTGTGTGTCATTTTGATATGTGAATATTTTCATTGTAATGGGAATTTAGTTGTCTTTAGGATACAGTTGTATAAATGTTGGAGCGCTTCGGCATTTAGTGAGGCAAAACCTTAATAACCTTTTCTTTTAGGTAAATGCCTCGTTAAATATAAAACGTTTCGAACGACATTGATTTAAAACGCTTAATTACTAACTGCAAACACATTACCTTTACGCTCCGGCATAGATCCTGTCCATCAGTCTACTTTAATTTCATCCAGATTCCTTTTTCAGGCACAGTCCGGTATCTTGGCTTTATCTTAGTGGAACCCACATACTAGACTTAAAAGACAAGAACTTAACCGACGATGCGACCAACTATACAGACTACTGACTAGAAAATCTCAACTTTCAACTGACGACGAATTACTGATCTACAAGACAATCCTGAAACCTATTTGGACCTACTGACTTGAACTGGGGGATAGCAAAATTTGCTAACATCAAACGCATCCAATCCTTTCAGTCCAAAGTCTTCTGAACAGTAGTAGATGCTCCGTTCTATGTAACCAACAAAAACCTACATCAGGACCTTAATACCCCATTTGTCCTCGCCCTTATAACTGAAATTTTTTCCAAATTCCATCAGAACTTTATAAATCATACGAATCTCCTAGCACAATCTCTATCTAGTTCCACTCATCCCTACAATCTTGAAGCGGCAGTATATATCTTGGAGTTCTGGCAATGGCCAGATTTTCCACTCAACACATGAGTGTATGTGGCTAATGCGCTCTTGCTTGGTACTAGTGACGCCGTTGAGAGAGTAATGTGGGGATCTCTTGAATTCCTGTTTTTCCTTCTATGATTGGGAGACAAGCCTCTGGCATGGGATTCCCTGCCTGATTGTATATATTGTATATAGTTATGACTGTGTTTTTATGTTTTTAATTTACTTATCTTTAGGTTATTTTATCATTTTTTATTGTAAATAGTTCTTGATTATTATTTTAATTAAAAATTATTAACTAAATAATATATTTCGTTCGCTTATATACATCTTATAGCTTATGGATGACTTATAGAGGTCATGTACGATACGATTGATACAGATTTTTTAAAAATAAAATTTAAGAAAAGGAATTCGTACAAGTGGAATGTCTGAACATTTTTCTTATTTTTTATTTTTATTCAAATTGTATCATTTTCATAAAAAAAACATGAGTATCTCAAACGATCGACAAACACACACGCAAACGTGAACAAATGGGCATAGCAAAACATTTTAAATACGGCTGTAAATATACCTTATATTGAGAAAAGCCTCTAGAAGACCATTCTCCATCCTTTGAAATGCGAAGGTGCTAACCGCTCAACAGAAATAAATTTCCGAGTTGTAAAAGACACTTTTCATTCCTACACATTGCCAGATAAAAGAAAAAGCTTCTACCTTCTCCGGCCCAGCTCGTACCTCAACCCGTTTGAGGCTCATCCAAATGCAAACGAGCCTTGGCGTTTAAAATGCGAAAAAGGGAATTTATCACTCTTAAAGTATCTCGAAAAAAGGAGGAAAACTGTATAAAACCTATTTCACGGATATTACCTCCTTTTATAATGATATCTTTATTGAAGTGATGATGGAAAAATATTTAATTTAGGGCAACATTCTAAAGAACATAAATTGTTAAAATAATTTCAAGGTTGTAATAAAAACAAAACAAGATATTACATACTGACAACAATCTTTCTTTTTTTTCATTTTATTCACTAAAATTGATGAATAATATGTTCAAATGCATTTGAGGCTTCTGACGATGTGGGGAGGAAACTTGATCTAAACTATCTAAATTTGATGAACAGGAGAATACAAGAACACAACGTCTTTTTATGTAAAATAAACAATAGGCTAACTTAATAAAATTTCTAAAAGATACAGTAATTTAAAAAATAATTTGTAAATACAAAAAAATAAAAATAGAATCTTCTCAAGATTAGTTATTTGAGTAAAAAGAACAAAAACTATATACCATATATACTGAAAGAAAAAACAACACCTGGAGAAACAAAAAAGAAGAAGCATCGATGATAACACTTAAATAGTGAGCACTACTATTAAAATTTAATTAATACATAGAAATTTCATGTTTGTATATCGTCTGTTTGGGATGACTAGAGGTTTTGGAAAAGGAAGTATTTGAATGATGGCAGGGAAGAGGCATGACGGATGTTAGATGGTAAGGAATGCCAGAAGGTAGGGCTATGAAGGACGACTTAGCGGGCTATAAAGAAACCTATACTTGGTAAGGAAAGTATTGCGATCGGGTCAAGTTTTCGTTGTGCAGTTTTCGACTCTGATCTGTACGTTTCAGAGCCCTATGAATCCGAAAAAAACATTTTCAGCCATTGATCTATTTGTCTGTGCCAAGATTACCTCGAAAACTACTAGACCGATTTTGTTGCTCCTTTTTTTGTTTTGCATTATTTTGACTACTGATACCTGTGAAACAAATCGGGTGCTCCTTGCGCAATAGCCGCTGAGAAATAAGTTAAAAAAATATTTTTCTATAGACAGTAGCGCTAAAACGGCTCTAACGATTTTGATGAAAGTTTACTATAATTTTCTAATTAATGTCCTTTCAACATGAACTAAATTCCCGAGAAAATCCAGAAAAAAAAGTTATAAAGAAAAGAAAAATGTTTTGGGCCAAACTTGCTAAGTATATATTCTATGGTTAAATGTACATTCAAACTTTTGAAAGATAATTAAAAGGGAGAGAGAAAAAAAAAAAAGGTAAGGAATACATGAATAACAAAGTAGTAGTTTCAAGTTGGAATTAATGAAAATAACGAATGAATTTTAATAGTTGATATGATAGTGTTTAAAAATAATTCTTTTATAAAAATAAAACAATATACGGAAAGATTGTAAAACAAAAAAAATAATAAATAACAAAAGATAAATCCCATTTACTGTATGGAATTAGATTTACTAATAAATTGTCGTCAGGATCAGGATTTATCCCCACAATATTACAGGATCGTTTCGTAATGTCATCTAAGCCTATTATATACCTACACATATATCCTAGTGATGGTGAACCTATTACAAGCATGTCATGGGGGACACGCGAACCCATTTCGGGTGACACGCATTGCAGGAGCAGGTGACGGAGACAACAAAAACCTTATCACAAATATTTTGAGTTCTTGTACCATTTTATTATTAATTAGTATTTCATTCAATGTCAATTAAATTATGAATACTAAAAAATATATCCATTTTTTTCTCATTACTACAAACGTAAGAATGTTTTAAAAAATATGTGGCTCATTATCAGAGTTAAACCAATCAATTTTATAATTGCTCTTTGCAGAAGTCAAAAGGATCATCGTCACAGACATAACCAATATATAGGTATTTGCGAACAGTTCTCTTCCATTATTATTATTTATTTTTTTATTAAATTAAATTAATTTTTTACCTTATGTGCCTTGCTTCGTCCAATGGCTAGAGGATTTTTATTCTCATCTTCATTAATATTTTTTATGCTTTTAATTTAATTTTTATTTTTTTTATGAATTACCAGAATTATTTAAAATGTACTTTTCCTCTTTTTCATTTATCATTTATAAATATTATATTTCATTTTCATTTAATATTAAATTCGCGGAAGAAACGTTAAAGTTATTGCATTTCTTTTCGTAAATTTAGAGATTAATAAAAAAACAATTCAAAGAATAAAATGTATACCTGAAAATGATGACGAAAATCCTTGAAACTCATTAAATTGTTAAGACATAGGAGCAAAATATAATTTAATTATATAATAACAAAATAATTATGGAAAAGAATAATTCACAAATATCTTGAATAATAATATAAAATAGATCTCCCTAGATACGAGAAGTATATTTATTTTTTTATGTCAACAAGGCCATATATATATATATATATATATATATATATATTTATATACTTGTATTAAAGTCGACGTAACGTGAACTTTACTAAATTTCCGGGCTAAGCTGCTTTATAGCCCTTTGTAACCAAAGACCCTCTTTAATTTCAAAGTACCGGCCTTACAAAAAACCGTGAATTAGTCCCCGCCTTATTAAACCTTGAATAATCGGGACTGAACATTGCTTTCAAATATTTTTCTGAAATTTCTAAGGTAGGAAAAAAACAGAAAATTTTTCATTTCATTTTTTTTTTTTTTTTTTTACTATCATCTCACAGTCACTTCTCATTGCCTCAGTAAATATTTCAGAATGTCCACATTGCACATGGATAAATTGATTCCAAAATAGTTCTAAAGATATTTTAAATCACTTTTGTTAGTGCAAAGGCTGCATTAACAATATTCTATGTTAATTTTATTTGTGCTAAAGGTGACATTTTGTAGCCTGCAACTCCAATTAATAGTCTGATAATATGACAAATAGTATAGGTAAATAATATTTAAAATTATGATATTAAATCATAAAAAATAATGAATTTTAATTTTTTATATATTTTGTAAACCAACTCAATTTTTACATACAAATTTTTGCACTAACAGTAGCGTTATATATTACTAAAATAATTTTGTTTATCTTTACAAGAATACTGGCCCTGCATGACTAAAAACGGTTTAATCACTAATTGGTTGAAAATTGACAATTACCGGAAGCAGTGATTAAATTATTAAGTACTCAGTGTTTATCATTACTCGAATCGTTTTTGGTCATCTACGGCCTGTTATGTATAATTGAAGTGGCTTTATTCTACTTCCCGACGTAATTACCTTCTTGGTGTTTTTCTTTTCCAAGTACTCAGAACCAGAAACCTTCCCTGCATCTAAGAACTCCTTACTTTACGCTGCTCTATCCACTCTCTCAACACCCGATCTCAACCTATAGATTTATATTTCCCCTCCCATAAAACCACTTCCTTCAGTAAATCCTGGAACTCCTTCTCCTTACCCATCTCCATACGGCAAACATCGGCCATAAACTCCTTCAAACAACTCCTATTCCACCACCTACAACAAATTCAAACTTCGGCAAGCTTGTGAAAAATTCTGGGTAACATAATTACGTTGATCACCAGCAGTTAATTGATAGAAGCCATTTTATTTTAATTTATTCACCTATTTTATAACATATACATATACAATTTGCTTAGTATTTTTCGTATATATTTTAATGATATCTACATGCCAGGTTAATTTTTTGAACTCTACTATTATTCTAACGGGATTTCAGCCATAGAATAAAATCTTTTTTCATTTCATTATATACTATAAATTTTCTTCTTTTTTCTTTCTTTAGTTGGGAAGTTTATTTAATTTATTACACAGTTGGAAACGAAAACTTCCATTATGGTATGTAAAAGTTTTTTTTTTTTTCTTACATTTTTTTATGGACTTATGATTTTATGCAAAATCCTATTTTGCCTGATTAATGTCAAAGTTATATTTCATACAGCACTCCTGCTAACGCTTCATTACTCTCATCCTAGGAGCTTTTCTTTTTGCGTCATGATTCAATTTCACTTTGATATGGGTGCTACATCTGCCAGATTTATGTTTTATAATTGATTTATACCTTACAGCTGTGGCTAAATAAATAACAATTAAATAACAATTGGTTAGACTCAACAGATTTAGATTAGATTTTTTAATCAAGATACGAAAAGGAAAGCTATGAGGACACGATACAGCTTTGAAACGTTAGCAAGAGTGTTATGCGAAATATAACTATTACATACAATAATGGAATTTATCATTGCAAACAAAATATAATTTTTCATATTTTAATATGAATATTCCTCACGATAACCGTAGCGATCTTTGATCAGAGTATTGAATCAGGAGGAGAAATGCCAACAAAGAGATGCATACAGAAGCTGGTCAATCAATATTTCCTGATGTGAAGAAAAAGAGGTTAAGATTGACGTAGCATGTAGCGTGGAGCAATCCATCTAGAAGCCGTGGAAGACCAAAAGGGAAACGGATAGATGGAATCCATAAAGATGCAGAGAACTGGAAATAAATAGCTTAATATGGGCAGAAATGGAGTAGGTTGATTAATTCGGCAAAAGATCTACAATATTTCTAATGCTGGCATAAAAAAAACGTATTAAAATTTAAGTAGTACTTTTAATCATACAGACCCATCTTATTTTGCTCATTATAAAATAGCTAAAACCTTTTTACTAAATGAAAATTTGATGAATTTGAAAAAGAACTCAATAATCTCTCATTTTTTCCTCATTTATTTTTTTATACATTTTTATAATTAATACATAACCTTCAAACAATTCACACACAAAAAATATTAATTATATCAGTAAATGAAGCTCCAGTGATTTTTTTCAGAGCTTTGTGTAATAATTATAATCTTGATCGTTTTTCATCATATTAATTTTTTTCAGCAGCCTAAAATGGATCATCCAAAATGATTTTTTTTTTTACTTGCTTATTTCCAGTTTAATTTAAAATGTTGTCTCTTTATACTCTTTTTTTACATTTAAAATTAATTATTTTTACCTGTCTTTTCCTGGAATCTTGAAAGATATCATATTTCAGAACTTAATCTTTTCCCTTTTGTTGTAAAATTAAAAAAGTTGAAATTAAACCTAGGAGTGACATTCCCACGAAGGTTTTTATTTCCAATTAAAAGGAAACTTGATTGTTTTATTTTGTTGTTTTTCTTAGCAACGTATTCCGTATTATCTTGACGATTTAATTTTCACTTATTTTCAAGTCGTTTCTTTTAAGAACATCGGCAGCTTACGAAGTGAGTTTTTTTTTCTTTTTAGTTTTAAAAGTTTAGAAATAATATGAATAAATAATTTATTTTCTGTCAACATAAATCAACTAACACCTAACAGGAAAATATTTAATATGATCAATTAATGCACTGTGTTATATTTAATCTCATACAGATAGCTCTCTTACATACATTTTTAATACATGTGAATTTTTTCTGCTATCTTTTAGTTTATTAAAGTCAAGAATAACTCTTTGTTATCAACGTACCAAGTAATGTTCACATAACCTCATCAAAATTATATATTTTTCCTTAAACGAGATGTTAGTAGTTTTTTTTATTCGTTATATTTACAGGTGCAATTAAAAATAAAAATACATTTAGTAAATGTGAATAAATGAATATGATGACATGAAATGACTTGTTGATAAACTACCCACTGGTAGTACTCTAATAATAAGTCTACAGTTTACACTTTTCACACCATTCTTCAAGATTTGTGATGTGTGATTGAAGAATTCGCAATGCAATTGATGGTTCATCATTGACCGATACGACGTAGGGTGGGTTGGGAGGTCAGTTGTATGAACTAAAGGATAAGACCTAGGATACTATATGGCTTAACGAAAAGTATAACAGAAAAAATTAAATTTAAACATAATTACCTGACGAGTTAAAAAATAAAGATGTAAATTATCTACTGTCACGGCTTTTCTACCGATTTCAGGCAGATAAATTAATATAGTTTTTAAATATATAAATTTATATATAGACTATAAAATATATATATAGTTTTTGATTAATTCGAAAAATTAAATAAAATAAAATAAACGGGTTTATAAAAAAACCTGTGAATATATTCTTTAAATATATACTATATATTCTTTCAACTATATAAAATACTATTTATTCTATATATTCTTTCCAACTAATTTAAAGGGAGAGCATTAGCAAAATATTATAAAATATGAATACGTAATTAATTTCGCTATACGTTTGCTAGTACTGTCCGGTTTCAATAATTTTTGATTTATTCTAAAGAGAATCTAGTTTTTCTTAAATAATTTTCCATTATAACTCTTGATTTAAGCCATGAGAAAAACTTCTTTCTACCATAACTTCGTTTCCTGCATTTTCTCACATATATATTATGAGAGAAAAAGCAGGGTTGAAGTCAAAAATGCATAAGGTTCATGGTCGATTTTCACAGGCTCTTGGTGGGCATTATAGGAAAATTTTCTAAAATTACAAGCCAAGTCGTTTTTTTATACATAATCATTTTTTAAGGCAAAAATCAACCATGACCATACTTGCTCCGTTTTTTCACTTACCCCAATTCACTTATAGAGATAACCTAACATTTTTTTTCTGTCTCTCGGTGAATTTTTTTACTGATTTATTACAATAAATATAATATTAATAAATATTGAATATTTTTACTGCTAATGATTTTTATGAGCATACAGATTACCATATCATATTAATTTAAAGTCTACATGATCTTCTGGAGGTTCTTTACCTTCTTTTATAATTAAGTAACCTTTGAAAATTTTACGGAAGCAAGGTCCCTGAAGGTCTAAGTTTCGTCCAAATCTTACATCACTGATCCAAACCGAGGTTATTGATTCCAATTTTTGAATACTTTCTCACAAGCAGATAAAGTATCAGATATTTTCTCTATTGGAATGTTAATTTGATCTGCTGGAACAGTAAAATTATATTTGTAAATTTATATTGTAATTTGTTTTTTAAATTTCGAGTTCGAATCAGAATCTCGAGTGTGGAGTCATTAAACGTTTTCGAAAACGTAGATTGTAGTTTTGAACTGTCAGTTTTTGGAACAAAGGTGAATGGCTCGCGGTTGGCTGGTTCCGCTCAGAGGCAATTTATGCGAGTCGCCGTGAGCTATCCATTGTCCACATTCCGGCCAATAGTCACTATGTGATGAGATATTTCTTGTCCAGACCCTCTCCTCTTCCCAGCCGAAGCTTTCCCCGTTGTGAAAACGCCCTGGAATCCGGGTGAATGTTCTGGAATGACCTTGTTTAATGGGACAGAGAGGATCGTGAAGCATGCTTTGATGCCTCGCATTTTTGAAGGCTATTCCAGAGGAAATCATTATTGTTGAAATATATGGGAAATCTAGCGAAAATGTTAGCAAGATTTCTATTTTTTTAAGTGGATAAGTATGCTTCTATAATAAATTTTTAATGGATTAGAAAAACATTACCTATATCTTCAATCCTTGAAATAATTTCTTTCCTAAAATGTCGAAGAATCAATACTGTTTTTTTTTTCGATTACCCCCTACCTTGTCATTTCTGGCAAACAGTGGGCTATTCTGGAGGTGTGACCAAATCTTTTCTAAACAAAGTGCGAAAGATCGAGGTTTATTCCACGAATCTGCCACGGAATAAATTTCAACCCACCGAGGCTAGACTCAAACCAACGTCGCTAGACTCAAGAATATTTAAGTTGACGCATTAACACGCTCGGCCATCACGACCTTTGAAGGATCAACACCAATCTCTTCGGTAAGCTCCTTAAAAATATATATTCTATTCTAATTTGCTATGCCAAAATATCTTCAGTAAAGCGATTGAATTTATCGAGTTAAGGAATCAAGATGGTCCTCAATTTTATTTTATAAATAAAAAGGAAGAAATAATTGGGAAATAATTATTGACTCACTAACTTAAATTGTCACTATTGCCCATGTTGGCTACAGATAAACCCAAATATTACATTCATGTAGAAATACAATATTCAATACAACTTTCGGGCTTAAGTCCCTCTCCTCCCCTCCTCCCAAAAAAAAACTGTAAAATATTACCATGTTTTATAGAAATAAATATTAAAAACTATTTCTTATTCTTATTTTTATTAGTATTATTGTTCGTGTAATTACATTTAATAGGACTTCAAGAACCACTTAAACACCATTTAATATAAGATGTTCATTTCTTTCTTTCTTTTTTTCAATTTAATTATCGTTATACATATGAAAAAAAATCTTTCGTGCTGAAGCTTCCTCCCCCCCCCAAACTGGATCCGCTAGTGAATTTAGATTATATCTTAAAAGGCTGAAATCCAGGGGTTCAAACTTTTTTAAAAAGTTTCATTTTAACAGTTTCTGTGACACTGTTTGGTAAAAACAAAAATTCTTAAAATAAAAATTCTAAGGAACATTTTTGTAATAAGGTTTCATGATTATGCTGGAAGCTTAATCTTCTTTTATTTTTAAGTTCTTAAAAAAAAAAAAAAATCACAAATGAGAAATAATCAGTTATTGGGTTATATTAGAGCTGTAATTTATCTTAAATGAATCATTTGAAGTTTTATATGTTTGAGCAGCTAAGAATAAAATTATTTTTTTAGATCTACGTTTTGGCGAAATCATCAAAACTTTTAAATAGTTTATTTTTTAAATAAAATTTCTGAGTAACTTTTAAAATTTGTAAGGGAAAAATTTCTAGTGCCAATAAAAAAAATATATAAATTAAAAAAAATTTGAATATAATGATTTCAGTTATACCGAAGTTGATTAAAAATAAAAGTTAAAATTTAATTTCAATCCTTGCTACTCAAATGTAGCAATAAGTCTCACTTAAAAATTGTGATTACACGACAGATGAATGATGGACCAGAATCAATTGACTCTCTGAATTTATGACTGAAAGCAATGATTAATTCATTCTTGAATAAATTCTTTAAATGAATGATTTATTACGCATTTACTATTTTCTTGAGAAAGTAAACTTTGGCATGGCTTATGAAACACTCGAATTCATTCGTGATATATCGACAGTGGGGTAACAATGGGAGCAATAAGTTAGCTTGTTAATATAGCATTGTGAGGAACTGTAATTGGCTATCGATTTGTTAAGATGTTGCCATTGAGACTGCGATAAGGGACTTTGAGGAAGGATGGCAATGGCTGGGTCAGTTGGCACCCAACGTATCCATTGTCTAGAGCCCATTCTCCCATTCCCTCTTACCAAAGTTTGAGGTCGTCTTCTTCAGTAAAAGAGAATGGTGTATTAGTTGACTGTGATGGTCTGAAAGAGAAACAACATTGTTACAATGACCATAATACTTATCAATCTTTTTTTTATTTAACAAATGTGTCAATATTAATATACTATTTAGCTGATACTACCCATGGCAGCGATTGCCATTCTAAACTACCAACCGTTAATGCTTGTAAATTTCGCTGAAACTGCTCGTCGTGGCGGCCAAATCTATCGATTTAGCACCCTAGTTTAAAATAATTTTAAAATGATATGTTAGGCTTAAATTGGTGATTTTCATTTGAATTATCAATTTATAATTCCCATACTTTTAGATGTCTCTATTAAAAATCATATCGTTTCATTTCACAACTAGAAATGAATCTCAAACTTTTTCCGTAATAAACCTCAACTTAATTAATATATATTTAAAGCAAATTAAACGGGGAAGTTTTTCTAAAAGTGGGGTAAATTTAGTACAACTGAAGATTAAAAAAAAAACAAGGCAAATAATTTATGACATTTTTTTAAACAGAACTATGTTTATCCGCTTGATATTCCTCTTCAAATAGTTTTAAAAATGAAGAAACTTACTTTTGTTTAAATTACATTTTGTCTAGTTTATTATGAAGCAATGTTTAATTCCTCTAATCGCATATTTTTTATGTTGTCGCTTTCTATTCAACAAAAAACGTGAATCGCTTTAAAAAACACAAATCTGAAATCTGTCATATGAACTGTTTTTTAGATCTTGATGTATACAAAAAAATACATATAAACAATCGCCCAAATTTCAGCAGAAAATTTAGGAATAAAATTAAAATTTAAGATTAAATTATTATTAAAGTTTAATAGAAAAACAATTTTATAATCATTATAATAATTATAATTATAATTTATATAATTATAATAATAATAATTATAACTTTATAACCGTGAAAAATATATACAAAATCATCATTTAAAAAACTTTGAATTTCGTTGTTTTCATTCTAGATCGGAAACCTCAGCATAATTATGAGCTTAATTTATTCCTAACTTACGAAGAACAATTTATTTTTATCAAGTAATGCAAATACGTTAATAATAAATAATAATATTATAATTAAATATACATACAAACAAAAATGCAGGTATCATCATCGATAAATAAAGCCGTAATTCATACGAAAGTGCATAAAAATTTAGGTCTACCAAAAATGTACTATGTGACTTTTCTGTATAACCTCGCGATATTCATTTTTAAGTTATGTAATTCGTAAACCCACAACTTCTTGCCCTACAAAATACTTTAATGATATTCCACTTTTTCCTGTTGAACAAATCTGCTACCTAGGACTCCACTTGGATAAACGTCTCACTTGGAATCCGCATACTAGAATGAAACGACAAGAAACTGCTCGACGTTTCCGACTGGCCCAACACTTACTAGACAAACGTTCTAAACATTCAATTAATGACAAAAGACTCATCTACTTAACCATAATAAGACCTATATGGATATACGGAGTTGAGCTTTGGGGTTGTACCAAACCATCGAATTCCTATCGTATCCAATCCTTACAATTCAAAATCCTTCGTAAAATTATTAATGCCCCATATTTTGTAACAAATAAAATCATTGATAAAGACCTTAATTTTCCAAATGTCGCTGATTTAGCCCGAGCCAGATACCTATCCTTTCATGATAAACTCCAGTCCCATCCAAATCCACTTGTTTCCAGCCTCGCTTCTTCCTCGATTCGTGGTAATCCCCCTAGGCGTCTGAAAGAAGATGGCCACGTGATCTTCTCACCTAGAATTAAATAGTGAGTGCTACCACTGGGCAGTATCTCTTCAAGTCTGTTCATGTCATTATTTCCAATGTGTGCATTTTAAGTAGTTGTGTTTTTTATACAGTTGTAAATTTCATTAAATAAATATTTTTTTTATTTTCTTTCCTTATTGAGTATTATAACAATCTGTCTCTTGGACATTGGTTATAGTGATGTAGGATGACATTCACACTATATGTACAATAAAAATAAAATAAATAGAAACAAAATAATAATCAAAAGTATATACAATAGATAATAAAATAACCTAAAAAATAAGAAAATTAAAACTAAGCAAAAAAAAAAAGCACATGCATACCTATATACAAAATAAAGTTTAAAAAAAAAGTTAGGTAATTATTATTTTTTAAGTATTTTTTTAATTCAGCCATACATTTCAATTATAAAAGCTGCATGAGACTCAATAATTTTGGGGAGAAAAATACCTCAAAGACCGAACGACAAACATACTCAGGAATAGAGTCCTTGAGCATTGTTGGCACTCGACCTCCGATGATTCTATTTTTCTCAGTTGAAAGGATTTGTGGGGAGGGGGGATGGGGAGTGGGGAGGAGGAGCTTTATGCTGTCCCCAGATAGATAGTGGATGATGGAGCTAGCGGGAGCGTCCATCGGGTGTTCTAAGCCATCGCGGCTCTGGAATCACTCCATCCTTTGAAGGCTTTGAGGCTAGGGGTCGTTTGTCATCCGGCTACTGCCCGCTCTAAGGTTCCCTGTTTAACCCCGACTATGCCATCAAAGCTTCGTAATCTAACCTCTAGTATAATATTGCTTTACACAATATACATCTTCACATCCCCAATTGGTTTTAATTATTTTATTTTACCAGAAATTTAAAAAAAATATTTTTAGTAGAAAAAATGGCCTTTTTAGTCTCAATAATTAAAATACATTATTTTAAATTTATCAAAATTTTCGCCTCTTGATGGATAAAATCTGATTTTACAGTATATTGTGAATTTTCATCTGAAAAAAATATCAGAATAAAACTTAGATTTTATGTAAAACTGATTAATTTTACACTGATATAATGAATTTAATCATAATCGTCATAGCCGATTTAGAGAAAAATGTGTTTAGTCCATGATATAAAGCGCCACTTCCTGTTATCATATTTTGACGATCTCAATACCTCCCCCCCCCTACTATATATTTCATATACACGTATAAAAGTATAAAACTTACTTCGGTTGAAACCTGTAGAACAAAACTGTAATTCAACAAAGGTGTTGGCGACCTCAAAGCTTTACCTCTTAAAATTCCAAGTAACAACAACACCAAAGGTCGTATGTAACAATTTTACATGTTTATTCTCTTTGCGTTAAAGGAGACATTTTGTACTTAGCAACTGCTGTAAGTAGTCTCCTAAATAGGAAAATAGAAGGGGGAAATAAAATATGAAATTATACAAATAGATCATAAAGAAAAGATCGATTTCTATGGCCTTATGTAAACAAACTAAATTTTTACATGAGATCATTTGCACTAACAGCGTTGTATATATAGTTGTTGCACTAAGCGATGTATAAAAATTCTTTCAGAGGATTTAGCAGTAGACATTAGCCCATTTATAAACTCATAGTAACATTAAAAATGAATATTTACAAGTCAAAAATTTGTTTTTATATATGTATTAGAGTTATAGTGAAGCATAAAACTTCACTATAACTCTAATAAAAGGATTCACAATAATTTGGTTGGTTTAGAAGTTAATGAATCATGACGGAATAAATTGTGTTTTAAAGATTTTTATGTGTTTTATAGCTCAGAAATGTACCATTTTTTGAGGCGAACAGCAATTCTTGCCGAAAATCTCGTAGGTGCCATCGTTGCTTGGGGATACTTATCACATGTTTAGGTCCCTTTTCCTCTCGTCAATCCATTTCAATCCAAACCAGTCATGAATTTGACAATAACTAGATGACTTGTAGTGAATTTCGAATGGTACCTATCATTTTTTTCTTGTTTTAAAGATTAAAATAGCGCTACTATCAGTCCAAAAGGCCGTATGTAATTTCAATACAAACATCCTAAAAAATGAGAAAGAATCAGTAAATTTATTATTACATTTTCTAGTTATAACTTTTAGGTTCGATGGATATTTTTTAGTTTTTTATAAAATATCAGGCCAAAGGTCACCAAATGTACATAGTTTTTACATAATCCATCTTCAAGATCCTACAAAAATGCACAGGAGGAACACTTTTAATATAGTCTACGAAAGAGAAGTGAAAAACGACATTCGATGAAATAAAAGAATGACGAACCGACGATTAATATTATAATGATACATTTTAGGAAAGTTTATGAAGCGGTGCATGTTTTCAGGATCTTGAAAAAGGCTCCGGAAGCCGAAACGTCGAATAAATAATACATGATGTAAAAACTGTGTAAATTTGATGACCTTCGGCCTAATATTTTATAATAAACGTTAGTATTACATTTTTCAAAATTATACAATTCGCTAAACAAAATTTGAATGTTGAAATTTAAATGTATTTCAGCGATAAACCAAATTCAACAAAGGGGTTGATGACCTCGAAGCTTTACGCCTTAAAACTCCAAGTAACAGCAATAACAAAGGACGTATGTAACAATGTTACATGTTTATTCCCTTTGCGCTAAAGGAGGCATGTTGTAGTCTGCAACAGATATAAGTAGTCTCCTAAACAGGAAAATAGCAGTGGTAAATAAAATATGAAATTATACTAATAGATAATAAAGAAATGATCGATTTCTATGCCCTTATATAAAAAAACTAAATTTTTACATGAGATCATTTGCACTAACAGCGTTGCATATGTAGTTGTTGCACGAAGCGATGTATAAAAATTCTTTCGGAGGATTTACTATTACATATTAGCCCATTTATAAACTCATAGTAACAATAAAAATGGACATTTACAAGTCAACAATATATATATATTTAAAAAAAATCTTCCTCGCTATCTTAAAGCAATGCACCATTTGGCACACCTAGTCATAGTACACAACGGAATGAGACCAATCCTTCTGGGAAAGAGGGGCGTTACCAACATTAAAATATTTAAATGCTATATAAATAAAAAATAAAATTATATTAAAATAATAATATTTTTATTTTTTATTTATTATATTTAAATATTTTAATGTTGGTAAAATTCGGTCATAGTACACAGCTATATAAATAAAAAATAAAATTATATTAAAATAATAATATTTTTATTTTTTATTTATTATATTTAAATATTTTAATGTTGGTAACGCCTCACTTTTCCCTGAAGGATTGGTCTCATTCCGCTGTGTACTATGACTAGGTGTGCAAAATGGTGCATTGCTGTAAGCGAATAAGTTTTTTAAATGGCTAATTTTCAATATTAGCTTCGTCTAAAATACCAATAATTTTATTTATTTAAAACAATTGACCATTTCACATTGATCCATGATATGAAAGATAGTTAAATATAAAATATGAAAGAATTTTATAATTAATTAAACTAGAAATAACAGATCGTAACGGAGAATGATTGTAATTCAGGAACCAAAGGAATACGAGCGCACCCGAGGTCGCCAGAAAGATTAGAACACGCTTCCATACGTAACATGAGCTTAATATAGCGGTTTTCATAAATGCTATTGTTGATATTATTTAATATTTAATTGTATATACTACAGCTATATTAATATTAAAATTTGTATATACAAGATTACTTATACAAATAAAAATACTCACACCGAAATATAAATCAATACAGCATTTATAATTTTTACTTCCCCTTTGTCTGAAAATACTTATTTCTGTTAAGAAGAGGGTGGTAAGCGAAAGTTGTGTGATGCGCGCACCGCACCCGTTTTTTCCCAAAATCATGAAAATCGGACTTGCAATGTGTTTAGTTTCATTGATTCAATTGTTTCTCTCAAAGCGAGGTTTAGCTTATCAACTCACTCTTCCATACTTATTACTCTTTAGTTTTTAATTATTTTTAAAACCTTCGCAAAACAGAAATAAGTTACTTTCCGTTTTTTTGTTTGTAAATTAAGGAAATATCATTAAGAAAATAATGCATCGCAATAGAAATCAAAAACTTCTCAAAATGCTGTATTACTGAAGAATAAGAACAAAAACAAAGGAATCTAGATGTTATGATACAAACTTACAAAAAACATTAAATGGGTTAAAAAAAAAAATGTTTTCCCAGTGTTTTGCTTTTTCCTTAGAAAGTAAATATTTTATTTTGTCTAAATAAAAATATTAAAGTTCCTAAAACGTATTTCAATGTTTCTAAAATACTATGTTATGATTATTTTTAAATTTCTATACTAATTTATACAGTTGAAGAGAATATAAGACAATTTGATTAATTTACAATGCAAATGATTTGATGAGAGATGAGAAGAGAGTAAAAAAAAGAATGAAAAACACTCTATTTTAATTATGCATTCTGTAGCATCCCCAAAAATATAAACACTAACTAAAAAAATTAAACTTCTACCTTTATTGCTTAAAGTTGTAAAGTTACTAAAGAAACACAAAGGCCAAATGGGATTCTTGGAATGAGCCATCGTAGTGCAAAGAATATTCTTTAATGTGGAAATAATAAGAGCTTATACAAATTTAAAGAAAAAAACTGTAAGTACTTTATTCAAGATTACTTTTTATCGAATTTATTTCATGATTGATTCCTGGACAAAATTTGACTTCTCGCCGCTAAAATTAAAAAGCCAAAATTACTTAATTTATTTAATTTAACAATATAGTTTTTTTAAATTTATTTATTGAATTACTATTATAACAATCTGTCAAATGGACATTAATTATAAAGAGGTTTGATAACATTCACACAGTATGGAAAAAAATTAAAATAAATAAACAGAAGGAAAATAATTATCAAAAAGTGTATGCAATAAATTAAATTAAATAACTTAAAGATCAATAAATTATAAAAAAAAACACATACATACCTAATTTAACAATATAGTTCTTATTGTTGAAAAAAAAACTCTTTCATTATTATGTGATAACAGGAATTGTTAGTGATACACATTCATGCATATAACCAATTTTTCATTTTAAGTGATATTTCTGATTATTTTTCTATATTCAAACACTACACAATTTTTACTTGTTACATCTTGCATATATCTCTAAATTATGTGCAGTAATTTTTATGGTTTGATTGGTTTAAATTCCTGAGTGAGAAAATCATTATGAAGTGTGTAGTGACACTATTCTGATTGATTAGCTGGAAATTTTAATTTCCAGCTAATTAAATTATAAAAGTCATAGATTATAAAAAAAAGTAATAATATATAAATATATAATAAGTGATGACTACATATAACTAAATACTCTTCTTAAATTTAGACCAATTTAATATCATTATTCTCTAGGAAAATTAAATGCGAAATATTTTTCTTAAACAAATCTTAATAACTCTAGTAAAATGTTTAAAGTTTACCATATTAATAACTCTGAGTTTCCGCCATCTACCTGTCTGATCGAAGTCTAATACATTTAACTGTCGATCGAAGCCTTGTCGATTTCAGTACTTACAAGTAGAGATGGGCAAAATTGTACTCTGAGTAAAAAGTACAATTACAGAAGAATTTACTCAAATACTCGCCCGGTTCGAGTATCGAGTACTTCAATCACTACTCGACCTCATGATTGACGAGTACAAAAAGTAATCAGCTGGCCTCGTGAGTACTTTCTATTTTCAAATCTACTCAGCAATATTTTACTCTGAGTACTTTTCAAAGTAATCGAGTATTTCATTATAAAAATTACAGGAGTAGAATATTTAATATTTCTTCCATGTTTAAGTCCATTGTTATCTTATGGGGGTATAGTTTTTTTAAAATAGTAACGATATTAATGTAAATCGATAAAATAAAGAATTATTAAAATATTTTGGATTTATTCAACTTTGGGGACCATTTTTTTTTCTACACCACTAGACTTTTATGATAATGCCCCCGGGCCCCGACTTTTTTTAACTTTTTAGATTAAATCGATATAACGGTAGACTTATATGTTTTGGGAGCGCTTTTTAAGAAAATGATATCGAATTTAGATTGGGCCCCCGGGCCCCGACTTTTTTTAACTTTTTGATTAAATCGATATCAGGGTCGACTATATGTTTTGGGGGCGCTTTTTATGAAAATGATATCGAATTTGAGATTGGGCCCCCCGGGCCCCGACTTTTTTAACTTTTTGGATTAAATCGATATCAGGGTCGACTATTATGTTTTGGGGGGCGCTTTTTATGAAAATGATATCGAATTTGAGATTGGGCCCCCGGGCCCCGACTTTTTTTAACTTTTTGGATTAAATCGATATCAGGGTCGACTAATATGTTTTGGGGGGCGCTTTTTATGAAAATGATATCGAATTTGAGATTGGGCCCCCGGGCCCCGACTTTTTTTAACTTTTTGGATTAAATCGATATCAGGGTCGACTATTATGTTTTGGGGGCGCTTTTTATGAAAATGATATCGAATATGAGATTGGGCCCCCCGGGCCCCGACTTTTTTTAACTTTTTGATTAAATCGATATCAGGGTCGACTATTATGTTTTAGGGGGCGCTTTTTATGAAAATGATATCGAATTTGAGATTGGGCCCCCCGAGCCCCGACTTTTTTTAACTTTTTGGATTAAATCGATATCAGGGTCGACTATTAGGTTTTAGGGGGTGCTTTTTATGAAAATGATATCGAATTTGAGATTGGGCCCACCGGGCCCCGACTTTTTTTAACTTTTTGAATTAAATCGATATCAGGGTCGACTATTAGGTTTTAGGGGGCGCTTTTTATGAAAATGATATCGAATATGAGATTGGGCCCCCCGGGCCCCGACTTTTTTTAACTTTTTGGATTAAATCGATATCAGGGTCGACTATTATGTTTTGGGGGGCGCTTTTTATGAAAATGATATCGAATTTGAGATTGGGCCCCCCCGAGCCCCGACTTTTTTTAACTTTTTGGATTAAATCGATATCAGGGTCGACTATTAGGTTTTAGGGGGTGCTTTTTATGAAAATGATATCGAATCTGAGATTGGGCCCCCGGGCCCGACTTTTTTTAACTTTTTGGATTAAATCGATATCAGGGTCGACTATTAGGTTTTAGGGGGTGCTTTTTATGAAAATGATATCGAATTTGAGATTGGGCCCCCGAGCCTGGACATTTATTAACTTTTTGGATTAAATCGATATCAGGGTCAACTATTATATTTTAGGGGGCGCTTTTTATGAAAATGATATCAGATTACGAATCATTTTCATACATTTTGAGATAGTGCCCCCGGGGCCCGACTTTTTGTAACCTTTCGGATTTAATCGATATCAATGTTGATTATGAGGTTTTGGGGAACACTTTTTACGAAAATTATGTCGGATTTTTTTTTATTATAATATCCGTCCCCTAAAACATAATAGACTGCCCTGATATCGACTAATTCCAAAAAGTGAATCCACTGGGTGCAATCTCAAATCCGACTGTATTTTCATAAAAAGCACCCCTAAAACCTAATAGTCGACCCTGATATCGATTTAATCCAAAAAGTTAAAAAAAGTCGGGGCCCGGGGGGCCCAATCTCAATTCGATATCATTTTCATAAAAAGCGCCCCCTAAAACCTAATAGTCGACCCTGATATCGATTTAATCCAAAAAGTTAAAAAAAGTCGGGGCCCGGGGGGCCCATTCTCAAATTCGATATCATTTTCATAAAAAGCGCCCCCTAAAACCTAATAGTCGACCCTGATATCGATTTAATCCAAAAAGTTAAAAAAAGTCGGGGCCCGGGGGGCCCTATCTCAAATTCGATATCATTTTCATAAAAAGCACCCCCTAAAACCTAATAGTCGACCCTGATATCGATTTAATCCAAAAAGTTAAAAAAAGTCGGGGCCCGGGGGGCCCAATCTCAAATTCGATATCATTTTCATAAAAAGCACCCCCTAAAACCTAATAGTCGACCCTGATATCGATTTAATCCAAAAAGTTAAAAAAAGTCGGGGCCCGGGGGGCCCAATCTCAAATTCGATATCATTTTCATAAAAAGCACCCCCTAAAACCTAATAGTCGACCCTGATATCGATTTAATCCAAAAAGTTAAAAAAAGTCGGGGCCCGGGGGCCCAATCTCAAATTCGATATCATTTTCATAAAAAGCGCCCCCCAGAACATAATAGTCGACCCTGATATCGATTTAATCAAAAAGTTAAAAAAAGTCGGGGCCCGGGGGCCCATTCTCAAATTCGATATCATTTTCATAAAAAGCGCCCCCCAAAACATAATAGTCGACCCTGATATCGATTTAATCCGGAAAAGTTATGAAAATTCGATGCCCGGGGGCACTATCTAAAATCCGACAGTATATTTTTATAAAAAGGGCCCCCCAAGACATGATGGTTAGTCTAATATCGATTAATGGGGGCTCGGGGTTGGTCAGGTCGAATATGGCCGCTATTATTGAAGGAAATAAAAGAAAACATTTTTACTCTTTATAATAATGACGGAGTAGTTGAAAAATAAAAAGTACTCTTTGTAGGAATCAGGCTGAGTACTTTCTGTAATTCGATATAACAGTGCGAGTATTTTCTGTACTTAACTAAATCATGATTGACGCTGCGTGAGTACTCTCAGTACTCGCCGATGTCAGGCCGAGTACAGAAACTACTCGATACTTTTTCCTAATAAAATTACTCAAATCATGAAAGTAATCGAGTACTGCCCATCTCTACTTACAAGGAACCCTCATAAAATATTAATAAGACGAGAAACAGCACTTACAGTTAGTTCGAGAAGATACTGCGTTATGCTGTGCAATGGAGAAATTCAATAAATCTTATCATTAATAAGTTAAATATATAAGATCTTCTGATACAAACTATTAAGAACATTTTTTTAGCATACTATAACTTTTTTTTCTGATTATTTAATAAAACTTACAATTGTATACAAATACAACCAGTGATATGCACAAATTAGAAATAATGGCATGAATTGAATTGAAGAGATACTACCCAGTGGTAGCACTCCCTGAATAATTCTAAGTAAGAAGATCACGAGGCCATCTCCTTTTCAGACGCCTAGGAGGATTATTAGGAATAAAGGAAGAAGCAATGCTGGAAACAAGTGGATTCAGATGGGACTGGAGTTTATCATAAAAGGATAAATATTTGGCTCCGCCTAAATCAACGACATATGGAATATTAGGGTCTTTATGAATGGTTTTATTTGTGACAAAATATGGGGCCTTAAGGATTTTACGAAGGATTTTCAATTGTAAGGATTGGATAAGATAGATATTTGATGGTTTGGTAGAGCCCCAAAGCTCAACTCCATTTTTCCATCTAGGTCTTATTATAGTTATGTAGATAAGTATTTTGAAATTAATTAAAATTTAGAGCGTTTGTATAGTAAGTATTGGAGCAGTCGGAAACGTCGAACAATTTCTTGTCGTTTCAGTCTAGTATAAACTATAACATTAATTTAAATTATAATAATACTAATTTATAAATTGGAAATAGCTACAACTAAAAGTATTGTTCTTCAAGCAGATCAGTCAGTCACACAGATTAAGATAACAAAGAAATGTAAATATGGGAAAACTTTGATTATTTTATATATATTTTTATTTATTTTTTTTTTTTTTGTTAGTCAAGTAAATTTAACTAATTGATTGTTAATTTTATTTTTATTGAATTTTGCATGTATTGGGCCTTTATATATATTTAAAATATTTATGACGCAGCAAGTTATTGTATAAATATCTGCATAGTTTTTAACGAAAATCTTAATGCTTGGGGAACCTGGGGACACTAACCCAGGATTTATCTTTATATTTTATTTTGTTTTGCTTTTATTTTTATTGTTTAGTCTTAGTTTTTGTTTCTTTTATGGTGAAGGTAGCATTCAATTTACCATGTCAAGGTAAATTGAATTGTGAATAAGAAAATTCTGTAAGTAAAAGGAAAAAAAAAAAAAGCATGTATTTTCGGCCAAATAAAGAAATATTATCAAGTATGAACTATAACATTAATTTAAATTATAATAATACTAATTTATTAATTGGAAATAGCTACAACTAAAAGTATTGTTCTTCATTCAGATCAGTCAGTCAGACAGATTGAGATAACAAAGAAATGTAAATATGGGAAAACTTTAATAATTTTACTCGAGGAAAATTACTGTACGGAAAATATTTCGTACATATATTGCTGGGTTAATAATTTTATTGGATTATATAATTAACTGTAAGTATAAGTTTGATTCATTAATGGTGATTCTTTAAAATAATTTTTGATTTATTGATAATGCACTGATAAACTTTCAAATTGTATTAATGATATTGTAGATGTTATTCTTGACTTAAAGATAGACGAAATTGTCCGGAGCTTTGTCAATTACAGAAATTTAATTAGTCGCAAAAAAAAAAAAAAAAATAGTTGCAGTAAACGGAGAGAGGAAGTTTTCCTTACTCGACTAAGAATGGTCTTACTATGCTTACGCACCTTCACTCAATTACAAAAGAAAACCCACCCATTTGTCAGAAGTGTGAAGACAAATTGAAATGGTTTTTTAATCAGAGAATCAAACAAAGCAGGAATACACTTCAAATACATCAGCTGCTTTGGAAAACGATGAAAAAATCTTGTGCAAAATCATTAAATGTTTTCTCTCTGAAGAAGGAATCTTTAAAAATCTCTGAAGCTTCTCACATCCTCCCCACCTCTTGTCTTTCCCTTTATCTTTTTATATTATTTTTTTACTTAACGTACTAACTTCAAATAATTGAACTTTAATAACCGTAAACAGCTTTAACCTTAACGAGCATTTCACGTCTTTTTAATTATATTTCATTCCTATTAGTCACAAACAGAAAAAATAATAATATACAATTTTAATTAAAGAAGTTGATGACCAACAGGTTATACGCCTTTACTATAAAATAACTAACCGACCAACGAAAGTTTAATAAATTTTTTGTGAAGTACAAAAAAGTTATTAATAGGTGTTAATCGAAATAAATAACAATATAAATAATAACATCGACAGATCGTTCATTATCCGATCCTCGTCCTTATGGAACTCCATCCCTCCCCACATCCGTCAATCCAAAACCCTTCCTATCTTTAAATCCCGCGTGTTTAATCATTTCTTATCCGTCTAGTCCTCATAAAATTGTAAATAGTTACTACTGTAAATATGTGTATAAATTATGTGATCGTTCTTCATTATTTTTACTTCATGTTCACTCTCAATTTTTTATTTTTTATTATTTTTTAAATGATGTAAATTAACGGAAAATTACTTATGATTTCTTTTATTATTTTTTTATTTTGACTATTTAATTAAACTATATTCTTGTTACTGTATCTATGAGGCTCCTTAGCCCACATATTTGTCTTTCTGTATTATTCTAAAGGGACTCGTCCCAGAATAAATAAAGCATTATTATTATTATATTGAACACCATTGAGAAAACATACAGAAAGTTCTTCCCTTCTAAATAATTCTATCTGGACTATTAAAACCAAGAGTGTTTTTGTGGTATTTGAATAAAAAATAAATATATATTTTCTAATTATTCCTTATAAAAGCTTGTTTTGAAAAGAGTGGCATTAAAAAAAAATAAAAATGAAAAGAAAGGTGAGATATTCTGTTGTACACTTGACCTGTTTCCGAGCCTCCCTTGCCACCTCTAGGAGCAATGATGGCGTAATGCCCTTTTTAGTGGCCTGTGTTTCTCCTCCGCAGTAATTTCTTCCTCTGTCTCTTCTTTTACGCTTTGTAATCAAATGGTAATTCCCGGCAAAGGCATAAAAGGGATTCCTTTGGACGCGGTAGCCCACCGAGGCCGCGAAGAGCAGAGGAGATGAAATAAGGCCTGGTGACAGCCTTTTCCTTCTTTGTATTTGTCCCAAGTTGAAAGGGGATGAAAATTGTCTCTTAATAGAGTGCTTTACTTTTTCTTTTTAATTATTCGCTCCAAAGTTCAGTTTGATGCATTAGGATTAACTCGAAATAACGTTACCGATAACCTTTATAGTGTACTGACTTTTTTTTGTTTTTCTTAATGAGCAAAATTTTCAGCCGCTCCATCGAATTTAAGTTCAAAACAAGAAACAAGGAAGAACATATTTCTCTGCCATGGAGGAAAAAGGAAGCCATATCCACTTTATTATTAAATAATTTTGTAACTAAGAAATCCAACACTATCACCAACTATACCGATGACATCTGTATCCTATTGCATCCCAAACTCTTCAATCACACATCACAAGTCTTGAAAAATGGTGTCAAAACTGGAGGATTAAAATAAATTCCAATAAATCCCATCAAATCACCTTTACTCTTCGTTGTAAACCGAAGACTTCCTGTCATACAGTATCCTTCAACAATAGTTCACATACCCCTGTTGAACAAGTCCGATACCTAGGACTCCAACTGGACAAACGACTCACTTGGAACCCCCATACCGGACTAAAACGACTAGAAACCGCCCGGCGTTTTCGACTACTGCAGCACTTACTAGAAAAACGCTCTAAACTTTCAACTATTTACAAAAGACTCATATATATTACTATAATAAGGCCTATTTGGACTTACGGGATCGAGCTTTGGGGCTCTACTAAACCATCAAATTCCTCTCTTATCCAATCCCTACAATCCAAAATCCTTCGTAAAATTCTCAAATCTCCCTACATTATCATAAATGAAATAATCCATAACAACCTTAATGTACCATATGTTTCCGATTTAGCTCAATCCAGATACCTATCTTTCCGTAATAAATTTCTGAACCATCCGAATAACTTGTTTCCAATCTTGCTTCCTCTTCTATTCCTGAGGCGTCTGAAAAGAAGATGGCTTTGGGACTTTCTAATATAGAAATATAATTGGAGTGCTATTATATTTTGTAGTTTCTCTTCATTTTGTACATTTCAAGTTACTTATTTTATATATTTACTAGTTGTATTTATCATTTAATACAGTTGTGAATTTCAATAAAAAAAAAAGAAGTAACTAAGAAGCAAATCGTAATAGCTCTCAATTTTGGAAAAATGGCTTCCCTAAAAAAATACAAAAATCTGACATGGTGTTCATTACCTCGGGAATACAGATTCATGTTATAATATATCCATGCAATTTTACAATATATTATTTTCTTATCTTAACTCCATAATCCAAATTATTATTTTCTTATCTTGTTTTTTTAGCCATAAAGAAGACCATCGACGAATATAAAAGCTAAATAAATGTCGATATTTTCGAAGTAATAAATAGTAAAACAATATTTATAGTGGATATTTATTTTTAACAGCGCTCACTACTAAATATTATCTCACAAAAAATAATATAAAAATAACATAAACGGAGAATAACACAGGAATGCTTTAAGCGGTTGAACTTATGAATAACATTGACTGAGTTCTTTAAAAAATATATGTAACAAAAAACTGCCATTTAATATTTATTATTTAATTTATTTATTATTAGTTTTTGATTATTTACTCTTTTTATTATACGAGTTAAAAGGAAACTTAATTATCATTTAATGTTGACACCAAGTTAAACTATTAAAAAATAAAACAATAACAATTTGTTTACTTTATTTTAGATAATGCTTCTAAAAGATTGAACCAAAAGAGTGATCAACCTTTAATTAATGGAATAATAAGTTTTAACTGTTCAAACCTATTGTGACTCAATTTATTATTGTGAATTACGCACACACACACACTCACACACATATATATATATATATATATATATATATATATAATATATATATATATATATATATATATATATATATATAGAGAGAGAGAGAGAGAGAGAGAGAGAGAGAGCGATAAAACGCAATTCAAAATGTTGGAGACAATAGTAATTTAAAAACCAATATTGCCTCTGACTCTTCCTTTACAGTTCCTAAGTAATATTATGCCTGAAATTTCATATTTTACAGACCAAGGACTCTGGTATTGTCATGAGTCGAGCCAAATTCAATTTAAAATGAAGTAGTTCTTTAATAAAAGAAGGCGGTCTTATTTAGTAAAATGTCTATTTTCTTGATTGTGAAAGAGACCTTTAAATGGACGACTTACAGTAATTCAAATACTAATTTTATTCAAAGCAATAACAGATTAGGATATTTTTACTTTTCATAATTTTAATTAAGTTATTATTTATCTTGTAAGTATTGACTCTTTATAGTTTTTTTTTTTTTTTACGGACATACAAATTTCATCAATTTACTACATTTGATATTTTTTTAAATATTAAATTTATAAAATAACGTAGACTGAGCCATTTTTTTAGAAACGAAGAATAGTATTTTAATATTTTACTGAGCAATTTTTGAGAAAAAAAACTTCATAGTTTATAAGATATTCTCAAAATTAACTCAGTCAGAGAATTAAATATTATTTCACTGTTATTAATATGATTATCTTTCTAAAATAATAAAAAAAACCATGGTTACAATGCTCTACGGGGTTTCATATAAACATTTTTACAGGTTTTAAATTTCCGAGTGGGGAACAGTTCGAGTTTATGAATTTCCGGAATGAAAAGCTTGAAACATGTGTACAAAGAAAAAAATAACAAATTCTACTTTCACTTATTCTGTTAATAAGAAGACATAAGCAATAAAATATCTTAGAAGGGAGAGAGGGTGAGGTTCAGGAGCCATCGACCTATAGAATGGAGGGGAAGGGAGGAGAAAGGCACCCCTGTATAATGCAATTTGCATAGTTTTATATATACTTAAGAAAAGTGGAACAACTCAAAACCACTAAGTTATTGACAAAGCACAAGACTATCGCCTGCATTTTTTCAATATAAAATCACAAAACTAAGTTTTGGTGATGTTTTAAGGTTCACAATAAAAAAAGTAAAGTCTTTAACAATGAGAAATTATTTCTTTTTATTTAAAAAAATAAAATAAATTATCCTTCAGCCATGATTACCTATCATAATTACATAATTATCCATTTTGAGTAAATAGTTAAGCGCGCTTTTTAGTGATTGTCTAATAATTACTTAGTTACATATTCAAATATTACAAATTTAATGGAGCTAACCTTGGACGATTCGTATATTAAATGCTAAAATGGACTTACAGGACATGTCACTTTACATAATCGATTTAATACCATTTTACTATTTTATTGAAAGGTGTTCAAACGATTCTCGTCAAATTCTTCATATCAATGTAGAATTTAGTGGTCTTTAATGTAAGGTAGGTTTGGTTAGGTTACGAGTTTTCCTAGGCGATCAAAAACTTGGTTATTACGCCCTTAAGCTATGATGTTATTATTTTCAACTCATCTTTCTGAATGTACAAAAAAAAATATATATATTTTTATGTATTTTATTAATTATTATATTCTATGGTACAATGGTGTTTGTTTTAAAAATTTTATAATATTTTCAATTGAATTTACTGAGTTTTTTAATGCTAGTACTCTTCAACGGGGTATTTTGTTTTTTACAAAGGCTTGATGTAATATGTACAATCTTCTATTATATGCTTTATGGTTAGCGGGGACTGGCAGGTATCGCAATATGGCTGGCCCTCTTTTGTTATTAAATGGACATGAGTCAGGTTAGCATGACCAATTCTCATCCTTGTCACAACCACTTCTCTTCTCTTCTGTTTCCTCTTCCAGCAGTTACCCATTGCTTTGTACTTTTTTTAATATTTCTAACTTTATTAGTCAGTGGAATTTCATTCGACATGGACTCCCAATTTGTCCGTACTCTGCCTTTTAGCAATGTTTTTACATCACTCGGCTCGTATATTTGTAGAGGTGGGATATTCATATGACCAGGTTCTTAAGCAGCTTTATCCGCTGTCATTTCCTGGTATCGCGGAGTGTCCGGGAGTCCAGAAAAAAAACTACACTTTTAAGGTTGTTTAATAATTTCGATGTATTGGTGGATTCTGTTTATTGTAGGTTTCGGTTTTATTGAAGTTTGCTATACCCTAAAGGGTGGAGAAGGAATCAGATATTATTACTATTTTCGAGCTTTCTATATTTAATATAAGGTAGGTTTTAATCTCAGTGAAATAATCAGACAGGCCACATTTATTTATAATGATAATAATTATTATTATAGTACAGGGCGGTCCCTCCACGCCCAGTGGTATAATAAAAGGCCTCTGGCCACAGATGCAAAGAACGCATACAGCGTGCAGAGCCCTCTTAACTTAAAATGCCCTTGGGCAATAAAAGGAAAGTTGAAAATTTATGTATATATACATTTATATACACACTGAATTTATTCAAGAAATTCCTGGGGGGTAGGAAAAAAAAAAAAAAAAAAAAAAAAAAAAAAAAAAAAAAAAAAAAAAAAAAAAAAAAATTATTATAGTTATAATAATTATAAATATAAATCGAAATGCAACATTAAAAGATATTTATTAGACCATATTAGAATAAAGTATCCTCAATTACCTATTAATTCACATCGATCATTCATTTTAATGTCCTAGGTTTATCGGAAAAAGTCATAAAGTGACATTCCATAATCTCAAATTACTAAGAACATTGATGAATATTCCCTTTGTGAAATCAGTGAGCTGTGCGCTCATTGTATATTTGATATAAATGAAAGGGATTTTGCTATTTAAATGTAGCATACTTCGTTATTTTATTGATAAATAAGATCGAAATTCATAAAATTATCTTAAAGGTCCAGCTCCATCAAAAATATACTTAATGACTTCATTCGATAAACCGACGATATATTCTTTATTTGCTAGAAATGTTTTTATATTTTTATAACTACAAGGTATTCTGTTAATGATGTTGAACGATTTAGTGAAGCTTTTAAAATTCCGAAATGTGAGTAATTTCTCAGTTTCCACCGGACTGGTAATGCCGGCGACGTGTCTGAGAGAGAAGCTCTGGGATCTCTAAGAGTCCTTCACACGTGGTGGAAAGGGCTGGACTCGGAGATCTCTTGCCTAATTGTAAATATTTTAATTAAGATGAATGTTTTTCTTGTTAATATATTTTTTTTTATCTATTTGTTTCTTTTACTTATAATTTATTTAATTTTGCTACGAATTTCTGTATTTTATTTAATTTTAACTCTAAGTTACATTTCCTTGGTTTGTTATAGTTTTTGCCTTTGGTATATATATTTTTTTAAATGATTTATTGTATTGTATATATGGTATGAATGGGCCTCACTCAGCTTTAGTACTCAGTGCCCTTAAGTGTGGCAAAATTTATTATTAATCAATAAAAAGATATATATATATATAAAAAAAGAAGAAGCTTATTATTATAATTAAACACAACGCTTTTGACAAGACTTAGGTCTTACTATAAATATGAATAAAATAAAATATCTAGTTAGTAATAAAAATATTTATAATTTCGGAGTTGGAAGAATAGTTGTATAAAATACGTGAAATCGAAGAAGAAGCCTAAAAAAACTGATACCAATAATCCTTAATCATAATCATTTGTTATGATTCGTTTATTAATTACGAGGTAAAGGATAAAGGAGGGAATAACCTGAACTAATTTATGGGCAAAGAGCCAATCAACAGGGGAGAGCTAGGAGCAATAAATCCTCAAATTAGCAATTCTAGCTATTCCGCCCTTTCTGCAACAGCACTAATTTTGTTATTTCTCCTCAAATTGCTATACATAACTACAAGCTGATTCTACGAAGCATATGGAATTTTCCAATCATCACCTCATTTTTCCATCTGTTATTGAGTCAATACGGACCTTAATTTCGCCTGCTTGTCTCCTCTGTGTATTAATTAGAGACTTAATTGAACACGAACAGACCGTTTTAATTTTTAATTAAAATGTGATTCTTCTAGTAGGTGGAGTCCGCACAGTGATTACATTTCTTTCTTATTTCTTAGGAGAGTATCAATAGTCCGAGTTACAGACCCCTTTCTGCCAAATTATTACCATAGTGAATGATTTCATCTTATCGTAACTTTTTTTTTGTATTTTGAAAAACATATTTATAGAAATTCGCAGCGGTATTACATGAAATATGGAACAAATAAATTTGAAAATTAGTTACATGATATGTACAACATTGAGATAAACTACCCATTGGTAGAAATCCAATTATAGTTCTGTGATAGAAGATCCCGAGGCCATCCTATTTTCAGACGCCATGGAGGGTTTTAAGGAATATAAGAGGAAGCAAGGTTAGGAAAAACAGAGTTCTGATGGTTAAGAGGTTTATTTTGGAAGAATAGGTATTCTTCCATAATATTGAGGTATTGAGCTAAATTGGAAGCATATGGGACTTTAAAGTTGTTATGTATGATTTTATTTGTGATAAACTATGAAGCAATGGCAATTTTAAGGAGGATTTTGGATTGTAAGGATTGGATACACGAGGAATTCGATGGTTTAGTAGAGCACCAAAGCTCGATCAATAAGTCTTAATACCAAGTCCAAATAGATCTTATTATAGTCATACAGAATAGAAAATTGAACTTTGTTCTGGGTCTAAGTCCTCTTGAAATAACAATGTTGAACAAATACAAAAGAAAATACATATCTGGTCAGAAATTAACTTATAAACATTCTAACATTATATACTTTAATTTAAAAAATAGTGTGTAAACCACTAAAAACAAACATGTTTGGACAGAAATAAACTTATGATTGTATTGATAGAAAAAAAAGTAATAATATGAATCTTTTGTAAATAATTGGAAGTTTAGATCGTTTGTCTAGTAAGTAGTCGTAAACGTCGGGCGGTTTCTAGTCGTTTTCGTCTGGTATGAGGATTCCAAGTGAGTTGTTTGTTCAGTTAGAGTCCTGTGGGTGTCGGTTTTGTGCAACAGGGATAAATGGTGTATTGTTAAAGGATGCTGTAGGACAGGAAGTCATAGGTTTGCGACGAAGTATAAACGAAATTTGATGGGCTTTATTGGAATTTATTTTAATCCTCCAGTTTTGGTACCATTCTTCAAGACTTGTAATATGTGATGGAAAAGTTTGGGATGCAATTGATGGATGGTTATTACCTGATAGGATACACGTGTGATCAGCATTTATCGTAACGTAAAACATTTTTATTTTCGAAAATTCAATCGTTCGAGCGCTTTCTATCTGGAGATCCGTAAACTTTCTCGAATAGGTAGTATTGTACTATGACTATAGTTTCCTCTATTTGTTCCCAGTTGAAACATATAATTAATACATTAACGCCACAGTTAATGTAACAAAATGGTTTCAACTAATTCCATATACTATAACATTAAAAGCTTCCTTTCTCAGTGATTTCTGATCTTAAACCTCATCATGGCGATCTACTTACATTAATATCTTTTGTATTATTATAGTCTCTGTGAAAGAGTCTTTAAGAGTTGTTGGCAGATTATCGGCCGTTCATTGAACATCACCCAGGAAGTTTTAAAACGGTTAGACTTACATATAATTTTGATAGAGTTATATCAATTAAGTAATTAAGTATTTTTAATAAAATAACTATCATTTAATATATTATTTTGGTTAGTTAATCTGAAATGTTATATACTCAAAAAAGGGAAAATTTGATAAAAACTTCTCTAAAGCCCATATTCATTGTCGGAAGCCAATGCTCTTCCATTATTCAATAATGTCGCGCAATCCAATCATTTTCAAATTTTCACTAGACATTTTCTCAATATTACAAAATAGAATAACATTTATGTCAATATATATTTTCTTGATCATCGTTTTCTAAATAAAAGATCAAATCTGTTTTGTTTTTTTTAAATATATTTTACTACTATTGTCATTGTAAGAATTGTTCTTATCAAAATAATTGACCGTGTTATAAAAATTGTTATTATAGATATATGAGCATATAGAGTTATATTCATTTGTAAATGAAGTGAATCGTTCAAAATTGAAAAAAAAAATTCTTTTTTAATTTTTAAAAGGTAGTTTACTATTACATGTTTAGAAGTGAGATGAAAAAAATGTTTATTTGCTTATTTGTGAGTTAAAAGTTAAAAGATATATTAAGTAAATTTAAAATTTAGAAAAATTACAATTTTTTTTGTTTTAGTACCTTTTTGGTCCACCTCGAGTATTAATTACTGCCTGAACATGATGGGGAATACTTCTTACAAAAAGTTCTCTCTGACCCAGCAGTATCGTCCAGTTCCAATCATTTCCCGATTTCTCATAGGGTATGAGGAAGATATCAGACATTTTCGTAATCTCTGGAATGAACATTTATCCCCTATGCCTCCGTTATAGTGTTTCGAAAACCACTGAATACGTGATAACCATAAGTACGTTGTTTGAGGTGATTGAGACTTAACTCCGAAACCGAAATTAATACAACATCACAGAACATAATTTTCTTCTTTTAGTTAGGAAATCGGGCATATAACAAAGTAATCGTGTACGAATGGATGGAAGCAGTGATCAAATATTTTCACCTCTTTCCAAAAAAAAAAAAAAAAAAATGGAGTGGAGTAGCTCAGTGGGTTGGGCACGGACTTCCATAGCTCAAGGTCCTATTTTCGAAAACCAACTAATTGCAGATAAATCATTTATTCTGTGTCATCGGCCTTGGATCGAGGAGATCCTCTTGGGGCACACCCATGCTCTATAAACTGGACACAAATAATTAATAAATTATTTAATTTGAAAAACCATGCGGTTCAGCTTGATTTCGGTCAAATAACCTCCTTGAAACAGTAATTCCCAATATATTACTGAACCGAAGATTCTTCATGGGTTGTAATGATACAGTTTTTTTGTTTTATTTTTTTAATGTTAAAAAGCAGGATGAACAAAATAATGAAGAAAGTATAAAGATTATTTACTTTAATGTTTGGTAGATGTAGATTGCTACTTATTCCTAAACCGAAATTGCCGAGAGGTAAGGAAGGGTAAGGATAAAAAAAAAGAAATAAATCAATACCTCATTTGTAATGTTTTTTTTCAGTTGGTTCCACGAAAATTCTGTACTGTATGCCACTGTCAGTTTTGCTCAGAGCAGGATAAACAGCAAAAATATTTAAATTGCTACAATGCTAAGCCCCTTCTCTTCTTGATTAAATACACAATGGAAGTTTAAAAGGAGGTCGTTGGGAGATAAATTGAGGGGAGCTGTCCTGGCTCTGGGAGGCCATTGCTTAACGGTAGGAAAATAGAACAGGCAAGAACTGTGGAGGGGGGAGGGAGAAGGTGGGAGGGAAGTGGAGAAAGGGGGGAGGTAGAGTGAACTAGGAAAGAGTAATTAAAAGTCAACAGCGGACCAGAACCGACTGCACGGCTCACCTCACGATGTCCAATCCCGACCCCAACAGGCCATTACAGCTAATTGTCTCTATCAGCTGTTAGCCCAGCTCCTTCTTAAATATTCTTGTTTAATTCTCTTCCGAGGAAGCGAGCACCCTTAGGACGAAATGTGAAAAAAGTTCCGCCCAGGAAGGATCCCTGAACCTAGTTTTAGTTAGTTAGAGATTTGTAAAGTTTTCTCAATTTAAAATACAACTTCTTGAATAATAATGCCTAACACAAGGAAGAAAATAATATTATTCAATCTTACCTATATCAATACGATCATTTAGAAGGTAAAAGAGAGGAAAATATTGAAAGAAAAAATATAACAAGAAAAATGATTTAGACAAGAAAAAACACCTGTTGTTTCCAATCGCACGACATTCCTATCGATTTCAGACAAATTTAAGTAAAAAAATAAAATAAAAATTAGCGTTACTTTCTTGAACAACCGATAAGTCCCAGAAGATATAATATCAATAAATATGTAAATATCACGTGTCAGCCGTTGTATATAAATAAATAATATATATATATATATATATATATATATATATATATATTCCATAATATATTCAAATTATGGAATATGAATATATATATTCATATTTAGTATATATGTAGGGAGAATATATATATATATTCTCCCAATTTAGTTCCATTCCAGGATTGAGTTCAACGTATATTATGACACCCATTAAAATTATATCATGCAGCAATAGACAGGTGAAAAACCAATGTCCAGAGAATCGAAGGTTTTGTCTGTTCTGGGAAAAGCCCCAACTCAGTAGGTATAATATTATGGTAGTGATCCCCGAGCGTGTTGATGAGCTGTCCGCTTTCCTCAGTGCCAATTCGAATCCAGTCCGGATAGATTAAAATATATTTTGTGAGTCTTCCTAATCTGGTTACTAACAGGTTTAGTTGTATCTCTACAATTACCCTCTCCTCTCCCCTTCCAGCACTTCAGAAATGGCGATGGGAGGGGGAGGGGTTAGCGGAAAAAAATAGAGTAATATTATAAAATGGGAGGGTTCATTAAAAATTTAATTTTAGTTTTATGTCGGCCAAATGCCCCGTTTCATCCATGATATCACAGTCAGTAATCCCTGGCTACTTTTCTGGACCAGGTCATTAGAACTCAGCGACCCTCCTATATTTTTCATAGCTTACCATTTAAATACTCCATTAAATTCCGTTCCACTAGATCTCGTACCTCCTACCTCTATCCTCCTCACCGAACTGCTGCGTTTGACAAATCCTTAGTAATTCAAGCCGTCTCCCTCTGAACTTCTATCTCTCCTGATAATCGACACGAACACCTACTCCTTTCCCAATCCGACTGAAAATGAAATGCGCCTAAGAGAACTATTTAAATACCCCCAGAGACTATTTCTGAATACTTATGTTATTTTCGTTACCTTTGTTTCTTTTATATATAAACAGATATGCTTTTCTTCTCTGTTTCTTCTTGTATTTTTACTTTTACTTAACTATTATATTAAATATTTAATTTATCTATGGCCACACAGATAAGCATTCTGTACTAATAATTTGTTCTAAAATGGCCGCAGTCCCAAAATAATAAAATAGATTTTCATTTTCATTTCATTAAACTAGAAGGAAACAGAATCAATTAGTGCCTAATAATCAGCTTGCTCGTCATTTTTATTTTTCAGTAAATCGTTCGATTTGCTCGAAATAAATCACAAAATAGTTATAGACATCTTTAACATACTGATACTGTGTTCAATTATTTACCTTCGGAAAGAATCCGTCTATTTGAAATAGAAGAGTCACTTCAATTCTGGCTAAACTGTTTCAAAACCACTCTCATTCCTAACGTGTTCACTCTTCATCACTTCGAGGGTTTTACTACTGTTGCTAGGCGGACCACTCAAAAACAGTTTATATCTCGAGGATTCTACAGATTAAATTCATATTTTCCTCTGATAATACACGTGGAAGGGCTTTATACACTCAATCCTGTTTTTTTACGGTTTCTTTCTTTCTACATTTGTCCTCAAAACAGAAACATATAAAAAAATTTGGTAATTGTTTAAAAATTGTGTCAAAACAAAGGAAAACAATCAACTTCCTAAATTATTTTCCATAATTTACACATGATAATTCATGTAGAACAGCAAATAAATGGTCATATAAAAATGCAAGTGAAGTATAATGACTAATTATACATAATCAACAACTTCATATTAGAGCAATTTTTAAACAATGAAAAATTCTTTTCAAATCCACAGGAAGAAGCAAAATACACAATGCTTTTCAGCAGTAAAGGAGTTATAAAAACTAATGAATAGCTGCGTAAGATTTGTAATTGGTGCCTTGAGATACTCCCATGTCTCTCACCACTACACTGAGTTAACGTGGCTCTTCCCCTCTATTCGAATACAATATTTCCTAGGTACGTTCCTTTATCAAACTATCAGCAATCATCGTTCTTCTTACACCTACAACCTTCTCCAATTCAAGTCCTCAGTCCATTCCGTTTCCACAAGATCTCGACATTCCAACCTTTATACCCCTTCTCACAGATCTGCCTCATTCCAAAACTCCTTTATTGCTCGCTCAGTTAATTTATGGAATTCCCTTCCTATCGAAATTCGGCGATCTCCCTCCTTATCTACATTTAAAACACTCCTATTCTAATTTCTGTCCCCAAAAACAGTCAGATACCCGCTAACCTTTTATGCAAAATTATATATTATTCATAATGATTTACATAATGATGTATTTATATATAATTCATCACTTAAATATTCAGACAATTTTTACAATCAGATTCGGCTTTCTATTTTTTTTTCTACAGAAATATAGAGTTTATTTCTAAAAAGAATGTAATATATATATATTTTTTTAAAGTATATTTCTCCACTAAGTTTAGCCCCAGTGACGCGGTTGAGAAAGAAGTGCAGGGATCTCCTGGAATCATGCTTTTCTCTCCACAGTTGGAGGGATAAGTCTGGTTCGGAGTTCTCACGCCAGATTGTAAGTAGTGGATATAGGTATGTATGTGTTATTTTTATTTATTTATTTTTAGATTACTTTATTCTTATTTATTGTATATATATATATATATATATATATATATATATATATATATATATATATATATATTATTTTTCTATATAATTTATTTTATTTATTGCCTATTAGATAGAGTGTGAATGTGATCTCTGAACACTATTATAAATATATATATATATTCCATAATATATTCAAATTATGGAATATGAATATATATATATATTCATTGATATTTACAACTGTATTATAAAAAAATACATCTAGTAAATGTGCACACAGTAATAATACAATCACATGAAAACGCTTGTTGAGAAATTACCAATTGGTAGCGTTCTAATAATATATTTACATGAGTAGATCACGAAGCCATCTTATTTTTAGAAAGCTCGGAGGGAATAATAAATATAATATATTTTTTTCATAGTACCTTTTTAAATGTCTTGAATCTTTGGATTTTTTTTTTCTCTTTAGAATAGAAAAGAATAGAAAATAATTTCATTCTGGGACAAAGTCTCTTTAGAATATTGAAAAAGTACAAAGTTAAAATATTATATCTGGCCTAAATAAAAACAAACACAAAAAGTAAAATGAAAGAGAAATAAGTAAAGAAAACATTAGTTAAACATACTATGTACAAAAAAAAAAAAAACTATTTACAAAACACTTGAAACTATGCCAAAACACTTAAATCTATTTATGTGGTAAATACATAAATATATACTATTTAACTTATTTATTGGAAATATATTACAATCTTTCTCATATAATTTATTTTATTTATTGCCTATGAGATCAGAGTGTGACACTCTGATCTCTGAACACTATTATAAATATCCATTGAGACAGATTGTAATATTTTCCAATAAATAAGTTAAAAGTATATATTTATGTTTTACCACTATACATAGTTTTAAGTGTTTTGGCATAGTTTCAAGTGTTTTGTAAATAGTTTTTTTTTTTTTTGTACATAGTATGTTTAACTAATGTTTTCTTTACTTATTTCTCTTTCATTTTACTTTTTGTGTTTGTTTTTATTTAGGCCAGATATAATATTTTAACTTTGTACTTTTTCAATATTCTAAAGAGACTTTGTCCCAGAATGAAATTATTTTCTATTCTTTTCTATTCTAAAGAGAAAAAAAAAATCCAAAGATTCAAGACATTTAAAAAGGTACTATGAAAAAAATATATTATATTTATTATTCCCTCCGAGCTTTCTAAAAATAAGATGGCTTCGTGATCTACTCATGTAAATATATTATTAGAACGCTACCAATTGGTAATTTCTCAACAAGCGTTTTCATGTGATTGTATTATTACTGTGTGCACATTTACTAGATGTATTTTTTTATAATACAGTTGTAAATATCAATGAATATATATATATATTCATATTCCATAATTTGAATATATTATGGAATATATATATATATTTATAATAGTGTTCAGAGATCACATTCACACTCTATCTAATAGGCAATAAATAAAATAAATTATATAGAAAAATAATATATATATATATATATATATATATATATATATATATATATATATATATATATACAATAAATAAGAATAAAGTAATCTAAAAATAAATAAATAAAAATAACACATACATACCTATATCCACTACTTACAATCTGGCGTGAGAACTCCGAACCAGACTTATCCCTCCAACTGTGGAGAGAAAAGCATGATTCCAGGAGATCCCTGCACTTCTTTCTCAACCGCGTCACTGGGGCTAAACTTAGTGGAGAAATATACTTTAAAAAAATATATATATATTACATTCTTTTTAGAAATAAACTCTATATTTCTGTAGAAAAAAAAATAGAAAGCCGAATCTGATTGTAAAAATTGTCTGAATATTTAAGTGATGAATTATATATAAATACATCATTATGTAAATCATTATGAATAATATATAATTTTGCATAAAAGGTTAGCGGGTATCTGACTGTTTTTGGGGACAGAAATTAGAATAGGAGTGTTTTAAATGTAGATAAGGAGGGAGATCGCCGAATTTCGATAGGAAGGGAATTCCATAAATTAACTGAGCGAGCAATAAAGGAGTTTTGGAATGAGGCAGATCTGTGAGAAGGGGTATAAAGGTTGGAATGTCGAGATCTTGTGGAAACGGAATGGACTGAGGACTTGAATTGGAGAAGGTTGTAGGTGTAAGAAGAACGATGATTGCTGATAGTTTGATAAAGGAACGTACCTAGGAAATATTGTATTCGAATAGAGGGGAAGAGCCACGTTAACTCAGTGTAGTGGTGAGAGACATGGGAGTATCTCAAGGCACCAATTACAAATCTTACGCAGCTATTCATTAGTTTTTATAACTCCTTTACTGCTGAAAAGCATTGTGTATTTTGCTTCTTCCTGTGGATTTGAAAAGAATTTTTCATTGTTTAAAAATTGCTCTAATATGAAGTTGTTGATTATGTATAATTAGTCATTATACTTCAATTGCATTTTTATATGACCATTTACTTGCTGTTCTACATGGATTATCATGTTTAAATTATGGAAACAATTGAGTAAGTTGATTGTTTTCTTTTGTTTTGACACAATTTTTAAACAATTACCAAATTTTTTTATATGTTTCTGTTTTGAGGACAAATGTAGAAAGAAAGAAACCGTAAAAAAACAGGATTGAGTGTATAAAGCCCTTCCACGTGTATTATCAGAGGAAAATATGAATTTAATCTGTAGAATCCTCGAGATATAAACTGTTTTTGAGTGGTCCGCCTAGCAACAGTAGTAAAACCCTCGAAGTGATGAAGAGTGAACACGTTAGGAATGAGAGTGGTTTTGAAACAGTTTAGCCAGAATTGAAGTGACTCTTCTATTTCAAATAGACGGATTCTTTCCGAAGGTAAATAATTGAACACAGTATCAGTATGTTAAAGATGTCTATAACTATTTTGTGATTTATTTCGAGCAAATCGAACGATTTACTGAAAAATAAAAATGACGAGCAAGCTGATTATTAGGCACTAATTGATTCTGTTTCCTTCTAGTTTAATGAAATGAAAATGAAAATCTATTTTATTATTTTGGGACTGCGGCCATTTTAGAACAAATTATTAGTACAGAATGCTTATCTGTGTGGCCATAGATAAATTAAATATTTAATATAATAGTTAAGTAAAAGTAAAAATACAAGAAGAAACAGAGAAGAAAAGCATATCTGTTTATATATAAAAGAAACAAAGGTAACGAAAATAACATAAGTATTCAGAAATAGTCTCTGGGGTTATTTAAATAGTTCTCTTAGGCGCATTTCATTTTCAGTCGGATTGGGAAAGGAGTAGGTGTTCGTGTCGATTATCAGGAGAGATAGAAGTTCAGAGGGAGACGGCTTGAATTACTAAGGATTTGTCAAACGCAGCAGTTCGGTGAGGAGGATAGAGGTAGGAGGTACGATATCTAGTGGAACGGAATTTAATGGAGTATTTAAATGGTAAGCTATGAAAAATATAGGAGGGTCGCTGAGTTCTAATGACCTGGTCCAGAAAAGTAGCCAGGGATTACTGACTGTGATATCATGGATGAAACGGGGCATTTGGCCGACATAAAACTAAAATTAAATTTTTAATGAACCCTCCCATTTTATAATATTACTCTATTTTTTTCCGCTAACCCCTCCCCCTCCCATCGCCATTTCTGAAGTGCTGGAAGGGGAGAGGAGAGGGTAATTGTAGAGATACAACTAAACCTGTTAGTAACCAGATTAGGAAGACTCACAAAATATATTTTAATCTATCCGGACTGGATTCGAATTGGCACTGAGGAAAGCGGACAGCTCATCAACACGCTCGGGGATCACTACCATAATATTATACCTACTGAGTTGGGGCTTTTCCCAGAACAGACAAAACCTTCGATTCTCTGGACATTGGTTTTTCACCTGTCTATTGCTGCATGATATAATTTTAATGGGTGTCATAATATACGTTGAACTCAATCCTGGAATGGAACTAAATTGGGAGGAATAATTTGTAAGAAGCTTGATTTTCTTTTTAATCTATATTCAAACCTAACCCAATCGTAAATTCCAATCCCAAACTAGCCAAAATGAAAACAAACCATTAATAAACTCAAAACAAACACATCTTGCAAAATTCGTATTTTATAATCGTATAAATAAATAAATATATTTTACTAATCTATTGAGGATACTTAAGCTGTAAAATAAATTTCACAAGATCTTCTCGGTTTGTTTACTCCTATCGTTTGTTTCTCTGTTTATTCGTTCAATACGAGACCCCAACCCTCAAATCTGCATATTTCTTCTCATAGAACTATTTTCTTTAAAAATATAAATCCTTCGACATACCTGCTACCTTGTTTTGAGATTACCGACCAGCCTCCATACGGAAATCCTCATCCTTGGCCACATTTATAACACCATTTATTTTTCCAACTGCTCAGCAATCGATCTTTGGAATACATGTAAAAATAATGTTTTTTGTGTTTCAGAATTTCAGTCAGCCGCATTTACTGATATTTATGTATTATCCATATTGCTTATTGGTACAAATATGCGAACTCAATATATATGCTTATTTGCACAAATATGTGAATTGCTTATTTGTACAAATATGTGTTTTTTCTTCGTTTTAATATTAGGATTAGATAACTTTATGAAGTAATTTATTTTTAATTGTACTCTAATGCCAGACAATTGTCATGTCGTTGTTCATTGTAATTATTCTGATGGAACTAAATTTCCTAGAGTAAAATTTACCCTACTTGCATTCATCCTTTCTTATTTACCTTAAATAGCCGAATTTAGAAAATTTTCATCGTTTATGATAAATTAGTGAAATGATGTAAATAGATTTTATGAAATGAGTACATTTTATCATCAATACACTGTACGTTTTAAAAAAGATATTGCCAGTATTATATAACTATTTGACGTCATCTTGGATGTTTAGACCTAAATTTGATACCTACCATCCAAACATTGATAATTCTCTTCCAGGTCACGAACGAATTTCCATACTCCAAATATTTCCATAAGCCACAGGTAGGATACCCTACCCGATTTAAATTATTTTAGTCTGAGCCCTGAATTAGAGCGAAACTGATATCGTCCAGGGAAACGGTGCCCTTTATTGCCTTGACCAAGGAATATATATAATTTAAAATAATTATTCTCATTGGACAATGGGTCACTTAAATACATTTTGATAAACTACAAAGAAAAGTGTGTTTATTCCTTTTATGCAACATTTCGATCCCATTTTCCTTAAATAAACAAATATCCTTTTTCACTATTATAAAGGAGGAACTAAAGTAGATAAATAAGAGTAAACAAATACCTGTAACACTAAAACCCAAGGACAATGGTTGTGCACGGAGGTCAGGATCACGCTCAACCGCCATGTTTTATATCTCATTTAATTATTTTAATTAAGTGTACCCACTTTGTAGAGGCTGGATGTGCCCCAGGAGGGTATCGCTAACCCAGGGTAGTTCCAGGACAGATGAAATCAAATAAATAACTTTTCTCCCATGAGCCGGGATTCGAATCTGGGACTTTGAGCATTGGAAGTTCAGTGCCTTACCACTGAGCTACACCAGTCCCAAATAATAGTAAAAATGCCATTAAAATGCAGAACTGTTTTTATTATTATTATCTTTTAATTATTGATTTATATAGCGGCATATAAGTACATATATTGTGACACCCAATGAACTTCTTATACTGGAATATCTGAGTGAAAAGCCCAAGTCCAGAGAATCGTTTCTTTTTTTTTTTCACAGTGCAGTGTTCTGGGGAAAGACCCAATTTGGTAGGTGTAATATGGGCACTGTGACGGTGGAGCGTTGAAGAGTTAATTGCTTCAACATTCTCCAGCCTACCTACATAAATAAATAATTATTAATTAATTATCTTTTTTAATTAAATATGTATTAATTATCACAATAATTAAATTTTAAAAAATAAATTTAATATTTACAAAATCATTTACTGACTTTACAAAATTGGTACTCCCTTTAAAAAATAAGATTAAATCATGATAAGTCACAACATATAACATTTACACTTCGACGAGAAACGTGCCCACCAGTTTATATAGGAGAGAACCAAATTCCTCAGACAAACACAGTACGTTACTTGGGACTAATATTCGACAGAAGGATGACCTGGGGCCCACACGTCAAAATGAAACGACAGACCTTAAACAAGCGACTGAAAATACTGTACTCACTTTTTTCTAAATTAAAATTGAAAGCTCGACAAAAACTAAATTCATACACTTACCTACTCAAACCCATATGGACATACGCCTCTCAGATTTACGGTTCGGCAAAAAAGACACACAAAAACTACAGTAATTTCAATCATAGATTTTACGACTTATAACAGGAGCTCCCTGATACGTCAACAACAAAAAAATACATAACGACTTACGATAACCAACTATAGACCACCACATACGTACTCTCTCTTTTCCTTTTCATCTCAAACTACACGGACACACAAACAGATTTATAAACGACATGGCTACAACTGACATGCCCATCAGGAGGAGACTAAAAAGGAGCTGGATGAGAGATCTCCTCACCTAAATAAAAGTAATGACCAGGAAGAGGTGCTGCTGGGTGCTATCCTCATGCCTGTAATGCCAACCTCATCAAGATAAAAAAAATAAATATAACAGTTTTGAAAAAATTAAAAATCTCCTAATGAAAAACCCGTATTCGTCCAAAAGGCTGTATATAACTCATATCTATTTTTAAAAAATTGGGAGCTTCTACTACATACTATTGATTGTTCTATATATCATGTATGATATACATTAGATTTATAATAAATAAATTTGAACTATATATCTTTTAAAAGCCACACACGACCTCGGATGCAAATATGTACATCGTAGAGAGACTGTGTGTGCTTGTTGGATGCAGCTTACTATTTAGTATACGAGGTACATAAGCTAGATAGCGAAGGGATCATCTAAATCAGACGGGACATTTAGGGCTCAGTATTAGCGGACACTTCCCAACGAGCATAAAATACCGACATCTATATTCAAAAGGCAGTTTCTCTATGGATCCCATGGCACATTAAATCCGTTACAATAAACAAACAAAACAAATCGTAGGCACTACGTTAAATTAACGAAAATGCAATGTTGGGAAGGTTCACATTAGTCACTTTAACACGGTGCCGACGAACTATTAAAATCTATTTTTTTTTTCTAATTTACTTGACAATTGACATTAAATAAATAATAATAAAAACTAAAATTTTATATTATGTTGTGAGTGTTGAAGGATATCTCATATAAAAAATCAGTACAATTTTTTCTGTGATGCCATCTCAATGTTGTCTCAAATTCCATCAAATTTCATGAAATTGAAGGATGGTTGAATGCTGTGGTTAAAATCCAAATTGTCGAAGTCGAATTACTTTATCGTTCGACAGTGTGTTAATAATTCTATTTTAAGTGATTTCTCAAAGATTTTAGAACACATTGGGGTGGGTCATTGTGATGTTGAGGTTTATGTGTCCTTGTTGGATTTGTGAATCATTGAAGCATACTGCTTAAAAATGAGTAGGGATATTTATATTTAGGGATTATTTTATTGGTTATGAAATAAAGGTATAACAGTTTCTTTTTTTTATATTTTTAAAATTAATATTTTGATAATATTTAAAAAAAATAAAACATCACACTTAATATCTTCTACTAAGGAAGTACATATTATTTTCTTAAAATTTAACAGTATATTTTAATTATTTACATATAAATTTTAGAATACATGGAGAAGAAAGACCAATAAAGAACTGCTTACAGAAACTGGTCAGTCAATATCCCATGATATGAAGGCTAAAGGGGACCCTAAACGGTCAATCGGAATTGCACTAATGACGTTCCGAATTGTCGTGTAAGGTAGTGAATGAAGTACTGATGGTGGTGCGCTGCGGATTTCCGAACATCCGGAAATCAAAGGTTCATTCACGAGAAGTGGAGGAGAGACCGACTAAACATATGGGCTGGGGAGACCAACCATACTGCTGGATAGGTTAGGTTACCTAGGCCTCACAACCATAAAAAATTTCTGATTTTCATTATATGTAAATAGTTAAATAATTTTTCATATCCCTTGTTTATAATTTTAAACCATCTTCAACTATTTCTTTTAAATATTCAAGTGGGCAACAAATTAAATAAAAAATTAGGAAACTTCACAATTTACTTTAGGAAAAAAAAACACTTTATCGTTGTGTATATTTATCAGTTCTTTTCCCATTTTCCTCAACAAATTTATTATTTTCGCAATACCTTTGCTTAATTTTTGTAAGTAGTAGACTTATATTTTACTAACTTTTGTCAAAACGATTTTCTATGAGACTACTACTAGATAGGTTAGTTTACCTAGGTCTCGTTATTAAGTAAATAGTTGTTTATATCCCTAGTCTATATTATTATTAACCATTTTCAACAATTTTTTTTAAGTAGTCAAGTAGGCAATAAATTGAAGAGAAAAAGTGGAAACTTCACAATTTACTTATAGAAAAAAAATCTTTAACTGTTGTGTTTATTTGCCATTAATTTTTCCATTTTTCTTAACAAATTGATTATTTTCGCAATACTTATCCTAGATTTTTCTATGTAGTTGACTTATATTTCACTAACTTTGAACTAAACGATTTTCAGGCACTAGGAAGTAATTATTATATCTCCGTTTTTCTCTTGATGCCCAATATTATAAATGACAATGTCCAAATAAGCATATCTATGCTGTTTCTTTGTTTAAAACTGAGCTAAATTAGTATCAGCAACGATAATAAGTAATGGTCAGTAATGATTGAACGTGTCTTCATGATTAAAACGATCGCGGGCAATCTTGGAACTTCTTGTGACGTTCATTCATGAATTACCGTGTAAGGTCTGCATAAGATTTGCGGCCCATGTAGCTCCCAGCAATCGATCTGGAAGCCTCTACGTAACAATGAATGCCTCGATAGAATGCCAAAAAGCAGATAGATAGATAGAATCAACAAAAATGCAATAGAGATGAGTGCAGATAAATGGAAAGAAATAGCCCAAGACAGGTATAGATGGAGAAGGCTTGTTAAGGCGGCAAAAGATCTACATGGTCTGTGATGGCAACAGAAATAAAATATATAACTTTTAGAGATAAAGCGACATATGGTGAAATAAGGGAATGATCAATTGACCAATTGTATTATAATGCTATATTTAAAAAAATGTTTATGAAGCGATCCATGGTAGATTGATAATTTTTGCATTCATTTTAAAACAAAATATTCAAAAACTGTTATGTTATATAATTTTTTTTTTTTAAAAATAGAATAAGAACTATGTACGTAACAGACTGTTTATTGATTATTATATGTTTTATAATGAAACATTTTAAAGTAAAATAACTAAATTAAAATTTGTTTGCAGAATCACGAAAAAAGCTCGATAGGCCGAAACGTTGAATAATAAATGCATAACGTGAAAACGTTTATTATTGGTTACCTATGGCCTAATGCTTTTTAGAACAACCTAAAAAATGATACCGAATCTATTATTCTATGACAAGAAAATAATAGTTTATATATTTACCATTAATTAACTAATTTTTAACAGTCCTTCAATGATCACCTTTACATCATTTTATATAGGTACTTTTTTTCAGGATAATTAGCGAAAAAATAAATTACTAGCCTGCCTCTCCTAAAATTAAATTATGAATTTGCTAATGGAATCAGGCGTTATCAAAACATAACATTCTGTCCTAATGCCTGAATTGGTGGAAAGTTGAAGAGCTAAACGCATTCCAAAAACTCGAGGCTCTGTTTGTGTAATCATCAAATTATAACCTAAAATTTAATTTTTGTCTCATTTCGAGATTCTGCTTTTTTTGTATCAATAAAATACTAATTATAACTTAATTTCAACTTATTTTGGGATTTGAGACATCAAATTTCTTTATTAAATAGCCCGTAACCTGGCATTTATTTAACCTTTCAACCCGCTAGAATCTCTTATGTTTAAATATTCTATGCATCACGAATCCCCAATGATCGTTAAGCCAGATCACTTCTTTTTACATCTCAGTATTAGTCACATCCATAATAGTCTTTGATATAGTTTCATAGATTACACTGAATCATAGCCCTAATTAGTGTTGCCCAAAATCGGTCTTGGTCTTGCACTTGGCAAGACCAAGACCAAGGCCGCATAACTGTTGCAAGACCAAGACCAGGACTGTTAAAAAAAAAGATTTTTTGAATAAAAATTAAGGCAAAATAGTTGCTAATACTTAACAATCTTAGTTACTATACGTGAATAATTGGTATAACCAATATAATTTTGCATTTGACTCCTCTAATTTTTCATTCGGACTGTGTTAGATTTCTCATATCTAAAAAAATACAGTAATCTCTCTATAGTAATAAGCTAATAAGTAACTGCAAGACCGTAGCGAGACTCTTGCGCAGGACCAAGACCATGACCAAGACTGAGTTTGCAAGACCAAAACTCTTCTCGGTCTCGCATTTGGGCAACACTAGCCCCAATTTAGATTTCAATTATCGGTAACATATTTATTTTTGTTGAAGTAAATTTTCAAAAAAATGCTGTATGTCTTCAACATCTTATGCTTAATAGAAAATAGAAAATAATCAGTTAGTTGACCAAGTGAAAGAAAAAGGAAAAGGAAAATATTAAATGTATAGCTTTCTTTGGTTTCTTGAACACATCCAACTATTTTCTTCTAAAATACGAATTTATATAATAAAAACGTCAAAAAGAAAGTTGCTGGAAAAATTCATGAGTTTGATTATTCAGATATTATATCTAATTTGGTCTTCTATTCCGTTAATTTTATAAAAACTCCATTTAAATATTTGTAGTAAATACCTAATTTCAGTAAAAAATTGAATAGTGTTAAATAAAATAGATACGTTTTTATTTATGAAAAGCGAGATCGTGTTCTAACCAATATTGATTGAATATTCTCAGTGCTTTTGACTTCTTTAAGTTTCCCTTTTTTGTGGAGACATTATTCTTAAGTAGAAGTTAACTTAGTACTCTTTATCATCCCTCAATCCTCTTTAATTTCTTCTGATAACTTACATTAAAAAGAATTAAAATCGTAATAATAAAATTATTATATTTACTTAATATAACTAGAAATAAATTCGATTAACGAAAAGATACAATATATCGATTAAAATTTTCATCTAAGTTAAATCTCTGATTAAAAAAATCAAGACCCTCAATTTATTCAAAACACCTAATACTTATAGATAATTATGAATGTTTTAATACTTTTTTTTAGTATTTTTTATTTATTATGTGGTCTTATGTTTGATTTATTCTATTATTCCAAGTTTTCTTTTCTTTTCTTTTATTACATACATGGTATGATTACGTTTCATATATCCCAAATAATCAATGTCCTTAATTTTGGCAAAATGTATTTTTTTAAAAAAAACTTACAGAAAAGCATTAGTGATGAGACTAAGAGATGAGTATTGGAGCATTTTAATAAAATTATCATATAAAAAATAATAATAGAAAAACACCCTTAAAAAGAATTCGAAATCTCACTTCAACAAAGTTAACTATTCTGTGAATGTCTTTAAAATACATTTTGGATTTCTTTGACCATACTTAGCGGATTTCAAGTACTTAAAAAGAAAACCTACTAATACTACTAATACACAGAATGAGAATTGACTAAGGGTAGACGTAATTAACAAACTAAACGCAATTAGGGACACGGCAAAGACTTCGAACATCGTATTAAGGACAAGAAAAGAAAAGTTTCGATAACAAGTTTGAGAATCGTGTACTAGAAACTTAACACACAGCAACATAATGGAGTTTCAATTAGTTAAACTCCTTTCCAATACGTAGGGGGGACTGGGTAAGGTTGCGACAGGGCAAGATTGTGATAGTATTAATAATGCTTAAATCAGTAATGGAGATCCCTCATCCAGCTTATTTTTAGCCGTCTGCTGATGAGCATGTCTACAGCAGCTATATCATTTATAAGTTTCTGGTTGTGTCCTAGTAGTTTAATGTGAAATCATAAAGAACACGAAGGTGTTTAAAAATTTGTTGTTAATAGTCTTTGACTAAAAAGATTGAAGTTTTTGTAAGCGCGTCATTTTTGCTGGACTGTATATCTGAGGCATATGTTCAGATAGGTTTAAGTAGGGATTTGTATGTATACATTTTTTCTTTTTTTTTTGATTTGGAAAAAAAGATAATATAATTAGTATTTTAAATCACTTATTTAAAGTATTTATTTTCAATTTGAATGTATTTGTCTATGTAACATGGTTCTCACTGATAAAAATGTGGTTTAGTAATTATTAAAATTTAAGTGAACTTTAAACAAAACAAACATTATTCTAACAGATAGTTCCTTAGATTAAAAATTAGTTAAACTAAAAAAACAAAAACAAAGATGTGTTTATTTATCATATTTGAAAAAGAAATAGTGAAAAGATGAAGGTGGAAGATGAGGATTAAAGATTTGTGTTGCTGGAGGACCTGAGTCAATGACAATGGCACGTAAGGGCTTGAGGCGGCGCCATTGTGATATAGACTAGTCCATTTTCTACTCCTATTACAAAATATAGAAGATAATGGAATATTATGGCTTTGGAAGCAGAGTAGAATTGAAGGAAACTGAGAAGCAAGCTAGGTGTTGTAACCGACGTATTTTAGTCTTCACCTTTGTGTAAACGACTAATACAGTACAATAACTTATTTTAAGGATAATTATAACAACTCTATTTTACAAATAATATAAGCCTTTATAAATATAAGCCTTTTTAAGTTAATGTGTCGTTCAGTTTTCAGTACAGCTTTGACTTGATTGACTTGACAATACCTTAATGTCTTATCAGCCTCAGAGGGTGAATGGGTTATTAGGAAATATCTAATGCTGATTCATATAATTAATTATATAACATAATGTTAATGTATTATAAAATGGTTAGAAGTGGATCTATATGTATACGATAAGGTCTGTATGGGATATCGATTATATAGCATGGGATTTAGGTTACATTCTTCAACGTTTTTTATTTTTTTTTTAAACGTATTTAATATTGAATCGACATCGTAGAAGACAACCAAATTTCAAATAGAGGGTTTGTGTTTGGTCTGATCTTGAAAATTTTGGTTTTGATGCAATTCAGTAGAGAAAGAAACTTATAAAACTGTTATTATTTTCAGATATTCCCAAAATAGCTCTTGTAAATATTTCAGTGCAAATTTCAAATATTAAATTTTTAAACGTTTCCATTTTTTTTTTTAACGTAGTTTGTTAAAAGCAGCTAGATTTCTCTCTGTGAAACCTAGTAACTTGAGAAATTTTAATAGTTTAAAAAGACGGTTGTATTTTTGAAAACGGAAATAAGCAAAATGGAAGGAATAAATAAAAAATCGATAATAGAATAAAAGATCATTTTCGTTGATTGAAATATAAATGACATCAAAAAATACAAGAGCCGATTCATGAAGAGATATTTTATTATTTAAAAAAAAGTATAATTATTTTATTTTCTAATTTTTATAAAATCTTTACCACTAAAACTCAGAAACGGTTTTAGGTTCTTTGTAAGAAAATACTGTTTATCGGTCAACAGTTGCGTAAGAATAAGATTTGAGAGCTTGCTGTATTTTTCCCTTTAATCAACTATTTTATTTAAAAGTATAGAGGCTGTTTTTTATAGCTTATAGAGGCTGGGTATGCCCTAAGAGGATCTATTGATCCCTAGGCCGAAACACAGCTAATGTTACAGCATAAATAGTTATCTGCCCTTGACGGATTCGAACCGAGATCCGGAATTAATGAGCTACTCCGCTTCAAAATAGTATGTGACATATCATTACGAAATTCCATAAATAAAGATATTTTGTAATATTTTATAACCCGTAGTCTTTTAACAATAATCCGTATTCTATAGTCATCTAAGTGTGCAATATATTTTTAATAGTGGAAATGTGATACACTTTCAACAGAAATTACTACAGTCTTTAGAAAAAAAACAGAATGCATTATAAAGATTTTTATTTTTTTAACATCAAATTTACAACTACGATGCAACTCATCAAGCAAATGTGCTGTCGTTCGTTCAGTATCCTTTTTCCTTCCTAATTTTTTATATCGTGAGCGTATCTTTAGGCCACTGTTTTTACTTTCCTACCTATACTTGGTAAGGAAAGTATTGTAATCGGGTCAAATTTCCAATATGCGGTTTTCGACGGATCTATACGTTTCAGAGCCCCAAAAATCATCACCGTTTATCCTATTATTATGAAAGGTACTGAAATTCTCTACAAAACTATACGAAAATCGTTCTTTTCAGGCAACTATTACCGTAGTTACAGCTATTCAATTTCTCATGTAAGATTACGGGTTCATATCCTACTGTCAGAAATGGGTGAATGAGAGAAAAAAGATAACTAAGTGAAAGAAAGAAAATCTGATGAATTTGAAACACAATCTTCACTATTGCCTATACTTTTAACAGAAATTATTGCTTGACAAAATTAGGCTATGGAAAAAAGTTTTTGATTAGCAATATTGTAGGATATTGAAATTTTTACACTGATCCACCTTGTGCCGGCTTACATTTCTTTAGTTTGTCAAATAAATCGTACTCGAATCATTTCTTTCACCAATTTTCAGGAAAATAAATCTTGGTGGACATATATAAACGTATAAAAACTTTTCTGAAATAGATAGAAAACTCGTGTGAGTCGACACACCAGACTTTTTTTTAATCTTATTTGATGTTCACCAGGTAACAGGAAGGAAGAAATAGAGAGGACAAGTGTATTTGGAAGATTAGTAGTTGAATAGTGGAATGTTGTGTATTTGTTATGTATGTAGGATTTTACTGTTGACGTGTTCATATCGTTGTGTATAGTGTGATTTGAAATAAACTATGGTGCATTTAAGATTTTTCGAAGAATTTTAGACTGTGTGGTTTGAATTTTGTTCATGTGAACGTATTTTGCGGTACCCCAAAGTTCTGCTCCGTATGTCCAAATAGGTCTAGTGAAGGTTAGTCGCTTGATTTGTAAGTTGAGTGGAGATCTCTGTTCTAAGAGATGTCACAGTTTTTTGTATCGTCTGGTCAGTTCTAATTTTTGGTGTGTATGTTTCGGATGGGTTTTCTGTACAAGTATAGTTCCGTGATACCGTGGATTAGTCGTTTTCGAGGAATGTTACAGCAGGAGAAGCCATAAGTCTTCCGAAGGGAAAAGTTAAAGTGACTTGATTTGCTGCCATTTATTTAAAGTTTATATTTATGGAACCACTTTTCCAGGTTATGGAGGAGATTTCAAAGGGTAGCTGATATGATTGTGAATTTCCTATTTTAATAATTATTAAAAATATATTTATTATTACAGTCATTAAAAAATAAACATATTTTACATGTTTTTTTCCGTTAATTTTAAACAACCACAATGGATACTCAGAGATTGTCTAATGTTAGCATAAAACAAATTTATACTACTGCTGTAACTATCGTACAATAAAATCAAACATTTATTAAAGTGGCAACTAGACTAGGTGCACTAATGACCAACATTCGGTCCCAGGAAATTAGAATTTATTTATTCAAGGCTGATGAATTACCTCGTGTGGCTGTTGGCTTTGCTCCATTTATAGTATAGTCTCATTACGCTAATTTCACAATTGTATGATGAGTGGCATTAAGAGGAGCCAGAAAGAGATAAATATGCAAATATTGTAAAATGAAACAAACATTTCATATGAAAGTAAAACTTTTTCTGTTTAGAATAATATATAATGAGTAATTTATTATGATGTATATAAACAAACAGTGTCCCGCTAATAAAGATAAATATTTAATGGGGTAGATTGTAGACCTTAAGAGTTACAAAGAAATCATATAAGCCATGGTCCGATTTTCGGCAGAAAAGTAGAAAATTTTTGTTTTTAATAGGAAATTCCGCTGGTTTAAAATACCAGTGAAGTGGCTGAGGGAGAAGCGTAGGGATCTCCTAAGCCTCCCTTTTCCCTCCACATGTGGAGGGGACAGGATTGGTTCGGAGATCACCTGGCAAATTGTAAATAATGTATGTTTTATATAAGGTGTTTGTTTTACTTTTATTTCTATTTTTATTTACTTATGTGCATATATATATATATATTTTTTTTTTACTCTTTTGTTCTTTCTTCTTATTCTTTTGTTATTACTTTATTTATTTATATTTTTGTATATACGGTATGAATGCAATCTCTGAACTCTATTATAAGTGTCCTTAACTGTGACAAATTGTAATATTTCTGAATAAAGTGTTTTTTAACAATAAAAAACAATAGGAAATGATAACTTTACATCGTATATTGACATTTCGGAAAGATTTATAACAATAAACCTTCCAAATCTTGATTTTTTTTTTCATGATAACTTAAATATTTGAAATGAAATGAAATGAAAAATAATTTTATCCTGGGACTGAAGTCCGCTTAGAATAATAGCATAGTTTAAAAAATATGTACATTAGTCTGGCACACGGGCGGATCTACGGGAGGGGGGGGGGCTTTCGGGCTGAAGCCCCCCCCCAAAATGGTAAAATATAACCATGTTTTATCCAAATATACAAAGTCATCAGTATATACAAAAAATACCTAGGAAATTGTAAAGATTCACACACACATGTATATACAAATATAATAAGCAAAATACAAATATATAAAAACAAATACAAAAGAAAATATAAATATCTACATACAAAATACTAAGGAAAAACACAGATATATACAATAAATACTGAGATAAAAGTGAACAAATAAACATAAAATGGCTTCTATCAATTATCTGCTGGTGACCAGTGTAATTATATAACCCAGAAATTTTTACAAGCTTGCGGAAGTTTGAATTTGTAGCAGGTTTGAATAGGAATTGTTTGGAGGAGTTTATGGACGTGGTTTGACGTATGGAGATGGGTAAGGAGATAGCACGAATGACGGATTTACTGAAGAATGTGGTTTTATGGGAGAGAATATATAAATCTATAGGTTGACATCTAGTGTTGATAGAGGAGCGTAAAGTAAGGAATTCTAAGATGTAGGGAGGGTTTTTGCTTCTGAGGACTTGAAAAAGGTATTTAGATTGAAAAAAAATTAAATTGTTCACTTAATATATAAGTATATGTGTAAAAAAAAATGATTTATTATAGCTTTAGTTAAAGTTTTGAGAATGCAGTAATTTTTCGGATATAGTTTTTTATAAATAAACTGTATATTTACTTAAATAATTTGTTACTATAGATACAAGGTCATTGGGAAAAAATAAAATTAATAGTTTTGCAATAATTGATTGTATTCATTTTTACTGAAAACATAGGTACCCTGGGGATGACAGAGTTTCAAATCACATCATTTTTTTTACACTGCTAAAGCTGAGCTTCGCATATCCCGGAAGAATCCTTGACTTCATTAATATTGACTTACAAGTTATTAAAAAAGTAAGCTTTCTGAAGTGTGGTATCTATAGTTCACATGGGACGTTAAAAATAAATCGAGAAACAGAACTAAACTTAGTTTAATCGCTTAAAAGTTCCGTTTAAATGGTTTTTCACTAAGAAAAAATCTACTTGAATTTTAAGAAAATGTTATCTAGTTTACTATGATAATCATTTTTAATTACATAAACTAAGTATTGAAGGAAGTTGGTCGACTGTTCTATCAATCATGGGTAATAAATATTCAGGACGCAGTCATTATAAGGTTTTTTATTAGTGCCGACGTTTCAACTCAAACATCTCAACGTCCCAACGTATCAAACTTCAGGATCTTCATTTGGTCTGAAATTCAAAAAAAAATTAAATCAGAGATATAATATTATACGACTAATAATAGTTAATGAAGAAAAAATACTGTGAATGATGGAACATGAATCATAAATAATATTACAATACAATTATTACATATGAAATATGTAGAAAGTTATAAAAACTAAAAATAATGTAATTTTTTTTATAAAATATGTAATATTTACTCTTAATAACCGTGGTTCGAGCACTGGAGATATTCAAGTACTAACACATTTGGTAGGTAAGTGTGAGGGGACAGGGGGGGGGATTTCCCAGTTGTCTTTTTTCCGATAGAAAAAGGTAGCTAAACATAGTCAGAGGGGGAAGGGAGGTAACATTTCTGTTTGTAGAATGTAAATAATTTGCTGACTAAATATTTAAATGCTGACTGAATATTTGTCACCCATAAATTGATTGTTTTTTTAGTTATCGCCTACTATTCAAAAAAATGTAACTTATTTAAAGAGAGACAAAACTTCTTTTCTGCAGATAATCGGATCATGATATATTTATATATATAAACTTCTTAGTACTATTTGATGTCTACTTACATACATCTCTTTCAATATTTCTCTTTACTTATTGATCACCTTGTATACCTACAAATATACGTGCTAATAGAGTGCAGGATATCGCTTGTGCCTATCATCATATAATCATATTTTTATATGCTAAGCCTATAAGCCTAGACGCTTCTGTTGTAGTATTATAAACGTTATTTTTATGACTATAGTTGTAAATTAAGATATATAATTATCAGTAACTACTCTATATCACTATTACTATTGCCCTTGAATGTGACAGATTGTAATATATCTCAATAAAGAAACTTCCTTAAAAAAAAAATTGTAATTGAACAAAAATAAAATTATCAATATTTTTGTTTTATAGCCGCCCAGGACCATTTTTTTTGGCTTTAAGATTTTACGGATTGATTAAAGGTTACAAACGTAATTTATTTCTCTCTCCAAATTCTATTGAATTATCACAAGTTTAAGTCAATTAACTGCATGTTGATTTCCTTTATCTCTTCCATATTCGTGAGTTAAATAAGTGCAATCAATTGAAGTAAAATTACTGGTGCAGCGGATTCTTCCGCTAAAAATGACGGAAACTTCGGCTTCAAACGATTCACCAAATGAAGTCAACCACGATAATGCACCAGAAGCTATGTCCTGGGAAGTTGTGTCTGGACGAAAACGACATGTAGCTTCAGACAGAGATCCACGTCACAAACAAATAAAGGTTAGTGATACTATTATTACTAACAATCGATTCGAAGTTTAATCAAATACTCCGGAAGATAGACAGCCAGCAAATAATAATCCCATTATTATTAGACCTCCACCTATTCATATAAACGATGTGAAAGACTACACGGCATTAGTAACCTATCTTCACAATGAAGGTGGCCCTAACAGTTTCAGGTTGAAAACGTCTATGAGAGAAGTCAGCGTGTATCCTGAAAACGCAGAAATATACCGCAGGTTAGTGACCAGTCTTAGAAGGGGTGGAGCTGATTTTCACACATATCAACTCCCGGAAGATAAAACGCCTCGAATAGTTATTAAAAATTTACACCACGCCACACCTCCAGCGACCATAAAACAGGAACTTGCCAACTATGGTTACGAGGCAACCAACATCGTAAATGTTATATCAAGATTCAAAACACCGTTGCCAATGTTTTTCGTTGATGTGTCCAAAGCAACGTTCAATGATAAAATTTTCGACATTGAATTCCTGTATTACACACACGTGAAGATCGAAGAGCCAAGGAAAAAAAGGATCATTCCGCAGTGCGTACGTTGTCAGCATTATGGCCATACCAAGACGTACTGCAACCACCAGCCGAGGTGTGTAAGGTGTGGTATGGGTCACGAAAGCACTTCCTGTACAAAGACTCGAGAAACAGTCGCAAAATGTGCCAACTGCCAAGGACCACATCCTGCTAACTACAGAGGTTGCGAAACTCTGAAAGAGCTTAGGAAGACCCGCACAAGAAACCATACTCTGCAAAGGCCTCCTAGAGTTCAACCCCCACCACCAGAACTACACGAGTTCCCACCACTGCATCAGCCTCAATACCCTCATCCGATTCCCTCAGGACCAGAACAACAGCAGCAGAGACAGCAACGAAAACCAGCACCGGCAACAAACCAAGAACAAAGGCCTAAAGGTATGAGTAGGGGCATTGCCCAAACGCTCCCTACTATTGAAACCTCCTCAGGTGATATCATACATTTGATTAGCGGTCTCAATAACCTCATACAGCCCCTCTTCAGTCTTCTACAACAGCTATCTCAGGCTACTCTCGCTCTTACCCAAAAATATGCCCCGTAATCAGACGACTGTGGGCTCCATGTCTATTATACTATGGAACGCAAACGGACTGAATCAACATAGAACCGAACTAGACATATACTTACACGAGAAACGCATTGACATTGCACTAATAACAGAAACACATCTGACACCACATTCTAAATTTTACATCCGTGGTTACAAAATCTACAGAACTGACCACCCAGATGGAACTTCACATGGAGGCACTGCCATAATTATCAAAACAACTCTAAAACATAATCCTTTACAATTATCCATAACAACAGAGATTCAAGCTACAGCCATTACACTATCAACACAACAACAAAACATTACTCTTGCTGCGGTTTATTGCCCTCCGAGGTATGTTCTGACACCCATGATGTTTAGTAATTTCTTTAAACGTCTTGGTAGATGCTTTGTTGCAGGAGGCGACTACAACGCCAAAGATCAGTTCTGGGGATCCAGACTATCTACTCCAAGAGGAAGGAATCTTAGGTATGTTCTTTATGAGCTTTCATTAGACACAATATCACCTAATTCACCCACGTACTGGCCAACTTCTAGACGGAAAACACCAGACTTACTCGATTTTTTCATAACTAAAGGACTCCGAACAACACCTCACACTATAACAACGAGTTCAGATCTTTGCTCTGATCATTCCCTTTTGCATTTGGTATTGTTTGAAGAGCCTTGTGAAGCTACAAAAAAACTGTCCCTGATCAATGGCATAATGGATTGGGACAGGTACAGGAACCAATTGGACACTGCTCTCTCTGTTCCTCTATCCATTAAAAACGAAGAAGAACTTGAGGATGCCGTTGAATACTTCACACGAAATATCCAAGAAGCAGCATGGTCTTCATCAGTACCAAAACCTCAAAAATATGAGTTCCTACCAATGTACCCACAATACATAAGGGACTTGATCAGAGCGAAGAGGAGAGCTCGCAAAATATGGCAGACTGACAGACTCCCATCAGATAAACGAACTTACAACAGACTTAATAATGAACTCAAGCGACAGATTGGAAAATTCAAACGAACAACCTATGACAACTACATCAGAAATCTCTCAACCGACGATGGAAGCTTGTGGAGACATACTAAAAACCTTATTAAGCATCGTGAAGTGTCAGCACCCCTTCGAAGACAAGATGATTCCTGGGCCGTGACGGACGGAGAAAAATCAGAACTCTTTGCCGAATATCTTTCTTCTGTTTTTGTACCACACACAGACTTCACTAACACTGTGCACGATAACAATGTACTAAACACTTTAGACATGCCCTTACAACTAACTTCACCTCCTATTTCATTCACACCTTCACAGATTGCTGAACAAATCAAAAAGTTGCCTAAAAGAAAAGCTCCTGGACATGACTTGATTAACGCTGAAGTGCTCCAACAAATGCCTAGAAAAGCTCTAGTGCTTTTGACAACTATTTATAATGCAATACTGAGGACAACTAAATTTCCCCTACAGTGGAAATACTCACATATAATAATGATTCACAAGCCTAAAAAGGACAAAAACTCACCTTCCTCATACCGACCAATCAGCTTACTACCTATCTGTTCCAAAATTTTTGAAAGCTTACTGAACAAAAGACTTGTTGATATACTAACAAACACCCAAATAATACCTGACCATCAATTTGGATTTAGGGCACATCACTCAACTATACACCAACTACATAGAGTAACGGACTACATATCTACAGCACTAGAGCAGAAAGTATATGCAACTGGCGTATTTCTGGATGTTGCTCAAGCGTTTGACAGAGTTTGGCACCAGGGTCTTCTCTTTAAACTCAAGACAATACTCCCACCTACATATTATCTAATTCTACAATCCTTCCTTTCCGATAGATTTTTCTCGGTCCGACACGGGTCAGAACTATCTTCCATCAGGTCTATCTCAGCAGGAGTACCTCAAGGTTCAGTACTCTCTCCACTACTCTATATCACATACACCCATGACATACCTTGTAGTCCCAACATTTTAACAGCGACATATGCAGACGACACAGCAATTTTAGCAAGACACAAAAATCCAACATACGCCTCACAGACCCTACAACAGTATTTAACTAGATTACATGACTGGTTCAAAATTTGGAAAATCCGACTAAATCAAGACAAATCACAGCACATCACATTTACGCTTCGACATGAAACATGCCCTCCAGTTTTCCTTGACGATACACAGATTCCACAGACAGACACCGTTCACTACCTTGGTCTGACATTTGACAGAAAAATGACGTGGGGCCCACATATAATCAAAAAACGAAAAACTTTAAATCAAAGATTAAGAATTCTGAGTTCACTTCTTTCAAAAAATTCAAAACTAAAACTTAGACAGAAATTGAACACATACAATTACTTACTAAAACCTATTTGGACTTACGCATCACAGATATTTGGAACTGCTAAAAAGACTCACTTAAACAAACTTCAAATCTTTCAAGCAAAAACATTCAGAACAATTACAAAAGCACCTTGGTACGTTAGCAACATAACCTTACATACTGACCTCCATATGCCGACTGTTAACGAACACATGCGTATTCATTACAAACGATTCCATGACAACTTACAAGGACACCCTAATACACTTATAAATGACATGGCCACTACGAATATGCCCGGTAACGTCTGTAGGAGACTGAAGAGGAGCTGGATGAGGGACCTCCTCGCCTAATGTAGATATCACGCCGAGTGAGGTGCCGCTGGGCACTGATCCTCCTCATGCCTTTCATGACAATTCTATTAATCAATCGATCTCACATTCACTGGTTGTCATTAGCATTATGACAGGTGTGAATAAAACATTAAAGCTAAAAAAAAAAAAGAAAAAGATTTTACAACTACAAATAAAATTACTTACTAAAACCTATTTGGACTTACGCATCACAAATATTTGGAACAGCTAAAAAGAATCACATAAAGAAACTTCATATCTTTTAAGCAAAAACATTCAGGACAATTACAAAAGCACCTTGGTACGTTAGCAACATAACCTTAAAAACAATTCCACTACAACTTACAAGGACATCCTAAAGCTGACCCTACACGGTAATTCATGAATGGACGTCACAAGAAGTTCCAAGATTGCCCGCTATCGCTTTGATCATGAAGACCCTTACACGTTCAATCATTACTGATCATTACTTATGTGAAGTTTCCACTTTTTTTTCTCTCCAATTTATTTCCTACTTGACTATTTAAAGAAAAAATAGTTGAAAATGGTTAATAATAATATAGACTAGGGATATAAACAACTATTTACTTTTATGAAATTATTTACTTAACAACGAGACCTAGGTAAACTAACCTATCTAGTAGTAAGGTTAGTCTCATAGAAAATCGTTTTGACAAAAGTTAGTAAAATATAAGTCTACTACTTACAAAAATTAAGGAAAGGTATTGCGAAAATAATAAATTTGTTGAGGAAAATGGGAAAAGAACTGATAAATATACACAACGTTAAAGTTTTTTTTTTCCTAAAGTAAACTGTGAAGTTTCCTCATTTTTTTTTTTTTTTTTAATTTGTTGCCCACTTGACTATTTAAAAGAAATAGTTGAAGATGGTTTAAAATTATAAACAAGGGATATGAAAAATTATTTAACTATTTACATATAATAAAAATCAGAAATTTATAATGGTTGTGAGGCCTAGGTAACCTAACCTATCCAGCAGTATGGTTAGTCCCCCCACTACTTTTACCTCTGTCCCCCCTCCACTTCTCGTGAATGAACCTTTGATTTCCGGATGTTCAGAAATAAGCAGCGCACCACCATCAGTACTTCATTCACTACTTTACACGACAACTCGGAACGTCATTAGTGCAATTCCGATTGACCGTGTAAGGTCCCCTTTATACACTCATAAATGACATGGCCACTACGGATATGCAAGGTAACGTCTGTAGGAGACTGAAGAGGAGCTGGATAAGAGATCTCCTCTTCTAATGTAGATATCACGCCAAGTGAGGTGCCGCTGGGCACTGCTTCTCCTCGTGCTTTTCATGAGATTATATTTTTCAATCGATCTCACATTCAATGGTTTTCATTACCATTATGACAGGTTTGAATAAAAAAAATTAAAGTAAAAAAAAAATATTTTAGACAAAAATTCTATTTTGCGCATCAATATTTTTAAATAAGGCTTGTTAAACGATTGGGAAATACCACGGTTACTTCAGGATTCCATGTAATCATTAGACTTGTATAAGGTAGGCGACGAACCCTTGAAACAGTTAAGTCCATTGGAGCATGAGATTGGGACCAGGAAGGCTGGCTAGGGAGGGCCGGGTATCATTTCCTTTCAGAGACTGAATTGTCTCAATCTCCTGAGCTGTAGTCTCCTTCAAGGTTTGCTTATTGACGAAAAGCTTTTTTGGTTTGAGTTCATTTGCGAACCGGAAACAGTACTATTTTCCATTATAATCCCCCCCAAAATATCGTCTTCCTTTTGATTTTTTCATGTATTCCCACATTATAATTCCATATAATTACTATGTTGAACTAAGTAATCAACAAACCATATTAATTGCATCAAGGCAGAGAAGAGGTACTGCTGAGTGTTATCCTTTCCTTTGCCTGAGATATTTCATTATTTTCATATACTGTTGTCAAGAGTTTGTCATATCGGTTTGACGTCTTTCAAACTAATAAAATCACTAAAAAATTATTATTTAAAATTTAATTATTTATCAATTTTACACATAACTTTCTGTATAATCCCTCTGAATATAAATACAAATATTCCCATCTCTTACACAGAATCCCAGAACCATTCTTAATTTATACCAACAGTTCGAAATCCAATGATGCCACAGCTTCTTCCTTTGTTACTCATAATACAACGCATAAGATAAAACTACATTATTATGCAACATATACAACGCGGACATCATGCGATAGCCTACGCCCACCCACTTCTGTATGTCGATCACTCCAAACACAATAGTTTTAATATGCGACTCTTTAAGTTCATTGCAAGGTTTAAACGCCATGTACTCGAAATCCTAAAAATTCACAAATACCTTCAAATTCTAGAAAATTTGGAAAAATCTGTTTACTTTATGTGGGTTAATGGTCACGTGGGAATAGTTGGAAATGAGCAGGCGTGGCAACCAAGCGCTTACAGACCGGGGTACTGCTATCCTATCAAATCCAGAAATGAGTCTTCCTCCCAAAAAGGAAATATCAGACAGTTGGCAGGTCATGTGGAATGATGTCCTCCAAGCAAGTTGAAAGTGATTAAAAAATCAGTAAAGCCCTGGGCCACATCAAACCGTTCTAATCGCAGTGAAGAGATCTCCTTGACTGGATTGAGAACAGGCCATACAAATTTGACTCATTTACACAGTATCAACAAACAATCACCTCAAACATGCCAATATTGCAATAGCCCTCTCACTGTCAGCCATATTTTTCAGAAATGCTCCTATTACACCGCTAACTTTAAAAGCTTATCTCTTAGACCGGATATTTCAGCTATACTAAATAATGACGAATCAAATATAAAAACCGCTATAAATGTCCTTAAAATTCATCGATTATATAACAGAAGATAGAAATGTATATATATTTTTTTTTTCCTGAGTAGTTTCTGAGCTCCAAAGAACAAAAATGAAGAAAAAACATGACGTTGATGACTCTTGGGTTTTATGACTTAAAAACACAAATAAACAAACAAACTTTCGGTATAATCTATTAACGTAATGATGTTTGAATAATCGTTGATATTTGTGCGAAAAACAATGTATATCTTTTTTTTTTACTTACAAATGCCTATGAAAATCAAATGTGTAACAATTTGGTGTATCTGTGTATCTTGGTGCATTACTTTTAAGCTGTTAAAAGGATAATTATTCTTTCTGCATTTTTTCTTATTATTTTATTAATTTTCCTCTAATTAGCCCTTTAACAATATAATTTTTTTTGCTTTTCTAAAAAATGTTGAAAAGTTGTGCTTAAATGTTTCCCTGAACACTTCAAATACATTATTATATCGGCTGATTATTAATAAAAATTGTATTTAAAATATAGGTAATACCTTGTCTATTTTTTTATTCACTTAATAATTTTGAAAAAATTTTCTTCGTTATCATAAAAAAACAACAACAAAAAAATAGAGAAATGAGGAGTACCACAGAACAATTATAGAGCCATTATAGCAAGTTGCTATGGAACATTTCAATAGAATGGTCGCTTCAGGCGATATGATAGGCTTAATCAATCAATTTAATGCACGAGGATATCTCCAGTAGTCAGGATTCAATATTCAGAGTGTATATATTCTATTAGATACCCTAACTACAAGTACATTAGAGGCAACTTAGGCTTAATTAAGTTCAATTATGATTTAAATTTAATAATAATTAATGCTATGCTTAGTAATAAATAAAAAAGCAATTTTTAAAAGTGTTTCAATTGCATGTAGAACAAATATATTATTTTTTATATTGGAATAATCAGTTGTAAGTAAAATACTTATAGTTCAACCATTTCGTTTACGATGGCATGCTCCATATAATTGGACATTCATTTTTTTAAATTAAATTAAATAAAACTGTGAGAAGTACTGATAACCAGTGAGTTTACTGTCGGGAAGAATAGTAGTAAGGTATCGATGTGCGTGATGGCTTAAGAGTACACAGTGGCATCTCTTCCTATCTGGATTTTTATTAATATTTAACCGCTGTGATCTCTCTCAGCTGCTTTTGAGGCTCCCAAGAGCGTTCTGGGGTATATTATATGTGACCATACAAGTGGCCATATCGCTACTGTTAGTGCAAAAGGTCGTATGTAAAATTGTAAAAAAAACACAACCTATTATTATTGATTTATTACTATAATTTCATATTTTATGTCCCACTGCTATTTTCCTAGTCAGCAGACTAATTATAGCAGTTGCAGACTACAAAATTTATTCTCAAAGGAGAATAAACATATAAAATTGTTACATAGGTACGGTTTTTACGCATAAAGTACGCACTAACAGTAGCGAAATTAGTGTGCTAGTATGTTTGTTCTAGTGAAATCTAGTAAGCTATCGTGAAATCTTTCGAGATGAGTTTAGATGTTAAATATTAATTATTGATATACTATTACACTTAAAAGTAAGATAAAATAATATAATATTATAAGATGAGATAATACAAGGTTAAAAAATCCCAGTATATCCCTAGTTAAAATTTTTCAAAAACTCCTAATTTTAATGATTCTAACCGTCGTAATTAGTTTAAACGTCATTTTTAGCAATTTTGAAATATTTACTATGTTATCACTTTGAAGTATCGAATTCCTCAAGCACAAGAAAAAAATGGTAAAAAATATGTTTTGCAAGATACTTTTAACTAGATTCAAGTCCTTAGAAATTTTGTGGATAACCAGAAAAATTTTAAATTGTTAAAAACCTCATTTTCGTAAACAAATCAGAGCTAAAGAAATAAAATAACATTTGATATGTTTTATTAATTTATAGCTTTGAAATGAATTAAATCCAAAAGTTTTTTATGTGGGCTAAAAGAGTCATGATTCAGCTTGCAGAAACATTGGATTTGGAGAAAATTCTGAGAAGTAATGCTTTAGTTAACGGTAGAGAAAAATACTTCCAAGGAATCTAAGCACTAAAATTTACAATTTTTTATTTATTTTTTTTAAAATTTATTCTCTCACTTGGACAATGGTTATAGGGAGGCAAGATGTACAAAAAATAAACAAAAGCAAACTAACTAAATAATAATCAAAAATATATACAATAAATAAAATAAAATAACAATTAATTTTTAAAAAATCGTATTAAGAGTATTAAAGACACTAACTTGCTTTTACTCAGAAAAAATTCACTTGGCCTACTTCTCTTGAAGCTCAATTTGGTTTTTATAATTTATGAAACATTATAACTAATTTAATACTATATATTTTATATTTTCTGTATATGTGGTATGAATGTGTTATATCATATATCACTATAATTATTGTCCACGGGACAGATTGTTATATTTCTAAAAAAAAAAAAAATAAAAAATAAAAAAAAATATAAAAAAAAAATAAAAAAAAATAATAAAATAAAAAAAAAAAAAATAATATATGAAATATTTTTTTGTTATTCTGAAAAAAGAAAAATCAATTGGTATATATAGTAACCTTCAGGAAAAGCAAGATTAAAATAAAAGACATTTTTCACAACGACGCGAGCCCATTTTAACGAAAACCGCAACATGCATTTAATATTTTTCGATGAAATAAAAGAAATTCTGGGTTTGACTAATTGTGACCTTCTTTTGTCTGTCAATAAGACATTGAGAGGAAAAATCTTCCGTTAGAACAAATGAAACTTCAGTTGTTTTTTTTTGTTATAAGACAAATGAAAACAACAAACTTTAACAATAACATAATTTATAAGAATAATTTATTTAAGATTAAATATCTTCATTTAGCTTGAAAACAATTCTACCACCTTTCTCTTGTTAATTTTTTTATAATCAATTAACTTGAGAAATAAAAATTATACCACAATTAAGTTTTAGAATATTTTGTTGTAACCTCCACTACTGACTGTGACCTTCACGTGTGAGTTAAAAACAATTGGAGCCTAAAACAATGGAGTTTAAAACAAAAAGACTTACCTTTATAGCCGCTGGCTTTATTATTTTGTGATAGTTATATCTTGACGATATTACAATCAAAGCAAATGGCACAGATTCGTTTCTCCAACTTCTGTTCTAAACGGTTCCGAGAAAAAGCAGACATAGTGGAATCAGTGGAAAGGAAAGAAAACAGCCCATTGGGCCGCGAGCGTCTGCTGGGAATGTGATTCCGATGTCACAGTACGACCCTCCATTTCTTGTGACACCCGCCATCCCAGAACTTCTCATATAGTTTTATCTTTTCAGGTTTTTATTCGCGGGGGAGGGCGCAAGAGGGAGAACTTTATTGTAACTCCGCTCCCTCTCTTTCTGTTTGTTCAAGCTTCCTTGTCAAGTACTCAGCCTCATCGAAACAGAATAAGTTGGCATAAGCATGCCTTCTACAAACAGAGAAGTATTACACTACTTGTGGCTTGAAGTAGTTATTTCTCATGCAATTTTCCTCATCCCCTTTTATCATTCAACCACGACGAAAATACGAGAATAGCTTAATACCTTACTTTACCGTTTGTAAGTAAGGATTTTTCCAGCAAAAGACCCAACGTTCCAGTTAGATGTTTTAAATTATTCTAAAATTAGATCCCACGAGTTTCTTAAAAGAAAATAAAACCAATCCAAAATAGTAAAACGTTGCAACCATTGTATGTGTTCAGCGATTTATTATTTAGCTATTTTAAATTTGGTGGCTCAAATTACCCTGTTAGGTATTGTTTTGAAACGTATTGATAAAATATTTCATTTTATTTTAGATATCTAATTTTTTTTGTTAGTTTTATATTATCATGCGTACATTCAGAAATAGATGTAATGAATATTGCATTTGAAGAAATAAATGCTTTTTTAATTTTTTATTCATTGATATTCATATATCTGTATATTCATATACAGCTGTATTATAAAGAAAATACAACTAGTAAATGTGCAATCAGGAATATAATAACATGAAATAGCTTGTTGAGAAACTACCTATTGATTGCTCTTAAATAGTAAATTTACACAAGAAGATCACGAGGCCTTATATAAAAAAAAAAATATATATATATAAAATAAAATTTTAAAACCAAAACTAATCCGTTTACGGAAATGACTATATCCTTCTGATGGACTGAACATACTTGCCTATCTACATTAACACACTTATTGATTATCAGTGGAAGTTGAAGATCATGAACATTGGAAACTTGGTGCAGTAGTTGAGTGCCTTCAAAGAGGGGGGGGGGCGAGGGTGGCCGAATGGGCTAAAGCGTGTGCACAGCACCGCGAGTTGCCTTGCAACCGGATTACAGATTTGAGAAGATTTAAAAAAGTACGAGTTCGCGTACCGGTGCTGGAGGGGATTTTAAATTCTCGTCCTAACCCCCGGCCCGGGAAAATCCCGTATAGCCTAAAAGGCGAGGTAGGGAAGAACAAAAAAAAAGTTGGATGCCTTCAACTTTTCGATACGGCTCATAGTATGTTAAGTTTTTGTTAGTATTTTATTTTTTTAATAATCTAGCAAGCCCGATTCATAAACCACAGGAAAATTGATCCAATTCAATTTTAATAAAGTTTAAGTTTTCTATAAAACTTATAGTGCAGAACCACGCTTAACCGGTTTTCCGTACAAACTATTGATAATAGTAAAAGTTTTTTGGAAGCTTTATTCTAACATATGAAATTAATTTAGTATAAATATCCATTTAAACACTAAAAAGCCCTTTCAAATAAATTTTCATTATTTCCCTCAAGATATATAACACTGAGTGTTATAAATGTCCCTTAACTATTTATTTTGCAATTATCATCGATAATGTTAATTGAATGACGTTAAGTAAAATATTGTAATATTCGTTATGCTTGTTATGGTAAGATGTTTGTGACGCAGCATGTTTTGAAAGAAAAAATATATAATCTCCATCAGCTTTTTTATGTCTCAAGATTTTACACGGGCTGATAGCTGGTACCTCATACGAGCGTTTTTAAACCCCTTTCCTTCTGATTTAATCAACAATTTTGTACGAAAGTCTAAGGACATTCTTTACGACGTTTCTTCCCAATTTTTGGGGACAAACCTATTTTCCTACTTTACAATCCAAGTATTTGAGATAACTAAAAAAGGTGTCTATAATTCGAAATACCATCATATAGCAGTGAAGTTTTTCATCGTTAAAAATTAATTGATAAAGATTTTTCATATTAGATCATGAAGAACTTCGCATCCTCAACTTGAGGACAGTAATATCCGTTAAGTTTTTTTACATTATTTTTTCAACTGGAAAAACATATTAAAAACAAATGTATAATTCAGAGACATCAAATTATATGTTATAATTTAAAGATTGTACAATCGTCTCTCTTCTTGCTTTGGCATATTGTCAAGATTATCTATGGATCTATCTTATATATATAAGATAGGTAAGATGGGTCTATCTTATAAGATAGACCCATAGATAATCCTGACAATATGTCAAGGCAAGAAGAGGGACGATTGTACAATCTTTAAATTATTTTTACATTTCAAATATTGCATATTATTATTATTGTTTAGGAAGATATAGTTAACGGTTTTATTAAAAAAAAATATATCTTCAGATTTCTAAAAAAGAATCAGTGCAGAGAAAAGTATTGTGACGATTTCCTGATTTTTTTTTCATCTGTTCCGTTGTCCTTTGTTCATTTTAGGCGTTCTTCGGAGAATTTCCCTAGTCAAGAAGTAAAAATGAAAATTCCCGACAGTAAAACTGACAACAATGTACCAGAGAGAAACAGTTCCAGAATATTAGGAGAAAAAAGTCTCCAGAACAAAAAATAAATACGAAATGAAGGTTTAATTAAAAAAATCTGCTGTATAAGAATCAAATAAGTTCCTTTATATTATTTGACCCATTCAAAGTTTCATTAGGAAATTTATTTATAACTATAGTAATTCGTTTATATAATATACCAAAAAATCATTTTAACACCTAAGTTGATCAAAGGTTTGCTTTATATTCAAATACAAGAAATTCCATAATTCGGTATGAGAACCTATGCTATATTTTAGCTGTATAAACAATTATATACCATTGTGTGTTGAATAAAGTACAATACAAAAAGATTTTTCACTTCTACTCTATGGCCTTCTATAAAAACCTATAATTTAAAAACCAGAAAGTTATTATTTAAACAACTGTAAGTTACAGTGAATATTATAGAATATGTGTCGTTACCGAGAAAACGTAATGAAATGCTCAAGGAAAGGTCGTTATGTATACACGGAATATGTTAAGTGTTTTTCGCATGGAATACAGTATCAATCAGCTTTATTAGAAGACAAAATTAACTTATAAAATGTGCACTCTTTTTAAGTTAAGTTATAAGTTAAGAAGTGTGATTTGAAAACTTCGGCCATTTAATTAACAGCGGGGTATTTGAAAAGAGAAAACGCGATCTTTTTCGTAAGAGATGCCTTGTAATACTTCGTAATTAAACGGGAAACTTAACAAAAGCGCCATTGAATGCTTCTAGGCAGACAGTTAGAAGAAGTTTTTATAAAATAAGATTGAGTTAGCTAATAATTTGAAGTTTTAAAAACAGGGGCAACTGCTTTTTTTTATCTTTTGCTTAGGATTTTTACCGTCAACAATTAATTTAATAAATCACATCTTGTGTATGACCTATTGGTATCATCTTCAAATGGTTCCCACATTGGATTAGATGATTTTTTATTTTATTGTGTAAAAGTTTCTAAAATTTTTCTTTTGTGGTACAAACGTCTTTGAGTTTATTTTGGAGGTTTTCTTTGTTTCGTTATTATTTTAATTTAATTTCCATATCGATCTATTACGAAATGAGAATATAATCTGATTAGAAATAAACATTAAAATGGGTGGAAAAAGATAGTAGGAAAACAAGAATTGTTAAATCAAACCTACTATATTCTAATATAAAGATTTTTCAAAGGTCAAGTTTCCTTCATTGTGATGTGCAGTCATATGTTTAAAATATGCTATAAATAAATTATTAAGACTATACTAATCGGCCGGATTTAAGATTTGAATGTTGCTGGACCCGTTTTTACACTGTTTATACTACCGGAAAATATTCTTCAAAAATAATCTAATAATCATTCAAGCCAATAAACTTTACATACTATTATTCAATTCAGATTAAAAATTAGTCATTTTCATCTTATTTAACTCTGGAAGTGTATACATCTTCGAAACCTTGTGAAGAAATCTGCCTCGTGAATGGCGAAATTTTTTAACTAATTATGATAAACAAGGTTTTTTTTTAGGGTCATTCGTATTTTAAGTGATGTTTATTATATTCAATCTGTAATTGATTATCTTTTGTATAAGACCTTTATTTTTTTCTCACAATCCTTTATATGTATTTAATTCATTATTAAATACATATAAATTTTTCTTTTTTACATAATGTTTCGGCCTTTTTGGTCATTTTAAAAAGTATTAGTTGCACATTTTTACATCGCTTGTCGATAATAGTATAATTTTTTAAAATTTATTCATGATATTTACAACTGTATTAATAAATAAAATACATCCAGTAACTTTAATAACAGAAAATAATAATATGGAATCACCTGTTGAGAAACTACCCAGAGGTACCACTCTAAAAAAAATGTATTTACAATAGGAGACTCGAGACCATCTTCTTTTCAGACGCCTCGGAGGGTTATCAGGTATAGAAGAGGATGCAAGGCTAGAGACGAGTGGATTCGGGTTGTTCAGAAGTTTACTATGGAAGAATAGGTATCTGGATTGAGCTAAATTGGAAGCATATGGTACATTAAGGTTGTTATGGATGATTTTATTTGTGACAAAGTAGGAAGCATTGAGGATTCTACGGAGGATTACATACAATAATTAAAAATTTAATGTCAATGTTGGCAAAATTAGTGGAGAATTTAGATTATTTAATATATATGAATGATCCTATAAATTTGCACCTTGATTATATTTTTATAGCCCAATAATTTGATTACACTTTAGTTAGGAATATAAAAAATTGATTACTACTAGTATTGGGTGGACGTGAAATTTATTATGACAACTAAGTGAATATTTAGGGCTAAAGTATAAATAATAGTATTAAGGGCAAAAATTTATTTGAAAAATTATAACTTAAAAAATCAATAATATAGAAAATGCTGTATTTTAAAAAATAATATTTTGAGCACAATGGACGCAGATCACTTAAAGTATCCATCGAGAGAACAATAGAAAAAGAAATAAAAAAGTTTGTGATCTTCAAAGAAATATTTTACCGCAGAGAGAGGTGTGATTGTTTCAGACATCTTCTGGAACGTTGAACACCAACCCCTCTCCCTCAAACTTAGTTTATTCTTTCTGAAAAGTCCGGGTTCTGGCATGAGGGGCTTCTGGTTTTCTTCTGGAGAGCTTTTAGTCCTTTGGAGGGTTAAGGCTTGCTGATCAAAAGAGTATTAAAAGCTCAGAGGACCTGGAAAAGAGATTTATTTAACTTTTTGAAATGTGTCTGTAACTCTTTGCAGTGGAGATGGAGTTGAGACTTTGTAGGCTCAGTGTGTAAGCCATCGTTAATGGATGGAACCATGGCGTCTTAAAAGCCTCAGACCTTCTCAAGTCTTATAAAATTTCCTAAAGTTAATTATAACAAATCATAATTAATTTATTTTCTATAAATTACATAAAATGTTTATCCGGTGATCATTTGAATCATCACTAAAAATCCAAGAATGTTTTTTCTTTCAGATTATAAAGAAAGAACATAACACATATACTTGTTGTAAATCGTAAGAACGGGTGGTGACGTGAAAGTGGTCATATTAAATAATCGTTTTTTAAGTTCTATATTACAGAAGAAATAATTTATATTTTCCCCGTGTGGATCTTGAGGCCCAGTCCATAAAAATACAATTATAACCTTGTTTAATTATTTTCATTATCCATTTAAGAATTTCCAATATTATACAAGGGACTTTTCCCCACAATCTCTTCCTCGCCTTCTATACACGTTTTTATTTTTTTAGAGACATGAGGGAGGGGGAAGGATTAATTTCAAAGTTAAAAGCCCCGTCGGCGCCGGGCAGCGAACTTATAATTATTGTATCCTTTAAATTTGTTTTTCAGATTAAATTATATCAAATTAAGTTTTTCACACGCGTTTTCTCGCTCGACCACCCTACTCCCTAATAAATATCCCACTATATTTCGGCGATCTTACGAGCCTTATTATTCTCATATTCATATCCTGGGAAACCAATAAGGTCTGAGAGTAATAAAATCACTCTCGCCCAAATCTTGATATATTATATTATCTCTACAGTTAAACTATTTTGTCAGTGTTCTTCATTTTAGTAGTAAAAATTATTTTCGAAAAATCGTAATTTAAAAAAAAAAGTCGAGTATGACTACGCTATAAAATTTCAAAACATCATCAAAATATCACGCTTATTTATCGACTGAAGCACATGATCATTAGAAAATATATATTAGTTCACAGTCGAGAAAACAGAAATATATCTGTGCTTCGTAGGTAAAGGACACCATGTCCATTTTATTTATTAAATAATTTAGTAACCAAGAAACAAATTTTAATAACACAAAGTTATGAATAATTGACGAACACAAAAATGTGACGCGGTGTACTCTACTACCAGACAAATTGTGGTATTTATATCTCACTCTAATTACTGCCGGTGTTACAGATTTTTATATTTCGGAATAAATAAATAGAAAAAGAGACAAACTATAATAGCTTAACATTATGGAAGATTGTCTCTCCTGGACAAATATAAAAACGGACATGGTGTTCTTGAACCCCGTTGTCCAGATATTTACATTACTCAAGAAAGTAATATAAACTTAAGATATTATTTGGCGATTACAAACTCAAACCTCATAATTAACATAACTAGCCAGTACACCTTTTACCAATTTTAGGAATCATTTTTATTATGATAATTACAACTGTATTAGAATGAATACATCAAGTAAATGTGTACAGAGGAATAAAATAACATGAAACACGCTTGTTGAGAAACTACCCACTGGTAGCATTCAATATAGGAATCATCAAGATAAATGATAGGATCCCATTTCTACTGATCGTAGGCAGTAAATCTCACATCGGAAGTTTTTAAAATACAAACCAACAATTTTAGTAAATATGGTAATACAACTATACTCCTTATATAAATTGTTGTCTAAAGTATAAATTCAAAGCGCTAGACCACCGATCCCGGCAACCTGATATATAATAAATGATATAAAAATAGTCACGAGTTCACGTCCCGGTGCCAAGGCGTCTTTTATATCCCCGCCCACACCCTCTGGTCCGGGAAAACCCCGTATAGCCTTAACGGCGAGGAAGTGGAGGACCCAAAAAAAAAAATTAAAGTTCTAGACGGATGATTTGGCCTTTGGTCTGGACTTAGATTTTATTCTTTTTTCACATGGAGTCTGTACTAGATTAACATTCATTAGCAAATTCTTTATTATTAATTAAATTAAACGACATAAGTCTTTAATTTTTGCAAGTAATAACAACTACATTGTCTTATATGTATATACAATAAAAAAAAAAAAAAAAAAAAAGAACCCTTGGGTTCAGTACTTTATTAAAATTTATTATTATTTGCATTTTGAACTGTGGTAATTAATAGAGAAAGATAAAAGAGTACAAAGAAATGTGTTTCAGTTCTCAGAAAATACATTAAACTGTAGTTAATGTAGAAAAAAGGAAGATAAAAATATTTTAGGGGTAACTAATAAATATATAATATTCAAATAGTAAAATTAAATCAAAATGTGTATTTTATAAAACATGAATTCGATAATACCTTTATTGAATTGTTCATCATCGTCAACATGTGTGTGAGTTTGACAAACGTTATGGGTACCACCTCTGTGTTTATCTAATTTATTGTGTACTTAAAACAGATTGCAGGTTCATGTCCTACTTAGCTTGATGGACAAACAGTTGTCTTGTGTTGATTTTTCTAATTAGTTTATAATGCAAACAATCCGTCGATGATCCTATATCAATATTTGTATTGAATTTCATCGACCTAAGTTAGTTTCAGACTAGTAATATACCTGCCTTAGGCGGAACCTAGGCTTATAACAAATAAAAAAATATATATGTGCTATCTGCTACTGAAGCTGAAGCGTGAAAGATATAAAATGTATTTCAGCTATATCCATCATACATTTTAAAGCCCTCAGAGCGAGCTACGTATCACTTTGATTTAAAATGTCATACATTTTACTCTCTTTTTGTTTAAACAAGAATTTCAGAGAAACTAAAGTAGGAATGAAATACGGATTTATTGCAAAAATCATGAAGTATATTTATAATAAAACTAAACATTTTAGTAGGTTTGTATGAATTTCGGATTTTATTTGTCGATGCAAAGATAAGTAGTTCTTCAAAGTACTTATTACTTCAATTTTATCAAATGTTACTTAATCAATATGATATCTGGCAAGAGGATACAAAATTGTATACGATTTGATGACCGATAAAATCTGAATGTTTACCAACCCGATTGGGCTTAATTTTATAGAATGTGGCATAGACCCCTTTTTATCGAATTATTAACATCCACCTGAAACTTCGTAAATAGTTTCATCTCGTCATAACCTATTTTATTTACGAAAACTCTTGTAATTGGGACGTTTTCAATCTGGAGGGGGGCAAACTTTGTCTATTTAATTAGGTACTCGAAACTCGTAAATACCCATTTTCTTTCTACTAGTATCGTAAGATGATTTGATCACATAATCGATAAAAAGGCGAGCTTAAAAGATATTGAGCCATTTTGCGTGACCTACACCCACAAAATGTCAAAATAACGAGGCTATACAGGGCAAACAGGCCAATATTTTTGTAGGCCACCTTTTTCTCGATTTTGAGATCAAATTATCTTACGATCTATATAGAATGAAAATGGGTAGTTACGAGTTTTTAGTACCTAATTAAAAAGAAAAAGATGGCTCACCCTCCAGATTGAAAACGCCCCAATTCCAAGAGTTTTCGTAGATAAAATAGTTGTAAGTTACGATAAGATGAAACTATTTACAAAGTTTCAGGCAGATGTTAATAATTCGATAAAAATGGTCTGTACCACGGACTGTTACTATTTGTGGGTTGAGATAAACGAATACATATGATTTCTTCACAGTTTTCCCAAAGGAAATTAAACAATTTTTGCATTACAATTTCTTGTACAAAACTATTATAAACATTGTAGTAATCAAAAATGTGGGATTATAGTTCAAAGAATAGTTTTTTGCGACTTGATTAAATGACGATTTCATGAGAGCATTTTCTTTTGGACTGTATCTTGTTATCTTGTACGTTGATTCCAGGACTGCTCTATAGACAGCCCACCAGCAGTCTACTTGGATTTATTCGTTAAAACGGCCCTTATACCTCAAATCTGCCAGAAATCTCTTCCTATGCAAATCATCCGAAGTTTCATTATATTATTGAAAAAAAATAGTTAGGATTTAGGAACGGACTTGTAGAGTCTGCAGACTTGCAGACAGGTACTGCTTTGTTTACAGTCTTCAAAAAGTCTTTTTGGATTAATTCATTACAACGGTCCTTATATCTCAACTCTGCCAGAAATCTCTTCCTATGCACATCATTTGAAGTTCTATTATTTCATGGGAAAAAAAATTAGGTAGGATTTGGGAGAGTGCATTTTTAGGGACATGTAGCAACCTAGAACACGCCATTTTTTGAGCAGTTCTTTAACCAACTGAGGATATATGTCTCTCCCGTCGTCAACAATTCCACACACCTCATCATTGATGTATCCGGGGCCTTTTTTTCTTTTCCTTTCAGTAGTAGATCAACAGATTTCAGATTCGTCCTTGCTTTAACTTAAGAAATTTCCGTTTCAAGTGCTTGAAAACTGCAGTCGGTTTTAATTTCTAGTCTCTGCCGTTGTCACCAATTTTATTTTATCAAGTCTCTCTTCTTCCAGAATAATTTTCTCTATTTATGAAACTTTATGATTATTTAGATATTTTTTCAAATTCAAGAAAAAAAAGGTTTAAAGCAATAAGCTTTCAATAAAGATGTAAAAGTAAGACTCAAAGATTAAAATTAAAAAACGACTATTAGAATACGTATCTCTAAATATCAGAATGCAAACATAACCGCAGATACGGTTCGTTTCGCTAATCAGGTGAAGCAACATGTGGAAGAAAAGTTTTCAGATCATTGGATTGGTCGGAGTTCTACTTGTTGGGTCCTAAAATCTACTTCACAGTACTGAATTAATGCTTACGGGGTTTGTTCAAAGATTGTTCAGATTCACTAATACAACGTACGTAAAGAAGATATGAAACAATCTGGAAGACAACTGTCGCTATTCGAAGACGAAGCCGAAAATGTTCAGGAGTCAATGGTAATATTTTTTAAAATTTCGTGAAATAAGACTTCGATAACCGAAATAAAGCCTGTTGATGTAATAGAAATCGCATCATCCAGTAAAAATTTTATTTTATGTACTAGATTACTATTTGCTAGCGAAGTAAGAGCAATTTTATTGGCACTGCAAGCCTTGTCACACTTGGATGCCAAAAATCTCTTATTGTTTGTGGATTCAAAGGCAGCTATTCTCGCTGTGTCACAGCCAAATGTCTCTTTCGCTCAGGATATTTTAAAGTGCCAAGAGGTCCAGAGAAACTACTTCTTCAGAATAGAGGTATTCTTTCAGTGGATACCAAGTCACTGTGGTCGCCAAGGAGGGATCCACATTGAACCAGCCAGAAAATGAAATATCATATCAGAGAGCCAAATAAATAAGGCCAGTGAGACTCTATTATTGGATTCCGTAAACAGCTGTATTGCGGAAATGCAGTGCAGAAATTGGTTTAATGAAGCAGATGGAGTTCCCATGAACCTGCCGAGAAAGCAAGCTGTGGCAGAGTAACGGATGATAACAGGCCACGGCTACCTGAGGAAGCACCCACCTGCATAGCATAGGAATGGCAGATTCTTTACATTGCAACCTATGTAATACGGGAGCATATATGGAAGCAGTGCATTCAGATGTATGCTTGCGCTTGTTGAACATAAGACGTCGTCCAAATCGGAATGCTTTCGGATTTCTAGATATCTGATGAAGGAAACCGATAAAGAGAGGCATAATTAAAAAAAAAAAAAAAAAAAAAGAACTAGATTGCTATTTCCAAGAGCTCCGGATATTTCTTTGCCAGTTTTTAAACGATATTCTAAAAACAATCGCACCATTCTATTTGATGTTTCTCCTCCCAGGTTCTTTTTTTTTTTTTTCAAAACTATGACTACCGTTGGTTGCTGGTACTCTATCCTCGATAATATTTCTCGTGAAAATTCCTTCACCTCATGTAACTTACCAATTTTAATATTACCTGTCCAGGACAATTTTTTGAAACTGGTTTTAATTACATATTTTATTCTGGCATTAATTAACCTAAATAAATAAAGAAAAAAATAATTCAATGGAATCAACGTTATCAATATAAGAATCAAAAGAAATAGATGATGCAATTTCTATGACCGCGACTGTATACAGAGTGATATGTTTAGGAGGCATTTAGCTTTGAATTCTTCAAAAATATTCTAGAAGTATTTTTTGTCTGTTTTATTGAGCTTTTGCTAACATAATTTAGTATTTATTTAGGTAAATCATTAGTTCAATATTTCATAGCAACGAAATTATTTTAAGCTATTTGTCAGATACGCAGACATATCGTCCTTCTTACGCCTATAACCTTCTCCAATTCAAGTCCTCAGTCCACTCCCTTTTCACAAGATTTCGACCTTCCGACCTTAACATCCCTCCTCACAGATCTGCCTCGTTCCAAAACTCGTTTATTGCTCGCTCTGTTAATTTCTGGAATTCCCTTCCAATCAACATTCGGCATTCTCCCTCCCTATCTACATTTACAACCCTCCTATTCCAATTTCTATCCCAAAAACAGTCAGACACCCCCCGCTAACCTTTTATGTACATTTATATGTTATTCTAAATGATTCACATAATGGTATATTTACATATAATTCATGACTTAAATACTTACTATTAGATTCGTTTTTTTTTTCTTCAGAAACTCAGAGTTTATTGCTATGAAGAATGTAATGAATTATTTATTTATTTATTTCAAAGCGTATACTTATGTTTTACCACTGTACATAGTTTTATGTGTCTCGGCATAGTTTCAAATGTTTTGTGTATAGATTTTTTATTTATTTTGTATATAGTATGTTTAACTAATATTTGCTTTACTTTTACTTTTTGTTTGTTTTTAATTAGGCAACATATAATACTTTAATTTTATACTTTTTTGTTATTCTAAAAGGGACTTCGTCCCAGCGTAAAATTATTTTTCTATTCTATTTCTTCTATTTTATATATTTTTCATACCCTACAGAAGATTGATCACCAATCATCCTGAGATTCGTGTATATCGTCAAACGCGCTTATAAAAAAAAAAATAAAAAACACAACTGGGAGAGGGAACAGTTTATCAAGTTGAGATGAAGAGGGCACTTCCGTTGGGAACGATTTGTTATTTCGAGGGTCTATAATTCTTCGTCATGGGAAATAAATTTGCGGCCAATAGGAGAAGGCCACTCCAAGTCTAAATCAAAACTGCCAACGAATTATTTATATTAGCAAGGTTAATTGGAATTGCGATTAAGAAGATTTATTACCACGAGCTCTTAAAAGCCATGGAGGGGTAGAAACCAATCAATCCACACAAAGGAAGATATTCGGAACTGTAATAGAACGGCACATTGTGTAACTATGAATTTATTACTCCCAATCAACATAAATGATAACTAATTTGATGAAATAATAATAAGCATGGCTACTGTTAATAGTAGTTAATGTTGATAATTGTGTTTTTTCATGATAGTATGCTCGTATTTAATAATGCTTAAATATTGGTCTCTTAATTCCATAAAATTGTGTAATTTAGTAGAATTAAATAGTAAATAATAATAGGAATGAAATAACTGAAATATTATTCGTTTTGCCATGCTATCAAACATTAAGGTAAATAAGACACTTTAAGAGAACTTTCCAACATTAATGTGAAGTACTGCTCAAGTTCTGATGGTAGACCTTCACAAATGGATTTAATTTTTTTTTTGTTTATTTAATGAAATTTACAACTGTATACAAATACAACAAGTAAATATGCGCAAATATAAATAATGGCATGTACAGGCTTGAAGAGTTACTACCCAGTGGTAGCACTCTCTAAATAATTTTAAGTAAGAAGATCACGGGGCCATCTCCTTTTCAGACGCCTAGCAGGATTATCAGGAATCGAGAAAGAAGCAAGAGTGGAAACAAGCGGATTTGGATGGGACTGAAGTTTATCATGAAAGGATAGATATCTGGCTCGAGCTAAATCAGCGACATATGGTACATGAAGGTCTTTATGAATGGTTTTATTTGTGACAAAGTATGGAGCATTAAGGATTTTACGGAGGATTTTGGATTGTAAGGATTGGATACGATAGGAATTCGATGGTTTGGTGGAGCCCCAAAGCTCAACTCCGTATGTCCATATAGGTCTTATTATAGTTATGTAGATAAGTCTTTTGTAATTAATAGAAAGTTTGGAGCGTCTGTCTAGTAAGTGTTGGAGCAGTCGGAAACGTCGAGCAGTTTCTTGTCGTTTCAGTCTAGTATGAGGATTCCAAGTAAGACGTTTATCCAAATTGGATTTAATTTAAAGCATATTTAGTCTTTTGTCGAAATATTTGTGCTAGATAGGCAGTTTGTATAATCTTTTATATAAAAATTTGAAAATTCTGATGTTTAAATCATTTGCTAACTGCAAATAAACCAATGGGTAATGACATTTTTTTAGATATGTATAAATCGGAAAATAATACTTTGAGTTTAATATGTTCCGGAGCGTATGATTTATAGTGACATGAACATTCCAACAGTAAAAACCTACATAAAAAAAAATTACACCAAATTTCTTACTTCAACTATTAATCATCCTGATTCACTTGTCTTCTCTCTTTCTTCTTCTCTGTTCTTCCATGGGGAGCCTCAAAGAAGCCTAAAAAGGCAGTGGCCTCTGGATCTGCCAACAGTAAGAATAAATTTTCAAGGAATTATAGACAAAACGAACGACAACACATTCGCTAGATGCGTTCAAACGCAGTAGCAAACATAATTTAAAATAAACAAATAATAAAAATGTCATTATTAAGAATAATATAGTTGAACCATTTTGTACCTATATCTTCTGGGTTCCATCTAAGATATATACTCCAGTAGTTTTTTTCACTTTATAAATATCTGAAGGATACATAATTAGTCCATTGAAATAGTTTGAAACTATATAATTTGAAATAACGATTGAAAAAAAAAAGTGATATAGGAGGAAAATAAAAAAGTTTCAACAACAACAAATTAGTTTGCCATTCCTTCTTTAATATATAAACATTTATAGGCAGTATATTTCATTTGAAAACATCGATAAGACAGTTAATTTATTTTTTCTATTCATTTTCAGGTATGTGGCACACTTTATCCATCTTTTCAAGAGATATGAGACACATGGTTATTCCAATTTTAGGTAAGTTGCATCTATTTTTTAATCAATTAATTTTTCATGTAATTAAAAGTTCAAACACCTTAGTGATTAACTTTGAAACCTAAAATGGCTAGCCTAAATAAAAAAAAAAATATGTCTACGAAGATTTATCATTAACATAAAAAAACACACTTATGCCCAGAAGCTCAGGTTTTATTTTTATTCATTCATTTGCATTGCAAACTTTTACTTAATACGTACTCTAAGTAATTTCGAAAAATATTCAATGTAAATGGACGGAAAATGGTCCTAAATTTAAACATGTACCTAGAATAAATATATATTACGTCATATACAACGTTGGTAAATATAGTTATAAAGAGAGAGTTGGTAATAAACAGATAAATAAAAACTCATCAGTCATCTGACGAAAAATTATAAAGGTAAGAAGTGTATGCTCTTTTTCACAGAATATATATTTAAAAGTAATTTTATATTAAATTAAAATATTTACTGAAATAAAATTATTATTATTTTTTTTACGAATACACTAATGAAATGCTAAAGCAGTTTGAGCAAAACAAAACTTGGTAAAGTATGGCATGCTGAGAATTATATCAAGTTTCTTTTGATTTAATTTTTAAAATTAATTAATTTTTTTCAAGAGAAACTTTGAATGATAAAGTCCCATACCGCGTGTAATTATGAAATAAGAATTTCATTAACTTAAAAGTTTTTTTAGAAATCAATATACAGTGTATACTTTAATTTATCAATTACAGTATATAATGTTTATTGATTATTAGCGTCAGCTGTTTTATTTAGCAATAACAAGTTAAACCTTGCATAAATATTTCAAGTTTTGCCGATCTCAGACATGAACTATGTTACCTTTGAGAGACATAAATCACTATTTTTTCATTTAAGTTTTTTTTTTTATTTCTATTTTACAAAATATGATGCTATGAGCATAAATATCTCATCCAATTTTTATTTAGCTGAATCTCCTCTAATCAGAATCCGGCTTGATTTGATCTGCTTTCCACCTTCTTTTCATCCATTGGGGTCTTTTCACAAACGCTTTTAAAACGCTCTGAATAGGAAATGGCTAGCTTAATAAGGCAAAATACAGAATGCTTTCATGGTCAGTGTATTTCTTTCATTCCAGGAAGAAACTTAAAACGAAACCGGTAGCTTTATAATACCTGCACTAATTGGTACTTACTACGTTACTTGGTACCCACGTTCCTGACGTCTATGTAGCCAACCAAAATTATATATTTTTTTAAAATTTGAATTCACGTAGTCTCTAATTTGGTATAAATAGAATGATCAACAAAATGATCGCATAACTTCAGATAATAAACAATAAAAGTATTTTTGAAAAGTTGAGTTGTTGATTATAGACAAGCAAAACGGGAAACAAAGGGAACACACAAGAGTTACAGATAACTAGATCTGCAGTGCAAAAAGTGGCTAAGAATGAGCAGCAAGAATACCAGCACATAATACTTCCCAAGATTTAAATAAACATCAGTTGATTTTTATGTTTATATAGTTTGGGTTTGTGTTATTTCGTGTAGTCTATAGGACCTTAGATCTCAGAAAATGTTACTGTTGATCATTGTCCTCAGTGATCAGAATCATCCTGACATTACGACATTTTTGTGAAACTGCAAAAAAAAAGATTGTCTAAGCAAAAATTGTTATTGTTCGGTTGTTATAAAAGTTTGTATATAAGGTTTTATTATGTGGGAAAAATTAATATCGACTTTGTTCTCCTTTAAAAAATACTTAATCTCACAATATTGTGTCGGTCGATCCAATTTATCTATATCTATGAATGCAATATTGATATACAGAAACATCTTGCAATAAAAATATATGCTACTAGTTGGTCGGTGCGAATGATTCGCAGGAAATTTTGTTTAGTGAAGAAATAGCGAAACAATGTGGAAACAAGTAGATCCTAGATATTATGTAAGGAAGGAATTAATATTTTTTCCTAGGTCGATTACAATTTTCATTTAACCAAAATATTTGTATATAGACCTATTTTTAAACGCTGACTGGAAAGGCAATAAATACAAAATAAAGCATCGATCATGGAATTTTCTTTTATTAAAAATTATAATTAAAAAAAATGAAATGTAAGAACAAACAAATGCTTTTAAGAAATAATAAAATTATATATCAGCCAGGAAAAAAAGTGTAGTAGAATGGTAAACGCAATATCTTTAAAGAGGAAGAAATTATAAAGTAGATCAAAAGTAATAAAGTTTAGGTTTGTTAATAATTGTCATTGTATTTAATAAAGAATTGATGAAGTTATGGAGTACCAAAAAAAAAACACCTTTTAGAAATAATGTATAGGATAGGAGAGCTGTGCTGGGATAGTCGTTAAGGTGACTTCATTTTCATTATGATGTTTTTGCATGACGTTAACATTCATAATTCCTCAGGAAGTTATCCTAATTCAATTATTCTTACCGCTGGAAAGCCGAATTATTGCTCTTCAATATCGTGTAGACAACTTTTTGATTTAACACATCTATAGACAGTAAATAAATAAAATCCTGTCAGGGGTTTTAATTCATTTTAAGGATTACATGAAGTTTTTTACTTTGCGGCAACCACATTGCACGAATAAGGAAATAGACAAAATTAAAAATACTGCCTTTAGAGCAATATTTCAATAAATCGTAATAGGTCAGATAAGTGGAGTCACAATGGGGTCGTTCTCATATATAAAAGCTCTGAGCTTTGTTCAATTAAAATATTTTACTATCACAAAGAATTATTTAATCAATTAAAGTTTGATTGAATAAAACGCATATTTGAAGCACTCCTTTGACGGCTAATAAATGACACAGAAAAGTAGAATAATGAATTTTCTATAAAGCCATAATATACAAGAGGGTTTCAGAATACAATACATTATTGGTAGATAGTGCTTCTAACAAATTCATTTGCCAGAACGAGGAAAAGTTGGCATGAAACACCTGAGAGGCAAGAGTTAATTACCGAACCACTTCACCTTTTTTTAGGCATCTCTTTCGTTACACATGGGCTCCATTTGTGATTTACTATTTATGAATATCAAATACAGCCAGCAAATGCAATGAATATTAGATTTGTAAAGATTTACAACAGAATTTTCCTTGAAAATTACAGAAATACCAATATTGATTGTGTGACATTTTTTTTTAAGTTATGCGTATGTTTAAGCGTAGTTTTATTGTATGGATAATCATGAGCAGTTTTTTATCGCGAACATATTAGAGGAAACTTATTGAGCTTTATTTTAATTGTTACACTTGTAAATATTTTAGATAATTTAACGTTTTTTCTATATTTTTATTTATTAAAAATCTTGTAGTCTTTCGATAAAACGTAATCTCTATTTTTCGGTAAACAGTTGTTATTCTTGAGAGACATTAATCCAGAATAAAGCTTCCCCTTTATTTTTGTTTTATTATTTTCAATAATGAACCATTGTGATGGATCAAAAAATGAAAAAAATTAACCCCCTCAAAATTTGAGGTTTTACGTTTCAGGATACTTAGAATTCGATAAACGAATAAAAATGTTTTTGTCTGTCCGCGCATTTTCTATCCGCCTTTTACTTTCAAAATGGTGGCCGAAAAACCGGCGTTGCTATAGACTGAAGCGCCTAAACGGGTACATTCGTTCAGGCGATTTCAATGAAACTTACCTGAAGTCATCTTCTTGACACTATTTAAATTTATCTATGTAACATACTTCAACGAAAAGTTACTAGGGATGGTAAAATTAAATTCCGAATAAATCAAAACATTTACACTTTTTTGGAGATGGTATTTTTAAAGTTTACGGAATTTCCTAAAAAACAAAACAAAAATTTGTTATAATCTGACAATTAGGAGCAAAGATACGGTCTCTAGTTTTTTGTTATATGTTCTACTGCAAATGTTATATCCTTTGTTTTGGTTTTTAAGTTTTGAATGTGTTACTGAAGTAAAGCTATTTTCTTTTTTTTAGCATATTACTAATGATTTAAAAAAAGTTTTGACCAATAATTGGAATCACCTTTTATTTAATTTTCTTTGTAACTAGGAAGGTAATGTTACTTTAGAGGTATAATTGTTTGGTAATAATAAGCAATTGCGAAATAATTTGCAGGGTTCTTTCTATTATCTTATCTTCTGTTCTAGTTTTTAATTAATTGGAAAGAAAGTAATAACAAATGATGAAAACCTGTTTGCAGTAAATGTATTTTGTAATTTGTTAACAATATTTAGCCCATTATTACTGTTTTTGGAAGGTTTAATACGTTTATCTATTTTTTCCCTCTCAATTTTCACCTGCCCGAATACAGAGTTTTAAATACTAAATATCTGAAATTTATTTATTTAAATATTAAATATTTATTTCTGACAATAATTGATGATAAACAAATGATGAACCCTTCTATTGTTTTATTCTAGTACTAATTTATAAGCGTGTTAATAATATTGTCCAAGCCAATATGCATGTCTGTATCTTAGTCAGAATCGAAATCATTATTTTACTCTATTTTACAATACATTCTTCTCGTTCTAAATTATTTTAAAAGTATTTTAAGTAATTTTTAAATAGTCTTGGTTAAAGTGATCCGAGAATCCAGAAGAGTTTTCATCAAAGACATTATAAAAAGGGCGAAATTTCTGACTTTTTTAAAACATTCGAAACAAAAACGCTATTCAGATGAACAATTATGTTTTGCGGAACTTTTTCAGGACAACAAAAATAAGATATAATGAATGTTAAACTCACAAAAACATACAGAACGCACTACATTCACGATAAAGAGAAACAATGAAAAGGAAATTGGTACAAAAGAAATGAATATTTTAATATCTGAATAGTTTGAAATGTACATTTGAAATAAACCTACGCGTAATTAATAAATACAGAAAATGAAGCAGAGAAAACAAAAAGAAAATAGACATAAATAAAAAATAAACAGTTTTTTCGAAACTAAATTTACTTAGCCTATTTTACTAGAACCGTCTTTGGTTTTTGTTCTTAACGGTACACTATAAATCATTTAATACTGTCGACAATATATTTTCTTATTTTAGGTGAAGATAGAAACAGATTGATGTATATATGTTGTATACCTTTAAATCTGGGCCATGGAAAGGCAAAACAATAATATTTTTCTTTACATAAGCATCAGGACATGTATACAATATTTTTCAATTTAAAATCATCAAAACCAATTCTGTTGACATCAATGACCCATTGACTGTGACCTCATCTTGTTTGTTGTTTGTTTATTTGGGCTATGAGGCGCAAAAACCCTAGTGTCAACAACGCCTGTTTGTTCTTGATTGTTGCTCTCTGGAGCTCAGAAACTACTAAAAAAAAAAATAAAAAAATATAATAAAATTATATATATATATATATATATATATATATATATATATATATATATATATATATATCGCTCTTTTTTATTAATAACAATGTATAATTTTTTTAAAGCATTAACATAAATTAAAGTCATAGATATCATCGATTATAAAAAAATAATAATAAACCGTTTTAAAATAAATACAATACATATATATATATATATACATATATACATACATATATATATATATATATATATATATATATATATAAATATATAGAATAAAAATTATATTTTAACTCGACTTTTCAAATCTGTGTGCTTTAACACTCGAAAGCTGTAGAATAAGCTACGTTTGTCTGCAGCATATATAAATACATATATGTAAATTTACGTTGTATCTATGCAAAGTTTTTTTTTTTTTGCTTTATAGAATTTCCTCTCTTATTCGCTTTAATCCAATAGTCACATATTTTATATTTGTCACCTCGAGACTATACAAGGTTCAATTCAATAACAATTAATAATAAATAATTAATAAAATAAAATAAAAAAAATATACATTTCTTTATTCTGTTATATAATCGATGTGTTTTAAGGAAAATTATAACTGTTTTTATATTTGATTCGTCATTATCTAGTATAGCTGAAATATCCGGTCTAAGAGATAATCTATTTAAGCATGTGGTGTAATTGGAGTATTCCAGCAAAATATGGCTGACAGTGAGAGGGCGCCATTGCAATATTGGCATGTTGGAGGTGTTTACCTCATCTTGTCAGTTTCACCTTAACTCATCCTCGAGCTTCAGATAGCTACGGTCGATCTATGATTTACTATTTTTCAATATGATCTTATAAACTGGAAAAAAAAAATAATTCTAACACACACTTGTTGAAGTTATGAAACGTTTCTATTACAGTTGTGGAATCAATTGAAAGCATGAGCTCGTTCTTATAGCTCAGTTGAGAAATGGAGGGGGGATGATTTAGATTCTGAGGGTGAGCCAAAGCTTGGGTAATTGGTCTGGAAAACAGATACATTCTCGACCCTCTGCTGCCTTCGCCTTAGGAAATGGCCAGTTATATTTCAAACATTTTCCAGGGTTTTTTTCTTCCTCTTCTAGACTAATGCGAAAAGCTTTTATAATTAATTATGATTAATATTATATTAATTTAAAATCGTTGATGGATCGAAGCATTATTAGTAATCATGAAAAATTGTCGAACATCAAAAACTTATAACCGAAAAAAAGGTTTTATGACTCTGGTTTCTCTATTAGCCACTCAGCTACCTATAATTTTTTTCTAACGAATCCCATCGAATCGACAAGATCAGAGCTAAAACAATGAACGATGCTCCCACCTATGTTACGGACTTCATCTCAAAAGTTTATCAATCGGCTCAGCAAATATTAATTTTTTAAATTATTAATGAAGGAGATGGTCCAGGATGGCGGTCATAAGTAGACTAAATAGTGGCAACAACTATTTTATTAAAAGCCGACGTTTCGAAAAGAATTTGCTGATCTTCTTCAGGGCTAGAACGGAAAAGATACAAAAACATATAGGGAATTGTTGAAGTTGTATAATATTTCGACGAAAAATAATAAATAAAGTGAATAAGCTTATTAAAATTATATACAGTAAGTACATTGAAATATAAACAGAGTAAACTAAGTACCAAGATCCTAAACTGAAGTAAATACTTAATAAATTGACTTAAATAAATACAATATAAATAAATGTATTCAGCATAAATAAATTTAACGTTGGCTTTTAATAAAATACTTTTTGCCAGTATTTAGTCTATTTATGACCGCCACCCCGGACCATCTCCTTCCTTAATAATGCAACGGTTAACTATTAAATATTCAATTTTTAAATTATTCAATTAATTTTAACCAAACAAGTCAACACTTCCATTTCATTCTTCGAGATTTCAAGGACGGAGAAGTATAACACTATTCTGCATTGTTCGCCCATTTTATTTTTTCTATAATTTAATATTTTCTCGAACCGATTATTCGATAAAGTATGTTATGCCTTGATACCTTTTTCTTATCTCATCGTAAATGGACTCTATGGTATTTGTATTGTACAAAATAATATATTTTTAAGCTCTCAGTTTCAGGTATCTGGAAAGTATGATTACCTTATTTTTTTACAAAGAATTATAAGGATTTTGATCAAATAAATTGTAATTATAAATTCTCGAACATTATTTACATAGTCACAGTTAACAACATTCACATTTATACAGATTGTCTCAGTCCTTAACAGTCAAACTCTGGGATGTGATTTTAGACAAAATTTCCAACAAAAAAGTTTATTTGACGTATGGGTCGATTCCGAAATGAAAAGGAATTGAGATTACTTTTGTTTTTTCACATTTTTTTTTTTTATTAAATGAAAAGGAATTGCTCAAAAACTGTTAAAGATCATTAAATCCTAAGTAGGTAAGCCTGCGTCTATGATGTTTATTTTTATTTTATTATTACTGTTATTTATATTTTCTTCCTTCATTGTGATATTTTATTTTTTTAGTATTTCGCTGTATATTATTTTGAAATTACCTTATTTATTTATTAATTATTTTTTTGATGTTGTAAATATGGTGTGAACGTGCTCTCTGAACTCTATTATAAATGCCCTTTATTGAGACAGATTGTAATATTTATCAATAAACAAGTAATCCAGTTAAAAAAAAAATTCGAAGTACACCAAAGTAAAGTAGACAAACTTTTTTCAAAAAGAAGTGATTAAATTTACTAAAGTCAATGAAAGGAACTTTTAGGAGTTAGACAGCTTGTACAGATGCAGTTTACAGTACGAATACTCGAGCAGCATATCTCCGCACAGCGACCGTATTAGACCACCTGAAAATTCGCTTTTATAAATGACCTCAGTAAATGTGATCACTGTTTTCTGATATAAAATTTTAAGAAGGTGTACTGAGAATTTCATTATCTTGAACAGTTTTTGAGCCATTCCTTCTTATTCAATAAATAACGTGACCATGCAAAATTGGTCTTTACTCCTTTTCCGTCCATAATCGGCCAATGTACCAAATGAACATTTTTTTTGGAAATTTTGTCTAAAATCCCCTCAGTGTTGGCCATTAAGAACTGTAATACAATGTATAGTCAATGGTACTGACAGTTTTCGTAATATGAATAGCATACATCCATTGTTTTCTTATTTTTAAAGTAAATACTAGGTAATTTTTATCCAAATTGAGATAAGCATCGATCCCCATGCAACTATTTTTTTCAATAGCAAAACTAAGTATAAAAAAAAGTGGTTTGAAAATAAGTTTATTTCTGAAACTGGATTTGTTTTAAGGAATGAAAATATACATTTCTTAAGTATTCTTTTTAAATCCATTGATGCGGCTGAGCGAGAAGCGCTGGGATCTCCCAGAGTCCTGCTTTCTCTCCTGAAGGAAGAAAGTCTTGACTTGGAGGTATCCGGAGTGAATAAATTTTGTAAATATTGTATACAAGTAGGCCTATATTTATGTTATTTTTTTTATTAGTTTAAGTTTCATTTTATTTTAGTATTATTATTTTACTGTTGTTCTATTTAATTTATTTTTATTTATTGTACATACGGTGTGAATGAACTCCTGTATCACTATTTACTAATATTATTAGTGACAGAATGTAATATTATTCAATAAAAAAATATGATTGAATGAGTATTCTTTAAAAAAATATCTTTAAAAGCGTTTTTAATTTTTTTATTCAAATGAACATTGAAAACAAATTTATATCAAAAAGAACGTTATTTTTTATAGTACAATTTTTATAAATTTTTCCTCCGAATCATATACCAGTTTTCCTATATAAAAACAAACTCCAATCAACATTTTCTTTTATTTGAAACCGGACCTAGAAATTTAATTATTTTCAAAAGGGACCCTATTCAAGTTTCAATGTTTCTTCATTGCTGCTGGAATAATCGGTGATTGTTGAAAATATATCCTATAAAGAATTCATAAAGTAAATGAAGAAAATAAATTAATAATATTTTTAAAAAACCTATTGAGTTTTTTTAATTTTAAAATTGAAACAGCCAAAAACGTTTTAGCGTTTTCTGAAGAATTAACCACGCATTTAATATATCTTTCTATTTTTATATATATTTCTTTTAATTTACTCCATACATCCCATTTCTGTCTAATATATATTTTATATATATTTTTCTTAACAATTATTAATAATGATCACGGTTCACTTTGAAAATAAACAACTCAATTAATATACCTTTCTATATATATCAATTATGAAGTACATTGAGAAATTTTGCGTGGGTGAAATTAACTGACTCATTAACTAACATTCTGTAATAAGTTCTCAAGCAGAAAGGTTTTCAGACACCAGCAATGAAGGTTAAGATTATCCGTAGGCGAAAACTCCGCGCCTGACAACGAACTTTAATTACAAACGAACAGTAGTTGTCGCTGGGTGCAGTTTTCTTCATGCCTATAAGTTATTATATTATTATAAGTGAAAAATAATCAATATGAGAAGTAATTAAGCTTATATAATTAATCAAAAATTAATATTAATAATTTATAAAATATTTGACATAAGTTGTTGAGTGACCAAAAACAACGTAACTAACCTTTTGCATAATTAGTGAAAATGTCTTTAAGGAAAATAAACGTTCTTCATGGATTAGTGTCAGTCCTACGCTGCGATGCCATCTGGCATTGAAACCATATGTAGAATTTTAATAAATATATATATATTTTTTTCAGTTGTTAGCCAAACATTACCAACATATCTCATAAATGTATTTTTGAGCTGGATCAAGTCAGAATTTGGAATCGACTGTATATGGGAAGGATCTCTCTCCCCTATGTTTAATTCTCTGAAATTAATCATTTGTGAAACAAAAAGATTATATTGAAAATAATGAATAGAAAAAAATTGGGCACTTGATAAATTTTAAAAGTTAAAATTATATAATGCATGACAGAGTTGAAAAAATTAAACAATTTTTCTTAAGGTGGAGATTAGAATCTAGTTTTTGCACAAAGTTGTGGATTCACTTGGTGTTAAAGAAGATCTTGATTTTCTTGAACTCATTCTTTTTCTCATACTTCCTCCATCAGGTTGTTTGTCTTGGATTTTAGAAAATCATAGTTCTTTCAGAATTTTCTAGGAAAACAATATTTGGACACTTTACTGTAGCCTAGACTTAACTGTACAGGAATAATTAAGAACAAAATACAAACAAATAAATTGTGGTTGAGGTCAAGAATTATAGATACATTTTTTCAAATATTTTTATTATTTAGCGGTAGATCATTGAACCGAGGCATTGGTATTCGGATTATAAAATAAGTAACGAAGTTCTAGTTCGTCTCCCTCTACGTACATCCCATAATTTGTCCACCATTATTAAAACTTATATTGCCAAGACAAAGTTTTAGCCGGAAGTATTTTTTCACGCTCTTTTCTTCATTCGTTCATTCTTCACTTCATTTCTTTATCCACGCCCTTTTCTTCATTCTTCGTTCTTGCTTCAACTTCCACTTGGCCAGGGCCAAATGAAACTTAGCTCCACTCACTTGGGAACACGAAATGTTGAAAAGAAGCCGAAACAATTTTCCTTGGTCAATTTAATTTGTGACAGTTTTTTAATGATAATAACAGTATGTTTCATTCCAGTGAATATGCATTCTTAAATTAATAAAAACTCTATCAACAATTTATTTTTTAAGAAGTAATTATTATTTTTGTATTCAGCCAGTAAAAGAAACCATTTTTAATTTAAAGATTTGTTATCGTTCTTTCAATAAAAATTTTACTTGTTTTTTAGATTTGTCTTTAATTGTGCAATTAATATTTATTTTGTTGTTCTGTTAGAGAGAAATCAGCCATGATTTTTTTTTTTTTTAAATTTCTTTGTCAATTTTAAATTTTGTATTCCATGAGACAATGGGTGACGACTCCAAAAGGTGGTTATGTAAGAACTTCCCCACCGTTGGTTCATGATTTGAAACCGAATGGATCGTTCAATAATGCAGTGAGGGTCTCATAGCTCCCTACGGGCCATGGGGATTTCAAAGCAAAGCTTGTTCTTATAACTCATTAACTCTCACATCCCAGTAGATCGCCGGGCATATTGTTCTTGTCTGTACCGCCTATAAGGGCCAAGCGGTTGAGGGAGACAGGAGTGCTGTGACTGAGAGCGATGCCTCTCACATAATCACGATGGAGAACTAACGGTGCTGAAGATGAATTTTCTACATGTTAATGGATTTACTCACTCCCCCTCAAAAATGAGAAGGCTCTTACCAGGGAAACCGCCGGAGTAGATCGAGGAGAGGAGGACGGATTCCGAAAAGAAAAATAACATTCTGTGCATAGCTCTGTTAGAAATTTAAAAATCACTAGCATCAATGGGTTTTAATAACACGAGTATCATCCCACTGTTACTTGAAACACTTGTCCTGCCAAATAGATAGAGACGATAGGAACTAAATTATTTACACCCATAGAAGAATGAAAACGTATTTATGTATTTTAGTACAATCAACAAAGTATTTGGAAAAGTGTTTGGCATCTGCAAACGTATTTTGCTTTAAGCAATGTTTCCGATCACTTCTGATGTACTGGTTCTGATACTGATAGTGGTGAGGGGTCTTATTCCAGCAAGTGGGCGTATTGGTCCTTTTTGCTTACCTCAAAGATGATACTACCAATAGTTGTCTATTCTACTTCCAACCTTGTCTCAAACATTTTTATTCTTTTAATGAAGTTCAAAAATTAGGGCAATTTTATGGAGGTAGCTTTGCATAGTTGGATTCTGTCTGCACTCAGAAGTCTGTATCTGAGTGAATCAAATCGGTCACATTCTGTTATGAAGTGGATGGCAGTTTCTGGTGCACTTCTGCAAAGTTTGCAGGGTTCATCATTCACTATCTCACAGGTCTTTAAATGTCTATAATTGTTTAGCTTATCTAAGCCCAATGCATTCCCTCCATTAGTTATCTGCTTTTTTACAGATCCAATCCAGGACTTCTTTCCGCTGATGCTTCTTGGATATTCTTACTCCAGGAAATCCCTATACCTACAATATAGGTAATGCCGCTCGTTTCCTTGCAAGGGCATCAGCTTTTTAATTGCCTTTAATTCTCTTGAGACCAGGAACCCACTTGGATATTTTCACCCTCTTGGAGCAGGCCTATGTCTTCCAAGACTGTTTACACTCCTGCACCAGCGTGAAGGTTACTTTGGGTGACTCAAAAGTACCGACTGACTATCCGAATAGATAGTGATGCTATTGTCGCAATTAGTAACTTCACTTCTTTACATGGGCGAACTGAATTTATTGAATTTTTGTGGTTTCGACATAATCTGTTAGATCCATTCCGTATATTCCGAATAGCGTTCTTGCCCTAAAAATAGTTATAAAATCCTGTCAAACAAACTGTTAACTATTCATTGATTTATTATTATTATTATTATTATTTTAGATTGATTAGGGTTCTCAATGTCAGTATTTATTTTATGATTAATCCAAACACTACTGACTACAACTAGTGACTGTGTCATGAACAGTAATTCGCCCTTTAGTCACTTATTCTGCCCCAGTATGGAGTTACACATGCGAGACTAATTGCAAAAAACTCGAAGTGATTCAAAATATGTGTTTGAGAATCATAAACAATTGTCCACGTTATACCAAATCATTTATTATGCTATCAGAGTTACAGCTTCCCACTATAATATATATATATATATATATATATATATATATATATATATATATATATATATATATATATATATTTTTTTTTTTTTTTTTTTTCTTTTGTATATAAATTATATTTTGTTTTTCTTGTACTTTTAATTATTGTAATCCAGTTTTTCATTTATATCTTATGTAGGTTTTTTATGAGGTTTTTCCAACTGTAAAAAATGAATTTCAATTTTCTAAATAGCATCCAAAATACTAGTATGCCATGTGTAAGGTTACTGCAACCACAAGCATGACATGATATCATTATGACATGATGTAATGTATATAAAAAAAAATAAAGCATTATTATTAAAAAAAAAGAGTGACTGTGTCATATGCGCGATGTATAATATAGATTTTTAAAAATATGTCTAAATTTGTTTTTGTTCAGTTTATTTTATGTTGATAAAAAATAATACAATATGAACTACAGAATGCATGTAAATTACAGGTATTCAATTTGAGAAACGAATAGTACAATTAAATGAGCTTGTAAAATGCGGGTTGGCCCGTTGGTAGTAAATGGAAAAAATGTTAACATCTTATCAGTAACTCTAACGTGACAATACGTATCCTTTACAGTTTTATATTCCTTATATTTTCTGCAGAACAAGATCTCATAATATTTTAGCGTTAAGAAAACATATAGAGGTGAGTGAAATTTCAAACACTACTAAAACATCATTACTTTAATACCAGCTTAAGGATAAGGCGAATATCTGGAAAACTGTGAGGCCTGGACCACACACCGTACAATGTTCGCTATTTTATTACCAATACGAAAATAGGCTAGGCCGGGAGAGAAAGTTTTGAAATAAGATGAGGTCTCGGGATAAGCTTGGTAATAAAGTTATAGAGACGTGACAAGACCAGAGCAAGTTGGGCGAGAAGCAGGCCCTTTTTCAACTTAGCAACGGAGAATTCGACGACAATTTATTGCTTTTTCAATAGTTTTATTTAGTTTCTCCAAGAAGTGGTACAGCAATATAAAGTCCCAACCTCATATGTCTTATCTGTGCATTTATACATAGCAGAGAGTTGATTTTGTTCCAAAATTTAGGTGGGTTTCATTCATCGTTGTTATACCAAGACAAATATTGAAAAAACAGACTTGGAACATATAAAACATTAGAAACCAAAACATTAATGTTTTAAAATCATCTGGTATTCTTATATTTTATTTTATTTATTTTTTTTAATTATTGATAAATATTACAATCTGTCTCAAAGGACATGTATAATTGTATTCAGAGATCACATTCACATTCTATGTACAATAAATAAAATAAATTATACAGAAAAAAAAATATATACAATAAATAAGAATAAAATAACCTAAAAATAAATAAATAGAAAGACACATGTATACATACCTGGCGAGAGAGAACTCCGATGATTCCAGCAGATTCCTGCACTTCTTTCTTAACCGCATCACTGGGACTTCACCCAGTGGAGATTGAGCAAGAGTGGGTTGGTGGTATGCTTATTAAATATTTTTTTTTTGTCAACATAATTCTTTATTGAGAAGTATTAAAATTTGTCACATTTAAGGAGATAGGACAGTTTATTCATATTTTGTATACAATAAATAAAGCTAAATTGAACACCAAAATAACAATACTAAACGTAAATGTATGTAAATATTCAGATACTTAACTACTCTTGTTTTTTTGTTTTATTTATTTATTCAGAAATATTAGAATCTGTCACAATAAAAGACATTTATAATAGTGTTCAGAGAGCACATTCACACTTTATTAACAATAAATAATATAGAAACTAATAATAATAATAGTAAATGTAACTTAACTAATCGAAATTTTAAAAAAATAATAATAATTATTCGCTATTTAAAACAAGCATTCACTCAGATGAAATCCGAGCCGAGTGATATGAAAGTCACTCATGAAAGGAAAATCAGGAATCTTGGAGATCCCAGCGCCTCTCACTCTGCCTTATTAGTGGTTAAGAACCAGTAGAGGCTGAGCAGAAGTAGTAAAATAATAAAACTTTTTGTTTATATATAGATTTCTTGGGATTATTTTTAGTATTAATAAATAACCAAATGTTCAATATTCCGTTCATAATTTTATTTTAATTACATCTGAAAAAATATTCACGCTTATTTGCTTAAGCAACCATTTAAATTATATCTGCAACTTGCTTTCGATTTGTTATCATAAACAATTAACTTACTTTTATGTCTAAATAACATATATTAATATATTTTTAGCAATAACACACAGAAGGGGATGGTCAATACATTTTAATGGCATCCTTATAAATAATTTTTTTTTTTAAACTTATTTAGATATATAATGTAGATATATATTTTTTGATTTATTTTTTATTGTATTGTATACATAGTATTAATGTGCCTCAATCAGCTTTAGTACTCAGTGCTCTTAACCTTGGCAAAATGAATTAGTTCTCAAAAAAAGAAGATGTTATGAAAAAAAAATAGCCAACTTTATAAAAAAAAAAACAGAGCCTTAACACAAATTATCTCTATCGACTTTATGTACAATCTTCTATTTCATAATGTTGCACTGTATACATATTGAATACATTTGTCTCAAATCCCACTTGACACTTTAGTATATTTTTTAACAAAAACCTCAATAGTGGTTATTGGAAAGATAATTAAATAAATAGTGTCATAATTTATGACTTAAATGTTAAAATTGCGTTCTATCTTATCCTTTGGAGACAATTGATTATTTTTTTTTATTATTAATAGAAAAAATCTTCGATCTTCCGTTTCATAATTTTAGTTTATTTATTTTAATTTAAATATATTGGTATATATTTCTAAATACTAAATTATTCAATATGTTAAAGTTTTGATGATGGGTGTTTACTTACTATGCCAATCCCTTCCAAGGCTGTCAGGGATATTGTCATAATAATTCTGCTTTAAGAGCTGGTGTTAATTTATTGCTGTGGATTGTAAAATTAGAGGAGTTAATGGATTAAAGAAGTGAATATTTAAAAATTGATTGCTATATTTTATTACATGTAGTTTTATACGGAGGTTAAATATAGGTGGGTTGGGATACTTGCATTTTCTCTTTTCTTCTTGTTCATCTTCTTTCTCTTCCTTTCTTGCCCCTTTTTTACTCCATGTTCAGTAAATCAGTGGAATCACAAATTTTTCAACTGGCCAGTCTAGTCAATCTCTCACGGTACGTGAACGTCTACACTTCAACAATGGCGGCGTCACAATAACAACTGAGATCTATATCCAGTATGTTCGAGGTAACAGCTGTGTTGTGGTTTCTTGATTAAATTCAAATTAAATTAAAATATGACCAGAAACATTCCCTCCTGTATACTTAGACAATGAACCGATTCCACAAACAGACAGAGTACAATACTTAGGCCTTACGTTCGATAGGAGAATGACATGGGGTCCACATGTGAAGAAAAAACGAATCACATTAAATCTAAGACTAAAATTGTTACATTCACTGTCACAAGACGACATTCCAAATTAAAAGCAAGACAGAAACTAAGTATTTACACATATCTTTTAAAACCTCTTTGTACTTACGGACTACAAATATACAGAATTGCAAAACCAACTCACATAAAAAAACTTCAAATTTTTCAGTCGCAGATACTACGACTAATCACTCAAGCACCATGGTACGTAAACAACCACACTTTACACACCGACTTACACGTTCCGACAGTCAACGAACACATACGAACGTACTACATACGAGTTCATAACATGTTAAACGGACACTCCAACCAGCTGGTAAAAGAAATGGCCACAACTAGTATGCCCGAGAACTCCAGAAGACGACTGAAAAGGGTCTGGATGAGGGATCTGCTGAAATAATGTTTTAATAAATAAAAGCCATGGAAGGGATACCGCTGGGTATTGCTATTCCTCATGCCTATCAAGCCTTTTTTATTTATTTATTATTTATTATTATTTTCTTTCTCTCATTACTACGCCAGCACATCTGCTGATTGTCAATCATAATTGACAGGTGCGGATAGATATATGTAAGCCCAAAAAAAAAAAAAAATTAAAATATGAATTTTGATGTGTTCCCTAAACAAGCCGCCCACCTAAATTAAGCTACGCTAGTTTACAATAAAAACAAAAAGCGTAGCATAGTGCTTTGTTGTGCTAATATAAGTGTGGTAATGCAAAAAAAAATGTCATCTCTTTTGATGAAATTAAAATAAGCAATCAAATTAATTAAGGAAATTAATGATACTTTTAATGTAATATAATAGGAAAATAATCACACTTCGCTAGGACAAAATAACAAACTTGGTTAAACAAAACACGGTTGGTTTAACAAAATAAAGGATTTTGGCACTTATATTTATTAATTTAAGATTACTAACGAATATAAGGAAGTAAATTGCCTAACAATATACAAACAAAATATATACATCGAAGATGGGGGTTAACTAAAGGACGAACAGGAAGCCTACCATATGGACTTATTTATGATAATGATTGCTCTGGATAAGTTCTGGTAGGACCCTCTGGATACTCTGAACATGCTGACGTGTAGATCTAAGCATTTAAACTACCATTGGAGAACTTTGAGTTGGCTCTTCATGATGATGTTTCCATTGCTGAGGTTCAAAGTGGTTTGGGAGTTTCGAACGATAGCTGCCTCGTTCATTGGAGTGTTACCCAAATGTTTACCCATGACTTTTGATGTCGAGGTGACTGATGAGCTCGACATTTCTTGCGACATCAGAGCGCTGAGACTTCAGAGAGAGTGAATGAGCCTCGAATGATTGTGTTCCTGATGGCACCTGACTAAATGCTGAAATTCGTGCTGCTGCACTTAATATTGTCGCGGTAATTGCCGCATTGAGTGCTGGTCCAAGTACGTTAGATGCTCTTAAAAACGCTGCTTCGCAGAGTGATGTGGCGATGTTTGCTTTGCCAAACGTGGTGGAAACTGTTGTTGCTCCAAGTGTGCGTCATATGATGTGATGGCTTTTGATTCCAAACGTGCTGTCGAGAATGCTGCTGCGCTGAGTGCTGTGCCATATTCTGTAATGGTTGCTGTTTCCGAATGTGTTGTCGAGATTGCGGCTTCATTGAGTGCTGGGTTTGGAGTAGAAACTGGTGTTGCTTTTGCATCTGATAATTCTGCCTTTGCTGCTTTACCTGTTGCTGCTTCTGCTGCGGCGAAATGCTTAATCGATGGTTTGGAGAGGACATGTAATGCTGTCTTGGTTGACGGGTGGTATTCTGGACTAGCGATCGCTGTGCTTTATGTACCGCTACATCCGAAGCTGTTTTGTATCTTACGTAAATTTTAGGATCCAATTTGCCATTTCTGTTGCCTACAAAACTGGCTTTATGAGAAATAGGGTTTGGCATTAAGAATGCGTGATCTCTTTTGTCCACAGGGCATTGACTTAAGGACAGAAGAACATTGACTGCTGATTCGTCTTGCTTCGATAAGGTACTAAAAGGCGAGATAGTAGGTGCTTGTGGTTCTTCTGTTTCACCAACTTCGCCGCCCACCGTTATCTTGTCCGGATTCTCACTTGCATCAATTTTCTCTCCTTTGATAGTTAGCTGGAATCCAGTGAAGAGCGAAGATTTAGCTGGAGTTGAAAGGCATGCTGTCTTCCCCATTACTACTAAGCCAAACACTGTTGGCTGAAGGAATAACTCGTCAACACCGGAGCTGAATGGAATTCCATTGATAATGTGAGGATATAGATCAATGCCTATCAAAAGATCGATGGTGCCGGGTGTATGGAAAGTTTCATCTGAAAGCTGGAATCCAGATAAAAGTTGGATGACATAAGGTTCCAATGGAGTGCTAGGAAGTTGAGGAGAGATGGAATCCACAACGATGGCTGTTGTGTTGAATTCATCACTGCTAAAAGTGATTTGAGGGTGCAATCAATTGACCCTTTGGCTTCACAACTGGATTACCGCCAAGACCAGCAATGCTAATATTCAAAGAGTTGATCTTGAATCCAAGTTTGTCTACCACGGCTTGTGAGATGAAGGAGTGCTGGCTTCCGGAATCTATTATTGCACGGACAGTGTGCAAACTATGCTTAGGACCCGAAATGTTGAGTTGAGCCGTTCCTAGTAATAACAGGATTCAGTGTTATGGTGTTGTGAAGTTGAGCCAAATCCTGCAAAATGTATAGAGAGTAGGAGTGCTTTGTGCATTTGATTGAACCTCGTGCAGGAAGACTATGATGACGAGCCTTGCAGAAGCGACAGGTGAACTTTGACTTGCACTCTGATGTCTTATGATTTTGGCGTAGACAATTATTGCAACATTTTAAACTGCTTACGAATGCTTTACGATCTTCTAAGGAAATGTTGCAAAAATTGAAACAGCCAGGTAGATCATGTTGTTCTTTGCAGAACGGACAACATCGTGGTGGACTTTGGTATCGGGCTGACCGAGGAGTAGAGAAAGATGATTTGATGATGTTAGGAGAATTGCTGGAATTTCTGTTAGGTGGGGTTTTAGTATGTAGGAAACTCGAAGTTCTGTACTTTGGTGATACCACGACTTGGAAATTGTGAGTGCTGGTACTGTGCTTTAACCCGATCGTCTTGAGTAGTGCTTGAAGAGGAAGCAATGTCTCTTGAGATTGTGAGGGCTATCTTCCTTTGTCTGACAAAGGTGATTACGTCGTCTACTGTTGGAAATGTGCTTGTTGAGGCCCTTGATATCTCAAATTGCCTTCGAGTCTGCGAATCGAGAGCCCTTAATGCCAGAAACGCCAACAGAACCTCGGATGAATGTTCCAAGTTGAGAGCCTTATAACCTTGAATGTTGTCGGCTACACCTATAAGGAAGTTCTCATAATTCTGCAGCTCCTTCCTTGTATTTTTGGTTTCAAAATCCAATATCTGCTGAAGAAAATATGTCGCTAGTACCCTGGGATTGTCATAAGTTTGCATCAATTTATCCCAAGCTAGGACATATGACCTATCTTCTATTGGAATATTTGAAACCAAAGCTGCGGCTTCACCCTTTAGTGCCCCAAGTAGGTAATGGAATTTTTCGGTGTTGGTGAGTGATGTCTGTTGATGGACTAGTGATTCAAAGGTGTCCTTAAAATGGGTCCAATTCTTTATTTCACCAGAGAAACTTGGTATGGGTATCTGCGGTAAATAGGCCTTAGCGCCAATTGTCCTGCTTGCGGTTGGTTCCACAGAACGATTTACAGGATCCTGCACTGCTGGATTCAATTCCGCTGCTAGCTTCCGATTTACCTGAAGCATGATAGATTTGGCCTGTATTACTTCATGCCTACATGCGTCGTAAATCTCCTGCATATATGTACTCGGGAAATCTTCACCCGCAAGAGCGAGAATGGTGTCACATTACTCCCATTTTTCCATAAACAGCGCCCAATCGGAATTTGCAGCATCTTGTTGAGCTTCAAATAATGGAGCTTTCTCAAGATCCGAAAGTGCTGCCGAACCATAATCTGAACATCCCACGATGTTCCGGTGTAAACCTCTGAGCTGTCGCTTCAGGGTAGTGATTTGAGTGTTGTAATCAGTGTATTGGTTGTATTTCCAAGTTACATGTTTACATGTTAAAGTTTCGGGATATTTACTCCCATCTTCAGAACTACAATCCCAATGTTTTTTTGTTTATTCATGGGTAAAAATTGAGTTGAATATAATGCATGTTTCAATACATGTCAGAATTGAGTTGTTACATTAAATTTGTAATTACCTTAAATCTATTGTGCTCCATTGTCTTATCTTTTTTAAATTTTCTTTCTCAATCGTAATTTTAAATTTTCATAAAAATTATTTAGGCCATCATAGAATTTATCTACATTCAGTCGTAATGCAGAAAATATCATATATATACTTGAAGATTATTTTTAAATTAATCTAAATTTTTTTTCTTCTAATATCTTTAATAATTTATTATTTATAATTTATTTAGTGTGAATGTGATCTCTGAACACTACTATAAATGTCGTAGAGATAGATTGTAATATTTGTGAATAAATAAGTTTAAAAAAAAAAATTATTTATAAGGATGACATTAAGATGTATTGACCATCCCCTCCAAGGAAGGACAAAGCGAGACTCTAAGAGATCCCAGTGCTTCTCTCTTAGCAGCGTCGCTGAGTCTAGCACACCTTAAATCTAAATAACCGATGAGTAACTACATCTTGGTCTTGGTTTAGTAATATTTATGGAAATTACTGTTTCTAAGTTAACGGTTGTGCAAGGAGGTGATTTCTCAACCGCCCGGTGTTCCTCCTTAATTAATTATCAAATTAAGGATAGCCACTTTAAAGAGGCTGGGTGTACCCCAGGGGGGTCTTCCGACCCAAAGATCGTCCCACAACTGATGAAATAAAATAAATAATTTTTATGCCCTGAGCCGGGATTCGAACCTGGAACCTTGAGCATTGGAAACTCTCTCAAGTAGCACTGAGCTACCTCACTCTCAAATAATGATTATATGTAAAGTATAATTATTATGTAAAATTAATGAATCAATAGGTAAATTAAGACCTGCAGTAAAAACTTTAATTTATTTAAGTAAAAACAGAAAATCAAGACAACTTTTAATGGCTGAGAACAAGTTCCTACAACTTGCTAATGAAAAACAGTGATTGAAGTGCTTTTAAATTTTATTTAAACTAAATTTATAGTAATCAATGCTCAGAACTTTTTAATTAAACATTCCCTGTAGGGTTCATTTTTTATTTCACCACAGATATTTCTTTTTTCAAAAATCAATTAGCTCTACTATACATATAGATGATAGATAAATCCGTTCGTTTACTAACATTTATAATGATGTCTTTTGTACAAAACTCATTTTCGACAGTAAATAGCTTGTCTGTTGAGGTTGCTACTTCATGATTATATTAATATGTCGACGAAAATATATATATATATATATATATATATTTCTATGTTCCTGGCCTCGCGTTTCTACGGCGAGTAGGGGGTTCCAGGAACCGCATTTATTTGTATTTGATACTTATATTGGTATTCATATCGGTCCCAGAAGTGAACCGATCTACCGAAAAATATATTAATGATGTATTTAAATGTTAGATACCACAGACCCTCTACTGTAGTATCCTAGATTGAACCATATAATTTTTATTGGATTTCCTTTCTAAAGGTGTCATGTTTTTAAATTTACTATTTGTAATTATATCTAATTGGTGGCATGCAAGGTAGAATGTAAAATCATCAAGATGGTTTACTAACTATTATATTTACAAATTTAAATAACCAAAACATATATACAATGATAATGAACAAACCTATATACATAATAATAGTTGAGAATCATACTACAGGAGAATGCTTGATGTTTGATTAAAGTTACATGTATTCTATTGATCCTATTAATTAAACGATTTATGGTTGCCAACACAAGTTTACATCTGTATAACTAAATGAGGGTTATTACCTAGCTGGTTCTTCATCATCTTCGAGCGTCCTTCCATGTCGCTCTCCTCAGCCTCTGTCTTCCTCCCAGGGTTCAACCGTCTTCGCTTGACTCCCAGCAGAGTCCCAGCTATCAGTCCATATCTTGCTCTCTCCACCTCTCCTGATCAAGTCCCCTAGACTGTGTCCCAGCTCTCAGTGTTCAGTCCCAATCCCCCCTTTCCCACCTTTCTTCATCCCCCTCTCTTTTGGTAGTCTTTTCTGATTGGTTGAATATTCCTAGCCTAAGGAATGACCACGCTCTCTCCCCCAGGCCAAGGTAAAGCAACAGGTACAGATTTACGTATTTCTGGTGGAAGGTGTGAAAGGTCTTTCGGGATCCTGTTTAAACACTCAGTTGTCGGTGGTTCTTAAGGGTTTTTATTACCACTTACAAAAGGTTGTCCTCGTGGGTCGTTACCCTCTCTCTGGTATCGCCAGATGTGAGCACTTATGATGTTTATTTATTTATACCTTTAAAATAATTATTCCACCGGCGGTCTTTACAATACATAGCAATATATAGATATATAGTAACGAAACACTATTTACTGAAAAAAAAAAAAAATCATATACCAATTTATGAAGTCTTACAATAAACGGACGAAAATAACGTTATTAATTAAAACCAATTTTATACAATACCATTTAATTAAAATTTAAAATTAAAAAATATATTTTGATAAAAAGAAATATAATTATTAATTAGTGCTTATTTGTTTTAGGTGAAATAATTTATAATAATATAAATAAGGCCGTGTTTTTACTTCACCACATTTAATTCTATTTTTACATCGGTTACATATATCAAACTTTAACATTAAAAATTAAAATTAACATTCGGCAAAAACTTTGTAAATGGCTTCATCTTATCGTAACCTACAAATATTTTATTTACGAAAATTCTCTGAATTGAGGCGTTTTGGAGCAATTTGGAGGTCGGCAAACTTTGTCTATTTAATTAGGTACTAAAAATTCGTAAATAACCTTCTCGCTTTCCAATTTAATCGTAAGATAACTTGAGGACAAAGTGGAAAAAAGTGTGGGCTTAAAAAATATTGAGCCGTTTGGCTTATATAATCTCGTTATTTTATCAATTTGTGGGTGTAGGACACGATAAAAATAAGTGAATTTTCGAAGTTTCAGCAGGATGTTAATAATTTGATAAAAAGACCTGTACCACGGACTATTTCGGCTAGTAAGCCATTTTCAAGCCATCTGTAAGACAAATTCGTATTAATTGCAAACACTATTACAATTTAACATGTTATGATGGTGGTATTGGTCATTTTTAAATCAATTTTTTTTATGAATTCTAACCCTAATTGGGTTGTCTATCTGTCGATTTATAAATCAATTTGAGTGGACCACGAGACAGAATGAGTTTATTTTTATAATTAAAATTGGATAAACTAAGGTAAAATCATGAGACATCAAATGACTAAATGGTACATAAGCCAGTATAATTACGAAATTGAAATTTTAATTTCTCAAACAGTTTAATAATAACCCTTAATGAGTGAACAATAGAAATAAGAATATAACAAGTTACAACCACACTTACACGTGACTTTAATCCAATTGTGGACTATATGTAAGAAGCATGATAAAATAAAGCAAGGGTGTTAAAATTTAATGATTCATGTCTGATGATCTTATATTAGTATATCCATTTATAATTATGAAAATAACCTAATTCTATCTTGTGATTCACTCGAATTGATTTACAAATTAACAAATTGACTCAATCTAATTAGGGCTACAATTTATAAAAATTTTGATTTAAAGATGACAAATACCACCATGAGGATCTGGAGTAGCCATGCGGGCTAAGGCGCTTGCAATAGGTGACCAAGCTAAGCAACGCCGAGCGCGGTTAGCACTTGGATTGGTGACCGCCCGATTTGGGTGATCGTCCACCAGGGTAAGCCACGCTGCCTGAGATTCCCCTCCCCCCGGATGTGAGCCCTCTAGCCTACTGGAGGCAACTCACATCGACCGGGCGTAGGACTGATGACCCTACCCCCTGTAGTAATTCAGGAATCGGGATGTGGTGTTGGGAATAAATGTGGTGAAGTAAAAACACAGCCTTACTTTATATTATAATTATTAAAATATCTACGGCCATACTGGAGAAGCCTGTAAGAACAAAAACTAAACATTTTCAGAAGACGAAAAAAATGCGTAATTTTTGTTCTATGAGCATTATAATTTCGGCTAATTTTTTTTTTTTATTGCAGCCCTGAGACTAAGGTGTAACTTTTTTAATCGTATTGCAGCCAAAAATAATCTTTTAGAGACATTACTTCTAACTTTTAGCTTTTCAGTTACTATGAAAAACAGGTATTAATTAAGCAAAAGAAATAGAATTTCAGTGAATTTAATATTAATAAATTATGTTATATAATATTAATAAATATTATTATTATATATAAATATTAATTAAGCTATATAAAATTAATATTAATAAATTATGTTATATTAATAAATTTAAAATAATAAATTATGGGTGTTACTACAGTTAGTAACACACATAACTTTGTTAATAATGGTAAAAGCATGACAGGAATTAAGTCAAGTCCCAAAATGTAGAGAAACGATACTTCAAATGAAAATTAAAAAAACAGATTGACTGGAAAGTGAGTATTTCATCATAGGGGTTATTCTATTAACTTTTTTATCTCCCACAGTAGTGCCGGTTCGAACGGAGTGCATGTGTCCCATTTCAAAGTAGTCTATGAAAGATTTGTTTTTAAAGTTCTTAACTTCATATGGACATGGTTTTATTCACGAACGCTTGGTAAGTTATAGGTAACCTGCTGATGTGTAGTTCGGTTCTTGCGATTTCGAAGATCCATCAGTCTTAAAAGATGAAACTAAAGTTCTTTTTTCGTCTCCTATTAAATTTTCCAATTAACTAAATCAATACTTTGTCTTAGATTATCTGGAATTCGGCGGCATTGTAGATTTTTTTTTCAGATAAGCTCATTTTGCAGTGTTCATTGGCTTTCAATTGTTTTGAAGGCCGTTTACATTTTCACTTACCACTCTCTTCTTTGCTTCGTCTATTACCATTGTAAGCAGTACCGGCCTCAGAGCAGGGTAACGTGGGTATTTGACCAGAGGAGACTGGAAATGCCCGCCATTCATTAGAAATTTAAATATAGAATACAAAGCTTATGAGAAAAGTTAATTTAAGCCTATTAATAAAGCTAGTTAATACCGTATTCTATACGAAAACGCTTTATACATTCTATATTTACATGACCACCTTTCATTAAGCATTTCATTACATTTTTTCGTTAACGACAAAATCTCTGTAACCTTCACTGTAACATATAGTTTCTTACATTACACAAAACCCATGAATCATAGTAGATTTCATTCTGTGGGATTAAAACATGCACTAGGACAAGATTGGCAAGAAAAGCTCAAACCCTCATTTTTCATAGAAATTTTTCTTATAGGCTTTTGCAGTAAGGTTGTCGATATATTACTAAATTAATTTCTTTTACAACTACAAAAATAATAATTAATAATTTTCTTACTCCAGGGCGCTGCGATATTTGTTTTTTTTTAGTTGTTGATTAATCATTATTTGTTATTAATTATTCATATATGATGAATGATCAGGTAAGTTAATATATATGACATTTTTTTTTTCAATCAAGGTTTTGAGAAATTCAAAATAAAAAACTGTAATTACATGAAAGGAAATAAATCCACGTTTGAACGCAGGCCACATGTGAATTCCGATTTGATGTTTACATTCAATTAATTCGCCCATTGCTCCTTTTAATACTAACTCATGTGGATTTGATTTCATTACTGAGAAATAGCAATTTGCAAATGTAAAATTCAGGAATACGTTCGGATCCTTAATGAGAGTGTTATGATAAGCCAATAGCTGAACGCTTTTATGTTACAATTTCGATTGTCGATTTCTTCGAAACAAAACCAAATACTAATTTAAAATTCAATCAAAATTTGAAACTTTTAGGTGAAAAAAGATTGGGTATTCTTGCAGAAGGAGAAATGTTGGAGCAATGTATGTATATGTACATACTTTTTTTTTTTATCTCGTCAGTTATTTTACAGTACCATTATTTATTAGAAATTATTGAATAAATAAACAGTTCAATTTATATTACATTAAAACCGAAAATTTATTGTGATCAATACACACCTAGTAATGTGTTATTTTCTTGTTCTTATGTTATGTTATGTTTTATGTTCTTCTCTTATGTTATGTTTCTTGTGGGGATGTATGGCGGCTTCTGTTGTAGTAAATCTTCACTTTATATTGGAAATATCTTCTTAGTTCAGAAATGACTACTTTATAACTGCCCAAAGTTATAATAACACCACCACAGCCACCAGACCTCAATATAATAGAACACAAGAGGGCAAAATTGGAAATATAAATTAAAATTTTTAGCAAAAAAATGTCTCCGCGAAGAATGGTACAGGCTAAGCCTGGAATAATAAAAAAATGGTCGACTCCATTACAAACAGACTTAAAAGAGTGATAGAAAATAATGACTTGCCTGCAAGGTGTTGAACAAAATGAATAGTATTTATAAGTTAATTTGAAGTGAGTTTTGACTAATTTTGACTGTGGGTTAAAATTATCACAGTTGAATATTTTAATTTTATTGAGTTTATACATATTTAAAATGAAATCATACAGAAGTCTGTTGAAGATTTTTTGCTTTCATTTAATTACAGTAACCATTGAAGTCATGTTTCTATTTTACTACAGGAATTATCAATTTCAATGTGAGCCACTTTAGATAATAAATAATATATAGAAGTTATGAAAGACAAGTGACAATTTATCGAAAATAATCAGATATTAAATGCAATGAATGTTGCGTTTACGGTTTGAGCTGGGGTTATCTTCTCTTAGTAGTATTTTCGTTGCCAAAATAACATTAAGATAATTCAACAAATGTATTAATTATCATAATCATTTATCGTAAACTATTAATAATTATTCTTTTTAAGACCAAGAGTGCACGTATATCCTATAACACTCAGATAGATGGTATAGTTCTCCTCAGAAGTATTCAAGAAGACATTGAAAAACTCGCTGAGAATGGTAGGAGAAGCAGAACTTATTTTACTAAAAATTCATGGTAATGAAATAAAATATATGCCAGTGAGCCGAAACATTTATTCCAACTGAAGGATGAATGAATGAATGAGATAAGGATATGTAGTAAATTGTTCCCGAGGAAATAAATTAAAAAACGTCGTGTCCACAATAATCTCGATAAATTGCCAACGTACAACAAGTACCAACGGTGCTATCTCTTCTCTTTCAAAGGTACTTGCTCCAAATTCTCAAGAAATTTTAAATTACGTCAGTTATAAAGTGCTGTTATAAAGCCAGTCCGACTGCGAGTCCTGAATCTACCCAGCAAACAGTATTGAAACATTTGATATGAAAATACACCGTTTTTTAACCTGGAGCAATCAGGGATTAGAGTTCAAAACATGGAGAAGAAGGACCAACTAAGAACTACTTAAAGTAACTAGTCAGTCAACATCTCATGATATGAAGGATAATAACAGGATAATAATATAAAATCTATATAGATGTCAGAGAGCAGTATGCAACAAATGGGAAAGTAGCAACTCAAGAAAAACAGACCTTGAGAAGAGTGGTTTAGCTGGCCAAAGATCCACAAGTGCCTATTCTAGGATAAAAAAAAAATTAAGGTATGTGCCTTAGACCACACGATAGAAGTGAAATCATGAACAAGGCGAGATTAATAATGTGAAATATAAATTATAAGTAATAGCTCATTATAAAGAGGGTGAAATGCTGAACATTGCCCTCGCTAACAGTATGTATGTCTGATTTTGAGTTTCTGATATATTTTAATTCATATCTTCCATAAAACTCGTTATCATTTAGCTTTCGAAAATATTTTTCCTCTTCACCTCTCTATCACGGCGTCTATAACAGCCCATTATAAAGGGTATGAAATGATGAACATTTCCATCGCTAAAAGTATGTATGTTCGATTTTGAGTTTCTGAAATATTTTAATCCATATGCAAAAAAACTTCAAATAGTCGACTCCAACTGACTTCACCCGAGCGTTACACATCGGAAATCTGACGGCTCAATTTAATTCATTTTCCACAAAAATGTACAAAACGCGCCTAAAAAAGTCTTCACTTTAAAAAAAAAAATATTTCATTAAATAAAGCCACTTATTTTAAATAGATCATTGTTAAACCATACCTATAACCGAATAAAAGTAAGAAAATCTAAAATAGAGAAGAATATTTTGGAACTATAGAATTAAGATAGATGAATAGCCATTTTTCAAAGGAAGAGGCCACGAGTACTGAAGATAAGACTATCGCAATACAAAAACCGAAAGAATTCAACAAAAGAAGTCATAAATCAATGAAATAAATGGAAGCAAAATTTAAAAAAGCGGTTCAAAGATAAAAAAAACATTACACGTCTTAAGGAGGATAAGAAAAGTCGTGAATCATTCATAACTATTATATGAATATGAATAAATAAATTATTACAACATGGTTATATCCTATGCTTGCTTTAATGTGGTGATCATTATAAAAATCCCACAAATATTCGAGACCGTAACTAGGTTTCACAAACTTACTAAGTTTATGATTTTCAAAAAATACAATAAATATTCTTCAGTCTAAGATAGGTACCGTTTGTTCATAAGATGGTGGTATCTTTCAAATTTTACTATCTCTCCAATTTAATTGTTCTTTATTAACCGATTTATTAAAAAGAATATATTATGAATCGGTTTGTCCCAAAAGAGATATATGTCATTTAGTATGTATGTGTACTTTGTTAGAAGGAACACTTTTATAGCAACGAATTTGCATAAAAAATGCATAAATAAAGTGAATAATTTTTTTTGAAAGATGACATGTTTTTAGCTTTTTCTAATTAAAAAAAAAATCCGATCAACAGAATCAACTGATCATCAAAATATTGAATATCAGAAATATCTGATAAATTATAATATCGTGACTAAGAAACAAATTTTAATTGCTTAAAGTAATGGAAAATTTGCTCAATTAACAAATACGAAAATTGTGACATGGTGTGCTTGACCTCTGGAATACAAATTTATTAATTAAGGAATACATTTTAAATGTACAAAGTCATGGAGCATTGGTTCCCCTCATCAATACAAAAATGAACATGTTATTTTTCACGTACGTGGCACAGATATCTCATTGAACTTCACAACAAGAAATAAGTTTTTACTTCACACCATTACTTCCAAATAAATACTACACCCTAAATTTTAGAGACACTAATTTTTGCGGTTGGATTTTTCCGATTACAACCTAACATTTAATATTAAAATCTTGTTGAGTTCCTGGCTCGTTTAAATTAATAATTGTTAATGTTAATATAATTAGTTGTACTATTATTAAATTTACAATATTAATATTATAAATTATCCGATATATGAATGTCACTTATTTAGGGAGCCTACAGTTAGGTTAATTTTTAGGAAGCAATTTTGCCCTTAGTGCAAATATTTCAGAAATAGTAGACATATGATAGGAATTTATGGGCTCTTACGATATTAATGGTGGTATTCAGAATTAGTTTTAGGGCATAAACTAAAGCTTTCTTGAAGAATGGAGGAACCATTTACTGAAGGCTTTAGAACGAAACGTTCCTAGCATAGCCGACTAAATCTACATACGCCAAGAAGTATATCACTTTATAGTCCATTGAGGCTCGTAGAATTTAGATTGCCTTATTTAAGTGTGGTTTACTTGATCCGGAAAATCGAGGCTTAACACTTCATTGTCGTTGAACTAACCGATAATTAACATTTCGATGATTTTTTTTCTTCTTTATTATATAAAAATTAATTCGTTTTTCACGGATAAATATAAGTCTAATTCCCTCACGTGTCTCATGCTACTAGTTGGGGACTATGAGGGCGAATAAGGTTCCTATTTTTTATATTATGGACATTAGGCACTAACAAGGGAAGGTTGCGGACGTAGGGTCACTTATTTAAATGAAACTTTTTTTGGTAATACTAGATCGAAAAATATTAGACTCATGTCCAAGGTTTCTTGCCGATGCATCATAGGAGCCGAGAAAAAAAATTATAAAATGTTATTATACTGTTTTCTAAGTTTGCTCTGAATGAATCTATAAGTTATTATTTATCAATTTGTTTGTTTTTTTTTGTGTAAAATAAGAAAAAATTATTGTATCAAACGAATTCTTATACAGGGTGTTTCAGGGTTAAGTGGTCAAACTGCAAAAATGAAGTAAGGACCTCAAAAAAAGGAAAAAATCACCTCTGGACGTATGTCCACAAACGCTTTGTTTAGGAGACATTCACACCTAGAGATTTTATGAATGGTTGTTATGAATTATTTACGTTATATGAAATAAATAAAACCTATTTATTTGTTATAACTAATTTATTAATTAAATATAAACATTAAGATTCATATTAAATGTTGTTCAAATTGATTTCCTTGAGCATTAAGACCGGCTCGGCATCTTTCTTCAACAGCAGCAGGAGGTCTGGAGAGCGTGCAGGCCAAGCCAGTGGTCCTGCATGTCCAATCCATTGACTGGGATATGATTGAGCAAGTTTGGAATACTTTAATAAACGGCATGAAAAAAATTCTCCCATAAAAAAAAGTCCGAAAATTCGCATTTTTTTATTTCAAAACAAACTCGTATTTAAGAGTTTTTGTGAACCCTAAAAACGAATCTTAATATTTTTTCATTTCATAAATTAACTTGGCCCACTTTACTGGAAACGTCTTCATGTTTCTATAATTTATTATATATAAGAATTCGTTTAATGCTATGAGCGATATGTTTTTCTTAATTCTCACAAACAAGTAAATCGATTGGTGTATAATTACTAATAAATTCATTCAGAACAAACTCTCGGGCATCAGCCTAATATTTTTCGACCTAGTCTCACTAAAAAAGTTTATTTGAAATCAGTGACCCCAAGCCCGTAACCTCCCCTTGTAACTAATATGAGCTCCCAAGTTTTTATCAAAAATAACAGAATTAGTTAAAATCACGAAAATAATGATTCCTCTATCTTTTAGGTTTGATTAATTAAACTCCCAGTTTATTTGAAAATTTTGGAACTTTATATATTTATTTTATATTGCCAACTGCAAGAGGTTTCCGTCAAACTAATGAAAATCTGAAATACACCTATGTTCACTTTTAATTTTAGGTCATTTTAGGTGTGAATGTGGTTTATTTATTTTGTTTTCGGCTAATCTGTTATTGTACTTATCTTGTATATTACTTTATCTTTTTATTTTATTTATTTATTTTTCCTTTGTCTTCTTACTTGGTTATTTTTATTTATTTTCCTTTATTATGTACATATTGTGTGAATGAATACCATAGCCCTAGCACGAATGCCCTTCAGTGTGACGGACTGTATTAATACTCAATAAAACAATAATTAATAAAAATGTTCTCCAGATAATTTTTATTGCCATTGTTATTATTCCGTCATTTGTGATTCGATTTCTCTTACACGGTTATTTTTCCAAGAAGACTGATTAATTTATTTTTACGTTTAAATGTTTAATTCATCAGGGGTTCAATATTCCATGTTTTTTTAATTTTTTTAGATAGTTTAATAACTTCAAATTGTTACTTCCCTCACTTCAATATTCCTTGCATTACCAAAAGCTATGGCCATGAAAACGGATTTCACGTAATCAGTTGTAAATCCAGACATTCAAGAGGCGTAGGTAATACTTAATTGCATAACCTTCTTCGAAAGAATAATTGGTTGCTTTCAAGGAAAAGCAATTTCTATTAAACGTGTTATAATTATTCTCAAAATTTTTACTTTTACACTCGACTGAATGTTCTCCTCATCAGGGATTTCTTTGTAATTTGTAGTGAAACTAATTGTTGATTGAATTCAATTTTAGCATTTTATTTCTTTCACCTTCATCGTTTTAATCCAATTATGACCAGGTGTCACTATTTAAACTGATAAAGGTTTTTTTTTTCTGCTATTATCATCAGAATCCTCATTTGAAGTTAATCGTAAAAAAAAAGTTTAAATTTAATTTTTTTTTTTGGAATTTAAATGGTTCATATTACAAGGAATGGAAAAAAAATATATATACATAATAAATAACAAGCTGTGTATGAAATTATAGTCACTAAAAAAAAAATTTAAAGCTATCAGAAAGACTGAATACTCGATAAAAACTCAAATTATTCTAAAATTCTTAATTTTTTTTTTTTTAGTTTTAAAATGTTAGATTTAAAATTTTTTTTATTGTGCATAGTTTCATGGAAACGTTTTCAATACGATGTAGGTCATGAAGGGAATAACTTTTTGGGTTCAAATCCTTTTATCGCCGGATGTTTGAGTTCCCACCTTCGTTTGAGTTCGGATTGTCTTTCCTCAAGAAGGATGTAGGAGCCTGTTCTCTTTGTTTAAGTTTCGTTCCTACTTAACATGTTTAATGTCTTATCCTTTACTCCAACGGGTCAAAGGTCCAAAAAAAAGATTTGCTGCTGTTGAAAATGTTCAATCATATTTTTAAGATTCAACAATATATGTAGGATTCTCTAATAATTTTAGTGTCGCTCGATTATTTATAATGTTGAGATTTTAATGAATACGTCGTGTAAGATTGGATTTATACAAGAAAAGATGTGGATGATGTTAAATTAAAAACGCCAACGGATATTAAATGAAGAATTGGATTTGCTTATATCAAACAGCTTGAAATTCCAAGGCAACCGGAAATTTTTTGGTGTACAAGTGATTCCAGGAAATTCGCTTCTTATTATTTATGAGGAAATTAAATTCCGATGTACTCCTGTTTGAATAGATTGGATTTCTTTGCTTTTTATTATAATGGTTTATAAATTATTAAAATTTATTTTTATTCGCTATTTTATCCACATCACCCTCTTTCTATGAATTCGTTCTAAATATAAATTATGAATAGCCGAGATTAAAAATCAAAAGTAAAACCCATCCAAAGATTTGAATAAGGAAAAATATTATGAATAGGAAAGCAAAGATTGCTCAGCAGAGCTTGTTCAATAAATAGCTTAGTCGAATTCCTTAAAATATAATTTATCAATACTGGAATCAAATTAATACTAATGTAATTAAATACTAATAATATCGTGTACATATTGTAAAAGATAATGATTTGCATACCATCACTGATACCGTAAGTAAAAACATAGTTGCTCTCCTACTTCTACATTACTTCGTCCGCTAGAAAGCTGAATCATTACTTTTCTTAAACTAAATATTCTTAATAATTAGAAAAACTGTTTCGTTATGTTACAAAATATATTTATAATATTTTTACAAGACTGGAATACCGTGGTAAAGATTTTTCGGAAGAATAGAAAAGTACATGAAACATTAAAGCGAAGTATAAGATGTCAATGTCTTTGAAAAAACAACAAAGTTAAATAATTTAATACTTCCTATTCAACGTTCATCATTAAAATAAAGTAATTTTATTTTTTATTAAAACCTATCAAATCACTCTGCTTCAATTTTTATAATAGGTATAACTCATCGTTACACTTGTTCGTTATTCCTTATTTTCTGGCAGTGACAAGAAATAAAACTGAGTGGACGTATAAATATCTCTATTTATAAATATTTCTGTTTTATTCGTTTGTTTAATCTTTGTATTTCTTATCTTTATTTTTAAAGAATTTTTCCCTTCACCTTGTTGTTTTCAAGTTTATTTAGCTATTTTCTTATAAGATTCTCATCATTGTTTGGTCTTGTCTTTGTAGCCATTTAGAAGAAGTATGAAGATAGACGAATTATTCGCAAGCATCAGGTACCTTTCCTATATTTTATTTTTCCCACGTCTTATTATTATTATGAACTTAGTTTCAGACTTGAACCAGCTAATTAATTTAATATACCTATTAATAATTAAGGCTTACAGCTTTTTAAAAATAAAGTATGCTTACACAACTTAAAAAGAAATCGTCTCACTCATCCTCCATATATATATACAAATACAGACGATCTCGTAAGGAAATGGAAATATTTAAAGTGGTGATGTCAGACCTCAAGAACTAGAAATAAAATTATATAAATCATGAACCGAAGTATTCCGCAGAAAAATAGATAGCACAAGTTTCGTGTTTTTTGCTTCCTCACTGCCAAAGGTAGGGAAGCATTGTGTTTGTGTGAGATATTAACAAAAATTGTGTGCTCAGAATCGAAAATTTTCACTAGCGTTTTATGTTTCAGACATCAAGGATCAAATTTGGTTCGAAGTCTGTCTGTCTGTCATGCTGTAGTCAATCAATGTGACGGGCATATCACTTTGTACCGTTCATCCTATTTTCATGGGATTACGTGGATTGGTCTCATAGCCTAGATGGTCTCATATCAATTTTATCAAATTACATTTAGCACTTCCGCTTACGCACGCGCAACTGTATTTTTTTAAATATGCATATATTTCAGAAAGGGCTTGTTCGATTTAGCTCAAAATTAAATAAAAGGTAGATATCGGTAAAAAATAATATAGTGTCGATTTTGGTTTTTAAAGTTAGTCATGCTAATTGTTGAATAGGAAGGAATAAATAAAAACTATTTTATTGAGACAATTAAGAATTGCTTTATAATAAAACAAACAAAAAAATACTTTAAATGCAGTTAGAAATTGTACTTTTTAAAACCATTAAAATGGTACTTCTAAGCGGCTAAACTACGCCATGTTCTGTTTTTAATAAAATCATTGATGTTTTCAATCACTCGACTGTATAGTTCTCTATCTTTTTGTAAAACTTCTTTGCTTAGTAAGCTTTAAGTTCTAAATTTTTATGTTAAACTTTGTCTTAGAATAAGTTGACAAGCACCGTTAGCTATCTAAAAAAAATATGACTTTCGCTAAAAAGATATTCTGTCGCCCCTAAAGTTCCACTGTTTATAGGAAAAATAATCAAGATAATTCATTAAAAGCTTTACTTTCTTCTTTTTTACATTCTCCGGTATGTACTTTAGTTATTTAATCATGAAAATTTAATATTTTTATTATTAAATATTAAATATTAAATATTTTTATTTATTAAAAAATATCGCATTTCCAAAAATTTATCACTTTAACTCTGTGTATGTATCACTAATGCACATATGTTCTTACTAGTGTTGCCCAAAATCGGTCTTGGTCTTGCACTTTGCAAGACCAAGACCAAGGCCACCTAACTGTTGCAAGACCAAGACCAGGACTGATAAAAAAATCGATCTTTTTAATAAAAAATTAAGGTAAAATAATTACTAATACTCGACAATCTTAGTTACTATATGTAAATAATTGGTATAACCAATATAGTTTTGCATTTAATTCCTCTAATTTCTCATTCAGGCTTAGTTAGGTATCTCCTATCTACAAAATACAGAACTGTAAGACTGTTGAGAGACTCTTGTGCAAGACCAAGACCATGACGAAACTGAGTTTGCAAGACCAAGAATCGTCTGGATCTTGGGCAACACTTGTTCTTACACTGACATCTATTATGAGAATTGATTAATTTTTACTATTAAGTGGCCAAATATATGTTCCTAATCCTAATATTGTGTTCTTTTTTATTTTATTTATTTTTAAGTTATTTTCTTCTTATTTATTATATATTATTTTTCTGTATAATTAATTTAATTTATTGTACATGGAGTGTGAATATGATCTCTGAACACTATTATAAATGCCCTTTGAGACAGATTGTAATATTTTTCAATAAATAAGTTTTAAAAAAATCCTCAATTTTTTTTAATGAAAATATTTGAAACGATCTTATGATTTAATTTTTTTTTAAAATGTCAATTAATCAAGATAATCTATGATTTTAAATTAATATGATGTTCTCTATGTCTTCGGGCAAGATTTCTATTTGCTTGATAATGCAATTGATTGCTAATAGCGCCACTGGATCCAAGGGGTGAGATGGATGTAACTCCGAAACCAAAATGGAAATATAATTATTTTTTCATTGGTCCATATTTGTTTCTGTTAGTGATGTGTTCTGAGTACCTAAATAACAAAATATACACTATTTACACGAAACGCATGTATTTTAGCTTCTAAATGTATATGTCAGGAAAAAAAAAATCCCGAAAAGCATTATTATACCTGTAAACAAATTTTTTAGAAAGGTATTAAGTACCACTTAAACATAATTTCATGTTTTTTTTTTTTTTTTGGTTCCTCCCCTTCCTCGCCGTTAAAGCTATACGGGGTTTTCCCGGGCCAGGGGATGTGGGCGGGGATTTAAAAGACTCCCTCGGCACCGGGACGCGACCTCGTGGCTATTTTTTATATCATTTTGTCACATATCAGGTTGCCGGGTAACGGCGGTGCTGTGCACACGCGTTAGCCCATTCGGCTACCCCGGCCACACGGCTTTCATGTAGTTGATTACTTTTCTTCCATCGTCATAAAAAAAAGAAAAAGAAAAAAAACCAACCTTAATAAAATCTTGGATTACTATATATGATCATATTTCTGGATTTTTCAACCATTATATGGTGTTTTTTTTTTTTATGTAACTGTAGATGTATTAATTTTGTATGTTAAACAGGAATATATCATAATAAAAAAAAATATTTGTTTGAAATCTCAATTTTTTTCTTTTAATTTCTTAACAATTTTCATAAATAATGTAACTAAAAAAATTAGTTAGCATCAAGTTTTGCATATATAAAAAAAAACATGTCTTAAGGTAAAGAATACTCCTTAAGTTTTATTTATTTTTCCAGTTACTAAAGCTCAGTTCTTTAGTATAATTACTAATTACTAATTAGTAAAATTAATAAGGTTTTAAATTGTTAGTAATATCTACTGTTAAAATGCATAATTGCGATATTATTCATACATGGGTAAACAAATTTACCTATCTCTCCTCAAAAATATTTATACGATTAAGGAAATTTTTGATGTACTATGTTCACCGCTGTACGAGTTTCAATTTTTGAAAAGAGGGTAAATATAAAGAGATTTACTTCACCGTCAGATCCATTCTAGTCACGTCATATAATTAGGGGAGAGCTATAATAACGGGTTGTCGGGAATGGAGCTGCAGGCTCTAGCCAGCCCTGCCCCACCACAGGACCCGCGCCTTGAAGGAAATTAATGCCTCCGTGTCTGGAAAACAGGAAAACCGTTTTTCCACGGTCCACCGCCTCCGAGGGCTATTAGAGCCTCCGGGGTCGTTAATGGCTAGTCGGATAATCTTATATTGATAACGGTACATGCTCTCCTTCAATCACTGCTATCATCAACAGTCTTCTCCCGATTTCATTGTCCAATCAATCCAGTCTGTTGATAGATTGTTATAAAAAATGAGGAAAAAATAGGTTTTAAGCCCGTCAACTTCAGATGATAACTCGATGTAAATGAAAATTCAAACATCTATTTTCAATTTTATTTATCCCTACTCGAATAGAATAAAATAGAATAGAAAATAATATTAATCTGGGACGAAGTCCCTTTAGGATAACATGCCATGTACAAAATTAAAAATATATTATATACAAAACACTTGAAACCATGCCAAGACACTTAGAACTACGTACAGTGGTAAAACATAAGTATACTCTTTTAAAAAAAATAAATAAAAAATGCATTACATTCTTCTTAGCAATAAACTCTGTGTTTCTGCAGGAAAAAAAGAAAAGAAAAAGAAGACGAATCTGATATTAAGTATTTAAGTGATGAATTATATGTAAATACATCATTATGTGAATCATTTTGAATACTAGGTAAATTTACATAAAAGTTCAGCGGGGGGTATCTGACTGTCTTTGGGATAGAAATTGGAATAGGAAGGTTTTAAATGTAGATAGGGAGAGAGAATGCCGAATGTTGATAGGAAGGGAATTCCAGAAATTAACAGAGCGAGCAATAAACGAGTTTTGGAACGAGGAAGATCTATGAGAAGGAATGTAAAGGTCGGAAGGTCGAGATCTTGTGAAAAGGGAGTGGACTGAGGACATGAATTGGAGAAGGTTGTAGACGTAAGAAGGACGATGATTGTTGATGATTTGATAGAGGAACGTACCTAGGAAATATTGTCTTCGAATGAAGGGGAAGAGCCACTTTAAGTCAGTGTAGTGGTGAGACACTTGAGAGTATTTCGGGGCACCAATCAGCTAATACTAATACTAATCGGCAAAATCTGGTTCGCGAGCTAAAGTTCACTCTTTCAGAGAGCGCTGCAACTAAAAGGCTTGAGAGGTACAATGAATCCCTTTCTATTCACTTGACGTTAAATCTTGATAAGCGATAGAATCAACAGTATTTACATCTATCAATCGATGTTATCTGAATACTTCAAAATTCTCTATCGCTTAACTTAAGATGACGGGAGAACGTTTATTGTTGTTTATTGCTGTTCACATACAGACAGACACACAGACAACTTATCAGTACTTTGTTATTTGGGCTCAGTGTTAACGCCGCATACTCTCATATCTATGTTTTTTTAGTGTTATTTTTTTCTCACCACTGACCCCTTTTAAGTGTGAATAATAAAAGATTTTGATTTTTTTGTCAGTAGAAACAGAGGAATATTGTCCCTAAAATGTATATAAGTTTATAGTGTTGATATATTTGGGTTTATTTTGTGATGTTTGTTTGTTTCGATGTCTAGGCGCAAAACATCCAGGTCATAAGCGCCCAGATTTTTGTGATGTATTATCGCGTTATATATACACACCAGCCCCCGCAGTAATACCCTGTCTTAGGGATTAAGACATCAAAATACGGCCGAAGCGAGTCTGGAAGTAACCGTTGTTGATACAAGGTCTATGTGAAGACGTCTACCCCCACCAGTCCAGACTCATCACATTTCACCTAGCGCCATTTTCGAACTTCAGTTGTTTGGCGGCGCTGCAATTGTCGATCGATCGATAGGCTATCGATTTGATACTCCCCAACATCGACTTGACATCGTACAAGGTAACCTCTTTGGAAGAAGATTCTCCAACTTGGAACGTTTTTTATTCTCACCGCCACTATGCGACATTTAAATATTAATTTGGGTTTTCTCTCTAATTTATTATTTAAACTTTAATGAACTCTCAAGTTAATTTTTTTTCTTTTGATTAATTTTATTCTCAAAATTTGATTTTGTTCTCTTGAAGTTAATTTTTTCTCTCTTAAGTTAATCTTTATTATAGAAGTTTTTTATTTATGTTTTGTTTTTGATGGACAATTTTTTTATTTTTCACTGCATGTTGTATTTACGTTTTATTTTATTTCACTGCATTTGAATAATCTTTTTCTTCTCATTTGTTTTACAAATAAATATGTAAGCATTTAAAAGGGTATTTTTTATTTTCCATTTTTAGGTATTGAAATATTTTTATTTTTTAATATTTTGATGTGCATGCATTTTTCACGTTTTTACAGGTCTCATTTTATTTACTCTTTTTTCTCTCTTTCCCAACGTTTTTAATTTCACTCGAATTTTCCCCACCATTGAGGAAACGCACCGGGGAAAGATCTGTACTTCGATTTTGAAGTACCCCTGGCCCCAACACTCAGTGTACATCAAAACGTGCATTTCCGTTGAAAACTAGATTCAAAAATGTTCACGATACTTACCCTTACTATATATTGAAACTACGTGAAAAACAGTTAGTAGGTAAGTGAAACTAAAAAAATAGATTAAATTATGATTTTCTAAAATTAATATACATTGACTTTCACGCGTCATTCGACAACTTAAAATAATTAATGGTGTTATCCAATGAAGCGGCAAACAGCGACATCCTACCCCGACCTTTAACTTTTTAATTAATTTATCAAAACAACACCGCGTTTTGCGAATTTAATTAATACTCTTGTTTTAAATTGCACAGCGGAAGAGGTTATTATTCATTTTATTATCAAAGATGAAAAAAAATTTGTTTGAGATCCCTCACAATGGAGGAGGCCTTTCAAACAAACATGGCACATCTCATGAATGGCCCATGTCGGCGCATTATACAGAAGTTGGGGACCGAGTTTAAACGAATTGTGAGTTTGAATTTTATCAGTTTGGGATAGGGCTCGGAGGCAAGTTGCCAAAATTTCGTAGTCGTTTAAAGCAGCAATTCTGAGGCGGGGAAAGTTAGCGTCATTTGTTGATAACTTCTTTGATCAAAACGTAAATTCATGTTGAGGAAACGATTTTGCTAAAATAAGTATTCATTCTAGTAATTATATTTAATTAATGAATTTATTTAATCAATTATTTCAGGCATACACACCATTTATTGTTTGAAATTTTAATCGATTATAGTTTTAAAAAAAAATGTCTTGGTATGGATATTTTGTAATTATTAAACCATGGACTTCTTCATAAGTATACGGCTTTTTATAAAAATATATTTTTTTTTTTACTAGTAATATTTTTTTATTGAGATAAAAAATACATTTAGCCTCAATTAAGGACATTGAATATTTAGGATGAAACACAATCATACCATAATAAAAGAAAAACAAGATTATAACAAAAGAAAAGAAAAGAAAACTCTTAATAACAGAATAAATCCAACATTAAATAAAAAATTAAAAACACATTCATACTTATTTACAATATTTACAGTCAGTCGAGGGAGCTTAAAGTCGGGCCTTTTTCTCCACGTGTGGAGGATAAGGCAAGACTCCAAGAGATCTCAGCTCTCCTCTCTCAGCCGCATCACTAGGATGGGAATCCAGTGGAGACTAAGAGAGGGCACTCAAGACTCATACGCTCATGACTTGTGTGGAGAAGCTGGACATTGCCACGACTCGATTTGACGACATTGACGTATTTATAAAAGATCTGGAGGCCACTGCCGCTTCAACCTTCGAGGAGTATTTTAGGGATGACTGGAACTGAATAAGGATTGTGCTAGGGGATTAGGATAATGGATTAAGTTCTAATGAATATTTGAAAATCGGGATGGAATAACATCACGCCATAAGGATGTTAAGGTCATGATATAAGGTTTTGTTCTTAACATAATAAGCAGCATTGACTATTATAGGGTGGACTTTAGACTGGAAGGATTGGATGCGTTTGATGTTCGAAAAAAAATAATAGTAAACAAAAATAATAGCATTTAGGTTATTAAATGTTTATAAAAAAGTAAATATTTACTCGTCATTCTTTGCCAATAAGTTTTTTTTTAACTTTTTAACTCACACCTCTCGGAAATACCAACAACCACATAGTGTGCTGTTTGGAAAAAGAGTAAGGAGTACGGCGTGAGGGAGAGGAGTGCCTTGCGGCGTCACTTCCAATCTTGATTCAATATTTATAGTTAGTGGAGAAGATCCCTCATTCAGCTTCTTTTGAGCCTCCTACGAGAGTAATCGGACATATTGCTTGTGTCCTTGAATCAGAGAGTTGGTAGTTAACGGTAAAAAACAATGGTTGATCATTGAGTAATTCTAGTACTAATTCAATATTGAGGTAGATCATGTACGTAAATTGTAAATTTTTTAAAAATATGGTTTCTAATAGGAAATTATTTGAATTCTATTGAAAATGTTATCAATTTCAAAAAAATGTAAATGATTTATTCTGTATAAAACGTATAATGTGTTGTTTAACTGATTCTGGATAATGATGAGGAGAAAAGTGAAAAAAAAAAATATCCCCGACACTTCCAAATAAAATTTAATTTAAATTAATTTAAATAAGAAACTATAAATTATGATTGTTTATTTTTTAAAAATTAGACTAATGGGAAATGATCGAGAAGAAAATAAGAGTTATTAAGAAAATAAGTTAAAGACTATTAAAAAAAAAATTATATTTAATCGTCATTTATGGTTTATTGAGACAGTTTAACATTTATAAAAACACTGGATTTTATAAATGCCAATTAAAATATTTCTACGTTCGATTAGTAACAAAATAATTCATATCTTTTAAATGACAATCTATACTTCTAGGAGACAAAATTTAATAAATATAAATCTTTCCTTAGTTATTGTGCAATAAAATAAAATCTTCTGGAAGGGGAGCCGATATGAAGACGAATGGCATAAGACCGTAGCAAAATCTCGTAGCGCTTTGTGGACTTATGTCCCATTTGTTCGTGGCCTCTACCTGTCTTTTGTGGATTACCACCGTATGAGGAGAAATGTTTCTAGCTTCCGTGATTTAGATGTTCGTCCCTACCACCTTCGTTGAACAGTTGAAATGTTATCATCATGTCAATGGAAAGAAAACAAATAAATAAAATTAATTATTACGAAGTGCGAAAGTAGTTTTTGAATAAATTAATTTGAGACTAGTAATAGACACTTTAAGAGAAATTTTGAACATTAATGCGAACTTTCGTTGTGGTGGTGAATCTTCGCAAATGAATTGAACTGACAGCACATTTAGTCTCTTACCGATTTTTTTTTTTTTTTTATATATTGTCAATTAGATAATTATTCAGAAGAATTTAGAAAATTCCGTTGAACGAACATTAATTCTACAACGGTAAAAACGTTGAACGATCTAAATAACTAAATAATGATAAAAGATAATTATAAGACAATTATTGTACTACAGTGTTGTATAATAAAAAAATTGCAAAAAGTCAGGAATTTTTCTGATGCATATTTGCAAAGATAATTACCGTTAATGTATATACTGTATATAAGTGTGAACGAGTTATAGAAGAATTTTATGTTTATTTTATTATATTTTTTTGTACCCATTATCAATTTATGTATATCTTTTAATTTGTTTTATCAGTATACTTTCTTTAGTACTAGTTATTATTATTTTATAATTTCTTTGTTTTATTTATTTATTTTTTGATCTCTTCTTAATTAGTTTCATTTATTAGTTTTGTATATATATATATAAGACATTTATAGCTACAATGCTTATTTCCCTCAAGTGTGGCAGATTGAGTTACTATTCAATAAATAATTAAAAATTAAAATTAGGGATAAAGAATTACGTCAGGAGAGTGTACTTATACTTTTTAGTTTAAAATAGTGTTTCCAGCTTTTTCTTTATTTATTAATTCTAAAAAAAAAACAACAACAACTAAAAACAAAAGAAATATTAAAAAGCAGCTGTTAATAGGAAATGGACTGTTAATTTTTACATTACAGGCCCGATTGTTGTGGGGTGTATTGTAGTGATTATAATCAGTGTACTATAACCTTACCTTTACACACACCAGTGCTGAGCTTTAAGTCCATGGACTTTGTTTTTGGAATTTCTTGTTATTAAATATTTTATCATTCTTTTATTCAGGTAACTAATCTTTATTTTTGTTTTTTAGCCGATCCTATTTTATTTTATTATAAAACTAGTATAAAATTGATTTATTTGTTTACTCTTTATTATTTGTTCTCATGAAAAAATAAATGCTTTTGTATAATTCTTTTCCACTTTTTTTTCAAGTTTCAAGCATAGAGCTCAACACGGTGAATAAGAGAGAAATACTTTATTGAAAGTAATGATGTCCGACAGCATAGGGCAGCTTTATACATATTATACTGAATAATCAATTATAATATAGCACTTACAATAATGCAATGTATGTTACTATGTACATATACATATATATATATATATATATATATATATATATATATATATATATATATATTTTTTTTTTCTTTTTCTTTTTCTGTTGGCATTACAGACCATGCCAGTTTAACAAAACTGCTACATCTCTGCCTGTCTTTGGCTATTTCTTTCCATTTATCTGCATGCAGCACTATTGCTGCATCTTTGCCTATATATAGAGAGAGAGATAGATAGATAGATAGATAGAAAGTAAATTTTATCCTGAGAGGACGTCACTTATGAATAACAGTTATGAACAAAAAAATAAAAACTACATCTGGCCAAAAATTACATTAATCAATATTAAAGAATATATACAGTATCTTCAGAAAGAGTATATTAAAACATGTAAAAATAACACTATTTTGAAAAAAAAAAAACATTATTTAAATGAAAAAAAAAATATAAACATGGGTTGATGTTTAAAATTAAAACAATCCATTTTAACAACTATTTACCGCAGTCAAAATCTGTTTCGCAATATTTATTTGATTGTATAACGTCATTTTGGGGTGTGACAAAGAATTGGTAGAGATGATAATTAAATGAGGACAAAGAAGAGGCATGGCGGATATCAGGTGGCAAGGAATTCCAGAAGGCAGTGGATCGGGCAATAAAGGAATATTCAAATGTCTTAGTTCTATGGGAAGAGATATAGAGGTCGGAAACACGAGATCTTGTTTTCTCGGAATGGACCTCGGGTTTGATCTGTAGGAGACTGTAGGAAGGGTGTCGGGTGTTGATCGTTTGGAATAGGAAAGATCCAAGGAAATATTGTCTGCGGAAAGAAAGGAAGAGCCACTTTAACTCATCGTAAAGGTGGGACACATAGGACCGCCTCGATGTACCGAAGACAAATCTTAAGCAGGTATATATATATATATGTATGTATATATATATATGTATATATAGATAGATAGAAGATAGAAGAATCAACTTTATTCTGGGACTACGTCCCTTGAGAATAACAATATTGCACATAAAATTAAACATTACATCTGGCCAAAATGTATATTACAATAAACAAAAACAAACAAACAAACAAAAAAAACAACTAAAAAATAAGGGATAAAAGAAGTGTTTACATAACTGTACAGATATCGGAAGCCATAATATGAGAAATAATGTCCTAATACTGCAAAATAGTTGCTATACACAATACGCTATGAAATTATAAATGAGCGACAGATAATAATAAAGATGTTATAGTAATAGTAGTATGTTCGTAGAACATAATAGTATAATCGAAATACAATAATAGTGTAATCGTACATACACAATATATACACCCAATAATACAATAATAGTGAGAATACAATAATAGTACAATAGTATATATACAATATACATATATTAATATATATATACATATACATACATACACATATACATACATACAATGCAACAATAGTATAATAATACAATATAGGCTACCCAGCGTCTGATTGAATTGTAAGGAGGAATTGGAAAAGGAGGGTTTTAAATGTGGATAAGGATGGTGCATGGCGGATTTTAAGTGGGATGGAATTCCAAAATGTGGTGGATCGGACAATAAAGGAGTGTTGAAATGAGGCCGATTTGTGGAAAGGGGTATAAAGGTCGGAAGGACGAGATCTTGTGGAGAGGGAGTGGATAGATGACTTGAATTGAAGGAGATTGAATGCGTAGGACGGACGATGATTATAGATTATTTGGTAAAGGAATGTACCTAGGAAGTACTGTCTTCTGAAGGAGGGGAAGAGCCACCCTGACTCGGCGTAGTAGTGGGAAACATGAGAACGTCTCGGGGTCCCATTGACAAATCGTACTAAGCCATTCATTATTCTTTTCAGTCTGACTCCAAGTTCCGATGAGAGGCCACCGTACACTACACAGCCGTAGTCAATGTGGGGGAAGATGAGGGCGGATACTAGGAGTCTACGTGTGGATATGGGTAGGAGATGGCGGAAGCGATGGAAGAGTTTCAGGATGGAAATTGAACGTCGGGATATGAGGGAAATATGGTGATTCCAGGAGAGGGTTTGATCTATGATAACACCTAAGTTTTTAACTGAAGTGTTGAAGGTGATGGGTTGGTCATTCAGGTACAGGAGAGGAATGTTGGTATTTGATCTGAGAAGGGGTTTGGAACCGAGGACAATGGCTTGGGTTTTAGCAACGTTTAACCTTAATCCATTTTCACTTGCCCAGGCACAAATCCGATTTAGGTCTTCTTGTATTTTGGCAAACGCATCATGCCATTCAGAGGGAGCGAAGGAGAGGTAAATTTGGGAATCATCGGCATAAAGGTGATGTGAACAGTGAAGGATTGATTTATGAAGGTCGTTAATATATGAACTAAAAAGGAGAGGAGATATGCTGGAGCCCTGTGCCACTCCTGAGGACAGAGTTAGATAGGATGATAAAGGTTGGTTCGGGATAGAGACTGCTTGGGTACGTTGAGAGAGGAATGATTGAAACCAAAGGATAGAGCTGTTGGAAAAGGATAACGATTTCAATTTGGAGAAAAGGATGGAATGGTTAATGGTATCAAAGGCTTTGGAAAAGTCCAGGAGGATAAGGACCGTTAGTTTTTTATCATCTATGGCTGACTGAACATCACTAACGATTTTGATTAGGGCGGATTGTGTGGAGTAGCCTGGTCGAAAACCAGACTGGTAAGGGTCAAGTTGATTGGATTGTTCTAGGAAGTTGGAAATTTGGGATTGGACTATTCGTTCTAGAGGTTTTGCAAGGTTAGACAGAATTGAAATTGGACGGTAATCTTCAGGGGAAGAAGGGTTAGGATTTTTAAGTAAAGGACGGACAATGGCTTTTTTCCATGAGGAAGGGAATATTGCGTTCTGAAGGGAGAAATTGTAGATGAAAAGTAGAGCGGGAAGGATTTCAGGTAGGCATAATTTGATTAATTTGACGGGAATACCATCTGGACCAATGGAATTGGAATGAGATTTCATGACGGCGGATATGAGGTCTGTAGGAGAAATATCTGAAAAATAAAAGTTGTCGTCGTTAAATGATATTCCAGGAGTAAAGAAGGAAAAGGTTGATGGAGGAATGCAGGAGGAAGCTGATATAAAATATGAATTTAAATCATCAGGTTTGACTGGAAAGGCTGCTGAGGAAGGTGATCTGGAAGAGTCACAGAGGGAGAGTTTACGAAGGAGTTGCCATTTGGTTTTGGAATCAGGAGCTGCTGAAAGGGCTTCGTGGAAATAGGAGGATTTGGCTCTTCGGATATTGGTTTGTGTCAGGTTACGGAGCACCCTAAACGCTTGGTAGTCGTCAGCGAGTCTAGTGCGTCTAAAGCGTCTGCGGGCTGCATCGCGTCTCTTCTGAAGATCTTTAATTTGCTGACACATCCAGGGAGCAGGGGGGCGACGAAAGGTAGAGGTTTTGATGGGAGCATGGGAATCAAGGATATTACGGAGGTTGGAAGTTAAAATATCAACCATAGCGTCAATACATGAACAGGAATATATTCCATTCCAATCAAGGGTTTCCAGGTAGGGTAAGATTTTTTCACGAGTGAGGACATCAATATTACGGAAAGTTATGGTTCTAGGTAGGATCGGAGGAGTATGGATATTATATGAAATTTGAATTAGGTCATGAGAGGATAAAAAGGAGACCGGTACTTGTGAGGAGGAAAGGAGGTTCTGAGCGGAGTCGATAATGTAATGGTCCAACCAGGTATCGGACCTGGGGGTGTGATGAGTGGGCGAAAAAGGAACAATGAAAAGATGAAGAGAGAAAAAAAGGTTTTCGAGGTATGATTTATCGCTGGAATCGGAAAGGAAATTAGTGTTTAGGTCTCCGGAGATGATTATTTTGGTATAAAGAGGAACAAAGTTGAAGAGGGATGATTCAAATGATGGATCAAAGGGAACAAGAGGAGGTCTATACACTACGACATAAAGGATAGGAGATGTATCAAAGGAAATTTCAGCGATTAGGAACTCTACATGTGGGTGATCGGATGGTGGAGAGCAGTGGAGTATTCGGGTCTTCATGCATTCGTGAACATACAACGCTACACCTCCGCCAGTCCGGCTCGTCCGGTCGTGGCGGATTAGTGTGTAGTTAGGAAGGGAAACAGATGAGGAAGGGATGTAAGGCTTGAGCCAGGTTTCGGAAATTGCAATGATATGGTAACAATTATGGGTAAAGTATTCAAGGAATTCATCATAGTGGGCTGGGAGGGATTGGGAGTTGACGTGACAGGTATTAAGGATGCTAGACATGATTAGGCTTGAGGAAAATAAAGTCAGAATTTGGTGAGCAGACGCTGGATCGGATATGATACATTAGATGAAATAATGTAAAAATAAAAATATAAGAAAAAAAACCATTAAAAAGAAAAAAAATTTTGAATGCAATAATCAATAGAAATAAATTAATCAAAAATTTCCGGTAGTAACATAACATACATTTCAGATTTTCAGTGTAAGTCCTGTGAACTAAGCCAAATTGTTTATCGATGTTGAGGAGTAAACAGGGATCGAAGAGTCAGCCGAAGACGTCTAGGTCTTGACTCTGGTCGATAAAGACAACCTGATGACCGTCATCCTTTCGACACCGCAGTCTGCCGCCGGAGAACCATATATATTTTATTTTCCCTGCTGATTTCTTCTGCCGAGCGAGCCAGTAGAGGTACCTGTTCGTCGGGGTCATTTCCTCGCTGAGATAAATACGGTGGCAGTCATTTTCCTGCCAACCGATTTCCCGCGTCGAGAAGTCCCTTTTTACTTTTCGCTTCTGCACCAGGTCGTCTCTCACTGACTGCCTGACGAATTTCGCGATTATAGGCGGTGGTCGAGGGTCATCTTTTCTTGCTCTTCGGCGCAGCACAGTATCTATATCTTCGACATTGATTTTAATTCCCAGACCGGCCCCAATACTTGTAACCAGGGCTGCGGGGGTCTCACCTGCTCGAACCGGGATGCCCCGTATCTCGAGCGATCTACTAAGCAAGCCCTGTTCGGCTTTATTCAGCCTGACCTCCAGTTCACCGACTTTAGATTTGAGGGCTTTATTTTCTGAAATTATTTCTTCAAGCTTCTTAGATTGTCCCTCTAAGTGGTTTTCAATTTTAGATAGCCTAGTGTTTACTTCGAAGCTCAGATCTCCGTACTTGTCTAGCGCTACTTTAATATTTTTTAATTCCTGGTTGAAAAAAATATCTAGCCGCTTTACTGCTGCCAGAATTTCTGATGGTGTAGGCTCAGTATTGTGACTTTGATCTGGGTTTTCACCACCTGGTGGAATCTTTTTAGGCTGATCGCAACTAGCGCATATCCATCCTTTTTTTGAGGATTTTTGAGCTTCAAACTCTTTATCACTGAGTTTACCGCACCTGCTGTGAAATAAAAGTTTGCATTTAACACAACATAAAATATTTTTCTCTTCTCGGCTGATGGTGCTGCTGCATAGCGGGCATTGTGCCATATTGTTATTTAGTAAATAGATCGTACTTACAATAACAAGCCGGGTTGTTATGATGCGTAATAGCAACAGCTGCGCTTAATCCTCTAGAGCTCAGTTGTTTACCACTGTCCCGTAGCTCGCAATAGTATAAAAACTTCGATACTTTTACTTTTCGATGAGTAGAGAGGAAATATGAAATGTCTATAATTTCTTTTAATAAAAAATATTAAAAAGAAAAAAAAAACGGCAGAAATCAAAGCAATTTTAACAAAATAGAATACTTAATAACACAGAGATATGTTGACTGGTTGCTGTCTCTGGCCAGACTGATATATATATATATATATATATATATATATATATATATATATATATATATATATATATATATATATATATATATATATAATTATAAATATATGTAATTATAAATATACGTATATGTAAAACAGAATTGTTGAGAAATGTGTATAAACGAACTTTTACCGTGATTGGAAGCGCTTTCATATTTCTTTACCGCAAACTCGCAACTCGCCAGACTCGGATCAAAGCGGCTAAGCCCTCCATGACACAATTGGATCGCTCCTTTAATTATGGAGCATACCCAGTTAACGAGCTCTAGGGCAAGTTATAAAGAGCACTGAATCGAGTTATCCTTTCACCGAGCGACAGTGAGAGTCTAATTGTGGCAAGCGAGATGCTAAGTTTTTGTCAGCGTTCCCTTCAGTGATCTTCCAGTCATGCCCTTTTCAATAAAAGCCAAAAACAGCATTTATCAAACAGTATGGTACTCATAAAACTTTTAACTCATTACAATTTCTATCTAAAAGCAACATAACAAGGGCTTAAAATATGTAATTAACTTTTATTTTAAAATAATTTGTTTGGTTATTTCGGAATTAGAACTTCTCTTCCCCACTATGAATATTTATCCACATCTATCATGATTGTGAGAATCAGCAGAATTTTGTGTGTTCCCCTCTCTCGCCTTATAGGCTATACAGGGTTTTAGAGGGCGAGGAATTAATGCCAGAGTTAAAAGCCTTATGGCACTAATAGGCGAACTTGTAATTATTTTATTATGTACTCTACTGATTCTTAATACCTGTAATGCTGCTCAGTGCAAGGCGCTGGGATCTCCTAGAGTCCTGCCTTACCTTCCACAAGTGAGGTGAAAGGTTTGGCTCGGAGTTCTTCTGAGTAAATAGATTCTGTAAATATTATATAGTATGCATGTGCTTTAGTTGTTATTTTAATTAGTTTCGTTCTTTTGTTTATATACATTTATTTTTATTATTATTAGTTTCTGTATTATTTATTTTTATTTATTGTAAATAGAGTGTGAGTGTGCTCTCTGAACACTATTATAAAGGTCCTTGATTGTGACAGAATGTAATATTTCTAAATAAACAAATATATTAAAAAAAAGTTATCATGTAAACTTTTATTTATCGGATTCATAGTTGAGTCAAAACGAATGCTTAAAATAAAATAGTTTTTCGCAATTTAAGTTTTTTTATGAACACCACCCCTGATCATCCCTTTCCTTTAAAGAAAAAATAACTACTTTTGCAATTTCAGAGATTTATATGGTAGATGTTTAATGTTCTTTTCCTCATACCTGGGCTATCCAAGCTGGTTCAACACAAAAGATAATAAACAGATTTATTATCTAGCCATATAGATATCAATGGTAAAATATATCTAGTTCAATATTGTATAATTAAATGTCAGTTTAAAAATACAGACAAATATTGAGATGGTACTAAAAATTACGTCAAAAAAAAATTGATAGGATAGGCGAAAATTTAAATTCTGACAAAACAATTACGCTCATTCACTATATTGTTTTTGAACCACTTTCCATTTAATCATGAAACAATTGAACTCATTAGACTATTTTTCTTCTTCATTTACTGATAATGCAAAGCTGTGTCATTCACATGATCATCATTTTATCTATTTTGTAAGTTTTAAAAATAATGATTATAAGCATTTATTATATCCGAAACCACTGCTTGTCTGAGAAAAGAAAATTTCAAAATAAAGTCATTTATTAATAGCATGAATTTTTCTGAAATTGAGATTACCGAAAGATAAGGCTTTCAATAATTTATTCAAGCCAAGTAATTTGTGGGTTTATTATAAAAAGTCAGTAGGTGACATCACAAAAAACTAAATCAATTAGTAATTTGGTAAATTTTCCCTCTGTGGTATTAAAACATGCTTTACGTTTAACCATTTTTGTACATCGTGATACTGTTTTAGTATTATTTTGATGCATTTTTTCATAAAAAAAAATATTATTGAAATTTATAAACATGTACCATTAAGCTTAGCTCCATAAATAATCTTACAGTTAGTGACTTTTTGTAATAAAACGATTAGATAAATAAATTATTCATTATGAAAATAGTTTCCTATAAACATAGAAAAAAAATGTATCCTTACTAACCAGTCTTATCGTATCTAAAATATTATATTTAAAGGCTCTAAAACTGAAAATATTAGATTAAAATATCTAAAAATTTGTACGAAAAGAAAAAATATTAACATACACGTGTCCTTTTTGATTCATACGTAATTCCTTTCAGCTCTGAAAGATTAAAGAACTTGAAGCAATTAAACTTACAAACATTTTCAATGAGTTTTAAAGTTTTTTAATCTCTTAAAAAGTTAATTTTTTCTCAGCGAGTTTCACTTTTCGCAGAGGCCAACTCTTCCTGCGTGATAAGAACTAAATTTTTGGTCAAGGATTAAAAGTTCACAGCAATTTGATTTAAATCCCTTATTTAACGTTAAACATTCATTTTCTCTACATTTGCATGGTGTTCTTCATTCGAACATAAATACCTCAATTATATTATGTAAATACGAGCTATTTTCTTTGAAAAAATATATAGCTAAAACCAACTAATCGAATATAAATAATACTGTGAAAAATTTTGATGTATAAATTTTTATCTTTTAAATTGGTTATTCAAATTTTATAAGTGCAGCAGCACTATTTGCCATATTTTGCTTCCTCACTACCGAAGTTAGGGAAGCATTGTGTTCCTGCGAGAGGTTTTACAAAAAAATTTGTACTCAGAACCAAAAATTTCCTCGCGTTTTACGTTTCAGACATCAAGGATCAAATTTGATTCGGAGTCTGTAGTCAAATCGACGTGACAGGCATATCACCTAGTACCATAGTTCATCCGATTTTTATGAAATTTTCAGGAATTATGCGGGTTTGTGCCTCGATTGTCTCATATCAATTTTTTCAAATTCCATTCAGCACTTCCGCTTACGCACGCGCAAACGTATTTTATTTAGATATGCCAATATTTAAGAAATGGCAAGTTCGATTTGGCTCAAAGTGGGATAAAAGGTAGGTAATGATGAAAAAATAACGTATTGTCAATTTTATTGAATTCTATCCACTAATTTCTCGTATACCAAACTTCTTGACGTGTTTACCTTGATACGTATATATCTCTAAAACCGCATATTCGATTTCGATCAAATTTGAAGGGAAGCTTGGGATTGTAAACAGATAATTAAATAGGTATGAATTTTATCAAATTCTATTAATTTCTCCAAAAAAAAAAGACTTTCGCTTTTGGATCAGCAAACGTATTATTTGGCAAGCCTATAGTTTGGACACTTCTATTTGACCCAAACTTGGAGGAAATTTTGAGAATAGTATGGAAATTTCCTAATATAAATTTCATTGAATTCCATTTAATAATTAAAATTAATATAAATAATTTTTAACCAAATAATAACAGTGAAATGTGAAAGGCACGGATCATATGGAGTGGGAGTTAGGTTATGATTTGTATGGGGTTATAAAATTTTAGGTTTTATTCAAAGAATTAGTTTATACTGCATTGTTTCATCGATTCCAAACGTTACTTAGATTTCTTGTAATTTTTACTCTAAGTTCATAAAAAAAAATCTTGTTTTTGATTGTGTTTATTTCTATTGAAGTTCAACCAGCTTGTCGTCGTATCGAGTCTATGTGTGATTTTTATAATACAGCTTAAATAGTTTTGTTATGACTGAAGAAAAGTATTGGTGTCATCAACTCTGAAAAAACAAAAAGTTTAGTTTTTCTTATTTCTCTTATAGAGTTTTTGTAACATCGATTTTACGAAAACATGCCAAGTAAATATTAATGCTGTTAGTGCAAAAGGTCGTAAGCATTATGCTACGATGAAAAATACTAGAGGGCAATCAATTATGAAATTATACTAACAAATTATAAGGAAACAATTAGTTTTTATGCTTTCCTGTAAAACACTCATTGTTCACATACGACTTTTTCCACTAATAGTAATGATATTCAGTACTTATTCGATTTTTTTTTTTAAAATCCCTATTCATATTATTAAATATCCAACCTGCATATACAGAACTTTTTTGCATTTTAGTATTCGATGTTGAACAAAGCTCGTGGATATCAAACCCATATATGTTGAGGGATTACTGAATTTCCGAAAAAAGCATCTCTCAGAGATTACATTCTCATACGAAAAAATTTAGACCTTATAATATAGATATTTTTTAGCCAATGCAAACGGAGGGGAAGCCATACTGACCTTGATTAGCAGACGTTTTACTTATATATTTTTTTATCCAAAATGTTTCAATTATAAATACACTATTTTCAATAAGTCATGGATTCAGCAATAATTCGAACAGACCTTACTTATGTTATCTACTGAATAAACAAACCGACCAAAAAAAAAAAAAAGAAGGAAACATTTGATATCATTTATCGTATTAAATATTTGGCTAACCAAGGAACTGAAGTCAATATTTAAAAATAAAAAATAAACAATCGGTTGGTAACATCGTAAAATAAAAACCAAGAGGAGTAAAGATTTTAAAAAAGTGAGATGTTCTAATTACGGCCCCTTACATTAAAACCTCTTGGTAGTACCTGGTTTGCCTCTGGAATAATTTAATTTGAAGCTTGCCTTTTTCAGTTTATAAAATCATGGTCTAATTAAGGACCTTGTGATTAGGGCATAAAATTTACTCTGTGAATTTTTTTTTATGGACTATCCGAAAGAAGTTGGAATGTTTACAATAATTTACTCTGAGAAGTCTTTTATTTTCTTAGAAATGAATTCTATGCATTACAAATTAATGTAAATTGCAAAACAAAACCCACTTAATTATCGGTTTGACGCACCCTTAATGATTATTTTTTTAATAATGTAGATTATAATTTCAAATTGAATTCGTTAAGAGTAATAAGTAAAAAAATAATTACCCCAGATCTAATAAAAAAAAATATGTTGTTGAAATTTATAATTGTATACAGACATCCAACAAGTTGTTCTGCTATAAGAATATATAATATGATAAGTACTTGTGAAGAAGCTACCCACTGGTAACACTTCAAAAATTATATTAAGTTAGAAGGTCCCTCGGCCATCTTCTTTTAAAACGCATCGGAGAGTTGTCAGGGATTGTATTGGATCACAAATTATGAACTAGAGGATGGGGGTGACCAAAGAGTTCCGAATCAAAAGAGTAATATCGTGTTCGGGCCTAGTCTTCAACAGGAGGAACATTGAGGTCTCAATAATTTTATTTGTGCCATAATAAGGAGCATTTAGAATTTTACTGAAGATTTAGGATTGTAAAGATTGGATAGGGGAAGAATTCGTTTGTTGTAGGAATCCAAACCTCAATTCCATTTTTTCAAATTATGATTATGGGCCTGAAGATGATAGTGTAAATGAGTTTTTTTTTTTTGTAGGAAATTGGAAGTTTGGATCGTTTGTCAAGGAAGTGTTGATGTAGTCGGAATCTGTTGGCAGTTTCTTATCTGTTAAGTCTAGTATGAGGATTCTAAAAAAAAATGTTTTAGTAAGAAATAATAATAACAGAAATCAGCCCCACGATTCTTGCGTCATATAGTGATAAATAAACAACCACTAGTCTGATAGAATGTAAAATTATTACAGACTAGAAATTGGAAAGTTAGAATCCAGCCCTTTGTTAGTCCTTTGTCTAAGTTTTAAACAAGTTCGATTTGTTTCTTAAAGGTCTTGTGTTTCAATTCACGCCAGATCTCTCCAAGGTTACTCCAACATAGTTTATTTTGTTACCCTAAACAATGGAGTAATTACAGATAAAAACTGAAGGTCTAGTATTTCACCTATGTGTTGTCAAGATGATGTCAAGTGTTTCGATTTTTAATAATTTAGTTATGATTTTGCCTATAGAAGAAAGTTATTAAACCGTCTGTGGGATGTTAGTATTTGTTTGAGAATTTTCGTGTCATTGCCACAGTTTACACCCAATGTTTCGGAATCATCAGAATCGACAAAAGAATCTTAATGTTCTCCGGCTAATTAAGGACAAATCAACGGGACTGAATTGATTAGTTCAAGGCAAGAAAATCTCAATGTCCTCTGAGAAGTGGTGAAATTCAATACTCCGGAAGGACCGAATTTGCGTGCAGACAGCGGAGAATTATTTTCTCGGATAGGTACCTTTGAGGATCCTCTTTATTTCTCAATATTATCTGCTTCCAGATTATATTCCAGATTTACGGATAGATAAATGGCATACAACTCGGACGAGAAGAAGGAATAAGGAAGATTGAACCAGATGGTTTCGGTGGGAAGCACAACCGAACAGCCCACACGATCTAGATGTTTTGATACATCTGTGTAAATACATGTAAATTCTTTGTTTTTGTTAAGAATAGTTAAACAATTTCGTTTTATAACTTCGGGAAAATTAATCGATTTCGCAACAGATTTAAGGGAAAAATTAAAACTATATGTGTTATGCATCCAAGGAGGTAATGGGTGAGGTGAAGATGTGTAAAACTTGGGTAGTGAATATTAGTCGGAAAGTGGTGGGAAGCTGGTGAGGCGATTGGGTAGGTGGTACCGTGAAAATCAAGTGAATGTATTAGAAAACCGCAAAGATTATTAATTTTTCTCAAAATGGGTAGTAAAATTAAATATTTAATTACATAATTGTCACGGCACCGGCACACATCTCAGTAAGCTTTCTCAATACACAATCCCCTTCATTAGCAAATTGAAAGGAACCCTGGTAATCCTCCGTTATCTTGCTACCGATCTCTTTACGTTTCCCTCCGGCTGCTTTAGCGCTAGTTCAATGCTTACACTGAATAGGATCGGATGTTTCAGTCTCAGGTCCTAGGAGAACCGGCAGTTTATCCAGATTACAACTATAATCTCGCCTTTCCGGCAAAGGGTCTGAATTTCTCTGATAGTACATTTCTTAACGTTAAGGGATTCCAAATGATTCGAATTGAAATAACTTCCAAAAAGTCGACATGAAATTTAACCCATTAGCTTGGCAATGATATCTTTACGAAGGATACCCACTCCTGTTATTCATTTGGTACTCCCATCGCGACATTCATTACATCCCATTAAGTAGCACTATCCACTAACATTCAAGAACGGCTTTCATAGAGTAAAAGCATATTTTGGAAATAACAGGAAACATATTTCGTTGGCACTGCTCGGCAGCCTTTCCTTACTACTTCCTTCTTAACACAGAAGAAAAAGTGAAACTGATGGTAGTACAACGGTACAAGTAATGTTATCACATCGAAAAAAGAATTTTGATAATTGTGGTCATGTTGTTAAGTTTCATTTCTTTTTTTAATTATGTCTGACAAAGTGTAAGAACAACTATTTAAAATTTAAATAAAACTACACAAATTCATTTTTGTTGGATTTAATTGAGAAAATGTATTTTTGAATTTTTTTAATTAATTTAAAATATATTATTTAAAGGATTCAAATGTACCTAAATTCATTTAACATTTATTCTCATATAATTACTGATTTAATTAGGATCAAAGATGGCTTGTATTAATTCAATAAGATAAAAACTCCGCTAACTTATGTATTTCTTTTCCTGCTACAAAGATGAAAATCGTTCAATTCAAGCCTGGCGTTTTTATTTTAAAATATTTTAAATTAGGTGGCTTAATGCTATTGTTTTTGATTATGAGACAGCTGTTATATCTCCTATTGTAATTATTGTTTTTATATAAGATTAAATGATTGAATTGTTCAAACAACTTTTTATTATTGGATAAATAACAGAAACTGGACACCTGCATTTATTTACTGAAGCCTATATGAACTTACGCTTCTCAAATAAACGGAACAGCCAAAGCGATCCACATACATAAACTTCAAACCTTTCAGTCAAAAACTTTTAGGACTATAACTAAAGCTCCATGGTACGTCACAAACATTACTTTACATAAAGATCTGGGCATGCCTACATTTAACGACCACATGTGGACACGCTACAAGAAATTTAACAATGATTTACATGAACTTACTGATGCACTGATACAAAACATAGCCTCGATAAACATGCCCGAAAACACGCTTCGGAGGCTCAAAAGAAGCTGAATGAGGGATTTCGTTACCTAAAAATATACTCAAACTAAGAAGGGATGGCGCTGAGCACTTCTTTCCCTCACACCGATCAAGCCACTATCTGTATTTTTCAGACAGCAGACTCGCTAATTGGCAATACTTCTGACAGGTGTGGGTAAAAAAAAAAATAATAATACATCAAATTATATTTGTTTTCGTATTTTTGTATATATTTTTAGAAGATCAGATATTTTTATTGAAAAAAAAAATAATACATTTTGCCTCAATTAAGGGCATTGAGTATTTAGGATGGATGAAGTACAATCATACCATATATAAAATAAAGGAAAAACAAGATTATAACAAAATAAAATAAAATAAAACTTGGAGTAACTGAATAAATCAAACATGATACAACATTAAATAAAAAAATAAAAAAAATAAATAAATAATAAATAAAAACATTAAATAAAAAAAAAAATAAATAATAAATAAAAACATTAAATAAAAAATAAATAATAAATAAAAACAGAATTTTTGTATATATTAATTTTTATTTTCTCGTCTGTTAATAATATAAATAGTCCAAAGGTTTTGAGATCAATTCAATAAATATAAAACTATATTTTGGTGACTTTTTAAATATATTTTTTGAAACATAGTCTGAAACGTTATCTTTGAACAGCAAAATGAATAACTTTTAGAATATGTACTGACTAATAAGTATAAGAAAACTAGAGACTAATTTGTACTTACTAATATTTAAGATTAAAATCATTTCATTGATCACTGAACGATGAAAAATTAATCTGATACACTACACCAACTTTTTAATTCTTGAATAATATTGATTGGTAATGAGAGGATTGGCAGACAGCAATAAAGTGGGAGTTTGATTTTTTTTCGCACCTATTTCAGGATCAGTGGGTAGCGAGTTTTTAATTTTTGTATTGTATTGTTTATGTAATTATTTATATACAAATATGGCCCCCAAACGTCACCAAAATATACTTAAATATCTATTGATTGAAATTCAAGATTCACTGACAGCATGTATATGTTTATTCGGCATTACATTAAGATCTTTTCCAATTTATGGAAATGGGAGCCATATTTGCTTAGCTGGGTCAATATTCTTTGGCCGTCTATTATTCCACAGGACTAATGAAAAGAAGTATTATCGTTGACAGAATATAGGAAATTTATAAAGAAGTTTAATAAATTAAAAGTTGTCAAATTTAAGTCGCTTTTTTGTTACTTTTATTTGAAATCTAAAAATTAATTCAAAGAAAATAGTATAAGACTTAGCAATATTTTAATTTTTACCTACTGGTACCTGATTAATTAAATTACTTACTGATACCTTGCACAATAATTGCCATTGTATGGCAGATCATTATTCTGCAACAAACTATTTCCTTTTTAGCCTGCAGCTATTACAATTTATTCAATCTGTATTGTTGTGACTAAGTAAGTCTCAAAAATTTTTACTCCTGCCTATTAAATCATACATTATGCGCGGTGTTTCCGTGTTATGTCATTTTTTGTGTTGATTATTGAGATAATTTTTGTGTGTTTAGAATTTTTTTCATCAACAATTGATTCCGAAATCGATTCCATTTATTTTCCGTAGTTATACAACAGACTTAATCTGTAACAAATAATCATAATAATATTAATTAACCCTTATTTAAATAATTGAGTTAATTAACTGTCCCAATTGGTGAATCATATATTGACAATTCCTTGAGCTCTATGACCTCTTTGGGTTCTTTGACAAGGCTACATACGTATATTTTTCCAGGATATAGTAGTATAATTTTATTATAAAATGTTCTTTATTCAAAATGTATAACACAATCCGCTGCACTCTTATAATTCAATTTCAAATATGAACAAGTTCTCATTATATTTTATTTGTAATTTCATACCTTACCATTCCATAAAATACTTATAAATTTAAAGTTTTTATTACTCCACTTGGACAAACGTCTAGCATGGAATCCTCATACTTAAGTGTTGCCCGAATAAAAGACCGAGACGAGTCTTAGTGATGCAAAAGAGTCTCGCAACAGTCTTGCAGTTACTTATTAGTTTATTACTATAGACATGTTACTGTATTTTTTTAGATAGGAGAAACCTAACTAAACCCGAATGAAAAATTAAAGGGGGCAAATGCAAAAGGATATTGGTTATACCAATTATTAACATATAGTAAGTAAAATTGTCTAGTGTTAGTAACGATCTTGTCCTAATTTTTATTAAAAAAATCAATTTTTTTAACCGGTCCTGATCTTGCTTTTGCAACAGTTAGACGACCTTGGTAATGGTCTTGGTAACCGATTTTGAGCAACACTATACCAAACTAATTTCAATTTTTTTATTGAATATTAATACAGTCTGCCACACTGAAAGGCATTGGTTCTAGAGCTATAGTATTCATAAGCAAAGTATGTACATAAGAAAGGAAATTAAATATAAAAAAACAAAGTAGTATAAAAAAAAAAAAAAAAGATAAAATAATATACAAGATAAATGAAATAACAGATTAAATCGGAATGGTAATAAAATAAATAAAACACATTCACACCTATGTACAAAATTTGCATTGGCTCAGGGAACTCTGAATCAAACTTTATCCCCCAAATGTGGAAGCCAAAGCAGGATTCTAGGAGATCCCAGTGCTTCTCTCCCATCCTCGTCACTGGTATTGCAAGACAGTGGAGACTGATAAAGGGCACTACAGAAACATACGCTCATGACTACCAGACTAAAAAGACAAGAAACCGCTCGAAGTTTTCTACTACTTCAGCTCTTACTAGACAAACGCTCTAAGCTCCCAATTAACTACAAATTAACTCATATACTACTATAATAACGTCTAATTGGACATATAGAGTTGACTTTTGTGGCTCCACTAAGTCATCGAATTCCTCTAGTATCCAATCCTCACAATCCGAAATCCTTCGTAAAATCCTTAATGCTCCTTAGTTTGTCACCAATAAAATCGTCCATAATTACCTAAGTTTTTCTTATGTGTCCAAATTGGCCCAATCCCGATACCCATCCGTTTATAATAAACTTATGAACCATCCGAACCCTCTTGTTTCTAACCTTGCTCCCTCTTCTATAGAACCCTCCGAGGAGTCTGAAACGAAGAAGGCCTCGGAACGTTCTAATATAGACCTATAATTGGAGCGCTACCAATGGGTAGTTTCTCTTCAAGTAGTATGTGTCATGTTACCAATTTCAAATTAACTTGTTGTATTTGTTAACTAATACAATTGTAAATTTCTATAAATATATTATTAATTTATTTTCAGTGGATAAAATATCTTTTTACAATTATTGTTTAATTGTTTTTTTTTTTTTATCATGTATTGCTCGGCCCTGATGAAGACCGGAAATATATACTATTTATTTTTGTTTCTTACTTACTACAAGCTCCAATTTACTTCCTAACCTTATTATCTAGAATAGCCTATTTATTCACTTGTATTTTAAACTCTGAATACAGTTATGAATAAATAAAAGTATCATTAGAACACTTGATATTTAAATATCCTCACTACCAATTATTCAAAAAATACCAAATCTTATCATAGTTGTTTCTAAGAGGTTACATTGAAGGTTGAACATTCAATCCTAAGCCAAGCCCGAGGCCGAGGAGTTTGATTTGGTGGCCTCCCAAACCTGGATAGATCTCCTTCACCTCGACTGACAGCCTCATCTGCCCTCAGAATGCTATTTCCTCCTGCAATGGCTCAGGCCTCATGGCCGCTGACGCCTCTGTAACCTCTAAGGGGTGTTATTCAAGTACCAGTATTACCCTCAGGAGGTTAAAAGAGGGTTTACTCAATCTTGGTTGTTATGAAGTTAAGGCGTGAAACCTGTAGGTTATCACCGACATTAATTAAATTTATATATATTTTTATTTATAATCACATCTTCTGGAAATTTTAATTTATAGTTACATCTTCTGAGGCACACCCAGCCTCTATAATGAGCGTACTCTTAATTAAATAATTAATTAAGGAGTAAAACCTGATCCGATTACCTCCTTCCTCAACCGCTAACCTTGAGATGGTACTTCCTAACAGAGTACTAAACCCAAACTCCTTCATAGGTTGTAGTTGTAATTTTTTTTTTTAATTTTTATAGTTATATCTGCTAATTTTTAATAAAAAAGAAAAAAAAAACTTTGACGCAGCCTTAATGATTACATTTCCACAGACATTTTTTGGAATTTTTGAAAACTGTGTCTTGTCTTTTCAAATTAAATTTTTTGAGTGATAAAAGTGAAAAAGTAAATATCCCAGATCCACAGGCAGATCTACGGGGGAGCTTTCGGGCTGAAGCTATTCCTCCCAAAATGGTAAAATATAATCATGTTTTACAGAAAAAAATATTAGAAACTATCTCTTAAAGTATTATTATTCGTGTCAATAGAGGAACTAGAAAAATAAAAAAGGCAATAGAACTTTAAGAATCAATTAAACACTATTTCATATAGGTAGTTAATTTCTTTCTTTTTTTTTCAAATCAATTTTCGTTATTTATATGAAAAAAAAAATTCTTTCGGGCGCCGAAAATTAAATCCTGGATCCGCTAGTGCCCAGATCTAAATTTAGTAAAATAAGGTCTGTGCTATAAACCGCACGTTAAGTGAAAACACCCAGGTGAAATTAATAATATGTAATATAAATTATAAAGAGGTTAAAATACTAAAAATTTCCCTCGCTTACAGTATGCAGGTCCGATTTTTATTTTCTGAGATATTTTAATCCATGTCTTCCATAAAACTCATTTCATTTGGTTTTCGATACTACTTTTTCCTTTTTGCTCCTCTAACACGGCGTGGCGTTAAGGTACAATTTTCAATGATAGCTCATTACATAGAGGATAAAACGAAAAACATTTTAATTGCTTACAGTATTATAAGTCCGATTTTTAGTTTTTGAGATATTTTAATCCATATGTAAAAACACTTCAACTAGTCTCAAGCCTGTTTTATATGAGCGTTACACATCGGAAATCTGACGGCTAAATCTAATTAACTCTCCACAAAAAAGTGCAAACGCGTCTAAAGAAGATTTCAGTTCAAAAATAATTAAAATTAAACGGAAAGATAAGGTTTCAAATATTTTTAAAAATTCCTTTTTTGATGAGAAGTTAACATTTGTTCCTCTTTCCACATCTTCGACAAATAGGAGGTGTCTTTTCTGACATGTTCCATTCCTAGTTCGGTGGGGACAATATTTTTTTTTGGGCTACTGCGACATATCGTTGCATTTTATCTTTATTGAATATTCATGAGTTTCAAATATTATTGATCTACCAAACACCGAAATATATATATATATATATGTATATATATATATATATATATATATATATATATATATATATATATATATATATATATATATATATATACCAATCAGTATCATTGGAGGTTGCATTAATACTTAGTAACGGTTTCAATATATTCAATCCTTTTTCATTTCCATTACTTTCAGCACTTCGAAACACAATATAACATTTCAGAAAGCTATGGAAACATAACTGATTTGGAACTGTAGCGAACCGCGGGGCTGGAGATAGACTTTATATAAGTACTAATCAAAGTTGCCTTCAGTTCAAGAAGTTCTACCGCAGTCATCTACTTTTCCATCCGGAGGAAACAATTATCCTTTACTTCTCAGAACCAATTTCCATTTCAGAAATTTATATGCTCTAGAAGCTATCAAAAAATATATTTGCTTTCTTACTTTTTTTTTTTTATCTTATTAACCTTTCCCTTTATCCAAGCGCTATTTTATCAACCCATATTTTGGAAGGCATTTGTAGCCTAGCGTATGTAGAAGGCATATAGCATGTTTGATGTTTCGATATCCAACGGTGTTAAGTTATGAATTAATTAGATTTAATTACATAGTTTATTTATAATTATAAATAAAGGACTATAATAAATTATATTTAAATTTTTTTTTTATCGATGATATTTACAACTGTATTACAAATAAAAATGCATTCAGTAAATGTGAACAAAAGAATATAATAACATGAAATCACTTGTTGAGAAACTACCCACTGGTAGCACTCTAAAAATGTATTTACATAAGGAGATCTCGAGGTCATCTTCTTTTCAGACGCCTCGGAGGGTTATCAGGGATCGAAGAGGAAGCAAGGTTAGAATCGAGATGCTTTGGATGGTTCTGAAGTTTGTTTTGGAAGGATAGGTATCTGGATTGGGCCAGGCCATAAACATAAGGAACATTGAGGTCATAAATAATTCGCAACCAAAATATTTATTATTCCTATTATATTACTTGGTAAAGACCCCTTTTATCAAATTATTAACAACCGGCTGAAGCTTAAATAGCTTCATTTCATCATAACCTACAAATATTTTATTTACGAAAATTCTGGGAATTGGGGCGTTTTCAATATGGGAGTCGGAAAACTTTGTCCATTTAATTAACTACTAAAAACTCGTAAACCTTTCCGCTTTGATCGTAAGATAACTTGAGCACTAAGTCGAGAAAAAATGTGGCCTTCAAAAACATTGAGCCATTTGGACTATGACCTCGTTATTTGGACAATTTGGAGATGTAGGTCCCACCAAACGGCTCATTATTTTTGATGGCCACCTTTTTTCTCGAATTTGTGCTCAAGCTGTGAAAAGCAAATGGGTATTTACGAGTTTTTAGTACCTAATTGAATAGACGTGTTTGCCGACCTCCATATTGAAAACGCCGAAATTCCGAAAATTTTCGTAAAAAAAATATTTTTAGGTTATTATGAGATGAAGTTTTATACGAAATTGAAGGTTAATAATTTGACAAAAAGGGTCTGTATAATAGGAATAATAAATATTATGGTTGTTAATTATTTGTTTCATATTTTAAATCAACATATAAATATATTTTATTATAGTCCTTTATTTATAATTATAAATAAACTATCATACGAATCGCACGAATTCAAAGCTTTCCTACCTTTGGTATAATTAAATATTATATTAAAGGTTGGTACATATCGTTTCTATTTGCATTTTGTTGTAAGGTTTACTATTTACTTATCACCTTATTTTATTATCAATATCACAATGTAGGATCGGTTATATTCTCTCCAACTGTAAGGGATATAATGATATGATCCAAAAAGGCAACACAATTTTTTTTCTCTCGGTAAAAATTAAAATGATTGATTGACGTCTGGTGGATGGTGTAGCGTCCTAACAATTGCTTGTTTGTAATAATTGAAAAAAAAAACTAATAAATATAGACAAAGAAAATACTATACTTTTCATCAAATGAGCTTTTTTCAATTTAAGAAAAACGATAAATAGTTGTTTTTAACATCAAGTTTTTAATTCTACTGGTAGTGTGAGTTGAGAAAAATGAAGATAAAGAGGTTTCTCTCGCCAACAACGGTCTAAGCCCCTAGTTGGCAAAATTTAGAAGCTTAAGAACTAAATTAAAAACTAAATACTTCACAACAAAATTTATAGTTAGATGATAATAAATAATTAATAAATGTATCTAATTTTTTAATTAACCAATAATACATATACATTTATGTAAATAAATTATTCAAATAGAGGATATTCAATCCAAAAATTTCAGGACAATAACCAAAGCTCTCTGTTAAGTTAGTAACATTACATGACATACAGATTTGCAGATGCTAACAGTAAACGAAATTACTAATACGAACATACTAAAAGTTTATTTAAATACACTGACATTTTACATTGTCAGCTTTTTCTTTTCTTTGCTAGCAGAAACACACCTTATTTTAAAAAAGAACTTAAGAAGAGAGAAGAAAGAAAATATTTTTTATTATTTTATTTTTAAAAAGACTATAATTATAATTTTTCCTACTGTACATAGTGTTAAGTGTTTTATCTTAGTTTTAAGTGTTTTGTATACAGATTTTTTTTTGTATATAGCTTGTTTAAATAATATTTTCTTTACTTTCTCTTTTTTATTATTGTTTTATTTTGACCAGATGTAGTATTTTAATTGTGTTCTATTTTGTTATTCTAAAGGGACTTTGTCCCAGAATAAAGTTATTTCCTATTTATTTATTTAAAATAGATTTTACAATAACTTGCAACGGTCATACCAACTCATTGATTCAAGGCATCATCCAACATGCCCGATAGGACCCTAAATGCCGTAGGGGACTTAAAAGAAGCTGGATGAGGGATCTCCTCCACTAAATATGAATATTGTTAATTAAAATGTGTTTATCAATAGGTACAAACCAATATGTATACTTGTACTTAATTTATTTGAATTATAAGGTTAGATTATTATGTTGTGTTGCCTAAAAATTTTCATATTTTCTATAATGCAATACAATTTTCATCTTTTTGTACATTATAATTATTAAGGGGACTAATAGTCGCAGAGTAAATTTTATTTTTATTTTCGTTTCTTCTTAAAAATTATATAATTATCAAATCAAGATAGGAAGGTAAACCGCGGGGCATTCCTTTCCCTGACGTCTTCCTCCATACTCTTCTTTCCCTCAGCACACTCGCTGGTTGTGGTATTCCCAACAGGCGAGAGATGAAAAATAAAGTTATATATATATATATATATATATATATATATATATATATATATATATATATATATATATATTCATAAATAATGCACACTCATGTAGTATTACATTATATTATTTTTAGAGTCAATCTATCCTATATTAAAGAAGTATAGCACTTCTTATTTGGGTGTAGTATTTGCAGAGACATATATCCATATTATGAATATATTACCAAGCAGAATCCGGTAATACCAGGAAACGACAATTGTCATTTTTAAATCATTTATGAAAATGAAATATTACAGATCTAGATTAAGTCGGAGAGTTCGGAAGAACAGATCGAGGTAAATTGACGTTTATTTAAAAATAATTAAGAGAGTTGAACATTTGGAAGGTTTTATTACTTCAAATTCAGAGATGGATCAGGTTAGTAATATTACGCCCACTGACCGGGATTGAAGGCCTATGTAAGGGAGGAAAACCTTCCCTTTTAGTGCCCTTTGGATGTTTGCTAGGGAGGCTAGCTACTTCATTGATCCGCCCATCCCTTAAATTAGAAATGACTCAACAGACCCAAGTACTTTGCAATTGGAAACCGATGGCCAATCAAAGGAGACGTCCTACTAAAATAGGCTAGCTCGTTGGGCCGTAACTCAACACTCGGCACTTCGGTTTTCGTCCTCTTAGTTCAGGATCACCATGGCAAAACTTCTTTAGACATAATTTTTTTAAGAATAATTACTTTTTAGTTATTGTCTACTTCAACCTGATTTTTCTATTTTTATTCTATTTTAACAGTTATATTTTCACGTCATGAAGTGATTACTGAAGCAAAATTGTTCATATCATTTAAATTACTGAAGTCAATTACGATCCCAAGAGCTAAGAGTATTTCATTACAAAAAGCTTTTCAGTCAAAGTTATGTTTGCTTACTTCTAACTTAAGCTAAGCGAAACCAGCACTGTAGAATCATATTACGTTATTATATTTATCAGAAACAGAAACCCTTTTAACTAATGATAAATGCCAAGGCACAGAAATTTCTACCGCTACCTTTGCAGGATTGCTTCAGGGTTCAATACTTCCTCCACTACGCAAGAAACGCCACTACTACTACGCAATACTTTGCCATATACGCAAGAAATATTATATACCGTTTCCGAATTTTGTCCGCTTCCATTTATTGATTTAAGGCTGCTTGAAAGACATACGGAACAGCCAAAAATACCGACTTACGTACCTATAAGGAAAGCTCTCTGGTATATCAGTTATATTAATTTTCATAAAGAACTTCTCACACTAACCTTTAACGACCACATAGGAACAACTACAAAAGATTTCACAATAACATGTACACATATAAAAACTATGTTATGCCATACTGAGAACATATAAACCCAAATTAGTATATATTTTTTTTAAATGAAATTTTAAGATATTATTAAGTCGCTGTATGCATTATTATTTTCTTCAGGAATAATTAACGGACTTCGTTTACCACAGTATATGCTGAGAATAAATTAATAATGACATGAACAAGTTATCAGTAATGTATTAATCAAATAAACTTAATATATATTTACATGGCGGGCTATCGCATCCATTTTATTGAAAATAATATTATTAATTTTCATTTCATTAAATTTAAAAAAAAAAAAAAGGTTTTACTTTGCTTCTTGGCACAATAGCCTTTAAACAAAACATGGGTTATCACAAATTATTAGCCTTATGTCTAAACTGGATCCATTAGTATGAATCGAGTAACCCTATGTAGTAGGGCAACAATACTTTAAATAAAGTATTTTTCCCTATTTTACAGAGAAATAATTCGTTCAAATTATTGTTTAGGGTCAAAGATATTGATATATCAAACTGTATAAATGTATACAACAAGTAAATCGGTTATAAGTATAAAAACATAATATGATTTTGTGAAGAAGCTACCCATGGGTAACAGTTTAATGATTGGATTAGATTAGGTGGTCACTTGGGCATCTTCTTTTCAGACGACTGGAAGGGTTTTTTTGGATGAAAGGATATGAACTAGAGGAGTGGAGTGACCAATCAACCAAGAGTTTGGAACTAGAAGAGGAATATCTTATTCGAGCCAAACATTCAACAAGGAGGATATTGAGGTCATTTCCGATAATTTTATTTGTGACATAACAAGAAGCTTTAAGGATTTTGGATTGCTAGGATTGAATACTGGAAGAATTTGTTGTGGAGCCATAAAGCTTAATGAATCTGATGATGGTAGCGTATATGTTTTTTTAGAATATTGGTGTTGAAATGGTGTTCACCAAATATTTGGAACTATTTTTCATCGTAGCGTGATCAGGTCTGTGTTTTAGTAAGCATTTTCTGATCAAAGATTTTCAGATTGAGTAGATTTTTAGTGCTTATGTGTATAGTAATAAAGAAAGGATGCTTTTGTAAATATTAATTTAGGCTGAAAATAGAATTGGTGGTAGTATATGGTCTGTGGGAATCGATGTGCAGGAAGATAATGTTTTTCTGACCGTGGCGGAATAGAGGCAGAGGTTTATTTTTAACATAAAAAGCTAAAATTAAATTAAAAAATAAAAACGAAAAATAATAACATCACGGTAAGCAGCTTTAAATATGTTTTTCGTTAAAATACATTTAATTGATTGTTATTATTCTACTATAAAGAATCGTGTGACCTGGCTTAAAACATTTGTAAAATTAATTTTCGAAATACGAAATCTAAATTTGAGATTTTAATTTGAACTCTTCGTAGAATTAAAGATTGCCTGTGTTAATTAATTTTATTTCTGAGAGAAAAACTAATTACGATGCTATAAAATACCTTAAACTCCAATTATCATCCATTTTAATTCAAGTTTTCATCTACTTGCCCAATTACTCAAACTCTATTTCTGCTGAAAAAGTTCAATTAATCCTTTTTTTATAAGTTCGAAATAGATTCCAACTTTTCTTTCTATGAATCTAATCCTAACAAAAACTCGAGCTTTAAGTAAAGAATGGATGGAGTAAGGATGGAAGCTATGAGATAATCTTGTTTGTTGAGGATATTTTATACAAAAATAAGTCTATATCTGTATTCTAGGACACATCACACTATTACCCATAGTTATTTAATATGTAATAGTAATCATATTAATATCAGGTAATAATATCAACAATAATTTATTATCAGTACGCGATATTAACACTCAGATAGCTAGTGGTGCCCAAATGCAAGACCAACACGAGTATTGGTCTTGCGCACTCAGTCTTGGTCTTGGTCTTGCATCAAACATGTATTTATTAAATATGTTGCTTTAGATCTCAGAAAAATTCTACAGAAACATTAACATGTTTAATTGAAATCAACATGACAATACATTAAAAGACATTATCAAGAAAGATAGGGATGGGCCTCTATTTTGGAATGGAAGAGTTTTAGGGAAAAGCCAATCCATATGATATTACTAATTATTTAAATAAAAACCTGTTTTATTCACTCACATGACTTTCCTATCGATTTTAATTAATTTCATTAGATTTTTTTTAATTATTTTTTTTTTCATTACAAATGTAAATATATTCATTAAAGGTAACACAGTAGTGTGGTAAATATGGTGAGTAAGAGCAATGAAGTTTTCCGCAATATATTCCAGATGATTAAGAATATATTAAAACAAGATTTTAATTTTAATTCTTAATTAATTCAATTACTACTTCTGAGGAGGGTTACTAATGCAAGAGTTAATTTAGTTATGGATTTAACCCAACTTAATGTTGGGTTTTAATAAAAGTTAACTTCAATATCTTGAATACTTTTAAGCCATGTATAAAACTATTCGAAGTATTGACTTTTACGTGAGTATCTCAGCTAAAATTATCTCATAGATATAAATTTTGTAGATGTTAATTTGAAATAATAGATGATGTATTATTCTTGTCTATAGAGATAATTTATTTTTAGGGAGTCAAGCAATGGTCAAAATGTATATAAAAAACTTTATTTTATTTTTGAATAAAATTGCCATGAAAAACAATTTTACCCTTTTGATGTATCAGAAACGTTTCAGGTTAAATTAATATTGACTTTTGTGCCTTTAATTAAGTTCATTTATTAAATAAAAAACTACATTTCAGAAAAGAAAAGCTTCACAATCATCACCATTTAATAAAAGGTAATAATTGTGAAATTACATATTTTTTTAATGCATTTATTTTAGGGCTTTTTTTAAGTTAGTTTCTTATTTATTGATTGAATGAATGAATTTAAAGACTTATTATGCAATAGTTTTTTTAGAAATACTTGAAGATCGGCAAACTTTTCCAAAAAAATCTCTGATAGAATAAAAAAGAAGTGTTAAAAAGGTGAAATTATTTTTCATGAAAAAATATTCATATGTATACATAAAATACATTTTGAACTTTATTATATTTAACATTATAAATTCAAATATGCTAATTAAAAATAACATAATTTAATTAGACTAATTTTTCAGTCAACCAATATAGATAAATCATTAGAGTTCAAATTCTGTGATGAACTAAAGCAATGTACCTAAACATGCTAGTAAACAATTATTAAAATCAGTGTATACAACTCAATCGACTGTAACGTTATTAAAACTGGTCTTAATGCACTTTACAAAACCAAGACCAAGATCACCTAGCTGTTGCAAGACCAAGACCAAGACTGGTAAAAAAAATCGATTTTTAATAAAAATTAATGCAAAATAGTTACTAATACTTTACGATTTTAGTTACTATATGTAAAGAATTGGTATAACCAATACACTTTTGCATTTAACTCTTCTAATTTTTTATTCCGGCTTATTTAGGTTTCTTCTTTTTAAAACATTACATCAATATCTCTATAATAATAAGCTAATAGGTAACTCCAAGACTGTTGCGCAAGGCCAAGACTGAGTATGCAAGACCAAGACTCATCTCTGTCTAGCATTTGGACAACATTACTGTAAATATTTACTTTAATTTTTTGAGAATTGAGAAACCTAACTAAACACTGAATGAAGAACAGGAAGAGTTAAATTATATTGCTTCTACCAATTTTTACTATTTTCATATAGTAATTAAAATTGTTTAGTATTAGTAACTTTTTTTTTTTGGTCAATCTTGGTCTTGTTCTTGATCTTGCAACAATTAGGCGGTCTAGTTCTTGGTATCCTTCGATGCAGATCCTGTCCACATATCCTTTTCAATTCTGTACCTCTCCCCGTCTCAGACACAGTTCGGTATCTTGGATTCCTTTTAGACAAAAGACTAACTTGGAACCCACATACCAGACTGAAAGACAAGAACTTAACCGACGATTTGGCCAGCTATACAGACTACTTCACAGAAAATCCAATCTCTCAATAGAAAACAAACTATTAGTATACAAGATCATACATGGGTTTGCATCTGGACCTACCGACTTGAACTGTGGGGGACAACTAAATTTTCGAACAACAAACGCATCCAATCCTTTCAGTTTAAAGTCCTCCGAATAATACTCAATGCTCCTTATTATGTCACAAACAAACCCCTATATCATGACCCTTACATCCCTCATGTTTTTGACGTTATTCCATCTCGATTCTCAAATTTTCACATGAACCTAATCCACCATCCTAATCCTTTAGCACAATCGTTATCTACCTCCAGTAATCCCTACAACCCTCCTCGAAGGTTGAAACGGCAGTGGCCTCGAGATCTCTTGTAAAGACGTCACTGGAGTTCTGGCAATGACCAGCTTCTCTACTCAAGCCATGAATGTTTGTGGTTTTAGTGCCCTCTCTCAATCTCTACCGGAGTGGAAATGCCGTCGACGCAGCTGAGAGAGAAGCGCTGGTATCTCTTAGAGTCTCGCTTTGTCCTTCACACGTAGGGGAAAGGGCAGGACTCGGAGATATCTTGTCTGATTGTAAATATTGTAATTAACTATGAATGGTTTTTCTATTTATTTCTTTTACTTATAATTTATTTAATTTTGTGACGAATTTCTGTATTTTATTTAATTTTAACTCTAATTCACATTTCCATGTTTTATTATAGTTTTTGCCTTTGTTATATAGATGTTTTTTTTTGTTTTTTTTAATTGTGTTGTATATATGGTGTGAATGTGCCTCGCTCAGCATTAGTACTCAATGCACTTAAGTGTGGCAAAATTTATTATTTCTCAATAAAAGATAGAGTACACAGAAAAAAAAATTTTTTTTGGTATTGAACTTCACCGATTTATAGCGACACTAGTAGTATCAATCATTTTTGAGCTGGACTGTTCACATACACAGCCAATCCATTTTGCGAAACTTATGAAAAATAACAGAGGCTGTTATAAAGATTTGCCTCACACAGTAAGGAAATAATTTGGATATGAGGTATATACTTTATGAGATAATATTGTTATAAAGGCTTGATTGAAGGGGAAGAAGTCGATTACAGCTTTATAGAGACATGATGTCAGCGAGGGCGATTGTGAACAGCGGCAATAGAGAGGACCGCGGGGGGACTCGCTCCATCTTCCGCCTGAAAGCAGTCATTAGCAGGAGAGTGGAGCCTGATGAGCACCACCTTCGTCTGCCACTCGCTCTTTTCTCAGCGTCTCTTTGATTTACCCTCTTTAAAAAAAGTTTTTTTTTGTTTTTTTTTTTTAGTTTCGTTCCTCCTCTAAACATGAAATCACATTATTTAAATATTTACATTATCCAAAAAATAATATAATGTGAACAAGCAAAAAAAAAACACCTAGACACAATGAGTCAGAAATTATAACAGAAAAAAAAAATCAAAACTGTAAGCTGTTAAAAATAGTTTAAGTTCATGTTTACCTTTACTAGTACTGAAACGACAAGAAACCGCTCGACGACTCCGATTATTTCAGTACTTACTAGGCAAACGCTCTAAGCTTCCAATTAATTACGAAAGACTCATATACATGATTATAATAAGGCCTATTTGGACTTACGGAGTTGAGCTATGGGGCTCCACTAAACCATCGAATTCCTCTCGTACACATCCTTACAATCCAAAATTCTTCGTAAAATCCTCTATGCTCTCTACTTTGTTACAAATAAAACCATCCATAATGACCTTAATATTTCTTTTGGCCCAATCCAGATACCTATCCTTCCATAATAAACTTCAGAATCATCCCGATCCTCTCGTTTCTAACCATGCTTCCTCTTCAATTCCTGATAACCCTCCGAGGCGTCCGACATATCATTAGAGTGCTACCACTGGGTAGTTACTCAGTAAGTGTTTTCATGTCCATATCCATATGTTCAAATTTACTAGATGTATTTATGTTATACATTTTTAAATAGCATTAAGAATTAATAATAAAAAAACAAAAAACATTTACTAGAATAAATCTAGGCATATCAATCTCTGGTAGTTATTATTCCAAATCCTCCTTGGACATGAATACACCTATTTCCAAGTCGACTTCAACATTTTCCAAATCAAATTCATTCTTTATTAAGTCAAATTAAATCTTTTCCATTTTAAATTCAACCTTTTCTTTTTGAACAGGCGTTTGATAGAGTCTGGCACCCGGTACTGATGTACAGAATTCGTAAATTCCTACCACCTACATACTTATCCGTTCCTACCATACTGATAGATGCTATAAAGTAAATCACAAAAACTCTTATTCTTCCCTTTTTTCCCAGCCTACTGGTGTTTCTCAAGGTAGTATCCTTGGTCTTATCCTTTACACAGTTCATACAGCTGACATCACCCATATGACCAACCCATCCTGACACTGTCATCACCACATATGCTGATGACACATGTACCCACATATGATCTTATCTGTTAATAATGATCCATCAACTGCATCCCAAACTCTCCAATCACATATCACGGACCAGAAGAATGGTGTAAAAACTGGAGGATTAAAATAAATTCAAATAAATCCCATCAAATTATCTTTACCCTGCGTCGTAAAACCATGACCTACAGCATCCTTTAATAATTCTTCACTTATCCCAGTTGAACGAATCCGTTAACTAAGACTCCATTCGGACAAACGACTCGCATGGAATCCTCATACAAGACTGAAACGACAAGAAACCGCTCGACGTTTCCGACTACTCCAACACTTACTAGACAAACGCTCCAAGCTTTCAATCAATTACAAACGACTCATATATATGACAATAATAAGACCTATTTGAACTCACCGAATTGAGCTTTGGGGCTCCACTAAACCATCGAATTCATCTCATATCCAATCCTTACAATCCGAAATCCTTCATAAAATCCTTAACTCTCCTTACTTTGTCACAAATAAAATCATCCACAAAGCCCTTAATGTTCCATATGTTTCCGATTTGGCCCGATCCAGATAACTATCCTTCTATAACAAACTGCAACACTGAAACGACAAGAAACCGCTCGACGTTTCCGACTACTCCAACACTTACTAGACAAACGCTCCAAGCTTTCAATCAATTACAAACGACTCATATATATGACAATAATAAGACCTATTTGAACTCACCGAATTGAGCTTTGGGGCTCCACTAAACCATCGAATTCATCTCATATCCAATCCTTACAATCCGAAATCCTTCATAAAATCCTTAACTCTCCTTACTTTGTCACAAATAAAATCATCCACAAAGCCCTTAATGTTCCATATGTTTCCGATTTGGCCCGATCCAGATACCTATCCTTCTATAACAAACTGCAACTCTCCGAGGCGTCTGAAAAGAAGGTGGCCTCGTGATCTTCTTGTGTAAATTTAATATTTGAGTACTATCAGTGGGTAGTTTCTCAACAATTGAGTTCATGTATTGAGTTATATATTTCTGAGTGGACATTTAATGTCCATTTAATGTGTTTAATGTGTAATTTAATGTGTTTTTTTTTTATAATACAGTTGTAAATATCAATGAATAAAAAGAATAAACCTTTTCTAATTCAAATTCAACCTTTTCAATTTCAAATTCAACTGTCGAAACCTAGCATTCGAGAAATTGCAGTCTTACTTTTATGTTTAGAAAGTTAAGTTTAAGATAATCCGGAAACACGGGCTTCTCGAAAGTTAGGATAATTGAATATGTAGGTACCTTCATTTCTCCTGTCTTTCAAAAAATTCTTTTGAATTCCACGACTCCTTCGTCATGTAGCTCTTCTTCAGTTCTTGTTCTGAATAGATATTGATTTCAGGACAGGTTATTATCCCATTACTGTCATTCCAAAAAGAATGGAGAGTGAAAATCAAAGCTGAGTTTTCATATTTCTTAATATTTTGTAGATTAAAAAAATCCTTGACCCCTAGTACTACTATGCCACTTCGCAAAAACTTAATTTTTGTTTACGGAGCAAAACTTTGAATAAACTTGCAAACTTTGAATGGGGTAGTGTTTATGAAAGTCTTATCTTCATCTGCAATGGGAAAGATATCGGAAGGTTTCGGTTCCTTAGTCCCTAACATTTCACCTTCCAAATTTAGTTTTGGAGAGGTACTAGTTTTTTTTGGGAATAGGTTTCCAAAATTACAATTTGTGCCTTTCTGTACTTCTTCTTTTACGATTTTTCTTCTAAAAGATTGTTTGTAGTCAATTTTATATTTCATTTCTAATATGGAACTAAATTTTTATAAAAAAAAAAAAAAAAAAAAAGATGATAGTACAATGATATAAAAAAAAAAAACCTGTACCACTACAATCCATGAAGGGTCTTTGGGCTCAGTACTATTTAGGGAAAACACCGCTTCTATGTCAACGGTGTGCAAGGAGGTGATTTGACCGAGATCAAGCTCAACCACCAGGTTATCCCCCTTAATCAATTATTTAATTAAGCGTACCCACTTTATAGAGACTGGGTGTGCCCCAGACGGTCTTCTGACCCAGGGTCGCACTACGACCAATGAAACACATAAATAAATTTTCTGCCACGAGCCGGGTTTCGAACCTGGGACCTTTAGCAAATGGAAGCTCAGTACCCTACCACTGAGCAACCCCACTCTCTACTAAAATGTATATCGTCGAATTATAGAAAAATTAAGTCACTAAGAATTTTGAAATCAAAACCTGTTATCTTAGTATTTGTTATATATAATAGGGATTTTTAATGTACTTACTCATCCTCCGCTGGTTTAAAATACCAGTGAAGTGGCTGAGGGAGAAGCGTAGGGATCTCCTAAGCCTCCCTTTTCCCTCCACATGTGGAGGGGACAGGATTGGTTCGGAGATCACCTGGCAAATTGTAAATAATGTATGTTTTATATAAGGTGTTTGTTTTACTTTTATTTCTATTTTTATTTACTTATGTGTATATATATTATTTTTTTTCTTTACTCTTTTGTTCTTTCTTCTTATTCTTTTGTTATTACTTTATTTATTTATATTTTTGTATATACGGTATGAATGCAATCTCTGAACTCTATTATAAGTGTCCTTAACTGTGACAAATTGTAATATTTCTGAATAAAGTGCTTTTTAATAATAATAATGTACTTAATTCTGATTTTGCTTTGATAAATCAAGTCGAAATCTACAAAAAGGCGATTTAAAGTTTAGTTCATCAAACATGTACGTACTACAATAATCTGACGATATGCACCTAAAATATAATGCGTAGATAGATACAGTATTTTAAGTAAATTGACTGATTTTTTCATGGTAAGATTATTATTTACTTTAGGCTTACTCTGTTTATTAAGATCGACTTGAGACTTTATCATCTAAGTTTATTTAAAATTTTAAGGGATTACAAATTAATAAAGTTGCAACAATTAAACGAATGTATGAAAATATGCTATATTTCGACCGCGGTTGAGACTCTTGCAAGAAATTAAAAAATAAGCGTCATTGAGATACGAAAAATGTACACATATATTATATAACAATGATGTCTAAGTATATTGATTAGTAAAATACTTCAATGCGGTTCCACAAAATACAAATACCTACATTGACTAATGACTTGAAATAAATTAGGCAGATATGAATGTTAGCAGTCCTTTTTATCCCAAGTTTAACCTACTTTATGATCTTGTTGTAACCACGATTTAGGTCACAAGACAGTGATATCGATTCGGAAAAAAAAATATAAAATAAAAAAAATAATAAGAAAGAGTAGTAAAAGGGAATATAAAGGCCAGAAGGAAATATTCAGTTTAATAAAAGCATTATGCTTTTCTTGTGGTAGCTTAGGTTCTTCCAAGGCTTTCTACCGAAGGAAGAAATAATTGGAAAGTTATTTTCAACAAAGAACCCTTGAAGATCCACAGCCTCTTAAGGCTTGTCATCGGATCAATAGATCCACTTTGTGAACTTGGGTATTGGCTCCCTGTTTATTTGGAACCCACAGCTGTATTTGCGCAATACTTAAAAAAAATTATAAATGCGTATTATTTGATTAACATAGAATTTAGTGGTTATTATTGTTCTGTACAAGAATTAATAGGCTTATATCTTTTTGTTTTTTGTCTTTTCCGGCATTTTAAGCTAAACTGTTCCGCCTAGTATCGGCAGAGTACGAATCCTTATTGACCTCAGATACCAGCTTTCTCTAATTTTTTTTTTCCCAAAGATGAAATTAAGGCAGTTCATTCTCACAATTATAAATGTCAGTAACATGTTGTCATTAGTGTAGCCCAAATGCGAGACAGAGACGAGTCTCGGTCTTGCAAATTCAGTTGTGGTCATGGTCTTGGTCTTGTGCATGAGTCTCGCAACAGTCTTGCAGTTACTTATTACCTTATTACTATAGAGATATTACTGTATTTTTTTAGGTAGCAGAAACCTAAGTAAGCCCGAATGAAAAATTAGATGAGTTAAATGCAATAGTATATTGGTAATACCAATTATTAACATTTTTTTTTTAAAATCTATTTATTGAATAATAATACAATCAGCCACTGATGGAGGGCTATAAGCATTAGGGCTAAAAGTTCTCATTCATATAATATATACAAATAATAAAGAAATAAATATAAATACTAGAAGTAAATAAATAATACTGATGAAGAAGGTAAATAAAAATAAAAAATAAAATAAAAACTTCTAAACACAATCATAACTATATACAATATATACATTCGCCCAAGAATCTCCGAGCCAGGCTTTTCCTCCCACACGCGGAAGGCAAAGCAAGACTCCGGAAGATCCCAGTGCCACTTTTCCAGCCGCATCACTAGTATTAGAAGCCAGTGGAGACTGAAAGAGGGCACTACAGCCACAGACGCTCAGGACATGAGTGGAGAAGCTGGCCATTGCCAGGACTCCAAAGGCATATTTACAAAAGATCTCGAGGCCACTGCCGTTTCAACCTTCGAGGGGGATGGTATGGATGCTCGGAGCTGGATAGGGATTGCGCTAGAGGATTGGGATGATGAATGAGGTTCTGGTGAAAGTTGGAGAATCTGGATATGTCATGGACATATGGGATGTTAAGGTCATGGTGTAGGGTCTTGTTCGTGACATAATATGGAGCATTGACTATTGTTCGAAGGACTTTGGACTGGAAGGATTGGATGCGTTTGATATTCGATGTATTATTAACAAATAATAACAAAGATTGTCAAGTATTAGTAAATATTTGCTTAATTTTTATTTAAAAAATCGAATTTTTTTTTACCAGTTCTGGTCTTGGTCTTGCAACAGTTAGGCGGCCTTGGCACTTTGCAAGACCAAGGACCTATATTGGGTAACACTAGTTGTCATACATTTAATGTATTTAAATTACTTTGTCTTGGGCCTTATAACCGTTTATACTGGGTTTAAGCATATTTATCATTCACAACATTATAGACTGCTATAAATTAGAAGCAGTACTAATTTTCATTACTTTACTATTTAATTAATATACTTTAATATAGAACTTCAACTAGCGATTTTATCTCTTTCAAACAATTATCCTCCAAAGGTACTACGTGTGGTCGGTTTAAGTTAATGATTGTAATTTAATTATATATTTACTAAGTGGTATTGAAGGAAGAAATTATTAGAATGAAACAATGCAAAAAGAAAGAGTTGATGAAACATATGTTACAATGTTCAGGTCAGGTGTAGTTGTATATTAACTAATTACTTATTGCCGCCAAATTAATTATATATATATATGTATAATTTTTTTTTTTTTTTTTTTTTTTTTTTTTTTTTTTTTTTTTTTTTTTTTTTTTTTTTTTTTTGTTCTTCCTTAACTCGCCTTTTAGGCTATACGGGATTTTACCGGGCCGAGGGGTGAGGGCGGGGAATTTAAAATCCCCTCCGGCACCGGGACGCGAACTCGTACTTTTTATATCATCTCAAATCTCTGTTATCCGGTTGCCAGGCAACTAGCGGTGTTGTGCACACGCTTTAGCCTATTCGGCCACCCCGCCCCCAATTAATTATATCTTATAGATCGGTTGATTTTGATAACATGATGACATGTTGAGGAACCGTATAAGGTATAAATGGTGGACCTCCCAGACCGATTCTCCCCGTACCTGTGTCTGTCCAATTACCTCGTAATCTCACTCCATAAATACTCCAACCTGTTTTTCTTGATCAAACCTTCGTTGGCGATTCGAACTGGATTTCCTCTCCACAGATGCTATTATTCATAAATATGATTATTTTTTATCCTACTAAGCAATTGTTCTTTAACCTTTTCGAGTACTTCATAATTTATTCAGCGAAGAACAGTACGAGAGTTAGTGTAGTGTAGTTTTTCATTTTTTTTTCTTCCGATTTCGGAATAATTACAAATTTCATATTTAACCAATAAGTAGCAGGAATATAAAAAAATAAATGATCATTGTCACATACAAAATGAAAAATATTTATGAGGATACAATTATCCAAAATATCCAAAGAAACATTTTTATTAATATTCACTTGGAAATGATACGGAAGTAATATAAGTAGGGTTATCCTAAAATAATAACGCAGACATTTTATAAGCTATAATATTTATGTCGGCATAAAGTTTATAGTGGAGTCATTTTATTTATTACCTTACTTTAAGTATTCGATAAATGAAGATAATTTCCACAATCAATCCTATAAATATTACATCGCATTAGGGCAGAAAGAAGCGCCAAATAAGAAAATATTGTGCTCAAATGTTGATTATATAAATATATATATAATCATATAGATTAAGCTGGACTGAATTAATTCCAATAATTTGAAAAATATACAACTCATTATGGATTGATTTATGCTAGGAAATGTTTCCTATCCAAGATTTTAAACATTTTTATGAGAAAGGCTTTTTTAATCAGCTTTTGCGGTCGTTTTTAACATTTTTTTTTCTTCAATTTAATGGACATTCAATTCAAATCCGAAAACTTTAGAAAATAATATTTTTTATTTGTTATAAGAAAAACGATGGTAGCCTAAAAATTAAGTTAATAGAGCAGGAAAAATATCTCATATATAAAACCTCACGAGTGTTGCTGCTCCCAAAGTGAGGTTAAACATTAATCATGTTTCGAATTGATGAAATTTTACTGTTATATGTTGATATTTTGAAGTATGTTTTTATTTTTAATCTACCTTCAATAATTAGAGTGAAAATAAATTTAGACTAAATAAATTTAAACTTTGATAAAAAAAACTTGTAGGAGTGTTATGGCCTGTTATAGCTAATAGTATATATATATATATATATATATATATATATATATATATATATATATATACTGGGGCTGGGGTAGTCTTGCGGGCTAAGGCGCTTGCAATAGATGATCAAAGTTAAGTAAGCAACGCCGAGAGTGGTTAGCACTTGGATGGGTGACCGCCCACGTAGGATTGATGACCCTACCCCGTACTTTAAATTGGGAATCGGGATGTGGCCTGGGAGACCACATCCGGTGGACAAAGGTCTTCATCGTCTGTAGGGCCAACCGAGAAAAAAAAAAGAAAAAGATATGTATATATAGACTGTTCTAGATATTAAAATAGATCCATACAACGTTTAGTTGTGTACTATTTATCTGTTAGCATTAGGGCACAAAGGAGCAAAAAAGAGATTATTAGATTTTCATTAAAATACATGACTGCACGGAAAAATTATTCATCACACATTTTACCTTGTTTGTATTTTACCAAAGACTGCATTTTACCATTAACATTGACTGCAAAAATGATAACTTAAGAACATTGATTCAAGGATATCCTCTCATATCTGTCCAACGTTTGGCTATGTTAATAACAGTGGTTTTGTGTCAAGATGTAATGAGTGTTACTTTAAAAAAAAAATAGATCTTTTTTTGGGTACTCAGGCTTTAAAGAGAAGATTTTTTTATGTATTGTTAATCTATTATGGGATTTGACATTCTTTGATGCATAAATAACTTTATAAAATTTAAGTTACAATAAAATTATCACTAAATTTATTATTTAATGATGATGGAAAAAATCTAACTACATTTATTAAAATGGATAATTTAAGCGTTTTTATTTTAAAGTATTCAAAATGAACTAAACATTGCTTAATATTTATTCTCTGTTACGGAGATTAATGAATCGATTAAAGATCTTAAATAATAATGCACGCATTTAGATAAATCTCGAGAAAAGAAAATGCCATATCTCTGAAAATATTTAAAAAAAAAAAAAAAAAAACTTTGTCATAACATTGTTTTCTTATTTAATGTTCCCGAATGACAAATTGTAATTTGACTGAGATTCAGCCGAGGATTTCAACTTACAAAGTTAAATGGAACTTTATACACAATTGAATATACGAAAAGTCCTTTGCCGATTACGACTGCTTCAACATATTTACTCGACAAACGTTCCGAAGTTCAAACTACAGACAAAAGCATGACTATTACCATGGATTATCAAGCTTTTGGAGTTAAGCCATGGAATTTAATCCTATAGACGATTTCAGTAAATAAATTGTAATCAATAAATACAGATGTGGCAGGTTTTTTAGGTCTTTCGGAAAGCCACCATTAGCTTTTTTCATTGATTTGTGAAACTGTAGGGCTAGCTCAAGCTTTGGAAAAAGAAGTTATTTTTATTTATTTATTTTTTATTTCTTAATGATATTTACAACTCTATTAAAGAAATAAATTCAGTAAATTTGAACATATGGATATAATGATGTGTAAACACTTGTTGAGAAACAATGAAATGATATGTTTGCATTAGGAGATCACGAGGCCATTTTAATTTCGGACGCCTCGGAGGGTTACCAGGAATTTAAAAAGAAGCAAGGTTAGAAACGAGACGTTTGGGATGATTCTTAAGTTTGTTATGGAAGTATAGGTATCTAGATTGGGCTAGATCTGAAACTTAAGAAACATTAAAGTCATTATGGATGGTTTTATTTGTAACAAACTAGTGAGCATTGAAGATTTTACGAAGGATCCTGGATTGTAAGGATTGGATACGAGAGGAATTCGATGGTTTAGTCGAGCCCAATAGCCCAGCTCTGAAAGTCCTAATAGACCTTACTATAGTCATGTATATGAGTCTTTTACAGTTAATTGGAAGTTCGGAGCGTTTGTCTAGTAAGTGCTGAAGTAATCGGAATCGTCGAGCTGTTTCTTGTCGTTTCAGTACTAGTAAAAGTAAACATGAACTTAAAGTATTTTAAACAGCTTACAATTTTGGTTTTTTTTTCTCTGTTATGATTTCTGACTCATTGTGTCTAGGTGTTTTTTTTTTTTTTTTTATATTGTTTTTCGGATAATGTAAATATTTTAGTTATAGTCTGGTATGAAAAAAATAAGTTTTTTAATACAAGACTTTTTTAATGTGGGCTTTCTTTTAAGGGTGAAAGAGGTCTAGGAACCCATATTGCCAAGAAGCACCCCAGGGAGGCTAATACCAATACACTGAGGGGCATAGTGAAAAATGTTTTAGGGCCTAAAAATGGAGAGGGTGAGGTATCAAAAATAAAAGAGGACATTATCGGATGGTCTACTGTGTTCAAGAACCTCTCAAAAGAAACCACGATAAATATTGCGGATTTTGATGAGGCCGTAGGCAGGTTCCTGAAACTTCTCAAGAATATCAATGCGGAACTGCCAGGTCCCCAGCACCCAGCCGTCAAATTTTACAGATTGAGGAAAAAAAATAAAACTAAAGTAACTGACAAGGGTGCTGGACAAGTCTCAAATCCGCAAAGAGCGAACAAAGTAGACAGGAGTCGTCGGCAAGAACAGTATCAATATGAGGTTGCACAATATAATTATTATAATAAAAGGAAAAAGGTCGTGCAAACCGTAATGAATGCCGACGCTCCTAAGCGGTGTCCTCTGAAGATGGCCGATATCGAAAAACATTATAGAGACCTCTTTGAGAGCGAAAATCTCCGCAAACGTGCGGATTACGAACAGTGCGCCCCGATGCCAAATTTGGTGTCCATTGACCTAGAAGCCGTCAAGAGAGCCATTAAATCAACATCAATGGACACATCGCCGGGGCCTGATGGAGTTCTGATCCGCACGATTAAATATTTTGATGTAGCAAATATTATCAAAGTAATTGCGGAGATAATGCTGAAGGTGGCCTATGTCCCAGAACCACTTCGACAGGGGCGCACAATACTAATATATAAGGGGAAAGGTGATGTAAATAAAATCCCTTCCTGGAGGCCCATCACCATTTATTCTATTGTGCGCCGAATCATAGAGAAGGTTCTGGACCATGAACTAAGAAAGCAGGTCACCTTCCACAGGAATCAGAGAGGCTTTATAAAAGGCCTCCCGGGAACGCACGTCAACGCAAGGATTATCGACGCTGTATTGAAAGATGCAAAGATTATGAAAAAAGATCGTGCGGTGGTATTCCTTGACGTTGTCGGTGCTTTTGACAATGTTGGCCACAATCATATCGTGAGCTCCTTGGAAGCAAGAGGTGTGTCGCCGGATCTTAAACGTGTTATATCGGCTCTCCTCTGCACCAACACAATCAAAATTAGTAACGGTGTTCACGCAACTAGCCAAATCAAAGTGCTGCGCGGGGTACCCCAAGGCGGCCCCTTGTCGTCGTCGCTCTTCAACCTGGCCATCGATCATCTCTATCGCGACCTGTGCGATGAAGAATTTTCCAAAAAATTTGGATACAAGTTAAAAAGTGACCAAGGTTGTGTGGTCCTCACAGGTTTCGCGGATGACCAGGCCGTGTCAGCGCGTGACAAGGGGGCTGCAGAAAGAGTGATCGGCAGCGTTCAGAGGACTTTTGAGGAAATTGGTTTGGCTATTAATCCTCAAAAAAGCGTGGGCATCGTTCTAAATAAAGGAGAGCTGGAAACAGCGATGCTCTCCCTTGAGAACAGAGAGTACATCCAAACATTGCAGAATGGAGATACAATCAAGTATTTAGGATGTACATTCTCGGGAGAGCTACAGTTCAACGAAGATTCGGTGACCAAATTGAACGAAAATCTGAATAAACTGGTTACCTCTCCCTTGCTGAAGCCGGAGCAGAAGCTAAACATTGTCAACCAATATCTGTTCCCGGGTCTTACTTACCCTCTCCAAACTGCGCCCCTCACAAAGCTGCGTCCTGCCATACTTGACGGCATCGACACCATGATTCGCAGGAGTGTGAAGGCTATTGTTGGACTCCCTGCGAACACCTCCACGGCGATGTTGTACTCTCCCAGGAGGTATCGAGGATTAGGATTAATCCGCTGCCAATGGGAGGCTCCTCTACAACATTGGTCCATTGCTCAGCGACTGTCCAATGTGCCCGATGCCCTTTTTCAGTCAATCTTTGATTATTCGGCTGAGGTTGATGAATGTGCCGAGAGATTGGGGGTTGATCGGAGTATTCGGAATATGAGAGCTCTACGGCAGTCGCTTCGAGAAAATTCGTTTGAGGAATGGACCAATTGCAGGTGGCAGGGCATTGGAGTTCGCCATTTTAAAGAGACCCCGAAAGCCAACAAATACATGTATGATAAGCAAGTACTTTCTGGGTCTGAATGGTCAAATGCCCTGAAACTGAATATTAATTATGCACCCCTGCGTGGAGTCCCAGGTGTCAGCGGACAGGTAAGAGAAGTTGGGTCCCTCTGTCACAAATGCGACAGAGAGCCAGAAACACCAGCACATGTGCTTGGAAAATGCCCCAACAACTCCCTCCTTATAACGCGCCGTCACCACAGAGTCAAACATGAACTGATGAGGCTCCTTATAGAGAGAGATTACGCCTGTTTCGAGGAAGTATATTGTATAGATACGGATGGATCCACCCGATATGCCGACATTGTGGCATTCCCTAAGACGGGAAAGTCGGCGATGATTTTGGATCCGACCGTGAGATATGAGACCAACGACCTCGATCAGGCAGGAAAAGTGGAAAGGGAGAAAAAACAGACATATGAGAAATGCATCCCTTTCCTTAGTGAAAAGTTCCGCGAGAGTTTCGGGCCGAGAGAGTTCCACGTGAGAGGCCTTTGGTTCGGAGCTCGCGGAACGATACCAGACTCAACAAGGAGCTTCATGGAGGGCCTTGGTGTCGACATAAAGGACGTGGCAAGGTTGGCAGAGAACATAATCCTTGACTCCCTGGGAATTATCCATCACCACGTGCATGGATAGAGAGTTTTTCATGGGGGGAGGCATGCGTGTTTTGCAGCATTTTTACATTATTTATTGACCACGTCCACTGCACTTTATGTATTTGTATGCATGTTATGAATTAGGTTAGGAAAAGAGAGGAGAAAAATGTATAGAGTGAGAGAAGGAACAGAAAGGGATGTATAGTGCTAATAAGTGAATTAAAGAAATAGTAAAAATAAAATAAATAAATAAATAAAATAAAAAAAAATAAATAAAAATATAGGAAAAAAAATTATGATAAAAAAAAATATATATATAGATAAAAAAAAAAATTGTATATTATGCTCATATATGTTGTTAATACTATATAATTGTATATTAGTTTTGGAAAATTGTCTGTAGCGATTAATAAGTATGCTGTGTTTAAAGCAACCCAATGTAATTGGGCAGCACCCTTTTATGATAATAAAGTGATTCTCTCTCTAAAAATTACTTTAATGGAATTTACAACTGTATCACATAGAAAATACAATAAGTAAATGTGAAATTGGTAACATGACATGTATAACATGAAGAGAAACTACCCATTGGTAGAGCTCAAATTAAAGTTCTATATTAGAAGATCCCGAGGCCATCTTCTTTTCAGACGCCTCGGAGGGTTATCAGGGATCGAGGAGAAAGCAAGGTTTGAAACGAGAGGATGATTCTTAAGTTTGTTATGGAAGGACAGGTATCTGGATTGGGCCAAATCGGAAACATATGGAACATTAAGGTCTTTATGGATGATTTTATTTGTGACAAAGTAAGGAGAGTTGAGGATTTTACGAAGGATTTTGGATTGTAAGGATTGGATACGAGAGGAATTCGATGGTTTAGTGGAGCCCCAAAGCTCAATTCCGTAAGTCCAAATAGGTCTTATTATTGTCATATATACGAGTCGTTTATAATTGATTGAAAGCTTAGATGGTTTGTCTACTAAGTGCTGCAGTAGTCGAAAACGTCGGGCGGTTTCTAGTCGTTTCAGTCTGGTATGGGGTTCCAAGTGAGTCGTTTGTCAAGGTGGAGTCCTAAGTATCGGATTTGTTATAATATAAGGGATATAAGATGGCTTTTGTTGAAGGATACTGTAGGACAGGAAGTCATAGGTTTACGACGAAGAGTGAAGGTTATTTGATGGGATTTATTGGAATTTATTTTAATCCTCCAGTTTTGACAACATTTTTCAAGGCTTGTGATGTGTGATTGGAGAGTTTGGGATGCAATAGGTGGATCGTTATTAACTGATAGGATACACGTGTCATCGGCATAGGTGGTGATGACAGTGTTGGAAAAAAAATAAAGTAAAATTGAAAAATTCCATTTCATTCAAAATGTAATTCACTGGATGTTGTGTGTTCTATCATGTTTATCAATGTTACATTGGCGAATTATGAACAAATTGGAATGAAAACATTTCAGAGATTGTATGAAAAAATTTAATGGAACTATTTTGACTACTTAGACGAACTAAAATTTCGTATCACAAAAAGACAGGTGCAATGTTCAAGAAATAATTAAAAGAGGTGTTTTATTTTTTACTAAATAAACAATTTTAATAAATGTTTCTTATAAAATATAGCTTTATGGATAAAATAATTTATCATAATATCATAAGTATAAATCTCATGTATCAAAGTTTTTGAATTTTAAGTATATTTTATTTTATATATATATATATATATATATATATATATATATATATATATAATAATATATATAATAAAATTATTAACTTTAAAAAAATAATCTTTATATTTCATATATATTATATATATATATATATATATATATATATTATATATATATATATATATATTCAGAGGGATGCTAATTGAAATATAAAGATTATTTTTTTAAAGTTAGTTAATTTTATTATTTTAAATTTGTTTTTCCTTTAAGAAAAGAAGTGAATTGAGAACAAAAGAGGAGGACTGACCCCCTGACCGAACTAATTAAGAAGCGTTGCAAAACCCTCTCCTCTGCAGGGACAAACAAAATTACAGCCCTCCATCCTACTAATGACCCTAATAAAGATCGAACACTAATGCTTTGTCTTCTCCACGAGGCTTATTTGCTCCTGAAGGACTGTTCTTTACTCTTCCTCAGGAATTGGTGATCGTGACCGCTCGTCAACTAGATGTTTAGTGAATATTTCACTTATTTACATTAAGGAAATTACAATAATTAGGAATTAAAAATGTTCTAAAAAATATGAAATAAAATAAAAATATTTTTAATATCCTGGGACTGATGTCCCTTTAGAACATAGTATAAATACAGAGAAAATGCCGATGTAGCCATACATTTAAATTAAATATTTACAAAATAATATCTAATTAAAAATAAAAATATATAAAGAAAAAAGGACAAAACAAAAACATATATATATGTGTATATATATATATATATATATATATATATATATATATATATATATATATATATAGAGAGAGAGAGAGAGAGAGAGAGAGAGAGAGAGAGAGAGAGAGAGAGAGTGAGAGAGGGAGAACAAAGGAAAATAAAATAACATAAGTAAACAACATGGTTTTTGAGGGATCTTAAAAAGTACTCTTATGTACATTTCGTGATCAGTCGGATTGGGAAAGCAGTATGTGCTTTAAAAGGAGAGATTTAAATGAGGAAACTGATTGTGCATGTTGGATATTCGAAGGGATATAATTCCAAAAGGAGACGACTTAAATTACAAAGGACTTGTCAAACGCTACAGTTCGGTGAGGAGGAGGATAGAGGTCAGAAGTATGGGATCTCGTGGGACGGGATTGAATGGAGGTGTAATATGGTGAGGATTGAATATGATGCACAAATCACTCAACTTTCATTTACCGCTGTTTATAGAAGAGAAATTATTTTATGATGGACTTGGGCTGTTAAAAAATATATTTAATTGATTAATTAAATATATATCCCCTGTCCGACTAACGACAGACCAATCCCCATTTTACAAATTATTCAACTGTTCACTTAATTTTACTACTCGTTGCTTGAATAGTATAACTTTAATTTGCTTGCTGCTGTTGTTTTTTGTTGTTTTGTTGGTGATTTTAGGAGTAAAACATCGAGGTCGTCAACGCCTGCTTTTAATTTTTTTTTTATAGCCGATTTAAATTTTAACTTCTAAATTTTATTTAACAAAATGTTCAATTTGTAAGAAAATCAATACTAACTGTACTGTGTCTTCGTCATTTTTAAGTATGTTTGATATTAGGCGAATAAATCTAAAACTAGTTAAATTAGAGATATAGAAAGAACATTCTTGAAAAATGTTGCTAACTTTAAGCGTGATATTAGTGTTGGCACTTCAATGGTGGCTTTGATATCCGAATGGGTTAGATTGGTATGGCCTGTTCTTAGTCTGGTCAAGACAACATTTTACGGATCGGACGGTTTGCTGTTGACCACGGCTTTACTGTTTTTTTTTTATATGTTTTAGTTTGCTTGACGGGCAATCAATCCACGTAGATTTTAATTTGCATGTATTCTGTAGTTTATGTTGTATTATTTTTTATAAAATAAATAAATTGAACGTAACCACAATTCGGACAAATTTTTAATTTCTTTAAAAATCTATATTATATATTGCATCTTATTGCCAATTTATATTATTATATAATTATAATTATGCTTATTGCCAATTCGTAAACATAATATATATTCAATTTGTCCAGCTTCGTATAAGCCCAACAATAATTTGAGCATTTAATTTCTAATATCGCCACTGCTCAGCCTCAACTGATCCTTAATACCAGTAATGCGGCTGAGTAGGAGGCGCTGGGATCTCCTAGAGTCCGGGCTTTCTTACCAGGAGTGGGGGAAAAGACTTAGCGCGGAGCTTTCTCGAATGAATGGATTCTTTAAATATTGTATAAAATAGTATGTTTGTTGTTATTTCGTTTAGTTTTGTTATTTTGGTTTAAATACATTTACTATTAGTATTATTATTTTTCAGTTTTATTTATTATAAATAGAGTGTAAATGTGCTCTCTGAACACTATTATAAATGTCCTTAATTGTGACAGCTAACAATATTTCTCAATAAATTAGATGAAACAAAATTCTAATACATTCATTGTACGTTATATTGTGATTCCTTTTCTATTTCATAATAATTATAATTATATAAACATATAATATAAATAATATTATATATAATATATTGTATTAACATATTGTATTTAAGGGGAAATGTCTAAATCGAAAAATAACTACTGTCACATAGGTAAAATCAAATTACCACCCCAGGTGAATTTTTTTCACAATAGGTTGAGTTCCTGTTATCTCCTACTCTCCTAATAATAAAGTAAACTAAAATATAAGTCACTAAAAACTTTTTTATATTATAGAGTGATATATCATGACCGGTTGCGTAAGAGAAAAGAAACAAACATCAAATAAAAAGAAAAAAATCTTATCACCAAACAAATTAATAGTTGGATATATATTTTTTTTACATAGAAAAAAATCAGCTTATATTCACTATTCAAGTCTAACAGACTTGTGAAAATATTAATATTTTTTCGCACATAAATTAACACTTTTTTTTTCAAAACGTATTTGCGCCTGTCAACTTATTGTTGACTATCAGCAAATATGATGGCGGTACATGAAATAATGACATGTCAGGCATTGGGAAGGAAAATACTCAGTACCTCTTTCCTAACTAGTTCCAATTACTTAGGTTGCTTAAGGAAGGAGATCCCTCATGTAAAGCCTTTTTAGTATCCCCCTCATGTTCTGAGATAGGTCAGCTGTGGCCATGTCTCTTATTAGTCTGTTATTATGTCCGTTTAAAAATGTGTAAAATCGTTGATAAAGAGCCATTATATATTGGTGAACTGTTGGAAAGTGGAGGTCAGTATGTAGAGTTTTGATAGTCACGTACCAAGGTGCTTTTGTTATGAGTCGTAATAATTTTGATTGGAACGTTTGAAGTTTTTGTAGGTGGGTCTTTTTAGCGATGCTGTTAATTGTTGTAAATAAAATTATTTGATTATTATGTTGTGTTTTGGAGAGGTTATGTACATTATTGAGAATTGCGGAATTTCTTTCCTACTACTGTCTCCTTAACTTGACTACCTGATACATAGATATCCATAGAAATCAGCTTTGGATGAAGTAAACAGATTTTCTCACTTGAATTGACACTTTTATTCAATTACTCCTAGAAAAGTAGTTTTTTAAAGCTCTGACCTCCTTGTTGATTTAAACTCAACTGTCGTGCATTGAGTGCAGAGCGTCAAACGGGTCAGAGGAAGAATTACATTGAACTAGGGTAGTACTCAAGTACCATGCCTTTCTAAACATGAACCTTTGTTGAAGTGGCGCTTTCATGGGCTTTGAATAGTCAAGAGCTATTGGCCAGGACCTTGTGCGGACTTTAGACCGGTCACAAGTAAAGCATGAAAAGAAAAAGTGTCTAAAGAAAATAAAAATAACAACTTCAACAGTACAGTGTCTGTGTAATCTGTAAATACATTATGCCTTTATCTTTTATTTAACTATTTGTTTTAGTACATAGACCCATACAAACATAGATGGCCTAATAAGCATAATGAAATATTTGACAACTTATTTACGAATTAATTAATTATAATTAATTATTAAACCTGAAATTCGAGTGACCCTTTCCTCAATAAAAGCCTTTTCATTTCTCCTGTAATTTTAGGGCATGCAATATTCTCATACAATATATGACTTAAAATTGTATATTCAATGTTTAAATAATAAGAATGCAAATTTATTTTTCCTTTAATAATTAAAATATTGAGACAAAACTCAGATTTTTTTAATTTCTCCCTACTTTTTGATCTCCGCTGGCTTTGTTACTAGTGATGCGGCTGAGAGAGTAGAGCAGGGTTCCCCTGGAGTCCTGCTTTTCCCTCCATAGTTGGAGGGACGACCCTGCCTCGGAGATCCCTCGCCTGATTGTTAATATTGTATATGGGTATGTGTGGGCGGGGTGGCCGAATGGGCTAAAGCGTGTGCACTGCATCGCCGTTGCCCGGCAACCTGACATATGAATCCAAAAAATTTAAATTGTCACGAGTTCGCGTCCCGGTGCCAGAGGAGTCTTTTAAATCCCCGCTCACACAAAGGAAGGGAAGGACAAAAAAAAAAAAAAAAAATGGATATGCATGTGTTTTAGCTTTGTTGTAATTTTCTTATTTTTAAGTTCTTTTATTTTACTTATTGTATATACTTTTTGATTATTATTTACTGTCAGTTTGCTTATATTTATTTATATTTTCTTTTGTACATACAATTGTGAATGGTATCCTACCTCACTATAACTGATGTCCAAGTGATAGATTGTTCTAATACTCAGTAAATAATTTTAATAAATAAAAAAATTCTCCCTCATCGTAACTCTATTATTATATCGGATAGGATAAAAATTAATAGGATATTTTATTAATATAATTTACTGTTCTTTACTTTAATTCAAAAATAGTTTTTATATGTATAAAACTTACTTAGATAATTAAGAAAAAACATAATAAATAACCAGTTAAAATGTCCTCTTTTCACTTATCCATATCATCCACCCTCGGGGGCTTTTACTATGTTTTTGTTTTGTTTTTAACTTGTTTATTGAAAAATATTACAATCTGTCTCGAAGGACATTGATAATAGTGTTCAGAGATCACATTCACACTCTATGTACAATAAATAAAACAAATTTTACAGAAAAATAATATATTTACAATAAAATAACATAAAAATAAATAATTAAAAAAGAACACATACATACCCATAGTAAGTTGTAAAGGACGTTCTAATAAAAGAATTTCAAAACTTTGTGTTTTTTTTTTGTTTGTTCTTCACCGAACAATTTTTTTTTTTCATATATCAAAATTACACCAATTTGTTATTACTTAAATTTATGTTAACTCCACCAAACACAAGAATATCCATGTTTTATTTGACGAAATTGTGCGCCGTTTGCTATGTATTGTAAAGACCGTCGGTGGAATAATTAGTTTAAAGGTATAAACAAATAAACATTAAGGTAATTTAGGTATTACCTAAATATAAACATATTTAGGTATAAACCCAACATCTGGCGGTTGGGTACCTGACTGAGGGTAACCCATTAGGACAACCTTTTGTAAGTGGTAATAAAAACCCTTAAGGACCACCGACAAAGACCGACAACTAAGTGTTTAAAAAGGATCCCAAAAGACCTTTTCACACCTTCCACCAGAAATATGGAAATCTGTACCTGCTGCTTTACCTTGGCCTGGGGGAGAGGGCGTGGTCATCCCTTAGGCTGGGAATATTCAGCCAATCAGGATGAAGGCTACCAAAAGAGAGGGGGATGAAAAAAGGTGGAAAATATAGAACTTGGACGAAGACACTTCTTGGGGCTCGGTGTCAACGGAACGAACGACACACTCCAGCAGCAGCAGCAGAAGAAGAAGGACCTCCTCATCTTTAATATTCCCTGCCAGCTACTCATCGTATCTTCTTACCAAGTCCAGCGCCTTAAGCTGTTGAGGGCCACACTTATCCCGTGGAACTCAACCTCGACAGCCAATCGGGCAGCGTCACACTTGTAAGAAGGTAGCTGCTCTACTACTCTATTGAGTAAGGGCAGCGTCGCCCCTACAAGCCGAGCAACCCTACAAGATGACAACAAAAGTGCAGCAACCTTGTGAAGAGATGGTGCTCGACCCGACCGAGCAAGAGAGATCATCCAAGAGGCAGCATCCGCCGGACAGCCAAGGCTTCAGGGAGGTCCCGAAGAAGAGAACCTTCGAGCCCCAACCGCCCCTACACCTGTTTCAAACAGGTTCGATATTATAAGGCCCCAACCCGAAAAGAAGACAGACAAATTACCGCCGCCGATTATTATAAACCCGCAGGTCTCCCAACGGTCTGTGAAGGAGATGCTCAACTCTGTGGGCATCGTACGATACACGACCAACTCCTCTGCGAAGGAAATCCGGGTGTACCTGGAGACCGACGCAGACCACCACAAAGCCGTCATGCTCATGAGGGGACACGACAGTGTTCAGTTCCACTCATTCGCTCCCAGAGGTACCCCACGGTCGAACAAATATATCCTGTACGGATTCGACCTCGCGACGGAGATGGAGTATATATGCGAAGAACTGAAAGAGAATCTCCCAGGCTTCAAGATGGCCCGCAGGCTAACGAAAACTTTTGACGGGCACAGTCACATAATCGAGCCCATATTATTAATCACAGAGCACACTGTGAAGATAAGCCACATAAGGGGGCTGAAGAACATCTGCCACACGCGCTTCCGTGTGGCAAACTTCAAAGAAGACGGGGCACCCGCCCAATGTAGGAACTGCCTACAATACGGCCACATTATGAAATATTGTGGTCGTGTTTGTGCATGCCCTCATTGCGGAGATGCCCACACGCTGGACAAATGCCCTCGTGCAAAAATAGTGCCCCCTAAATGCATCCACTGCCAAGGACCTCACCTCGCCTCGTCAAAGGAATGTGCTGTGAGGAGAAGCATCATAACCAAAAGAAGAGAAGAAGATGCTGCTCCTCAGAAAAAAGGCCGAAAACCCAGCCGGCTTGTAGAACAGGGACTGCCGTACTCTACGGCCAGTGGAGGTGAGCCGGTCCAATCAGGAGCGGCCGCTCGACCCCACCACCAGGACACCCCCCACCACCAGACTCATCCCCTCCCCCGGATACCCCAGCCAACAGTCCACGACCAACCGGCGTCACGCTACCTCGGCGTCACGCTAGATAGGCACCTGACCTTCACTAGCCACGTCAGGAGGAGGATCCTGCAGACAAGGAAGAAGACATACAGGCTATACCATCTGCTGACATCACCGCAGCTCTCTCTACGGCTCAAGCTGCAGATTTACAAGGCCATTATTAGACCTACGATGCTCCACGGTGCCCCTCTCCTCAGACACCTGTTCAAGACTACCTTGCAACGACTGCAGAGCTACCAGAACTCTGTCCTTCGGCGAGTGGTAAGAGGAACCTTTCTCCAGAGGGCAAAGAACTCGGTCATTCACGAAGAGCTTCAGCTCCCGTCAGTGCCCGAGTTCATAGGCCGGAGGCACATCAAGTTCTTTGATGGGCTGAAGGCCTGTGCCAACCCACTCTTCAAAGATATCTCCCCACCACCCAGGCCCGGGAGGTGGCAGCGCAAGGTCCCCTTGGTGGATGTACTCGCCGAGGGAAGGGGTTTGGACACTGCAGTCCATATCCATAACATTAGTTTGTAGTTTGTAGTTTTTAGTTCTTAGTTTTAGTTTGTAGTTTTAAGTTTTAACTGTAACTAGATGAGCAGTCCCTCCCTGTTCAAATAGAAAATGTAAGGCTCCATGCCGCTAATGAGAAAAATGCACACAGCAGACCCTATCCCTCATACCTTAAAATACCTACGGGTAAAAAAAGGCTCAGAAATGTGTATATACTGCTTCATATGTATATTGTTAATGTATTAATAAAAATTCCTGGGGGGTGAGAAAAAAAAAAAAAAAAAAAAAAAAAAAAAAAAAAAAAAAAAAAAAAAAAAAAACGAACAACAGTCCAACCGGCAGTACCCAGCAAGACGCCGAGGACTCAAGACCACCAGCTCACCGACCTCGTGATGCAGATGATGACGAGGATGGACAACATGCTCAACATGATAACCAGGCTCATCGAGACGGTGATGACCTCCAGGAGACATGACTGAGCACCTCGTCATCAATTATAATATCCGAGGCCTCTCTCAGAAGCAGGCTGAACTTGAGCTCCTACTGCAGCAGCACCGACCTACAGTTGTGGCGCTGACAGACACCATGCTATCCGCATCGTCTCGTCCATATTTTCACGGCTACACTATGTACCGGGAGGTGTGTACGGCGGGATCCCTGGAAGGCGTAGCTATCCTGGTCAGAAGAGACGTACCATCGAGAGTCGTCCCGAACCCAGTGGCGAGTACCGAGGGAACTCATCTGGTCACAGTTGACGTGCGATTGAAAAATCGATTCACGTTCACCTGTGTCTATAAGAGACCGAGGGCCATACTGACATCTGTGAAACTCCTGTTGCAACACGCTCAGACGGTGAGTCGGCATGTAGTCCTTGGGGACTTCAACGCTAGACACACCGCCTGGCTGTGTAGCAGTAACAACCCACTGGGAACGTATGTCACTAAGACCAGGTTGGCCGTCTTTCACCCCGGAGTGCACACCTTCAGGCATGCAGCGCAGCCCGACCGCACTTCATCGCTCGACCTGCTACTGAACAGAGATCTACACACCATCACGGACTGCCAAGCCCTTCCGTATGGCCCATCAGATCACCGGCCCGTGCTCTACACCATGGAGGGCACACCAGCCACACCACCGGCTACAAAATATCTGCTGTGCAAGGCCGACTGGAAAGGATACAGGTCCTGCGTTGAAGAGGCACTCCCCACCATCACACCCTGCAGAACACGAGACGACGTGGATAGAGCTGTGGATGTCATCACCACCACTATCCAGGAGTCAGCCAACAGGAACATCCCCAGGTTCTCTCCGCAGCCCAACGACCTCAGGAAACCCCCACGGCACATCCTCGCTCTGATTGGCCAGCGGAACAATCTAAGGAACATCTTCCAGCGCACGCGTGACTATAGCCTGAAGCCGGCCATCAACGCGATGACCCGACAGATAGCCAGCCTCATGCGTGACTGGAAGACGTCACTCTGGCACGAGCAGTTACGGAGGACCCACGACGACCATCGCCAGTTCTGGAGACTCGTCAGGACCTTCGTCAGTAAGAGGAGGAACGTGCACTTGACGTCGGGGAACGAGCTGCTGACACCTGAGGAACAGGCTGTACTCCTGGCCGAGAGCTATGCAGCGAAGGACGATGAACGGACGTGTAGTGCTCCACCCATACCGGAGGGACCACTACCTTGTCCCAACGAGAAGCCCATTTTCTCCACTATCAACCAGCTTGAGTCGGTACTAAGACGAATCAAGGGAAACAAAGCCTCCGGACAGGATGAGATCCCGTACGTTATGATGAAGATGCTCCCTAGAAAGGGCAAAGCCTTTCTATTGAACATCTTTAACTCGTGCCTACGAATCTCATACTTTCCGAATGCCTGGAAACGAGCGATCATAGTACCGTTGCTCAAGCCAGCGAAGAAAGGAGACTCGCCAGAGCACTACCGCCCGATCAGCCTCCTCTCGCACATCAGCAAGGTTTTTGAGAGACTGATACAACATCACCTCATCAAGCACTGCATGAAGGAGGACATAATCCCGCCGGAGCAGACAGGATTCCAGCGAGGGGTTGCCTGCGAGCATCACCTGGCCAGGCTACAAGCCCACACAATCCACCAGATGAACCAGAATAGAGCTACGGCGCTGATCTCACTGGACTGCAGTCAGGCCTTTGACTGCGTGCCACACACGCACCTGATTCGACGCCTGGAGGAGTACAGGTTTCCCGCCTCTCTGTGCCGACTGATCCGAAGCTATCTTAGCGGAAGATCGTTCGTCGTACGGGTTGGCGGAGACCTTTCTCCACCAGAATCTACCAGATGCGGTGTCCCTCAAGGGTCTGTATTGGGACCAATACTGTTTGTCGTTTATACGGCACCGGTAGTGGCACTCAAGCATCCAGGCACGATGGTAGCAGCCTATGCGGACGACATTGGCATCTATTCTTCCAGTTTCGACGCAGGAACGGCACTTACCCGAGTACAGAAAGCCTCAGCCACCATCGTTCGAGAACTCGAGGACAACGGTATCCGGGTAAACCCAGCGAAGACAGATGCCATTGTCTTATCCTTTCAGAAAGGCAAGAAGAGACGGCTACCGAGAGACTTCTCCATCAGTGGGGTAACCCAACCGCTCTCCCCTAGGATCGTCTACCTCGGCGTCACGCTAGATAGGCACCTGACCTTCACTAGCCACGTCAGGAGGAGGATCCTGCAGACAAGGAAGAAGACATACAGGCTATACCATCTGCTGACATCACCGCAGCTCTCTCTACGGCTCAAGCTGCAGATTTACAAGGCCATTATTAGACCGACGATGCTCCACGGTGCCCCTCTCCTCAGACACCTGTTCAAGACAACCCTACAACGACTGCAGAGCTACCAGAACTCTGTCCTTCGGCGAGTGGTAAGAGGAACCTGTCTCCAGAGGGCAAAGAACTCGGTCATTCACGAAGAGCTTCAGCTCCCGTCAGTGCCCGAGTTCATAGGCCGGAGGCACATCAAGTTCTTTGATGGGCTGAAGGCCTGTGCCAACCCACTCTTCAAAGATATCTCCCCACCACCCAGGCCCGGGAGGTGGCAGCGCAAGGTCCCCTTGGTGGATGTACTCGCCGAGGGAAGGGGTCTGGACACTGCAGTCCATACCCGTAACATTAGTTTGTAGTTTTTTAGTTTTTAGTTCTTAGTTTTAGTTTGTAGTTTTAAGTTTCTATTTTTGTAACTAGATGAGCAGTCCCTCCCTGTTCAAATAGAAAATGTAAGGCTCCATGCCGCTAAAGAGAAAAATGCACACAGCAGACCCTATCCCTCATACCTTAAAATACCTAAAAAAAAAAAAAAAAAAAAAAGGGGCTCGGTGGAGAAGACACTTCTTTATGGGACTCAGCTGAGGACAGCTGGATGAGGAGAGGCTGATAGAAGAGAGGCCTGATGGACTGCCCGGCACTGAGGAGGTCCCTGATGTTTTCTTCCAACTTGGAGACTGAAGCCTTGGCCCTACCTGATCCATGTCCAGATGATCTCGACTTATTAGATAAGTAATCCCCAACAATTCCTTTTTAAAGATGTATAAATATTTAATGGCAATGTAATTTTAAATTCTATCCATCTGAATCATGCCTTCACAACCAATTGTATAGTTCATTAGTTTTTGTAAATATAATGTATATAACATTCTTTCTTATATCATTTGTAAATAAACATAATTTGTACATAAAAGTTATTTTAATCATGCCACCTATTTCTTTCATTATAAACACAGGTAATGTTTGGTAATTAGTGAACAGATAAACACACAACAAGCCTTTGTGAGAAGTAATCCAATAAATTAATCAAGGACCAATATGTCAAATGACATAATTTGTTTAATTAATATTTTATTAACTAATTCTGGATAATTATCTTCGATAATTACCAGTGGCATCCCGTTATAAAAATGCATTATATAAACCATTTTGATACGTAGCATTTTATGGCATCCAGCTTGTGGGCACTTACTATTCTGTTTTCTAATTACTAACCATTAATCATTTATTATTAATTGTTTTGTACTTGTATGTGGCATATTAAAATAATTACATAACATGATTCAGATGGATTGATTTATTTATATAGTTTATCTTTTTTAACTTTATTGAAAAAAAAAAAATAATAATTGCATCTAGTTGGTTATTCTTATAAATTCATTTTTAAAGTTTAATGTGTCGGTTTCTTTGCGAAGAATTGATTAAATAGTTAATTCGGTTTATTATTATAAACCTGAAATTTTGTTGAGTACATATTCGCTAATTCACTTTTTTAACAAAGATTTGTAACTTCGCGATGGATCCCTTAAAATCACGATCGGCCACAGATGAGGCAACAGTTATGGAATCACAGTCCCCCTTGACTGAAAGGATCCAAGCCATAATGGATGATCATTTTAAGAAATTACAAGTGGAAATTAGGGAAATCTTTGGTAGATTAGAAAAGAGAGCAGAAGATGGGGCAGACAACTTATGTAGGAACATGGATGACTGGGCTGCGAGCATAAGAGCAGATACAACCCAAACTAAGAAAAATATCCATGATAATGATGAAGAAGAAACAACCGATGCACTAACGAAGTCCATGAAAGAAGATAAAGTTAACGACATTGAAGAGACAGCTTCTGAAGAAATAGAAGACCATCATGAAATTGAACCCTTAGCAACTATGTCTTATATCAAGGAAGAGGGATTACCAAATATTTATGACGGTATAGTTAATTCTCATATTTGGTTCAAAGAAGAAGTGAATGATGAAAATAGTACTTCCTCTGACATTGGGAATAAAGAATTATATAATGAAACTGAGTCCTCTATAATTGTTAATTTAGATGTTTGCTTTGAAGAAGAAATATCTAATGAGCCTGAACTCCTAGAAGAAATAGTGGAACATCAGAAAAAAGAATCCTATTTCGAAGATACTGCAAAAGAAGTGAGACAAGAAGAAAATCATAGGGAAAATGAAACCCATCAGATTCAAACCTATAAAGGCATGCGGGTAAACATTTTAGGTTCAAATAATACTATATCAGCAGAGCAACCTACGGTAGTTTTAACACCAATAGCTAAAATGAGAACATTTATTCGGATTAAAGAATTAGGCAAATTAAAACGTCGGAAAAATTCGAGGGTAAAATGTTTCCTTTCAAAAATGAAAATGATTCCTGTGGAGCCAGAAAGCTACCTCAGGGGGAAGGTAAGAAAAAGGAATCAATTTTAATTACCGGTTGATCATTTGGCATTAAAAAAACAATAGAAAACGGACAATGGATATATATAGACGGAATTTTAAAGTAATAAAAGAGAATAAATACTACTTAAAAAGAATAACCAAAATTCATGACAAAACTATCATATTCTTTAATAAGAATAATTTTTACTATGATTGAAAAGTTATAATGACTTGCCATAAAATATTTTATGAAAAAATATATTAAACGTGGGAATAATAGTCCTGTTTGTCAGTGTAACACAGAGGGACAGGTAAAAAATTGTGACATTAGTCAATAAGGCTGCAAAGGCCTATCAGCTACCTGAGCCCCACCAAGACAATTGTATATATGTAAAGAATTAACTTTAGTATTAAAATATTTGTATTGATGTGTAATAGTATATAGTATAATAACATAATAGTAAGTATTTGTAACATAATAAGTATTTGTAATTGGAATAGCATACGTACAAAGAGGAAATTATAGTTAGGTTTATCAACGTGTAAAAACATTGATAAATGCTAGGTTTAGCAAGAAACGCTAATTTAATAAAACTAGCGCTATACCTCCTTGAAGTTGCCAAATTCCGCGGTAGTCTTTGTCCCATTCCAGAGGGCGAAAAGGGGTTTTTTAGCGTCCCTTCCGTTGACGAGCTAATGGGTCCTGGCGAAACCATCGTCAGGTTACCCAGTCTGGATAATTGTAAATAAACTGTAAATAGGACACGGTAGTCTTTGTCCCATTCCAGAGGGCAAAAAGGGGTTTTTTAGCGTCCCTTCCGTTGACGAGCTAATGGGTCCTGGCGAAACCATCGTTAGGTTACCCATTCTGGAAAATTGTATATTAGTTGTAAATATAATTTTGTAAATAGGGTGGTTAAACTTTAATAACTAATTTAGATGGCTGAATGGAAGGAATCTCAGGCTGAACCGACCAAAGTAAATTTATAATTGAAGTATTCATACTATCTTATGATAATAGTTAAATTAAAGTGGAGGTAAAACCTTTTTAATAATAGATTTGCGGTACTAAACTTTTATTAGAAAAGAAAAAGGGAAGGACCGAAAATAAATCATTATTAAATAAAGGGATAAAACTTTTTATTTTAATTTAAATGTGCAGTGGCCAGATTGATGGGAGTAAGATCTAGTTAAAATTATATTGCCGTAGTCCAAAGTTAGCGTAGACGAGCACCCCAAATTAACTTCTTAAGGAAAATTGGACCATTTTGTTTTTAATCCTGTTAGGATTTAGTTTAAAGGAATAGGGAATAGTTACCCTCAACTAGGAGTAGACAGAGGTCCTCCTCATCACCCGTAGGGTTGATAAATTTTATATAAGGGAGAACCCTTTTAATGGAATAGCTGTAGTGCATCCATTCGTCACTAAGTGTGATAAATAAGTAGGAGAAGATAAAGAAATCTTCTATAACTATACCTCCAGAGTACTGAGGTAGTATCTGTATGGATCCAGAAGTTAGATTTAAAAATTATAATGGTAAATGGGGCTGAAGTAATATACTTCATTATTATGATGTGCACATGACTACATTTGAGGCAAATTTAACGATTTATAACGGCCAAGTGTAAGGAATGGATGATTCATTCATAGTTAAATCATAATTGAAAAACATAAGATAGGAATTGAATAGTTTTTTGAGTAAATAAAATATTAATAGGTCATTGAGAAAACGAAGTCGCCTGAGGTTCATTCACTATTTCAGCAAAATATATAAGCATCCCGATAGTGACACTAAAATGTTTTTCACGAACATTTGCCAGCCCATTGTTTAAAAAACAAGTTGTGACTTCTCCTTTTGGAGAGCTAAGGGAATATATGATTTAAAAATTTGTGAATGAAAATTAAAATTGTGTGAATGATGAGAACGCTATGAGCTTCTACACCAAAGATATGACATTAAAGCTTAAAGGTAAAAGTTGGTACAAACCACTTAGAAACCTAAGGTAAAATTTTTGTTTTTGTTATAACGGTTGCCACACAAGGTAGTAGTTATGCTAAATGAATATATATGTTATGTTTATTACAGTCAGTGTATAAACAAACCTTCAATAAGTGAACCAGAGGAATAAATGAATTCCTGTTTTGACTCATTTTGTTAAAGACTCTTTTTTGAGAGTATAAATAAAATCATAGAAATACTGTAAATATAAAGTGAATATTAGAAATGACACTATAAAATCTTGGCTAAATGAGATGGTAGTAAAGGAGGACATAGTTCAATGAGAGTAGTGTAATGAATGTCAATGTGTACATATATATAAGTATATGTTTTGTTTTGTGTTCCACTAAACAAATAGATAAACTATAAAGAATTACGAGTAGTGGTATTGATATATTGCAGAATTGGTAAATTTGAGATATATAAGTAAAATTGAATTACTGGTTATGTAAAAGCATATTTTTTCAATATTTCCAGTAGTTAATGTATAAATTTGTGTATATTTGAGTTAAATCTCATCCTATATTGTTCATAAATAAATTTTTACTTTTCATTCTGAGATCAGATAGAGGAAGCCTATTGTAAAGGTATAGATGAATAATATCTAAAGAAAAAATTAATAAACAAGTTTATTAATTTTTTCTTTTCCCCAAGACTAGGAGAATGCTATGTATTGTAAAGACCGTCGGTGGAATAATTAGTTTAAAGGTATAAACAAATAAACATTAAGGTAATTTAGGTATTACCTAAATATAAACATATTTAGGTATAAATCCAACATCTGGCGGTTGGGTACCTGACTGAGGGTAACCCATTAGGACAACCTTTTGTAAGTGGTAATAAAAACCCTTAAGGACCACCGACAAAGACCGACAACTAAGTGTTTAAAAAGGATCCCAAAAGACGTTTTCACACCTTCCACCAGAAATATGGAAATCTGTACCTGCTGCTTTACCTTGGCCTGGGGGAGAGGGCGTGGTCATCCCTTAGGCTGGGAATATTCAGCCAATCAGGATGAAGGCTACCAAAAGAGAGGGGGATGAAAAAAGGTGGAAAATATAGAACTTGGACGAAGACACTTCTTGGGGCTCGGTGGAGAAGACACTTCTTTATGGGACTCAGCTGAGGACAGCTGGATGAGGAGAGGCTGATAGAAGAGAGGCCTGATGGACTGCCCGGCACTGAGGAGGTCCCTGATGTTTTCTTCCAACTTGGAGGCTGAAGCCTTGGCCCTACCTGATCCATGTCCAGATGATCTCGACTTATTAGATAAGTAATCCCCAACAATTCCTTTTTAAAGATGTATAAATATTTAATGGCAATGTAATTTGAAATTCCATCTATCTGAATCATGCCTTCACAACCAATTGTATAGTTCATTAGTTTTTGTAAATATAATGTATATAACATTCTTTCTTATATCATTTGTAAATAAACATAATTTGTACATAAAAGTTATTTTAATCATGCCACCTATTGATATCATTATAAACACAGGTAATGTTTGGTAATTAGTGAACAGATAAACACACAACAAGCCTTTGTGAGAAGTAATCCAATAAATTAATCAAGGACCAATATGTCAAATGACATAATTTGTTTAGTTAATATTCTATTAACTAATTCTGGATAATTATCTTCGATAATTACCAGTGGCATCCCGTATATAAAAATGCATTATATAAACCATTTTGATACGTAGCACGTTGTAGATCTCTCGACTCCTCAATAATTTTGAAATCCACAAGCTGAATATCTTTTCATTGTCAATTTTTGTAGTAACAAATTAATTTATTTTTAGAACACTTGAAATAGACATACACTATTTTAACAATAAATTTCAATTTCCAATTAATTTTTTTTTTGGTTCGCAAATAAGAATACTAAACCATAATTGTAATAAGCACCGTAAAGTAAAATATTTATTTATGATTTTCCATTCTTTAAACCAAAGTAATTGTATGAGATTTATGTGTTTATGAACGAAGGGGGAGATGTAATTTGGAACTAGCGATTGACTAAGTACTAATAACTCTTTTAATTTGAAATCACCTAACGGATTGGAATATTGTTATATGAAGACCAGAGTAAATGTTTTGAATAAAAAAAATTGATTTTTCCATAACGTAATTTCATATTCAAAATAAATAATCCAGTATATAGTCACACCCTACTCCCAAAGTAACCACGATTTACAATACAGTATCTCATTCAGTAGTTTTTTCTTTCACTGTTTTCGAGTTATCCCTAATTAGGACTATTTGATTGTTCGATCCTAGTGGCATTTGTAATGGCAGTATTAATCCGTTTCGAGCTTTGGTGTGGGCAGTGACCTGTACTCCAGGTTCCTCCTCACAAATAGAGTGTAATGGCGAGTTGCGGTCATCCAATGGCAGAAAGGTAATTACCGATAATGGCTTGTCGGTGCGCCAACAGCTGCGGTTTAATAATTAAAATCTATAACGATTGTCACATACTTCTCTTAATAGTTCTCTCGGTTTGGTTGTGGTTTCCCAAATACTAGATCATTGTTGAACAGAACATGAGAGTTTTACAACATAACTTTGATTTTTCTCTCCATCGATCATGTATTTATGATATGCTTACAAAATCTTGAAATTCGCATAATTCACTTACTTTAACCATGTAAATAAATTTTTTAAATTAATAACATGTACTAGATTAAAAAAAAAAACTCTAGGAGAAGACATACTTAAGGAAAATTACTTATTTAGTCAAATTAATGTTTACAGAACATTACTCCATGATCTTAATTGAACTAAATAAACCTACAGAACAGAACATAATGACTGGAATGGTTGACACTTTTAATTTAATTAAATTTAAAAAACCTTCGGAAACAATGTCAAATGTTCTTCTTATTCTATATTTACATTTTTTTTAAGATTTTTAAAATTGTGAATTTTATAGTTTAGCTCCTCTTAGCTTTCCTATTTTTTTTTCAAGTTTTTCCTATTTGCGTAATGAGTACCGTAAATATTTAAACTAGGTTCAGCTTTTGAACATGTGTTCTGAAAGTAGGGATAAAATAAGGTAATCTACAGTAAATAATTATTTTTAATACTAAAGAATTAGGTTTGAGATCATATTGGTCTTATTTATTTTTTTTAAATCGAAAATTAGGCATCTAGTATAACTTATCATAAAAAGAAAAAATATACATTAAAATTAATGTACTCTTGAATCATACAATCATTTAAGGATACTTGTATACAGGATGTTTCAGTTGTTAATGACCAAACTCTGGTGGGTGATTCTAGATAAAATTCCCGACAAAATATGTCATTTGATGCAGGATTATTTTATTTTATTTTTTTTTTATTTATATTTTTTTTTGAGAAAATAGCAATAAGCTTACTAAGGTCAATGATAAAAAGAACTTTCAGGAGGTCTATTACGAACATTGTACAGAGATTTCCTGTTCGTATACGGGTATCGTAACTGTATTAGTACAGCTGCCGTAATAAACCTCCCTAAACTCTCTTTTATCATTGACCTTAGTAAATGTAAAGTTTCTTTTATCCTTGACATCACTAATTTTTTTTTCATCAATCACATAAATCTAAATGAAGAGATAAAAACACTGCTTTCTCAAAAAAAAAAAAAAAAAAAAAAAAAAATTGTCTACTTTACGATAGTGAGCTTAGAATTTAATTATCATGATCGGTTTTTCAGTAATTCCTTCTTATTCAATAAGAAACGTGACTACCTTAAGAAAAACACGAAATTGATCATTTTTTTTTTTATTTCTTAATGATATTTACAACTGTATTAAAGAAATACATTTAGTAAATTTGAACATATGGATATAATGATGTGAAAAAACTTTTTGAGAAATTACCCAATTGGAGAAATAGCACTCTAATTATATGTCTACATTAGGAGATCACGGGGCCATATTCTTTTCAGACGCCTCGGTGGGTTATCAGGAATTGAAGAGGAAGCAAGGCTAGAAACGAGAGGGTTGGGAAGATTTTGAAGTTTATTATAGAAGGATAGGATCTGCATTGGGCCAGATCTGAAACATAAGAAACATTAAGATTATTTTGGACGGTTTCATTTGTAACAAAGTAGGGATCATTAAGGATTTTGGATTGTATGTGGTGGATACGAGTGGAATTCGATGGTTTAGTGGATCCCCAAAAGCTCAACTCCGTAAGTCCAAATAGGCCTTATTATAGACATGTATATGAATCTTTTGTAATTTGTTTTTTTTCTATAAAAATGTATTTGCGCCTGTCAACTTATCGTTGACAATCAGCAACAGTGACGGCGAAACATGAAATAATGACAAGACAGGCATGGGGAAGGAAAGTACTTAGCAGTAACTATTCCCTAACTTGTTCCAATTACTTTGGTTGTTTAAGGAAGGAGTTAACTCCTTTTGTTGTATCAAAGGACCTTTTTTGTAGGAAATTTAGTAAAGAATTACCTCCCTGGGTTTGGTTATTAAGAACTTAGACACCCTGCATACAATTGTATTATTATTTTTTTTTTTAATGGTTTATCTATATTTTTTTTTATTTTACAAGCAGTAGTCATTTAGCGAAAAATAAATATTTCCATCATTTGTGAACTGGATAAAGGTAGAATAGAATACTTAACGCTGACTCGACGATATTAGGATTAAGAGGGTCGGAGGAGGGAGTTGACTGATAGTTGAGTGGGGAAGAAATGGACTGAGCCATTTCACCTCAGCCAATGACAGCGAGGTTATATTTAATCTTGCACCTCATTGGCTGCTCCGATCTGACTAAACATTGGGTGATTTTTTGGGTTCGTATATCAACCTTGTATATCAACCTTACCTCGACAAAGAAGACAATTGTTCTTACTTGTTCGCTTGTATAGATGTGATTTTTACGTGTTATTATCTATCAGAAAATGATCGTAAATAAAATAAATAAATCATTATATCTGGGTGTCAATTAAAATTTTGAAAGATATTTTAATTACGAATCACTTTTTTTTTTGTTTTACATATAATGTGAATGTGATCTTACCTCTCTATAAGCAATGTCCAAGTGACAGAATGTATTCAATAAATCTAAATTATCAATAAATATAAATTTATATAATAAAATCATTCAGTAAATAAAAAAAAATAATTTTAGGTTTTAACACGAAAATTGCATCTGTACCTTCTAATTCCAATGTTCCAAAGTTTCAATTGGTTTTTTCTATAAATATGATTTTTGTACTTAACATACTATGCATAGGTACCACAGATATAATAAAAGTAATTTTTACAACTATTGAGAGCCATTGCATAATAATCACCACACAGCTAAGTAGTATCTTGAAATATAAAGTTAATAGAAAGTGAAGTGTTTCATTTTGATTGTGAGGTAAAATTATCCAAATTATTTTGTTAATTAATCACAGTTGAATATTTTAATCTTATTAAATTAATACATTTTAACTTTATTTTTTTTAAATGGTAATCACAACCAGTGAATGAGTTATCATATAAATATTTAAATTGAGAATACAAATAAAGCTGTTGAAGAGATTTTTGATTTATTTGTTTGCTGCAACCATTTAAGTCTTTCCTTTTTTTTTTTTTTTTTTGGCTGACAGTGAAATTGATACGTTACGTAAAAAAAAAGAAAGAAAAATAAATGGTTTCAGTAAACAAACTCTTCAAAATATGTATTTAAATATGTACTTGATAATCTCATTCACTGGTTGTCATTACCGTTATGACAAGCGTGAATAAAAAAAAATAGTGTTAAAAAAAGTATGTAAAAATCCAATAAAATTAAAATATTCAACTGTGATTGATTAATAAAAAAAATTGGATAATTTCACCTCACAGTCAAAATGATTTTAATTCTTAATTGAAATCTAGTATTACAACAGAACATAAAAACTTACCGCCAATGGCCTTCTAGGGTAGAGGTGAAGGGAAATGAGGAAAAATATATATAAGAAAAAAAAATACTTATATGTAAAATAATTAAAACTACAACTTAACAGCATACTAATAGAAATGTTTACAAACCTTCATTATCGGAAACTCCGAATAAAGTCTTTCTCTTTATCTGTAGAGAGATAAAAATCTAGGCGATCGCAGGGCTTCTTGCAATAACATAACTGGTATTAATATGATCCCGAGCAGCCAAAAGGTAATTAAGGAAGTAATAAATAATTAATGTTATTGATAAACAATAATCAAAGACATAAATTATATAACATATCTGAATTCACGAATATGTTCTTTTACTTTAGATTCATAGAAATAGATATGGACTAAACTCGTTCTCATTCCATGATGATTGAACTTGTTCAATGTAGATGTATTTTTGTCAAAAATCCATTTCCTTGAAGATGTGATAAAAGTATAAAACAAAATTGGAAATAATCATTAAATCAAAATGTTTATATTTATTAGTAATCTCCCTAGCCATCTCTCTTACATATTAAAGCCCTCTTATAAAACAAAATAATTATATTCATTATTTTATTTACGATTGCAGAGTGTTCCAATAAGAATTATGAATTTGATATACTTCTCAAGTAGTAATTTCAGACAACAGTTTTTGTCCTTCAAGACAAAGAATATTTTAAAACCAAGTCCCTTTCCAAGGGCACTTTATTAATGTAAATATTTTGACATGACGGAAGCTGATATCAAAACTTCTTCGAAGTGAGCGAACTTTTGCGTGTTATCAACGCTAAAGTCATTCTCAGAATTTCTCATTATTACAATCTAAAGTTTTGATACTAATCTGCCATATCTTTTTCATGAGAATTATAACTTTAAATTAGTTAATGCGTAATGCCGGTTGTTCAGAGATCAAACCCTGAAAAATTAAAAACATTAAGAAAACTGTTCTATATAAGTCTGGACTTAACATGTATACAATATTATCAAACAATAATTAAAATACATTTAGGAAAACTCCGAGCCTTAACTGAAAGTGTAGCTTTAACAATTAACAATTAATAGCTTTAATAGTATTAGCAAAACTGAAAACCTTTTTCGCCGACATGTGGAAAATCAGAACTATAGGAGATCTCAACGCCTGTTTCTCAACCCCTTCACTGTTATTAATGAATCATGAAGACTTAGCAAAAGCACAACGATTTAAGATAATTCAGATGAAAAATTATTTTAAATATTTTCAAAACAATTATCAGTGACGACCATAGACATTCGGCGCCGACGGACAATTACGGCATATCGTCAAGCAATGACGTCACATTGTCGTATGAGCAGACATTTCCAATTAAAATTAAATGTTATTAAAGGAAGCTAGTCAACATATCATGAGTGATAAATATTCAGGACGCAGTTAGTATAAAATGTTTTTTTTAGTGCCTACTTTTCAACCAAAACATCAGTGCTTGGTTCGAGCTCAGGAGGTTCTCAAGTACTGACTTGAAAACTTGTCAGGTGACTGTAAAACGATAGTACTTGAAAACCTTCAGTGTTTCAAACCCTGATGATGACCCACATGTTTGGATAGAAACGTCGACACAAAAAAAAAAAAAATTATAATGACTGCATCCTGAATATTTATCACCCATAAAATTATATGTGTATTGTTCAAATTGTCTTTTAAGCTTTACTTCATAGTAGAATTGTACACTAATTCATTTTTTCAATTGTGCTTCTTTTTTCTTAAATCTTCCTGAATCATACCTGTTATTTCGTAATTAACCTTATCTCAAAAATTCTTAAATATAATATGCCGTCGCTGCAATAGAAATCGCATCACTCAGTAAAAATTTTATTAAACTTAATTTTATTTCTCAGATTGCTATTTGCAAGATCTCCGGATATTTGGTTGCCAGTTTTGCAACGATATTCTAAAAACATCGAACTATTAAGCGATCATATTTTTCGTTATTTTTGTTCTCCCCATAGTTCCTTTATTTCGCTCCATGGTGCCTTTAAAAACAAAAACTAAAACTATGTCAACCGTTGATTGGTGGTACCTTATCTTCGTTTTTATTTTCCGTGGAAATTCCTTCACTTCATGTGAGGTCACAATTTTAATTTTTTCTTACTAGGACACTTTTTTGAAACTGATCATAATTACAGATCTTGTCCCGTACTGGGAAACATTGTTAAAGTTTTCTGGTAACCTAAATAAGTTAAGAATAAAACAAAACAAAAAATAATGGAATCAACATTATCAACTATAAAGAAATATAAAAAAATCTTGACCAGTTAAAAAAAATATTTTATTTTATTATAAGTGTTTGTGACTCTATCAATAAAGTACAAAACCTCAGCTTTAAGTCAGTCAGGCATGTGTTCATATGTCCGTGGGCGTACGTGTATTTATTCACAATTTGGGTGCCTTTCAAATATTATTATTATTAATTGTACGATTATACATGTGCGTTGTAATTCTAAGATCTCTACTATTTGTTTTGCTTTGTTGTGTTCTGTACAGTAAATTTTCTTTTGTATATAGGTATTTGTATCCATTTATGATATTTATATATATAAATAGTAAAAATATTTGGAGTATAAAAATATTTAGGATGTTTATTATATAATTTTTTTTTGTGTTTTTGTCTTCTTACACTGAACTTATTTACTTATTTTCTTCTACTTATAAAACTAATTTTTTCTAACAGTAAATTGGCCACGACTTCATGTCTACGATGTATATTAAGCCAATAAAATGTTTCTATTCTCTCTCTCTACTATAAAAAAATAGGTGATGCAATCTCAATGGCCACGACTGTAGTGAGATGCTCAATTATGTTGAATTTCTAACTGACATAAGATACTAATCCATCTGATCGAAAATATATAAAAATTCAGTTTTATATACTTTGGATATTAAAATGTCATTTGTTGTAGCCTTTTTCTTCCTCATTCTTCTCAAATTTGTCATCCGGAAACATAACGCAATGTCCAGATTTAATAGAGGTGATGTTGAATTGATCCAGTTACGTAATTTATCTTGGATTCTTCTTGAATGTTAGAAATGTAACAAACATAACTCAAGCAAGCTAATTTAGCTTCCGAAGAAGAAAAAAAAATCTTTCCTAAGAATAATTTTATTCAGATTTTTTATTTATTTTCTTCCGGTGAAAATAAACCTTCCAGTCCTGTTATAGGACCGTAAAAGGAACTGCTCGTAAATGTAAATGAAAGCAAAGTGAATGTAAATGACATTATTTTCCAGTCATTTGCTCGGACAAAAGCGCATTAACTTGCAATTATAGGGAGCCGAGGATCAAACTATTTACATAAAGCCGTGGATAGCTGACCACTTCACCACCCCGCCCTGGTTTATTATCACTTGCTCATAGCGGTCGTTTGGCGGAGAGTCATCGCTTTCACGAGCCATTTACTATCTCCGAAGTGCCTCGCCGAATGCTCCACTCTTCGTTTTTATTACAAGCCAGTCGCCCGCCCGATGCCACAGGATTTATTTTGCTACCGTATAATGTTATTAAATTAAGTATTTAATAAACTTAAAAGATTTTACATTTATTTTACATTTTTTTTACTAATATTGAAGATAAAAGCTAAACGAGTTAATTAAAAACCGCCTCAACACCAATCATTTGATGAACGACATCTAAAACTTCCTTTAAACTCGTATTCCTGGAGCCACCGTTGATTAGAGATGACTTATTAAATAAAGCTAAAAATTTTTATCAAGCTTCGAAGAGCCTAATCATACTAGAATAGATTATTAAAATATTGATGGAATAAAAATAAAAATTGAAATAAAGTTCGAATTTACACTTACGAGGATTTATTATTATTTATTTTTTTAAGAAAAAGATCTAAGGGTCCACAAAGCCATCGAATCTCTCATGCATCCAATCTTTATAATCCAAAATCCTTCGAAAAATCCTCAATGCTCCTTACTTTGTCACAAATAAAATCATCCATAAAGACCTTAATGTTCCTTATATTTCCGAATTGGCCCAATCTAGATACCTATCTTTCCTTAATAAACTTCAGAACCATCCGAACCCTCTCGTTTCTAGCCTTGCTTCCTATTGGATCCCTGATAACCCTCCGAGGCGTCTGAAAAGAAGATGACCTTAGTTTCTCAACAAATGTTTTAATGTACAAATCTTTATTTTCTGTTATCAGATTTACTCAATCTATTTTTCTTAATACAGTTGTAAATATCATAAATAAAAAAATAAATAAAAAGAACTGATGATTGTAATATATCTAATTATAACATAGACCAGGGGTGTGTTACTTTTCTCTTTTGGAGACGGGTTTTTGTTGAATATTCGAACCTGAAACTAGAGATGGACGATAGTCGATAGCACTATCACTTGAAAACTATCGATAGCTCCATCAATATTCCTAGAGACTATTGATAGTTCCTATCCTCCCCTTTTACACAAATTATTTTAAATTGTATACATTTTTTTTCTCTTATTATCGAAATTTACAACTGTATTAAATCATAAATACAATAAGTAAATATTAAACAAGTAACATGGCAAGTACAACATGAAAAGAAACTACCCATTGGAAGCACTCCAATTGATATTTCTATATTAGAAGGTCCCGAGGCCATCGTCTTTTCAGACGCCTCGGAGGGTTATCAGAATAGGAGAGAAAGCGAGGTTGGAAACAAGAGGGTTCAGAAGTTTATTAAGGAAGGATAGGTTTCTGGATTGAGCTAAATCGGAAACATATTGTACATTAAAGTCGTTATGGATGATTTTTTTTTTGTGACAAAGTAGGGAGCATTGAGGATTTTACGAAGGATTTTGGATTGTTTGACTTGGATACGAGAGGTATTCGATGGTTTAGTAGAGCCACAAAGGTCCCGTAAGTCAAAATAGGCCTTATTATAGTAATATATATGAATCTTTTTTAAATAGTTGGAAGTTTAGAGAGTTTGTCTAATAAGTGCTGCAGTAGTCGAAAACGTTGGGCGGTTTCTAGTCGTTTCAGTCTGGTATGGGAGTTCCAACTTGTATACACTTAAAGGAATAATTTTAATAATACCCCATCATACTTCTACTCATTCGTTGCTGCACGAGATACAGTGATAATGTAATAATATAATAATGTAAAAGTTAAATGTTCGATAATGGAAAATAATATTGTTTGATAATGGAAAATAATTATTGTTTAATGGAAACGCCACATTAAGAAAATAAATGGATGGAGGTGTGAATGCGTGTTTAAAGCTATTCTGATCAATATATAAAACTGAAACAAAATTAAACATGGAGAAGCCGTCATGGTATCTATATATAATCTAAGCGCTCTCGCTCAATCTTCACTGGCTTTAGCACCAGTGACGCGGTTGAGAGTGTAGCGCAGGGATCTCTTGGAGACCTGATTTTCCCTCTATAGTTGGAGGAAAAAGTCTGGCTTGGGGTTCTTTACCTGATTGTATATATTGTATATAGTTATGGTTGCGTTTTTATGTTTTTAATTTACTTATCTTGAGTCTATATTAGTATATATACGTGTTTTTTGCTGAGTTTTAATATTCTTATTTTTTAGGTTATTTTATTTTATTATTTAATGTATATACTTTTGATTGTTATTTTGCTTCTATTTATTTTATATTTTTTGTAAGTATAGTGTGAATGTTATCCTACCTTACTGTAACTAATGTCCAAGAGACAGATTATTGTAATACTAAAAAAAAAAAAAAAAAAAAAGGTTAATTTTTTTTTGTACACAGTTGTTTTATTATTAGTTTGTTAGTTTGTTATTATTTTACTTTTGTTAATTTTATGTTTTCTATGTATATGGTGTGATGTGTTCATTTCTCACTATAATTATTGTCCACGTTTGACAAGATTATTATATTTCTAAACTAATAATAAAATATATATAATCTATATTAGTAATCTCCAATTACTTTCTTAGACATATGTTTAATCCTCCAGTTTAACGTCATTACAGTTTTATTATGTGCTAAGTGCTATAATCAAAATAAGTTAAGAAAATCAGAATCTTGAAAATTAAAACATATAAGTATTTCTCGCCTCCTTTTTTTTTTTACTAAAGGGTTAAACAATATTACTTTTATGTTGTCGATAATTCTTGTTTTAATTCTAAAATCAGAGAAACAAATGCATTTTATTTTTCCATCAATAATTTTATAATTATTTATTTAATAATTTTTATTTGTTCCTTAACACTCTTTAGGGATTCTTTAGGGATGTATCCAATGTAAATTTTAATTACCATAAAGTTTATGTTGCATTTTTAAGTAAATAATTAAAGAATACAGTGAAAATAAATTTTCTTTAAGTCTGTGTCGGGAAGTTATTACTGTACTATCTATAATTATCGATACTATCGAACTATAGATTGCCGAAAAGTATCGATTATTACCCATCTCTAGCTGAAACCTTCACTTTTCTGGTTCTCAACAGTAATGGATATTGATGAGTGAGTTATAAACTGAAAGGGAACTTTATAGATGAGTGATGAATCTCTAAATTCCTATAACAATTTTATTAAGTCATTGAACGAATCGGAATGTTTAAAAACTCACTCGACAAAAAAAATGAGTTGGGGAATAACATTCGGTGTTCTTCTTGGGCCGTCGGCAATGTAACTTTAATTTTTTTTTTTGGTTCATTTTTGATATCACTAATAAATATTAATCAATAGAAGAAACCAATTACTTAATATTGCTGAAGTTACTTATTTTCGATCTGTCTTCCGAGTTAGGCGTTCAAATTGCTTAAATTGGAACAAGTTGGAAATGTACTCACGCCGATAAGTGCAATCCGTTGTCAGAGATTGATTGCCGATCAGTAATTCCATCTAAATTGATTCCAGTACAACACTCCTGGCTATGCCCTTTTCATGCCTCTTTTTTTTTTTTAGTTAGGTAGCTGTCACTGAGAATAATGAATAGAATTTGTTTCCGTTATTATTTATTATTTTCCGAATATCAACTGTATATTTATTACTTTAAAATAAATAAATCATGTGAAAAGTGATGATTGAATTTTTATCTATTTTTTAAAAATACTTGGCTACTCTAATGGTGATTATTTCCTTGTTAAGAAAGATAATCAGAATTTTCCCAATTCAAAATTAATTAAATGATATTTATCTATAAATTTAATTTTATTAACACTGTAGTTTTTATGATCACCTTTTATATACTTATTATTTCACTAATACTCATATAAAATCAGACATTAGTAATTAATATTAGGTCACGACTTAGTATCGTTTAATCTTTTTGTTGAGATATAATACATTTTGCTGCACTTAAGGGCATTAAGCACTAGTTTGGGATAAACATTAGTCGGGATGCCACTGGATAATTACGGATGATAATTATCCAGAAAGATTCAATAAAATTAATAATATGTAATTTGTAAAAGGAATTTGAATCTATAATATACTGCTTGGTCCAGGATTAATGAATTGAATTTCTTTTCTCAAAGGCTGGTTTGTGTTTATCATGCTTTCTCGCAAGATTTTATACAAATATCTGGAGTGGGTCAAGGATGGTTTTGATTACTTGATGGTTTTGTGGGTTCTTAACAGTTACTTAGCCCGTTACTAGTTACCAGTTACTTTGAGTAAAAGCCGTCCTTAGGTCACCCGATCTCCTCCACCTTGATCCGCCTGTCTTTGATGTCAGCAGATGTTTGGTGTCAGCATATTTTAACTTTCTTTTCGGCACCTCATGGTAATTTAAAAAGATTATTTGCTATGTTTAATACATAGCAATGCAATACAATAAAAAATAAATTAATAAAAATATACATCTATTTGACATAGGTAAAAACTATAATAAAACAAAAGAAACGTAACTTGAAGTAAAATTGAATAAAATACAGAAATGTATAGCAAACATAAATAAATCAAAACTAAAAAAATATGGGGCGGGGTGGCCGAATGGGTTAAAGCGTGTGCACAGCACAGATATGTGAAGTTATATGAAGAAACTTCAGATATATGAAGTTTTGAGAGATTAAAAAAAGTAGGAGTTCGCGTCCCGGTGCCGGAGGGGATTTTAAATTCCCCGCCCTCATCCCTCGGCAGCGGAAAACCCCGTATAAACTAAAAGGCGAGGTAGGAAAGAACCCCACCCCCATCCAAAAAATAAATAAATAAATTTAAAAAAAAATTCTCATTTGCCTGTTTTGGAAACTTCTCTGTCATTAGAATTTTGTTTCAAGGATTTCAGTAATTTCACCTAAATTTGCGATAAAAAAATACTTAAATACCTTTACATATTTGACATAACTGTGTCATAATTTTAAGAAGTGGTGTAATTATCAGCCTATTTACCTGTATTATTATAGCTCTTGTTATCATAAAATGTAAACTATTAGTTGTAACATTGTTTTTTATTTTCATAATCAGAAACTTATCTTTTGACTATCCATTGATTTTCTGATAACATTTTTATTTATTTATTAGTATATATCATATTTTATAAGATTAATATATATCATGGTATTTAATAAAAGTAATTTCAGGTCTTTCTTATAAATGGGAAAACCTTAGTAATCTGCTATATTAAATGGTTATAATTTGCTTGTTGTTGGATAGTTTTACTAGTAAATTTCCCGTTCTATACATAGACGTTCAAAGACACGACCTGAGAGTTTAACACCCGCAAAATTTTAAACGTTCTCTTAACTTCGCGGTTAACCAAAAATGTTAACAACTCTTCTTCCTAACTTCTTTAAAATGACATAAATAACGGACAGACTAATACAAAGGTTATAATAAATTAGTTCAACAAAGGGTCGTTTTATTCTGTTATATAATTAGAAAAATGCATGAGTAAAATGTATACACGAAAGTTATAATAAAGCTGTATTGAAAAAAAAATGGCCATGGGCGGGCACATTGGAGCGTGGGTCTCAGAGCGCTCGGTTCTAAATATTGTGTTTTTTGATTACCACCTGGGTCGGTTAGTAAATATTTCTCAGCGGCCCCGGAAAAGGAATCTTGACACTCGGGTAAGTACACGGCAGCAATCTCAAGTCGTCAGAGAAAAAAATATCAGTTTCCTCTGCAGTACCAGTAACAGTACAAGCATATTGAAAAAAAAATTGTCTGCAAGAGATCAACTTCTAATTACATTTAATTTTTCATAATCCTTTCAGATTAAAAATTAGTGTACCATGGGAAATCAATCCTATAATATTGTTAAGACTTCTTACTGAACAATGTATATCTCTGCTACTGACGACACATATTTGGCAGCTCATTAAATTCATAAAACAATTCATAGTAGTTGAATTAAAAAACAAAATAATTGTCAAAAACTAATGAACAGCTGCGTAAGATTTGTGATCGGGGCCCCAAGATGCTCCCATGTTTCTCACCATTACGCTGAGTTAAAGTGGCTTTTCCCCTCCTTCCCAAGACAATATTTCCTAGGTACGTTCCTCTACCAAATCATCAACAACCATCCTCCTTCTTACTCCTACAACCTTCTCCAGTTCAAATCCTCAGAGTCCATTCCCTGTCCACAAGATCTCGACCTTCTAACCTTTACATGCCTTCTCACAGATCTGCCTCATTCCAGAATTCCTTTATTGTTCGCTATGTCAATGTCTGGAATTCCCTCCCTATCAAAATTCGACATTCCCCCTCCATATCCACATTCAAATCCCTCCTATTCCAATTCCTATCACAAAAACAGTCAGATACTTGCTAACCATTCGAGCGGATTTTAATAGAGAATTTGATACATTATTATTTTTTAATTCTTTATTTTTTTCGGAAAAGTGTATACTGGTCTATAGGAGCAAATAGCTTTAAGTGTATTGTCATAGTATTAATTGTTTTGTATATAGTTTCGTTTGTTTTCTTTATAGAATTTTTACTCTATATTTTTTTTACATTATTTCTTTTTTTCGATTGATTTTATTTTGGCCAGATGTAATATTTTAATTTTGTTCTATTTCGTTATTCTCAAGGGACTGTGCCCCAGAATAAAGTTATTTTTCTATTCTATTCTATTCTAAATGTCTATCTATAATGGCTACTTCGAATAAAGTAGTTCTGAATAGATATTTCCATTTTTTTTTTTCAAAATTATTTACAAATTTAACGTATCTTTTGCGATAAGAATGAATGAATAACTTCAATTCAATTATAAATTTATTTTATGAATAAATAATAAATTTTTCCACACTTTAGAGCAGTAAGTATTACAGCTATGTGAGGCTCATTCATACCATATGTACTGTAGCATATCCTAAATCTTATACTTTGGGTGTTTTAGGGCAGTGTTAAATTTGTTCATATTTTCTGTTACAATTAAAACAACAAGTTAATACTTCCCTAAAACACCCAAAATATAAGATTTAGGATATGCTATATATATATATATATATATATATATATATATATATATATATATATATATATATATATATACAATAAGGCAAAGAAGAAAATAGAAGAAAAATGAAAACAAAAGATAGTAAACCTGAAAGAAAATATAAAATTAATAAAAACACATCCATACTTATTTACATAAAGTCAGTCTGTTACAGGGGCTCTGAGTCTAGTCCTTTCCCCTATATGTGGAGGACAAGACAAAACGTTAAGAAATCTCAGCGCTTTCCTCTCATACGCGTCTTCCGAATCGGAGTACTGAGTGAGCGTACAGAGAGAGGGCACTAAGACGCTCTTGATTGGATTACGCTGGCCATTGTTAGAACTTGAATAAAATATTTACAAAAAGATCTCGGAACCACTGCCGTTTCAATCTTCTAGGAGGATTTTTGGGATAATTGGAGTTCGAAAAAGATTGTGCTAAAGGATTAGGATGAAGAATAAGGTTTTGATGAAAGTATATAATGGATGTTGAGGTCATGGTGTAAACTTACAGTAAATTGTAATATGGGGCATTGACCATTGTAAGAAGAACTTCACTTTAGACTGGACGTGTGGATAAAAATAATATTATGTTTTTAAAGGAATGAATACTGGCAGATCTGATATTATTAATATTACTGGAGTTTCTTAGGCCTTTGTAGCTCAAAACGTTGTCTTTTTCTCTCAATATTCTGTTTGTTTGTTCTTAAAAAAAAGAAGCAATATATTCTGAATCTGACAGTCCTTATTGCGTTGTTCATTTATTTATTTTTGTGAACTATTAACTTTAGATCAGTATTCTATCAGTATTAAATTCTACCTTAATGTTATTTTTTTTTCCTTACCCTCTCTAAGAAATTTTAATCAACTACTGTAAAAATATACAAACCTTAATATTATATAAACTCACTAACATGTATTCATGTTTATATTTCTCAACAATTGTTTTTGGTTTATTATTTTCAATAATGAACCATGATGATCGAACAAAAACTTATCTCCTTCTCATAATTTGAGGTTTTACATTACAGTATACGTAGGAAAATCAAATACATTTTTTTTTGCGCATTTTCTCCGAAACAACTGGACCGATTTTTTTTTTTTTCAAATTTGGATTTAAAATTAGAGATCACCTGAGGATGATCCTCCTTCATCGACATTTCTACCCGCCTATTCCTTTCAAGATGGCAACCGAAAAAACAGCGTTGCTATAGACTGTAGTGCCTAAAGGAATGTACAGATTTCAATGATACTTCGCTAAAGTTTTCTTCTCGATGCTCTTTAAAATTATCTATACAACATACTTCAACGAAAAAAAGGGTCATAAAATTAGATTCTTAATAACTCAAAAAGTATACACTTTTTTGTAGATTGTTTACGAAATTTCATTAAAAAAAAAAAAAAAAATCGTTAAAAATCAGATGATTTTTATATATTATACTGCAAAGGTTATATCCTCCATCCAAAGGTTTTTGATTTTTGAATGTGTTACTGAAATAATGCTAATATTTTTAGCATATTACTAATGATTAAAAAAAAAATGTAATCCAATCATTGGAATCACCTTTTATTTCTTTCTCTTCGTCACTAGAAAGGTGATCTTATTTTAGATGTATAATTGTTCGGAAATAATAAACCATTGTGAAATAATTTGCTGTATTTTTTTTTATCATATATCTTTTCTAACAAATATATTTTACAAGACATATCTCTCTTACCATTTATTTTCCCTTTTTTCAGCGTGATGTGACGTATAAATCGGTTTTCATGGATAAAAGAGGAGAAAAAAAATTCTCACCTCATGCTGTTCAAATTATTTAATTGGTTTTAGAATTTTTCTTGGAAGGCATCAACAAGGGAAGCCACATTCAGTGGTTTATCGATTCTAACACTTTTCCTAAATCATTCTGCATTCTAGAATATTGGGCACGTGTATCGACAACGGAGACAGAGAAAAATAAATATTAATAAAGATTTTAAAAATCATGTTTTTCTAAAATTTCTTACTGATATACTATTGATATTTTTCTATAACTCCGTTATAAACATGTTTGATTCAAAAAATAAGCTATAGGTTTTTAACGAGCAAAGGCTACTCTTAACTTCAAAACATTTATTCATTTAAAAAAAACAGTTTTTTTTTTAAATATAAAACAAGTTCACGTGTGTTTTAAGCTTCATGAAAAACTCATAAGATCTAGTTTACAAAAAAATAATTTTATTGAACGAAAATTTCTCTCTAAATTATATATATGGTTCATTTGTTCGCTTTAAGGTGCTTAAGGTGCCTCATAATGAAGGTGTTCTTCATAGCAGATTTCGCTGCCATGATGGCACCTTACTTTTGAATCTAAACAGAGCAGCATAATATAGGTGATCGTTATCACTTACTTCGAAGACGGTATGAGAGCTTCCTAGTACTGAACATTGCCTTTAGAGTTTTAATTATAGCAATGATCTCAATAAACATTATGTATTTTATCTTACTTATTTTTTTTTTTTTTTTTTTAGTAACTGTATAGAAAAAATATGCATTCGGTATTGAAAAATATTTAAATAAGAAATAAGAGATTGAATGTCTATTATGAACTGTTAAAAATAGAAAAGCTGAAAGCTATGTTAAGAAACGCCAGGTTAAAAGTGACTTTAGGTAGTGACAGAGAGAGAGAGAGAGAGGTAGATTTTTTCAGACATTAAATATTTAGTAACAATTTTTGACATTTATAATTTCTGTGAATAGATAGAATAGAATAGATAAAATATTTCTATCTTCTTTCAAAAGAATATTTTCTTTTACTTGTTTACTCAATTTTGAAAATTTGGTGTATAGATATACAGATAAATAAATAAAAAATAACTTTATTCTGTGACAAAATCTCTTGAGAATAACAAATTCGTACAAAAAGAAAATATTACTTCTGGCCTAAAGTTTCGAAACAATAAATAAATAAGGAAAAGAAAAGAAAACCTTAATTCAACTAGCTATATAAAAAACAAATCAAAAACTAAATACAAAATACTTAAAAATTTGAAAAAACAGTTAAAAAGTATATACACTGGTAAAACTGAATAAATAGACACATTTAAGAAAACAAAAATAATAAATCATAGTCTTCTAATTAGTGTTGCCCAAAATCGGTCAAGGCCGCCTAGTTGTTGCAAGACCAAGACCAGGAGTGGTAAAAAAAAAAAAAATCGATTTTTTAAATAAAAATTAATGCAAAATAATTTCTAATTATTGACAATCTTAGTTACTATATGTTAATAATCGGTATATGCAATATGCTTTTGCATTTAACTCCTCCAATTTTTCATTCGGGCTTAGTTAGGTTTCTCCTATCTAAAAAATTACAAAAATATCTCTATAGTAATAAGTTAATAAGTAATTGCAAGACTCTCGCTCAAGACCAAGACCATGACCAAGACTGAGTTTGCAAGACCAAAAGACGAGACTCGTCACAGTCTCGCTTTTGGGCAACACTATTTCTAATAAATAAGCTCTACGTTTCTATTAAGAAAAAATAGGGTTAAATTTGTTAATATAAAATGTCTGAGTATGTAAATGCTGGACAATATATTATAACATGTAAGCATTTAATTTTATATAGAAAACATCATAGAAATAAAAAAAAAAGAAAGATATATTGAGTGGGTTCGAGAATTGGAATTTCTTGTAATATCCTTACCAAAGAACAGTCCTACCATTTGATGATAAATAACATGAAATACATGTATAATTCCAAAAGATTAGCAGGTATCTAACTGTTTTTTGTGTATCATAAACAAAGATCAGATAACATCGTTATGATAATAAGAAACAGAAGGAAACTTAAAAAAATAAAAATATACAGGTTACATAAATAATACGCAATCTACTTAAAAAAAAAAAAATATGCAAATAACTGAATAAGTGAATGAAGGCGAATATATGTGTGATAATGCCTGGAAACATTCGACACAATAGGTAGAATATGTAAATAGTTTTTATTAATTATTTAAATAAGTATAAGCTAGGCAGGTTCAAAATTTGTCATATGTAAAGTTTTTGAAATAAGTTTATATTTGCACATTAGATATTAACTAAGACAATCTATTGGCCACAACCTCATAAGTCGTCGGAATGAGCTGTAAGGGTTCGAGGTGGAAAAAAGTTCTTGAGTTAGTGGGTTTGTGTTTTAAGTCTGTTTCTGGTGGAAGTTTTTATGCTAGTGTGTCTGAAACCGTTTACATTTTAATTAAATCAAGATTTTCGAAAAAAATTATTTATTCATTATTATTAAAAATTATCACGCACCCAAAAAATAAGAAGGGAAAAAACTATTTGACAGGTTGGATGTGCACTTTGTTTATATTTTCCTCTTATGTGACACCTTGCCGTGGTTGTCCTACCAACAATTGTATTCAGTACTTTTTTTAATATAAAAGCTTCATTAGGACTTAAAAAACATGTTGACCAACGTATAACGACTCTAACATAGAATTTATACTAATTTAAACAGGTAATGATAACAGACTAATAAGATACGTGGTCACAGCTGACGTATCACAGGTCATGAGAAAGAGACTATAAAGGCATTAGAGATCTCCTTCTTTAAACAAGCAAAGTAATTGAAAGAAGTTAGAGAAGAGGTGCTGCTGAGTACCGTCCTGCCTCATGCCTGACAGGAATATATCTCCATCACATTTTCTGATTGTTAACAAAATTTGACAGACGCATATACATATTTATAGAAAAAAATAAAATAAAATAAAACTAGCCATGTATAGTTTCAATTGTAAGGCACACGCATGCTATGAGTTAGACGAATATTACTTTAAGTTTTGTTGAGATAAAAGCTCACTAGGCAGTAATGAATGGCTTCGGACGGCTTAAAAATAATGCCTTCCCTTAGCTAGGTTTTCTCTTAGTTGACCTCGCTTCCACTAAAATACTATACGCCAATGATTTGCGTCAATGTCGTTCTTCTCTAATAGTTGCGACAGGTGTCCTAACTCTTTTTGCGACATTAACCGCACATTTTTACTCATTTAGTGATGGGAGCCTTAACGTGACAAGAATTCAGATCTAGTTCAAGGATGAAAAAAGAAACAAGGTTACATTTGAGAAACAGAGAAACACCCAGTGAGGAAAAGATGGGAGGTGAAATTGCTGTAATGATAGGAGGTTATAAGGAAATCGACTTCGTAGAGAAGTTGGAAACTGATTCTAAAGAAAATAAAGGAAAGAAGGCCCTCGTTTGCTATGTAGCTAGCTCCTTCTTTGATAAAGTTTTTATTTTACTTTTCAAATGCGGTCACAGCGTTTTCTTTTGATGTTGAATTATTGTGTCGCGGCTAGATTTTTAAAACTGTATTGATTCCAATGACGTAAGTCCTTTCTAATAGACAAAGTGGATTATGGAAATTTTAGACAACAGTTTGAAGATGGTAAAGTATTAAATGTACTTCAGACTAATTATACCTCAACTAATAAAAAACCGATATTGTGGAGCACTCTGGATCTATTAGTTCGGTGCATTAGAAGCTTGTTTTATCGTTCTTCCACTCATTGTATATATGTGTGTATATATATATATATATATATATATATATATATATATATATATATATATAGGCCCTTGCTTTATAGGTAATCAAAGTTGAGCAACATCAAGCACGGTTAGTACTCTGTATATGTGTATGTATATTATATATATATATATATATATATATATATATATATATATATATATAGTCTAAATTGGAAGGCATTAAGGGAAGACAAAAAAAAGTATGTATATGAATTTATTTGTTATATTTCTCGTGTTCCCATTTAGGCTGTACTGATGTTTCCCTTTTTCAGCGGAATTTATTTCACAAATAAAAGCCCCTCCCTCCCTCTCTGCAATATTACGCGGAACTCGTAATCATTTTATTATGTTATCTTCAGTTATCAGGTTGCCGGGCAAAGCTGGTTTTCCAAACGCATTAGCCGGCTTGCCCATCCAGCCCCCTAACTATACCAGGTCTTCATTACACTGTCGAAATCTTTATAATTAAATCAACCCCGTCTCCATTAGTTGGCTTTAATTTTTTTGTTGAACTTCCCAATTTTTTCAATGACATTGATTAAAGCTGTTGAAGAAATTACTGATCGAAATAGGGATTTGTCACTAGCTCCTTTAAAGAAATTTTTTTTTTCACATGCAGTAGGTTTCAGCATTCTCCTTCGATGTTGAGTTATTATGCTCTGGCTAAATTCTTAAAACTTAATTGATTTAAATGATGAAAATCCTATCTAATAGACAAAATACATCCTGGATATTTGAGAAGAAATTTCGAAGATAGTAAAGTATTAAATGTACATTGGAATGTTTGACAAGTATTTGCATATATATTTTTCATTCTTTAATATTCCTTCAATGTACTTTTTTCTGTTTATAAGTGTTTTATTTTAACGTATATATTTTTAATTACATGTTTTCTTTTCTTCTCAATTTGTATTTTGATTTGTATACACAATGTAGAAATGCAAAAATAGAGCCTTCAAACTCAATGCCCTAGATTTTGTCTTCAATAAAATTCTGTATACACAAAAAAAAAAAAAAAAATAGTAAATTCACTTCAGTCAAATACAGCTTAGATCAAGTACAAGGATTTTTCTTCCTTTTCCTAAGATAGCCGAAGGCAGTTCTGGTCAGAACGGGTGAATGACCCAGCGGTTCACCTCCGAATTAAATCAGGAGCAGGCGGGAAAGGCCCTCCCCGAAGACTGGGCAATGAATCGAGTCCTGGACCATCAATCACCAGGTCCCCCAAGCCTCACCTTCCGCAGGGGGAACTTTCTTCTCAAGGCATGTCTCCGTGCTTGCCTCTGGATCTGATCCATCTTTTAGTTTGTCCCAGATATTCCAAGGCGGGATAGGAATTTTTTTTCACAACTGCACGTTAGGGAATGATAACCTAGGAGCAGTGGAAGTTTCGGCCCTTACGAAAAAGGTAGAGATCTTACGAAATGTATGGGTCACGAAATAAAATAATTATTCATATTAACTTGAGCATTAAGCCTTACATTAGTAAAACCCATATAATTTCTTTGAATAAGAATATAATAGATACAATATTTCTATTTGCTGTCAAAAGAATATTTTTGTTTGCATGTTAAATCACTGTTACAAATGTGGTGTATAGATGTACTGATAAATAGATAGAAAATAACTTTATTCTAGTACAAAGTCTCTTGAGAATAACAAAATCGTACAAACAAAAAATATTACTTCTAGCCTAAAGATTAGAAACAACAAACAAACAAAGAAAAGAAAAGAAAACATTAATTCAATTAGCTATATACAAAACAAATTAAAAACTATACACAAAACAGTTAAAACTATATACAATGGTAAAACTGAATAAATATACACTTCTAAGAAATAAATAAGTTATAGTCTTTTAATAAATAAGCTCTAAGTTTCTATTAAGAACAAATAAGGTTTAATCTGTCAATATAAAATGCTTGAGTATGTAAATGCACAATATGTAAGAAATCAGTGTTATATACAAAAAGTAATATACAGATAGTAATATACAGATAGTAATAAAAAAATCTGGTGTGTCCACTCACACGACTTTCCTACCTATTTCAGAAAAGTTTTTATATCTTAACATATTTCCATCATTGAGAAAAAAAATTGAATTAGATTTATTTACCTGAAAATTGATTAAAGAAAATATTCGATTACGACTTATTTAATAAACTAAAGCAATGTAAACCGGCTTAGAGGTAGATCAGTGTAAAAATGTCAATACTCAAATATTGCTGATCATAATCTTTTTGCCATAGCTTAATTTTGTCAAATAATAATTTCTGTTAAAATTAGTGGCAATATTAATGCTTGTGTGATATGGATTTTCTTACTTTTACTTAGTCATCTTTTTTCTCTCATTTATCCCTTTCTGACACCAGGATATGAACTCGTAATCTTACATCGGAAATTGAATAGCTATAACTTCGTTAATAGTTGTCCAAAATAAACAATTTTTATATAGTTTTGTAGGGAATTTCAGTTCCTTATAAAAAACAGGCTAAACGGTGTTTTTTCGGGAAAAAATCTTCAACAGACAGACAGACCGATGGCTAAAAATGTGTTTTTAAGACTCAGTGGGCTCTGTAACGTATAGATCTGTCGAAAACCACATGTCGGAAATTTTAGCTGATCGCAATACTTTTCTTACCTAGTATATAGTATCTAGAAATTTACAAAGTTTAAAATAATAATTTACCTAATAAGTAATAAAGTTCGTCTCAGAGGAAAATACCACGCCACCCTTAATAGTTTAGTAATAAGACACAGCCATTCCTGAACTTAAACTGATCTATTATTGTATCCGCTCAAGAACTACTTGTTTGTTGTAACTTCGGTTTGTTTTTCTCTCACTAGGAGTGTAGAAGCCATACCTGCAATTGATAGTATTTATTACATAGAATTTAGATATTATTTTGACAGTCCGCATATGAACAGCGGTTACCCATCTTTGTATTTTTATATCAACGGTTTTGATCATAGAGTTGAATAAATTCTCTATTAATGACATGTCTGTTGATACAAAATACAGTTGAGTCACGTCACATGAGCACATTTTTTTAAGTTTAGATTTTTGAAATCTGAACGACCCATTGCTAGGCCAAGTTGTTTTTTATTTAAATATACACGCGACCCATTTGTTCTTTTTTTTAAATATTTTTTGACAATTCTTCATTTTCATATGTATTCTTTTTATTTCTTTCACTCCTTATACTGCAAAATAAAATGTCAGAATGTGATAGATGGTAACCATAAATTTCACAAGCAGACAGAAAATCAGTTATTATTTAAAAAAGCGAACTTAAATAAAATGTCAAACTTTCTTTTTCTTTATTATTTGAAGTCCTCAAGGGAACACTGAGTTATTCTAGTATATTTAATTTTCCAAAGTATTTTTAGTTTATCAGAATTAGCATAAGAAGAAAACTCTACATACTGACATTCACTTTCCAACAGTCTACCAACACACAACGACCTGCTACCAACGATTTTAAACAAATATAAACGGACATTACAACAAATTAATAAAAAAACATTACAACACCTGGCATATCCCTGAATATAGAGAGGAGACTAAAAAGGCGTTGGATCCGAGATCTCCTTTCTTAGACCACCACTAATTGAAATAAGTTAGAGAATAGGTGCTGCTGAGTACTGTCCTTCCCCATGCTTGACATGTCATGATTTCTCGTATTTCAGCACATTTGATGATTGTCGACACAAATTAATAAGTAACCACAAAAAAATATTTAAAGTAAAAAAAAACAACATAAGAAGAGCAAAATTTAATTTTTTAACCAAATAACGCGATAATTATGGAAGCTATACCTGAATACTTTTTTTAAAATTTATTAAATATATCATTTTTTTCCATATTATTTTAGTATCCAAGAGATCATAGAGCTCTTCTCCTTCATTTAACTTTTCTAAGAATAACATAAAAAGCAATATTTTAAATTTTAAAATCTAAACACTTGATATCCCATGGCAACAATAAGAGGCATTACGTAAATTCTTCATAAACTCAATTTATTTCGTCTAAATTCGTTATATTTGAAACCATCTGAGTTTTGAAACCTTCCAATTTTTTCAAAGACTTTGCTAAAGACGTTTAAGGGATTTGGTGTTAGAAATTGGAATTCGCTTTTGTTTGATACCTTCTTTATGAAATTCACCACTCCTGAAATCCAGAAATAGGATATATACTACCGTATTATATATATTTCAGTTCATATGTGGGAAACCTTTTTATTATTAGTGGCCGAAGTAAGGTTAGGCAGTGCAAATAGAAGCCGCAATAATTTTTTATGATTTACTGTAGTTATTTTTATTTATCACTAAATACGTACACCCGTAAACATATTTTTTAATCAATTATATTATTTTATTTATTTATTATATTTTATGCCATTTTGCAACTGGGCGGCTGCGCATCTAGCAAATTTGTTGTGTTTGTATTGTCTTTGTGTATTTCCTTGATATGGTTTTTATTGGTATAGTAGGTCCCCTGGCCATTTTCTTTTTAATCTGCGTTGTACAGGTAACAGAGAACAGGAGATAGAAAGAACCAGAGGGTTTGACTGATTTTGCGTTGAAGGATGAAATGTAGTCTATTTGTCGTGGATGTAGAATTTTACTGTTTAAGTCGTTATGTCGTTATCGGGTGTTTAAGTCGTTATGTATAGTAGTATTTGAAATGTACCAAGGTGCGTTAACATTTAATTTAATTAACATTTGAATATTAACTATTAATTAAGTCTAGCATAATTTATTTAGTTGTATTCGGGTGCCATGTGCAACTACATAGGTTAGAGGCACCTATTTCCGTTTAATATTCATTTCAATTACACAAACAATAGAAAAATGTCAGTAAAAGTTTGTATTGTTTCATATGAGATTGTGTTGTTAAGATATGTCTATAGATAGTTTGTTGTTACATATGCATATTTTAGTTCTGATTTGCATAGAAGGTATATGGTTATGTTCTTTAAATATGACTGTAGTAATTGTGTTGTTTAAAAAATTAGAACAATCTTTTCAAGTTTCCTGATTGTAGGGCTTGTCGGCATCCTCGTAGGCGGTACCTTGATTGATCGAAGCTCGAACAATGGAGTAAAATATGTTAGGTACGTTGCAGTTGCGACATCTTGTTAACCTTGTTATTGTTCCATAAATTAAAATTTTCCCAGATAACTGTAAAATAAATGATGATCAATAAAGTGTTGATAATTGGCAGCAGTGTGCACACGAGAACCCAAACGTATTAACCCCTTGCTGTCGAAACCCCGTATAGCAACAATGCCAGGTAGAGCGAGATAAAAAAGAAAAACAAAAAAAAGTTGCTAAATCTTGTTGGCGCATTCCCATCGAGGAGGTGACCGTGCGTAAGCCTTCTGTGCCCTTCTCTGAGGCCTGTTACAACAGCTTGCTCCCTAGCCTTTCCTGTAATATGTTGGAGTGGACTAGCGCCATCATAGACAAACTTCATTATATTGGTGCTTGGAACCTTGGTCCATTTGTAACGCTAAGCTTCTTTACATAGGTCCCGTACTGCTTTATTATTCTAATTCTAATTGTAACACTAGGTTAATAAATATAGTACAAAAACATTTAGAGGCCGCCATGATACCTAGAAGCCGCAAGTTTCCCAGCTATGGTTTAGATATTTGCTCTTATTGTAGTCATCTACGGCTTAGTACAGATATGATTTTTTTGAAAATTTACTTTTATAACTTCCAGTGATTGTTCTCCTTCTTATTTTTTTCTTTTTTATAAAGATTCTCAGTGGTTACAGAATTGGAGGAAATAAACGACGCCTTAATAACCAGTTTTGCCATCAATTTTCTATTCTAAATGCTTTAAGAATTTCGAAAATATAGTTTAAACTATCCGTGGTCAAGGTAAAATGTAAAGCAGTTAGGAAGGTAAGGGTCGAGAGGATCGTGGGGTATAAAAGTGTGATGAAGCTGAGCGGCCCAGGACGGGACTTACATTGTTTACCTTTTAGGGAATGTTTTCTGCCCCCGGCCCTTCGACGAGTCGGACTATTCCCTTCAACTTTAGCCCTTCTATCTCAAATATCTCAGAGTAAATAGGACCGCTGAGGATTGGGTTCTATTACCAGTAGCAGGAGATTTTAGGTTAGCTCGAAAAATTCCAAGACAACAGAGTAAAATGTTGTATCTTTTAAACAAATAGATTAATGATATTGTTCTTCCCCTGTAATAAAAAATTAAAAAAAAAAAAAAAAAAAAAAAACTATACCACAAAAACTGGTATTGGGTTCAGTACTTTGTTAAAGTACTGTTTCAAGGCCAAAAGATATGGAGGAAGGTGATCAGATCATGATCACTCTCAACCGTCAGGTTTTCCCAATTAATTAATAAAGAGTACCTACTTCATAGACAGAAGGGTCTCCCGACCCAATAAAGGATCGATCCAAGGCTGATAAAAAATTACTTGTCATGAGCCGGATTGAAACTCGATATCTAGAGTTTTGCGGCCTAGTGCCTAACTCACTGAACTACTCCGCTATCCGAAAAATTTTCAACTTCAAAAAAGTCTAAGATACTGGTGAACAGTACACCTGTCAACGTTTTTTCAATTCAGGTTTCAGGTCAGAAAAAGAAATATATCATCTATGGTGAAATAAACAAAAAAATAAATAAAATTTCTAGCGATATCTCAGAAAGTAAACCAAAATAGATAGTGAAGGAAACGGAAGGCTGTGTCAACAGAGAATGATTATACCAAAACAGTTTTCTTTTACCATAGATTCTTTTGGCATTAATTTCCCGTCAATTTTTTTCTATAATTATTCATTGACGGGACTAATGCTATTGTTTTTCCGGTCCGTCAGCTATGTCTCAAGACTGACTATAATCACTTCAATCGCAATAGTCCTTTTTTTCATAAGTAAACTGTGTGCAGATTTTCATTATTTCAATTTTATAATGTTTGGACTGGATGACGGTGGCGCAGAACAGAACGCACTGTGGTAGCTATTAGAGGAAGCCAGGATACCTTTATAAGTTGGATACTATTAAAGAAGAAGAAGAAGAAAACGAATTTTTAGTATTTTTCCTGATTTAATTTAAAATTTTTTTTAATGTTCTTATAACTTGAATAGTTTTCTATGGATGTTGGTTGTATTTTATTGCTAGGTTAGATTTTTGAACTGGAATAACGAAGAGATTTTATTTTTCTGGAATATTATCAAGGCGAACCCTGTATATTTTATTCAAGAGATAAATTTCATATAGATAAGAAGAATGTTGCTAGTGCCTTTACCAGATTCAGCGACTTTTTTAATAAAAGTGTCAAATATTTTGATTTTAATAAATATATATATATATATATATATATATATATATATATATATATATATATATATATATATTTAAACTTGTATGTTAGGACTTCACTTTATTAGTAAGTGAGTAAGTTTTTATTAAAACACACAATTTGATCATAACAGTCCTACTTTATTTCTTTTCTTACATCAATGTTTCGGCCCTTAGGCTAAGGGGGGGGGACACATTTAACAATCATCACAGTCTTATTAAACTTGGTAATTAATTATTTTCATTTTAAACTTTATATTTACTTACTTAATGATATTGGAAGAATTTCCCTTGTCAACATAATTTAATTAGTCAAATACTAAAACCTCCCGCTGTAAGAATTTGTTTGTTTTAAATTTCTTCAGAATTCAAATTATATTTATTTTATTTTATTTTTATTCTTGGGATCAATGAGCTCGATCGGGCTAGTGAAGTGGAAAGGGAAAAGAAAACCATGATAAATGTATCCCTTTTCTAAAAGAGAAGTTCCGTGAGACTTTCGGAGAGAGAGAGTTCACCGTGAGAGGTCTCTGGTTTGGGTTTCGCCGGACTATTCCAAAAAGAACTTGGAGTTTCCTCGAGGAACTAGGTGTAGACATTAAGAACGTAGCGAGGTTGGCTGAAAATGTAGTCCTCGACTCCCTGGGAATCATTCACCACCACGTGCATGGGTAGGGTGAATATTTAGGGTATATGATAGAGTAATATTTATTGAACAAGTTTTATTGTATTAAATTGTAAATTAACTTTTTTGTTGTTGTTGTTGTTTATATTGAATCGTCTTAAGTATTTTCATACATTTAGCATTTTAGAGAGATAAAGAGAGAGAAGGGAAAAAAAGATAAATTAAATTTAAAAAAATAAAAAATAATGTGCATGAACTAGGAAAAATTATACTCATACTCATTAACCTTTTCTATATATTTATGTATAAGGTTTATTAATTGTCCTAAAGATTAATCAGTATGTTGTGAGTCCAGCACCCCAATATGATTGGGTAGCAAGCATTTATATTTTATATGAAAATAATCTGGTGCGCGCAACACACAACTGTCACTTACCGTTCTACTTGGAATAGAAATTATTTTCTGGCAATATTGGGCTATTATAAAGTGTTTGAAGTGCATTTTAAACGGATCTAAAGCTTAAAGCTTACAGATAGCAAATCATTATCACCATTATAATTATAAAAAGTCTATTTATAATATCGATGGTAGGCAATAAAAATCTAGTCAATCCATATACTTTTATACAACACACAACTTTAATCACTGAGCCTTTTAAATGATAGAATGAATAACTCCAATTTCAAAATTTTATAGTAATGTCATTTTAGTGATATTTCTAGTTGAAAAAGTTATCTATACATACAGTGAGTAAGTTGTGTCCGGAGAAGGTGATTGCAGTGTTGAAATATAGAACTGTGAATTAAGGTATAAATTTTGCCAATAAATTTAATAATAAAGAATGTTGAAATTGGAGTTAGTCATTCCGTCAACGTAAGGCTCTTTATGCCTACAGAGGTTTGAAAGTATATCTGAATATTTAACCTATAAATGATTATGGATCGTAGGACTATTAGTTATTAACCTGTTATTTTTCATTGTAAAGTTTACTAAAACAAAATTACGAGATTTTTTTGTTTCTTATCTAAAAATAGAAACGATAGGGTGTTCCTTGTTTGCGTTTTTGAAATGTCTGAAGCCTGCCCAAGATTATCTCTGACTTATAAACTGACCATTTTCAGAACAATCATACAGTTATTATGGCAGTACTGCACCAATTGAAGGAGCAAGCAAAATTTTAAATTCCGATCCTTTGTATCCACAGCACATATGCAGAGAAATGTAGGTACCTCTTCTTTGATTGTTAACATGACACTTGGATCTCGTATTTTCTTCGAAAAGGAATATTTTCTGACAAGATTTTAACAAGGAAATTTCTCCATCTCAAAGGTAAAGAATGTCCTTTCAATAGGACTTCACAGGAGAAAATAACACTAACAAAAAAGAATGACGAGGACAGACGAAAGATGTTAATGGAAGTCAGAGTCTGATCCGTATAGGCTCAGTTCACCTCCTCTATGTCAAGGGATCAGCAAGCTTAAGGCGAAATAAGAGTCCGTTTCGGTTCCCTTCCGGATTTCATTTCCTATCACTTCCTCTATTTTTTACTAGTTTTAATTAAATCTACAGTAATGATAACAACATAATTCATTATCAATTTATAAATTTATAAAAAATATGAATATATAATGATATAAATATCTACAATTTTTAATACATATTTTCGTTTGTCAGTAAGTTACTAAAATAAGTATGAATTCAAAAGTTCAATATCGTAGTAGTAGTCGAAGGTACGGACCCCATTTTATCAAATTATTAACATTAATCCAAAACTTAGTTAATGATGTTATCGTAACTTAAATGTTTTTATTTAGGAAAATTAAAAGAGATAGGACTTTTCTCATTAAATTAATTACGTTAGCGAGGCACTAAAAACTCATGGACACCCATTTACTTACCACTTTAACCATAAAGTAATATGAATAGGGAATTGAGACTGAAGGTGGCATGTGAAAATATTGGACCGTTTAGTCTATATAACTTCGTTATTTTGATATATGGAGGGTGAAGATCATGCCAAATATCTCAAAAGTTTTATAGGTATTTTTTTCCCTCGATTTGTTTTATAAAATTGTTTTAGAATTCAACTAGAAAGCAAATGGGAGTTCATGAGTTTTTAGTACTTCATTAAATATCGAGTTTATCGATCTCCTAATCAAAACCGCAAATTTCCGAAAAATATCGAAAAGTTGTATATTACGATGACATGAAGGCATTCTGCTTAAAGAGTTAGAAGGCCGTTAGTAATTTGATGAAAGCGGGTCTGTACGGTGGACTATAATTATTCAGTAATTATAACAACGCTGGACTTGCATCCGTAATTTAAATGAACTGGGAAGATTTTATATAAATGGAATATTTTAAACCATAAAAAAACGAGTCTCTAATATACACGTAAATAATTAACCCACAATCCTTTCGCCAATTCAAGCATCATCTGGACAGAAATAAACAAGATCGTATATATGCGAAAAGAAAAGAATGGAAAAAAAACAACATACATTTAATAGATATATCTCAAGTCATCCAAATACATGCTTAAGAAAACGGGAGATTTTATTAACTAAGTATAGGAATTTTTTAAGTATATTAAATAAAAAACAAATTAATAAATACAAAAGAAAATGTTCCAAGGTAATAATAACATCCATACTCAACAATGCGCAGTGGAGACATGGTAACTACATGTGTACTTGTGTGCTTGATACTCAAGGTTTTGTGGTTTGAAATTTTCCGTTTATACCCTAATTATAGACTATACTAAATCTCTTTTTGAGCTGTGTACTCATTTATAGTAATTATTTATTACAGATTTTCGGTACAATACTTCATTTAATGTCCACTCATGAAACATCTGGTATTAATTTTTATATAATTTAATATGGTTACATTCGTACGGTAGATATAATAAAATAATTAAGCATTTGTGAAAAAAAAGGTAATATTGATCCCGAAGTAGTCCGACGAGTAGGCTTTTTAGCAATGTTTGCCAATCTCTAGCACTGCCCGGTCGCTGCCTCTACTGACCAGGAAAATGTGTCAAGATACACTTTGACGGAACGAACACAAAATAAATATTAACTGAACGGAGAGCGAATCAAGCCCTTACCACTTCACTCCGAGACCCTCACTCCCCAAATGGCTAGGCCATCCTGTTTCATAGTTAGAACATACTTATATTAATAAAGTAACATTTTTAATAATAATACTAAAAATTGGAATTTAACCTTGGTTCTAAATACAAAAAAAAAAAAAAAAAAGAATGTAACGAGACGCTTTACCAAATTATTTAAATATTATTACTGTGGATTGATGGTTGATTGTTGTTAATAATTGAAGAAATTATTGAGGGTGATCAATAAAAAAAATATTTATTATTATTTTTGCCGACATTTCGGCCCAAGTTATGGCCTCCATTAGGGCTGGTCAAACAAAAGATTTCCGCAAGAGATACTGCCTACCACACCACAAGCCCAACTGCCAGCCACAGCGAAACGTCGGCAAAAATATAATATAATTTATTTATTTAAAAATTTGTTTTCCCAGTCTGCAGATGTTCCTCAACGTAGTATCCTAGATCCTATCCTTTGCACAGTCTATACAGCTGACATCCCAACCCATCCCATATGCTGATGAGACGTATGCTATCAGTTAATAACAACCCTTCAATTGCATCCAAAACCCTGCAATCACACATCACAAACCTTGAAGAATGGTGTCAAAACAGGAGAATTAAAATAAATTCCAATAAATCCCATCAAATTACCTTCAACCTGCGTCGTAAACCAATGACTTCCTGTCCTTCAGTATCCTTTAGCAACACCTCACTTATTCCTGTTGAACAAATCCGTTACCTAGGATTCCACATGGACAAACATCTAACTTGGAATCCTCATACCAGACTGAAACAACAAGAAACCGCTCGACGTTTCCAACTACTTCAACAATTACTAGCCAAACGCTCTAACCTTCCAATTAATTACAAACGACTCATATATACATGACAATAATAAGATCTATTTGGACTTACGGAATTCAGCTTTGGAGCTCCACTAAACCATCGAATTCCTCTCGTATCCAATCCTTACAATCCAAAATCCTTCGTAAAATCCACAACACTCCTTACTTTGTTACAAACAAAATCATCCATAATGACCTTAATGTTCCTTATGTATCAGATTTGGCCCAATCCAGATATCTATCCTTCCATAATAAACTTCATAACTATCCCAACCTTCTTGTTTCTAACCTTGCTTCCTTTTCTATTTCCGATAACCTCCCGAGGCGCCAAAAAAGAAGATGGCCCCGTGATCTCCTAATATAAACGTATTATTAGAGTGCTACCAATGGATAGTTTCTCAACATGTGTTTCATGTCATTATATCTATGTACGAATTTAATGTATTTTTTTATAGAGTTGTAAATATCATATAAAAAATAATAATTTTTTTTTTTAATTATAACCCTAAGCAATCTTCCCTTCAATTATTTAAATATTAGCTTATGAACCATTTCATTGTTTCAGTACGTATTAATATAAAAGAGCGGAAGGACAAAAGTTGGCTCATTACCAATTCCTCAATTAGAGGCCATTAGGATCACAAGGGCTTACTCTTCATCATTAAGGAAGGCTTGAGGAAAAGGCGCCGATCGACAGCTCTAATGTATCCAACGGTCTAATTATCGCTGAAGGACTATTTAATTTATATTGAATTAAACCAAAAAATCTATCATTAAAAATATATGTATGTAATATTACAATATTTTTATTAATCAACCGTACAAAAACTTTTAATTGTTGTGTCAGTGATGGATATTATTTTTCCAGAAGAGAAGAGGATCCCATTATGTCTTTTATAAAACAGGGATCGACACGCTTTGAATAAAAAAAAAAAAAAAAAAAAAAAAACAGGAGCTGTTTTAGTTTACTCTAGTGTAGTTTATGACCTATATCAGACTATAATTATTATCTAAAGTTATTGTATACATATATTACGATTTACCATTATATATATATGTATATATATATATATATATATATATATATATATATATGTATATATATATATATATATATATATATATATATAATATATATATATATTATATATAATATATATATATATATATATATATATTACAATTTACCAACATTTAAAAAAAAATGGTTTATACCAAATTTGACATGTTATTAGTACAACAAATGCGATATCAATAAGGAATAAATAAATGTAAAAACCTGAATAACCAATTTATATATTTCGCTCGAATATACATTACATATTTTCGACAGTTGAATAAATCATTATCATCACATATCATCTGTGTTTTAAGATAATGAATATCAAAACTTATCATACTTATTTGATAACCTCGAAGGCTAAAAGCACACGTGTAGTTTTAATTAGCCAATTAATTTTACCTGCTATTGTAAATCTCTTAACGGCAATTAAGAGAGGCTTCTCATGATTTATTTGATGGCATAAGTTCTTGAGAGCTATATTTTAGATTTCAGATGAAGACATATTAAGCCCTTGAACTGGTTTTGTCGACGGTTATAACTGTTTGTTTATATTATGTGTCAGCAATTCTATGAATTTAAACAACATTACAACCAAATGAATTGGTAAAGAATTTAAATCTTTAGTAAATCTTAAGATTACTAATACGCCTGTATTAGTAATCTTTTGGACAGAGAGAAAGATCTCAACAAAATTTCTCAAATTATAAAATATTCAAATATAGTATCATATCGTAAAATAAATAAAACCGTTGAGTTGTTGTGAAGAAGACATGACCTTACAAAATATAACCGACTACATAACTGCTCAAAATGACGATATACACTTATAAAAAGATAAAATAAAACTTGTTATTATTCTCACTACAAGGAAAAATAACAGTCAGCATGCTGTGTTGGAAGTATATGCTGTGACTTGAGAATTGCTATTATATAATAGGATCAGCCTCATAAAACATAGACCTTCCAACTTACTGACACGGGCAAACTAAACGATATCTAACACGCTTTAACATACTACACGACACGTGTCCACACGATGGATAGATAGACAATTTATAACAATTAATATTTGACTGCAGAAAACTAGACAATATTCGAGCAAGACTGATACAAAAGCAAGGTAAAAAAGAATTCGATTTTCTTAAAAAACTAGACTGACCAATTTGCAGATCAATGTAGCAAATCAGTTTGAATTAAGAAAAGTTTTGCTATGCTTGTTTTTTTCATATTAGTTTTGTTTATTTACAAAGAACGAATAAATATGATAATAAATAACGTGAGAAAAAAAAATCAAAAGAAATAATATTTTGAATGTATCATGCTTTGCCGATAATTTAAAAGTAATATTTTTCCATAATTATATTTGATAAAATAATATAAGGAAAATAATAAAAAAAGTAAAAAAAAAATAATTTTAATCTTTTTTTTTTATTTCCATGCATTAACCAATAAACAAGTACTATATTGCAAAGGTACTATCTTAGAATATCACACCAAGTTTTTTAAGGTGATAAACTTTTTCACATCATTTATTTATTTATATGTCATTAAAATGTTTAGAGCCCTATTGGAACATTATCAAGTAATGTGTAAATAAAAAAAAAACATACATGATTAAGAAATAATGATGGATGATTTTATAAGTGAAAATTTGATTTAATAATCATAAAACAATAAATTACAATTCATATCGCGGTACATTTTTTTTCGTTTTAATAAAATGCTTGTCAATTAATTAACAGGACATACATATATATACTTAATATGTAAGTTTTTTTTTTGTGTGTTTTACGGAAAATTTGCAAACAAAGGTATCATGTTAGTAAGAGATAATTAAATAGGGAAAGGAAATGTTTCCCAAAATTATTTTATATAGTGTGAATGTTATCCTACCTCACTATAACCAATGTCTAAGTGACAGATTGTTCTAATAATCAATAAATAAATAAAAAAAATCTTTATTTCTTGATAATGTATTTTTTTCTCATTTATGCATTACTCGATTATGAGCCAATGGGACACGTAACGTGGTTTTTACGACGGGTTATGTGAAATTAGTAATATTATATTTAATAAAATACTATATGGTATTTTATCTTTTTTAAAACTTATTTAAAAATCAGATTAAATATAAATGTTTCATTTTTCCGTTGGATGCAGATTGAGACCCTCGTCTTGGATGTAAAGCTTTAAAATTTGAATAAAGGTAAGCTGGTACAACTCAAATGGCAATAATAATGGAATATCGTTGTAGAAGCTTGTTTAATTACCATCAACTAACCGAGGCCGTGATACTGCGAATTGAACCCTGTGCAAGTTTCGGCATAAATATTCATGGCTTTAGGTCCGGAGCGTTGAGGATATTGTGCTTGGTTATCAAGGCAATTCCAATTGTACTTGGACCAATGACTGTCATCTTCTGGGTTAGCAGCTGCTCCCTAGATATTGGAGTGGTCATCTAACCGCTCTTAGCTACTCCGTACCTTCTCTATCATCTTAACCTTTTCCGTTTGGAAGATAAGTTGGTATAATGTGGTATTAGGATGCCAAAAACGACTTAAAATCAGCTGAAAAGTGACTACTTCTATCTATATTTTGTTCCTACTTTATTTCCGTGTTTAGAGAATTTAATTAGTCTAGTAAGAAAAATCCATATCCAGAACTACAACTTAGTAGCAGCTTAAGCTATATTTTGTAAAAGTTGTTATTTAATTGAGGCGTTGACAGTGAAAAGGCAGTAAGTGTAAAAAACCCGAGAAAAAAAATTGTTTCTTAAAATGAAACTATTGCTATGTATTCTAAAGACCACCTGTGGAGTTACTTAATGATTTTAAATGTATAAATAAATAAATATCATAAGTGCTCACATCTGGCGGTTGGGTACCTGAGCGAGGGTAACGACCCACGAGGACAACCTTTTGTGGGTGGTAATAAAAACCCTTTAGAACCACCGACCAAGACCGAAAACTGAGTGTTTAAACACGATCCCGAAAGACCTTTCACAACTTCCACCAGAAATACGTAAATCTGTACCTGCTGCTTTACCTTGGCCTGGGGGAGAGGGCGTGGTCATCCCTTAGGCTAGGAATATTCAGCCAATCAGAAAAGACTACCAAAAGAGAGGGGATGAAGAAAGGTGGGAAATAGAGACTGACTCTTTTGGGACTCAGCTGAGAGCTGGGACATAGGCTGAGGACTTGATCAGGAGAAGCGGAGAGAGGAAGATATGGACTGATAGCTGGGACTCAGGCTAGAAGACAGCCGGAGGGAGCAAGATGAAGACTTGAAGACCAGATCGACGGAGCTTCCAGAGAGGTAGCCAGAACAGCTAGAGATAACGACAACACCCCTCACCAGCTAGGTAATAACCCTCATTTAGTTATACAGATGTAAATTTGTGTTGGCAACCATAAATCATTAATTAACAAAATCAATAGAACACATGTAACTCTAATCAAGCATTCTCCTCTAGTATGATTCTCAACTATTATTATGTATATAGGTTTGTTCATTATCATTGTATATATGTTTTGGTTATTGAAATTTGTAAATATAATAGTTAGTAAACCATCTTGATGATTTTACATTCTACCTTGCATGCCACCAATTAGATATAGAACAAATAGTAAATTTAAAAACATGATACCTTTAGAAAAGAAATCCAATAAAAATTATATGGTTCAATCTAGGATACTACAGTAGGGGGTCTGTGGTATCTAACCTTTTAATACAGAATTAATATATTTTTCGGTAGATCGGTTCCCTTCTGGGACCGATATAAATACCAATATAAATAGTAAATACAAATAAATGCGATTCCTGGAACCCCCTACTCGCCGTAGAAACGCGAGGCCAGGAACATAGCACTATGTACTGTCTCCAGTATCACTGAAAAGAAATTAACTGCCAGTTGACCTTAGTTTAATTCTTCTTTGATGGCAAAGATAAAGTAGTGATTTTGGCGTCTACTGTAAAACATGAAATTTGGCCCTTATTATATTTTCATTGTCAACGCCTCAATTATTGTTCCAATAGTGAATAAATACAATGGTTATTACACAATTATTATAATTATACTGTATTTACAGAGTGTGTCTGTTCTTAATGGCCAAACTCTAAGGGATGATTCTAGAAAAAAATTCCAAAAAAAAGTTCATTTGAAGTGCATTCGAACGGAAAAGAAGTTAGGACCAATTTTGTGTTAGTATTAAGATAGTCATGGTTTTTATTGAATAAGAAGGAATTGATAAAGTTCATAAGATCAATGATGGAAGGACTTTAATTTACTGAGGTCAATAATAAAAGAGATTTATAGAAGGTCTAATGAGACAGTTGTACTGCTGCCGGTATTGTACACATACACGAGCAGCATATCTCTGGACAATGACTGTATTAGATCTCCTGAAAGTCCCTTTTATCATTGAACTTACTAATCGCTTTTATTTAAAAAAAAAAATAATTTATGTTGGTGTAATTAAAATATAATTATCTTGAACAGTTTATGAGTAATTTCTTCTTATTAAATAAAAAAAGTGGCTACCTTAGAAAAGTCTGTGATTGTAGCGCCCTTACACAGCCTCCGCTGGCTTTTATACCACTGAAGCTGTTGTGAGGGAGAAGCGATGGGAGCTCCTGAAGCCTTGCTTTTCCCTCCACAAGTCTGGTTCAGAGTTCCTATGGTCGATTGTAAATAGGCATGCCTGCGTCTAAGATTTTTATTTTTATTATAATTATTTTTTTAAGAACATTTTAATTCTATTTTATTTTTATTTTATTATTATGATTATTTATTTTTCTATTTTATAAATATGGTATGAATGTGCTCTCTGAACTCTACTTTAACTGTCCTTAATTGAGACAGATTGTAATATTTATCAATAAACGAAAAACTTTAGAAAAATTATCAAATTGGTCTAAGCTCCTGTTCCATTCAGTATCGGCCCATGCATTGAATATACTTTTTTGTTGGAAATATTGCTTAGAATCATTCCTGAGAGTTTTCCCTTCAAGAACTGAGGCACTCTGATGTTTATATGTATTCATCCTTTAAGTATTCATCCACACCTCTCATGCATGATATTGGCAATCAGCAGATGTGTTGTAATAAAATAAGGATTAACATTATCGGTATAAGGAAGGATAGTACCGAGCAGCACCTTTTCCTGGTCATTATTTACTTCCTTGATTTAGGTAAGGAGATTTAAGAAATTAAAAATTGCTTCACAGTAAACTAGACATGCTTTTAAGTTCAAGCAGAGTTTGTTGTGCTTAGAACTATTGGAAGGAAACTTTTAAGCTGCTTAACAATGCTAAATTCAATTTTTTTTTTTTTAAATCGTAAATTATTCGAGATTTTTTTTATCATCATCCAACTATTCTATTGATCCAACTTTTAGAAAAAAGTTCCCCGTTTAATAAACCCCAATTCAATAATAATTAAGTCGAGATTTATTGAGCGAAATGTTGAGATTCACCTCAAGTTGTGTAAAAAAATTATGTCTATTTCTCTAGTAAAGTTTGGTAATGATAAAAAAAAAAAAACTCTAATAATTTATGATTTTTTTAAAAACAGAACTTGGCCAAGTTCAGCCGCACAAAATTCCTCTTTAAATGGTGTTAAAAATTACAAATTCTATTTTCGTTCTAAGTAAATTTTATCTTGTTTACAGTGAAATAATTGTTAATTACTTAAATTAAAAGTTTCTTCAGATATCGCTTCCTATCCATCAAAAAGGATGACTTACTTTAAAAACCACTAAACTTCGATTGAAAGTAGACCTACTTTTCTGCTGAGAATTGCTTGAATGAACTCTTTTGTAGGATTTGAGGTCTGTCATCGATCCTATAAAAAGTTTCCTCTACTTACGGGACATTCTGTACACCTCTACCATGATTAATGTTGCCGAAAATCAGTCTTGGTCTTGTACTTTGCAAGATCAAGACCAAGGCCGCCTACCTGTTGCAAGACCAAGACCAGGACTGATAAAAAAATTCGATTTTTAAAATAACAATAAAGGCAAAATAGTTAGTTTTGCCATATACTTTTGCATTTAACTCCTCCAATGTTTCATTCGGAAATAGGTTTCTCCTATCTAAAAAATTACAGTAATATCTGTATAGTAATAAGCTAATTAGTAACTGCAAGAGTGTTGCCAGACCCAAGACCATGACCAAGACTGAGTTTGCAAGATCAAGACTCGTCTCACTAACCATGATATATATCTTTAAAAAAAAAAAGAAAGAAAAAGATCATTACTGTATATTTTTTCAACACTTATTAATTTTGTATGTATAAAAACAATGTATACTGCTTATCCTGTTCATTTCTCAATCAACGAGATTGTGATAAAAACGACGTTATATGAGCGATAAGAGATTTTTTTAAATGAAAAGTTAAAGGTTTTGAAACCCGTCTTGTGGAATATTACGATAAGAGAAATAGAACCAAGAGGTAAGATATGGCGGCCATACAGCAAAGCCCAGTGCTAATGGTGCCATTGGATAACTCCTAATGTGGCACTGTCCTCTCCCAACTCTCTCGTGTCATACACGAAATGGACGAGACATACTTTATTCACCAACCCCATATATATATATTAGATCTGGAGGCTTAAGATGATTCCACCCAAAGGGTCCTGATCCTAATATTACCGAAAGCAATCCCTTTATTAAAAACCTTACCTCTGGGAAATCTATGTATCTCAACTAAATTAATACTGTATACTCCGCGTCCAGACTTTCAGAAATGAATTTCGTAAATATAATGGAAGAGATAAAAGTGAAAATCCAAATATTCAGTTATAGTTGTATTCATATAAAAGAAAATAGTAAACCAAATAAGCCACTAGATGTTGTAAAGAAATATATTTACTTGGAAATATATTAATTAAAATTATCTACATTTTAATATTGTAAAATGCACTTTCTTTATTTTACAATTATGTTTATTTAGTTAAACAATTAATAATTAAATAGTTTAATAATTAATAATTAAATAATTAATAATTTTGTTTTAGTTTTAAGATATTTTTCTTATGAGATTGATATATATTCATACTATATATACATATATAATTATTATTTCCCTTACATGGTAACTGCACATAATGATCACTCATTTGATTCTCCTCCATGGATCAAGTAAAAAAAAAAAATCAGTAAATAAATCAAACACAAAATCAACATAACAAAGGCAGCAAGAAACTACCTGCTCTGCATATCCCTAGTTAGTGCGCTTAAGTCCATAGTTCTACTAAATTAGATAAAGTTTGCCTTGAATTGAGAAAACAAGCTATATTCAGTCTTAGTCCATTACAATACACACACACACACACACCACATTTATATACCATTTTTATTTTCAAGGGACTCTTCTAGAATGCGGTTTTCCATTTTATTTTTTGTATAATAGTTTGTTATTAAAAATCTAATAATTACTATTTATTCACATATCCTGCGAATAATTTTTTTTTTTTTATATATCGAAATTCGTTTTGTATTACTTATGAGTAAAAATATTTTTAAAGTATCTATAAATAGTCTATATAGGTATGTATGTGTTTTTTTTTTTAATATTTATTTTCAGGTTATTTCATGCTTATTTATTCTATATATATAAGGATATTTATTGTATCCTTTTATTATCCTTAAAAATTATCCTGCGAATAATTTTTTTTTTTATATATATCGAAATTCGTTTTGTATTACTTATGAGTAAAAACATTTTTAAAGTATCTATAAATAGTGTATATAGGTATGTATGTGTTTTTTAAAATATCTTTTTAAGTTATTTTATGCTTATTTATTCTATATATATATAAGTATATTTATTGTATACATATCCTGCGAATAATTTTTTTTTTTTATATATCGAAATTCGTTTTGTATTACCTATGAATAAAAACATTTCTAAAGTATCTATAAATAGTGTATAAAGGTATGTATGTGTTCTTTTTTATTTATTTATTTTTAGGTTATTTTATACTTATTTATTGTATACATATATTATTTTTCTGTATAATTTAATCTTTTTATTATATATAGAATGTGAATTTGGTCCCTGAACACTATTATAAGTGTCCCTTAATACATATTGTAATATTTTCAATAAACAATCTTAAAAAAAAAAGTATCCATACAATTTTTTTTTCATTAAACATTGAATGGATTTACTATATTTTATTCAGTGTAAGGTATTTTTGACATACTTACAAATTCTATTTTATTTATTCAGTTGTAAATTTGAATAAATAAATTAATAAAAAAGAAGTATCAAGTATACAAAATTCTATAGTATTTTATTAATTTTCTTTAATTAATAAATACACCATTCCTATCAATACGATTATAATGATATTTAAAGTGTGCAAGCAATTTTTTTTTTAATTTTACTTTCATGGATTTTATTATGTATTATTTAATAATAGGTATTTATAGCAGATTAGGTTATTGTATCTTATTTATTTAGTTATTAATTTTCGGTAAATTGGTAACAGATATTACTTATATTCTAATTTCAATATTAATAATTAGTCATTTTTCTTTTTCCTATTTAGATGGTAATAGGGTGAAAGTAAAAGAAATAAACGTTTTCCTTCAGCCAAAAGTTTTATTACACATCCGAAAATCCAATCAAGGGGTCCAAATACAATTTCCAGATCACAGCCTTAATAAAGAATAAAGAACTCTAAATAAAAATATAGATAAAGAAACGCCTACATAGCCAACCCAAAACTAATACAGCTGGTGATAAATTATTAATAGATTTATCACTGATTAATATGAGAAATACTATTGCATAATAATAATAATACAGAAAATTAACAATAAACCAAAAACATATTCTAAATAAACATATAAAGAAGAAATAAAAATAATTGAATATGAGTGGAAGTGATAAATCCATTTCACACAACTCTTTGCTCACACTAATTGTATGTATATAACATGCACACTTTCACTATACGCTCATTGCACTATTACTATTTCTGTTCCTTTTTTAGTAGATGTGTGAGACCCAATGCATATTGTTTGAATGTATTTCAGTAAATGACTCATTGCAATAGTGAGGATAATTGGGTAGCCACCCGAATAAAGAAAACGTGGTCCATTATTGAATAAAAGATACCTTCAGTCATATATTATGGTAATCAGAAATTATACATGGCTGACTGACATGATCTGTCTACTATAAATAATGGAAATAAGACTGCCAGTTTCAGGAAATTTAGAAGATCAAGACACAACTAAACTTTTTGATTGAATTTTAGGGCCAATCTGAGATATTACATGTGATTTGATGAAGAGACGTTGTTGATGTGAATTTGCTCTGTAAACAGCTGAATCTCTATTAGAAAGGACGTCAGCCGGTCCAGTCACATATGATCCGTATCACTTGATCTTTGTATATTATCGTTCCATAAAGAGATTAAATGTGGCTGACGTCCTTGGTATGATTACAACCTTATATGATTGCTCTCATTAAAAAAAAAAAAAAAAAAAAAACGAGACGTGTTGTTTCAATTTTACTTTCCAAAGTTCGTTCTAAAACTGATTTGAAGAATCTTATACTGACGGGTAGAGCGCTATACTAGTAAAGCAAAGATCATAGGATCGAATCCCGGCCCTACTTCCTAATACGGCTGGTCCCCGCGGGAAGTTAGACCATTATACCTCAATCTGGGGAGGCCTACAAGTTGTAAGACTTGTATGAACATGCTTTATTATTATTATTATTATTATACTAACGATATTTTGTAATGCAAACCTAAAATTACCTTCCTGAAAAGCACTAGCGTATATTATGGTTCATACGATTTTTCTACTGTCGTGGATGCTTCATGGATCTGTGTAGAAAGTAGTGAGGAGTGCCTTTAACTTCACAATATGAAGATGTATGTTGACACATTTATAAAAAAAAAAAAAAAACGATCAGCTGGTCTAATGGAAAATCTTCTTGTGAAAAACCACGAGGAACCCAAGGAATACCATAAGATTGCTCACAAATCAGAAATTCGAAACCTCAATATCAGAATTTCCAAATCGTCGATTTGGAATCTACATGGATAAACAGGGTAGTTATATGAAGAAACTACCCTTGATATAGCTTATGAAAACCCGCTGTAAGCCCTACCAGCTTTAATCTTGATGAGCGCCTAAGAAAATTAAAGATTCCTTGGAGGGCAGAAGACGGACTGAAATTAACCTAGGTATATACCGGCTGCTGGTGAAAATGGTCTACAAAAGAGCTGAATTTATTTTACCATTTAAAATAATTTTCCATCCTATTTTTATTAATAAAAAAAGATTTTCATTGGTTATATTGTTTAGCAAATAATTAGTATAAAATACTGATTGTGCCCAAATGCAGATTTCCAACAGCCAAGAGAAATGGGATATTTAATGGGATCTAATCATGATTATTAATACAATTTTATTCATCAAATGGATATTAGAATACAAAGACGACAAAATATACTCCATTTATTTTTTACATGAATCGTCAACTACTTGCAGTAAAGTCAATGTAACTGGCAATTATCGTACGACTGTTATATATTGTTGAGCTCATCAATCGATAGGGTAGACATTCCTTGGTCTATGAACAACATTGTTAACATAGTTCTGTTGTGTTTAATACAATATTGCTTGAGATTTGTAGTTAGCAAATATTGATTGTGTCTTCATGCAGTTATTCTCTCTAAATACCAACTCAGATCTTATTAGCCTACCTTAATAATGTGGTCTTTTTTATTATGTTGTGATACATTAGACATTTAAATATTTGCTAAAAAAAAAAAATTTACCATAGTATTTAAAATGTTTGATCTTTATATTATACCTATAATGTCTATTTTCACTTTACAGTTTATTCCTCACAGTTTTTCTTTGTTATTGTAAACGGACCGGTTTTTTTTTTTACAAGTGTTTAATATTACTTAACTCATCTAAACACGAGAAAATCGTTTATTTAGAGATCTGCATTGTCATATGTTTGGAATATTGGTCGCTATAGACCATTTAATTTTTTGATATTGCTGTGAATATTGAATATAATTAATTATTAGTGACTTTTGTTTTATAATACTATTTAAAAAAAATAAAAATATTTATTATTTTGTGTATGTGTGCGTATATATTATTTCTATTTCGATTTGCTTAAGTTGGCTTCACGAAACACGTTTCTAACCTTGATTTTTCTGCTCAAGGCTCAGAACTTTCGTTCATTATTCCAGCCTTAGCAAAAGTTCCTCAGAGGTTTCAAACAGTACAATACAACCATTCTAACACGATATAAAAATCCTATCCACCCCTCAAGAAACTTACACCACCTAACGAAAATAAATGACAACCAATGAAAATTCCAACAAATTACTTTCACTTTCAGACATGATATTTACCCTCTGATTTATCTCGACAATGCACAAACTAATTAAACGTATAATGAGCAATGTCCTGAAGTGATATATGATAAAAGTATGAAATGGGAATGTAATGGACATACCTCCATTAAACATTTACACTTTTACCTAAGCCAATTAGGATCTACGCCTCACAGATGTACTGGGCAGCCAAAAAGAATAACATAGGTAAACTACAAACTATACAGCCAAAAACATTCAGAACCATAAATTAAACTATTTATCTATTTATTTAATGTAACAGTTTTTCTGACCAGATTATTTTTTTTCAGCAACTTTCTGTTATTCTTAAGGGACTTCGCCCCAGAATAAAGCTTTTTTTTTTATATCTATCTATGTATCTAAAACTCCATCGTATTTACATTACTTTATATAAAGATCATAATCATGATCTCAGTTATCATACTGACATGACAAATGATTTAACAATTACTTAAACGGACATATTAACACACTCATGCAAGGAATGGCCACAGTTAGCATACTTTATACGACCTCCTCACTTAAATACCAATACTAATTCATGATAGGAAGGGTGCTGGGTATTCCTTTTATACCCATTCCTCTTATTGGGTATTCCCTTCATTATACTGGGTATTCCTCTCCTTTGCACTTGCGCCTATCACCTCCTTACTACTATTATTCTTACAAACAGCTCATCCACTAGTTGCCTGTATTTCTGGCATTTATTTCTCTCAGAAATAAAGGTTTAAAAAATTATGCATTCTCATCGAATTGATATAAAATTTCTACTAATATAAAGATAATTAAATTATTGTGGCGGATCTCAAGTATTATCCCACAAATAAATTGCTCGATTTCCAAACTACTGTAATATCACAAACAATATTTAAAATAGAAAAAAAAGAAGTTTATAAATATAAACACGTTTGAATTTCGCCCGTCGAGAATTGCTCTTCCAAGAAGAGCGGTAAGTGGAAGTTGTGTGATGCGCGTACTAATGGTTCAATGGGAAAATACCTGTCAAATAATTCGGATCGTGATCTCAAATCCTTTACTGGTTTCCTCTTTATTATTTATAGTTCAATTAAAATTTTCAAGTGCATTTCCCGTATTATTTTATTATTCCCTGTGTTTGTCCTGATACCAAATACGTTAGCTAATGGGAATTTTACCGGAAGCCCAGCAATATATTTTATCCTCCTGGGTTTTTAGTATATAATTGTTTCCTTTTCTTTAATTGATTTAATTTATTTTTATAAATAAACTCTTTGTGGTTATATTTAACTGTCTCATATATTAACAAACAAAAAAAACTGAAAAATGAAAAATAACTATTCAAATTATTATTACTATTAATGTTTTAAATGCAAAGGGTAATGAAATAAATAGGTACACCAATATTAAATTTTTAAAAAATTGAGAAACAACTACTTGTATGATAATAATCAATATAATACCTTGAATGTTGAGAAAAATTTTACTTTAATTCTTAAGTAATTATTCACTTAATTATATCAATTTCAACCTATTAAAACTCGAGAAATTGAGATTTACAGACCTCCAAAGTCTGTTCTAACTTTGTGGGTATAACCATTCTGAAGAATGGCACCCGAAGAAGAAGTCCTAACCATGAACGTTGAAAACTCAAAACCTAAAGAAGTCACAACAAGAAAATCTTTTGCCTCAATTGCAAAATCAACCTTGACTCCAAAGAAAGACCAGGGTATTGTATTCACTGCAATTGAAAAAACTTCCATCTTGAAATATATCGTAGGAGTTGGGGAACTGATAGGCCCAGGTAATATAATTTTTTCTTCTAAGATCTCTAATAACCGAATCGTTTTGTTTCTGTCAAACAAACAGCATGTATTAGACTTCCTTCAAGTACACAAGGGTATTACAGTCGATGGTAATTTCATTCCAGCACGCCCCCTTATTGTACAATCAAAAAGAATTGTCATATCCAATGTCCCTCCATATCTCCCCAGTATTCTAATAGAAAATAAGTTAAAAGAGATAGGTATCAAGCTATACTCGGCAGTAAATTACCTTCGCGCAGGGATCAAAATACCCGGGTATGAGCATATCCTCAGCTCCAGAAGACACACATTTGCACAACCGGATACACTACCTACTTTACCTGCTAACTTTCTCGTGGAATTCGAAGGAGATACCTATAGGTTGTTCCTAGATGGTGACGAAGTTAGATGCTTTTCTTGCCACGAAGAGGGACATATAAGCAAAAATTGTCCACTCAGCGAAGTTAAAAATCCCGATGAGGCCAATAACTTGGCCGTTTTGCCGTCAGCCGTTAACAGTTTGGTTGAAGCCCACGAAGAGCTGATGGAGGACAGGGGAGAAAACACTTCGTTTACCACAAATGACAATAATACAAATATCTCTCAGCATCTCGATTTTACAATCCTGAGTAAAGATGGCCCTGTAGCAAACCCATGCCCTGCTAAATCGGAAGATTCACAACACAGTGCAACAATCCAAAATACACAACAAAGTAACACTAAAAATAAAACTAACCTAAGAACAGTAATCACAGAACATATGTCTGCTACTCCAACTGAGATTCCTTTCAGTATAACCTCATTAAAAACAGGCAAACTAAAAAATAAACAAACCGAGAGTATAAAACAAGAAAAAATATTGAACAAAAGTAATAAAATAACGAAAACATTAGTTCCTATGGCAAAACGAAAAAACAACAATCAAACAATGAAGGAAATGTTAGAACCAATTCGTATTTTAGTCACAAATGACCACAAATATCCCTTAGCTTACTCAAAATTATGCCTCTTTCTTGAGATGGCTCATAATGAAAAAGCCAGTAACATCAAACAACTTGCCACACAGTTTACAAAAAATATCGATGGATTGAAAACTATGCTGACTGATGTAAGGCACAAGTTACCCAACAGAGGAATGAAGATTAGAGTATCAAAAATTATTAAAGAACTAAGTGGTACTGTTTCTAGTCCCAACACAGAACTATTTTCAGACTCTGACGATTCAACGCTTTCTAGTGTTGATCTTCAGGCCAAAAAATAAAAAAATGTTTAACTCCATGGAGCAAATAGTTCAGTGGAATTGTAATGGGTTATTTCGCCATTTAGAATTTTTTCAGAAATTAATGAATGAAGAAACTCCACTGTGCTGTTGCATACAAGAAACCCACTTGAATGAAAAACATGTCTTAAATGTCAAAGGATATCGAGCCTACAGAAGGGATAGACAAGGAGCAGGGAGATCTTGGGGTGGTGTTTTAACCCTTGTGAGGGCTGACTTATTCTCCGAGGAATTAAATTTAGACACACACATAGAAACAGTCGCAACAGTAATCAAAGGAGCTGAACCCCTGACAATTTGTAACATTTACATACCATCCGCTGTCGATTTCTCAAAGGATGACATTGAACACATTGTTAATCAGCTACCAAGGCCGTATCTTCTTTTGGGGGATTTTAACGCAAATAGTTTTCTTTGGGGCTCCCCACTACCAGACATTGGACATAGAGGACACAGCGTTATTAAATTTTTAGAATTTAGCAGCACTGCTACTCTTCTTAATACCGGTTCATTTACACACTTCGGCTCAGGAAGTAATAGTCTCTCTGCCATTGACTTAAGCATCGCGGACGTCAGATTGGCCCCCAAATGCATCTGGAGAACTAAAACCCACTTATATGGAAGCGACCATTTCCCCATCGTTATACAGGTTAATGGGCCGTCTCTTCCACAAAATATAAAGCGACACTGGAAGTATGAGGCAGCTGATTGGGAATCTTTTCAGAAATCAATTATATTGGCCAAGGATAATCTAGAAAGAACAGCTAATAACATAGATCTTCAGGTAGCGAATTTGAATAATATTATTCTGCAAGCAGCCTACGACAACATTCCAATCACAAGTAATGGTCTCCTTAAGAAAAGAGTTCCATGGTGGAACGAAAGATGTCAGGAAGCAGTGAAAGCAAAAAAGCGGGCTTTCAACAGGTACAAAAGAAGTAGGAGTTTCAATGACGCAGTTGAATTTAAGAGACTTCGAGCAATTGCAAATAGAACTATTAAAGATAGTAAGAAGTCATCGTGGAGAGAATTCGTTTCCTCTATTAACTGTGAAACACCAGTTACAGAAGTATGGAACAAAATTAGATCTATTCGTGGAATTAACAAAAAAAATCCAATATCAGGGATAGATGTAGCAGGGAATATAATAACAAATCCATCAGAGATAGCAGAGACATTGGCACAACAATTTTGTAAACCATTGATTAGTTGCCTCAATAATAAGGAACCAGCGGACATTGCAAACCAAGGAGTAATGCCAAGGCTACAAGTGCCAAGTTCTAATGTTTGCTATGATGAACCTTTCACATTGAAAGAAATGGAAATGGTAATTAAAAAATGTCGTGGAAAGTCAGCAACAGGTATAGACGAAATTTCTAACGAAATGATAAAACACTTACCAGATGAAGGTAGATTATACTTACTTCAAATATACAACGAGATCTGGGATGCTGGTGAACTCCCTAAGCTATGGAAAACCTCAATTATCACTCCGGTCCCAAAAAAAGATATTCCAACCCACCCAAATGACTTTCGTCCTATTTCATTACTATCGTGCCTCTCTAAATTACAGGAAAAAATGGTAAACAATAGACTTGTTGATTACATGGAACGAAACAAACTATTTACCCCCCACCAATTTGGTTTCAGAGAAGGACATTCCACAACTGATGCACTTTTGTTAATGCAACATGAAGCAGACGAAGCATTCTCTCAAAAAGAACATTTGGTTGCTGTCTTTTTGGACCTGGAAAAGGCTTATGATACCATGTTAAGAGGCCGCGTAATGCAAATCTTAGATAATTATGGTGTTCAGGGAAAATTGAAGGCATACATTGAGAACTTTCTTAAAGAAAGAAAATATCAAGTCAGAGTTGGGTCCTCCTTGTCGTCAATCCACGTTTCTCAAAATGGCACGCCCCAAGGTTCACCTCTAAGTGTAACTCTGTTTTTGATTGCTATGAATGATCTACCACCGAATTTCAAATGGCCTATTAAAATCATAATGTTTGCCGACGATGTATTATTATTAGTTCGCAGCAAATCTCTCTATTTTATTGAGTGGAAACTACAGAAAGCACTGAGAAAAGCAGAAAAATGGGCACGAAATAGCGGTTTTAATTTTTCGATAAATAAAACAAAGGCCATGCATATATGCAGAATTAGAGGATGCTCTACGAATCCTAAACTAAAATTAGGGATGGCCGACATCTTGTTTGAAGATCACCAAAAATACCTAGGAATCCATCTAGATAAAAGCTTAAAGTGGACTGACCACATTAAAGGTCTTAAACAAGAATGTTTAAAAAGACTTGGCCTCCTAAAGTGTCTTTCGCATTCTAGTTGGGGAGCTGACAGAAGCAGTCTATTAAAGGTATACAAAGCGATGATCCGAAGCAAAATAGATTATGGAGCATGTGTATATTGATCCTCAAAAAGAAGTAAATTAAAAATTCTTGACCCAATCCATAATGCTGCCTTGAGGATATGCTCAGGAGCTTATAGAACATCGCCAATTGAGAGTCTATATGCAGAATGCGCCGAACCTTCCCTCGAGACAAGAAGAGCATTTATGATTGCAAAATATGGGGCCAAATTAATGTCACTTCCACGACATCCCTTACGAGACATCATATTAGATCCAGAAACAGTTTCAATCAATAGCAGTTTCAAGCGAAATATAATCCAAACAACGTTAGCATTCAATATGAACCTAAATTGCATCCAAAAGCTCCCAGATAAAAATTTTCCAAGGTGGAATCCTCCGAATATTCCTACAGAAAAATATATGTCCCACATCTCAAAAAAAACTCTAGTTTCGGATGAAAAAAAATCTTATTTTCTAGAATTATTAAATAAATACTGCAATTACAAAATATTGTACACAGATGCATCAAAAGCCGAAAACCAAGTGGGATTTTCAGTCGTTACAGACAGTGAAGAATTCCTGTACAAACTTTCAGGAGAATGTTCTATTTTTACGGGAGAAGCCACGGCCATAAAAGAAGCACTCTTACACATCCGCAGCAACCACTTCAAAAACCATGCTATCGTAACCGATTCAATGTCCGCAATAGAAGCCATAGAACAATCAACGAACCAGCATCCTGTTATAACAGACATTTTTAACATATATGGTGAACTAAAGGAAGAAAATAAAAACATAGTCCTTATCTGGGCCCCATCACATTGTGGTATCCTGGGTAACGAGAGAGCCGATGCTGCTGCCAACTCTGCCCGGCGTCAAGGAACTGCACAAACCACAATAATTGATGCTATTCCTCGAGAAGATTGGACACACCAACTTGCCTGCTCCTTTCAAAATAAATGGAACATTGAATGGGAAATGAGTTCGGCAAAACTTCAGGAAATAAAAACAACATGTATCAAATGGAACACATCAAACAGAAAGTCTAGACGAGAAGAAGTGATACTATGTCGCCTAAGAATTGGCCACTGTGAGTTTTCCCATGGATACCTCCTGCGACGATTAGAAGCTCCAACTTGCACACATTGCCTAGTACCCAGAACAGTAAAACATATACTATTAGAATGTAGAAGGTACACCAATATAAGGAAAAAATTTCAAATGGGAACGGAAATGAAAACAATTCTGCAAGATGAAGAGAATGAAATAGAAAAATTGTTCAAATATCTAAAGAATATTCACTATTATCAACGAATATAAAATGGAAACATTAAGCCAATGACCCTTAGGGGTAGAGGCTAAATAAACAAAAAAAAAAAAAAAAAAAATACCTTATTTTTGTTTGAATATCTAAATAAATATGACCGTAGGATATTCAGATATTTCAAAAATAATATTTATTAATCGAAGAAGAATACATGGAACATGACAATTTCATTTACTTAACCAAGATCTGATTTTCGAAAATAATAAGTTTTAAGTAAAAAACAACAACTAAAATTAAAAGAATTGATGAAACCGATTGAATAACTAAATCAATTTGAACTTTATTAGGAATTTAATAATTATATCTCAAATAAGTTTCTTGAATATTCAGAGATGTTTAGATTAGGAGATTTATTTATCCAAAGAATTTAATAAATATATTGTAAACGGGTTACATTATAATCCTGCGCACAATAATTTCATCACAAGGATCTTTTATTATTTCATCTCCTGAGCCGCAAATCTGCCGAATAAATGTAAGAATACAATTTTCACTTTTTACTTCTGTCAGCCTCATCTTATTGTTATCTCGCAGTTATATATATATATATATATATATATATATATATATATATATATGCACACTTATACGTATGTATATATATTTTTTTATCACCACTTCCTCAACTGTTAGTCCATACGAGGTTTTCCCGGTCCGTTATTTTTTGACGTCCGAATTAGTGACGTCTCATTTGTAAGGAGTAAGCTCTAAAGTTCTGGTGTTATCTATAGGAATGTAATGGTTTTTTAAATTACACTTACATATATATATTATATTACGATAAGAGAAATAGAACCAAGAGGTAAGATATGGCGGCCATACAGCAAAGCCCAGTGCTAATGGTGCCATTGGATAACTCCTAATGTGGCACTGTCCTCTCCCAACTCTCTCGTGTCATACACGAAATGGACGAGGCACACTTTATTCACCAACCCCATATATATATATTAGATCTGGAGGCTTAAGATGATTCCACCCAAAGGGTTTTGATCCTAATATTACCGAAAGCAATCCCTTTATTAAAAACCTTACCTCTGGGAAATCTATGTATCTCAACTAAATTAATACTGTATACTCCGCGTCCAGACTTTCAGAAATGAATTTCGTAAATATAATGGAAGAGATAAAAGTGAAAATCCAAATATTCAGTTATAGTTGTATTCATATAAAAGAAAATAGTAAACCAAATAAGCCACTAGATGTTGTAAAGAAATATATTTACTTGGAAATATATTAATTAATATTATCTACATTTTAATAATGCAAAATACATTTTCTTTATTTTATAATTATGTTTGTTAATTAAATGATTAATAATTAAATAGTTAGTTTAATAATTAATAATTAAATAATTAATAATTTTGTTTTAGTTTTAAGATATTTTTCTTATGAGATTGATATATATTCATACTATATATACATATATAATTATTATTTCCCTTACATGGTAACTGCACATAATGATCACTGATTTGATTCTCCTCCATGGATCCAGTAAAAAAAAAATCAGAAATAAATAAATCAAACACAAAATCAACATAACAAAGGCAGCAAGAAACTACCTGCTCTGCATATCCCTAGTTAGTGGGCTTAAGTCCATAGTTCTACTAAATTAGATAAAGTCTGCCTTGAATTGAGAAAACAAGCTATATTCAGTCTCAGTCCATTACAATACACACACACACACACACACACACACACACACACACACACACACACATTTATATACCATTTTTATTTTCAAGGGACTCTTCTAGAATGCGGTTTTCCATTTTATTTTTTGTATAATAGTTTGTTATTAAAAATCTAATAATTACTATTTATTCACATATCCTGCGAATAATTTTTTTTTTTTTATATATCGAAATTCGTTTTGTATTACTTATGAGTAAAAACATTTTTAAAGTATCTATAAATGGTGTATATAGGTATGTATGTGTTTTTTTTTAATAGTTATTTTCAGAACGGATTTACTATATTTTATTCAGTGTAAGGTCTTTTTGACATATTTCCAAATTCTATTTAATTTATTCAGTTGTAAATTTCAATAAATAAATTAATAAAAGAGAAGTATCAAGTATACAAAAATCTATTGTATTTTATTAATTTTCTTTAATTAATAAATACACCATTCCTATCAATACGATTATAACGATATTTAAAGTGTGCAAGCAAATTTTTATTAAATTTTACTTTCATGGATTTTCGCTTGAATTACGTTTGAATTTCGCCCGTCGAGAATTGTTCTTCCAAGAAGAGCGGTAAGTGGAAGTTGTGTGATGCGCGCACTAGTTGTTCAATTGGAAAATACCTGTCAAATAATTCGGATCGTGATCTCAAATCCTTTTCTGGTTTCCTCTTTATTATTTATAGTTCAATTAAAATTTTCAAGTGCATTTCGCGTATTATTTTATTATTCCCTGTGTTTGTCCTGATACCAAATACCTTAGCTAATTGGAATTTTACCGGAAACCCAACAATATATTTTATCGTCCTGGGTTTTTAGTATATAATTGTTTCCTTTTCTTTAATTGATTTAATTTATTTTTATAAATAAACTCTTTGTGGTTATATTTAATTGTCTCATATATTAACAAACAAAAAAAAACTGAAAAATGAAAAATAACTATTCAAATTATTATTACTATTAATGTTGTAAATGCAAAGGGTAATGAAATAAATAGGTACACCAATATTAAATTTTTAAAAAATTCAGAAACAACTACTTGTATGATAATAATCAATATAATACCTTATTTTTGTTTGAATATCTAAATAAATATGACCGTAGGATATTCAGATATTTCAAAAATAATATTTATTAATCGAAGAAGAATACATGGAACATGACAATTTCATTTACTTAACCAAGATCTGATTTTCGAAAATAATAAGTTTTAAGTAAAAAACAACAACTAAAATTAAAAGAATTGATGAAACCGATTGAATAACTAAATCAATTTGAACTTTATTAGCAATTTAATAATTATATCTCAAATAAGTTTCTTGAATATTCAGAGATGTTTAGATTAGGAGATTTATTTATCCAAAGAATTTAATAAATATATTGTAAACGGGTTACATTATAATCCTGCGCACAATAATTTCATCACAAGGATCTTTTATTATTTCATCTCCTGAGCCGCAAATCTGCCGGATAAATGTAAGAATACAATTTTCACATTTTACTACTGTCAGTCTCATCTCATTGTTATCTCGCAGTTTATATATATATATATATATATATATATATATATATATATATATATATTATATATATATATATATATATATATATATATATATATATATATATATATATGCACACTTATACGTATGTATATATATTTTTTTTTCACCACTTCCTCAACTGTTAGTCTATACGAGGTTTTCCCGGTCCGTTATTTTTTGAATTAGTGACGTCTCATTTGTAAGGAGTAAGCTCTAAAGTTCTGGTGTTATCTATAGGAATGTAATAGTTTTTTAAATTACACTTACATATATACATATATATATATATATATATATATATATATATATATATATATATATATATATATATATATATATATATATTTAGATGAAGGAGATGGTCCGGGGTTGCGGTCATAAATAGGCTAAATAGTGGTAAAACTATTTTATTGAAAGCTTTCAATAAAATAGTTTTACCACTATTTAGCCTATTTATGACCGCAACCCCGGACCATCTCCTTCTTATATATTGCAACGGTCAACTATTAAATATTCAATATATTTTTTTTCTTCCTTCTCACCTTCCTCGCCTTTTTGGCAATACAGGGTTTTCACAGGCCAAAGGGAAAGGGCGGGGGATTAGTGCCAGGGTTAAAAGACCCTCCGGCACCGGGACGCAAACTTTATATTATCTGCTATGTATTCTAAAGACCGCCTGTGGAATTTATTTAATTCAAAGGCATAAATAAATGCATTTATGCAAAAATAAATAAATAATGCAATAAATTAAAAAAAAATGCATTAAAATGCAATAAATATTAAATAATTGCAAATTTTGCAATAAATGCAAAAATTCAAAAGGTATAAAAAATCATAAGTGCTAACACCTGGGCGGTTGGTTTACCGGGGGGAGGGTAACGACCCAAGTACAACCTTCTGTAAGGAACAATAAAACACTTAAGAACCCCAAAGGACCGACACCGCTCTTACAGGGGCAAAGAAAGATTTAAGGGCAGATACCAGTCTTAATGTTTAAATAGGATTGAAGAGAACATTAACACCTTCGAGGAGGACAACGGAGGGAGATATACCTACCTGGGGGGCATGGTCATCCCTTTTGCTAGGAAAATTCAGCCAATTAGAGAAAACTACCAAAAGAGAGGCGGATGACAGAAAGGTTGGAAAGAAGGCCTTGAAGATGGGGACTTGAGGCTGGGAGAGCGACAGGTACGGATACTATTAATGTATTACATACATTAAGTAGAAATAAATGCGGTTCCTGGAACCCCCTACTCGCCGTAAAAACACGAAGTCCAGGTACATAGCATATCATTTTGCCGGCCAATACGCGGTGATATGCTTCTCTACGTACATCATCAGGCGCTATCCCTGACACCCCGCCCTGTCAGTGAATAGATGTAAACACACTCATATTTCAAGGACTCAGAGACAAATGAATGTAACTACATATATCTTAACTTTTGAAACTGCAAAGAGGTATCTCCTGACATCATTTTTTGTAATAACTAATAGTATTATTATGTGAAATACATTTCTCTCAAAATTTAAATTTAAAAAATTGTAGGCATGCTTCCTTGTGACATTAAGTGGGTTGTCTTCCAATATATAGTTATGAGGAATAACGAAAAAAAATGTAGTTACGTTTGAGTCTTTTATGAAAGACTTCTTTTGAATATTACCATTATTCCTGGGGACTCAATATACCAGGATAACATTTCTTTCTTTCATCAATAGGAAAACAATTGTGCTTTCTCTTACCTCATAGAGGTTTTTACATATTTAAACCATTTCATTTATTCCTTAAAAAAGTTTTTTGAAAATTTTTTCCATAATTGTGAAAAAAAAAATACTGAATTCATAAAGACGAAGCTGGAAGGAACTTATTAAGCGGAGGTTTCCAGTTGACGTTATTGAGGCTAAGCAAATGCGATTTGGGGTGGGGAATGGCCCCCTCCCCCTGACTGGAGCTGATGATCGAATCACTTGGAAGTCTCTAGTTAATTCGTTCCCTTCTGATCTGATTAGGAGCTGGTGCCAGGCACTATGGGAGGGGGAGTTTGCCTCGTTGTTGGTATTTTCAGGCAATATTATTCTTATTTTAAAACAGATTGAAGGTTTTTTTTTTTCGTTTTAACGTGGCTGACATTTTACAAGAGAGATTTTATTCATTTTTGTCGTGATTTTCTACATCAAACCAGGTTCATCTTAATTTTTACACGCAAATGTACAATTCTGAGGAAGGGTAACATATTGGTATCGAAAAAAGCTTTAAAACTAATGCATTAAAGTTTACTATTTTGGTTTATTATTATAATGAACTATTGGGATCGCTCAAAAAATTCAATAAGTTAGCCCCCCTCAAAATTTGACGTTTTACGTTTCACAAAAATCAAAGAAAAATAATTATGTCCGCCCGCCACACAGTGAGACGAGTAAGAAAAAACTCGCGACACCTATTTAAATCTATCTAAATATATATATATATATATATATATATATATATATATATATATATATATATATATATATAGCTCAAAAAAACTAGATAAACTGTTTTATTGGTAATTTATGGAGTTCCCTAGAATATTTTCAGGAGGCAGAATATAAATTTTTCGCTGTTTATTGAATTGATCAGTTAAAAAAAAGGTTTAGCTGATGTCTCGAGTTTTCCCTTACTAGTCCCACTGTGCGCAGTCCCCTGCTTATCTCCGGGACTAATGGACCGATTTATTAAGATTTGGAATCAAAGTCAGAAGTCACCCGAAGATGATCCTTCTACCTTGACATTACCTTCTGCCCTATCTTTTCAAGATGGCGGCCGAGAAACCTTTTTAATTCAATAGTTTTATAATTCTTTTCTTAATATATGAATATTTACAAGTTTAACAAGAGTTTATGTATATAAAGTTCAAATATAATAATAATATGTATATATATATATATATATATATATATATATATATAATAATAATAATAATAATAATAATAATAATTTAAAAATAATAATTCATTTATGGATATAATATCATTACAATTGTTTTGAGTAATCTCTTTCTTTGGTATTAAAAAAAAAATGGAAATATTGGTATAACTGCACTTAACTTATTTTATAACTAAGTATAAGTATATTGCTTCTAATTAATATCAAAATGTGTTAATTTAGTATAAGAGAACTGTATGAAATTAATTACATTCATTGCACTTTTGTGTTTTCGTCTTTTGTGTAGAAATATATTTCATTAGTTTTAGAAATAATAAAGATGTTTATTATTAAACGTGTATTTTTTTTTATTGATAACATTTACATTTCCTTTTTAAATATGCAAACAATAACCTACCAGCAATTTACAATGAATAAAAACACCGTGCCCGTCAAGCAAGATATAACCTATAAATTTACCCGCAGCTGAAAAAATGTTGGGAATCCCTGACCTAACCGAATGAACCGATTTAAATGAAGCTTGCCTAAAGTCTTTCCCTCGGTGCTTTTTAAATATATGCAGAACATACTTCACCGAATGATACTTCCTATTCAAGATGGCAGCCGAAAGACCTTTGTCGTATTTACTTGGCTAAAGTAATTCTCCCAGATTCCCTTTAAATTCATTTACATGATATAGTTCAACGAAAAGAAGCATTCGAATGATGGGGAGGACATGTAGAGGACATGGACATGGGGAGGACATGACAATGGGAATGATCCCTTCATAACTATTCTGATAATTCTAACAACCAATGAAATACCCCTAACAAAGCTAATTACTTCTTATAAATTGATCTAGTAATTTATCCGTGCTTAACTACTGCCTGACGTAAGTCCTAATAAACATAAGTAGCAAGCTCAAACTATTAACACATCATCAGGGTAAAGTTTCCTTTGCCCGGGGCTAAATACAAGGCGACGTTGGTAAAGTTGAGCCATAAACCAAGATGGGAGATAGAGTCTCATACATCACAGCCCCGTGTCAACGCTTGTCCGATAGAATTCTAATTGAACAAGATCCTAATCATTTGATACAACGTTATATTTTTAATTATATTAAAATCCTATTATTTTTCTTCATCTTTTTAAATCAAAATATAAGATATGTATATTTTTTATATCATTTTTACTTTTTTTTTTATTAGTTTATTGATATTTACAATTGTATACATATATACAAAAAGTAAATCTGCTAAAAGAGTAAAAAAATGATAAGAACCTATAAAGAACCTACACATTGGTAACAACACTTCATCTATATTTTGTATTTATTTAGAAATATAATAATCTGCCTCGTAGAGAATAATTATAGTGAGATTAGAACACATTCACACCAAATCATAGAGATTAGAAGAAAAAAATATATTTCGGATTTTAAAAAGTATTACTTAAGAATTATTATTATTGTCAATTGTAAAAATTTTGTACAAAAATAATAATCAGGACATGATTTTTATCGCTTATGGTAAAAAAAAAACGCTCTAAATAAAAATCATCAAATGGGTTTTTAAAAATTCCAGATAAAAATTTTGATCATATTTTATAATTATTTTTTAATTATCGATTTTAAACATTGTTACATAAAATTAAAAAATACTGTTACATAAATAGAAAACATAAAATTAACAATGGTGAGATAATAACTAAGTAATAATAAAAAATAAAATAACCTAAAGATAAGTAAATTAAAAACACATTCATACCTATTTACAATATATACAATCAGGCAGAGAACCCCAAGGTCCCTTTAACAATAGAAGGAAAAGCAGGACTCCAAGAGATACCTGCTCCATTCTCTCAACCGCATCACTGGTGCTTAACCCTGTGCAGATTGAGTTAGAACGACATAGACTCATTTCTTGAGTGGAGAATCTGGCCATTGTCAGAACTCCAAGATATATCCTACAAAATATCTCTGGACCACTGCCACTTCAACCTTCGAGGAGGATTGTAGGGATGAGTGGAATTAGATATTGATTGTGCAAGGGGATTTGGATTATTTTTGAGGTTCTAATAGAATTTTTAATTTATTTCAGTGATAAGATCTAGGACAAATGGGATACTAAAGACATGATGTAACGTTTTGTTGCTTAGATAGAACGCAGCATCGACTATGGTTCGGAGGACTTTGGATTGAAAAAATGCGTTTTATGTTAAAAAATTTTACTGTCCCCAAAGTTTAAGTCAGTAGGTCCAAATAGGTTTTAGGATTGTCTTGTAGATCAGTAAATTTTTGTCAATTGAAAGTTGAGATGTTCTAGTTAGTAGTCTGTATAATTGGCTGTATCATCTATTAAGTTATTGTCTTTTAAGTCTAATATGAGGGTTCCACGTTAGTCTTAGGTCTAAGAGGAAGCCAAGATACCGGATTGTGTCTGAAAAATGAGACTTCATATATTGGATCAATTTAGGAGTTCCCTTGATCAATCTTCTTTTCAGAGGTCTCAGAGGGTTGTCAGTAATTGTTTTGGATTAAAGGCTATGAACTAGAGATTTGGGATGACCAAAGAGTTAGGAATTAAAAGAAGGATATCTAATTTAGACCAAGTCTTTAACAAAGGGAATGTTCAGCTCTTTATGGATAAGTTTATTCAAGACATAATACTGATCATTACTATATGTTATTTAATATATGTTTCATTTATAGTGATTATAAAAATACATTTAAAATCATTTGTAGAGAAAATCAAACCGCCACGACTTTGCTAATATTGATTGATCCGATATGGAAAATTTATAATTGGTTTTGCTAGCAAATTACTACAATTTACCTACCTTTGTGAGTGTAGATAGATATATTCACTGAAAATATACCCGAAAGTGATGGATCGTATACTCATTGTGAAATATCATATATTTTATAATTTAGATCATTGGCAGATTTCAAAAGATGAGTACACCATTACAGCTAATGATACACTAAAGTTTAGCCTGACATATATACCGGGTTTCCTTTGATTTTGATTAAACCGCGATGAGGTCCTGCGTCTGTCCGGGCTATTGTCATGGAAATTCGAGCATTGTTGTGGTGTCTCGTTTAGGTCCGCATTATTTAGACATTTTATCAGCAATCATTACACGTGAGTCCAATTTTCCCGCTTGTTGAAGTTGTTTGTTAATTATCACACAATGAAGACACACACAAGCGGCATAAAAAATCGTAACGATACTCTCATTATATGTCCTGAAATACCTTACTTAAATACTTCATTGAACAATAAAAAATTCAACTCGATTCCATCAAATTGACAAAGTTTCTCATACCAATCATTCAGTTTTTTTTTTTTTTCAGTTTAACATAGTTATTTATGCTAAACTGAAATCCTCATTTATAGACTATATTAAATATAAAACTTATCAACTGATTTAAAATCAAACCTTCTATAGAGAAGTTTACTTTAACATAATTATTATGATTTATAAAGGCATTAAAAACAAATTATCAAAGTTCTTAAATCGACTTATTGATTAGAAATATAATTTATAACTATACTATTTTCCTCAACACCGAACAAGAAAGTTAGTACACCAACTCTCTACATTAACAAAGGTTCGATACATTAACAAAATTATAGGATGGAAGATATATTTCAAAACATGCACAAAAATCTCCGCAACCATTCAATGGATATAATTAAAACATTAAAATTATAAATTTAATAAAATATCTTATTTATACAATTATCAGTAGACAAAGAATATATAGACATTCAGAGAAAGGATAATAAAAATAAATATGAATATAAATAATGGGAAGGATCCAGCATAATCCATAGTATAGTTGGTGTAACGGTACAATGATATTAATTAATGTTCCTAATAAAATAATTTTAAGATATTATGGATTTATAATAGAAAATTAGAAGGAATACAAAGTAATAAATACATCGTCAAATTTAATTTTTTATTTTTTGAATAATATAACATTCTTTGTATTGGCATTGTTATAGTCAGGTCGATCACATTCACGTTATATATATATATATATATATATATATATATATATATATATATTACACGAGAGTCCAATTTTCTCGCTTGTTGAAGTTGTTTGTTAATTATAACACAATAAAGACACACACAAGGGGAATATATATATATATATATATGAACATATAAAATAAACATAAGCAAAGTAACGACTAAATAATAATCAAAAAGTTTATACAATTAATAAAAATAAAATAACTTGAAGATATATAAATTAATAAAAACAACACATACATACTTATTTTCACTATTTACATTCAGGCGAGAGAACTCTGAGGAAGGTTTGTCCTTCTAATTGTGGAGAGAAAAGTCGAACTCCAGGAGATCCCTGCGATACTCTCACAAGCGCGTCACTGGGGCTAAACCAAGTGGGAATCGAGCGAGAGCGATATATCCACAAACTTTCATGTCTTGATTGGAGAATCTGGCCATTGGCACAACTCTGATACATACATACTAAAAAAAAGGTCGGGAGACCACTTCCGTTTTAACCTTTTTGGAGGGTTATTGGGATGGGTGGTGCTGGATAGGGATTGTGCAAGGGAATTCGGATGATACGTTAAGCTCTAGTGAAATTCCGAGAATTTTTCTAAGATAACGTCTAGGACAAATGCGATAATAGAACAAAAGATCATGGAAATTTAAAATTAAAATATAAAAAAAAAGAGTTAAATTTTTATAAATTGTACTTATAACTTGCTTGTATGTATGTAATTACAATAATTATATTGTGAAGAATTCCCGATGATAGGGTAGAGCCCCGAAACGTTAATATTTAACTTAATAAAAATTATACTAGGAGGAAAAAGATATATTTATAACCTAAAAAGTTTTTTTTTTTTTTTTATTTCTTTATGACATTTACAACTGTATTACATAAATACATCAAGTAAATTTGAACATAATTGATATAATGACATGAATACACTTGCTGAGTAACTACCCAATGGTAGCACTCTAATGATATGACTACATTAGGAGATCACGGGGCCATCTTCTTTTTAGACGCCTCGGAGGGTTATCAGGAATTGAAGAGGAAGCAAGGTTAGAAACGAGAGGGTTGGGATGATTCTGAAGTTTATTATGGAAGGATAGGTATCTGGATTGGGCCAGATCTGAAACATAAGGAACATTAAGATCTTTATGGATAATTTTATTAGTGACAAAGTAAGGAGCATTGAGGATTTTACGAAGGATTTTGGATTGGATGCGAGAGGAATTCGATGGTTTAGTGGAGCCCCATAGCTCAACTCCGTAAGTCCAAATAGGTCTTATTATAGTCAAGTATATGAGTCTTTTGTAATTAATGGGAAGTTTAGAGCGTTTGTCTAGTAAGTGCTGAAGTAATCGGAAACGTCGAGCGGTTTCTTGTCGTTTCAGTCTAGTATGAGGATTCCAAGTTAGTCGTTTGTCCAGGTGGAGTCCTAGGTATCGGATTTGCTCAACAGGGATAAGTGGAGTATTGTTAAAGGAAACTGTAGGACAGGAAGTCGTTGGTTTACGACGAAGGGTAAAGGTAATTTGGTGGGATTTATTGGAGTTTATTTTAATTCTCCAGTTTTGACACCATTCTTCTAGATTTATGATGTGTGATTGAAGCATTTGGGATGCAATTGCTGGGTCATTGTTTACTGATAGGATACATGTGTCATCGGCATATGTGGTGATGACAGTGTTGGGATGGGTTGGGATGTCAGCTGTATAAACTGTATAGAGGATAGGACCTAGGATACTACCTTGAGGAACACCAGCGGACTGGGAAAAAAGGGATGAATAGGCGTTATTGTGATTTACTTTAAAGTATCTATCAGTAAGGTAAGAACGGATAATGAGGAAGTATGTAGGTGGTAGGAATTTTCGGAGTTTGTACAGCAGTCCCGGGTGCCAAACTCTATCAAACGCCTGTTCAACGTCGAGAAAGACTCCCGTACAGTACATTCCGCGCTCCAATGCAGAGGATACTACGTCTACCACACGATGACATTGCTGTATAGTGGAATGGGAAGTTCGGAAACCAAATTGGTGATCTGGGATTATGTGTTTAGAATTTAGGATAGGGTACAGGCGTTTTAAGATGAGTTTTTCTAGGATCTTGCCCATGATGGGTAAAAGAGAGATAGGACGGTAAGAGGATGGGTATTCTGGTGGTTTTTTGGGTTTGTGGATCATTTTAACAATAGATCGTTTCCAAGGATCAGGAAAATATGTAGAACGGAGTACAGCATTATATATGTAAGTAAGGAATAGGATGGCTTTTCGAGGAAGAAGTTTTAGGATCTGGGATGTAATTAGATCATGTCCAGGAGCTTTACGGGAAGGCAATTTTTGAATGATGTTGGATATTTCTATGGGATGAAATGCTTTGGGTGGCAGAGACATTTGGAGAGGAATATCCAGTTCTGCCTCAATACAATTGATGTGAGTCGAATTAAGGATATCGGGATGTGGGTTAAAAGTTTGGAAGAGATGTTGACCAAATAGTTGGGCTTTTTCTTCGTCGGATTTGGACCAGGTTTGGGAATCAGTAAGTAGTGGGTGATTAAAGTCTTGAAACTTAAGAAGTTTTTTGGTGGTCATCCATAATGATTTGTCAGTGGTTGAAAGTTTTTCAGTAAAATTTAGTAAATTTTGAATTTTGTATTTTCTTATTTCTGATTTCAGTTTGTTAGTCAGTTGAGTGTAATGCGATTTATCTGTTGGGTATCTAGTCCAACCTAAAAAGTAAAAAAAAAAAGTTGTAAAATTTTATCAAGATTACATATTACGTTAAATGACCTTGAAATAACAAACATTAATCAATGCTTGGGCTTAGCGGTAGTCTATGTTTGTTGAACGTCTACTAAACTAGGTTAGAGCCAGACAATGTTTGTTTTCACTTCGTTGTTGCAGCATCGGTTAAGAAACATCTCTTTTACAATTTATACATTACTTTCGTCTAAGATTTTTATTACATTTATACAATGTGACGAGATATTTTTTTTATTTTTTTTTTGTATGGAAACACCATAAATCGAAACACATTACATTTACTCTTCGAAGAAATACCTACCTTCCAATTTATACCTAAAACAACCAAATTTTTCAGGCAGACACCGTACACTATCTCCGACAGAAGAATGACATGATATCGTAAAATGAAACAGAAGACCCTAAGTCCCTAGACTAATCAAACTACATTACTCACTTTTTTTTTTTTTTCAAATCTTCGAAACTACATACATACCTTACATACTTAAACAGTAGCTCATTAATGATATATGGTATAGCAAAAAAAAACAAAAAAAAACAATTTACCTAAAGTTCCAACTTTCCCATCCAACATATTTCGACAATTTGCTGATTGTCAACAGCTTCTGTAGTATGGAACATTGTTACTTCTTTTAACGTATACTGTCGATAAATCATTATTACAATAAAATTGAATTGTTTTGTAAATCCTATTACGGATATACAACGTTTTCCCAGCATGGAATACAAGTTAATAAATTTATTCTTGTGATACAAATATTATTTAAAAGAATCGTTATATTTAAAGAATTATGAATCGTTAAAATATTTACATGAATAAATTTACATCCTGAAAATTGAAATCCACTTAATGAATTACTATGCAAATTTAATAAATTTACATATTAAATAAATATACAAATTAAATAAATTTGCATTCCTGAAACCTTTTATTATCATCAACAACATCATAACAATATTTGTATATTAATTGATATATACGGCACATTGATATGTAATCCTAAGTTATCTTCAATATAGAAACTGAGAATTTTTAAAAAGGTTTATTTTACAAGTAAATAAAACATAAAAAGTCTAAATAATAATATCAGAACGCAGAGTGGCGTGGAGACGGGCTCTAGATGGACTGAGAAAAAATTACAATATTTTGAGAAGAAAATATAGGAAAGAGGAGTCTAATTTTAGGAAGGTAGATGCAAGGGTTAAAAGTTCACAAGCCTTGCTTGTGGTTGGTTGGTTGTTGTATAGTAAAGGCGTAAAACTTGTTGGTCATCAACGCTATATATATTATAAAAAAAATGAAAAATTAAAAATTATGTGGGGAGTGCTGGGTAAGAGGTTCAGAGATTTTTCACTTCTTTCTTCAGAGAGAAAACATATGATTTTGCCTAAGATTTTTTCATCAATTTCCAAAGCAGCCGGCTCTCGAAGATGCGGACCACTGTAATTCTCTCTCCACACTTCTGACAAATGGACGGGTTTTCTTCCTGGTTTAGTGAAGGTGAGTAAGACTGGTGTGACCTATTCTTTTTCCCGTAAGGACAACTTCCTCTCTGCGTTTACTGCGACTGAAACTGCTCCTTGGCATCACTTCCTTGTTTGTTACCTTTAATTTATTTGGAGAACTCCTGTCTCATAGTGTCTGCTAATCTTGGTGTATGGCCTCTTTCAGGAGTCGCGCCAATTTGGACGCAGTCAAGAAGGCATTACCACGTCCTGGGAGGGTAAGAGCTTCTTTTTCTGTTCTGTAAACCATTTCATTCCCACCAATACCTACATGACCAGGAGACCATAAAAAATGCACTAATGTTCCGATGTTACTTAGCTGTCTCATGAGCAGCAAAATAGTATATATTCCTAGGTGGTCTGGATACATGTTGTTCATGGCTTTAAGGACACTCAACGAATCTGATACCACAACCACATTTGCAACTGGGGAAATTTATCACATGTCGTAGAGCCATCGTGATAGCATTATCTCAGCTTTATGTATGGAACAAAGTGGATGTAGCTTACATTTATAGGTAGTATGAGGTGTGACGAAGGCGGATAATGTTAATGTGTCCGATTTAGAACCGTCGGTGTTGTGTGTTTGGTTTTACTATTAGTAAGTGTTCTGGTAGAGAGCACATTAGTAATTGTTTTATGGAATATTACATTATAATTTGCAGGTTCCGTGTTTTCTTTTATAGGATTAATTTAGGCTGTATACAAGACCAAGAGGCTATGTCATTTTGAATTATATTTAATCTGATCTATTTTAATTTACATATTGCAAACATCATACTTTCTGCTAATAGCAGTGTTGCATTATTCTTTTGTTGAAATTTTGTAAAAAATTTATATTCAAAAATGTATTTGTAGACAGGATGTGTGGCTTTTGGATACAACTTTGTTATGTAATTTATTGCTAATTTTTGCCTTCTGAAAAAGAGAGCTGGTAGGCATGAATCGAAGCAGAGGGTAAAGGTTGGATTTTCTTTGTCCACCATCAAGTATTCTATATATATATATTCTTTGTACCATTCTCGATTGATCATAAAATGGACGTAAGAGAACTCTTTAAGTACCTCCCAGAAACTTCTGTTTATTTATCTTATTTTATCTTTCTCTGTTTATTTTATGTATGTGTATGGTTTTTGTTTTGTTTTTATATCTTTCTATAACCTGTATTTTTACTTTATATTAATAATTATTTTGTAAATAATTAATTTAATTTATGAACACACTGACATGTTTTACTTATATTGAGCATTTATAATTTATTCAAAAGGGGCACTATTCTCAGAATAATAAAATTATTTTTATTTCATTTGTAATTAGGGTTTAAACGCATATTAATAAGAATGCGGACGAATACATATGTGCATATATAGCGCGATAACAACTAATAGATATACCACATATGGTATTTGATATGTTTCATAATATGAAAGAAATCTAATGATAACTAATTAAAAGTAATTATTTTTGTAGCTGGTAACTTCTTAGAGTTGCAAAATAAATATTATTTGTATTTAAAAAACAACATAAAAGTTGATGTTATATTTTTAAATTGATCATGAGATTTCTAAGATGATCCATATTTTATAATTTTTTATCAATGACTCAAAATTGTGTTTTCCAGTTCAAAAAAAAAAAAAAGTGTTGCTTTATAAATACCGTTGAATTCTGTTAATTGAGTGTACTTTAAAAATAATATACGTTTATTTAGTGATAATCGCATATATTTTACTGGCGTAGTTCGGATTCGGTATAGAAACCATTATTTTAAAGTGGTGAATCCGCCCACATTTGCAAACCCACAACAGTATAATATTAGAGGTTTTAATCAGAACACAAAGCTCCAACATTCTCTACTTTGAGGTATTATTTTCAATTGTGAAACATTATCATAATTATTTTAATTTATAATTCCTATTGATATACAGACATAATTTAACAATGCTACGTTTACAATACATATAATATTAATTATCAGTGAAGTAAACTACACTTGAAAGTATCAGAAGATTGCCTAATGAAAGCTTTGAATAACGAATAACATAATAATAATTTCTTATAATTTTATGGACACAAACACCATGATGAATAAGTAATAAATCAAACAAACACTAACCAGCATTAAATCTATGCGGAAAAATTTCAGAACTCTCCCGAAACGTAAGTGGTAGATTTATATGAAGTATAATCTAGTTGAATTTGGGATTAAATGCTTATGGGATTAGCGAAAATATCTAGTGAAAGATTGTTTGAGTTTTCCGGCATCGCATTCTCTTAGTCAATAGGCCTTGTTCGAATTGATGTATCAATAAAAACATGCCAAGTTTTTAATTATTTTTTCTGATGTAATAACTGAATCAGATTAAAGCGATGTGATTTTTAGGGGTATTCGAAAATGAAAATATGATGCTTATCTTCATATTCATTCTATCTATTGATTTTCATTACATACATAAAGAAATACAATTTTTTTTTATACAAATTAATTGTGAATTTTTTTTATTATATTTTCTGTCCATATAGTGTGAATATGATCTTACCTCAATATAATTATTGTCTATATTACATAATATTATATTAGTCAATAAATACATAAATTAAAATAACATATGATTTTTAAGGTTTTTATGATTTAATGTATGTTTTTTAGCCATAGGATTTCTCTTTAAATATTTTTTTTTCAATGAAAGTTTTTTTTGTGTGTATTTTTATGCTTAATCCAGTTCGATCGATCCTGAAGTACATTTTATGCAACATTCTCAAAAAAGAAGAAAATATTTATCTTTTTGTGCATAGTAGAAAATTTAAAGGTCTTCTAAATCACAATTCAGTATCCAATTTGCATTTTATGGAAACTGAATGACAATAATACGAAAAGATACTGTATTAGTTTAATTGTAGGTAAACGTTTTCTTGGAACTATTATTTTAACTATGACAACTTAGAATTTGATTGGTGTCTCTTTTTCATATCTAGGTTCATTATCTAAATGGGACAGCTGCAATTGGTATTGGCATCGGCTCATAATTCGTAACTTCATTATATAGAAAGCTCCGTTTTCAACTATTACTTTCTCAATATTTATAATTGATCTTACTTTCATTTTATTTTTATAATGTTTAGATTATCACATCGCATGATACTCAATACCAGTGTTTACTTTTATTGAATTCGATTCAAGGATAAATGCTTCGCCATATCATCGGAACACTTGATATCAAGTTATTAATTTCCATCTCTTCAATATTCTGTTTGAAAAGCCTTTCTCACATTGTTAGATCAAAGAGCATTGCAACGAACATTGATTTTCAACACACCTGTACTAATATATGTAGCGAATCGATTTCAAGTAACAACAGTTCAGCAAGAAACAAATTTCAACCCCGTTAAATAATAATGAAAAAAAAAATCATGAATGCTAAAAATTAATATAGGCATTTTACAAAATCACAAGATAGCATAAAATTTATATTAGATAAATCGTGAATGAAAATGAAATTGATAAAAATTTTGGGAACTGTAAAAATTTAAATTTATTATTCATCTATTGAAATGTGATTACTAAAAATACATCCTGTAAATGTGAAATTAGTATATGGCATGTGCAGTCTTAAAGAGAAACTACCAATTGAAAGCATTCCAATTATATTTCTAGTCTAACAGGCTATAAGGCCATCTTCTTTTAGACGCCTGAGAGAGCTGTCAGAAGATTATGTAAATATAGAAACTAATTGATATGGATGAATTAGAATGTAGGATAATGGATCATGGAATGTAGGAATCTGGATTTGGCTAAATCTACAACATATGGAATATCAAGGTCCTTATGGATATTTTAGTCTGTGGGCCAGACCCCCTATCGTGCACATTCCTATAAATTGCAATTCGTTGTGTTTCTTCTAACTTTTTATTTAAAAAAAAGCCAATGTTCCTACTATAAAAAGTGAGCGCACAACCCCAAAATGGCATCCAAAGATGGCGGACTGACGACTTTGACTTTACTTAGTTTTTTGTTCAATGAGAATCAGCATTTGATTTAATTTCGTCATAATTGGCCTTTCACGAAAACTTAATAGTCAGAGAATAATAAAACATGAAACAATACTAATACATAATTGGGTTAGGGTATAAAAAAAACAATTTTTTTCCGAAAAAAAAATTTCAAGTTGAAAATCAAACCTCGCTTGTAATAAAACGGCAGCAATAACGGAAATAGTCCTGAGATAAAACATCTGGAGGATATAATTCTATTTCTAAAACACAAATAATGCTTTAAAGTGGTTTTGAAGAAAATTCGCTTTATTGGCGGAAAAATGGTACTGTCGTAGCTGCGTTGAAGCCTCTGCCACTTTATTCAGTACTCATAAATGACTTAGTTATAGTGATGCAATAACGTTTTCGGAACATTATATTGATCGTATTAACGAACATATATTAATGCAATAATTTAACTGTCCAAAAAAGTTAAACTATTTTTTTTTTTTTTAATGTAACATCCTTTATTCTATATGCAGGTCTTTTAACAATGCTTCTATTGTAAAAATGATATCATTATAATAATAAAACATAATTCAAAAATACTTCGTTGAATATCTTGAATTTTTTATTTTACGTTTGAAATAACACTGTCTTGTATATTTACTGATTCTTATATGTAAGTTAAATTCTATATACTTTCTCGGAAATGAGTCATATTAACACCTGTTTTATAAACTGAAATATAATTAATCTGAATTACATATAATGAATTGTTGCCGGGTTGTTTAATAAAACTCATATATCGCTAATAAAAAAATAATATTTTTTTATTTCCTTTGTTTTGTTTGGAGTTTCTGCCATATCATAAAAAAAAATAACGAATGCTCTGATCTCTCTGTACAAAGAAAGATGGAGAAGGCGAAGCTTTATGTTTTTCTTGGTAACCGGAACTAATTGTCGGCATTTGGTATCAAAATGAGGGAAAAAGCAAAATTGAACCAGATGAACAGAATATTTCAAAGAGCTGTTGAGAGGAATTTGACTTTCTGTGCTGGAGCAGTTTGGATGATATTATGTTGACGATGGAGGTTTATTATGGCGAATACTATTTTATCAGCAAGAAGGATTATTTCTAAGAAATTTGCAAGTCATTAGGTCTGGAGGAAGTAACCCGAAATGCTGTAAACCTGGGCAACAAATGTGAATATATACCTCTCTACTTTTTTAGAAAATGATTTGATAGGACTGTAATTTTGTTCCTTACAAGCAAGAAGATACCAGGAAATGTAATAGCCATCGAGATCCATTCTTGTTCAGTATGCAGAAGAAGCTGTACTCAAGAATTGTAGAAGCTAGATTAAGAAATATTGTCGATTCGCAGAGTAGTATGGATTGAGAAACTCAAGTTGCACATTGGAACAGAAGTTTTAAATTGGGACTATCTTCACTTTAACGCAGATTACAGATAAATCCATCGAGAAAGTGGAATAACACTCTAACTGCTTAGTGCCTCACACTTTGGATTGTGTAAATATCTACTTATTCTTCAGAAAAACTCGTTGTATGTTTTCCTTTCTGATCACTGCAAAGATCTTTTCCAAATTCACTGAACAGAAGAAGAGCTACTTCACTTTCTCGACAGACCTCTCTATAATCTGCTTCAAAGGGAAGATAGTTTCAAGGTGCAACTTAAATAGCAATCGAAAATAAGATGTTCTTCGTCATAAGAATCGCCATCGCTCCTTAATATTACCCGAACTGCCACAGCATTAGACTTCCTCTTAACAGCTCCTTGAAATATTCTGTTCATCTGTCTATTATATTCGTTTAGCCATATAATAACATTGATCCTTGTTTTCTTTCCTGGAATTTTGGTTATTCCTTTCTCGTTCGCTTAATGTATTTTTCCAATTTTTGGGTTTAATTTCCCTCATTTTAATATCAAAGACTAACAATTAGTTCCGGTTACCAAGAGGAACATAAAACCTTCGCCCTTTCCACTTTTCTTCATACAGAGAGAATAAAGCATCCAGTATAAAAATTTCCTATTTTTTATGACATGGCCCAGACTCCGAATAAAATGAAGGAAATAAAGAACTGAAATAATTATTTTTTTTATTAGAGATATATGAATTTTATTAAGGATATATATTTTAATTTATAAAACAGGTATAATTATGATTCATTTCAGAAAAAAATATATACAATTACCTTACCTTTCTGCAAGAATATTTACGACCACACAGACATGCATTCTATACTTATAACTTCTTTTAAAGAGACAACAGTTCCAGGATAATAAAATATATTTTAATTTCATTTCAAATAAAACAATACTGTTTTTTCTGGAAATATTGATAGAATAAACGCAAAAAAAAACAAAAACAAACACCGGTCTTTTTCTATAGTTCATATTTCCATCGAAGCACAATACTCAGATCTGTTTAAAATATTCTCATCCATTGATCCAACATGAAGCAACTCGTTAGCATCGGAACCAATTCAAAAGTTAATTTCAACCGGTTTCTTTGAAATTCATCAAAGGGTAGAAGGAGGGTTTTGAAGCATTCTAATTTTCTCCACCTTTTCAATATTCTTTTTTTTTTTCATAAATATCTGAGAAAATGTAAGCTAAACTTTTTCATATGTATTTTCAATCAGTAAATTGTTTAGATCACGTTTTACCTTTTTTTTGTCTTTTTTTAAATAAATGTTATTATTTCTGTTTCAGGTGAGAGAGAATATATAATCAGAAACCAGAGAGTTTTCCAGGAAAGTGTCGAGCATTTTTATAGAAGATTAGGTATTTCAGATTTATTTTACCAATATATATTAATTTATCCGAATATTATTAATTAATTCATTTTAAATATATTAATTTTTCTAATTGTAGATTGGTGGGTAACTGTAGTGAATAATTGAAGACTTATTGATTCTTTGGTTGGTTTGATTTTGGATAATTGGATGGTTGGGGTGATCATTCAAAATAAAAAATAGCAAAAATAAATAATAGTGTTTATTTTTACATTTACCAACGTTTCGGCCCGGAGTTAAGGCCTTTAGTAGGACTTAGAAATGAACCAAATAACAATAGGCATGAGAAACTATAAACATTGAATAATAAAGTATTAAAATAAAAAAGTGAAAGGTGTAGATTAAAAAATCTACGTAGAAAAATAACAATAACAGAGAACTAAGAAATAAATAATGCTAATGGCAACAAATTACGGACTAATGAAATAAATATAGTCAAAATAAGGTAATATAAGAATTAAAAAATGGTAATCTTAGAAAAAAATGTAAAACAGAGAAAACGAATATGAAGTTATATAAGGAAATAAAAGATATAAATAGAAAACTGAGATATTGTAAAATCTATCAAAATATACTGCCTTCGTATAAGAGAATAAAAATTTTAAAAGAAGGAAAAAGGAGAAAACGAAGATAAGAAAGATAATCCTACCTAATCAGACCAAAAACGTGGTAAGATAGAGGTAGCAAAACATGCGGTAGCTTTTATGTTGCGCCATCTGTAACGGTTGACTGAAAAATGTGAACTAAAGCACAAGAAAAGTATATAATGGACGAGAGATGTATAATATATAAATTCTATGAGTTATTAAATAAAAGTTTAATTGAAAGAGGATGGAAATAATTTGGAGATAGTATAAAACAGAGATAATAAAAATCAAATAATAAAGAGTATTACTGAAATAAATGTTAAATATGAGATTAGACAAAACGAAAAACAATTGAAATTAAATAGATAATATACTGTAATATGGTATATATTAAGGACAATATAGTATAATAATATAATATAGAATAAATTAAGAAGATACTATAATGCAAAGATAATAAATGTTAAGTAATAATGGAGTAGAACTGGTCTACGTGAAATGAGAAAAATAAAGGAAACGAAAAGAAATATATTAAATAGGATTAAAGAAAACGAAAATGAATTTAATTAAAGGGGAATAAGGAAGTTGTCAGCGAAAAGGAAAAAGAGGTTGTTATGGACATTTTAATAAATTCAGAATTTGGAAATAGGCTAAGGATAAGTTTTGTTTGTCTATTTTTAGATTCACTATCTTAGGTTGGAGCTGGATGTGGAGGATTTCAGAGATGAGTTGTTTGTCAGGGTTAGGGACGGAAACAAAGATGAAAGTTTTGTTGAATGTTAGAATAATTTGGTGGAGATAAAATTACGAGAGGATTATGAGAAGATCGAGAAAAGAGAGAGAGAATTATCTAGTTATCTAGTTCTACTGTAAAGTTGAGGCGGGGATGGTAAGAATTTAAGGCTGATTTCCTACAATTCAGTTGCCTCCCGTTTTTATGGACTTCCTGAAATCCACAAACCTGGCACCTATCTCTGTTCCATCACTTCCAATATCAATTCTCCTTCAGTTAAACATAGCAAATTCTTACTGCATTGCTTACAAATTCTCAGTCACAACTACACTTATGGTGTACGTAATTCATTCCATTTCCGCAAACAGCTAATTTCCCTTACCATTCCAGACCATTTCAGTTTTGGCTCCTTTGACGTTGATAGTTTATTCGCGAAAATGCCCACAGACAATGCACTTTGTACAGTAGACGACAATTGGTCTATCGTTGAATCCCACACCTCACTTAACCGCTCCTTATATCTCGAATTCCATCACATATGTTGTAAATCAGACTACCGCACCTTCCTATGACGATTTTCTAACTAAATTTCTGACAAGAAAATGGCAACCTCCTCGCTCCCGACCTCTCCATCATCGCTCTTAACGACCTTCTAGACTCCATTATCCTTCTGTACCCAGACGATATCATCTTTACTCGAAAATACTAAGAAGACCTCCTTCTAATCCTCAATCCAGATAAAATTCCCGATATCCTATCAGCCTTTAATTCTTACCACCCTCGCCTCAACTTTACCGTAGAACGCGAACTTAATAATTCTCAATCTCCTCATCATAAGGAATCCTAATAACACCATATCCACAGACTGGCACACTAAACCAAATTACACAGGCAGACTTCTGAATTTCCATTCTAAACATGCTTGCCAGCAAAATATAAATATTGCTAAAAATCTCATTCACCGAAGTTTCTCCCTCTCCGAACTGCAATTTCATGTAACCAATATCCAACATATAAAACAGATACTTTTAAACAATAATTTCCCTCTCAATGTCATCAAAAAACTTATAAAATACCAAAATAATCTCTCTTCCTTAATCTTGACCTCCAATATATCTCCACTACCCATTTCGGCCTCCATATACAGACCTCTACGACATATTCCTAGTCTTTCTGGCAACATAAACCAAGTTTTACGATCTAATAACCCTAACTTACGACTTGCCTTCAATTCTCACAACTCACTTTCTAATTTGTACACATCCTTAAAAGATCCTGTCCCTCTCTCACACCGTTCTCATATCGTTTACCGTATTCCGTGTTCTACCCCCAATTGTTTTTCATCCTATATTGGTGAAACCAATAATCTTCTAATAGACCGTATCACCCAACATAAATATTCTGTATCCTCTCGTAATTTACGTCCTCCAAATAATCCTAACATTCTCTCTTCCTAAACTATACATTTGATTTCGACAAAATTTGCATCCGTGCCTCCGTCCCAAACAATGACAACGACTCATCTGTGAAACCCTCCACATCCAGCTCCAACCTAAGAAAGTGAATTTAAAAACAGATAAACAATACGTATCCTTAGCCTATTCTCAATACTGAATTTATAAAAACATCCATAACGTTCTCTTTTTTCTCTTTAATTTAATTCGTTTTCTTTAATTTTATTTAATATATTTCTTTTCGTTTTCTTTATCTCACATTTCACTTAGACCAGTTATACTCCATTTTTACTTAATATTTATTATCTCAGTATTATGCTATCTCCTTTATTTATTCTTTATTATATTATTATATTATTTTTATCCTTATTTATACTATATCACATTATACCTCCTCTTTATTTTTAATTCTTTTTCGTATTCTTTTATCACGCGTTGCACATTAATACTCCATTACTATTTAATGTTTATTATCTCTACATTATACTATCTCCTTAATTTATTAATATACAGATTTACTCATTTCCGTTCAACTTTTAGTTTTCTTTTTCTTTAATCTCACGTTTCACGTAAATCTGATATTCTCTATTACTACTTAACATTTATTATTTTTGCATTATACTATCTCATTAATTTATTCTATATTATATTATTATACCATAGTATCCTTAATACATACTATATTACAGTATAATGCATCTTTAATTTCAATTATTTTTTGTTTTCTGCATCTTTTTTGGCATATGATTAAAATTTAATAAATAAATAAATGAAAACGAACATCCTCCATTGGCGGTTAATAACTAGATGTATATTTATTTTTATAAAGGTGTAAATTTCTTGAATAAAATTAAAATAAAACATTATGGACGACTATAAGTTACTGAATATGTTGGTATATGAATTAAAATGTAATGAATAAATTTTAACAAAATAAATCCTATAGGATAAACGCACCATTTATGGACAGGGGGCACAGTGATGGACATATTGGACTTTAAATGAAAATAATAAGCTTCCTTGTTGATTTAAATGTTCCAGTTGTTTTTCTAGATTGAATAACAATACCCTCTATTGACCGCTATATGAATAAAGTTCCCAAATGAAAAATTTAAAATGCCAACCATTGTTATTTCTACAGTGCTCTTGTAATCAAGTGTGTTTCATACCTTTCTACTGATAGTTTTGCTAAGAGTAAGTTGAACATTTATCTTATCTTTATCGTTATTTTTATTGTGAGGCAATGATTTTAGAATTTTTCCGAGGTATGTCTATCACTGTACTATGGAATGTACCGACCCTATGTCCATTACTAGAACAATTGAACTTCGGGGTGTCCATCACAAGTGCGCTTACCCTATGCTCCTTATACTCCTAAGTAAAGTAGATTAGATTTATAATTAATATACTATTTTTAAATATTAAAGTCACAGCATATAACATTTACATTTCGACGAGAAACGTGTCCACTAGTTTATATAGGAGATAACCAAATTCCTCTGACAAACACAGTACTTTACCAGGGACTAATATTCGACAGAAGGATGACCTGGGGCCAATACGTCAAAATGAAATGACAGGCCTTGAACAAGCGACTGAAAATACTGTACTCACTCCTTTCTAAATAGAAATTGAAAGTTCGACAAAAACTAAGTACATACACTTACCTACTCAAACCCATCTGGACATACGCCTCTCAGATTTTCCGTTCGGTAAAAAAGACGCACTTACAAAAAACTACAGTCATTTCAATCCAAAATTTTACGACTTATAACAGAAGCTCCTTGGTACGTCAAAAACAAAACTTTACATAAAGACTTACGACAACCAACTACAGACCAATAAATACGTACTCTCTACTCTCGTTTTCAACTCAAAGTAGACGGACACAAAAACAGATTTATAACCGCTACGTAGCTACAAATGACATGCCCATCAAGGAGGAGATTAAAAAGGAGCTGGATGAGAGATCTTCTCACCTAAATCAAAAAATAAATCCTTCCTCATGCCTTTAATGCCTACCCTCATCATCAGAACAAATCTGCTGATTGTCAACACCATGTGCGAATAAATAATTAAAAAGAAAAAAAAAATTATGTTAGGAATTTTATGAGATCGTTAAATAAATTTCTATTGGTTCTATATGTTTGGCTAAGAGTTAACGTAATTCATAAATTTCATTCACCGTACATTAGACAAGGTATTTAAGTATATTCTTGAAAAAGTGCTTACGTACAATCTTAGGATGAGTTACATATAGGAGAGCAGGCATAGATCCAAATCATCACATGGGATACGGCGAACTGCGTGCAGGCGAAATTGTCTACCGTTAGATCCGAAGGTGCAGAGACCCACCATTTTTCATGATTGTTTACATTTACGGGGACGCCACGAGGGAAGGATTGGAGACGCGATTGATAGCGGATCGGATATATCGGCTGCCAAGGCACCAATCTTCTGCCTTCCCATCTCATCGGCTACCCTCCTTTCTTCCGTCAAGTTACACGAGGAAAAAGCTGATAAGTAAAGATATGAAATGCAGTTGAATTTACATCAGCCGTTTTGTTGGGTTTTCCAAATAATTTTTAAAAAAATTATTCAATTATCTGATAAGTACGAACCTGCTTTAAGATTTTTACTCAATAATATATAACCTTTTATAAATCTCGTAAGAAAGGATATCTTTCCCAAAGCTAATTTCATACAATTCACAAATTTGAAATTGATAATTATTTTTTTCACAAAATCACGTAATTTTTAATGTAAAAATTGTGCTTGGTTTATAAATAAAAATTTAAATCGATTTTTGAGTTTTATTTAATCGATTAAAAATAATAATCATTAACTGAGTGATGCGGTTTTAAATAAAGTTTTCTTCTTTAAAAAAACTTTTGATTAGAAAATAAAAATCTTTTACATACAAATTAGAAATCAGTATGTATGTATGTGTTATTAATATACTCGTTTTTAATATTATATTTCGGAAATCGCTATAATTGTGCACGCGGTATCTGCACTATATATTGCTATGTATTGTAAAGACCGCCGGTGGTATTCATTTAATTATTTTAAAGGTATAAATAAATAAATATCATAAGTGGCCACATTTGGCGCTACCTGAGCGAGGGTAACGACCCACAAGCCCAACCTTTTGTAAGTGGTAATAAAAACCTTTAAGAACCACCGACCAAGACCGACAACTGAGTGTTTAAACAGTATCCCGAAAGACCTTTTCACACCTTCCACCAGAAATACGGAAATCTGTACCTGCTGCTTTACCTTGGCCTGGGGGAGCGGGCGTGGTCATCCCTTAGGCTAGGAATATTCAGCCAATCAGAGAAGACTACCAAAAGAGAGGGGGATGAAGAAAGGTGGGAAATAGAGGACTACGATTAAGACACTTCTTTTTGGGACTCAGCTGAGAGGACTTCTTTTTGGGACTCAGCTGAGGAGACTTCAAGCGGGGGAGTCGAGGGAGGAAGACGAAGATAGCCGGAGAGAGCAGAGGGACGGACTAGATGCTGAAGGAGAGCAGAGACAGGGAATCCAGATATGACGGCTAGAAACACCTAGAAACACTATGAAGGACCAGCTAAGTGGTAACAAGCATTTGGTTATACTAATGTAAACTTGTGTTGGCAACCATAAACCATTAATTAATATAATCAATGTAACACATATAACTTTAATCAAACATCAAGCATTCTCCTCCAGTATGATTCTCAACTATTCATTATGTATATAGGTTTAGTTATTATTTTGTACATAGATGTTTTTGGTTTTATTTAAGCTTGTAAATATAATAGTTAGTAAACCATCTTAGTACTTTTACCATCTACCCTGCATGCCACCAATTAGATATAGAACAAATGGTAAATTTAAAAACATGATACCTTTAGAAAAGAAATCCAATAAAAATTATATGGTTCAATCTATGATACTATAGTAGGGGGTCTGTGGTATCTTACCTTTAAATACCTAATTAATATATTTTTCTGTAGATCGGTTCCCTTCTGGAACCTATATGGATACAAATATAACTATTAAACACAAATAAATGCGGTTCCTGGAATCCCCTACTCGCCGTAGAAATGCGAGGCCAGGAACATAGCAATATATGTATACATTTTTTTTTGTAAGCCAAAATTTCTATTAAATTTGAAAAGTAAAGATGTTCTGTTGCTATTAGTTGACCATTATTTCTACATACTATTCCTGACTGAAAACATGTCATAGAGATTTTTTTGTTCTTTATTTATTTATTTAGAAATATGATACTCTGTCACGTCGACTTATTTGTGTCATTTTGTGTACTCTCTGTCACGTGTCATTTCGGATTTAAAAAAAGTATTATTCAAGAATTATTATTTTGAGAATCAAGAATTTTTTTCAGAATGATAATCAGGATATGATTTTTATCGCTTATGATAACAAAAAAAAAAATTGCTCTTAATAAAAATCATCAAATGGTTTTTAAAAATACCAGATAAAAATTTTGATCAGATTTTATTATTATTTTTATAATTATCGATTTAAACACTGTTACTAACAATGGAAAACACAATTATTTAAATCGGATGTTTCTCTAGGCAAGCGTTTTTTTTTTTGTTTTTTTTTTGTACTCCTTCCATTTACAGTCGGTTTTTCAAGAAAAATCACAAGGAGACATATTCTGTTCATTATGGGGACCATAAGTTTATAAAAGATAAGTTAAAGGTTTTTCTAGGAGTTTACATTTAAACAATAACCTTTATATTTTTACAGTAACTATTAACTGCATTAAACAAGAGTCCATCTTTCATTTTATATTATCATTGAAAAAAGCATTAGTGTGAAAACAAATCAGGCATAACGGATACATGAGAATCGTTGTACATAAATTCAAACATGGACTGTCCTGAATGTTTCACAAGTATTATATGAAATTGTTTATTGGGCGATTTCTCAAAAGTACAGGAATAAATAGAGTAATATGAGTTATTCCCATCTTAAGTTGTTTACTTAGGAGTTCCAAGAAGTTCTGAGTTAAAGGAACTCTTCTATAGCTCTTCCTTGTAGGATAACCGATTCCATTGGATTTCAATATCAGGAGATAAGACCTGGGGTTATTACATCATTTTAGGAAATGTTTTTTAGAGAGGTTTTTACTTTTTTTTTTTGTCATTGCGATGAAAATTTTCACATAGAAATTGGTTAAAAATTTCTCTCAGGTTGTTCATATCTAAATTATTTTTATTGCTACTTAATTGAGGTACAAGGGAACCGTTAGTTAAATATACTACCAAAATGATAGCAAAGAAAAATTATAATCAACTATTATAACATTCAATTAAATTTTATTATAGTTTATGAGAATGTAGAAGATAATTAACGATAAAAAATAAATAAATAAATAAAAACGAAAGGAATTATGGCATTAACACTTAAATTTAACTTTGACTAAAATATGTGATCAACTCACTCAAGAGTTTTTTTTTTATGGAGGTAGTTAATAACTATCTTTTTTTTTTAAATTGATTTTTACTTATTTTATTTTTAGGCTCAATTAAAGTCCTAGGAAGGTTTTTTTTTTTTCAGTTCCCTCATATCAACAATTACACATCTTATTAATATGATAGGAGGTAAAAAAGCACCATAGCTCCCTAAGATATTATACATAATGTAAATATTCGAAGAACATTGTTAAAAATTATAGATTTGGTTTTTTAAATTCGGGTTGTTAAGATTAGAGATATGAATATGATTCAGATCGCCAAATGATCCTCTATTTATAAGATATTAAATATGATAATTCAAAAAAGAGACTGTTGTATGGTAAACAAACTCAACAATTGAAAATGTAAAATAGTTTAATTCAATCTAATAATAATAATAACTATCGTCATTTAAACTGTAACTATATGCAAATAATAATTAAACCTGATATATCTAACCAATTAATATTTAACCAGCAATTTAATACATAATTTTTTTTTTTCCAATTGAGAATTAATACATTTTGCCTCACTTAAGGGCATTGAGTATTAGAGCTACGAGAAACTGATTTATACCATTTACACAATATCAATACAAACCATAGACAAATTATAACAAACGGAAAGGAAAAAATCTTAATAAAAATAAAAGAAATGAAACTTGAGATAACATAAATATATATATATATATATATATATATATATATATATATATATATATAATATATATATATATATATATATATATATATAAAATTCGTAAGAACACATTCATATATATAATAAGGTGTATATAAAAAATTACCGTTTTTCAATCAAATATTTGTATGATTATTTCTTTGATATAAAATATAATTAACACTCAAAGTATAGTCTATTGTTATCTAACATCATTAATCATCTGCAAGCCAATAGGTCGGTCCCAATCTGATACCACTCTTTGGAGTGGATGTCAAAGAACTCTTGGACCACAATTTCAACTTCCCTTGAATTATTAAATTTTTCTCCTTGAAGCAGTAATCCGTCGGTTCTAGGTCTGGACTATAAAGGAGGGTGAGGCAGGAGTCTCATATCAGAAGGTGTTTTCAATAAATTTTCACAAATTTCTAACCTCTTAGCTGATTGCTGAGGAGTAAGTTCGTGAGAGATCAGTCTAATACTGTTTTTCACCTTCCCCATGGATAGTAGATGGTGACTAACAGAATCTTTCGACACAACACACTCCCTAGCAAGCTCGCGAGTACTTGTGAACGTATTTGACACCAGTTTCCTGCAGAACCTCATAAATATCTATTAATCGTTCCCCAGAGCCTTTCCTTTGCAACGTCTTATCTCCACTGCTAAATTTTTCAAATCAACCCCGCTCAGTGCGCTGATCAAGGACACTTTCCCTTCATATTTAATAATTTCACGAGTTGCTTCAGCGGCTGTGAATTTTTTTTTTTTCAGTAATGTCTTAAAATGACGAGAATTTCGTTGGACACTGTCATATTCCTTATTTGAAACAATTAAATGAACTGAGGTTTTTTTTTTAAGAAGTCAAATGAGATTAAACAAGTTTAGATAATGCTCTAAAGGGATTATTAAATATTGGTAAATATTAAAAAGGATTAAAATATATACAGTCCTTTGAAATATTGAATTTGATAAAACGGACATTTTTTATTTATATTTATATTTTTTTTATACACCCTATTATATATACAATTAGTGTAGTTTCTTTTTCAGGAATTTTCAGTTAAAAGTTATACGAAAAATAAACAGGTTCTTCTCACTTTTATAACATATTTGGATCTACTCTTCACATATATATGAAAATTATATTACAAAAACAACGAGTTCATCGATCTACAAGGTTAAGAACAAACTTGGTATAATAGTTTCAAACTATTTACAGACCAACTCTGAGCGGCTGTTAATGAACATAAACTTACCCATAAAGATACAGATGAAAATCCTAACAGAATATTAAATGTCAAGCCTGTTAACAACCACTTAAGATTGAAGAGGAACTGGATAAATACTATTGTTTATGTTCATTATAAGGAAATGGAAATATTAAAATCGGATTTATGATGCTTGTGATAGGATATACTGTGTGGTTGCCAAGGATATATGAATGTATTATGGTTCTTAGGAATCGAGATAGAAACTTACCCTGAGAGTATTATTCCACAGAAAGGAGGATAAGGGCTCATTAAATCAGCACAAAAGGAAATGGCATGAGAGCACCCAAGAAGCCCAAAGATTCTTGTGAAACAATTATCTCTTGAGTTTCATCTTATTTTCATCCGGCACAACCCTGTGAAAAATTTAAAATCATATTATATTAGGGATAATAATTGTTTAGTTCAACAATATATATATATGGATGTGTGAAAAGATTTTAAGTACACGATTTTAGTTAAAAATACATCAATTCTAATGACCATATTCTCAAAAAGAGATTTTTTAAAAAAAACACTAGTTCATTATCATATTTATATTACATTTCTCAAAAAAAACATAATTTTTTTTAGAATTTGTTCTATTTTATTAACAAAAAATAGAAGTTCTCACAGAAAAAGAGAAGTTAAAAATTTGTAGTTGATAAATAACAAGAAAGTGGTAATTTTAAGATTTGTATTGATGCCGACGTTTCAGTACGTTTAAACACTTTCAGTACTGGTTTGTCCTCATGGTGACCCACATGCTAAGATTGAAACGTTGGCAACAATAAAAATCTTAAAATGTCTGTTTTCTGATTATTTATCAACTATTTATGTAGAACAGTCGACTAACATCAATCAATAATTATTTTAAAAAATGTAATAATTTATTGTATTTAATTTAGAAGAAAAAAAACGATTTATTTAGGATGACAGATTTATAAAAAAACATGATTTTTTGTTCTTTACAAAACTAGAGCTGAATATCAACTACTGTATTTCAACGAACCTGAACCTGATTATTATTTATTTAAAGCTTATTTAAGAAGAAAGTTTTCACCTAAGTGGGGTATCTGTACTATTTTAAGTAGTGTAAAAAATGGTGAATAGTAAATGATTTTATGAAAAATAGAACTTAGCGTACTTTGTCCTCTACAAAATCCACTTTAAATGATTTTAATAAACATAAATTCTACTCGCATTTAGAGGAAGATTTCATCTAGCCGACTATGAATCAGTTTTGAATTAATTTTTAATTTTATTCGTTTTTTTAGTTATCACTATTCAACAAATAACTTGACACATAAAAAATATAATATTTCCAGCTTTTCTTTCATCAAATCGGACAGCGGTTTATATAGGTTTTTTTTGTAGCTCTTAAGCTCTCCTATTGGCAGTTTAAATATTTTACACTTCAGAACTAAATTTTATGCTACTCCCGCCAAGTCCTCAACCAGAGGAAATGGAGAAATTTCTGAACCTTCCGAACTGACAAAAATCTAAAAATAATAGACTTAAGAATGATTTCTGGAAAATTCGTTTAACTGTAGTATGGTATTGATTTTGAAGAACATGCTCTGGGGTCATGCATTATCAAATGAATAAACCACTTTCCAAAATTAAAAACTCACTGAAATGATTTTCGTTCCAGTGTTCCAACAATGTAACTCCGTATAACTGACATTAAGTCTTGACCAGTCAATATGTCGTCAATAATTCTTTTGTATATTCACGTTTCAAATACATTTATCTACTTTGTGGATTTTCATTCATGAGTATATCCATTCCAATTGGAATTTTGATGCCCTCTTTACAGTCGTAAATTATTACCAACAATATTAGAGCTTTTTTGAGTTAAGTCACAACCAAGAGTTTTTTTATTTTATTAATTTTAGTCAAATATTTCATTTGTAATTTCATCGCGAGATTTTTTGAAGGAAGCATGCCTATGCTTTTTTACTAAGAATATTTCAGAAAGTGTTCAGTTCTTGCTGGTTTCAGCTTGTTTATTAAAGAAGATCACGCAACTTTGATCACTTGAACATTGAAAGTGGTTTTTCCACTTTTTACAGAAAATGGGATCGAAAGGGATAAGTCCAAGAACTCTCTATAACCATCTTAGTCAATTGGACCGATAGTAAGGGTTGGTTTCCTTTGAGCGATAAAAACCTCAGCAAAAATAATTAAGTATATTGCAGAAACATCATAGGTTGCATTTGAAGTATGAAGTACGGTTCGTAGTCTTATTGAAATAAAAATATCCAAAATATTAGAATATTTATGTATCGATGTTTACCAGGATTTATTTTGTCTTATTATTGGTAGTCGAAGCCTTAAACTTTCTACCTGTTGGCGTGCCTAGGAGTCAAATATTGGTTTGACAAATAAGTCCTTTAGGGTTTCTATTTATTTTTATGTTACTATGATATCTGATGAATTAATCCATACGATGTATTATTTATCATGTTTGTAATATGTCAACAAATATATCTGTTAACTCTTGGTGAACCTAGCTTAATATTGTGTTTGCTATTGCACTGTGAATATAGAAGAAAATATCATTCATTATCGGCGTATTTTGCAGAATCTCATAAAAAAATTTGCAATGTTTATGGAGATGATGCCTTAACCGAACGCGGCTGTCAAAAGTGGTTTGCTTAATTTCATTAAGGAAATTTTAACATCAATGATGCTCAATGGTCTGGTCACCCACATGATATTTAAACGAGAAATATTAAGGTCATTGTTGATCAAAATTCCACCCAATCAGTGAGAGAGGTTGCTATGGCCCCACACGTGTTGCACACAAGCATAGAAAACCATTCGCACAAGCTCGGCCATGTTTCCAGGCTTAATATTTGGGACACTCACAAGATTTTTTTCGAAAATCAGAAAAATGTTATAACTTCAATACGACTTTAGCTATCTACAAGAAATTTAGTAGATTTTTAGGGCCACATAAACTACACAAAACGAAATCAAAAGGGCTTTCGTAAACAAACTACAAACGGACATAAAAAATAAAAATCTATATTCCTTATAAAGGCATTAAATTTAAAAAACAATTCATACGGCTTTGAAGTGCAATAATTCAGCTTTCTAACATACATAGTAACATCGAATTCAGAGAACACCCTGAAGAGTTATGAATGATCGGAAGGGTGTTGTGTTAGACCAAGACAACGCTAGCCCAACCCCCCAACCTGATTGGTCACTCGCAATAAACTATTGAGCCTTGAATGGGACCTTTTACCCCACCCCCCCCTATTCACCAGACCTAGCTCCAAGTGATTACCACTTATTCGGGTCTCTGCAAAACTCCATGAACAGAAAGAAATTCCAAAAGGAAGAGGACATCAAAAACAACTTGGATCAGTTTTTTAACAATAAACTCCAGTGATTCTATGAACATATCATTATGCAATTAGTGGAAGGATGGAAAAAAGTCATATTAAATAATTGTTAATATATTGTAGATTAAAATTAATTTTATGTCTATAATACATTGACTTTTATTTCACCCTGAAAAGCCGAAAGGACTTAATTGCCAACCCAATACATAGTAATGTCCGAGGACTGGATGTCAAGTGTAATTTGTAATTGTAAGTGTTTTTGAGATTGTAAAGACAATTGTCTAAACTGCATACTATAAGTTTTAGTTTATATTATTGTTAGTTATTTTATAAATATTATGTTTGATATTAGATTTACACCGAAAAGAAGTTTTCCTAAAAGTTACTGCCAGTTATAATAATTATAAGACAGTTATAATTTTTAATATATATTTTCTTATATGTACTATTTTAATTATTTATTTAGAAATATAATAATCTGTCACGTGGACAATAATTATACTGACATACAAGCACACCATATATACTCTACATATACCCACCATCACACCATATATACAGAAAATATAAAATCATCAAAAGTAAAATAATAATCAAAAGCTTTGTACAATAAAAAAATAAAATAACCTAAAGATAAGTAAACTTGTGTGTAAGATTAAGACTTAAGAATTTTTTATTTTACTGTAAATTGCTTTTTACTTATAAAACATCCTGCCTTTTCAAAAATGAAAACTGAGGTATTAATTAACAATAAAAGCCCTTTTGGAAATACCTTATTCAAACGTAAAAAGCCTCCGAACACCTTGAAAAACAACAATCAATAGTTGAATCACGGCAAAAGGTAGTCAAATTAAATCTTTTCAATTATTTCCTGAGACATATAAAACAGAAGAGATTCGTTTAGCAGGTAATGAGCATGGAAAGAGCTTAGGTGTTAATCGGGCGGTTGGAGGCTCTTGCGGCATAATAGCCCTAACTGAATTAGGCCCCTGCTCTGTGTGAACAGGCTCTCCAACTGGAATCTTAATTCCTTCCCCCAAATATACTTAAATCCTTCTCATCCGAAATTAACTTTCTCACTTTGCAAACTCTGGAAGTTTTTTGGCATCACTGCTGAGGGGGAAATATCAGTCCCATCAGGGTTAGATTGCGTTTTCAGCAAACAACAGTTTTCCAGAACTTTTCGTGATCTGCAATATGGTCAGCATTTCTGTTATCTTATTTTGGCAAAATATATTTCTTCCTTCTCTCTTCTTAAAGGTTACGCAGTAAAAAAAAAATCAAGTCTTTAATAATTAATTAATAAACATGAATCAAAATGTTTTTCTTTAACACTAAATAAATATCTCATGACTGCTGCAGCCAACATAAAGTATTTATTTTTATTAAATTTTATTTCCTTATCATTTTATGGCATGCTTATTTTATATTCATCATAGATAGATAGATAGATAGAAAGTAAACTTTATTCTGGGACAAGGTCCCTTATGAATAACAGATATGAACAAAAAAATTAAAACTACATCTGGCCAAAAATTACATTAATCAATATTAAAGAATATATACAGTATCTTCAGTGAAATTAAATTAAAACAAGTAAAAATAAAATAAAATTTTGAGAAAAAACGAAATAAAAAAAACAACATTATTGTTGTTTAATAATATTAAACAACATTAAAACAACATTATCATACGTACATCTATGAATATATTGCGTACCTGGTAAGTCTCAGAGAGCTACTTCCGGGACATCTCGCCTCTAGTCACATGTTACATGTCATGAAGAAGAAACAAGGCGTTATAGCTGCTGGGTACATCATGCATTACGACCTTCACGCCTCTTATATGAAAAAACCCAAGGTTTGCCACTCTAGGTTATGCTGGGCGTATTCCCATATTTGGGCATTATCTCTCTGTAAGAGGAAAGTGCTTCTATCTGTACAACGGTGAAGAGAAAGGCAATTCTGGTCGACTGGTTAGAGATGATCTGTTTCTTTTAATTTAGGACAGTTGAGTGAGTTATTACTGTATTTCAATACATTTCTGACCCCCTTAATCTCATATCAAACACCTTTGTTTTCCTTATTGAGGCAGGAATCTTAAAATCAACGCATTATTTATGAGCTGTATAGGTTCAGTGGTTAAGCTGCTTGATATCAGATATTAATTACCTCAAGACTGGGTCGAACTAAATCAATTTTTCTTTAAATTCTTTTAATTTTTTTTCTCTTCTTATTTTTATCCACACCTGTCATAGTCTTGACAATAAGCAGATGTGATGTAATTTTAATTTATAAAATAATATAATTTTTTTATTTAAATAAAGTCTTCCTAGTATATTATTGTTTTAAATTATAATATAACATTTACTTCTAGAAAAAATACCTGTAGTCCAGTTTAAATCATTTTAAACTTAAATTATCCTGAATTTAATGACCAAATATATTTTTCTCAACCATATATAAACAATTCCTTATATTATTTTTATTTTCTTTCTTCATTATTTTTTCTTTCTTTAAATTATTTATATTTATTTCCCTTTTGTATGTACATATGAATGAATATTTGTAGATCTAATACTTTTTACCCTTTAAAGTGGCGGAATGTGTTATTACTCAAAACTATGTAAAAAACAAAATTAATTAACAAAGGCTTTAGTGCCCTCTCTCAGTCTCCACCGGACTGGTAATGCCGGCGACGCGGATGAGAGAGAAGCGCTGGGATCTCTTTAGAGTCTCGCTTTGTCCTTCACACTTGGGATAAAGGGCTGGACTCGGAGATCTCTTGCCTGGTTGTACATATTGTAATTAAGATAAATGGATTTTTTTTTTTACGTATAATTTTGCTACGAATTTCTGTATTTTATTTAATTTTAACTCTTAAGTTACATTTCCTTGGTTTATTATAGTTTTTGCCTTTGTTATATAGATGTATATTTTTTTTATTTATTTTTTTTTATTGTATTGTGCATATGGTATGAATGTGCCTCACTCAGCTTTAGTACTTAATGCCTTTAAGTGTGGCAAAATGTATTCTCTCTCAAAAAAAAAAAAAAAAAAAAAAAAAAATTACCAAAAAATAAATAAAGGAGAAATGCAACACTTGACTGATTGCCCAATGCTACCCCATTATTACTAAGGAACCCTACATCAAGATAAAATAGAGGTATAAAAAGTGGAGGACAAATAGAGTCCAAAGCCAGCCCATTATGAAGAAGCAGGCGGTGGGCCTGATTTAGTGGAGCCTGGCAATATCTTTTTCCAGTTTAGCGATACAGCTCCTCCTAAGTGGAAAGTTTTTCACGGGCGAGAAAGTCGCTACTTGCTCGGCTTGATTTACCGTGGGCTGTAGTGGCCCCGGGCCAAACTGGCAACAATTAGGCGAGAGGTCACACCTAGCTAATGCCCCTTCCCTACCAGTCTTATAGTTTCCTTCAGGTTGTCTTCCATTATTGAAATATAACAAATTTGTTAAACAGGAAGGTAAACAAAAACAGACTAACGTTTCAGTGGAATATCGAATATCTTAATGTTTTAAGAAAATGTCTTATATAAATTTATCAGTTGGTTGAGATATTTCCAACCTTTTTTTTTTTTTTTTGTGGTGTATTGAAAATATTACATTCTGTCTCAAAGGACATTTATAATAGTGTTCAGAGATCACATTCACACTAAAACTACACTCTACGGAGAATCGACTATTGTTCGAAGGACTTTGGACTGGAAGGATTGGATGCGTTTGATGTTAGAAAATTTTGTTGTTCCCCACGGTTCAAGTCTGTAAGTCCAAGTAGGTTTCAGGATTGTCTTGCAGATAAGTATTTTATTTTCAATTGAAAGTTTAGATTTTCTATTTAGCAGTATGTATAGTTGGCCATTTCGTCTGGTTCCACTTTAGCCACCCCGTATGCCAGAAACGGCCAGGTAGGGAAAAAAATAAATAAATAAATAAAAAAAAAAAAAAAATGTTCCACTTTAGTCGTCTGTCTAAAAGAAAGCCAAGATACCGTTCATTCTTATACGAGAAATTGGATGTGGATTGCAAGAATTGGAAGTAAACGAAAAGAAAGTTTAATTTATTTTATTTGTACCGACGTTTTGACAAAGGTTTCAGGTTTTAATCGGAGCTAAGCAATGACCAGATTACAAACAAATGCTGAGAAAATTACAAAAAGTAATAATAATAATATGAAGGTAAAATAATATATAGGTAGTTAAACTTAATATTTATGAATTTATTTTCAATTTTTTATTGAATATATTCAATAATGCTTTAAGTACCTACATTTTGAGTTAAATTATCTGTTTATTTTGTGATTATTCTCTCAGGCTCCAAAGCGCACATTTTTATCTCTGTACATTATTCTAAAGGGAACTGTCCCAGAATAAATAAAGCATTATTAATATTAATATAGTATTAATACATTTGATACTTCACATCACAAAAAAAAAAATAATAATAATAAAAAGTGATGATAACGGTAACTTTTTTTAATTCAGAAATTTTTATTTTTTGTTAATCATTTTTTCATGGTGTGACGTATAAATGAAATTAAGTGCTGGAAGAACTACAAAACGGTAAAACAATCAACTTTTAGAAGAATGGTAACTGAGGAACAAAAATATTATGCATTCATGAATTAGTTCGAATTTGTACTAGATAGCGTATTGGGAGTGCTTTTTGCCGTTTAAAAGAATTTATGGACGACGTGTAGAGATCGTCAAGGAGTTCCAAAAGGAAGAAGCATGAATGACGAAAGAATAGCTGAAGGAAGTGGTTTTATTGAAAAGGATTTATAGATCCCATGGTCTGTGAGATCTAGTATCTAGAGAATGAATAGAAGAACGAAAAGAAAAGAATTCTACTTCTAGGAAGTATGGAGGTTTTATGGTTTTGAGGACTTGAAAAAAAAAACATCAAGAAAGAATTACCGTCGGGATATATGATAGACTCATATCATCTAAGAGTGCCCGCAAGGAATTCCCCGTATCTATGATGGAATTGTCCGTATGGGTTTCCATTACTTAGATGTACTAACTTATCTAATTTCAGTGGAATTGGCTAATTGTTTTTTTTTTTTTTGTTTTAGTTTTAGCTGTTTTAGTTTATGAATTAATTTCGTTTCTATAATTTGTTTTTGTTATCTTCAAATGCTTTTCTATAGCCTCTCGTATAACTGTTGACAATTAGCAGATAGTATGATAAAAGTAATAAAACTGACACGACAGATCAAGGGAGGAATCGCACCCAGCAGTACCTCTTCCGTGACTTGATTCAGTTAGGGCAGTTTGTTAAGGAAAGTACTTTTTAGTCTAAGATTTCATCTTGATGGCTATGGCCGCTGAAGACATGTATATTATTAGTATGTTAGCATGTTCACTTAAATTACTATACAATCGTACGTAAAGTATCCTTATGTGTTAGTCAACTGTAGCCAGGGATGCCCACAAGTGGATTTCATGACACAAGTTGCGCCATCAACATTTTTGAGAGGGGCACATTTCTACGGGGTTTTAAATTTTTGAGGGGGGCACAATTCTAAGAAGTTATGAATTTTCTGATTGTTTCAAATAAAGAGGATAAGGGAATATATGGAACAAATCTCGGCAAGTTTAATTGTATATGATTTACGGTACTTTTGTTTATAAGGTTTTTAAGAAGAAGGGAGCAATAAAAAATTTTGGGAGGGGACGGGAAGTCTTATGCGCCATCTACTTCGGGAAGAATGTAGGCAGATGATATGCAGTATGTAAGGTTTTGTTTGTCACGTACCCATTTGCTTTAATTATCAGTCGTACAATTCTTGATTGGAAAATTAGGAATATTGTTACCTAGTTGTAAGTATGTCTTTAGTTTCTGTCTCAGTTCTGGTTTTGAACAATGGGGAAAAGTGAGTAAAGTAGTTTGGGTCTTATATTTAGGATCTTCCGTTTCATTTTAACATGTAGCCTCTAACATTCTTGTGTTAAATGCAAGCCAAATATAGTGAACGGTATCCGTCTGAAAAAAAAAAAAATAAAGTTGTTTATTATAGATCTTTCTTACTATTTCTTTTAACGTCTGAAACCAGGCCATCTTGTCGAATGTGAGAAAGATATGCTGTGCACGATATCTATGTTAATAGTTTTGATATATTGTAGTTTCAACGTTGTACGTATATTTACTATGTTATATTTTTTTTATTACCTTTAGAAACTTATTTTTATCTTTACGATATAAATATATGTATATATAATATTTTATATAAAAAACTAAATTAATAAATATAAAATTCTTTTTATGTGGAATAAGACGAACGAAGAAAAAGAAATTAACAAAGGCTTATGCGTTCAATTAATTATAATGAAAATCACTTTTTTCAGCAATCGTTTGTTTATTTTTGTTTTCAATTAAAACATCAACAAACTCATAAAGTTAATTCTGAAATATTAAGCCTGAATTAGGGTATTAATCATTTTGTTCTTTTTTATTTGGCCATATAAAACATCAATTGAAGTCAGGAACGAACTTTAAATATTTAAGAGGGAAAATTCCCTTGCAGCGAATTTTTAGGTAAGAGTATAAGAAACTCCCTTCTTATTAAAAGGGACTTGAGCTGACGATCCTTAGAACAGAATGGGTATTAAACTAAAGGCTTTCAAGGAAAAATATATCCAGCGAAAGCTTTACAGAACCCGTAGCGTATTAAATTCAACTTAGCCTTAAATTTTTCAATATCCCAACGAGGCTATTACCTTGGGATATGGTTAACATTAAATTTTATAACCTTTATTATAATTCTTTGTAACCTCTATTATAATTCTAAAAATGTGAAAATCTCTATGTTAACAATTTTAAAACAAAATTTTATTTAGGAAAAGAATTATTCCTAAGCTGAATTATTGAAAAACAACAAACATAAAAAAAATTCTGTATTATTCCTACATTCCTCAAAAAATAATGAAATTATTAGAAATTTTAGCAATTCTTATTAACTTTTAAAAATTAATTAATTAAAGAAATAGTTGGAAGGAGAAGCTTGGCTTGGGGTTCCCTGAATAATTGTATATATTGTATGTAAATTTGCCTGTGTTTTTATGTTTTTTAATTTACTTATCTTTAGGTTATTTTATTAATTTATTGTACATAGTGTTAGCTCCCTCTTAGTTTATGTCAAACTTCGAATGAAGCCTAACTATTTAATTGTGATTTAATAAAAGAAAAAAAAAAAGAAAGAAAGTAGACTGTATCTTCAAACATTTATTTTGGAACATTTACGAAATCTAATATTGAAAACATAAAAAACAAAATGAATCAATTTTACACTTGTTAGATAGGTAAAAAAATAAAAAAAATACAAGCTTCTATCATAAAATAAAGACCAGCTGAACAAACAATTGTGACAATATTAATGAAATATTTTCATGCTTGATCATAAAAAAAAAAAACTATTTCTATGGCCCAAATTACAATAAAAAAAAAACAACTTCTCTAGAGTCCCAATATGAAATTTATATATATAACAAATAATTAGATTGTACAACGTTACGTGGACGAAGCAGGACGTTCGTAAACCTCTGTCTCTATGCAGACACCAATTGTAACTCTTCAATGAGCGTGCTCAAAACGAACTGCAAATGGGCAGCGGCGAGCACGACGAGAGAAGTACATCTCTTCAGAGTAGAACTGCAGTGGGCAGTGTTGAAGTTGGCAGTACTCAGCTCAGTGACGGACGGAGTCAGACTGTCTATTGTCAATTCTACCGCCTTATGACTTGAACCTAGCACTTGTTTATAGCTAGTGCTACAATCCATAACAAAGTAGTCCAAGTATAAACTATTGATCTATTTAATATAAACAATATAAGCTATGGGCCTATAATACGTAATATACACCTACCTTATACATAAATATACATATTATTAATTGATTTCACTTTGCTAAAATAAAACAAATCAACAATTAATCAAACTAGTTAAGTTTAAAATAAAATGAATAACACTATGGTGTTTTTAACTGTAAAAATAAAATAAATTAACGCTGTGAACATAGTTTTTGATTATTTTTTACTTTAGTTAATTTTATATTTTTTGTATATGTGGTGTGAATGTGTTCATACATCACTATAATTATTGTCCACGTGACAGATTATTATATCTATAAATAAATAAATTTAAAAACAATAATAAAAGAAAACATAACTTAATTTAAAACAATAACTTCAATTAAGTATGTACATCAAAAAATTATTATTTAAACGACTACTAAAGCAATTATATTGACCGATTTTTAATTTCAATTTCTACTAAAATCGTAATCCTAGAAGCGAAAGGCCAATACCCTGTGATGAAAAAGTTTTTAAAAAAGTCTGCTGAAAATCACAAAGCACTCAATATACAGAGAGTACCGCATAAGAACTTGAAGGGTCGATTCCACTCCTCGATCATGACAAAAAGTTCCATTAACTATCATTGTTTTTTTTTTCAACGGTTTCGTGGAAAATTAAACTTTAAAGTGATTTTTACATTAGAATCCTTTTATCCCTTCCAGGAACAATTCATCACGAATCCTGATGGTTGGGGGGACTCGGTACTGATGTGACAGTCGTCATATTAGCGAAACTATAACGAATTGCGGATAACTTTATTAGGAGAAAAGTGATGTGCCTGAATGTATGGACGTATTTGTAACAGTATTGATAACGCATCGCGCGATATTAACGCTAATAGAGGCCTTTATTACTTTAAATGTATCAAAGCACGTGTGTATTTAAGTATTTATTTGGTTAGATTAGCTTATTTTTGTTAATTTAGTATCTTTTAGTTTATATGCATTTATTTTAGTATTATCATATTTCTGTTTATTATTTTTATTTATTGTGCATAATATGAAAAAAAATTCTTAAAACAGACAAACATAACAATGTTTATTCTATTTCTTTGAATAATTGTTGTTATATTAAGCACAGATAGGATAATGGGTGTTTTTCCTCGTTGTATGTGGCGAACGTTTTTTCGTGATGTACAGATGGGTACGGTTGTGACAGATTTTATGGGCAAGATTGTAATAAAAGTAATTTTTTTTTTCTTTTAGTTACCTATAAAACGCTGAAGTAAGATCGAAATTTGATTCTTTAATATAATGTGTATTGCCTCATTAGTCAAAAGCGATAAAATCGTTCTTTAATGTTATATAATACAATAAAACTGATTTTAGACTATTTTATTATTTTTTTCCTGTCGCTACGGAAGCATATCACTGTCACAACCGTCCTTGGGGTGGGTTATATATTTTTTTTTTTTGTTTTTTCTAATTTGCTCTGGTGAAATAACTACTTAAAATTTTAGTATTTATGCATAATCATGTGGACTATAAAAAAATACCCTTCTCCTATCTAATTGGTTTATTACCAAAATCGAGTACAATTAAATAATAATTGTCATAAACGTACCGGTTTAAATGATTTGAAAATTTCCTTTCATTTGTCAGCATCAATAATTATTTGGCTGAAAAAATGATTTTTTTTTTTTAATTTCATGGATTTGCCAATAAGCAGATGTACTATAGTGAACACGAAAAAGACATTACAGGTATAAGGAAGAATAGTACCCAGCAGCACCTTTTCTTGGTCGTTATTTGCTTCCTTAATTCAGAAAAGGAGAAAATATTTAATATACTAATAATAATGATAACTGTATCCATATATAAATATATATATATATATATATATATATATATATATATATATATACAACTTTTCCTTCATCGACCTTTGAGTATTAAATTCAAACTTCACTATTTTATTGGGAATAAGGTCACTTAATTATTATTTAATAAACTAATTAATGTTCATTTCTTCTGTTTATTGACGTTTCGATCCCGGTATTTTCTTTTTATTAGTCAACCATGGGATCCTCTTCAAAGCTAGAACTACAAATAGCTCAATCGATACACAATATTACTTCCATATGACTTTAATAACAATTATTTCAAAATGTTTAACCTACTTTAAAAAAAATATAGAGCTTCGATCAGGCCAGGGACACACCGACAGCCTCAGCACCGTCCACTAGCACATATATTAAGCTACTGGATCGCTAAGCGTCTGCCCTCCCCGGTCCTGAGCCCGAAGACAAATTATTACACAATAAACTATGAAAAATCGCATCTATTTTATATAAAACAATTGAAAGATGCCTCTATGACCAATATACCAGCATCAATAAAACATATCTATGAATAATAAAAACAGCTTGTATAACATCTCCTGGTCGTACAACAATTTAACTTATGCAAATTAATTAACATTAAATATATACTTATGCATACATACAACACTCATATATAAATACATATGCGCACACACACACACACACACACACACACACACACACACACACACACACACACACACACACACACACACACACAAACACACACACACACACACACACATATACACACATACACACACACACACACACACTCACTTACACTCACTTACACATACATACACACATGTACATCTTGGAACTGACTTTAAAATCATTAACAATACAAATAAATATCTAATTCTTTAAAATTGCTAAAAACATAAATAAATATCAACTAATTAAAATATATGTACATTAGTCATCTCATAAAATCAAATGTCAACATTAGAATATGATAAAATCCACTTTGTAGTGTGAAAAGAAGTAGGATAGAGAATCACCCCAATTTTTTACATCACTTTATTATGTTACGAAGAGGTATTATCCTCCTCAATTCCAAATATATTCTACTCTTACCATTATTTTCACCTATGGGTAATTTAAATATTTCTGAGAAAGCAAAATAATCAACTTTTTTTAGTACATAAAACATAATTAAAATTACAGTAATTCAAAGTATGGCCACAACCGACATACCCGAAAACACTCGAAATAAGCTCTAAAGAAGCTGAATGAAAAACTGTTAGAATGAAGACAGAAAAGGCCGCTGTGTAATCCTCACGCTCACGCTTACCAACGTCAAACTTCAAGTTGTACTTCTCGACACCACACTCGCTGGTTGTCGGTACTTCTGACAGCTGTGAGTAGAAAAATAAAATTAAAAAAAATACAGTGATCAAATTGGTTAGAAACAATATTAGTAAGTACCAATAAATTATTGGTTAATAAATATTTATGATATGATGGGAATAAGGTTTAACATGTAGCTTATGATCAGGAGACATGGAGAAGGCTGACTCAGGAGTTTAAAGTAAAGTAAAAATATATATGCAAATATCGGAAAAATCCTCTGCATGATGACCGAAGCGATCTGGAATTAGAGTAATAACTCATGGAGAAGAAATACCAATAAAGAACTGCTTACAGATCTATGAATATCCCATGATATGAAAGTACGGACTTAAAAATGGGCGTGGCATGAAGCTGGCAGCAATCCATCTGGAAGCCTGATACGAAACAATGAATGACTCGATATAAAGGAAAAGACCACGTGGGAAGCCAAAAGGTAGATGCATGGAGAGAATCAATAAATATGCAATAGGGATGCGTGCAGATAATTGACAAGAAATAGCTCATGACACGTAGAGATGGAGCAGGCTTGTTAAGACAAAACATCTACATGATCTGTAATCCCAACAGAATATATATATATATATATATATATATATATATATATATATATATATATATATACATATATATATGATTAATTGTTTAAATATAGAGCCTAATCTTCAACCAAAAAAAAAAATGTTTTATAGTACGAATACAAACATAAATTTACTTAATCAAGTCAAAAGCAAACATTTTGTCTATCCTTGCAATTTAAAGCGACTTATTTTATTATATTTAAATAATCGTTTAGGTGGGTAGAGTTTTTTTTACAGTTTCAGGCTTAATTTAATAAACAACAACAAAAAGGAACTTTACGTTTCTTTCTTTGAATATTCACTTACGATGGACTGCGAAGACACTGGAATACTTAATAAGTTGGAATCACCCCAGAATATTATCGAGAGAATTGAATTCTTTGGGTGATCGACCTTTCAGAGGACATTAAAAAGAAGCGGAGGAAAGGTAGGCCACTTTTTTAATACAATGGATATGCCAATACTGTCAACATTTTCAGGAGGGGAACAAAAAACTGTTACTCCAGATGCGAGTTATTTACAGTTGATATTTAATTAAAATGAACATTTTTGTTCCCGTTATACGAAATGCAATTTACAATTAAATTGGCAATAATAGACAATAGGTTCATATCAATTGGTTCTAACGACAATCCCATTAAGTCAGATGATTCGTTAAGGTTGATCAAAGTCAATCAGCGGTTGATGACTGCTAAGTCAGATCCCAATATCCGCAGTTAATTAATTCAAATCCTATATCCCACTGACACATGGAGTCAAACACCTTCCAAGGATATTATCTCAACTAATTGCTTACACTCTGTCGTTGTCTTGTTAGTAGGGGATATGACACTATCTCTGTTCTATTAAACTCTGAACTTTCTATTGATTACAATAAGTTTTAGAGTAGATGGTATGAACCTGATGACATACGAGGATAGTAAATGCACCGTTAGTAGGATTCATGGTTTATTATTCTCAATAATGATCCGTTGTGATTGAACAAAAATTCAAAAACTTAATCTCTTCCCCTCTCAAAATTTGAGGTTTCCCGTTTCAGAATACGCAGAATTCGAAAAACGAGTAAAAATTATTTTGTCCGTCCGCTGCCCGCGCATTTTCTCCGATACTACTGGACCGATTTTTTTCAGATTTAGATTTAAAATTAGAGGTCACACAAGGATGATTCTCCTTCATCGACGTTTCTATCCGGCTTTTCCTTTCAAGATAGTGACCGAAAGCCTGCGTTGCTATTTACTATAGCACCTTAATGAAACTACCGATTTCAATGAAATTTAGCTAAAGTCCTCTTCTCGATATATGAAAATTTATTTATATAACATACTTCAACGAAAAGAACCTGGAAAAAAAGTTACGACGGGTAGTAAAATTATAATCCGAATAAGTCAAAAAGTATACACTTTTTTGTGTATATTGTGATAAGATGTTTCAAAGGTATTTAAATTTCTTAAGAAATGAAGAAAGTTTCATCGAAATCAAACCACTATTTTTTTTTTTCTGATAAAATAACTTATTTATTGAAAAATATTACAATCTGTCTCAAGGACATTTATAATAGTGCTCAGAGATCACATTTACACTCTATGTACAATAAATAAAATAAATTATACAGAAAAATAATATATACACAACAAATAAGAACAAAACAATCCAAAAACAAATAAATAAAAAGAACACATACATACCTATATACAATATTTACAATCTGGCGAGAGAACCACAAACCAGACTTGTCCCTCTAACTGTGGAGGGAAAAGTATGACTCCAGGAGATCCCTGCACTTCTCTGCATAGCCTGGGCCTTGAGTCTTTGGACAAACGCACGAAATACCCATCCATCTTATTTCTTCACCCCTCACAATGGTGACCGAATCCGGTTTGATATGAATCTGGTACCAATAATTTCGTTAAGAGTTCTTAAAATTATTGTGATAGTATCAAAGCGAATTCAAAGTTTCTATATTAATTAAAAGTAATCGTATAAAACAAATACTTTATTTACTTTTAAAAGAAGTAATTTATTGATTAAATTTGTATTGATTTAAATTGATATTAAAACAAATTAATTTAGACCCGAGTCATTACATCCAATTTTAGAAATTAACACATAATCAATATTAATTCATATAAAAATTAAATTTTCTTTAATATATAAGGTTTGGGATATAGAGAGAGTGGACAATTTTCCTGGAATTCCAAATTTTTCCCGCCAGACTTTATAAAATTGAAAACTTGTTTTTAGTCTCTACGGGTTTCCTCTAAATCCCAGTATTTTATAATCTTTATGTTATCTGAAATGTTTTTCCAGATATTAATTTTAGTTTTGTACAGCGAAATTTTTATAAGGGTTGTTCATAAAGCTTTTGCCTGTTTTCCTCATTCAGAATATATGGATTTTAACAAATTAATAAATTGCTGTTGGACACATTCCTATATTATTACACTTTTTTCATCAACCAATATATTCCTGTTATTTTATATTTTTATTTAATTGAATTTTATTAGAGAATTCAATTACAGAACTGCGGTTGCCCTGATTTGATTTAGGGTTTATTTATTTGCAAAAAGACAATTTATTTATTTTAATTTAAAAAAAAAAAAAACTAACTGAGAAGAAGATTGTTAGTTCAGATCAGTTCGAAAACTAAAATAAAACTGATTTAATGACTATATATTTTCTTATTTTTTTAAATAAAATTTAATTTAACCATTTAGTAATTTAACGATTTTACTTAATATAATGATACATATATTAAGCAATTAAAAAAAAAAATGTTTTTCGTTTTAAATTGTCGCTGCCGATGCCAAGTCGTTGGGTTAGAGTCGGTTATGACATTTTCATTTTTCTCTTTTTCTAGTTGGCTTCTATAACCATTGTGCTTATATACAAAATTTAAAAAAAAAAATATCACAATCATACACAGTCTCCATTCAATGGAAAATGTCCTTTGATTCATCCGATGCAAAGCCAATGAATTTTAACAAATTAATAGTTTGCTATTGAACACATTCCTATACTACTAAATGTTTTCTAAAACCAATTAATCTATGTTATTATATTTGTTTATTTTATTTAATCTTATAAGACAATCGAATTATTGAGCTGTGGTTGCTTTGAATTGATTTAGGGTTTTTTTTTTCAAAAAGACAAAGATTGCAGAAAAAAAAATCATCTAACTGAGAAGAGGATTTTTAGTTCAGTTTTTGATCTAAAATAAAACTGATTCAATGATTATATAATTTTCTTAACTATCTTCTTCATTTTAAAAAAAAATAATGATAAAAATATTCCTTTTTTTCTAAATTAAAGGCTTTAACCACTAAGGTCATTACCGCCTTATTTTCATTGAGAATTAGATTTTATTTTCAAGTTTTGAACATTTCAGTAAAGAAAATATATTTTCAATTTCATTCGTATTGTCCTGTAAAATGATGTGTAGACAGTTTGTAAAGTCATAAGATAGTCTAAGTGTTTCGTAGGCTCTGCATTCTGTTAAAAGGTGTTTCGCTGTCAGAGGATTCTCACAGGTTTGGCATGTTGTCGAAGAATCACGGAACATTTTGGATATATTATCAATTATCCATAGGTAAGGCGTGTATGACTTATAAGCAGGCGCGCAAGAATTACTTTCCCTCTGCGCTTATTCCTATTTGGCGATGCCCAAGAGGAAACATTACCCTTTAGCTCTCTCAATTTATTTTCGGTTACATTCGGCTATATCTGTTCCTATTTTGTCTTAATTTTCTGTTTGGTGATCTAATCTGAACTACATAAAATGAATAGTTGATGGGTTGTGTACTAATACTCATGTATATCATAAATAAAAAAAAAAATTATTTCCTTTATATTGTTCGGAAGATGGACCAGACCATAACAAAATAGGAAAGTTTAATATTGAATTCATTATTCTCCACAAAGAAAGATGGAAAGGGCGAAGCTATAAGTTCGTCTAGGTAGCCGGAACTGACTGTTAATATTTGGTGTCAAAATGAGGAAAAACGCGAAATTGAACCCAAAAATTAAAAAAAAAATACTTTAAGCGAACGAGAAAGGAAGTGCTAAAATCTCGGAAAAGAAAACAAGGATCAGTATCAATTATATGGCTAAACGAACATATAGTAGGCAGAAGAACAGAATATTTCAATATGCTGCTAAACGGGGTCAAATGCTGGAGAAGTTTGGATGATAATAAGGGGACGATGCAGGTTTATCATGGCGAAGAGCATTTTATCAGAAACAAATTTTTGTTCGAAGCAATTAGCAAGTCAGCTGAGGTCTGGACGAAGTAAAACGAACTGCTTCGCACTGTTTTGCGCCTACATAAGCAATAAAGGTATTAGAAAATGACATGAAAGTACTATAGTTTTGTTCCTTTACAAGAAATGAGATACTAGGAAATGCAGTTTGGATGATATTAAGTGGTCGATGCAGGTTTATTATGGTGAAGACCATTTTATTAGCAAGAAAGATTTGTCCGAAGAAATGGGCAAGTCAGCAGGTCTGAGGTTTATACAACAAATAAAATAATCCATAATGACCTGAATGCTCCATATGTTTCCGATTTGGCTCAAACATTTTTTTTCTTCATTTTTTTTTCCGCCCTACCTGGCGTTGTTGGCAAACGGGGTAATTTGGCCTAATCCAGATATCTATCCTTCCATTATAAAATTCAGAATCATCCTAATTCTCTCGCTTCTAACCTTGCTTCCTCCTCGATTCCTGATAACCCTCCTAGCGTCTGAAAAGAAGATGGTTTCGTGATCTCCTAATTTAGAAACTTTATTAGAGTGCTACCAATGGGTAGATTCTCTACAAGCCTTGTCGTGTCATGTATTTATCTATATCATATTTGCTGTATGAATATTAAATGTACAGCTGTATATTTCATAAATAATAATAATAAAAAAAAATCTTTATTTCTTATTAGGAGGGTAGGAGAATAAAGGAGCTCGTTGTACCGCAACGAAGACAAGAGTGTGTAAATCTCTATTCCTATTACGCGAATAGGAGCTCAACACATACGTAATTAAATGAAAAGTTGTGTAATTTGTAAAATAATTGTCATAAGAGAGGAGCACTATCGAGCTTACACTTTTAATTGAAATCTATTTATTGAATAATAATACAATCAGCCACTGCTGGAGGGCTATAAACATTAGGGCTAAAAGTTCTCATTCATACAATATATACAAATAATAAAGAAATAAATATAAATATAAGAAGTAAATAAATAATACTGATGAAGAAGGTAAATAAATAAAAAAAAAAAAAAAAAAAAAAAAGTAAAATAAAATAAAAACTTCTAAACACAATCATAACTATATACAATATATACATTTGCCCAAGAATCTCTGAGCCAGCCTTTTACCTCCACACGCGGAAGGCAAAGCAAGACTCCGGAAGATCCCAGTGCCACTTTTCCAGTCGCATCACTAGTATTAGAAGCCAGTGGAGACTGAAAGAGGGCAATACAGCCACAGACGCTCAGGACATGAGTGGAGAAGCTGGCCATTGCCAGGACTCCAAAGGCATATTTACAAAAGATCTCGAGGCCACTGCCGTTTCAAACTTCGAGGGGGATGGTATGGATGCTCGGAGCTGGATAGGGATTGCGCTAGAGGATTGGGATGATGAATGAGGTTCTGGTGAAAGTTGGAGAATCTGGATGGGATGATGTCATGGACATATGGTATGTTAAGGTCATGGTGTAGGGTCTTGTTCGTGACATAATATGGAGCATTGACTATTGTTCGAAGGACTTTGGACTGGAAGGATTGGATGCGTTTGATATTCGATGATTTAGTTGTCCCCCACAGTTCAAGTCCGTAGGTCCAGATAGGTTTCAGTATGGTCTTGTAGATTAATAATTTGTTTTCTGTTGAGAGATGAGATCTTCTGTTTAGTAGTCTATATAGCTGACCAAATCGTCGGTTAAGCTCTTGTCTTTTAAGTCTCGTATGTGGGTTCCAAGTCAAGCTTTTGTCCAGAAGGAAGCCAAGGTATCGGACTGTGTCTGAGTAGGGAAGAGGAATTGAATTAAAAAGGATTGGCGGACAGGATCTGCGTCGAAGAGTGAAAGTTACATACTTGCATTTTGATTCATTAATTTTGATGCGCCAGTTGTTGCACCACTGCTCAATGAAGGAAAGGTGTCTTTGCAGGTTCTGGGACGCTATTAGAGGATCCGAGTGGGAGGATAGGATGGCAGTATCATCAGCAAATGTTGCTAGGAAGGTATCAGGACTTGAAGGGATGTCAGCGGTGAAAAGGATATAGAGAACTGGGCCCAAGACACTGCCTTGTGGAACACCAGCCTCAATTGGATAATGTTTGGAGAGTTCAGTGCCGCAGCGGACTTGAAAGGAGCGATTTGAAAGGTAAGATTTGAGGACTAGGTACAAGGGTTGAGGTAAATGGGGTTTGAGCTTGAAAAGCAAGCCATCGTGCCACACCCGGTCGAAAGCTTGAGCTACGTCCAGAAAGGCACCAGTGCAATATTGCTTGTTTTCAAGTGCAGAGGATATGTGGTCCACAACGCGAAGGCCTTGTTGGACAGTGGAGTGTCTTGAGCGGAATCCAAACTGATGGGAAGGGATATTGTGGGATTCGAGTATGGGTAGGATGCGTTTGAGAAGGATTTTCTCAAAGATTTTGGAAAGGATCGGAAGTAAGCTTATCGGTCTATAGGATGATGTATAATTAACAGGTTTACTTGGTTTAGGAAAGAGGATAATTATGGAGTGTTTCCACACCAGGGGAAAGTGGGTTGTGCGGAGGATACAGTTGAATAGATATGTAAGGAATATAATTGCTTTTTTGGGAAGTTGTCTGAGGATCTGGGAAGTAAGGAGATCGTGTCCTGGAGATTTGCGAGGTTTTAGGTTCTTTAAAAGGAATTTGACCTCAGAGGGGTTGACGGCTGTAGGAGGTAAGGAGAGAGGAATCGATGAAGAGAGGAATTCTTTAACTTCAGCAGTATGGGAGGGATGGAGTTCAGGATGAGGAGTGAATGTGTACGATAGATGTTTAGCAAACTCTTCTGCTCTATTCTCATCTGACGAAGCCCAGGAACCATCATCACGGCGGAGGGGGTGGGAAAAGGATTGGAATTTAAGGATTTTTTTTGTTACATTCCAGAGGGAGTTATCACTTGCAGATAGTGAGGAAAGATAGGAATTATAGGATTGGGATCTAAACGTAGCCAGTTTTTGTTTTACCTGCTTGGAATAATAGTTATATGATTTCCGATCATCAGGATGCCTGGTTCTTTGCCAGATGGTCCTAGAGCATCGTTTCCTATTAATAAGGTCCAGTAGGTCTTGGGGTAGAGGATTTATTTTGCGGTATTTTTTAGAAGGATCAGGTGAAGATGCAGTCCAAACTGCTTGTTGGATCAAGGTAGTCATGGAATATACTGCTTCATCTAGGTCTGCAGGTGTTTTTAAGGAAACTCTGAGGTCAATATTATCATCCAGTATTTGACGGAAGAGGTTCCAATTAACTGGCCCCCTGATAAATGAAGGTGGAGGTGGTTTGGGAATTGGTGATGTGGAGACCGTTAGGATTAGGGGACTATGGTCTGAGGAAAGATCATCAAGTCTTGAAATGCTATAATTAAGGGACCCTAGACCTTTGTGGATGAAAAAATCTAGGAGATCGGGATTGCGGTTAGGATCTGTTGGCCAGTATGTGGGAGAATTGGGTGAGAGGATGTTGCTGTGATGGGAATTAAGTGCAGATAGCAATGTTCGTCCTCTGGAATTTGTGGTTCTGGCTCCCCATTGCTGGTGTTTAGCATTTAAGTCTGCACCTAGAAGGAAGTGGTGTCCTAAGGAGTTAAGGAAGGAAGTTAATTGGGATTCTGAGATAGGTATTTTAGGCGGGGAGTATGCTGCAACTACTGCTATTGGGTAAGGAGAAGTTTGGATTATCACGGCAGTGGATTGTAGGAAATTATGGGTCGGCAAAGGGAATAGGTGATGGGAAAGGGATTGATGGATAATTATGGCAGTGCCAGCATGTGCTGTTCCATCAGGATGGTCGGTTCGATAGATATGATAGTTGGGGATGTTAAGTGGTCGTTTGTTGGTAAGTCGAGTTTCAGTTATTAATGCTACATCAATGTTTTTGTCCTGTAATAAGATTGTTAGCTCGTTGATGTGATTTCGAATACCATTCGCATTCCAAAGGAGGACGGAGAGGGATTTGATTGGGGACATTTAAGGATTTCTCGGCAGTGGGATGAGGTTGGATACAACATTGGTAAGTAAGGAAATGAGAGGAGTGATGAGTGATCTGAATTCAGAGAGAAAAGAAGTCAATAGGCTTGTGAGGTCAGTGGCATTGGGAGGAGGAGGAATGAATGCCTGGTTATTAGGCCTAGGTTCAGAGATGGGATAAGGGTCTTGAGGTTGAGATGTGAATACTCGAGGTTGAGGTTCTTGTGGCAGGGCCTGAGTTTGTGTGGGTGCAGTATCTCCTTTGAATATCTGAGCATAGGACACTCTTGTATTTACAGTTCTAGAGGGTTGTCTTGGTGGCCTGGATGGCCGTTCTTCTCTTGGAGCTGAATAAATTCTTGCTTTTAGTTCCTTATATGTTTGGCAACCCTTGTAGTTAGCTGGGTGCCCTTGATGGCATAAAGCGCATACAGCTGGTGTTCTTCTGGACTTCTGGCAGTCCTCTGTTTTATGTTTATCACCGCACCGGACACATCTAGGAATGTGGTGACAATAGCGTTTCGTATGACCATAAGCCTGGCAGTTATGGCATTGTACAATGTCGCGCTTAGTGTAGGGCTTTTCTACAACAACGCTAGTGTAGTAAAGGCGTGTGACCTTGTAGATGTCTTCGACCTGGGGCGTTCGGTCAAGGTCAACGAAGAATAGTGGGAGCGGTATTTTATTTTTTGAGCCAGGCTGTTCTCTATCTTCCTTGAATATATTCACTATTTGGCGAACACGGAACCCCATCTCAGTTAGTTCTTCTTTAATGGCATCCAGCGGTGTTGATGGGTGTAATCTCCTGATCACCACCCTGAGCGCTCTCTCTTGGCGCAGTTGATATGTGTGATAATTCGCCTTAGTGTCAGATAAATACCTGACAATTTTTCTGTACGTATCTGGGGTGTCAGGCATTAATTTCGTGTCATTAATGCGGCTTTGGCATAAGTATTTACCTGAGCCAACTATATTATTTAATTGTAGACACATTAATTGAAAATTTTTATTGTTTCTAACGAATATTGGTGGGGGTTTAGGTTCACTAGGGATGGGTACTGCTTCCATTTGTTCATTCTGTGTGTTTGACAACACTTGGAATGGATTAGCTGTAAAAAAGGGCGATTCTTCTAACGTACCTTGTATTGATATAGCTGGTGTTGACATATTTTATGATGATGTGCCAGGTTGATTTTCGACTTCGTCAACTGAGCTCTCTGGTGTAGCTGGTGGGGTATTTTTTTTAGAGCGTCTAGCCCTTTTCTTGATTGGTGAACTCTTTGTGGTATCTAGACTCCTAGATCTTAAAGTTCGATTGCTACCTTTGCTCGACATTACCATGTGAAAATATCGCATCTCATGTTAATTAATTAGAGGTAAATGTAATAGTTTGTAAAAAAAAGTCTTTTATCAATTACGTATATATTACGCAAATTTGTGGAATTCTGAGAAACGTAGATGTGCTTCCGCCGAAGGGCAGCAGCCCACTGGTCGGATTAGCGAATGTATATGGCCGGCTTGTTATCTATCACTATCCTCAGGTCTATTTACATTGTTCACAATGCCGTTATAAATAAGTGATTACTCACCTTATTTATGTCCAGTTTCAACTTAATTGTTAACTTAACAGTTCACACTACTTTTTCACAAATAACATGAATTATTTCACTGATAATAAAGTCACTTTATAAGAGACGAAATAAAGATTGTATGTGTAGGGTTAACGCATGCGCAGAACTGATCGAGCTTACACTAAGCTGAAATGTTGAGCTCCTGTAATCCTTGTACTCTCATAATATTTAAATAAATAAAATATGACAGTCACTAACAACTTTTTTATATAATGGAGAGATGATCCATCCATGAAATTCCCTTGAGTTTGATACACGATTCATCAAAATCCTTCGCTCTTGAGATGTGAAAATGGAGATATATACTAACTTATCATAAAGAGTATATTCATTAAATGAGATATGTTTAATTAATTTAATTTACATTTAAGAAGCTACTTAACATATTTTTTTTAATAAATAATATAAAATAAACAATTAAAGCATATAGGTATATTCCTCTCCGCGTCTCAATTAGTGAAATTGATGGGACCTACCACTTGAACCCTTTCCGCTAAGTCGTCGGGGTCAAATTAAATTGTCCAATAGTTAACCTGATGGAGCCCTGATTTATCACTAGGAGGTGAAACAATGGATTCCGACAACATTCCATGTCAGAGGCAACCTTGTTGTGATATATGTCACCATTGCATAGGGAATTAATCATCCTTCCACGTATAAGATAACTTTGTATTCATTGTTCAATTAATTACATCAAAGTTTCTTCACGATGTAATTTATTGTGGAATTCCACAATAAATTAACGTTACAAGAATGCAAATTTATTAGTGAGGAGCCTTTTGACTTTAGAGAAATAATTTTCGCGTAAAGCGTTGAAAATGGATATTCACCTTCTGTCAAGAGAGATAGTGGAATTGGTAAATAAATGCCGTCACGATTGAAAATGATATTAATAATAAAAATAATATTTATTTGAATTGTTGAAAAGATACATTCTGTGTTAAAGAACACTGCTGAATGGGCTAACTTTCTGCTAAATTACGGAGGACATAGATTGACTAGCTGAACTTTTTAGATTACAACACTATTCTTCTTTTTTTTGGAATTTAAACATTTTAATTTAATGTTCCTTACAATTCCAAATCGACAATGTTCCTTTCTTTGTCACAAATAAAACCATCCTTGACTATCTCAACTTTCCTTATGTTTCCGATTTGGTCCAATACAGATACCTGTCCTTCAACAATAAATTTCAGAACCCTCCTAATTCTCTCGTTTCTAACCTTGCTTCCTCTTCGATATCTGTTAACCCTCCGAGTAATTTGAAAAGAAGATGGCCTAGCTATCTCCTAATTTAGAAATGTTATTAGAATCCTATCAATGGATAGTTTCCCTATAATTGTTCTCATGTCATTATATTTCCCTGTACCGCATTTACTAAATGTGTATCTTTTTAAACAGTTGAAAATTTCATATATATACAAAAAATTGAATGTTCGATAGTCAAAAAATCCATGAAACTACTAGATTTAAAACAACATAACTTCTTTATTTTACCAATACCAGCCAAAAAATAATAGTAGCTTTAGTAGGCCTGAGAGAGAAGAGTAGCCAGCATCCCTTCCTATTTTGATATTGGTATAAATTTTTAAGAGAGGAGATCCCCCATCCAGCTTCTAATGAGCCGTCTAAGCGTGTAATCGGTTGTGTTAATAGTAACCGATCATGAAATATCGTGATTATTTTTTAACTGTGTCCGTGTTTAGTCTTTTAGTTATTGTTTTGAAGGTTTTTTTTTTTTGGCAGAAACGTTTGTTTTAAGAATTTAGTTAATGTTTTGACAATCCTATATATTTATGAAGAGATGATTGAAATGAGCTAAAGTAGATTCAGTAACAAAACATTAAATAAACTATTGTATATTTTTTTTATTTAAAAAAACCGTTCCATAAAAAGCTACAGTAGGTACCTAGATTATTGCATCCAATCTATAAGAATTAAAATATTCACAGAATTTCTATCGAAGTCAAACTCTAGATAAGGTACTTGAATGTTAGAATTGCAAAAATTATTAACTAAATTAAAGTCATATATTATCGATTGGTGGTGTCGGCATCGAACCTTCGGGTTCGCTAAGCCTGTTTATTATTATTAAAGTCATATATTATATCCATGGGCATTAAAAATCTATCTACAACGATTTGCGCTTATCTACCCACGAGTAAATAACCCAAATAAAGGAACAACGTATAATCGATTCTTGATAAAGTTATTTGCAGAAGAAGGAATTTTATATCAAAATGAAAAAACAAACCACCCAAAACGAATGACTCACTTTTTTTTCCAAATTCTCAGACCTGTAAATGAGTACTTATACGTACTTATCACAGATATACGGTATCGTTAAAAAAAAAAAAACACTTATAAATAATAGTTATATCATAACAATGCAGCACCATGGTAAGCGAATTACATGATAACAACTATTCATTCTGAACAGCCAACAGTTGATAAACACATATAAACTCTTGACAATCAATCGCATAATAATTTATACGGACATACTAATAAGACATATGGCTTCACCTGGCATGTTCATGATTAAGAGGAAGAGACTGAAAAGACGCTGCATCAGTTATCTCTAAAAAATCATGGTAATTGAATGAAGTCAGCGAGGTTGTACTGCTAGGAGCTATCCCTTTTCCCATGCATTGCGTCTCAGCTTCATTATTACTGTCAGATCATCTTCGAATTGTGAACAGTTTGTCTAAAAAACTGGTCAATATTGGACCAACAAACCGTACTACTTCACTAGCAGGCCTGGCCGAAACCTCACTTCTTGTCTATGTTATCTAATGTCAAATCACATAACCTCCCTCTTCTTATCCCGCCAAACCTTTCAGTTATTACATTGTTTATTTTTCAGTTATTCGCTTATTACGTTCACTTAAATTCTTTATTTTTGTCCCGTTTGTGTTTATTTTTCATTTTTTTTTTTTAGTTTATTTTGTCAAATTATGAATCTTGTTACGTTCTGGGATTTACCGTCTTCGGAAGAACAGGCTATTGAATATTCTCAAAACGTTGGTATATTTGCAGACGTGAAATAAAACTATTTCGCATACCAAAATAAATAAGCCGAAGTGAAAATAATTTGTACATATGTCATTTATAGTGTTGATATTTTTTCTTTTATATGTACATATGTTCTTTAAGTTTTTTTTTATTATTTCGTTTTCATCTTTTGTATCTCCATATGTTCTTAAGTGTTTTTCTTTATTATTTCAATTTCATCTTTTATACGTACAAATCTTCTTTAAGTGTTTTAAACATATAACAACTAGTCCTGGCTATAGCAGACATACACCTAAATATGAGGAGATGAAAAAGGCTCAGGATGACACTAACAACTAAAGTAATTGAATCAAGCCAGGGAATATGTGCTAGCGGATAAGGTATAAAATACACCTATAATTACTGAATTAAATTAACATAAAAAGTTACTGTTTTTTGGGAATTTAATCTATAGAATAATAATAAATTTAATGTAACCCCTGGATCGCCGTTGCTCTAACTCCAAGTTGGGACTCTTCAATCATTCAGAAACCTACGAGGACGCCCTCCAGGGAACGGCTGAAGCTTTGATGTCGAAGCCACTACATGCATACGTAACGCTCGATAACCTGCCGTGGGAAGTATCTTCTCTACACTGATACCGGCGAAATTTCATCTCAGATTCATCACGTCATCTCGCTGTCTGAGGAGGGGTGGAAGATATTCAATCAGTGGTGTGGGAGTATGACGTGTTTCGTGACGCATGTGTCGTCGGCATATGTATTCTGTAGGTTTTACAGGAATTGTTTCAAGTTTCTAATTGAATTCAAAAACTTTTTAAGTTCCATAGTAAAAAAAGTGCTTTCACTTGTGCACCCTTGGACTATATTGATCGATACTTGAACAAACGGCTAGATCGATTTTGATGCTTTGATGGAACAAATTATTTGATGAGATCCCCTGAGCGTTTTTAAAATAACTTGAGGTAAAAATACTGACTCGTTTTTGAATGAAATTTAACTGCTAAAAGGTATGTAACGATTTTTCGAGCTAACAACTAGACCGATTTTTAAGTTTAATGGTTAAATTTTCCAGTGAGATCCCGTTAGTATTTTGATACAAAGTGGGCTCAAAAAACTGAACAATTATTTCATAGGATGTATTTACTCTACCCTTTGAAATGTAACGACTTATTGAGCTGACTCGACTGATTTTTAAGCTAAATGGTTCAAATGACCCTTTAAGATCTCGTGAATGTTTTAAAAATATTTGTCCTCAAAGCACTTAAAAAAATATTTTATAACATTTAAAGTATTCTTCATCATATGTGTTGAATGAAAATTGTCAATACTTAAAAAACTAAAAAGGATATTTAAATAATATTTGAATTGAAAATAAAACTGACAATAGAAATTGATAAATCCTGTGCGTCATAAAGAATGTTCTTCTATACCTACTAAAATATTTTAGTAGATTGTTTGTAGTGTTGCCCAAATGGGAGACCGAAACGAGTCTTGGTCTTGTAAACTCAGTCTTGGTCTTGAGCAAGACTCTCGTAACAGTCTTGTCGTTACCTATTAACTTATTACTAGAGAGATATTACTGTATTTTTTTAGATAGGAGAAACCTAACTAAGTCTGAATGAAAAATTAGAAGTGTTAAATGCATAAGTATATTTTTTACATCAATTATTTACATATAGTAACTAAAATTTTCAAGTATTAGTAACTATTTTGTCTCAATTTTTATTCGAAAAATCGATTTTTTTTACCAGTCTTGGTCTTGGTCTTGCAAAGTATAAGTACCAAGACCGATTTGGGGCAACACTAATTGTTAGGAAAATAGACATCTGGGAATATTCGAAATATAGTATTGATGCATATGAATATCGGAAATAGTCCTTATTTAGGTTTAGTGTTTGAAAGTCACCTGCCTGTGCCAAGTTTAAATATTCTTAGATGTTTGTGTTGCCCAAACATGACACCAAGACGAGTCTTTGTCTTGCTGTTACCTATTAGCTTATTAACAAATAGATATTACTGTATTTTTTTAGATAGGAGCAATCTAACTAAGCCCGAATGAAAAATTGGAAGAGTTAAATTCAAAAGTATATCGGTTCTACCAATTCTTTACATATGAGCCGTTTATTTTGAAAGTGGCCTAACTCCGTTTTCAGATTTTTGGCCAGTTACCATAGTTACATGTACAACTTCATACTAAATATCAGTAAAACATTTCAGGTTGCTTATATTCCGAGCAAACACGATAAATTTTTGACATATAAGTTTTCAGAATTAGTTCAATAACTGAACTTTGTAGTTTGGAAGTGGCCTGACTCCATTTATTTTATACTTACATCAAGATATTTACTATTGATAATGTTCGTTCCCCAAGATTATTAAAAAGTGTCGGAAAGGTAATAATTTTATTGTAAATGAAATGAGACAAAAAGATTTTGTATTATCAAAATTATTAGAAAACGCAATTTCATAAAGGGTAAAGAAACCTGATGGATAATCAGTAAACTGGTTACAAATAATCTAGATGCGTTTCATCAGAAATGAACCTTTATAAAATTTTCTATAAGACAACAATGAATGAGAATGAAAATTTTAAAGTCCTGAATTTATTACCACGTCGGGGTAGACCAAGAAAATTCGAAAATATTGTATTGACACCACTCTATAAAAATATCAGACAAATTACAACAACAAAATTTAAGGACGTGATTGACCTATTGCGATATATACCAACGGAACATCATAACTACTTCAAATCCCTTTCACACGCGCAAAATCTAGATCAATAGTAAATTGTTTGTTAATAAAATGTTTGTAATTTTGAATGTTCTGTAATTAAAAAATGTTTTGAATCGCATAAATTGTATTTCCGAATTGTTTTAAAGATATGTAATATAAATTGAGTATTGAGTTTTTCAATTTGGAGCATCTTAAATTATGTTGAATGGATTTGGGTACCTTCAAATTTTATAATGAATCTGGTTGTTAATTTTGAAAGTGGCCTAACTCCATTCTAGATAACAAAACGCACATTATTTACTTAATAATTGTTGCTATTTTAATAGGAACCATAAATTTAACACCCTTAGATACACTTAGGCAGTATGACTCTTCAGTATCCAGTACGTATATTTTTAAATACATTGAAACGCAAACCCTTAAATATCTCGATTCGAAGGTAAATGGAGGTAGGCCATTTTCAAAATAAACGGATCATATAGTTACTAAAATTGTCTACTATTAGTAACTATATTGCATTAATTTATTTTCACAAAAATGATTTTTTTTTTTTTTTTTTTTATTTTGGTCCTGGTCTTGCAACAATTAGGAAGACCAAGACAGATTTTAGGCAACACTGGTAATTGTCAATTTTCCTGAAATTCTACCAAGAGGTTTTAATAAATATGAAAGAACATTCCATTAGGGTGGATAGAATTTTTTATTTCTGTTGTTGGGTTTCTTTTTTTAACTAAAAAACTACCCAATAATTTATATTTTCCGGGAAAATTTACAACTCCTATTTTTAATAACTACGTGAGCATTTTTTTTTTAACAAGTGAACCTGATAAGTATGTTTTACCTTTATAAAAACCCCTTGATGTTGAAGTAGCCTAAGCACCCCTAATTAGTGACCCAAGATAATAAAACAGTATTCCGTGAAGTGAACAATAGACGGTTTCGTGGAGTTTTCTCAACTATGGTCCAGGTAATGGGAGCTGATAGCCCATTTATTTTGTTTTGATAATTAAAAATATTTTCTTGCAACAAAATAATAATCCTATTACGTTTAGATGCAATTGTACAAAATATATCCATACAAAACAAAAATACAAATAAATGCGCAAACAAGCTTCTTCTTCAACATTCAAATCCCGAAAAAAAAAAAACGATACAATTTGAAAAAGTTAAAAGTTTAGATGATAAAAAGTTTTCTTTTAAGAATAATAAGTTTTCTCATATCCTTCATATTCAATACGATTTTTTTTTTTCACTCCTATGATATAAAATATTCTGTAATTACAGAAACAAGCAAATAAGTAGCGAAAAATGAGAATAGTTGTAACAGTGATGAAAAATAGCATAGTTCACTAGGGTATTTTATACATAGTGGTATGAATATTGTGGTATGAGTCTTACAAATCATTTTTAATTGATAATTGTTTAATCTATTGACCATACAGAGATACTCATGGAGTGATCTATTTCTTTTTACATATTTTTTGTTTTTTAATTTTGAAAAGGCCTTTAAATAAATAAATATACATGTGGTAACTTTCCTTCTCTTCCAGAAATTCTTCTTTTTTTTTTCTCTCCTCAGTCCAATTTTCTCAGATGAGTTTTATTTTTCCACACAAGAAATCCTCGATTAAAAAAATATATTTCTTTGTTTTCCTTGTTCATACAATCTTCTCCTAAATACTAAATGTTTTGAGCTTCTCCTTCATCCGTTTAATATAGCCGCATTAACTTTTATAATCCCAAAGTTTATCGAAGATCTGTTTATTAAGGCTCGACTGGTTCATATTTCCGTAAAATTTCAGCCTTTGTTTTCTGAAAGTCACTTCCAGGTCTTCAATCTTGTTGTTTATTTCTTTGTTTGTTTTATCTCTATCTATATCCTTCCTGTGTTCTTTTTGGACCATAAAATATTTCTGTCAATCTCGTGAAGGATCTTACTCAGTTACATTTGTAAATAAATAAAAAATCATTTTGTTATTGTAAAGTGTCAAATTGAAAATAAAATTAACCTTTATTTCATAAGATGTTTATTACACTTAAAATACTATTTATATTATATTTTTAAGTAAAATATTATTACTAAAGCTAGAGAGACAAAGTATGAAATATGAATGGTTAAGATTATGTAAGTAAAATATTCGGTTGTCCCGAAAATAATGCTTTGAGATTTTGAGTTTTCTTTAAAATACCCCTCTATATATGACACACTATTTACGTTTATTGGACTATTAATTTGTATGAGTGTCAATAATTATTAATCCTCTTCCAAACTATAATGTTGGTTCATTTCTGTTGTATTTTGTTGCTTAGAAATAATTCTGTATTTACGAAGATGTAAACGCGTTATTTTTGTATAATTTTGTTTTATGAGTTTTAACTCGGCCGAAATGGGTCCTGGACGGCTAAAACATCAATAAAGTCTAGGGCCAGAGCAGCATTATTGACTGCACTGTTCAACGGTGGTTCATAAAATTTCGGGAGGGAGACTATATCCTTGAAGATATAGAAGGCCGTGGAAGGACTTCCTGTCTTGATGAAAATGTTTCGCGGGCTTTGGTGGAACGAAACGCAAGAACAGCTGTTGGAGAACTTACAGACAAACTTAACCTTTGCAAATCCATCTCAAGGCGATTAGAAAAGTAAAGAAGCTTGAAAGTTAGGTTTCAAACACAATAAACGACCGCCAAAAACAACTAGCGTTATGAAGTCAGTGCTATACTTCTTTATGGTAGCTTATAATTTGTAAATATAATCTTCTTTATAAATATGAAACAATATTGGGTGTATCATCAATGAAATTTAGTGTATAGGTAAAAAAACAAAAACGTCCCTTTTATGACTAAAATTGTTAAAATTGTGATGAAAAGTGCATAATTTACGATAACATTAGACGTTCTGAACAGTGGCTCGTTGTTTGCTTGTTTACGTGTACTAAATTTCATTAATGGTGCAACCAAGTGTTTAATATTTATAAAGAAGAATATATGTGCAAGTTATAAGCTACCATAAATTTTCTTAATAGGTCATTTTCTTGATTGTTTAAAAATCAGAAATTTTAACAACGCTCTCCCCTATGTTTTCCTTTATACTTCCTGGATCATCATTCAAAAGGTGCAAGCTTAGGCCACTTTGTAACAAGATAAAGATACAACACTACTGGAGGGATTACTTACATCCAAAACGGTGCTAAGATGCACTAAAAGTACTCGCGGAATCTCGAATGAAAGGAAACATGGGAAGATTAATAATGGACTAATCATGTTGTTGCTCCAGTATTTGGAAGAGGCTGGAGAAGATGTCGTTGAGAAAAGTGGATGCCCATGTTTCACAGCCTGGATATGGGACCCTGACGGCGGCAATCCTTCTCACCTGACAGCCGTCTCTCAAGGAACGTTTCCATCCCGGCCTTGTACTTCAGTTGAATGACGACCATCATCGCCGGCAGCTCTTGGAGGATATGGCAGTGTCGGACGACTCGAACTACCTCAAGGGATATTGTCTTTTCCCGACACATCTGTCACTCGATCGCCTCTCACGGTCAGATGGGATAAAAATAATGTTGTTAACTCACTCAGCACCTGAACCAGTGATGAAATAAATCTCATTATTATTACATTTTTCTAAATCGATTTAGTTGTGAAATGATTACGTGGATGATTAACAGTCTGGATATGGTTTATTATTATGATGGTTTGCTGCTTATAATACAATGGAAAAATGTAAAGATTAAAGCTTTGATTCTCTAACATACAGGTGAACAATTAACCTGCTAACGTTTTGAAAAAAAAAATTGAAGGAAAATTTGTATTCATTTATATACTAATTACTGAGTCATGGGCTATAAATATTCAGTAAGTAGTCATTATAAAGTTTTTATTAGAGCCGACATTTCAACCCAAACATGTGGGTCATCATAAGGGCTGAAAATTATTAATACAATCAGAGATATAGTATTATATGATATATAATGGTTAATAATAAAAATATTTTAATTGGTGATATATGAAATATGTAAAAAGTTATACAAACTAAAAAAAGATGTATACAATCAATTTATAAAACATGTAATATTTTCTCTTACTAACCGTGTTTCGAGCTCTGAAGGTATTCAAGTACTGACTCTTTGGTAGGTAAGTAAAAGGGTCAGGGGGTTATTTCCCAGATGTGCTTTTTTAGATAGCAAAATGTTGGTAAACATAGCCAGAGGGAGGAGGTGGGCAACATTTCTCTGAGTAAAATGAAAATAATTTGATGACTATATTATTTAAGATGTATACAGTATTTGAGCTCTTTCTTATACTTGCTAGTAATGATAATAAGCAATAGGAGCCAATCAATATAAATATAACATAGTTTTATTGAAGGTATACAATAGTTAGCCAAACAATGTTTATAATACTGATAATTTTAATGGATTGGAATTATAAGTAGGACAATATATCATACAATGTTTTAAGAATAACTATATTAATCATAAAAAAATATATTATATTAAGAAATTACATAGTCAGAATAGTGTAATTATAAATATATCTGTGTCTATTTATAGTATATGTAGTACATTGAGAATAGATAAATATAATAAACTTAGAAGAAGTTGCCTTAGTAAGTTGTTTTATTTATTTTTTATTTATTTATTTATATGATATTTACAACTGTATACAAAAAATACATCTGGTAAATTCGCACATGAATATAATGACATGGAACACATGTTGAGAAACTAACCATTGGTAGCACTCTAATAATATGTCTATATTAGAAGATCACGTGGCCATCTTCTTTTCAGACGCCTCGGAGAGTTATCAGGAATCGAATAGGAAGCAAGGTTAGAGACAAGAGGGTTGGGATGGTTATGAAGTTTATTATGGGAGGACAGATATCTGGATTGGGCCAAGTCTGATACATGAGGAACATCAAGGTCATTATGGATAATTTTATTTGTAACAAAGTAAGGAGCATTGAGGATTTTACGAAGGATTTTGGATTGTAAGGATTGGATGCGAGAGGAATTTGAAGGTTTGGTGGAGCCCCATAGCTCAACTCCGTAAGTCCAAATAGGCCTTATTATAGTTATGTAAATGAGTCTTTTATAATTGATTGGAAGGTTAGAGCGTTTGTCTAGTAAGTGTTGAAGTAGTCGGAAACGTCGAGCTGTTTCTTCTCGTTTCAGTCTGGTATGAGGATTCCAAGATAGACGTTTGTCCAAATGGAGTCCTAGGTAACGGATTTGTTCAACAGAAATAAGTGAGGTGTTGTTAAAGGATACTGAAGGACGACTTCCTGTCCTTCAGTATCCTTTAACAACACGATAATATAGTGTTGTTAAAGTTATAGTGTTGTTAATAGTCCTTCAGTAAGGATACTGAAGGACAGAAAGTCATTGGTTTACGACGATGGGTGAAGGTAATTTGATGGGATTTATTGGAATTTATTTTAATTCTCCAGTTCTGACACCATTCTTCAAGGTTTGTGATGTGGGATCGAAGGGTTTGGGATGCGATAGATGGGTCGTTATTAACTGATAGGATACATGTGTCATCCTCATAAGTGGTGATGACAGTGTTGGGATAAGTTGGGATGTCAGCTGTATAAACTGTGTAAAGGATAGGACCTAGGATACTACCTTGAGAAACACCTGCAGACTGGGAAAAGCGGGATGTATAGACATCGTTGTGTGATATGTTGTGATTTACTTTAAAGTATCTATCAGTAGGAACGAATAATGAGGAAGTATGTAGATGGTAGGAATTTTCGGAGTTTGTACAGCAGTCCCGGGTCCTTAGTAAGTTGACGGGGAAAATGAAAAACTGTTTTTAATTATTATAGACTATTATATTAGGAGGCGGAAAATATTCGAATATGTAATGCAGAAATTTTCTTCGTCTACTTTGTGGTTTGCAGGAATATTTCTGGGTGTTGGATTACACATCTCGTAAATCCTCCTCCGACCTTTTTATTTACCTTCCAAAGAGTCAGTACTTGAACCTTCAGTGCTTGAAACACAGTTAGTAAGGCAAAATATTACATGTTTTATAAATTGATTATATACATTATATTTAGTTTGTATAACTTTTCACATATTTCATTTGTCTATTTCATATATCATCAATCACTTTATTTTTATTATTAGCCATTATCTGTCGTATAATACTATATCTCTGATTTTATTAGAAATTTTCAGCCCTGACGATGATCCACATGTTTGGATTGAAACGTCGGCACTAATAAAAACTTTTTAATGACTGTGTCCGGAATATTTATCATCCATGATATGTAGAACAGTCCACTAACTTCCTCCACTGATTACTGAATGTTTATTTTTGACTTTTATAATCATTTATAGTAACATTACTCGTGGATTGGCCGTCTATTTAATGGATTTAGTCAGGTATGAATTTCATATACACCTTACACTATTTTCTTTTGTATTTATTAATTTCTATTATATCCTGGTAAATCTTGGTTCGGGATTCTCTAGGCTGATTGTACGTATTCTTTATAAGTATGAATCTATTTAATGTTATATATATTTTTTTTACATAAAGTTTTGTTTATATTGTACATAAACAAATATTTTATTATTATTTCGTTTATTTATATTTTTACTGTTGTATTTCTATTTTTTTTTTATTTGAATATTATGGTTATTTTTTTTAATTTCTTTTATTTTAGCCTGTATATACAGACTGCTTATCATCCTCATAATTGTTAAATTTTGTCATAATTGTAAAAAGCAGCAATTTATCAGTCATTCAATAATTACAATAATTGAATATGGTTTTTACAGTAGGAATTTTACAGAAATAGTTATTTCATACAGAATAAAGTTTCTTTTCTTTTTACAAAAACTTTTTGTAAAAAAACAGTAAATAAAAAAATGGTTTATTTACTATGAGTATGTTGAATTATTGTGATCACTGTTCTGCACCGGTTTTGACTAGAGTGTGCTTAGCTGTTCCTCGAACATGCTCTCCAACACGACCTACTTACTATCTTAAGGGGTTCATTAACTGCTCATCCCTGTACTGCTAAAATAATTATATTACTTTCATGACAAGAATATCCAACCAAGGCAGTCTACTAACAATAATATGTCTTTAAGGAAAATACTAATAAACAACCTCTTTGTCAGTTGAGGTGGTCTTGTCATCAAGCTCGGATTTCATTAATCCTTAATAAGCAATGTTACAATTATTTTTTTTATTTTTATTTCTTTTTTTTTTTAGTATTATAATAATCTGACACTTGCACATCAGTTATAGTGAGGTAGGATAACATTCACAATATATGCACAATACAAAAAAAATATAAGCAAAATAACACTAAATTATAATCAAAAAGCATATGCAATAAACAAAATGAGATAACTTAAAAATAAGGAAATTAAATAAAGCGGAAAACACATCCATATCTATATACAATTGTAAACAATACTTGTATTGAACTAGCGAAGAATGTAGAATTTCTAGTTAAAATTAAAAAAGGATTTCATACAATTTTTTATTTTAGAAAATTTCATTAATGCATATAATTTTTTTTTTACGAGACTTAAAAGGATCTGCAGCTAAAAACTTCAATTTATAAAAAATGCTTAAATTTATCGTTATACCGTCAGATATCGCAACGTTATAAGACGTTAAATTATAAGATTATTTCACAATTATTTCTCTAAAGAACTAAAGACCAATACAACCAGCTCCTGAGATGTTAAATGATTGAATCCACTTACGAAACTCGTTTGACGATAACTTCAGAGGAAAAATATTTATACCCCTCATAACTATCATTCAATAAGTTTAATGACATAATAAAATCTTTCAATTTTCAAGATCTTGTTAATATGTTAATTTTTTCGAAATTATGGAACTAAATTTTATGAAAAATTGAGGGATATATATACTATTATTAAAATAATATTAATGAACTGGCAAAGAATGCAGGATTTCTAGTTAAAATTAATAAAAGGATATCATACAATTTTTTATTTATTTTTTTACAATACTTAAAATGATCTATAGCTAAAAAGTAACACATTTCTGACAAATTTTTAAATTTATCGTTATACCGTTAAATATCGTTAAAAAGAATCCACAATATCGACCTCTAAATGGGAAATGCTGTTATATCACGTTAAATTATAATATTATACCAAATTTATTAATGTAAAGAACAAGGCCAACACAACGAGCTTCTTAGATGCCAAAGGCTTTCATGGAAGTTTTAAGAAGCACCTGCTCTTCTAGACTCCCACATCAAGTTAGTTACTCTACAAGGACCCAAGTTGTCATCAGCTGTAACACATGCTGTCAGAGCCCAGCACGTGTAGCTGAACAATATTGCCTGATAATAGAATATCGGATTACTGAAGTAGAACTAAGGCAGAAGTTTATTTACTATTTTTATTAAGAAAGATATCATTTCTCTACATTTTACGCAGTTATGAGAATGGATACTAAAAAAAGTCCTGCAAAATATGTAGCTTTTAACAAGACAGAAATATTTCTTAGTATAAGGTTTTTCATTCAATTACTAATATAGTATTAGTATAATTATTATAAACCTCTTCAATGTGTTAAAGTCGAGAAACATATTTCAGAAATATGTGTAAAGTATGCATACTCGATTTTAACGTTGTCATGGGCTAGTAAAATGATACTAATTTCTTAAATGCAAGGAGAAAGTTATAATGAGGTTTTGATGTCGTATTTAGTTGTTTACACAATACTAATCTATCTATACAATAACACAAACGATTGAAGAGAATTAGGGTGTTCGGGGAAAAGACTGGTTGGTCTTGAATTTCATTTAATACAATTTTTTTTTTTTTGTTTATTTAATGGAATTTACAACTGTATACAAATACAACTAGTAAATAGGCGCAAATATAAATAATGGCATGTACAGGCTTGAAGAGTTACTACCCAGTGGTAGCACTCTCTAAATAGTTTTAAGCCAGAACATCACGAGGCCATCTCCTTTTCAGACCCCTAGGAGGATTATCAGGAAACGAGGAAGAAGCAAGAGTGGAAACAAGCGGATTTGGATTGGAATGAAGTTTATCATGAAAGGATAGATATCTGGCTCGAGCTAAATCAGCGACATATGGTACATTAAGGTCTTTATGAATGGTTTTATTTGTGACAAAGTATGGAGCATTAAGGATTTTACGAAGGATTTTGGTAATTTTGGATTGTAAGGATTGGATGTGATAGGAATTCGATGGTTTGGTGGAACCCCAAAGCTCAACTCCGTATGTCCATATAGGTCTTATTATAGTTAAAAATAAATCAATGCTTTATTAAATCAAACAATCAAGAGAACTCACAAACCTTGTTTATGATATAGTTTATCATTATAATATAATACGACAGTTTTTCGCCGTAACGATCCCTTTTCCGGCTCTCAGGAACGATGGATTTTGATAAATGAAGAATCAAACGAAAGAGTATTAAATGGAACAGTGAAGAATCACAGAAACATCCACCTGAAATTCCAGGTAAAAAAGTTATAAAAGAAAAGATTACTTTAAAAGTGTTCAAGTTTTTCTTAATTAGACCATTGATTATTAGAATATTTACTAAATTCAATACAAAACGAAAAAAAAACACCATGGAAATCGATTAAAATTTGTAATTTAGAAACAATTTTCACCGAATCTAATTAAAAGCAAAGCAAAGGGGTTTCAAATATTTTTTTAAGGAGCTGCGATTTGTATTTTTTTAAAATTTATTTACTTAGCCTCTATCTCTAAGGGTCATTGACTCAATGTTTCCATTCGTTGATAAAAATCAATATCTTTTAAATATTTGAGCTGTTTTCCTATTTCGTTTTCCTCATCTTTCAAACAGAATTTCTTTCATTTCCGGTCCTATTTGTAATTTTTTCCTTATATCAGTATATATTCTACATTCTAATAATATATGCTTTACTGTTCTGGGTACTAAGCAATGCGTGCAAGTTGGATTTTCTAATCCTCGCAGGAGGTATCGATTTGTATTTCGCATCTCAAGGAACCTTCAAATGCCAATTTTTCCATAGCAATCGAAAAAAATATTTATAAATTGAAGCAAAGTCTCCCCTCCCCCTGGAAGTTTTTCAAAAATCAGAAAAAATAGTGATGACCTGAACATGGTTCCACCAATCCACATGAAATTTAGCAGGAATGTGGGGCTACATGAAGTTCACAAAATTACATCTTTAAATATTTTAAATCCGCCCTAAATTTCTAACAAAGCAAAAAAAAAAAAAATTGAAATCATACTATTTTTTACAAAGATACAGGCCACGTAGGCTCACTAATTAATACTATACTACAATTAAGAACACGTTATCAACAAAAATCAAATCAAAATAATATAACACCAATACATCTTTTAGTTACTTCATAAACTGGCTAAAAGCAACATCACTTTTTCAGGCTGTTCATTACAGATAAACAGTTTGGAAATATAAAGGTTTAAAAAAAATTTTAAGGTCTCATACTTCTTCATCTTCCTCCATGGAGCCCGCCGGCACAGAGGCTAAATGCCAAATACAGTTCTTTTTTAAAAGAGAGACTTATTTAAAAAAAAAACATTAAAACGTAATTACTTTTAGCGCTAAACCAACCATGATGAAAAATTAAATAAAAAATGAATTGGTCTGAATACAATGCTGCCATTTCTAATGCAATGAGGAGGAATTCAGATTGGGTTTAATTTTCTACTTCTAAGAATTCTGAAAATATCTTTTTTACTTTTACCTCTCTTAAGTCTCTGGATCAGTAAAGCATTTTTTTTTTTATTCTAAAAATATAACATGTAACACAACTGAAAGTGCTAAGAAAAGAATTTATTACTTTTTAATCTCCGTCCCCTTAACTAATGAATACATATCCAATAATATTTCGGTATATGACTGATGACCATACTACTCCTTGTACAAGGAATCGGGATGAGGTTTTTCATGATGTCGTAGATAAACGTAGATAAACGGTCTGCCGTAGAGAAAGATGTAGATTTTTGTGAGCCCGCTGTCTTTGAGCAGCCATTATCCATGGATCTAGATCGATTTGTCAGTGACCTTGAACGTTTTACTTGTTTTGATATTTTAGGAGCAAAACATCTAGGTAATCAGCGCCTTATCCATAAAAGTATTATTATTAAAATATTTAGACGGTAGGTTTAATGGATAAAAATAAAATAAATAAATTATGACCAAAAAAAGGATAAATAAATAGATAATAAAATAAATGTTTGTAAATATAATTTTCCTCTCGGAATTTTTACTTGTTGGGCGCCTGGCTCTAACAGTCTTTCATCTCTAAAGAGATAAAATATAAGGTACTCAACCATTATTTGGCCATCATTAAATATTTATTCTACCATGCTAGCTCAGGTGAGAAGGAGTTAGGACGTATATTTTTATAATGCAGCAAAAAAGGTTAAGAGATCTATTTAAAGAAAGAAATATTTACAGAATTAATACAAGGTATAAGCAAAAGAAATAAAATTAAAAGAAAAAAAGAGAATTTACACATAATTACTATGTACAATTAAAAATAAACAGAAAGATACTTAACAAAGTAAAGATAATAAAAATAACAAAAAAAGATACTTATTTTATGAATAATAGTATGGCATGCCATATATAAACATAGTCAAAAACGATAGTCAAGATGTAAGAGCACATGCACATGCTAAAATAGGAATTGATAATTTAAGGTTATAAACATATGATTTTTACATCCATGGAATATTTTTATATTTCACTTCCTCTTTCACATAAGTACTATGAAATATCTTTTTAGGCAATGCCTTTGCCTTGATTAGATGAATTTTAAATACATTTTTTCAAACTTAAAAAATTGTACATTAAGTTAGTAAATTTCATTTAATTTCCTTGAAAACATGTGATTTTCGTTAAGTAATATTAGTTTTGACTACGACTAAAATTCCCCATTTTCCAACGCTACATTATACCTATAGTTTCTGACTAGTATTTCCGAAAATTCATATTCGACCTAAATAGATATTTCCCCTTTTTTATCCATTTTTCAATTATCAAATTCATTTAAAAGTTATATTTAGCATTTTTTTTTTTGTGAGGCGTATTTCCATATGAGTTTGAGTAGGTAAGTTAAATTTTAACTTTTATTTTTAAACAAACAACTGGAATATTTGTTTACAAGTTATTTTTTCAATTATTTTGGAACTAAAACTTTTTATATTCATTATTCCACTATTATTTTTTATTTTATCTTTACTAACGTGGAACCCGCATACTAGACTCAAAAGACAAGAACTCAACCAACGATACGGCCAACTATACCGACTACTAAGCAGAAAATCTAAACTTTCCATTGAAAACAAGATACTGATCTACAAGACAATACTGAAACCTATTTGGACTTACGGACTAGAACTGTGGTGATCAGCAAAATGTTCTAACATCAAGCGCATCCAATCCTTCCAGTCTAAAGTCCTTCGAACAATAGTTGATGCTCATTTCTATGTAACTAACAAAACCCAACATCCCATTTGTCCTAGACCAGAAAAATTCTCCAAATTTCACCAGAACCTTACGTACCACCCAAATCCTCTTGCACAATCCCTATCAAGCACCTCCCATCCCTATAATCCTCCAAGAAGGTTGAAACGGCAGTGGCCTCGCGACCTTTTGTAGATTGCATAAATTGGAATTCTGGCAATGGCCAGATTCTTCACTCAAGACATGAGTGTATGTGGCTAAAGTGCTCTCGACCAATCTCCACTGGCTTCAGTACAAGTGACGCGGTTGGGAAAGTAGCGCAGGGTTCTTCTGGAGTTCCCTCGCCTGATTGTATATAGGTATGCATGTGCTTTTTTTTCTTTCTTAGTTTTAATTTTCTTATTTTTTAGGTTATTTTATTTAATTATCTATTGTGTATACTTTTGATTATTATTTTGTTCTATGTATTTTATTTTTTTGTACATATAGTGTGAATGTCATACTACCTCACTATAACCAATGTCCAAGAGACAGATTGTTATAATACTCAATAAAGAAATACAAAAAAAAAAAAAAAATTATCTTTCAACATTTCAAGTAATGGTTTTACAAAACTTCTATTAAAAAAAAAATTGTTTAAAAGTTTCGGTCTTGAAGATTGTTAAGTACTCAAATTAACGACGTATTAGAATCAAATAATTCATTTAAAATACTCTATATATCTACAAATTTTTCAAAAATTAAAGGTGAAAAGGGTAAATAATAAACATTATTAATTTTTTTAGTCCATTTCATGAATATTAAGAATACTAGTCAGTATAGTTTCGATATGTTATTTAGTTCTGCAGATATTAAGCCGGTATTTTCCTAAAGGTTGGCATTGTGTAGAAGCAGATGATGAAAATTGTTATTGATAAAGTGTAAAAAAGGTATTATCTTTTAATAATATAATTATAAATTAAATAAAAGTATTTGTATAGATACCAGCGTTGAAATCAGGTGGACCCCAGTATAACTGGAGCCTGGTAGTTGTGCAAATGGAGAAGTAGTAATAGTTGTGTAATTAACCTATATCAACCCTAGGCGCCTCCGCATGATTCTAATCGATGATACTTCTGAAAACTCGTTAACGCCGTCTATCTAAGTTTCTCCAACTCACAAGATATAAGTAACATCTACAGTGTTTGACATAGCAAGACTTCGGGACATTCCAAATAAATCAAGTCGAAGAGAAGTATCTACCTTTGACGCTCCTCACCTCTAGTGATATTACATAGGGGTTAAAATCAAGACAATTTCTGAGAAACCATCCAATTACCGAGGTATCAGACCTCATCATTACTATATGACCATATACTCGGTAGATCTTTTTTACATCCTTGTGTTTTACTTTCACTTACCTATATATGTAATATACATTTACTTTAAATGTATTTACTGTTAATATTTCTAGATTTAATATTATATTTAAATAATTGGATATCAACGTCCATTTATACCAAAAAATCGTCATGTAACCTTTTAGAAAATTAAATAAGTAAATAATTTGTGATCTTAAAAAATTTCTAATCCGAGTTTTCTACGGAAATAAACATTTTGAGATCCTCTGAGTCTAAATAACCAAGTCTCGTAAAATGGTATGTGTGTATGTGGTAAGTCCAGCTCAAAAACAAAAAGTACGAAACTGATATTATGTATTTAAGATAGGTATCCGCCTTGGATGTGACAGCAGCTTTTTCGTTAAAATCAACTGCAAATTGCATTTTCAACGGTTATACACATTTTTACATTTTTCTCTAAAACGGCTCCAAAGATTTTTAATAAACTCGGAGTATCATTGTATAATTAAGTAGTCTTAATATGATTGAGGTCTTATCCCCATTGATGTCACTTTACAGGGCTTAAATGCTTAAATTATGGAAAGATAGGTATCTGGATTGGGCCAAATCGGAAACATATGGAACATTAAGGTCTTTATGGATAATGTTATTTGTGACAAAGAGGATTTTTAGAAGGATTTTGGATTGTAAGGATTTGATACGAGAGGAATTTGATGGTTTAGTAGAGCCCCATAGCTCAACTCCGTAAGTCCAAATTTCTCTTAGTATAGTCATGTACATTAGTCTTTTATAATTAAATGAAAGTTTAGAGCGTTTGTCTAGTATGTGTTGGAGTAAGCGGAAACGTCGAGCAGTTTCTTGTCGTTTTAGTCTTGCATGAGGATTCCAAGTGAGAAGTTTGTCCAGGTGGAGTCCTAGATATCGGATTTGTTAAACAGGGATAAGTGGGATTAAGTAGGACAGGAAGTCATAGGTTTACGATGAAACTTAGAACTTTATAATTATAAAAGACCTTACAACTTTTATTTTAAAATCTTTTATTTTTCTTTCTATTAAGTTTTACAGAAACGGTTAAGGTTTTTTTTCTAAAGATTTAAAAATAATAATTGTAAATATTTTAAGCCCTGATTCGTTGTGTATCAAATAGTTTGATAACATAATTCAATTTTATCTTATTAATAATTGAATTGCGAAAATATACATTCATATCGTACTGGCAGTCATAAAAGTTAGAAGGTTTCATAATCGCGGACGTTTGCGAAAAGTATGTAGTCTAACTCTTATAGAACCTTTTCTCGACCTAATTTAGTGTGTATTCATTGAAAATTCTGCCAGCGATCTTGTAAGTATAACGAGTAAAGGAAATGATTAGGGAAAGGAGTGGGGGTTAACTGCTTTGCGTGAGTAGCCTACGCCCAGCCCCGCACTAATGCCGATTTATGGAGACTACCTACTAAAAAGGAATTTCCACTTCAAATAACGTGTCATGAGATATATACATCTAATGTAAGTGGCCATCCTGACAGGCTGTAAATAAAATGAAATATTTTAGTACCATAGAAGATGACATTAATAATATTTTTTGGATGATACCAATAAATTCCCTTATAATAATTATAATCATAAGGTTAAGCGAACCTGAAGGTTCAATGCCGATACCACCAATCGATGTCCAAATCCTTCCATCCAGCGGACTCCGTCTAAACCCAACCCTGCCAAATCAGTCTTAACACAATCTTCCCACCTTCGCTTTGGTCTACCCCTCGGACGCTTGCTAGTCGGTACAGCGCATATTAACTTTTTAGGAATACTTTCGTAACTAAGCCCAGCGATTTTACATGCCCATTTTATTCCCCCCAACTTAATCATCTCAATTATATTAACCGGAGACAGTTCACGCAATTCAGCGTTGTGTAGCCGCCTAAATTCTTCGGTTGAATCGTCTTTTTTCGTTCCGAATATTCTGCGCAATACTTTATATTCAAAAACCTTGAGAAGTAATTAATTCAATTAAATTTTGAAAATAATCCTAAATCATATTATGGTTGAAGAAGATAGCTGAAGAAGTAAATAGTTTTTTCAGAAGATATTTGACGAGTTGTAGGAGTCACTAAGTCCTAAAAAGTTAACTTTAAAATTATTGTCGTTCAATAGTAAATTGAAATTTTCAAATTTTATTTCTGTCACTTCTGTTCTACTGCTTCGAATTTTAGGTTGAATTCTAAAATAAAAGTAATATATAAGTTAACACATGGAGAAGTTTTGTTACTGCCACTTGGGTACCTAATTTACAAGTGACTGACAGAAAACACATTTTGAAATTAGTTGGTTTGGGAAAAAAAAAGAAAGAAGAGAATCACGAATGTGCAAATAATTTTTATTACATAACCGCATATATTCATTGTTATTAATGTTTCAATTTTCATATCTAGAGGAAGGTGTGTCAAAACACAAAAACAAGTTCCAACAATAAAAATTTTTTATAAATATGATATGCTTTTTTCTTTTAATGATCACAACTTTAACAAAATACTTTTCGCTAACAATACAAAAGTAAGTTTTGCAACTCTCAACACAGTTTATAGAACACTAGCTGATGTACCCATCGTTGACGGGAGTATAGTTAAAATTTGAAAATCTTTTTTTGAGATGGATTTTGTATTATGGGAGGAGGAGGATCCAAATTCAATTTCATTAAATTTGGTCGGGTGGAGGAGAGTGGTTGTTTTGACATTTTTTATGGTGGGGCTTATGGGAATCAAGGTTTGGCAATAGTCATAACAAAAAGTCATGCAAACCTAAATGTAATGTAAAATTTTCAAAAGTCTACCATTAGCTATTGCCTAACTTACCCCTGACAAAAATTTGTTCGACAATGCGGACATTCAGACAGAAAAAAATGTTTTTAAAAGCGGATTTGGTGTCTGCAATGTATGAAACGGAAAGATATCATAAAACGGGTTTATTCTATTCAATGTACAGACAAAATGTTTATTTTATTTATATAGATTATGTAGATAAGTTAATAAAATAGCTGCAACGCTAAAATCAAAAATAATAATTTGAAATATAGAAACCATGATTAAAGAACTAAACATTACATTTTATAAAAAAAAAGAGAAGGAAATTAACTACACTTAGGAATAAAATTTAGATTATTATCATAGTAAAATTGTTTTACCACATAATACTATATATGTGATATTATATAATCCAGCACTATAATTATTTCAAAGAATTGAAAAATGGATTCGGATATTTATGACATTTTAAGCCTCATAAATGAGCCTTTTACTCGACTGAGTGACTAACTCTAATTTATACATTTTTTTATTATCAATTTTTTATAACATTTATAATCAAACATTTTTTATTATCAATTTTATTGATATTTCTAGTGGAAAAATTTATACCTTTATTAACTCTGGAATCAACTCACACACTGTCTGTACTGTTATTATAAATTTTTCAACTAGAAATATCAGTAAATGGCTTTACCCAAAAATGTTGGAATTGGAGTTCAGTCAACTGGAATGGCTCATATATGATTATGATGGATCCAGTACTGAAGGTGTTGCAGTACTGATCATCTTCAGAGCTCGAACCATTGTAATTAATATTTTACTCTACCCAAAATTGGATAATCTAGAAATATAATAAGTAAGCAAAGTGATAAAAATGATTCCAATTGTTTTCTTTTCGTTTATTTTTAATTTTATTTAATCGGCTAAATTTATCTTAGAATTTATCTAAAAAAAAACTATATTATGATTTAATATCGAACATATAAACAGTAAGTATGAATAATGGTTGAGTAACAGGTTCCATTTGCCCTATTAACGGCTTCTCTAATAGGTTCGCTAAAAGAGGTTACTTGCTGGAGAACATTGCGCCATCCATCAAGCTCTCAAGACTGCTAGGCATCTCGCGCAGGCATCGCTCAGGCTAATATTATCGTCTTTCCATGGTTTTGTTTTCCTTCATGTAACAAGCGAACTATGTTTGGAAAGCAGAAAAAGTTAAAAATATATATAAATATTAATATGTATACATACTAATACATATAATGTGCGAATTCGTATGGTGTATGTGAACATAGCAAATGAACTCCCCCTGTTACAATATACATTTATTTATATAAAGTTGTTTATTAAATAAATATATATATATATATATATATATATATATATATATTTTTTTTAAATTCTTAATGATATTTACAACTGTATTAAAGAAATACATTTACTAAATTTAAACATATGCATATAATGACGTGAAAACACTTGTTGAGAAACTACCCAATGGTAGCACTTTAAATATATATATATATATATATTATATATATATAATATATAAAACCTGCAGCACTACAGCCCATGGAGGTTCTTGGGTTCCGTCCTATTTAGGGAAAGCACTGTATCTAGGTTAACGATTGTGCAAGGAGGTGGTTTGACCGATATCACGCTAAACCGCCAGGTTTTCCCCCTTGATCAATTATTAAATAATTAAATACTTAAAGTAAGGGTACCCACTTTATTGAGGCTGTGTGTGCCCCAGGAGGGTCTCTCGACCCAGGTCGCCCCACGGCCAATGAAACAGATAAATAAATTTTCTGCCATGAGCAGGGGTTTGAACCTTTGGCATTGGAAGCTCAGAAATATATATACATTGTAATTAGTATTTCACTAACTCTTATATTTAAAAGTAAACTTGTGCATAAAAACAGTTAATGCAAAGCATACGATTTGATCAAAATTATACTTATTTTTATAAACACTATTAATTCAAATGCGACTTTAAGTTTTTATTTTTATACATTATAATTTTAAGATACATAACAAACGGACAAAGCCATGTTTTTAATCATTAAATTTTCCCTGGTGGTTTAAATCAAAAGAAAAAAATGTTTTTAACCGGTGTCTAAGTAAATTTATACTGATGGCATTTGAAGCAAAATTCTGATTATGTATTTTTATGAATGCAATTTCATTATAAATTATGCATGTTTAGTAATTGAACAACGATAACAAATCAATTCTTGATAAATAGGTTTTACCAACTAATTAAGAGGTGCAATTCTTTGTTATTTAAATCTTAACTACTTCTTACTTAGAACTATTTAGGAATACCACCATTGGGTAGTGTATCCACATGTCTGTCCATGCAATTATTCTTTATTTGTCACATGTCACATATCTCCCATTTATTGGTTGTATTTAGTTAATACAGTTGTGATTTTTTTTTACATTTTAACGAGATTAATATTTAAAAAAAGTCTTGAGTTTAAATATTTAATCGATATTTTCCTAATTTTCATATTATATATTTTTTCAAATTATCAAAAGCATTCTAAACTATAAAATTATTTTTTCAAATATTTTATACCACCTTAAACTCTCGGTTTATTATTGGTTATGTGAATTGTTAATGTTTTATCCATTGTAATTTTATTTTAATCATTATTTATTCTATATGCAGTGGAAACATTTTCCTTCCGGTGGCACTTAAAGCATAACTCAAATATTCCTGTTAAACCTAGGCACACGAGTATTTTGTTAACATTGTTTTGAATACTGCTTGCCCAAACTTTGCCCAGTGGGTCATCTGGACATAGTTGTTTTCAGACCGGTATCCAACTTCTGACAGCAACTTATTGGGCTAACACACTTATGGCCAGTAACTAACTCCCGTAATAACCAAAATATATAACAGGGTCTTACTCGAATTAGTGAATCTACAAATGTTGATTCAAAACAAAAAAAAACAAAAACAAATATAGATATAAATATAAATAATAAGTTTACTCATAAAAGCAGCAATAGAAATAACTCAAAACATTCAGTAAATTTCATCATTTTGTTGAAAGTAATATTTAAGCAATATATTTATAAATTTCAACAGTTTTTTATCGTTGATTTGTAACTTCTTCCTCACCTTAGCAGGGACCATATTTTAATAAATTTATCTAAATTACTGGTAAGATACGAAGTAGATTTTTCATTTAATTTTTATTGCATGCTTAAGGCAAAAATATAAACTTTTAAAATAACGCTTTTAGTTTATATATATATATATATATATATATTATATATATATATATATATATATATATATATATATATATATAATATTTATGTATAAAATATAAAATCTATATATATATGTTTATATATATATATATATATATATATATATATATATATATATATATATATGATAAAAACAATATATCGAAACCCATACTGCAAAAACTAAAAGCGTTATTTAAAAGTTTATATTTTTGCCTTAAGCATGCAATAAAAATTGAATGAAAAATCTATTTCGTATAATAAGAAATGGTGGTTCATTTCGTCCAATAAATATATTTATATTTTGAACTTACAGGCTTTTGTAGTGTTGATATGTTTTAGAAATAATATTTGTTTTTGTTTGTTTGTTAATATTTGAATGTGTTTTATGAATGAAATTATTATAATTTAATTAACTTTTATATTTAATCTTATCCAATGAAACAAAAAAAAAATATATATATGGTGTTGATCAGTAGGACACAATTACAAACTAAAATTTATGGACTAATATCTGAATTATGTGGCTTTTTCATTATAGAAGAATCGATAACCAAAATCGCTGTCTTTTCATTAATTTTAATCAACTATCTTCAACATTAATTTACCTTTTTGAATATTTTCATGTTCTCTTAGTTTTTCACCATCTCATATTCATTTTTCTTAATAACATAACGGTTTTTAAATGTAATAATAATATTTTATAATTATTTCATAAATCTAACAGAGATAAATGCGTTTGTAAGTTCGTTTAGGAAACGGAAATCTATTCGTGACTTTGACTATTTAGTGTAAGCTTATTCCTAGAAAAGCTGTATCGACCTATAATTGGTGGCTTATCTTCACATCAGAGTTCATCGTCTATATTGGAAGGCTTTCCACTTAGCTTGCCAATGGCATCTGTAATTTCTTAGAGAACTACTACGGAGTCTATTAATGGACAATCCAATTGTCAACAATTATATATTTATTCAACAAATTCCAACAAAATATATTAAAATATACACAATGCCATAGGATATATATACACTAATATTTTCGAATATAAACTGGATTAATATTATGTTTATTAATATTATTAAATAATGACTATTTGGCCCGTGGGAATAATTTCGTTTAACAGAGGTATAGCAATACAATATGGAAATAAGTAGATCCCATGTATTAAGTGGAGGAAGAATAATTCCTAAGTCAATTACAAGATTCCATTTAATATAATAGATCAAAATATTTGTACCAGTTGTTTTGCTAGGGCCTATTTTTAAACGATGACTGGAAAGGTAACATTAAAAGTAAGCCTCGATCATGGAATTTCTAAATCATTAAAAAATGTGCAAAAAAATGCATTTAATAAATAATAAAGTATATATCAGCCAAGAAAAAATGGTAGTAGAATATTAAATGCAGGATCTTTAAAGAAGAAGAAATTATTAAGTATACTAAAACTAGTCGACTGTATCTTTGTTAATAATTGTCAGTTATTAATAATTGAAAAAATGCATAATTTTTGAATTATTCGCAAATAAAGTTTATTTTCCTTTATCTTAAATTTCGGGAGGATGTGACTATTTTTCCAGACTGAAGGTGAATATGATCTTTAAAATGACGGTTCAATCATTGGATTTGATGAAGAATTGACGAAGTTATGGTGTTGCGACAAAAAAAAAAAAATATCTTTTAGAAATAATAGAAGATATTTTTTTAAATATACATTTAAAACAAATATATTTTTTTCCCTTGAAAAAGAATATATTAATTATATTCTATTAAATTAATCGTGTAACACGTCTATAAAATGAAAAACCTCAGTTTTAAATAAAAAAATATATAATTGTTTACAGTGGTGTCTATTTGAAGAGAGACTCAATTGAGGGTAGTTATTTTTGTTAAAAACACAGATAGTTAGGGATTACAAATATCAGAGTTTTTTTAATATAATAGCAGTGAGTGTCAACTTATTGCATAATATAGCAGAAATTAAAGCTTAATAAACAAAAACAGTTTTTATAAAAATGTGGTAAATGTAGTTGATTTGGGTAAATAAGAGGTTCACAAGGTACATAGAAAAATATCCTCTCATCCAAAACTTACAATGGGGTTTTCAATTATTACTAAAACAAATTATTATTTTTACAGCGCTATCTATTTCAAGAGGGACTCAATTCATCTTCCATATTCTGAATTTCGCCCTCGCATGGCTTAGATTGAGATGCTGTTGAAAACACGTTGTGGTATATTTCAGAAGGATCTGGATTATATTTTTATGTTTATAAAAAACAAATGTATATTTGTTATTATTTTACTACAATACACACCAGGTCACATCAAAAGAAACAAATTACAGATTTTAATCATCTAACTCATTTTTGCTAAAAACACACGTATTTTAGGATTACAAAATATAAAACAATTTTATTTACATCACTAGCGGTGAGTGTCAACTTATTCCATAGTATACCTCAACATAATTATATATCTCAACTTAAAGTTTATTAAAAAAAAAAAAAAATTATAAAAGTGGGGTAACTGTAGTCCATTTGTAGGAAATAAAAAAAGATAGAGAATAATCAATGATTTTTATAAAAAATATTAGGGTGGTTTAGCTTTATAAGAGTTATTTAAATACTTGTCTTATAAAGACAAGATCTACTTCTTTTAAAATTTAAATTAAATCTACTTCTTTTAAAAATTAATTAATTAAATTAAATTTAAATTTAAAAGTAAATTTTATCTAGTCTTACTACGAAGCAATTATTAGTTGATGATTCATTTAAATAAAATCACTTAAATTTCCCAAATTTCAGTTGAAAATTGGACCATTTTTTATATAAACTTTATTTTGTGTAGCTTTTACTTGGGTCTGTTATCAACACCTTTAAATATCTCCCTTTATTTACGGGACACCCTGTATATATAGTTCTTCATTTATTCACTTATTAATTATAAGAACTGATTTATAAAAATGTCAGGACAGTCGTTATAGGTAAAGGCTTTAAATAGTGCATTGAGAAATTCCCAAAAGAAAATAGTTTATTGTTTTCACCCATTAGTGTTTAGTTAAATTTTACGTTTAAAAATCATAAACATTTTATACAGTTCTGCATAATTACATATTTATACATTATAAAACACTCAAATAAATTGTTATCAAAAGTAAAAACTTTCCCTGCAGCGGGATTAAAAATATTAAAATTCCTAATGAGATTTCTTTTGCATGCAATGTAAACTTACTGGTAATGGACACTTGAAGAGGAATTTTTAACAATAATGTGAACAACAGCTCAAGTCCTGACAGTTGATCTCTGCAAATGGGTTTAATTGACAACAAATTCAGTCTTTAAACAATTTCTATTTTTCTATGCAGTCAATTAGTTTATTATTCATGAAAAAGGTAATCCCATCAGCGTATTGTGCGCCAGTAATAGACACCCAGATTTTGGGATCAATAGGTTTTTTGATATACCTAAAAAAAGACAATAATTCTCCACAGTTTTAAACAAGTGATTGGCAACCTACAGATGAATGAATCATAATTGAATCGGTGAGTGCAGAAACAAATTTCAAGTTTTTCAGAAGTGAAAAAACGCCATAACTCTTCCAAATTTTCAAATATTTGAACTTTTTTTCCCACTGTCATGTATGTTGTATTTATGTTGCTTTCATGCAAAAATTATCTAATTTTGACATAAATTAGGCTCAGGAAAATTTTAAAGTTGATTCGGAATTATGCTGTTTCTGCACTCAACTGTTATTTACAGACAGCTGAAAACTTGCAGAAAGATAACCATTTTTAATTAACAATTTATTTTACAACAATTTATTTTTTTTTTTGTTTACAATTTAATTATTTATACTAATTTTAATTCAATTTATTTTACAACAATTTTAAAAATTTACATTTTTTCATATTATGTCAAAAATGAAGTTACAGTATTGGTAACTTATCATAAAACAGGAATAAAACAAAGTGAAAAGCTCTTAAAAATCATTCTCGACGATTGTATAGTTGTCACGTGCTGTTGTTGGACAGGTAAATAGTACATCATAAAACAACTTTGAAGTTTTAATTTATGTTTATTTTCATAAGTATCATAAATATAAATGGTATTCGTATTTGTATTTTTGAATATGAATATGCCCATCTCTGATGGTCATGCGATCCAGCGATGGGTGCAGAAACTCATTGACTCGTGTTATTTCTGCGCTCAACGATCGAAAAATACGTCATGTATTTACGGAATTACTCAACAGAGTAATGTAGATGTTGCACTGAACACGCATCTTGCTTTTCTAAGCTTCTTTTCATCCAAAAATATTTTTCGCATTTTATTTTACTGAAGTGGTTTCTGCACTCCCCAATTCAATCTCATACCTATCTCTAAAAGAAAAATGATAAGGAAACGTCCCTGAAACGAAAAGCCTACCTTGCTCCATTAAAAAATCTTGAGGTTCAGGAATGGCCCTCTTAAGTGTTCTAGCTTCAAATCTGCTTGTATTTGTGCTTTCTTTTGAGTACTAAAGCATATCATGATAAGCTGTTATATATTAATCATCAATACATATATAATAATGAGTTGAAAACTGTCTATTACTGGTGCATTTACACTAATATTGTACACAACATCTAAACCATAACAAACTAAATAAATAATATGTTTTTGGATAAATTGAGTTCAGTATTGAAAAACTTAATTTTAAATGAAAGGTGTATCTGAGTTGGAAGAGCTTGCTCCTCAAGATTTTAAATATTCCTGAGGCACTACAACTGACTTAGTAGAGAACAGTGCCTAAGGCAAAATGATGAAATTAATAAATCCTGTATCCTTTGTGACTCCCTCTTGAGATCGAGCATTCGTTATAAGCGAGGTAATTGCAAAGCATGTTTGCCTTCCATCCAAGCTACTTCATTAGGCTTAGTGACAAACCTTGTCAAACTTTAAGGAAAAGCAGTCACAGAAAATTCTTCATAATAAAATAATTATTTTGAACTTTATTTGTTTAAAGAATGGTTTCCATTTATTTTCTCAAAATTTCTCTTGTTTGACATATCCAAAAATACAATGTAAGTATTCCATAGGGTGCAACCAGTGGGTAGTTTCTCTGCGATACATTTATTAGATGTATATTTGTTTTATACAGTATTAGATTTCTTGATTAAATTTTAAAAAAAGTTTTATTGATTGGTTTTGAAAGATTTTGATGTGATAACTTCTATAGGTGCGTCTTGTTTTTTTTTATTGTGCAGAATGAATCAGAGTGACCCATCAGATCTTCGATGTGTAACGCTCGGGTAATGTCAGCTGAAGTCGACTATTTGCTGTGTTTTTGCATATGGATTAAAAATCTAAAAAAAAAATCAGAACTGCATATAGTTAGCAAAAATGTGTGCAGCATTTTATCCATCTTTAATGGGCTATTATTCAAAATTGTATCTTTTATGAAGTTAAAAATAAATAATAAATAAAAATTGAGTTTTAAGGAAGATATGGATTAATTTTTTTTTTTTTTTGTTATATATTTATTGAAATTTACAACTGTATAAAAAATACAACCAGTAAAAATGTACACATTAGAAATAATGACATGAACAGACTTAAAGAGATACTACTCAGTGGTATTACTCTCTACTTAATTCTAGATGAGAAGATCACGAGGCCATCTTCTTTTCAGACGCCAGAGATTATCAGGAATCGAGGAAGAAGCAAGGCTGGAAACAAGTGGATTCGGATGGGACTGGAGTTTATCATGAAAGGATACGTATCTTCCTCAGGCTAAAACAGCGGCATATAGAACATTAAGTTCTTATGAATGGTTTTACTGGTGAAAAAATATGACGCATTAGGGATTTACGAAGGATGTTGGATTGTAAGGATTGGATAATATAGAAATTCGATGGTTTGATAGAGCCCCAAAGCTCAACTCTGTATGTCCATATAGATCGTATTATGGTTAAGTAGATGAGTCTCTTGTAATTAATTGAAAGTTTAGTGTGTATGTATAGTAAGTGTTGGAGCAGTCGGAAACTTCGAGCAATTTCTTGTCGTTTCAGTCTAGTATGCGGATTCCAACTGAGACGTTTATCCAAGTAGAGTCCTAGGAAGCGGCTTTGTTCAACTGGGACAAGCGGAATATCATTGAAGGATATTGTAAGACAAGAAGTTGTAGGTTTACGACGAAGAATTAAGGTAATTTGATGGGATTTAATGGAGGGTTTGGGATGCAATTAAAGGGTCATTATTAACAGAAAGGATACAAGTGTCATCTGCATAGATGGTGTGCATGATTGGATTAAGATATTCCAGAAAGTAAAAATCAGACCTGCGTCTTCTAAGCGGATGAAATTTTCATCATTTCATCATGTTTATAATGAGCTATTATTTATAATTTATATTTCATATCATTAATCTCGCCTTTTTGATTTTTTTTTCTTCTATCGTGTGGCTAAAGCAAACAACTTAGTTTTTTTTTTAATTAGGTAAATGTAAACACAGCGACGATATGTCCATATTTAAATAACAAGAAATTAAAGGGCATGTTTTACTTACGTGCCGCCAGTCACTTTTAGTAAGAGTTACTATTAGTGAAATAAGAGTTATTATTTAGAAATCATATGCGATAAAAGAATAGACGTCTTAGGCAAATCTGTAACAGTTCTAAATAATTAACAAAAAATTAATTGGCAATACTTATGTAAAGAAAAGACACAAAACAAACTATACATATACTACACACTAGCTTAAATCAAATAGAGCTCAGTTTTTATCAACTTGTGCTGAAAGAATCGCTTCCAGTTTGCGTTGACTGACACCTCATTCGGCTTGTAAAATTTCATTCATTAAAATTCTTATAACTTTTTTTTATTTATATTTTTAATTCATTTTATACTAATTTTCAATGAATTCACTACCAAGGAATGGAATATTATGAAAATGATTTGACTTATGGGAGGACAGTGCCCAGCGTGTTTTAATTTTTGTTATCTCGAGTTAAAAATTTAAAGTAAGACAAAGTTCCTCATTTTTTTATAATTTCTTTTCAGCCTTTTACAGTTCCATGTATCTCTATAGGCCCATTCCTGGAATGAGTGAGCTTGTGTTTAAGGAACTTTTTGTAGATCGTGGTTAACTGTTTAAAAGCTGGTACTTAAAATGATATTACTGACGTAATATGGAGCTTTATTATGTATTATTTGTATGCTTTATATCATCGTAAATACAGCTTTATTGTTCAATCGTAGCTTCAGTTTATCTCCTAAAAGGGCCAGTTATAGACGCTAAATGACGTATAAAATATTTATTGCCACATATCTACTCGTAATATTACACTGACAATAAATGCTTGTATTGATGTAGCGACCCTATCTGTAAAATTGAAACATTAGGAATTTATATTTAAATTATTTATATACTGTTGTAGCAGGATTTAATAACTAAACGAAACGAATCAAACAACAATGTGTGATTAATTCTGAATAATAATTGTATTACTGTTCTTTTCAGAAATGTTAACTTTTTTAACTATTATGATAATCATCCTAGGTATATTATAAACAAATAAATAAGTTCCACAAATTAAACTAAAAATTGGCCTTTTTCATTGAATGAAGTGTTTTTCAAAATAGTCTTTGGGTAAGACCAAGCCTGGACAAAACAAAAAAAAAAAAATTAAAAAAATAGCGTTTTTTTCAATAAAAATTCAGGCAAAATAGTAACTAATACTAGATAATTTTAGTTACTATATGTAACCAATATACTTTTGCATTTAACTCTTCCAATTTTCTATTCGGGACTTAATTAGATTTTCCCATTCTGAAATATTACAGTAATATCTCATTACGTAGTTGTAACATTTTTTTTTTAAATGTTATCAAATTTTCAACAAAACTATGAAAAAAATTGTCTAATCCGACTAGTTTTAGCAACATTACAGTGTATTGAATTGTATTCAGTGATCTTAATAAGTGTTCACTTGCCCATTTACTTCATTCTAGTTTATCAAAGAAATCTTACTCTAATTATTTCTCTGATAGGATATAAAAAAAAATCAGTCTAAATCAATTGTGTTGTATTTTTAATGAACATATTTAAAATCGAAAAAAAAGTTTAAAATCGATAGGAAATTCATGTGAATGGACACATCAGATTTTTTATTAAAATAATTGTTCATATTGTATAGATTATTTTTATTCCATAACTCTTCCATTCCAAGCTAGGGACCAATCACTATCTTTCTTGACAAATATCTTTAATGTATTAATAATTTTATTAATTTGGTTGAACTTTACTATGCTTATGTCAATAAAACATATAAATGTACCTATTCTGTAGTGTTTTTCTAAGATCTAAAGTAGCATGTTATATAAATAATAATAAGCTAATAGGTAACTGCAAGATTCTTGGGGGACACTTGCACAAGACCAATACCAAGAATGATGTTATATGTCATAAGTTATATGTCGAGATTTTTCAGGTTATATAAATTTATTCCTATAATATAAATTAACATGATCCTATTCATTTTCTTCATTTCAGCTGAAATGTTTAAAATAAATAATATATTTAATGAATAAGATCTCTTTATTGAAATGCATGGGGATAACAAAAACAAGCAACAATTCTAAGACCTGTTTTTGAAAAAAAAATTATCAGATATGATCAAGAATTGTAAAAAAAAAAATCTTTGAATAAAAAATTAAACGATTCAATAGAAAAAAACGTCTGCCAAGTAAGGTCAGTATAGCTTCATCACCGTTTGAATTGGCTAAAAAATATCTATATTACAAGGTCTAAAATTTTTCGCGTAATAATAAAATCTTTGGAAAAAGCAGTTTTCGGAAATTAAGTAATCCTTCAACATATACAGGTTTGATATCCACGAGTTTTGTTCATCAGCGAATACTGAAATGCGAAAAAGATCCGCATCAGTAGATTGCATATTTGCTGATTTGAATTAAAAACAAATTCAGTGCGTACTGAACATAAATATCACTACTGTTAGTGCAAAAGGTCGTATGTAAACATCGAGTTTTTACAGGAAAGCACAAAAACTAATTGTTTCGTTATGGTTTATTAGTATAATTTTATAATTTATCGCCCTCTGCTATTTTTCATCGAAGCAGAGTGAATATATCAGTTGTACAATACAAAATGTTACCTTAAGCACAAATAGAATTAAAAGTTGAAAATGTTTACATAACACCTTTCGCACTCATAGCGGTAATATGTACTTAATGTCTTCACCCCAAAAACGGATAGTACAAAATACGGATAGTAAACTTTTAGTTTAGTTAACAAAACTAAACTAAACTTTTCTTCAGTCAGAAAAAAACTATTTAAGCTGGAATTTAAAAATATATGTAAAAATCACACAGAAAAATGATACCACGACGAGCTAATTGAACTTCAACAGAAATAAGCCCAATTATAAATAAGATAATTATTTTTTGCAAACTCAGAGTAAACATTAATTCAAATTTATTGAAAATTAAACGAACTCTAAGTAACGGAAGTAAGTATCATGCCAGTAACGTTTGAAATCGACGAAATCTAAAATTTTATAACCCCATAAAAATATCGCCTTAACCTAACTTCCACTCCATATGATCAGTGCCTTTCACATTTCAATACCATTATATTGTTAACAATTATTTATATTAATTTTAATTATGACATAGAATTCAATGAAATTCATTCTTGGTAATTTCTATACTATTCTCCGAATTTCCTCTAAGTTTGGGTCAAATCGAACACGCTGTTTTAAAACTATAAGCTTTTCAAATGATACATATACTAATCCGAAAGCAAAAGTATTTTTTTTAAGAGTAGTGGATAGAATTTGATAAAATTCATACTCATAATATTCATAAAATTAAATAATCTGCTTACCAATCCCTAACCTCTCGCACGAAACAATGCTTCCCTACCTTCGGTAGTGAGGAAGCAAAATTATCTTTAGTTTTCTGTAATTAATTTATCAGTTATTGTGCTATATGTTAAGTCAGCAATGTGTTTGTTTTTTCTTATTTGTTTTCCCGCGAAAAAAACTGATGGTATTGTTCATATGAATAAAAATAACATCAGTGAACATGTAATCGGCTTTCATATTTGTGAAGAGTCTTGTATATTTTCTTTCAGTGAAACAGCACCAGGATGTAAAATACTTTTTTTTTGCCCAATACATGGTCAATGTAATCCCTGTGTACTTGTGTCATTTCATATACAATCCATCTCTCCATATTTGTAGTTTAGACAATTAGCTAATGAGCATTGTATACAATAATTCCATTATGAAAAACGAAATGAAGAATAATAAAGATAAGAATATATTTACGGCCACTTATTAGACTATATAGTATAAAAAAAAATTAAAAATGGAAAGCAAAGATACGGCTAATACTCATGTGGGGCATTTCATATATTATTACAGCCTTTTTATATACTAAAATTTATATATTTATAATTTTATTAACTGTATATTTGTTTTTTGTCACATTATACGAATTATAAATCTTTACAGAATTTCAATATTTTTAAGTGTAATTTATTTTAATAAAATGATTTAGGTGAGGCGTGTTGAAGCATCGCTGCTGAGGGCTCAAGCTAAAAGGGAATGCCCGTTTGGTTTGGGCCTACCGAGTCCCTTAAGAATAAAGTTCAGGGTTCTGTCTGCGGAATATTTTTATAATAACTGGGACCTGACATAATAATATCTGTTTAAATCATAATAATTATTGTTAGTTCATAATCCATGTTTGCTATGCTATTTTACAAACAGTTTGTTTTTAATACAAAAAAAACAATATTGTTATAGTCATAATAAGCATCAGAATCATAAGCACCATTTTAAAACAAAGAATAAGGTTAATTTTAAATATTTTTAAAGAACTTATACTGGATTTCTTTCTTTTTTATATTATAGAAATTGATAAATCGATAGGTTAAAAAAATTATATGTGAAAAGGTGTGAAAAAAAGAAAATGTTCATTACAAAGTTCCCGTTTTTTTTAATTAACAAAAATTTTCGAAATCTTGTCATCCCCTCGTTTGGAGGACTGTGTAAAGTGGAATATATTAATTCTATTTACGTTTAATATATTCCATTTTACATGGTGCTCCAAATGAGGACAACTTTATGTTAAGCACATTATGTAATATATGTTATCTAAAAGTTGCTATAAGAAATTAATAGATCCGAGACAAAAAACGTCTCATTCTATCCTAAATTAAATTAGCTACCCAACTAAATATCCAATAAAACATAATTTTAACTAATTTAATTATTTAAATAACAACAATTTGGAATTTAATAGAATAAGGTGGAATGTATGCACGTGTTTTAATGATCAATAAAAATATAATGATAAAAAGGAATTTTTTGTTTACTTGATAACTTTTCGAGGAAGAAATATTATTCCCAGTGCTCTTTTGAGGGCATTTATCTCATCCTGCTTCAAGCTAAATAATAGTTGGGAATAAAAGCGTCGGAATTAGTGGAAGAAATGGACAGCAATCAGTTAAGGGAAGGAGGATTAATAAAGGAAGAAATTAAGACAAGAAATTAAGTAAGTAGATAGGCCCCGGAGCTAATTTACCACGAGGCCGATGGGCGATCTAATTCACAAGGCTTTGCCCCCCCCCCCCCTCCCTTCTCCGTCGACATTTGTCAACGATATTAGACATTTTTCCGAAAGAAAATATTTCTTGACTGATGAAGGAGCCGTAAGAGATGGATCGTTCAGAGGAAGAATTTTCATTTATTCTTTCCGATTTCCTCACCCATTCTTCATTTACCGTAAAAAAAAAAAAAGAATTAAAATAATTTCTATTCATCCCGTCAACAGGTTCTCCTAGTTTTAAAAGAATATATATCACAATGCGATGAAGGAGAGATCAAGAAGAAGAAAATGTGCATCAAGGATTCTTCCCAACGGATCTAAGGATTAGAAATGTTTCAGAATATTACAGCAAAAGAATTATTGTCATAACATTTCATCTTCAAAACTGGTTCCATCTATACTTTGAAATATATCGTAGTTAAATTGAAAAGTATATAAATGTATATTTAGTCACTTTTGTAGAAGGCTTTTTAAGGGCATGTAATGTAATTACAAATCTTGTCTCCAAGGATATAAATGCATAAATGTATAAGGATATATATGTATATGAATACTGCAATTAATTATTTAATAAACTACTGCATGTTCATTTCCTCTATGTTTATTGACGTTTCGATCCCGGTATTTTTCTTTTTATAAGTTAACGATTGGATCCTCTGCAAAGTTTTAAAAATAGAGCTTCGATCAGGCCAGGGACACACCGACAGTCTCAGCACCGTTCACTAACACATATATTAAGCTAAGAGTAGCTATACATATGACCTTATAGTTTTACTATTCATTCAATTTTTAACAACAAGCGGTTTGTTCATTATCAAGTTATCAAAATAAAATAAACAATCAACAAATTCGAAAAGCCAATTCGAATTAAAAAGCATTATACAAACTGCGAATAAAATGCGTGGTACGTGGTGCTTTGTATTTTTGTAGATCAGAAATAAAATATAATAGAATAATGTTATGAAAAAGTTTAGGAATCATAGAATTTTTTTTTTTTTATTTTGATATCTTCAGAGTGAGCAAACTTCCAGAAATTTTGTTAAAAATTAAATACATCGTAAACTATTAGGGCTTATATATATATTTCCCTGGAGACACCATTTATAATTATTTAAATGATTTTCAGTATAATTATTTAAAATACAAACTACCGAAAGTATTTTAATTATTACAAAGAAGAAGACTAATTAAAATTAATCGATTAATATTCTTCTATTATCTTAAACTTTTCATTAAGTTTTACTAGGTTTGAATATTATATAATGATTATTAATAATTAAGTCAATTATTTTATTACATTTCAACCAATGCACTAACTATATATATATATTTTTTTCGTTGGCGCTACAGAACATGAAGTTCTTTGACCGCCAGTGTGGTTCCCTAAACCACATCCCGATTCTCGATTTAAATTACGGGGTAGGGCCATCAATCCTACGGCCGGTCGGTGTGAGTTGCCTCCAGTAGGCTGACGGGGTTCACAAACCAGGGGGAAAGGAATGAGGAGGAAGGGGGCGAAGGGAGTACTAGGCCATGCAGCGTGGCTTTCCTTGGTGGACGGTCACTGATCCAAGTGCTAGCCACGCTCGGTGTTGCTTAACTTTGATTACCTATTGAAAGTGCACAAAAAAATATATTATTGCATATAAAAAAAATATATTATTGCATATACTCATCAGTGACTAATATTAAAATTTACTATATTATGTATAGAAAAGTGACTAAAATCGACCTGATTTTAACCATTTAGTTAATTTTTTTTTGGAAAATTATTAATCATTGGTTCGACTCTGAACTTCAAGGATTGAGCAAGTAATAATGAGAAACTAGTTGACCACTACGGGCAAGCACCACGCTGCTTTTGATAGCAGCCGAGTTGAGATTTAAGTAGTTCAACTGAAAATGAAATGTTAATAGGACCATCTGGCAACCAAATATTTTTATTTTTTATTATATTCGTAATTAGGTTGATATAAATATTTATTCACTAAGCGCAAGTGTTTACAGTTTTTTTTAACAATAATATCAATTCTGTCCGATCATGCAGCAGCACTATAGTTAGGTGTCAATAAGAATTACAAAGTTTACATTTAACAATTACATATTATAATTAAATTATGATAAAATTACATAAGATAGGGATAATAAGATAACAATGTGAACGATATGAATAACAAAAGGACAATAATATAAGATCAAGATATAAAGAGACTAAAGCATGGAAGAGTACTAGCAGAAAAAACAGGAAAGAAGAAATTGTCATTACTGTACTGAGAATTGGACACACGCGACTGACCTACATATGTCTTTACATCCAATTGGTGAAGTATGTAAAGTGCAGTTGACGATTTTATTTTGTAAGAATGTACGCGACATAATAGATTTTCTCAGAATACGGAAATAGAATAAAATCTCGAAAACATAGTAGGAGATGACAGGACAGATGTAGAACCAATAATAGATTTCATTAAAAAAAAATATATGATCAATAAAATATAATAGAAAAACAAAAATATGAAAATATAATTTGAAGAAGGGAACTAATGACCTCAGCTGTTGAGTGTCCACAAAAACAATAACCCAATCTACAAATAAATATAAAGATAGCAAATAAAATAAAGATAGGAGTGTATATCCAATAACTATAGAAGTAAGAACAAGAGTATATAATAAATATTGTGATGTATGCTTGTATGCTACTAGCTTTAATAAATTAATAATTAGTTAAATAAAAAGTCTGTTCCTGTTTATATCATACTTGTTTTTTTTAAGATCTCAGCAATAATTTACTTTTAGTATTGTTATTTTTCTGTATAATTTATTTTTATTTATTGCAAATAGAGTGTGAATGGGCTCTCTGAATATTATCATAAGTGTCCTTGATTGTGACATATTGTAATATTTCTGAATAAATAAGTTTTAAAAAAAAACTTAGCAAGGTGCCACGTGTAGAGAGTTATTTTTATTTCACACAAAAAACTTACTATCGTTTTGTTTGTTCCTTTTATCATGGTAATAAATCAAACAGTCCATTTTCCCACTCCGTATTTTTTTTTTCAAAAAATTCTTAGGCTTCTTAGCTATACAGTAACAGAAAATATCTCAAAAATAAAAACACTGTATTTGAACTACACTATACACTTTCATACTTATTTGTTTGATAAATATAAAAATAGTATTTTATATTATTTTATCTGTAGCCTTTTTTCAATTATATTTTTCACATTTAAAAATTTATCTAAGAAATAGTTATACTAACTTACTGCAAGTTTGTTAGAGTTCTCAATTTTCATTTTGTTTATCCAATTAACCTTATCCACCTGTGTGGTCGCAGTTCAGATTCTCTCATCCGCAAAAGATTAAAAATGTCTTGGTCTTGGTTTAAAAAGTTGTCTAATCTTTTATGAAAAGCATTGAGAAAGGGTCTGCTCTAGTCAGCTTTCCCATTCAAGACCTCACTTTCTGGGAATATCTCTTCCTTATCCTCCACTGGCCCCCAATACCTGTGAATGCGGTCAAGGAAGAAGGGTATCTTCTCAGGATTCTTCTCCCTCAAGTGGGGTGGAAGCTCGGTTGAAGCGTTTATAGTTTGTAAAGATATTTTATTTGAATACAATAATGGTTTTAAATAGAAAAAAAAACCCGTTTTCAATTTTCGAACTAGTCAAAACGCTTATTATCAATGAAATCGAAACTTCTAAAAGAAAAGCCGCAAGGAAACGCCAGTCAAGTAGACAAGTAGTGCTAATCATAGACTTCATTTCATTAGATCCGTTCCTAAAATCTCATTTATAAGTTATAATTGTAAGTGTATCGTTCACTGGGACACTTCCTGTTAAATAAGTAGTATTGTAAATTAAATAATATCATAATGGTTAATATCCCGGTTCGAATCTGCCTGAGTCAGATAATTATTCATTCATAAATAACACAGAGACACCCTCATAAAGCACATCCAGTCCTATGAATTCAGTAAATTTAAATAAATAATTAATTAAGATAAAAAACCTGGCGGTTGTGTGTGATTTTGCTGATATCACATCATCCAAGAAACAGTTCTTCCTTACATATATCTCAAGTGTATATTTTCTTTTATCTTGTTTTTAGTTTTTATTATAACCATTGTTCCTAATATTAATATTTTTTTTTCATTCTACTTTTTTTTCTTTTTGAATTACTAACCACGTAGATCGTTTGATGCCTTAACAAGCCTGCTCCATCTCTGCCTGACTTAGTTATTTCTTTTCATTTATCTGTAGACAGCTCTGTAGTATATTTCCATCTGCTTTTTGGCCTTCCACTTGGTCTTTTGCCTTCTATTGAGGCATTTTTACGTAGAGCCTTTCAGATGGATTGTTATGAGCTACATGCCCTGCCTATCTTAACTTCCGTGACTTCATATCATGGAGTATTGATTGACCAGTTTCTGTAAGCAGTTCTTTATTGATCTTTCTTCTCCATGTGCTAGTATTTTGATCCCAGATCGCTCCGGTTATCGCGCGGAGCATTTTCATCTCAAATCTTTTAAGTCTATAACGTTTCATCTAAGGTGCTGGTTACTGTCCAGGTCTCAGAGACATGTGTTAAAACTGGCTTTATCATAGCATATAATTTTTAATTATATATGTTTATTTCTCTTTTGTATTTATGTATTGTATGAATGAGCATTTGTAAGCCTAATACTTCTTGCCCTTCTATGTGACAGATTTGTATTATTATTCGATAAACTTGTTTAAAAAGAAAATAATAATTTCATTATTTTAAATTATAGCGTAGCGATAACTAACTTGTCATCTGATCATATGTATATTGGAAACTTTTGGAATAAAGAAGGATTTCTTTATTGAACTCTTGTAAGCATTACTAATTATCAAACTAACGTTATCCAATCCTGGTTCTTCCTTTAATAAAGAATTCATTTAATATTTGAAACATTAGTCCATAGATTTAGTTACTTGGATTGGAAGGTTACGCCCAATACTAAACCCTTGATTTCCATTTTTGCTCTTATAGTGGTTACAGAGAAAATGTATTTGCTGAGAAATTCAATCATAATAGTTTTAGATAACCAACCACCGCTTCAGTAAGTCATGGGGTCTGATTTAAGATTTCGCTAATGATCTCAGTACTTCTTGCCGTAGCAATTACTAATCGAAGGATAACCTTTGATTAACAGTAGACTGCATCGATAGCAGACCAGAATGATTTAAATAAACAAAAGAAAAATCAAATAATTCAGACCAAGGAATCCTGTGGTGTTATGGTTTAACTTTGGCTCAGACGATCCCTCGACTCCATCGCTGCCAGAGCCTTATGCAGGAGCGTGGTTTACCACTAATGCTCTTCATCCAGGAAGAGGGAAGAAGTTAGTCCCTGGTGCCAGGACTGCTTCCTCCAATGAATATTACTCGCTGCAACTTCTAGTCAACTCAGTACACTCGCCCCGCCACCACGGTTTACTCCCTCCTCTTAAATGGATTCCATTAGCATAACGTAGTTTAGAATAGTTTCGTGGAATTATTTCAGAAAATCCTCGCAAAAAGGAAAATTCGGTAAATACGCTTAAAAAATAACTCTAAAAGAATAATAAATGTATATAAATAAAATTTAATAACATCATTTACTCTCCCAACAATTTTTCTTTATTTTTATTCCATCTTCGGACAGTATACTCATCCTTCTATCATCTTGTTTTTTTAAAGATTTGTCTTAATTTTTTTCTTTCTTATAATTTCATAATTCATCCCTTAATTATATTGTGGGCTCCTCGAGGGAGTCCTGACACTGACCAGTGCCTGATTAGGCTCTCCATAGAGGAATCCACAATATAATTAAGAGTGGATTATGAAAATATAAAAATTACGACATATCTTTAAAAAAATAAGATGATAGAGAGATGAGACAATGCCTGAAGAAAGTGATCAAGAAACGTCATGAAAATAAAGAAAAATTGTTGGGAGAGTAAACGCTGTTATTAAATTGTATTTATTATCTCATATAAAAAGCATCTCCTTTAGAACTTATGAATAAATAATACAAGTATACATTGACAAAAAATTATATATATCTTATAAATTTGTAAATTGCATGGTTATGGTAAACTTTATATTTTCCTAAATGAACATAAGAAAAAAATAAATAAAATTTATAGAATACATACCTTATATAGTGTGAGTTAGAAGCTGTGGTTAGTTAGAATGCTTATATTAAATTAGATCACATAGATAAAATACATAAATTTGATGATATCTCAAGGCGAAAAATAAATTAATTTAATATACTGCATAAATTTAAAAATACTGTCGATTGGGAAAATTGTATACATCGGTATGAAATACAGTATTTCTATCTTGAAAAAGTATATTTCCGTTAGAAACTCGGATTTGAACATTTTCACGATCACAATACTTTTCCTTATCATATATTTTCAATTATATATTTCAAATATATTTAAGAAAAAGTAACACATTGGCAATTCAGGCTTGGAACATAACATTTACATTTATAAGAATATGATATTAATCGAGCATTGATTCGGAGCATCCATTGTTTCATTCTGACGATCAAGTATCGTTAAAATTTTGAGTATGATGGTTTGTAGTAGGTTCAGCTGAACTAAATTGTTTTATAATAATTAATAGTATATATTGTACTTATTGAAATAGATGTTTTGAAATTAAAACGGGAGAAAATTATTATTATTTAGGATGTTCATTAGAAATAAATATATGGTTAAAATCGTGTTTTTAAATTTTTTTTTGGTTGAAATTTTATCTGATCAACTGTCTATTATTCATTTTGACCGATGTATACAATTTTTCCAATCGAATGTATTTCTTTAATTAATCAAAGTCTATTCAAGAACATTAAAATTTTATAAAATGAGAATACGCTTTAATTTATTTTTCTGCTTATAATATCATCACTTCTATTGAATTAAATTTTTGGAATATTTATTTTTTTTTCATACACATATCTTACTCGATTCAACAACCTATAAAATCAAGCCATTAATTATTTTTAAAAATATGTTTTAAATTATATAATGATAAGTTCAACAGCCTTCCTTTTTACTAAGGATAAAGTGGTTACCCGAATAGAACACCCCTCCCAGGAGCTCATGCATAATGGAATGCATTGTTAGTGGATTCGAGAACGCGGTGGTTGAGGCCTCTTCGGTCACAAGTCTCAACTTTTCCCTCTAGCTTCTTCTGCGACCTTAGGTACAATATGTATGGGAATTTACGGTCAATTAACCAACTGATATTATTAGTAAAATAATAAATTTAGAATTTATTGTAATATTAACTGGTATGATTGCGTCTGCGGATAAGTTTGGTACGGTAATTTTGTTTATTACTTTAATGCAAGTATTTTAAATATTCCCAATAATTGCTATTTATAGGTAAAGATTGGTAATATAATAATAATAATTAAAGGCTTAGCGATCCGGAAGGTTCGACAACGACACAACCAATCGCTTTCTACACACCTTTCTCCACTGGTCGCTTTCCAAACCTAGTCCCTTCAGATCACCTTTAACGCAATCTTTCCACATCCGCTTCGGTCTACCCCTTGCACGTTTACCAGTCGGCACGGCAAATATTTTGTATTTTAGGAATTCTCTCGTTACTAAGTCTAAACATTTTACAAGCCCATTTAATTCTTAGCAATATAATCACATCAATTATATTAACCGGATACAATTCACGCAATTCGGCGTTGTGTAACCGTCTGAACTATCCTACTCGTCCTTTTCCGGCCCAAACATTCTACGCAATAATGTGTTCACAAAAACCTTACGTCGTTGATCAGTCCTTGATGTAAGCGGTCACGTTTCGTATCCATTAAGAACCGTAGGTAGGATAATGGTTTTATAGATTCTATAGTAATGTTATTGGATTACAACTAAATATTGCTAGTCTGATATAATATATTGTATTTATTTCGTTTTAAATTCACTTAATGAGTGATCATCAGTGAAGTGAATGGGAAATGAGTTCGCCAAAACTTCAAGAAATAAAAAAAATTATAAAATATAACACATCAAACCGACAGTCTAAAGTCTGACATGTCTAAACGAGAAGAAGTGTAACTATTTGGCTTAAAAATCGGAAAGTGTGAGTTTTCCCATGGATACCTCCTCGCGAGGATTAGAAGCCCTAACTTGCACTCATTGCCTAGTACCCAGAAGAGTGAAGCATATATTATTAGAATGTAGAAGATACACTAATATAAGGAAAAAATTATAACGAAATGAAAGAAATTCTGCAAGATGAGGAAAATGAAATAGGAAAACTGTTCAAATATTTAAAAGATATTGACTTTTATCAACGAATATAAAATGGAAAAAATAAGTCAATGACCCTTAAAGGTAGAGGCTAAGTAAAAATATTTAAAAAAAAAATTCACTTATATTTCATTTTTTATTGATTTAGCTGACATTTTGTTTATTTGTATCCTGTATCACCTAACAATATTCTTTTTGTTTGATGGTCTTTTAGCGCCTTTGAAAATATAAAATGTAGGTCAAAACCTAGGCAAATGAAATAAGTGCTATTATAATATACAGTATGTGTCTATTGCCTGCATCTCCGACCAACTTTTTCCTTTTTTTTTTTTTAAGAAAGAGGCGATTTTGTATTCAGGACAACTAGGAGGTGGAATCTATCCAGTTAGAATATTGGAGATATGGCAAGAGGAGAGGAGCGAGACTGTATTGAAACCCCATCGAGATAAGTTCCCAACTCGATAATCCTTGCAATCACTGCACCGCAGCGAGATTCCCCTCCAAACTCTCGCAAATGCGACCCATCTCGCCTAGACAAACTTCAGGGCTAGACCCTTCGTGACCTGAATCATAGGGCCCTGTCTAAAGAGTTCTTTAGCTGTTGCAGGGAGTCATTGGGAAATGGTATACCATTGTAAAACACCTTATCAGTTCAGTATAATAGGGAACTTTGTAAGGAATTGTAATTGCAATGTATTATTCCTCGTTCTCCTTAGACTTTAGAATCGCTTGTTTTCCGGAGATTAACAACTACAGCCATTAATTTTGTAAATGCCTCAAGGCAATGGTAGTGTACTTACAACGAGAACTCTGTATACATTGTGAACATTTTTCAAATATACACTTACTGTATATTATTCCATTTCATATATAGATAAGCGAAAGTAAAAATCAAATGTAGATTACTGAAAAATACCTGCTGTTTTCAATCACACAAATTTCTTATAGTCGTTTTTATTTCTCAAATCTAACCAGTTCTGGAGATACACTCTCAATATCAAAAATTCTTAAAATTTACAATGACCCAATAAAATAAATATTATATTTCCTAAAATTAAACAGTATGTTAAATAATTTTTTTTTAAACCTAGTTCAGATAGAGACCAAATTAAAGGTAGGCGTTAATGATCTCGGAGATTTATGCCTTAAAGCCCAAACAAACAACAACGACTTTCTTACCAATTTTAGAAAAATTAAACCAATTTAAATATGACCAATAAATGAAAAAAAAAAATTTATTGAAAAAAAAAATGATAGTAGCTCAGCAGATTCTGAAACGTAAAGATTTTTTTATAAACGCACATCGCAAATTTTACTCAATTCCAATACTTTACTTATCTTGTATAGGTAGGAAAGTAAATGTTATGGAAAAATTTAATAATTAATTATATTTACTATGATTTAAATTATCTGTTGATAATACAAGTCTGCTGTATATCTAAGCCACTGAAAAGAACAATAGAAATTTTATTTAATAGCAATGTTAATAACAACAACAAAAAAATGAAGAGCTTTGCGAGGAAAACGTAGCTGCTAAGTTGTTTTGGCAAGTCGCATTCAACGGGCAAACAATAAATGAAAATACTCGGTGATACCATTATCGCAAGCTCGCTGTGTACAGTGTGATTTCACTTTTCAAGAACCTTAAGAGATATGATAATAGCCCTATAGATGAAGTAATGTAAACAAACGGATGTTTCGTGTGAACTCCAGAATGAAGATTGGTGACTTCAAACTACTGTCCTTAACATCTGTCAGTAAAAAAACAAAAGTATTTCATTCAGAGATGTTCTAGCTAGGACCTCAAAAGGAAACTAGCTAGCATTTATCGTAATCCATATTATTGTGAGTAAACTACTAGACAGTTTGTAAATTTTACATGCTATTTTATAAAAATGTCCGAAAAGAATTCCTTCAGTAAACCCATTTAAAAAAAACACTAGTTCACAAAATCTTTCAAACCGTTTCTTTAAGACAATAAATATTGTAGAAATTATTATGATTTCGAGCAAAACTGAAGGAAGTTCTCACATAAATTTATTTATCTTTAAAAATTATGAACAGCATATTTCAACAATGTGGTTCAACAGTATATTTTTTTCCTTAAAGTGTTCCATTTTGGGATCAAATTTTTAAAAATATAAAGGTAAGATTCATTTGCAAAAATATCTTAGTTTTACTATTGTCATTTTTATTTATCTTATTTTCTTACTGTTATAAAACAGTTTTGTTATTTTAAGAATATTGTCGAAATTGGAGGATTAAAATAAATCCCGTCAAATCTTCTTTACTCTTCATCGTAAACCAATGACTTCCTGTCCTACAGTATCCTTTAATAATACCTCGCTTACCTCTGTTGAACAAATCCGGTACCTTGGACTAAACTTGGAAAAACGTCTAAGTTGGAATCCTCATACCATACTTAAACGACAAGAAACCGCTCGACGTTTTCGACTACTGCAGCACTTACTAGACACACGCTCCAAGCTTTCAGTTAATTACAAAAGACTCATATACATGATTACAATTAGACCTATTTGAACTTACTGAGTTGAGATTAGGGGGTCCACATAGTCGTTGAATTCCTCACGTATCCAATCCTTACAATCCAAAATTTTTCGTAAAATCCTCAATGCTCCTTATTTTGTCACTGATAAAATCATCCGTTAAGATCTTAATGTTCCTTATGTTTCCGAATTGGCCCAATCCAGATACTTATCCATCCATAATAAACTTCAGAACCATCCGCACCCTCTTGTTTCTAACCTTGTTTCCTCCTCGATCCCTGATAAATCTTCGAGGCGTCTGAAAAGATGGCCTCGAGACATCTTATTGTAAATAAATTTTTTTTAGAATGCTACCAGTGGGTAGTTTCTAGTTTCTCAACAAGTGTTTTCATATTTTTATTTTCTGTTATCACATTTACTGAATGTATTTTTTCTTATTCCCGTTGTTGTAAATATAAACAATTTTTTGTGAGAAGGAATTAGTCGAGGGTGCGGTCAAAAAAAATAAAAAAAATTAAAATATATAAATAATTTTAATTTTTGCCGACGTTTCGACCCACTTTGCAGGTCGTCTTCAGGGCGTTGGATGTGGCACTCAAAAAAAATAAAAAAAATTAAAATATATAAATAATTTTAATTTTTGCCGACGTTTCGACCCACTTTGCAGGTCGTCTTCAGGGCGTTGGATGTGGCACACAAAAACAATTTTAATAAACAATTTTTGTTGTGTTTTTGTTATTTTTCTATTTATTTTTTGTTATTTATGTCATTGATACAGAACAGTATATAGTGCAATGGGAGTTTTATTCTTAGGAGACACAGTCCTAGAATAATAAAAAAATGTTTTCATACGTTCATTATTTGTAGGATGTGAGCTGAGTTCTGATAACCTGATAAACGAAGGACGCGAGAAAATACTGAGAATGAAATAGCCAATTTAGCTCGTCGATAATATCGTCTTATTCGCGTATCTCTGGCGATACCGAGAACAAATCTTTCTAAGTAATTCATAAGCCGTTTAAGACTTGCTTCAAGTTCACCAGACAGTCCATAGTATACCAGAAATCCGTAATCAAAGTAGAGAAACACAAAAGACAACTAGGAGTTATCGAGTTTTATTTGAGAGAAGTTAACGTGAGTGATTGAATTGTTTGAGGATTGATACGGTCCGGCGGGAGATTTTGAAGATGTGTTGTTTCCATGAGAGGGTTTGTTCAAAGGTAAGGTTTTCAACTAAGGTAAGATTGTTGTTGATTAGTATTAATTTTCCACAAAAATAATTGAGAATTTATTCCTCCAATATTAAGGAAAGTATAAGAACACAACAACGTGCCATATTTTTACGAAGGGGTCTATTCAAAGATCGCAATTGATGAAATTTATCACCTTTGATGCTTTTATATAAGGCTACAATTTCAGAATTTAATAAGGAAATAAGAATTTTATTATGTCATTTTTTATAAAAGAGTTCTTTCTCTTCTCAATCTATATTTACATGAATTTTCTTGTGAACTGGAGATATTTTTAAACACTGGAGGAATTTGTGTAATGAAGTGACCTTTATATTATTTGTTAAAAACAGTGTTCGTTAAAGCGTTGAAGCAAATAAAACTGAAATATTCATCGTACACGAGTTCTCGTCCGGGTGACGGAGATGGGAAAGGAGGTGTACTTTTTAACGCTGGTATTGCTTCCCCGCCATCTCATACAATATTGCTAACATATATATCTTTATATATATATATATATATATATATATATATATATATGTATATATATATATATATATATATATATATATATATATATATATATATATATATATATATATATATATATATATATATATATATATATATATTACTAATCGCATAGAATATTTATCATTACATTATAATTCAATTCGATTTTTTGAATAAAATTAAGGCAAAATAGTTACCAATTTTTGACAATTTTAGTTACTATGAGTAAAGAATTGGTATAATAAATATAATTTTGCATTTAACACGTCTGATTTTTCATTCGGGCTTAGTTAGGTTTCTCATATCTAAAAAATTACATTAATATCTGTATCGCCATAAGCTAATTGATAAATGTAAGACTGTCGCAAGACTTTTGCGCAAGACCAAGACCTAGACCGAAATTGAGTTTGCAAGACCGAGACTCATCTCTGTCTCGCATTTGGAGAACACTAATAATAATAAATCTAATTTATAAAAAAAAACTACTTATATGATTAGTTATCGTATTAGTCCGTGGTACAGACCCCTTTTTATTTTATTTTTTTATTATTAAAACACTTTATTCAGAAATATTACAATTTGTCACAGTTTAAGGACACTTATAATAGAGTTCAGAGATTGCATTCATACCGTATATACAAAAATATAAATAAATAAAGTAATAACAAAAGAATAAGAAGAAAGAACAAAAGAGTAAAGAAAAAAAAAATATATATACACATAAGTAAATAAAAATAGAAATAAAAGAAAAACAAACACCTTATATAAAACATACATTATTTACAATTTGCCAGGTGATCTCCGAACCAATCCTGTACCCTCCACATGTGGAGGGAAAAGGGAGGCTTAGGAGATCCCTACGCTTCTCCCTCAGCCACTTCACTGGTATTTTAAACCAGCGGAGGATGAGTAAGAGCGCTACAGCCACAGACACTCATGACTTGAGTGGAGAATCTGGCCATTGCTAGAACTCCAAAATATCCATACCCTTTTTATTAAATTATTAAAACTTCGTGAATAGGTTAATCTCATGGTAAGCTACAACTATTTTATTTATGAAATTTCTTGGAATTGGGGCGTTTACAATCTGGAGGTCGGCAAACTTTGTCTGTTTAATTAGGCACTAAAAACTCTTATATACCCATTTGCTTTCCACTTGGATCGTAAGGTAATTTTATCCAATATTCGGTATAAAGATAGCCTACAAAAATATTGGGCTGTTTGACGTATAAAACCTGTTTTTTTTTTCTTTTACATTTTGGGGGATGTAGGTCAGGCCAATTGGCTCAATATTTTTTAAGCCCATCCTTTTCTTGAGTCAGTGCAAAAATTATCTTACGATTAAAGCGGAATGCAAAACCTAATTAAATAAAGAGATTTTGAGGATCTCCAGACTGAAAACACGCCAATCCCGAGAATTTTCGTAAATAAAATATTTGCAGGTTACGATAAGATGAAGCTATTTACGAAGTTCCAGTAGGATGTTAATAATTTTATAAAAGGAGTCTTTACCAAGGACTATATAAAGTTATAAAATAATACTTTTACCAAAAACTCCATAAATATATTATATAGAGTGACCAACTAAATTATTAATAGTTATTATGCATCTCCTAAGCCTCCCTTTTCCCTCCACATGTGGAGGGGACAGGATTGGTTCGGAGATCACCTGGCAAATTGTAAATAATGTATATAGGTATGTTTTATATAAGGTGTTTGTTTTACATTTATTTCTATTTTTATTTACTTATGTATATATATATATTTTTTTTCTTTACTCTTTTGTTCTTTTTTCTTATTCTTTTGTTATTACTTTATTTATTTATATTTTTGTATATACGGTATGAATGCAATCTCTGAACTCTATTATAAGTGTCCTTAAACTGTGTAATAGAGTGTGTCCTGTGTTAAACTGTGTCCTTAAACAAATTGTAATATTTCTGAATAAAGTGTTTTAATAGTAATGCTATGTATTGTAAAGACCGTCGGTGGAATAATTAGTTTAAAGGTATAAACAAATAAACATTAAGGTAATTTAGGTATTACCTAAATTTAAACATATTTAGGTATAAACCCAACATCTGGCGGTTGGGTACCTGACTGAGGGTAACCCATTAGGACAACCTTTTGTAAGTGGTAATAAAAACCATTAAGGACCACCGACAAAGACCGACAACTAAGTGTTTAAAAAGGATCCCAAAAGACCTTTTCACACCTTCCACCAGAAATATGGAAATCTGTACCTGCTGCTTTACCTTGGCCTGGGGGAGGGGGTGTGGTCATCCCTTCTGTTACAAAAATTGAACCAATGGGAACAATTCTTGCCCCTACCAAAAGAGAGGGGATGAAAAAAGGTGGAAGATATAGAACTTGGACGAAGACACTTCTTTTTGGAACTCAGAGGAGAGAGGACTTGCTCTGGGGACTTCAAGCGGGGAAGTCGAGGGAGGAAGATGGACGGACTAGACGCTGAAGGAGAGCAGAGACAGGGAATCCAGATATGACAGCTAGAAACACTATGAAGGACCAGCTAAGTGGTAACAAGCATTTAGTTATAATAATGTAAATTTGTGTTGGCAACCATACATCATTAATTAATATAATAAATATAACACGTAACTATAATCAAACATCAAGCATTCTCCTCCAGTATGATTCTTAACTATTCATTGTGTATATAGGTTTAGTTATTATTTTGTACATAGATGATTTTGGTTTTATTTAAGCTTGTAAATATAATAGTTAGTAAACCAACGTAGTACTTTTACATTCTACCTTGCATGCCACCAATTAGTAATAGAAACAAATAGTACATTTATAAACATGATACCTTTAGAAAGGAAATCCAATAAAGAGTATATGGTTCAATCTAGGATACTACAGTAGGGGGTCTGTGGTATCTAACATTTAAATACATCATCAATATATATTTTAAGTTGATCGGTTCCCTTCTGGGACCGATATAAATACATGTAAATACAAATAAATGCGGTTCCTGGAACCCCTTACTCGCCGTAGAAACGCGAGGCCAGGAACATAGCATTTAAAATGGCATCCCATGTGAAGGACGTATCATTAAATTTACTATTTGTATCTAAGATTAAATTAATAATTGATTTTTTAGAATTTCATTCCTATGATTAATAAAGGTGGCATTGTAATAAGTTGGTACTAAGAATCGTACAAGAGGGAAACATCTTTAATTGAATATATATGATTTGATTGTTTAATGTAATGATTGTGATACTGAGGTGTGTTGTAACATACAAAAGTTAGTTGAATTCTTTCCTGCTTTGATTTGAACTATGCTGATTCTGCGGTTCAATAGTTTGTGTCAAACCTCTTTTTAATATATAAAAATCTTCACCCTCCTATTTAATGGTCTTGTATTAAAAGTGGCTTGTTTATATTGCGGTTTATTATTATTGGGATATTTTTTAATTGCATTGGGAATTATTTTTATGATAGCGTTTAACCCCTTCCTAAAAGGTTAAAATAAGTATTAAATTAAAAGGGATAATATACGCACATACTTTTTAAGATGGCTCTTAGGGTAGAAAGAGAAATACTACCAAAGCCTAAACGATCTGAAGCAGTAGCGGATCAGAAAACACCCAGAGAAGCAGAACTGAGATCAACTGAAGAAACAGTGATTCAAATCCCGAAGAAAACCCAGCCACAGGCCAAAAAGAAGATAGAGGACAACACAGGAGGAAATAACCTGTTTCTAATACTCCTTCAGAAATTAGAAGAAGGGCAAGAAGGTATAACAGAAAGTCTTAGGAATTCGGAAAGAAACCTGAAAGAATTTATAGACAGTAAAATAAATAAATTCACGACCGAGTTAACCAAAAAGATAGAGGCGAAAGAAGAGGTCAGCCTAGAACACCAATCAGAAGGTAATGAAAAAGTTAACAAGCTAGAAGAGAATTTGGGTGAAATCATCACCAAAAATAATGATCAGAAGACTCTCAATCCTACAAATCAAACAAGTGACATTGAAAATGTTCAAGGTCAAGAGAATGAATGTCTTGAATCTGAACTGGAACCTAATGAAGTTAGTGAAGTGGATGAACCTATATTAGCCGAACCCTCCAGAACAGAAAAGACTTCTCCGAAAGTAGAAGAAATTATAGAAGCCCAGGAGGAAACGTTGAAATGTTTTGTAGTAGGTTCCATAAATACCAGAGAATTATTTTTCCAGGTCGATAAGGAGACCCGCGAGCTCTCAGAAAAAAAACAAGAATATATAGGTCCCCCAGCTTCAGTCGAATCCTCAATATCAAAACGGACGTCTCCGAAAATAGAAGGGTTTAGCGAAAAAAGATCATTGCCATCAGAAACTGAGACAATTCCCATTTGTATTAAAGAAGAGGAGGGATATAAGGATTATAATTATAGGCATGCAGAATTAGAGACAATCCTCATTTGTAGTTTAGAAGATGAGGTATATAACAGCTATATGGCTCTGAACCATGTTAGGACAGGGCGGTTAAGATCTTATTTTAAGCCGCGGTAGTCTTTGTCCCATTCCAGAGGGCAAAAAGGGGTTTCTTAGCGTCCCTTCCGTTGACGAGCTAATGGGTCCTGGCAAAACCATCGTCGGGTTACCCATTCTGGATAAGTGTAAATAAACTGTATATAGTTAATTGTAAATATAATTTCGTAAATAGGGTTAAGATCTCATTTTAAGCCACGGTAGTCTTTGTCCCATTCCAGAGGGCAAAAAGGGGTTTTTAGCGTCCCTTCCGTTGACGAGCTAATGGGTCCTGGCGAAACCATCGTCAGGTTACCCATTCTGGAAAATTGTACATAATTGTAATTATTGTAAATATATTTCGTAAATAGGTTTAATATCTTATTCTAGGACGCGGTAGTCTTTGTCCCATTCTAGAGGGCAAAAAGGGGTTTTTTAGCGTCCCTTCCGTTGACGAGCTAATGGGTCCTGGCGAAACCATCGTCAGGTTAACCATTCTGGATACTTGTAAATACTTGTATATAGTTAGTTGTAAATATGATCTTGTAAATAGGGTGGTAGGATTTAATAACCAATTTTGATGGCTGAATGGAAGGAATCTCAGGCTGAACCGACCAAAGTAAATTTATAATTGAAGTATTCATACTATCTTATGATAATAGTTAAATTAAAGTAGAGTTATAACCTTTTTAATAACCGATTTGTGTTACTAAACTTTTATTAGAAAAGAAAAAGGGAAGGACCGAAAATAAATCATTATTAAATAAAGGGATAAAACTTTTCATTTTAATTTAAATGTACAGTGGGCCAGATTGATGGGAGTAAAATCGAGTTATAATTATGTTACCGAATATTGCCATAGTTCAGAGTTAGCGCAGACGAGCACCCCAAATTAACTTCTTAAGAAAAATTGGATCATTTTCTTTTTAATCCTGATAGGATTTAGTTTAAAGGAATAGGGAATAGTTACCCTCAACTAGGAGTAGACATAGGTCCTCCTCATCACCCGCAGGGTTGATAAGTTGTATATAAGGGAGAACCCTTTTGATGGAATAGCTGTAGTGCATCCATTCATCACTAAGTGTGATTGATAATTAATAATTAGGAGAAGATAAAGAAATCTTCTATAACTATACCTCCAGAGTACTGAGGTAGTATGTGTATGGATCCAGAAGTTAGATTTAAAAATTATAAATGGGGCTGAAGTAATATAGTTCATCATTATGATGTGCACAAGACTACATTTGAGGCAAATTTAACGGTTTATAGCGGCCACGTGTAAGAAATGGATGATTCATTTGTAATTGAAAATCATAAGATAGGAATATTAATATTCGTTGAATAGAGTTTGTAGAATTGAGAAAACGAAGTCGCCTGAGGTTCATTCACTATTTCAGCAAAATATATAAGCATCCCGATAATGACACTAAAATGTTTTTCACGAACATTTGCCAGCCCATTGTTTAAAAAACAAGTTGTGACTTCTCCTTTTGGAGAGCTAAAGGAATATATGATTTGAGAATTTGTGTATGAAAATTAAAGGACTGTTGTAAATGATGAGAATGCTATGAGCTTCTAGACCAAGAATATGATATAAAAGTTTAAAGGTAAAAGATGGTACAAACCACTTAGAAACCTAAGGTAAAAATTTTTGTTTTTGTTATAACGGTTGCCACACAAGGTAGTAGTGATACTGAATGAATAATATGTCATTGTTGTATTATGTGTGTAAATGTAGTTGCCTAAAAGTGCACCAGAGATGACTTGAATTCCTTTGAAGACTCTTTTTTGAGAGTATAAATAATAATTATATAACTAGTGTAAAGATAATGTGAATGTTAAGAATTCAAGGAAATGACACTATAAAATCTTGGCTAAATGAGATGTTAGTAAAGGAGGACATAGTTCAATGAGAGTAGTGTAATAAATGTCAATGTGTATATATATATAAGTATATGTTTTGTTTTGTATTCCACTAAACAGATAGATAAACTATAAAGAATTACGAGTAGTGGTATTGATATGTTGCAGAATTAGTAAATTTAAGATATGTAAGTAAAATTGAATTACTGGTTGTGTAAAAGCAGATTTTTTCAGTATTTCCAGTAGTTAATGTATAAATATTTGAGTTAAATCTCATCCGATATTGTTTATAAATAAATGTTTACTTTTTATTCTGAGATCAAATACAGGAAGCCTATTGTAAAGGTATTGATGAATAATATCTAAAGAAAAAATCAAATAAACAAGTTTACTTTATTTTTTCTTTTCCCCAAGACTAGGAGAATGCTATGTATTGTAAAGACCGTCGGTGGAATAATTAGTTTAAAGGTATAAACAAATAAACATTAAGGTAATTTAGGTATTACCTAAATTTAAACATATTTAGGTATAAACCCAACATCTGGCGGTTGGGTACCTGACTGAGGGTAACCCATTAGGACAACCTTTTGTAAGTGGTAATAAAAACCATTAAGGACCACCGACAAAGACCGACAACTAAGTGTTTAAAAAGGATCCCAAAAGACCTTTTCACACCTTCCACCAGAAATATGGAAATCTGTACCTGCTGCTTTACCTTGGCCTGGGGGAGGGGGTGTGGTCATCCCTTCTGTTACAAAAATTGAACCAATGGGAACAATTCTTGCCCCTACCAAAAGAGAGGGGATGAAAAAAGGTGGAAGATATAGAACTTGGACGAAGACACTTCTTTTTGGAACTCAGAGGAGAGAGGACTTGCTCTGGGGACTTCAAGCGGGGAAGTCGAGGGAGGAAGATGAAGACAGCCGGAGAGAGCAGATGGACGGACTAGACGCTGAAGGAGAGCAGAGACAGGGAATCCAGATATGACAGCTAGAAACACTATGAAGGACCAGCTAAGTGGTAACAAGCATTTAGTTATAATAATGTAAATTTGTGTTGGCAACCATACATCATTAATTAATATAATAAATATAACACGTAACTATAATCAAACATCAAGCATTCTCCTCCAGTATGATTCTTAACTATTCATTGTGTATATAGGTTTAGTTATTATTTTGTACATAGATGATTTTGGTTTTATTTAAGCTTGTAAATATAATAGTTAGTAAACCAACGTAGTACTTTTACATTCTACCTTGCATGCCACCAATTAGTAATAGAAACAAATAGTACATTTATAAACATGATACCTTTAGAAAGGAAATCCAATAAAGAGTATATGGTTCAATCTAGGATACTACAGTAGGGGGTCTGTGGTATCTAACATTTAAATACATCATCAATATATTTTAAGTTGATCGGTTCCCTTCTGGGACCGATATAAATACATGTAAATACAAATAAATGCGGTTCCTGGAACCCCTTACTCGCCGTAGAAACGCGAGGCCAGGAACATAGCAGTAAAAAAAAAAAAAAAAGTTATTATGCAAAGTTTTCATAATAAAGTTATGACATGTGACTTTTCATCATAACAAACATTTTTTTGTAAGTCCTCTACTTAATTTACTTTTAAGGAAGAATGTAGCCTGCTGGTAACTCATACAATTTTCAGACGAAAAGATGAAGAGGGCTTAGCGGAACTGGCATCTGTCAAAATTGTTTTGCCAAAATCCGAACAGGATGCTTTGGCATCAATCATGCTCCAGGATCTGTTCGATTCGCAGATTGAATCTAGCGGTGTTAGGTCCATCGTCAATCTAAATCATTCCTAAGTGGTCCGATGTGGAGCAGTGGCCCTTGACATATTGCGGGCGAGTTTGAGAAGTAATTTATGTTTTATGTCAGTATTTCGTGACTCCAAAAAATACATCCGCTGTATAAGTGATTAATAAGAAAAAAGTAATAAATGAGTGATGTTACATTAGCGATTAAGTTTGAGTGAAACAAGATAATTCAAAATGTTGCAGTAATTATTAAAATGAAATTAGTTTTATACTTATGCTTTTAAATAACCTTAGCTAAAAGAATCTCGAAACCTGCGATACTTCAAGAATGAACCGACTAAATTGTTCAAAAAAAGAGATCATGCAAAAAATCAAATAATAGATATTGGAACTAATAGAATTGAAAATAACGTAAGATATATATATATATATATATATATATATATATATATATATATATATATATAAGATATATATAAGATATATATATATATATATATAAAGCATAAATGAATCATGTGAATCTTTTGGACCTGTAACAACTGGAATGAAGGTTGGAAATAACAATATATTAACTGATCCTGTAGCCATATTAAGTATGTTTAAGAAACACTTTGAGAATATCGTGAATACAGGAAACAATAATCCGTACTCTTCCTCTGAATACCTCAAAATAAATACGGACTTGAAATTAATAACAATAAATATGAGTTAGCTGCAAAAATGGCGACATTTTCGGTGATATCGATATAGTAAAAAATATTTTTGAACATGCTAAAAATATTACGTATCTACAGTCTACTATAACTAGAAAAACGAAAATGAATAGGAGATTAAGGCTATGTTGAAAGCTACTTAGCTCGCGCCTACATCCCAAAACTTAAAAATTAGAATCTACAAAACCATTATTCTACGTGAAGTTCTTGAAGGTTGCAAAGTCATAAGGTTTTTGAAAATAAAGTATTGCGTAGAATATTCGGATAAAAGAAGCTCGTTTCAACCGTAGAATTTAGACGGTTGCACAACGCCGAACTGCGTGAACTGTATCAGATTAATATAATCAAGGTGACTTCATAACGGTGCATAAAATTAACGTGTAAAATTATTGGGCTTAGCAACGGAAGAATTATGTAAATATTTGTAGTGCCCACCGGTAAACGTGTGAGGCCTAGACCGAAGAGGATGTGGGAAGATTGCGTTAAGGGCGATCTGAAGGGACTACAATAAAGTTGCCAAGACTTGAAGAATATATGAGAAATCCTTTGAGATTCTTAACGAAACTACACCGATTTATCAAATAATTTTTCGTATTGATTTTTGAATTTTTTAAATGGATATGATATTTTCATGACGATTACAGGCTCTTAAATGGATTGCAAGCAATGAAGCTTTTTATTATACTTAAGAAGAATTGATATTTTTGTTTGAAAAACAGGATTTTTTTCCTTCCAAATATTTAAGACTCTTGTTTCCAAAATACAACTAAGTTTTGATTAAATTGTAATTTTCATTAATATAAACCACACATACACTTATACATTGTTTTATCGACATACTGAAAGGGCAAAATTCTACAAACAACCACAAAAATGGTAAAACTCGTGAGAGCTATTCTAAATTAACCATCTTTTTTTTTTTTTTTTTTTTTTTTGGCACATTTTGGTACATTGTACGTCTGTTTAAATTGTAAAAATCAAATTGCAAAGAAGTGTTTTTCTAAAGGAAGTTAATTGTGAAGAAGTGGTTCCCAAGAAAGACAGTAATAACCAGACCTCAAGAGAAAGATTGCATGAATATATGGAAGAGCTCTTTAATAGGCAGTACTGAGGAAACCAATAAGACCCGATACCTTTTGACTTCTTCTTTTCTATTTGACGGTCACCGATCCAGTATTGTATTTGAATACATTTTCTATCCGCCTTTTTTTTTTCTATTTTGTTTATCTAAATATTTATCTTATAGTTTTTAGTTTATCCGATTATTATATAATAAAAAATAAAAGTTTTTAGTTGATATTCATAGAGCTATCATGAAAGTAAAACAATTTGAATTTAAAATGTTCAAGTAAACTTAAAATAAATTTAGAAAGTTCAAAACTTTTTTTTTTCATAATGAACGTGAATATCAACTAAAAATAGTTATTTTTTATTATATAATAATCCGATAAACTAAAAACCATTTAACATATTCTTAAAACGTAGATACTTTCTTAATGAAAAACTGAGATGTGTGCTTTAGACCACACGATAGAAGTGAAAACATCAAACATTGGGATTAATAATGTGAAATATAAATTATAAATTATAGCTCGTTATAAAGAAGACGAAATGCTGAACATTTCACTTGCTTAAAGAATGCACGTCCGATTTTTAGTTACTGAAATATTTTAATTCATATCTTTAATAAAACTCGTTATCATTCGATTTTCTACATAATTATTCTGTTTTGGCCTCTCTAAAACAGCGTCGCGTTAAGATACAATTTTGAATAATATCTCATCACAAACAGGATGAAATGATGAACATTTCTTTCGCTAAGAATATGCAGGTCTGATTTTCAGTTTTTGAGATTTCTAATCCATATGCAAAAACACTCCAATTAGCCGAATCCAGTCGACTTTACCCGAGCGTTACACATCTGACGGATGAATCTAATGTACTCTTCACAAAAAAAAGTGCAAAACGAGACTGAGGAAGTTTTCACTTCAATAATGAATTTCTTCATTTAATCCATTTTTATTTCAATTTTATACCATTTAATTACCTATAAAAAATTATCATAGTAAGTTCAGTTTAGAGCTTTTCTCGCCAATTTTGGTTTCACGCATAATCAGAAATACATACTAATGTCATTATGGAAATAGAATAACAAACAAATAAAATATATTTTTATGAGCCTTTATAGTTCAGAAGGTGAGTGACACAATGACATCATCGTGTTTGATATTCGTACATATCAAACAACAGTGGTCTTAGTTCAAAAACAAGTTCCCACCTATCCCCGAGACGCACTGTTGTTTAATGTTTTAGCTAAATATGAATCTTTCTTTTACTATTTAAAAAGCGAAAGCTCAATTTAATACAAATTCATCACTTGAATTTTATTCCAGTTCAATTTCACGCGATTTGTTTTTCTATGGAAATATCCAATTATCAGTCGTATTTTTGTTGCCGTTGGATGGTGCACTATAAATCAATGACTTTAACATTAAATATTAGAGACTGTCATGGATAATAAAGTAGTGAAATAATAACAATAATATACCATTATTCAGAGGACAAAATTGTGTCAATACAACGGACATTAACTCTTTGCTCGATATTAATTGAAATAATTGCTAGTTTAAATATATATATATGTACCTACAATATCTGCATGATTAAATACGTTTACAACTAAGGATAAAAAAACACTTTAAAACTGAAAATGATATCAATTTTTTTTAAATAGAATTTTGGTTTGTCGAAGATTTTTTTACACAACTCCATAGAGCTAATTAAGAGCGTCAACTAATTAACGTAAAAAAATATCATTATCTTGGATGGTTACGAATTCAAGGATATATAAATAATATTGTAACTTTTGTAGAGCAAATGATTAAATCACATATATAAAATATATGGTTTAGCAGTGAATTTTCATATACTCGTTTTTTTAATATTTTCATTTTTAAAGGAAAGAGATGGTCCGGGGTGGCGGTCATAAATAGACTAAATAGTGGCAAAACTATTTTATTAAAAGTCAACGTTTCGACTCGACTTTGCAGGTCGTCTTCGGGGCTAGAACGGACAAGATACAAAAAGATTTAGAGAATTGAGGAAGTTACATCATATTTAGATAAAAAATTATAAACAATGTGAATAAACTTATTAAAATTATAAAAAGTAAGTACATTAAAATATTAAGAATAATAATTTGTATAAACAGAGTAGGCTAAGCAACAAGATCCTACCTGAAGTAAATAGATGGTACCAATTATTGTAGTATAATATATGCAATTGTGAATATACTCTTCCTGATCTACAGGAGAGATTAAAATTAAAATTAATAAACTACAGGAGAGATTAGTAAAAATAAAAAAAAAAATAATAAAAAGCCCTCTAAAATTACAGTATCTAAAATTTGAAGATATGGATAGATACAAGGGAAAATACTATATCTATGAAATAATGAATTATAAATATATACATATTCATATAAAATAGAATTAAGAATTTATAGATAGGAGAACAATGTGAATAAAAACATAAATGAAAGAAGTAAAAGATACATAGAAGTAAAATATAAATATAAAAATAAGAGACCATACATTGCAGATTAATTTAGAAGTATAGATAGGAAACAACTATGAATAGTTATAATTATACTTAGTTGTACATATGTGAGAAAATTACAATTAAATATTAGATAATATTGAGAGTTAATGTTTAAAAAGTGAAATAAATACAAAGTAAAAACGGATGATCGTATATTGATGTAGAATGTAAATATAAAATCTAAAATAAAAGATACTTAAAAACAATGAACGATTAAATTGAATTAATCAATAAAAATTGTAAATAGATAATAAGATATAATAAATAAGTTATTTTTCATTTGTAAGATTTCAAATGGGTCGCTATGTTAAAGAAATGCAGTTTTTATCTATTTTATGATTAACAGGATTCTGTTCCATGTGAATGTGGATGGATTCGGAAATGAATCTTTTTTCATGGTTAGCTACTGTGGCAAGAATGGAGATATTTTCAAAATCAAATGAATGGTTGAGGGTTAAGGCATGTTCTGATAGTTTTTATTTTTTAAATACTCGTTAAAGTAATTGCTACTAGTTTTTCAACTCTCAAAGCCCAGAGGAGGGCGATAGCTAAGTTTCGATTGGTATTTCCATAATTAATTCTAAATTCATTCAAGTTTAAGGAGAACGTGACCTAAGACAACCTTACCTTAAGATATTTGCAACTACGTCGTGACTTTAGATTCAATTTAACTGGGAACAACTTAGAGAAGCAACAGCCAGCAATAGTCTATCAAGAACTTCAATGGTTAAAGGAGGTTAAATCCATTTCAAATATCACAGTATGTTTCTCTTTACTCTAACTTCGTTGAGCTATGAAAATTGTTAATTGAATTGTAAAAATTTTTAATTTGACTTGTGCCTTTATTTTTGATATTGATGCTTCTATAAAGTATAGTAAGTTGATTTTAACTAAGAAAGTGTACGGCTATTTTACAAGATACCGAGATATCCACCTTTTTATAAATCTGAATGGATTGATGCTGTATAGTATATTTAACTTATTTTGGCCATTTTTCCACTTTCCAACTTGGTGTCAGGTGCATGGAGTGCGTCATGCCTTTTTGGTAGTGATTATTATTTTTTTTTCTATTATTTAAATTTTAAATTCACTATCTTTTACATTAATATGTATTCATACAATTCCTAATAATATTTATTTATATAAAATTATTGTAGCTAATTTTTTCTTCCTCATTACCGAACGTAGGGAAACATTGTCTTTTTTATGTTCTTTTTAACTTACTTTAATGGTAGGTAAACGAACAGGTTTACTTTTTAATTATACTCAATATGAGTGAGAACGTATAAAATAAAAGAAACATAAAAATATTTTCTAAGCTTTAATTTTATAAATTACATCTGACTATAAAACAGAAATGTAAGTTTTGTATACTTGATTTGAATTTTGATTACAAAATCACAGAAGTTTACTATTAAAAGCAATTAGAAAAACTACTCGGGCTTGGGAGAATTAGGGGCAGGTAAGAAGAGCAGAAAGGTGGTAGAAGGGCAATAAAGGTTAGATAAAGGAATACATGAAACTATCTTAGGGCATATATACAAGATTATAAGAAAATAAAATAAAATAAAACTAAGAAAATAAAATAAAATAAAACTTAAGAAAATAAAATAAAATAAAACTAAGAAAATAAAATAAAATAAAACTTAAGAAAATAAAATAAAATAAAACTAAGAAAATAAAATAAAATAAAACTTAAGAACATAAAATAAAATAAAACTAAGAAAATAAAACTTAAGAAAATAAAATAAAATAAAACTTCTTTGTCTTCTGAATCACTGAACCTTCATTCATGCTTTCTGATAAAGCATTTTCTATAGTAATTAAGTATGAATGTTTTTCTATTTATTTCTTAAACTTATAATTCATTTAATTTTACTACGAATTTCTGTATGTTATTTAATTTTAACTCTAAGTTAAGTAACTCATCTCCTTGGTTTATTATATTTTTTGCCTTTGTTTTATACATGTATATTTTTAATATTTATTTTTATTTTTTACCTACCCTTCCATAATAAACTTCATAACCATCCAAATCCTCTTGTTTCTAACCTTGCTTCCTCTTCGATTCCTGATAACCCTCCGAGGCGTCTGAAAAGAAAATGGCCTCGTGATCTTCTCATGTAGACAAATTATTAGAGTGCTACCAGTGGGTAGTTTCTCAACAAGCGTGTTTCATGTAATAATATTTCTCTGTACAAATTTACTTGATGTATTGATACTAATACAGTTGTAAATATCATAATAAAAGTTTAAAAAAAAAAAAAAAAAAATTTTATTTTTATTTTTTTTTTTATTATATTGCATTTCTGGTATGAATGTAACTCACTCAGCTTTAGTACTCAGTGCCCTTAAGTGTGGCAACATGTATTATTTCTCAATAAAAAGATATATATAAAGCATTTTTAACCAAATAATCCAACAACTCAATCTTTTCAGTTATCTATGCCATTTTAAAAATAAATCAAATGTTGAGAACTGATAAACTTTGATTACTGTACAGGCATAATTAATAACACTTTAGAACGTAAGCACAGACATATTATTTACTATTCATTCAAAATATGTGCCTCCTTCCCATGATAGCACATTAAGCATTTCCAACAAGTGCTCGATACCCCTCGTATGTAAACATTTTCTTATTTTCTAATTAAATGAAATTTATGAAAATACTTTTAGTGTATTAAAGATTAATTAGCTATGAAAATGTGTATCTGAAAACATGGGTATTTTTGAATTCTATTGTTCTGCCCTAATATTCATCGACGAATAATAATTTAAAAAGTACCTAATTAAGTAGGCATTGTAACACTCCAAGTAGTTTATTTTAGATATCCATCATTATTTTTATAATCTTACCAGTAATGGAAGGAAAAGTAAAATTAAATAATGCCCTTTTATAAACTCTACTGCTATGTACCGCAAATAGGAATGTTCATTGTACGTTACCTCTTCTCTCCTAATGATGTTTTGTGTCTTCTAAAGAAGAGTCTCGTTATGAAACTATTTTCATTTACATTTATTTTTATTTTTTTTTACGACCCTGAGGTATAGTATATTTATATAAATATGGTATAAAATAAGTATATTCACATCAAATAGCGTTCTCTATAGAATTATCATTACAAGTCCTGATATAAAACTCAAAGGTTAGGTTATATTTTTATTAATGCTTAAATTAATAAAATTTTATTTTGTGGCTTGGAAAAATATCAAAACATTATGTTACCTATCAACTTTTCCGAGACAGAAACTAAATACATATAATTTTTCTATGTGTTACATACATACAAGTGAGTTGTTAAGATAATAACAATGTAATGCAAAAAAGGAACTTCTATAATAATGATTGTAAAAACATAAGTCGGCAGTTGAAAACTAAAGGACGAAGTAATACGAGAGAGGGTCATAACTGAAGGGACTACCTAATGTGGAGATGTGACGGGAACATCTGACAAGCCCGACAAGTGTTGTCACGGAGGTCAAAACGAGTGACAGTCAATGTTACCTGATTAAGGTGGCTGAAAGTTTCTTTTCCATATTGTCTGTTCTCCATGGAGAAAAATTCAAATAAGCTTTTTGAGGGAACAAAGTTCTTTTTTTCCTTTTTTTGATCAATTATTTCCTAAATAATCACAATATATTAGTTTAATCTGTATAGTATACGAGTATATAATAAATTATAATGATAATCGATATTGATCTTTTTTTTTTTTTTGCTAACAGGATCATTCATATGTCTTTCATTATTTTGGAGTGAAGTGTCCGTCCTTCTTCAATCCATTTCTTCCCAGTGTCTATTTCCTATCTCTTACATGCCACTTTAATTTCTTTATTTGTGACAAACAATCTAAAACCAGACTGCTCCCACACATTTTATTTTTCATAATTGAAAATATATTTAACAATTCTTTTATTTCCTTTATATTATAAGGTTTCAGCATAATATAGTTGGTCATAAGTTAAAAATAAAAAAATAGTATATTACTCTTTCGTAGTAATATAATACGATTATAATTAATATAATGAATTCATTTGATTAGTTCAGCCAGAATTTCTCTATTTCTCTAAAAATAGACTCCTGTCAGTTAGTCTGTAGCTTTGATTGCTGACTGTAGCTTAAAAACAGTTAATAAAGAAAATATAATATAGAATTACCGTTAACAAAAGTAGAGAAATTAAAAGCTTAAGTAACTTTGATAAACAGTAACTTTGATATTCACTTTTTTCTAAATCGAAATTTCAATTTAAAAACTAAATACATACCTACTGAAATTCATCTGGACATACGTCCCTCAGATTTACGGTTCGGCAAAAAATTCGCTCTTACAAAAACTACAGTAATTTCAATCCATAGTTTTACGATTTACTACAGGGGCTACCTGGTACGAAAACAACAAAACTTTACATAACGATTTACAACAACTCGACCAACACATACATACCCTCATTTTTATCTCGAACTACACTGACACAACAACAGACTTATAAACGACATCGCCTGACATGCCCATCGGGAAAAGACTCAAAAGGAGCTGGATGAGAGATCTTCTCACCTAAATTAAGGAAGTAAACAATGACCAGGAGAGGTGCTGCTGGGTGCTATCTCTCCTCGTGGCCATAATGATAATCATTTTTTTATCACAACAAATCTGCTGATTCTTAATACCATGGCAAGTGCGGATAGATATTTGAAGTGAAAACAACAAAAAAAGAAAAAGAAAAAGAAATCCTACCAAAGAGTAGAGTACTAAAAAAATATTTAGTTGATTGTTATGACTGTTGTTTTTCAGAATATTTAAAAATGGATTTAAAGCTTAAACGTTATAATCTAGAGGAAATAAAACTTCTACTTAAAAATATTTCGACTAAAAGCTCTGTTTGTTAAACATCACTCGTTTATTTTATTTATGTTTTTTTTTTGTCTTTCACTTATTGTTTTTGCTTTTCAATTGTCACTTTATTGATTAAATATAATAATTCTATTACTTCGTTACCTTTTTGTAGCTAGTTGGGGTTTTAATACGTAAAACCTGGAGGTCATCAACGCCTGTATTTAGTTATGTTTGTCTAAATTAGATTTGAATTTAAACTTTTATATTTTGTTTAACAAGTTGTTTTATTTTAGAAAATTTAACACTAACTGTACTGCGTCTTCGTCATTTTTAAGGATGTTTGATATTGTTTGATATATTTTCTCGTAAATTTCCTTTGATTTTATCTTACATTGAATTTTCTTAGATCTCATAGGTTACTCAATATATTATTATAGATTTTTTTTCTTTTAAGGACTTTCATTGGTAAAGTACATGGATATATCAAAATTGTTACAATAAAGTCCTAACCGGTTATTAAATTTTAGCTAAATATGCCTTCAGCTCATTGGTTTATTACACAATTTTAAATAATATTTTCATGGAAAGTTTTTATACCAATAAGATGTGTTTACAAAAAAAAAATATATTGGTATTGTGATCTATCAATTTTCATAACAAAATAACTACCTGAGAACAAGTAGCTCAGTGAGTAAGGCACTGTGTGTTTATATCCCGGGCTCGGAATATATCATCATATAAACATAGCGAGGTATAAACATCGGCTGAGTCAGACATTTTTATGTTACAAGATGCGCAGATCAACCAACCTCCTGTGGCCCTACCAGCCACTACAAAGTGTATTGACATTGTAAAGATTATTTTACTAGTATTCAACCCAAGAAATTCGAATTAAAGAGCGAACAATTATAATTAAAATAAATAATAACTACCTATAGCTAGGTAGTTTCTAATACAACATAAAGTATCTTTAACTGAATAAATCTATTTAACCAAGTAAGCATTGAAAATAGATAGAACTCTTCCCTCTTTTGTTTCCTGTGGCTGATTATTAATTCATATTTTAGCATGTGCATATGCTCTTATATCTTATATCTCTTACATCTTGACTTTCGTTTCTTGATGTTTATATGTGGCATGCCATTCTATTGTATATAGAATAAGTTTCTTTCTTGTATTTTTATTATGTTTATTATCTTTCATTGTATATAGTAATTAGGTATAAATTCTCTCTTTTTCCTTTTATTTTATTTCTTATTCTTGTACATTTTATTAATTCTGTAAATATTTCTTTCTGAAATAGATCTCTTAACTTTTTTTGCTGCTTTATCAAAATATCCAACCTAAGCCCTTCTCAGCTGAGCTAGCATGGTAGAATAAATATTTATTGATGGCCAAATAATGGGTAAATTCCTTATGTTTTCCAGATTTATCTCTAGCCCTAGATAAATTAGATGGCGGCTGCAAGTTACCAAGACAATTGGCAGAAGCTGCTGAAGGAGCTTTAATTAGACAGCACTTATTTCTTTTCAGAACTTATACTGAAAATTGAAATTAACATAATAAAATATAAATGCTTATTTCGAGATAACTTTATCACATCGAATGATTTTAAAAAAACATCCACCCAATCCACAACAATACAAAGAATAATTATAATTGTTCTATTTACAAAATTTCAATCTGGAGCGTTAGAATTAAAAAAAAAAATATGAAAAAATATATTTCAGTGGTTTCGGAGGTGTCGTTTCGACTGGAGAGAAAGCTCAAAGCTATGGAGAACCTGGAAGGTGAGATTATTCCAGTTGGCTTGGTGCAAGTGATAGAAGAGCCCCTGTTATTGGAAGATCGGCAGGTGAGCGCCCAATGAGAGACCTCCGTCCTTCAAAAGGAAAATAAAACGGTTTTACCTTTCACCGCCGTATTGCTTCCCTTTTGTGAATAAAAAAGCTGGACTAACCTTATGGAAAGCTCTAATGGCTCGTTGGGTTGTAAATTCTATTCTTTCTCGGTTATGATTTTTTTTTATTTATGTATTATTTGCTCCTAATAAGGGTTAATTTTATAATTTAACAGAATAAAAAAGAATCTACTGTACCGTCTTACTTATATACATTATATAACTAAGATAATCGAAATTGTTATTTTCTGGAGGGAACACTGTTTAGAAACATTTTGCATGTTTTCCTTCAATCTTGTCAATATGTTACCTTGCAGAGCCTGTAGGTGTATCACTAAGATGGAGCAATATTTGTTCAAAAACGATTTCAGAATTATATCATAACAATAAATATTAGGCAGAGCTCATAAATGAAAATATATTTTATTGTTCTGTTAAGAGGAAAAAGTGCTATTTGTTCCTCAGATACCACAAATACCTTTATTTCAAGATAACGAGGTATCCCAAAACCTCAAAATAGGGGTATGTAAAACATACTTCATCCAGTTTCCATGTATGGTAGTAAGGGACGGACCTTAGCAAAGAAGGAAAACAGATTGCTGACTACTTATAAGAAAAAGCTTCAGAGAAGAATGTAAGACCCTATCAAAGAAGGATTTCATCACCTGCAAAAAAGGACCTCTATAGTGAACCTAATATAGTTTCTAACATTGAAAAGGGAAGAATGGTAAGAAGGCAGGGCATTTATATCGGATAGGTCAAAAAGTACTTCCAAATTAGATAATGGAAGGACGTCCAAGTGGAGAAATAGGAAGAGGCAGGCCTGGATTAAGATTAACGGACGATATGGAGGGGAAAATGAGGTCACGAGTTGTGAGATACTAGAAAGAAGCTGCAGAGGATCGGTTTGAGTGGAGTAAAATTTTTGAGGAGACCAAGGTTCTTCAAGGGCAATTGTGCTGAAGGAAACAATGCTATATATGCAGTAGGAATACATCGACATATTTTTTTTTCTTTTTCTTTTACTATTTTGTAATTTAATTAAGTAAATTAACGTTAGCTTCTCTCTTATGAAAGCCTCATGTCCACCCATAACGATTGAAAATAACCCAGTGCCTTCAAAGAACTATGTACCGTACCTTGGATTCTACTTAGACAAAAGGCTTACTTGGAACATACATACGAAATTATAAAGACAAGAAAGTACTAGAAAATATAGTCAACTTTCACATCTTGTGGACTACAGATCTTCACTTAACTTACGAAACAAGCGACTGATCTACAACAACTTAAGTAGACCTATATGAACATATGGAGCAGAACTTTGGGTTCGGTAAAACAAACACACTTAAACAAAATATAAACAGTACAATCGAAAATTTTACGAAAAATTGTTAACGCACCTTGGTAAATTTCAAATAATACTATACACAACGACATAAACGCCCAGACAGTAAAATCCTACATCCACGACAAATACACTACATTTTATTCTTCAACCCAAAATCACTCCAATCCTCTGATTCTTTCTATCTCCTGCTCTCTGTTACCTGAACAACTCAGATTAAGTAAAACTGGCCAAGAGACCAGCCATATCGATAAAAATAAAATCAAGCAAATACACCAAGAAAGTATAAATACAACAAATTAGATAGATGCGCTACCGCGCAGATGCAAATTGCTTAAAATATAAATAAAATTAGATAAAATTAAGCAGGATTACAGACGCAATTCAAAATGTGAACTTTTTATGAAATAAATGTTCCAGAAGAAAGACATTTTCATATAATTTAATTTACGGTAATTTGGTCCCAGGTAATAAGGTTAGAGAATACTAGACCAGTAAATCCGCAGACCAGTAAAAACATCTGACAACATTTGATCAATGTAAGTCTTATTTCATCACTAGAAAAATAGAAAGAATATAATTGCCGTCTTCCGAATTTCCACTCTGTGTAAGTCTTAAGCTTAGAATATTAAAATTTTGTCAGTTACTAATTTAAATTAATTAAGCTTACCGTGGGACTGTTGTTTAACCGCCTAAAAGAGTCCTTAATTACTCTTGTTAATTTGATAAAGGCTCCTTTGTGTCAAATCAGAGGAGCAAAGTTTGCGCTGTTCTTATTACCCAAAGCTATGGCCCACTAGCTTACCCCGAAAACAATGGTCCAAGGCAGGTTAGATTGTTTTTGAATGGTCTATCAGAGGGTCAACATTAGCTCTAACGTTACAATGGCCACCGTAATCTTGCATTGTGGCCGCTAAGCTTGTTTGGACTATGTTCTTTGTGTTAGAACCTGCGCCCTGTAGGGCGTCCCTCTTATGCAGATATTAATTTATAATACTTTTACATAGCATAATTAAATAAGGATAATGGCACAGTCGTTATTAACAACACGACGATCAAACCGATTTTTGTCATCTTAAACAATATCTGTAATCATATAACTCTAATTTATCCTTTTAATTTATGCGGGACTGTCTAGTAGCACAACTCGCAATTTCTCTTGACTCTATTTAGTTATTACTTTTTTTTTTTTTTTTTTATTGAATAATAATACAATCAATCACTATTGGAGGGCTATAAGTATTAAGGCTAGAAGTTCTCATTCATACAGTATATACAAGTAATAAAGAAGTAACTATAAATATAAAAAGGAAATAAATAATACTTATAAAAAAATGTAAATCAATAGGAAAAAAAATAAATAAACAAACAAAATAAAATAAAAACTTCTAAACACATTCATACCTATATACAATATATACATTCGCCCAGGAATCTCCGAGCCAGGCTTTTCTCCCCACATGTGGAAGGCAAAGCAGGACTCCAGAGATCCCAGTGCCACTTTTCCAGCCGCATCACTAGTATTAAAAGCCAGTGGAGGCTGAAGGAGAGCACTAGAGCCACAGATGCTCAGGACTTGAGTGGAGAAGCTGGCCATTGCCAGGACTCCAGAAGCATATTTACAATAGATCTCGCGTCCACTGCCGTTTTAACCTTCGAGAGGGATTGTAGGGATGGTGGGAGCTGGATAGGGATTGAGCTAGAGGATTTGGATGATGGATAAGGTTCTGGTGAAAGTTTAAGAATCTGGATGGGAGGATGTCAAGGACAAATGGAATGTTAAGGTCATGGTGTAGGGTCTTATTTGTGACATAATATGGGGCATTGACTATTGTTCTAAGTACTTTGGACTCTAAGGATTGGATGCGTTTGATATTCGAATGTTTAGCAGTTCCCCACAGTTCAAGTCCGTAGGGGTCCAGATAGGTTTTCAGTATTGTCTTGTAGATTAAAAGTTTATTTTCAATCGAAAGATGAGATTTCCTGCTGAGTAGTCTATATAGCTGGCCATATCGTTGGTTAAGTTCTTGTCTTTTAAGTCTCGTATGTGGGTTCCAAGTTAGAGTTATTACTAGATAATTTCCTTGATAACGGCCATGATTTGAGTTCTGTACTAACAACTGGTAAAACAGGAGATCTCAGTTGTACATTCTTTTTAATCTAACTTTACCATGTAACAGAAAAGAAGATAAAGTGAATTGGGTTCATTTTTATTTTTTTAACGAAGTGTGTTTTGTTTGTCGTGGATGTATATTATTATATTTGGAATAATGATATTTTGTGGTAAGGTGTTACTTGAACAAAACGATTCTGTGCTAATGATTTTTCAAACAATTTTAAGTCGTGTTATCTGTAATTTCTTTTTATTTACATGTTTTGTACAACAAAATTCTTCCTCGTATGCGCCAGTAGGTCTCAGAATAGCGGTGTAGACTTGTCGATCGTTGCTCTATCGTTATCCCAGTAATGCGGCTGTGAGAGAAGGTCTCTTAGAATCTTGTCTTATCCTCCACACGTGGGGGAAAGGGCCCGACTTGGAGCTCCCTCGGCTGATTGTAAATATCGTATATAAGCATGTATGTTTCTTTTTATATTTTTATTTATGTTATCTCCCGTTTTATTTCTTTTGGTTTACTAGGTTTCCTTTTTCTTCCTTTTGTTATAATTTCTATTGTTTCTGTAATTCAATATATGAATGAGTCTCTCACATCTCAAATACTCTCAATGCTCTTAATTGAGGCAAAATGTATTTTTTTTTCTCAATGAAATAAGATTTTAAAAAAAAAAAGTTACATCAACGTAAGTAAACAATGCTTTGATTGCACAGCGAGAAAATTCATCGAAGTACTTATTTAATGATTTGATTTTATAATCAATAACTTGCAATATGCTCATAGAAACTTCGGTAAGGGTAAATTTCAATTTAATATGATTTTCTTTTCGTTATAAATGTGCCCTACCGCCAGTTATTGACACAAATTTTAGTTTATTTTTTCAATAATGAACCTTTTTAATCGGCTACGAAGACAAAATTGTTGTTTCTCATTAAAATAAAAAAAATAAAAACTCTTCTCCTCTCAAAATTTGTGGTTTTACGTTTTAAGATACGTAGAATCCGAAAAAAACCAATAAAGAATCAAATTCGCCTGTCCGGGGATTTTTCTCAAGACTAATGGGCCGATTGTCTTGAGATTTGGTATTAATGTTAGAAGTCACCCGAGGATGATCTTCGGAACTTGAAAATACCATCCGACATTTCTGTGCAAGATGGCGATAGAAAAACCTGTAGCGTATTGACTGTAGCGCATAAACTTATTCAACGATTTTGATTATACAGAGCTATACATTATTATAAGTATTCTCCTAGAAGATGTTTACATATATAATGCTCAAAAATTAATAGAGATATTAGTTACGTATAATTTATTTTCCCTAGAATCGTTCTATCATTCCATTTTTATCATAGAATATATTTAAATTTTTTTTTTTTTATTTGTTTATTTAGACATACAATATTCTGTCACAGGGACAATAATTATATTGATAAATGAGCACATTCACACCATATATACAAAAAAAAAAAATTAACAAAGTAAAACAATAACTAAATAATAATAAATAAAAACTATAATTTAAAATTAATTAAGATAGTATTTGACCTTGGAAAATTTTATAAAAGTTCGTTTAAAAAATTAATAAAATTAAAGTTTTATGTGATCTTGATTTTATGATTGGGAATTGTAAATATAGTAATTTTGTAAACATTGTGTAAATATATAATCTATCCCGATAGACCCTTCGATGCCTAGAATCGCTAAAGTAGAGAAACGCTACTTGTTTGTAAGATGTAAACACAACAACTTTACAATTTGTATCCTCATCTAGTGGCTCGCTGCACCACGCTTCGCGGAGTTGATGGTGATGCATTGTTGCTGCAGATCACTCCTTACAAACGATTACAAATGGTTTCATTTGGTATGGGCCTTAGCAGAACATTAAATGCTTCATTTAGGCTTCGCTGGGATATTCGAAAAGGGTTGCTTCTTGCAGCAATATCAGTATTCCTGTCATCCCTTGCTGCCGTAATGTGCTGAGATCCATTAATAGGTCTCAAATTGGTACTTCCGGTTTTTCTGAATCTAAAACCCCTCTGCTTTTAAATAAAGCTCAGTTGTTATAAATATTATATAAAAGTTTGTAATGAGCATGATCAAACAAGTCAAATTTAAAGTGCCAAAAATACACTTTGAGGTAACTATATCGTTCCAATTCTCAACAGAAATGGCAGAATGTACAATGTGGTGTTTTCCAATTACTTTTAGTGTAATAGCATAATATAAAATGTCAAGCCTCTCAAAATGTAATCTGTCACAGACTGCTGCAATAAAAAACCCATCAAATACTTTAAAAGAGACTGATCAACCTAATAAATAAATGTAATAGGGCTGCCACAATCTGGGAGACGCCAACTGCATCGGCGATATCCACTTACCGGTGTCCTTTACGGCACATTTTCACGACAACATTGCGAACTTCTGGTTCAATATGAAGTATTTTCTTCGTTAAACAGAATATTACTGTATTAAAATAACAAAAGTCGAAAACAGCTGTTGCTTTACAAAATGAGTATTCTTCATTTTGACTATCTTTTATTTAATAATTTATTAAAAACTAAAAATCCTTGTTATTTGCTTTTTATGTTCAACAAAAAATTAGAGAATCCCTATCGAACAAAAAAAAATAGGGTATTTTAATTAAAACGAATAAAATAGAAATATCCCTATTGTTTTTAAGAAGCTGGAAAAAAGTTATGAGGAATGAAAAATCAGATTTGTGAATAAGCAATAACTATTTCAAAGTTAGATCATTTTCTGAACAAAAAAATAAAATAAAAATATCGTTGTAATCGTACGATTTCGTGCAAAGGTATAGCTGTTTTTAATATTCAACACATGTTGAACTGGAAATTTGGTCTTCACTGTTTTCTTTTTTTTAACAAAAAAAAAAAAAGTAATTTTTATGCACATTATTAGCAAATAGCTTTTATTCGTTTCTCCTAAAGTGGTAGGAAAAATAGATTGACATTTTATATATAATTATAATAGAATTAATAAACCATTATGATTTTCAGCGATTATTATAATAATTCACCCACATAGGGGATGTTGTATGTTTTTTACCAGCCTTTTTTTTCCTGATCAGTTGTTTGATTATCACCTTTCTCAGCTTTGTTACCTTGCCTTCCTTCCAGTATGCGATTGTGTGTCTTGGAGTGATGTAATCTTTGATTTTCTTTAATCTTTTGTCGTGTTGCTGCCTGAATTGGCTATAACCTATAACCTAGAATTATCGAAGGAAGCTGGTCGACTATTCTACATATCATGAGTGATAAATATTCAGGAAGCAGTCATTAAAACTTGAAAACCTTGAAAACCACGCCCTGAAGATGACCCACATGTTTGGGTTGAAACGTCGGCACTAACAAAAACAATTTATAATGACCTAATTTACCCTTATTAAAAATGCTATTATTTTGTTAGATCTGATACTGTCGTTTCCCAACGCTATTTATATATTTTGTGATATCTCTAAATCATTTAATTTACGACTATAAAACGGGAAATCTTGAATAATGTGAGTTATGGACCGGTCACTATCGAACCTAGAATTAAATTTATGTCTCATCGTGATTTCTTTGCTAATTTATATTAATATTTTAAAATCAAAACTGTTCATGGTTTTTCGGGATGCTATAGTGAAATTCTAACATTGATATTTATTTTATATTTTACTTTGATATTTCTTACAACAGAAGTTTCACCACTATTAATTTTTATTGATTATGGGATGAAAGTGAAAGAAATAAAATCTTCTTCCAACAATTCTATACTACCAATTCAACTTGAGAGATCAAAATAAAAATTCCAAATCTTGACTGTAATGTAACAACAGAAAACAATTGGTAAAAATTGAGAGAGAAAACGCCTTGCTGGCCAACACAAAACTATTACAACTGGTGAGAGATTAATAATAGATTTTACATTGAATAATATGAGAAATTCTATTGCATAACTATAGTATATCATTGATGAATAAAAAAAAAAATATTTTAAATAAACATAGAAAAATAAAAAGGATCTAAGAGGCGGGAGCGACGAAACCATTTCACACAACCTCTTTGCTCACACGAGCTTTGTGTACATAACCTAACTCTTTAAAACTTCACTACTCACTCGTTACGAATTCAATATCCAGCTAATTAAAAAACTCAATTAAGAAATGGGAGGAACGGATATAAGCTAGTATATTTGCATAGAGTAATTGGAATACGGGTAATATTAATATGGACAAGTGGAGTCGGACGACCAGAGAGTGGTTGTTAACTAAATGGGTTATGAAGATGCCATGGATAGTAGGTAGGGTCAGAGGAACAGATGCTGGACAAAGACTAATCTAATTCTTGGCTCTAATTCCCAAAAATGACATCTCATCTTTAATGAGAGGCCTCTGAGTAGTACTCGTCGTCAAGCTTCAAGCTACCTCTGAAGCGCCATTCGACAAAGGAAGTGGCCTAAAGGTAACGAAATCCAGCAGAGGGGGAATTAAATTGTTTCTGTCCGGTATCACAGTTCCATTAGGATCACAACGCGTTTAGTTGTTACTCGCCCTTTGACAATTCCTAAGCCATTTCTAGATCTTCTTAGCGCCGTTAACTGAGAATTTATATATATATATATATATATTTATCTTCCACGTGTATTGTAATAGCCTAGAGAAGAGGTGGCCGAATATAGAAAGGGGATTAGGAGAGTAATTATTTATTGTTTTAATATTGCTGTTTATGTTACACGGATGGGTAAGGGTACTCACGCTCCAATACTCATAGTTCCAAAATAAATACCTGAATCTGAGAGGATACTACTTCGCATCAAACTTTAGATCAAATTAATTTAAAATTTAATATTATAAAGCAAATACGGAAGAAGAAGGAGCGTTTAGGAAGAAAAAGGTCTACCTACAAACATAAGAAAGAAAAAATTGAGCTTGCGGATGTAGCAGCGAAACAAGCACATGCCCTTTTAGGCCCGGACGCCATGAGAGTCCGACATGAGAGTCCGCCAAGCAAATTATAAAATATTTAAAACACAATAAAGCCATAGTCAACATCAAATCGTTATATCCGCAGAGAGAAGGTTGTCTTGGTCAGGCTGAGAATAGGCCACACCAATCTTACCCATTCTCATCTCATTAGCAAACAGCCACCAGCACAGTGCCAACACTGCAATCAATAACACACTTACAGTGGGCCACATTTTGCAAGGAGTGTCCTTTTTACATATCGAGTGTGAATAGTTCAGGACTTACACAATAATACAGGAATGACAAAGAAACAATTATGTTAGTGTTAAATTTCTTGAAATCAAAAATTTGTTTAAAAAAATTAAAAATTGATTGCAGATTTAACAAAATTAATATGCAGGCGTTGATGAGCTGGACGTTTTACGCCATAAATCCCCAAAAAACAAAAACAAAAAAATAGAAACTGTTGACGTAATTCATGTTTCCAAAAATATGGCAGATTAAATTAGGAGACCAGCACGAGGAATCTTTTAACTGAATTAATACGTTACCTGCGGTTATGGTCCCCGGCCTCCGATATTCATCTCGATTTCGGCTTGAATTGTTTCGGATTTTGCCTATATTATGAAGTCTCTAAAAAGGTCATTTGAATGGGTAAAGATATATACAAACATAAATAATCATTATATCTGACAGACAAAGGGATTGTAACCGCAATTAACGTGTTAAATAAGTTATTAATGTTGTAACTCCTTCCGAGAGAATCCTGATCATTGATAGTGACGTGGATCAGTCAAATTATAATTATGCAAATGGTTTGTTTCTTGATATATAATTATAAATAAATGATATCTAAATATTCTAATTATTTACATAACTTATGCTATGTTCCTGGCCTCGCGTTTCTACGGCGAGTAAGGGGTTCCAGGAACCGCATTTATTTGTATTTAATACTTATATTTGTATCCATATCGGTTCCAGAAGGGAACCGATCTACAGAAAAATATATTGATTAGGTATTTAAATGTTAGATACCACAGACCCCCTACTGTAGTATCCTGCTAGATTGAACCATATAATTTTTATTGGATTTCCTTTCTAAAGGTATCATGTTTTTAAATTTACTATTTGTTCTATATCTAACTGGTGGCATGCAAGGTAGATGGTAAAAGTACTACGTTGGTTTACTAACTATTATATTTACAGGCTTAAATAAAACCAAAAACATCTATATACAAAATAATAACTAAACCTATATACATAATGAATAGTTGAGAATCATACTAGAGGAGAATGCTTGATGTTTGATTAAAGTTACATGTGTTATATTGATTATATTAATTAATGATGTATGGTTGCCAACACAAATTTACATTAGTATAACTAAATGCTTGTTACCACTTAGCTGGTCCTTCATAGTGTTTCTAGCCGTCATATCTGGATTCCCTGTCTCTGCTCTCCTTCAGCGTCTAGTCCGTCCATCTGCTCTCTCCGGCTGTCTTCGTCTTCCTCCCTCGACTCCCCCGCTTGAAGTCTCCTCCGCTGAGTCCCAAAAAGAAGTCTCCTCCCCTGAGTCCCAAAAAGAAGTCCTCTCCTCTGAGTCCCAAAAGGAAGTGTTCAGTCCCAATTCTCTATTTCCCTCCTTTCTTCATCCCCCTCTCTTTTGGTAGTCTTTTTCCTGATTGGCTGAATATTCTCAGCCTAAGGGGTGACCACGCCCTCTCCCCCAGGCCAAGGTAAAGCAGCAGGTACAGATTTCCGTATTTCTGGTGGAAGGTGTGAAATGGTCTTTCGGGATCCTGTTTAAACACTCAGTTGTCGGTCTTGGTCGGTGGTTCTTAAAGGTTTTTATTACCACTTTCAAAAGGTTGGGCTTGTGGGTCGTTACCCTCGCACAGGTAATGCCAGATGTGGCCACTTATGATATTTATTTATTTATACCTTTAAAATAATTAAATGAATACCACCGGCGGTCTTTACAATACATAGCACTTAGTAACAACAAATATATATTCGAATATTCTAATATATATAATGAATATTTTAAAACGATCCAATCATAGCGAACAAATATTCCTTTAAGTAGTAAGGAAAGTCGTATGTTGGTACACGTCACCTTTAATTGATTTTTAACTTTTTTAAAATAATAAATCCTTGTTTTAAAATTCGTAACGCTCTTATATCTCTGTCTATAATCAAGGAAACGATACAGTAATTTTTCATATATTTTTTCCAATAACAGATAAGAAGAAAATAGGACCTCATTTTGATATTCAAAAGAATTACAATAACTACTTTGCAATCCTCGTCTACTTAATGAATGGGGTGGTCAATAATGGTTCTGCGATGTCCATTCATAACAGAAGTACGATAGCGCACTTGGACAGCAGCTTCCTTGACGAGCTGTATTTTACTCGATATAAATAGTTCTGAATACCAACTAACCAATGTCATTACTCGATATTTAAATATATATATTTACAAATATATAGACAGACATTTGTATATCATTTTTATATATAACATTTAGTATATATAACCTATTCAGTTTCGATTAAAGTCTCGTTATTTTACTTATACTATAAAAATATGAATTCATCCCTTTCCTGAAAAAAATAAATAAATTAATAATGAAACATATATATTGAAACTGCAAATGAAAATTTTAACAAATCGAAAATGTATACCTATGGAAGAAAAATAGCTACATAAAATAAACAATAAGTCATAACCTAATTTTTCAATTTTTTTTTAAATTGAAATTTACAACTGTATTAAATGATTAATGCAACAAGTAAATACGAAATAAGTAACATGACATGTACAAAATGAAGAGAAACTACCCATTGCTAGCACTTCCAATTATATTTCTATATTAGAAGGCCCCGAGGCCAAATTTTTTCAGACGCCTCGGAGGGTTATTAGGAACAGAAGAGGAACCAAGGTTAGAAACAAGAGGGTACGGATGGTTCAGAAGTTTATTATGGAAGGATAGGTATCTGGATTCAGCTAAATCGGAAACATGTGGTACATTAAGGTCGTTATGGGTGATTTTATTTGTGACAAAGCAGGGAGCATTGAGTAGTTTACGAAGGATTTTGGATTGTAAGGATTCCGTAAGTCCAAATAGGCCTTATTATAGTAATATATATGAGTATTATCTAAGTAGTTTTAAGTTCAGTGCATTTGTATAGTAAGTGCCGTAGTAGTCAAAAACGTCGGGCGGTTTTTAGTCGTTTCGGTCTGGTATGATGGTTCGTTTGTCCAGGTGGAGTTCTAGGTATCGGATTCGATCAACAGAGATAAATGGGGTATTGTTAAAGGATTCTGTAGGAAAAGAAGCCATGGGTTTTCGACGAAGTATTTCATATATATATATATATATATATATATATATATATATATATATATAGAGAGATAGAGAGATGAGAGATGAGATAGAGAGAGAGAGATGAGAGAGATAAAATATACAATAGAGCAATACGCAATAATTCATAGTGTGATCCGGCTAAACCTTCATACTGTAATTCGAAGATTACAGAATAAGTGGTAATCGTAGCACATAATAGTAAACATTATATTAAATTTTAAATAAATTTAAAAATGTTTGAATTTTTTTATATCAATTAATAATAAATATTTATCGAAAATCGCTATTTGGTTTGGGAGAAGTAAAAGAGGACGTGTTAGCTAAAAGGCTTTACTAAATGACCCTTGTCACGAAACGGTTCCCTCATTTTCGTTCCTCCTTTTCCAAGATATCCTATTATCCGTGGAAAAGTCATTTCGTTCATTTCAAAATAATTTCCCTGCTCTTCCGTTTTATTGTACAGTTCAATCGCGAGGATAATGCAGACAATATTGCATAAAGTCTTAATTTTCCAGTATACTAGGTCCTTTAAAATTTAAATTTGCGAATAAACGTTGTTTTCTAATAAAAATTGTTGGGCAGAATAACTATAATAATACATAAAGTGAATATCTAGTGTTTTTTCAATACCTTGATTATTTTATTAAATTGTTCTTCATATAGAACTCATTAATTACTATTTAATTATTCCAGATTAAGGAACAGAATAGTATAAATTTTATCTATTTTTTTTTTCATTAGCATTGAGGTAATGGAGTAAGAGAACCTTAATTCCAGAACAACGATTCCTGTCTGAATGTTTCTTTTATGATCAAGCAGTGACTTTTTGTTCCACTATTTTCCTTAAAATCTATTAAAAAAATTTTCATTTCGCTGAAAGTTACGAAAAAGAATATGTAATATTCGCAAGCTTGGATTTGTTCTATGGGGCTTAGTTGTTAATCCTGAAAAAAAATACATTTTTGTAGTTATTCAGTTTTAAATAAAAATTCTAAAATTCTTTTTTCCCCGAATTCCTTGAAAAATGTATTTACTTTGAAGCCGGCTATTCTTAAAACAAGACATAGAGATGTTTCTACATTTTCTTCACTAACACATAAAAAAATAATTTACTTTATTATTTTACCTAGAATATTTGTCCGTCAAACAAAGAATAATGATTTATAATAATAAAAACTTTCTTACTTGTTATTACGATTTTCACTGAAAATATATAATATAGTAGTTAAAAAAAAAAGTATGAAATATTATAACCAAGCTTCAATGTGTTCTGCTGAGCTTTGTTCTCGTTTTTTTTTTTTTTTATCTTGAAAGCAATATATTTTTTCATAGAAGATCTAAATTTTTTCGTTCCGAAACGAACTCCGTTTCTGTTCTGGAAACAAGACTCAGATGTGAGTCCACTTATTTAGACTAAAAAAAAAATCTTGTACATAAAATCTTCGTCGACGAGGTAGGAAATAACGAATTAAACGAAATTTTCCAACTTATCATGATTTAATCCAAAATCTGCAAAACATTATATCCGATAAGTTAAATTTTCATCAGATTATATATAGCAAAAATAAAACAAATATATCAGTTAGAAATGCCAACAGAGCAGTCATATTTCACGAAACCATCGAAATATAATTCTCCATTAGTCGACAGAAACTTGAATTATGATCACTTCATCACATAAAATTATGTGTTTCTCACAGTGCATTATTTTGCTTAATATCTGGCTACATTTATACAAATGGTTCACTACATGCTTAATTCCAGGAGGAATTTATCCCTTCCTCTTGAATAAAACTGAATATTTCTTGAACAGGACAAGATACTATAGTAATTTATTAATAGACAAGCCTGCAGTAAAAACAAAGTCATTTTTTAATTTAAAACAAATATCTGATTCTATTACCCATTGAAAACTATTGAGACTTCTCACACAAATATAATTAGTACAGATTTGGATTTATTATCATGAATAAACTATCGATGGATAGACTGTCCATCAAAAAGTACCAAAGTAACCAACAAAAATACCAAGTATCAAAAAAGTACTGAAGTATAAGTTTTTCAAAATGTCTCTCTAATGTATAAACAAAAAATAATTTTTTTTTAAATTATAATAAATGTCTGATTCTATTACCCATTAAAAACTATTGAGACCTCTGACACAAATATAATTTCCACAGCATCCATTAGCATCAAAACTGTTTGTTGAGGAATCCGAAAAGCGTGGACTTAAAGACATAGAAGGAAACAAATTTAAATTAACGGTATATCAAACATTATGTGATACAAACATAGATCTGAACACAATATGACCCATTCCTGATCTCAAATTTTCTTACTGGAAGAAATTCAGACAGTCTGTAGACATATCGATGACTCGATATTCCAAAGATCACCCACTAGAAATACAAACTTATTTCTTCCGGTTACTAGAAAATTGTAACGGTTATAACGTAATTTACACCGACGCCTCTAAAGTAGAAAATAGCGCTTGTTGCGCTGTCTATGCAACCGCAAACCAGCTACTATTCAACTTACCAAGAGAGTGCTATATATTCAGTGGAGAAGCGATTGGAATAATAAAGGCCCTTTATTGGATATCGAATTCCAAAGAAAAAAAATGGATCATAGCAACCTACTCCAAAAGCGTTGTGGCGGCCATTGGTAACCCATGGCCTGACAACTCTCTCATTAGAGAAATCATAAACGTATGGTGGGAGATTAGAAAAAAATCAGTAAGTGTGGTCTTTGTCTGGGTTTTACCCTATAGTGGTATAATGGGTAATGAAAAAGCAGACCAAGCTGCTCATTTGGCGAGAAAGGGAGAGCTACCAAGCATAACAACAATAAATGACATCACCGTTGAAGATTGGATCCATGAAGCAAGAAAAAAGCTATTAAAAAATTGGGAAGGTCAATGGAAAATACAACGAGCCAAACTAGCCGAAATAAAAACCGAGTGCAACACATGGACCACAAGCTTCAGAAGGTCGAAAAGAGAAGAAATAATATTGTGCCTGATGCGAATCGGACACTGCCTTTTCACACACGGATACATACTTAGAGGTCTCGAAGCGCCAACCTGCGAAAACTGTGACAATACACCTCACTCAGTCAAGCATTTACTATTAGAGTGCCCCCTATATAAGAAAGAGAGACAAAAACTAAAGCTTTCGACAACATTGAAAGATATTTTGGGAGACAATGAGGCAAAAATCGTCATTCTCTTTGAATATTTATTGGAAACAAATCACTACAGTAAAATATAAAAATTAAGAAAAACCGCCAATGACCCTCTAGGGTAGAGGCGAATATAAAAAAAAAAAAAAATTGTATAGATTTTTATTTATCATCATGAATAAAATATCGACAGAAATAAATCAATAAGTACTGAAGTCTGCCTTTCAAAAAAAAATCTGCCTCTCAAAAAAAAATCTGCCTCTCAAAAAATCTCTATACCGTACAACAAAATCATTTTTTTTTATTTAAAACAAACTCTGATTCAATTACCCATTGAAAACTATTGAGGCATCTCAAACAAATATAATTTGTATAGATTTCAATTTTTATCATGAATAAACTATCGATGGAAATAAATCAATAGGTACTGAAGTCTCCCTTTTTCAAAAAATCTCTCTACTGTATAAACAACAAAGTCATTTTTTAAAATTTAAAACAAATCTCTTATTATATTACCCATTGAAAACTATTGAGGCATCTCAAACAAATATAATTTGTATAGATTTCGATTTTTATGATGAATAAACTATCGATGGAAATAAATCAATAGGTACTGAAGTCTGCCTTTTTCAAAAAATCTCTCTACTGTATAAACAACAAAGTCATTTAAAACAAATCTCTGATTCTGTTACCCGTTGAAAACTATTGAGGCATCTCACACAAATATAATTTATATTGATTTTGATTTATTATCATGAATAAACTATAGATAGAAATAAATCAATAAATATTGAAGTCTTCCTTTTTCAAAAAATCTCTCTACTGTATAAACAACAAAGTCATTTTTTAAAATTTAAAACAAATCTCTTATTATATTACCCATTGAAAACTATTGAGGCCTCTCACACAAATATAATTTGTATTGATTTTGATTTATTATCATGAATAAACTATAGATAGAAATAAATCAATAAGTACTGAAGTCTGCCTTTTTCAAAAAATCTCTCTACTGTATAAACAACAAAGTCATTTTTTAAAATTTAAAACAAATCTCTTATTATATTACCCATTGAAAACTATTGAGGCCTCTCACACAAATATAATTTGTATTGATTTTGATTTATTATCATGAATAAACTATCGACAGAAATAAATCAATAAGTACTGAAGTCTGCCTTTTTCAAAAAATCTCTCTACTGTATAAACAACAAAGTCATTTTTTAAAATTTAAAACAAATCTCTTATTATATTACCCATTGAAAACTATTGAGGCCTCTCACACAAATATAATTTGTATTGATTTTGATTTATTATCATGAATAAACTATCGACAGAAATAAATCAATAAGTACTGAAGTCTGCCTTTTTCAAAAAATCTCTCTACTGTATAAACAACAAAGTCATTTTTTAAAATTTAAAACAAATCTCTTATTATATTACCCATTCAAAAATATTGAGGCCTCACGCACAAATATAATTTGTATTGATTTTGATTTATTATCATGAATAAACTATAGATAGAAATAAATCAATAAATACTGAAGTCTTCCTTTTTCAAAAAATCTCTCTACTGTATAAACAACAAAGTCATTTAAAACAAATCTCTGACTCTGTTACCGGTTGAAAACTATTGAGGCATCTCACACAAATATAATTTATATTGATTTTGATATATTATCATGAATAAACTATAGATAGAAATAAATCAATAAATACTGAAGTCTTCCTTTTTCAAAAAACCTCTCTACTGTATAAACAATAAAGTCATTTAAAACAAATCACTGATTCTGTTACCCGTTGAAAACTATTGAAAGCTCTCACAAAAATATGCTTACTTCATCTAGATATTGATCTCATTTAAATTCTAAAAGTAATTATCTACTAATTTTATAAATTGCGAATTGTGAGTGTGTTTATGCTCAGCAGGTTACCTGTTACATCGGTCGGCTAACCACAGTGACAACATATGTTAATACACGCAGTAAACAACATTTGTGGTCGGATGGGAATCTGATCTGGGTTGGTAATCAGAGTGTTAGTATAATTTGCATCCAAAGTGATTCCAAACTAGCTTTATATCCCTCGGCGTAGGCGTCTAAATTAAAGACCTTGATCGTGTAAGCATATCTACCTCATCACTACTCGTAAACCTCTTCTATTTTCCTATACACAATTCCATATAACTTTATAATCTTTATGAGCCATTATAAGAATATGTAGTCAAACGCGTTGAGGATTTATTGGTTCAGTGGTACATAATCTTTTTTTAACAAATTCTGTCAGAAATACTTACACTCAGTAATTCTGCCGTCAGAAAGAAAAGTAGTGATGAATAGGGATGTCCGACGGCATCCCTTTCTAACTTGATTTTAATATTCATATTTAATCGAGAAGATCCCTCATCTAACTTCTTTTGAGCCTCCTCAAGTTATAAAAACGTGTATTGTACATCCCTGACATAATTTTTATTTAAAAAAAAAATTACCACTACAACCAATGGAGGGTCTTGGTTTAGAATATTTTGTAAGGAAAGCTGAGATCACGCTCTACAAGTTTCCCATCTTAATTAATGATTTCATTAAGAGTACGTACTTTATAGAGGCTGGGATTGCTTCAGGGGTGTCTTCTGGTCCTGGGATCGACCTACAACTGATGTAACAGAATAAAAAATTACCTATTACAGTCTGACTCGAAACCGAGACCTTGGGCATAGGAGCATACTGCCTTACTTACTGAGCTACTCCGCTCCCATATATTTTCGGTTTATTATTTTAAATATTGAACCTTTGTAATTTACGAGGAAAAAACTAAGGCGTGAAAACAAATCCTGTGTTTTTTTTAGCTTAGTTCTTCATTTACCTAATTCAGGGATTTGAGCGAAGCTAAATATGCATATTGGTTAAACGAGCTAAACATTTTTCCAATCATTATTTGATTCACAAATATACAACAATATTACATCATAGAAAAAAAAAATCATGAAAATATGTCATGTACAAGGTGTCACAGTATTGTACATTAGCTGTAAAAATATTTCTATGTATGTAATTACTTTACATGATTTAGATAGACTGATTTATTTATACACTTTATCTTTCTTAACTTTTTTCAACATGAATAAAAGTTGATCCATGATGAAGTCTATGGGAGAAGGTAAATCTAACAATTGCACTGAAAAACAGATAAATCCAGAAGTTTATTGACGAATTGAGAAGAATGAAACTGAACCCTTTGTAATTTTGTCTGATATCAAAGAAGAGAGACCACTAAATATTTATGATGGTATAATTGATTCTGTTATGTGGTTCAAAGAAGGAGTAAATGATGAGACTATTACTTCCTCCTGTTACTTAATTCCTGATATAGTGAACTCTGATATTTGCATTGAAGAAGAAGTAACTGATAAAACTGAGTAGTTTGAAATTGTTCACTAAGCTGTTTGTTTTAAAGAAAAAAAACTAATGAGCCTGAACTCCTAGAAGAAATAGATCAACATGAAGAGGAATGTTATTTCGAAAGTACCATGGCAGAAGCTCTTAATATTGAAAAAATGAATAATATTAATATATTTTCTAAAGAAGTGTGGAAAGAAGAAAACTATATTGAACATGAGGTTCATCAGATTCAAACCCAAAAAGATTTGCCGGTAAAAACCCCGATTCCAAATAATTTTATTATCTCATATTATTATATCACCATTATCGTCATAGTGGAGATTAGGTACCTAAGGAGCGAGGCTTCCTGGGAAAATTGGCTTTCTTAGGGTAACTGGTAACTAGTAACGGGTTAAGTAACTGGTTCCCTTTACGGCGTGGCCAGTTAAAATAATTTTTACAGCTGCCGAAGTTAAGAACCAATCAAAACCATACCTGCCCCACTCTGGATATTTGTATAAAATCTCGCAAGATTGAGAAAAGGAGATCTTGTGTCTTTTTCTGACCTTAGGGGCTGAAGAGGAAGCTTGGTCTATACAGACTGGAGATATGGGCGTCTTGGGAGATTTTGGACCTGGGCTTTGACTGGATAAGAGGACATTCAATCAGCAGATGCAATGATGAAACTACCTTTAACATTTCATAAACCATAGCTAAGAAGTTTAAATTCCCAATAATAGATGTACTAATGTTAAAAAAAATTGTACGGCATAATTCTCAAATAGTCCATCTGAATCATACCTTCACATAGTCGTTTATTAAATTATAGTTTTATTCTGATCATTATAAATATAATTTGTACATTAAGATTTTCACATGATTTGTAAATATCCTTTATTAAACATAAGAATAAAATAAGTTTTTTTGTAAAATTTATTTTAATTCGGCCACCTATTTATATCATGATGATTACAAGTAATGTTGGTAAACAGAAATCATGATAAACACAAACCAGTCTTTGAGAAAAGAAATTCAATTCATTAATGCTGGACCAATCAGTAAATTATAGATTCAAATTTGTTTAACTATTTTTATTATTATTTTTTATTAAATATTTCTGGATAATTATAATCAATATTTATCCAGTGGCATCCCGAGTAATGTTTATCCCAAAACATAGCAACTTTTATGTCATTTCTTTTGTAGGGATAAAACATAGCAATATACACAATACGCCTGGATTAGTAACACATCTAAATGTGGGGATTTGAAAGATACATCCATTACAGAAATTAATACGTTATATCCCGTGTGATTTAATTCAATATGAAAGCGGCCCGATGTTTTGTTCAGAGAGAGGAATTTCATTTGTATAACGTTACTGGCAAATTAAAAGGGACCGGTACAACATAATGGTTACTTAATTAATCAACATATTTGTAGTTAAAATGAATATATAACAAAGGCGTATTTATTTAATGTTATGGTGCCATGTTCCGCTATATTAGGCTAGAGGCATCATTCCTTTGTAACATTTACAAATTCCTTAATAACTTTGATTTTTTTTTACATATTGCACAATTCGATCATTTATCACAAATTTATTGTCAATTCCTGTCAATATGTGCTCAATATGTGACCAGTATGTCAATATGTGCTTAACAGTCAGTCGATGTCAGCAGCTGGTACACATCGGCGGGGGTTTTCCTACTAGTAGGTAGCTGTGAGTTAACTTAGTGTGCCCGATCCTTAGCCTTGTCATTGCGACTTCCTATTTTCTTTTGCTGCGAACAAAATTCCAGGGATTAGCTATTTCTCTGACTGGTTTTATTTTATTAGCTTTATCTACCAGGGACCAGTTTTCATTCCATATGTTTTTATTTGTTTAGTTTTTTTTTTTGCAAAAAAATTGAAATCTGTTAAAGGGACAAAAAGTCGTGTTACAGTAAAAAGGGTACAACCCTCTTTGGCAGGGTGTCAGAGAGAACATTACCCTCTTATACCTGCAATGCTCGGGACCCACATAAAATTTATGTGTTTATATTATTATGTGGACTGTATGAATGAAATAATGTTTGATGAGATATAATTATAATGAAGGCGTAGGTATAATATCAATTGTTATGAAGCATTAGTATACTTTTTTAGATCTTATATATGGACTTTGTATAATTGTAAGTAACTTGAAAAACCTTATATTATAGTTCCTTATATCAGAAGCAGATCAGATTTGATTTGGCGTTGTTGGCTTTTTTTTTTTTTTAGTATAAAGATAATTACTCTGGAAGAAAAAGAAAGAAACTATATAAATTGATGTTATAAAGTGGCTCTTAAAGGCATAACAAATTAAAAAAAAATTAATAATTTTAGGAATTAGAGTGCTACCATTGGGTAGTTACTCAGCAAGTGTATTCATGTCATTATCTCTATCATGTCCAAATTTACTTGATGTATTTATGTAATACAGTTGTAAATGTCATAAGAAATAAAAATAAAAAAATTTAGGAAAAATATTACTTTAAGTTCTATTTTCAAATATTTTTTTCTTGAGACGTGCTTACTTTCAGTGCAGTATACTATTATTTTATTTATTATATTATTTTTATATGCGTTATTTTTTTTAAAACAGCACATATGTTGTTTAAGTATTTATTACTGATCACTCATGGTAACCAAATATGGATGTTTAAAAATATATATATTTTTCAATTGAATCATTCAATTTAAAGTGGTTTATAAAAGCAGATGGAAAAACTAGATTTTTTTTGCCTACCGTCAATATAATAAATAGATTTTTGTAATTTTAATCGTCTTAATGATTTGTTATCTGTAAGCTTTAAGCTTTAAATCCGCTTCAAAAATTTTATAATGGCTCAACATTGCAATAAAATCATTTCTATTCAAAATAGAGCGGTGAGTGAAAGTTGTGTTACGCGCACCATTTTTTTTTTTATGAATCACGAAAAACAATGTTTTCTATTTCAATTGATATAACAAAACCAATATTAACAAAAAAAAAAGTAATAAATTAAGAAATTCTCTATTTGCAGAACATATTTTTGAAAATAACTGACCATTCCAATATTAATTTAAAAACATTGAAACTTCAATACGGTTCCTTTCGGAAATAAATAATCTTCAAGACCCGTTTTGAACAAAAAAAAAAAGGTTTATTGGAGTTTGTTTTGGAGAGAAAAAATCGTGTACGATTTGTGGGGGAGGAGGGACAGAGTTATAAAAATCGTACTATAAAAATTGTAATTTTTGTTTACAATATTGGTACAGTAAAATAAATTTACTTTAATTTTTATTTGAATAAAACGGACTAAGAAGTTTTTGATGATTTTTAAAAAAAATATTTAAATGCAACTCATTATATTCCTTTTAAAAAAAAGCCGGTTTTGTAATAAACTTATTTTCAATATTTTTTTTTAAATATTTAGTTGTGATAAAAATAAATAAAAAAATAATTGCTCCATCAGATATAATAGGATTTTTTTCCACATGGAAATAGATACTTATCTCAATTCCATAAAAATCTATTAGAATTCACTTTAGAAACAAGCGACTCAATTTTGGGAAACGGGAGACTTTAGGCCCAGATCTCCCGCCTTAGGTCCCATAACGCCTATATCCGATAACTTAAAATGGAGACAATTCGAATTCTATGAAAATTCAGGTTGAATTTTCAGGATTCACCTAATTCACAAATATTTAAGCAAAAATAACATATTCTCTTGTTACATATTGAAACAATTATTCTTCACTCACAATCGTTCACAAACAACAATATTAAACCTAGCGTTCACCTTGCACTGCTCTTGAAGTTATTTCTTCTTCATCAGTTTAATAATGTATTTTGTTGTTTACTAAAAAATTCTATAATATATAACAGTTAAAAAAAGGTAACCCATTTTCACTCTAATAGTCTAGACGTTCAATTCACGAATCCAGAGTAGATAAACTTTTTCCTCTTATTTAATTATATCATATTCTTTCACTATATCATTGTTAATCCCACTCTCCCTTAGCTCGGTGACCATTATATATATATGGTGATTATATTTTACACCATTAGATTATATATGGTGACCATAATATATTTTTAATCTGTTTACACGTTATTAATTAATTAATTTATAGATTGTGTGTTAGGTGGCGGGCACGTTTTTTTCATTTATATATTTTATTTTTTCAAAGCGTATTGAAGATACGTTACTGTTTTTAATATTTATTTTAAAATAAAATGTAAATGGTATCAATAAAACGAAATAAATACCTATACTATAAAGATAATGCACATTGCTACCCGCGAGCTCAAGATTTGGAACCCTGTCATAAGGTTTTGTTAGATGGAAACAAATAATCTCTGAACTCACCATCGAGAAATGGAATCGACGATGGTATAAAATTCCAAAATGGGGTACCTTAAGAAAATTCTATCCGACATTCGAGTTCTTGTTGGAAAATGGTTGTAGAGGAACTAACGAGCTGAAGAACTGAAGAAAGGTATCAAAGTTTTCACTAAAAGTGTTTTCCTACTGAAAGGAGAGAACTTCCCATACTTCGAAGAATTCGTGTCCTAGTGGAAGCGAGTAGTGGAACTTGAGTTGAAGTGATTGGTGCCCTTTTTGCTCCTAGGCAAAGGCGGATTCGGCTAACAGAGGAATTCACAATGGACAAAGGATTCCAAGAACTTGAAGGCCTTCTACAACTACAAACGTTTACAAAGTAGCTTAATAGATGTATCATTTATTACGCCACTCTTGTCAGAATCCATATTATCGATAGGATGTAAATAAATAAATAAGTAGAGGTGTACAAAATTGGACACCCAAGTGATTAACTGAAAATTAATTGATTTTAAATCTTATTTCCCCTAGTTATTTCTTGAAAAGAAAACATTAATAATATTACATTTTATTTATTTATTTTACATTATATTTGCAACTGCGTTTGAACGTATCTAACGAATGTGCTGTAGTTCGTTCTGTCTGTTATGCCTTGAAAATGTATTAATATAGTGAGGAGATTCAGAGGCCACTGACTTTTTATTCTACTTTGAGGCACCACTTGTAACAGGGAGGAAGAAAGAGAGAAGACGAGTGGATGAGGGTGAATAATACTTGAAGTGTAGAATGTTCCATATTTGTAGGTTTTTACTGTTGGAATGTTGATGTCGCTATGTATGGTGTGATTTCAAATATGCCAGGGTGCAATTACGATTTTTTGAAGTATTTTAGACTGTGTTTTAGACTGTTTTAGACTGTTGAGTTTGTATTTTGTTTACGTGGAATCCCAAAGTTCTGCTCCGTGTGTCCTAATAGGTTGTAGTATAGTAGTAGTAGATCAGTCGTTAGTAAGTTGAGAGGAGGTTTGTAGTCCAAAAGATGTGACAGTCGTTTGTGTCATCTGGTCTGTTCTTGTTTTTTTAATTTTTTTGTGTATGTTCCAGGTGTTTTTTGTCCAAGTAGAACTGGCTTGTTTTCTATTGTCACTAAAGGACACGAAATCCTCCTCAGGGAGAAGCCAACATGGCTTGACTTGCTGCCATTAATTTTGATTCTCCATTTGTTGAATCATTTGTCTAGGTCGTGGAGGTGGTTTTGAAGGGTGATGGAAGTAATGGTAGGATTTTTGTGGGATTAAATAATCGCAGTGTCATCAGTGAAGCTATAGAGGTTGGTGCTAGGTTGCTTAAATTTAAATATTAAATGAAAAAATAAATAAAATATTGTATTCGTAAAAAAATGATTTTTTCATAAAAATATTAACAATGTAAGGATTTTTTTTTTTGGAAAAACAAGATGATTTATTCATTTTTTATTGTTCTGCTTGGAAATACTTTTTTTATATAGGCTATTCTGGTGGATTTTCTGAGAAAGTATTATTTGGTAGATTTATTTGTTGTTGTCCACTGTAGCAAAGCTGTGCCGTATGTAAATGAATGGGATAATGGTTTTATTGACTGCGAGTACATTCGCTAAAGGCCAATGTTAAACATGTTTTCGCCTTGGCATGATTATTATTTTAGCAATGTATTAATTGTCATTCAATTCTTGAATCTTCGGTATTAACTATTTCTTATAATCAATAGTAGTGCTTAATATATTCATATTAGACACACACTCATTGGAAACGTATTGATTTCCTATTTCCAAGATTCCGTATTCGAGCCAGGTTATGGCAAATAATTATTTATTCAGTAACATCACCCGTGGATAGCCCCCAGGATCATATCCTTCTGAGGAACACACACTATGTAAGTATATATATATATATATAAAACCATGAACATCGTTGTAATATCTGTATATGTATATATATACATATATATATATATATATATATATATATATATATATATATATATATATATGTATATATAATGTGTGTGTGTGTCTAATATGAATATATTAAGCACTACTATTGATTATAAGAAATAGTTAATACCGAAGATTCAAGGATTGAATGACAATTAATACATTGCTAAAATAATAATCATGCGAAGGCGAAAACATGTTTAACATTGGCCTTTAGCGAATGTGCTCGCAGTCAACAAAACCATTATTCCATTCATTTACATGCGGCACAGCTTTGCTATATGTATATAGAACAATAATTTTAATTTAAAAATAAAAAAAAAATTCTGCTACTTGTTCCAAGACATAAGAAAAAATAATAACTGATTTTATAATTCATGTGTTATAATTTCATTCATTACTTAAATACATGCAAGTTCTTTGTACTGAGTCTGTGATAGTTTATTTAGAAGGATAAGTATTAGATTGATTATCTAAATATATTAGACTGCTTGATCATTATTAATGACTTTAACTTGCTCCACTCAGTGTCTGGTATTGTTTTTGAATCAGCGAATAGTCAAAACAAAATGAATTAAGGAGCTTCCACGCTCATCCTCAGAGATGGGCAAATACTATTCTGAGTACTGAGTACCAAATCTTTCACTCAAATACTAATCTTTTTTGAGTATCAAAGAAATCAATTATTACTTCATTTGATTTCAAACGATTGACTGAAGTAGTGATTGCATTCCCAATAGTGATTTAATTTGAATAAAATATTTGATACTCTGTACTCACAGTAGTATTTGCCCATTTTGGGTTCATGTCAATAAATAGAAAAAATACATAAACTTCACAATGTTTTCATGTCGACAAAGAGGAAAACAGAATAAATTCATACTCGGGATCAGCGAACCCATATGTCATTATAGACAATGGACAGCACTGAATCATTGCTTACTCAGATCACTGGTTCGTAAACACCCCTGATAGTAAGGCCGAGTAATTTATACCAACTATTCCAAACATATCTGCATATCAATAAACATTTAACATTTATTTAAATATTTAATAAATATTACATTTAAATAATGAGCAAATATTTATCTAAATAATGTTTTTTTACTCGAGTTAAAAAAATTATGAAGTGGTCTCAGATAATATTTAGATACCTATTATTAAATACTTGTCAAAGTTAAATGTTGAAGATAGAAGTATATTCCTTTAAATATAGAAGCCATACATGGATATATATTTTTTTTATTAAATATATCAAAAAGTTGTTTCCTATATTATCCGAAGAATAATAGAGCTATTCTCCTTCATATATCTTTTCGATAGATTTTTAGTTCGTCGAACTAACATACAATCCAATATTTAAATTTTCAAAACCTAAAAACGCCATCTGTGAAAAAGGTATCTCTTATCAACCACCCATAACACCTAAGAGGATTTCGGTAAGAATTGCAAATACCTCGAAAACGGTATTATATTATATGCATAGTATAAAATATATAAAATAAATCTTAAATTATTTCAAGTGATACAGGATTTTTTGTTTTTTCTTGGTGTATAAGTATAAACAGCAATCTAATCAAGATAAGACATTAAGTGTGAGAAAAAAATCTTTTTATAAGTCAGACCCAATATTATTAGTTAATTAATCAATGACATTAATATAATTAAATTAATATTAATTTGATTAATATGGATGTCATCCTTCGAATAATTAATTTGTCTCAAGTTTGCAATAGATACTATTGAAATCCTTATGCGGAGTTCACTATTTTAGATACATCTCCGACAAAGAAAATTTACAAATGCAATGAAGAACTTTTCTTTCCCTCAACTTGACAATGGAACTTATATGGAATCCATACAAATATCTAGGTACATCCAGATGGAAAGTAAAAAAATAAAACCTGTAAATAAAGTGTACAGGTACATTCATTCGTATCATACACCCTACAATAATAGTAATACATTAGAACTTTTAGTCCTTTTTAAATGTCAGTGGAGCTTATCTTGTCACCGAAATTATAAAAAAAAATTTTATATCTCAGTTAATATAACACACACACACACACACACACACACACACACACACACACACACATATATATATATATATATATATATATATATATATATATATATATATATATATATAAATACGTAACCTAATGAAAGCTAAATACTTAGATTTAGATTTATTATATATACATTTGGTTATATATTTATATAAACTACTTTACATAAATCATAAATATTTTATTTTATTCATAGCCTTAATATCTGAAAAAAATGTTCTACAGATTATAAATAAATTAAATAATAAAGGAAGGAGATGGTCCGGAGTGGCGGTCATAAATAGGCGAAATAGTGGCAAAACTATTTTATTAAAAGCCAACGTTTCGACCCAACTTTGCAGGTCTTCTTCAGGGAGGTGTGTTCAGTAAGGAGTTTCAGTTAGAACTACTAGAGTTCTTTTTTTTTTTTTTTTTTTTTTTTTTTTTTTTTATCTGTTTATTGAGTAATAATACGTTTTGCCACACTTAAGGGCACTGAGTACTAAGGCTGAGTGAGGCACATTCATATCATATATACAATACATAAAAAAAAATATATATATATAAAAAAAATAATAAAAAAATATATAACTAAAAAATATAAAAATCTATATAACAAAGGCAAAAACTACAATAAACCAAGGAAATGTAACTTAGAGTTAAAATTAAATGAAATACAGAAATTCGTAAATAAATTAAATAAATTATAAGTAATAGAAATAAATAGAAAAACATTCATACTTAAATACAATATTTACAGCTAGAGTTCTAGAGTTCTAAGTGAAACATCTATTTCATCACACCACCCTGAAGAAGACCTGCAAAGTCAGTTCGAAACGTTGGCTTTTAATAAAATAGTTTTTATGACCGCCACATCGGACTATATCCTTCATTTATAATGCAATAGTCAACTATTCAATACTCAAATTAAATAATACTACATATGCTTTTGAAGGGAACGATGGTTTGGCTATTCAAATTGAAATGATAAAAAATAAATAAGTTTATTTACCATTTCAATTTGTTATCATTTCAATTTGACTGACACCCCGACCATCTTTCTCTTCAATTATTTACTACAGTCAACCATAAATCCACAATTATGAATCTACATATACTTTTGAGTGTGATGGTAGTACCATTCAGCTGTTTAGGATTAATCAGTCGAAAATAAAAGTTCATTTTATGAGAGAAAAACTCAAAGCTGCCAATATTCGGAAATGCTTTCATATTCTTTTGTTTATATTTATACGACAGAAAATATAATGCTGAATATTGTAACTTTGTTTAGAATTACGGAAAAAAACAACATTTTACATTATCTTTATAGATATCAAAATAAATTATCTTCTTTATGGACGCTTTTTTTCTCTCTTTATTTAAAAACGTCTCCCACGGGTATAATAAATTCTCTTAGTACTGAACCCTCTTAACCGAGGGCTCCCTCGAAGGCCGTAGACCAATAGTGGTTCACTATTTGTTTAAATAATGGGCGCTGATGTTGCAGAGTTGAAGTATCCTCTGGGAGATTTCACTCTCCATTTAGCCCTGGAAGATCTCTCCCCTCAGCCGGAGCGGAAAACTGTTTTAAGATTTTTCTCTGTCTATTAGGCCTGGCTTGGAAAATCAGCCGGGAAATGGAACTTGTCATGGACTGTCACGTAGGAACGGAACATCTGTGCGCTGCTCCGGCGGTAATGGGTCCCCTACCATCCTCTTCGTCTCCTAATCCAAATATCCTTCACCGTAATATTTACGATATTATAGACAGTTTTTATTGTGCTCAATTTTAATATTCAAATCATCTGCTACTATTATTATTAGTTATGAAGCCGTGAAAAGACTACTAAGATTCTTTCTTAAAAATATATTTAATTTACCAAAGTGTACTCAAACACATTTTATTCACTTTGAGACTAAAATAGATCCGTTATTTGTCTTCACAATTAAACTCCATTTTGATTACATTATAAATTTTGAATCTTCCGCCACATAGATATCCGAAAATATTACCACTACAGATAATTAAAAAAGAAATCGCATGGTTCAGGGACATACTTAATCTGATAGAACTGCATGGATTAAATTTCAACTTAAATTGATCTAACTGTGATGATGTTGAGCTATGGTGAACTAATTTATATTTACTAAGAACTCAAATTCAGAAAGACATATATAATCAATATGTAATTGAAGTTCAGAATTCTAAAACTTTTTATCCTCATTTAACTTCAGTAAATTATATTGATGACAAAAACTCATTGGAGGTGAACAGATGCGTAATTAAAATTAGAGCTGATGTTTTGAACTTGAATTATAAACACTTCAAACAAACAAACAATAATGTGTAACACAAACGAAACAGAAGATCTTATATCACTTCCTGGCTGCTTGTCCAATACTCTCTGAATTTAAAATTAAATGGTTAAATTCATTACGTACCTTTCAGTGGATTGATTAAATACTAAACTTTACTCAGCGATTTGCCAGAATTGTGACAGCGTTACAAAACTTTTTGTAAATCGATTAAATACATTTTATTTAATTATGGATCAGAATTTTACCTTGAATTATTTCAAAACGTTCAGGGGGATCTCACCGAATAATTTAAACTATCAAATTTAAAATCGATTGAGCTCAAAAAAACGTACATAGCATTTAGCGGTTTTGATCTCAAATTGCTTTAAAAAAAATTGTTGTCAAGATTTTATGGAATAATTTTAACCATCTAAATTAAAAATCTGTCGTGAAATTTATAAGTCTTTATATACCTCTTCACGGGAGAATTAATACTTCCTATACCATAATTTATCAGTGTTTTGAGCCCGAATTTTTTCAAAACAATCACGGGATCACAATGAATAAATTAAACAATCAAATGTAAAAATAGGCCCAGCCGTTTGTTTGAGAATTCATTTCATACCTTTTAGTTAATTGATTACAAATATTTTATTCAATCATGCGCCAGTGATTTTAGCTCGGATTGGTTCAAAACACTCACCGAATAAGTTAAAATACCAAACCCTTATGACTCGATCAAGGGGTTCACTAAAAACGCCGTTACACGCCTTTTCGTAAATTGTTTCGAAACACTCAAGAAATCTATACGAAAAACTGAACAATCAAACTTGATAATCGATATAACCGTTCGCTCAAAACATCTCGTTAATCAATTTTTCACAAATTGATTGAATCCCGAGTCAGTGTTTTTAGCTTAAATTGTTTCGAAATACTCACGGAATCTCACAGAGTAAGTTAATATATCAAACACTTATGAATCGATGAAGGCGATCAATAAAAAAAATCGTTACACGCCTTTTCGTAGTTTCATCAAACACATTTTATACAGCGACGAATCATTTTTTCAGCTCAAATTGTTTCGAAACACTCAATAGAATTTCAACCAAACATCCATCAAACTTAAGAATCGATCCACCCGTTCGATGAAAACATCATTAATAGCCTTTTCGCAAAATTGATTAAACAAATTTTATACAATGACTCAGTGTTTTAGCTCAATTTTCTTCGAAACACTCATCCAATCTCAATAAATAACTGAACCATAAAACTTAAAAATCGATCAACCCGTTCGCCTGAAACATCTTTTCATATCTTTTAGAGAATAATCCAAACACATATTCTTTGTGTTGTTTTTGATGTAATCGGATAATAAAATGAAGATTTTTCGGGCTATGAAAATACCTTCAATAGCGTATATGTTCTAAAAAATAAAACGAATCAATAATTGATGATTCCGAAAAACAGATGGATATTATATTTGGAAAATATTATTTACATTATCATGGCAAAAAAAAAATTAATATTTGTTAAATAAATTATATATAAAACATAGAAAGTAAGATTATAATACTGGAAGGAATATCCAAGGAAAGGGAAATATATATACATGACGGCACTCGGCATAAATCAAGAATTGGCAGTTATGGCAGGATCATATTGATGTCAGTTAATATTCCCATCTCAATATATCATATATTATTATTGTCACGTAAACTATATAGAAAAAGATTTGTAATACATACAGTAACATTTGGTAAAATTATTTAAACTTTTAAGTTCGTTAAAAAATTAGATTGCGAAATTATTCTAGATGTTAATGTAATATGGCAGAAATAAGATGTTTGATGACCATAATCACAGAGGACCATAATTTTTGGTTATATTTATATAGATATTAATTATTAAGAACGAAAAACAATTTTTATTTATGTGTCTTGGTCTAAAATAAAATACGTTGAAATAAATAAATAAATAAATAAATATATATATATATATATATATATATATATATATATATATATATATATATATATATATTCTTCATATTTTATTGTGAATTTGATAAACTTCAGGCACTATTTCAATTTTTTTTTTTTTTATAACTATACGATAAAAAGAATGTAATTGAAATAAAATTTCGTTTAGTATTCGTATACTAAGTATTCTTGTTGAGCAATAACATTAACTCACTAGAAGATTCCTAGATAGGAATTTACATTTCCTTGTAACAAAGCAGTAGTAATAATATCAAATAAATATGGAAAATAATTATTTTTAAGTTAATAAAAATCAGTTAATTTATTTTCATTAATTGATTTTTAATTTCTATTATTAGTTATTTTATTTTTATTAATTAATTGATTGTTTTATTTATATCTTTAAGTTAATAAAAATCAGTTATTTTATTTTCATTAATTTTTTTTTAATTTCTATTATTGGTTATTTTATTTTTATTTATTATTGTAATTTTATTTTATTTATTATAGTTATCTTATTTTTATTTATAGTTTATACTTTTTGATAATTTATATTGTTATGTATGTATAGTACGAATGCAGTATTACCTCACTGTAATCATTGTCAAATTGACAAAATCTTATATTACTCAATAAATAAATAAAAATTCAAACATAATTGTTTCCTAGTACTGGACGTTCTGACTTTTTTTTTCAAACTTCAATAAATAAAAAATATATATATTTAATTTTTGATTAATATTGCCTATTAAAAAAAAAAAAAAAAAAAAAATCCGATTCCGCAGCAAGGTAATGCATGGAGAAAGAGATTACCGAGGGAGCTCGAAAAGACAAGTTGAGCCAAGCTCATCGCATGGATTTAAAATAAATTGTGGATTTTCGTTATTGGCCTCAATTTCTGAGAGGATTTACCAATATATTCATTTACTGGAAAGTTTTAGGGAAGGGTTTCTAGACATATATAGATTTATATCCACTGTAGTAGGGTACATTTTGAATAACAATGTTCTCTGTAATGACTGAATGATTATTCAGAGGTCTTGTTTATATTATTGATAAAATGTTGCATTGTCTAACTAGAAGTCTCCAGTCGATTATGTTGGTATTTCGAAACCCTGCAATGACTTGAAAAATTGTCATTGAACTTGAAAATAAATGTTTTAGTAACCAAAGGGTAGAGTTTCCCCAATCTCGACTAAATAACGTATAACAAAACAATATATCGACAGCCACACTGCAAAATCCTGTAATTAGTGTTGCCAAAATGCGAGACCGAGACGAGTCTTGTTCTTGCAAACTCAGTCTTGGTCATGGTCTTGGTCTTGCGCAACAGTCTTGCAGTTACTTTGTAACTTATTACTATAGAGATAGTACTGTAATTTTTTAGATAGAAGAAACCTAAGTCCGATTGAAAAATTAGAGAAGTTAAATGCAAAAGTATATTGGTTATACCAATTATTAACATATTGTAACTAAGATTGTCAAGTATTAGTAAATATTTTGCCTTAATTTTTATTTAAAAAATCGATTTTTTTTACAAGGCCTGGTCTTGGTCTTGCAACAGTTAGACGGCTTTGGTCTTGGTCTTGCAAAGTGCAAGACCAAGACCGATTTTGGGCTAAACTACCTGCAAGGACAATTTTAAAATGGGAGTTTTTAGCTTTTTTGGTCAATCTTGGTCTGGTTCACATTCTGACCTCCCAAAATAAAATCTACGATGTTTCATATCTTCTCTACAGCCTTTTGAAGAAAACCTGTGAATCTTGAATAAAAACCTGTAAGTTACTGTGAAGGTTATAGAGATTATGTGGTTATCAAAAAATAAAACGCAATTAATTGTTCAATGATAAGTAGTCATGTAAATGTGTTTGGTAAAACTTTTCAAGCTTATTCTAGAGTATCTGAATTGTTTATTAGATCGACTTTCATTCAACCATATAATTATCACTGAGTATTGAGTATAATTCATGAGCCTTTTTAGAGTAATATTTATAAGGTATCTTGTGGGCAAGTAGTTTAGTTGATAAGTTTACACCTATTACTAAGTTGACACCTCTATTTTCTAATGAAAAATTAACTCAATCATAGCGTGCAGATTAAGTTCAACAAGGTTCTAACTGTATGCGCGCTTACATCCACAACCCAAGCAATAATCAATCGATGAGAAGTCTCAACTGAAGTCTGGAAGCGGTTTCTGAGGATCTTCATAGCAATGAAGCTATGATCAGCTGGACCTAACTTTCTTGGATGACCTGATCACGGCATTGCGAAGCTTTCTATCCCGCGTATCGCTGACTTCGGTCGTTCTCTATTAACGCAGTAATCTGAGCAAATACCAAGGAATCAAAAAACATTTTACACCTTTAAAAATGTTTAATACATATGAAATATTGATTTAAAAAATATATATTGAAAGGAAAATCAATGATTGAACAGGCAGCCAGAGATTATGAAGTCCACGTTTAATTTTAATATTTTTATCGTTAATCCTTGAGAGAATATTTCCTCAAAAGGATTAATGCATGGTAATCTCTTTTGCCCTGTCATATGGCTGTTATTACTTTAGGCTCAAAAATATTTCTTTAATCTGGTTTTCATGTAAAATTCAAGGTGGGCTGCTATTTTATCTACATTCGACAATCAATATTTACCAAGGGTTTTATTTAATGAAAACCTTTAGTATCTCTTCCTTTAATCTGAAAAGAAGTAAAAATAAATTTTACTTATGAGAAGGAAAGATAATATATACAATGTGGTGACAACGATATTATTTCAAAGCCGCACTTTATCAAACGAATCCTTAGCTATGTAGTTCACCGTAGATATCGAGGAGAAAATTCCTCCTAATTTCATTACTTGTAATAGGAAGGGATTAGGAAGGAATTATATATATATATCAAATTAAAATGAGTATACAACAGATAAAACTTTATTAACATCCAGAAAATGTTGACAATAATTTTAGTTCGTTTGTCAATTTTCCAGACACAATAAAGAAAGCATTACCTGCACAAAGGCTGTGATAATTTCTCATTACGGCAGCAAAAGATATTAGAGACTGTCTTTGTGGTCTAGTAGTTATCGTTACAACTAAGGCGCTCAAAGACACGTGCTGGAACTCTTGAAAATATTTTCCAAACTTTCAAAGTCGAGAATAGTACCTTTTCAACAATATAAGGATAGTTTAAACAACAAATTAAGTAAGCGATTTCTTTTGAAAATAGTAGCGGTCCAATTTTTGAATTATTTAATTTATCGGTCTTTCCCTTGTGAGCTCACATTAAGGTTCAAATTTGGTTATCTTTTTCTATTATTATCTATTATTCTATATTAGTTATCTATTTCATGGGATATTAAATATAATTATATTTTTTTTTTCAATAATAATTTTATGAGAAGGAGTTGGTCAGGAAGTGCGGTTAAATAAATACTAATTTTTAAAAAATAGTCTTTTTAATACATTAATTAATTTTATTAAAGATATATTTTTTTTAATTTAGTATTTATTTGATGAAAATAATCAGAATGTGCAGTCAATAATGGTATTTATTAAGTTTACGGACGTTTGGACCCAAGAATGTGTCGTCATCAGGATTAACAATTTAAAAATAAAAAACATATTTCAGAAAAAATATAGAACGTCCACATGAGATAACAGTAATAAAAACATAAGGAAATGTTTTTGTGCTAGAAATAAATAAAAAATATAAGTTATTGAAGGAAGTTAACTGTTCTATATATCGTGGGTGATAAATATTCTTTAAATAGTCATTATAAACTGTTTATTAGTTCCGACGTTTCAACCCAAACATGTAACAAGACTCCAGAGTACTTGAACATCTTCAGTGCTCGAACCACACCCTGATGATGACTCACGTGTTGGGTTATCATAAACTAATAAAAAGTTTATAATGACTGGGACCTGAATATTTATCAACCACAAAAAAAAAAATAAGTATATAAAAAGTAAATTTTTTTTTTGTATATAAACATTTATTTGAGCCTTTTAACTTTTTTTTTTGACAATCAGCAGATGTGCTGGATATACAGGAAATAATGACATGACAGGCATACGAAAGGATATCTCTCATCCAACGCCTATTTAGTCTCCTCCTCATGTTCTGGGGTATGTCATCCGCAGCCATGTCTCTTATTAGTCAGTTATCATGTCCGTTTAAATTAGTGTGAAATCTTTGATGAAGTATAGTTATATGTTAGTCAACTGTAGGTAGGTGGTGGTGGTCAGTATGTAGAGTTTCGTTAGTCGCGTAGCAAGGTGCTTTCATTATGAGTCGCTATAATTTTTATCGAAAGGTTTGATGATTTTGTAAGGGAGTCTTTTTAACGATACCGTACATTTGTGAAGAGTATGTCCGTACATGTTTAATTAAGTATATATATATATATATATATATATATATATATATATATATATATATATATATATATATAATACAGTTTTAATAATAAAAATAAATCAGCAAAATAGTAGTGCTAACTTAGTACAGTTACAACAATTAAATAAATAAGAATTATGAAAAAAAAATGTATAGAAATAATCTTTAACAAATATAAATATCTGGTTAACAATTACCAATGGTTAGACATGAACTGAATGAATATCGTACAGACTTGACTCGAAGTTATGGACACATTCCCCTATAATTCAGAACTATAATTATACAAAAAAAAAGAAGATATTTTTGTTTACTTAAAGCAAAGAATATATAAATTTTTTTAATTATTTTGATTGTTAATAGCGTTAAAACAACAAAAAAGTTTGCTACATTTATATACCTTCTAAAACATCTAACTGCCTTTTTGGACTTTCTTTGATGACAGCTCTTTTCTGGTATACATTTTTCACTTGACCAATTCAGATTAATTTTCGTTGACCCGTGAATTCTGATGAATTCTTCCAGAAATATTCTGTTTAACAAAGTCGTATATAATGAATAAAGAAATAACGAATTGATTAATGTAACAAATATAGAAACAAAATGCTAAATCGTAAAAAAAAATCAGCTTTGGGCAATATGTATATCTTCCACTTAAATCATTAATGATTTTTATTAAAATAAAGACTTTGTAAGCCACATCATTCCGAAAAAAGAAATGAAGATGAAGAAAAACCAATTTTCTTTTTCGTAGAAATTACTTCAGCAGATCCAACAAATATTTTTTTAATTTAGAAATTTAACGTAAGATATCAAACTAAACTATACTAAATGGTGAGATTAAAGCAAATTACAATATTTTGAGTTTCTGATTGAGATACTTTAGACTCAGGAGCGTCATCAAATAGTAATATCATTCTATTTGGTTAAAATTAAATATTGAATAAACCATTTTTAATTTCTAAAAATTAAGTATGAAAATAAAATTAAACCTGACCATTTCATTATTTTTCTTTCTACCCAACCAATTGTTTATGTTTTTTTTTTAAGTATAATTAAAAAAATAGAAGCTTCCTGACGTGTAATATATGTCCGTAGTGCAGACCCCTTTTTATCTAATTCTTAACATCCGCATGAAACTTCGTAAATAGTTTCATCTTATCATAACCTACAACTATTTTATTTACGAAAACTCTTGGAATTGGGGCGTTTTCAGTCTGGTGGGGGGATAATTTTGTCTATTCAATTAGGTACTAAAAACTCGTAAATGCCCATTTTCCTTCTACTTGGATCGTAAGATAATTTGATCTCAAAATCAATAAAAAAAAAAAGAAGTTGCATTCAAAAATATTGAGCCATTTGGCGTGACCTACACCCTTAAATTTTCAAAATAACGAGGTTATATAGGATAAACGGCAGAATGTTTTTGTAGATCACCTTTTTTATCGATTTCGTGATCAAATTATGTTACAATCCAAGTAGAAAGGAAATCGGTATTTACGAGTTTATAGTACTTAATTAAAATGTTTTCCCCCATCCAGATTTAAAACGTCCCAATTCCAAGAGTTTTCGTAAATAACGTAGTTGTAGGTTACGATGAAATGAAACTATTTACGAAGTTTCAAGCGGATGTTAAAGGAGTTAAAGGGGTCTGTACCACTAATAATAAGTAGCGGCTACAATGATTTTAACAACACTTTCCGGATAGTTTTCCAGTATTTTTCTGTTCTTTATTTACTTCTTTGATTCAGGATTTTTTTTTTTCATAGCCCCTTTTTTATTTATCTTTGTATTAAATCCTTAGATTTTCGTTGTCTTCATAATAGTACTTCATGATTTTTATGTCGTTTCTAAGTATTTTTTCTATATCTATCTATCTATCTATTTTTCTACATCTGTAATATAATCGGTGATGGGGCTTGAGTTGACTTTATCCTCTAGAGCTTACAACTAAATTAAAACACCAATCTTATGTAAGTTGTTGCCAGCCAACGTTTTGGAATTTTGGCTGGTAATGAGTTGTTGAAAACAAGATTTGCCAATTGTTAAGACTTTTCGAAAAATGATTTTTTTCGTTTTGCGAAAAATTCATTTACTTTCGTTCTTTCGGAAATTTCGTTTATAAGTTTATTTTTGTGTCAGTGTAGTTTATTTTGATGTCGGGAGTTCAGATTACGTTAAGTTTTGTAGTTTAAGCACCAAAGACTTTCAATTATTAGTATTAAAATTTTGGATTGAAAGGATTGCAGTTTATTTATTTGCATCATTTTTGCTAAACCGTAAATCTATGAATAGTATGTCCATATCTGTGTAATTAGCTATGTTGCATGTAGTTTTTATATCCGTTTCATTCCTTTAATTTTGAATTGTGGTCCGCAGGTCACCCTTATCCTTAAACATTGACTGCTACCTACGTATTCTGAAAATGGAACGATTTCAACAAAACACAACTCCAAACTAACCTCGATGAACTTATAATACCCATTAATAAGTTTACAAAATTGGTATTTCCTTTAAAAAATAAAACTAAATAACAACATACATTATAAACTTAACAGATACACTTCGACAAGACGAGCCACCAGTGTATGCAGGTGAGAACCAAATTTCTCAGACGGACAATAATTTAACTATGACTAATAATCCATAAGTATTATAGTAATTAAATAAAAGAAGCTTAAACTGCAGGTAATTGTTTTGTTACCTGAGATGTATGAATTTTAAAAAAATAAATAAAAATTGTCCTCTTACATCTGACATTTGTAGAGTAACTGATGATCAGATATTACGTTGTTAATTTTACTACTTGAAAGAGATCAATTATTTAGACTTTATGGCTCCAATAATAAATTAAAATTTTATATTTTCAAAGAGGTTTAAAACAGGCTAGGTTACTTTGTTTCAGTTTTGGTTGGGTAACGTGGAGAATTATTTTTTTTATCTCATTTCAATTTATTTATCCACTAAAACTCACAACGGTTTTCCGTTTAGTATGGAAATATATTCTCCACCCAATAAAGATTGTTATTGTTTGCTCAGGCAATAGCGCCGTTGTTTTCTTAACGTGTTTTCACAACTCTTATTATCTGCCAGTATTTTATTTTAATTCCGGACATCTAAAGTAGTAAATTTTATTTATTTTTGATAAGAATTTAAATTAAAAAATTTATAACGTTTCATTTTCTAAGAAATAAAAAAAAATGATATTATTCAAACTCTCTTCAACTAGAAATTAACTCCAATATTCATTAATTTTAAATTAAAATGGTTAGTATTTTGAGAAATTTTAGTTTTTACAGATATAAGATACATCCAAAAATATCTACATACGTGAACTACAAAATTTTCAATACAAAATTGTCAAGATTATACAAAGTTCCATGGTGCTTCAGCAACATTAGCTTTCATAAAGACTTTTAGATTCCAACAGTTAATGATCACATATTTACCGACAACAAAAGATTTCACAATAAGTTACAGAGACATATGGAGTCACTGATTCAAGGCATCGCTACAAACAACATGCCCGATAACGTAAGCTCGAAAGAAGCTGGTTGAGGGATTTCCTCTCTTAATATTAAATATTATTAAAAAAGGAAGGGATGCCGCTTAGCCATTCCTCTCTCTCTCTCTCTCTCTCTCTATTGTCTATAGAAATCTTACTTAGTATTCTACTCCCCGACAACAAACTCACTGGTTGTCAGTATTTCTGAAAGGCTTGAGTAGAGAAGTAAAATTCAATATATATATATATATATATATATATATATATATATATATATATATTCGAATCTGAGGAGAAAGTCCAATTAATATTAAATTGAAAACATTAATTTATTGTTATCAATAAACATCCTACTAAAATGTTAGTTTCTTGTTCTTATTTTTTTTTGTTGTGGAGATATATACCGGCTTCAGGTGTAGGAAATCTGCACTTTATAGTAAAAATATTCTATGGTGTAGCGAATAAACATTTTTACATAGACATTTTGAAAAGAAATTCTGGGCTAAAAACAAATTTTGTCTTTATTAGGACAACGACCCTAAACATTCCGCCTTGTTAGTTAAGGAATGACTACTTTACAATTGCCCCAGAGTTATAAAAACATGACCGCAGTCACCAGATCGTAATGTGATAGAACACCTATGGGCAAAATTGGAGGCAGAAATTGGAAAATACGTAATTTTTAGGAAAATATCTTGTCGAAGAATGGAACAGGCAATTCCCGGAATCACAAAAAAAATGGCCGACTCCATTTCAAACAGACTAAAATAATGTGATGAGTTTCAGAAAACAATGGCTTGCCTACAAGGCATTGAACTAAAATAATACTATTTAAAAGTTAAAAAGAAGCGAGGTCTATCATTCTGACTGCAAGGTGAAATTATCCATTTTTTTTTTTATTCCTATAGATATTCCTATTTCAAATTCCTTCCTATTTCAAATAAATTCTTTTAGGAATAATTTCACGTTGTAATGAACCTTGTCTTGAATTAAAATTATCTGTTTGTTTTATTTAATTTTAACGGTACCTAAAATATTTTTTTCTTTCTATTTCAACTCGATTTCTCACATCTCTTAAATATCTGTTATTTATGAAAAAAATAGAACTAAAATTCAATAATAATTATTTCCTACTGATTTTATTCAGGTCGATTTGCCATCACCCATTGAACACAACTGTTTAACAAGGGATTACTATGTAACTACAAGTGGATCCTGGAGATAATCCATTGAACTGCTTACTTGATAAGACGCCGTGGTAATGGGACTGGAAGTTAGAGGAGTTGGGTGTTAGTTGAATTAGAACAGATCCGGAGAGGGGTAGATGTTTTAACATAATTGGACCCAACGGACATATTCATCAATGCGCTATGTTAATTGACAGTTGATCAAGCCCAGACTGATTCGGGACACAATAATCATCTTGGGTTGTCTCCTATAGGTTTGTAACAGACGAGCATTGTCGGAGCAGTTCCTAACAGACAGTTCCAATCCAACAATGGAGATCATTAAATGGCCATAGCCTCGAAGGAAAGGCATTATATTAGTAAATATTAATTAACCTCTTACGTCCATAAAATCCTCAAAAATTTCTCGAGGAAACATCTGTCTAGCAAACCGCTAATGCTAATCTTACAATAGATCTAATTTCATTAGACTTGCCTATTGATTAATAGCTATTTATTTACCTGTACCATTACTACAAGTACAACCCATGAAGAGTCTTGGGTTCGGTAATATTTGGGGAAAGTACTTTTTCTTATTCAACGGTTGTGCAAGGAGTTGATTTGACTGAGATCACGCTCAACCGCCAGGTTCTCTCCCTTAATTAATTATTTAGTTAAGGGTGCCCACTTTATAGAAGCTGGGAGTGCCCCAGGAGGGTCTCCCGATTCCAGGGTTGCTCCACGGCTAATGAAACAGAATAACTAATCTTTCTGCCCTGAGCCGGGTTTCGAACTTGAGTCCTTGAGGATTGGATGATCAGTGTCCTACCACGCAGCTATTCAACTCCTCTATTGATAAATAAACTATTTAAAATATCTTTTCATCGTTCACTGGGACTATTTTAGTACTATAAATAATTTTCTATAGCTCGAACCTGACATAATCTCTTTTGATGCAAAGATACTAATGTTTTAGTAGTTAGGAATAATATTATTGAGTCTATAAAAACCTATATTAATAGACTGTCATAGTTTTCCTATTCACTTGAATTTTTCTGATGCATATTTGCAAAGATAAGGAGCTATCCGCCACAGCCTAGATCATACCATTGAATATCTAATAACTTTTTTTTTTTTATTGTTTGCTGCTTCTAAACTTCCATCTAAGAAAATTACGTTGTTTCTTTCATTCTTTCGTCTGTGAATAGAAATATTTAGATTGAAATGAATATTGTTATCAATTATTATAAATGTATATTTATACAGTAGGACTATGTTTACATTAGGCCATATTTTAATTTATTTATAAATGTTTTGATCTCTTCAACCATCTGGACTATTTTCGCCCTATATTACAATTCTATCAATAACTACACACATAACAAAACTATAGCTAACAAATACAATTTAAAGTTTAGAATAGTTACAGATGAATATGATAGTACAATTGAATCAAAGTTACAAAAATTGAAAGTTAAAGATTTAAAAGGAGATAAGCTAACAAAGACAATCAAAATAAAGGTTAATGATTTTAAGAACAAAAGCTAAAATATACATTTTTAAATAATAAAAATTAATACTAAAAGAAGCGAATTGAAAGAGTACAGTTTAAATATTAAGAAGTACAAGAACCATTAAAATTAAATATTAAAGATTAGAAAAATTTAAGTTAACAGTTAACAAGGACATTTAAATAAAAGGTTAATGATTCGAGGAATATAATCTAAAAATACTGTTTAAAAAATAAAATTAATATTAAAAAAAGAAGAGTTAACATTTACTACAAACCCTTCTCGGACCATTATGAATTATACTAAAATTAACTAGCATGTCATCTCATGTAATCATTCAGCCAAATTTTAATTTGACATTTCTTCTTCTCTAAAAGATTTTAGTGAAAATTTATATACATTCATTAAATAAAACAATTAGAAAAAAAAAGTTTGGCCCAATAATAACGAGTAGTTTTGGAATTAGGGTCACTTCAACTTGTGAAATATTTGAAGATAGGAAGATAATTTGAGCTCGAAACTAGTTTGTATCAATTTGGGCTTTGCTATGTAAAATCAAAAATCATTCATTTGTTCTAGAATTATAAGATATCATTATTATTAGGATTGTAATTTTTTTTTATCATAATACAATTTAAATATTAAAATTTACAAAAGAAAAATTGAAAAACGATTATAATGAAAAGAAGAAAAATTAACAGGTATATTTACAATTTGAAGAGAAACCAACAAACTTAAAAAACTTAACAGGTATGTTTACAATTACAAGATGTGATTAAATTTTGTGAAATACTTTGATTTCCTTAAGGAACAATATTAAGTTTTTAATAGCTTTGGGATCATTTTTCAAAGCTATTTTTGAAAAAAAGTAGATCCCTAAGAGATTGGAATTCATTACATTCGGTTAGGATATGGTTCACTGTGAGAGCTACCCCGCAGGGAATACAATGAGTAGGAGAGTCTTTCCTCATTAAATACTCCTGAGTAAGCCTAGTATATCCGATCCTTTGCCGGGTCAGTACCACTTCTTCCCTTCTGGTCAGCATGATATTTGGAGTTAGTCTCTGGAAGTATGCATTAGGTCATGCCCAGCCTACACTTGACCTCTCAGACTAAATAAATAATTTTGTATTGTTTAAAAGATGATATCTCAATTTTATAAAAGTTATTTATAACTTGAAATCTATTTCAGGTCAAAAGTACGTGATTTTTTTTCTATACAATTACCAGACTGGAGAAAATCGGTTCTTCTGATAATTAATTTATATCCCATCCTGATTTTTTTTTTTTTTTTGTAGTTTAGAATCCCTTGAAGACTTTTCGATAAATATGAGACCGTGAATTCCTAAATGCTAGACTACCCGAGGTGGATACTGGTACTGGGAGGGTAGGGAAATTGAAATGTTTAGCGGTGCTTCGGTGAGATAGGCTTATTTCCTTGACCTTAACAAAGTTTTCCAGTTTGTCGAGCGTCGTTTCCTTCTGCTCTGTCTCAATAAAACTTTTTAAATTAACTTCGAATCCGAGAACATGAAGCGTACGGAATTATGACGGTGGAAATCATCTTAAAATACTTTAAGAACACGATGTCTTCGGAACCCGGACATTTACAGTTCAACGATAATAAGGTCGCTATTCCATTTCTTTGGGGCTGATGGTATTCTATTTCTGTGCGCTATTTTTAGATACATAAATACTAATATTCTTCTGAATTAATAAATAAATTATGTATCAAAACTAGCGCAATAATATTTTAATAACATATACATACCAGACTGAAACGACAAGAAATCGCTTGACGTTTCCGATTACTTCAGCTAGAAAAACGCTCTAAACACGCAATTAATTACAAAAGACTCATATACATGACTATAATAAGGCTTATTTGGACTTACGGAGTTGAGCTATAGGCTTCCACTAAACCATCTAATTCCTCTCGTCCAATCCTTCGTAAAATCCTCATTCCTACTTTGTTACAAATAAAACCATCCATTATGGCCTTAATGTTTCTTATGTTTTAGATCTGGTCCGATCCAGATACCTACCATTCCATAATAAACTTCAGAATCATCCCAACCCTCTCGTTTCTAAAGTTGCTTCCTCTTCAATTCCTGATAACCCTCCGAGGCATCTGAAAAGAAGATGGCTCCGTGATCTCCTAATGTAGATATATCATTAGAGTGCTAACATTGGGTAGTTACTCAGCAAGTGTTTTAACGTCATTATATCCATATGTTCAAATTTACTAGACGTATTTTTTTTTTTATAAAGTTGTAAATATCATTAAGAAATAATAGTAATAAAAAAACATATACATTCATTTCAATGAACCTATTTTTTTAAAATTTCCTTTGATGACTGATAATTTTATTGTATGTTTGTGAGTGAATACGTTATAAAGTTGCAATAACGTGTTCATTTCAGTTAAAAAAGTTAAAACAATACTAATTATATATTTAATATGGATATAAATACTAGATATCACAGGCTCCTCTGTTGTTACAAAGTAGATTGCCCTACAGTTTAAATTAGATTTCTTTTCCAAAGGTATCGTGTTACCAATTATTGTTTGTCCTAATGACTAGGAAAGACTAAGAAGAATAAAGAAAAAAGGCTAGAAATCAAATCCTGATTCCAAAAAGTTCCTGTTTGTAATTTAAATATTACAAAACTCATAATGTAACTGAACATATTGGATTGAAGATGTTGAGATGAGCATGTTACTTATTCCACTATTGTATTGATTGGCAACACAGATAATGCATTACTTACTTTATGAATTAATACCATCACTTAGATTTTTGAAGGAATATGGTGGAGTATTTATTTACTTCTTTCTTGTCTCTCATGCCGCTAATTTCGTTTTTTCAGCTGTCCAGGAATCCATTTCTTCTTTAGAACAGATTTCGCCGAAGCACTAACTTCTCCAAGCGATTCCTTCGTACTGTTCCAGGCCCGACAATCATTTCCAAATATCTTTCCTAATAGACCTCCTCAGTTGGAGACTCCTCTTCAGCAATGGTCTATTTTCCAAAGTTGGCTGATGAGACAGATGGACAGTTTCAGATGATTTTTGATTTCGGGGATGAAGTACGAATGTGTGCCGATCGATTTGGCACGGAAGTGAATAATATACAACCATCGTTTACAGTAAGGAAAGTAAGACAGTCCTTGAGAGTAAAGTCCTTTGATGGTTGGAGCAAATGTAATTGGCAGGGAATTGGTAAGTCTCATTTTCTTACCGGCTAAAATGGACGAGCGCTATGTGTTTCTATGAAGTTGAGCGTCAACAACACTCTTCTCCGCGGATCAACAGGAAGCAAAAGCCAGATCAACGAAGATGCTGGAGTCTTCTACCACAAATGTGACCAAGAGTCAGAACCCCAGCTCATGTTTAAGATAAAAATTTAAAGAAACAGAAACCTGAACTTCAAGAAATGAAGAACTTTAGTTATTTCCTCGAAGTTTATTTTATAGATACAGAAGGTTCTCCAAGGTTTGTTGAAATTTTAGCATTTTATGTAATAAAAAAAAGAGACGCTTATTGTAAACCCCGCGTTCAGGTTTGAAACGAACAATCTAGATCAAGACTTTAAGGTGCAGATAGAGAAAGGGAATTTTAGAAGCAATGCACAAACTACATAAGCTCAATGCTATAAGTGAACAAATATGTACAATGCCAGAAACTATTGTTTTAAACCCGTTGGGAATATGCCATCACCACATATATTAATCTTTGCACGTATATTAACCTGTACACTGACTTTTTAACATATTTGATAATGTCAAATAGAGCCTAACTAACTCAGGAAGGTTATCTACCTATGATAAAGTGTTATTGTGCTTCTCAGTGTTTTGTGTTTTTCAAGTTTGTTTTGTTAGTTTTGTTGTATCGTTTCCTACTGTTTGTGTTATTTTAGTGTTTTATAGTTTTTTTGAACATGATTTAGTTTTAGTTTATGTTTATTTAGTTAATTTTATAAACTTTTTGAGTGAACAGTGGAGGTTAAGGTTAACTTTGTAGTTTTCACGAAGGTTTAATCTAACCAAAAGGACGTTTAGAGACTATTACGTTGGTGAAGCACTAAGGTAAGTTCATATTAAAGTCTTACTTTTGAAGATAGGAAATTTATAAGTTTCCCGAAAGTAGGTTAGATTTTGAGTGTTGAATATTTCCTTCTACTGTTGTTCACCCATTATTTCAACGTATAAAGTTGTTAATTTTGGATTGCGTAAGATGGCTGATGAAATTGCATCAGCAATGGAGCAGGAAATGGTGGAAGAACAGGCTATAAAGTGCCCAAGGCCTTCAGCAAAGAGGCAAAGGAAAGGATCTCCTGACGCCCGAGAAGAAGCAGATAAAGAACGTGTAGACGATAGTCTTCTGCAAGATGCACGTAGAATCAAAGAAAACATCAGGGTCTACATGAACGCAACAGACAGGAACGTGAGTGCGAAGGTACAAAAGCACGTTAATGGGAAAATGCAGCAGTTAATAGATATAATGGAGACAATATATGATAAGAACTATGAAAAAACGTTTTTAGTACAACGTGTGGTAAAGGACACATTAGCTTCCTCTGAAATGTATGATATCATAGTAAATGCATTAGTGGAAAAAGCAGTACCTATGGTTATCGAGGGACTCAAGTCGGAAAGTAAAACCATACAAAGACCACTGTCAGAACCTCAGACATCTCGGGAGTTTCCATGCGTTAAAGAACAACCGCTATTAGCCGATGCCCACGCTATTATTGAGACCACGGAGAATGAAAGTTTCCAGGAAGTAAAGAAAAAGCAAAGAAGGAAAAAGGCTCTTCCACAAGTGGCCAAAGAGATCGAGGCCTCTAAACCAATATCAGAGGAAAGTTTGACCAAGAAAAGGTCTACACATCAGACTACGATGGCCGATATTGTTAAAGGGCTTCCATTAAAACCGATGGATACTACAAGACCAACTTATGTTACCATCGCTTCTCAAGGTAAAAGTGCAGCTGACATCATCAACAATCTGCCTTCTCCAACTGAACTAGGAGTCAAGGCGAGAGTTGTACGGGCGACCAAAGCTGGCTCAGTTTTAGTTTGTGTAGATGAGGGTGCCCATGCTAAAAAAATAATTGAATGGCAAAAATTAAAAGAAGTTGGGATGGAGGCAAAACTAGCCTTAAAAAGAAAACCAAAAGTGGAGGTAAAAGGAGTTCCCCTTTCATGGAGTGCGGAAAATCTAGAAAGGGTGCTATGGGAAAGGTTGGCTGCAAAATCGGCCGTTATTTCTGAGAACCAATTAGGTAATATAAAGCCATTGTTCTCATCAATGGCTAGAAATAAAATTACCAATAATTGGGTGTTAGAAGTACATCCAATGGTAAGATATAATCTACTCAAGGAGGAAATAATTACAGGAGGTTGGTGGTCACTGACAATCTTAGATTACCCCGATGCTCCTCCCTGTCTAAGGTGTCAGGGATATGGACATACAAAAGCTACTTGTGAGGCAAATGGCATAGTATGCAAGTGGTGTGCGGCGAGTGGGCATATTGCTAAAAACTGTCCCGCAAAAGGAAATAAGACCGCACCTACATGCGTTAACTGCGTGAGGGAAGGTGTTCAAAAAAGTAAGGCTAAACACCAGGCAGGAAGTAGAGAATGCCCAGTGCACATCAAGAGATCTCAAGAATTAGTGAGGAGAACTCACTATGATTAGACTCAACATCCTGCAGTTGAATATGGGCCGCCGGCATATTGTGGCTGACGAGCTTCGCGCCATGGCACAACGCTACGATATCATGGCGGTCCAGGAACCTAGCTGCCGTGGGAACAGGGTTACGGGGTTTGGCCTCACGTCAAGAGTTATAGCCCTGAGCAGTGGAGAGAGGAGGCCCAGGGCTGCAATAGTGATTAATAATCCTAACCTTGACGTGATGGATCTGAGGCAACACACCATGGCGGATTATGCATCTTGCTACGTTAAGTGGGGCAAGATTTCTTTCACATTGGTATCGGCATACCTACCTGTGAATAGTGATGTAGAAGAAAGCATATCCGCTATGGAGGCGATCATTAGAGAGATGAGGAATGTGATCATGTGCTCAGATACCAACTCCTGGAACACGGTCTGGGGGTCCAATATTACTGACAGGCGAGGCGCTAAAATGGGAAATTTCATAGGCAGAAATCACCTTGTCGTGATGAACGAACCCTCTGCCACCCCTACCTTCTCTGGAGGCATGGGGCAGAGTTGGATTGACGTCACGATCGCCACGCCTGCGCTTACGAGGTATATTGCTGATTGGACTCTCAGATCTGATACGAGTTCCGATCACGTTGCGATAGCAATTGGCCTGGTAAATGAGCCAGGATGTTCCCACGGTACTGATAAGGGTTTCGTCACTAAAATAAATGACTGGAGTGTCTTCAGGTCCTACCTGGAAGGAGTGATTGCAGACGAGGAGTGGGAAGCGGCAGAGATGGATGTAGTTGACAATCTGGACTACAAGGTGTCCAGGATTACCAACAACATTCGTGATGCTGCCGAACACTCCCTCAAGCACCGGAAGGCGAGGGTTCGACCTGTCCCATGGTGGACGCCAGCCTTAACTGTTCTAAAACGAGACCTCTACAAGGCCCGGCGGTCATATCAGAGGTGCAGATGCGAAGAGAGGCGCACTGTACTTCGCAATGAGTACAAGTCAAAAGCCAGGATATACCGAAACGAGGTTCGCTCACAAAAGCGGAAGTCTTGGGATGATTTCATCATTGAAGAGTCTTCGAAGAATCCCTGGGGTATTCCGTATAGGGTAGCATTGGGTAAGTTGTCCCCGATGCAGACTATTGCAGCCTTGCGGTATCATAATACTGAGGCAACCACCCTTGAAGAAACTGCCAATGTTTTCATTGAAGCAATATATCCCAGAGATGACCCAACCCAGGACAGCGAAAATGATGATTTTGTGAGACGCACCACGGTATATCCACCTGGTTCAGATTTGTGCCCACCATGGGACATTCACGATCTTCGTATTGCCGTGGATAAGCAGAAGACTAATCGTGCTCCAGGACTTGATGCAATAGATGCAGCGATCTTGAGGAACAGTATCACGTATATTGAAGACCGGCTGTTGAGTATTTTCAATGAATGTCTGGATATGGGATACTTTCCAAGAAGATGGAAGATCGCTGATTTGAGACTACTCTACAAGGGAGGAGATAGGGACAAACAACTCCCTAATTCATATAGACCTATATGTCTCCTCCCTGTGATTAGCAAGGTCCTGGAGAACCTCATGATGACTAGTTTACGGCCTGTTTTCGCTAGAGCAAGTCATCCACGGCAATATGGATCAACCAGAGGCAGAGGAACCGCTGATGCCCTGCTGAGAGTGCGCAGAGATGTTGAGGAGAGGGCGGAGCGGTATGTCATGTTGCTTCTTTTCGATATATCCTCCGCCTTTGACAGCGTATGGTGGCCTAGCGTGCTCCAGCAGCTGCAGAGGTATGATGCTCCTAGTAACTTATACACATTAGTAAGAAGTTATCTCCAGGATAGAAGTGTCAAGATTAGAGGCAATTACTACGAGGTAGAAGCTTCCATAGAGAGAGGTTGCCCTCAGGGATCGGTGCTTGGTCCTGCTCTATGGAAGCTCGTCTTTGATGAGTTACTGGGAGTGTTAGAGGAGGAGCGGTTTCCTGCCACTGCTTACGTTGACGACCTAGCTGCTGTGGTGGCCTCCAACAGCAGAGCTGGAGTCAAGAGAGAAGCAGAGCGATGCGCCAGCCTAGTCGCTAGATGGTGTGAGGGGAAGAAGATGAGGATGGCTGCTGCTAAGACTCAAGCCATCCTCCTTAAGGGAAAGACTGATAGGGCACACCCTATAACGATGTACATAGAAGGTCAGAGGATACGTCCAAGTGAGGTGGTAACCTACCTAGGGGTTAGGTTAGGTGTAGGCCTCAATATGACGCCTCATTTGGAATATCTGGCAGGTAGGGTGGCCCTAGCAATGAACGGTCTAAGTCGTGTGGGGGGCGCATTTTGGGGCCTTAGGTATCCAGCCACTATCACTATTTATAAGGGTGTTGTGGAGGGTATCCTTAGGTATGCGTCTCCCTTCTGGTTCCGAAACCTCACACTCAGACAAAGAAATAGGCTAGCATCGACTCAGAGAACTGCTCTGCTTCGGGTCACCAGAGCATATAGGTCTACGTCGCATGAAGCAGTGCAGGTCTTAGCGGGGGTGGTGCCTCTCGACCTCCTCCTGCGAGAAGAAGTGACCAGGTATGACTACAAGAAGGAGGGCTCAACTAGTCTATCGGAGAACCTACGGATGAGGATTATTGAAAACCCAAATAAATGGAAAAAGATTATCCGGGAGGAAACAATTGAAGATTGGAGCAGACGGTGGGTGACGACTCCGAAAGGCAGTACCTTAAGAAAATACTTTCCCACCGTTGAATCTCGGTTACAGGCGAAATGGGTCCTCCCGGACTATTGGGTTTCACAATTTCTCACGGGACATGGGGGTTTCAGAGCTAAACTCCATGGCTACGGACAGGATATAGATCCCCACTGCCCCGATTGTGGTGTTCCGGAGACTGTTGAGCATGTGGTCACGGCCTGCACTGCTTTCGACGAATTAAGAGCGAGGTTAATGAGAACCACGGGGATTTACGTCCTCACTGAGGAGGAGTTTCCTCAGTTGGTGAGTGAAGAAAACTTCCCGCGGTTCAAAGAGTTTATAAATGGCTGGAAGACGGCGGTGGGCCCAGCTCACTTTAACCTAGGTGCACGCAGGAGAAGAGGACCAGTCCCAGGAAGACCTCCGGATTCGGGAAGCCAGGCCTAAAGGAGCCAGGAAAAAGTAGAAGAGCTAGCTGTGTGCACAGCTTAGAACTTTGTAAACTGATATTATGGCAGTAGTGTGTTATTATGCATTAATGCTTAACATCACACTACTGCATACACCCGTGTTGCCCTGGTGGCATGGGAGGGTGGAAAACAAATAAAAAAAAAAAAAGAGCCTAACTAACTCTATTTTTTTTTTAATAGTATTTTTTTGACTGATAAATATGATGTGTGATTTAGCAACTCAACGCAATTGAGCAGCCATCTTATATTATTTAAGTTCTCTCTTATTTATTTATTTTTAACATTGCTTTAAATTATTCATGAATTAATTTCATATTGATTTTTTTAAATTGTTTTTTCTACTTGTTTAATGGTATAATTATGCGAATTTAAAACAAATTTATTTTATTGCCTTTAGGATTGTGTACTAGAATGTATCATTCAAATTAAGAGGAATTATTCATCATTTTTTTTTTTATAATTTTCTTTTTAGAGAGAATATATTCTAAACTCTCTACTGGTCTTTTCAAATTTATTAAATTTACCTGAATAAACAGAGCAGTCTCTATCTTAGTTCCCCACCTGGATTTTACCGCTTCAATGGGTAAGGGACAATTTATTACTTGTTGATTAATTTTCATAATTTTGTTTTGTTTACCATAATTTAGTTAAGTTTTTTCACATTTTTACTGTTTCTTAATATGTACCATGCACTGTGCATATCATAAAACATCAAGTAAAACTTTGACTCACACCAAAAAAATTTGGTAATTAACCAGCCAAAATATAGGTCGGGATAGCAAAAATTAAGCTCGTGTGATAAATTACATAAATAAATATAAACTATTAGTTACGTGACATAATAATTTGATCGATTTTTGAAAACAAAGAAATATACAATTCCAAGGGAAATAATTTCAAAATACTCCCAAAACGTACTTTTTCGTGCAAAATAAAACTTGTGTCACCAAATTGGCCTTCTTGTGATTTGAGTTTCTGTCCTAGTTTGACAATTTGGAGGTCAAAACTATACCGTTGCTTATAACATTTCCTGGTATCATAAAATCTCGATTACATCACTGCTTTCTATGGTGGGCGGTCACCCATCCTGGTACTTAACACGCTCGACGTAGATTACCTATTTCAAGCGCCGTGAACCGCTCAGCACAAGTGAACCGATGCGCAAGCAAAATAACTATTATGAATATATATAAGAAAAACAATTTTTATTTTATATTTATCTTTTTTTATTATTATTTCTGTCTACACACACACACACACATTGAAGGAGTACATTAAATAAATAAAAAAAAAAACCTTATGTAAACTAACAAGATATACAAAAACTAACTGAAGGAACTATATACAAAATGCCTAAAGCTATATATAATACATATAGGAAATTGAAACAAAATAATCGCAGCTTAGCTACAAAAATAAAGAAAAAGTATTAAAGTAAATAGAAAGAAACGCAATAAATAAAAAATAAATTCCTCTAATAGCTGAGCACCAACTAAAAATAAATAAAGTAGAGTAAACTATAAAGAAATAAAGATTTATATACCCTATCCTAGTTAAAATTCAAACATTTATGAAAAAAAAAATTAATTAAGCAACTTTATGAGCATAAAATTCTTGTACAAAAGAAACGACAAGGTATGAAAAATATATATACTAGTTCATAAGTTTATGTATATATAAACATACAACCTCACCTGTTTATCGTTCCATAGCCGAGGTAAATTAATATTATTTCTTTCATAAATAACACAGTTCTCCCATGAACCAGGAATTGGAATTGTAAACAACATATTTGATTAGCAAGAGTTCAGTATGATTGTATATGGGTTCGTGATTCAAACTGTCATGGTGCAATCTGTTTATTTGTCCAAAGACAGATTGTAAACAGTCCATTGGCTCAACAATGGGCCGCTTTGATGCCTTCAATAGCGTATGGGGCTATTTGGCCCATTGCTTCCAGCTCCATTAGTTTCTTGGCAGGTTACTACGAAATTCACTTACTGCTTATTTCTGCCTTTAATACTGGCTATGAAATATTAAACAAGGTGTTACATAATACAAAATAATATTATTAATAACCCTTATAAACATTAAACAGGTCCAAATTTCGTCGAACGGTTAATTTTTTAATAATTCTTGAAGTATCTCACAATGAAATGTAATGTAAAATTATTAAATCGTAGTCCTTGGTTTGATAATTCCAAAATAATATTTCAGGAGATATAAATGAACAATAAGAGCTTTAAAGCAGAGTTTGAAATGAAATTTTAAATTTTATTTTTAATGAGTTTCAATATGATTGAAATCTTTACTTTCATTTTTTTTTTAATAATTTAGTTTATTGTATTTTATTTATTGTACATAGAGTGTGAATGTGATCTTTGAACAATATTATAAATGTCCTTGAGACAGATTGTAATATTAAGTGGCGAAGAATCATAAGAGAAGCCCAGGTTCAGACAGGACCTAGGAACAATACTGTCATGATAAATATTTGCTTTAGATGAATAATTATTAGTTTAAATACTTAGAAACTTCTTATGCTGAAATCCATTAAATAAATAATTATTTATAACGTTATCTTAAACATTTCTGAGACCATCGGGTTTATGATCTGAGAAGTTCTTCGATGTACTTTGTTTAATAAAAATATAAACAATAATAATTTTAAGTAAGATTTACTTTTGTAATTGATGATACTAATTAATTTTCCATACCTGTATACGAATTTTATTGATGATTTTTTAACAAAAATTAGTCAATGTGTTTTTAAACAATTAATCATTTTTTGAGAAGATGAATACAAATAGAATATTTGATACGGGGCGTTTAGCTCCAAAACCAGCTTTGTCCAAAATATTGAAAACGAAAATTATTGGAATATTGTAAAAAATTTTAAATGTTGAAATAATTTCCTCAACAGCAAACTGGGACCTTCTAGAAAAAAAAAATACTTCTCTAAAAAAATGTTACGATAACCTTATTCATAGTTTCCGCAATTCGCTTGTTAGGGTTTAGTGGTTAGATGGTTGCTAAATGAAAGTAAGTGCCAAGAAAAAATATAAGAAATTTTCATTTAAAAGCTTACCTGTTTAAAATTGTTACCTGGAATCACAGTTTTTTTTTTCGTGTATGATTTTGCCTTTAAGGAACTCTGAACACAATTTCGTAAAGGTAATTTATTTTCCAGAGTAATTACCACTATTAAAAAAATTAAAAAATAAAGAAGCCCATGGTTAAAGTATATTTATGATAAAACTAGAATGTACACACATTGTATCTAGTTCGAGCCACTGGACCAATGGTACCAACACGGGACGGGTCAACGACCTTTGTTGAAGCATCGAGGTGGAGAACCTTTTCTCCTCAGGTACTTTTGTGGCTAGCCGAGTATGTCAAAGCCAGGTCTATGTCACTTCTTTCCTTCCCAACAATAGGACCTAACTCACTTCCATGGCTCCTCGACCTTTAACTTTTCACCCCCACTCCAATCCTTTGGCTAGACTTGTTAATAGTTATTCCTTAACTAAAGACTTGGTCAGTAATGCAGTGACAAATAAATGGCTTCCTTTAAAGTTCTTCTTACCGTGCTATCTTATAAAACTGAAAATGTTTGAAATAAAAAGATGTTTAAGTACTAAGCAGTTTCGAGAATAATTAATTTATATTGATGGGAAAATTATCTAGAATCATAACTATAACCACCAATGTAGGGTCTGTAATTAAATATTTTGTAAGGAAGTAGTGTTTCTTGGTCAATGGCAGTGCAAGTGTGTGATTTGGTCGAGATCACCATCAACCCGCCAGGTTTTTACTCTTCATTAAATATTTAATTAAGAGTACCAGTTTTATTTATATAGGCCAGGTTTGGAAGATTCTTCCAAACCCAGACTCGATCAAGGGCTGATATAATAAGTTAAATGGCTGAAATTATTCATTGAGATTCTGTTAGTGTTTTGAAACATTACGGGCTCATAAAAATTGAAATTGAAAATCGTTTAATAAAAACGATAAATATTGCAATGAATAAAAACAGAGAAACGTGGTAAGAATCAAAGAACATAGAGTTTATGAGCACTCTAGGAATAAGTCAGGGCTGTAGTCTTACTGTTTACTACTATTTATAATGGTCTTTAACATGGTCTTAAAAAGTGTAAAGACGACAATGAGGCGGCCATTTTGGCTGTGCCACAGAGAGTTAACTCCAGTTTACCACACCTAGCCGATGCTAATGACATAGTCGCATTCGGAAATAACGGAAGTAAACTACAATCCAACTTATCTGCAAATAATTACAAAATAATATACAAATTATCTTACGATTCAAGTGGAAAATAATAAGTATTTACGACTTTTTCGTACTTAATTAGATATACAAAGTTTGCAGATCTCCAGATTCAAAACACCCCAATTGCAAGAGTTCCAGAAGTGTCTTTTACCTTTTAACCTTTTTTTTACCTCCTTATAAGTTTATTAAAAAATAACTAATTCTATGAGCAAAGAATTTTTTTTTTATTATTTAATTCAATTACTTTTCTGTTTACAGTATTATATGCCTTATTAAAAAATGTAGAGTGGGTAAGTCTGTTCAATTACAACTCAGTTAACTTTTGATTTATTAATAATTTTTTTTATTAACGAAATTTACAACTTTAATTAATAATAAATACAACAAGTAAATATGAACAAGTAATATGACATGTACAACATGAAGAGAAACTACCCATTGGTAGCACTCCAAATATTAATAATTAAGTCAGAAAACTCTGATAATGATAATGTTTATTAAGACTGAAAAATATCAACAGAGAAGTTATATAGATGTTTAAAATTTATTGGAATTTCAATGGTGAAATAAACTTTACTAATCAGGTTACAGATTAATTTAAGTAGTGCTAACTAGTTGCGAAGATTGTTAAACTTAACCGTAACAAACTCATATTAGATGTATCATCGGTTTCATACGTTTAATCAAACTTGATATTAAGCTTAGCGAAAATATGAATATCTTAGTAAATAATTCGATACCCTTTCTGAAACGTTCATAAAATAAATCAACAATTGCTTATGGACTCACATTAAGAATACAAGTAATTTTATTGAGTATTGCTCAGGCGTTGAAGAATGAATTTTTTTCCTATAAATAAAAAAAAAAACATATTTTCTTTCTTGGGAAAAAATAGGAACTACGCGGGTCGATGCAACATGTGACCGAATTCAGCAGGACAAAAGTCAATAATAAAATTCAAGATAAGCTTTAAATGAGAAATGTGTTTATACCAATACGAGAGATCTTAGTAAAAAAAACAAAAAAAAAACAACATAATTCATTCGAGGACAACGCGAATTGAGCACTTGAATAGCTAAATAATACCTATTCAAGTATTCCAAATTTTGAATATAAGTTAGTTCATTTTATCTAATTAAACACTATAGGGGTGTTGCAAATTATTAAACGAATCAGTGCGATCAAGAACATATTTAATAATGTCATTTCCCTCCCCACTCCCCCTAGTTTTAGGCTATTTTAGACTCTCATTATTATGATTTAAGTCAATTAGTAACATTCACCTATATTGAAAACTGTTCCACGTTTTAGTCTCTAACTCTTCACGTGCGCGACTTAAATTTTAAATCTTAGTTAAACATTAGCAACATGTTACATAAGCAAATCTTTGAAACTTAATCGCCCGTTCCGCCTCTTTGAACGTTTCAAGTGGAAAACTCTGGTTTACAGAACAAGAATTATCTAAAGCTTCGCGAGCAGGAAACACAATGGTTTTAGCAAATAGTAAACATTTACTTGGTTGAGCATGCGAATTAAAAATTTGGTTTTAGAACAATTAACCAATGTTTTGAGATAAAATTAGGCACTCCAAGACATATCTTTTCTGATCATTAATAAGAGATTCTCAGCAATAAGACACTGAAAAGACTATATAGTGAATTACTCAAATCAGGTTTGTTGGTATTGTAATATTGAAATATCATAATACTGTTATTCATCTATAGGTTCCGAATTACAAAAATTAGCGATTTCATTAAAAAAAAAAATTGATGAAGAGTAATTGTATTCTGATCTGAAAAAAATCATATATTCGTTTCTTCAGGTAAGTATTCTAAATTTTATACATATATAAATACATATATATATATATATATATATATATATATATATATATATATATATATATATATATATATATTATATATATATATATATATACATAGTTCTTTTCAGAAGAAGCACCATTTACTAGGAATGGTGTATTTTATTTTAGAAATACCTTTAATCCAGCAAAATCCTCTTGCCACTAGTCCAAATGACACCTGTCGCAAAACAGAACAGATAGCAGTACCGCACCTTCAGAAACCCCACAAGCGGAATTTATTTAACTAGAAATTTCTCCGACAACTTTCATTGGCGAAAAATGATGAAATTATCGAAGGTAAGTGCTCGGAACACTCAATGAGGATAAGCTGTTTTCGCAGAAGTATATGAGAATATTTAATGCATTCGAGCCGTTAAAAGCCATCATTGAAGTTGCCTTGTTTCATTTAAAGTTGCTAGACATCCCCGCTAATCAGTTTACTGTACTTTTAATAATGCTTTAAATCCAGCTTGTTATGGTGAAATTAATTCATTTTAAATACAAAACATTCGTAGATAATTGAAGGTTCATACTTCATTATGATGAAAATTTAGTGTTGAATACTTTCTATACATCTAAAAAATATTATTAGAATTTTGTAGCATATTGTAACATTTGATAATCTTTGAAACATTTATATGGTGAAACATACGCTTGATATATATATATATATATATATATATATATATATATATATATATATATATGGTGTTACAGATATATATATATACGGTATCCATTCGATTGCTTATGATAAAAACTAATCTACTTAGCTACTCAATTTTATATGATATTATATCATGTTATGGCAATATACTTCAAGTTATGAAAAAAGTTGTACTACATACAAAATGACATAATTCCATAATATTTAAAATAGTACTAAAATAAGCATAAAGTTAGAAAAGAGACATGATATAATTACGTTATCAATGGAAAAATCCAAACTAAAAAGCCACGAGTCTCCAACACAAGTTCATAGTTGGGGAGCCAACGTTTTGCCAATTCAGACATCTTCAGGGCAGAAAAACCAAGATCAATTATATAAGAAAACATTTTAAAAAGTAATAATAATACTGTATACATCTCATGAATTCATCCAAATACATACTGAAGAAAATAAAAGGTTCTACTAGCTCAGCTAAGAAAGGTTGTATTTAACATTTAATTAGCAAATATACAAGGTAATATGATACAAGGTAATTAGCAAATATACAAGGAAGAAAAACTAACAAAAAAAAATTTATGCAACTAAAATATATGTTACAAAACGTGTTAAATATAATAAAATAACAAATTAATAAATTCAATAGAAAAATCTCGAAAGGATTTATGGCCTCCATTTCTAACAAAACGCAGTGGACATATGGCTATTGCACAAGTAACATTACTAAAATAAACATAAACCTAGAAAAGAGACATAAGGTAAGAACTTTTCGAACTTTTGAAATTATTAATTTGTTATTTCATTTTATTTAACACGTTTTGTATTACATATTTTAGTTACTTTTCTTCCTTGTATTTGAGCTTTTAAATATAATCTTCTTTAGCTCTGTTAATAGAACCTTCTCCTTCCTTCAGTATGTATTTGGATGGCTTCGTGAAATGTCTACAGCATTTTTTTTTAACTGCAGGGTCGTGGCTTTGTATTTTGGATTTTTCCATTTAAAACATTTTCAATAGGGAGCCGAATTAGCAGTACGGGCTAAGGTGCTTGCAATATGTAATCAAAGTTAAACAACGTCGAGCGTGGACAGTACCTTGATGGGTGACCGCCCGATTTGGGTGACCGTTCACCAAGGAAGGTCATGCTGCCGAAGTCTCTTCTCTCCACTGGTACGTGAGCCCCATCAAACTACTGGAGGCAACTCACACCGACCGGTCTTAGTATTGATGACTCTACCCCATGTACTTATATCGTGAATCGGGATGCGGTTTACCAGAATCTTAGTAGCCTCCTGAGGTATGATCCATAGGCGGTCTGATTCGAGGAAAGAAATGTAGATCCTCGTCCTCGTCTGAGGCTGAGCAGCCATAATGCATGGATCTAGACCGATTTGTCACTGTTCTTCCCACCAATTGGAAGGGCACTGTCAATTTGAGCCCAAAGATATCTGCTATGAAGCTACCGGTGGCCTGTCACTACACCATGGAGACCATGGTAGCAAAGTGAGGTTGGGTGACCCTCTCCAGGCGATCTGTGCTTCCGCAAGCAATATACACTGTAAGGAGAACAAATCTCGCGACCAAAGATCTTCATGGCCAAGCCAGATAAACGGTTGGAAATAAAATTATAGCCATCGTTGGTAGTCATATTTTAGTAAAAAAAAAAGTCTAAAAAAGTTGCACTAAACATCATTGAGTTTTCATTAAATCTGATGATACCTTTGAAATTCCTAGAGATGCCATCTTTGAAGCCTGGATCTTGATGTTTATTCAGAAGGCTCGCGGCAGTTCGTGGAACAGGTGGGAATTACTGTAGGAGGACTGACTGGAGTGCCATTACGTGAAACGACATAGGCGTCAAGAAGGAAATAAGAGAATGGAGGGCTCCGTAATTGTCCGCTAGGCGGTGCGAAGAGACAATGGCTTTCTTTAAGGGGTTTTTTATCGGGCGGTGTGCTATTTCCGACTGAACTGTCTAGGCCTGGTTTTTTCACCACGGACTGCTGACAATTGCTTTGTTTATATTCGTCACGGCATGAATTCTTATTTGTTATATTAACGTGATATTGGATTGGAAATATGAAACATTTAGAAATATGGTAGTATAAGTTTTGCTTTTTGGTCAGATAGTCAATGTTTTGTAAATCTGCCTTAAATTATTAGAGGTAAAGATGGACGGTACTAGCCGGCATTTCGGCGTATTCCTATAACCACTTCAGCCTTTTTATTTAGGGCATCATTTCAATTTTCTTTATCTAACTTTCATACGATTAAAAGGTTATAGTTTTATAACATGACCTTCTTTCTATACATTTTTAATTTCTAAAATATGAACTTTTATAAGCATCAATGTTTTATTTAAGCATGAATGTTGTTTTATTAAGCATGCATGTTCTATTTATTTTTTTTAATTTTTGTTGTATCATATTTTATTTCATCTGTTTTACTAAGCTTTCTTTTTCTTATTTTTGTTATAATTTCTATTATTTTTTTTGTTGTATATATTGTATGAATGAGTTTTTCACATCGCAAACACTCAATGCCCTTGATTGAGGCAAAATGTATTTATTTGTCGATAAAATAAGATTTAAAAAAATATATATATGATCTTTTAATACGATTGATTCAAAAACAAGAAAAAAGTGATTTAAAGGAAGGAGATGGTCCGGGGTTGCAGTCATAAAAAGGCTCAATAGTGGTAAAACTATTTTATTGAAAGCCATTTGAAAGCCATCTTTTGGCTTTCAATAAAATAGTTTTACCACTATTTAGCCTTTTTATGACCGCAACCCCGGACCATCTCCTTCCTTTATAATGCAACGGTCAACTATTAAATATTCAAAAAGTGTTTTATGTTTCTGCCAGGTTCTCCCCGAAAAAAACAAAACAAATATGTTAATGTATTACTAATAATAGAAGTAAATTACTTAAAACATTATGCTGATGTCATTCCATATCGGTGGGTCTCTGCCGAAGTATTTATCTCCCTTGTTAAACAGAGAATACGATTAAAACGAGAAGAAAGATGGTCAGCTGTCTCAGAAAATAAATTGAGGTAAGTTAAAAGTAACCATGAAAATCTTCATTCCGAAATAGGCGAAGGAAAGTGATTCCCGACTACGTGTAGGCCACACACACAGGCCTATAAGCCTGACCCAGAGTTACTTGAATCTCCGACTGAATGTCAGACCTGCGAGTGCCCCCTGACTGAAGCATTTTCTGACAGAATGTAGAGCAAATGAAACCGATAGATATTATAACAGAAAAAAATAAAGGGAGGAAAGTTTTACAACTAATACTCCTCTTTAGATGAGTGAAATTATTGAATTTTCTGGATGGAAGTATATATCTGGAAAAGAAAATCTCTTCGAGGATCAAAAGAGAAGGGAAAGAGAGAAACAAGAAAAGAAAGACGAACGTAAAAAGGAATTGAGATGGTGACTAATTTTCGGAACAGACGAAATGATGAATTTTTGTTACTTTTAAAAAAAGGTACTCATAAATTGAATAATAAAACTTCAATTATGACAGTTCGAAAGAGGTTCTTCATATAACCATGCACCGTTACTGCATCAAGGTAAGAATGATTTATGATCTATTAAAAATATCGCTGTCATACGTTCACGACCGATAAGTAGATTATTTGACATTTATATACATTCATTTAAATTTACATATATTCTGTCCTGAAAAACTGCATAAATAATAAAATATCAAAATTTTAGTAAGATAGGAATTAATTATATTCTGTTATTTCTTTGTAAACCGGTTACATGTTCAGCGAAAACATCCCAAATTTAGTTTAGAAGAAGATTTTATGTATTGAAATGCTGTATATTTTAGCAAAATTTGATTAAAAATAATAAAGAACTATTTATGTCGCACAAAACAAAGAAATAAACTTCCACCGATCACAGAACTTTAGCAAATTATAACTAAAACTAAAGTTTTAAGTCTTTTTGATATATCCCTTGTGATAAATATATTCTTGACAGTTATAAAAACAACGGAAAATCAGAAAATGTTCTTAGAAGAAAACAAATAGTTGAAACATGCCTGCCATGATAAGCAGTCTTTGAAATTCTTCTATTCTTGATTGGCAAATTCGAGTATCCAAGGAAATTTCTCATCTTGAACTTTCTGTATGGACTAGAGAAATTAGATGTCACTAGAACTTAAACTAAACATATTGAGAGGTCCTGATGAATTTCGTATCAAAAAGATAATAAGCTTCTGTAACATCCATATTGACACATTGAAGCTACACTTTTTCAACAAAAGGTACAAAATCTAGTTTCTCGGAAACCTAATCCAAAATATAATTTCATAAAATAAGCACGAGTTCACGTCCTAGGATCGGGAGGGCTTTTAACTCTTCCGTTAATGCCACGCTCTCATTTCCTGACCAGGAAATCCCCATGTAGCTTTAAAGGCGAGAAAGAGGAATAAAAAAATAAAGGTAAGTGCCAAGAATATACATATATCACCGATCGAAATAATTATGGACGTATTATTGTAATTTATCTTGAAAAATGATGAGTAATACGTATATTTAAAATTTATATTTGAGTTTTATTAAGATTTAACACTCATATTTGCTGTCGTTTTTTCAGAAGCCGGTTTTTTTTTTTGGTTTTTTTAATTCAATCGATTTATAAATTAAGCTTATATACTCTCCATTATCAATCAGTGGACAATTTTATTACTTAATTTTCCCTAACATAAAATTTAATTGTTTTATTTACATAACTTTTCAGTATTTTTCTGAATTTATAAAAGTAGAAATCGCCACCAGGACCTTACTACAACATTTTAGGAATATTAATGGGGAATGTTGGTCCTTGAATTAACATGTCCGTGTAAGTTATCATGAAATATTTTGTGGTGTGTCCGGACGTGATCGTTCACTTATAGCATGTGAAGGTTTGTATGTAAATATCGCTAACGTGCAGTAACTTCGGTTATGTTTATGGAATATTTTGAATGAAATGTCTTAAGTGAGTACTTGTAAGTATTGAATTACTGTTTAGGTTCATTCGAATATGTCGACAATAGTAAATCTTAGTCTTAGGTTTAGCGTTTTTCTTGATGTTATCTGAAGGTAAAAATGTTCGAAAGCTAATTAGATTTTTTTAAAAAATCATTTTCGATAAAATTGTGTATGTGCATGGGAAAAAATTACGTGTCTATTTTTTCCCATTCTTCTTTTAAAATGGAAACAAGTTGACTTTCTTTGTTGGGTTTTGTATACCAACAGCAATTTTTAATTTAGATATCAATCGGAATGAGGTCTGAAGGCTGAGGAAGACCATCAAATGGCTGCATATTTTGTATATGTATTTTTTCAAAGCATTCTTTGAGTGAAACGTGGCATGGCGCATTATTCTTTTTTTTTTTTTGTATATAAAAGATGTATTTGTGCTTGTCAAGTTATTGTTGACAATCAGCAAATGTGATGGCGATACATGAAATAATGACATGACAGGCATGGGGTAGGAAAGTATTCAGCTGTACCACTTCCCTAACTTGTTCCAATTACTTAGGTTGTCTAAGGAAGGTGATCTCTCATCCAACGCCTTTTTAGTATCCTCCTCATGTTCTGAGGTATGTCAGCTGTGGCCATGTCTCTTGTTAGTCCGTTATTATGTTCATTTAAATTTGTGTAAAATCTTTTGAAAAGGGTCGTTATATTTTGGCTAACTGTTGGAAAGTGGAGGTCATTATGTAGAGTTTTGTTAGTCACGTACGAAGGTGCTTTTGTTATGACTCTTTTTTAGTTTTTGTAGGTGGGTCTTTTTAGCGATGCCGTTTATTTGTGATGAGTACGTCCATATTTGCTTAAGTAAGTATGTGTATGTATTCAGTTTCTGTTTTACTTTTAGTTTTGAAGATTTAGAAAAAATAGAGTAAAGTAGTTTGAGTCGTTTGCTAAGTGTCTTACGTTTCATTTTAGCATGCGAACCAAGTGAGTCCAAGTTAAATTACCGTGTCCGTTTGAGGAATTTGATTGTTGTCAATATAAACTGAAGGGCATGTGTTTTTTCGAAGAGTAAATGTTGTATGTGTGGATTCTTCATGATTAAGTCGAATTTTCCATAGTGTGAACCTGTTAATATCATTATTATTCTTTTGAAAAATAATATTTTCTCTGTCCTCAAGTACAAATATTTATTCAAATTAAGCATTCAAAGTTTGATTAAGCATTGGTAAGTTTATTTTAGGGAGATTTGGCAAATTTCAATTTCAATATACTATAATATCTTTCTTCCTCTTCTATGTAGTGAGGAACATGTGCTAACGTCCGGTGTCGAATAAGCTCATATTGAACAACACAACGAGATCACTTCATAGTTTTAGCTATCTCGGTTTGGGTATACCCTTCCGACGACATAAATACTATCTTTGCCCATTCAGTCTCATTCAATTATGTTGCCTTTCGCCATTTTTAATTTTTAAAATAGAAAACATAATTTTTTAAAATACAAATTATTAAAATATAACCAAGACATTCACTGTTATCATAAAGAGAGCTAACATTGTACTGAGAATTTACATTCCTTTATTTTTTTTCTAAAGTATTAACTAGGAGACAGGAGGGAATATAATCCATATAAGAGATCCGTTTTTGCCAACGTTTTGGAAGGAGCAGTGCATACAGATTTTTTTTATTAAAATCAAGTAAAACTTTGACTGGTGCCTACTACTTTTGGACAAAGCTGTATTTTCAAATCTGAGCAGCCAATTCTTAACTGTTAATAGAAAAGAAAAAACATAGAAAAAATTGAGTTAAAATTCATCTGACGGAGAAAAGCGATGTGGAGGTTGTTGGAAGAGCTTTGATGTCCAGTCGTTAATTTAATAACCTGCGTCAATCATATTCTGACCAGGCACCAAAGCTCATCCCACAATATCAACTCGACCGTTACTCGTTTTTTTAATTGGATTTTTTTTCTTTACCGAACCTAAATTCTAAAGAAAAAAAAAATCTTTATTTAATCGGTCTAGTATTTGAATATATCTTTATTATTTCACTTGCGTTAATTGAAAATATTAGACTTTAGTAAGGCTCTTCAAGCGTATAAATAAAAACGAACATAAAAAATGCCTTTAGAAATCATTAAAAGTGATCTAAATATTAATAAATCTAACCTTCAATAGAAATAAAAGTATCTTTAAAAATAAATTAATTTTATGATAATAAAATCAATGATATAAACAATTCTTAAACCAATACAAGAATAAATTATTAAGAATAAAGAAAAATTAAGATAACGTCACAACCTTATAAAATAGTACTTCGAAAAAAAATCAAGGCCACTACTTTATTAATTAATTTTTTTTTTTGGTACGAGACCTGGTGAACTTAAATAACATAACAAGATATACTCCTATCCAGATTTTCTATTTTTGATATCATATACTACGTCGTTCTTAAGTAAAAGACCATTTGATTACCAATTTATATTTTTATTTTATAATTTTACTCAACTTATCACTGTGAACAGATCCGCAACCTAGGATGTCTTTCCTTGAAATCCTCATATAGAAGTGACACGACATGAAATTGCTAGACATTTAGACTTCTAAACATACTGTACAAACGCTCCAGACTTTCAATTAACTATAAAACACACGCATGCTTGCCTGTAATAAGACCTATTTGGACTTTTGTAGTTGAGCTTGAAGCTCCACTAAACCATCAAATTCCTCTCGTATCCAATCCTTACAATCCAAAATCCGTTATTGGAGTGCTACCAAATGTGTAATTTTAGTTCAATTCTGTAAATTTAATATTAGCAAATCTCAGATACTTATATATCTATTTAATGCAATTTAAGTAATATTACAAATATAATTTTCATGATGTCATTTTGGTTAAAACTAGAGCCATTATCAAGTCTTATTGGGTAATTCTTTCTTATTCTTTATGGCCATATTTTTCGTTTCGTAATAAAATTGAAATAATATTTATAAATTTTTATTATATTATAATATATATTAATATTTAGAAGTAGCTCATCTCATACAAACCCAAAAAAAGGAGACGGTAGACCCAAGTTATGTTTGTTTTTTTTCTTCAAATTTTTATTGTATTAAAACAAATAAAGAAAAACTTTGCCAATTGAAACGCCAAAGAATTAAAAAATAAGACTTGATAATGGCTCTATTTTTTACCGAAATGTCACCATAAAAATTATAAAATACATATCTAAATTGCTAATCTAGGATAAATAAATTAAAAACACAGTCATTCCTATATACAATCAGCCAGGGAACCCCAAGCCAGGCTTCTCCCTCCAACTATGGAAGGAAAAGCAGGACTTCAAGAGATCTCTGCACTACTCTCTCAATCGAGTCATTGGTACTAAAGCCAGTGAAGTTTGAGCGAGAGCGCATCAAGTCCACATACACTCATGTCTTGAGTAGAACATCTTGCCATTGCCAGAACTGCAAGATATATACTACAAAAGATCTATGGACCACTGCAGCTTCAACCATCGAGGAGGATTGTAGGAATGAGTGAAACTAGATAGGGATTGTGAATTTTCATCGATATGGTCAAGGACAAATGGGATATTAAGGTCATTATGTAGGGTTTTGTTGGTTACATAGAACAGATCATCAACTATTGTTCAGAGGACATTGGAATGAAAGGATTGAACGCGTTTGATGTTAGTAAATTTTGCTCTCCCCCAAAGTTTAAGTCCGTAGGTCCAAATAGGTTTCAGGATTTTCTTGTAAATCAGTAATTTTTTGTCAATTGAAAGTTGAGATTTTCTAGTCAGTAGTCTGTATGATTTGCCGTATCGTCGATTAAGTTCTTGTCTTTTAAGTCTAGTATGTGGATTCCATGTTACTCTTCGGCCTGAGAGAAAGCCAAGATACCGGACTGTGTCTGTAAAAGGAAGCTGAATGGAATTCGCTGCAACTATAATTAATCTCAATATTTGCATGAAATGGCTCACCTCGGCTTTTGAAAAAGCCTTTCTTGAAATATCCTCATTATTTTAAAATTATATCCTTTAATCAATCGATCACGCCAACACCCTTCCAACCTACAAATTCCACCTATTCAATAGCTCCCTGTACCCTCAATTCAAAAACAATTGCACATGGATTTGCTCGTTCATAATGAAAAATTTAAAAATATTCATTAATATATTATTCGCTCATTTTTATTATTGTTATTTTTTTAAATTTTTATATATGTATAAAAGTTTCTCTTATTTATTTCAATGAAGTGACAGTAACTTCATTTATATTATCTGTTAATATTTTTGTTCTCAATTATTCTACTATTGAGCTCAAAAGAGCTCAACATTTTCTATGATTCTAAAGAGACGAGACCCATAATGAATAATGAATAATATTCATTAATTAATATTATTATATAAATAATTTATTAATATTATTCATATCTAAACTATCATTCGAATGTTCTAAAGTCTTTTAGAATGATATTTGCTGGAATTAAATTGTAAATATCATAATCCATCGAATAAATAAATTTTAGTGTGGTAAAAAAGTTTTTCATTTAGCATATTTTACTGGTATTTCTCCAAAAGTCGAGAGAACCATTATTAAGGTAATTAGGAATTTCTAATTAACAAATGATTAGTCTCTTTCAGCCTGATTGAATTTTCATTTCTGCACACCAAAACCACTAATTCAATAATGAAAACTTTTTCATTTCATTACAATTTATTAGGATTCCTTTAGTTCATCATCCCACAATTCTAAAATTTGAATGCCACTGTCAACATTGATTTTCTTAATTATTATTCAGTAACACCACCATAGTAAATTTGTTGAATATCTATTTCCTTTTTATGAATAGTTTCTATGATGCAAAAATACAATTGTGATGCTGCGCATTTTTTAAACAATAAAATTGATAGAACTACACTTATTGTGTAATTTGATTTTTAAAACTTATAACCATGGAATTCGTAGACAACAAATAAAATAATTAATTTAGTAAAAGATTCCTCTATATCATCCCAATTCAAAAGCCCTCAATGAAAATTTTATGGCTATTTATAAAATAACTATTTTTCAAAGATAAATTATCTTAATTTTAAACTGTGAATAATTTGTTATTTTTTTATTAATTATATCGCTACTGTTATATGTAAAAATTCAGTTTTTTTTTTTTTTTTACAAACTGGTTATTTTTTTAAGATTAAGATTTATGGCCATAATTTCTTATTATGGTTCCTTATACTATTTCCATAATAGCAGACTATTTATTTCACAAATATAATTAACATAGAGAATTGTTATATACGACTTCTTGCACTAACACTAGCTGTAAAAAACCTGTTTATTCCATAACTAGAGTAGCTATTACTGTCAGAATTCACTATGTTTTTACACGATTGACTAATTAATTTTTCGACTAAGTAAAATATAGAAAAAGTTATATAAGACTAATTTTGGTAATTAAATCTGTTAGCATACATCCACTATCTGAACTAAATGGTAGTTCACATGAATGTTGAAAATTTCTCATAAAGTATCTATTGTTTGTTTCGATGTCTAGGCGCAAAGCATCCATTATCAACACCCAATCAACTACATAACACTACTTTTATACTATTTAAATGGTAGGTAAAATAAATAGGATAAAATAAAATAAATAAATTTGAATTCTACCAATGTAATACAGTTGTAAATTTCATTAAAATAAAAAAATAATATAAATACACATAGATATAATAATAATATAAAATATACAAATAAATAAATTAGGAAAATAATAACAGTAATAAAATCAATAATTGAATTGAAATTAGTAAATAGATAAACTTAAAATAAGAATTTCATTGTGCAGGAACTTCATAACTTTAGTAGTTATTTCTTCCTGGTTTCTCAGGGATGTTGTGATATATTCTGGGGTATTCCAAGATCTTCAAAAGTACATTCTTCTAAAACATGCTTTATAGTTAATAACTGGCCACACTTTTGACATCTGAGGATAACATCTCTTGTTACGAGGGGAAGTGTCTATGATCTGTACGTTCATTTTTTTTTTTTTTTTTTAGAATATTTTGGCAATGAAATCCCAAAACTAGTAGAAACCAGTCTTTAAATCTTAATAAAAGCGATGATTCTCTGCCTATGGTACATATTTTATTGGATAGTGCTTAAGAAAAAAATATCTAAATACATTTTAATTAAATGAGGTATTTTTTTTTTTTTTACTTCATGACTAGAGAAATGACAAAGTTTGAAAGCCCTCTGAAGCAGATTGTATCGGGCTATTTATTTTGGTCGATATTACTTGGACTAAGCTTTACGTCCGAGGCAGGCAATAATGCGGTCCCAGGAGAGGACGCTAAATTCAGTCCAAACCTTAAGCCCGATAATTAACAGTCAAGCCCCATAAGCACACCTGTCTAGTGCCTCTTCTCCTTCCTGGCAATTATTTGACGTTCCCTTCTATATTATTATTACATCACTTATTTAAAACGAACTTTTGATTATTTTTTTCCATTAATTATAAGTAACCAGTGAGAGTTGCTGGGCTTGAGAGTCTTGCTTTTTCTTCCACGAGTGGAGGGTAATTCTTGGCTCGGAGATATTGATTAATTGAATTTAGTAAATATTGGATAAAAGCATGTGTGTATTTAAGTACTTATTTTGATTAGTTTAGTTTCTTTTAGTTTATATACATTTGCTTTTAGTATTGCTATTTTTTTTTTTTAAATCTATTTATTGAATAATAATACAATCAGCCACTGCTGGAGGGCTATAAGTATTCGGGCTAAGAGTTCTCATTCATACAATATATACACATAATAGAAAAATAAATATAAATATAAAAAGTAAATAAATAATACTGATGAATAAAGTAAATAAAAGAAAAAAAAAGTAAACAAATAACATAAAATAGAAACTTCTAAATCATACCTATATACATTCGCCCAGGAATCTCCGAGCCAGGCTTTTTCCCCCACATGTGGAAGGCAAAGCAAGACTCCAGGAGATCCCAGTGCCACTTATCCAGTCGCATCACTAGTATTAGAAGCCAGTGGAGACTGAAAGAGGGCACTAGAGCCACAGACGCTCAGGACATGAGTGAAGATGCTGGCCACTGCCATGACTCCATAAGCATATTTACAAGAGATCTCTGGACCACTGCCGTTTTAATCTTCGTGGAGGATTGTAGGGATGAAGGGAACTGGATAGGGATTGAGCTAGAGGATTTGGATGGTGGATAAGGTTCTGGTGAAATTTTGAGAATCTGGATGGGATAATGTCGAGGACAAATGGGATGTTAAGGTCCTGGTGTAGGGTCTTGTTTGTGACATAATATGGGGCATTGATTATTTTTCTGAGTACTTTGGACTGGAAGGATTTGATATTCGAATGTTTAGCAGTTACCCACAGTTCAAGTCCGTAGGTCCAGATAGGTTTCAGCATCGTCTTGTAGATTAAAAGTTTATTTTCAATCGAAAGATGGGATGTCCTACTTAGTAATTTATACAGCTGGCCATATCGTCGGTTAAGTTCTTGTCTTTTAAGTCTGGTATGTGGGTTCCAAGTTAGTCTTTTGTCAAGAAGGAAGCCAAGGTAACGGAATGTGTCTGAGTAGGAAAGTGGAATTGAATTAAAAGGATTGGCGGACAGGATCTGCGTCGCAGGGTAAAAGTGATATGTTTGCATTTTGATTCATTGATTTTGATGCGCCAGTTGTTACACCACTGCTCAATCAAGGAGAGGTGAGATTGTAGGTTTAGAGATGCTATTTGAGGATCTGAGTGAAGGATGGAATGGCAGTGTCATCAGCAAATGTAGCTAGAAATGTATGGGGATTTGAAGGGATATCGGAAGTGAAGAGGATGTAGAGAAATGGGCCCAAGACACTGCCTTGTGGAACACCAGCCTCAACTGGATAGTAAGTGGAGAATTCGGTGTCACAACGGACTTGAAAGGAACGATTTGAGAGGTAGGATTTGAGGACTAGGTATAAGGATTGGGGTAAATAGGTTTTGAGTTTAAAAAGCAAGCCATCGTGCCACACCCGGTCGAAAGCTTGCGCTACGTCCAGAAAGGCACCAGTGCAATAATGCTTGTTTTCAAGTGCAGAGGATATATGGTCCACAACACGAAGGCCTTGTTGGACGTTGGAATGTCTTGAGCGGAATCCAAATTGATGAGAAGGGATGTTGTGGGATTCGATTATGGGTAGGATGCGTTTGAGAAGGATTTTCTCAAAGATTTTTGAGAGGATCGGGAGTAAGTTTATCGGTCTATAGGATGATGTGTTATTAACAGGTTTACCTGGTTTTGGAAACAGGATGATTATGGAGTTTTTCCACACCAAAGGAAAGTTGGTGGTACGAAGGATGCAGTTATATAGATAGGTAAGGAATATGATTGCTTTTTTGGGAAGTTTTCTTAGGATTTGTGAAGTGAGGAGATCATATCCAGGTGATTTTCGGGGTTTTAATTTGTTTATAAGGAATTTGACCTCAGAGGGATTAACAGGTTTTGGAGGTAGAGAGAGAGGAATTGGTGAAGAGAGGAATTCTTCAACTTCAGCAGTGTGGGTGGGATGGAGTTCGGGATGAGGGGTGAATGTGTAGGATAGATGTTTAGCAAACTCTTCTGTTCTTTTCGCATCTGACGAAGCCCAGGAACCATCATCACGGCGAAGTGGATGGGAAATGGACTGGAATTTAAGGATTTTTTTGGTTACATTCCAGAGGGAGTTATCACTAGCGGATAATGAGGAGAGGTAGGAATTGTAGGATTGGGTTCTAAAGGTATCCAGTTTCTTTTTTTACCTGTTTGGAATAATAATTATACAATATCCGGTCATCAGGATGCCTGGTTCTTTGCCAAAGGGTCCTAGAGCAACGTTTGCTATGCATAAGGTCCAGTAGGTCTTGAGGTAAAGGATTTATGTTGTGGTATTTTTTGGGACGATCAGGTGAGGATGCAGTCCAAGCTGCTTGCTGGATCAGGGTAGTGAAGGAATGCACTGCATCGTCGAGGTCTTCAGATGTTTTTAAGGAAACTCTGAGGTCTCTATTATCTTCCAGTATTTGACGGAAAAGGTTCCAGTTAACTGGCCCCCTGATAAATGAAGGTGGGGATGATTTGGGAATGGGAGATGTGGAAACGGTTAGGACTAGAGGACTATGGTCTGAGGAAAGATCATCAAACCTTGAAATGGAGCAGTGTAGTGATCCTAGACCTTTGTGTAGGAAAAAGTCTAAAAGGTCGGGATTGCGGTTGGGATCAGTTGGCCAGTATGTGGGAGTATTAGGTGAAAGGATATTGCTGCGATGGGAATTAAGTGCAGATAGCAATGTTCGCCCTCGGGAATTAGTGGATCTGGCTCCCCATTGCTGGTGTTTTGCATCTGCACCTAGGAGGAAGTGGTGTCCTAAGGAATTCAGGAAGGAAATTATTTGGGATTCGGAAATGGGTGTTTTAGGCGGGGAATATGCGGCAACAAGTGTTATTGGGTAAAGGGGTGTTTGGATTATTACTGCTGTGGGTTGTAGGAAATTATGGCTTGGTAAGGGAAACAAGTGATGGGAAACGGATCTATGGATAATTATGGCAGTGCCACCATGTGCTGTTCCATCAGGATGGTCGGTTCGATAAATATTGTAGCCGGGAACGTTGATTTGTCGTTTGTTGGTCAGTCGAGTTTCAGTTATTAGTGCTATATCGATGTTTTTGTCATGTAATAAGATTGTCAGTTCGTTGATATGGTTCCGAATACCATTCGCATTCCAAAGGAGAATGGAGAGGAATTTGGTTGAGGACATTTATGGATTTCTTGGCAGTGGAATGAGGTTGGATATAACATTGGTAAGTAGCGAAATAAGAATAATGAGAGAATAGGGTAATGAGAGATCTAAATTCGGAAAGGAAAGATGTCAGTAGGCTTGTGAGGTCAGTGGAATTGGAAGGAGGAGGAATGAATGTATGGGTATTTAACCTACGTTCGGGAATGGAGGGATATGGGTCTTGAGGTTGATGTGTGAATTCTTGAGGTTTAGGTTCTTGTGGCAGGGCCTGAGATTGAGTGTTTACAGTGTCTCCTTTGAACATCTGAGCATAGGACACTCTTCCGTTCACTGTTCTAGAGGGTTGTCTTGGTGGCCTGGATGTCCCTTCTTTTCTAGGCGTTGCGTACATTCGTGTTTTTAAATTTTTGTATGTTTGACAACCCTTGTAGTTGGCTGGGTGTCCTTGGTGGCATAAAGCGCATACTGCAGGTGATGTTCTTGACTTCCTACAGTCCTCTGTTTTGTGTTGCTCACCACACCTCACACATCTAGGAATGTGATGACAATACCGTTTCGTATGTCCATAAGCCTGGCAGTTATGGCATTGAACGATGTCACGCTTGCTGTAGGGCTTTTCTACAACAACGCTTGTATAATAAAGGCGTGTGACCTTGTAGATGTTTTCGACATCGGGTGTTCGGTCAAGGTCAACGAAGAATAGTGGAAGAGGTATTTTATTTTTTATTCCAGGCTGTTCTTTATCCTCCTTGAATATGTTCACTATCTGGCGAACATGGAATCCCATACCCATGAGCTCTTCTTTTATAGCATCTGTTGGCGTAGATGGGTGCAGTCTTCTGATAACGACCCTGAGCGCCCTCTCTTGACGCAGTTGATACGTGTGGTAATCAGCCTTGGTTTCAGATAAATATTTTTATAATTTTTATCTGTAAGTTTCTGGAGTGTCGGGCATTAATTTAGTGTCATTGGTGCGGCTTTGGCATAAATATTTTCCTGAACCTACTAGATTATTCAATTGATGACACATCAATTGAAAATTTTTAATATTTCTAACAAATATTGGTGGGGGTTTAGGTTCTCTGGGGGTGGATGCTGCTTCCATTTGTTCGTTATTTATATTTGAAAGCACTTCAAATGGATTCGAAGTGAAAAACGGCGATTCTTTGCCCATAGCTTGAGTTGTCTCATAATTGCTAGGTTGTTGTGAGGAGCCAGGTTGGGGTTCCACTTCTTCTATGGAGCTCCCTGGTGTGGCTGGTGGAGTGTTTCTTTTCGAATGCCTTGTCTTTTTTTTAATGGGAGAACTCATTGTAGTATCGAGGCTCCTGGACCTAGTGTTTTTGCCCTTACTCGACATTAGCATGTGATAATATCGCATTTCATATTAATTTTTTAAAAGAAAAATTGATAAAAGTGAGGCGATGAAAAAAAATATTTTTATTGAAGACGAAAATATAGACGCGCGCTTGGAGAGCGCAGGTCTGCTTCCGACGAAGGGCTCCAGCCCACTAGTCAGATTAACGATGTGTATTATGGCTGGCCGTTATCTAACTAACCTAAGGTCTATTTACACTGTTCACTCTTGTGTTGTAAATAAGTGATTACTCACCTTATTTTTTTGTCCAGTATCAAACGTAATTGTTAATGTAACTGATAACACTCATTGTTCACATTAAACTTGTATACTGCCACTGATAATTGAGATTTTTTAAGAGACGACCTGACGTATGTTTAACTAGGGCTAACGCATGCGCAGAACTGTATAGTATTGCTATTTTACAGTTTATTTATTGTAGTCAGTGTGAATAAGCTAATCTTTATAACTATTAATATTGTCCTTAGATGTGACAGATTGTAATATATCTGAATAAAAAATTTTAAATTAAAAATTTTCTTTTATATAAAAGATTTTTTATAAATTAATTTTTTGTTGTTTTCTAAAGTTCTTGCCACTTCTTTGGTTCCAGTCATGCCTTTCTCCATATCCTGCAACCGTTGTTTCTAGGCAGAGATGGCCATATACTAGTTTGAATACCGAGCACATTTGTATTTTACACAAATTGAATCACTACTTCAGTTTCTCGTTTGACATCAAATGAAGTAGTGATTAAATTCTTTGGTACTCAAAAAAGGTTAGTATTTGAGTAAATTACTTGGTACTATGGTACTCAGTGTAGTGTTTGCCCATCTCTGCTTCTAGCTCGTCCTCTTTATAGCCTTTCTATCGGTCGATAAAGAAAAGACAATTTTCTTCGCCATTCTTTGCAAATGGCAATACCACTTCAATCTTTTTGTTTCTATATAGTAAAGCATAGCAGTTACTTGCTCAACATTTCTTCTAATAGTTCTGTTGAGAGCATGCTGCAGTTTGGAAATGACACTACAGCGTCTGTTTCCATTTACAAGGATAGCAACCTTGGTTGGTTGTTTTGATGTTATAGGCGCAAAACATCTAGGTCATCAGCACCTTATTCTTAAAAATATTATTATTAAAATATTTATTGGTAGGTTTATTAGAAAAAAATTAAAAAATAATAGATTAAAATTAATATACACACAAAAAATAAATAATAATAATAATAAATAAAAGAAGGGGAAAAAGGTAATTTTTTTCGTTTAGAGACTTGTTCCATAATACAGAATTTAGTGTTCCACACTATAGTTATCCCCTCTCTGGCACCACTACAAAAGCTTTTTATGGGTTTTAGTGAATAATTTCTTGTTGAAAATACTTGAATTGAAAGAAAAAATTGAATTCATTGAAACTGACAATATATTGTAAAATGCTTACTACAACTAAGTAGTTATTACAATTTCCTCACCACATTTATTGTTTAAACAACCCACAATATTTAAATAACACGGTCATATTCAGGCTCTCAAAGGATGGATTTTATTGAATGATATATCACACGAAAGGGAATCCCACAAAGAAGTGATGAATCAAATTTCGATCCTCAAATTCCCACAACTTTTTAAAGGTCATTAAAAGTTTGATGACTCAAAATATTCATTCACTTCTTATGGAAAAGTAAAAAAAATAAATAAATAATACAAATAACCATAATTTTATACAATATATAGATTTCATACATCCTACTGATCAAATATTTTTTTATTTACTTATTCATGATATTTACAGCAGTATTAAATTAAAAATACAGACTAGTAAACGTGTACACAGCAATTATACAGTCACATGAAAACGCTTGTTGAGGAACTATTGGTAGCTATCAAAATATTTAAATTAATATTTGAACAATAAAAGAATGACCTATATACAATATTTACTTTCAGCCAAGGAAACTCTGAATCAAGTTTACTTATACGTGAAAGGTAAACCTTAATCAATGAATAAAAACTTATCTTTGAATCAATATTCTTATCGGAAATGCTAAATTCTTGATCGTAAAAAAGTTTTATCGTCATGTTATATGGAAAAAGAAAAGTGCAATGGCGGTAAATAATCCACGCTCAGACCTTAATGAGCTAGTTTTTTTTTTTTCCTGTGTTTATTTAATTCAGTTTTATTGAGTCTCTATATCTTGAAAAGCAGAAATGAAAGAGAATATGTATGTATATATAACCATCGTAGGCACTTTTTTTTATCGAGTTTATTGAATAATAATACAATTTATATCAAAAACGTAATCATAAATATAAATAAATAAAATAATCGACTGAGTAAGGTGAGTAATAAAAAAAAAAATGAAACAAATTCATAACTATTTTGATATTTAAAAACAATACATTTAAAAAATAAGAAATATGTATTGATATAACAAGAAAACTCTTCCCCTTTATCTGAAAATACTTATTTCTGCTAAGAAGAGGACGGTAAGTGAAAGTTGTGTGGTGCGCGCACCGCACCAGATTTTTCAAAAATATTTGATATAACATTTTGGCAGTGGAAACTCGAGACCATGAGAAACCTTCGGGTTTTTGGGAACTGCTCGGCCACTCCAGTCTTTAAATATTAATAATAGGGATGTTCGTATATTTTCTAACTTTACACAATTATATTCTCGCTCTATCGTACCTATTTTTAATCTTATTTTATAGCCTACTGCTTTTGAAATAAAATGTCTAAATAAATTTTAATTAAATGAGGTATTTTTTACTTCATGGCAAGAGAGTTACGTCCGAACTTCAAGTGGTATCATGCCACAATATCCGATTGGTCGATGTTTTTAATTTAGCACGGCAGGATCTATGTTTCAAGGATGATTCTTTCTTACGTTTCTTTAGGAGATAGGTTTTAAATTTTGACTCATTCCTCTACAGTTCACCTTTTTCTTGTTTAAAACAGTGCTGAATTTATTTTGTTTTTTTTTATTACATAAAAAACTATAAATGGTGCAAAATACGCTGTCAGAAGTTTTTCATGAATAATAAACAAATTGATAATAAACAAAATATAGAAAAAATCTATCGGTAAAAGACTAAATTTTCTGTCTATCAAACAGATTTGCATTGATCCAAATTTGTGGTTCACGTTAATGTTGAAAATTTCTCTTAAAATGTCTATTACCGGAATATTTACCTTAAGTGATTAATGCAAAGTGTTAAATGTCGAATAGACTGTGAGACTCGTGATTATTATATGAGGAAAATTAATTAATAATTTTAATTATATAGTTAGTGACTTTGTTTAAATAATTATAAATTTGAATTGATAATTTTAATTATATATTTAATATTTTAATCCATTAATAAATGTTATTAAACAATTTATTGATAATTTAAATTGAATAATTAATTAATATTGGTCAAGCAGAAGCTGTGCAATCATATTAACTGGTCCTGGCAATACGCTGAGATATGACGTAGAAGTTGCTTTGTATGAGCCCAATATCAGACTTATGAGCAAAGTGTCTGCCATAATAAAGTCAGCCCTTTTCTGTCTATATTGTCGGGCATTGACCCCATTCCACATCTTAAGATGTATCATCAAATATTAGAGCTTTTTAAAAACAATTTATAAGCTTTAAATAAAAAATATTTGTGCTGTTTTGATAAAATAATTGAATGTTAACCATGATCATTACAATACAATACGCTCGCCGGTTAACACATTTTTGAATAACGAACTTGTTTTCGCAGGTAGCGTGTACTTAAAAAATCACCTTTACCATAATTGAATATAATCACACTTTTCCTTGACCAACCAGGAATGGTTAACCTAAACGCCTTTCGAAACCATGAGAATTATCAACCAGCTCTTATAAAATTCGCTTATCCATATAGGACTTCATATAACTCAAAGAAATCATAAAAAAAAAATAAGAGATCATAATCGAGATTTATTATTTTCCTGTGAAGTAATGTCAAATATTGATAATGTTAACGCTATTTATAAAAATTATGAATACAAAAATATATAATAAAAGGATTTTTTTAACACAAAATAAAATCTTATTTTAATAAAGTTATGTTTTTAAGTAATTTCAATTTTTTTTAAGTTTGTGATTTTAACTTTGTTTTTTAAATATTGTTATTTTTTTAATTTTATTTAAATTTTTTTTTATAAATAAAAATGAATGATCTTTTCTCCTTTTAACACGAGGGCCTTTTACTGTGACAGCAAGACGATATTAATCAATAAAACAGTTTAACAGTTGTAGTTTAGAAAACAATCTGCTACTTTAGAAAATATATAATAATACATACTGATTTATAATCAGGTGAAGTATTGTAAAAAATAAAACTAGAAACAAACAAATAAGTTTATTTTAATCTGAACCAAGTCCCATTTCTAAATACATAGAGGAAGAGGGGGATTAAAATAATAATGCTGAGACACTGCACCCAAATCATTAATTAGGATTTAAAATTTAGATGGTACTTGGTTGATGGTGACATTTCCCGAGACGGCAGAACATTTTTTTTTTTGGTCCTTCCCTTCCTCGCCTTTATGGCTATACGGGGTTTTCCCGGGCCAATTAGTGAGGACGGGGGAAGGACTCCCCCGGCACCGGAATGCGAATTCGTTACTATTTTGTCTAGTTATCTCATGTATCAGATTGCTGTGTGGTGTTGTGCACACACGTTAGTCCATTCGGCCACCCCGATCCAAGAGACGGCAGAACATGTGATATCCTGTGCAGACATGGAAGGACAACGTGCCAGGTTGTCGAAAATGACGGGTATCTTCGCCATCGGCGAAACGGACTTCCCCCGACTGATGGAAGAGAAAAACTACCCCTTCTTCAGAGAGTTTGTCTAGAAGAGGAAGGAAGTGGTGGGCCCTTCGCGTTTCACTCTTTGTAGGACCCTACCATCCGATATCGGCAGATTGCCTGAAAATAAGGAGGCAAGAAGATGGCAGGTGACAATCGGGCTGATGGGACGAACTAGGAGGGCTGGACGGAACCAGGACGGGTGGAGACTAGGCTGGTTGCAGAGTTTCAGAAGGCCATGCGATCCGGCACAAGAGCGGACCCATCAGTAGGGTGCACATCCATGGACCGACCCGAATCACAGTTTAACCTGAATATATTGTTCTCATAATTAAATATATATTTCAATATTATAACAAAAAAAATGATAGTAAAATATTTTATTGGCAGTGCCAGTACCGCCGAATCCCTGTGTGCCAGTAATGGTGAGTAGGGAAAAAATATAATAAAAAGAGATCGATGATGACATTTATAGAGAATTGATTAGTGTGTCGTTATTACTATGTGACTACATTGACCTTAAATGATTAAGTTTTCACCTCATTTTAAAAATATATTTACTATTTTTCGCCACTATCATTGGTTTCTAGAGATATATCTGCTATAAGCAACAATATATTATCGAAGAATACATCTCTAAAGGAAATTAATTTTTCATTGAGAATGATTAACAAAAAAAAAGGAATAAAGTTATTTAAATCTTTTTTTTTATTTATTATTATAATGGAATTTACAACTGTATTACATAGAAAATACAATAAGTAAATCTGAAATTGGTAACATGACATGTACAACATGAAGAGAAACTACCCATTGGTAGAACTTAAATTAAAGTTCTATATTAGAAGATCCCGAGGCCATCTTCTTTTCAGACGCCTCGGAGGGTTATCAGGGATCGAGGAGGAAGCAAGGTTTGAACGAGAGGATTCGGATGGTTTAGTAGAGCCCCAAAGCTCAATTCCGTAAGTCCAAATAGGTCTTATTATTGTCATATATACGAGTCGTTTATAATTGATTGAAAGCTTAGATCGTTTGTCTAGTAAGTGCTGCAGTAGTCGAAAACGTCAGGCGGTTTATAGTGGTTTCAGTCTGGTATGGGGGTTAATTTAAAATTAAAACTCAAAGTTTTTGTAATGTACAAGAATTTTATACATCTATGAGCTATTGTTCACTGAAAAAAAAAATTAAATAAAAAAATATGTGTGTATATATATATATATATATATATATATATATATATATATATATATATATATATATATATGTGTGTGTGTGTATATATAAACACATAATTTTCACAACTATTGACAGCATGAGAGTTGAGAATGTACGATCGCATATAGATGATTGAATCTGTTGTCCTGCCTAAATATCGGAGTTGAACAGGGGAGGGCGTGAAGTCCCATATTGTTTTCGTTTTCTTTTTTTCACTCAACGGAAATTCACATCGTGAGCTCTTTTCACAACAAGCATGAAAATAAAAAATATAACCAAGCGGACGACTGTAAATCAAGCGTGCTTTCCGGTCGATTTCAATTTTAGATAAAGTGGTAGGGGGAGCCAAAGCATTCCATCTGTCATTAATATTTAAACATGGTGTCAGCCAGCTAGATCATAACTCCAAATGGTAATTGATAATTTTATCTCACCATGCTCCAAATACTCTTTTCACTTCGTGTAAAGATAAATATTGGAGAAGGCATGATGAAAAAATATTTTATATGCTTTGTGATGTACTGGAAAAATAGCTAAGCTGGTATCTAGTTTTAATACACCATGGAATTTATTTGCTTTAAGTCGTATATTTTATATTAATGTTGCGACGATACTCTTAACAAATATTACATTAGTCATCTGTCATCATATTCATTTCAAAATATTAATAATCGAGATACTGCAATATATATTTTTCTCAGTATTTTGTGCTTTAATAGTTTCTAAACTTTTACTGGATCTCAGAGTAATTACAGCCGTCAATAAATATCTTGAAAAATTCTTCCTTATTTTTAATATCGTTTAAATTACCTGCCTTTGGAGGTATCAGAATATTTTCTTCTTAATTGAAGAATATGAGTAACTTATTTCTATTATTGTATAAAAAAAAAAAGAAAAGAGTAATTACATTTCTTTCATATAAATAAATACATATTCAGTGCCAAAGAGAGAGAAAGATAAATAGATCCCTTTGATACTTCTCTTAACCGATACAAAATGTTGTATTTTTGTTACTATTGAATAAACACAAAATTTATCAATCTTCTGGGCAATTATTGTCTTAAAAACTTAATATTACTTTAAATTTATATACTCTTAAAAGTAACATAAAAAAAAAAAAAACCTTTAGGGAAAATGCCAATATACATTCAAATGTACGGACCGCAGTTAGCAGAACCATTTACAAAATAAAGGGAAATGAAACAAAGGGACGAACTAACAACCTAAATCCAGTCTACTTCAAACGTGGATATAAAATAATAACAATTTTTTTGTTTTCTTTTTTTTTCAATTAGCTGACCCATTAATATGGAAATATACTTGGGATTAACAAGTACAGTTTATTTCTCGTCCTATCCTTCTGTAGGATTTAAAAAAATAAATAAATAAAATAAAGTAAAAATTCTACTACAATTGAATTGATTCTGAAATATCTAAAATGAAAAAAATTTATTTACCGATTTATTTCTTAATTAGTTAAAACTACTGGTAAAACCATTCCAGTTCAGTTAGAAAAACAATGTAGACCAATTAGGAGAAGAAAGAATTATTATATAAATTTATTTTTCAAAGACGTCAAATGATTTTACCCCTATACATATATATATATATATTTAAAAATTTCTTCAACCGACCTTTGATTATTATATATTATAACATAATTATTTGATTGGAAATAAGGTCAATGATGAATTATTCAATAAACTACTATATGTTCATTGCTTCTGTGTTTATTCGACGTTTCGATTCCGATTTTTTTTTATAAGTTAACAATGGGATCTTCTTCAAAGCTAGAACAACAAATAGCTCAATCGGTACACACTTATGCTTCCATATGTTTTTAATAATAATTATTTAAAAATTTAACCTACTTTTAAAATAGAGCCTGGATACCTCAGGCATTATTCCTAATTAAATAATTATATTAATATATATATATATATATATATATATATATATATATATATATATATATATATATATATATATATATATATATATGTCGGTGATATCCATTGAGTGATTTGAAACAATGTGAGCTAAAAACACAGACCCATAATTAAATAAAATGTGTTAAATCAATCTCCGAAAGCTGTGTAATGATTTTTCGAGTTTAATGGTCTAAATTTTTCAGCGAGATTTCAGGAACGTTAGGAAACAATTTGAGCTCAAAATAATGGAAAAAATATTTTATTATATTTTGAGTAATGTCAAAATTATATAGGCTTAATTTCATATCATGTGTAAGATCTTCATCGTATGTCTTGGATATAAATCGTCAATACTTGAAAAATAGGTTGAAATTAAAAATATACATATACATATGAACAAAAAAGAACTGACTACAGAATTTGAGAAATCCTCTCCTTACTAAGGAAACGTTCTTTCGTATCTACTTGAATAGCATAAAGGTACACAATGAATACCTTGGTAGATGTGGTAGGAAAATATATATTTGAGCTGTGGTAACTTCAGGACTGGGTGAGTAACTTTGGGACAGCAGGTAAAATTTCGTTTGTGGTAAGTCCATGGTGGATACACTGTGCTAGTTCAGTCTGCAAAAACATGCATTGAGTAGGCATGTACTGCGCAACTACCTTGCGGCACACTAGTATTGAGCCTATGTTTCATGAAAACAAGAATTTTGAAAAAAGCAATGAAAAAAACAAATCCTAACACGAGTGTAGTGAACTGGGGTTCTCAAATTGTCTCAAGATAGCAGCGCAATACATGCCTACTCAAAGCACGTTTTTGGAGACTGAACCAACACAGTGTATAGCAGACCCTACACGGCAATTCATGAATGAACGTCACAAGAAGTTCCAAGATTGCCCGCTATCGCTTTGATCATGAAGACCCTTACACGTTCAATCATTACTTATCTTTGCTGATTTAGGTTAGATCGTTGCTGACCAATTTAGCGCAGTTGTAAACAAAGAAACAGCATAGATATGCTTATTTGGACATTGTCATTTATAATATTGGGCATCAAGAGAAAAACGGAGATATAATAATTACTTCCTAGTGCCTGAAAATCGTTTAGACCAAAGTTAGTCCAAAATATAAGTCAACTACATACAAAAATCTAGGAAAAGTATTGCGAAAAATAATCAATTTGTTAAGAAAAATGGAAAAATTAATGGCAAATAAACTTTTGTATTTACTTTTATGAAATTATTTACTTAATAACGAGGGAAACTTACCTATCTAGTAGTAAGGTTAGTCTCATAGAAAATCGTTTTGATAAAAGTTAGTAAAATATAAGTCTACTACTTACAAAAATTAAGGAAAGGTATTGCGAAAATAATAAATTTGTTGAGGAAAATGGGAAAAGAACTGATAAATATACACAACGTTAAAGTTTTTTTTTTCCTAAAGTAAATTGTGAAGTTTCCTCATTTTTTTTTTTTAATTTGTTGCCCACTTGACTATTTAAATGAAATAGTTGAAGATGGTTTAAAATTATAAACAAGGGATATGAAAAATTATTCAACTATTTACATATAATGAAAATCAGAAATTTATAATGGTTGTGAAGCCTAGGTAACCTAACCTATCCAGCAGTATGGTTACCCCCCTACTTTTACCTCAGTCCCCCCTCCACTTTTCGTGAATGAATCTTTGATTTCCGGATGTTCGGAAATCCGCAGCGCACCACTATCAGTACTTCATTCACTACAGTACACGGCAATTCGGAACGTCATTAGTGCAATTCCGGTTGATCGTGTAGGGTCCCCTTATCCGCCACGGAATCACCACATAGTTTACTCAGTGTCCCTAACTTACCCACTCGGTCCCAAAGTTACTATATCTTACGGTACGTAAAATTTTTTATCATATATAAGTTTGAGAGAGAGAAAAACTTTATTGTAGTGCTGCTTTACTACATAGGGTTGCTTTACACACAGCATACCGATCAATCCATTTGGACATAATTTATACATTACATTATTCTATTACTATATGTATACATTGCATCATTCCATAATATACACATAATCCTAAGAATCCAACACTAAATCACACACATATATATCCACAACTATAGATACAAAGACAAGACAATGCTACCAATTTAATTCTTAGTATTGATAAAGAAATAAATCTTAGTATTAATATTATCGCTATTTACACGTGAGCTTAGACGAGTAGCCAAAAAAAAATAAATGTTTAATTTTTTTTTTATAATAAAAAGATCCCTTTTTCTGTGTACATCTGCCGGTGATCGATAAGATTAATTGAGCAGTGCAGGACTGAGGCTAGGGGCCATTGTTGTTTGTGCTATTGTCTCCGGCCTTCGGATTGGCCTTTCGGGCTACTAGCTCTGAATTAGCTGCCCAATCGGAAATTTGGTTTTAGGGAAACCTATTGTTTTCCGACTCAATATTCTTTTGTAAGCCAGATCCGCTCTCTTGTACCCAGAGCTAGCCAGCAACCGCCTTACGATGAATCCGGAAAGCTTTTACTTCTGTTTGTTTGTGGCTATCGATTTGTAAGAAGAAGAAAGAATATCCTCTATCAGATATTAACGTGGATAGGTGTGTTGGGCATGGGATGTTTCGCCCATAAATTCAAATGTTGCTGTCAACTTATTATGGCTTATTATGAATTGTTATTACATGAAGACTATGTTATTACATGGTTTATTTATTTTGTTTTATTATGTGTTGTTTTTTTTTTCTAAAAATTTGTGATTTTGTAGACTCCCTTCAGACGGTTATTACCATGAGGTGTGTCTTTAGCTTTTGTTAGATATATATTATATATAAATAAATTATTAGAAACAAAGCTATTATTAGATGTTGGTGGTTCGCCCATCACAAAAAATATTTTTTGTTAATTGTAAAACTTGTATCAAAAATTTCTACTGCTTTAATTCTACAACATTCATTCTATAATTCCTTGATTTATATTGTACATACATACACACACACACACACACACACACACATATATATATATATATATATATATATATATATATATGTGTGTGTATGTATCTATACATATGTGTATATGTATGTGTATATGTATATATGGGAGCGGGGTAGCTCAGTGAGTGAGCACTGACTTCCAGAGCTGAAGGTCCTGGGTTCTAATCCCGCTAATGACTAGTACCATAATTTTTCATTAGTAATAGATCAACCCTAGGATCGGGGGACCCTCCTGGGGGCACACCCAGCCTCTATAAAGTGGATACTCTTAATTGCAAAAAAATAATTAAGGGAGAAAACCTGTCGGTTGAGTATGATATCGGCCCCATCACCTTCCTGCACAACCGTTGGCCTTGAAACGGTACTTCCTCACACAGTACTGCACCCAAGACCATTCATGGGCTGTAGTAGTACAGGTTTTATATATATATATATATATATATATATATATATATATATATATAGAGACCGTTTTTTTCTTCCAGTGTATTATATGAAATGCACCTTCATAATAAATCTCACCCACTCATGCTCGAAATGTTTATAAACAGCCCTTTGTTTCTTTGTGTCACAATAAAAATATAACAAAAGACAAAAATCTTTTACAGTGGAAAATTTTTTCATTCTAAGAAACATTAAATGAGACGGGCCTCTTAACTTCCGCACTCTTTTATTTTGTGTTTGAAAAAGTTATACAGAGCTTTATTACTATTAATTTTAATGAAGCTCTTTATAACTTTTGTCAACAAAGTAAAGAATGACTCCAACTTAATGATATTTAGTACTAATTGTTTCCTGGATTTCTTATTGTTTTTTTAAAATAAAATAAAATCCGAGACGAAATTGATCTGAAATATAAGAAAGAGTAAAATAAGACATCAAGTGAATAGGATTCAGTTACATTATTCTATACCTATTTTTAATAATTTTAAGTTGATCTCTAGTCGTCCTTTTCACTAACATTTTCTGGTAATTTTTGCTTGGAATTTCCATCTCTATAATTCCGTTTGATTCCTCTTCATTCACGATTCAAGTGGATGATCTGCAAGTTCGTATGATGAGCTTGCTGTTAAAATTCTACTCCCTTCCAAAAAAAAACATTGATATGTTTCTAGAAATTAATACAAATAAATTTAAATAGTCATTCCATATTTCAATCAAATATGAATGTTTTTAAAAATCGCATCAGCTCTAAAACGTTATGGCATAAAAAACAAAACGACAATAAATATTGAAGCTCACACTCAACACACATTAAGTTGAAATAACTTTTTTTTCTATGGGCGTTAAATTTATGAATTTGATAAATTTATTTCTATAAATCACTATTTTAAAATGAGGATTAATTTAATTAAATATTTTAATGATGTGGCTAAATTATAATTCAATAGGGAAAAAATTTCCAATTCCTCTATAATTAATAAACATTTCCATGTTCAGTTATAACTAATGTTATAATAAGAATAATGAAATACTTTTCACATATTTCGAAGATTTCTAAATATAATCCCAATCTTCAGCAGAAATAAACTACAACAGATGTAAATAAAAATATACATAAATATAGTTATATATCTGGTTTTTATTTGAACGTCTCTGGTAAACAAACTAATTAGAACATACATTTCACTGCATTATCTTGATAGGCGTCACTGGTTACCATATAATATTTCTAACAGATTGCTTGAACCTGAATTAGGGTAGGATTGTGTCATATATATATATATATTTTAAATGCACTGTATACACGAACACATGAACTTACTTTTTGCAAACCTATAGTCAAAGAATATTTACAATTATATAGTTACAACAATCATGTTGCATGTTAATACAATAATTTTAAATTCTTCCTGCATTTGGTTTTTTATGTGTATTGTTCATAAGTTTATCTATACTTTCTTCTTCTAATTTAAGAGCACTTATTAATTATTTAAGTCAGAATTATACAACAGTTTGCAGCAGCAATACGTTTAAATTTTTAATATTATAGTGTTTTTTTTTTGTTGTTTTTTTTACATTTCGGTACGAATATGTGAGATATATTATAAAGGAAAGTATTTTGACTGTGAAAATTTTATAATCAGATTTCTCAACAGAAATACATGTTTTGTGGTTTCCTGAACCCAAATAACCAAGTCTCATGAAATGGTCCGTGTGTAAACAGTCTAGTTCAAAAATGAAACGTAGTACGAAACTGAAATTACTCATTTACGGTTGAAATATGACTGGGATATTATAACTTTTTCGTCAAAATCGGCTAGCCGGAAGCGGCTCTCCTTACATCGTTGATTTTAAACATTTTTAATTTTTTTTTTAAACGCCTCTAAAATTTTGATTAAACTCATTAAGTAAATATATTAAGGAGTGGGGTAGCTCAGTGGTACGGCACTGAGTTACCATTGCTAAAGGTTCCAGGTTCGAATCCCGGCTCATGGCAGAACAATTATTTATTCTGTTTCATTGGCCGTGGGGTGATCGTGGGTAGGTAGACTCTCCTGGGGCACACCCTGGTTCTATAAAGTGGGTACCCTTAATTAAAATTATTAATTAATGGGAAAAACTGGCGATTGAGCGTAATCTTGGTCAAATCACCTCCTTGCACAACCGTAGACCAAGAAACAGTGCTTTCCTCAAATATTACTGAACTCAAGACACTCTTGAGTACGTAATATTAAGTCCTTTTTATTTAAAATAGCTTAAATCCTCTTCGATACAACCTGTGTTTTAGTGTGAATGCTATTATACCCGAGCGTCGCTTTGCGGTGAGTAGTGAAAACAGATCTGATAAAATCTAAAAGATAGCATTTCTAAGATTTAAAAGAAAATATTGTCAAATGTTGCCGAAGTAGAACTTATAACAGTTATTTGCCTTTTTAAAATTAAATTTGGAAAGTTGCCTAAGCAAACTGACTTGCCTTAAATAGCGAATTTTCAAAATGTCTTCTTCTAAATTACCTTTGATTTTGACTATTAGAAATAATTATCAGCTTTACATTATAACTCGGAGTAAAGAAAAATTGTCTGTTCTTCATATTCCACTCCTGTCTTAAAAAAATTCTAATGAAATTGAAAATATCCATATCAGGGTTTAAATAGCCTCATAAATTACTGTAAGTTGGTGATAAGAAAATATGTTTTTCGATATAGGGAATTAAAATTTCAAACATGAAATAATAGTTGAATCTATAAAACAACATTTCCTTAGTTGTTTAGAGGAAATATAAGGTATGGGAAGAGACTGGGAAGGGATATATCCTTCAATACTGGAAGCCCCCGTCTAAACTGATCCTTGGTGTCACTGAGATTGCCTCCTTAATACGGCTTATTCATCACTGAACTTTCTCGCCTCATTTATTAAATTTCCACCCAATTTCCCAGAGCTGCTGTCTGCTCTTCTTGCTATTCACACGGTGGCTTTTCAATTACACCACGTTGCAGAAATGTTATAAAAGCACGCGAGAATGATAATGTCATGGGCATTCATGTATCCGTTAACTAGACAGAGCTTTCTAGACGAATGATTAAGCTAAAATGTATTCATTATAATTACTTAATTTACTGTTCCTCAGGGTTGGATTCAATAAGTGCTTTATTTTAAGATGGCTTGTTTCAACATGTTAAAATAAAATGGAAGATACTTATCAGCCTTACACATTATAAATTAATCCAACTCGAACCCATGCGGGCAGATTCCTCATAGCTTCAGTATCAATATGAAACTGCGATTTCAACTTTCCTGAAGAGACACTAAGTCGTTTTAAAAAAAATAGCATATCGCAGCAAAGCCATAAAAATTTGATGACAAAAATGCACGTTTTGCAAAGATACAACAACATTTCAACTGATTGAGGAAGAAGTTTGGTAAATGATTACAATATTTCAAATATTTTGTTCAGGGCTTAAGATGAAAAAAAACTTTATTTTTAAAAAGTTTCAGTATCACTTGAAGTTTTATTGTCGAAAGTTTTTCAGTTTTTTTTTTTTAGAACTAGAACTTTTTCTCTAGCAGCTTTTCAAGATTTTACAAAACGCCAATTTTTAAAATACATTTTTTCAAAACTTCTGTCGATTTCGCCAAAGAGTTTAATTTAAAAATGATTTTTATTCGTAGCTACTCAAACAAATGACACTGTTAAGGCCACCCACTATAAGCAATAATTATAAGCGTCAAATAGTGCACAGCTGCAGCGCCATCTATAGGCAATCGGGGGACCGCCATCTATTGGCAAACTGAAGAAGATTGACGAATAGAAGCCCTACCTGGTGACATGGGACCAGAGGGGTCAAAGTACAATACACAGGCCAGCCTCAAAGAGTCTACAAAATGGTCTCCATGAACAAACGTACTCAAGAAGCATGGATGTTAGAGATGCAAGCACATGACACAACATTCAGAGATGTCAGAAGTCCATACCACATTAATCGACCCAGATGTATTAGCCGAAGCATATTGGAGAATTTAACATCATCATTCCACCAGCAAGAGCCTACATTTACATGGTCAGCTCATTCATTACTAACAAATAGATACTAACACAATCACAATGTATATTTTGGTACCCCCATCAATAACTCTGTTTATTTCAAATCTATTTTATTCAATAATGTATATATTTTATGTTAACTTTACTTTTTCCATTTTACATTCTACATGAGCACCCACTTCTGATATATATATTTACCATACGAGTTTGATTTGTCCTACTTCAGGATTAGAGGTCTGATGCTCCAAACAGACACATTAGAATCACGAGTGATTCATTCAAGAGAAATGATAACTCTAATCTGGGCCCAATTAGTGTTTTTTTTCTGTTTCGATGAGGCTTGCATTAGCGAAACCTTGACGGCTAATTGTATAAATTCAATTTTTTTGTGTTAGGAACCTTCTAATTATATTCTAAAAGAGGAAATATATGTAATATATAAAAATGCACTGGCAGATATATAAGAAATATAATAATGATTTTTAATACTTTTAAAAATATTTGAAAATGCAATTTGTGAATATTTATTTATCAACCCTGCCGTGCCTAGTAGGCAATACGGGTGTCTGCAATAGTAAGATTTAGGCAGGTCAGCTCAACATCTCACTGCTGCAAATGAATCTCGTTCTTCTGCTCTTTCTTCATTTTTTCCTCTTTCTTCATGGGTGCTTTCCTCATCTGTTTCACGCCATTGGTATAGTACCTCTTCCTCCTCTTCTTAAATTAAAATGGGCTGGCCCCACCGCGACTTTCCACCCGTACACAAAATCTTTGTAGTACGGGTAGTTTTCCGCAGTGACTAACTGAGGAAAATCGTTCTCTGTGAGAATGTAGAGACCGGTTTCCCTCAGTAACTTAGCCCTTAGTTCTTCAAAGGCGGTGCAGTCCACTATGATGTGCTCAGCAGTCTCCGGAACACCGCAGCTAGGGCATAGGGGGTTGATGTCCATCCCATGGCAATGAAGCTTTGCTCGAAAGCCCCCATGGCCTGTGAGAAATTGCGAGATCCAATAGTCTGGGACGATCCAACTTGCTTCTAAACGTGACCGGACGGTGGGGAAGTACTTCCTCAAGGTAGATCCTTTGGGGGTTATCACCCATCGCCGGTTCCATTCCTCCAATGTGTCGTCCCGTATAATGTTTTTCCATTTGCAAGGATTCTCGTCAATTCTCACCTTAAGATGTTCCGGTAGACCTGCTGAGCCGTTTTTCTTAAACATGTGCCTCATCATATCTTCTCGCAGGAGAAGGTCGAGAGGTACCCCTCCTGCTAATACCTGCACCGCCTCATAGGATACGCTTCGATACGACCTGGTGACCCGCAGCAATGCCGTTCGCTGTATTGTCGCCAACTTACTCTTCTGTCGGTGCGAGAGGTTCTGGTTCCAGGCGGGAGACGCATACCTCATGATACCCAGAATCACTCCCTTATAAATTGTTAAGGTTGCTGGGTATCTGAGGCCCCAGAAAGCGCCCCCAACCCGACTGAGACCGTTCAAAGATAGGGCCACCCTGTTTTTAAGATAGTCCAAGTGAGGGGTAACGCTGAATTTTTTCCCAAACTTTACGCCTAGATAAGTGACCACCTCACTTGGACGTATTCTCGAACCTTGAACCGTTATGTTAATAGGGTGTGCCCTGTCAGTTTTCCCTTTCATGACAATTGTATGAGTCTTTGAAGCGGCCATTGATAACTTTTTCCTCTCGCACCATTCTCCGACCAAGTTGGCGCATCGTTCCGCTTCTTGTCTTAAGCCGGCTATGCTATTGGAGGCCACCACTACTGCCAAATCGTCAACGTATCCAGTGGCAGGGAACCGCTGTTCTTCTAACACTCCCAATAACTCATCAAAAACGAGCTTCCATAAAGCTGGACCAAGTACCGATCCTTGAGGACATCCCCTCTCTATGAAAGCTTCAGTCTCATAAGAACTGCCACGAACCTTAACACGTCTATCCTGTAAGTAGCTTCTTATCAAGGCATATAAGTTACTGGGAGCATCATATTTCTGCAGCTGCTGGAGCACAAGAGGCCACCAGACGCTGTCGAAGGCGCAGGATATGTCGAATAGCATCAACATGACATACCGCTCCGTCCTCAGTTCAACGTCTTCACGTACTCTCAGCAGGGCATCAGCGGTTCCCTTCCCCTTAGTGGAGCCGTATTGCCGTGGATGACTTGCTCTGGCAAGAACTGGTGCTAGACTGGTCATGATAAGGTTCTCCAGGACCTTGCTCATCACAGGGAGGAGGCATATTGGTCTATAAGACTTGGGGAGCTGTTTATCCCTATTCCCTCCCTTGTAGAGGAGTCTCAAATCGGCGATCTTCCAGGTTTTGGGAAAGTATCCCCTCTCCAGACAATCATTATATATTCCCAAAAGTCTCTCATCAATGTAGGGAATACTACTCTTTAGGATCGCTGCATCTATAGCATCGAGTCCTGGAGCACGACCGATTTTCTGCTTATCCACAGCAATACGGAGATCATATATGTCCCATCGTGGGCACAAGTCCGTATCCGGTGGGTATGCCGCGGTGCGTCTCACGAAGTTTTCCTCATCGCTGTCTTGAGACGGATCATCCCTGGGGTACGTCCTCGCAATGAAGATTTCGGCTGCCTCCTCGAAGTTGGTTGCCTGAACGTCTCCGTGCTTGAGGGCTGCCAATGTTTGCTGCGTACTAAACTTCCCCATGGCTACCCTATAAGGAATACCCCAGGGATTCTTCGTGGACTCTTCAACAATGAACTCATCCCAGGACTTTTTCTTCTGTGAACGCACCTCGTTTCGGTACACCCGGGCCTTGGACTTGTACTGATCACGGAGTGTAGAGCGCCTCTCGTCGCAACTACACCTCTGATACAACCGCCGTGCCTTGTAGAGCTCTCTCTTAAGGTTTGTTAAGGCCGGCGTCCACCATGGAACAGGTCGAGCTTTCGCCTTCCGGTGCTGAAGGGATTCCTCAGCGGCATCACAGACAATATTAGTGATCCTAGACACCCTGTAATCCAGGTCATTAGTCTGTTCTATTTCCGCTTCATCCCATTCATCATCTACCAATTTTCCCTCCAGCGTCGACCGGAAGGCATTCCAATCTGCCCTTCGGGTTAGATAACCCTTGGCAGTACCGTGGGAACTTTCTGAATTTTCCACCAGCCTGAAGGATATCGCTTGGTGGTCGGAACTCGTCTCAGATCGGAGGGTCCAATCAACGATGCGATTGGCTATTAATGGCGTTGCAAGTGTAACGTCAATCCAACTCTGCCCCCTAGCGCTAGAGAACGTAGGGGTAGCAGAGGGATTGTTTAATACTACTAACTGGTTCCGCGAAATAAATTCGCCTAGCTTTGCGCCTCTTCTATTCGTTTGATTGGATCCCCAGACCGTGTTCCAGGAGTTGGTATCTGAGCATATGATCACATTTCTGGTGGTAGCCGTGATCATCTCCATGGCGGATATGTCTTCGTCAATATCGTTGCTATCAGGTAGGTAGGCTGATACTAACGTAAAAGCTACATTACCCCACTTGAAATAGCAAGCGACGGAATCCGCCATAGTATGCTGCCTCAGATCCATCACATCGAGGTTCGGGTTATTAACCACTATAGCAGCCCTGGGCCTCCTCTCTCCACTGCTCAAGGCGATAACCCTCGATGTAAGGCCAAACCCCGTGACTATGTTCCCACGGCAGCTCGGTTCTTGGACCGCCATTATGTCGTATCGTTGGGAGAGAACACGAAGTTCATCTGCCACAATGTGTCGGCGGCCCATGTTGAGCTGGAGGATGGTAAGCTTACTCATAGAAGGTTCTTTTAGCTACCTCTTTGGCCCACTGTAGATGCACAGGGCATTCCCTGCTACCCGCCTTGTGTTTCCTTTGAACAACGGGAGCATTTGCCCTCGCACAATTTATGCAGGTTGGGCTAGCCTGTTCTCTTTTCTTTGGACACTCTTTAATTACATGGCCACTAGCTGAACACCAAATGCAGACTACTGCATCTACTGTGCACGTGGCCTTGGTGTGACCGTAGCCCTGACATCTACTGCATCGAGGAGCATCGACGTAATCTTTAAAGGTTATGGTCCACCATCCTCCGTCTAGGCTTCCTATTTCGAGAAGCAAGAACCGGACTGTTGGATGCACCTCTAGTACCCAATTTTTAGTAAACCCGTTTCTGGCCACTGAAGAGAATAGTGGCCGCAGGTCATCCATGATCAGCGGAGTGGGGCCCGACTTCTCGGGTAATCGTTCCCATAAAAATCTTGCCAACTCAGCTGAATTCCATGTGTGAGGAACACCCCTTATTTCCAGCCTGGGTTTTTTCTTCAGAGCTAACTTGGCTTGCAGGCCATGGTCCCGCAATCCCTGCCATCCAATCACTTTCGTGGCATCATTGATGTCGTCCATACGAACCAAGACAGAACCTGCCTTGGTCGCACGGACTATTGCAGCATTTACACCTATTTCTTTTGGTGACGGTAGCCCATTTATAATATCAACAGGACTCTTTCCAGTCCCACTTATGGTGATGTAAGTTGGTCTCAGAGTCTGAGTGGGTTTCTTTGGCAGTGATTTTACAATCTCTGCCATACTTTTAGGTTTCTTCTCATTTGATTTCGGTTCCTTCGAGCTATCATCTTCACTTTTAGCAGCTGCTTTTGCTTTTCTCTTATTTCGTTTACTCACCACTGTCTCGAAAGGCCTTGTGTTTGCCAAAGACAAAGCTTGGTCAATATCTCCTCTTGGCATTTGTTGCTCTACCTCTCTGGAGCTCTCTCCAATAGGTTCACTAGCTGTAGATTGCAGCTCTCTAGAGGACCCAGGATAAATGTGCTTAAGCTGAGATATATTACTCGTAGCCGAAAGAGCCTCAATTACTTTCGGCACAGAGGCCTCAATTATAATTTGTGTAAGCATATCACGTACCTTCTGTGACAGAAGTGTCTCGTTAATCGCCTTTTCTACAAAAGATGAAACACTTCCATCTTTTCTTCCGTCTTCAAGGGTTTCTATCATATCAACAAGACATTGTATTTTGTTGCTAATATGATTACGAATTGACCCAACGGATTTTTTATCGTTCCGCTTTAAATAAGCCCGGAGACTCTCCTGGATTCGTCTAGCATCACTAACTAGCGTATTTGCTTTGCCATCTTTTGCATTTTTACTAACGTCAGGAGAACCATTTCGAGCTCTTTTAGCAGTACGGGTAAGGTTGGTAGGAGATTCCGAATCTTCCATCTCACTGGTTTAATAAACAATACAACGGTAATAGTCTTATTAAAGTAGAAAATTTCACTAACCTGTATAACCTTCCACTATAATTACGTTTTCTTTTTAAAATGTCTTATAAGTCTTTGTGCGTCTAAAGGAAACTTTATATAGCAGTACTTACCTTATAACTAGCAAGCACCGCAAGGCAAATCAAGACTAAGTCGCTTTGCACTATACAACACAAGTTCAACCTAACCTACAAAGTTCAAGTCTATTTACACTTTAAAATAAAAACACAAAAACTAAAAATGTACATAAAAACAACAAAACGAACGAAACTAAGGCATAATGAACAAGAACGAAAAACATGAAACAATAATTAACACAATAGAAAGCTGGTAAATAACAATCTCACATACACTGGTTAATACACTTGGTACTATCGCAATTTGTGAATAGTTCATCAAATTGTTTATTGAAATTAGTCCGGCCGAAGATATTTATTTCTATTTTTCTTGTCAAATAAGGTTAGTTGATCTCCCATAATCAAACATAGCTCGAATATTCTAAGGGTTGTTATATACTAGTCCAAGGCAAACTCTTAAATAGATATATAATTACGTAAATCGAATTACAAAAAAAAACAGAGTAGAACAATATTTACAGACCAAAAAAAAAAAATTCAAATAACACGACAGTGTAATCAAACGGAAGACAATATTGGAAATGTGGTGCTCAAATTTATTTTCCCAATTTCCACTACTGCCCCATATCTATTGGTTTCCGTATATCTACACCCTTGCTCTTTCCAAGGGTGGAGCAGTTTTTTTTTCTTATTTCATTTATCCCGCTCTCGAATGTTCCAAAACTAATAATCTCCTAGTTTAATATTATTATTATTTCTAATTTAGTTGTTCTAATAAAAGAACTATCTTGAAAATTCTAAAAAAAGGTTCTAAGAGGATGTGTTCGACGTCAATACTCTTTTCGCTTGTCTAAAATATCGTTTTATTTCTTAAGATTACCTTAATTGGTCACCTTTTTCAATGGTTACTTTGGTACATATGGTATATGGAACACTGCAATGGTTACATATATTTGTAACCGTAACATCTTAACGACATAATGCCTATTAAAATTCATCGTTACTTTAAGGGACACAATACATATAAATTCCGTTACATAATTTAAATTATATTAAATAAACTTCAAAACCATCCGAATCCTCTCGTTTTTAACCTTGCTTCCTCTTCGATCCCTTATAACCCTCCGTGGATTATGAATAGAAGATAGCCTCGAGATCTGCTATGCAAATACATTTTTACAGTGCTATTAGTGGGTAGTTTTTCAACAAGAGTTTTTATGTTATTATTTTCTGTTATCAGATTTTCTGAATGTTTTTTTTTTAATAGAGTTGTAAATATAAATAAATAAAAAAATATATTAAAAAATAAAATTAATACAACTGTAAAAAATAAAAGAAGAGGAAGTAAAACAGAATAAACAATAACTAAAAGTGAATAACAATAGTAAGATTAATATGGTAGAATGTAATATTAAACAATTTAGTGTGAATCATACATAAGAACAATCGATGAAATATTATTAAGAATTAATTTAACATCAAGGTTAAATTATTATGTTAGAAGAAGTCAACCCGTTACACAAACGCACCAAATTTGAGAAATATTTTCAATCAGATCCTTCTTTGAAGGCGGCCATTGGTCTCAAAAACTACAGAGACCAGTTAGTGTCAAATTATGTTGTCTGTTAATTTGCATCTGAATAAATAACTATTTTTTGCTCCATGTCCAGTCAAAAAGTTATTCAGTTTGTAAGATAACTTTTTGTTTTGCTTTTTCTTCTATTAATTAATTGCTTTTTCATAATAGGAAAAAGAATTTGTATATAATTTGTATGTCCAAAAAAAAAGTATTTCTCTATTTTATGTACTCTTATGTATTTGTGCTATTTGTTGATGTCTCCCATCTGCGGTTCCGTACATATATTATAATTGTTCTAAAAAAAAAATTAACTGCCCTAGTTTGTGCCTTTCTGAATACTATCGTGAAAATTTCTAAGGTAATATAATCCGATGCGACATTGAAAACGACAGCTATTGCAATTAACCTTGTAGCGGTTTTACATTTTACACTTAATTCTATCTCCTTTCATATCTCTCTGCTTGTCGATTAGACATGATAACCGACAGTAGAGATAGAGAAAAAAATAGAGTGAGTTGTATCAGTGCAGTGAATTTTGTTATCTTATCGTAGTTAGTTAAAACATTTAATAGTTAAGAGTTCGCCTGTCGTCTTCGCCTCTTTGACTGCAGTCTTTGAGATTTCGGTGAGTTACCCAAAATGTGTATGATGCCAAAGTTGTTTTAAACTTGTTTCGATAAATAGCATCTTGCAGTCTGTGTCTTTGGCCAAAGAGGTTGGGCACAAGAACATCAGTCAGGAAGGGATTATCGAAAAGGTTAAAACTTATGTAAATATTCTTTATTTTTATTTAACTTAGCATTAATTTATTTTTAGAAGAATTTTATTTGGTTTTGTTTATTTTATTTTTTAAGAAAAATATTTATTTCGTTTATTAATTTTTTCAAACAGTGCAATAAAGATTACGATTTTTTAGTTTTAAAACTTTTAACTTTTATTTATTTATTAAATTATAACTGGAAATGAAAAAATGAAATACACACACACACACACACACACACACACACACACACACACATATATATATATATATATATATATATATATATACATCAACAAGTGAGATTGCAGTAGACATTTCATAATGCTATCTAAATTGATACCAAAGGAAAGAAAAGGGTCTATAAACAGCAAGTAAGGAAGCTTATACTGAACAGTTATAAGGAGGAAAATACGTATAACTAAAATATAATAATATAAAACTTGTTAAGTTCTAGCTGTTAAAAAAAATAAACAAAATAACAATTAAAAAAAGTCAAATAAAAACGTTCAAAGGAATTTGTAACATCTATTCGCAACAAAACTCAGTGGTTATCCATTCCACTAGTAATGTTACTGAAAGTACCGAAAAGCTATAAAATTAATTAACCAATATCCCAACAACCTTATTTATTATCTATTATATTAGATTACCTTGTCACGAAAACTCATTGAAGATAAAATGAGCTCGTTTCACTTACATGGGGTAATTTCTTCGGGGAAGAATTTCAAATTTCCTCTGGATTCTCTATTAAAGAAACTGGTTCTATCCCGAGGACAGAACTAAGCGAGCAAAGGCAAGAAGCCATTCAGTAGAAGGGACAAGCTCTGGGATTTGAAGCACGTATGCTCTGCGTTCTTTGCTCGACCCCCTCCCCTCTTTGTAACGGATCTTTCCAGAGAAATCACATCACGGTCCAATTTAATATTGAATGATCCATAATTTTTCACCTCTTTCTTCTACGTGACATCCCCTGGCTTGGGCGGAGTTTACCTGAAAGGAGGCTTGGGGAAGTTCACAATTGGTTTCACTGAAAGGAGTACTTCATGTAAATTTTACATAACTTCCTTTATCGTTTAGAATAACTTGGTATTTTTTTATTCAATAGCATTTCATTTGAATGCCGACAAAACGAGGGACAAAACTTCAACAAAAAATTTAGGAAAAGGAAAAGTCTAGAACTCATTACCTAAGGTAAAAATAATGTATCGGATAACTACAATCGTGAAAGAGAAGTTGGTTGGGGTGCACAGTAAAAACAAATAAATATAAATAAATCATATTTTTTTTATTAAAGGAGCTAGTCGACTGTTCTACATATCATGGGTAATAAAAATTCAGGGCACAGTCTTTTGAAAAAAAAATTAATTATTTATTTGTGCTAACGTTTCAACCCAAACATGTGGGTCATCTGCAGGGCGTGGTTTGAGCACTGAGGATGTTTATGTACCCCTTCGAGTACCGTGCCTGAATATCCTCAGTGCTCGAACCACGCCCTGAAGATGACCCACATGTTTGGGTTGAAACGTTGTCACAAATAAACATTTTTTTTTTTTAAATACTGCATCCTGAATATTTATCACCCATCTCATTTATTTTTATACTCGTCGACGTTTCGGCCCAAAGTTCGGAGCTAAGAAAAGACCAGATAATAGTATGAGAAAGTATTAACTTATGAGAAACATAAAATAATAGTAATAGTAATAATATAAGGAACATATAATTAAAAAAAAAATTAATAAGAGTAACAGAGAGCAACTTATAAAATAAATAATAACGGTAACAAAGTTGGTGACTAGTGTTGCTCAAATGCGAGTCCGAGACGAGTCTTGGTCTTGCAAACTCAGTGTTGGTCTAGTTATTGGTCTTGCTCAACAGTCTCGCAACGGTCATGCAGTTCCTATTTGCTTAGTACTATAGAGATATTAATGTATTTTTTTAGATAGGAGAAACCCAAGTAAGCCCGAAAGAAAAATGAGAAGAGTTATAGAGAAATAGAAAAGTATATTGTTTACACCAATTCTTTACATACAGTATCTAAAATTGTCCAGCATTAGTAACTATTTTGCCTAAATTTGTATTAAAAAAATTGACTTTTTTTACCAGTCTTGGTTTTGGTCTTGTAACAGTGAGGTGGCCTTAGTTTGAGCGATTTTGGGCAACACTTTTAGTGACTAATAAAATAAACTAAGATAGGGACTAATGAAATAAACATAATTAATGAAATAAACTTAAACTTAGTTTACTTAAACAAGTATTTAAACAAATAAACAAGTTTATTTCATTAGTCATCAGCTTTTTTTCCGTTATTATTTATTTCATATGTTCCTCTCTGTTACTGTTATTAGTTTCTCTCTAATATTGTTATTAATTATTTCATAACTTTCTCTCAGTTACTCTTATTATTTTTTTTTTATATGTTCCTTACATTATTATTACAATTAATATTATTTTTATTTATTTATTTTTTCTCATAAGTTAATAATTTATCATATTGTTTTCTAGTCTTTTCTTAGCCCTGATAAAGGTCTGAACATTCGGCCGAACATTCGGCAAATATAAAAATATTTTCATATGTTCCTTACATTATTATTACAATTAATATAATTTTTATTTATTTTTTCTCATAACTTAATAATTTATCATATTTTTTTCTAGTCTTTTCTTAGCCCTGATAAAGGCCTGAACATTCGGCCGAACATTCGGCAAATATAAAAATATTTTCATATGTTCCTTACATTATTATTACAATTAATATTATTTTTATTTATTTATTTTTTCTCATAACTTAATAATTTATCATATTGTTTTCTAGTCTTTTCTTAGCCCTGATAAAGGCCTGAACATTCGACCGAACATTCGGCAAATATAAAAATATTTTCATATGTTCCTTACATTATTATTACAATTAATATTATTTTTATTTATTTATTTTTTCTCATAACTTAATAATTTATCATATTGTTTTCTAGTCTTTTCTTAGCCCTGATAAAGGCCTGAACATTCGACCGAACATTCGGCAAATATAAAAATAAATATCATTAATATATATATATATATATATACTAAACAACCCAACCAACTTCTCCTCAATTATATACAACAGTCAACCATCAATCCAATATTAACAACAATTATAAATGACTAATATTACCAGCATTTACGAACTACAGTCAGTTTCTTACAATCCTATTAAAGCATCATTCAAGGTTTTGAACCGTAGCTTGGGAGTGAAAAAAGTTCTGTGCCTTCATCGAACTGTCCGTCCATTCCTCAGTAAGTAAAATAATTCTTTCATTGCTCAAAAATAAAAAATAAAAAGCACGAAGACTATATAAATGAAGTAGATATTTCATTTTAATTTATAATTTTAAAAAAGTAGTTTTTAAATAAAATATATTAAAGTTCACGAAATAAAAGTTCATCCATTAATAATTGGATATTATTCGTTCCACTCATTTCTCATTATTGTGCCATTAAAATATGAAAAATGAGAAAGACATTGTATATTAATTTATTTAAATCATATGTCATACAATATGTTTCAAACTCGGTCTTTTAATAATAAATTAAATTAATTTCCCTCATACACTTTTTAATTTTTTTAATACTCAAAAAGTATTGTAAAAACTGGGGTGATCCCCAGAGCCTCAGTGACAACCGTCAATGCATATTTTATTTTTATTTTTTTCAACTTTATTGAATATTAAAAGAAATGAATTAAATTATATATATTATAAACAGTCAAAATGGAACATATCATCTCAAATAATATTTTAAATTAGCGGTTTTTGCAACATGAAAAATGTTACTCAATTTTTATTAATATTATTCATGGAATATAATTAAAATATTTCCAATTTAACTATAACAACAGATGGGATGGGACATATTTAATTTCAAAGGAAGGCTCAAGGGTCAAATAATGTAAGAATAGCAACAATGATCATTTCCAAATAACTATGAATAGAGAAAACCCAAGACGAATTCCAGATCCGTGGTTTCAAATAACTGTTATGCATTCTGACAGTGTCAATTTGTAGCTGGGTCTCCCTCCCCCTCACTCTCTCCCTTTCCTAACGCTGGAGATGAGCCTCTGGAATATTATCGCTCCTTCAACTGGAAACTCTAGCTTTAATATTTTAGGCCACTTTAATTAAAAGCTGTCATTTAGCTCTTACTAAGGGCTTTCCCCAAGTTTCGTTGTTGTTTTTTTTTTTCAACTCTAAAAGAAAGTGAAAAAGTATTAAGAATTCAAAAGAATGAATACTTAAAACACGTTGTAAACAATTTAATTTATATAAAAAATCAAAAGGAGAAAAAAAATATGTCCCTTTGGCGAACACACGCATAATAGAATATCATGATTTTTTTGGGGGGGTGGTCCTCCCCTTCATCGTCTTTAAGGCTATACGGGATTTTCCAGGACCAGGGGGTGTGGGTGGGGATTTAAAAGACGCCTTGGCATTGGGACGCGAACTCGTGACTATTTTTATAACATTTGTCATATATCAGGTTGCCGGGCAATGGTGGTGCTGTGCACAATGCGTTAGTCCATTCGGCCACCCCGCCAACGGAGAATATCATGAGTGTACTTCTAAAAGAATGTCATGATGAGCAAGAGACCATAAAGCATTGATACAGTTTAGACTGGCATAAATATAAATTATATTTACCTATTCGTTTCCTCGCTACGATATTCCTGTAATATTCTTACCCAAAGCAAAATGCCTGTTTGTCAGTAATTCTGATAAAGCTAGGTAAAGAAATGAAAATTTAAAAAAATATATTCCTTAGAACAATATATTGTTATCATGGTTTATATTAATGTTCACATATTATTTACAATGTTACAGATTAATTCTTGCCTATTAAGATTCCACATTCTTTTCTACGGAAGAGAATTATGAAAGGTGGCTGAAACTGTAACCACTCCAGACCTTAATCATCGTCTGCTTGTTAGAAAACCTGGGAATCTAGTGGCCTGAGAGGATCTCTAATGAAGAGCTCTCGACTACTACCGAACTGCCAATTCCTCTCGAAATAACGAAAAAGAAAATGGGCTGAACATTATTTAGGATGGCTGATAGTGCGATTGAAAAAGAAGCACTTCAATGGGTTCCTCAAGGAACAACAAGAAGAGGAAAACCAAGAGAAACATGGCGGGATCTATGCAAAAAAATCTGAGCCGGCAAGACTCGTCCAGAAGCAAAAATGATTGCTGGAAAAAGAGTGGAATGGAACGCACTTGTTGATGCCCTATGCTCCACCAGGAGTCAACTGCATAGGTTTAGTAAAGTATATCTATGCAGTTAAGGTTTACTCACACTGGTACTAGTACTGATGGGGATAACAAGACTGACAGGTGGACCTTTTGGTTATTTTTCGCAGCCCTGAAGGCTACATTGAGGTTACCAAAGCCTATCTTCCAGAGTAGGAGTTTTATATTTTTTTGGGGATGCTCGGTGGCCGAGTGGGTAACATGGTTTAACGCTGGCATTAATTCCCCGTCCTCATCCTCTGGCCCTGGAGAAATCCCATATAGCCTAAATGACGTGGAAGGGGAGGACAACAAAAAAAAGAAAAAAAAAAATAGAGAAATAAAAGAGTTGGAGTATTAAGATTCTTTTCTCGGGGCTCCAAGAAATAAATAATAACTGATCCTGGTTGGAATCGAATCCACAGCGTTCAGGACGAGGTACTCTGGGTACGAGGTTATCTAGTGAAAAACAAAGATAATTAACTGAATTATCAAAAGCAGTCTTAAGCAATAACGCGCACAGGTTCTGATTTAATCTATAAATAAAGTAATGCTGGAACTATTTGTCAACTGGTGACATTGAAGGCCTTCTCGTCCAAATCTCTCTCTTCCGCACTTTACTGTGAGAGTTCAATCGAAATTAGAAAATTTATTAGGCCACTTTTTAGGTTTATGATATATTAAATTCCCCATATTTTGAAAGTTGTATTTGTCCTCCTAGATACCATTTTGTGCCGGCTCCATTGTGCATCACTCCAACGCGCTCGACCATCTAGCTTTACCTATATAACTTAATAATATAATTACGTGTCTATGTCACTTTTAGCCTATCTGTGCTGAAGGTGACATTTTGTAGTCTACTACAAACTGTACAACAGCTGTAAGTAGCATGCTACTATAGAAAATACCAGAGAGAAATAAAATATTAAATCACACTAATAAATTATAAAAAACGGGTTTTTAATTGTCTCTTGTAAAACACTCAATTTATACGTAAGACCTTTTGCAATATACATTAGCGATATGCTAAATTACAAAAACAACAAATACGATATTTTTTAAAAGAATACATTTTATTCTTGATTCATTTATTCATCATGTATGACTAAGTCCAGAGTGTCCAACGTGTATAACGTATGCTGCTTAAAGTCAGGTAACTGTTATTTACAGGAGGAAGAATTAAATTGATTTTATGTTTTTGAAATTTTCTATTGCTATTATGTCTAATATAGGCTATTATAAATAGAACTTGATGAGAAAAAATGATTGACCATCATGTTATGTTCACATTTCTATCTTTTTATGGAAGAATAAAGGTCTGTTAACAGTCCTATAACCATCTATCCCTTTAAGTAATGGCGTTTCAAAAGTCCCTTCCTCTTTTGGAGAAGTTTTTCTTCGAGAGTAGAGGGCTCATCTTTGAAGATTCTTGAACAAATTCTTCTCCTTGACATGAAGTTTTCCTTTTTTCCTCCTCTAAAAGTTTTCTTTTGTCCCCCTCCTCTCCGACTACCACCTCAACGCCTCCGAACTCTGATAAAGCTTCTTATAAATACTACAATGGCTTATCCCTGCCGAAAAAGGCTTATTCGTCCTGTTTTCACGGTAAGGCTATAAAAGGAAAGTCCTGTCAACACTTTTCAAATTTATAGCCCAATACGTTATCTACTAACCGTATTTTCTTTTTGTTTGATGAAGCTAATAATTTATCGCCATTCTTTATTCATAACCTCCGATTTCTATATGTCTTTAGATATGCAAGTCTATGTAATAGTTGTTTTCGAACTAAAATAACATATCCGCAAGAACTACATCGTTGGTAAACTATTTTAATAAAGCATCTACGTCCAAGAGATAATCGAACTATTTGTGGTTAGGAATATCGAATAAAATATAAAAAAAAAATCTTAAAATTATTTTCAACATTCGATCTGATAGATGACTCTTGCCTAATACCATCAGTGAATTTTTGCCGAATACCATCAGCCGTTTTCTACAAAATTTATAATACAAACCTTTAGTTTATTTATTTATCATCGAATTAATTTAATATTTTCTCGTTCATATTTATTAGGGAATTGTGGAAGCTTTTTTTTTTTTTTTTTTTTTTTTTTTTTTTCCCTATCTCTCAACAACCCCATTTCTTCACCCACAATTGTCATAAGCAATGACAATTAACGGGTGTACTGTCGGTAAGAGTACAGGTAGTAGCTTCTTGGGCGTGATGGAAAGGAGTTCCCAGCGGCATCATTTTCTGTCTTGAATTTAGCATCTTTTAAGGAAAGAAATTCCTCATCCAGCTCCTTTTAAGCCGCCTAAGTGTGTTTTTTTCTGGAATTTTAAATGTAGCCATACTTTGTACGAGTGTGTTAATATGTCCATGTAAGTAATTTTAAAATCTTTTGTAGTTATTCGTTGTCATTAGTTATAGTTAGTTTGAAGTCTCTTATGCCAGACTCTATCGAATGCTTGAGTGACATCCAGAAATACTCCAGTTTCATACAATTTTTACTCCAATGCCGTTGCAATATAGTCAGTTTAATTGATGGATGGTTGAATGTTGTCGGAATCCAAATTGATGGTCGGGTAAGTCTTAAGTAGTGTAATTTTTCAAAGATTTTAGAATATATTGGGAGTATGCTAATTGGCCTATATGATGAAGGAGTGTATTTTCCCATTTAAAACTTAAATGGTGTTAAACTTCGATAATTTTGAGATCACTGATGTGCTTCCTATAAAACTTATTCATTCGTCCAATTATCCATGGAGAGCTTAAGATTGTTAAGTGAAAGAGAGCACCAACACATAATCATTGAGTTTAACATTTATTTTTTTAGTTGAATTTTATGTTTTCTAGATTAAACAAAGTGATTCAATAAAAAAAGTACACTAATGAATTCTTCCGTGACACTAATGAGTTCTGTAACATTAAAACTATTACATTTTATAATTACGTATTATATAGAAGCATCAAACTATTTACAAATGAATGTCAGTTACAGTCCATTTTTTATCTCAAAAAGTATCTTGACTGACCAATAAAAATGATCTTCATTGGTTCACGAATTATTTTGATTTGTTCAAGGTAATTCCGGAAGCAAGGGACACACACCTCTGACAGTTCTTGACTAACGCTTTCCTTCTAAGTTCTAATCTGTTTACTGAAATAATGAAATTACCTAAATACATGTCAATCAAGGATATCGCAATTACTTTACCTTTACTTTGATATTTTTTATATAATTATACATACATATATACACACATACATACATATATATATCACCTCCTATAAATATAATTTATTAATTGGGGTGATAGAGTTTATTGTTATTTGTTTGTTAATTGAGAAAAATCCGTTAAATTTTCGTAAATAAACTATACTGATTATTGTGCCATAAAAATAAGGAGAATGAGAAATACATTGCATATTACTTTATTTAAATCATATGTCATTCAATATGTTTCTAGCTCGGGTCTTTTATTAATAAATTAAATTAATTTCTCTCGTACACTTTTTCATTGATTTTTATTCAACCAATTACCTAAATGCATGTCAATCAAGGATATCGCAATTACTTTACCTTTACTTTGATATTTTTGAACTCTTAATACATTCTTTTTTAGGCGTATGATTTCGAAAGATTTGCATCAAGCTCAAAACTCCACTTTGGCAAATTTTATTGGAGTACTTAGTAAATCATTTATTTATAATCTCAACCAAACGTCATTATTAGTAAAGGTCATAGGCAAGAAAGAAAAGCTCAAAAACTAATTATTTCATATTAGATTTGCTAGATGCGCTGATGCGAAGTTGTAAACGTAATAAAAAAATAAAATAAATAAATAAAAACATTCCTATCGAAAATCCATAACTGCCCTTATACAATTTTTAAGATTCTGTGATTGCTTTCCTCTTAAAACCAGCTCCTTGTAACCTTCCTTATATTCCCCCAGTTCGATTACTGCTGTTTGGTATATGGATATGAGACTGAAGAGACTCGTGAATTGTTTCATAAGATAAATCTTCGGGATCCCCAGGCGTTCACATGTCTCACTCTGGTACACCGAATTTGCTTTATCCTACTTCCCGACGACAATTCCTCATTGGTGTTTTCCTTTTCCAAGTCTTCAAAACCAAAAACCCTTCCTACATTCTGGAATTCCTAGCTCTACGTTTCTCTATCCACTCTCAACCTATAGACTTATAAATCCCCTCCCATAAAACTTCTTCCTTCAGCAAATGCTTCGTAATTCGTGCTGCTTCCTTATGTAACTCTTTTCCTACCCTCATACGTCAATCCTCGTCCACAAATTCCTTGAAACAACTCCTGTCACACCACCTACTCCACATTCAAACTTCCGCAAACATGTAAAATTACTTTCATCTGTACACTGTTTAATTTTAATCTACTGCACATTTTCAATGACAATTAACAGTTAATTAGTTAATTTTTTTTATTATTTTAAGTCAGGCTAAGACCAATAAATTTGTAACTCTTTTATTTTTCTTAGGGGACATTAGTTCCAGAATAAAATCATTTTTTCATTTCATGATGACTAAAGTCTATCTTCGTCGTCACCAAGGGCAACCTTCTGATTTGTCTTTGTGGCTCTCCTACTTTACGAAGAGTTCATTTTCACAATGAACAAGATTCCATGTAATATTCTTATAACTAAAATCAGATGTTATAAACTACTCTGCTCAAAAGATAAAAAGATAAATAAGAAGAAACCTTTCAAGAGTTCACAAGTCATTCGTCAGCTCTCTAAAGAGACCTTAATTGAGTCTCCTTACTGCGTTTAAATTTTAATTGCGGGTTAAAGTTTGTGAATTACAATAGTCACATCTGGAAGCTAAGAACTTTTCGTTATGAATGTATGAAGTTGGGACGTCGTCGTATAACTATCTGAGCTTTCTACACGACTACCTCGAGAATCATATCTTATTTACATGGATAGTCACGGAAGAAGGAGAAAATCTAGCCTTGGTCGTATAATACACACTTGGATATTAAAAATATTTAAATAAGCTTATTTCACTGAATAAACTTTTTCTCATAAAAAGTTTATTTTTTTCTTATTGTATGATGACTTTTTGATACTTTCACGACTGCTCTTTAACATTTATTAAAACAACGAGGGAATAGACATATCTGTATTTGATATTAACTTTTTTGTTACATATGATCTTATGTTTAATATATCGCTACTGTTTGTGCAAAATGTTGTAGCAATTTTTCATTCATGTTTAGTTTGTACTAAAGGTGACATTTTATAGTCTGCAACTGCAATAATTAATCTGCTAAATAGTCAAATAGAGGAGAAAAAATACGTAATAACAAAAAATAATGGGTATTTATTAATTAGACTTGTAAAAAAAAATCCATTTTCAAATACGATCTTTTGCACTAACCGTAGCGATATTGCATTTACCTTGATCAGATATGATACCGTTAAAAAACATTGTTTAATTTATTATGCCAATCCCACGGCTGTCAGGGATATTGACATAATAATTATGGTTTTGTGCCTGGTACATTTATTTGGATGCTGTGGACTGGTATTTGATTAATATATTATTTAGCTTTTGGGTTTAACAGATTCCTATATTTGTTACTATATTTATATTACAATTTTATTAATTAAAGCCGGATCTATTACAATGGTTAGTGGGTTGATGAATTTAGTATGACTATTACAAACTATTTTAACTGTGGATTAGGTGGGTGGTGGCTGAAAATGAATTATTGCTTTGGTACTTGCTGCTTTTGCTCCTTGCTTTCTTCTCATCTTCCTCTCCTCTCCTTGCTAAGCCTCCTGAGTCTCTACTCTATTACTTCTTCTTGTGCAATATGGAGAAATATGCTCCTTTTTGCTGGCGAGCTTTGTTTCAAGTCTCAAGTATACATGATTCTTGACGGAATCCTCCATGTCTCTTCTGTCCTTGCTTTGCTTCTTCTGCCTGCCATGAGATGGCAGCAGTGCTGGCTGCTTCTTCACCAAATTCAATTTGAATATAGTAGGGACTTGGATTTGATCACTTGACAAACGTTTTTAGTATAAGCATGATTATGATCATAATTTATTTTAAGTATATCTGTAAATTTGCTTGTTAATTTCATTGCTAAAAAATAAACTAGGTTGATAAATAAAATATGCATTTTGGTATTTATAACAATATTGCAATATGGCCTCGAATTCCCGGTGAAGAATGTGCGTGTTTGTTTTTAGAAAAGCAATTGAAAATTAAAAATGGCATGATGATTCTGATGGTCTCACCTTTCAAAATAAGACAAAGTCTCCAGTTCGTTATAACGTAACATTAATACTAAAACAAAAAAAAGAAAAGAGTATGAATTGATGTGTTTAACCTCTCAGTTTATTGCAACATACAATATTTTTTTCAACGATTAATTGATTTTCACAAGATATGATTCATTTGGTTTGTCTTTTGAGTTTTCTTTAAAATACCTCTTGATATAACAAACTGTTTACGTTTAGTGGATTTTGAATGTCAACACTTATTAACCCTCTTCCGAACTATAACGTTTGTTTACCTCTGTAGCATTTCGGTACTTAGAGATTATTGTTGTTGGATTATTTACTTTTATTGAGTATTAATACAGTCTGCCACACTGAAGGGCATTGGTACTAAGGCTATAATATTCATTCACACAATAGAAATTATTAAGTCATTAGTAAGATGTCGATGTGTGATTTTCGTATAATTCTGTTTTGCGATATTAAACTCCGGAATGGAGTTTGTTACAAACATCAATCAAGTCTGAGGATTTGGTTTTTAAATATATATTTGCATAATATTTGTTATCTAGAATTCAGTTACTTTAACTGCATATACAATACCTAATATGAAATTTAAAAAATTACATATAAAAAATATATGAGAAGGAGTTAGTCAAGGGTGCGGTCAAATAAATAAAAAATTAAAATATATTAATTATTTTAATTTTTGCCGACGTTTCGACCCACTTTGCAGGTCGTCTTCAGGGCGTAGGATGTAGCACTGCGGGAGGCAGTTGAAACACTGTTGAAAAACTGCCACCCGCAGTGCTACATCCTACGCCCTGAAGACGACCTGCAAAGTAGGTCGAAACGTCGGCAAAAATTAAAATAATTAATATATTTTAATTTTTTTATTTATTTGACTGCACCCCCGACTAACTCCTTCTCATATTATATCAACGGTCAACCATCTGTACATCTTTATAATATATATATATATATATATATATATATATATATATATGTGTATGTGTGTGTGTGTGTGTGTGTGTATTAGATAAAAAAAAATTAGACTAAAAACAAGAACTTCAAGATTTAATTTAATAAAAATTAAACGATCTTTTTTTTTATTATTATTTGTATTCATAAAATGTTTCTTATTTAATATTGCTTTTTTATTATATCTTTAAATTATAAAAACATATTGTGCCATAAATATCTTCTGTTAACTAATTTTGTACGCATCTAATTTTACATTAATTTCACCTTTAGCAAGAGTCACTCTCATATAAAATAATTTTTGTAGTAATAGACTATCACTATTTTATAATATACCAAAAAAATAACATTTAAAATCAATCGAGATTGATCCCAGCCAATATGAATTTTTTCCATGACAAGAAGTTATCAATCCAATTTACTTGGAGATATAAAGCTACCGCAACACTGGATGAAGGATAAAACTTTTCAGATTGTTTTCCGCAGCGTTGGCCCATTCTTACAAGGACAATAGTTCTTGGCCCTGGGGCGAGGACAGGATTACGATAGCATTATTCCGAAGCTATCCTTGAAGGACAATATATTAAGACTTGGTGAGGTCTTCTATCTCATGAGGAAGATTCCCACTAAATTGCCTTCCAGTTTGGTCTTAATGGGGCCCTTGCTCCAATTTCGTTACTTGAGTTTCCTCTGGGACTCTGAGTAATTGGCGATCAGCCTATGTGTTTTTTTTGTGCGGTTTTTTTCTTCATGTACCAATAAAGATTGAACTATATACAAACTAATATTACGCCAATCATGAAAGATGTATTTAAAGTGTCCAGGATGTGGTGCTATGTAGATTAATAAGGCAAGAGATGGATGATAAATACGTTTTTTTCTTTAAATAACAATATCTTCTGTTCCTCTATTAAGATCTGCAGTTCATTATTTAAGATATTTAATAAATAAAATAAGTATGAAGTAGTTTGCCCGTGCGAAAAATTCGCAGGTAATTTTGTTTAGTGAAGAAATATTAAAATAATATGGAAATAAGTAGTTCCTATGTATTATATAAGGAAGGAATTAATATTTTTTCGTTAGTCGATTTCAATATTCCATTAAACATAATAGACCAAAATATTTATACAAATTGCTTTGCTGCGACCTATTTTTAAACGCTGACTGGATAGATAATAAAAGTAATAAAGATAAAATAATGCATCGATCATAGGATATTATAAATTAATAAAAAACTAAAATGTAAGAACAACCAAATGTCTTTACGAAATAATAAAGTTAATATAAATGCCAGGAAAAAAAAGTGTAGTAGACTATTCTACTCCTAAATGCAATACCTTTAAACAGGAAGACATTATTGAGTATATCGAAACTAATGGACTGTATTTTTGTTAATAATTGTCCGAGTTTTTCCAGACATTTGGGGGAATATGACTATTTTTCGCCTGAGAAGGAGCAGAAAATGAGTGGTCAATCATTGGATTTGATGAAGAATTGACGAAGTTATGGCAAAAAAAACACCTTTTAGAAATAATATGTAGGATCTAGAAAAGAGGCATTCAAACAACAAAGCCGTGAGTCTCCTACATACAAATGAATAGTTTACTTTATTTTCGCCATCATCAGGGCATAAAAACCAAGATCACATATATGCATAAAAAAAAAAAAATTAAAGCAGTAGATTTCAGGATAAAGTCATCCAAATACATTTTCAAGGATGGTGAAGGTTCTATTAAAAACTAAGGAAAACAGCTAAGGAAGATTATATTGAACAGCTGACTAGATGTAATACAATGATGAAAAATAGATATATTTAAAATAAAATAATACAAAAGTTGGGCAAATAAATTAAGAAAAATTATGTAAATAAATAAAATTAAAAAAAAAATCCAAAGGAATATATAACATCCATTCCCAAAAAATGGTATCTTATAAACTTTTTGTTTCTTAATAATTTATTTTATATTATTTAGTTGGTAATTTGTTTTTATTTATTTTATGTTTTCAGTATGTATGGTGTGAATGCCATTATAATAAATAAATAATAATTAATTTTAAGTATGATTAATGAGATTAAATCATGACAAATCACTACATATAACATTTACACTTCGTATATAGGAGAGAACCAAATTCCTCAGACTAACACAGTACGCTACCTGGGACTAATATTCGATGACGACCTGAAACCCAAACGTCATAATGAAACGACAGACTTTAAACAAGCGACTGAAAATACTCTACTCACTTTTTTCTAAATCGAAATTGAAAGTACGTCAAAAATTAAATATATGCACTTACCTAATCAAACCCATCTGGACATACGCCTCTCAGATTTACGGTTCGGCAAAAAAGACGCACACACAAAAACTACAGTCATTTCGATCCATAAATTTACGACTTATGACAGGAGCTACCTGGTACGTGAACAACAAAACTTAACATAAAGACTTACGACAACTAACTATACACTAACACATACGCACTCTCTACTCTCGTTTTCACCTTAAACTTCAGGGACACACAAAAAGACATATAAACGAAATGGCCACGACTGACATGCCCATCAGGAGGAGACCAAAAAGGAGCTGGATGAGAGATCTCCTCGCCTAAAACAAGGACATAAATAATGACTAGGAAGAGGTGGTCCTGGGTACTATCCTTCCTCATGCCTATAATGCCAATCCTCATCATCACAACACATCTGCTGATTGTCAATACCATGACAGGTGCGGATAAATAGTAAAAGAGAAAAAAAAAGTATGATTAATTACTTTGCAAACAGTAATTTTACGCGTTATATATATTATTATCGTAAGACATGTATTTTGTTCACTTTAAAACTATCAATTGTGTAATTTAATCACACGATTGTGTGATATAGTGAATAATTTTTTATTCAATCACTTCTTTTCATCGTTTAAATATGCACACATCATTGAGGTTAATAAAGATGATTTTAAAAAATAATTGTCATTTATATAATTTATATTTAGAAAAACTATTATAAAAATATTTATTGAATATATTGTTGTTTAAGCAACAACTCTATGTCAACAAAATAAATTTCCTATAAGCCTTCGATAACTCTTATTGAAAATCCTGTGAATGTTGCAAATAGCGATCATTTACTAGATTCCTAATCGATAAATTAAATCAATTAAATTGAATACCGGACTTAACTTGCTTCATGCGAAGCAAAAAAAAAAAAATTCGAAGACACTAGTAAAATGCCGAAAAAATGAAATGAATTATGCCCATCTTAACTTTCTTGACAGGTCTGGATAGAGATTTGGAGATAAAAAAAAAACTGTCAACAAAAATAGTGTCTGTCACTATTAAAGATTGTGGCATGTGCTTTAAAGTTTTAGCAGTAATTATTATGTTTTCTATGTCTTTCTTAACCTTTTTTTGAAGCACCTTAGCCCATTATTGATACCCATTCCTAAATCGTAATATATATTAGATTTTTGCCCACATATTTTCATTTTATAAAGTTGTTGTGACCAATTATCCCTTTTGTTGTTCTCGGAATCGACAGAACATATAAATGCTAAAGTAATAATTTATGTGTTAATATATATTTATTATTATATAGAAAATTCTCTATATTTTATTTTTATTGTTACAGGTTTCTGCCTCGAAGGACTTAGCCTGGACATAGTTCCAGAAGTTGCTCACAGAGGGGGTGACGTGCGGCTGGTCTGTACCTACGACTTGGGTACTTCCCCCCTCTGCTACGTCAAGTGGTATCGCGGTAATTTCGAATTCTACAGGTACACCCCTTCCGAACTTCCTCCGCACAAGGTTTTCCCATACCCAGGGATCCACGTCAATGTGAGTATTATTCAAGTATCATGTACTCAATAGAAAATATATGAAGTAAAAAAATAATTAATTTTTTCTATCGAAAGCAAATCCTATTCAACCTTTTTTTTAGTTCATTAAGGAAAAATTAATTTTTTCCAAAAAAAAATCCACTACCAGAATAATCAGCGATTTTCAGAAGTATGTTTAGAAATAAACAATTTCTTAATTTATTCTTTAAAAATTCTTGTTTACGTTTGAATTGGAATAGAAAATATAGTTTTTCACGTTTCCTGAAAAATTATTTATAATGATTATGGTTCACTTTGGAAATGAACGACTATTATGAAATATTGAAGAAAGTTAGTCGACTGTTCTACCTATCATGGGTGATTAATAGTATTTTTTTTATTGCTGCCTACGTTTCAATTAGTATGGCAAAGCATATGGTCATCATATGGGTGTGTTTCGAGCGTTGAAATCTCGGCACCAAGTACAACTTTTAAAATGACCCCTGCCTGATTATTTATCACCCATGACTCATATGAAAGGTATTTATATATGAACTCTAAAAATACAATAAAAATAAATGAATAAATTATAATTATATTAAAAAAATATAATTAAACCAATAAAAACTCTATAAAAGTGGAATAATAATCGTAAATATACATTTAAAGATTGTATCTTGTTTAACAGTTTGCTACAGGTTTCGCATCCCCTCTTAGCGGATGAGCGCGCTATTTTAATACGAGTGGAGAAGACGACACTTGAGAAAGGAATACGATACCAAGTGGTCCGGACCCTATTTCATGGTAATGCGGGCAGGGTTGGGGGAGAGGGAGGGAGGGAGGGAGGTGGGGAGGCTAAAAGGACCGGGACCGAAGGATGTGACGACAGATATTAAAAAGGCAGGACTGGAGTAGGGAGGACTCCCGGACCCTCCTGGGAAATAGCCAGGAGTGGTGGACCACGATAAACATCCTCCCTCCCTCAGGATACCTTCCCTGATTCAATTATCTACCTCCTTCTGTGTATTTCTTACACGTCCGACCTCCTACTTGGTCCACTTTTATACGGCAGTCGCCACCTTCCTCAATTTTATATGAATGTCTTTTCGATGAGCCTTTCTGGAAAGTTTATTGGCTCTGTTATCCTCAACTAGGCTTATTTGACCAATGGTATAGACATTTCCAGTCTGCGTTTAAATATGCATTAAACTGCTGCGGTAATGCTTTGATTTATAATCAGTCTGTAATACTGACATGTTTAGTAGGAAGCATTTCTTCAGATTTACAGGTCGCTGTTACTCAATCTCCGCTGGCTTTTAATACCAGTGATATGGTTGAGGAAGAAGCGCAGGGAATTTTGAAGCCTTGCTTTCCCTCCACATGTGGGGAGATAAGTATGGTTCGGAGATCCCATGGCCGACTGTAAATAGTGTAAATAGGTATGCCTGCATCTAAGATGTTTATTTTCTTTACTTTTTTTTTAAAGATAATTTTAACTGTATTTTATTCATTTATTTTCATTCTATTATTACTATTATTTATATTTTCTATATGATATTTTATTTTGTTCTTTTATAGCTTTATATTATTTGAAATTAGCTTTTTTTTTTTTTTTAATTTGTAAATATGGTGTGAATGTGCTCTCAGACCTCTATTATAAATGTCCTTTATTGAGACAGATTGTAATATTTATGAATAAACAAATAATCAAGATAACAGGTCGCTGTAGCAAGTAATAAAAACTTTATGACTACAACTCGTGGAGGGTATTGGGTTCAATATTAAGTACGGAAGTACTGTTTCAACACCAACGGTTGTTAGGGGAGGCGAATGGGCTGGATTACGTTTAATAGCCAGATTTTCCAATGTAGTCAATTATTTAATAAGGAATATCCAGTTTATAAAGGCTAAGTGTGCCCATGAGGATCTCCTGATCCCAAAGTACGGCTGATGTAACAAAATAATTACCTGCCCAAGCCGGACTCAACCCTGAAACCTTGTGCTTAGGAACCCAGTACTTTACTCACCACGTTAGCCCACTCCTATAACTTTTTATATATACTTTACAAAAACTTTTATTACTAACGTAGTTTTTTTATATTTATTTAATTTTAATAGTCAACGCCAATTGCACCTGCACGTTAGCGCATCAAGCAAATTCGATGTCCTAATTATGCGCTGCGAGTTTGCTTGACTTATATGATTTGCGTTAATTTTTTTTATTATTGAAGGAATTTGTCATTTAGCCATTTTCATTTTAATTTTTAATTAATCGAGTAGATGGTAGGTAGGGAAAATTTGAAAGAACTAGTGGATTGAAGTGGTTTTTAATTGAAGAACGAAATGTAGTGTACTTGGGTTATAGTAGTAAATGTAGTGGGTGTAGTATTTTATTATTGGAATGTTGAAGTCGTTATGTATAGTGTTATTCGAAATATACCAAGGTGCGTTAACAATGCTCAGCAGGATTTTTTATTGTGTTTTTGAATTTTTGATATGTGCATTTGTTTTGCCGAACATCAAAGTTCTGCTTGAGATGTCTAAATTGGTCTCAGTGCTATAGATCAGTCATTTGTTCCGTAACTTAAGTGAGGCTCTGAAGTCCAGAATATGTGAGAGTGATTTTTTCAACACAAAAGTGAGGTTAATTTTTCTTTGAAAATCTTTTTGACAAAATCTTAGAGTAAATTAACAGTGAAAACTTTTCTTTTTGTTGCATTCTGTTGTTGAAACCAATTAGCTCCAAGAAATAGGAACTCCACACCTCGGTGTAGCGGTTTCACCGCAAACGATGTCTGAGACGTCGATATCTGCCAGTTCTACAGAAAATGTGGACGCTTTAAACTCAAACCAAACTACTGAAAATAATTGGGAACTCGTTACAGGAAGAAAACGCTCAATGGACAATAACAGAGACCCAAGAAAAGCTAAAAAGGTAAGTGAAGTTACAACAGTAACCACTAATAGTTTTGAAGTTTTAACTAACATTAGTGACGAGTCTGAAGCTACCACTAAGCAACCAGTTTCTGTAAAACCGCCCCCTATCCACTTGAATGATGTACAGAACTACACCGAACTGGTCACATTTCTCCAAAATGTAGGAGGTTTGAACAGCTTTAACCTAAAATCCACATCAAGAGGAGTAACCGTATATCCTGAAAACTCTGACACATATAGACGTATAGTAGCTAACTTAAGACAGGTAGGTGCCGATTTCCATACCTATCAGTTAATAGAAGATAGAAATCCAAGAATCGTATTAAAAAACTTACACCATGCTACTCCAATTGAAACCATAAAATACGAATTAAAATGCCTAGGCTACGATGCCACAAGTATTGTTAACGTTATTTCCAGATACAAAAATCCACTTCCCATGTTCTTTATCGATATCTCTAAAGCCACATTTAATGAAAAAATTTTTGATATCAAATATTTATATTATACTAGAGTGAAAATCGAAGAGCCAAGAAAGAAAAGAATGATTCCACAGTGCACCCGTTGTCAGCAGTATGGCCACACAAAGGCTTACTGCAATCACTCCCCGAAGTGCGCGAGATGTGGCCAAGGACATGATAGCACCGTCTGCACAAAGACAAGAGAGACCGCAGCAACATGCGCGAATTGTAGCGGATCCCATCCAGCAAATTATAGAGGTTGTGCAACTCTAAAACAACTGAGGGAAGTACGCAATCTCCGTAAAAATATACAAAGTCCCCAAAAAGCACAAACTAGCGCACCCCCAGGTATAGACGAGTTTCCTTCTCTTCCGCAAAGTCAGCATACCGCAAATTCAGGTTCTTCAAAACCCGATTCCCAATATCCAGGACCAAAACTGCGAACTTCTCCTTCAGAAGTCTCAGAAAATCACCTTCACCAGCCAAAGCATCCAGAAATGAAAAAGGGCATTACTCAACCGCCACTACCGACTTACAATCACCCGGCTTCAGCTCAGCTCTTCAACTTGGTAAGTGGATTGAATAACCTCATCCAGCCTCTTTTCAGCCTTCTCCAAGAACTGTCTCACGTTGCACAAGCCTTATCCTCCAGTTATGGCTACTAATCGGCTGACAGTGGGCTCCATGTCCGTTCTTCTCTGGAACGCAAATGGTATAAACCAACACAGGACTGAACTTGACATGTACATACATGAAAAACGGACTGACATTGCTCTCATCACTGAAACACACTTGACTCCACATTCTAAATTTTACATTCCAGGCTACAAAATATATAGAACTGACCACCCTGATAAGACGGCACATGGCGGTACGGCAATACTGATTAAGCAATCACTAAAACACAACCCTTTACAATTACCCATTACACCTGACATACAATCCACAGCAATTACTCTGTATACCCAGCACCATACCATTACCTTCGCTGCAGTGTACTGCCCTCCGAGATACGTGCTAACATCTGCAATGTTTTACAATTTTTTCCAACATCTCGGTCGGTGTTTTATTGCAGGTGGTGATTATAATGCCAAACATCAGTCCTGGGGAGCACGACTCTGTACTCCTAGAGGAAGAAATCTAAAGTCTGCCATCGATCAGCTTTCATTAAACACGATCTCACCTAATACACCTACTTACTGGCCAACTTCAAGACAGAAAACACCAGATTTACTTGACTTTTTCATTACTAAAGGACTCAGGACAGTGCCGTATACTGTAACTGCAAGCTCTGATCTTTGTTCTGATCACTCTCTTCTCAGTTTGGTACTATGCGATGAGCCTCGTACTGCATCAAAAAAACCAACACTTACAGATAGGATAATCGATTGGAAAGCTTACAGCGACTACTTAAATTCGACGCTATCAATCCCAATGTCCCTTAAGACCGAAGAGGAACTCGAAAAAGCTGTTGATAAGTTCACAATCAGCTTACAACAGGCTGTATGGTCATCATCTGTACCAAGACCTAGCAGAAATACGTCTCTTCCAATCTATCCGCAGTACATTAGAGACTTGATCAGAGCAAAGAGAAGAGCGCGCAAAGTGTGGCAGACTGGTCGACTTCCATCTGACAAACGGACTTTCAATAGACTTAACAATGAACTTAAACGACAGATTCAGAATTTTAAAAGAACGATCTACGACAATTACCTCAAAAATCTTTCGACTGACGATGGAAGCTTATGGAGACAGACAAAGAAACTTGTAAAGCATTGTGAGGTTTCATCACCACTCCGAAACGTAGATGGTTCCTGGGCTGTGTCAGACCTTGAAAAATCTGAGCTCTTTGCCAACCATCTTTCTTCTGTTTTCATACCACATACTGACTTCTCTAATACTGATCACGAAAGACATGTACAAAACACTTTAGACATTCCTTTACAACTGTCATTACCTCCACTTTGCTTCACTCCCACTCAAGTTGCAGAACAAATCAGACAGTTACCTAAAAAGAAAGCTCCCGGTCATGACCTGATAAATGCTCAAGTGCTCCAGAAAATGCCAAGGAAAGCTCTAGTATACCTAACATCAATTTATAACGCAATACTCAGAACGACTAAATTCCCCTTACAATGGAAATACTCATTCATAAAAATGATTCACAAACCTAACAAAAACACTGACTTTCCTTCATCATACAGACCCATCAGCTTGCTCCCATTATGCTCTAAAATCTTTGAGAAACTTCTCTACAAACGACTTCTTGACATACTGACTACTGAAAACATAATACCTGAACATCAGTTTGGATTTCGTTCACACCACTCAACCATTCATCAGCTACACCGAGTGACAGACTACATTGCGACAGCACTAGAGCACAAATTATATGCAACAGGAGTATTTCTGGATGTTGCTCAAGCGTTCGATAGAGTCTGGCATCAGGGACTTCTTTTCAAACTTAAGACTATACTCCCTCCAACCTACTATCTTATTCTTCAATCTTTTCTTTCTGACAGATTTTTCTCTGTTTGCCAAGGTACAGAACTATCTACCATTAAGCCAGCCCTAGCAGGGGTGCCTCAGGGGTCAGTACTCGCTCCTCTGTTGTATATTATTTACACATATGATATTCCAGATCCTCTCTATACTCTGACCGCGACTTACGCAGACGATACAACAATCTTGACAAGACATCAAAATTCAGCATACGCCTCACAGACTTTACAATATCACCTAAACAATTTCTACGACTGGTGCAAACTCTGGAAAATTCGACTCAACCTTGACAAATCACAACATATCACTTTTACCCTTCGACGTGAAACTTGCCCCCCTATTTACCTTGACAATATCCAAATTCCTCAGACAGACAAAGTTCAATATCTTGGACTGACCTTTGACAGAAGAATGACATGGGGCCAACATATCAAAAACAAAACAAAAACTTTAAACCTAAGACTACGCCTATTGTACTCACTCCTTGCAAGAAATTCCAAATTTAAACTTAGACAGAAATTGAATACATATACTTACCTACTCAAGCCTATTTGGACCTACGCTTTACAGATATATGGGACAGCCAAAAAGACTCACATACGTAAATTACAGACTTTTCAATCTAAAACTTTCAGGACTATTACCAAAGCTCCCTGGTACGTCAGTAACATTACTCTACATAAAGACTTACAGATGCCAACAGTTAACGACCACATACGAACATACTACAAACGATTTCATAATAACTTACACGGACATACAAACTCATTGATTCGAGGCATGGCCACAACTAACATGCCCGATAGCACCCGAAGGAGGCTTAAAAGAAGCTGGATGAGGGATCTCCTCCACTAACTAGAAATATTACGCTCAAGACAGGAAGGACGCCGCTGGGTACTCCTCTCCCTCACGCCTATTCCAAGACCAATCTCTTCATCTTGACATCACACTCGCTGATTGTCGGAACTTCTGACAGGTGTGAGTTGAAGAATCAAGTCAAAAAAAAAAAAAAAAAAAAAAAAATGTGAGAGTTGGTTATATCGTCAAGTCAGTTCTTGTTTTTTTATATGTCCCAAATAAGTTTTTGTCCAAGTAGAGTCCGAGATAACGTACATAGGTTTTTAAAAGCACTGGGTTATTGTAAATAGTTATTGATGGGCATGAGGACTTTCTAAGATAGAAAGTTACGTGGGTGGATTTACCGTTTTGCGAATTACTTTTAAGATTCTGGAGGTGGTTTAGAAGGGCAATTGATGCGATAGTTGGACTTTTGTGGAAAGACAGAAGTGTCTCCAGCGAAGCAATATGGTGATAGCATGATCAGGAATATCTGAGTTGTATAGAGAATAGAAGATTGGGCTTATGGCGCTACCTTGTAGTAGGTCAATAGGTTGATGGAAGAAAGAGGTGGATATATTTAATGAAACCATTAAGTTGTTAAATAAGCAGAACAGATTTTTTAATTAAGGAATTTTCAGATATCACTTCAAACTAGCTGGATTTTCTAAAAAAATTCAATTCTGACGATTACTCATAAAAATTCTTTCTCTTTCGAATACGTTTATCAAAAAATATACAAATATCTCTTTTTTTTATTAGGTTATTTAACCGTGGACGGATATATATCAATCGATTGAGCAATATTTGTAATACTCCAACCAGAAAAACTTGTTCGTTTTTTTTTCTGGGAGTGGAATAGCTCCGTTAGTTAGGCACTAGGCTGCTAAGCTCAAGCTCATGGGTTCGAATCCGTCTCTTTCAAGTCAAGTAATTTTTTCAAGTAATAAATGGATCCATGGGACCCTCTATAAAGTGGATACTCTTAATTAAATAATTAATTAATGGAGAAAACCCGGCGTTTGAGCTTGATTCCTGCCCGATCACCTCCCTGAACAACCGTTGTCCTTGAAACAGTACATAGCGACAAAATATTGAAATCAATAACCCTTCATGAGTTGTAGTAGTACAGTTTTTTTCCCCTAAAATAATAATTATTTTTTCTAAATGGGTATGGCAAATTAAAATACTAATTTTCTTCAAGAAGAAAGATTTATAATTTTTAAAAAGATAATTTATAAAATTTGCATTTACAAACCATCATGAGAGAAAGGCATTTTCTAGGCAATGTCATATGTCTGTAAATATATAAAAACAATAATTTTTTTTTTAATACAAATTTGCTAATTGTTACTATCATGACAGGTGCTGATGGAGATTAAAATCAAAACATTATTAACAATATTTTCACCAGTATAAAACTAATAACCAATCGTAATTTACTTTCGTAAAAATCTCAAGATAAATGTATCTTTATTAATTTTCTGTTTCTTAGAAACGCAAATGAGACAATGCCAAATATCAAGTTTTGAAAAAAATATTCTATAAAGGAAGGAGATGGTCCGGGGTGGCGATCATAAATAGGCTAAATAGTGATAAACCTGTTTTATTAAAAGCCTAATAATTTTGGCTTTTAATATAATAGTTTTATTACTATTTAGCCTAGTTCTGACCGCCACCGCGAACCATCTCCTTCCTTTATAATGCAACGGTCAACTATTAAATATTCAAAATATTCTATAAAATTATTACAGGAGTGTAGTATGGTTACCGCATATTTAATAGCAAACAGTCCTTGTATCTCAAATTATTCTCATTCCGTATCTACTATTTTTCTCTGTTAGTTGGTTTTCCCGAGTTACTATTAAATAACAGGAGGTGTGGTAGAAGAACTTGTAAAAGTTAATTAAGGTTGAGCTCTGGTGGGACTACAAGACCAGCACAGGCCAGGCCATGTAGTGATAATAAAAGTGAGTCGGGAAAATTGAAGGATTACTGCACCAATCTTGTCGAGAATTTCATTTCGTCTCTGTGTATTTTAACCAGCAACAACAATGCGGCGATAGATCGGTATAGAAGGTATTAAATTCATTATTCAACTTGATTGTTATTATTTTATTGAGAAAATGTAAAAATTTATGGGTTTCGAATGTATTTAGATTATTTCTTTCTTTTGTTTTTTAAAATAATCTTGTGGTTTATTACCCTTAACACACCCATGCATTAAAAGTATTTTAAATTATTTAATTGGTGTTTTTGAATGAAAAAAAAAGTATATTGCTACATACATATTATTTTCAATAAGGAACCGTTGTGATCGAACGAAAAATTAAAAAAACTTAACTCTCTCTCAAAATTTGAGGTTTCACGTTTCAGGATACGTAGAATTCGAAAAACAAATAAAATGATTTTTGTCCGTCCACCGTCCTTGCATTTTCTCCGAAACTACTTGAAGGTTTTTCTCAAATTTGGATTTAAAATTAGAGTTTACCCGAGGATGATTATCGTTCTTCGACATTTCTATCCGCCTTTTCCTTTCAACATGGTGACCGAAAAACCTGCGTTGTTATAGACAGTAGCGCCTAAACGAATATACCGATTTCAATTAAACTTCGCTAAAGTCTTCTCATCGATGTTATTTAAATGTATCTACATAACATACTTCAACGAAAAGAAGTTGGAAAAAAAATTACGAGGAATGTTAAAATTAGATTTCGAATAACTCGCTTTTTGAGTTATTTGAGTTACACTTTTTTGTCATATTGTATATGGTTATCTAAAAGTTTACGGAATTTCCTTACAAACAAAAATAAAATCAGGGAATTAGGAGCAAATATATGGCCTCTAGAAGCTATTATATGTTATACTGCAAAGGTTATATCCTCTGTTTTGTTTTTGATTTTTGAATGTGTTACTGAAGTAATGCTAATTTTTTTAGGATGTTGATAATGATAAAATATTATTTAGTCCAATAATTGGAATCAGCTTTTATTTCTTTTTCTTTGTCACTAGGAAGATAAATTTACTTTAGATGTATAAATGTTTGGAAATAATAAACATTATAATAGATGTATAAATAATTGTGAAATAATTTGCAGCGTTTTTTAATTTCAATCAAAATCACGTCGCAATAACTACGACAGAATAAAGATGTAAAAATATCACAACACAAACTTATAATCATTAGAAGTATTTTTTTAATATTTGTTAAATTTATTTTTTTTTATTTTATTAATCAGGAGTGGGTAAACACTGACTTCCAGAGCTCAAAGTCCCAGGTTTGAAAGTGGCTGATGATTAGTAATTTTTGATCAGACGTGGGTCGACCCTGGGTTCATCAGGCTGGGTTTGTCCCAGGAGGGATCCTCTATAAAGTATGTTCTATTAATTAACTATGCGAGAAAATTTGGCGGTTGAGTATTGTATTTGCCAATCACTCCATGCACAACCGATGGCCTCGTAACAGCACCTCACATTTTGCTGTATTCAAGACTCTTTATGGGTTGTTAGTGGTAAATGTTTTTAATATTATTAACATTTATTTATTAATTAATTTAATTATATTTAATCCTTCCTTAGCAAATGTTATTATTACAAACAACAACTAATATTCTATATTCATAAAATATTTTATATCCTAAGGATAAATATAAACTAAACAATTAACAGAAAAAAAACATAACCAGTATAGAGAAATTTGAAATAATATTGTAAAATAAATAAATATGTTTCATTTTTCTTAGAAACATTTTTTTCTTTATTATGCAATGTTTTTTTTTTTTTGGCTAGTGGTAGCCATAAAGACATAAATGGAGATCGTTGGAGAAAAATGTGCAGTTTGTTCCCTTTCCTTTTTTTAGGAGGAATAAATAGAAATAAATAAGGGCCCGGCTTGAAATTATGCTATCCTTCGTGGCCCTTATTCCAAAAAGGTTCCCGACCCTTCTCTATAAGATGTATAACTCTTCTCTTTCATAATTCTATTTTGTTTAAGTGATGTTATTAGTTTTAATTTTAATCTAAAGAGAGTTTTATTTGCCATATTTAACAAGAACCAATGTAGTTTTAATTTGTATATATATATTTTAAAGTGAACGTGAAGTATGATGATTACATTTTTTCTCACTAAAATATTATAGGGTCATTAATTAATAATCTGTTCTTATCAATTTGTACCATAATTGCCTTAACATATGCTTATGGCTTAACATCCAACATATACGACCATGTATTCTCCTGTTTGATAGATATAATCTTTTAGCGACGATGAGCGGGCTGAAGCCTTCACAGAAAAATTACATACTGCTTTAAGGAAAGGATACTTTAAAAGTAGAGCTGATCTCTGAGCACCCCGTCATTAAACTCGAAAGTGCTGGGGGTGTCATATATGATATTTTCCCTAAAATGTGGAATATTGTCTACCTGAAAATGTTCTACAATGGAGTACTTCTTCTTGTTATGAGTAAAGTCCTGTGGAACCATATGTTAATCAGTATAAGACTAGTTCTAACGAGAGCAAGCCACCCGCAGCTAATTGATTCCACAATTGATCGAAGACGGCTGATCTGCTGAGAGTAGGTGCAGAGGATAAAGGGAGTGTAGAGATGTCATAGTGATCCTCTTTGACATATCCTCCATCTTTGACAGCATCTGGTGGCCGCTTGTGATCCAGTCGCCATGATTCGCTTGTGAGATGCCATACTCTCAGCAACTTGTATTGCATTCCAAGGAGGTACATACAGGACATGAGGGTAAATGTCCGAGGAGGTCCTTGGTCGAGCTCTATGAAAACTGGGTTTTGATGAACTGTTGGGTATCTTGGAGAAAAGCGGTTCAAAGCTGCAGCCTACGTGGATGATTTGGCCGCATTTGTGGCCTTGAACAGCAGAGCCGACCTCAACGTAGAGCGACAAGAATCTAGTGACAAGATAGTGTGGGAGTAAAAAGCTGAAGGCCGCTGTTCAAATACAAGCCAAACGTCTTAGAGGGAAAACTGACGTGGCCCATCCTTTCACATTAGTTCCAAGTTAGGTGATAACTTACCTTAAAGTGAAATATGGAAGAAGTTACATAATATCCACTTGGACTACTTAGCTATCAGGGTCGCATTCTCACTGAATGGACTCGGGGTCGGGTCTGGCGACATTCTCTGTGACTTAAGATACTCGGCGACAATGCCAATCATAAAGGTGCAATGTAGGGTATTCTGAGGTATGCGTCCCCCGCCTAGTATCGAAATTTTAAAAAAAAAAGAACGATTTGGCGACTATGCAGAGAACGAAAGAAAGAGCTAAAGAACATACGCGTTAGAATATACATTATCACAGACAGTGATTTTCCTCTCCTTAAGAAACAAGGGAGCTATCCGTATTTTTAAGAGCTTGTGTACGAGTGTAAGATGATGGATGGACCGGTTTCCCTAGACAAAGTGGAAGGCGAAAGAAGGAACGATCCACAATGGACAGAGCTTCTGAAGGTATGAACTTTAAGAGCATCAACTGAACCATATAAAACATCTAAATTGCAGATGTGGATTAATATAAGTATCATTGAATATGCTACCCTTGCCAAAACTCGTATTGCTATAAGACAAGTTAGACTGTAAATAAATAATATATGAGGATACCATTGCCTGGGCCTTAACATTAATGTTATGTAGTAAGTGATTTAACTATCGAAAAATAAAAATAAATAACGTGTGCCAAAAGATGTATTACATGTTCTAATTTTAGTTTATTTGAAAAATATTTAGACGTGCATATATACTCTAATGATAGATGAAATGGATAACTATAAATATAAGTATAACATAAATTTTAATTACATTAAAAGAAATGTGTTAATATTACAAATAGTTTTTTAATAAAGCTACTTTATTGTAAGTGATAGATAAGCACTAAGAATATTGGAATCAACGCCCCTTCAACAGAATATACTACATAACCAGCACAACTGTTCAGTCGTACGGGATAAAGCTAACATTGGCGCCGTTATTAAGTCGTTAGCGCACAGTACTTTTTCTAGATTTTTTTTTTCTGTTTAAAAAAAAATACTAAACTACCCTTCCTATCAAAGCTAATTTTAATAGATTAAGAAAAACTAATGAGCTATTTTTAACCTAAGGGATCAGTTATTTAGTAAACAATTTAGTGAAGTTATATTTTAAAATTCTAAGCATCTTTAATTGCGTCTACATATTTAAATTTAAATTCACTTGTTATTATTAAAAAAAAAAAATCATAAACACAAATGCGAAACCGAAATTTAATATTAATATTCATGTTACTAATTGTAATTTATATATTATTATTATTCCCTAATTTTATTTTCTAAAAGGTTACATGATGATCTTCGGAATAAACCTATTAACAATTATAATACGTTATAAATTATAATTATAATTATAATTATAAATTATAATTTTTATAATATATTAGTAGTATAGTTTATTTTATTTGTCAAAGGAAATTCCTGTACAAATAAATATAATGGTATAATTAACAATGTTAGATCTTGAGTCTAGAACTGCATTCAAACATAACATTAACAATGTCCAAAGCATTAAGTATGCCTAATATAATAACAGATTAGTAGACGATATATATACATAACAATTAGTAAAACATTTTTTTGTCATTTTTTTTTTCAATGATATATATTTTTTTTTAAATATTCCAGAGGTATAAGACAAATGACAATAGAAATAAGCATTAATATATGTTATATGATTAACTATACCACTTAACAGTTCAATGAACAGCCCTGTATGAAATAATACAGTTGGTTTATTTTTTTATAGTGTCTATTTTCAGTATCTCCTTCACACTAGCATCTTCTCTGGAATCAGTGTTAAATGCCTTCAAGTACTTATTTCTCGGCTCGTTGAACTTGATACATTGGATCAGTAAATGAGTTACCGGGTCAGTTACAAGGCAGTTGCATGCACCACATACCTCACTAGATTTAATAGTCAAAGTAGCATCTTTTAAGTATATAATTTAAGATTATAATTTCTATATATCATAAACTTAGAGAAAAGTATTTTCAGTCGCTATTCAAAGTCCTTATTTTCATTTTGTAGAGTTGGCCCTAGGTCATTCTTTTGTCATGATAAAGAATTATTTCCGTCTGAGGAATTTTGATCTCGCCGACATCAAGTGATGACACGTGTCTTGTCGAACTAAAACTGTTATACGTTTTGATTTAAAAACATTTAATATGAGACTTATATTATATTTAATTATATCACCTTCTTCTTTTTATTCAATATTTTACAGTTTGAAAATAGCCCTTGGAAAGGAGTGGATGTGTCTATTTTTAGAATTCCGTTGTTTTTGAGCAGTGACAGTTTCGAGTTCCAATAATTTTTTTCCATGAATCATGCCAATTAAGATGAATGAAAAAAAAAGTGTGCTTGTAGTATACAATCTTAATCTTAACCATAAAACTTCCCCTGAAATATATTCTAATAGCATTAAAATCCCAACATGAGATGTAATTAGATAAATACCTAACCTAAACAGGTTTTTACCTGGACAAAAGACTTACTTGGAGGATTCACATCAGACAAAAACGAATAGAATTAAACAGACGATACGGTCTTTTATCCAGATTACCTGACAAACGTTCAAATTAAACGTTAGAATGGTCTTTAACTAACAAACTAACCCTTTAAAAAGTTTTACTTAAATCTATTTGGACTTACGGCATATTTGCACTTACGGCATATTAAATCTATTTGGACTGTGGGGCTCTGGTAAAACTTCCAACATTAAAAAAGTTCAGTCCTTTCAGTCAAAAGTGTTGCGAAGGATAGTTGACGCACCGTTTTATGTCTCTAAGGATGCAATACATAAAGACTTAAACGTACCTACAATTTTAGATACTGCAAAAGAGAACTACAATAACTTTTACCAAAGACTGACGTACAATATGAATCTCCTGACAGAAAGCCTTCATCGCAGAAGAAACCTGTACAGCCCCCTACGACGATTACGTAGGCGTTGGCCAAGAGACCTGCTGATCTGATTTATACCCCGTACGTGATGGGAAGCTGCCCAAAAATTTGTTAATTGCAAAGAAATATGCTGATTTAATCCAATGTTCTACATTTTTGTTTGGTTAATAAATAAATAAATTAATCATGCCAAAAATCATAGATAGGTATCTAATGAATTCAACATATGAGAGTCTACATGATAGACCATACAATTATTTACCAATTGCTTTCATAATATTAGTTCGTTTCTTCGAGATGAATTAAATGTTATTTGCAATTTTTGGCTATGATACTTACAGCCTTTAAGGAAAACCATTCCAGTGAACCAATAATATTGTACATTTACATATTATACAGCACAAATAACTATAAGAATGTTTTAAATAAGTGAAAATCTAATCGATGAGAACTGGGGAAGCAGGGGTACAGTTTTACCTCCCAGTTTATACTCAACAATTAGACTTAGCTCAGGCCCAGTTTTATGTTGAGCTTATACTTGCCCTCTACCTGGGGCTAAGTCGGTTTCTGGTCATTATCGCAGATCACCTGATCCAAGAGTTAAACTGCTACTAACTCCTCCACAGTTGGTTCCAAGATCCTAAACAGTTCAAATGGAACTTAAGCCGCCGCCGTTCTAACTACCCGCGATTCCGTTTAATCACATTTTGAATACTTCCCGATACAGCTGCAGCACTGGAACCTTCATCCGCCCGTTTGCAACTAATCTATTCTAAATACCATAAGTTGCGTAACGTAGTTTCGAGTGACTTTTAGTAACATTAAGAAAATTAGTTATGAAATTGTACATTGATTGATGTAAATCTCAAATTTAAATATTTTTCAAGTGACACAAACTTGAACAAAAGAAGTAAGAATATAAGGCGACAGCGTTCTTAAAATAGAATGAAATTTATATATATTTTATTTTTTGCTACAGTCGAATCATGAAATACTTATTTTACTTTTAAATTATTTTGCAACCACAGGTGTAACGTTCAAGGCTTCTTTTGTTTTTGTCTACATCATTTTAACCAAACAAAGAAGGTAATAATTTATTTAAATCAATTTTTTTTTAATTTGTTTATTCAGAAATATAACATTCTGTCACAATCTAGGACATTTATAATAGTGTTCAGAGAGTACACTCACACTCTATTTACAATAAATAATACAGAAACTAATAATAATAAAAATCAATGTATATAAACAAAAGAAATAAATTAATCAAAACAACAACTAAAACACATGCATACAATACAATATTTACATAATTCATTCACTCAGAAGAACTCCGAGCCAAGCCTTTCTTTCCACTGAGCAGCAAACAAACGAATTGATGGAAAATTATATTTATTTTTTAAAGTTATTTTAGCAAGTATTTTTTTCTTATTATTTTAATGTTTTTTTTTAATTTAATATTCATAAGGGAAAGTTATAATCAATGGAACACCAATTTTTATTTTAAACTTTTTTTTTTTTTGTTTATTAATGTACCTTAAAACGTATTGTGAACGTATCCCGATGTTAGTTCCTCTGGCCCTTGTTTGAAGCCGTCAAACAATTATTTTTTTGTACTTTTAAAAAGTTATGCTGTTTGTTTTTCTATGTACGGAATTCCATGTTTGTATAAAATGGGGAAAAAATATTTAAAAAATAACTCAACTAAAAACGATTAAATTTTTCTCAAAATACGAAGAAAACTAAAATTTAGAATAAAGTTAGCAGACTAAATATTTCTCATCAAGATAAATTCGTTTTAGTGTTTTATCGTCATAATCCTTATCCCTCATGTACCGATGCGCAGTGTGTATTAGTGTTTATAAATATCAAGAAGTATATATTTTGGGGTTCGAGTTTCTAGAAGGAATTTTATTACTGGTGATTACTCAAGTTGAAGATAACTTCTCAGTATTTTCTCCAAAGTCAACGTTAAAACAACCGTTACAAAACCTTAATTTAATGTTCCTTTATTCTGTATGAATAGCGTTTAGGTTATACACCTTTCTATGTTATAAATAAATAAATAAAAATTAATCGCTTTTGTTTCATCTTTAGTTCTATAATTTCCTTACGGAGATTGGGATTGGATTGGTGTAGCCTGTCATGCTCTAAATAACTAATAATTTATTTGTGGATCGGAGGAATCGTCTTTAAATGTTAACATGTTTTGTGACTTTGAAAAAAACTCTATTTTCAACATTTTTGATTAAAGTCGTTTTTGTGATATTTCTAGTTCGAAAATTTATAATATCTATACAGAAAAAGAGTAAGTTGATTCCAGAGTAGGTGATTGCAGTGTTGAAATACATAACTGTGAATAAATGTATACATTTCCTCAGTAGAAATATCACTAAATTTAATAATCAAAAATTTTGAAATTGAAATTCTGGACTCACCTTCGGCAGAAGGATGACATGGGGCCGAATGTTAAAATTAAACGTAAGACACATAACAAACGACTTAAACTACTTTACTCTCTTTTTGCTAAAACTATAACAAAAACTGAATAAATATGCATACTTACTTATATCCATATCTCTAACAAGACCCACCTACAAAAACTTCAAACCTTCAATCAAAATTATTGCGACTCATAACAAAAGCACCATAGTACGTGACTAACAAAACTCTACATACTGACTGACCTCCACTTTCCAACAGCTGACCAATATATAACGACTCCTTATCAACTATTTCACACTGATTTAAACGGACATCATAACAGACTAATAAGAGACATGATCACAGCTGACATTTTTCAGAACATGAGGAAGAGACTGAAAAGGGGTTAGATGAGAGATCTACTTCCTTAAACAACCTAAGTAATTGGAAAAGTTAGGGAAGAGGTACTGCTGAGTACTTTCCTTCCCCATGCCTGTCATGTCATTATTTCCTGTATCGCCAGCACATTTGCTGATTGTCAACAATATGTTGACAGGCGCAAATACATTTTTTTACAGAGAAAAAAAAGTCAATCTGTCAACTGAAAGGATCATTCATTAATTACTACAAAAATTCGTTTTCAAGGAATTTTTGAGGTGGAAAGAGCGAATATAAACTTTTTTCCTCCCTAAAAAGACATTTACCTTCTATCCCAATAGATGAGCCGGTCGATGCAATTCATTTCAATGTCGGACTCATACTAGATATTGCTTTCCATATACCGACTCAAAGTATTTTCAATGATTACTGAAATTTTCATTCTAGTGTGTTTAGAATGTTATTTACTAATTCAACATAGATTCTTTTTGAGTGCATGGTCCTAGTTTTCGAATAGATTCGTAAATAGACAGGAAATGACAGTCCTGTGAGTGTGAAAGGGGGAGGGAGGTGTTGCCGAACTAAGTGGGCCGTTAAGTCGGTTGACAAAAGAAAAGAGTCAATAAAGAAAATTGGGAACCCTTCCACATTGATTGCCCCTTTATTGAGGAAAAATATCAAAACAACCAAGATCCTCCATTAACTAATGGTCGCAGGTTTGTTGAAATCAATACCGATGAAATCAGGTTCGTACACCCTCATCCAACCGCTGTACTCCCAAATACTTCGGTTAATGAAACTTTTTTTCCCTCCAACTAGAAGTGATTTGCTGCTATCCAAGACTAATATAAATATTTCCTATAAATTAATTTAGGTTAATTTTACATAGACCAAAAAAAATTGTCGGGACGGTTGTTCCGAGGATTTGATGGCCGAGTACGTTAAGGCAAGAGCCCTACAGTGTCCGGTTCGGTTCTCACATGTTCAGTAAATATTTATTTCTTGTCGGCCCCGAGAGATAAATCTTGAACACCCACTCTGGTTTAATTGTGGCGGCAACAGCTAGGTAGGAGTCAAGGGTTAGCAAAAACAGCTAGCCTCACTTGCCAAACTAGTTCTCCCTACCTATACCATTACCAGTAATACTTGTTCCAAAATAAAGCTAGAAATTCCATTAATTTCTATCAGTTTTATATTTATCTTTATACTGATATATTATTACTAAAATAAGCATATAGCTAGAAAAGAGAAATAAGGTAATTATATTATATATGGAAAATCCAAATTACGAAACCATGAATCTCCAACATACAGGAGAATAGTTTAGTTTCAAAGTTACAACGTTTCGCCAATTCAGGCATCATCAGGGTAGAAAAAACCAGGGCCACTTATATGATGAAACAAAAAGAAAAGGAAATAAATTAAAATTTTCATATATGTATATATATATATATATATATATATATATATATATACATTCCCAATTAAATAGTGAAGTTTAAATTATATATATATATATATATATATATAGATATGTATAATATTACAAATTACAATATTTTTTTTATATAATATTTTTATAATATTACCATGTTTTTTTTATAATTCGACTTTTATATATTATAACTAATCCGAATGAGGCCTGTCCATCTACCCGTGGAAAAACGGGACTCTAGAAGATCTCTGCGCTATTCTCTCAACCATTTACTGGTATTAAAATCCAGTGGAGGATAAGCTAGAGATCTATAGTCATGTAATTAAATATTCTAGCATCAGAGATGTGCCCACAATGGTTACTCTTAATTGGATAAGGATCTTAAAAATTCTAGCCTCTAAAAGATAACTCAATCTTTACATCACATTAACTTAATCAATATAGAAATAGAATATAGAAAAATTTACATTTAATTTAAATGTTACTCATATAATTCATGACTTAAATATTCTTTAAAATAATGTAGTAAGTTTCATTCGTGTGACCGAGATGAGAAGAAAGCAGGGATGGTTCGATGTTTCTTAGGTTAAATTTTTAAAACGCCTAATAATGCCTGTCTTTAGTATTCTTATTTAGTTCTTGCTTCAGGGAACAAGATAAAATGAATATTTTGTTTTAGTTTTTATTTATTTTATAAACTACTTCTTTTTCTCCAATTAAGCTCTGGGTGGATACATGTTGACTCAATATATTTTGGGCTTAAGTGTAGCAGACTGTATTATTACTTTCTTTTTTTTTTTAAATTTGCACTTCCCGAGGAAAGTCTGAACACTTTGAACGCGCCAAGTGGTTCGTTATCAGTCAACCGTTCAGTCTTTAGAAAGAGATCACTTATCTTATCTTGCTCCTCTTTTCCTCCAGCATCTGGAGATGGAAAGTCGAGGAGCTTTGGGAGTTTTTGACAGCTATTACGGAGCAATCTTCCCCTTTGTCTTCTGTTTTTAATTAATTTCTCCTTATTTTGTCCCTTATTGGAAGTGACATAAAATAGTGGAAAAATAGGAAACATTATCTAAAACCATTAAGTGAACTGACCGGTTCAGTTGGATAAAAGTTGGATAAAAGATAAGCAGGTAATCGAATTAATTAAATTAATTATTCAAAACGAATGGATGAAAAATTAAAATTGTAAAAGAAAACTTGACCAAATAACTAAAGATGCAGTCGTGCATATATAATAACCATTATAAAATAACACATTGTAGAATTAACTTAATAGTTACTTTCAATGACCAGCAGGGTCCACTTATAATTTTTTTTTAAACCTATATTATGTTCATGAGATCTATAATACAAAAATTATAAAACATTTGGTGTCCGCAACGCACAACATTCACTTACTTCTCTTTGAATATAAATTATTTTCTGACAATTATAAAATTTTTGAAGTGTAGTTTTAAAGGAGCTATAGCTTAAAGCTATTTCAAAAAGTAGCTTAATATATGTGCTGGTGGACGGTGCTGAGACTGTCGGTGTGTCTCTGGCCTGAGGTATCGATGATCTATTTTAAAACTTTGAAGAGGATCCCATTGTTAACTTATAAAAACCGAGATCGAAACGTCAAATAAACACAGAAGCAATGAACATTTAGTAGTTTATTGAATAATTAATAAGTGACCTTATTCCCAATAAAAGAATTATGTTTATGCCTTTGAGATTTGAATGTCTATAGTCATTCAATCCAATCCATAGTCATTTAGAAGATGAATTTAGAGATAGACACTCTTTTTTTTTTTTTTTTTTTTTTTTTTTTTTTTTTTTTTTTCCTACCCCCCAGGAATTTCTTGAATAAATACAATATATATACATGTATTTATTCAAGAAATTTCTGGGGGGTAGGAAAAAAAAAAAAAAAAAAGAATGTCTATCTCTAAATTCATCTTCTAAATGACTATGGATTGTAAAGTTTACTAAAATGAAATTATAAGATTTTCATTACCTGATATAGAATGGTCAAAAGTTGTCCCACTAATTTTATGTGGATAATTTCACAAAGAGAAAATTCAACAAATTATTCACTAATTTAATTTTCTAAAAGGTTACATGACGATTTTTCAGAATAAACAGACGTTTATGCCTAACTATTTAAATATAATATCAGATCCAGAATTATTAAACAAGAGTAAATGTATTTGGGGCCGGTATAGCAGAGTGGTTAGCGCGCTATACTAGTAAAGTAAAGATCATAGGATCGAATCCCGGCCCTACTTCCCAATACGGCTGGTCCCCGCGAGACGTTAGACCATTACCCTCTTAATTGGGGAGGCCTATAGGTGGTAATACTTGTAAAAACAGGCTATACAAAAAAAAAAAAAAAAATGTATTTAAGGTTATAAAGATATCCCTTGTACATCCATGAAATATTTTTGTATTTCACATCTTTCACATAAGTACTATGAAATAATTTTTTAAACAATGGCATTGCCTACTATACTATATATTTAATTTGTAGGGGTGGTTAAAAATACGAATAAATAGGGTACTAAAAATATGTATCAAACCTACGATAAGTACTTGTCATAAATATGCTTTTAGGAAAAAAATTAAGCTGGATTCGAACCCAGAGAAACAAGTTTCGATCAAATTATTGGCATCTGTCTAAAACTCCATTAATGGCTTCATCTTATAGTAAATAATAAGTTCTTTATCTACGAAAATTGTCAGTAAAAAGGCGTTTTCTGATTAAATCAATTAATTTAAACAAAAAAACTTATAAATGCCCATTTGATTTCCACTTGAATCGTATGATAATTTTATCACTAAATCGCGAAAATAGTGGACTACAAAAATATTATGCCATTTGACATATATAACTTGTTTTTAAGCCACATATTTTCTTGATTTTGTGTGAATTTTTAGTACCTCATTTAATAGGCAAAGTATACCGATCTTTAGATTAGAAAAATTATCGTAAATAAAAAATGTGTAGCTTACGACTAGTTGAAGCCATTCACCATGTTTAGGCAGATATTATATAGTTTAATAAAAAGGAGTATGTACTGTGGACTATAATAATTAAAAATATAGTAAATAAATTATAAAAACACCTTTTTTACCTATCACCAAACATCTCCAGCCTTTTATTTAAAATAAACTTCTCCTGATAGCGGACTGACCTCCATTTTACAAATTATACAACTATTCATTTAATCGTACCACTCGTTGCTCAAATTATATAACTGTAATGTAACATGTACTCTTTAGTTCAGATTATTTTTTACCAACATAACGTAAACTGAACGAAACCGCCTTATTTCCAATTTATATTACTATATAACTATAATTATTCTTACTGCCAATTCGTAACCATAATATATATCCAACTTCATATCAACACATCAATTTGAGAACTTTATTTCTAATATTTTCATTCTACTTTATATCGTACTTCCTTTTCTTTATATACATAATTGTATAGTATAATGATTAATATATTGTGTACTAAGGGGACCATGTCTAGACCGAAATATAACCGCTGTCACCCAGACAAAATCTACCTACCACCTCCAGAAGAATACCACATTCTGGTGCAAATTTTTGGACCAAAATATTTATTTTTTAATAGGAGGGTAGGAGGTTACAGGAACTCAATACAGTAACGAACACACAAGTTTGTAACCTTTATTTTCTATTAGGATATTAGTAGGTTACAGGAGCTCAAGACATATGTAATTAAATGAACATCTGTATAATTAGAGCTAATTATAGGAATGACAGAATAACTCCTTTCCTCCTAATACTAAAATAAAATAAAATATGAAAGTCACTAAAAACATTTTTATATAATAGAAAAAGGATAACTAATGGCAACTATAACGTATAAATTCATTTGGATGATTTGAGTCTATTCAATATAACTCAAACGAAAATTAAAGGGGTTCTACAGCCATACAATAACCGTTTATAGTTTAATATAATATAAGCATTGCTATCAGATAATCAAATTAATAACTAACAAACCTTCGGTTATCTCTCTATAAAAGGCAACAACGTTTATAAAATGGCGTTTCAAAGGTAATACATGAGCGATAAACTAATTGACCTAATAGCTTTAAAATAAATAGTGATGGGCTAATTAGTGAGCGAAATTGTTTTTAGAGAGAATACTAAATTTATTCCTTAAACTGTACGTAATTAGCGCTTAATTAATCAATTCATCAACATGTTATAAAGCCATTAAAATTGTGTTAAATTCCGTATATTTTTTAAGCTTTTTTGAATGTTTCTACTTCGTAAACTATCCTGCTTGCTGGTAATATTAATAAATATAGTTAACTTTTAAGACAAAAGATAAAGTAAAATTGGTATATATATGTGTGTGTATGTGTGTGTGTGTGTGTGTATGTGTGTGTTTGTGTTTTTATGTAAATATAGTCCTTCAGTCAGTTTTATAAACCAAATGATATATTTAATTATAATTAAATATTAGTATTACTTATAATAATACTAGTATGATAAAACCAGTTTTAATATATGGCTGTGAGACCTGGACACTAACCCCCTAGAAAAAAACGTAAAAAGATTTGAACTGAAAATCCTCCGCACGTTAACCGGAGCGATCTGGGATCGAAGTAACAAAACATGGAGAAGAAAGACCAACAAACAACTGCTTACAGAAACTGGTCAATCAATATCCCATGATATGAAGGCACGGAGGTTAAGATGGACGGGGAAGGTAGCTCGTTGCAATCCATCTGGAAGCCTCCATGGAAGGTTGAAAAGCAGATGGATAGATAGAATCGACAAAGATGCAATAGAGCTACATGCAGATAAATGGAAAGAAATAGCCGAAGACAGGCAGAGATGGAACAGGCTTGTTAAAGCCCCAAAATATGTAGATTGTCTGTAATGCAAATAAAAAAACTCGTAAAATGTTCTGCATCACTTTTATAATCTTAATTAACATTAAAAAAAACTGCAATATCAAAGTTGTACAGTTCTGGTAGCCTGTCGCTATTGCTGGAACAAGTGGTTTTAATGTTGTACTTAATAGTTTTTGTACGACACGTTTTTCCTATTTGTAATGCCAGCTGCTAGTTACTAGATAATAAATTCTAAGATATTTTACAGAAAAAGTTTCTACTACCATTTTGTTTCGAGAATATCACTTTTTCCATTATTTTAAAATGAAACAGGATAACTTCCTTGAAAAGTATAAAAATAATCGATAATTCCTCGATCATTTTTTTTAACATTATTTATTCACCAACATAGGATTTCTATCTTCAAGTCATGATTTCTAGACTTTAATTAATGGATTTTTATTCCGGTAACGATTTTGGCAATTTGAAATGGTATGATAGGAATGATGAAGAATAGTACCCAGAAGTACCTCTTCCCTGGTCCGTTTACGTCTTTAAATTAAAAAAAGAGACCATTTATCCAGTTCCTTTTCAGTCACATCCAGATGAGCATGTCAACTATGGTTTTATAGGAACTGAAAGTTATGCGTACGTATGTATTGACCAATAATTGGTTGTCTTAGGTCGGTATGTAAAGTTTTGTTGTTGACGTACCAGGGGACTGCTTATTAGTCTTGAAATTTTAGATTGAAAAGAATTTGTCCAAATGGGATTTAGAAGGTAAGTGTATGTAATCACTAGATTTTAAAATTATTATTTACATGCCTAATGCAACTTGGCTGTTTAAATTGTCGTAACACAATATTAAACGTGTCAAACATGAGGACCGACGCTACTCAATGGATCCTATTCTTGTACCTGATAACCTTACCTTTGGTAATATTTGTTTCAAGGTATGATGTAATATTTGGTAATAAATAATTAGTTTTGTAACAGTCTCATATCAGCTTTATAAGTATTTTTAGCTTTTGTACGATTGCCAAACACTTAAAATTTCCAATAATTTTCTTATTATTTTTACTAATAATATGTATCAACTAAACGGAATATCATATATTCCTACTTCCTCACCTGTCATAATCGTGACAATATGGAGATGTGTTATTAATGCTTATAAAAAAAAATTTTATGCATCAGAAAAAATATTTCACAGCAGCACTTCTGTTAGCTCCCTCTTAGTTTATGTCAAACTTCGAATGAAGCCTAACTATTTAATTGTGATTTAATAAAAGAAAAAAAAAAGAAATAAAGTGGACTGTATCTTCAAACATTTATTTTGGAACATTTACGAAATCTAATATTGAAAACATAAAAACAAAATGAATCAATTTTACACTTGTTAGATAGGTAAAAAAAAAAAAAGAAAATAACAAACTTCTAGCATAAAATAAAGACCAGCTGAACAAACAATTGTGATAATATTGATGAAATATTTTCATGGAAAAACTATTTCTATGGCCCAAATTACAGTAGAATTGCAGTGGGCAGTGTAGAAGTTGCCAGTACTCAACTCAGTGGCGGACGGAGTCAGACTGTCTATTGTCAATTCTACCGCCTTATGACTTGAACCTAGCACTTGTTCATAGTTAGTGCTACTACAATCCATAACAAAGTAGTCCAAGTATAAACTATTGATCTATTTAATATAAACAATATAAGCTATTGGCCTATAATACTTAATATACACATATCTTATACATAAATATACATATTATTAATTGATTTCACATTGCTAAAATAAAACAAATCAACAATTAATCAAACTAGTTAAGTTTAAAATAAAATAAATTAACGCTGTGGCGTTAACAACTCCATTCTGGTATTTGTTTAATTCCTTAATTCGGGAAAGAAGACCTCTCATCTAGCTTCTTTTCAGCCGCTATCGTTTGCCGTTAGTAAGTTAGTTGTTGTGTCCGCGTAGTTTAATATGAAATCGGTCGTGAACATTTCGTATGTATTGGTCGATAGTTGGCTTCGTAAGTCGGTATACAAAGTTTTGTTATTTATGTACCAGGGGAAATTTGGAAATAAAAAAATATTGAAGCTTTTGTAAGTGCGTGTCATCTATTTTAAAATATAATTTAGCTCTCTTCTACTTTAAGCACACCAGTGACACCATTTTTTTTCCTTTTCGCCTCTCTAACACGGCGTTGCATTCATATACTATTTTGAATAATAGCTCATTACAAAGATGATGAAACGCTGAAGATTTCTTACAGTTTGCATGTCCGATTTCAAGTTTTGTGAAATATTTGAATCCATATCTTCAATAAAACTCGTTATCAGTTGGTTTTCGACACTGTTTTTCCCTTTTCGCCTTTCTGCCACGGTCAAGATACAATTTTGAATAATAACCCATTACAGAGAAGATGAAACGCTGAAGATTTATTTACCTCACTTATAGTATGAAGGTACGATTTTTAGTTTCTGAGATATTTTAATTTATATATTCAACCAAACTCGTTCCCTTTTTCTAATTTTTGTTCGCTAACACGACGTCGCGCTAAGATAAAATTTTGAATAATAGCTCATTACAAAGAAGATAAAATCTTAAATATTTCCCTCACTCGCAGTATATAGGTACGATTTTTTTTCTGTGATAAAAAACCTGTTCCACTACAACCCATAAAGTGTTTTAGGTCCAGTATTATTTAGGGGAAGTACTGTTTCAAGGCCAACTGTTGTGCAGGGAGAGGATAGGGCCAGGATCACTCGCAACCTCCAGATTTTTTCCCTTAATTAATTATTTAATTAAGGGTACCTACTTTTTAGAAGCTAAGTATGCCCCAGGAAGGTCTTGCTACCCCAGGGTTGCCCCACGGCCAATGAAACAAAATAAATAATACTTCTGCCATGAGCCGGAATTCCAACCTGAGATCTTGAACATCGGAAGCTTAGTTCCTTACCACTGAGTTACCCCGCTCACTTAGTTTTGGAAAAATTTTAGTTCAAATGCAAAAACACTTCAAAAATTCACTCGTGAGCTTAAAGTAGAAGAAAGCCTACAATTTTATAATAATAAAACATAATACGTAGCTCTTGGAAAGGTTACTGGGTGTTATTTATAACAAAGCTTTAAATCCTTTAATTAATAGAGATTATTCTTGGTATAAACCCCATCCATACACATTAACATCGGCCAAGCCTTTCGCCTTTACAAACTTTTGACAGAAACAGCAAGTCTATTGATCCACCAAAGACAGAAGCAAGATCCAGAACCACCATTAAGACAATTAAAGGAAGAGAAGCCTGTGAACCTGGACTTTGTTACTGGAAGATCTTCTTGGCGGTCATTAGATAACTTTCCACTTGACTTGCTTGACGTAGGCCGATCCTACTTTTGATTCTAGCCAAGCAGTTTCAGCTTAACCCACAAAAAAAAAAAAAAAAACTAATAATATTATTAAACATGTGTACTTAGATTAATAATAATACTATATGTTCTTCTATAGATATGTATTTTTTATTTATTTGTTTATTTAGAAGACACTTAGCAAACATTCACCTATCTGTTTGATAAATATCTCTAATGTATAACAAACGACCTAGGTTGCCACGCTTGAATACACAAGAAGGAAGATCAAAAGTCGTTTACATTGGCATATTATATTTCTATAGAGAAACTTTAAATGTTAACATATATTTTTACTTCTCACGAATATACGCTCTCGTAAAAAAAAAAAAAAAAGATCCACTAAAAAATCAAACCTCCCAATAAAAATTATTAAGACTCATAACTGGAGCACTATGGTACGTGACTAACAAAACTGTACATACCGACTTTCACCTACCTACAGTTGACCAACATATAACGATCATTCACCAATTTATACCGACATTACAATAGTTAAATAAGCGATATGGCAACAGCTGACATCCCTGAATGGTGGTTGAGAGATTTTCTTCCATAATCAATCGAAGTAACTGAATGAAGCAAGGAAATAGGTGCTACTAGGTACTTTCTTACCTCATGCCTGACATACCAATATTTCCTGTTTTGTCATACCAAAATTAATATATATATATTAAACATTCTAGAACTTCTTGACATGGTAGTAATTACAAGAAAAATGTTCCTTACAGTGCATGGAGACCAAGGGCAGTTATACTCATATTTCAAGGTTTTCATAGTAGACAGTAAAGGCACTCTAATCCAATATCTTATGTTTTTAATTATGATTATGTTAGTTGATGATTATGATTACTACGTGGTTTCTTATTTTTCGTAGGCATCAAATTTCTTGTGACAGATAAAATAAAATTAAAAAAAATTGACAATCATATGAAAAATATAAGTTTGTGGAATTTTAAAAAGACATTACTGTATAAAATAAAATTTCAAGACATGAGCATAAAAGTAATTTTAACTAATATTACAATTATTTGAGGAAAATTATGTTTTGGCTGTTATTAATTTTTTACAAAATAGTTTTTCAATCCATAATTTTTTTTTACAATATAGTATTTCTTGTTTCATTTTATCAATTATTTTAAATTCAACATATTATAATTTTTACTGTACATATTATATTTTCATGAAAATGGTAATTACATAAGTTCAAAACATTGTCAGATTAAACAAACGAAAAATTATAATGTTTGAAGGATGGAATTAGTTGTTAGAAAATAAAACAAGGATCAGGGCAAGGTATTTTATTTTAATAATATTTATTATTTATTTATTTCCTTAGACAACCTTCTTCATCCCCTTGATAACTATAAACTTTACTTTGTTTTTTCTTCATAAGGCGTTATTCTGATCACGATCACAACTCTATTGCCAAAGTACGTTTGATTCATATTTTACAAAGATCATTAATAATGAGCATATCCACAATTCAACGAGTATCTGAATTTTGTGTTGCTTTGTACTACCGTAATTCGTTTCATTTAGAGGAAAGGAGTAATACACAAGCATAATTTGCATTTCTCAATGCGGTAATCACAAAGAAAAAATTACTAAATTAAAAAGGGGTTTATTTAATCTTGATATAATTTTACTGATCAATTAATTCTTATTGAGAATCTTAGCACTGATGAAAGGTACAATGCGATGCTGAGTGGTATATCAAGTGTTAAGTGGTAACGTAAAGCACTGAAGCAAATATTTTGAAAATGAACAACAAATTTAACAAATTTTTTTTTTGGAGTTAAATATTTATTTTCACCTGTCAACTTGTGTCAATAATCAGCAAATGGGCTGCAATACGAAAAATAATGACATGTCAGGCTCTAACCTAACTATTTTTTTTTTTTTTTTTTGGACCCAAAATATTTACTACTTTGGGACACACTATTCTTGATCCATCTCTGATGCGACACAGGAGTAGTTTATCCAACACGGATGAATTACGAATTAATCAAATCCTGAAGCTGATTGTCCTACGTAAGTCGTTTATTTCCGAAACATCTTCTCCATATAATAGTATATATAATAAAACCTTTATATTTCTTTTTCTTATATTTTGTAATACACAATTATTTTTATTATTGGAACTTTTTGAATTCTCGATAATATTTCTAAAAAAGATGATACAAAAAATATCGAACCTGGAAAATCTGCTATCCGTCTTTTTGTCCTCATGTTTCTATGTACTAAACTTGAAGATTTAACAGTTTTTAATAAGAAGACTTTAGGAATGTTCCTCATAAATAATTATAGCAGTTTTGGCGCGCAGTTTGACCACATCAATAAATTTTAAATTATATGCCATATTACAGCATATATTTATGTTTCCAGTTCTTATTTGATTGTCCTATTTTGATTAGTTTGTAATCTCTGCTGATTATCATGTGGAAGTTCTATGTGATTTTCAAAGACAAATGAAATATTCTGTCATGTGCCTAATATTTTTTGATCTAGTACCAGCAAAAAAGGTTCAAATCGGTATCCCTCGTCAGTAACCTCACCTTGTTAGTAATAGAAGATTGACTTAACAAAATGCTCATGTAATGCGGTTTCAAAATACCAAAGTTGAGACATGGAGCAAGAGTATTAACAAAGGCCCATCGAGGGCGCCTTGGAGTCTAGTGGCTTCAGCTTCAGTAATTGGCTTGCTATTGGCTGCTCTATCAGATAGCTGCCCTTGCAAATTGACTTATGCTTAAAACAGGGCGTCTCATTGGTCAATTAACATCCATTAGGCAGGAGCTACTGGTCCTCAACCGGTAGCTATAATAGGCTTCAATAATTAATTAGTCTTCTCATTTGTGCTGCCTAAAACACCAACCGTTTTAGAACTTAATGTGGATTATTGTGGGATTCGAAATGATCTTGGTGTAAAAATATGTTTCGGCGTTTACATACGCGTTAAACATATATAAAAATATTTAAACTAATACAAAATATTTAAATTAAAACAACAATATTTAAAATAATATAACAAAATTTAAAATAATATAAAAAAATATCTAAAAAATATTAAAAGTAATATGAAATAGATGTTGAAAAATGTCTCAATCTTTCAATATACTTTTGAACACAGAAAATATAACCGAGCAAATTTGAAATGAATACACATTTGATCATATTTAAAAAAATATATTTGAAATGTTCTTTGTATCCATCAGATTTTTATTCTTTCATGTCCTCTTGGTCCGATTCAAAGATCTATAGTGTAATACTTCTACATTGTAAATAATTTCGGTTTAAATAAAGATATAATAAATGGCAGTTTATTTCTAAAAGGAGCAAGTCTATAGGTGCCTAGAAAGAGGTTTCATGGCGACATCAAAATTTTTGAAGGGGCCATATTTTAACGGGTTTTTGAATTTTCTGAATTAAAAGTTTCATACAAAAGGACAAGGGGAAAGATGGTATAAATCGCAGAAAGTTAAATTAGATATGATCTACAATTTTTCTAATTCTACATTCCCTCGCTCTGTTTTTAAGAATACGTGAGCAATAAAGTATAATGGGTGTGGGAGTCGGAGTAGGTTTTTATGCCACCGACCTAGGGGGAGGTGAAGAGATGGGCATCCCTGATTCAGTCATTTTTCTTCACTCACACCTGTCAGAAATAAATAACCAGTAAGTCTTATATCGGGAATAATACTAATAGTAGCATTAGTCACCACGAAGGAGAGGAGCGCCCTGAGGAGTATACATTTTTAATGGTGGTTCCTTTATCCAGCTTCTTTTCAGCCTCCTAAGTGTATTAACAGGAGGATTAGTTTCATGTCGAAGAGTGAAAGTTAATTTTTAACGAGGGAGTTCTGCGCATGCGTTAACCGTTGTTGTACACTCGTAATTTCGAATTATATTTGAAAAAGTAGTGTAAACTGTTACGTTAACAATTAAGTTGAAACTGAACATACATAAGGAGAGTAATTATACTTATTTATAACGGAATTGTGAACTGTGTAAATGGACCTGAGGTTAGTGATAGATTACAAGCCGGCCATAAACATTTGTTAATCCCACCAATGGGCTGCTGCTCTTTGGCGGAAGCAAGTCTATATTACTCAGGCATCTACAAACTCGCGTAATATATACGTAATTGACGAGGACATGTTTTGCTAATTATTATGTTTACCTCTAATTAAATTAACGTGAGATTCGCTATTTTCACATGGCAATGTCGAGCAAAGATAAAAATCAAACATTAACATCTAGGAGTCGCGATACCACAAAGAGTTCACCTATCAAGAAAAGGGCTAGACGCTCTAAAAAAAAAATACCCCGCCAGCTATACCAGAAAGCTCTGTAGATGAAGTCGAAAATCAACCTGGCACATCAACACAAATTATGTCAACACAAGTTATACCAAAATAAAGTAAGTTAGAAGAATCGCCCTTTTTTTACAGCTAATCCATTCCAAGTGCTGCCAAACACACATTATGAACAAGTGGAAGACGAACCCATCTCAAGTGATCCTAAGCCTCCACCAATATTTGTTAGAAATGTAAAAAAAGAAGTTAATTAATGTTTCTACAATTAAATAATATAATGGGCTCAGGTAATACTTATGCCAATGCCTTACTAAAGACACGAAATTTATGACCTCCAACTTAAATTTATAGCCCTCCAACAGTGGCTGATTGTATTATTATTCAATAAATAAAGTTTATATAAATTTTTAACGATGTAAATTTTTAAACTGTTAAAACATTAAAAAAAAATAAAAGTTCAAAACTAAAATATATTTTTGATAGTTGGCTGTTGTAGAAGATAATGGTCGTTCTTTCATTGAGCAACTTCTCGCCAAATATATATTTCTTTTTTTCACAAAATAATTATAAATTAATGAATGAAAGTTGCTAATTTTTATTTAATGAATTTATTGAATGTCACTTTAATTTAATAGATTACAGTTAGGATGAGATACTATATTTCATGATTTTAAAAATATTTTTTTTATATTTTAATATTTTATCCCGTACAGTACATTCCGCACTCCAATGCCATTTCTGTATAGTGGAATGGGAGGAGCGGCATCCAAATCGGTGATCTGGTATTATGTGATTAGAATTTAGGATGGGGTACAGGCATTTTGAAAAATTTAAAAGATAAATTCTCTGAATAATAACCAGAGTGATCAGGAATAAGGAAGCATGAAAGAGAAGGGGCGATAAAAAAACAGCTTACGGAAATTGGTTTACCAGTATCTCATGGCATGAAGGCAATGAAGTTAAGATGAGAGGATAAAATTGGAAAATAATAATCCAAGATAGCCTGAGATGAAGAAGACTGATCAAAGCAGCAAAGATCTTCAAGGCCTGTAAAGCCAACAGAAAAATAAAAACCAATTCAAAACATATATATGTATATTGACTTCTGAAAATCAGCTTTCGAATTTTCATGTGGTATTTAAATTTTGAGATATTTTATACCAAATGTATAAAATAGTCGCTATTATTGTATTTTCGCTATTAGTTGCTATCGTTTTCTTTTTCCAACTCTCTAAATCGGTGTCATTTTAAAAAACAATTTTAATTTATTCACCTTTCCCTTGCTTACAGTATCCAGGTCCAATTTACAATTTCTGAGATATTTTAATACACTTGTTCCATAAAAGTTGTTATTATTTGGTTTTCGACTCTATTTTTCCCATTACTCCTCTCTCACACGGCTTCGCGTTGAGATACAATTTCGAACAATAGTCCATTACAGAGAGCATGAAATACTAAATAATTCCTCCACTTACAGTATGCAGGTACGATTTTCCGTTTTTGAGACATTTTAATCCATTTGTAAAAACACTTTAATTAGTCGACTCTAAACTGCTAACTTTGCTCGAGCGTTACATATCGGAGTTCTGACCGCTTAATCTAATTCACTCTCCTAAAGTACAAAACTAGCCTAAAGAAGTTTTCACTTCAAAAATGTAATATGTCTAGAACACCATAATAAGATTATAGCTATCTTTTGAAATTAGCCGAATAAATAAATTATTTTCATCTTTGTCCTATTTACCTTGACAATGTCGAAATTCCTCAAACAGATAAAATACAATATCTTCGATTGACATTCGATAGAATAATGACATGGGGTCCACATATCAACAAAAAAAGAAAAACTTTAAGCCTCAGACTACGACTGTTATACTCACTTCTCTCAAGATGCCCAAAATTAAACTTAAAACAAAAGCTGAACACTTACAATTACCAACGCTTCAAAAATTTACGGATCAGCCAAAACGATCCACATACGAAAACTACAAACTCTAAGAGACTGGTAACTCAGTCTAAAACTTTCAGAACCATAACCAAAGCTCAATGGTACGTCACAAACATTACATTACATAAAGACCTTCAAATACCAACAGTTAACGATCACATACGGACTATCGATTTCACAATAACTTACATGGACACACTAACACACTTATACAAAGTATGGCTACATTTAACATGCCCGAAAACACACTTAGGAGGTTCAAAAAGAGCTGGATGAGGGATTTCCTTGCTAAAAAACATGCCAAAATCAAGACAGGAAGGGATGCCGCTGGGCATTCCTCTCCATCACGCCGATCAAGCCACTACCTGTACACTTACTGACAGCAGACCCGCTAATTGTCATTGCTTATGACAGGTGTGGTTGAATAAATAAAGTTGAAAAAAAAATTCATCTTGTAATACATCTCTAATTTTTGAAAGAATAAATAATGAGTTGGTGGAGGAGTGAAATACTGCAGAAGAAATGTCTGAAAATCGGATCGGAATTAGAATTTTCGCCTGGAAGTGTTGCTTTATCAGAGCGACATCAAACAAGCTGGATTACAACCCGTCTAGACTGTTTGTGAGATAAAATCTCTCGGGAACGTTTACATTCCCCATATTTGCCACTTTTCCTTATCTTTTCCTAATGCTAGGAACAGGAGTAGGGTGTGGCAATAAGGGCCGATTTGGAGATAGCACTTTCTCTCTCAAACGTTCCTATAAATAGGAAAATAAATAAAATAAGGAGCTATTTCCAATTTAAATCCCTACTATGGGCGGCCCAGTTACACCCTAAAGACAGGGTAGTGACTTTATATATTGGGTAGATAAAGGTCTATCTCAGGGCGGCCGGTTCCCGAACCCTCTTCCAACCTAAGCGCATTACCATAGGATTTCTACCAGCCTAGATTTACCATGTGATTCCCGATTCGGAATAATGGAATCCTGAACATAATAACATCATTTGGTGAATATAATTCGTATAAATATAAACCTATCTCCTTTTAGAGTGATGATTTAACTTCATTTAATACCCTAATTTTGATGATATACCATCATTCTAATTATTCCGAATTATATTCTATTATTATATTTTTCTGTTGGTATTTAGATCTTTTGCCGCCTTAACAAGCCTGCAGTATTTTAAAAATTTTAAAAAGTCGAGTCTGTAGAGAAGAAAAGAATAATAAGAAAAAGTCTTTTTATTTATCAAAATTACAAAATATAAATTACAAAACAATACCAAATAATATTTTTGGATTTAAAACCGAAAATCAGACGTGCTACATGGTCTGTTCACCGTCAGAGGGGTCTGTGTTTCATAAAAAATTATATTTCAGTCTATTTATATACAAATAATTAATAGAAAAATAAGAGCAGTTATATTTACAATGTAAAAGTTGTTATACAAATTTTTTTTTATTTTAATGGAATTTACAACTGTATTACATAGATAATACAATAAGTAAATGAGAAATTTGTAACATAGCATGTACAACATGAAGAGAAACTACCCATTGGTAGAACTCAAAACAAATATTTTAATTACAAAAACAGTGGTACCAAAATTTTCCAATTTTATAATTATTAAATTCTCTGGTGAGCATTATTCTATAGCAGAAAGCAGACTTGCAGTAATTTACCAATGCTATCCATTTAATAAATCAATTACTTGATCCCGAGATAAATTTCTAAACTTTAACCAATAATTCTAAATTCAGAGAGTACACATGCTACAATAATTATTTGTTTCTCGTGCAATTATGTTTGTTTTATAATTTAAGTTCAAGCATCAGCTCTAACTTTAATTACCCATATGATCACCTTCAATGAGCTTTTGTCATCAATATAATTTACTGAAGGTAAATGAGGATAAAAAGTGAAAGTTTTAGAATTCTGGACTTTAATTACATATTGATTATATATGTCTTTCTGAGTTTGAGTTGTTAGTAAATATAAATTAGCAGTCCATAGTTTAACATCATCACAGTTATATCGATTTAAATTGAAATTTAATCCATGCAGTTCAATCAGATTAAGTAAGTCCCTAAACCATGCGATTTCTTTTTTAATTTTTAAGTATCTGTAGTGCTAATATTTTTAATATCTATGTGGTGGAAGATTAAAGATTTTTATAATGTAATCAAAACGGAGTTTTATTGTGAAGATAAATAACGGATCTATTTTAGTCTCAAAGTGAATAAAGTGTGTTGGAGTATATTTCAAGTATATATTTTACAGTTTAATTGGTTTTCGCAGTATGACTTTCATTTTCACTCCAAAATTAGAATTAAAAAAAAACAACTGCAAAATGGTTTATTATTACCAAAACGTTACACATCAAATATGTGTGGGGTCTCTCATTACACTTCTTACCACTTCTCCGAAAAAATTATCTCCTTAAGACTTTTTTACTATTCATTTTTTGTTGAAAAAATTAAATAATCTTATAATTCTTAAAAAAAAAAAAACACTCTTGACTAAAGTTAAAAAAAAAATGTTAGGGATAAAAAGGATAAAAAATAAACTGTAATTGCATTATAATATATGAAAACGTTTAAAAAGTTAAAGTTATGATTTTTGAAGTGGAAACTTTTGTAGGCACATCAGATTTTCGAAGTGTAACGCTCGGGTAAAGTCGGCTGGAGAAGACTAATTGAAGTGTTTTTGTATATGGATTAAAATATTTGAAACACTGAAAATCGGACCTGCATATTGTTAGCGAGGGAAATTTAATCCTCTTTATAATGAGCTATTGTTCAAAAGAGTATCTCAACGCTACGCCGTGTTAGAGAGCCGAAAAGCAAAAATATAGTGTTGAAAACCAAATTATAACGAGTTTCATTGAAAATATGCGTTAAAATATGTAAGAAATTGTAAGCGTGAGAATTCTTTAGCATTCCATCCTCTGTGTAGTGGGCTATTATTTAAAAGAGTATCTTAATGCTAGGCCGTGTTTGATAGTCATAAAGGAAAAAATAGGCTCGAAAACCAAATGATACCGAGTTTTATGGAAGATGTAGAGATAAATACCTCAAAAACTAAAAGTCGGACCAGCATACTGTAAGCGATGGTATAATTTAGCATGTCATCCTTTTTATAAAGAGCAATTGTTTAGAGGAGTATCTTAACTCGACGACATGTTGGAGAGGCCAAAGGAAAAAATAGTCTCGAAAACCAAATGATACCTAGTTTTATGGAAGATATAAATACCTCAAAAACTAAAAGTCGGACCAGCATACTGTAAGCGAGGGTATAATTTAGCATTTCATACTTTTTATAAAGAGCAGTTGTTCAGAAGAGTATCTTAACGCGACGACGTGTTAGAGAGGCGAAAAGGAAAAAATAGTCTCGAAAACCAAATTATAACTAGTTTTATTAAAGATATGGATTAAAATATTTCTTATACTAAAAGTCGGTCCAGCATACTGCAAGCGAGGGAAATGTTCAGATTTTCATCCTCTTAAACCTATTAGCTGTAATTTATGTGGTCTTAAGCACACACCTTGGTTTTTGTTTTTTTTTTTATTTGTTTTCATTATCCCTCAAATAAGCGTACATCAATATTTTTTTTTCCTTCTTCTATTATGGAAAGTATTTTATATTTAAATTTATTGTGTTTGAAGACGAAGATTTAGGAAAGATCTGTACAGTATTTTAAGCGAAAATGTTCACACCTGACATTTGATAATTGGATAAAAATACTCACGTGTTCGCATCCCGTTGCGGGGGGTGTCTTTTGAACCCCCGCCCTCACCCTCTGACCCGGGAAAACCCCGTATAGCCTTAAAGGCGAGGAAGGGGAATACCGCTCCCGCTCTCCCCAAGAAAGTAGAGAATACATATATTTTAATGTTTAAAAGCTGAAATTGGATGGCAGAAAATGTTCTTTATGGGAATGAGTATAATCATCATAACTAGAAGTTATCTGAATGATATAATACATGAATTAGTAATTTGATCAGAAATAATTTAAAAATAGAGTGCTACCAATGGGTAGTTTCTCAACATGTGTTCCATGTCTTTATACCAATGTGCGAATTTACCAGATGTATTTTTTGTATACAGTTGTAAATATCATATAAATAAATTTAAAAAAATAATTTAATGACTTAAAATTTAAATTTAAATAGTTGATAAATCTATCAAAATTAATTACATTTTCTCGTGTACTTAACAGATAATATCGCACTCCGTGTAAGGAAAGCAATGGGTTTGTAAAGTGCGCCGTAGGATCTCAATGTTGGTAGACCCTGGTGCTAGTACACATCTACCCCAAGTCCCTTTAATATGGGCTTACTATGTGCACAGCTGATGAGTTCGTGTTCCATTATCTGGAATAAGTCACGTCTGGAGCAAGTGTGTTAGCAGACTGCTGAAGATTAGTCGGGGATTGTGATCAAGTTTAAAATGAGACAGATTCAACTTTTTGAATACCTAGGAAATTTAATTACCTTTCATATGAGAAAAGACTGAAAGCATGATTTATATCTGTTTAGCTAGTTCCTGTAGATACATATCGCCATAGGTAGCTACAGAAATATTAACATGAATGAAAACATTTTTTAAACAACCTGGTATGGAATTATCGTAAGATTTCGTAGTCAGAGACACATGATTAATCATTATGTGTTGAACTTTAAAAAAACATGGACAGGTGAAGATCAATATTTAAATTATTAAAAAAAAATCAATGCCTATCACTTTGAAATTAATAAAAATAACGGCATTATACTTGTACCCTTTAATATCAATTCAACCCTGCTAAGCGTGAATTTTAATTAAATTTCATATTATTACAAAATTTATACAGCTGTTGACTAGGTTTCAAAAATTGATAAACGTCAGAAATTCAATGAAGAGATATTTTCTCTTTTCTATTTTCAGTGGCATAACGGTACACAAATGAAAAGCACTCCACAATTCACATAATGGATGATTCAGAGAAATTCAAATGTTTGTACCACTTCAACCATTGGTTAAAATAATTTCTCTTTTATTTTCGTTCCATGAAGCGAATACTCTACGTATTGCGTAGGGCAGCGTTTATTACCCTGAAGTGCGTTTGCGAAAATTTCAACCTAAATCCTCGTTCTTCATTATTAAACATCCAAATAATTGGGGCCGTTTCAATTTATTTACAGTAAAAAAAATGTTTATCTTATTTGTGAACAAAGTTGACAAAACGATTCTCAGGATTGATCCCTTTGAACCTACCGAGAACTCCGGCAAGCAATTTTACCTCCTTTTTTTCTCTACTTTGTAGATACTGTCTCTAAATAGGACAAGGGTTGCCATTTATTCCCTGCAACCTGTACTTTATCCTCCATTTCTTCTTTTTTATTATCTTCGCCTTGTTTTTTTTTATATCTCACCTAGCACTATCTCTTCCACTTCTGGTGTACCATTCTCTCTACCTTATCTGTCTCTTTCTCTTCTTTAATGTCCCCACGGTTAATGTTGGCAATGTAATGATTTTTTCTTCTTTTTTTTTTTCGTTTGACCGACATTAAATTTATACCTACTACGATTTCGTAATATCACATAAACCAGATTTTACGTCTTCTTTTATAATCTTGTAATTGTGTGTTTCATTTATTTTCTAACTTTTAGGTGCTTAAAATTAGATGCAATATTCATATATCATTTATCAATTCCAGATAATTTTTTTTTATTAACTTAATTTTTAAACTCACTCATTTAAAATTTTGATGCGATTTTATTTTTATTTTTTTAATTATCGATTTGAAATCCTGGTATTATTTAAACAAGGAATAAATTGAAGAAAATAAATTATAGTGAATTAAAATTAACTTTATTGGCGATAATAAGTAACAGATATGTTTTTCTGGAATTCGAATTAGGCGAGTATGACCTGAAACATCATCAGATATATGTATGAATGAAAATTAATTTTTTTCCAAATGTAACTGTTTAAAAAAAAATGTTGGATTACCAAAAACCTAAATAACTGTAACTTTCTTAAAACATTCTAAACTCAGGTCTTCATTAGAATGTAAACATAAGGGGCTTTTTGAAATTTACTGACCCTTCAGTTAAGGTTAAAAATAAATGTCGGTCTTCAAACCAGACACGACGGTTTAAAAGGGCGCTAGATGACAGAAAATATTTATCTGAGAAAACAATTTATTTTAGAAATTGTATATCGACAGCCGCACTGCAAAAGACTGTAAAAATAAAAAATAAAAATTTAAAGGAGACAAAAAAAAAATGCGTATTTTTTTTTCTATGAGCATTATATTTTCGATTCGATTTTGTTTGCATGCCTAAGACAAAGATATAAGGTTCTATGTGACATTTGATCTATTTCTGCCAAATAATCTTTTAAAGTCATCAATTCTCACTTATAGCTTTTTAGGTTATTTTTAATGTAAAAAAAAACTGTTTAGTTAGTTAGGTAAAAACAATCGAATGTATTGTAGTAACACCCATAACTTCGATAAAATGATCAAAGCATAACAGAAAAAAAAAAAGTCAGTTTCTAAATGTAGAGAAACGATAAATCAAATGAAGATTTGTAAAAAAAATATTTCTTGAATGCGAGTATTTGATTATACGGGTTATTAATTTTTTTGTCTTCCACTGTAAGAGCTCGAACGGAGTTGATGCGCCCCATTTTGGAGTACTCTATGAATGATTCGTTTTTAACGTAATCATCTTCATATGGACTTGGTTTGATTCACGAATGCTTGGTAAGAGTTCTATGTAACCTGCTGAAGTGTAGATCACTTCGTTTCTGAGCTTTTTGCGTTTTCGAAGACTCATTGGTTTGAAGAAATGAAACTAGAGTTATTTTTTCTTCTCGTGTTAAATTTTTCAATTAATGAAATCGTTTCTGTGGCTCTCACAATTATTAAATGAGTCATTCTGAGTTACTAGTAATTTCATTTAACCACTTCCACAGGATCAAAAGTTTTAGCTTATTTGTCCTATAATATTAATAATATAATACTTTTCTTCCACAGAAACAAAAAGAACAAAAAATAAATACATTACAAGTATTTTAATAAAGATAAAAGTTATATAAACGGAGTATGTTCAGCTCGAGTCGGTTCAGTGGAAGGGCAATGGTGAGAAAGTGTTCCCGCTGAATAAAACATCCCGCGAGGAATAGAGTTCCGTATTTTTCTACTATCTACCAAACATCAACTCCGCCACAGACAACATAAAACAAATCAACAGCGTTGTTTTTTCCCATCTGTTTTGATATGTTTTCGTTTCCTTTGCCTTCCGATTTTTTCTCGACGAAATAAACATCCTTTGCTTACATTAGCGATATATATCACTATCAGGATTGAAATATAAGATAGATCACAAGGATTCGCCGGATGGAAAATGCATACTTACGTCTGCCGTACACATTCTACTTATTTTTTATTTTTTCATTAAAAAATAATATGTTTTGCTACACTTAAGGTCAATATGTATTAGAGCTATGCTTAACATATATACAAAACGATAGTAAAAAAAAATGATGACATAAAGAAACAAGAGAAAAGAGAGAAATACTTTATTTGAAGCAGTGCTGCCCTACTATATAGAGTTGCTCGATACACAGCATACTCATCAATCCTTTTTTTTGGACATATCACTTAATTATACTTAATCATATGTTTATATATATACAAATTCTTTTTCATATTACACAGCACAAACAATATCAATACTATAATATAATAACACATACAATTACAATTATACAATATATATATATGCATATTTCGATGAAACGGATACAAGACAATTTCTGAAATTTATAGGGAAAAAAAATATGGTATTCGGATGCCAAAGTTTTAAAACCAGAAAATTAGAACCCACGAGCAGCAAGTAACATAGTCCTATGAACATAGACAAAAATATATGGTCAATTAAATCATTTAAAATCGAATAAATAAATAAATAACGATAATCAACCCCAAATTACCATATATGTGAAGATGAATGATCCCAAGGGAGTCCAGAGTAATAACCTCGGCCAACACTGCAAGCTCCCCGACACTAACACCTAGTTCCTCGAAGAATCTCCCTGTTCTTTTAGGAATCATTCCGCGAGACCCAAACCAGAGGCCTCTCATTGTGAACTCACTCTCTCCGAAGGTCTCGCGGAATTTCTCTTTTAGGAAAGGGATGCATTTCTCGTAGATTTCATTCTTTTCTCTTTCTACTTCATTGGCTTGATCGAAGTCATTGCTCTCATAGCGAACCTTAGGATCCAAGACCAGATGCAATGCAAGCCTCGTAGACTGATCTACAGTAATCTACATTGGAATAAACTAGAATAGAATAATTTCTTAAATAGGAATATTGGTTATTCCATCAGTATAACAATAACATTAAAAAGTTTATTAATTAATATAACTAAACTATAATGCATTTAAAAATAAAATCCTAATATTTACTTATTATATTTTATTATTTGAGGATATATTTATAAGTTAGCAATCAAAGAGTAGATTTCAATTAGTTTGTTTTTCCTAAATTTTTCGATATTTGATATTGTTATTAATAAAGAATTATATAATAACAATATATATGTGTGTGTATATATAAAGAGGATGTATATATATATATATATATATATATATATATATATATATATATATATATACATCCTCTTTATTACCGTTTATTATTGTTTATTCATTCTTGTTTATTCATTTTTTTTTTATTGTTTTTATTTTGCTCTTAATTACTTTCATTCATTAATTTTTTATATTCTTTTTTTATTTTCTTGAATGTATATATTGTATGAATGGATAGCCCAATACTTATTACCCTTGTGGTGTGGAATATTGCGTAATGATTCTATAAATAATATTTAAATATATATATATATATATATATATATATATATATACATACGTTTACCCTAAATTATCATTAATGAAAACTTCGGCTAAACCGATAGAAATATCTTGAGTGAAAGCCCAGAAAATTTTGTTTCTTCCATATATTTGATCAGTCGACTATTTACTCATCTCTAAAGTTACATATAAGTATATTTAAGAAAAACATAAAGGGAAAAACAAGCAATTTATGTTTTACATTAGAGATAACACATTTAGAAATGAATAGAATTAACTCACTTTTAAAACCCCACCCTGGTAGCCTTTGCCGTAATTCTATTGTTTTGGCTTATAATAAGAAGGGTCGAGAAAAAATGGCCCTTATCTTTCATTAGGATCCGCCTTGCTTTTAACGGATAAAGGGAAATGTATAAATTTCCTGGCTTTCTTCTGAGATTTTCTTTTGACTTTAGTTTATATGGGCGAATGAAATTTTTAGAAGTAACAAAAAATAGTTTATAAAAATCTATAGACTTCATCTTTATTCATCAGCTATATCTTAGACTGTAGATATTGATCTTTTAGGAAATTCTTCCCACCCTGATAAGAAACTACATCATTTTTATCAGGTTAAAAATACAATGAAACCAAAAACACATAAACATTGTCTGGTTACGGTAAGCGGATACACCGTTCCTGACTACCTATAAAAGTTTATAACTTCACTAAACATTCATGGCGTTGCATTGGGGAGATCAGCCCTTCTACCCGATGAAGTTCGGACCCTTTTTAAACTTAGCTTATGAGAAAAAAAGTTTCCTAAATTTATCTTGAAGCAAATTTATCAAAGTAGAAATTACTAGAGCTTGAATAAAGTTACAGTTATTATAATATTTTTTTATCGGATCTAAATTGTTTTAATACTACTATAGTTTAGCGGTCTTACCTCCTCAGTTTATATTTCTTCTTTATAAATGATTTATTTATTGAATAATATAACATTCTGTCACTTGAACAATCGTTACAGAGAGGTAAAATTACATTCATACAAATGTACAACAAATATAACATAAACAGAAGCAAAATTAAATCTAAGTAACTATCAATATATATATATATATATATATATATATATATATATATATATATATATATATATATATATATATAGACTAAATTTCAAAGACCAGACTAAATTTCTTGTGAATGATAATTTCATTTTTAGATTTTAGAGAATGCTACAATAATTATACTCACCGTCCACTCCCTCCGTCTGAACAAAAATCTTGTAATTGAAAAACGTATGTGAACACATTCATTTATTATTTTTTGATTCAAAAGGCATGAAGTTGCTCTTGGAAATCTCAACTGTTTTTTCTAAGCCATTACGGCCTGTTGCTCGTTTGGATGATATTCCTCTTATCCACAGATCCTCAGCCACCTAGTCTTTCCACGTCTCCTTTAGTCTTGTAGGATGTCTTAGTCCTTTCGGAGGTTCTTGGTACAATGCTGGTCCTACCCATTTGATGAATAGAACTAACACAAAATTAAAACCTCGAAGATCATTGTATATGCCATAGGTATATCGTGTACATGTTCAAACTGTCTAAATATGATTTATGATATCCTGTCTACATAGCACTCAAAAAAACATATTTGAGAAGAATTTAAATTTAAAAAAAATATTAACTACATAACAGAAAGTTTTTTTCTCCAATGATTTGAGTTAAAATTTAATTTCCTTTTAGAAAACTTTCTGATTTGTTCTGCGACTTGAGTAGAGCAGAGCGCGGTGAGGGTAATGCCAATTGAAGTGTAATCCCAATTTTAATTTAATTAAGTTATCAAATTTCAATATTATAAAATCAATATTATAAAATAATATACACACATATGTGTATGTATATATATATATATATATATATATATATATATATATATATATATATATATATATATATATATATATATATATATATATATTTATATATCATAGTTCTCTCTCTACTTTTTTCTTAAACGGTATAACGGTATAAATTCTTAAACGGTATCTTCCCTTCCAGTTTCCTCTCAAAACACTCAATTGTTTTTAAGTGAGCCTGCCCGTGGAATCTTTATTGCACAGACATAAATTATAATGAGTCTCATTATTGACTTATATTCTTACAATGGCTCATAATGCTACTTCTATGAAAGGTTTGTAAGTCAAATGCTTTTTATCTCCAATAATTGGGCTTCGTGTCTCATTATTCTCATCTAGCCGATCATCAACAATCTTCTATAAATGCTTAAAACTTGATATATACACTTTATATGAAAAAGCTTTTTTTTATTAATTTCATATTTTTATGTTATCTCAAGTTTCCTTTCTTTGGATTTATTAAAAAAAAAAATTTCTCTTGTTAGAATATTTCTTTTTTTTTTTTTTTTTTTTTTTTTGATCCTGATTATCCTGCTCACGTTGTGCTTCTTGTAAGTGGGAATTAACTTTGAAAAGTCTGATTCTTTCAGATGTTAATTTGGATCCATGAAAATGGTCCACATGATGTCTTTAACTCCTTTTATTTCATTGTTTGAATTATAAGTGTAAAAAAAAAACAACGTATTAAAAACAGCGAGTCCCGAATAATGAGGGTCCTACTCTCTAGTATTTTAAGTCAATACTTTTAAAATTTGATATGTGGGCGGGCTACGATAAGGCTGTAATTGACTAATGAAATGACAAAACACAATTAAATGAACAATGCAAATAGCATTCACTATTGAAAATTCAGCTAAATTAAAAAATCACTCTAAAAACATTTCAGAGGCCCACCTTACTGTTTTAGATGGGATTAAATAAAAAAAATAATAGAAAAACTCTTTTTTATTTAAGCTTAGAGGATGTTCTTTATTATTTTAATATAGGAAAAAGAAAGTGTAATTTTCCTGAAAGGTATTAGACACACAAGGCCTCACTATATAATTTTCCAGCTGGTGGAACTTACTCAGTGGATTTGGGGCCGGAGACCGGAACGGATATTTGACACAGAACCGACAAATCAGACAGTTTGTAACAGGAGCCGAAATTAGATCTGGCTCGATATTTGCTATATAGGGAGCAACCCCCTTCCTCTCATCTCCAACCCCTCCTACTTTAATGTTCTTAGAGATTTACTTCCGCCGGCTATTGCCTCGTAAGTTCCCCATTCTCTTCCATCCCGTCGTTTGTCCTGCGGTCCCGATTCAATTCATTGCGAAGTTTTCTTTGGGCCTAGTCTTCAGAGGCGAGAAAAAAAACTATGGTGTGTGCTGAAGACCAAACGATAGCAGTGAAAACATCAAAATAGTGGGATCAATAATATGAATCATAGATTTTATATATATATATATATATATATATATATATATATATATATATATATATATATATATATATATATTCACAAAGTAATATTATTATAACGACTTTTTCCTCTATAAGTTAGTCCGCCCGGTGCTGTTTCTACAGGGATATCATAAGCTTAATACGGGAGCTTACGATAAGCCGTAAGTCTGTAGCTCACCAATTAAGCACTCTGCACCTTACCTTGTTTTATAACTACATCAATTTTAGTTGGAAAAGAATTAGCCATATTTGATTATATTTATATTATTTTTGTTGATCTCAGCGGTAAGCTACCTATTTTATTTTCCATTATTCTTAAATATTAAAAATACATTTTAAATTAATTAATTTACTACAACATCACATACTTAAATAATAGATTGGTTCACACTATTGAAAATTCGACAGTTTATATTGACAACAATCAAATTCCTCAAACGGACACGGTACTATACCTTGGATTCACCTTCGACAGAAGGATGACATGGGGTAAAATGAAACTAAAGACACTTAACAAACGACTCAAACTACTTTACTCTATTTTTTTCTAAATCTTCAAAACTTTTTATTTTTTATTTATTTATTTTAAATGATATTTACAACTGTATACAAAAAAATACATCTAGTAAATTTGCACATTGGTATAAAGACATGGAACACATGTTGAGAAACTACCCATTGGTAGCCCTCTAATAATGTCTATATTAGAAGATCACGTGGCCATCTTCTTTTCAGACGCCTCGGAGGGTTATCAGGAATCGAATAGGAAGCAAGGTTAGAGACAAGAGGGTTGGGATGGTTATGAAGTTTATTATGGAAGAACAGATATCTGGATTGGGCCAAATCTGATACATAAGGAACATTAAGGTCATTATGGATAATTTTATTTGTAACAAAGTAAGGAGCATTGAGGATTTTACGAAGGATTTTGGATTGCAAGGACTGTATGCGAGAGGAATTTGAAGGCTTGGTGGAGCCCCATAGCTCAACCCCGTAAGTCCAAATAGGTCTTATTATAGTCATGTAAATCAGTCTTTTATAATTGATTGGAAGGTTAGAGCGTTTGTCATCTTCAAAACTAAAACTAAAACAGAAACTGAATACATATACATACTTACTTAAGCACGTGTAGACATACTAATCACTAATATACGGCATCGCTAAATAGACCCACCTACAAAAACTTCCAACGTTTCAATCAAAATTATTGCAACTCATAACAAAAGCACCTTGGTACGTGACAAACAAAACTCTACATACTGACCTCCATGCTCCAACAGTTGACCAACATATAACGACCCTTTATCAACGATTTTACGCAAATTTGGATGGACATAATAACAGACTAATAAGAGACATGGCCACAGCTGACATACCTCAGAACATAAGGAGTAGACTAAAAAGGCGTTGGATGAGGGATCTCCTTCCTTAAACAACCTAAGTAATTGGAACAAGTTAGGGAAGAGGTACTGCTGAGTACTTTCCTTCCCCATGCCTGTCATGTCATTATTTCATTTATCGTCATCACATTTGCTGATTGTCAACAATAAGCTGACAGGCGTAAATACATTTAAAAAAAAATTTATAAATTTTTTAGTTGGTAATATGTTCACTTATAAAAAGTATATAAATTACAATTACAGAAAAGGAGTTGAGCACATAGCAAAATCTCACCGATGCGGAGTCAATAATTTATTTTACAACGCTCAGGGTCAGTTGGCATGAAAAAAAAATCTTTTCACTTCAAATATGTACCCGCACCTGTCATGGTATTGACAATCAGCCGATGTGTTCTGATAAATTAGGATTGATAATATAGGAATGAGGAAGGATAGCAACCAGCAGTACCTCTTTCTGGTCATTATATTACATCCTTGATTTAGGGGAGGAGATATCTCATCCATCTCCTGAAACTAAAATTAAAAAAAAAAAATTAAATTGGCCATGGAAAAAATTGAAAGGATTTGACGAAAATGTAGTATATTTGCGAAGAGATGTGCCTTTTAACATAATATTCGGTTGTACAAGATAATAAAATTTGAGTGCTTGTGAAGATACTTCACCAAATACTTCATCAGTAAAAACTGGTTGCCCTGTTAATATATTGGATGACTTAAGTTCTCAAAGTACGATCAACCAATTTTTTAATGAATACTGGGCTTAGATTGTTCTACACTTCGACGAGAGATTGTATTAAGTCTTCTTTGCTTCGTGATTTTTGATTTCTACCTCCAATTTTGCCCACAGGTGTTCTATCACATTAAGATCTGGTGATTCTGGAAGAGTTTTTAGAACTTTATAAGAGCTATAGAGTAGCTATTATTTAAATAACATTGCAGAGTGTTTAAGGTCATCATCCTGATAAAATTAAATTTGTTTTTTAGCCTCATATTTTCTCCAATTTCTTTCGATTTTCATCTCAAAATGTCAATGAAAACTTGTTTATTTACCATACCATTTGAATATTTCTACTACAAATAGAAGATTTCTTACACCAGAAGCCGCCATACACTCCCACATTAAGAAACAGGACAAAAGGAAAGAAGTATATATATAATTATATACAACATAAGACTTACTGTTAATGTTTAAAACCATCAAACGAGTAGTATTACTTCGTTTTCAAATCTATACTTTAAAAAGATAAGTTTTTTTATACAAAACACAAATTTATCATCTTTCAAATCAATAATCGAACATATTTTTTATTTCTATTTATTCTCATTTAATTGTTCACATTACTACATTATTATTTTTCTGACTTAAAACAACATTAGAACAAGACAAATAAAATAAGGAAAGAATATATTACTAGTACATTTATTGATTGCAATTATTGTTTTATATAAATTTTTTTTTTGTCTATAAAATATATATTTGCGCCTGTCAACAATAAGTTGACAATCAGCAAATGTGATGACGATAATGATATAATGACATGACAGGCATGGGGAAGGAAAGTACTCAGCAGTACCTCTTCCCTAACTTGTTCCAATTACTTAGGTTGTCTAAGGAAGGAGATCCCTCATCCAACGCCTTTTTAGTCTCCTGCTCATGTTCTGAGGTATGTCAGCTGTGGCCATGTCTCCACAGAAGGATGGACAAAGAGCCTGCAGTCAGCTGATTAGCGGCCATTTTGTGGATACATGGCTTGAGTCACCTGTGCAAGCTGTTGGAGGATACTAAACAGGGGCTGTATGAGGGAGTTTAAACCATTGAGTAATTGGAGCAATTGAGGTGGGGCATTATTTTCAGCTGAAGGTGGCTGCTGAGTAGTTTCCCGCCTCATACCTGAACATGATGGTTTGATGTGAGCAGATGTAGTAGCATTTTCTCTTCTTGTCATCTGGTTTCTTGATGGTTCCTGCAGCTGAGCTGGCGTAGCTTTCTGCGAAGCATTTTTTTGTATTGGCTGCTCTTTTCGCAAGGGCTGCTGAAGAGTCGGAAATTCTTCGAAACTTGGTGGTGAAGGGATCTAGGATGATGGTTGGTTTATATAAATTGAACTATTTATTTATTAAATAATTCCTTAACAATTCCCAGGTGTATCATTTTGATTATGAGGCACTGTGTATATTCGTTTTACTTAATAGTTGTATTTTTTCTCTTATATTGGACATGAAAATAAATTATCAATTGTTAGAGTTTTATTACCTAGGTTGGCTATTCGTCCAACTGTGCATGGATTGACTTGTTATAATAAGGATTTTTCAGAAAACAATTCACCCTCTACCCTCAATAAGGGGTTCAGGTTATGCAAAGCCTGCAGCACTGAACGGCTATGCGGAAAGGGTAGGTCGAATAACTCAAGGGCTACACCCAATTAAGCTAAAACTGTTTAAGTGTATTGAAATTATAATGCGTTAATGTTAAATTCGTGCTAGTTTGGCAGATTGATCTGACTTCAATTTAAGGAAAAACTAGTTGAAAAATTTGCTATGACAACACTTTTTCCGTAATTACCTTCTTCTTTTTTATATCTTTATTTCCACTTGTCGACGACTGTTGGCAATAAGCAAATGGTCTCATTAAAGTAACGAAACTGACATATCAAACATGGGCAAGGATAGCACCCAGCAGTACCTCTTCCCTTGCTTCAATCAATTATCATAGTGGTTAAGAAAGGAGATCTCTTCCATGTCAAAATAAAACTAAGGCCATAGACAAAATTAATAAAAATAAAAATAAAAATGAATATTATGACGAAATTAAACCAAATGCTGAATGACCGAAAAACTAACTCAAGACAGAGATGTCAATGCGTCATGTTTGGACGCCATTTTGGGACAGTGCGGACACTTTTTTTTGCAACACTGGCTTTGTTTTAATAAATAGTTACAAAAACACAACTGTATAAAATTTATTGATATGTGGAGGGAGAGTGAACGGTAGGGGTGTCTGGCCCACAACGTAATAAATTTTTCAAAACGCCTCCCCACGACCGTCTTCCGTTCCAGTCAATGGCTGATTATCTTCAAGAAAAACTTCCGAATTCTCTGATCAAGGTAAAAAATGGAATTAAGCAATTGTTCCGTTCAAAACTGAATGAACTGTATAGTGAAGAAATCGAAATGGGTAAATTTTGGATGTATGATAGTTCGCTTCCGGTGAGATTTCGGAAAAAAAAATGTTACATACAAAAATTTTGGATAATTTTAACCTGCTTAAGATTGAATATAATATTTTTGTATCTATGACGCTCTAAAAAGGAGATATTTAGCGTAAATCAATAAAAGTTCGTAATTTTAATAGTTTTTGGAACACAAAGGACTTTCGAGGACGAAAACTAGGATTTTTTATATTCACTACATACCTAAAAATATATATATATATAAAAAATTAATTACCTGAACTTTTGCAAGGTGTTCAGGGAAACACAAAATATAACAAATGTAAACAATTGTACGATTCACAACTTCACCACCATTTTATGGCCTCCATTTTGCTGAAAACCATTCCTGGCCTCTTCAGAAAACACAAAGAAAGGAAATATGAGTTGCTAAATTTAAAGAGAACAGCCTGGTGGAGGAAGTATGGGGAGGAAAAAGAGGTGGCGAAAATCATGAAGCTCAACTTCAGACAGCAAGTGAGTCCAAGTTGAAAATTCAATTTCAATCAAGCAAAATCACTTCTAACATTAGAATGTCATACTAAAAATTGGAATTTCACAATCCGTAATATGTACTTAATCTGCCAAGAACCACAAAATTGTACAAAGGCACACATTTTATTTCTTTTGTTTTATTCAAATATATGTAATATAATCACGTTTTCAATATTTTGTTTAATTTAATCGAGTATCAAATTTCAGTGATCCAACATCATACAGTCCACATCAATTTTCACAATCCATAACCAGCTCAACATAATTCAATTACAGATCAATCGATAATATTTGGCTCCCACCGAATTACCGTCATCAAACACAAGGTAACATATCTAATTTGACTTGGCTAGTAAGTGAAAGTAAAAATGTCGAGGTATTATTCACGGAACCTTGTGATGGTTTCACAAGGGATGCCATGAAAATGAGAGGAGGTGGCAGTAAGGTAGCGATATTGTTTTGTTGATGAACGGCGGCGGTTGTCCGAGGCAGGCAGGCCATCAATAACAGCGAAACCGGTCGTCGCCACCTGCGACCGCAGCCGCCGTACGGCTACTGTCCACCGCTGATGGGATACACCGGCTATAATCCAATTCTGATTATGTCACTCCATGGGGCTCAATTTACGATTCCCCAAGGGGTCGAATTGATAGCGGAAGAGGTGGAAATCGAAATACGAACGAGAATGGGTCCATGAATAACTGTCAAAAATCATCATTTGCCAACAACATATAGTGTATAATATATCTCATTTTTTTTTCTCCTGTAACCTTAACTCACAACTGTCATGCAAAGAAAAACCAGGAAATTTGTTGTTACCGGTAATAATGACATTTTGGTAGGAAGGATAGTCAGCAACAGCACCTTTTCACCTTGCTCTTTATATGCTTCCATAATTCAGAAAAGGTGATCTCTCATCCATCTCCTTTCAAGTCGCATCCCGCATGAGCATATAAATTGTGCCCTTGTCGCCTGAAAATCTATTGTTGTGTCCGTGTAGTTTATATGAAATCAGGAGTAAAGAGTATGTGTTGGTTGTCGTAATTCAGTATGTAAAGTTTTGATGTTTGAGCATCAAAGAAATATTGTTATTAATCTTAAATTTACGAATTGAAAAGAACAAGAGCAGTTAAAAAGTAGTTTTTGTAAGTGAGTCTTATCTGCTTAGGCGTAAATCTGTGAAACATATGTCCGTATCTATTTAAGTAGGTATGTGTATATATTCAGGGATTGGAGTAGCTCAGTGGTAGGTTGCTGAGTTTTCAATACCTAAGTCCCAGGTTCGAACACCAATAATGACAGAAAAATTATTTATTCTGTTGCATTTGTCGGGGGACGATCCTGGAGTCGGAAGACTCCTGGTACACGCCGGGCCTTTATAAAGTGAATAAAAGAAATTAAATAAAGAAAAGGGGAAAAAAAACTAATAGTTGAGCGTGGTCTGGGTCAAATCACCTCCTTGCCCAACCGTTTACCAAGATGCAATGCTTTACCTAAATATTACTGAACCAAATTTCCTTCATTGGATTGTAGGGATACAGAATTTTATCTGGAAAAAATTAATATAATATTTTTAGTAATTTGGTTTAAGTTTCTCCTTTCATTTTAACGTATTGATCTCAGGTCATCCTTCTGTGGAATGTTAGTCTACGAGAATGGTCTGAGGAATTTGGTTGTTTCCTATATAAATTGATGAGCACGTGTCTTGTAGAGATGTGTATGATATATGGTGTGATTTGATATGATTCAATTTTATTTTAAAAATTAAGCACACATTTTGTAGATCTAGCAATCTTTCATCAGCAGAAGTAGCTGCCAATGTTTAAAATTGATAGGTATGTCATGGGTACATATAATGTAGAATAAAATAGCTAGTATTAAATACAATGCATTTAATAATTCAATGTTTTGAAAAACATCTAGTTTTAAATTTTAATCTTTAATCAAAACTTTTGCAAATAGTGTGAACAAGCATCCTGTATCACAATGTACCGATGTTCTTAGTGATAGAATGTAATATTGTTTGATAAAGAAATGCTTAAGAAAATCACAACTTTTTTCCGCCCTTTTCTCACCTTTTAGGTTATACGAGGGATATGCCGGGCCAGGGAAGAGGGCGGAGGATTAATGTTAGAGTTAAGAACTCGCCTTCGGCACCGGGTCGGGAACTAGTGATAAATTTATCGTATTAACTTCGGTTTATTAGATTGCCTGGCAACGCGTGTTTTGAACATCCGTTACCCTGCACGGTCTCCCCGCTCATCTTTAATCACCCTTTTTTTCGTTAACCGCTTCAACACCTTTTAGGCTATACGAAGATTTTCCCAGGCCAGGAAAGAGGGCGGGAGGTAATTGCCGGAGTCATGTAACCTTCTCTTTATCAATCATTTGGTTGTTGGGTAACGCAGTTTGTGCACATCTTCCAGCTTAATGACAAAAATGAGGAAAAATACTATTATGAGAATTGTTAATAAAGTACAATACAAGACTTGATAATGAGAGTAGTGTTGGCCGAAACAGTTTTGTTTAAATTATAAAATAAGTTAAAAGAATTGACGATAAAGTGACTTAGAAAAAAATGAAAATTACAGTACCAATGAATTTCATAATCAAAAAATATGTCACCTTAAACAAAATCTGGATTGAGTTATCTTACGCAATGCTATCATTTCAGAGATATTAGTTCTTTCCAAAATCATAATGAATGTATAAAGGGATTTTGTTTTTCCTTCGGTGAGATTGGCCTCCCATTGTCAATTTAAGAAAAATGGATTCCTACTATTGGAAAAGGCGGAGTGGGGAGTAGAAATATAAACGAGGGAGTGGGCGAGGTAAATCCATCTCCTTGTGCTCAGCGTAACTGGATTGAGATTAATTGTCTTGGGGAAATAGCAACTGGTCCTCCGGGAACTGGGCTAGCAGCGCTCGGTATAGCCCCGTCCGTTCCGGCAAATATTGCCAATAAAGTCGAGCTCTTTCTTTAAACATTTTGAGAATTTATTTATTAATAATTTATTTCGACCGGATTCGGGAATTTGTTCAATTAGTACAGTGTTTGCGGAACTTCCCAATATTGCAGTACTGGCTCCACTACTATTTATTACATACACTTATAATATGCCTGTTAACAATGATAACTGTTACTTATGCTGGTGAAACAAGTTATACAAAATCAATTTCTTATAAGATCCTTACTAAATTTATATCACTTTTATTATATTTATATCACTGTGTATGTAAAAAACATTAAACAACTAGAAAAACTTATTCCAACCCATCCTAATACCCTTCTAGCAACATTTGCTGACGATACCTCCATCCTATCTTCCCACCCAGACAGACCCTGAAACAGCATCCCTAAACCTTCAAAGACACATCTCCCTAATAGAGCAATAGTACAACAATTGGCGTATCAAGATCAATAAATCCAAATGCAAGCATGTCACCTTTACCCTCAGACGCAGAACCTTACGATCCGCATATCCTTTTCAACTCAGTACCTTTTCCCATCTCAGACAAAGTTCGGTATCTTGGATTCCTTTAAGACAAAAGACTGACATGGAACCCATATACAGACTTAAAAGTCAAGAGCTTAACCGACGACTTGGCCAGTTATACAGATTACTTAACAGAAAATCTAACTTCTCAATTGAAAACAAACTATTAATATGCAAGACAATACTGAAACCCATCTCGACCTACGGACTACGGAAACTAAATTTTCGAACATCAAACGCATCCAATCCTTCCAGTCTAAAGTCCTCCGCATAATAGTCAATGCTCCTTACACCATGACCATAACATCCCTTATGTCCTTGACAATATTCCATCCCGATTCTCAAATTTTCATCAGAACCTAATCCATCATCCTAATTCCTTAGCACAATTCTTATCCAGTTCCACTCATAACTACAATCCTCCTCGAAGGTTGAAGCGGCAGTGGCCTCGAGATCTTTTGTAAAGACGACATTGGAGTCCTGGCGATGGCCAGCTTTTCCACTCAAGTCATGAGCGTATATGGCTTTAGTACCCTCTCTTAGCCTCCACTGGATTCCCATCCTATTGATGCTGCTGAGAGAGAAGCGCTGGGATCTCATGGAATCTTGCCTTATCTTCCACATGTGGGGGAAAAGGCCCGACTCGGAGCTCCCTCGGCTGACTGTAAATATTGTAAATAAGTATGAATGTGTTTTTATTTTTTTTTTTTTTAATTTTGTATCATGTTTGATTTATTCTGTTACTCCAAGTTTTATTTTATTTTAATTTGTTATAATCTCGTTTTTCTTTTATTGTATGTATGGCATGTTAGTGTTTCATTCATTCTAAATACTCAATGAGGCAAAATGTAATTTTTTCTCAATAAAATATTTTTTTATTTGTTTATTTAGAAATATTACATTCTGTCACATCAAGGACATTTATAATAGTGTTCAGAGAAAGCACACTCACACTCTATTTACAATAAAAAAAAAAATAAAATAATACAGAAACTTAATAATAATAAATACAATAAATAAAATAAAAATAAATACAATAAAATAAAATAAATGTATATAAACAAAAGAACTAACCTAATCATACACACTCGGGCTTGAGTGGAGGATCTGGCCATTGCCAAAACTCCAATAGATGCTTATTTACAAAAGGTCTCTGGGCCACTGCCGCTTCAACCTTCGAGGAGGATTGTAAGGATGGGTGGTGCTGGATAGAGATTGTGCAAGGGGATTTGGATGATAGGTAAGGTTCTGGTGAAATTTGGAGAATTTTTCTGGAATAAGGTCTAGGACAAATGGGATATTAAGGTCATGGTGTAGGATTTTGTTATTTACATAGAACGGAGCATCAACTATTGTTCGAAGGACTTTAGATTGAAAGGATTGAATACGTTTGATGTTAGAAGCTTTTGCTGTACCCCACAGTTCAAGTCCGTATGTCCATATAGGTTTCAGTATTGTCTTGTAGATAAGTAATTTGTTTTCAATAGAAAGTTTGGATTTTCTGTTTAGTAGTCTGTATAGCTGGCCGTATCGTCGGTTGAGTTCTTGTCTTTTGAGTCTAGTATGTGGGTTCCACGTCAGTCTTCGGTCTAAATGAAAGCCAAGATACCGGACTGTGTCTGAGTAAGGAAGCTGGATGGAATTAAAGTGTACTGGTGGACAGGAACTGCGTCGGAGTGTAAAGGTAATGTGTTGGCATTTAGATTCATTAACTTTAATGCGCCAGTTATTACACCAGTGCTCAATCAAGGTGAGGTGGTTTTGGAGATTTAAGGATGCTATGTTGGGATCTGAGTCGGATGATAGAATAGCGGTGTCATCAGCAAAAGTTGCCAGGAAGGTATCGGGATGGACAGGGATATCGGCGGTAAAGAGGATGTAAAGGACGGGACCCAATACGCTACCTTGAGGAACACCTGCCTCAATTGGATAGCAATGCGAAAATTCAGTACCGCAACGAACTCGGAAGGTACGATCTGAGAGGTAGGAACGGAGAACAAGGTACAAGGACTGAGGAAGATAGTTTTTCAGCTTGGAAAGAAGCCCGGCGTGCCATACCCGGTCGAAAGCTTGAGCTATGTCCAGAAATGCACCCGAGCAATATTGCTTGCTTTCCAATGCTGCGGAAATATGATCAACCACTCGGAGTCCTTGTTGGACTGTAGAGTGTTGTGAACGAAATCCGAACTGATGGGAAGGAAGAGTTTGGGATTCTATAAAGGGTAGGATGCGTTTTAGGAGGATCTTTTCAAAGATTTTTGAGAGAATAGGAAGAAGGCTAATTGGTCTGTAGGACGTTGAGGTGTTGGGAGGTTTGCCTGGTTTCGGAAACAGGATAATAGTGGAATGTTTCCACAAAAGAGGAAAGTGGGTGGTTCGTAGGATGCTATTGTATATGTATGTAAGGAATATGACAGCTTTAGGAGGGAGTTGTCTAAGGATCTGAGAGGTAAGCAGGTCGTATCCAGGTGATTTACGGGTAGGTAGTTTTTGTAAAAGGAATTTGACCTCAGAAGGATTAACTGCTTTAGGCGGTAAGGAGAGTGGGATGGGTGAATTAAGGAATTCCTCTACTGCTGACGTGTGGGTGGGATTGGATTCTGGATGAGAGGTGAATGTAAGGGAAAGGTTTTTGGCGAATTCTTCGGCTCTATCTTCGTCAGATGCTGCCCAAGAGCCATCACCTCGACGGAGAGGATGTGATATGTGATGGGGTTTTAGGATATGTTTGGTGGTCTTCCATAGGGAATTGTCATGAGAAGAGAGGGAAGTGAGGTAGGAGTTGAAGGATTGGGATCTGAAGGTGGCCAATTCTATCTTTAGTTTTTTGCAAAAATAATTATAGGATTGGCGATTGGTCTCCTCAACTCCTCTCTCAGTTTTTACCAATTTTATAGCGGAATCTCTCTGATTATTCACGGGATACAGTTAAAGTGTATATCAGAGCAGTTGATATTTACTGTTGGCATCTTTTTTTTTGTTATTTTAAGAAAAAAAAAAAAAAAAATTTTTTTTTTTCTTTTTTTTTATTTATTTATTTATTTTTCTCTTATGATATGCGGTATGATCAGCAAGTGATGGCCAGTAAGGTGCCCAAGAGGTCTCGGTCAGACGGAGTTAGCTCACCAGCCAAACAAAGGACTCGTCGCTGCCTACGAGAAATACCTCCAGTGACCAAAATGAACACTTCAGAACCAGAACCTCAGCCCCAACCAGGTACGTCTGCACAAGAAACGATTGAAGAATCACCTTTCTTTGCTCCAAACCCCTACCAAGTGCTTCAAAATGACAAAGAAGTAATGGAGTCTGCAGCAATACCCAGAGAACCAAAGCCTCCTCCGATATTTGTGAAAAATATAAAAAATTTCCAGATGTTCTGCACCCAACTAAATAAAATCTGCTCTGGCAGTTATTCATGCCTTAACAGGACCAATGACACCAAGATAACACCTGATTCTGCAGAAGCCTACCGAAAAATAGTGAAGTACTTATCAGAAACAAATGCGAATTTTCACACTTACCAGCTGAGGCAGGAAAGAGCTTTACGAGTGGTGATAAGAAATTTACATTCCTCAACCCCCACTGAAGTTATTAAAGAAGAACTAACGGCGCTTGGTTTCAATGTACGCCAGGTAACAAACGTTTTGAAGGAGGACAGGGAGCAGCCAGGATTACGAAATAGGATCCCACTACCATTGTTTTTCGTGGACTTGGAGCCATCACCAGGTATCGAAAAAATATATGACATCACAAGAATATACTATACAATGGTGAAAGTTGAGAAGCCATATCCCAAGAGAGACATCGTGCAGTGCCATAATTGTCAGACCTATGGCCACACGAAGACATATTGCCACCATCTGCCGCGTTGCGTGAAGTGCGGTGAACAGCACAAATCTGTAGAGTGCACCAAACCTATACAAGATCCAGCAGTATGTGCCCTATGCTTGGAGGGACACCCGGCCAACTACAAAGGCTGCCAAATTTACAAGAATCTCAAAACCAGACACCAGAAAAACCGGATTCAAGATGAAGCACTAAGAACAAGAAGAGAGAGAGAGCCTTCTAGAATTGTAAACAATGATGTATCATTCTCCCAACTACTTAGAGGTAAGACTTTAACCGATAAATGTCAAGCCCTGCCACAACAGCAACCTCAAACCCAACCTCAAAATCCTCTTCATCCTAATATACCTAACCACCAACAACAAATTCCTCATATTCCTCCTCCTTCAAATGCAACAGATCTCACAAGTTTGTTAGCATCTTTCCTCACCGATTTCAAATCCCTTGTTACTCCACTCATATCACTCCTCACGAATCTCGTATCTCACCTCATCCCTCCTTTGAAAAATCCTTAAATGACTCACATCCCTAAACCCATATCCATTCTCCTTTGGAATGCGAATGGTGTTAGAAATCATACAGACGAACTATCTACTTTACTACTTGACAAGAACATTGATGTGGCACTAATTACTGAAACTCGACTAACCACTAAACAGCACTTCAATATACCACAATACCTGACATATCGTACTGACCACCCTGACGGAAAAGCACATGCCGGTACTGCGGTAATTGTACACCAATCCCTCTCCCATCACGTACTCCCATTACCAATACATGATTTCCTACAGTCCACCGCTATCGTGATAAAAACCTTCTCCTTTCCGGTCACTGTTGCATCAGCGTATTGCCCTCCTAATCGATCCATATCCAATGCCCAATTCAGTTCTCTCCTCGACTCCTTAGGACATCACTTCATCTTGGGTGCAGACCTAAATGCCAAGCACCAACAATGGGGTTCCAGAACCACGAATTCTCGTGGCCGAACCCTGCTGTCTGCACTCAATTCCCAACGTTTTCACCTCCTTTCCCCCAACTCTCCTACCTACTGGCCCACAGATCCCAACCGTAATCCTGATCTTCTTGATTTCTTTATCCACAGCGGCTTAAGTCCCCTCAATTGTTCCATTACACGTCTAAATGAACTTTCCTCTGACCATAGTCCTCTAATCCTTAATGTTTCACTTGAACCTGTTCCCAAACCTTCTCCACCGTCATTCATTAGGGGCCCAGTAAACTGGAACCTTTTCCGCCAAATAATCTCCGATAATATTGATCTCAACATATCCCTCAAAACTCCCGATGACCTTGATAGTGCCGTAAATTCCTTTACTACCACAATCCAACAAGCCACCTGGACTGCCTCCTTTCCAAAAGACTCCTCCAGAATTCCTATAAAGACCATTCTACCCCAACACCTCCTTAACCTAATCCGCACCAAACGCCGTGCCAGATTATTATGGCAACGAACCCGACATCCTACCGACCGCTGCTCCTATAATTACTACTGCAAACAATTAAAACTGGAATTAGCCACCTTCAGATCACAATCCTTCAACTCCTACCTATCCTCCCTCTCTTCTCGCGACAATTCCCTTTGGAAAACCACAACAAAAATCCTAAATCCTCACCGCATTTCCCATCCTCTCCGACGAGGTGATGGCTCCTGGGCAGCATCTGACGAAGATAAAGCTGAGGAGTTCGCCATTCACCTATCCAATACATTTATTTCACATCCGGAATCCCATCCTGCCCACACCGTAACAGTAGAAGAACTCCTTACATCACCAATCCCACTTTCCTTGCCCCCAAAAGCTATTCATCCTTCCGAAGTAAAATTTCAATTAAAAAAACTAATCCTCCGTAAAGCTCCTGGACATGATCTCCTTACACCTCAAATCCTTCGACAACTTCCATCCAAAGCAGTCATATTCCTTACATATATCTACAATTGTATCCTACGCACCACCCACTTCCCTCTGTTATGGAAACACTCCACTATTATCCTTTTCCCAAAACCAGGAAAACCTCTCAATAGCTCAACATCCTATAGACCAATCAGCCTACTCCCAATCCTTTCAAAAATTTTTGAAAAGATCCTTTTGAAACGAATCCTACCCATTATAGAATCCCAAAATATCCCTTCCCATCAGTTTGGTTTTCGCTCTCAACATTCTACTGTTCAACAAGGACTCCGAGTTGTTGATCATATTTCCTCAGCCCTAGAAAACAAGGAATACTGTTCGGGTGCCTTTCTGGACATTGCACAGGCATTTGACCGGGTATGGCACTCCGGACTGCTCTCCAAGCTTAAAATCCATTTACCTCAGTCCTTGTACCTAGTCCTCCGATCCTACCTCTCTGACCGCTCCTTTCGAGTTCGCTGTGGAACAGAATTTTCCAATATCTACTCCGTTAAAGCCGGTGTTCCCCAAGGCAGCGTCTTGGGTCCCGTGCTTTACATCCTCTTTACTGCTGACATCCCTGTTCATCCCGATACTTTTCTTGCAACATTCGCTGACGACACCGCAATCTTATCATCCAACTCTGATCCCGAAATAGCATCCTTAAATCTCCAAAGTCATCTCACCTTGATTGAGCACTGGTGTAATAACTGGCGCATTAAAGTTAATGAATCTAAATGCCAACATATTACTTTTACACTCCGACGCAATTCCTGTCCACCAGTACTCTTTAATTCCATCCAGCTTCCTTATTCAGACACAGTCCGGTATCTTGGCTTTCATTTAGACCGAAGACTAACTTGGAACCCGCATACTAGACTCAAAAGACAAGAACTCAACCGGCGATACGGCCAACTATACCGACTACTAAGCAGAAAATCTAAACTTTCCATTGAAAACAAGCTACTGATCTACAAGACAATACTGAAACCTATTTGGACTTACGGACTAGAACTGTGGGGATCAGCAAAATTTTCTAACATCAAGCGCATCCAATCCTTCCAGTCTAAAGTCCTTCGAACAATAGTCGATGCTCCTTTCTATGTATCCAACAAAACCCTACATCATGACCTTAACATCCCATTTGTCCTAGACCTTATCCCAGAAAAGTTCTCCAAATTTCACCAGAACCTTACTTACCACCCAAATCCTCTTGCACAACCCCTATCAAGCATCTCCCATCCCTATAATCCTCCAAGAAGGTTGAAACGGCAGTGGCCTCGCGACCTTTTGTAAATTATATAAATTGGAGTTCTGGCAATGGCCAGATTCTTCACCCAAGACATGTGTGTATGTGGCTAAAGTGCTCTCGACCAATCTCCGCTGGCTTTAGTACCAGTGACGCGGTTGGAAGAGTAGCGCAGGGTTCTCCTGGAGTTCCCTCGCCTGATTGTATATAGGTATGCATGTTATTTATTATTTTTTTTTCCTTAGTTTTAATTTTCTTATTTTTTAGGTTATTTTATTTTATTGTCTATTGTATATACTTTTGATTATTATTTTGTTCTATTTATTTTATTTTTTTGTACATATGGTGTGAATGTCATCCTACCTCACTATAACCAATGTCGAACAGACAGATTGTTATAATACTCAATAAAGAAATTTAAAAAAAAAAAAAAGGATTGGCGATCGGTGGGGTGTCTAGTACGTTGCCATAATAATCTGGCACGGCGTTTGGTATGGATTAGGTCTATGAGGTGTTGAGGTAACTTATTTTTCTTAGGAGTTCTTGAGGAGTGGTTTGGAAAGGAAGCAGTCCAGATTGCTTGTTGGATAGTGGTGGTAAAAAAGTGTACGGTATTGTCAAGGTCATCTGGGGTTTTCAGGGTCATTCTGAGGTCAATTTTATCGGTAAGGATTTGGTGAAAGAGTTTCCAGTTAACTGGGCCTCTGATGAAGGACGGTGGAGAAGACTTAGGAATAGGAGCTAGAGATAATTGGAGTAATAATGGACTATGATCTGAGGATAGTTCGCCAAGAGGGGTAAGGGAATGATTGAGGGGACCTAAGCCACTGTGGATGAAAAAATCAAGGATATCGGGATTGCGGTTAGGATCTGTGGGCCAGTAGGTAGGTGAGTTGGGTGGAAGGAGACTGAAACGTTGGGTATTGAGTGCAGACAGAAATGTTCTGCCACGAGAATTCGTGGTTCTTGAACCCCAAACTTGATGCTTGGCATTTAAGTCTGCACCCAGGATGAAATGATGACCTAAGGAGTTGAGGAGAGAACTGAACTGGACTTTGGATATGGATCTGTTAGGAGGGCAATATGCTGATGCAAGGGTGACTGGAAAGGAGAAGGCTTTGATTACAATAGCGGTTGACTGTAGGAAATCTTGAGTAGGTAATGGGAGTAAGTGATGGGAGAGGGATTGGTGTACGATGACAGCAGTGCCGGCATGTGCTCTGCCATCAGGGTGGTCAGTACGGTATGTTAAATACTGTGGGATTTTTAAATGCTGTTTTATGGTCAGTCGAGTTTCTGTAATTAGGGCTACGTCAATGTTCTTGTCTTGTAGTAAAGCTGTTAGTTCGTCAACGTGATTTCTAACACCATTCGCATTCCAAAGGAGAATGGACATGGGTTTTGGTATGTGGGTCATTAAGGATTTTTCAAAGGAGGGATGAGGTGAGATACGAGATTTGTAAGGAGTGATATGAGTGGAGTGACTAGGGATTTGAAATCGGTTAGGAAAGATGCTAACAAACTAGTGAGATCTGTTGCATTTGAAGGAGGAGGAATATGAGGAATTTGAGGTTGTTGATGATTATGTGTGTTAGGATGAACAGAATATTGAGATTGGGGCTGAGGTAGTTGCTGCGGCAGGGCTTCACATGTATTATTAGGGTTCTTACCTCCAAGTAGTTCGGAGTATGATAAATTATTGTTAACAATTCTAGAAGGTTCTCTTCTTGGTCTGGTTGTCTCATCTTGAATCCGGTTCTTCTGGTATCTGGATTTGAGGCTCTTATAGGTTTGGCAGCCTTTGTAGTTGGCCGGGTGTCCCTCCTGGCATAGTGCACACACTGCAGGATCTTGTGTTGGTTTGGTGCACTCCACAGATTTGTGCTGTTCACCGCATTTCACGCAACGTGGCAGATGGTGACAATAAGTTTTCGTGTGGCCATACGCCTGGCAATTGTGGCACTGCACAATTTCCTTCTTGGGGTATGGCTTCTCTATCTTCACGATAGTGTAGTACAATCTCTTGATATCATATATTTTTTCAATGCCAGGTGATGGCTCTAGATCCACGAAAAATAAAGGTAGTGGAACTTTATTACTCACTCCTGGCTGCTCCTTATTCTCCTTCAGAACGTTGGTTACCTGACGCACTTTGAAACCAAGCGTCGCTAGTTCTTCTTTTATCACTTCAGTTGGGGTTGAGGAGTGTAAATTTCTAACCACCACTCGTAGCGATCTCTCCTGTTTCAGCTGGTACGTGTGGAAATTTGCATTAGTTTCTGACAGGTACTTCACAATTTTTCGGTAGGCTTCTGCAGTATCAGGTGTTATTTTTGTGTCGTTAGTCCTGTTGAGGCAAGAATAACTGCCGGAGCAGATTTCGTTTAGCTGTGTACACAGTAGTTGAAAATTTTTGATGTTTTTAACAAATATCGGAGGAGGCCTTGGTTCCCTGGGTACTGCTGCTGACTCCATTACTTCTCTGTCATTATGAAGCACTTGGAACGGGTTTGGAGTGAAGAAAGGAGATTCTTCAACCATTTCTTGCGAAGAAGTACCTGGTTGAGGCTGAGGTTCTGTATCTGAAGTTTTCACTGTGGTTATTGGAGCTATTTCTCGCAGGCAGCGACGAGTTCTTTGTTTCACTGGTGAATCACGAGGGGTACTAACTCCGTCTGACCGAGTCCTCTTAGTGGGCACCTTACTGGACATCACTGGCTGACAATGCCGCATATCATAAGAGAAGAAAAAAAAAAATTAAAAAAAAAAAAAAAAAAAAAAAATATTAAAAAAAAATATGTAGCAAACTGTAAATAACAACTGCTCTGGTGTACAGTTCAACTATATTCAGTAAATAATCAAAGAGATTCCGCTGAAAAAATAGGCAACAACTGAGAGAAGATTTCAGAACACGTCCTTCGCATCAGCTGATCCACTGCCTTCTGTGTAATGAAGGCATACTCGCTTCGGCGGTACATATACTAAAATTGGAATAAAATATTATAGTTAAAAAAAAAACTTACAGAAAATTAAACGAAACCATAATTAACCTTGAACCAGAAGAGGTTGAAAAACCAGATATACTGGATGTAGTAATGGACGGTTATCGAAAGCCTCAAAACAGGAAAACCCGCAGGGATAGAGAAAGTACCATTAAAACTATTTAAATATGTAGGAGACGACTTGAGAGCCAAGCTACCACAACTAATCCAGAAAATATGGGAAGAGGAAAGGATGCCTGAGCCTTGAAATATGGGTCTAATCTGTCCTATCCTAAATAATGTACGATGTAGTAGAATGACTCCATATATGAGTGTAGTAATTACAGAAGCGTAGCGCTCTTTCCGGTTGCCAACAAGATAATGGTCAATATTCTACTAAACTGAATATGTCCGCATTACTGGAATATAATAGGCGACCACCAATCTGGATTCAGAAAACGAAGGAGCACGCTAGGCGAGATATTCATCCCAAAACCAGAACTCGAAAAACGATGGGAAGTAGCTCAGGGCGTCCACGCACTATTTGTCGATTCCAAAGCAGCCCATGATTCTGCGAACAGGGGCCATCTTTGGAAAATCATGACTGAAGAGGGAGTTCTCGGTAAGTTGATGAAATTGGCAAAGGCGTATACAAATGACCCCAAATGTAGAGTCCTAAAACAAGTAGAATTATCTGAAGCCTTCAAATTCCTACAGGCTTACGGCAGGAAGATGGACTATCACTGATGTTGTTAAACTTAGCCATGGAAAAGGTAGCAAGATCAACATGAAAATGGAGGGATCCACGTCGGAATGAATAATAATATCCTGGGATAAGCAGATGATATAGCTGTTCTTGAAAGTAATCAAGATGGCATTAAGAAACTCGCTAAGATTATGATAAGAGAGGCAGAACAGAGCGGTCTGCAAGTAAATGAAGAAAAACTAAAAACTAAATAAAAATAAATAAATAAATACATGATAATTAGATTACCACGTGAAGATAAATGGAAAGAAATAATCCAAGATAGGAAGAGATGGGGTAGACTTGTTAAGGCGGCAAAACATCTACATGCTTTTTAATGCCAAAAAAAAAACCTGAATCTAAATACGTAACATTTACACAGGCGTTAATGACCTCGAAGTTTTACGCCTAAATAAACCCCCCAAAACAACAACAACGACATAACATTTATCATCCGAAAATACTTCTGAAACAAATCTCTCTGATGGGCACTATACACTATTATACGGAAGACCCTTTACAAATCGCTCATACTACTCAATTCACATGTTTCTAAATCTTCAACGCTCAACTGAGATAGAAATTAAATATATACACGTACTACATACATACTACTTACACATACTCCTCATATACACTCCACATACACATACTCCTCACAGATAAATGGAATAACCAAAACTATCGACTTATAAATACTTCAAACATTTAAATCAAAAATATTTCGCACTATAAAAGATTAGGTACGAGAATAACTCAATCTCACTTCCTGACTTCCATCTCTTTTTTTTCCTCTCCCTTACCTCGGATTTTAGACTATACGATTTTTTTTCGGGCCAGGTGAGAAGACGAGGATTAACGCCCACACGGCCACCTCGCTCTGCTGATTTCTAACTGCCAACAGAGAATCAAGGACTTTTCACCAAATAATTTATTTGCACTATTTTCTCTCATAAGGAACACGGCGACAGCTGTCATTCTCTAGAACATCAGAAGACTGAAAAGGCGCAATGTCTTTCTAGACAAACTAAAGTAACTATATAAAGTCAAGGAAAAGCAGCTGCTATAATAAAAAGAGACAGCTAAAAGACCTTATATCGCAGAACCATTTCGTCCAATGCCACAGCTTCACATGGTGGATGTTTATATAAAAAGTTAGGAAACTTAACTTCAGGGTCCGAGCTCGATTTAGTTTTTTAGTAGACATTTTACTTTCTATTGTTATAAGGATAAATATTGCACGCGAATTTCGTAACTATTCATCTACAACATTTTTGGTGTTTATATAGTTATTATGGAATTGTGTATAAACTGTAAGTCTATATTATTGTAAATATGAAATATTCTTTAATTACTCAAGACTACGGTTACGATCACAAAACCTTCTGATTTTATTTCTTTGGTTACTATATTGTTACATAAGCTGTGGATCAACTTTAATTTATCTCGGGACACACCCAGCTCCTATATAATAAAACCCTCTTTTAGTTGGGCTAGTTATAATTATAATAATGATGCTTTATTGAATATATTATACAAAATTGGACTACCAAAAGAGTACAAAACATTTTATGGTAAGGAAATTGGTCTGCCAGAAATTTTACTCAATGCTGTAATATGGTATAGCAGACAATTTACAATAATCTTCTTCATTTGGTGCTATTGCCATGAAGGACCATGGCCTTCGCAACAATTTCCCTCCACTTACACCGGTTCCCTACAGCTTCTCTCCAATGTTACTCCCAATGACCTCAGGTCTTTCTCTACGTCGTCCGTCCATCGTCCTCCAATTTGCTATGTTTTAGGGGTGAGTTTATTCATGATGCCACTGAATAATTATTTGTAATAATTACTCAGAAATATTTAATAAAAATTAATGATTAAAAAAATAGCAAAATAAATTTAGATCTATAATATATGACTATTTATGGTGTATGGTGAACTAACAATATGTGAGTAGGGCGTTTAATCCTACGTCACGATTTTGACCATTAGCGAAAAAAAATATGTGACGATATTTGGATTATATTAGTAATACTAACTAATTTATGTTGTGTATTTGAGCTGAATGATTAGGTCCTAATTGTTCAAGTGTCATGACTGAAGGTAATTTATAAAGGTTTTATAGAAGTTACTTAACTACTATTGTGGCCATAATTTACTACTATGCCTAATTGGATTTCGATTATTGATGTAATTGTATTTAACATATATATATATTTTTTCATTTTACATTAAATTTGCCACTGCGTTGTAACGCATCAAGAAAATGTGTTACCGTATAGTCTATTAAAATGTTACGTTTTAGCCCCACAAAAGGGATGACATTAAGAGATGCTTCGTTTTGGGGTGTTTCAATTTATTCGAGATGTCACTGGATAATAATTATCCAGAAATGTTTAATAAAAATTAATTATAAAAATTAGTAAAATAAATTTGGATCTATAATATATTTGGTCCAGGATTAATTAATTGAATTTCTCAAAGGCTGGTTTGTATTTATCATGCTTTCTAATTACCAACATTGCCTGTACTCATCATGATATAAATAGCTGGCAGAATGGAAAATATCTTTACTAAAAAATTTAATTTAATCCTATGTTCAATAAATTATATGTGGAAATTTTGATGTACATATTATATTTATATTGAACTAAATAAAAATATGATTCTATATATACATATATAATACGAACTCTATGAAGGTATGATTTCAGATGGATTGGTTTGAGAATATGTCATGAAATATTTAACAATAATCAACCTATCGTTGCTTAGGAATTAAACTTAGCTGTGATGAAATAGTGAAGTAGCTGTGATTGTTAGTGTTTGAGGTTTCGTAACAGCATCTGCTGATTCGATGTCATCTTGTCCAGTCAAAGTCAAGGTCCAAACGCTGCCCTCTCAATCTCCAAGGCAGAAAGAAAACATAAGACCTCTTTCCCTTAATTAAACTCGATTTTATACCATGATTCAGGGTGCGGCAAGGATATCTCTCATTGGGTTTCAACTAAGGCGGGTGTAAAATTATTTAAACTGGCCACACCCTAAAGGGGACTAGTTACTTTGACCAGTTATTTCTACCTAGTACCGTTACTAGCAAACTTGACAAAAGGTCCTTCCAGGTAAGGGATCCTCTACCTTGATGGTATCTTTGATGTCGGCTTCTTTTAACAGACCCTTTGTTTCTTTGTTTCCGTTGTCGGCACCTGATGTTAAATTTAAAACATCGTTTGCTTTATTCAATAAATATCATACGCTTGCTGAGTATTATCTCCATCCGATGTATATGATCCAGCTATCATATTCTCCCCTTTTTAATGAAAGAAAATAAATCCGTTTACTCATATTATACGTTCACCCCATAGGTCCTTAAGGTCTACATTAATTTTTATGTGGCACTGACGTTCTTCTTTGGTAGGGCTATATATTAATTTAAAATAATAGTTTGTTTAAAACACAGTATAATTACATGGTAATTAACTAATAAATTAATTAGTTAATTGATTGAATTAAGGTAGTGGTCTAGTGATTAAGCATGGATCTTGTATAAAACCAAAAAAAACAAAACAAAAAAAAGCTCTTCGCTTTGCAGTGGCATAAGTTTACATAATAAAGTCTTTCTTGAGAAAACAACTCATTTAAAAATATATAGAAAATGTAAATCTAGTAAACCTTTAAAACATCGATAATTATAAACCTTAGGATAGAAAAGACTATTAAAATATGGCACATTTGAAATTCAAATCGACACGTTTGCTTAAAAGTTTTAGTTATATTTTTGAAGTAGAGATTAAAACTGAGCTAAATGTAAGGATATATGAGACATACATTTTACCAAGCATTGAATTTAAAGACATGTGTCATAGTATATTAATGAAGTTCGCGGTATGCCGCCATACATTTGTTGTCGGCCCAACGCACCGGGCTAGAAATCAGATTAATAACACTCAATGTCATATGTTGTAGAAATGTGTTTGATACCCGCGCATTGCTTCACAACTTTTGTAATTAATGAAAAACGTACCGCCGTGATGGAAAATGATAAATGGCTTTCGAATGCATTAATCCTGTTTTCTGATAAATGTCCAAAGTGAGGAAAGGTTGGGAAAGATGGAAATTACTTCAGAAAACTTACTTCGTACTCTTATTTATAATATTTTAATGACTAATAGCAAGGTAATTCTATATCGGAAAGTTTCTAGGTAAACTAAAATGATCTTATTTCTATTTTAATAAGCAAACACTCTATTTAATGGATTCCTCGTAACGTGAGTAAGTTGTATAACATATCTCGGAGGTGTACATTGCTTTTAGTAACCATAAACTGATAACAAAATATATTTCGGATGGATATATTCTGGTTATAATTACATCTAAGACAATTGTGTGTCATTACCATTTCGAATCACATGAATTTTTTTAATTACAATTATATCTAGATGATACTCAAAAATTGATAATTTTTTTTTTAATCATCAATTTAGGAGGATTGTATTGAATTTTATAAAATTGATATGGAATCATTTTAAAGTACATAAATATATATAAATTTATTCCAAGTATAACATAACATAAGCCATGGCCACCCTCCCAATAAAAATAGATTGGCGGCGAGAATATCGTTCCTTCCTCTCTCCTCCCTCCCAATATTTCGAAAAATATAAATATAATCATAAGCAATAACAGTTATTGTATGCAATATGTAATATGTAACTAAACTCACTTAAGAAAATAGGAAAAATCGACTAGATTGTTAAACTTAGGCTTAGAAGAAGGTAAGATAATGATATGTAGGAATATTTTCTTGGATTTTATGATTCATTCATGTGAATTCAGATGGACTGTTTGAGAATTTTTGCCATGAGATATTATAAAATTAGGATTGGGAATTACAACTTAGCTATTATGGCATGCGAAGTGGGATAAGTAGTATATTTCATCGCTACAACTGCTGATCCGAGGTCATCTCGTCAAGCCCTCAGATCCAAAAACTGCCAGGATCCCATCTGCATGGTCTATGTAGAGCCAAGGCTTCATTTCCCAAGCCGGAAGAAAACATAAGACCTATCCTCAAGGCCGGACATCAACATAAGACCTCGTTTCTTACTTCTCGGTGTATTATATACAAATATTCCAAGTGTCTTAACTTCACCCTATTACTCCACAATAACTGGTAACACCCTAAAAGGAACCAGTTACTTAGTCCGTTACTAGTTTTTACTCTAAGCCATTACCAGGGTCCAAGTGACCTGTAGGTCTTATCTACCTGTTCCTCCTCCCTTGACGCTGTTTTTGGTATCAGAAGTCGGTTTCATTCAATATGTTTTGGACAAATAATAATGTTAAAAACTTATTTGTTATGTTCAATACATAGCAACTTTAATATAAAAAAAAACACTTTTCTTCAACCTTATTGGCAAGCTTACAAAATTGGGAAGGATTAAATAAAAATCAGCACAACTGTAACCAGTCTTTCCTGGATATACTCAATAAATAATAATAATAATGACCCTGATATAGGCCTGAACTTTGGGCAAACGTCGGCAAAAATACATGACATCTTCAATTATTCACTAAAGTTAACTATCGATTCACAATATTTAATCTATATATGTGTATATATTTCCCTTTCAAATTAAGTTTATATGTTATACATTGCATCCCAGTGTATACTATTTACCTTAAACTAACAATTTACTAAATTACATTAGTCTGTACTATATTAGTAATCAAATTCTTGTTAATTACTTAAAGGTATAAACATCATCAAAATCATAGGCACAGATTGTCCATTCTGTTTACGGTGTGAGGGGACGACCTCCACCTCCAATCTCGGTAGTTTATATTTTTTTTATGAGAATTTACAAAACTATTATAAAACGAACAATATAACATTATATATAAAAATAAATGTATACATAGGTTTTTAAATTATATATTTTACACTCAACTTATGTTTTTCATCTCATACCATTAAATTTCGTTCTTAATTTTTTTTTTTTTCATTTCTTGTTTTATCATATTTCATCTTATTTATTCCATTAGTCCCTACTTTGTTACCGTTATTTTTTATTTCATAGTTCTCTGTTACTTTTATTATTATTAATATGTTTATAATTTCCTCACTTTGTTACCGCTATATTATATATCATAACTTTGCTTCCTCTACTTTCAACTCCTAATTTTTTTATTGTTATTTTATATGTCCTTACTTCATTTTACTTTAAGTTTATTCTACCTACATTTTTTAACTGTACCTCCCACATACATATTATTTTTCTTTTTAATGTTAATAGTTTCTCGTACTTATTTTTATCTGTTTTTCCTCAGCCCTGAAGAAGGTCTGAACTTTGGGCCGAAACATCGGCAACAAAAAAAATAAATATACTTATTTATTTTTACATATATTTTGACTGATCAATCTTCTCATCAAATATATATATATATATATATATATATATATATATATATTTGCTATGAAAGAAAATTAAAAATGAGGTAGTGCGACAGCCAAGACATTTTTATTTGAGCAACAGAACGGTGCTGTACTCCCTAATTTCCCACCTGAAGCCACACAAGAGCTAATATCCCCTGAGACAGCAGATTAAGATTTTAAGCACGTAGAGGATTCGGGCCACTAACGGTGGAGTAGTACACATGGGCTTTGGGATGAATATGGCGCAGCTTACCAAATTCCTTACACCGGCACAATGGACTATTCAATAAAGCTTTTCCTAAAGCACTGTAGTTATTGTTAAGAGTAATTTATGAAAAGTTAAATTAATTTATTTTTTGTAAAAAAGTTTAATTTTCTCATTGTTTTATATAAAACAGCAGTTTTAATACTTATTTGATACATCAAAACGTTGTGTAAATCTACATTCGTTTTTTTTTTTTTTATAATTGCTATGATCTACAAGCAATTATATAATTTCATGAATTTTTTTTTTTACATGATTTCCTAATTTAATAATCAAAATAAACTCCTGTTCCATCTAGTGGGCATTTTTCTTGACAAAGGAGTAAATCTTTATTTCTTTATTCTTTTTAAATATCCTTTCAATAGCATAAGCTTGGATTTATGCTACACCAAAATACAATTTAATTACATCAAAATTATCAATATAATTTGCTACCAAACGTTATCATTTTTTTCTGATCGTCATTATAATATTATTTACAGCTGTGAATAAAAAAAAAAATATTTCTTATTTCTTTTTTCCTTTTTGAAAATAATAAAAAAAAGTTTTATATTTAAATTACTTTTTAAAGATTTCCCTGAATATCAACTATAATTTATAAAAGCTTATTAAACTATCATGTTTTAAACATAAATATTTTTTCTTTTTCAAATTCAAGTACAGAATATATCAGAATATTTTATATCTAGAATTCAAATAAAAATATTCTGGTACTTGTAGTTTTGTACTTTTGCCATCCGGAGCATAGTCCATTCAATTCTTCCTATGTTGTTCCTCCATCCTAATCACATGGCCAAATGGCCCTCGATCCGCCCGTGAGTATCTCCAGGTATGTTATCGTGAAATCTTTTGTAGCTTGTTCGTGGTATGTGGTCGTTAACTGTTGGCATATGAAAGTATGTATGCAAAGTAATATTTTCGATGTACCACGAAGCTATTGTTATAGTTCTGAACGTTTTTCGACTGAAAAGGATGCAGTTTTTGTATGTTGTTCGTTTCGGTTGTTTCGCAAATTTGTGAAGCGTGGATCCTTATGGGCTTAAGTAAATAAATGTAAGTGTTCAGTTTTTTTTTTTTTTTAGTGATTTAATAATATATCATCCTACTACTAAAATGAAAAATCTTAGTTTCACTGTCATTTCACGAAATATGTGGTTTAAATAACTAGTAGAGGTTATTTTACAGACGATTAGTGAGTGTTGAACTATTTCGGAACATTTGAAATAAATATCATTTTTGCCGGATTTAAAGTTTTCTTAATTCATTTAAATTCCATGGTTTCTTGTTTATCTAAAGTATAAAGAATAATATATACAAATATGCACCATATATTAACTATATGGCTGTCAGCTGAGTCGTAACATAAATATCTGTCACTAGAAGCCGATTTGCACAAAGTTGACTTGGGTAAGTGACATGGGGATGAGCTTAGAAGCTGATTTTATTGGATTAATACTGGCAAGCGTAAAGCAGGCAGATCCCTTCTATGTCCTACTTAGCCAACTTAACTTCAGTGATCTCAATTCTCAATGGAATGAAGGACGCTATAGATACATTAAATATTTGTCTGATTCGTTGAATTTATGAAATAATTGACAACACACAAAAAAAAAACTAAAATGTAAATTGAAACTTATTTACAGTGACATTAATATTAATTAATGAATTAATAAAATTGTTTCTGAAACATCTAATGTATTATTTGAAATATTATTTAAATAACAGAATGGTATTTCGATATCAACAAGAGTAGTAAGAGGTAATGTATATGTACTTGAAATTATAACGACGTATTCATGGGTTTCAAAAACTGCCCAATGAGTATGTATGAGTCGATCAAATATTGTAATTTCGAAGAAAACGATGCATTCAATTTCGACATTTAAAACAGCAATAATTATTACGACTCGTAAAGGAGGTAAGAAACAAACATAAATTGAAAAGGAGTTTGGTGTTTAAATATTTAAAAGTAATAAGATGGCAAGATGGAAAGCCAGAAAATGAAAAATCATCAATATTCTATGAGGTCAATCATAATTATTGATGGTAGAGTCATTCTGTTGTTTTCATTGTTTAAAATGAGCCTTCGACTTTAATTAGGAATTTCATGATATTTTTTTTTTTTTTTTTTATCACTTCGATATCATCAAAGTATGCTATTTTATGCATTTATCATTAAACTGACAAAAATATATGATATAAAACTAGATTAATTTTACGTGATTCATATGGGTTTTTTATTTTAAAAACAGCATTGTTTTAAAAACTCGGACTCGATTATTAGTGTATAGTTTTATCATTAATTTACACAGTTTGTATGGTATAGTTTTTTTTTTTTTTTTTTTTTTTTGGGATAGATGATTGATTGATTGATAGAGGGGAACCTGCGGTCTCTAGGCCTCCGTGACGTAGCTGTGATCTCCGAACGTTTGTCTGTTCTTCGCCAATCTAGAGCTAGAATTATTTATTACTCAATTATTTAGGTTATGAAAATTTGAAAATCAATAGAATTAAATAATAAATGATAAAATAGTTTCCCACCTATGGTATATGCTAAACACCCGGAATCCAAACTTTGTTAATAGCAGTATAGTTACACTAAGAATGTTATTCGCAAAAGGCATTGCCTCCTTCTATTTTTATTGTTCAATATCCCGATAGGTTAATCGCTCCAGTGATGGACATAGCTAATACTTTTTTTGTCTTTTTTTGGCTTATGCCGCCGTAATTATTATATTAAAAAATCTCTCCGTTGGACTTGCAGAATTTATAGAGACTCATTTTTCTACATAGCACTTTAAAATCGAAAAAAATAGTCAGCTTTGCAGTCATGATCTCCATTAAAAAACAACAACACCTTTTTGCACTACTGATGGACACCTCGAAATATTATTGTTCCAGTAATGGACAAGAGGTCGGTTTATTATCCGATTTATTATATCAACGGTTGATTATGGATTGTTCGATCCGTTGATTATGGATTGTATGATTATTAGTTATTAAACTGTTATTTTCCATATTTTACTAAAATGGAATTACGAGATTTGCACTGTCTGTCATAGACAGGTCACAAGTTGTCACAGTAATTGTATGTGGGTACTGTTGGGATACCATAACAGGAAAATTCATCAAATTGTTCAACATTTTAATTTTCTAAAAGTTTACATAATGATTTTCCGGAATAAACGGACGATAGATACCTAATTATTTAAATATAATATCAGATCTAGAGTTATTAAACTACAGTAAATGCATTCAAGTTTATAAACATATCCATGAAATATATTTATATTTCACTTCTTCTTTAACACAAGAACAATGAAATAGTATTTTAAACAATGTCATTGCCTTGATTCGGTAGATTTTAAACACTCATTTTTAAATTTAAAATAAATTTTAAATGTTTACATTTAATAAGAAAATTTCATTTAATTTCCTTGGAAATGCGTGATTTATACTTTTTATAATAGTAAAAATGTATAAAATTGATGATATAAAATTCGACGAAAAAGTTTCTCTAATATCCCCGACAATGTACGAACCATAAATACAAAATTTCAGTTCTGTACGACTTCTTATTTGAGCTAGACTGTTCACGCATACACAGGCAATTTTGCGGGACTTGGTTATTGGGACTAAGGGGACCTCAAAACGTGTATTTCCGATAAAAACCCAAATTCGAAAATTCGACAGATTCGAATTTTCGAAAATGGGCATACCTCAGAAACAAATATTTTCCTTATCGTTATCTACTAAAGAGATAACAATAAAGATAAGATAAGATAAATGTTCAACTTACTCTTTGCAAAACTGTTTGTAGGAAGATATGAAGCACACTGATGAAGAACACTAAAGAAACAACAACGATAGGAATTTCAAACTTTTCTTTTGGGAACTTTATTCATACAGTTGTGTATAGAGGGCATAGTTTTTTAATCTAGAAAAACACTGGAAACTTTAAATAAACAAGGAAGCTTATTATTTACATTTAAAGTTCAACCCGTCCATCACTGGGCCCTCATGTCCATAACTGGTGCGTTCATTCTACTATTTGACAAAGGGATAAGTATTTTTTTTTTAAAGGCCCTACGTAGTCCTTGATAATTTGATAATGATTGTAGAATAAACAAGCAAAATAGTCGGGCACACATAGCCTGAACCCGCAGGAGGCAGACTAAGAAGGTGGAGTCAAGAGCTCTTATGTGCACGCACAGCCTAGATTTATGCCAACTGTTCTTGTTACTGCCTCCTGTAATTTCCTACCTCCCTTAGTGGTCGGAAAGCTGTCACTGCGGATAACTGATAGACCTCACCATCATCAGTCATTCACGGGAGACCCTCAAAACTTCACGAAGTTCTGGACGGGTCAAGTCGTGCTTCAAGGATCGCACGTTCCGGCGAGGTAATTGAGGAAACTAAAAGAAAACAACAAAATATTTTAAAATTTGAATTAGGACAAATTTGTATTTTAGGAATTGATCTCCGCTTACTAAATACAATTAGCTGAGGAATAAATCTTAACTTTATTGTCTTAGGGAAAAATTCTAATTCTAGTAATTACAAGTGTAAATGTACCATAAAATACGATTAGTTAAATAAATTATTATAATACACAATTTCAATTTCGAAATAATTGGTACATAATGGTGGAGAAATACTTGGATAAAGATAATGTGGTTGAGAAGCTAATTAGGGGTTGAAGTCAGTTCATCATCTTTGACATCCGTAATCCATGAAGAGAATCTGAAATTTAGACCAAAACGTCAGCATAGAAAAAATTTTTTTTGCAATTTTTATTTATATTTTTTCATTGCAACTGAGAACAAATAAATACTTTAGTTGCATTGTTAGAATTTATTACGTAAAATCTACTGAATCGTGAACAATATCAGGTTATAAAATGTTCTTTCAGAAAAATTATTGAAGCATTATGCAACTTTTATTTTCCAGAGAATAAAAAATGTATCTCCTTAAAAACATTAAACGCTGCAGTACATTGTACATTATTTAGGAAATAACTTTGACAGAAAGACGATATGTTGCCTACATGTCAAAATGAAAAGAAAGGCCCTTAATGGACTACTCAAATTACTTTGCTCGCTTTTTTCAGAATCTTTAAAACAAGAACTGAGACAGAGACTAAATACATGATTATACTTAATTAAACCAATATGGAAACTTACACGAACATACTAATATACTAATAAGCTCGTATGCCCCTCAATACATGAAAGGGAATAAAAACGACCTGGATGAGAGACCTCCTTCCTTTACAAACCATGGAGTAATTGAATGAAACCAGAGAAGGGGTACATAAGTTCTTGCTATCCTTCTCCATGCCAGACATGTCAGTTTCATTATTTTTAGATGCTCATTAGGCTTAATAGACCATATGCTGATTGTCAACAGTTCGTCGACAGGTGGAGATTAATATTCGCGGATAAAAATACTTTAATATTTAATACGGAAATCTTACTAAATGATTAATCATCCAAAGTTATAAAATGTACCTTCCGAAAAATAAATGCCATTCAGCTTATATTAGCAACAACCAAATTGATAAGACGGATACTGAACACTATTTTGAATCTATTCGAAAAAAATAATAACTTAGTTATTGGTCACGTTAAAATAAAGATATCCTCAACAAAAGATTAATTAATTTACTTCATTTTTTTTACCAAATTGAAAAAAAAAAACTAAAACTGAAAAAAGAATGAAAGACATATACATACTTGATACATACTTATACCTCTATACGTCATAAACTAAATAAAAGAGACATGAACTGTCAAGTTTTCAATGGAAAATATTACGACTCATTACAAAAGCAACTTGGCATTTGATAAACAAAGCACAACATGCTTCATTATATCATGGCAATGATTTTACTGACTGATTCAAACAATTACAAACGGTTGACCTTCCCATAACAATATGAGGAGAACAAAAATATGCTCGATAATTAATGTCCAATCAAATGTGACTGGATCATGGTTGGTAGAAGATACTCTTGCCTTCTTCCATACCCAACAGTAATTTTATTTCCATTCAAATCGACAGAAACTTTACTCATCGTCAATAATATTTGCAGAATACTAAAAGTAAGAACAAAAATCGTAATTCGACTAACACAAGTTTACTCACTTTTTTCCAAATATTCAAAACTAGATCTGGTAGGGTTAGGTTTGGATGTTACACGTTGGATGGAAAAATGTAGTGCTATGTATTGAACATAGCAAATAAGTTTTAAAATTATTATGTAAGTGTAGAAAACAAAGTTGGAATATCCTGACACCTAACACATCAGGTACCTGCCTGGAACCTGCAAGGACCGACCCTGGGGAAGGCTTAGAGGAAAAACTAGTAACGGCCTAAGTAACTGGTTCCTTTTAGGATGTTACCAGTAATATGGTGAAGTTAAGAACCGATGAAAACCCCACCCTGAATATTTGTATATAATACACCAAGAAGTAAGGAAATATGTCTTATCTTGATGTCCGGCCTTGAGGATGGGTCTTATGTTGATTTCTGGCCTTGAGGAGAGGGCTTAGAGATTTTTCCCGACCTTGGGAATGGAAGTAGCAGCTACCTGCCTACACAGATGGGCGTCTTGGAGAAATTTTTGGAACTGGGCTTCACGAGATGACCTCGGATCAGCAGATGCAGCGATGAAATTTACTACTTACACCACTTCACAAACCATAGTAGCTAAGTTGTAATTCCCAAACCTAATGTTATAATATTTCATGGCAATAAATTCTCAAAACAGTCCGTCTGAAAACATATCTTCACAATTAATTATTAAATTCATTGAATTGTGTATGTAGTATTTACACATTAAGATTTCTATGCTATTTGTATACAATTCTTTATTAAACATTACAAAAAATTGTTTTTTAGTTATTTTAATTCTGCCACCTATTTATATCATGGTGATTACAGGTAATGTAGGTAATTAGAAAGCATGATAAACTCAAATCAGCCTTTGATAAAAGAAATCCAATTAATTAATCCTGGACCAATCAATGTATTATAGATCCAAATTTATTTTACTAATTTTAGATTATTGATTTTTATCAAGTAATTCTGGATAATTATCATCAATAATTACCAGTGGCATCCCGATAAATTTCAACACCCCTGAAACATAGCAGTAGACAGTGAATTATAGTATCGGTATTGAACATTCGGGTTAACTTATCCTTGTTATTATTATAACTGAAGCATCGTGTCCTTGGTATGTGATTAACAGAACCCTATATACGGACGTCCACCAGCCTACAGTTGTCCAATACATAAGGATTCTCTTTTCTAACCATTTTATAAGTTACACGGACATTACCAATAAGATATATGACTTCAGGTGACATGCCCATCAATACGGTGAAGAGGTTAAAAATGTGCTAGAAGAGCGACCTCCTTCCATGACAAAGCATGGTAATTGAATTAAGGCAGGGAATAGGCATTAGGTATTATTAGGTAAGGATGCTCTCCCTATCTGACCATCTGCTGATTGTCAACAGGTTGTCGAAAGGTGCAGATGAATACTTAAAGCTATAATTTTTTTTTTAAATAACTGTTTAAATGTTTTATTAATATAAGCGAATAAAAATTTTTAAAAATATATAGTAAGAAACTCCTTTTTAAATTAATTTAAATATATTTATTATTCGATATCTTTTGAAGGATAAACTTACAGAAAGATCTAAATTAGTGCAAGGCCACTCCGTGAATTGACCTACATTGCTCGTGTGCCCTGCTCCAAGAACAATCTCTTGCCAAGATTAAAACACTGATACGATGGTTCACCTGCGGGTGCTCTCTTAAACATTATTCCGATTAGATATTTTCTACTGGTGTAGGGTACCTTTATTAAAGCACTGTATTATCAAAGTGTATTACAGGGAGTCGCTTGTTCGAGATCGAAAAATGATACGGTAAAAGAAAAAGAAAGATTTAGAAACACAATTCAAGAATTGAATGTTCCTAAATAAAATAGAAGTAAAAATTTTATCAGACAAATGACAATATAAAATATTAAAGATGATATAGGTAATAATAACATCTAATTCAAAATTGTAATTTACATAACCAGCTTAAGACAGATCATTATAAATAAATATATGTTTTGTAATAATGATAATTATATTGTAGAAAATTCCTGAAGATAGGACAGATCCTCGAAACGTTGAATATTTTAGTTTTATTTTATAGATGTGAAGTAGCAAACTCTTTTGTGAAGTATGAATGACTCCTATACGAATATATTTATTTATTTATTTGTTTGGTCGAACTTTTGATTGTTCATTAAAATAATCATTTATTACACGGAGTCTTTTTTCTAGATTAAAAAAAAAAGCACGGCAACGACAAAGAAAGATAAATAAGATTTGAAATAATGTCTCTTAAAATTGAATATGAAAGTGGAAAACATGAGCAACAAACAAATTTACCACAGGAGGAAGATTTAATTGTTTTCGCATAACTTCAAGAAACTATATAAAAAAGTCTTCCTGTGCAATATGATTTATCAAAAAAAAATAAAGATTATTTGTGTGTATATATGAATTTGATTTATTCCTATTGGCCTTTTGTTAATTTTGCTTTCTAGATGTAAAGTAACAAACTCTTCAGATTGTGAAGTCAGTAACTTTTTTTACGTAACGAATTTTTTTTTTTTTTGCAATTTTGTTTGTATCTTTGAACGTTCATTAAAACAACCTTGTATAATACTGAGTCGTTTGTTTGAGATAAAAATATGATACAGCAAAGAAAAAGAAAGATAATTGTGGATTGATGGTTGACTATAGTGAATAATTGAAGAGAAGGATGGTTGAGGTGATCAGTAAAAATAAAAAATTGTAAAAATAAATAATTTTTTTTTATACTTGCCGACGTTTCGGCCCCAGGTTCAGGCCTTCATTGGGACTCGTCAATGGAAGGAGCGTGGAAAGACCAAAAAGGAAATCAACTTATTTCTTCTCTTCATAAATTCATTAATGTATAGCGATAAAAGGATGAAAATTTAAACAACTCTCGGCCGAGATTTCTGTAAAATCGAAAGCTAATTAATGTGTTGTGTTCCACTTCATATCATCATTTAAAAATGACGCAATACTTGACAAATATATTTACAAGACTAAAAAAATTGTTTAACAAAAAGGATAGGTAGAATTTTAAAAAATTCCCTGAAATATTTTAAGCCAAATACTAAATGGTATCCATCCTCTTGAAATTGTTTTTTTTTTATCGTATCCTTGAACGTTCAATAAAACAACCTTGTCTTTAGACAAACATGAGCGGCCAATTTTAAATAAACTGATTATAATTAAAATGAAAAGCAGAACATAGAAAAGACTGGGAACGGTTGTGACAGTCTGAACGTATTTAAGAGTATTGCTAACGCACCGCGCGACATTAACGCATGTAGAGGCTTTCATTACGTTTTTATTTTTATTCTCATTCTTTGAATAATTGTTGTTATATATGTACCGATAGAATAATGAATGTTTTTCCTCCTTGAAAGTACATCATTAATAGTTAATTAGTATTTACTTTATACATAGATAATTTTATATTGTCGAGACGACTGTTTTTTTTTTTTTAGAAACGTTGAGAACATTTGAGAAAAATTGAGTTAAAGTCTGGATGCGAAATCTCTTTATCTTTTCGAGTTTTTCCTCAAGGGAGAAATGGAAAGAGACATTACAAAATAAATTTAATTTAGGGACTTGTTTTATTACACCTATATGGTAAAGACAAAGAAAGACAAATAGAATTTAAAATAATGTCTCCTAAAATATTTTAAATCAAATGCTAAGTGGTATCCATCCTCTTGGAAACGTTTGGGAAACATTAAATTAAAGCCTGGATACACAATCTCTTTATCTTCCCGAGATGTTCCTCATGGGAGAGATGGAAAGAAACATTGCTAAATAAAATGAGCCTTGGGGACTTGTTTTATTACACCTACACGTCTTCACCAATTCATTTCTTCTCTTCATAAATGCATTAATGTAGGGCGATAAAAGGATGAAAGAGAGAAACACTTTATTTTCATATAAAATATAAATGTTTGATGCCCAATTATATTGAGTTGCTATACACGCAGCATACTCGTTAATCCGTAGGACAATAAATAAACCTATATATATATATATATATATATATATATATATATATATATATATTTTTTTTTTTTTTTTTTTTTTTTTTTTGTTCCCTACTTGGTAACCCCACACAAGGATCGTTTATTTGATTTTCCTTCATGCTCCATGCCTTAAAGACATACTACATGAATTACATTTGTTTACAATTGTTTTTTTTTTTTCTAGTTTTACATGATATACATTTTTAGTTCAAAATAGCGGCAAATCGCTTTTAGCTGCTTCTTTTGCAAGGCAAGCGGCTCGTTCATTGCCCTCAATCCCACAATGTGCTTTTACCCATTTTAGAGTCACTACTTTCCCTACAGTTCTCATCATTAACAATTTGTTTCTAATTTGGTCAGTCAAGTAATCATGAATGTCCCAATTATTAACAGAGTCTAGTAGAACTTTGTTGTCTGTATTTATGGTAATGTGAGTGTTCGTTTGTAGAGGGTAGTCATATATGTATTCAGTCAGCTTTAAAACAGGGAATTTTTCTGCCTGATTATTTGAGCTATATGATTCTAATTTATATTGATGTTCTATATTCCTACCATCTTGAGCTCTGAACAACCATGCACATCCAACATTCTCGCTGTCCTTACTACCATCAGTGAAAACATCAGTATTTTCAGAAGTAATTTTTGATCCAGTCCATAATTTTTGCAGGGTGTAACCAAGATTTACAGTCAGTGATTCCTTCTATTTTGTCCAGGGTCAGATCTTTGTATCCTCTCTTTCCTTTTCTAATGTTATATCAGGTCGTTATATATATATATATATAAACAGAAGTGGTTAGTTTAAATGAATATAATAAATAAATAAATAAATATATATATATATATATATATATATATATATATATTATTTTATTTATTTATTTTAAACAACTCTTAGCCGAGATTCCTATAAAGTCTACAGCTAATTAATGTGTCCAGTTGTGTTCCAGTTCAAATCATTATTTAAAAATCACCCAATACAATACAATACAAATTCATTTACAAGACATCTTCAGTCTACGTAACTTCACTAAAAAAATAGTTTAACAAGTACAGTAAGATGGGGTAACTTTGGGACAGCGGGTAAAATTTAGTTTGCGGTGATTCGGTGGCGGATATGCCGTGTTGGTCCATTCTGCAAAAACGTGTTCTGTGTAGACATGTACTGCGTGCGTTATTACCTTGCGACAGTTTGAGAACCATAGTTCACTACACTCTTTGTGCAATTAGGTTTTTTTTTTTTATTTCGATTGCTTTGTTCAAAATTCTTGTTTTCATGAAACTTTCGTTTTTGCTTCAAGACTAGTGTGCCGCGCGGTAGTAGCGCAGTACATGCGCTGTCCATGCAAACTGAACCAACATAGTGTATCAACCACAGAATCACTACAAACTAATTTTTACTCCCTCTCCCACAGGTACTCCATCTTACGCTATATTGTTTTTGACTGAAGATCCACCAAACCATGTTGCTTTTTCTAACCTTGATTTTGCCAAATTAGTTGAAATATGTCTATTTATTTTTTTGTATTTTGGTCGAACTTTTGAACGTCCATTTAAGCAACCAGTTATTACACGGAGTTGTTTGTTCGAGATACGAACACCACTACAAATAGTACGGCAAAGACAAAGAAGGATAAATACGATTTAAAATAATGACTCCTAAAATATTTTAACTCAAATACTAAATGGTATCCATCTTCTTGGAAAAGTCTTTTTTTTTTTTTTTTTTTAATTTTTGGTCTTATCCTTGAACGTTTATTTAAACATGCTTGCCTTATGACAAACATGAACAGTTAATTTCAACTAAACTGATTATAATTAAAAATTAATGGCATCAAATAGGGAAGAATGGGTACGGTTGTGACAGTCTTCATATCAACAAAACTATGAGAAATTACCGATAGGGTAATTAGAAAGAGAGGGCCGTTGTGCCTGTCTGAAGTATTTGACAGCATTGATAACGCATCGCGCGAAATTAAAGCAGAGGTTTTCATTAATTTATTTTTATTCTATTTCTTTGAATAATTGTTGTTATATATGTATATAAAACCTTAAGCACACTAGAAATCCGTACAGCCCACCTCGGCGATTACGTAGGCAGTGGCCAAGAGACCTGCTGAACTGAACTATTTCCTGGATTGTGATGGAGGCGCTGTGTAGCTGCCAAAAAATTTGCTCATTTCAAAGAAATTTGCAGATCACAAATTTAATTTGTATGTCCAATTTTATGTTTATGTATTAATAAATAAATAAATATATATGTACAGATACAATAATGATTGCTTTTCTTTATTATAAGTACAACATTAGTTGTTAATTTTTACTTAGATAATTTCATATTGTCGAGGCGACTGATTTTTTGCGAATTAGTGACTTGGGTATGGTTGTGACCTATTTCTATGTAAGCTTGTGACAGAAGTATTTTTTTTGCTTCTAGATAGCCAGAAAACGATCGAGGGAGATCGAAAGTTGAGTGGCACACAAATATTTATGGCTTATAAGTTATAAATGATTAAATTATTCTATAATGTTATATGATGCAGCTAAAAGTTATTTTAGACCATTTTTGTTTTCTTTGAATCAGTGAAATTTCCTTTTTTTTCCTAATTTACTCCTATGAGATAACCGTTGTACTTACGAACACAATTTTAGTATTTATACGTAGTCAATTGTACACTTGACTATAAAAAACACCTTTTTTATATCTAATTGGTATACTGATAAAATTGGAGATGATTAAATGAAAATTGTCACAACCGTATCCAGTTTCCCCTAATATAAAATATATCTAAATTAGAACTCATTAGCATATATTGTTTGACCTATTGAGTATCTCCAAGAATTATCATAATATTAATAATTTTGAAACACGTGGCCATGGACCAACAAAGTATATTGAGGAAAATACTAAATTGTGTTCGAGGTTATGGAGTTCAAAGATGAGCAGCTTGTTCTCTGAAAGTCCTTTGATAACTAGTCGTTATCTTTGAGATATTTCTTCATTTTATTAAACTCCAGTCAAAAGAGACAATAACAGGTAAAACGTTATTTTAATAAATAATAAATCTTAATAGACCATGAATTTTCATCTGTTTTCATTTGACGATTTTTTTATTTTATTGAAATGTACAACTGTAAACATATATGCAACTAGTAAATCTGCTTTAGGAATTATAACATGATAAGTACTTGTGAAGAAGCTACCCATTGGCCACTCTTCAAACATTAATTAATTTAGGAAGTCCCTTGGCCATTTTCTTTTCAGGTATTGTATTGGATAAAAAGTTATGAATGAGGATTGGGGTGACCAAAGAGTTTGAAATTAAAAGAATAATATCTAGTTCGGGGCAAGTCTTCCACAAGAGGAATGTTGAGGTATTTATGGATAATTTCATTGTTGACATGAGGAGCTTTTAGTATTTGACGGAGGGTTTTGGAGCCAGAAAGCTCAATTCCAATGCCTGGTGATGGTAGTGTAATGAGTTTTATTGAGAATATTGGAAGTTTAGAGTCAAGCAAGTGTTGTAATAGTTGGAATCTGTTGGCACTTTCGTGTCTTTTAAATCTAGTATGAGGATTTCAAGTAAGGCGTTTGTCATGATGGACTGCTAGCTAACGGATCTGTTCGACAGGGATCAGTGGAATATTGATAAAGGATACGATAGAGCATGATGTAGGTTTACGGCGAAGGATAAAAGTGATTTGTTTAGATTTTTTTTTTGATTAATTTTAATTCCCCAATTTTCACATCATTTTTCAATAGCTGAAATGTGTCACTATAGGGATTGTGGTGCAATAGTTGGTTCATTATTGACAAATAACAAACATGTGTCATCAGTATAGGTAGTGAGGTCTGTTGAAGGATGGTTTGAGATATCAGCTGTATATACTGTGTAAAGGATGGGACCTAAGATGCCCTCTTGAGGTCCAGCGGACTAGGATAAGAGAGATGAATAAACAGGGTTACAATTTATTTTGAATGTTCTATCTGTGAGGTAAGAGCGAATTAGTATGAAATATGTAGGGGTCAGGAATTAGGTTTTTACAGCAAACCTGCATGCCAGACTCGATCAAAGGCCTTTTTGATGAATTTAATATTTTTTTCAATCTATTTATATTGAGTAATATTACATTCTGTCACAATTGTGAACATCAGTTTTATTTTATAATTAAAAATTAACTTTTTTATAAATCATCAATTTATTATCATACAATGATATACATACAGTTAATTCCGATATCCAACTATGTTTAACAACAGATTTCTCCTTTGAAAACACTATAACATCTGCTCAACTCTGACTCGCAAGCAAATATATAATTTAAGTTTTCAAAACTAAACCAATTGCCGCATGTTCCATATGCAATTTTAAAATTCCCGAAGACCTCTACCACTTAATAATTATTTGCTCTATGTATAAAGATTATAGACAGCACTATCTGACCAATTTTATGCTGTACATTACAACCCAATTTAATGAATTATTATCATCAACTAATATTTAAATACTGAGAGACATTCATTATTATTTACAAAGAATCCTTCGCATTAGGGCCTTGTTCATTAATAAATAATTAGTTGTTTTTGCCACGATTTTCCTATTTAATTAAAAGTAAATATTACATTTTCTTTTTTTTCTTCCTCGTCGGTCCAAGACTTCCCTTGAAGTACTATACTGCATTTTTTTTCCTAGTGCATCTCTTTAGGACTATATTTTTTTTTTCTTATTGTCAAAATTCTTGCGAGAAGATCTGTAATGTTCATACAGCAGTGGTAGATGTGCATTTCCTTTTTTCTTCTTTTTTTGTTTTTTAATTCTTATACAAGTACATAGGAGTGTGTGAATATATATTTATCTGAATGTGTTTCATTGGATTATTTAAATAAAATCCATCGTATAATTGTGAATATATATATTTTTTTCTTAATAAGTGACTATGTTTTCATTTTCATTTACGTATTGAAATATGTTATTTATTTTATTTAGATTGCTTATTATTTGCTAATTTATTTATTGAAAATCCTTTCATGTGATTGTGTATATATCATTTTTTCTATTTTATATAGATTATTTATTCTTAGTTATTAATATGCACGCATATTTTTTTGTACTATAATCAGGCAGATATTCAATTATATTATTTTATAATTATTTACAACTGTAAAACTCATTCCTTTGTAATTTAATTGGCAGTTTTATTTATGTGGCCAACTCTTTTGTGTTTTGGCTTTCCCAGAAAACAAATATATAAGTAATGAATGAAAAATATAAGAAACGATGAAAAATTTTAAAAGTTAGTCGACAATTTATCACGTACGATTACATGTGATAAAATTGGAAAACGATAGTAATTAATACAAATTTATGTAAATATAATAATGGTTTTTAAGATATTGAACAATAAATTAAGTTATTGTCCTAGGATAATTAGGACACAACTGATAATCTGATTATAAACAAGGCTACCAATCCATGGATTGGGATCCACCTCAAGTTAATTTTCCGGAAGGGAGACATCGACCCGTCTTAGGCCTTGCGGTTTCATCAAAGTGACCTCAGGAATCGGCAGCTGTGACTGGAGAAAGTTACTCCAGGCTTATTGCTTTGTCCCTCCGTCTGATTCATCATGGAATGCAAGTGAGTTCCGGGAAATTAGGTTTTATTAAAGTTTAAGGAAAGAGAAATTTTCAATTTCGTTTCTCATTTCCGGAAAGGAAATATATACATATATACAATGGCTCACAGTCGAAATGACACACCTGGATATTTATAGAAATTCTTGAATAAATAAATATTTCAATTTATATTATATTGAAAACAATAATTTATTGTTATCAATAAAAATTCTAGTAATGTGTTATTTTCTTATTTTTGTGTTATATTATGTTTTATGTTTTGTTTTTTTCCTTGTTGTTATGTTTCTTGGTGTGGGGGTATATATTGGCTACTGGTGTAGGCATTCTTCAATTTATAGTAGAAATGTTCACATGGTGTCGTGAAAAAACGTGTTTATATAGACATTTCGAAAAGAAACTTGAAAGAAATTTCGGAAAATTTGGGACTAAAAATTTTTCAGGTTAATGACCCCAAACACTCAGTCATTTTAGCTTTGGGATAGCTACTTTATAGCTGCTCTAATGTTATAAAAGCTCCACCACAAGCACCAGATCTTTATGTAATAGAACACCTGTAGGAAAAATTGGAGGTAGAAATTATAAAACACGAAATTACTAGCAAATAATTCTTTAAAAAGTATCTCCTCGGAGAACGAAACAATGGTAAGGGTAAGCCGGTAATCACCAAAAAATTGGTCACCTCCATTACGAAAAAATTAAAATGAGTTGTAGAAAATAATAGCTTGCCTACAAAGTATGAATTAAATTAATAGTATTTAAAAGTTAATAAGAAGTGAGGTGTATCATTTTGACTGTGAGATAAAGTTATTCAGTTTTTCTTTTATCATTTTATTTATAATTATCAAAGTCGGATAATTTTATTTTATTGAATTTTTATATATCTAAATTGAGATCATAAAAAAACAGTTGAAGAGTTAATGATTTTATTTGTTTACCTGTAACCATATAAGTTTGTTTTTCTATTTTTCTACAGGGTATATCAATTTCAATATGAGATCCATTTTATGTGGTGCCTAAAAAAATTGGATTAATTTCAATAAATAAGGAAATAGTAGATAACATTGGAATTGGATGGGAAATATTGGAAAGTGGGCGGGGTGGCCGAATGGAATAACTTTTGTGCACAGCACCGCCGTTGATCGGCAACCTGATTTATGATACAATGATAAAATAAAGTCCCGCTGCTGGGGGCGTCTTTTAAATCTCCGCCCACACTCCCTGCCCCGGAAAAAAACCCGTATAGCCTTAAAAGCGAAGAAGGGGAGGACAAAAAAAATATATATATATATATATATATTGGAATGAAAGCATTATATATTGCTTTAAGTCAGTTATCAAATCCTTAACTGTGTGTAATAATGTAATACAATTTAAAAAAAAAACTTTTGTTTACAGCTGATATTTCAGCCAGCTCTCTTCGTTCACAATAATTTGAAATAAAATAAGGTAAAAAAAATTAATAAAAGTTTCTTTTAGAAGATGGAGAGATGACATAGTGCAGAGACTGAGTGACGATTGGACAACAGTGGCAAGAAATAGAGAGAGTTGAAGTAAAATGATAAATACCAATTAAATTCAAAATTTGCATTAATTTTATTTTGAAAGTTAACAATGTTTTAATAATTCTGAATAAGAAACTTGTAAATTATTTTTTGTGAAGACCAGACTCTTACCTCCATAAAAGAAGAGCTTTTATGTTCCATTAAGAATGAACAATAATGCTTATATTATTATTATGTTATATTGATACATTTAAAGAGCTTCGAAAGGGGAGACTTTGGCTAAGTTTGCTGTAGGTGCAAAAGCCGATAGTAACATAGGTTCTTCGGCCGCCATCTTGAAAAGAAAGATCAGATTATAACGTCGAGTTCCGATGATCACCCTTGGTTGCCCTTTGACATTGATAACGCATCTCAAAACAATCGAATCTTTAATCTCGAAGAAACAATTTTTTTTTTGGATTATGGGTATCTTGAAACGTGAAACCTCAGATTTTTATGGGGGTTCCTTTTTTATTTTTTATTTTTCGATTACGAAGGTTGATCTTTCAAAACAAAAGTACATCAGCTATGTTGGAAGTTTCATAAAAATCAAAAACTTAACAAGGAATGTGACTCATTCTTCTGATTTCGAAGTCATTGAGTTCCTGAAATTGGTCTAGTACTTTGATAGTTTATAACTTTTCACACATCATGGCTGCGCTGCCAAAGAAATAATATAAAATGCTGACATGAATGAAGTGTAAATCTCGATCGTTACCGCATTATTCGAAGTATGCATAGAGACGTGGCATAAAGCGATATGGCGTGTTAACATGCGAACAGTGTGAGATAGAGCTGTTATCATCAGACCTCGACGGGTGTTAAGATAGTAACGTTCAAACATGAAAAACCACACAGGGTTCGATAGAGGCATGCAGTTTGCATGTCGACGATGGTTTCATCGATGCTAACTAGGCGCGTCGTTCCAATATCATATTAATAAGTAATATGATTACATAAATCCTATCAGAGTTAATCATTTAAATAAACTGTAATATTTTTTATTATTATTAGGGAAAAAATAAAATTTCTTTCACAATAAATTCATTGGAAGACAAAATCGATACATCCCCACAAACATTTGTAATGAAATACGTTTCATTGAAAGAATAATATATATTTTTCCACACACATTTGTCATGAAATATTCTCGGAAACCCGGAAAAGCGTGGCATTCGTAGAAATCCTTTGAGACAGAATTGCAACCGTTTTGAATTCTGGGTATTCATGCAGAGCGGTATACAAAACTTTGTAAAGTAAATATAAAATTTCCGGGTCACATCAACTGAAGTATAAAAGAATCAAACGAATCACAAGGAAAATGTAAACATCTATATGTCTGGCCAAATATTGAAGACTACAACTCCTACTAGGGAAAAAAAAGAAAGGAAATATAGTATAATTGCAAGGTATTAATATTATATATCTATAAATAATATTGTTTATTATTGATTTATTGAACAATATCTACTGAACAATAAAAGTGACGATGTCAAATAATATTATTATGATGTAATATAATATTAAGATTAAATGGTTATAGTTCTGAAAGTAACCATTTTACCATATTTACAGAAGTAAAAAAAGGTTCCCAGATTTATTTTTAATTATAAACAATATTTAAATTTTTTTTTTAGGTTCGGTGCCATTTTTCTAAGTTTTTTTTTATAACATATTAGGCCGAAGGTCAACTAATTGTGCACAGTTTTTACATCATGTATTATTTAGATGAATTATATAACTGATTTCTTTATTAATGTGTGCTTTATAAGGATGAATTTCGAAGTATAACAACTGAATTAAAATTAGTTTGCAAGATCTTGAAAATGGCTCTGAAGCCGAATCGTCGACTAAATAAAACATGATGTAAAGACTGTGTACATTTGGTGACGTTTGGCCTAATATTTTATAAAAGACAATATATAAATTTAAAGTTACTTAAAGGACATCCAGGCAAGTATTACATCATAGTCCGCGGTTAACATATCCTGAACCTTCATAAATAGATTCATCTCATCGTAACCAACAAATATTTCATTTACGAAAATTGTCGGAATGGGAGTGTTTTCAATCTGCAGATCGGCAAACTTTGTCTATTTAATTAGGTACTAAAAACGCACGGAAGATCATATGGTGCTAGAAACCTATAAACACAAAAAATTATAACAAAAAAGGTTATTTGAATTTTCAGTTGAATTTTCAAGTAGAAACGTAAAATTTTCTTTTTCGAAGTTGAAGGAAGAAGGTGTGAAAGTGAACATACGTAGTTGAAGGTGATATCCACCGAAAAAATGGATCCCAACCCAACTACAAATGTTGTGGTAAGGGACGAAAGGATGGACTTAATCGACACTGCTTGTGGTGATGCTTGGGCATTGGTAACGGGTAAAAAAAGAAATTTTCCTAATGAATCTAGGGATCCGAGAAAATACAAAAAGACCGAAACAGAAAATGTAACGCCAATAACTGTAAGTAATTCTTATGATGTACTTAATACCATTACCGAAAATGAACAATCCGCAGTAAATGATCAAACAAACGAAAAACCACCACCAATACACATAAACGACGTTCAAAATTATCAGGCATTAGTCCTATTCCTTGAAAACAACGCAGCTCCAAATTCTTTTTTTCTGAAAACAACTATCAAAGGTGTAACAGTTTACCCGAAAACACCTGACGTATACCGTAAACTAGTGAGTAGTCTTAGAAATGGAGGTGCTGAATTCCACACATATCAGCTACCTGAGGACAAAAATAGAAGAATTGTTATTAAAAATTTGCACCACACCACCCCAATCTCTGAAATCAAAAATGATTTAGAAAAACATGGTTACATTGCAACAAACATCACAAATGTATACTCTCGATTCAAAAAACCTTTGCCCATGTTTTTCATAGACATAACAAAGGCTACTTTCAATGAAAAAATTTATGAAATTGAATCAATTTATTATACAAAAATTGTTGTAGAGGAGCCTCGAAAAAAAAGAATTATACCTCAGTGTATAAGATGCCAACAATATGGTCATACAAAATCATATTGCAACCATTCTCCACGATGTGTTAAATGTGGCCAAGGCCACGAAAGTGTATCCTGCTTAAAGACCAGGGAGACAAAGGCAACCTGCGCAAACTGCCTTGGAGACCACCCGGCCAACTACCGAGGATGCCAAGTCCTGAAGGATCTGAGGGCGCATAGGAGAACAGCAAGAACCAACCATCCTCCTAGATCCCCACCTCTCCCTCCACCACCAAGTTTCGAAGAATTTCCGACTCTTCAGCAGCCCTTGCGAAAAGAGCAGCCAATACAAAAAAATGCTTCGCAGAAAGCTACGCCAGCTCAGCTGCAGGAACCATCAAGAAACCAGATGACAAGAAGAGAAAATGCTACTACATCTGCTCACATCAAACCATCATGTTCAGGTATGAGGCGGGAAACTACTCAGCAGCCACCTTCAGCTGAAAATAATGCCCCACCTCAATTGCTCCAATTACTCAATGGTTTAAACTCCCTCATACAGCCCCTGTTTAGTATCCTCCAACAGCTTGCACAGGTGACTCAAGCCATGTATCCACAAAATGGCCGCTAATCAGCTGACTGCAGGCTCTTTGTCCATCCTTCTGTGGAGACATGGCCACAGCTGACATACCTCAGAACATGAGCAGGAGACTAAAAAGGCGTTGGATGAGGGATCTCCTTCCTTAGACAACCTAAGTAATTGGAACAAGTTAGGGAAGAGGTACTGCTGAGTACTTTCCTTCCCCATGCCTGTCATGTCATTATTTCCTGTATCGTCATCACATTTGCTGATTGTCAACAATATTTTGACAGGCGCAAATATATTTTTTTTAAACAAAAAAAAAAAAAAAAAAAAAAAAAACTCACGAATACTCATTTGTTTCCAACTTAAATCGAAAGATAATATAATCAAAATATCGAGAATAAAAGTGGCCTATAAAAATATTGGGCCGTTTGGTCAATATAACCTCGTTATTTTAACGTTTTGGAAGTGGAGGTCACGACCCAATATTTTTGTAGGCCACTTTTTTTTCCTATTTTATATCATATTATCTTGCGATTAAACTGGAAAGAAAATGGGTATCCATGAGATTTTATTACCAAATAAAATAGACACATTTTTCCGATCTGCACAACCGAAACCCCCAATTCCGAAAGTTTTCGTAAATAAAATATTTGTAGGTTACGATGAGATGAAACCATTTACGAAGTTTTAGGCAGATGTTAATAATTTGATAAAAAACAGTGGTACAGGCCCACCACGGACTAAAATTCATGAATAGCCATTTGCTTTCTGCTAGAACCTTGAAATAATTTGATCACGAAATTGAAGAATAAAATGTGGCTTAAAAGATTATTGGACAGTTTGGCGTGGTTACATCGATTGTACCAATTAACGAGCTTACATATGCCAACTGGCACAATATTTTGTTCTTCTCCTCCAATCATTTTACGACTACTAAAAAGAAATGAAGGTTTTAATCTGTGTTTAGATATTTTATTTTATATTTTGGAGGTTTTAATATGTGTATGGATATAACACGAAATAAGAAAAACCGAGGGAAAAAAAAGAATCTAGGATGCTTACACGTTTCCATTTTAATAAAAAAACTAAAAAAGAACACGGAGTACGTGAAAGCTGTTTCAATGATCCCATTTGTCCCAACCTACTAAAATTAAAAAATAAATTGTCAAGATTGTGACAGGTGTGGATAGAAGTATGAAGAGAGAAAAAAAAATTGTTCAATACTTATTTTCTATGTGTTGGTCTGTGTCTAAATGCGTTTTGTACAGCCGCACCTCGGTGGTCCTAGATAGACAGCCTTGCATTTGAGGTGTCTGTGGAGTTCATGGTAGCATCTGTTTGCTGCCACTATTCAATGGTCGATTCCGGGATTGATGTTATTCGTGGAGTTCACCTCTAGCTCGATTCTGTAAGTCCAAATAGGCTTATTATAGTCATACATATTAGCTTTTGTAAGTAATTGGAGGTTTAGAGCGTTTGTCTACTAAGTGCTGGAGTAGTTGAAAACGTCGGGTGGTTTTTAGTCGTTTCAGTCTGGTATGAGGATTCCAAATGAGTCGTTTGTCCAGGTGTAGTCCTAGGTATCGGATTTGTTCAACAGGGATGAGTGGGGTATTGTTCAAGGAAACTGTTCGGTAGGAAGTCATATGTTTATGACGAAGAACGAAGGTAATTTGATGGAGTTTATTTTAATCCTCCAGTTTTGACACCATTATTCAAAGCTCGTGGTGTGTGATTGGAAAGTTTAGGCTGCGATTGACGGATCGTTATTAACAGATAGGATACACTTGTCATCGGCATAGATAATAAATAAAAAAATAAAAAACTGTAAACACTTTACTTATAAAAAAAGTAATCTATTGTGTATGAAATTCGTTAGTTATTTCTTTTTTCTTTTCAGCTCACTTATGATTGAAGAAATTTTTGGCATTTAGCTTTTTAATAGTAGAGCTTGTATCCTTTTTTCTATTTTTTCATAAAACGATTTGCGGACCTCAGTAGTAATTGTTATAGTTCCACCAGATCCACACTGCATGGTGTCCTGATGTCAACAGAGATAAAATGACACCAGTCTGATTGATATGTGTAGAGTATATCGTGATTGAAGTGATTCTTGTCAATCTTGAGGCTGTCATTCCCGACTGACCATGTAGGGCCCATTTAACCGACAGCGACTCCAGCTCTTACCCAAGTTCTTCCTTGTTTGATTCCTCTTGAAACAGACAGCAGTAAACGGCAAAAATGAGAATAAAAAAACATAAGGAAACAACCATTTAGATATTTTTGATCTCCGTATTCTTTGAAGTGTCTAAAGGCACCTTTGGAATTTTATCAAAAATTGAAATAAAGTACCAAATCATTGATTTTAAGCTATCGATTATTTTTTCAAAAAATAATTTTTTTTTTTAAATTTCAACCAATTTTTTTGTTAACTACCTATAGTATGGTATATATTACTTTTACATAACTTACATAGAATAAAAAAAATCATTCGCTCTATTATTCAAAATAAATGTTTTATTTAGGAAAACATAGACCGTGGTATGGGACATATTTTTTTCTGTGAAAATAAGCAATGAGCAAATTACAAAAATCTCAGGCTTTTTGACATGCCTAAAACAAAGTTCATTCTTCTAATAAAGATAATATTTTTCTTTAAAACTTTGTAAGAGCTCTATGGTCTATCGAAAACATAAATTCATCATGAGTCGAGAGCTTAATTAATTCGCCATCCTTATTCATAATATCTCAATTAAAGTTGTTTTCTATCAAAAGAGTTGCAAATATCTGCGGCAAAGCAAATTATCATGATGATAGGGACTAGGAGATTCTCTTAAATACAATGCACATCCTGCTGATGTTTTAATAGTCCTCACTGTATGGAAAAGCATTGAAGAGTTCAGAAGGTTCTATTATTAGTTTGTTTTTTAAAGATTATTATCACCAAAATTTACACTTGTAAATGAATTGAAACATAACAAAACCGAGATTTTGTTGAGAAACTCAAACTCATCATCTTCCGTAGGGTAAAACGTAGTGTAATAAAAGCAGAAAACTGTATTTCCTGTGAGATTAAGAAAGTGCACACATAAATTTAACTATTACCTACAACTCGTACTTAAATTCCATAGAATTGATCCGATAGTGGTCAAATTTTGGAAATAACATTGGATGATAGGAGTAAATATTTGTAACACCAACTTATGATACAAAAGCAGGTTTCATTTAGAGTTTGTATTAAAGAATTCATGATGTAATGCAAAATCATTGTGGCAATTTGCCACAAGTTAGCCTGATCATGCACGTTAGGCTGGGACATTGTTCGCATGCAATATTTGGAGCTTGTTTGCACAACTATTAATGAATGTTATGTTTAGTCGGTATTATAGATTGTTTCATTGTCATAAATATCACATTTTCGTTTCTAACTCATTATTAGTTTTTTTGACACTTATGTCATTATTGACTTCCAGTCTTCACTTAATGTTTACTTATTTAATCATTTCTTTAATGTACTTCAAGAGCTAGGTACATATTGTATCCTAATTTAATTAATTATAGAATTAGAACTTTTTCAAAATGATATATCCAATTTTTTTTCGTCTTTTATTCTAAAGGAAAAAGTAGCTTTTCTGTCTTTTGGATTATAGACCAATCAAACTACACATGATTTGATGGTGATATAGATCGAAATGCCGACAATCAAGAATTAATACAGTTAATATAAATTAGCCCTGAATTAATTAGTATTTTCGTTTGCAAGAAAGTTTTTGTTTGAACGGAGACAATGGGAACCACCGACACTGTTTGCTGACCCTTCCTTCCCCAGGAGATGTGAAGACGGTAAGAGCTAGAAATAAATAATGAACTCAACTCTAGTCTTTGAGGCTCTTTAGGGCACGCGTGTAACTACGCGAATAATTTAGTGTCCTCCTTACAGGAAAGAAGAAAAAAAAAAAAAAGGTTTTGGTAAAACCTAGTTTTATCCATATCTTCTAAGTTTTCCCAAACATTCAACATCCAACCGATTTTAGGGATTATTTATTTGTTCATTGTTATCTACAATAACATTAAAGGTAACGGAAGTATATGGTCCTGGGTGGCGGTCATAAATAGGCTAAATAGTTGCAAAACTATTCAATAGTTGGCAAAGTGCAGTTCTAAGTGAAATTCCCAACTGAACACACCTCCCTGAAGAAGACCTGCAAAGTCAGGTCGAAACATTGGCTTTAAATAAAATAGTTTTGCCACTATTTAGCCTATTTATGACCACCACCCCGGACCATCTCCTTTCTTTATAATACTACGGTCAACTATTAAATATTCATTAAAGGTAACGTTCGTCGACGAACATTAAATTTTATTTTAAACACCAATATCAGTTCATAACAAAGTATTAGTAAGTTGGCAGTGAACGAACATGAGTATTAAGAGGAAATATTTATTCATTTATTTTTATCTTTAACTCTTCGATCTTTATCTATTTATATTGATTGCTATATGTGCGTTGTAATCTTGTAATCTTAGTTTTGTAGTAAATTTCTGAGATTATATTTTTTTCACCCAAAAATGTATTAAATAACAGTGCTAATGGTGATATGAAAATGAAGAAAAAACATTATGCATGATTTTAATTGGCCCAAAAAGGAATGTGATAAGGCAGGAATTTTATATTTTTATAGAATTTTAATTTAGTATTGTATTTTCTCATGTTATAATTTTCTTACTATATTTGTTGGTGTATATATGGTATGAATGTGTCTCTTACAGCTCTAATACTCAATACCCTTAAGTAAGGCAAAATGTTTTATTTCTTAATTAAATAAGATTTTTTTAAAAAAGTAAGGCAGCACTACTTTAAGTAAGGTAATTCTCTAATTACTAAAAACCGTAAATACAATAACATTGAACAAAACTGTGTTTTAAAGCTTAAGATTACATAAAAATAATACTTAATCACGAAACCTAAAAATATGCTCGAAAAATGTGGTTTTTATTCATTAAATCATGAAATATTCGAAACTTATACAGAACAGGGACTATCAAAACTGTATTCAACGAAATAAAATGTTCTAGTTTGCCTGTGAGGATAATTCGCATTGTACAGTCGTGGAACTATTGAAATTGCATCGATTATTTCTTTTGATTCTTATGTAGATAACGCTTATTCCACTGTGTTAATTTATGTTATTTTATTATTTAAAAAAAGTAATTTATTAAATTGATGATTTGGTTTATTTCATCAAAATGAAATCAATAATTAATTATATTGTTCATCATGTATCTTATATTCAATATATATTGGTACATAATTTATATATATATATATATAGTTATGGGTTGTAGTCCTAGCAATAAACAAATCCTAGCTTCAAGCCCTAAGTCCGTGGACTTCGCCAATGCACAGTTTGTCTCCCTCCGTTACTGAGCTCAGTGCTGCTAATCCTTATAATGCCCATCGCAGTTCAAATCTGAAAAGACCTATTTTCTTCTTTCGTCGTGCTTGCCACTGCCCACATGCAGACATTATTTATGCACTCAATAAAATCTAGATTTAGTCGATGTTGAAGGATTGGAGTGCCTGGTAAAGTTGTACAACTTCTATTATTTTTTAGTTTCGTATAAATTTTTATTTTAGGGCTATTAATATTTGTTTATTTGTCTGTATTATTGATTTTAATTTGGGGCCGGTTATACGTCATTCCTTTATTTAGTCAAACATCATTTTATTTTATTAAATATTTCTTAATTGGTTTTAATCAGCTTATCTTTATTTTCATTTATTGGAGATTATTCTTTTTTTTTTTATTGTTTGCAACTGTTTCATTTCATTTCTTTTTCTCTCATTATGTATAAATATAGGAAAATAAATTTTTAATTTTTTTCTCTCATTATGTATAAATATAGGAAAATAAATTTTTAATCCAAATATCGTTACAGTTCACTTTTTATTATATTTTTTTAAAATCAAATATCTTCGTTAAGCTTCAACCAAATTATAAATTAAACCTAGAGTCAGCTTAACATACTAAAGATTTCTGTTTACTTATTTAGGTTATAAGAAAACAAACAATGTTTCTCAGTTCAGTTACAATATCGGGTTAAATGCTGTAAGTATTATTGTAATTTTCCTCGCAAAAAAAAAAGGGAGATCAAGTCTTTCTGGCGATTTTCTGTACAATGTAATCTTTACACCAGGTTGTAAGAAGTTAAATTGCTTCAATATTGAACCCAAAAGTTCTTCTTTCTCTTCTGGGCAGATCCAGGTCCCGAATCAAGTCACTGAGTTCAGCTTAAGTAAGCAAGTGGGGTTTTCTTTCTTCTCGTTCGGAAAAAAAAATCAGAATCATCTGACGGGATTCCTCCTATGAGATTTACCTCTTCGTTATCCTCTTCCTATTCAAGTCATAGTGTTCAGAAGGCCTTGGAACCAGCAGTTCATTCCCCTGTGGTATTGGCCGTATAGCAGAAGAAACGTCTGGGTACTCATTCAGAGTTCTTTTTTCAAGACATCCCATGATGAAGAGGAGGAGGGGGTCATGCAAAAGCAGCAGTTCTCAGTGTGATTAGTAAGCTCCCTCTACGTCATGGGAACAGCAAACGCAATGAACTACCTTTCTTGTTCAACCATTCTCCTAAGCTTACGCTACATGTGATGCAGCAGATGTGCTGCGCCCATGGTTTATCTTCGTCACCAATCTTCATCCCAAAATTCTCGTGGTATGCTGTTTTGATCATCTGCGTGATAAATTTTTTGACTTACAAAGGTCACTTCCCCACAAATGTAACAAAAGTTGTCGGAAGCATTCACACTCTTCCTGGGCATCGTAACTTCACCAAAACTACTGAGTTATTACAAAATCATTGAAAGAATGCCTGAAGCAAGAATAAGCAAGTCAAGAGTAACTTGAAATGTAAACACTGCATACAACTGTCAGCAAAATGGCTCTGTGATTCACAGCTAGTCGTTTACCGCGATTCCCAGACAGAAATAAACCCAACAAACCCAGGAGTAGGAAATTTCCCCGTATTATGTAGAAAGTAACTATATTTTTGAAACTGAGTTAACTAATGATTTTTATATGGAAATTCGGATTTCACACACCAAGAAAAAACATGGACTGAGGTTGTTTTCAAGTGAGATACAATATCAATGTAGAGCAGTGGAATGAATATGACCCACCAAATCAACTGTAAGTGAAATGAAAATACTTTTAATATCCTGGGACTGTTGCCCCTTTAGAATAAATGAAATATACAGAATAAATAAGACGAGTCAGTGTAATCATTTTTTAGATTACATAAAAACAAAATCTGGTGCGCGCAACACACAACTTTCATTTACCGATCTACTTTGAATAGAAATTATTTTCTGGCAATGCTGGGCTAATATACAATTTTTCGAAGTGCATTTTAAACGGACCTAAAGCTTGAAGCTTACAGATATCAAGCTATTAAGACCTTTATAATTACAAAATGTCTATTTAATATATCGACGACAGGCAATAAAAATCTAGTCACTCCATCTGCTTTTATAAAGCACACAACTTTCTTTGCTTTTATAACCACAGAAACAAATTTCAAAATTTTTGAGTGATGTCATTTCAGTGATATTTTTAGTTGAAAAAGTTATCTATGCAGTCAAAGAGTAAGTTGATTCCAGAGGTGGTGATTCTAGTGTTGAAATATAGAACTGAGAATAAAGGTATAAATTTAGGTACTTATTTCTTATGAAAAATGTTCTTAGGAAAGATACTTTAGGAAATTTCATAAACTTTTAAAAAACGATATACAATATCCCCAAAAAAGTGTATACTTTTTGAGTTATTCGGAATTAATTTTACCATCCCTCGTAACTTTTTTTCCGGCTTCTTTACGTTGAAGTATGTTTTATCGATAAATCGATAAATTTAAAAGGGTGTCGAGAAAATGACTTTAGCGAAGTTTCATTTAAATCAGTACATTCGTTAAGGTGCTACAGTCTATAGCAACGCAGATTTGTCTGCATTTTTTTTTTTTTTGCTTTATTAGCTTATCAAATTCTTTCAAAAGTTATATTTAGCATTTTTTCATTACTTTAAATAATATGAAATGATTAACTTTTTAAAATAAACCATATTAAAGATACTTTAGAAGAAGACGTATATGAACATTAGCATTTAAGCCCTGTAAAGTGACATCAATGGGGATAAGACTTAATTGATATTAAAGACCACTTAATTATACAATGATACACCGAGTTTAATCAAAATCGTTAGAGCCGTTTTTGAGATAATTGTGAAAATGTTTTTCAGCGTTGATATAAAGTAGCAAGCCGATTTTAAGGAAAAAGTTGCCGTCACATCTAAGGCATATACCTATCTTAAATACGTAATATCAGTTTCGTAGGACTTTTCGTTTTTGAGCTAGACTGCCAACATACAAACACAGACATACAGACCATTTTTCGGGGCTTGGTTATTTCGACTCAGGGTACCTCAAAACGTGCATTTCCGTTGAAAACTCAGATTAAAAAATTTTCTCGATCGCAATACTTACCCTTACTATATATTACATGTATACGTAAGTGAAAGTAAAAATAATGAGTAGTTAAATATAAAGATAAAGAAACAGAAAAGAGGAAGATTCGTTGATTGTTTGTTTATTGTCTTAGGCCTTATGACCGGTTCTTACCGACAAAAATATAATAAAATTTCGGACTGTAAAATTTTCATTAGGATAAAAATTGTTTCTTAATTATAATATATTTTTATGTTAGTAAATTAATATGATTTAGATTTTAGTATTTATACAATTAATAAATGAAATGAGGTAGTAAGAAGGAAGAAATATAAAAAATTAAATAAAACAGAGAGATTTCCGGTGATGCTACAATCGCTGAAAACATAAAAAAAAATAAAACAAACTTAAATAAATAGATAAAAATAAAATTTAAGGTACCGGGGGGGGAGGAGGGAGTAATCATAAGAAATATGCATTGTTATGATGAACTCGACCGGTCCGCGGTCAGAAATCGCTTAAGACAGGCCTTGCGGAAGAAGGATGCCGATCTTACCTCTAGAAAGAGAGATCATACATATATTTTATATTCGTATTTTTTTCTTTTAAGATTTCAAATTGTAATTTTAGTAAGATGTTATGTTTCGTAATTATGATTCGTCGAAATCCATCGTATCTTGTAAAATCCTTATATGTATTGTAGATAATATATCGTTAACAGCCAAGCAAGAAGTAAGATGGTCAGAGAAGATCCAAAAATCGACAAGTATAAAAGACCATGATATAATATGGTGAAAACACACACCATATGCTGGTATATATAATTCATCAGAACATCAACCAATGTACAAGAGGCAATCATCATTGATCAGACTGTAATTCGAACTTTACTGTAATTAAAATCAAATTAGGTTAGAAGATGAAACGAATAAAGTAATTAGTGAATCAAGTGAGAAAGAAGAAGGGATAAATTATGAAATTTAAGGAATAATTCTTGGACTTTTCGAAACTCACGATTTGCCAACATGACATTAGAGACACGTCTGAATCAAAAAAGTTTAGGAAGTTAAAGATGATAATCAAAGTCCTATATCCAGTTAACTCTGTCCAAGTTACTCTGGGCTTATATTCAGCCGTTAAGAAAAGGACAAAAGTAAATTACAACAACGACAAGAAGATAATTTTTCAAAGCAAGGCTGCAAACCATTGAGAGCTAAGAGGCTAGAAATATGTGTGAATCCTAACGGAGACATCAGAGAAGAAGATGTTGGATAAAGTGCTAGACGAGAATTCTAGAAAAATATAGTAAGCATACCTGATCATAAGAAATGCATCAAAACCTTGAAGAACAGTTCACAATTAAAGAATGTCCGAGAACAAAGATGTGGACCACGCTGTGAACTCCAGCCCATAGAACGTTGAAAACATTCAAAAGATACCCTGAATATGGAAATAGCTATCGACGGGCATATCCTTCCGACGGGTGCAGCATCTGTCAGAAACATTGCTGTCATGTCTGTCTATTTTTTTTAGGGTGGGAGGGAGGAGAGATAAAACAGTTAAAAAACACCATTTTTTTATCATCTCTTTTCGATATCACTTAATTTTTAGCTGCGTCTCTCAATTTTAAACAGGAACGAAAAAGCCAGAGTTTGTTATCTCATATATTCATTAATTATTTTAAATGTTTTGTGCCTAATTAAAATAAAATATTACTTCTAATTCTTACATTTTGTTTTCCAAATTAATATTATTAAAATACTGAAATCAAATGGTCTTGCGAGATTAATATTTAAATATAAAAAATATGGTGAGCTAGAAATGACGGCATTTGTCTCGTTAAATGACAGTGAACCAAATGGATATAAGGTTCCAACAAGTTTAGAATCCATTACCTGCCTGCATAGCTCAAGGGTTGAAAAGCGTCCCACTTAATAATCTTCATTATTGTGTCTTTGAATAATTACCAACTCCTAGTCACGCTAGTTACAACTTGCGAGATCCTTTATTAGATTAGGCAAATTGGTGTATTTGTTTCTCCCGCTGTTCGTTAGTCATGTAACGCGGTTGGACTTGGAATTGTCACGACACAATTTGTTAAACCAATTAGCATCGAATCATACTGTTTGGGTAGAATAACGATACAAATCATTGAAATAGTCTTGTCATAACAGAATCAAATCCTTTAATTCTTTTTTTTTTATAACTGATATAACTGAACTACAATATATATATATATATATATATATTTTATTTATATTTTGCTTCTTTATTGAATATTAATACATTCTGTCACATTAAAGGGCATTAATATTAAGGCTACATGATTCATTAACACAATATGTACATACAATTAATATTTCAATAATAAAGAAAAACAAATATAAACAACATAAAATAAGTAAATTGATACGCTTGTGCACAAAAAAATAAAAATAAATAAAAATGAAATAATAGATAAAAGCTAGATGAAATTAAAGTAAATAAATCACATTCAAACCTATGTACAATATTTAAATTCACCCAGGGGACTCTGAGTCATGCCTTATCCCCCGATGCGGAAGCCAAGGCAGGACTCCAGGAGATCCCAGTGCTTCTCTCTCAGCCGCGTCACTGTTATTTGAAACCAGTGGAAACTGATGGAGAGCACTACAGCAACAGACGCTCATGTCGTGAGTGGAAAATCTGGCGATTGCCAGAACTCCAATATATAAACATTTACAGAAGGTCGCGGGACCACTGCCGTTTTAACCTCCGGGAAGGATTGTAGGGATAGCTGGAGCTAGATAGGGATTGTGCTACACTATTTGGATGATGAGTGAGGTTCTGGTGAAATTTGGAAAATTTGACAATCTACATTAAGATCAAAATTTAATAGCAGGATTTATGACTCACAACACGTAATTTTTAGCGCGGAACATAACTAGTTCTCTACACTTCGTGGAAGTGTGAATTAAGAAATAAAGTTGAGCAAATGAATACTATTTCATAAAAAAATAAAAATCTCATATTTTATGTTGTCTGAACGTTTTATGATTATTTTTTTAACTTACATATTGAATTATACTTTGACTGCCCATAATAACATTCTGGAAGATTTTTCCTTTTATTTCGCTATCTCTATATATATGCATATCTATATCTATCTCTCTATATATGCACGTGTTTTTTTTTGTTTTTTTGCTAAAGTTTAATTCAGTTTTAATTTTATTATTTTTAGGTTATTTTATTTTATTATTTATTGTATATACTTTTGATTATTATTTTGCTTCTGTTTATTTTATGTTTTTTTGTACATATAGTGTGAATGTTATCCTAACTCACTATAACCAATGTCCAAGAGACAGATTGTTGTAATACTCAATAAATAAATAAAAAAAACAAAGAAACTTCGCTATCGCAAATCAATTTTCAATAAAAATATGATTTTTTGTCTCTGTTTACAAACTTGTTAATAACTATTGTTACGTAGATATAAACTGATTATCAAATATAGAAATAAAAAATTACCAGTTTTTTCACCAATAACGAATAAAACTGACAACGTGTAATTTATTTATTTGTAATTTAAATGAACAAATAAAGTTGAACAACAAAAACATTTTATTTTACTTTTATTGAATACTTGATGGTTCACCGTTGTATATTAGTAAGTAAGGAAATGGTCTGGGGTGGCTGTCATAAAACTACTAAAATAGTAAAAAAAAAATATTTTTATTTCTAGCTAACGTTTCGACCCAACTTTGCAGGCCTTCTTAGATCTGCCTAGAAGAATATCTGCAAAGTTGTGTCGAAACGTTGGCTTGAAATAAAAATATGTTTTCCACTATTTTAGTTGTTTTATGACAGCCACCCCGGAATATCTCATTACACTATTTTACTTTTTATTGCAAAAGATTCATTATTTGTATAACACAATAACACAAGCGGTAACAATTAAATACAATTTAAACTATAATAGTTACCGTTCCTTTGATTCAAGTTGTTAAAAAACGAATGAAGAATTTTAATATATAAGAAAAAAATGTTTATTTCTTATGTTTTATAAAGTTATTAAATTTAGGAAATATACGTCTTACTTGAAATCCTAATACAAGACAAACGTCGTTTTCAACTAAAAAGGAAAGGCTGATTATATGACTTATTTGGACTTACGGAGTCTCTAAAGGGCTCCGTTAAACCATCGATTTAATTATTTATCTCCAATTTTTACTAAATAAATTCCTTTATAAAATTCTCATTAATTCTTAAAAATAGGCTTAACTTTGTCACTAATAAAATCATCGGTAATAAGCTGCTTTAGTCCTATTTTAACTATGGCATTAATCCCCCGCCCTCAACCTCTGGCCCTGGAAAACTGCTTACAGTCTTAAAGAAAAAAGATACCAACTTTTTGTAATATGTAATATGCAATATATTTTTTGTACATATTTGTATATATTTGTGTCTTCCTTAGTATTTTTGTATATATTTGTATTTTCCTTATTATTTTTTGTATATATTTGTATTACATCTGCATAATAGGCGGTTGTATATATTTTTTTAACTTTCCTATTATTCTGAGGATACTTCGGTATCAGAATAAAATTGAGTTTCATTTCATTTGATTTCATCGTTGGGATTCTATAAATTCATTACAACTTTGTTATACTTACCATATTGTTAGCCGTTTAAATTATTATTTCTAAAAACAATAACACTGATAATTTGTTATTTTAATCTTTATTGTTTCGTTTTGCTAAATATATATCCATACATGATATTACAGGATATTTTATTATTCATAAGTTATAATAATAACATTTCTCAACAAAAATGCTTCTGAAGAATTCTTAGAAGAGCCATAAAAAACACCCTTGAACTTTTTGGATGTAAAACTGACAATAAACCTCAGTTATTCAATAATTCAGTAGCATACCGCTGAGGTCCCATTATGAACTTTTCATATAAAAAGTACTATACATGCAACTTTTACATTTTATCCTAAAGCCCGGAGACTAACCGATTTCTGTTACTAATTTCAAACTTTTCAACTTTACTTAATTCCTAAAGCTTTATTCCCCTTCAAGCCTTCATTTCAATGCTTTCGATTCCGCCCACAATTCCGCGGCTCAGCTTAATATTTATTTAATATTTATACAGAAACACTAATAATTTTTATAATGTTTAAACATTATACTTAATCTATGGACTTCATAGATTTTTCCTTAAATCGTCTGCCAAAAATTAAAATGTTTCTGACTATAAGAATTTATCGATAGTTTATTTTACACTGATTGATTAATTGTTTAATCATTGTTTAATAATTAATTATTTAAAGAAAGTTTATGTATATCTTTTAAATGATAGAAACTCATCCGTATAATGAATGCTTTGTATTTTTAAATTCAGAGCAAATGAGCAGTCGTAATACTAGCTACTCACGCAATTCTCCGATTATTTGTATTATTGTAGTAAGCCCTTTACCATTGTCATTACGTTATAATTGTGATTACTATCCATTTTTACGTCTCGTAATATTTTTATTCAATTTTATATAGTGTATATCGTATAATAGTAATGCCACTAAATATTATTGAGGTAAACCAGATAAAATATGTGATATATGTTATAGAAATAACTCTTGATCATGTTGTACGAACATTTTTAATGTATAAATTAGAAGGGAATCGACAAGCTCCTAATGATATTATTTGTCAAATGATTGGGCTAAAACAATCATCTTTGTAGTTGAACATAATTTTTCTTAAAGTGACGTTCATAATTAGGGAATAACTTTGTGCTATTTCGAAGCCAATGAGCACTTTTTGTTTAATGACAGAACACATGAGGAGTATACTTATTAATCTACTATGTCTGTTGAAGAAGGAATAGTTTTTTTTCATTTTTTTTATTCTCTCTTCAAAGTATTTTTTATTTCATTCATTAATTGATTAATAAAATTAGAAGGATCTGCAAAAGAAAGAAAAATATCAATAGTATTTTTTTCCTTCTCTTTATATATTCACTCGCACATGTCATAGATGTGCCCATCACCTTTTGTGTTGTTGAATTCCGTAATGGCATTTAAAGAATGAGTAGAATTAGTGGCCTCTTCCTTGTATATATTTAATTTCATAATTCAGAACAAGAGATATCTCATCCAGCTCTTTTTCAATCCATTTCTGACGGATATGCTAGGCGAGGTCATGTCCTTTAGAAGGCTGTACAGTTTATTTTGAAATCAGGTACAGAAAAAAGGTATGTTTGTTGATTTATCGTAACTTTTAGTAAGTCAGTATGAATTTTTTTTCTTTTCTAACTATACTGATATGAAAATTTTATATTGAATTTCTGAAAGCACGTCTTTTTTGGTTAGCCATCATTTATTTAGCCATCATAATTTTGTGAGGCTTATAGAATGAAATAATCAAGTGTTTGTGTTAGATTTTCAATTTTGATTAGAAGAAAAGAGAGAATGTTGTTTTAATATCCTTCTGTCGAAGATTAGTTTAAGATTACATCTGCGGAATTCGGCACTGGGCAAAGTGTAACTGATATGTTTTGTGATTGGTCGGTCGTGATTTCATTTTATTTTCCAGAGTGAGTACCATGTCTGCAAGTGTGATAAAATAGTTTGTAAATTTAAGGTACCTGTATTGCCTCGTGGTGATTTGTTGTTATTGCATCATTGTCAAGTTGCGGCCAAAATCAGAAGTGGAGGTATTTAATGTGCGTATGTATTGTGAAGTAAAGGAGCCAGTATTGAGCCCTGCGGTACTCCTGCTAAGATTGATCAAACTCGAGAGATTTCTAAGCTCTATCGCATAGAGAAAAATTTGTCGAAGGAGGAATGGAAAAAACACATAGTATGCATACAGCAACATGATCTTGTGTTAGAAAAGATGACCCTGGTGCCAGAATGTGCCAAATACCAGGTTGACATCCAAAAATCTAATTAGTACTTTAATTATAATGTAAATTGTTTACCTACTTTGTATATGTGTTTGTATATCGCTGTTCTGTATATATGTGAAGTGTAGGTTCAAATAGGCTAACGGACGTAAATAAGTGTTCAGTTTCTGTTTTCGTTGAAGTCTGAAAACAAATGACTTTAATATTCGTAATCTGAGGTTTAACATATTTTTGTTTGTTATATGTGGGCCTTGTGTCATTATTTTGTCAAAAATCATTCCACGACACTGTACTTCATCAGTTTGAAGGATTTGAGCATTGTTGGGGTAAACAGGAGGTAAATATACATAATCGTTTTTCATAGATCTGTTTTATTGGATATTTTCAAAGATATTTAAGCAAGATAATATTTTCAATACTTAATAGTTGACCGTTGTATTATTAAGGAAGGAGATGGTCAAGGAAATGGGGCAAGGAATTTCACTTAGAACTGAACCCGTTCTAAGTGAAACTCCTTGCTGAAAACACCCTTCTGAGGAAAAACGTTGGCTTTTAATAAAATAGTTTGCCACTGTTTAATCCATTTATGACGGCCACCCAAGATAATATTTTGTTTAAAGAAACAATGATATATCCCATTTTGGGTAAGTGAGTTGATCAATTCCAAACTTTAGATGCACTGATTCACTGATCCAAGTCTTCTAAATTAATGAAATCCATTAAAGGTGAGCCGGAATAATCTGGGAAGTGGTGAAGGAGAGGTGTGGATAGCCACAAGTTGGCGGAACCAATGAGGTCAAAGGTCTCATTTCTTTGGCGGTGTTTTTGTCGCGCTGGCTCTAACAGCCGCAGATCTGCGGCCTGAACACCCCGCCCGCCGCACTAATCTAACTTTTCGAGCCGACGATTAATGATGCGGCAGCCTGTCGGTGAGGCCATTCGAGATTGGTATCCCGCTGACCGATTGGTCTGTAATCTGCCCTGACAGTTGACGGGACGATAAAAAAAAAGTGTATTTTGTTCTGGTGCGATTCCAAACGGATGAACGTAAATAGTTTGTCGTCGAAAAATACCCCTTTACTATAAAAAAAATACACTAATCCAAATACAGGAAAATTTAATCCGTTTTTAAATGTTTTTAGTAAAATATATCACGTTCTCTAATACGCATATCATGAAACACAATAACAGAAATCTAGAACCCATTCTGGAAGAAATATTCCAATTAAATGAACCTGTCTTAAAAAAAGAATGATTTATTGAAATTTACAACTGTATTAAATAAATGCAATCTGTAAATGCAAACAAATCAAGAATGCTGAGGTGAACAGATTTGTCAAGATACTATCCAATGGTAGTACTCCCTAAATAGTTCTAAGTAAGAAAATCTCATCTTCTTTTCAGGCTGTTAACAAGTGGATTCAGATAACACTAGAGATGACCATGAAATGATAGATATTTGGCTAGGGCTGAATGAACGTCATAAGGGGAAGAATGGAACATTGAAGTCTATCAATGATTTTATTTGTGACAAAATATGGAGTATTAAGGATTTTAGGATGGGGGTTGGATAGGATATGAATTCAATGGTTTAACCCAAAATCTCAACTTAATGGGATTTATATAGACATATATATATATATATATATATATATATATATATATATATATAACGTTGAACAGGGGCGGGTGGCCGAATGACTAAGCGTGTGCTGCGAGTTGAATGGCACCGATAACAGATTTGAGAGATTAAAAGTACTAGTTCGCGTCCGTGCGGAAGGGATTTTAAATTCCCGCCTTCGCCCTCGGTCGAGAAAATCCGTATAGCCTAAAGGCGAGGTAGGAAGAACAGAAAAAATAATATATATATATATATATATATATATATATATATATATATAACGTTGAACAGTTTCTTGTCATTTCATTCTTGTATACGGATCTTGGTCTCAGAATCCAAATATATACGATAAGATATGAATATATCTTATATCTTTACAAAGATTTACAAACATTAAAAATATAAATACAATAACAGTTGGAAGCTGGTAATATTGCATATAAGGTAATATTGCAGGGAAAGTGAAATTTTAAAGTATCTCATGGATGAATAGTAAACCACTGAGTGGAAATATTTGACCTAGCGAGAATTTCCACTTAACTCATCTGAACAAAGTTGAAAATTAAAAAAAGTACTTTCTTACTTTTTTTAGCTATAAAAAAATTATTTGTGCCTGTTAAGTTTTTTGTTGACAACCAGCAAATGTGCTGGTAATACAAGATATAGAGGACATATCAGGCATAGGGAAGGACGGTATTCAGCAGCACCTCTTTACGGACTTGTTTTATTTATTTATAATGTTTAAGGAAGGAGATCTCTTATCCAATTACTTTTTAGTCTCATCCTCATGTTCAGAGGTATGTCAACTATGGCATGTCTATTATGAATCTGTTGTGATGTCCGTTTAAATTAGTATAAAATATTGGTAAACTGTTGGAAGGTGGAGGTCAGTATGTAGAGTTTCGTTAGTCACGTACCATGGTGCTTTTATTAGGAGTCGCAACAATTTAGATAGGAAGGTTTGAATTTTTTGTAGGCGGTTCTTTTTAGCGATACGATGAGTATGTCCTATTTTTAACATACTATTTGTTTAAAGACTATATTTGTCATTTTTACTAAAATTATTAGCATTGTCAAATTTATTTCAAAACTATTATATAGGCAAATAATTACGGAGGAAAGATATATATTTATTTTTTTCCATTTGTGATATTTAAACGAATTAAATAAAAAAGAATTATCAAAACAATTCTAGGACCGATTAGTGTTAGTAATTAATTGCTCATTTTATTATACTATAAAAATAAAAATACGCTAACTTTTTTTAGTTTTTTAAAATAATAAATACAGCTCATAAGACATTTCCAAATAAATAGGACATTTATAATTTATGGCGAAAATCGATTTAATTCTTTCGAATGTTTATAATTTTTGTTCAAGTATTTTAAACGTGACAAGAGGCCCTTATATCTTACGTGAAAACTTTGAAGAATATTTCTCCTTATAAAGCCTTGTTAGTATTTTTCATTCTCCTTGACTTTCTTGAAGTTCTTGGTATCTCAAATGATGAGAACATTCCGCTCCCCTATTAAAGCATTTTTGTTATTTCCATTTCACAATACTCTCTCTCGTATGAAAAATGTAGGTTATTCAGCCTATAACATTTTATGGTTATGAAGGAGTTATTTATTATTTAAATTATTTTTGGTCAAAGGTCATCAATATTCTTTATCTTTAACTTTGTTATTGAGTTCGTTCCTCGTCCAGGAGTCATTATATATATATATAATTATAATGACTCCTGGACGAGGAACGAACTCAATAACAAAGTTAAAGATAAAGAATATTGATGACCTTTGACCAAAAATAATATATATATATATATATATATATATATATATATATATATATATATATATATATATATATGCTTGATCTGGTTAAAATAAATCAATTTTTCTCTGAAAGTGGTTAAGTTGTAGCCCAGTACGAGAAATGTGGTTTTGAGAAAAATAGAACTTCTATAAATTTTCTTTTAAATCGTTTTAACAAAGATCAATTATACTTGTATTTGAAAACAATTTTGTTTAGTTCACTATCTTTCAATCCGTAATTACTTAAATTAAATAGGTTTTTAAGTGTCACTTCCAATCCAACAAAAAAATTTTTATCTGTGAGAAATTGGAGGAATATGGTTCATAAATATTTGTATTGCTCTTGAGATCTACTATTACTTCTTTAAATATTTTTCTATATTTAAAGGATGCCCTTCTATAATTTATTTTTGTTCGGCTATAAACTGAATATATATATATATATATATATATATATATATATATATATATATATATATATATATAAAGGCCATCCTTTAAATGTATTTATTTAAATATGAAAATATTTAAAGAGTTAATAGTAGATCTGAAGACAAATACAAATATTTATGAACCATATTCTAATTATTCACAGAAAAAAAAGTTTGTTAGATTGGAAGTGACACTTAAAAACCTATTTAATTTAAGTAATTACTGATAGCAGGAAAGTAAACTAAACAAAATTGTTTTCCAATAGTAGTACTAGTTGATCTTTGTTTTTCAGAAAACCACATACTCTCGAATTGGAAATATGACTTACCCACTTTTTGAGAAAAACTTGTTTTATCTAACCAGATTATATAAATATAATAATAAGTATTAAAATAACTATTCTTTTAAGGAATTAGGTCATTTAATATACAATTTAATAAACTACATAAATTTTGGAGTTTATTCTCTTTTATTTAATAACTTTTCGATCCCTTATTTTCTTGTACGAGATAGAATGGGATCCTCTTCAGAATTGGAAAAAAAAACAAAAAGCCTTCATTGGCACGAAAATACAAGTTCCTGTATGACTGGATTAATAATTTTTCATTTTTCCTAAGTGGTTATCGAGCCTAGATACTCCAAGCCAGAGGCACACCGACAGCCCCAGTACGTGTATCAAGCCACTGGACTACTACGAGCACCCCGAGACAAAAGCCAAACACAGGAAAAACAATAGACATATGCATCCTTGACTAACAAAACATCAATAACCATAATATATGCACATTAGCTATAATCAAATTATTCAAAATTTTAACATAATTTAAATTATAACATTACTTGCAACAAATAAATATTTATTATTGAGCTAACCTTTAATTGTTAAAAGTTTTATAACCAAATAACAACAAATTCAAACACATATATATACATCAAGTCAATATGTAAAATCTTGTCAAAATTATAAAAAATACAAAATAGTAGCAAAAGTGCATAATATCTTCCCAAACTATAAATTTTATTTTAATTTTCATTAGTAGATATTTAAATTTATTTATTTATAAATGTTTTGGGCTCTTCAACCACCTGGGTCATTTTCGCTCTATAGTACAACTGGATCAACTACTACATAGGCATACATAACAAATACAATTTAAAGTTTGGAAAGTTAAAACTAGTTACAGGTGAATACGATAGTACAATTGAAAGTTAACGATTAAAAGGAGATAAGTTAACAAAGACAATTAAAACAAAGGTTAATGATTTAAGAAGAAAAGCTGAAAATGCTATTTAAAAAAATAAAAGTTAATATTAATAGAAGAGAAGTTAAAGGTTAATTTTCATTAAAGTGTGTCACTGTTAAAATGTTATTGTATGCTTAATTTAATTTAACTAGGTCATTGGGGGTATTAATTACGTCTTTGGTTCTTTCTATGTGCAACATTTCTAAAATTAGCTTTTTTTGTTGTTTATTTTAGGTATTTAATATTTTAACCTCATTAAAATCCATTTTGTGCTTATTTCTAATTGCATTACAGGCCAAAAATGTCTTCTTTTTTTTTGTTTCAACGCTATATTTATGAGAATATATTCTTGTTGTGAGACTCCAATATATATATATTGTATTTATATATAAATTCCTGAATACATACAAAAAAAATTAATAATTTCCAATAAAAAAAAAATTCTCATGAAAAGATATTTTCAATATCATATAGATGTAATAAATAAAATGACATATCATATTTATATAAATTTAAACAAATAGAGTTTATATAAATCTAACCCAGTTTTTTTAAAGTAACAAGAAGGCGTCATTAGTGACTGCAAAAACTTGAGCAAGTTGAATAGGGGTATTTGAGGCCTTTAGAACTTGGCTATGCTAAGTTGTCGGGGACAAGATTCTCTTTTGCTATAATTTGCATCTGAATGTAAATTGATTCAATGGCAGAATTTTTTTTTCTCTTATACTTGTAAAAACAATCTGTTATATCTGCAATAACTTTTTTTTATTTAAATGATTGTCCGATATTTAAGGTAACTTATTGCTTCCATATCAATTAAAGTGTAGGTAGGTGCCGAACGTATCACTGATTGTTAATATTCCCTTTGAAAGAAAGCGGTGATTAAATCATGTAAAGACTGTAAAGTCTCACAAAATAAATAGAAAAAGTGTCGATAATTAGCTGGCCTTGAGATGTCGTCACCAATTTGAAGAAGATGACCTCGAGAAGTATCTTTAAAGTGTATAACGTTATCGATTTGGTTTGTCTTAATTATATTGTGAGATTGTTTGTACAACCCTCCTGTTGCTAAACAAGCATGTTCCGTCGTGCAAACCAACGCAGCAAGGCAGCCAATTGCTGTAACTTAATCCGGCCGTAGTATCGAGAAACTTGGCCTAGAGAGAACACCTCCAATGATTGATCAGCTAATTATCTCAAATTTCGCTCCAGTTACCATCTCCTGGGATTGCCGTGATCCGTCAGTCAGTAACTCAGCTTCTAAAGTCCGATATATCCGTCACAGTCAACGCCTGTTCAATACTCATTAAGGAATCGGTGATGCATGGCTCTTACTGTTGCTGACAGCAAGTTTCTAGCACCGTCATCTAAGAAAAAAATGTTTGTTTTTTTATTGATTTAAAATAGAATATATTTCTCAAGCACGCTATTTTTCAAGCGTAATAATATTGTCTTGGGGACCACAACAGTCACTTCGAATTGAGTTAAAGGGTTGAAAATATATGAACTAAGTTCCTGTGAATTTGTTTGGGGGCTATCAATATATTTCTAACAAACTGGTCATTTATATACGCTAAATTCTGAAAGAAGTGTTTGAGAACAAAACATGAGGAAAGAATTCAGCAGCTCAGTAGGTTCTAGTTTAAAATATAATTTAGTTTCTTCACGGTTAATTCTGATGAAAATAATTTTCATATCTTCTCTCCTCTCCGAAAAAAATGACCTGAATGATGTTGCTTTGCAACACAGTTTTTTTTTTTCGTTATGTAATTACATTTCCCTAAGGGTATTATCGGTCATGTTGATTGGGGCCATATTAGTAGTTAGTATGTTCGTGTAAGTTATTGTAAAACCTTTTGTAATGTGTTCGTTAACTGTTGGCATTTGTAGGTACTTATGTAAAGTAATGTTACTAACGTAACTGGTGATGGGTGGATGGAAGTCTTGTTGATAGTCCTGAAAGGTTTTGATTGAAAACAGTGTGGCTTACGAATATGGGCCTTTTAGGCTGAACCGTATATCTGTAAAGCGTAGGTCCTAATGGGCTTCAGTAAGTAAGTGCATCTATTCCATATCTGTTCAAGTTTTAATTTCGAATGTCTTGAAAATAGTTGATATTATACTTGTAGTCTAAGGTATTTAGTTTTCCTCTTGATATGTGCGCTCCGTGTCATTCTTCTGTCAAATGTCAGTCCAAGATATTGAACTTTATCTGAATGAGGAATTTTGTCATTTACGATGTAATTACCAGGACATGCTACACGTTGAAAGGTGAAAAGTAATATGTGGTGATTTCTCTTGGATGACTAGAGTTTTCACCAGTCATGAAATTTTTTAAAATCTGTTAGGCGTTTGTTGTATTTTCATGTCTTATCAAGATCGATTTCTCGTCTGCGTAAGTGGCGTTCAGAGTTTCGAATATCATGTGTTTAAATGATAAATAACGAAGGAGCAACATATATGAAAAACGGCGCTTATTTTATGCAAAACCCGCAAAGTGCTTTGGCAGTGCGGGTAGCGCAGATAAAATTCCTGAAGGGGCATCTTCCTTTTTCTGTTACGATACTACTCCTAGTTGTTGATTCTAAAATTCACGAATTTTACAACATCACTTGCTTAAGTTACAAAATTGGTTTAAACTGTGAAAAATTGGACTTGTAGAAAACACCTATCCTCCAGTGAGACACTCGAGGATTGACGACAATCAAATTCCTCTAACGGTCATAATCTTTGATTTTCCTTCGACAGAGGAAGAAACGTAAGACTCAAACTACTCAACCCTCTTTTTTTTGTAAATCATCTAAACTGAAACTGAGACAGGAATTGAATACATATACATATTTATATCAACGCATATGGACGTACTCCCCATAGATTTACGGTAACATCGACCAAAAAAAATGTTATTTCCTTGTTATTATTCAATGTATTTCTGAACTATTATTATCCATAGTTATTTATCTTACTTTTATGTTAATTTACATGTATATATATATATATATATATATATATACATGAGAGAGAGAGAGAGAGAGAGAGAGAGAGAAAGAAAGAGAGAGAGAGAGAGAGAGAGAGAGAGAGAGAGAGAGAGAGAGAGAGAGAGAGAGAGAGAGAGAGAGAGAGAGAGAGAGAGAGAGAGAGAGAGAGAGAGAGAGAAAGAGAGAGAGAGAGAGAGAGAGAGGGGGGGAGAGAGAGAGAGAGAGGGAGGGAGGGAGGGAGGGAGGGAGGGAGGGAGGGAGGGTGGGAGGGAGGGAGGGAGAGAGGGAGGGAGGGAGAGAGGGGGGAGAGAGATAGAGTGAGAGAGAGAGAGAGAGAGAGAGAGAGAGAGAGAGAGAGAGAGAGAGGAGAGAGAGAGAGAGAGAGAGAGAGAGAGAGAGAGAGAGAGAGAGAGAGATAATGCATGCTGTATTAATTCCAATATCAGAAAAATTATAAAAGAAGCCCAAAAGGTAACGAATCTTTATTGTTCTTTCTCGAATCTTATAAATGCCTGGGCTAATAAAAGAATTCTATTGGATTCCAATAGTTTAAAAGAAAATGTGGCTTATTGTCTTCCCCTCCGTTGGAAATAAATTGTCTTTCTCATTCCCTTCCTTTTATTCCGCTTTTTTATTAAATTCCTCCATACTCAATTATTTTTATTTTTGGAGAAAGTTTTGGTTTTCTTAAGATACAGAAGGTAGCAATTCGCTTCATAAATATTTTTATTACTGGGTGAGTTGCGTTTTTAGAACTTTAATACCTCAGGTATATATGTAAAGCTATTAACTTCAATACCACCCATTTTAAATACATTTGCAAACACTTATAACTATATCAAATTATCATAAACCCTTTACTATGATTAATAATAACTATGAGCCCTTGTTAGAATAGAATAGAAAATAATTTTATTCTGGGACGAAGTCCCTTCAGAATAACAAAAAAATCACAAAATTAAAATGTTGTATCTGGTCAAATAAAAACAAACATAAAAAGTAAAAATAAAGCTAAATCAGTAAAGAAAATATTTTATTTATTTATTTATTTTATTTTATGCAATTTGCACCTGCGCAGCTGCGCATCTAGCAAATTTGTTGTATTTTTATTGTCTTGGTGTAATTGCTTGATTTTTTTTTTTTTTTATTGATGTAGTAGGTCTCTTGGCCATTTTCTTCTTAATCTTCGTTGCTCAGGTAACAGGGAGCAGGAGATAGAAAGAACCAGAGGATTGGAGTGATTTTGGGTTGAAGAATGAAATGTAGTGTATTTGTCGTGGATGTAGGATTTTACTGTTGGGATGTTTAAGTCGTTATGTATAGTAGTGTTTGAAATGTACCAAGGTGCGTTAACAATTTTTCGTATAATTTTTGATTGTGCTGTTTGTATTTTGTTTATGTGTGTTTGTTTTGCTGAACCCCAAAGTTCTGCTCCATATGTCCATATTGGTCTCAGTAAGGTGTTGTAGATAAGTCGCTTGTTTCGTAAGTTAAGTGAAGATCTGTAGTCCAGAAGATGTGAAAGTTGGCTATATCGTCTAGTAAGTTCTTGTCTTTTTAATTTCGTATGTATGTTCCAAGTAAGCCTTTTGTCTAAGTAGAGTCCAAGGTACCGTACATAGTTCTTTGAAGGCACTGGATTATTGGCAATCGTTATGGGTGGACATGAGGCTTTCCTAAGAGAGAAACTAATGTGGGTGGATTTTGTACTATTAATTTTGATTCTCCAGTTTTCAAACCACTTTTCAAGAGAATGAAGATGGTTTTGTAGGGCAACTGATGCGATAGTAGGATTTTTGTGTGAAGATAGAATAGCAGTGTCGTCAGCGAAGCAATAAATGGTGGTATTAGGGTGCTCAGGGATATCAGAAGTGTATATAGAATAGAGGATTGGGCTCAAGACGCTACCTTGTGGTACGCCTTTGTGTTGGAGAAAGAAGGAAGATACAGAAGATTCTACGGAAATACAGAAAAATCTATTAAGAAAGTAGGATTGAAGAATTAAAAAATAAGTGGAAGGTAAGTGCGGTTTTAGTTTCCATAATAGGCCCTTGTGCCAGACACTATCAAATGCTTTCTCTATGTCGAGAAAGACGGCAGAGCAATATTCCTTTTTTTCAAAAGTCACAGAGATAGCATCTACTATCCGATGGCACTGTTGCACAGTAGAGTGATAACAGCGAAAGCCAAACTGGTGATTTGGAATCACTTCACTATATTCTAGAATAGGCTTCAGTCGGTTTAGTAATAGTTTTTCAAATAGTTTGCCCATTATTGGAAGAAGTGCTATAGGACGATAGGATGAAGGAGAAGTGGTAGGTTTTGAAGGTTTGGCAATCATTTTGATTGTGGAGAGTTTCCAAAGGAGAGGAAAATAGGTAGTGCGTAAAATGGAGTTATAGATATGTGTAAGAAACAAAACAGCTTTTCGAGGTAGGTGTCGAAGAATGAAGGGAGTGATTAGATCATAGCCAGGAGCTTTTTTGTTTGGTAGTCTGTTGATTTCTTTGTAAATTTCTTTCGGATGAAATGCCGGGGGGGGCAGGGATAAGGGTCGTGGCGTCGTCAGTTCTTCTTCTCTTGCGTCAGTAAAATTATTGGCCTGTATTCTGTTTGTCCCAAATACTTGTGCAAGATATTTAGCGAATTCATTGGCTTTTTCTTCGCTTGTTATTGCCCAAGTGTTGTCTGTACGTCGGAGAGGGTATTGAAGGTCTTTTTTCTTTAGTATACGTCTTGTTGTTGTCCATATTGATCCATTTCTATTGTTTATTGTGTCTATGTAGTCTTTATAGCTGTCATTTTTAAATTTTAATAGTTTTTCGTGAAGTTTTCTAGTTAGTTTGTTGAGTTCTGTTTTGTACGATGGATATCTAGTTCTTTGCCATAGGGCTCTAATCCTACGTTTTTCTTTTATAAGATTATGTATTGGCTGAGGTAGGTAAGAAGCAGGTTTAGTGTATATCTTTGGTGGTCTCCTTGAATGCCAAATAGCCTCTTGTATACTTTTTGTTAGGTCGTTGTCTGCATTGTCGAGGTCGTCAGCTGTACTAATTAAAGTGTTTAACGTAATTTTGTAGTTTAAAAAATGTTTAAAGTCGTCCCAGTTTATGTAACCGTTAATTAATGTCGGGGGTTTGGGTTTAACGAAAGGGTTGTTCGAAAGTTCAAGTAAAATTGGGCTATGATCAGATGAAAGGTCAAGGAGAGAGGAAACGTTGGAATGTGCATGTGGTAAGGAGCTTGTGACAAAGAAATCAAGAAGATCGGGATACTTTGATAGTGAAGTAGGCCAGTAAGTAGGTTGAGATGGCGAAATTACAGAAAATTTCAAATCTTCAATACATTTTTGTAGTCTTTTTCCACGAGTATTGGACACTCTAGATCCCCACCTTGTGTTTTTTGCGTTAAAATCTCCTCCTACAATGAATGATTTTCCCATTGTCGAGAAAATAGCCTTTAATTCATTCGTGGATATAACTTTATTGGGAGCTATATAGACTGAGGCAATCGTGAGTTGGAATTTTGAGGAGTTTAGAGAAATATTGGTGTATTGTAGGGAATTCGTAGAAGCAGCGGGAAGAATATGGTGATTTAAGGACTTGTCCACAATAATTGCAGTTCCTCCATGTGCTGTGTGGTCTGGATGGTCAGTTCTGTAAGTGTCGTAATCTTGTAGCTTAAATGTTTGTTTGTCTGTTAAATGAGTTTCAGTAATCAGAGCTATGTTTATGTCATGTTTTTTTAAACAAATTTCCAGTTCATTTTTTCGTTGGAGCAGACCATTAGAGTTCCATAGGAGTATTTTTAGAGAAGGTGATTTCGAATTAGTCATTGGAAGGATTAGAAATGAAAGTAGAAACTAGTTTTGTTAGAAGTTCTAAAATAGGGGATAAAAGGGATTTAAGTTCAGTTAGAAGAGGTTCCATAGAAGATTTTATAGCTGAAGAAATATCAAAAGTTGAAGTAGAAGGTTGGATAGAAGCTGTAGAAGGATATCTCCCTGTTACCTTAGCACAGGAGACCCCTGCCACGGTAGACGGTTTATCACTACTCTGTGGTGTTAGATCTTTCTCTTCTGATTTTTGAACTGATTTAACGTGTTCTTCATTTGTTTCTATTGATATTAATTTGGCTGTTGAAGGATCCATTATATTTGGAGTCTGTGAAGGGAGGAGATCTATCTCTAATCCTGATCCAGAGGTTATATGGTTGACAAATATTAGTTTTACATACTATATACAAAATAAAAAAAATGAAAAAATCTATATACAAAACTCTTGAACCTTGCAAAGACACTTAAAACTGTACAGTTGTAAAATATAAATATATACTTTTAGAATAAAAAAAGAAAAAAGTCGAATCTGCTACTAAGTATTTCAGTTATGAGCTATATGTAAATACATTATTATGAATAATACTGACTGTTTTGGGGACAGGAATTGGAATAGGAGGGTTTTGAATGTAGCCAAGGATGAAGAATGCCGAATTTTGATAGGAAGGGAATTCCAAAATTTAACAGAGTGAGCTATGAAGGAGTTTTGGAACGAGGCAGATCTATGAGAAGGAATGTAAAGGTCGGAAGGTCGAGATCTTGTGGAAAGGGAGTGGACTGAGGATTTGAATTGGAGAAGGTTGTAGGCGTAAGAAGGACGATGATTGTTGATAGTTTGATAAAGGAACGCACCTAGAAAATATCGTCTTCGAATGGAGGGGAAGAGCCACTCTAACTCAGTATAGTGGTGAGAGACATGGTAGTATCTCGGAGCACCAGATACTACTTTGTTACTTTGAAACAATTGTAACAATCATTACCTACAGAGCGCATTTGAATCCTTTCGAATTCAAAGAAACCTTTAAATTTAACCTTTTTACGATCCTCCCTATTTATTCCTATGTCAACCCTTCAATGTACACCTGTTCGCCTAGACATTAGTTTCGAATAATCTATAATTTGACTTAATTTTTTTTTCTTCTTCAAATCTCCATCCGCACCTATCATGTCATTGAAAATTAGCATGTTTGTTATTAGATGAAAAAAATGGCATAATCAGCATGATGAAGAATGGTTCCCAGCAGCCTAAATTTTTTTTTTATTAATTCTAAAATATTTTCAAACCTTATGTCCAAAGTCTTTAATGATTTTGATAAAGTCTCCATGACTTATTTCTTATTGATTCCTTAGTTAGAAACTTTGATAATATTTGATCCTGTATATTTAATATTTTTATGATTTCAAGGTGCAATATTAAGGTAAAAAAAAATGTGTAAAACCATTATCAAAGATAAGATATTTCACAGGTCTCCATACTCGATCATTTTAAACTTCTTATCTTTCTTCTGACAAATCACTAAACTAAATAAAATAAAATTAGAGCTATGTAATTGTCCTGTTTTCAAGGCCCTTAAAGTGTCTCCGAGTTAAAATAAGCTGGATTCTCGGATTCGAATTTTTTCATGATTGCATTACTAGATGTAGATACAACACATATACATATATATATATATATATATATATATATATATATATATATATATATATATATATATATATATATATATATATATATATATATATATATATATACTTATATATATACATAGATAGATAGATAACTAAAAGTAAAAATAAGAAGAAGCATAATTGAAGAAGGTTGTCCTATAGCCATAGAAATCAATATTCACTAACGTTTTGTCGATTGGTAAAACTGGAAATTATTTTAATTTATTTTTCAGATGTTTATTCAACATGTATATTTTCGAAATTGCAGTTTCCTCACCTCCTTTCATATTGGCAAGTTTACTGTGAATACAGTGGATTCTGACTGATTTGTATAATCTTTAATTTCCGATTTATATTCCTCTATACCGAAATCCTTTAGTGTTGAATCGGCGTTCCTGAGAAATAAATCACCAATAGTAATTTTTCTTTAATTTATTCATAATATTTACAACTTTATTAAAAAAAATTAAACACTAATTGAGATAAATATAAACCACTAGTAGCACTCTAATAACATATTTAAATTATTAAATTAAGGGAGATCACGGGAATTCTTCCTTTCAGACGCCTCGGAGGGTTATCAGGAATTGAAGAAGAAGCAAGGTAGGAAAAGAGAGAGTTGGGATAGTTCTAAGATTTACTATGGAAGGGTACGTATCTGGACTGGGCAAAATCTAAAAAATAAGAAATACTAATGCCATAATGGACGATTTTATTAGTAACAAAGTATGGAGTATTGAGAATCATATGAAGGATTTAGGATTGTAAAGATTGGATACGAGAGAAATGCGATTGATCCTCATGACTCCAATTCGTAAGTCCAAACAGGTCTTATCATAGTCATGTATATGATTTTTTTTTAAATAATCGGAAGCTCAGAGCGTATGTCTAGTGAGTGCTGAAATAATCCTTTCAGTGTGTTAGTAATATTAAATTCAAACTCAAATTCGAAGGATTCATTTCTAGAGATTCGTTCAGTGTACGGTCATCAACTGTGATGGGTTCGAAGATACGTGGCGTTCATATTCATTTCAAATGATTGTCTCAACCGGATCGGACCAAAAATAAACAGAGCTGCTATCCAGTTAAGGACCCTTTCTGAAAAAAAAAAACTTTTCCATTAGTTTCATTCCAGTCTAAAAATATCGTGGACATTAAAAATTACTGGAGGGAAACTTTGAGACTTTATGATCAGTTTCAAAATCTTTTTATACAAGTTTGTCAGCGTGGGACGACTTTACAAGCTCAAAATGTTCACGATCGTCTCAGTTTTAGATAATTATTCTTAGGTCTGAATGATATCTAAGAAATTTTATTTTATTAAATCCTTTAAAAATGAACGTGGTTCTTTCATTCATGAATCTTTATCCAAAATACATTTTTTTTTATTTTGCTTTATTTTAATCGAAGTACAGAAGGACCGATAAAAAAAAAAAATGTAATCTAGTTTCATAACTTATATATATATATATATATATATATATATATTATATATATATATATATATATATATATATATATATATATATATATATCCATAAGTAATGTAATTATATATATATATATATATATATATATATATAATTACATTACTTATGGATATAAGTAGTTAATGAACTAATTAATGAATATATTATTTAAAGCAAAATTAATTAGTGTAATTTTGTTGATTTTTTAGCTCAAACCCTGGATTCAAAGGCTTCATTTGGAAATATTGTTTACCTGTGATATTTTTTTGGTTATATTTGAGTGTCGTGCACTACTATATAAACTTGATGCACTTTATTGAAATTTCATTGAAATAAATATCTATGATAATTTAAATTTTACTATAGTAATAAAATAACTTTTAACATCTAAAAGAAAAACTTAAATAATATAATGTATAAAAATCATTTACTCACTTAGAGGTAACCTCCATTGTAATAAAGCCATGATATACACGTCTTTGAGAAAACTTAAAGGTACTTTATTCCAAGATCCTAATTCACAAGTTTTCCTACCTTAGGTAATGGATCGCCATGAGGTTATTTTCATGGCTGAGGAAGTATAGGAACCATAACCATAAATAATCATTACCGTTAAGGCGAGTTTGTAGTTTTTGCTGGTAACTAGTCCATAAACCTTTTCCATAAAAATTTTATTTTTTTTATTACACGCTTCCTAGTGTTGTAAAATAAATTAAATAAAAACCAATTTAGTATTTTAATTTTTTTTATTTTAATTTAATTTGTTGACTAATATCCGACAGAAAGTTGGCCTAGGAGCCCACAAGTCGAAAGGAAAAAAAAAACTTCATAAAAATACGAAATAATTAAAAAAATACGAAATGAAAACTAATACTATTCTCTCTTTTTTTCCCAAATCTATTTAAAATATATATTATATTAGACAAAACTAAGTATACGCACACAAACATCTTTTAACGTACGCCTCACAGATTTACGAGTCAGCAAAAAATATATATATATAAAAAACAACAATATTTTTAATCCCAATATTTTTAGGCTAACATCAGCTCCGTGGTACTTTTTTTTTTTTTTTATTTGTTTATAACATATGTATTTGCGCCTGTCAACAATAAGTTGACAATCAGCAAATGTGATGGCGATAATGATATAATGACATGACAGGCATGGGGAAGGAAAGTACTCAGCAGTACCTCTTCCCTAACTTGTTTCAATTACTTAGGTTGTCTAAGGAAGCAGATCCCTCATCCAACGCCTTTTTAGTCTCCTGCTCATGTTCTGAGGTATGTCAGCTATGGCCATGTCTCCTATAAATCTGTTATTATGTCCATTTAAATTTGTGTAAAATCGTTGATATAGGATCGTTATACGTGGTACGTAAATAGCAAAACTCAACTTATCCACAATAAAATATGTATACATTACTCCTGATTTCATATTAAACTACACAACAAGAGACTTGTAAGCGACATGATCGCAACTGACAACCTACTCAGAAAGCGACTGGAAAGGAGCAGAAAGAGAGATCTCCTTTTCTGAATCAAGGCAATAAAAAAGACCAGCAATACTTAGTGCTGTTTAGTAGCAGTGATTGCAATACTTTTCCTTAATATATACTACATACAGTGGTAAGTGGAATTAAAAACAATAAAGCCATGGTCAACAACAAATCGTTATATTCGCAGAGAAGAGGTTGTCTAGACCAGACTTTGAATCCACCCTCACACATTCAAATGTTATTATCAAACAGCCACCACTACATTGCCAATACTGCAATAATACACTTACAGTCAGCCAAATTTTACAGGAGTGTCCTTTTTACGTATGGGGTCTAAATAGTTCAGGACTTACATCTCCAATTGAAAACATTTTCAGGGATGACGAAGATACAATAAAGTCAGTGTTAAGTTTCTTGAAATCAAAGGAATTGTTTAAAAAAAAATTAAAATCTCTCAAAAATTTAATCTAGAGTTAAACAAAATAAATTTGCAGGTGTCGGTGACAATGATTTTTCATGATTTCAATCCCCAACAAAATACATCAACATAATTATTCTGAATCGATCGGAGGACAACCCTCACAACATTTCCAGTTACAAATAAATAATATTAAAAAACAAAAAATATTTTTGAATGTTTAGTTTGCACAACGAAAAAAAAAAATACAATATTTTTATAGTACATGTAGTTATATAAAAATGTTTAAAAAACATTCTCAACAAAATATATTTATCCTTGTACTTATTAAATATATTTTTCCAACTTTATGGAAGAAAATTTATAAGAAAATCAATTTAAAATTAAGCTGTCCACATGAGATTTGGATGAACCATAAAATCGTAGGATATGTTTGTATATTATCATCCCTGAATTAAAATGAAAATTTAAGTTTTTTTTTTTTATTTGAAAATTAATACATTCTGCCGCATTGGATGGCATTAATATTAGGGCCAAATTAAACGTTCACACAGTATATACACACAAATGATAACTAAAATAGAGATAAAAGAAAAAGAGTTTAACATACATAGGTAATTTTTTTTTTAACCTTTTATTGAGTATCAATACAGTCTGCCACACTGAAGGGCATTGGTACTAGTGCTATAGTATTCATTCACACAATATGTACATAAGAAAAGAAAAAAAAAAAGTCAGGACCCCAGAAGATCCCAGTGCTTCTCTTTCAGCCGCGTCACTGGTAGAAAATTTAAGTAACAGGAATATTCAGTTCCTTATAAAATAGTTATGAGCCAACTTATACACCTTAGGTTTGTCAGTCAGTCGACTTTTCTTAATCAATTTTAGTTTACGTCATTCGTTTCGCTTATTTGTTATCGATTTGTTTTTGTTTTTTTTTACTTCAATTATTGGAGTGGTGAAACGATATTCTCGCCCCATATACACTATGCTGTTGCAAACTTGTCAAAATGGCTTATCTCAGTTATACGCTTTTTTACGATGTACAAATAAGAATGTATTTACTGACAAAAATAATTTGAATATTACTCCATTATACAAGATGGCAAGGTAATAGTAACAAAAAACCCATTTTCAACCACTTCGATGTTTTGCTAAATGTAATAACAGAGCTCCCTTAAAAAAAAACAATAAAAAAAAAAACCGAGAATCAATTGAAATCGTAATAATATTCAAAGGTAAGGGCCTACCTTAGTAACTTTAGAAAATGATCCTCATACTTTGTGATCATCATTGTAATGGAAACAAACTTCAAATACTAGCAGCCAAACGAAAAAGTACGTATTTCGAGGTGAACATATTTAAATTGATTTTTTTTTTAAATAAATGTTTTGTACTTAATTAAAACTAATATTGTACTAATTTTTTTTTTAATTTTTCACTGTCTGTTGTCGGGCAGGATAACAGTAGTATTCGTCTTGAGGAAGAGTAGTGCCCAGCGGCATCTCTTCCTATTTTAATTCTAATACATTTTCTAATAACTGGATCCCTCACCCAGCTTCTTTTGAGCCTCGTAAGCGTGTTTTCAGATACTTTAATTGTAGCAATGAGTGTGTCATTATGTCTGTGTATGTTATCGTGAAGCCTTTCATAGTGTGCCCTTATGTGTTGGTTAACTGTTGGTATGCGAAGTTCTTTACGTAAAGTAATTTGTGACGTATCTTAGAGAAAGTAGATATTGCACTGTGCGTGGTTAAGAAATTTGGGTATTGTCGATAAATAGGAGAGAAAGTTCCATGTCGAAGAATGAGAATAATATATTTATTACTACAAAAATTTGCTAAAACAAGAAGTATTAAGGCAGATTATATTTTAATAATTTGACAATGCTCATTCGTTTCCTATGGAAAAGTAATATGGTTTGAAAAGTACGAAGCAGCAAAACATTTTACTGCAGAATAAAGTAGATAAAGGCGATGGACGGGTTGAGGTAGACCGCATTACCAAAAGGGTTATGAGCGCAGGTGGATGCTTCCAGAAAATGACCAAAGCTTTAATGGGAAAATAACGCAAAATCCAATCTTGTCGAAGTGAGATAAAATCGAGCTGAATAGAAGGAATGTAGTTCCTGAGTGCTATTGACCGAGTGTATTTGGTAATCGTGTTAAAAATGAACGAAATGTTTTTGTTATTTACAAATGCTCGTTCAGTTGTTTCACATTTTTTTTTTTTTTTTTATTTGCTGTTATTTAACGTCGCATCGACTGCCAAGGTCATTAGCGACGATCGTTCTTCTTAAATATAACTTATCAATTTTATTTTTCGGATGTACTTCAGCGTTTTTTCAATACTAGTGTTTTCCTTGTACGGTGCCTTGTCTTCAATTTGGAGTTCGATTTGCTGTTTCCGGAACTTATTGCACTGGAATATGTGTTCAACTGTCAGATTAGCATTTTCACATGCCTCACATGTTGGTCGATGTAAGCCAAGAAGTAGGTGGAGATGGGTCAGTTTGGTATGTCCAATTCTGAGCCTGCTTATTATAGAGCACTCTTTTGATGTCAGGTGTTTTGGAGGATACCAAGCTCGATTATCGTCTTTGGTCAGATGAAGGTGATTGCGCGGCAGTAATCACCACTGTGCATTCCAACTGTTGTTCACTTTCTTTGAAATTTCTCTTCTCCATTCGTTGAGAAACATCGATCCTAAAACAGGTGAATCTGTGCTTCTGGCGGATTCCTTTGCTCCTTCATCGGCTCGTTCATTGCCGATTATGCCAATGTGTAAGGGTACCCAAAACAATATTATTTTTTGACTATTTTTATTTAGTTTCAAGTTCATTAGCTGAATTTGTTTCACATTATAATACAACAACGTTCAATTGAAATGAAAATCTTAATAATTTAATAAAATATAATTTTTTTTTCAAAACTCGTTTATTGAGAAATATTACAATCTACCTCAACAGACATTTATAATAGAGTTCAGAAATCACATTCACACTCTATGTGCAATAAATGAAAATAAATAAAACAGAAAAATAATATGTATATATATATATACAATAAATAAGAATAAAATAACTTTTTTTTATTATTATTTTAATGGAATTTACAACTGTATTACATAGAGAATACAATAAGTAAATGAGAAATTTTTAACATGGCATGTACAACATGAAGAAAAACTCAATAATAAAATAACTTAAAAATAAATAAATAAAAAAGAACACATACACATATATGCACTGGCGCTCTCGTTCAATCTCCACTGGGTTTAGTCCCAGTATCGCGGTTAAGAGAGTAGTGCAGGGATCTCATGGAGTCATGCTTTTACCTCCTCAGTTGGAGGGACAAGTCCGGCTTGGAGTTCCCTCGCCTGATTGTAAATTACAATTAAGAGTTTTAATTAAATTTCATTCCAATTTTATTATATATACCGCCGAAGCGATTAAATATACTAAATTAGCAGCTAAATTATTTAGCACCTAACGACAAAGGGGCGCCCCCTCATTGTCTCTGCTGCGGGGTCAATTTAACAGTCAGGCACATTTTGACTGAATGTTATGGATGTGAAACAAAACGGAATGAAGTTGAATTGGAGAATGATATAACTGAAATTTTTAAAAACACCACCAAATTGGCCAAAAAAATTGTTTGCATTTCTTCAAATAACGCACCTATATAACAAAATTTAAATTTTGCTGAATCCTTTTTTTGTAAATTATAATGTTTTTGATTTTTTTTACTTTCAATTTATTGTTAAATTTCATCTGATGTAATGTAAATATTGTGTAGAAGGTTGAGGAACCCCCCATTGTTATAATAATAATATCTAATAATATAATAAAATAATAAGGCTTAGCGAACCCGAAGGTTCGATGCCGACACCACCAATCGCTTGTTACACACCTCCCTCCACCGTTCGCCGTCCAAACCCAGTCCCTTCAGATCGGCTTTAATGCAATCTTCCCACCTTCGCTTCGGTCTACCCCTCCGACGCTTACCATTCGGCACAGCAAATATTAACCTTTTAGGAATTCTCTCGTTACTAAGACCAACAACTTTACAAGCCCATTTGATTCGCCGCGATGAAATTACCTCAATTATATTACCCGGATATAGCTGACGCAATTCGGAGTTGTGTAACCGTCTGAACTCTCCGGTTAACTCATCCTTCTTCGGTCCGAATATTCTACGCAATACTTTATTTTCAAAAACCTTAAGACGCTGCTCATCCCTTAATGTAAGCGGCCAAGTTTCGCATCCATAAAGAACTGTAGGCAAGATAATTGTTTTATAGATTCTAATTTTTAAGTTTCGGGACAAGAGGCGCGAACTGAGTAGTTTTGTCACAGAAAAATAACAAGCATTCCCCGCCGTCAGTCTAACTTTAATCTTTTCTTCAATTTCGTTTTTTCTAGTTATCGTAGAACCTGGATACCTAAATTTATCTACCTGTTCAAACATAATACCATCTATATCGATATCACCAGTAGTATCGCCATTTATGCAGCTAACCATATATTTTGTTTTATCCACGTTTATTTCGAGTCCTAGTTCTTTACCGGCTTTCATTAACATTGTCGTATTTAGTTTTATAGTTTCAACGTCTTCGCTTAACAGTACCAGATCATCAGCATAGCCCAGCACGGATGTTGTCCCGCCCAGATCCAACCCTTTCTCGGTACGCATTACCTCCCTAATGGCATGTTCTAATGCCAAATTGAACAGGACAGGCGAAAGAGAATCCCCCTGTTTTAAGCCCGAACGAACCTCAAATTTTTCGGACAAATTATTAAAGATTCTAACTTTATTGAGTGTCTCCGTCAAGCACATCCTGACTAGATTTACTAGTTTTTTTGGAATTCCCTGCTCGATTAGAATATTCTACAGTTTCTGGCGGTCAATAGAATCGTAAGCCTTTTTAAAATCTATATACAGCTGGTGAACAATACCGTTATACTCCAATTTTTTCTCTAATATTTGCCGTAAAGAAAATATTTGATCAATAGTCGAACGATTCCGTCTAAATCCGCATTGGTAGTCTCCGATAATTTCCTCGGCGTATTCCGTGATTCGACTGGTTAAGATTAAAGTGAATATTTTATAACATACCGGAAGGAGTGAAATTCCTCGATAGTTATTACAATCCGTCCTCGGACCCTTTTTGTGAATCGGAATAAGAATAGATTCTTTCCATTCTTCAGGTAATTTCTCGTTCACCCAGATCTTTTCAACCAACCGATGTATTTTAGAAACTCCAGCTTCCCCGCATGCCTTAATTAGTTCAGTAGGAATATTATCGATTCCCGCTGCTTTATATGATTTTAATTTTCCGATGGCTACTTCAACTTCCTCTTTACTTGGTCCTTCTATTAACGGTTCAGCACTCTGGTACTCAGAAGGACACAGATCATAATTTCCCGTATTTAAAATATTGTCAAAGTGGTCCTTAAACTTATTCAATATGTCAACCGGATCGGTCAGAATATTGTTATTATCATCCCTAATTCCAGACGTTACGGGCCCTACATATTTACGTGATCTGTTTATACCTTTGTACATGTCTCTTACGTTATTTTCGATTCTATTAGTTTCTATTTCAATTATTTTATTTTTAAGATACTCCCTTTTTTTATTTTTGAGCAATTTTGTCGTTTCGTTCTTTGAGATTCGGAAGTATTCCAGATTGTCTTTGCTAGGATTATTTAGAGCTTTTAATTTAGCGGCTTTCCTTTTTTCGCACATGTTTAAGCAATCTTCATCAAACCACGGTTTGTTATTCTTATTTTCCTTTTTTCCTAGACACGAGTTACCGACCGCTTTAATATTATCCCTGATCTCTACCCATAACTTGTCAATATCCTCGTGGTCCTCGTCAGGAAGCTCTAAAGCTTCAAACCTATTCTTAACATCTAGCTCGAATTGGTTTCTAATTGATGGATTTTTTAATTTTTCCAAATTAAAATTCTCAAAATCGAAACGGTTTTCTTTTCTCTTTTTTATATTAAGTTTTTGTCGAAGTTTCGCGATTACTAATTCATGATCCGACCCACATTCTGCTCCGCGATAAGACCGTACATTGATTATACTGCTTTGCCAGCTGTGTTGTATCAAGACATGATCGATTTGATTTCGTGTTTGAGAATCCGGCGATGTCCAAGTATATTTATGAATATCCTTACGTTTAAACGTCGTACTTTTAATTACCAGGTTTTTCGAGATGGCAAAGTTTATCAGACGGATCCCGTTATCATTACTATATTCGTGCAAACTTTCTTTACCAATCGTCTGAATATAAACTTCTTCCCTTCCTACCTTTGCGTTCGCGTCACCTACAATTATTTTCATGTAGTTTCGCGGTAGTTTATCATAAACCCATTCGAGTTTATCGTAAAATTCACTTTTGACTTCATCGTCACTGTCTTTGGTCGGACAATGCATGTTTATTAATGCGATTTTAAACCAACGTCCCTGAAATGTAGCTACCGAAATTCTATCACTAAAGAATTGTACGTCCCTCAATGCGGATAGTAATCTACTCCTAATTAGAAACCCGGTACCTAAACAATGATTCCCGCTTCCTCCGTACCAAATAGTGTACTTTCCTTCCCTCATCGAGCCCTCCCCTGGCCAGCGAACCTCTTGCAGAGCCACGACATCCAAATTGTACCCATTTACCTCATTCGCGACCGATTTTAGCCCCCCTGCTGTGTTTAAACTCCTTACGTTCCACGTACCAATATTTAAATCCCTATATTTCAACTTGCGGCATGAATCCCCTAAAGCAGTCCCCACCCGGAGACCCGAACGGGGGACTAGTTTACCTCCGGATAATGAGCGTTTTACCTTAGGGAGATCCATGACTTTTTGTGGTGTTTGGTGAACTAAAGATATGTGAGTAGGGCGTTCAATCCTACGTCACACCCTCCAGCAAGTCTGGTGGGCCCCTACCTCCAGCAAGTCTGGAGATCCCCTCCCTCCAGCAAGTCTGGAGGGTCCCTCTCATTGTTGGTCAGCGAGTCCATCGGACTTAGCCGGGAGGAACTTCCAAGGAATTTCCATCGACCATCCCCACATCCGCCACCCGTGGGACGCTCCCCATACGCGGTAATGAGCCCGCGCGAGGAAATTGTTATAAACAATGTTGTTATAAACAAATTGTTATAAACAAATAAATTAAATTTCGATCGGAAAAAAACTTGCTGAATATTGGTTTCGTTTTCGCAGGATTTTTTTAAATTATCTCTTATCTGTAATTAACAATGAAAAATAATTATAATAATATAGAAATAAATGATTATGATAGTACGTGTGAATTGTAGTTTATATTCTAGATTTCCATTTAATTTCTTTGATTTGTTCAGTCTTGGTAAGAATACTCTGAGGTTCTATAATTGTCCCCACTATCTATGTACTATATACATTTACGACAAACCTTGATGATTTAATGACAAGATAATATTTACTGCTACTCCAAACATCAAGATCATTCACAATCGTCACTATCGTAAACTAGATGACTGGTAGAAATCGTGAATTATTTGACTACACCACTATAAATCGAAACACATAACATTTACTCTTTGAAGAAAGACCTGCCTTAACAACCAAATTACTAAAATGGGCAACAAGACTACGTTACTCACTTTTCAATTCTTTAAAACTAGAACTGAGACAGAAACTAAATACATATACCTATTCATACAACCCTATACAGGCATACTAATTGCTCATAGATAAACATTAGAGTTAAAAAGACCCAATTACAAAAACCTCTTGCTTTTCAAATAAAAATATGACGACTGACAAATAAAGCAACTTGGCACCTCAACCTGTAGACAAATAAGAACTCTTCAACAACGATTCCATACTAACTTTATACTAAATGGTAATATATTTAATAATACTTTTTCATTCGCCAAACGGAGTCTTCTTTTAAGTTCATTTTACTCACTTACAACTCCTTGTATCTTGCCATATCTTGTATGATAAGTGGTATATTTATTGGACCTGAATAATTATATATATATATATATATATATATATATATATATATTTATATATACATTTCTCCCACAAACCTTATTACCGTTAGAATGAAATCCCGTTCCAATTCCGTAGGCCCAGATGGCATTCCTATCAAACTAATAAAATTATGTCTCCCTGAAATCCTCCCAGCACTCCTTTTCATCTACAATTTCTCTCTGCAGAACTCAATATTCCCGACCTCTTGGAAAAAAGCCATTGTCCTTCCTTTAAACAAAAAGCCTAATCCATCCTCTCCCGAAGATTTCCGCCCAATATCAATCCTTTCAAATCTTTCTAAACCCCTAGAAAAGTTAGTGCAATCCCAAGTCTCCAACTACCTTGAACAATCCAAGCAACTCGATCCTCTCCAATCTGGCTTCCGTCCTGGCTACTCTACACAATCTGCTCTGATTAAAATTACTAGTGATATCCAGACTGCAATAGATGACAAAAAACTAACCATACTTATACTGCTTGATTTCTCCAAAGCTTTCGATTCCATTATCCATTCCATCCTTTTCAACAAACTAAAATCATTATCCTTCTCCAATAGTTCCATCTCTTGGTTCCAGTGTTTCCTCTCACAACGAACCCAAGCAGTTTCCATACCTAATCAACTTCTATCTGCCTACCTTCCTTCATCCTCAGGAGTTGCACAGGGTTCAAGCATGTCTCCTCTTCTTTTCAGTTCTTATATTAATGACCTAAATGATTCAATTATCCATTGTTCCCACCACCTTTATGCCGACGATTCTCAAATCTATTTATCCTTTTCTCCCGCTGAGTTATTGGTGGCGTTTGCCAAAATTCAAGAAGATTTAGATCGAATTAGTGCCTGGGCCAACTTAAATGGATTAAGGCTGAATGCTGCCAAAACTCAGGCCATTCTCATTGGTTCCAAGCCCCTTCTTAGATCCCACACCAACTTTCCCTCACTCTATCTAAACAACCACCCCATCACCTTCTATCCCTTTGTTAAAAATTTAGGCTTTCTCATAGATCAAACCCTTTCCTGGAATCACCATATCTCTCATATATCCCGCCGTGCAATTTCTACCCTCAAACTATTCCATCACTTCCGCCATCTTCTACCCCAAAATACCCGTAGACTCATAGTTTCCTCTCTCATCTTTCCCCACTTTGACTACAGCTGTGTGGTGTACGATGGCCTCTCGGTGGAACTGCGTGATAGACTCAAAAGACTTATGAATTGCTTCGTAAGATTTGTAATTGGAACCCCGAGATGCTCCCGTGTCTCCCACCACTACACTGAGTTAGGGTGGCTCTTCCCCTCCTTAAGAAGACAATATTTCCTTGGCACTTTCCTTTATCAAATCATTACCGATCATCGTCCTTCTTATGCCTACAACCTTCTCCAATTTAAGTCCTCAATCCATTCACTCACTACAAGATCCCGACCCTCTGACCTATACATCCCTTCTCATAGATCTGCCTCATTCCAAAATTCCTTTATAGCCCGCTCTGTCAACCTTTGGAATTCCCTCCCGATCAAAATTCGACATGCCCCTTCCCTGTATACATTCAAAAACCTCCTATTCCAATTCCTGTTCCAAAAACAGTCTGATACCAGCTAACTATTAATATTATATATGTATAGTGTAGCAATCATATAATCATAACACTTGGTAAGAGATAGTACATGCATTTCCTACTATCGACGTAGGAATTTCAATACATACATTTTTTTTTTTATTCAATTATAAGTAACTGTTTATTTTTATATATATATATTCAAGTAAAGTTTTTTTTTTTTTTTTTTTTTTTTTTTATGAAATGAACTCATTGTATCTCTTTTTCGTTCTTCATTTCTCAAAGTGTATGTTTATGTTGTTCAACCCTTAAATATAATTTTGTTCATAGTTCAAGTGATTCGTTCATAGTTTTAATTGTTTTGTTCATAATTTTAAATGCTCTGTACATAGTTTTATCTGTATTGTATATAGCTTGTGCACCTAAGGTTTTCTATACTTTTTATTTTATTTTATCAATTTTATCTACCGTTTCAACGTTCAGGCCAGTAATATTCTATTATTTTGTACATTATTGTTATTCTGAAGGGACTTAGTCCCAGAATAAAGTTTTTTTTCTATCTATCTATCTATCTATATGAGGACAGGGGTAGCCGTACGGGCTAAGGTGCTTGCAATAGGTAATCAAAGTTAAGCAACGTCGAGCCTGGTTAGTACTTGGGTGGGTGACCGTCCACCAGGAAAAGCCATGCTGCCCGAGTCTCCCCTCCCCTCGGGTATGTGAGGCCCGTCAGCTTACTATGGAGGTAACTCACACCGACTGGGCGTAGGACTGATGACCCTACCCCGTGTACTTGGATAACCCATAACCCATAACCCATGGATCTAGACTGTTTTGTTATGTCCTTGAACCTGAGTGAATCGGTGGGAAGGATATTGCCAGATTGGCCCCAAAGGGATCGCCTATGGAGCTGCAGGTGGTCTGTCGCTGCACCTTGGAGACCATGGTTCGTAGCAACGTACGGTTGAGTGACTCCTTCCAGGCTATCTGAGATCCCGCAAGCATACGTCTGTAAGGAGACCACACCTCGCGGCCAAAGATCTTCATGGTCTGAAGTGCAAACCAAAAAAAAAAAAAAAAAAAAAAAATATATATATATATATATATATATATATATATATATATATATATATATATATATATATATGTATATTCCTTTTTATTGATACGCATGTGTATTATTAATATGTTCATAATGACAATAATGAAGTATATAATATTGAAAAAATCTCTAAAAACAAATTTTCATGAAGTTATAATTACTTTAAAACAACAACAAAATTTCATTTAAACAAAACGACGCCTTAAAAGATGAGTACAAATTTAACCTAAAAAATAAAAGAAATTGAGATGTAAGTTTCTTTTTTATTATGGCAAAGAAATAAAAAAAAAGTATTAAACCCAAGCCAACGACGGGTAAAGGTTCAAACATTATTTCCCAACTCTGGCATTATTAGATTAATTAATTATGCATTCGAAGACAATAAAATCTGAAGCCGGTGACCGCTATGAATTAATATCGTTATAAATCAGAGGAAATAAATTGGAGCTTCCTGCTTTCTTCCTCCCCCACCCACTAATAAAAATCACCTGACTACACAAATTCTTTTTTATTCCACCTCATCATTTACCTCACGGACCATTGTCTCTTTCTTTAGTGATTTTCCTCTCCTTCTAGTTGGAAAATGTGTTTCCACCAATGAAAATTTTCAGATGATTTAATTCTTACATTTATTCAAAGCTCTGTTAAATATTATCAAAATGAAGGCTGACAATTTACACCAAATTTTACTAAACTAACTATTTAGAGCTTATAGAGAATTTCTGGACTCAAAAGTTTCGATCTCTGGCTCACGTAAGGCAGAAGAAGAACTAGACTAGGCAGTGGACAAATTTATTAAAAGTTTCCAAAAAGCTGCTTGGGCATCATCTCTTCCTACCAAAAAATAATTCCTGACCATCAATTCGGCTTTCGAATATTTCATTCAACTACGCACCAATTACACAGAGTTACAGACTACATTGCTGGAGCACTAGAGCAAAAACTACATACAACCAGCGTATTTCTGGATTTCGCCTAGGCGTTTGATAAAGTTTGGCACCAGTGACTTCTCTTTAAACTCAAAACTATACTACCTTATACATACTATCTAATTATTCAGTCTTTCCTCTTCGACAGGTTTTTCTCTGTCCGACAGGGTTTAGAAATTTGACCAGTGTCAGCAGGGGTACCTCAAGGATCAATATAGGCTCCTTTACTTTACATTATCTATACTCATGACATGCCTACCACCTCCGAAACATGACTGCTACTTACGCTGACGATACAAGAATTTTAACAAAACACCATAACCACCGACTAACCTCACTGAATTTACAAAATCACTTACTAAATTTACAAAATTGGTATTCACTTTGGAAAATTAGATTAAATCATGACAAATCACATCATATAACTTTTACACTTCGACGAGACACATGCCCACCAGTTTATATCGACGACAACCAAATTCCTCAGACTGACACTGTACGTTACCTCGGACTATTATTCGACAGAAGAATGACCTGGGGCCCACTTGTCAAAATGAAACGAAAAACTTTGAACAACAACTGAAAATACTATACTCCCTTTTTTCCAAATTAAAATTGAAAATCACACAAAAACTAAATACGTACACTTACCTACTCAAACCCATATGGACATACGCGTCCCAAATTTACGGTTCTGCAAAAAACGCGCACTTACAAAAACTACAATAATTTCAATCCAAAATTTTAAGACTAATAACAGCAGCTCCCTGGTACGTAAACAGCAACAGTTTACATACTGACTTAGAACAACCAACTATCGACCGACACATACGTACTCTCTACTCCCGATTTCATCTTAAACTACATAGACACAAAGGATTTATAAACGAAATGGCCACATGCCCACATGCCCATCAGGAGACGACTAAAGAGGAGCTGGATGAGAGATCTCCTTTCCTAAATTATGAAGTAGACTAAGACCAGGAAGAGGTAATGCTGGGTACTAATCTTCCTGCCTTAAATGCTAATTTTCTATACATTGAGATCACATCTGCTTATTGCTTAATACTATGGCAGGTGTGGATAGAACTATGAAGACAGGAAAAAAAACTATTTAGAAAAGTCTTCAGTCCCCGTGCATCCCTCATTCTTTTTGTTCTGAATTATTTTAAAGGTCTTGGAAACTCTTCAATATATATATATATATATATTTAAGGAAGTTAGTAGACTATCCTACATTCATTGTTGATAAAAAGGATGACCTCGGGTCTACACCTCATACTGAAACGACCGACTTTAAACAAACGACTGGAAATACCGTACTCACTTTTATGACAACCAACTATAGACCGACACATACGTATTCTCTACTCTCGGTTTCATCTCAAACTACACGCACACACAAACAGACTTATAAACGACTTGGCCACAATTGATATTATTAAATACCACAGTGTCACTTTTGGCATAGCTCTGTGAGGTGATGCATAAAAAATAAGAGATTGTTTGTTGTTTTTATCCATTTTTCTTTTTTTCCATCTACAAGATTATGTATGTTTTAGACGTATTTCATTTCTTACATTCCTCAATTTGTATACATATATATCTTTTTCTATCTTAATCTCCGTATTTTTTACAACTTACGATACTATTGAGTATTTTATTACATAATTTATTTTCTTTACATCAGTTCTTTTTTTTTTTGTGGCAATTGTTTTCTCATAAAATTAATTTAATGCTGCTTCCTAATTGTATTTATCTATCTATTCTTATTTCATATTTTTTATGCTGGGATAATGCAATATTGTGATCCCGTTGTTCATATTCTGTCATTAATAAATCTATATATTTTGTATGCTTTAGCTGTTTGGGTTTTAACATAAGTCAATTTTTTTATTTACGTAATTTTGATATTTTTCTTTTCTGGAGGTTTTGCTTTTTCTTTCTATAGAAGTAATTCTTTTTTTTCTTTTTGTAATTTGTTCCAGTAAAATTATAAGTATAGTTGAGAAGATTTTATTTTATTTTTTAGTAATTTACTTACTATTATTTAAGTGGCTGTATACATTGTTTGAATCTTTATTAAGTTAGTTTTTCGCCAGATATGTACTTTTTCTTTTGTAACTGCTCGTTATTGTTGTTCTAAGTTGACATCGTCCCAGAATAAAGTTTATTATTTTCTATTCTATTCTGAATCTTCAGATTTTTAATACCATGACAAGTGTGGTTACATACTTGAAGAGAAAAAAAAAAAGTCAATGATTCTTCGTGGTTCTTCTCGCGTTATTACTCTACAAGTATTAGGAAATGGTGGTCGTGTAACAAAAAAAATCTAGAGTGGTAATTATATTTAGATGAACTAATGAATAATGATTTCGAAAATAGTCACATCAACATAGTGATATTCTTCAAAAATGTTATGATTCGACTGGAGAATGGATATTTACAAAAAATCTTCTACTGGATAAATACAGTGAAACTTACAAAGTCACGGAGTTTTAAAAAGAGTTTGATATGTGGTTTTCAGCTCAGTGTGAGCAACGGACAACATTAAGTTTGATTTTGCCAATATTATAAGGCTCGGATATTTTTTATGGAGACCTTGTTAGCAATTCAGGTGCAGGGAGGTTTAATTTTTTTTTACGTATAATGTAATTGAAAAAAATAGTTAAACAGTTGTATAGTTGTCTAAAAGTACTTCTGGTAAGTAAAATTATTATGACGTTTTATAGTAATTTATTTGTGTTCAAAGAATATTTTGGAAACCAAAACGTGGGATAAAGAACATATAAAAATCAGTAAAAAAATATAACTTCATTTTAATCACCCAAGAATACAAGTGGGATTTTTTTATTTTATAATAAATGGTATATACACATTTGACACTAATTGATTATTACAAAAGTTAAAATGCATAAATAATTGCACTAATGAATAATTAATTTAATGAGGAATAAATTTAATAGTAAAGCTTTTGCAATATTGATTGTAATAATTATAGTACCTGGAAAATTTTAATATTGAATGACATGAAAAATTGTAATGTGTCTTTTAATTGGATTGAGAAATGACTTTAATAATTAATATGTATCATAAAATAAGTTTTGATATGTCAATAAAATAACATAAATCTCGCTGTTATTTATGTTATTACTGTATTTTATAGTAAAGACTACTTTTGATTAAATTATGGAATTAAATTATATCTTACATGTAATTAGAGTGTTAACGCCGCATAGACACAAATCTTTAATTTTTTCATTATTATTTTTCTCACCATTTACCCCTTTTTTAGTGTTAACAATATAATGTTGATATTTTTTTTTTTTTTTTTTTTTTTTTAGTAAAAACTGAGGGACAATTGTCTCAGAAATATATATACATATTTTTTTTTTTTTGACTCTATATCTTCATCCGCACCTGTCATGGTAGTGACAATTAGCAGATTAGCTGTTTAAATTGAAAATGACATGATAGGCATGACGAAGAATGGAGCCCAGCAGCACCTCTTTCCTGGCCTGTTTATATCCTAAAATCAGGAAAGGAGATCTCTCATCCAGCTCCTTTTCAGTCGCCTCCTGATGAGCATTTCAGCCGTGGCCATGTCTTTGATAAGTCCATTGTGATGTCCGTGTAGTTTTAGATGAAATCGGGAGTAAAGAGTACGTATGTGCTGGTCAATGGTTGGTTGTCTTAGGTCGGTATGTAAAGTCTTATTGTTGACGTACCAGGGAGCTGCAGTTATTAGTCTTAAAATTTTAGATTGAAAGGATTGTAGTTTTTGTAAGTGAGTCTTTTTTGCTGAACCGTAAATCTGTGAGGCGTATGTCCAAATGGGTTTGAGCAGGTAAGTGTATGTATTTAGTTTTTGTCTAATTTTTAATTTTGATTTAGAAAACAGTGAGTACAGTATTTTCAGTCGCTTGTTCAAACTCTTTCTTTTCATTTTGATGTGTGGGCCCCAGGTCATCCTTCTGTCAAATATTAGTCCGAGGTAGCGTATACTGTCCGTCTGAGGGATTAGATTGTTGCTGATATAAACTGGTGGGCATGTTTCTCGTCGAAGCGTAAATGTTATGTGTTGTGATTTGTTATGATTTAATCTAATTTTCCAGAGTGAATACCAATTTTGTAAATTTAGTAAATGATTTTGTAAATTTAATGAGGCTAGTCTGGGGTCATGGTGTTTTGTTAAAATTGTTGTATCGTCAGCGTAAGTAGCAGTCAATGTTTCAGAGTTGGTAGGCATGTCATGCATATAGACAATGTAGAGTAAAGGTGCCAATATTGATCCTTGAGGTACCCCTGCTGTTACTGGTCGAATTGAGGAAATTTCTAAACCCTGTCGGACAGAGAAGAATCTGTCGAAAAGGAAAGATTGGAGAATGAGATAATATGTATTAGGCAGTATAGTTTTGAGTTTGAAGAGAAGTCCCTGGTGCCAGACTTTATCAAATGCCTGGGCAACATCCAGAAATACGCCGGTAGCATATTGTTTTTGCTCTAGCGCTCCAGCAATGTAGTCAGTAACTCTGTGTAATTGGTGTGTAGTTGAATGAAACGTACGAAAACCGAATTGATGGTCAGGTATTATTTGTTAGTCTGTCAGTATGTCAACCAGTCTTTTGTATATTAATTTTTCGAAAACTTTGGAGCATATCGGAAGGAGACTGATAGGTCGGTAGGATGAGGGATTGAAAATGTCTTTGTCCCTTTTGTGTATCATCTTGATATGTGAGTATTTCCATTGTAATGGAAAGTTAGTTGTCCTCAGAATACAGTTGTATATTGTCGTAAGGAACACTAGAGCTTTCCTAGGCATTTGCTGGAGACCCTCGGCAGTTATTAAGTCATAACCTGGAGCTTTTCTTTTTGGGAGATGTCTGATTTGTTGTGCGACTTGTGAAGGAGTGAAAGGAAGAGGGGGCGGTGTCATCTGTAATGGTATGTCTAGAGTATCAAATACTAAGGTTTCATGTTCTGTGTTCGTGAAGTCGGTAAATGGTGTAAATACTGATGAAAGATGGTCTGCAAATAGTTCAGATTTTTCTCTATTCGACAAAGCCCATGAACCGTCTTCGTTTCGCAGGGGTACTGACACCTCTCGATGTTTTAACAAATTTTTGGTATGCTTCCACAAACTTCCATCGTCAGTTGATATGCTGCTCAAATAAGCATCATAATTCGTTCTGTTGAATTTTTGTATTAGTCGTTTAAGTTCGTTATTTAGTCTGTTAAATGTCCGTCGATCTGAGGGAAGTCTGTTAGTCTGCCATACCTTACGTGCTCTCCTCTTTGCCGTGATCAAGTCTCTTATATATTGAGGATATCTTGGCAAGTGTTCTGCTCTTGATGACCTTGGTAGCGATGAAGACCAAGCTGCTTTTTGGACACTTTTTGTAAATTTGTCCACTGCCTCTTCTAGTTCATCTGCTGTTTTAATGGAGCCAGGGATTGAAAGTTCTGAATCCAGAATTTCCCTGTAAGCATCCCAATCCATTTTACCATTAAGGAGCTTAGGGGTTCGTGGAAGATTGATGGGCTCATCAAGGATAACCAAATGTATAAGGGAATGGTCAGAGCAAAGATCAGAGCTCGTATTTATGGTGTAAGGTATGGTGCGCAGTCCTTTGGTTATAAAAAAATCTAGTAGGTCTGGGGATTTACGTTGTGAAGTCGGCCAATATGTCGGTGTATCAGGTGATATAGTATGGTTATATAAAGTATAGGGGATTATGTGATAATGATGTCTTTATTAGTATTGCTGTACCACCATGAGCTGTGTTGTCCGGATGGTCTGTTCTGTAGGTATTGTAACCAGAAATATGAAATTTAGTTCGTGGTGTAAAGTGTGTTTCTGTTATCATTGCGATGTCAATGCGTTTTTCGTGTAAATATAAGTCCAATTCTGTCCTATGTTGCGTTAGTCCGTTTGCATTCCACAGAAGGATGGACAGGGAGCCTACAGTTAGCTGATTAATGGCCATTAGGAAGACACATGCCTTGTGTTATCTGTGAGAGCTGTTGGAGGAGACTAAAAAGGGGCTGAATGAGAGTATTCAGACCGTTCAATAACTGGAATAGTTGTGGAGACATGCAGTTTTCAGCTGAAGGTAGCTGGGTACTTTTTCCCCTCATGGTTACTGAAGGTTGAATGTTTGGAGGTACTGATGATGGAGGCAGTTCCTGAGCTTGCGGTTGCGTTTGCTTCTGTATTGGCTTCTGCTGTTGCACTGGAGGTTGCTGTTGGGGCTGTTGATGATGCTTCTGCTTCCGCTTCTGTATTTGGCTTCGTTTGCGATGTGTTATCGCGTTTGTGTATACGCTCCAGCCGGCAGTAATACCCTGTCTTAGGGATTAAGGCACAAATACTGCGATAATACTACTGGGTGGCGAGTATGGAGCTGGCTTTTGATGACACTGGATCCACGTAGTGGACGACTACCCACACCTTCTGCTCCAGGTTCACCTCGACTCACCAGCCTAGCGCCATTTTTTTATAACTGCTGTATCATCGCGAGTCATCGATCAGGATCAATATGCTTATCGATCTCCCCACCATCGACTGCTTTGATAGCTGAACATCAGGTAACTAACCTCTTTGGAAATATAGCCTCCAATTTGGGATATTTTCGTTCACTTCTCTCACCGTTACCACAGGCATTTTTCTATAGTATTATATTTTGTTTTTTATTCATTTCAGTGAAATTCATACCACTCTTTATTTGTTTTTCAACGATCGTATATATTTTTTTATCTCAATAAATATTGTAAGCATTTAGAAGGGGATTTTTCATTTTCTATTTTTTTATTTATTGAATATTTCTATTTAATACTATTTTCTTTTGCATGCATTTGTTTTTTTTCTCTTTTACAGGTCTCATTTTTACTCTTTTTATTTTTTCCTTCATTCCCAAAATTTTTAATTTTACTCGAATTTTCCCCATCTTTGAGGAAACTCACCGGGGAAAGATTTGTACTTCGATATTGAAGTACCATTGGCCCCAATAAAAGACAACCAAGATAAGGACGCAGTCGGGAAAATATTGAAAAATATAAAGGAAGCTATAGCGGAAAAGAAAAAGTAAGAAATTTACAGAGGAAATAAAGGAAGACAAGAAAAGAATAAGGGAACACATCTATAAATAAATGCGTGGTCCATCGTTGCTCTGTATCTCCAAAATTAAAAAGTAATAGTAATTATGAATATATATATAGCTAATTTTATATAAGCCTCATAAAGGAGTTATATAAAAAACCTAAATTTAGAGAATAATTGGAAGGTACTGGCATTTTTAATAGATCAAAACATATTATTTCAGTTATTTATGCGCTCTTCCGTTTCTTTCCTGTTCTATAAATGTACTTTACCATAAATTAATTTAAAATTTGAACTTTATATTGCATAAAAATGGCTTGTTGTACATGTCTGCTTAATATTTGATTAAAATTACTGATATAAAATACAATTCTAAATCTATTTAGACCTACGGACTTGAACTTTGGGGGACAGCAACATTTTCTAACATCAAAGGCGTCCAATACTTCCAGTTCAAAGTCCTTTATTTTATGTTTTCTGTATATATGATGTGAATGTGTTCATATCTCACTATATTTATTGTCCACGTGACAGATTATTATATTTCTAAATAGAAAAAAAACAAAACATTTTCCTGTCAGATTCCTAGAACTACCACGTTGAACCACGTTTACTCTTTTCAAATGTCGAATTATTTAACATAAACATATTCATAATTTAACGTAGATTTAAAACTCAGTTGATGTGGTTAGAAAGATTAAACTTTGAGCAATCCCAAACCAACGCAAAGTAACGCAATAAACGGACATGCCTGGTGCTCTTAAGATAAGTAAGGCTCAGCAACCGAGCGGCTCCAAATTGGAAGTTCTCTACACTCTGGTTAACTTTATAAAGTCCTTTCTCATAACGAATCAGCAGATGAATCCCGACAAGTTATCAGGCACCTCTAAGTACCCATATCAAGTGTCAAGGTAGATAGTTAATTAGGTTACTTGCCGAGGTAAGTTCATCATGTTACAGACTTTATAAGGAGCTGTTACCTCAGAACAAACCGTTAGAACCTCAATTGAGGACTCAATTTGCTTTATAAGGCTTGTTTAGTGTAGGTGGGTGCTATCAGTCCTAAATATGTAAATAATAATTAAGATAAATTTCTTAACTTCTTTATTTTTTTTTATTATTTAATATACTTATATAATATACTAGGATATAGTTTTTGGAAAGTAAGAAGAATATGTTAGTTAATTCATTTTCTTCACTTTAGCTTTTATACTTACTTTTTTAAACAACACTAAAAATTAAAAACAAGACCGAAATTAACTACTGTAAACCAAGTTTAATTTGAGACTAGGGAGTGACTATGAACTGCAGTTTAGTTTGAATTTGAAATTACCTGGCGGATTGGAATATCGTTATAACAGTAAAGTTGTTTGCATACGGAAATGTTTTGGCACGACAGATAATTTCATATTCAAGAAAAACGATAGTACACAGTCACCACCTAGCTCCAAAGTATATAGTTACGGTATATAAACTTGAAATAATGACTAATCTTGCAAACATCACATTACTTAAACAATAAATCTTACCGCATAAATTAGATGTAATATTTATTATTTATTTATAGTATGTATCACTTATGAAGTATTCTAATTGTTATATCATTTATCATCCATTACTAACCGTTATCTGTTATTATTTATTAAATCTCTCATCAGAGATTTTTTTTTTAGTAACATTAGTCATCACTAATGTTACTAAAAAAAATTTGAGCCCAAATGATGACCCATTTGCTTGGGTGTAAACGTCGGAAACAATAAGTATCTTATAATTCCAGATTATTTATCAACTATGATATGTAGAACAGTCGACTAACTTCCTTCAATAAATATATATATATACATACATATATATATATTTATATTATATATATATATATATATATATATATATATATATATATATATATATATATATTATATATATATATATATATATATATATATATATATATATATACCTAGATTTTATATATATATATATATATATATATATATATATATATATATATATATATATATATATATATATATATGTGAAGTGTTCTCATGACTTTTAAGATAATTCAGAACGAAAACAATGTTGCTCTCCTATATAAACTGGTGGGCACGTTTCTCGTCGAAGTGTAAATGATATATGTTGTGACATGTCATGATTTAATCTTATTTTTCAAAGTGAGTACCAATTTTGTAAATTTTAAACCTATATTTTAAAGATCCTAGAATTTTTATGGTACTTCTCACATCGATTCTGATAATAAAATCTAGGTATCTTTTTTTTCCCTCTGTTCTCGTTCGACCAAGTGTCGAATTTATTCAAAATATAGTCCTACCTCTCGGAGCCTTTTATTCATCTGATGAAATCGGACAATACGCGGAGAATAATATAAAGTAAGTAATATTATATTACAAAAGGGGACTGACCAGATTCAATTCCGATTAATGTGTTCTTGGAAAGGCATTTGAACGGACATTTTCATTAAACTCTGCTTTTTTTGCTTTGTCTACCCTCACAATTATAAATAAATATGACTTGAAGGGATTTTTCAAAGTATAATATATCAAATATCGGGGTCCACAAAAAAATATTATTTCAGTTAATGTTCTCCTCTCATGAAACAATTAAATTTCAACAACTTCTAAATATGAACTGAACCCTCTAGATTTTTTCAATAATTATTCGAGAAGGTTTGGCATCATGCAAGCAGATATTACGAAATACTTATACTATTTTGATTCCACTACTACGCCGAGTTAGGGTGGCTCTTCCTTTCCTTCATAAGACAATATTTTCTAGGCACATTCCTTTATCAAATAATCTATAATCATCGTACGTCCTACGAATACAATCTCTTTCGATTCAATTCATCTATCCTCTCTCTCTCCACAAAATCTCATCCTTCTGACCTTTATACTCTTTGCCACAAATCTGCCTCATTTCAACATCCCTCTTAACATTCCTATTAACATTCTTATTTTCCGCTGCACCACCTTTTGGAATTTCATCCCACTGAAAATCCGCCATGCACCATCCTCATCCATATTTAAAACCCTCTTATTCTAATTTCTTCTTAAAATTCAATCAGACGCTCTAAGTTGCTATTTATTTAGTAACAAGATCATTTTCTATATTTATTATTCGTATATATATATTTTGAATATGGAAAATATCTCCAGTCACTTTCACTGAGAATTGTTTTCTGTTAGTTTTTGTATTTATAAGATTTTAGATTTTTGAGATGTATTTAATTGATAACTAATATTGAACGCACTCATTTATATGTATATCTTCTTTTATTTCCTCCTATCAATCTACATCTTAGGATATAGATTATGCAAGACTTGTATAATGTTTACAATACTATTATTGTATTGTTTTGAACATATTAAGGTACAGATGTAAAACATTTATAGTAAATATTTATCTACTGTTTTATTATTATTTCTTTCATTATTACCATGGTTTGATAACAAAAGTAATTTATCGTTCATTTCAAATTTCATTTAGTTATTTGACAATTTGTAGCAACTATTTTGCAGTATTATGACCTCATTCCTCATATTCTTTCTTTAATATATCTGTATAGTTATGTAAATACTTCTCTTATTACTTATGTTTCAGTTATTCTTTTATTTTAATATGCATTTTGGCCAGATACAATGTTAATTTTTATAATCAATATTGTTATTCTTAAGGGACTTTGTTCCAGAATAAAGTTGATTCTTCTATTCTAGATATTCTTTCTTTCTTTCTCAACGATCGAGCATTTACAATTACAATGAATAATATATAGTCAAACATAATGCAAATTATTTCCAGAACTCCAGAAAGTTCAACTCATTCAGCCATTTCTTTAACTTTAATCTGCATGACCTCATACAGTACGTGTTTGCCTATATAACTATGTTCGCTGACGATACATATACGGAAAATATCCTTCAAGCTCACTTTAGCTAATTAGAGTAGTAATTCAGCAAATGTATAATTATCTTCTTGTTCAGTAATTTAATACCAATTTTGTAAACTTATACCCCCAAGAAACCCACCAAAATAATCCTCAAAGGTAAAAATTTGTCAATCAAATAATCCAACCAACAAAGGAGTAGTATACCTCGGTGTCTTGATCTAAGCTTTACCTAGAATCAACCAATTCAAACCTAAAAAGTCTCAAACCAGAATCAACCGTCCTTATTTACAGAACGATGTTAAGGGAATTATTGATGGACGTTTGTGAAGTGTGGGATGTAGTATCCTGTACGCAATGAAAAAAATTACATAATTTTCAAAATAACATCTTGACAACTGTAGTGGGTGTTCTTTGGTTTCTAAAAAAATATTCTTCTCAATGCTCCTTACTTTGTCACAAATAAAATAATCCATAAAAACCTCAATGTTCCATGTTTCCGATTTGGCCGAATCCAGATACATATCCTTCCATAATAAACTTCATAAACATCCTAACCCTCTTTTTTCTAACTTTGCTTCCTATGATAACCCTCTGAGGCGTCTGAAAAGGAGATGACCACGTGATCTCCTAATATAGACATATTATTAGAGTGCTACCAATGGGTATTTTACTAGATGTATTTTAATTTACTAGATGTATTTTTTGTATACAGACGTAAATATCATATAAATAAATTTAAAAAAAACAAATATTCAACTTCATGTTGAACATCAAACAGAAACAATAAATGAATTCATTAAGAAACGCTTGGTAAAGATCAAATATCGTTCCCAGCTACCAGCTGTTAATGATTACTGAAACTCCAATATCTGACTGAAACTCAGACATAAGCAAGATATACTAATGGTAATTCTAAAACTTTTCTTTTTTTTATTATATACATATTTTATTTATTTATTTCATTATTTTTCATTTTAAATTATTTCTTTTGCGAACTGTACTAGTTCATAGTTCAAGACACCATATATCTTTATTGATGTGCTACTTATTACTAATTATTAATGTGAGACTATACACTCACTTTGCCAACTGCTAAAACTTAACCTTTTGTTTAAATATTCATCCATGTATGGCTCACTAAGTCGGTCTGTAAATAAATAATACATAAAAAAAATCTCGAAGTCGTTGCAATACGAGATTCTTGCTTTGGCGTTAAATTTTAGTTATTATTTTTTACTGAATTTAACACTTGCATTAACTAGGAAAAAAATTTGCTTTTACTAGGAGAATGTATGATATTCATGACTAACATAATTTTATTTAATTTTCATTTCAGGTGAATTTTGTTCGCCGAAAATAGGAATAAAAGCGCATTGTCCGCTACGCGAGAGACGGCATCGCAAAGCGTGGTTAATGCGAAGGATGATATTAACTTCGTTGTTTCTTGCTCAGCCGACAAAAAAAAATTCGCCCATTGTGGAGAGGCGTATTAACATTTTAATAGAGCTCCTGTTGAAATTTCATCGCCCAATAAATCTTCCCCAGGCCAACTGTCCCGGTTATATTAAAACAGGGAATAGAAAATTATCAACAAAAACCGGGTGAGTCGAGCCGAAAGGGCGGTCGCAAGAACAAAGAGAAATCCCGGATTAAAGTTTTTCTTAGCGATGATCCATTGTGTTTTCTCGCTTCCTATATTAATTTAAAAGGGTTTGTTTTATTTCGGATGGGGCTTTTAGTCCCCCGGTGGAAGACAATTCCTTCCAAGCTATTGACAAACATTCGATCAGAACTGGTAAACAATATTATTTGTATATGTCCTCCTGACCCAAATTTATTAATCATCCTAAAGAATATAAATACAATATATCAGATATCTGTTAATCGTTTTTTATTTGTATTTAAATAAAACTGATGTGAGCGTCACTTGAAAAACAAATCCAGTTCCGATCTCTTGACATAATGATTAGTATAATATCCATCATTACCTTCTTAAAACTCAATGATTATTTTTTTATACAAAAATATTATTTTAAAATATGTATTTTATTTTTTTATGACGGTCGCAAATTGTTCATCCTATTAGTAAAAACGAAATATATTGAACTAAATAAATGAATAATTATATTTAAAGGAAGGAGATGGTCCGGGGTGGCGGTCATAAATAGGCTAAATTGTGATAAAACAATTTTTATTAAAAGCCAACGTTTCTACCCGACTTTACAGGTCTTCTTCAGTGAGGTGTGTTTATAGTTTTACTAAATATATTTATAGTTTTTTTAATAGTTTTACCACTATTTAGCCTATTTATGACCGCCACCCCGGACCATCTCCTTACTTTATAATGCAACGGTCAACTATTAAATATTCTATAATTATATTTACCATACAAGTCTGCAGGCATTTATCAAGGTGGTATCCTACGTCCTATCCTTTACAAATTCTATACAGCTGACATTCCGACTAACCCCAACACTGCCACGTATGACGCATGTATCCTATCAGTAAATAACGACCCATCAATTGCATCCTAAACTCTTTATTCACACATAAAAACATAAAGCACATAAAAGAAATGTGTCAAAACTGGAGAATATAAATAAATTCCAATATATCCCATAAAATTATCTTTACCCTTCGTCGTAAGCCAATGACTTCCTGTCCTTCAGTATCCTTTAACAATACCTCGCCTATTCCTGTTGAATAAATCCATTATCTCGGTCCACACCTGGAAAAACGTCTAACATGGAATCCTCATGCCAGACTGAAACGATAAGAAACCGCTCGACGTTTCCGACTACATCACTTACTAGACAAACGCTCTAACCTTCCAATAAATTACAAAAGACTCATATACATGACTATAATAAGGCCTATTTAGACATTCGGTATTAAGCTATGGGGCTCCACCAAACTTTAAAATTCCTGTCGTAATCAATCCTTACAATCCGAAACCAGCTATGGAAAGAAGTAATTTATTACAATATTTAATACTATTTTTCATAATAACTGTATGAAAAAGTTCGAAACAACATGTTTTTTTCTCAGAGAATTTCAATTCGCACGTTTCATTTATTTATTACCTTTATATTTATTTTTGACATATTGAAAAATACTCAATCAATTATTACTTAATTAGATGAACTCGATTTTTTTTTTCATACCCCAACTGGTATCTTATAATTTCTTTTTTTTTTTTTTTATATATTTTCATCTGTATTAAACAAATACGTCTAGTAAATTTGAACATATATATATATATATATATATATATATATATATATATATATATATATATATATATATATATATATATATATATATTTATATATATATATATATATATATATATATATATATATATATAATGACAATTATAAGTACCCAATGGTAGCACTCTAAATCTTATAATTTCTTTTCTTTTCTTCAAACATCTATTTGTATCTGTCAACAAACAGTTGACAACCATCAAATAAGCTGACGATGTAGGAAGTAATGACATCGAGTCAGGTATGGAGAATAATAGTAGCCAGCAGCAAATTTAACCTTGCTTGATAAAGTTATCTTATGTGGAGAATCTACGAACTTGGAGATCTCTCATTAAGCGTCTTTTTAGTCCCCTACTCATATTCAGTATTATATTCAGCTAGCTATATTTCTTATTTTCCTGTCGATATATCCGGGTAAATTAGTATGGAATTGTTGTTTGTTTGACAGTCACAAATCAGGTTGCTTTTGTTATGGGAAGCTTTAAGCTTTTTTAATTGGACCTATTTGGCCATTTTATTATTTTATAAGAAAATATATCAATATAATTTTAAACATGTATGTGTGTTTATTAAGTTTCTATTTTAGTTTCAGTTTTTGATAATTTACAAAAAAAAAGAGTAGACAAATTTTCATGAGATATATTTGTATTATTGGTCACTCACTAACATTTTATTGGAATTTTAATATAATTTTGGTATAAATTAAATAATTATAAAAAATAATACAATTTTTAGTTATTTTACTAAATCACTTAAAAATACATTGTCCCTTTGTGAGCAAGTTCACTGAATGAAGGATTGATTATTTATTTCACAGGTTCGAGAAAGTTCTTGTTTGTTTCGATGTGTAGGCGCAAAACATCCAGGTCATAAGCGCCCGATCAACTAAATAACATCACTTATTACTGTTTGGGGGGTTGGTACAAAAAAAAAATAAATAAAGAAATGGATCGATCGAATAAAATAAATAAATAAGGATAATAATAGACATTTATAGATAATATGATAGAATATGTAAATAAATAAAAATTAAAAAAATAGCAGTAAAATCAATAAATGAATTGAGATTAATAAACAAATGAACTTGAAATGAACAAATGAAATAAATTTAAAAAAATAAAGAAAAATAGAATAAAAATAAATAAATAAAAAATTATTAATAAATCTGAGAGGATCATTTATTGTAAGCTTGTCATATATGTTTTTTAAGTTTTTCACTATCCAGGAACTTGATGAATTTGGTAAAGATTTTTTCTTGATTTCCCAGGGATGTTGATATATTCTGGAGTATTCTGAGATCTTTTAATCTTGATGTGTAAAAAGGGCACTGTTCCAAAATATGTTAGTTAGTGATTGGTTACATTTTTGACATCTGGGGATAAGATCTTTTGTTATGAGGTAGAGGTTTGTCAGTCTTGCTGTGTCAGAAAGTTCTTGTTTCTCCCCTTAAATAAATCTTTAGCTCTTGATTAAATTAATTATCTTTACTGCTTAAATTTGAATCTTCGCATTGATCTTCCGTTATCTTAATTTCTTTATTGTTCAATTTTGATAATATTGTAAAACGTAGTTCTTTGATTGTTTTATGCTTAGAGAGGAATGGCACAATGTACTAGTTTGGACTGTTATTATTATATACCGTTCGTTTGAATACCGAATCGCGTAACTCGAACTTTTTAAATCAAAAAAGATTAATAAAAACCAAATATGAATCGAGTATTTTTCGCTCTAACCCAACCAAAAAAGAACATTTTTAATTTTCCTGAAATTTCCAAATCACATGAATGGAAAAAAAATATCGTGACAGATGTTTGTTCATCCATAATCTTATACCTTGCTTTACAGATCGTGTTGCAGCCTAAACCAACAGGGCAAGCTTGTTAACGACCTTGTCGTTGCTTAGTAATGAGCTGGTTTCGTGCCGATGTACAACACAAACAAATGCTAACGTCTATTCATCGGTAACTTTGATATCTTACGATGTTGATGGAAAGTAATAATTTAGAAGATCGTGTTGAAATTGTACTAAATTAAACACTTTTAGCTGAAATTCAATTCGTTTGAAATTCTTTTTATTATTTAATGACTAAAATTCGGACGTTGCATCAGCAATTAAACGTAAACAAAACTGAAAAATCAGTAGACAAAAAGACTGGACTGTCATGACAGAAAATTTATTTCTTTTGAATTAAATATTTTAGTATAACTTTCGAATATTTCTTATTTTCAGATGCGAAGGAGGTCTTAATTCAGATAACATTTTCATTCAAACAGGGTTATCGTATGAATGAGTCTCCCACAGCCCTAATACTCAATGCCCTTAATTGAGGCAAAATGTATAATTTCCCTCTGAAATAAGATTTTTAAAATATAATTATTCCAGCGAAAATTTGTCTGCATCTGAAAGGGCCTGCAAATTGCATTGGTACGTCAGTCTTTGTTGTGAGGAGCTAATAAATGTATTATGCATACTTTACTTTAAACGCGATCTACCATTTGATACCAACTATTGACGTGTTTCTATAATCACGGTCAATTCACTCAAAACCTAAAAATTCTAAAAAACCATCACAGACTATTTAACCTCACTAACTGTTAAAATAATTAAACTGAATGATATTACGACTGAATGATAATAATACGACTGAATGATATTTTTTTTTTTTAGGTTATTGAATAATATAACATTCTGTCACTTGAACATTGGTTATAGGGACGTAAGATAACAACCACACAGTATGTACAAAAAATATATAAAATAAACAGAAAAATGATAACTAGTCTCGATATATAATATCCTGAAAAGCTACTTTTCTAGCATGTGCTCATCTAGAAATAGGTTAGGACCGGGCAGCTCCTACCCTTACAAAGGAGGAAATTATTTAAAGTAGTAAAAATATTTTTAAAAATGAATAAGTTATAAAAGTTGCTGGATGAAAGATCTCCTACCTTAGCTAACCGAATTAATTTTAAGCAAGGGAATAGATGGTGCTGGGTACTTTCCTTCCCTGTGCCTGACATATCATTTTTTTCTTGTTTAGTCAGCATATTTGCTGATTCTCTACATCTTAGAGTTTACAGGTGCAATGGAAAAGGGGGGCGGCAACTTGACAATTGATAACTGAAAAAAAATAGTCACGAGTTCGCGTCCTGGTGCCGGGGGAGTCTTTTAAATCCGCGTCATCACCCCCTGGCTCGAGAAAACCCCGTATAGCCTTAAAGGTATGGATGGGTAGGACAGAAAAAAATAAATAAATAAAGTGCAAAGAAATGTATAAAAAAAGTATGACAATTTATTTACAGGCGTGGATGATCTCGAAGTTTTACGCCTTAAAATCCCAACTAACAACAACAACAATAAAATTTTCTGAATAAAATGAAAATATAGAGTCGGTTGATTCCAATAACCTGATTTCTAGTTCATTCAACATTATGAAAGAAATAAGTTTAAAAAATAAAGATTAATTCATCCTACCTTCATATGATAGCCAAATGTTTTATAAATCAATTTTCTTTTGGCTATGTCATTGTTTTCTACCAATATTCCTATTGTGCATATATGTATATATATATATATATATATATATATATATATATATATATATATATATATATATATATATATATATATATATATATATATAGAGAGAGAGAGAGAGAGAGAGAGAGAGAGAGTGAGAGAGTTAGGGAGGGAGAACTTCAACTGACTATATCTATTTTTCGAACTCACTATATTCAAAACAAATACATCTTTGTTCCAACTTCAACCTATCACAAATAAGCATTATAGGCAGAAATCCGATCCCATTGAACTCAACTCATTTCGGGAAAAAAAACGTTAAAATATGTTCATTAATTTATCGCGTTTATTTTAACGATTCTAACCTGAGGAATGCTAATGATAGAATGGACTCTAGGCTATAAATATTAGTTAGCGAAACCAAATGCCACATTTTTTTTAGAAACAGCGCCCTAACATTTGGCTTTGCAGACCCCATGTCTTAATTTTCTGTTCATCTAAACTGCTGAAAAAAAATTCGAATAAGTTAAATGGGTAAAGTTGTGAAAAAAAAGGAAGAAGTTTCTTTATTACTCCCAGGTTTAAAAGAAACGGGAGGAAAGCGAGTAAAACTCAAAAAGTTTTCTCTCGTCAACTTGAAATGTTTTTTCTTCTCGTAATGAAGACACAACCGTTCCTATTACTTTAAAACTGCCATATCAAATATATTATGAAGAAAAAAAAAATATATATATATACTTTAAACTGATGTTTCGAGGAAAAAAGGTCGGTGATAAATTAGTTTTTTTTTTTTTTTTTTAATCTGTTTATTGAATTATAATACAATCAGCCACTGCTGGAGGGCTATAAGCATTAGGGCTACAAGTTCTCATTCATACAATATATACAAATAATAAAGAAATAAATATAAATATAATAAGTAAATAAATAATACTGGTGAAGAAGTTAAATAAAAATAAAATAAACAAATAAAATAAAATAAAAATTTCTAAACACAATCATACCTATATACAATATATACATTCGCCCAAGAATCTCCGAGCCAGGCTTTTTCCCCCATACGTGGAAGGCGAAGCAAGACTCTGGAAGATCCCAGCGCCACTTTTCCAGCCGCATCACTAGTATTAGAAGCCAATGGAGACTGAAAGAGGGCACTAGAGCCACAGACGCTCAGGACATGAGTGGAGAAGCTGGCCATTGCCAGGACTCCAAAGGCATATTTACAAAAGATCTCGAGGCCACTGCCGTTTCAACCTTCGAGGGGGATGGTATGGATGTTCGGAGCTGGATAGGGATTGCGCTAGAGGATTGGGATGATGAATGAGGTTCTGGTGAAAGTTGGAGAATCTGGATGGGATGATGTCATGGACATATGGGATGTTAAGGTCATGGTGTAGGGTCTTGTTCGTGACATAATATGGAGCATTGACTATTGTTCGAAGGACTTTGGACTGGAAGGATTGGATGCGTTTGATATTCGATGATTTAGTTGTCCCCCACAGTTCAAGTCCGTAGGTCCAGATAGGTTTCAGTATGGTCTTGTAGATTAATAATTTGTTTTCTGTTGAGAGATGAGATGTTCTGTTTAGTAGTCTATATAGCTGACCAAATCGTCGGTTAAGCTCTTGTCTTTTAAGTCTGGTATGTGGGTTCCAAGTCAGTCTTTTGTCCAAAAGGAAGCCAAGGTATCGGACTGTGTCTGAGTAGGGAAGAGGAATTGAATTAAAAAGGATTGGCGGACAGGATCTGCGTCGAAGAGTGAAAGTTACATGCTTGCATTTTGATTCATTAATTTTGATGCGCCAGTTGTTGCACCACTGCTCAATGAAGGAAAGGTGTCTTTGCAGGTTCTGAGACGCTATTAGAGGATCCGAGTGAGAGGATAGGATGGCAGTATCATCAGCAAATGTTGCTAGGAAGGTATCAGGACTTGAAGGGATGTCAGCTGTGAAAAGGATGTAGAGAACTGGGCCCAAGACACTGCCTTGTGGAACACCAGCCTCAATTGGATAATGTTTGGAGAGTTCAGTGCCGCAGCGGACTTGAAAGGAGCGATTTGAAAGGTAGGATTTGAGGACTAGGTACAAGGGTTGAGGTAAATGGGTTTTGAGTTTGAAAAGCAAGCCATCGTGCCACACCCGGTCGAAAGCTTGAGCTACGTCCAGAAAGGCACCAGTGCAATATTGCTTGTTTTCAAGTGCAGAGGATATGTGGTCGACAACGCGAAGGCCTTGTTGGACAGTGGAGTGTCTTGAGCGGAATCCAAACTGATGGGGAGGGATATTGTGGGATTCGAGTATGGGTAGGATGCGTTTGAGAAGGATTTTCTCAAAGATTTTGGAAAGGATCGGAAGTAGGCTTATCGGTCTATAGGATGATGTATAATTAACAGGTTTACCTGGTTTAGGAAAGAGGATAATTATGGAGTGTTTCCACACCAGAGGAAAGTGGGTTGTGCGGAGGATACAGTTGAATAGGTATGTAAGGAATATAATTGCTTTTTTGGGAAGTTGTCTGAGGATCTGGGAAGTAAGGAGATCGTGTCCTGGAGATTTGCGAGGTTTTAGGTTCTTTAAAAGGAATTTGACCTCAGAGGGGTTGACGGCTGTAGGAGGTAAGGAGAGAGGAATCGGTGAAGAGAGGAACTCTTTAACTTCAGCAGTATGGGAGGGATGGAGTTCAGGATGAGGAGTGAATGTGTACGATAGATGTTTAGCAAACTCTTCTGCTCTATTCTCATCTGACGAAGCCCAGGAACCATCATCACGGCGGAGGGGGTGGGAAATGGATTGGAATTTAAGGATTTTTTTAGTTACATTCCAGATGGAGTTATCACTTGCAGATAGTGAGGAAAGATAGGAATTATAGGATTGGGATCTAAACGTGGCCAGTTTTTGTTTTACTTGCTTGGAATAATAGTTATATGATTTCCGATCATCAGGATGCCTGGTTCTTTGCCAGATAGCCCTAGAGCATCGTTTTCTATTAATAAGGTCCAGTAGGTCTTGGGGTAGAGGATTTGTTTTGCGGTATTTTTTAGAAGGATCAGGTGAAGATGCAGTCCAAACTGCTTGTTGGATCAACGTAGTCATGGAATGTACTGCTTCATCTAGGTCTGTAGGTGTTTTTAAGGAAACTCTGAGGTCAATATTATCATCCAGCATTTGACGGAAGAGGTTCCAATTAACTGGCCCCCTGATAAATGAAGGTGGAGGTGGTTTGGGAATTGGTGATGTGGAAACCGTTAGGATTAGGGGACTATGGTCTGAGGAGAGATCATCAAGTCTTGAGATGCAATAATTAAGGGACCCTAGACCTTTGTGGATGAAAAAATCTAGGAGATCGGGATTGCGGTTAGGATCTGTTGGCCAGTATGTGGGAGAATTGGGTGAGAGGATGTTGCTGTGATGGGAATTAAGTGCAGCTAGCAATGTTCGTCCTCGGGAATTTGTGGTTCTGGCTCCCCATTGCTGGTGTTTAGCATTTAAGTCTGCACCTAGAAGGAAGTGGTGTCCTAAGGAGTTAAGGAAGGAAGTTAATTGGGATTCTGAGATGGGTATTTTAGGCGGGGAGTATGCTGCGACTACTGCTATTGGGTAAAGGGAAGTTTGGATTATCACGGCAGTGGATTGTAGGAAATTATGGGTTGGCAAAGGGAATAGATGATGGGAAACGGATCTATGGATAATTATGGCAGTGCCACCATGTGCTGTTCCATCAGGATGGTCGGTTCGATAAATATTGTAGCCGGGAACGTTGATTTGTCGTTTGTTGGTTAGTCGAGTTTCAGTTATTAGTGCTATGTCGATGTTTTTGTCATGTAATAAGATTGTCAGTTCGTTGATGTGGTTCCGAATACCATTCGCATTCCAAAGGAGAATGGAGAGGAATTTGGTTGATGACATTTATGGATTTCTTGGCAGTGGAATGAGGTTGGATATAACATTGGTAAGTAGCGAAATAAGAGGGGTAATGAGAGATCTAAATTCGGAAAGGAAAGATGTCAGTAGGCTTGTGAGGTCAGTGGAATTGGAAGGAGGAGGAATGAATGTATGAGTATTTAACCTACGTTCGGGGATGGAGGGATATGGGTCTTGAGGTTGATGTGTGAATTCTTGAGGTTTAGGTTCTTGTGGCAGGGCCTGAGATTGAGAGGTTACAGTGTCTCCTTTGAACATCTGAGCATAGGACACTCTTCCGTTCACTATTCTAGAGGGTTGTCTTAGTGGCCTGGGTGTCCCTTCTTCTCTAGGCGTTGCGTACATTCGTGTTTTTAAATTTTTGTATGTTTGACAACCCTTGTAGTTGGCTGGGTGTCCTTGGTGGCATAAAGCGCATACTGCAGGTGAAGTTCTTGACTTCCTACAGTCCTCTGTTTTGTGTTGCTCACCACACCTCACACATCTAGGAATGTGATGACAATATCGTTTCGTATGGCCATAAGCCTGGCAGTTATGGCATTGAACGATGTCGCGCTTGCTGTAGGGCTTTTCTACAACAACGCTTGTATAATAAAGGCGTGTGACCTTGTAGATGTTTTCGACATCGGGCGTTCGGTCAAGGTCAACGAAGAATAGTGGAAGAGGTATTTTATTTTTTATTCCAGGCTGTTCTTTATCCTCCTTGAATATGTTCACTATCTGGCGAACATGGAATCCCATACCCATGAGCTCTTCTTTTATAGCATCTGTTGGCGTAGATGGGTGCAGTCTTCTGATAACGACCCTGAGCGCCCTCTCTTGACGCAGTTGATACGTGTGGTAATCAGCCTTGGTGTCAGATAAATATTTTATCATTTTTCTGTAAGTTTCTGGAGTGTCGGGCATTAATTTAGTGTCATTGGTGCGGCTTTGGCATAAATATTTTCCTGAACCTACTAGATTATTCAATTGATGACACATCAATTGAAAATTTTTAATATTTCTAACAAATATTGGTGGGGGTTTAGGTTCTCTGGGGTTGATGCTGCTTCCATTTGTTCGTTATTTATATTTGAAAGCACTTCAAATGGATTCGAAGTGAAAAACGGCGATTCTTCGCCCATAGCTTGAGTTGTCTCACAATTGTTAGGTTGTTGTGAGGAGCCAGGTTGGGGTTCAACTTCTTCTATGGAGCTCCCTGGTGTGGCTGGTGGAGTGTTTCTTTTTGAATGCCTTGTCTTTTTTTTAATGGGAGAACTAATTGTAGTATCGAGGCTCCTGGACCTAGTGTTTTTGCCCTTACTCGACATTAGCATGTGATAATATCGCATTTCATATTAATTTTTTAAAAGAAAAATTGATAAAAGTGAGGCGATGAAAAAAATAAATTTTTATTGAAGACGAAAATATAGACGCGCGCTTGGAGACGCAGGTCTGCTTCCGACGAAGGGCTCCAGCCCACTAGTCAGATTAACGATGTGTATTATGGCTGGCCGTTATCTAACTAACCTAAGGTCTATTTACACTGTTCACTCTTGTGTTGTAAATAAGTGATTACTCACCTTATTTTTTTGTCCAGTATCAAACGTAATTGTTAATGTAACTGATAACACTAATTGTTCACATTAAGCTTGTATACTGCCACTGATAATTGAAATTTTTTAAGAGACGACCTGACGTATGTTTAACTAGGGCTAACGCATGCGCAGAACTGATAAATTAGTAAGTTTAGTTTTCGGTATGTTGAAATTAAACTTATCAACAAAAAAGTGGTCGGAATTACTTGGAATAAACTTAACAAGCCACACTGTAAAATGTGTATAATAATCTATTGGTCATAAAATAATTGTTTTATTAAAAAAATAAATGAAAAAATTAAATGACTACATACTTCCATTAAATTCATTCTGGTTCTTATTTTTCTTTAAAATGGCTTCAATTTCAATATATTTCATTCCCATTGTTGATCATTTCAATCAACGAAGAAGTTCTGATGATGATAACAATGTCAATATAATAAAACATATATAATGAAACAATATAATTCATGCTTCAGTAACGCAAAAATACAAAAGTAAGGCGTCAAGTATACACTGTCCGCTTAACTGAAAAGTTATGCGGGTAGTGTAGAGACACATTCAGAAGGGGCTAGATATATAATCAAAATAATACATGCACATATATACGTTTTTTTTGTTTTTTTTTTGTTTAATTTTTTTATTCACACCTGTCATAGTGGTAATGACAACCAGTGAATGTGAGGTCGTTGTAAAAAATAATGTCATGAAAGGTATTACGGTGATCAGTGCCCAGCGGCGCCTCACTCGGCATGACATCTACCTACATTAGGCGAGGAGGTCCCTCATCCAGCTCCTCTTCAGTCTCCTACAGACGTTACCTGGTATATTCGTAGTGGCCATGTCATTTATAAGTGTATTAGGATGTCCCTGTAAGTTGTCATGGAATCGTTTGTAATGAGTTCGTATGTGTTCGTTATCAGTCGGCATATGGAGGTCAGTATGTAAGGTTATGTTGCTAACGTACCAAGGTGCTTTTGTAATTGTTCTGAATGTTTTTGCTTGAAAGATTTGAAGTTTGTTTAAGTGAGTCTTTTTAGCAGTTCCAAAAAATATCTGTGATGCGTAAGTCCAAATAGGTTTTAGTAAGTAATTGTATGTGTTCAATTTCTGTCTAAGTTTTAGTTTTGAATTTTTCGAAAGAAAAGAACTCATATATACGTATATACTTTATTTTTACAATAGACGTATTTAAAATTTAAAAAAATAGTAAATTATTATATATCGCCTTTTGAAAGAATGGAAAATATAACAACAAAATGACTGTTTTGTAAATTTTCCTTTTTTTTTTTTTACTTGGAAAATAATTTAATTAAATCAGTTAAAAAGTCCTAAGAGAGATGTTTATTTATCTAAGGTATATGAATAAAGTTAGGCAACAGTTTACTATCCCAAAAATGTTTTCATGATTCTTTTATGATCTTTCGGGGTCACATTTATTATTCCATCTTCAGACCGTATCTCATCTTTCTATCGTCTATTTTTTTTTAAAGGAATTGTCATAATTTTTATTTCTTTACATTTTTTCTATATAAATCATACCTTCGTTATATTGTGGACTATTCTAGAGAGAGCCTAGTCCGACACTGGCTGTTTAGTATAGTATAAAAATAACTGTTTAGTAAATTTTTCCTTTTTTTACTAGCAAAATAATTTAATTTAATTTCTCTTTTTTATTTTTTTATCTTCAAATATCCTGTTATGATAGTGACAATTAGCAGATTTATTGTTATATTACAGGATGACATCTTAACCATGAGGAAGAATAATACTCACCAGCACCTCTTTCCTGGTATTCTTTTACTTTCTTCAATCAGGAAAGGAGATCTCTCATGTAACTCCTTTTTAGTCGCTTACTGATGAGTATAACAGTCGTGACCACTTCGTTTATAAGTCTGTGTAATTTAATCTGAAACCGGGAGTAAAGAGTACGAATGTGTTGGTCGATAGTTGTATCTGTACCAGAGCGCTGCTATAATTTGTCTTCAAATTTTAGATTGAAAAGTTTGTAGTTGTTGTAAGTGAGTCTTTTTTGTTGTACTTTAAATCTGTGAGACCTATGTCCAAAAGGGTTTGAATAGCTAAGTATATTTATTTTTTGTTTGTTTTCCAATTCTGATTTGAAAAACAGTGATTATATTATTTAAAGTCACCTGTTCAAAGTCATTCGTTTCATTCTGACGAGTGACCCCTGGTTCAATAATAATAAATAAAACCTATTGAACTTTTAAAAGTTAATGATATATATTATTGATAAAACAAAAAAATTCTATAGTACAGGACATTTGTTCCAGAAATCTAAGAGCTTAATTTTTCAAGAAGAATTACTAACAAAAAACAACACAATGAATTACATAAACCATTACAAAAATTAAAAAAACACACAAACTGATATTTTTTCGAATATATCCAAGTATCCAAGGAAGTGCAATCAAGATTAATAAAGATGACGATTGTGAAGATAAAAAACTGACCTCTTAAACAATAATATGTTATGTGCTCTTAGTTCCATAAATTATAAGGATTTTACTGTTAAAATATGTAAGTCTTTTTATATAGTGTCAAATGAAATATACCGTGGTGTGTAGAATTCTTTATTGTGTTGTTTGTAATTTGTTGTAGGTGGTTAGAACCACAAAGTTTTTCTCGGTATATTTAAGTTGTTTTCAGTATGATATCGTAGATCAGTGGCTTCTTTTGTTAGTTAAGTGAAGAACTGTAGTCCAGGAGATGTAAGAGTTGGTCATATCTTTAAGTCAGTTCTTTTTTTTTTTTTAATTTCGTATGTATCTTCCAAGTAACTCTTTTGTCTCAGTAGAGTCCGCGGTACCGTACATAGTTTCTTGTAGGCACTGGGTTGTTGTCAATGGTTATAGGTGAACATGAAGTTTTCTTTGGTGAGAAACTTACGTGGCTTGATTTGGTTGCGTTAATTTTAATTTTCAATTTATAAAACAAATTTATAAATTGTAAATTAAAATTAAAGTTTGAAAATAAACGGTTCTAAAGGGCGACAGTTGCTACAGTCGCTATGTAAGGAAAGTATCTATGCATCGTCAGCGAATATATCGGAGATGAGGAGGAAACAGAAAAGCCTACAAAACAACTTTTAAGGAAGAAGGATTGGGAAATTAGAAAATAAGAAGAAGGAAAGTGCGGTTTTATTTTCCATTACAGGAACATGAGCCAGACACCATCAAAAGCTTTTTCAACGTCAATAAGACTGCAGATCATTCGTCTCTAAAGCAACAAATATAGCATCCACTATTCAATTACTCTGGTTCACAGTGTGATATGAGCGAAAGCCAAACTTGGTACCACTTCACTACATTTTGTGATAGAATTTAGATGGATTAGAATAATTTTTTGAAATATTTTCCGCATTATAGGTAGGTGCGCTATATGATGATTAGTGGTGTGTTTTGAAGGTTTAGTAATCTTATTACTTTTATTTATTATTCCTTGAATTTCATGGTAAGACAGAATCATGTTTTTTAATATTGTTTTTTAGTAGTTAACTACATTTCTAACCTCTAGCCACTGAATGTATATTTAAAAAGTGTTAACTCCTGTTTTCATAAAAATTAATTCTTACTTTGTATTCTTATGACGTTGTAAAGGTACACGGGTATGCCACCCTCATTAAACGGGTGAGCCAGGTTCATTAAAGTTGGTTTAGAAGCTGCAATGACGGCTCCCCCAGGATGTGGGGCCCGAGTTGGCAATTTGTCCCAGGGGACAGAGCGCCAGTCTCAAAATTACAAAGCACAACAACATTGCTCACTATAAAACTTCCGGTAACTATACTCTACACCTTTCCAACATCGTATGAAGTAAACACTCCATGAGTTGAAAAACATTCAGAACCAACCATAATATAATATTACACAACATTTACTCCTATCATGAAAAGATAAGATGAATTTTTAAAAATGCTAAAACTTGTATTATGGGGTATTTCTGTTCCTCATTCCAATATTGGTTTTCTATAGGAAAGGAAACGATGAGGTCGAGCTTCAAATTATACATTTATTTTTATAACATATCCTCAACGGGGGCGGGGTGGCCGAATAGGTTAAAGCGTGTGCACAACAAGGCGAGTTGCCTGGCAACCGGAGAACAAGATTTGAGATGATTTAAAAAGTACGAGTTCGCGTCCCGGTGCCGGAGGGGATTTTAAATTCCCCGCCCTCACCCTCCGGCCCGGGAAAATCCCGTATAGCCTAAAAGGCGAGGTAGGGAAGAATAAAAAAAAAAACAAAAAAAAAAAACATATCCCCAACGAATCCTCTGTGAAAAACATTAGCAACATTTTATCATTTTTTTTACATCAGAAAATAGATTAACTTATGAGAAAATGTTTTTTTTTTTCATTTTCTATTTCATATAAATAAACCACAAGGAAATTTTATACATTTCTGCCGCTCTAATTTTTTATATATTTTTAATATTTTATATATAATATAATATTTATATATTTTTAACTCCCTCTCTCAGATATCTGGAATAATATTCATATACCGAGAAAAAAAGCACTCAAGAGAATGCAGACGAACGATTTTACTTATTTATTTATTTTTTAATATCCTACGCATATCGAGCAGGGCTGCTTTTGGGACAGATTTTAAATATACCAAGTCAAGTCAAAAATATTGGGTATCCTCTTTTATACTTTTCGTTGTTAGACCAATCAATGATATGATTATTGGAGTTATTTATTTATTTTTTAAATGTTATAGTGTATAGATGAGGAATGTTTTTATCATGAAAGACAGTTATAACAGATAAGATTAGGTAGTAGTAATGGGATTGCAACAATTATTAATATTTTACATTTGCTTTTTTTCATTTATCACTCAGGTTCACACATCCACATACGTACCTATATATTCAACATAATTTCTACATTTTCGTTACTCAAAAAAATTAAATAACCCACAAAGCCTCCAAAATGCCCACCCTCTTACCGCCCTGACTCTCTTTTTCCCATTATGGACAAAATGGTAGAAAAACTCATTTTAAAACGCCTGTATCCCATCATAGATTCCAATCACATAATCCCAGATCATAAATTTGGGTTCCGTACATCTCACTCCACTATTCAGCAATATCATCGTGTGGTAGACATAGTTTCCTCTGCATTAGAGCGCGGAAAGTATTGCACCGGAGCCATTCTCGACGTTGAACAGGCGTTTGATAGAATATGGCACCCAGCACTGATGTACAAACTCCGTAAATTCTTATCACCGACATACTTCCTCATTATCCGTTCCTACCTTAGTGATAGATACCTCAAAGTAAATTACAAGTATGATTATTCATCTCTTTTTTCTCAATTTGCTGGTGTTCCTCAAGGTAGTATCCTAGGTCTTATCCTTTACACAGTTTAAACAGCTGACACTCCTACTCAGCCCAAAACTGTCATCAGCACCTATGCCTATGATACGTTTATCTTATCGTTGTTTATAAATTAACAACGATCCATCAATTTCATCCCAAACTCTCCAATCACACATTACAAGTCTGGATGAATGGTGTCAAAACTGGAGGATTAAAATAAACTCCAATAAATCCCATCAAATTATTTTTACCCTTTTTTGAAAAATTATGACTTTCTGCCCTACTGTATCCTTTAACAATACCTGACTTATCCCTGTTGAAAAAATCCGATACCTAGGACTACACCTGAACAAACGACTAACTTGGAATCCTCATACCATACTGAAACGACAAGAAACCGCTCGACGTTTTCGACTACTCCAGCACAATTAGACAAACGCTCTAAACTTCCAATTACTTACAAAAGACTTATTATATGACTATAATAAGGCCTATTTGGACTTACGGAATCGAGCTTTGGGGCTCCACTAAACCATCGAATTCCTCTCGTATCCAATCCTTACAATCCAAAATCCTCCGTGAAATCCTCAATGCACTTTACTTTCTCACAAATAAAATCGTCCATAACGACCTTAACCTACCTAATGTTTCCGATTTAGCCCAATCCAGATACCTATCCTTTCATAATAAACTTCTGAACCATTCGAAACCTCTTGTTTCCAATCTTACATACTCTTATATTCCTGATAATCCTCCCAGGCGTCTGAAAAGAAGATGGCCTCGGGACCTTCTTATATAAAACATTAATTTGAGTTCTACCAAGATAGCTTTTTCTTTATGTTGTACATGCCATGTTACCAATGTCAAATTTACTTATTGTATTTTTCATGTAATATAGTTTTAAATTTCATTAAAAAAAAAAATAAATATTCATTAATTCTAGCGCTAGATTAATAAATATCGCCAAACAAGTTTGAAGGCCGCAGAATCCTTTTTCATTTAATTATTCAAGAATTTTTTTAATTTCAAGAATTTTAATTCTCTGTCGAAATAAATATCCAATAGGAAGAAAACCCTATTTCTTCTATAACTATAAGTTTTATAACCTTTAGAATTCCCTTGACTAACTTATTAATCTTTGTAGATCCTTGTTATTTGTTAAATTATTGTAATCAAGATGTGAGCTACTATGCCAAAATTTAAAACTATTATGTTATAAATCACTTTCGTCACTACATCCACTATTCTATATGCACGTATCCAATATTGAATATAATATTGGTATATTCATACGTGCATATTGGGCACGTACCAAAGGGTAATTTAGGTAATGATTATCATCTGATTAATAGTGACGGTAATGCATTCGATTTGAGTTAATATCAGACACAATATTGAAAAACCCTTTCTGGCCTATTGAGCATATGACGCCAAAAAATAAACCATTGAATTCCAATATGCATCGTTTTGCAAGTATCATAGTATTTCATATTTTCAAAATATTTTTTACTGGACATGTAGCACGATATAATGACTTCGGAAATAATGATTTATTGAATGTACTTAAAAATATAATACGAAAATGTGGAAACAAATAATTATAACAACAAGTAAATGATTAATGCAAAATTCAGACAAATTTCATTGTGATAGTCACACACCACACAGTGAAAATGGATGTTTGAGTTTGCCGACTTTTCATAAAACATAATGTTTATACTGCACATCCTGACTATTTTTCACCCTTCCTTTTTTATTTTCTTTAATACATAATCTGTGATACTCAAATATATTAAAATTTATTGTTAATCTGGTCATTTTTACCTCCTCATTTATTACGTTAACCTCCGCTCCACAGATACAGAGAAACACAAACAAATATTAATTCCTAAGGGTCTCAAATCCACGGTGGCAGTTAACGTTTGTTAATTATAGATGTAGACACCTCAATGAAGGTTTTCGACCAATTTTTAAACGATAGCAAAAAAATGGAAAAATTTGTTGAAGAGCAAATGTGCATAATTACTGAGGAACCCCCCTAATTACCTTAATATTTTAAATGGTTCCTAATGAGTGGTTCCTACTTAAAATATAATACGAAAATGTGGAAACAAATAATTATAACAAGTAAATGATTAATGCGAAATTCAGACAAATTTCATTGTGATAGTCACACACCACCATGATAATTTTTTTCTTTGTTACTACAGTAAGGTCATACGTCTTATTTTTTATTTATTTTTTTACTAAGTTAAACGATTCCTAAAGCTTTTTTTTCATGACTTTAAGATACATTTATTTCAAGATTGAAGAAAACCGAACCTAGAATTAAGTCGTAATTGCAAAAAAAAAACAGAGAGAGATGAAATTCCGAGTTGTAGCAGAACGTCTCCTCCGTTCACTGAATAGTAAAGTAGTTTGAATAACCTACAATAATACACAATGATTCTTAAAAAATATGTGGCTTCTGAAACCAGAATACTTTTAAAAATACGATAAATCTTTCATTTATGTCTCCGGTACATTGTAAAAAGTCACTAATTACAATTTTGCTCGATTTTGATCTGAAGGTACGTAGTTGTTAATTTCGACAATATGGGACAGACCAATAGAACTACATTCGAAAACAACATCTTTTTGAATAATATATATTCAGATCTATAACTAAATTTCCATGGTACGTCACAAATAACGGCCGGCTCTATTGTATGGTGCACCTCTGTTTGATCATGTCAGCAAAACAACTTGAAAAAGATTACAATATTTCCAAAAAGGAATAATTAGAAAAATAGTAAGAGGAACCACGATGCAGAGAATGAAGATATTGGATATACAAGCAACAGTAAATTTATCATCAGTAAAAGAATTTCTCGCAAAACGAAAAAAATCATTTTTCGAAAAGTCTCAACAATTGGCAGACCCTCTTTTCAACAACTTATTACCAGCGGAAATTCAAAAACGTTGGCGACAACTCACGTAAGCTAGATGTTTTATTAATTTAGTTGTAAGCTTTCATTCAAATATCAAACGCATCCAATCCTTCCAGTCCAAGGTACATAGAACAATAGTCAATGGTCCATATTATGTCACAAATAAGACCCTGCACCATGACCTTACATCCCATTTGTCCTCGACATCATCCCATCCAGATTCTCAAACTTTCATCCATCATCCAAATCCTCTAGCTCAATCCCTATCCAGCTCCCTTCATCCCTACAATCCACCACGAAGGTTAAAACGGCAATGGCCCAGAGATCTCTTGTAAATATGCTTCTGGAGTCCTGGCAATGGCCAGCTTCTCCACTCATGTCCTGAGCGTCTGTGGCACTAGTGCCCTCTTTCAGTCTCCACTGCCTTCTAATACTAGTAATGCGGCTGGAAAAGTGGCACTGGGATCTCCTGGAGTCTTGCTTTACCTTCCACATGTGGGGAAAAGCCTGGCTCGGAGATTCCTGGGCGAATGTATATATTGTATATAGGTATGATTGTGTTTAGAAGTTTCTATTTTATGTTATTTGTTTACTTTTTCTTCTTTTATTTACTTTCTTCATTAGTATTATTTATTTACTTTTTATATTTATATTTATTTCTCTATTATTTGTATATATTGTATGAATGAGAACTCTTAGCCCTAATACTTATAGCCCTCCACCAGTGGCTGATTGTATTATTATTCAATAAATAGACTATTTTTTTATTTTTTTTAAACCACCTTGAAAAATATTACAATCTGTCCCTAGGACATTTTTAATAGAGTTCACAGATCACATTCACACTATATATACAATAAATAAAATAAAAGATTATTGCTAGTTTAAAATAGATTATTAAAAAAAAAAAGTTGTAAGCTCTAGAGGATAAGGTCAACTCAAGCCTGAGTTGAGCCTCATCATCTTTTATATTACAGATCTAGAAAAAATATACAGAAACGACAAAAATCAGAAAATACACTTTACAATAATTTTAAGCAGTAAAAGGATCATTATAAAAACAATGAAAATCCAAGGATTCAAGACAAAAATAAATAAAAAGGATCTATGAAAAGAAAAAGTTCGTTCTTCATTTTTTTATTATTAACGCATTGAAATTAGAAAGTAACATTTTTTTTTTATTATGACTATTTAACTCTGTATTTTTTTTTATGTATCTCTGAGGCTCTTTAGCCCACATTTCTGTCTCTCTGTATTATTCTAAAGAGACTAGTCCCAGAATAAATAAAGTATTATTTTAAAGTATGTAAATACTTTATTTTAATTTCTTGTTTTGAAAAGGGAGAGTAGTTTGGTAATTCGATAAGTTAAGGGTTGAAAATTCACTTGCTATCCCGTCGGATGGGTGCAGCGGCGATAAGGTCGAAGCACACTAAGCCGGGATGAAAGCGATCCCCTCTCACAAGCTCGCCCGATAGTGGAAGCTTTTCATCAGCTCTTGTAATGTTTGCTTTACAAATGAAATCGCTCAAAAAAAAAAAACTTGTTTGCTCAAACCCGCCTCTTCCTATGAATTTCCTCTTTCTTTTCTCCACAGGAAAGCTCCATCGCTGATAAGAAATTTCCTATTCAATCTCTTCTCAACTGCAAAAGTGACAGTTTTTATTTTACACTAATATTTGTTATACATTTTCAGAGGTTTTCATCACGTTCGTAGTTCCCCTATAAATCGTGGTAAAATGAAAAATTTGTATATTTTTCTTTTAATAAACCTTGATTTCAAGTGGGCCAAAGTTTTCTAAGTAAAAACTTCTTTTAGGCAGTAGTTTTTTTTTTTTGTTTGGGTAGTGGACGAGATTTAGCTGTCATATATAACTGGAGTCGACTAATTGAAGTTTTTTTTGCATTTAGATTAAAATATTTCAGAAACTAATAATCGTACCAGCATACTGTAAGAGAGGGAAATGTTCATCCTCTTTATAATTATTCAAAATTGTCTTTTAATCTTAACGTTCAATACCAGTAATGCGGATAAGTGCAAGGAGCTGAGACCTCTTAGAGTCCTGCCTTTCCTTCCACGAGTGGGGAGAAAGGCTTGGCTCGGAGTTCTCCTGGATGAATGTATTCTGTAAATATTTTATAGTACGCATGTTTTTTAGTTGTTATTTTGATTAGTTTAGTTCTTTTGTTTATATAAATTTACTTTTATCATTATTAGTTTCTATATTATTTCTTTTAAACGATAGGAAGTGGGGTAGCTCAGTGGTAGTGTACTGAGCTTCCAATGCTAAAGATCCCAGGTTCGAATCGCGGCTCATGGCAGAAAAATTATTTATTCTGTTTCATTGGCCGTGGGACGACCCTGGATAGGTAGACCCTCCTGGGGCACACCCAGCCTCTATAAAGTGGGTACCCTTAGTTAAAATAATTAATTAAGGGAGAAAACCTGACGGTTGACCACGCTCGGTCAACTCACCTCCTTGCACAACCGTATTCCAAGAAACAGAGCTTTGCTCAAATAGTACTGAACCCAAGAACCTTCATGGGTTGTAGTGGTACAGGTTTTTTTTTTTATTTTTTATTGTAAATGATAATGAAAGAGGTTTTACTGAAGAAAAATAATATAATCTGCCACAATCTAGAGCTGTGAACACCATGACAGATGCGGATAAATATTTAAAGAGAAAACAACTTTGACAAACCAATACATAAATACTATTAACTTATTAATTAATTACAAATTTTATTTTCCAGATCGGATTGTCGAACGCTACCCAAGTTGTTCTGGAAGGACTTGGACTGGGGCTTTCAGGAAAGGTGACATGCGAAGTGACCACGGACACAGTTATTCCAGAGACTGCTTCACTCTCGGCTCAGCTCACAGTCTTAGGTAAGTTCGTAAGTACTTTAATCCGAGAACTTCAGTTCAGTCTCACTTTTATCCAATAAGAACTTACTCCAACAGTTCATATTTGATTAGTATGAATGATTCAGAGAAAAATAATTTAAGTTTTTTTTTCCTATTGTGCTTATTATGACTTTCAATTTATTTAATGTCAACTTAAAAATAAAAACAAATCTTTCCATGTATACAATGTACAATTCTATATATAAAAAAAACCTGATAAGCTATTATTTATTTTGGGGAATTGTATAGCTTCGTACGATTTTCAGCAATGGGTTTACTTTCAGGTTGTGATCGATCAACTTTTCTTTTTTTTTTCAACAATCTCAGAATAATATTGACGTAATAATAGACTTAGAAAACATATAGTCACAGCTGGCGTACTCATTAGGGTGACGAAAACGAGTTGGATGAAAGATCTATCCTGAATTAAATTAGATATACAAAAAAAAAATCGAAACATTTATCTTACATACAGAAGTAGTTTATAAACTTATATTGTTAAAACAGTTAAAATAGTTTACCGTATTAGCATACCGGTGCCGGAGAGACATCTAACTCTAGCATAAATCCCCTGTCCTAACTCCCTGGCCTCGTAAGAAAACCTCGTATAGCCTATAAGGCGAGAAAGAGGAAGACAAAAAAATAAAACAAAAAATGTATCCTATTTTGCTAGAAATTAGTTCTAAGCAATGAATAAATTTAATTGTAGATTATTAGTAATTTTTTTTTTCATTGTTGAAAATTATAATTCATATAGAAAATAGGTAAAGAATGAAACAGACTCCATCTTGTTTAATCTACCATATTTATTTAAATTATTTAATAACAGAATGAAGTAGTTCACATCTAAAGAAATGTATGGTATTGAACCAAATTAATTTAAGCGGTAAATATATAGCACACATTTGAATAAATTTCTTTGGAAATTTCACTAGTATATTTAGGTGTTGTAATAATTGCACGTCTGCATTTGAACATCGGTCTGTTGCAGCAATTTATTTTAGATTTTCTTAAGTGAAAAAATGAAATAAATAGTAATAGTTTCGATTATTTCCACTCCTTCCAGTAAGGGTAGACCTTGTTGCCACGTTTCCTGGAGGTACTTCAACAGCTCTTTGAATTGTTTAAGCCAATAAGTTGATTTTAATCCATTTCAGGTCAATTGCTTGAATAACACAACCGGTAATCTATCCCGCAATAGCTCTCCGATCCGTTGATTTCCGCAGAAGGATTACTTTTTCAACTGTTTCAGAAAAATACCACACTAACAGTGAGTTTTTTTTTAGTGAGGGGGATTGTATTATTTATTAATAAAACCATTTTCTATATAAATCATAATAATATAGCCTTATTTAAGCGCTATTTTTTTTTATTATTAGGCAGTTACATAAATACAGTCCAATGAACCTTAGCATGTCGATTATAATGGTAATGATTTTTTAAAATATTAATTAATTATTGTATTTTCATTAATTAACTGATAGTCCCTTTTACTTATATTTATTTATATATATATATATATATATATATATATATATATATATATATATATATATATATATATATATATATATATATATTATATTTTCTTAAGTTGCTCAAGAAATTTTCAAGAAATTTAATTTAATATTAATTAGTTATTAAATTTACAAAATCATTTAACTAACCAAATCATTTAATTCACTAACATTACTAAATTGACTAATATAATTAATCAATTTAATATCATTAATTAACTATTATCAGTGAATTAATATCAAATATCATTAAATACATGTGCACTCTATCTAAACATGGACGCCTTTATTGGAGAGTATAGATTCGAAAGATTTCAATCACTAGTCTATCTATAAACCCACGTTAACTGTCAAAACAACGAGGAAGAATTACTGTGGCGAATCGCACATGTTTCACCTTCCAAAACTAGTAAAGAAGTAATGGATTTTGTAGAGATAAACAATAAACAAGAATTTGTATGACACATTTCCGAACAGTCCTTACATATGTCTCAGAATGTTGAACAGTGGCTAGACATAAGGAACCAGTCCTTCTCAGATTTGAGAGGGAAGTACTTAGAAGGATATACGGTGGAGTTTATGAACAAGGAATAATTCCGAATTAAGAGCCTATGCATCTTAATTAAGTTATCAAGGCTTCGTTGGACGGACCGTGGAGCTAGGATGGAACCTAATAAAGTTCCACGTAAAACCTTTTTTGGAGTATGTATATGGCACTAGACGTTGCTCTTAAAGCAAACTAATAATAATAATTAACTAAAAAAAATAAAATAAACCACTAAAAAGCCATGAAGTGTTGTGGGTTCAGTACTATGTGAACGAGTGCTGTTACGGGCCAATATCACGCTCAACCGTCAGGTTTTCTCGCTTAATTAATTATTTAATTAAGAGTGCCCATCTTATAGAGGCTGGGTTTGCCCCAGGAGGGTCAACCTACGGCTGATGAAAAATTATTAGTCATCAGCCGGATTCGAACCTGGGACCTTGAGCTCTAGAAGTCAGTTCTACCCACTGAGCTACCCCGCTCCTAAAATAATTAAATTAAGTGACTTTTTAAATTATTTAATTTGAGGAATTGGTCGGAGGTGTGCTCAATATATAATTATATATTTTATAATGGTATTTAATTCGATTTTCTAACGTTTCGACGTATGTTGTAGGTCTTCATCAGGGTTTCAAGAGATACAATATTTTTTGTTTTTAAACTTATTTATTGAGAAATATTACAATCTGTCACAATTAAGAACATTTATAATACTATCAAGAGAGCACATACACACACTATTTACATTTTAAAAAAATAAATAAAACAGAAAAATAATAATACTAAAAGTAAATGTATATAAAAAAAAACTAAACTAATCAAAATTAGTTAATCAAACTAATAAAAAAAGCATGCATAAAATATACAAACTATAAATATTAATTATTATAAGGTAAAAAAAAAAGAATTATTTGTAGATATTAAACGAGTAGTAGCTACTAAATAATAAAAAATAAAATTGTACTTGTTTAATATCTTTTTTTTTTTTAAAGTCCTGATGAACACCTATATAGGTCTAGGCGTCGGCAAATGTAATAAAATACACTATTATATGTTTACCATATTCCTAACCAACTCCATTTCCACCAGGTTTTGAATTATTTAAGTTTAGAAATCAATTTAATCAGGGATTCGGCATTTTCTTGGCATCTCTGTAATTTATTTAATGCCTCATTTTCTTTCACGTCTTTCTAAATAAAATCAACATCAGAATCCGATTGTTAAATCAAGAGAAAAAAGGTGATGAGCATGTGAATTTCGCAATCACTATGCCATGCTGTCCAATATCGCTTCAGATGGAAAATACTTATTTTCTACTTTGTATCATATTTAACGAAGCCACGGCCTGATTGCAACTGGTTCTGTATTTGACAGTTGTGTGAGCCCCAATCAGCCTTTCAGTATTTATTTTCCCAAACGGAATACTTTATGTATCTCGTCAAATTTTTATTTTTTGTGAGTTTTAATGAAATTAAAATTCGATTTTCCTAATAGTTATTCCAAAAGCATTTTTATTTAATTGTATTGTTATTTAGTGTAAAGTTACTTAGTTGTTATCTTATTATTTCTGAAAGGTGTTTTTTGTTGGTAGGCAATATCTTCGTCAATTTTTCATCTAATCCAATTATTTAGTCCCCATTTTGAAGATCTCACATCCCCATAAAATTTCAGAGAAAAGAATTATGAACAAAAATAAATTATGATGTAGAGATGGTTGACCGTTGATATGATATGAGAAGGAATTAGTCGAGGGTGCGGTCAAAAAAATAAAAAAAATTAAAACATATAAATAATTTTAATTAATTTATATATTAATTTATTAATTTATATATTAATTAAATTATTTATATATTTTAATTTTTTTTATTTTTTTGACCGCACCCTCGACTAATTTCTTCTCAAAAAATAAATTATATTTACGAATTACAACGATTATTTGGAAAAGTGCTAAACTTCAAAAAAAAAATATATATATATATATATTATTGAATTGGACCATTTTAGAAAAGATACAGGTTATTATATTTCGTATACGTGTCGATTTTAATTTATTTATTTATTAGACGTATAATATTCTGCCACAGGGACAATAATCATATTGATAAATGAACACATTCACACCGTATATACAAAAATGAAATAAAATTAACAAAAGTAAAATAATAACTAAATAATAATAAATAAAAACTATATACAATAAAAAAAATAAAATAACCTAAATATATATAAACTAAAAACATAAAAATACATGAAAGAAGAAAACATTTTCCTTTTCCTTGATAAATTACAACCACCGAGAAACTAAAATTTTATTCCTTCTTCCTATGGCACGTTACTTTATTTCATTTTCTTACTATTTTTTTCATTTGTTCACTGATCTATTATGTATGACCTTGATTTGAAAACGTTCTAACTAACAAAATTAGGGTTATCTAGTTTTCACTCAGAAATCACAGCAAATTTATCTATGTTTTAAATTGATTTCAAGGCCATCAGTTGAAAAGTAAATTTTAGAAAGAAAAAATCTAAAAAAAGTATATTGTTTAAACAAAGTATATTATGTAAGGATAATGATATCATTAGATGATCAAAATATTTTTTATTACTTTTACTCTGGAGTTGTTTTCGCAAAAAAAACAAAACAAAACATATTTCTGTATTTCTTTTTATTTCTTCTATAATTATAACCACAAGAGCAATTATTTAAAAAGAGTTTCTTAAATAAATAACCTTTATACCATTAAACTTCAAAAAGGATAAAATAATTTATTAGAAAGAGGAACTTTTATCTTCATTCACGGCCTTGTCACATCACAAAAGAACCACGACAAAAGAACAAAATAAAAAAGAAATTGGTTTGAAAATTTTTTATCTCCACTTAGAACCTTGTTTCGCAACGGAAATACATTCTGAAATGATATAAAGTCCTATCTGCGCAATTCCAGTATTCAACATTAAATCAATAAGTGATACGTAAATAAGTCATCAACGAATCAAAATATTTTGTATTTATTATTTTATTTATAAGATGCATATTGTATATCTGGTGATATAAATTTTCTATCTACAAGGTAAAGAGCAAATGCGATAGTAAGGAATAAATATAATATCAAGGAGAACTGAACAAAAGAAAAAAAAACTAAGAAAGAAATAATATGAATGATACAGAATTATAGGGGAAAATAAGTGAAAAATAAAATACTAGTAAATTGCAAAAGTAAACCAAAAGGAAAAATCTAGTGTGGTGCGCGCATCACACAACTTTCATGTACCACCCTCGTTTTAGCAGAAATAAGTATTTTCAGACAAAGGCGAAGTGAAAGTAAAAATTATAAATGCTATATTGATTTATACTTCATTGTGGATATTTTTATTTGCTTAAGTATCCTTATATATACAAATTTTAAAGTTTATATCGCTGTTATCTATACAATTAAATATTAAATAATGCCAACGAAAACATTGAGAAAAACCGCAAATGTATATGTACATAATATTGTCGGAGTCCGTATTATATTAAACTCATGTTCTAATCTTTGCCCGAGCTCGGGTGAGCTCGGGAGCACTCTCGTATCCCTTTGGTTCCTTCATTACAACTATTCTCTGTTACGATCTCTTATTTCTCCTTTAGTTAATTATCAAATTCTTTCATATTTTATATTAAACTATTTTTTATATTAGAGATCAGTGTGAAATGAATAATTGTTTCAATTAAAATAAATTATAGGTACTTTAGAGGAAGCTAATAATGAAAATTAGCCATTTAAGCCCTGTTATAGAACATCAATGAGAATAAAACCTACATAATATTAAAAACTGCTTAATTTTACACTGATATAACTAATTAAAATCGTTGTAGCCGTTTTTGAGGAAATAGTTAAAATGTATTTCATCGATGATATAAAGTGCCTCCTCTGGTTACCCGATTTTGACGAAAAAGCTACTGCAACATTTGAGTTATATAAATACCTTAAACATGCAATTTCACTTACATACGGCTTTTTGTTTTCGAGCTAGACCTATCATATACAGACACCCAGACCATTTTGCGGTACTTGGTTATTTAGACTCAGGAGACCTCAAAACATGTATTTCCGTTGAAAACTCAGATTCGAAAAGTTTCATGATCGCAATACTATATATTTATTATTATTATTATGTGGTTGTGGTCTTTATTCATATAGAAAAAATTCATTTTATCGATAAGTAATGAGAATTTCATTAAGATTGTAGAGTTTTAAAGACTGAACAAGGAAACCATCACATGTTTTTTAGAAGCTCATAACGCAATGCAGTATGCCCAAATAGGTTAACCGACTTCTGCAACGCCTTTGTCATTATAGAATTCTGTAATAAACGTCTATTCCGATGTATGTTTTTTTTTTTTTTTTTTTGAGAATTTTATATTTGTATATATTGAGTAAGGTGGTTTCAATTCTTTGTTTAAGCTCAACTATATAAATTTATTGATATTTCATTACCTTTTAAATTATTTTTTTATGAGTTGCAACTGCATATGAGGGATTTAGCCGCGAAGTGTTCCAAGTCGTATTTTTTTTTCAATATATAGGTAAGCGATAGTAAATAACATAATAGTATAAAAAACAATAGTATTATATAAAAATAATAAAATAACAAGCAGCTAATTTCAGTAAGTCTCTTGGCCAGCGCCCCAGCAATCTTCTGGGCTGATTGTATGAAGTTTTGGTAGTAGATAGAGCTTGCCTAAGTGGATTTTAATTTATAGTCAGTCTGTCATGAAAATTATTAAAGGGGTCTGTAGCAGTTCTTTAGAATGAAAAGTTTTTTCCTTCAAAGTATAGTAGAAACAAAATAATGGTCTAAGTTACAAAAGATTCACACTACAGTGAATCGTAACTTCGAAGCTCTACTTCTCAAAATTATCGTAAATGCAGTTAAAACCTTTTCAAACTAAGGCCACGCAATATTGTATGGGAATTATTCACAGGGCCAGTTAGTTGTATTAAATTTATTTATCATTCTTCGACTTTGAATAAATCTTTGATGATGACTGGCAGACTATTAGAATAATAAGGAGGTAGATTTATTAAGGGCAGCGAGACATTAATTAATTAAATATGATATTTTTTGCAGTTAAATCTAAAGAAAAGAGTGGTAAAAATAAAAATTATTAATATCCTGCCTTTCCGTTATATCCGAAAATAGCATTTCAAGAAGGAAAATACTTAGTTCTAATTGGCATCTATTTTTGATATCCCCAGTGAAAGTGGCCAAAAGTCGACTTTAACGAGTTCCATCTTTCGTCACTGGCAGAATCAAAACAAATCTCTCATGACGGAAACAAGCCGGCTGAATTACATCTGCAAATAGCACATAATAAGCGGCAAGTTTTCATTGGAAGTTTCCGCGAGTACGGGCTAAGCAGGGAATCAAGTTGTGATCCATGTTCAAGTTGAATCCAGTTAGCCGCAAGTTGTTGCTCCTCCTGACCTCTTCACCCCCACCTCGTCCTTCCCTCCATTGTTATTAACTTTTGAGTGCTTTCGACGTACCGCTTTTCAGACGTATCTCATGGAACGCAGATATAATTCTGTTTCAAACTCGACCATTAAAATTAATGAAGCCCTGTTAAGTATTCATTTATTGCAATTGTTAACGCCGCATTTACCCCCTTTTAATGTTAACAATAAAATGTTTCTTAATTTTTTTTTTTGGTAAAACTAAGAGGATAATTGTCCCAGATTTGTACATTGTTTATAGCTTTAGGTTATTTTGCGATGTATTATCGCGTTTGTGTATACGCTCCAACCCGGCAGTAATACCCTGTCTTAGGGATTAAGACACAAAATACTGCGATAATACTGTTGCGCCTGGGGAGTCTAGAGCTGTCTTTCGTTCAGAGTGGACGTCTACCCCCACCAATTTCACCAAGCTCCAGGCCGTCTAGTCTCCTTCACCTCACCAGCGCCATTTTCGAAGATCAGCTGTTGGGCGCAGCTGAGTAATCGATACATATCGATACAACCCCACCATCGATTGCTCGACAGCTGGACATCGAAAGGTGACCAGGTAGAACCTCCAACCTGGCTCGTATTTTGTTTTCTATTCTCACCAAGACCTTGAACCTTTAGTTGGTTTTTAGTTCTCTCAATAAATTTGTTTTATTCTTTTGGACAATCATTTTTTTCTCTTTTTTTTATTTATGATTTTAGAAATGGATTTCATTTTGCTTTGTTAATAATTGTTAATTTGGATTATATGTTCACTGAGTATTATATTTTGTGTTTTTTGTTCATTTCAGTGAACTTCATACCACTCTTTATTTGGGTTTTATCTATTGTATATATATTTTATATCTCTTTTTTTTATTCAATACATTTTTAAGCATTTAAAAGGGTAGTTTTTATTTTCCATTTTTATGTATTGAAATATTTTTATTTTTTAATATTTTCTTGTGCATGCACATTTTCACTTTTTACAGGTCTCATTTTTACTCTATTTATTTTTTCCTTCTTTCCCAAAATTTAATTTTCTCGAATTTTATCCACCATTGAGGAAACGCACCGGGGAAAGATTTGTACTTCGTTTTTGAAGTACCCCTGACCCCAACAGCAATACTTGTATCTAAATTAATGTCTGTTTCTTTTATTCTTAAAAACCTGATTAAGAAATCAATATTTATTCAGTGGAACCATATCAGTCCAGTCAATGAATGATTATAGCAGGAAATGGTGGAGACACAATTCTGGACGTTGGGACATTGTTTGTACTAGTAAGGAGGAAAACATATTAAAAATTCCCATGTCTAAGTGGTGAGCAAAATGTAAGGGAGGGAAGCCGCCTAGAAGTTAACTTTTTTCGGGTTTTCTCTTATATCAGGGATACTATCCATCGCATCGCAGATATAAAATTAAAGCAGATAAAATTTGCAATGTGATTGATGATATACTTTTTTTCGCTATCTAGGTTAGTTTCCGAAATATCCGTCCTCAACTATCAGTAATGTAGAAAAACAAAAAATACTTCATCTTTTTGACTGTATTTGAATAGTTTCTTGATTGATTATCTCTACGGATAAGTGATGAGGAAGAAGGTTTTTAATAATTAAATTTTTTTTAACAATAAATATTATTTTAGCAGTTTTATCTCCATAAGTTCAAAAGTTAGATCAATTATAACTTTATATGTCAATTCAGAAAATTTGCAGAAAATATTTTTTTTTTTATTAAAATTTATTATTATTATATTGCGCTAACTCTCTATACATCAAAATCTTTATGACTATAAATAAATACAATAATAATTATTATAAAAATTATTTTTTCTGCCCATTTTTGGAATTGACACATAAAGTTATAATTGATCTAACTTTTGAACCGTTGGAGATAAAATAGTAAAATAACATATATACGTATATATATATATATATATATATATATATATATATATATATATATATATATATACACACACATACGTATATATTAACATTTATATTAATATTTTATTAACATTTATTATATATGTATATATATATATATATACATATATAAAATATAGTGTATATATATATATATACATATATAAAATATAGTGTATATATATATATATATATATATATATATATATATATATATATATATATATACACACACATACGTATATATTAACATTTATATTAATATTTTATTAACATTTATTATATATGTATATATATATATATACATATATAAAATATAGTGTATATATATATATATATATATATATATATATATATATATATATATATATATATATATACACATATATAATAAATGTTAAACACTGATTGACTGAAGACAGTTGGAAGATGCAAATTTGCTTTACTATTAATGATGCAATTGAAGGACAATACGAATTTAAAATATTCCTATAACGCTCACAATAACAATGAACCCACGTGAAATGATTTTATGACCTGTGTAATAACTTACTAATTCCTTATAAATGTCCATTTTTTTTAAATTCCGTACCTCAAAATTATTCTTCTATAAACTTAAACTCCTGTAAATATGTATTTATTTTTTTCGTCTCTAATTCAATACGTCAATTTCATCTTGCAATAATTTCGATTATTTTTCAATACTCAAACTGCATCAAATTTGTATACAGCAGAGAATCACTCTTCATTGTCTTTCAGAATTTCTCATAATGGTATTGATAGACCTTTTTTTTTTTCGCTCCTACCTCGCCTTTTTGTATATTCGTTTTTTTTTCTCTCTTCTTACTCGTCTTTTAGGCTACATTATTATGCAATAAAATTATGCCAGAGATAAAAAACCACCTCGCAACGGGATTTTTTTTTCTTTCTTGTTATTGAACACTAAATAGTACGATCTGCCACATTGAACGGCAATAAGTAATAAAGCTAAATTTGTTCATTCATACCATATATACATATAATAGGAAACAAAAATAAATATGAATAAATAAACAATTTTTTTTTGTCTTCAATTTTTCATCCGCACCTGTCATGGTAGTGACAATCAGCAGATTGGTGGTCATGTAGAAAATGGCATGATAGGTATGACGAAGAATGGAACCCAGCAGCACCTCTTCCCTGGTCTGTTTACATCCTAAAATCAGGAAAGGAGATCTCTCATCCAGCTCCTTTTCAGTCGCCTCCTGATGAGCATTTCAGTCGTGGCCATGTCATTGATAAGTCCATTGTGATGTCCGTGTAGTTTAGAATAAAATCGGGAGTAGAGAGTACGTATATGCTGGTCAATGGTTGGTTGTCTTAGGTCGGTATGTAAAGTCTTATTGTTGACGTACCAGGGAGCGCAAGTTATTAGTCTTAAAATTTTTGATTGAAAGGATTGTAATTTTTGTAAGTGAGTCTTTTTTGCTGAGCCGTAAATCTGTGAGTCGTATGTCCAAATGGGTTTGAGCAGGTAAGTGTATGTATTTAGTTTTTGTCTAATTATCAATTTTGATTTAGAAAACAGGGAGTATAATATTTTCAATCTCTTGTTCAATGTCTTTCTTTTCATTTTGACGTGTGGGCCCCAGGTCATCCTTCTGTCGAATATTAGTCCGAGGTAGCGTATAGTGTCCGTCTGAGGAATTGGATTGTTGCTGATATAAACTGGTGGGCATGTTTCTCGTCGAAGCGTAAATGTTATGTGTTGTGATTTGTTGTGATTTAATCTAATTTTCCAAAGTGAATACCAATTTTGTAATTTAAGTAAGTGATTTTGTAAATTTAATGAGGCTAGTCTGGGGTCGTTAAAATTGTTGTATCGTCAGCGTAAGTAGCAGTCAATGTTTCAGAGGTGGTAGGCATGTCATGCGTATAGACAATGTAGAGTAAAGGTGCCAATATTGATCCCTGAGGCACTCCTGCTGATATTGGTCGAATTGAGGAAATTTCTAAACCCTGTCGGACAGAGAAGAATCTGTCGAAAAGGAAAGACTGAAGAATGAGATAGTATGGATTAGGCAGAATAGATTTGAGTTTAAAGAGAAGTTCCTGGTGCCAGACTTTATCAAATGCCTGGGCAACATCCAGAAATACGCCGGTAGCATATTGTTTTTGCTCTAGCGCTCCAGCAATGTAGTCAGTAACTCTGTGTGATTGGTGTGTAGTTGAATGAAATGTACGAAAACCGAATTGATGGTCAGGTATTATCTGTTGGTCTGCCAGTATGTCAACCAGTCTTTTGTATATTAATTTTTCGAAAACTTTGGAACATATAGGAAGGAGACTGATAGGTCGGTAGGATGAGGGATTGAAAATGTCTTTGTCACTTTTGTGTATCATCTTGATATGTGAATATTTCCATTGTAATGGGAAGTTAATTGTCCTCAGAATACAGTTGTATATTGTCGTAAGGAACACTAGAGCTTTCCTAGGCATTTGCTGGAGTCCCTCGGCAGTTATTAAGTCATAACCTGGGGCTTTTCTTTTAGGGAGATGTCTGATTTGTTGTGCGACTTGTGAAGGAGTGAACGAAAGAGGGGGAGGTGTCATCTGTAATGGCATGTCTAGAGTATCAAACACTAAGGTTTCATGTTCTGTGTTCGTGAAGTCAGTAAATGGTGTGAATACTGATGAGAGATGGTTTGCAAATACTTCAGATTTTTCTCTATCCGACAAAGCCCATGGGCCGTCTTCGTTTCGCAGGGGTACTGACACCTCTCGATGTTTTAACAAATTTTTGGTATGCTTCCACAAACTTCCATCGTCAGTTGATAAACTGCTCAAATGAGCATCATAATTGGTTCTATTGAATTTTTTTATTAGTCGTTTAAGTTCGTTATTCAGTCTGTTAAATGTCCGTCTATCTGAAGGAAGTCTGTTAGTTTGCCATACCTTACGTGCTCTCCTCTTTGCCGTGATTAAGTCCCTTATATATTGAGGATATCTTGGCAAGTGTTCTGCTCTTGATGACGTTGGTAGAGATGAAGACCAAGCTGCTGTTTGGACACTTTTTGTAAATTTGTCCACTGCTTCTTCTAGTTCATCTGCTGTTTTAATGGATTGAAAGTTCTGAATCCAGGATTGCCCTGTAAGCATCCCAATCCATTTTACCATTCAGGAGCTTAGGTGTTCGTGGGAGATTGTATGGGCTCATCAAGGATAACCAAATGTATAAGAGAATGGTCAGAGCTCTTATTTATGGTGTAAGGTATGTTGGGCAGTCCTTTGGTTATAAAAAAGTCTAGTAGGTCTGGGGATTTACGTTGTGAAGTTGGCCAATATGTCGGTGTATCAGGTGATATAGTGTCTAATGAAAGCTCGTGGATAGCAGCCCTCAGATTTCTACCTCTTGGTGTGCACAGCCGTGACCCCCAAAATTGGTGCTTTGCGTTAAAGTCACCGCCTACTATAAAGCAACGCCCAAGGCTTCGAAAATAATTGCAAAACATCGAAGGTGTTAATACGTACCTCGGAGGACAATATACTGAGGCAATTGTTATTGTGTGATGTTTGGTACGTAGTGTTAAGCCTGTGGTTTGAATGTCAGGTGTAGTAGGTAAGTATAAGGGATTATGTGATAATGATGTCTTTATTAGTATAGCCGTACCACCATGAGCTGTGTCGTCCGGATGGTCTGTTCTGTAGGTATTGTAACCAGAAATATGAAATTTAGTTCGTGGTGTAAAGTGTGTTTCTGTTATCATTACGATGTCGATACGTTTTTCGTGTAAATATAAGTCCGATTCTGTCCTATGTTGCATTAGTCCGTTTGCGTTCCACAGAAGGATGGACAGGGAGCCTATACAGTTAGCTGATTAATGGCCATTAGGAAGATACATGCCTTGTGTTATCTGTGTTATCTGTGCGAGCTGTTGGGGGAGACTAAAAAGGGGCTGAATGAGAATGTTCAGACCATTCAGTAACTGGAATAGTTGTGGAGACTAAGAAAAAGTAAATATGAAAATAGAATAACAAACATAAATAATACCTAAGCAAAATAAGAAACAAATCAATAGGTAAAAATAAAATAAATCATCTTAACACATTCATTCCTATGTACAATAACGCACCGGAATTGGAACTCGTAATTGTGGTTTATCAGGTGGCTGGGCTACGTCTGTTTATATATTTTGCCCGTTCGGCCAACCAGCCCACAATCTAATTTTCTATTTTTCTTTTTTTATCCTCAACTTTTATAATATATAAGGGATTATTTCCGGACCAGAAAAGAGGACTGCGAATTAATGCCAGAGTTAAAATATCACCCCCGCCACGGGGAAGCTATCTCCTAATTATTTTATCACATTCACTTGAGTTGATCAGTATGCCGGGCAAAGCAGGTTTTTCTCACGCGTTAGCCCGTTCGGCAAATCCGTCCCCTTTTTAATGTTTGTTCTATGGTATCTTGTTGGTTTCTTACTCTTTGGAATTGTTTTCGATTACACGTTATAGCTTTTAAACTTGTACATATATTTTTCGAAAGTAATACTCATTACGGTAATCGTGTTGTAGATAGAATTATGTGAAAAATATACAGTCAACCATTATTAAAATACCCTTGATATATCAAGATTAGTCTTGCCGCCACGATATCAGTGGATCCTTGATATATCACAGTCAACATGTTGATGTTGGGGTTCGGAGGGCCTGTTGAAGTGGTTTAATGTCAACTGTCAACCCATGGCTGGGATGTCAAGCTCCATATCCAATATCACTCGAAATAGGATATCATGTTCAATATCTCTTCTATATTCTCACATAGAAATGCAAAAAAAAAAAAAATAACAATAACATAGGAGTGTCAAACATTCTAATTAACTTTTTGGATAGAAAAAAAACATCACTAGTAATATTGTTTTTTGAATCCAAGTTTCTGCTCAGTTAAATAAGTATTGGTTAGTTAGTTGTTCTTTTTTCTGTAAATTATTTGAATAATGATAATAATAATAATAAATTTATTCTCCTAATAATAATTATAATGAACATAAAAGTGACTTTTGTCTGGCATTATAAGACAACCAATAAATGATCAAGTAACATAATAATGTAACATTAAAATAAAAATAATAAAGTATAAGTAAACATATTAAATTATAGATGAATATATAAGAGTGTGTCCAGATATTTGTACTGATTGTATAAGTGAACGTTTATATAATCATATAACTCAATAATTTATATCATACGCATACATCCATTAAGATTATTATTTTTATATAACGTGTACTTTAACTGTATTTTTATATATTAAGTATATTAAGCATATATGATATGGAGCTGGATGAGAGATCTTCTTTCTTGAATTAAGGAAGTAAATATAGACCAGAAAGTAGTGCAACTGGGTCTTATTCTTCCTAATAGATAAAGTGTCATTTTTCAAACAATAATAATATGCTTATAGCCACTTTCGGGCGTAGATAAAGAATTGAAGAGGAAATGATAAAATAAATAGATAAAAATAATAAAGGCATACATATAACAATAATTAAGGCATACATACACAACTCAACCATCAAGGCAGTAATGTTTTGCGGAAGTGTTTTCCTCATTCTTGAAGGGGTTAAGACACACACCAACGTTCAGTTAAACTTTTATATACCTTGCTATATATAATTATTCATATCTACCAATAATATTCTGGCCAACCAATGAAGTATATTATTTTATTATTCTTCTTAAATGAAAAAAAAATGGGCGAAAATTCCAGAAACGTTTGAAACACAAAAATGAAAAAAAATATATACTTTTTTTGTGTACAGTACAGAATAGTTTATAAAAGGTATTCATCAAAATAATAAAACTAGATTGAAAATTAATTATTTTCAAAGGTATATGAATAACTTTGTAGCTATTTAATTTAGCACAGTGATGTGCATAAATTTCTTTTTTTTTTTTGTCTATAAAATATGTATTTGCGCCTGTCAACAATATGTTGACAATCAGCAAATGTGATGGCGATAATAATATAATGACATGACAGGCATGAGGAAGGAAAGTACTCAGCAGTACCTCTTCCCTAACTTGTTCCAATTACTTAGGTTGTCTAAGGAAGGAGATCCCTCATCCAACGCCTTTTTAGTCTCCTGCTCATGTTCTGAGGTATGTCAGCTGTGGCCATGTCTCTTATAAGTCTGTTATTATGTCCATTTAAATTTGTGTAATTGTTTTTGTCGTTGATATAGGGTCGTTATATGTTGGTCAACTGTTGGAAAGTGGAGGTCAGTATGTAGAATTTTGTTAGTCACGTACCAAGGTGCTTTTGTTATGAGTCGCAATAATTTTGATTGGAACGTTTGAAGTTTTTGTAGGTGGGTCTTTTTAGCGATGCCGTATATTTGTGATGAGTATGTCCATATGGGCTTCAGTAAGTATGTATTCAGTTTCTGTTTTAGTTTTAGTTTTGAAGATTTGGCAAAAAGAGAGTAAAGTAGTTTGAGTCGTTTGTTAAGTGTCATACGTTTCATTTTAACATGTGGGCCCCATGTCATCCTACTGTCGAAGGTGAGTCCAAGGTAAAGTACCGTGTCCGTTTGAGGAATTTGATTTTTGTCAATATAAACAACATATTAAACATAAAATTTAATTACAAAATTAAGTTTGTTGTTTTTCATTTGTATTATTCTAAGAACAAATTTAACTTATTCAGTGAAATTAAAATTTAAATAACTAAATATTTGTTGTTGTTTTTTCGTACAAACACAATCATATAGCTATATCATAAAAAATAAAATAAACTTGATTATTGAGAAATATTACAATCTGTCTCAAAGGACATTTATAATATTGTTCAGAGATCACAGTCGCACTCAATTGTACTTATCATACAATAAATAAGAATACAATAACTTAAAAATAAATAAATAAAAATAAAAAATCACATATATAGCTTATAATCAGGCTGGGGAACTTCGAGCAAGACTTATCCATCCAACTGCGGAGGGAAAAGCGTGACTCCAGGAGATCCCTGCACTACTCTCCCAACCGCGTCACTAGGGCTGAACCCAGTGAAGATTGAGCGAAAGGGCTATCATAAAAAATAATTACTTTAAGACAATACAAAAGACGTGATCGTGGTGAAGCGACGTTTTAGTTCAGGAATAATTAGAAAAACCACATTATAATTAAAATATTTTATGCTATTCCCAGCAACATATATTTTTGAGCATCCGTTAAATATAGGTATTTTTAAAATTGAGGTTATAATATGACCCATTATTATCTAAGACTATATAGCTCTAACATCCATGCAGATTTATTGCCAATAATACAAATATTTTGTGGAAATATGTATACTAATAATAACAGATTACTATTTATTTACAAACATACCTGAGAATATAATTTTAATCTATATATGTGTACACATTTTTTGACATATGATTGTATAAACCTGAATCTTGTTGAATCATGGATAACCTAAAAACGTTGTCCACGTTCATTTGAGTTTAGACTAGTATTATTTCTGAAAATTGTTCATGGATATCAGAAATATTTGCCTGATAATTTCATATTAAGTGCTAGACAACATGAGTAAACTGTCAATTAGAAGGAATAGCTTGGAATACTTGATTAAAAAGAATATTCAGTTTTATTTTCTCTTAAAATAATTTACGATTTTTAATAATTGATTTACCACACACAGTTCGTTAATAAAAGTACCTTTGAGCTTAATTGATGTTTAAAAAAATTAAACAGGCTCATGTTTTAAAAAATCAGTTGTTTTATTTAACAACTTTCTGTGATATTTTGGACTCCTTAATTAAAACAGTTTTGTTTTTCTCTTTTACTGCCTTCTCTTTTACTGCCTTGATGGTTGAGTTGTGTATGTATGCCTTAATTATTGTTATATGTATGCCTTAATTATTGTTATCTATTTATTTTATCATTTCCTCTTCAATTCTTTATCTACGCCGGAAAGTGACGATAAGCAGATTATTATTGTTTGAAAAATGACACTTTATCTATTAGGAAGAATAAGACCCAGTTGCACTACTTTCTGGTCTTTATTTACTTCCTTAATTCAAGAAAGAAGATCTCTCATCCAGCTCCATATCATATATTACTTAATATATAAAAATACAGTTAAAGTACTTTTAGTGTCCTTGTTTTTTAATTAAGTCCAATAAAGCATCAACAGATATTTTAGAATTATTGGGAAATTTCTTGTGAAAATCGATTGATTAAAATTTTAGGTCAATATGGCGTATTATCCCCAATCACCATCTCCTATATTCGTGGTTGTTTTTCCGGGAAGTTTTTTATTCCCAAAGAAAATAATATCTCTTTTCATATTCTCTCTGGCAGAAGAAATCTAAATAAAAGAATGAGGAGTCTCATACAAATAGGGCTAAAAACTTCCACGCTTCGGTGGTCTCACAGAGACAAATCTTCAATGGACTGAAGAGAATATAGCATTAGAAACAAACAGACTGAGCATGTCTATCAAGTCACGATTTTAAAATATACTAAGTTTTTTTCTGTGTTTTATTTACTTTTTACATCCGAAATATGCTCATCTTTTTGTTGTGAAATATGGAAAAAGGAATAGTATACTTCCGCTGCTCGAAACTTTTTTTTTACAAATTACCTGACTAAGTATGTACTTATACTTCTTCGGTTGTATGATTTTGGCTGTACTGTTAGACGAAAAGGAATATTGTTACCAACATATTAATTAAATAAAAATTTAAATATCTCCCAATGAAGTATGGAAAAGAAATTTTCGGTAATAACAATATAAGCTTAATTGTACATTCTTAATAGAACATAAAGCCTCTCTTTTATGGAGGTAAGAGTCTGGTTCTAAAAAAAATAAAAATAAAATAATTTACAATTTTTTTTTCAGAATTATTCCAACTTATTAAGACATACTTAACTTTCATAGTAAAATTAATATAAGTTTTAAATTTAATTGGTATTTATTATTTTATTCCAACCATTTCTATTCCTTGCCACTGTTGCCCAGCTGTCAACCACTCTGCACTATTTCATCTCTTCATCACGCAAAATGTCTTATTCTTCTTCTTCTCTTGTAATTCCCTGGAATCCATTCCGTAGCAATTTACGACCAACTTGAATCCAATCTGGCTATAGGACCAACCCATCTCCATTTTAATAAAAATGCTTCTTTCGACAGGTTTTGAGGTCTACCTGACTTGGAACTCTGCTGTTGCTGATCCGATCTTTCCTCTTAATTCCTAACATGCCTCGAGAAAATTGAAGCTGTGTCTTTTTGAGCTTGTCATGAGCTTGTTTTTTATCGATTTAGATCATGTCTGACTTCCGCATAAAATTACAGGATAAAAAAATTATAAAATTAAAAAAGAAACATATTGTTTCTTGTAAATAAAGAAAAATTTTCGTTAACATGTATTTATTCTCATTTTTTTTTCTAAATAGCTTTTTCTTATTACTCTTCATATTTTCATTCAATGTCACTTATCGATTTGTTTATTATTTAAAACTCTTGAATCAAGCTTAGAATTAAAGTTTTATGATACAAGGTAGAATATAGAATTATAAAAGCTTTAAATTTCCGAGAATTTATTTGTATAGTACTTTTCTGACAATGTACCTATAAACATGTCATTTTTATTATTTATTGTCAAAATTATTTAACGGTGGTTAATAGCTTCTCATTTGCCGAAAAATATAGTCGTCAATAAATAAAAATTTTGAGTGATGTAGTAGTATAGGCTGTGTGAGTTAGCTCATGAGCCCCACATATCCGGAGAACATATGTAAGTAGATATAGTTATCGTAGATATGTATATATACCTCCGGTCAGCAGGAAGAGGCAAAGGTTGGGTTGCATACAGAAAAATGATAAAAATCAACTCATAAGTCCCCATCCTTTTTTCTGTTGTTTTATTGCCGAATTACAAATACAAAATATTTCGTTCATGAATAGAATTTCGGTATTAGTACTATTATTTTGTTTACCACGAATTCCAAACTGCAAACAAGTAACAATCAGATTAGAACATATTTGTGATCATCTTAGTCATTTCATTCATACTTTCATTTATATTATTAAAGTCTTACAAAATGCCAAACACCTAATTATATAGACAATATGCAAATATGTTGTTGGTTTAAATTGTGCTAAGGAACAAGGGCTTAAATATTCAGTCTCTGTGAACATTTTGGTATCTAATAAACAACATCAGTTCGTATAACCATATATATTTATTTATTTTTTCGGCTTTCCATATTTATCTGCACCTGTCGATTTGTGTTGGCAAACAGCAACTATGCCGAAATACGATAAATAATAAAATGTCAGGCATCAGGTAGGTCAGTACTCAGTAGCACGTCTTCCCAGACTTGTTTCAATTACTTAAATTGTTCAAGAAAGGAGATCTCTCATCCAAGGTCTTTTCAGTCTCCTCTTATTCAGTGGTATATCAACTGTTGCCATGTCTCTGTCATTTATCTGTTGTTATATCCGTTTAAATTTGTATAAAACAATTGTTAATGAGTCGTTATAAGTTGGTCAACTGTTGGAAGGTAGAGGTTATGAGGTCAATCACGTATCAAAGTGCTTTTGTTATGTTAATAATCTCATTGAAAAAACCATAAACAAATAACTTATTTGCATATTCTATCTGTGAATGTTTGGCATTTTTTAAGACTATAATAATACAAAGAAAGATAATCACTAGCACAATTAAAATATGATATAGTCGATTCTAACTTGTTTATAATCAGGTTTAAACAAAACCATGATGCTAAAACATCTATGAAATATTGTTTATTTGAAATTAGACAAAATTTAAACATATCAAGTTGATTAAGAACATATGAGATTTTTTTGTGTTTTATCATTTTTCTTTGTACAACCTCCTCCTGGAGCTTGGGCCATTGTATTCATCACCCTGTATGTAGTGTAAAATATTAATCACGACGAGTGCCTGCCGCATACGTACACTAGAAAAATACAATGTGTAAACCGGAATAAAATATTTCTTCAGAATATGAATAGATAAGCAATATTTTAAACATATATATGAAGAGTGGTACAATGATTTGAAAACAAGCTGTATAAACCAGACTCAATAAAACATCTGTCGGAAGACAGGCAATGTGTTACTGTCATATTACTCCAGAGGTGGGAGAATTACAAGAACTAATGGCATGCCACTGAGTGGGATATGGACCCGTCTGGCCCATGACGAATAGCAGTCTTTAATTCACGATCCTCAACCTTGAGAGGAAAAATGCGAGAAGTAAGAAAACAGAAGAGCCTAAGATACCTTCAATAATACATTTGCACCGAGTCAGGATAAAAGTGATATAAATCCTTATCAAAGCATAGCCTTTTCGCTATAAAATATTTGTTATCTTTATGTCCTTGTTTGTTCCCCCTCGTTCTCGGTTTGGGATTTCTCCTTTCCAGACATATTTATGTGTTACTCTTTCCTACTGATTCCTGCTAAAGGCTGATCCCTACTCTGGAATAATAATAGAAAAATGAACCGAGGTTGTTTTCATAAGACTTTCTTTTTTTTTTTTTTTTTTTTTTTTTCATGTACATACTAAAACAGACAGAATATTATAGTCAATAAAATAAATTTAATTTAACCACATAAACTATAAAGTACTCAAATTTAATTATATTTTTAAAAAAATCTACTTATTTTTATTTTTTTAGGAATCATAGTTAAGGCAATAATACTTCCAATTTCCTTCAAATCCCTCTTAATCACATTTATTATCTCTAACTTTTTTAATTGTTTACTATCTGGTTTTAAATAAATAAACTATGAAAGTTTTTTCAAATGAATTTGAATTTTTTTTCAATAAACTAGAACAAATACGTTTCACTGAAATTGGAATTACGTCTCAAAACAGTACGTCTCGTTAACAGTTTAATGAATAATAGTCGTACAATCGATAATCAACAAACCGTACAATCGATAATCAACAGATCGTACAATCCATAATCAACCGTTGATATAATAAATAGGATTTTTATAATTTTAATGGTTAGTTGTATGCTTTAAGCTTTAGCTCGGCTAATAGTGTACTTCAAAAATTTTATATTAGACCAACATTGCCAGAAAATAATTTATATTAAAAGTAGAGTGGTAAGTGAAAGTTGTGAATGGTGACCACTAGATTTTTTTTTCATACTTAAGGCAATAATACCTCCAATTTCCTTCAAATCCCTTTAATCACATCTATTATCTCTTACGTTTCGGGAAAATTTTCCCATCATCAGAGCAATCCTTATCTTCACTGAAACTATGCACATTTTAAATAAACTATTTTTACAGTGCCAATCTGCTCCATCTATTGCACAATTATTTACCTTGCTTTTTTGATGTGGCACCATTTGTCAAAAATTCAAATATTTGTCACATTCATTTTATATTTTTTTGGTGTTACAGATCTTTTCTCATTCTTTGTTACACTGACCAACATCTGGCTATCTTCAGTTTCATTACTGTACTTTTTACCTGTCCTCTTATTTCTTATTATGTCTGTTTGTTGTGGTTTTTTTTTTTTGTCTATTGTTATTTTTGGAATTTCAAGGAGACAGACATAACAAATGACGACATCCAAAACAATAATCCACAAATAAACAAAATATACAATAAAAGAATTTTTAACAAAATGACATAGATACCACAACTTACAAAACAAATAAAAAAAGTATTCATGAACTATGACCTACCGGAAATTCAGTTTGGCATATATAATGAAGAAAAAAATAGGTAAATACTTGACAAACACAAAAGACAAAATAGAAGCACTGGACAAGAAAAATGTTTTTTATAAGTTATACCGCCAACATTGTCAACAACAATATATAGCCGAAACATCAAACAAATTAAAAACCACAAGATCAAAACATACATCAAACTGTAAATATAGTAAAAACATTAACATAACAGCCCTAGCAAACCATAGTATTAAATCACTACACACATTTGACTTCAAAAACCCACAAATATTAGCAATACAACCAAGAACAAACAATAGGAAACTGCTGGAAGTCATACATATAACCAAAAACAATAATAGAACAGTAAACTATAAAACAGATACAAAACACTTAGGTACACACTACTATTCGGACATAATATCCAATATTGAAATTCAAAAAACAAGAATAGACAAAAAAAAAAAAACACAACAAACAGCCATAGTAAGAAATAAGAGGACAGGTACAGAGTACAGTAATGAAACTGAAGATAGCCAGATGTTGGTCAGTGTAACAAAGAATGAGAAAAGATCTGTAACACCAAAAAAATATAAAATGAATGTGACAAATATTTGAATTTTTGACAAATGGTGCCACATCAAAAAATCAAGGTAAATAATTGTGCAATAGATGGAGTAGATTGGTATTGTAAAAATAGTTTATTTAAAATGTGCATAGTTTCAGTGAAGATAAGGATTGCTCTGATGATGGGAAAATTTTCCCGAAACGTAAGAGATAATAGATGTGATTAAAGGGATTTGAAGGAAATTAGAGGTATTATTGCCTTAAGTATGAAAAAAAATCTAGTGGTCACCATTCACAACTTTCACTTACCACTCTACTTTTAATATAAATTATTTTCTGGCAATGTTAGACTAATATAAAATTTTTGAAGTACACTATTAGCCGTGCTAAAGCTTAAAGTATACAACTAACCATTAAAATTTAAAAAAATCCTATTTATTATATCAACGGTTGATTATGGATTGTACGATCTGTTGATTATCGATTGTACGACTATTATTTATTGAACTGTTAATGAGACGTACTTTTGAGACGTAATTCCAATTTCAGCGAAACGTTTTTGTACTAGTTTTTTGAAAAATAATTCAAATCCATCTGAAAGACATTCATAGTTTATTCATTTAAAACCAGATTAGTTTTATTAGTTTTATAAGTAGAAGAAAATAAGTAAATAAGTACAGTATAAGAAGACAAGAACAAAAATATTTCTATATAACAAATATCATAAATATTTTTATACTCCAAACAGTTTTACTATTTATATATAAATATATTTATATAATAAGTAGCATAAATGAATAAAAATACATGTATACTAAAGAAAATTTACTATGCAGAATACAACCAAGCAAAACAAATAGCAGAGATCTTAGGATTACAACGCACATGTTTGTCAAATTCAGAAATGCCTTTTATCAACCAACAACAGCCAAGATTAACAAAATCTCGTTGTTGTAATAAACAAAATTAGTGGGGTACCTAACTATTTGGGTAGATTAATTCTTGAGCCCCCTAAAAAAAAAAATCATTTTGTCACTCTATGTTGTTTCTGGCGAACTATTCTGGCATTCATTGGTGTAATGGAAATATGTTGGAATTTATAGAATTTTTGTTATATTTTGATAACTTGAAGATGAGCAAAATAGCTTGAAATGTTGTTATGACTTGAATAAATAGTAAAATTATCAATCCTTAAAGGCACCATATATAAGTGAAGAGAACTTTCATCTCAAATATTTTAATTCTTCTTTCTAGGATGATGGTTAGAATCCAGGTATTGTGGCAATCATACAATTACTAATAATAATATTTAAAAGGCACCAAAATTGTGAATAAATACACGTACGTCCATGGACATATGAACACATGCCTGACAATAAAGAAAGTTAAATGATGATGAATAAATATACTCATTATAATTTTGATAAGATAAAATGTCATCGATGAAACAAAAAACATGTTGGATCATGTTTTCTTGTGAAATATTACTACGAAGACCACAAAAACCATCCTTTGCTATATCCCTGAAAACCCTTTCCCGGTTTCGGGGCGCTATGTAGGTCAAAGGGGACAAAACAGACCATTCCAGAAATGATTATCTTTCTGGGTGTTAATTGAGTAGATTAATTTACCAGCACTAACTCTGAATCGCTAATAGTCATCGGAGGTACCACTTCCCAACTTAGATCAATTAAGCCATCTCAATCAGCAAAACTATCAAAGTATAGTAAGCTCGACCTTCGGCCCCAGCCCAATTTGATCGACGATCGCCGGTCTTTAGGGTATTGCCTCTTCTGATGGATTGAAAATCGAATTTAAAAAATCTGGTGTATCCGCTCACACAACTTTTTTAAAAATTTTAGAAAAGATTTTATATCTTTAAATATGTTCACTAAGAAAAAAAATAATTAAATTTAATATCCTGAAAATTGATAGAAGAAATATTTTAGTACAATTTCTTTGATAAACTAATAAACTAAAGCAATACAAACGGCTTGCGGAAGATCAGTATAAAAAATTCAATACTCTAATATATCTAAACAAAAACTTTTTGCTATAGCCCAATTTTGTTAGAAAATAATTTATGTTAAAAGTGGAGGAAATAGTGAAATGTGTGTGATGCGGGGACTAGATTTTTTTATTTTTAATTACTTATCTTTTTTCTCTCTACCCTCGCTGGCACCGGGATTTGAACTCTCAATCTTGCATAAGAAACATCCCGATCATAGAATATAATTACATTTATATTCATAATAATATTTCAGAAAATCATTTTGTGCCTTCCCCAAGCTTATTTTAAATGACACAATTCAATTTTAATAAGCATCTCTATACAGAGAGAATTAATTTAGCCCCGCTAAGCGAAATTAACTTGTGCGGTTGCCACCCGGGAAATCCGACATTATAAAACATGGAGAGGCCTAGAAACTGATTAAATTGTACAAAGGATGGAAGAAAAAAAAGTTTACCGGTATGAATGTGAAGTTTTCCGGGTTTCCTGACGACTCACTCCTTCCTTTAATGAACTTTTCTTTTGGTAGGTGCGGGGATATTTAATAACGCTGAGAATGTGAATAACAATTTATTTCTATTGGGTAATATTCTCGGCTTCAGCAGATATCCCTTAATTAGATACAGAAATTTTTTTAAAAATAATAACGTCAAAAAATGTTAACAATTAGTGAATTTTATGTTCCTGATGAAATACAAAGGGAGTTATGAGGAGGAGAATTACCCTGGGGCACCTCATTCTAGCGTGATAACGATATTAATTGTTTGGCGAGGTGGTGTATCATCCAAATCCTTCAACCTTCTACGTACATAGCCTGGCATGTGTATCGTGGCCATTTTATTTATGAGTATGTTAGGTTCTCCTAATTTGTTATGGAATCGCTTCGCGAAATGAACTTGAAAAAAATGAAGGCCAGTGAGTCAGGTTATGTTGCTAATGTACCAACTGCTATGTTTCATCGAGAAAATTATTCGGGATGCCACTGGGTAATTATTGATGAAAATTGTCCTGAAATATTCATATAAAAATTAATAATAAAAAAATAGTAAAAGAAACTTGTTTCTATATTATATCGATTGGTCCAGGATTAATTAATTGAACGTCTGTTATCTCAAAGAATTGTTTGTGTTTATCATGCTTTCTAATTATCAACATTATCCGTAATCATCATGATATAAATATGTGCCAGAATTTTAAATAACTTTACTAAAAAACTCAATTTATTCCTATGTTCAATAAAGTATAAATACGAATCCTGTGGAAATTCTGATGTACAAATATTTACATTTAATGATTATGTGTTATTATTTTGTAAAGTCGATGAATGGTTTGTTAACCATTTTCTGTCTAAAACCGGCATCGGTATATTTCAAGACAAATTTAAAACCCAAATATTTTTCTGATGAAACATCACTTAACGCTAGATCATCGATTTATTTTTTATTATGTCCTATTGTCATAATATTCACATCTGGAATTACAAGAAAAGTCTGAACACTATGAATCAATATCTACATTTTTTGGATAGTAGTCTGTTTGGGAACGAATGAACGATTTTTTTTTTTTCAGATCCTAATATAATTTTCATAGTTTTTAACATATAATTAAAAGAAATTATTAATATATCATAATATCAGTGCAAATGAATAAACGTTTTACAAACTAATTGACAAGGGATTGAAGTTCAATGTTCACCGTTCAAAATAATAGAAAAACGGTTAGTCTGTTAACCGTTCATCTCACTTTTCACTTCTTAATTTTTTTTTTTTTTTTTTTTTGAAGAATATAAATATTAAAATCTTTTTCTAAAACCCCTTACCGTAAGCATTTAGATCGAAACGTAGTAAGTATTTTTATTAATACAAGAATTGATATTTTTTTAAAGTTCTGTTGCATGTTTTGAGAAAGTTAACAAGGTGTTCAATATGTGACTTTGCGTTTTTCTCTAACTTTTACGCCTCAGAAGAATATAGTTTCTAACTGAAAGTTTTCTTTCAGGAACCTACTCTTCTTTTAGGTTTAGTTGAAATTCGTCAACAATATTTACTGGGCGCACCTGAGTTTAGATCTACTCTGAGTTTGGATTTAATACATAATCTATTTAGTGCCTCATTGTTAAGAAACAATATGTTATTAATGATGATAAAAAAAGATATGTCCTAAAACCAAAAGTTGAGTTCCTAACTTTTATCTCAAAAAATTGACACAAATCAAATTTTTATTTTACGTCTTTAATCACCTAGTTTTTTTTTTCGTAGACTAGTCATTAAAATCATCGTTTCATACTTTAAATGTTAACAAGAACATTAAGGATAATAATTAATATTTAAATTTAATATCCTGTTCGATATTTAAAATATCAGGAAAGTTAAAATAAATAAAAATATTTCTTTAAACCGGGGAGGGTCTTCCATTATTTTTTGCCTGTTTTTTGATAAAACCTCAAACAAGTACTATTAAAGTTCTCTTATATGAATGTGTGTCTATGTAAAATATAAATAAATTGCTGAATCGAAGCATTTGATGATGAGTAGCCAGTGAAGTGGAGTAGCTTTATCAAAGTCAAAAGCGACATCTACGAAAACGGCAGTTTCGCAAAATGATAGTGCTCAAGAGCTTGTAGACTGTCGTGATGTAGTCAATCTTTTGAATGAATATCGCAAACTTAATTAGGCTTCAATGAAGCTGTAAGAATGTCTATCACATTTTTTAAATGACGATAAAAACTAAATTCTTATTCTCTATTATATATTTAATATACTAAATTGTTTATTATTTCTAGATAAGAATTTATAGATATAAAAATTGTTTGAATCGGTCAAGTATTTTTACTTCTCTTTAAATATTTCTTTTTCGAATTACATTTTGTGGTAACTAAAGCATTAGTTACAGTGATACACGAGTTCATCCCTATGTTCTATAAGTAAAATGAATTAAATGGAACATCTAACATCTGTGTGTGTGTAAGAGAATGTTAATAATAATTGTTTGAAGTTTTATCAAAATAATGGCAAAAAATAAACTATCTATTAATTATAACCAAAAATGTACTAAAACTGACCAGATTAGTTGATTAGCTTTATTGGGTTAGGTTTTAGCATACAATACATGGTTGCTTATAATATAATGTTTGATTCCGCGAATGAAATTTTCAAATATCACTTTGTATTCATTGACCGTAACGTAATATAGCTGAGACAGTACACCAGTAGAGATCATATGATATGCTCGTAATAGTGGTATGCTATATTGGGAGGATGAGGAGCTTTTCCTCTGATGTTGGCGTTCCTATCTGACGGGAGTGATATTGAGGATGGCATATCTACCATAGGTATGTGCACAGCTCTAGGAATCTAATCCTGACATATGTAACGGAAATTCCTTCAAAATAACGTTACTTTTGTTTTAATAACCGTTCGTTACAAATTTTCAAAAGACCATTAGGATAGGGAATACTTTTCGCCATTTAGATTATTATTATAATTCGTCAAATACATTTGAAGTTGTTTAGGTCTGCAATGCTACGTATCAGGTTACTAGATTTATATGTTATTTCTACTTCTGACTCTCCGAAGACTCCTCAGTAGATTTCTCCAACGATATTTCAAAGACTTTCCTGTTTATCCAAAAATATTTTCATTTTTATGAAATATTTCGATGTTTCCCCAATTCTTTTCTGCCGATCGAATATTTATTTCCAGACGAGACACCCTTTTCCTAAAGACTTTAGAAAAGTTTTTTGATCTTATGAAATAGCCCCGATTTACGATTTATAAGACCTAAACTGGATTATCAGCCAAAAACTATATTTGCTTGACGGTACCCTGCAGATAAGCGCAAGTATCTACACAGTCTCTCGACTTCACCAACAATATTCATTATTGGAAATAATTATATTTTTCTGCACAAGAATGACTGACTATTTATTTTAATCTGTGAAATATATTTCAATTCACATATTAGCATCCTCGACACATAGTAGTAACCTATTTTAACTGAACGAGCTTCATTGCTCTTATGAAAGAGTATCTTTCCATTTTTTATTTAATTAATATCTTATTCCGGATATTTTTATTTTATTGGATATTTTTTTATAAATATTCATTTTCACATGCTAGGAAGAACTACAATAATATTTGCCACCTGCGGTTAGGGAGGCAAATAAAATACCTTGACCTATTACTGAATGCCGGGGTTGAGGATGGGTGGAGAAACAGGAATAGAAAGAGAGAATGGAAGAGTGGAGGGAATTTTAATAACAGAATAAGGTATATGTATATATTGGTCAGTAGTCGGTGAGTATATGGAATGTGCTGCAAATGTGGTAATGAGCCAGAAACCTCAACTCATGTTTTGGACAAATAATGCCAAATTTTTAGAGAATTAAAAGTATTGATACCTCCTGGAAGTTTATTGCCTTATAAGCATAAGTTTATTTGTGAATATCTTGAACTATTCGAAAGGAAAGAAGGCTCTGATAGAGGGCCCAATAATAAGATTTGGAACAAAAGTTCTGGCTCAAGATACAAATATAGAATAACGGAATCTATAAAAAAATGCATTTCATATATGGAGAAAAAATATAGAGAGGAATTTGGTGAACGAGATATTTAGATTAGAGGACTTAGATTCGGAAGAAGGGGAAAATTCCTATTTCAACCGGTAATTTTATGGAATAGATAAGATGGGAAGAAATCAGCTGCGGAGTATGGAGGAATCCATCATCTTGGACTCGCTAACGATCCTCCATCTCCACCTAAATTGTTTCTGGACATTAAACTAATAATAATATTAAATTCGAGGGACAGACAGAAAATAGAGGAAACGAAAAATGCGAGAAGGATAATAATAAAGACTTCATAACACGGAATATCTTAGATAATTATTCTAAAAAACCTAACCCTTTTTGTGTTGTTTTCATTATCGATAAGACAGATCACTGTGCTGTGTTGTTTAGTTATTCAAAACAGTTGAGCAGCATAGGAAATTATTTTACTTCTATTAGCATTTACAGTTTTATTGTTTACAAAATAGGAACGATCTTTATATTGTTTTTTATGTCTATTAAAAATGTATTTGCGCCTTTCAACTTCTTGTTGACAATCAGCAAATGTATTGGAGATACGGGAAATAATTACATGACAGGAATGGGAAAGGAAAGTACTCAGCAGTACCTCTTCCCTCAGTTGTTCCAATTAGATAAGTTATTTAAGGAAGGAGATCTCTCATCCAACGCCTTTTTAGTCTACTCCTCATATTTTGAGATATGTCAGCTATGGTCACGTCTCTTATTAGTCTGTTATTATGTCCGTTGTTATTAGTGTAACATCGTTGATAAATGGTTGTTGATATGTTGGTCAACTGTTGAAAGGTGGAAGTCAGTATGTAGAGTTTTGTTAGTCACTTACTAACTTACTTTTGTTATTCGCCGCAATAATTTTGATTGCAAGATTTGATGTTTTTGTAGGTGGTATTTTTTTGTGATGAGTAAGTCTATATGGGTTCAAGTAAGTATATATATTCAGTTTCTGTATAAGTTTTAGTTTTGAAGACTTATCAAAAAGCCAGTAAAGTAGATTGAGTCGTTTGTTAAGTGTCTTACGTTTCATTTTAACATGCGTGCCCCATGTCATCCTTCTGTCGAAGGTGAGTCCAAGGTAAAGTACCGTGTCCGTTCGAGGAATTGTATTGTTGTCAATATAAACTGGAGGGCAGGGGAATTTGTCGTGATTTTCCATAGTTTGAAGTCAATCTTGTAATTTAAGTATGTGATGTAGAGTTAGTGAGGTCTGGGCCTGTAAGGGTCTTTTGTGTTTTGTGAGAATTGTAGTATCGTCTACATAAGTATATCGTAAGTGTATACAATGTAAAGTAGAGGGGCTATTATTGAACCTTGGGGAACTCCTACCAAGATTGTACGGACTGAAGACATTTCCAGCACTGAAGAGCACTGCCGAACTTAAAATATATGTTGAAGGAAAATGATTAAAGGATAAAGTAGAAAGTGTTTAGTCTAAGGTTTAAAGAGAAGACCCTGGTGCCAAAGTCTATCAAACGCCTGAGCAACATCCAAAAATACTCCAGTTGCATATAGTTTTTGTTCTAAAGCAATGTAGTTTGTAATGGAATGTGCAAAAGCCGAATTGGTGGTCAGTCCATATGTCGACAAGTGTATTGTATATTAATTATCCAAAAACAAATTAGTGCATATAGTAAGGAGGTTAATGGGTGTGTAGGTTATATGGTTAGCTATGGAATTTAGAACTGAAAAGATCATTAATAATTGTGACTATTTGGTTAAACCGTAAATCTAAGAGGTGAATGCGTTCATATGGGTAGTAGTATATATGCATTTATTTTCATTATAATTTTAAGTTTGAATCTATTGTTAAAAAAAGTAAATGTTAGTATGTTCGGAAATGATTATAAAATAAAGAAATGAATATATGAAAAGGTTTTAAATAAATTTGATTTATTTTATAAATAACTCAACGCAGTCCAGTGTCTCAGAGTGGTTTTAGATCTCCCCTTCGGAAGGATCAGCAGAAAACGCTTTTAACATTTAAGACTTTAAGTAAACAGTTTTAAGCTTTTTGTTTTGTATATCTTCTACCCCAAATCCCTCTCCCCGATTAAGTTAAGGAAACTTTTATCTTAGGACGAGAGGAAAAAAAGAACCATCAGGCTCACCGGGGAGTGGCATTTATAGATTATAGATTCTTCGGTTTGGGAAACGATTCGCTTTAAAGACTAAGAATGGAAAAGCGTCACAAAGGATCCCCTGGTCTAAAAGTATAAGGGGTTATTTAACTTTTGAATTAGATCCTTATTAAATGGCTCCGAGTCCATAATAGTCCTCTTAATTTATTTCTCGGGGGTTTCACTTTACTCTTGACTAAATTTTACCAGCCTTATCTTTGAGACTTTTTCCACCGGTGGTCGTACTAAATAGTTCCTAATTTTAAATTAATTCATCCTTAAAAAGAAGTTATTTCTTTTCAATTTTTTTTACCGTTATTAAAAACGATCCTTTTTTTAGATTAAATGTTGAATAAGGAGAACTTTGATTAAAATTGATTGTGGTATTCAATATAATACTTACAAAAAACATTGCTCTTAGAATCCCAGATAAATTATTTACTTATTTAACATTAGGCTGTCGTAAAACTGATTCGCCACTGTAACAAGAAATTAAAATCGGTTAGGAGCAAGGCATACAGGCTCAACCACCTATTGACTTCTCCTAATTTATCCCTCCGCCTCAAATTAACAATTTACAAGAGCATTCAAGACCGGCTCTCCTTTATGGAACTCCATTCTTAACATATCACCGGCAACAGCGAAGAAGCTGCAATAATTTCAGAACGGTGTGCTGAGAAAAATAGTGAGACACATGACTTTACAAAAAACACGTACGGACCTACATACTACATACCACCATCGAATTATCGAAGGTGAGCGATTTTATTACACGCAGGCATATCAAATTCTTTGATGCTAGACAAACCCACTTTTTAAAACACTTACTCACAAACCCATGAGATAACAGATATACATTAAAAACCTATTACTAGACTGAGAAAATTGATATTTGCAGGACATTAGTCCCGTGTCCTGTGTCCCGCCATTAGACTAAGACACACCTAAACTTTGAATAACCACAGTACTCCCAATTCCCCATCCTCCTTTTAAAATGCACTCTCTGCAGTTCAAGAGTTCAAGAGTTCTAAGCCTCGTACTACCACTCAACACCAAATCATATGGGATTAACAAAAAAAAAAGTACGATGTCGTTTCATCCTGCATTGGTCTAGAAGCATCATTTCTTCGTTACATTTACATTTCTTTAGAAAATCCAATTTATTTTAAATATTATAAAGAGTATCCGGTAAGTAGAAGGAAATATTTAAAAGATAGAAAGTAACTATAACTAATAAAATAAATAAAATTTACATTTAAAATTAAAACCCTACTCATTGCTTCAAATATTTTCAAGAGAACGTAAATATTAGTGCTAGAAACATTAAGTTTGTCACTGTTAAATGATTATCAATCTCTATGACAGAGATCTGGGAGAAAAACACAATTTCATAACCACTTTACGTAAAAAATGTCATTATGTTTTTATTTTTATGTATAAAAAGTATTTTTAGGCAGTTATATTTATTAAAATACATCCAATATCACAAAAAAACAAGAAATAAAAGCTTTTCAACAATTGATTGTAGTAATTTTTGCTGAAAACGTGGGTACTTTTAGGTGACTGGATAGGAAATGACATCACTTCTTTACACAACTTAAGGTGAATCTCAAAATTCTTCACGATAAACCTCAATTTAATTAATATGGACTTGGAGCTTATTAAACGTGTATAATTTTCTAAAAGTGGGGTAAATGTAGTACAGTTGATGAATGATAAAAAAAATAACAAATAATCTATCACTTTTTTAAACAGAATTTAGCTTGGTTTATGCTCTCAATAGTCCTCTTTAAGTGGTTTTAACAATGACAAACTCTACTTCCGTTTAAAGTTTTTTTTTTTCTAGTTTATTATGGAGCAATGTATGATTACTTTAATTAAACTTTTTTTAAGTTATCGCATACTATTCAACAAAAAACATGTCTCGCATAAAACAACCCAAATCTTAAATTTCCTACTTTTCTGCTGGAAATTAGGCAATTCTTCATATGTACTGTTTTGTAGATCTTGAAGTCTACTATCAACCATTTATTGTCATTTCTCATCAACGTTGTTAGATCCCTACTATTCATACCTAGCTATATATTTTCTTTTTTTGTATCTTGGTTTAATTTACAGTCTATCAATATGTACTTGACAGTTAGATGTTCCTCAAAATAGTATCCTAGGTCCTATCCTTTACACAGTTTATACAGCTGACATCCCAACCCATCCTGACACTTTCATCACCACATATGCTGATGACACATGTATTCTATACGTTAATAATGATCCATCAACTGCATCCCAAACTCTGCAATCACATATCACAAACCTTGAAGAATGGTGTAAAAACTATAGAATTAAAATAAATTCCAATAAATCCCATCAAATTATCTTTACACTGCGTCGCAAACCCATGAACTCTTGTCCTACATTATCCTTTAATAATTCCCCACTTATCCCAGTTGAACAAATCCGTTACCTAGGACACCACCTGGACAAACGACTCACATGGAATCCTCATACCAGACTGAAACGACAAGAAACTGCTCGACGTTTTCGATTACTCCTACACTTAATAGACAAACGCTCTAAGCTTTCAATCAATTAAAAACGACTCATATACATGACAATAATAAGACCTATTTGGACTTACGGAATTGAGCTTTGGAGCTCCAGTAAACCATCGAATTCCTCGTTTCCATGTGATTGTATTATTACTGTGTGCACATTTTTTTTTATAATATAGTTGTAAATATCAATAAATAAAAAATAAAAAAATAGACAGTCAGATTTCGGCACCTCGTTCACATAGGCGGGGTCTTTTCTTCTATATGGTAGCTGTAGCTTAGTGTGCCAGATCCATAACCTTGCCATGATTTCATCTTTTCCAATAGTGAATATAATAATCCAGAGGTAACTACTTCTACTTTATTAGCTATGTCTAGCCCGAGCAAATGTTGAGTACATTTATTTTTTATTAATTTTATTTTTTACAAATGACTTGAAATGTGGCAAAAGGACGGAAAGTCGAGATACTGAAAAAAAGGTGCAAGATAAGTTATCTGAGAATCGATCAAGTTGAGAAGAAACTATAATAATATTAAGTCTTAATAATAATAATAATGATCTACACTATAAATCGGAAAGGTTTGGAGAAAAATATGTATCTAATTCGCAAAGAACAATACCTTATGAATATTTTTATAAAAATCTGGTGCGGTGCGCACATCACACAACTTTCACCCTCTTCTTTGCAGAAATAAGTATTTTCAGACAAAATGGAATTGAAAGTAAAAATTATATTTATTTATATTTCATTGTGGGTATTTTTATTTGTATAAGTATAATTTTAATATTTGTAATGCTGTATCAATACAATTAAATGTTAAGTAATACCAACAATATCATTTATGGAAACTTCCTATGTAAGTTTACATAATATTTTCAGAGTCCGTATTATATTAAGCTTATGTTTCGTATTGAAGCTTGTTCTAATCTTTTTGAAGAGCTCGGGTACGCTCGTATTCCTTTGTTTACTCAATTACAACTATTCTCCTTAACGATCTGTTATTTCTCCTTTAGTAAATCATCAAATTCTTTCATATTTTATATTTAACTATCTTTTATATTATAGATTAATAGGAAATGGTCAATTATTTCAAATAAATAAAAAATTAAAGTTTCTTTAGAGGAAGCTAATATTGAAAATTAGCCATTGAAGCCCTGTTACAGAACATAAATCAGAATAAAAACTATACTTTATTTAAAACTGGTTACTTTTACAATGGTATAATGCATTTAGTCAAAATCGTTAAAGACGTTTTTGTTACAATGTTACAATTTTCGAGAAAATTGTAAAAATGTGTTTAGTCCATAATATAAAGAGACACATCCAGTCAGCCGATTTTGATGAAAAAAACATCCCTAGTATATAAAAATTTTAAATACGGTTTTTTGTTTTTGAGCTAGACTGTTAACACACACACAGACATGCGCGCGCACACACACACACACACACACACACACACACACACACACACACACACATGCGCACACACACACACACACACTCGCACGCATTGACCATTTTCGCGACTCTGTTATTTGGACTCAGGGGACCTCAAAACGTGTATATATAAAACTGAGATTCGAACATTTTTACGGTCGCAATGCTCTCGCAATATTTCATATATAGGTAAGTGAAAATAAAAAGGAAATATACCCGCATTAAATTTAACCTACTAAAAATTTTATTTAAATCTTATTCACCCTTAAGATGTTTACAATATTGTTGCAATACTATGTTTGCTAATGGACTGGCATTAACACAGTGATTACTGCTAATCATTGCTACAATGGAATTCATATTCTTTAGATAAAAGAGCTTGACCGAAGATATGGGCAACAATATAAATTACTAAGCAGAACGAAATTGTTATTTTAATGATTTTTGGCCAAAGGATATAAACGAATTCTTTTTCTTCTTTTATTACTACCGACGTTTCCATTGCATGAGCCATTTTTAAGTACAAACTATCATAAATCTTTTTTAGATTCGTATCATTCGAACAAAAATCATCCATGTAACACATGGTCAGTATTAAGGCAATTTAGTTGATACTTAAGAGTTTGTTGAATCTTCAGTAATCAATCGATAAGAAAACACTAAAGTTTGAATCTATTTTGGAACTATGGGTTTAAAGTGTTGGGGACAGCTACATCTTTCAACGTTGAACGCATCCATTTAGTTACACGTTCAAGTAGTTATAGTCAATGGATCTATGAAAGAATCAATATCATATACTTCGTGCTTTTAATATCCCATTATAAAAATATATTGCTATTGTTACATCATTTAATTAAGTATTAACTATCTTCATCCATTTAGACTTTCTTTTTTAAATATTATACTTTATTGAGAAAAAAATACATTTTGCCTCAATTAAGAGCTTTGAGTATTTAGGATGAATGGAACACAAACACAACATATATAAAATAAAAGAAAAAACAAGATTATAACTAAAGAAAGAAAATAAAACTTGGAATAACAGAATAAATGAAACGTGAGACAACAAAAAAAAATTCATTAATAAAATAGTTTACAAGCATAATCGGGCATCAATATAATTATACAAATAACGTGAATTCTGTACAAATGGAAGTTCCAAGAGACATTAAATATATCTAATAAGTAAAATAAAAACTTTTTTTTATTTTATTGAATAATAATACAATCAGCCACTGCAATATAAAAACTAAAATTCATGATTTAGGCTGAGCGCTAATCTATTGCACATTAAAACACCATCTGCTTGAGACTATCATAAAAACAAAAACAAAAACGCCATTTAAAATTAATCTGGTGATTGTCTATGCCATGACAGGTGCGGATAGATATTTGAAGTGAAAAAAAATTTTAATTAAGATAAAAAGGATTATAAAATATGTCACAATAATTATTATGTACTTTAAAGGATGAATTTTTAAGATAACTGAATTAATTTGTAGTCACATCACGTGTGAAAAACGTTCTGAAAAAAAAAAAAAACTGTACCACTACAACCCATGAAGGGTCTTGGGCTCAGTACTATTTAGTGAAAGTACTATTTCTTAGTCAACGGTTATGCAAGGAGGTGATTTGACCGAGATCACGCTCAACCGAGAGGTTTTTCCCTTTAATTAATTAGGGTCTCCTAAGCCCAAGGTAACCCCACGGCTGATGAAACAAAATAAATATTTTTTCTGCCATGAACCGTGATTATAATCTGGGATCTTGATCATGAGAAGATCAGTGCCCTACCACTGAGCTACCCCACTCCCAACTAAAAAAAAAAATCGAACTTGGCATATCCTTTGGCGGTTGTAACTGTATCGTGGATCGAAGAATGAGCAAGTCTCTAAACACAGAGCTGAGATGATTGACGAGCATGTGAAATCCATCAGACTGTTCCTAAACTTACCTATGTGAATAAGTGAGCAAGTTCTTATATTCAGAGATGAGATCATTGAGAAGAATAACGAATCCATCAATGAATAAGCGCTGAGGCTAGGGACTCACCATAATCAAACGCAATAGAAAAATGCAGAAAATGAATAAACGACGAGATAATAAAATATACAAAATATTGTTGATTAATATTCATTTTCACTGATATTATTGCAAAAACTATCATTTAAAAACGATGCTGCCACTAATCTTAGGCCATTTTTTGTCCTCTGGAAGAGGATTGGTCCAGAATATATTGAAGCCCCCCACCCTTCCTTCCCCTGATCCTGGGAGAGCACTAGAGGGCAGCCTTGAGAATGCGGTGCTCCATCATCCATGAAAATGTATTAATCTTTCTTCAGATTATGTTCAGAGACAGTTCTGGCATCATCATTCACCATGGACAGCGGTTCTTTTTTTTTTTTTTTTTTTTTTTTTTTTGAGTTTCTGGCCACCGCTCTGATCATAATGTCGATGTGGATGGCTTCAGCGGGTGGACGAAATAACAACCTAAAAAAAGTAGGATAACTTCATACTACTCTTTCCTTTTCTTCTAGTTATTTTTATTAGTTTTATTTTTTTTTTTTTTTCATTAGAGCACAATATAAACATTAGAGTAATGAAATACACTATGTTGTAAGTGAAAACAGGAATTCTTTCCATTGCTTAGCTCTATGACATAAAACGACTTTGTAAGTGGTTGTACATGTATTAATAATTCTATCATTTATTTAATGAAATTTACAACTCGACAAACAATGCAACTAGTAAAAATGCACTCATTAGAAATCATGACATGAACAGACTTGAAGAGATATTGCCCAGTGGTAGCACTCCCTATTTAATTCTAGGTGAGAAGATCACGTGGCCTTTCAGATGCCTAGGGGGATTATCAGGAATCGAGGAAGAAGCAAGATTGGGAACAAGTGGATTCGGATGGTACCAGAGTTTATCATGAAAGGATAGGTATCTGGCTCGGGCTAAATTTTGTATCATTAAACATGAAATTTAATTTCTCCTTTGAATTTTTAAAAATATAATTTGTATCTTGTTGGTAGACTAATTTTTTGAGATTGTATAAAAGATATATATTTTAGTTGTATAATGGTGCAATTAACTCCTGACACAATACATAACAATAATTATTACGAAGTGCATCGGTACAGCGCTGGGGCTAAACTGAATTCAATATTAATTTATAAAAATACAACTGATAAAGAAGTTTTTTTCTATATCGACGCAGCATAATTGTGTGATATTTTAGAAGAAAATAAGAATGTATTTTCGCTTAAAAGAATATTTTCGAAGTTAATTTTTCTAACCATCGATTTGTTGTAACTTTCTGAAATTTGGTATTAATTGATTCGGTTTAAAATATGTATGAGTAAAAAAAAAAAGTAAATTAAATTTCTCTTAGATTAAGATATTAGTAACATAATATTCTTAGACTGAGGGAAATTATTGTTAATTAAATTTTTGTTAATGCTTTACGTGTAACAATAATTGTTTAATTAAATATAAAAGTTTAATGATTCTATAACATAATCAGTACCTTAAGACTTAAAACTTGAACCAAAACATCGGGACAAAGAAAATAAATATATTTTATGTACTTCTAATGACAGCGATGCCCAATCAACTTTTCTTGTTATAATCAATGATGATCTACAGTCAATAATTTCTGTATCATTATTAAACCCATCATTTTCACTAATCGTTTATTTTGCTTTACATTATATTTTAATTTAAAAATATTTTTTTTATTCGTTACCCTCAAATTTCTTTTATCGTCCATAACTCAACTTTTTGTAGTCACATATATATTTGCATAATTTTTATTGCATATTCAGAGATATTTTTTCTCCATATTTTATGGGGTTTTTTTTTTTTGGTTTTTTATTTATTTAACGAAATTTACAACTGTATACAAACACAACCAGTAAATATACACACATTAGAAATAATAAGACTTGAAGAGATACTGCCCAGTGGCAGCAGTCCCTGATTAATTCAAGGTAAGAAGATCGCGAGGCCGTCTTCTTTTCAGACGCCTAGGAGGATTATCAGGAATAGAGGAAGAGAGCTGGAAACAAGTGGATTCAGATGGGACTGGAGTTTATTATGAAAGCATAGGTATCTGGCTCGGGCTGAATCAGCGAGTTTTTATTTTCCTACATATCTTACGGTTTTTACTACATGTTGTATGTCATATTCTCCAGGTTTATCTCTGTATGGAAATCTCAGTGCTGGTTATAAAAGCAATGTTAGAACGTCACCACATACGTCCCCAAGGATGTTCTTAGGAATTCTGCATTTCAAACTGTCTTTGAAAATAAAAGGATTCAAATAAATACGATGAAATTGACATTACATTTATTCTTCTTATGAGTAGTATGGAATAATTCGCTTACTTCTGACAGTCAATAAATCCGAACGAAAAGAAATTCTTAATTCTCTCAACGAGGAAAAGTCCTAGTGATTTCAGCTTATAAAGATAGTAATGGGTTCTTTCTGTGTTATGAATTATTATTATAATTTATTTATATAAAATATTCCATTAGATCACTGAATCTGAGTATACAATTTAAGTTTTTTTTTTTTACTTTTAAATCCTGTCGATTTTTTAAATTTGATTTTCTGTTTGATTTTCTATTTTTTCGATTCCTAGAAAATAAATTGAAATCTTACTTACTCATTGTAATCGTCATTTAAATAAATATTGCCTTTTTTTTACGAAAATATTTCATAATTATGTAAATACCTAAAAAGTCTTCTGATTCATCTTCCTTAATGCATTATATCATGTGCATGTGCATTATACCATCGATTGAAATAATTAAAATGAGTACATAAGATCTTCGAAAAAGATAACATAAAAGATTATTTCCTTTTATTTATTTTTAGTTTAATGTTCTCTTTTTCAAAAATAAATAAATCAATTTTTGGAGTTTATTCTTAGCTCTGAAAGATTTTCGTGAGTTTTAGAAAGAACTATGATCAACCATTTGATAAGCAAATTTTCATCCTACAAGCGTTCATTATTTCATTGCTTTGGTAACTGGAAATCAATGGAATACATAAAATATTTTTATTTATTTATTTTTTATTTATTAACTGAGTAATTTAACATTTGTCACATAATACATAATAATTATAGTGAGGTAAGACTAAATTCACACTATATATACAAAAAACAATAAACAGAAGCAAAATAATAACTAAATTATAATCAAAATCTATATTCGGTTAAGAAAAATAAAATAACTTAAAGATAAGTAAATTTGAAAAAAGGGGGAAAAAAACACAGTCATACCTATATAAATTACTTAGTATTTTTTCTAATTTTACTTGAAGCATCTACATGTTCCTTTTTAGACTTTTGAGCGTATTTATTTTCTTATTTCGTGTTTAAAAAAAAAAAAGGATGAAAAAGCGTTAATACAATTTTTGGATAATGCAATACAATAGTTTTTTTCTGGACTATTTGTTTATTGATACATATTATAATCTGTCTCAATAAAGGACATTTATAATAGAGTTCTGAGAGCACATTCACACCATATCTACAAATTAAAAAAATAAATAAATAAGGGAATTTTAAAATAATATAAAGCTAAATAAGAACAAAATAAAATATCATAGTGAAGGAAGAATATATAAATAATAGTAATTATATAATACAAATAAATTAATAAAATAGAATTAAACTTATCTTTGAAAAAAAGTAATGAAAATTTTAGACGCAGGCAAACCTATTTACACTATTTACAGTCGGCCATTTGAACTCCGAACCATACTTGTCCCCCAACTTGTGGAAGGGAAAGCGAGGCTTCAGGATATCCCTGCGCTTCTTCCTCAACAATTTCACTGGTATTGAGTAAAGACGCTGATATAATAGGTATAAAACTTTACGGAGAAAAAAATAACGTTTTAATAACTTATATTTCTGAATGCAGAATCAGCCATAAAAATTTGGTTAACATCATTGGCCCACTATATTATAATCTGGTCAGTTTCTCATTGTACATAAATATTTACATAACCTGTTTCCATTTGCTGATCATCTTATCGGTACATGAGATGAGTTTCCTTTGCGTAATATATCGCTTCGAACAAGGCATCATTGTTCAACAGGCCTTGAGACAAAGGCATGATCCCGCATTGCCTAGAGACGTTGAGGAAACGGGTGGGGGGGATCTGAAGATGATCGGATCAAAGGCATTAGGTAGTGGGGATTGATGACATCATACAGGGTCTAGATTAAGCTACTCGGCCCTTGCGTGGTGTTTGCCCAGCCCTCCCGTAGCCATATTGATCACTTCGAGGAAACCTGATTAATACACAATTTGGCAATCGTCTGAAGGAAAACATATATTTTTAAATATTTTACTTGAAGCATCTACACGTTTTTTTAGACTTTTAAAAACCAACCAAAAATTTGTACGTCCAGATATTATCATGATTATACTGTTATCACTTTCCTTCGATTTCGATTGTTGGAACTACGATGACTTATTGTTCTGAGTAATAAGAAATGATTGAAAATAAACGAAAAATGTATTTCATTAAGAACTTAAAGTGGAACAAAAACAGAACTGTTTGAAGGCAAATTAGCTAAAATATGGTTAGTAGAATATGATAGAATAGAAAATGAACTTTATTCAGGGACTATATCCCATAAGAATAAAAACGTGATCCAAGTTCAATCAGAATATCGTTGGTTAATTGCAAAAAGTTACAAAGTATATTTTGGATGAAGCTCAACTTTTAAGAACGGTTTCGCGATTTCTACGCGTGATTTTCGTATAATTTTTTTTACGAGTTTAAAATCGGCCGGAATTGGACCCAGACGGCCAGAAACATCAATCAAGTCTGAGGCAAGCAGCGTTAATGAGTGTGCACTACTCAACGGTGGTTTAACAAATTTCGGGAGAGAGACTTCAGCCTCTCTTGATGACGATGTTCTGCGGGCTTTGGTGGAAGAAAACCCCAAAACAACTGTTCTAGAACTTGCTGGAAAACTTAACCTTAGAAAACCGACCGTCGATAACCACCTCAAGGCGATTGGGAAAAAAGCTTGAAAGTTGGGTTCCACACACATTAAATGACTGCCAAAAACAGGGTAATGAATTTTGTGCTACACTTCTTTGCTAAACAAAAATGACTCTTTTCTGTCAAGAATTGTTACTTTCAATGAAAAGTGGATACTTTACGATAACAGTAGACGTTCTGGACTTTGGCTCAACAAAGGAGAAGCAACAGAACATTTTCTAAAGCCCAAATTCATCAAAAAAAGGTGATGGTTACTGTTTTGTGGGCTTCATTTGGTTTTATACACTGCAGTTTTTTAAATCCTGGAGAAACCATCAATAGGCAATCGTATTGTACCAAATTAATGCAATGCATTAGAAATTGGTATTAATAAAGCTATCTTTAGTCAATTGGAAGAGTCCCATTTTGTTGTATGACAACGCCCGACCACATGTCCCACGTGTGACGTCACTGTTGGAGCTTGGATATGAAACTTTGCCATATTCACCCTACTTTCCGGACCTCTCGCCTACGGGTTATCATTTTTATAGACACCTGGGCCAATACTTACGTGACAAAGGGAATTAGAAAATGCGTTTTTGAAGTTTATCAATTCTAAAAATGGGAACTTCTGTTCCTAGGGAATGGAAAAATTGCCAGAAATGAGTTGATTAAATAAAAATTAAGTAAATCTTTCTTTTTTTCTTAAACCAAAATCCTGTATTATTTTCCGGGCAACCCAATAGATTGTTTTTAGTGTGTTATCTAAGTTCTCAGTAATATATAGTTATGAAATTTTACCTAATGACTTTTGGAAGTAAACATACGATTCACATTATAAAAATATTTCATACAAATAAGTAACAAAATAAAATGAAATCTAGAATAAATATAAATGAAATAAAATTAAAGACAGAATAATTTAATTAAAATATTAATAAATAAAGGAGAAGAAAAAATTGTACTCCGTGAAATGATCATTTAAGTTGAAGATTAAATATAATATTACTATTCACTTCTATTATTCTATTAAGCATTATATTGTTAAGTTAAAATATTAGGAAAGCATCAGTTTAGGATGTGAAAAGCTAATGGGAATGGATAAGGAAAACGAATTGCGTATATTACATGGCAAGGATATTCCGGAAGACAGTGGAACACCAGACGGGCATGAAAGGAACGTTCACTGGTTTTAGTTCTGTGGGAAGGAAAATAGAATCATTAATACAGGTAGGTTATTTTCAGTGAATAGACTAAAAGTCAATAATATAAATTGAAGTAGAAATGTATAAAAGTGATACATCTTTGGAATTATGATAAATTTATAAAAAATAAAAATTATCTAATATATTATATCGTAGAAAGTAAAGAGACTAATGAATAACTAAATGACTTTTAACTTATGCTTTCAAATTATTTAACAAAACTTAAGTGTTTTCTTGGTAACATAGAATTTTCATAGAAACTAAATACAAACTTCTTTCATTACATATTTTAAGCTTGAAAAACCAAAAATATATTATGTACAGAATTTTCATAGTTTCAAAAAAAAAAAAAAAAAAAATTTCATTGTATTTCAGAGACAGAAGATTTGAACAATTACATGCTGCTAACAATATTTCCGACAGTGTTGTGGTTAGGGAAAATATATGATAATATTCCTTAACAACATTAATTACGATAATTGATTCCGATATTTTAAATGCTAATTCAGCCGTGCGAATAATTTGGATTGTATGTCAGTCAGTGATAAATTGTTAATACAATATGGAAATAAGTAAATGAAATAACATTCGGATGTAGAGGAAATCATTTATTTTTGTTCTTGGCCGCTAACAATTGTTCATTATTTAACTTGATACCTTAAATAATCGAAAAAATATGTCCAAAGTCCAATTAGCAGTATCTCGATTAATGATACTCTGATTTCTATTTTTTTTTTCACCTTGTGGAGGATGCATTAACATTTGGATAATGTACGCATAACCTTTTTGTTTTCTGACAAATGTTTTTTCTTAGAGATATTTTTATTTCGAATATTAAATTAAATTATTTAAGAACTTATGGCTTATCGACAAAAAACACATTTGAGAAATAATACATCCTGATTAACTAGCCTATGTCTTTCTCAAAGAATATCTAATCTTTTTTTAATCATTATGGCTTTACTAGTTCTTTTCTTGGATGAAAGCTTTAAATTTTAAAAGTTTTAAATTTGTTAAATAAAGTGGTACGAAATTCTCCAAAATATCTATAAAAAATATTAAATAGTGTAAACGAGGGGCATTTTCTGTTATATACTTTATTATTTTCGGACTACTATAAGTCCTATAAGTAATGGTAATATAAGACGTATATTACCACAAAAAATCCAAAAACATTTTTTTTTTTAATATAATGCCTTTAGTGATTCTTCACTTTGATGGGGACAGCTTTAAATTTCAGAAGTTTTTGATTCAACGGATTTTAGTGTGTTTTATAATGTAGTGCAAAATTCTACAAAACTATAAAAAAAAATATAAAAGACTCAAATATCAAACAACTTTTTTTTTTGTAGTAATACTTCTAGAAACCTAATATATAAATTCCAGTCTTTTCTGACTCTTTTAAGTGAGTTAAAGGCAATAATTATCAAAAAAAAAATCCAAAAACCTGTGAGAAAAAAAAAACAACTTTATATCTGAATTTTTGTATTACTTTATCATGAATCTCTCAATCTGCCAATATAAATAATCAATTAGAAACAGTCGTTCGCTGTGGAAATATCTCTGCTACCAAATTCTGTTATCAGATGAAGTTATAACTGTCAGGACGAAATCACCGAAATATGTCCATTCAAAAAGGCCTGCTTCGTTTATTATTTGAAAGTTCATGAATTTTTTATGAGCTACTTTCATTTCAAATTCATAGAATATTTTTTGTCATCTCTGTCATTAATATCCAGCAACATTATCCGCCTCAACGCCCTGTCCGTTGTAAATATTTACCTTGTGTTCCGGTGGGAGAATATTCATAACCCAATTTTAATAATTATTAAAAAACTGCATTAATTTTGAGTTGTAACAAAATATTGTTGACAATACTACCTGTTTTTTTCATACAAATTTCGATGTGGACCATTTGTTAGGTTTCCGGTAGGAAATCAATGTTCCTAAGTATAATTAGGAATCTGAAACGGTTATGTTTTCACTTTCATTTTATATGTTAGTTTATGATATATGCAAATGTAATTCATTCGCCAAGCTCTCATCAAAGCTTTCTCAAGCATCTAATAATGAGGAGATCCTCTGTTTGTCCTGCGTTAGGCATGTGAATATTTGATAGGTTAAGGTAAGGACATTATCGATTTATAACTTGAAGACAGATAGTGCTTAAATGTCTCCTTAAATGGCTTCAAAGCAGTATACAACTGTTGTGGACATATTTTAATTATATTTCTAAGCCATAAATTTCAAAATATAATTATAAAGAAATATTTATTTTGCATTCATAATTTTTATATCATTTTTTTTAAATACTAAAAAAAGAAAGCAGTTCATCATAAATTATTTAATTTAAGCATTTTTTAAGTGAAAACTTCTTTAGGCGCGTATTTCGTAAACTTTTATATGAACATATATATCTACGAAGTCATTTATTAACTACATAGATGGTGAAGTATTTCTTTTAACATGGCTAAAATCCTAATTTAGCAATGGTGACTTTAGCCAAGTTTGTGTTGGATAAGAACCTTTGGGAGACCATATCGCCAGAAAAAAAAAATGTTTTTCTATAGACTGCTGCACTAGAACAGCTATAACGATTTTGATTAAACTTCCTTAAAGTACTCTCAATGCTTATGTATATTACATATTTCTCCAAAAATGGACTGGAAAAATAGTTCTGATGAAAACAAAAGTATACACTTTTCTTTAATACAATATCAAAAAAAAGATGTGTATACTTATTGAATTATTTGGAAATCTAATTTTACCCTCTCCTAACTTTTTTCCAGATTTTTTCGTCAAGATATGTTTATAGATGAATTTAAAAAGCATCGAGAAGAAGACTTTAGGCAAGTTTCATTGAAATCGGTACATTCATTTAGGCGCTACAGACTATAGTAACAGATGTTTTTCGGCTGCCATATTGCGAGGAAAAGGCGGATGGAAATGTCGATGTAGGAGGATTATCCTCGGGTGACCTCTGATTTTAGATCCAAAGTTGAAAAAAAATCTGTCCAATAGTCTCGGAGAAAATGCGCGGACGGCGGACGGACAAAAAAACTTTTATTCTATTTTCGAAATCTACGAATCCTCAAAAGTAAAACTTCAAATTTTGAGGAAGGTTTTTTCTTAAATTTTTTGGTGGATTACAATGGTTCATTTTTTATAATAATAAACAAAAAGCAGACTCGCTGAAGACGATCCATAACTAGACAGGTAGATTTTACCTAATACCTTACAGATATGAAGATTTTTATAATTGTCCGCGATAACTTAATTTTTTTTAATATTTTTGTTTCCAAATTCTTAATTTTTTCACTTCAGAGGGTCAAGAAGTTATTAAATATTATTAGTTATTAACTATAAGAAGTTTTTAAGAATATTCTTCAGTGGAAACAATAGCAAAATTAATATCCCTGTTATGATAATGAGATGGAATAACGATCTATGTTAGTTCCTCAGGCGTCAAAAAAAACACAATCCCCTGATTTAGCAATGGATTTGGATGTCTTATGTAAAAGTTTAAAAAATCACGTAGACCGTTAATCCTTCAATTGTCCTCAACAGTAAGTAGGAAAGCCAAGTTGTGGTTCATAGATGCAAAAATGAAACTTCTCGTCTCCATTGGATTCGAAAGCAACAAAATTAAAAGTATACAAATCGCTTTGAAAATCAGTTAAAAATCTTCTATGGAGGAGAAACTTGATATTTGTCCCAATATGATTGCCATTATTTGATCTTAATCCAAAGAAAGATTATCAAAAGATTAAAGATTAAAAGGATATATGTAGGAAAAGGAGTTATTGGTCTATGAAAAATTAAGTTCGATGCTGACACATAGAGTTTATTAGGTAATATGAACACCATAAGTTATATCATAAGAAGTTAGCGAATTGCATAAAATTGTAATTGGTAATTGCTATTACTTTTTTTTTTTTCCTATCCCCCAGGAATTTCTTTATTACAAAATACAATATATATAATTGTTATATAAACATAATTTTTTGTTTTCCTTTTATTGCCCAAGGGCATTTTAAGGTAAGAGGGCTCTGCACGCTGTATGCGTTATTTGCATCTGTGGCCAGAGGCCTTTTATTATACCACTGGGCGTGGAGGGACTGGCCTTGTAATTGCTATTACATTGGCTTAACTAGTAGTTGTAGTTGTAGATCAAAATTACAGTAACGGGAGTGCATAAGGAAATTGTATTTTAAATATTTCAAAGAATAATAATTGTTAAGTAATTGTTTCTTTCTGATCCATTTGTATCAGATACATGATTCAGATCCAAAAAAATATTATATTTCTATACATGATTTTTAAAAATTCCTTTGATTAACCATTTCCTTAGAACTGTGGGGTTCTGCTAAAACTTCTAATATTAAAAAAATCCATTCTTTCATATCCAAAATTTTACGAAGAATAGTTGACGCACCATTTTATGTCGCAAACAACAGATTACATAAAGACTTGAACATCTTAACAATTTCAGACACTGCAAAAAAAAAAAAAATACAACAACTTTCACCAAGACTAACTCACAACACAAATCCTCTGACAGAAAATTTTAAAAGCACCAGAAACCCGCACAGTCCACCTCGACGATTACGTAGGCGGTGGCCAAGAGACCTGAACTGAACTGTTTCCTGGATTGTAATGGAACGCTGTGAAGCTGCCAAAAAAATTGTTCATTGCAAAGAAATTTGCAGATCGCAAATTTAATTTTTTATGTCCAATTTTATGTTAATAAATAATATAATAATGCATAATAATTAACCATTTAGCATATTACAGAAGAAAATAGAAGAAATACTAGAAAAAATTTGGTAAGATATCTTCTTAAAATGTTTAAAATGTTTAGGAGAAATATTATTACTTTCATGTTATTTCTGTTCATTATTGTATTTGTCGATCGTATTTTTTATTTTTTTTAATATTCAGTCGGCAAAAATATTTAAAATATAATATCGGTACTAGTGTTAGTTCAAAAGGTCATATGTACGATAACAATTTTACATGTTTGTTCTCCTTGCGCTGAAGACATTTTGTTTCCTTGTGTAGTCTGCAACTGCTGTAATGTTACTATAATGCTATAGTAGTCTGCTAAATAGGAAAATGGCAGAGGGAAAGAAAACAGAAAATTATACAAGTAAATGAACCAATTGCTTTTATGCTTTTCTGTAAACTTAATTTTTACTTACGACCTTTTGCACTAACATAAGCGATATACTTTTATAATTTAACTAATTATTTTCTTCGTGTCATTCATTTTTTAATTTAACATAAAAAATAACCTTCATTCTATTTTCGATAATTTGATTCTTGTTCTGCCAAATCAGTCCATCATGGAAAAACGTTTTAATTTATATCTTTGAGCCTACTATTTTTAATTAGCTAATTTTTTTTGTCCCTACTATTTTTAATTAGCCTAATACTTGCATGTTTACAGCAGAATTAATCTTATTCAAAAAGTAAATATTAAATAGCAGTAGAAAACCATATTCAATGTTTAAATGTAGGGTCGAAGATGGTTAATATGCCTCAATATTTATATTTCATTTAATAGCTAAAATACTGAGTATCACTTATCCACTAATAAGCACGTTGGTGTATTATTACCTTTTTACTGCACTCGAATCTTCAATTTTATAAATTTGGAAAAGGATTTTTCTAGCGTGTTAGTTTGGCATGAATACCAGAGGTCTGTAAGACCGGTAACAAAATTTCTCTACTAAAATATATATTCAGGTATATTTTGATGTACATGTATATCCTCGATCGACCATTATATGACGAAGGAAACAATAAATGATATATGACGTAATATACCCACTAGAATTGGGGTTCCTTTCTGGGAATGACCCACAAACCCTATCAAGGTTTCCCAGTAAGCAGACTTCTTATCTATATCAATTAACTGAAGCTAATTGGAGAGCCCTATTATCGGCAGCCGTGTAGGATTTTCTTCATTAGGGGTCGCCTTGAGAGCCTGCCGTTTTAGAGGAAGCGAGAAAACCAAAACTACAAACCAAAAATTAATTCGGAAAGAATGAGAATGGTATTTTCTCTTTCAAATTTATAGCAAAAAAAAATACATGAAAAAGTCAATAAAATAGCAAAAATCGAATATTTACACTTGAAATTTCAACTATTGTATTCTTAATTGAAAATCTTAAGAAGAAGTCAACACTCATTCTAATAAGCTGAAAGGTTAAAACTTTTGTATATTACATACAAAGTCGGTGTTGGGTAACTGCCTTCGGGAGGTTTTATCACCACGTGTTTAGACGTTTGTTTAGTTGTTGGCAATAAAAACCCCCAATATAAAACAAATTATACATTTGCTTAAATTTACTTACAAACCAACTATAAAACCGATACAAACCATTTAGGAACACATTATTCAGACATTTTAAACCAAATTAAAATATAGTATAATTAAATATTGTAATATAACCGACATTCATACAAATATAAAAAAGAAAAATAGCAAATAATCAGGTACAAAGGTAAATAACGAATTTCTAGTAGCTAACAGACACCCAATTGTTATTACCATAATGTAGTTGTTCCAGATATTACTATTATGTATAAAAATATTTAACTTATGACAAAGAAGCACAAACGGTATTTAGGTAAATATAACAAGTTAATACCAATATTAAGATTGACAGCTATTGTAGCATATATTCATTTTAATAAACCTTTTTTCTAGCTATTTACTACTAATGAAAGCCGGATAGGAATAAAGTACTTAAGATGGGAATTATATACCGAAACGTTAACGTAAAGTAAATTATAGAATATACATAATTTGTTACATATTGCAGGTTTTTATTGCCAACAACTACATAATTTAAGCAGCTTTCTAACAAAGAAATAAGAGAAGGAAAAAAAAACACGTTGTATTCTGCTGCGCTAAAACGGTTGTACCGATTTTTATCAAACTTCCTTAAATTGTTCTTAACGAAACTACAAATTTATGTATATGACAAAGTTTCCCAAAAACAGTATGGAAAAATATTTCTTATGAATAAAAAAATTTATATAAAAACAATATAACAATTGATAAACAGTCTGTTACATATATAGTCCTTATTCTATCTTTAGTTCTGTTGTAGAAAAAAATTTATTATATAACATAATATTTTTTTAATACTTTGGTTTAAAATTAATGCAAAAATTATCTACCTACCCTGGACTGTTTCATATTTTTTTTTAAAATATATCATTATAATATAATTCGTCAGTTGATCATTTCCTTATTTCATCGAGTGTCGTTTAAATTTCTAAAAGTTATATATAAATATTTAAAATATAATGATAAATTTTAAAAAAAAGAAAATATATATATATATATATCTTAAAATATGTACCTCCGTTGTATAAGATATTAAATCTGATGTTCCTCAATAACGCATTCGTTTAAAACTGGATTTATTGTATATAGGAGTGGGGTGGAGGGATTATAGATCAGTTGTTTTATCTGTTATATTTTCAAGTCATATTTCGGTATTTTAATTTGGTATATTGCACTAATATAAAAAGTGTTAAGATTGTTAACATCCGTTTGTTTATTTTCTGATTATTTAAGGTTTTTTGTAATGAATATTGATTCTATTATTCCCCAATTTTTTCCTCTATGTAGAACTGATGCTGTACCGAAATCGAATTACCTATAATGTCCATCATTTGTAGCGTGTTGTGATAATCCTGATTTGATTGATTTTGTAGTTTATACCTGCAATTTTGTTGTTGTATCTTAAGTTTAAACCATTGTCCGTAGTATGCCTTATTTTCACAATCTTCACATTGTCCTTAAAAACAGTCGATTTTGAAACGACCTAGTCTAAGCGAACAAAAATGTCCCTATGTAGTAGAGAAAGTCACGTATGAGAAAATGTTTTACATATTTAATTTATTGATTTTTGAAAATAAGAAACTATTGGTTAATAGTTTGCAAAGCTTTTGTTTCTGTCAAATTGGTTAAGTTATGGTGATGTTACAGAGATGAGCAATCCTTTGTGAATCATGAGTAGAAACTCGAAAACTGAACTTCTGTGATCTGTGAAAATATCAAACTTTTAATTGCTTATCTCCATCAATATGATTTTGCACTTAACACACTATGCACAAGTGTCACAGAAATATATTTCACCATGCACAGAATTAACACTAATATAGAATTCACTCTTCTCATTATTTTGTTATTATAACTGATATACCGTATCTATGCTGATTTTAACTCTCGTAAAGTGATTTTCGTTGGGCTAACATATTTTTTGCACATTTTTGTAGTTTTACACCAATGTGCTCAGAATAAAAATTAAAGGCGCTTTATTTTTATTTTTAATAGTAAAAATTACAAATGGCAATCAATTTAATTTTTGCCAACCACTACTAGATACGCAAGGGTATCAAACCAACAGTGCATTAACTACCATCCGATTTGAAGAAGTGTTAGGATGGCTTTGGTATAATTTCCCCCAGGGCACCTAAACCCATGCGAGTATCCTGTTAATACCAAACCTGCTTTTGGTCCTGGAAATGGACCTCTATACTCTTAATAATAACATACATTTTGAAAACACTTTGAGAAAGACAAGATTATTTCAGGTCATAGATTTAAGGTTTAATAATCGTTGGTGTAATATTAAGATATGTCTTTTGATTTTTTTTTCCTCACCCGTTCTTTTGGTGCTCTTCAGCTGAAAACCTTCCTTTGGATCCCACATCTACCAAAATGATCGTCATGAATAAAAGATAAAAGGAACCTTTGTCCACACACAATGCACGAATCAGTACAATTTCCCTTCCCTTTTGGTTGTCAGCTTTTTCGGTTTTTTCTTCCTTTTTTTTTGCAACTGTATTCCAGGTATTAGAATCCTGGACTCTAGTTTTGAATTTTACAATCTCAAAGCAACTAGAACTTTCATGAATAGAACAATAATAAACCAGTGTTGCAAATGGCTCTAGTCAGATAAATCAGGTAATATATAAGGAACCGAAAGTGTTAGAAGAAGACAGTTTAGTTAAAGAAAAATTAAGGAAATTGAGGAAGGATATTACTTTTCACTTAACTCCTTTTATTATGTATATATACATTACATTATTACGTGTATATATATATATATATATATATATATATATATATTTGAGATATTATACCAATCATTGCAGGTAATTACAAAATATTAAGAAATTTCTTTAATATAATATTTTTTTTTCTCTTCAAATTTTAATCCAAGCCTGCATAATAATAAGCAGATCTGCTGTAGTGAACTTTCAAAAAGACATTATCGGCATGAGGAAGAATAGTACTCAGCGAAGCCTCTTCCTAGCCGTTATTTCCTTAATTCAAGAAAGGAGAGTTATTATCCAACTCCTTTTCAGTCGCCTTCTTATGGGCAGGCCAGTTGTGGTCATGTCATTTTCATGTCTGTTATTGTCTACAAAAAACAGGTAATACTAAATTTGAATTACTGATGAACGAGATCGAAACAAATTATATTATCTACAATTCTAAAAGAGGAGAATATCTAATATCGGAGACTTTAACTTTTAATGTGTCGAGGGACTTATTCGTCTTGGAACACTGTTGAACTGGGCCAACAATAAGAAACCAAAGATTTAGTGGCGGATTATGGTAGTCAATGGATGCTTTTATTATGCTATTGTCTGAGGAATTTGTAATATGTACTTACAAAAACGTGAGTTATTTTCGTGATTCAGTAAATATAGCAGTCTTGGTATTTCAAGCGCTAAGAATTCCTCGAAAAATATATAAATAGATAAAAAGGATAATAAATGACTGCTATGTGTTGTTCAGCTTCTACACTGATGTTTTTAAAGACCAAATCACATATTACTCCAGGTCGTCAAAGAAATTGTATCTAAATCACATCAAGAAACCCGTTATATGAAGTTAACACTTAATTTAAGAATTCAAAGCGAGAAATCATTGTCTCCAAAAATTTTTAATTTCATAAAAAAATATTAATCTATGTTACGAATACGTAATTAGACAGAAGAGGACCTGTGTAATGGAAAATTATATTACACGATAGAACAGTATTTCAGCAGCTAAATTGCTACCTAAATCTTTGTTATCATATTTCCTAAATGATAAAAAAATGGCCAAGATTTAGCCATTTAATGCAGCTTTGAAGCGATAGAGCCTCTAATGGAATTCTTAGGTGAAGCATGAAGGCAGAATCCATAATGATATGAGATATTTAGTCATGGTGGTGTAGATAATTATAAGTCTAACATTATCAGATATGTTCAGAATATATATATATATATATATATATATATATATATATATATTATGAACATATAATGCGGATCTAGAGGTTCATTTCACCACGAAATAAATTTTAACTCGGCCAGGTTGAATTTGAACATGCAAAGCTTGACTCGAAAATGTTAAAGTTCACTCTTGCACCACGACCTCTAACGACCATACCTGACATAGGCGGAGGAAAGGGCTTAATTCTGCAACTATAACCATCACATCAAAACCAGAATGAGAACGTCGAAATTCATTCCGTCGGTCTGCCACAAAATAAATTAAATCGCTCAGTACGAATCAGTGCAGCTAAGCTCGATTCGCTAGCTAACCTCAACACTGTGGGCCATCACGGCCTTTATATATATAGACAGGATTAAAATATCTCAGAAACTAAAAATCCGACCTGAATAATTTAAGCAAGGAAAATATATATATATATATATATATATATATATATATATAAGCATGAAGGCAGAATCCATATATATATATATATATATATATATATATATATATATATATAAGTTATGGTTAGATGTAAGTAATATATTAGTTAATCCTATTCAATAATTGTAAACAAACCGTAATGCTATATGTATAGCATTACGGAGAGAATAAAGTCAGTTTAGTTTGAGCAACCACGTGTCTTATTTCAAGCCTTCTTTCATTTTTTTGTCTTTCTCAGTTCGAACCGACGTAAGTGGTGCCGAAACCCGGGAAGTTTAAAAAATTTAATTTTGTACTTGTTTTTCGTTTTTTTATTTTTTTTCACGTCGTGGAGATAGATAAAAGACAGGATGCCGAACGGAGTAGGGCAACCACCAGTACGTCCACCACCACCAGTACCGCCTACAGCCCAGGTAGCACAACCGACTGCGGCACCAGCGGCACCGGCAGCATTTCCTACGTTGGCAGAAGCGTTAGCGAGGGACTTTCCTCCGCTACCTACGGAGACGTTAGCGTCAGCACATGCGACGACGCTGGAATGGCTGAAGGTGAGAACGGCGACGTCGCAGGACCTGAGGAGAGCTATATCTGACCTGGAAAGATTCGATGGAGGAACAGGTGAGTTGAACCATTTCCTAAAGGGAGGCGACCGGGTGATATCGCGTATAGCGGCCAAAGAAGGGGAAAATTTGATAGATCCGCTGGATGCCAACGCATTGAGGGCAGCCTTGGTATGCCGGGTTAAAAGGAGTGTGCTGAACATGATCCAGGCGGATGAAGACACCCCATGGAGCACCGTGAAGGACAGGCTGAAGAAGGCATTTGGAGGGGGCCGTTGGGCCCCAGAAGAAGACATCTTACAGATGTTTCGAGAGAAGAAACAGCCGTATCAGTCCAACGGACAATATGCGGCGAACCTGTTGGCACGATTCAACAATATAACGGAGAAGACGAGGGAAGTAGCGGATGCGGTGGAAACGGGAGCAAGAATGGCGTTCTTGGCAACCATCCTTAAAGTACAACTGGGTAGAGACACGGGAAAGAGGGACGGACTACCTAGGGACAAGGGTTTTGTAGAGTGTGCCCAGGAAATGATTGATGCAAGCGCTCGGGAGGAAGAAGCAGCCAGGGGAGAAGAGGAGAACGAGAACGGGTGGAACCGAGTATCGTACAGGAGAGCGGAACCCGGTAGATTTAGAACGAGACAGGAAGGCTGGAAGAAAAGAGGAGGAGAAGTTAGTGCAAGAGAAAGAACGGCGATGAGGGAGAAAAAGCCAGGGAAGGAGAGAAGGAAATGGACAAAGGAGGACAGGAGATGCCACGGGTGCGGAAAGATAGGTCACCTAGTGGCGAATTGCCCGCGAACCCGATGTTTCGAATGCGGAACTGAGGGACATATTGCGAGACAATGCCCGTATATGAGTAGACGGGGGAAGTGGGCCGAGATGAGCCAATGGAGGTGAACGCCCAGAGATTGTGGAGGAAGAGAGGAGCGGCATCGGAGTCGGACAATTCGTCGGGAACATCTGAAACCGAGGAGGAGGAGCCGGTGGTGAGAGCAGCTCGAGGAGGCAGAGTTAGCAGAAAGAGTGGAGAAGGGGGAGCAGTCGCGGACAGGAGAGGAAGATCAGACGAATGAGGAGAGGAGCAGAGGAGAGGCAGCCACGCGGTAGTGAATAATATTGCAGGTGAGTGCGTTGGTTTGCCAATTATAAGTGTCGTGGGGAAGGGAAAGTGTCTGGTGGATACGGGAAGTTCTAATACAATAGTATCTAGGCAGATGTTGGAGGAGTTGTGTAAAGGAGAGAGGATACCGAGAATAAAAAAATGTACGTGTAGGTTGATTACTTTGGGTGGTCCATGTAGGATAGAAGGGGAAGTAGAGTTGGATTTAGACAGATGGATCCCAGGAAGTGGGAAGTTGAGGGTTCATGTAGTAGAGAATATGCCGCGGGAATACGGGGGTATAATTGGATGTGACCTATTGAGTAAGGTGAGACCAAGAATAGATTACAGGGGAACGGGTTGGAGGGTGCGAATGGGAGGGAAGAGGTACCGGTGTAAGAAAGGGAGAGTGGGAGGATAAGGGAACATTGGGGCAATAGAACAAGCGGAACATTGGGCCCAAAGGATAAAGAGGGAATACGCGGATATTTTTTTTAAAGAGGGGGAGGTGTTGAGCGCAACGGGGAGGACAGCACATGAGATTCCGTTAAAACAGGAAAAGGTGACGTACGTGAAGGAGCGGCGTTACCCGCAGGCTTTACGTCGCCATATCAAGGAGGAGCTCGAGAGCCTGAAGAAGCAGGGCATCATCGTGGACAGCACGTCACCGTACAATAGTCCTCTGTGGGCGGTGAAGAAAAAGACGTCGTCGGGAGAGCAGAAGTACAGGGTGGTGGTAGACTTCAGGAAGCTCAATGACAACACCCTAGACGAGAAGTATCCGCTTCCGCGATTTGATGATATTATTGACAGGCTTAGTGGGGCAACCATTTTTAGTACTTTGGATTTAAAGGCAGGCTACCACCAAATTCGGATGAACCCCAGGGATCAACACAAAACGGCGTTTTCTTTCGAGAGGGGGCATTACGAGTTTACTCGGATGCCATTTGGTTTAAAGAACGCTCCCATAACCTTCCAGAGATTTATGGACGAATTCTTGAGGGGATTAGACGAAGAATTCTGTCAAGTGTACATGGACGATCTCTTGGTCTTTAGCAAGGATGAAGAGCAGCATGTTGATCATTTAGGGCGCGTATTCGATAGGTTACGGCAATTTGGGTTGAAATTATCAGCGGAAAAGTCGATTTTGGGACAGGACCAGATAACCTTTTTGGGACATTCCATTTCGAAGGAGGGGATCAGGCCCGATAAACAGAAGGTTGAGGCAATACGAAATATGGCGATGCCCAGGGATGTAAAAGGTATCCGCAGATTATTAGGAACCCTAAACTATTACCGTCGGTTCGTGCCGGAAATGGCGGAGTATTTAGCACCTCTTAATAACCTTTTGAAGAAAGGCCGGAAGATTGCAATAACGCCAGCAATAGAGGATAACGTAAGAAAGTGCATGGCAAGGTTACAAGAGAAGCCGGTACTCGCTTTTCCCGATTTTACGAAGACATTTGTCATTACCACGGATGCGAGTGAGTATGCGTTGGGGGCGGTACTTGCTCAAGAAGGAAGTAATGGGGAACAACCGGTAGCATATGCAAGTCGGCGGCTTACAGACGCGGAAACGCGGTATAGCGCCCTGGAGAGGGAACTCCTGGGCATAGTATGGGCAGTAGGGCATTTTAGGCCATATATTTTTGGCAGAAAGTTTAAAGTCCATACCGATCACAGACCGCTGCAATGGGTCGGTAATCTGAAGGAATCGTCAGCAAGGGTCACCCGGTGGAAGCAATTTCTAAGCCAGTACAATATGGAGGTCATGTACAAACCGGGTAAGGAAAATGTGGTAGCGGACTGGTTGTCCAGAGCCATCATGATAAATGCCATCGAGGAGGAAGAAGGGGAGTCGTCAAGGGATGTGCGGCAGTTTTTAAGAACGTGGACACCGGAAGGTGAAGGGGAACCTGGGGACGTGGGGGCAGAGGAGTCGAGAGGAGAAGAGAGCTCGGTAGACGAGAGGCCTACAGACATGGAGGAATGTGAGGAGATCGTCAACGATAAGAGACGACAGGTCATTTGGAAGACCAGAACGTCGGGGCTCATGAAGATCGACTTCAGTAAATACGGCAAGAAGAAGATTAACACCATTTGGTCCCAACCAGGGGTGAAAGAAGAAGAGATCTGTAAGGCTTTGCACGACGCTTCAGAGTCGGGGAAAACTCACCATTTGTATGTGGGCAATGCGACCGTCTGGGAGAAGATCAAAAAACTCTGGAGAGCAGAGAAGATAGGCGTTGACAGGTCGTTCATTAAATGCAAATACCTAGTTGAAACATTAATGGACAAGGAGCAGCAAAAGGAAGTAACGCTGGCACATCACCAGGGCAAGACCAACCATAGGGGGGAACAGGAAACGTTTCAAGCGTTGCGCAGAAGATATTTTTGGGATGGCATGAGGAAGACAATTGCTGAAATCATTGGGAGATGCGCAGTGTGCGCGCGTACTAAATACGATAGACGGCCACCTCAAGGATTGCAGGAGGAAACCCCTACGGGAGACATGCCATTGAAAGATGTGCAAATTGATACATTTACGTGGAGGGGGTTTAAGTGGGTTACAATGATCGACCTCTTTAGCAAGGTAGCAATGACACACCAAGTACGAGATAAGTTGTCGGAGGCGGTTGTGGGGGCTCTACAAACGTGGGCCCAGTTCTACGGAGTGCCTGATCGCATAACGTCGGACGGAGGGAGGGAGTTCGACAATAGTACCGTGCGTGAGGAGGTTAAACGATTGGATATAGCTTGGCATTTTAATACTCCAGGACATACAAAGGGCAGAGGAAATATAGAGAGGTTGCACAGCACGTTAAGCGACCACCTACGTATTTATCAAGGGGAGCAAGGATTGGAAGGAGATGTAGCCATGAAAAGAGCAGTAGCGGCCTATAATCATTCAATCCATTCCGTTACAGGGTTTTCTCCGGTCGAGGTATTGTTTGGAGTAAATATACGGCGACGGGATTGGATGGAAACACTCACGGACGAGGCACAAGCTCAACGGATCACGTGTAACAGGGCAGAGATAAGGAGAGTATGGGAAAAAACGAGAGGAAAAATAGAGCGGGAAAAACGGAAGAGGGTGGAGAGGGCCAATCTGAACCTCAAGGACAGAATGGGGGACTTGAAGATAGGGATGACAGTCTATCGTAGGGTAGGTTCTAATAGGGGGAAAGAACTGGCACGCTACGATGGACCATTCAAAGTGATCGTACTTCGCGAACACAATCTTTGTACCATTCAGAGTTTGAACGATCCTAGGAAACGACGGACCGTTCACATAGAACAATTGAAACTTCCGATAGAGTCGAGTCAGTTGTAAATAAGTGGTATATCCTCTTTTTTGTCTCCTACAAGCTATAGAAGGTTTATTTCATTTGTAGTTTTATTAGTAATGCAGGAAAATGTCTAATTTTATTTGTTCTGTGCTATGGCTGTATGGGAGCGCCAAGGAAGATTATTATTATTTTTTTTTGTGTTTTGTTATGTATTATATCACTAACCCTGCGTTAGTTTATGAGGAGTGTTCATAAACTGGCGGGGGGGAGTTATGGTTAGATGTAAGTAATATATTAGTTAATCCTATTCAATAATTGTAAACAAACCGTAATGCTATATATATAGCATTACGGAGAGAATAAAGTCAGTTTAGTTTGAGCAACCACGTGTCTTATTTCAAGCCTTCTTTCTTTTTTTTGTCTTTCTCAGTTCGAACCGACGTAAGTTATATATATATATATATATATATATATATATATATATATATATATATATATATATATATATATATATATATATATATAATGATATGATATATATATATTTCATTTATAATGTCATATATATGAAGTATATAAAACTGCAGTGTAAACTAAAAGTATATAGTGGAGTATTTCCAGTTTTATATACTTCATATATATGACATTATAAATGATATATATATATATCATATCATTATATATATATATATATATATATATATATATATATATATATATATATATATATATATATATATATATATATATAATTTATCATTTAAGGTTTCAAAGCAACAAATAAGAGAACGAGCCCGTCCGATCCATTACATCGAAGGCTCTTACAACCACTAATATATTCAGATCCTACACTTCTTTCTTATTTTTTTTCCCCAACTGGCCGATAGGGTGGCTATAAATCGGACCCAATCTTCCACTTCTTATACCTCTCTTTCTTTACAGCTGAGGGGGCTTCTTCTTCCATCGCATTCCCCCTCAGCCTGACTCAGGTGGTGCCTTTAATGTCACTCTTCCAGATTGGTTCCATCCCTCTAAATGGCAGGTTTTCTGTGGAGAGGTTTAATTTTCTACACGAATCGATAAGGTAACACCTTTTACAGAAAAATTAAAATAATATTAAAATTTACTATAAAATTTAAAAGTTTTTTCTCTTTTTAAGGAATAGTATTGCCATCAAGTGTATCATCCTGAGCTCCACATCAGGAGGGAAAAAGGGTTAAAACAATTATGTAAACTGGTGGCCAAAAATACCGGCCCACCTTAAATTTTACGTAAAAATGGAGATTAAAGAAATATTTTTGAGCCTGTAATAACATTATTTTTTTCATTTTTTTTTTTTTTTTTGGTCCTCTCCTTCCTCGCCATTAAGGCTACACGGGGTTTTCCCCTGCCAGGGGTTGTGGGCGAGGGTTTAAAAGACGCCTTGGCACCGGGACGCGAACTCATGATTATTTTTATAACACATTTGTCATATATCAGGTCAAAACTTCTTTAGGCAAATTTTGTACCTTTTTTGTGGAGAGTGAATTAGATTGAGCCGTGAGATCTCCGATGTGTAACGCTCGGGTAAAGTCGGTTGGAATCGGCTGGTTGAAGTGTTTTTTCATATCGATCAAAAACTAAAAATCGGACCTGCATATCCGTTAGCGAGGGAAATGTTCAAAATTGTTTCTTAACGCGAAGTTGTGTTAAATAATAGAAAAGGGAGAAATAGTGTCGATAACCAAATGATAACGAGTTTTATAAAGATAAGGATTAAAATATCTCAGAAACTAAAAATCCGACCTGAATAATGTAAGCAAGGAAAATCTTCTTAATTCCCTTTATAATGAGATATCATTTAGAATTTATATTTCATATTATTAATATCGGGTTGTTGATGTTTTCACTTCTAACGTGTTGTCTAAAGCACACTCCTTGGTTTTTTTTTATTTCATGCTAAAAAAGTATTATACCCTCTGGTTAGTAGTGTCCAAACGCGAGACCGAGACGAGTCTTGGTATTGGTCTTGTTCTTGCGCAAGAGTCTCGCAACAGTCTTGTAGTTACTTATTAACCCATTGCAATAAAGATATATATATTTTTTTTATTGTTTTAGAAAAAATACATTTTGCCTCAATTAAGGGCATTGAGTATTTAGGATGAATAAAATACAAACATACTATATAAACAATAAAAGAAAAATTAAATTATAACAAAATAAAATAAAACTTGGAGTAACAGAATAAATCGATCATGATACAACATTAAATAAATAAATAAAAACACATTCACACTTATTTACAGAATTTACAGTCAGCCGAAGGAGCTCCGAGTCGGGCCTTTTCCCCCACGTGTGGAGGATAAGGCAAGACTCCAAGAGATCCCAGCGCTTCTCTCTCAGCCGCATCACTAGGATGGGAATCCAGTGGAGACTAAGAGAGGGCACTTAAAGCCACATACGCTCATGACTTGAGTGGAGAAGCTGGCCATCTCCAGGACTCCAATGACGTCTTTACAAAAGATCTCGAGGCCACTGCCGCTTCAACCTTCGAGGAGGATTGTAGGGATGGCTGGAACTGGATAAGGATTGTGCTAAGGGATTAGAATGATGGATTAGGTTCTGATGAAAATTTGAAAATCGGGATGGAATAAGGTCAAGGACATAACGGAAATAAAGATATTACTGCAATTGTTTAGATAGGAGAAATCTAACTAAGCCTGAATGAAAAATTAAATGATAAATACAAAAGTATATTGGCTATACCAATTATTAACATATAGTAACTAAGATTGTCAAGAATTAATAACTATTTTGCATTAATTTTTATTTAAAAAATCGATTTTTTTTACCAGTCCTGGTCCTGATCTTGCAACAGCCTTGGTTTTGGTTTTGCACTTTGGGCAACACTACCTCAGGTTATTGGATCTAATATTCAGTTGTATAATTAGAAACCAACTGAATCTAAATATAATAAATGACAATTTCAAAATTTCCTTTTACTTAAGAGACCTACCGACTAACTTTTGCTGGATTACCACTGCATCTTACTTCAACTTTTTTAATTATATTCCCTTTTAAATAAAAAAAATAAACCATGCAATATTAAATGTACCGGCAAATATTACCTTTTGGTCGCTATATTGTTTACGGCTGTAAGGAGGACGAGGTGTTGCCCGGAGCGGGGTTTATAAAGGGCCAGGATGAAACAGAAAGAAGAATGATTCTGATAGAAATAAGAAAAGAAAAATCTGAAATGAAAAGTTAGTCTTGGATGCTAACTTGGCCGCCTCGGAACTTGGAAGTGTGTTGTGAGTTCTTTTCCCGGCAGCGGTGGCTGAAAGTTGTGGCCCACTTTGGCTACTGTACTCCCGGCATTAACGTTTTGAATCTGGCCCCGTTCGAAGCGATAACTCACTCCCTGGGTATAAGGCCTGCCACAGCTCGGTCACTCTAAACGGGTCGATCTCTAAGAAATAGGGGCTCATTCTTATTGGCCCCCTTTCTACTCACTTTCTTCGAACTGAGCTTTCAAGGCTGTAAATACTCAGAAAATGTATTCCCTTATTTTATATAAAATTGCCTTATTTTTACTACCTATAGTTCTTTTAACATATATATATTTATTTATTTGGCAGAAAATACATGATTTTTTTTTTCTTTTACTTACAAAATCTTCTTATTCACAATTCCATTTACATTAACGTGGTGCTACCTTCACCATAAAAGAAACAAAAAACTAAAACTAAACAATAAAAATAAAAGCAAAACAAAATAAAAATATAAAGATAAATCCTATAAAGATAATAATAATATAAAGAGTCCCCATGCATTATAATTTTATATAACAAGCATTATAATTTTCGTCAAAAGCTATGCAGATATTTATATAATATCTTGCTGCGTCATAAATATTTTAAATATATATACAGACCCAATATAATCTATAAAACAACAAATAATTATATAACGTCAAAAAATAACTTATTTAGAACTTACAGTCACGGCTATAAAAATTGCATCACCAACTAAAAATTATATTAAATTTCATTTTATTTACTAAATTGCTGTCTGCAAGATCTCCGGATATTTCTTTGCCAGTATTTAAACGACATTCTAAAAAACAATCGCTCCATTAAACGTTCAAATTGTTCTCTTTTTTTTTTTCATCAAATCTAAGAGTATCGTATGGTTGATGGTACCTTATTCCCGTTACGATTTCTAGTAAAAATTCCTTTACTTCAATTAACGTCACAATTTAAATATTTTTTTACGAGGACAGTTTTTGATACAGGTCATAATTACAGCCTTTATCCTGACATTAGTTAAAAGTGAACTGAGAAACATTGTTAAAGTTTCCCGTAACGAAACATGTAAACAAAGATAAGCAGCAAAAACTTTCAGTGGGATCGCTGTTATCAACATAATAATCAAGGAAATAGGTGGTGTTGCCCATAATCGGTCTTGGTCTTGCACTTTCCAAGACCGCATAACTGTTACAAGACCAAGACCTAGATTGGTTAAAAAAATCGATTTTTTATATAAAAATTGAGGCAAAATAGTTACTAATACTAGACAATTTTAGTAACTGTAAAGAATTGGTATAATCTATATAATTTTGTATTTAATTCTTCTAATGTTTCATTCGAGCTTAGTTAGGTTTCTCCTAACTAAACAATTACTATAATATCTCTTTATTAATTAGTTAATAGATAACTGCAAGGCCGTTGCGAGACTCTTGAAACAAGACCAAGACCTAGACCACGACTTAATTTGCAAGGCCAAGACTCGTCTCGGTCTCGCAGTAGCCCAAAACTAGAAATATGTGATGCAATTTATATGACAGCGGCTGTAAATTGATTTTTGTTTAGATTTATACTTCATTGTGTTGTTTTGTTTTACTTTTCTACTGTTATTATTCAAGGAAAGTATTGTTATCAGGTGAAACTTTCAATGTGCGATTTTTGACAATGTTTCACAGTCTCCTGAGTCAAAAAAGCGCATTTCAACTTAGTCCTGCCAGAGTCCTTACCACGATTATCGTTAGAACGGGCAGACCGTTTTTTTTTTTTTTTTTACTTTGTTTCTCACTCAAATATGTCACAAATACGAACAAACAGTGTGTTTGCCATCAGGAGAATACGGGGTCGGAATATGGTAGATGTGAGATAGAGGAAAGCCCAGCGACATTACCTCCTATCGCGATTTAAAATTTTATATTTAAGCAAGGATATTGCTCATCCAGCTTCTCCTGAGCCTCCTTTAGGTGTTATGTGCATGTCGTTTGTGGCCTTGGATTCAGCAGGTTCATATGTCCGTGTAAGTTGTAAAATAGTAATGTTGCTGACGATTAAGTAGTTAATAGTTTAGGAATTATGGTTCTATGTGTCGTATAACAGTGAAGTAAATGTCCGCATTGGCTTAAGAAAGCAAGCGTTAGTTTTATTTCCATTTCGAATGTCTGAGAAATGAGGAAATATAACAATCGTTTGAGGTGTAGTGTTTTGTTTTTTTAATGGTTCCTTTACGCTGTTGGTTCCTACCCTTTACACGACAGCTGTAGAGCAATGAACGAAAAACATGACGTAAGGAGAATTTGGCGAAAAAATGGCTCTAGCTATTTTGATAAAACCTGTATGTGATCTTCTCCTCAGGGTTCTTTCAGTTTTCATAAATGTATTACGTCCCTGAGAAAAATCGAAAAACTTGAGGTTTAAAAAATATATACCTAATATATAATTATAAGGCATATAATGCTTATAAGGCATTATTACCAATTCCCAATTCCTTTTTAAATATTTTATTGGCTACATTTAATAGATTTTTTGAAATGGTGTATGTCCCTTTAACATTTAAAAAATCCATTATTTTCCCATTATATAAAAAGGGGATAAAAATTTGGGTTCTAATTACAGGGGAATCTCCTTCATTAATACAATTGCCCAATTATATAAGGGCTTGATTTTGGCTAGATGTCTGGATTGGATTGATGAAAACAATATAATTAAAGAAGCTCAGGCTGGTTTTAGAAAAAAAATTCAACAATCTATAACATATTCACATTAACGAGTCTAATTAAAGTAAAATTACAAAAAAAGGGAAAAAGTTTATTTTTTGTAAATTTTTCTACAGCATTTGATAGTGTGGATCGTTATAGTCTAATTTATAAATTAGATCAGCTAGGGTTTTCATCTAAATTAATTAATTCAATTAAAAGTTTGCTTATCGATACTAATGCTTCAGTTTGGGGTTTGGATGGTTTGATTAAACCATTTAGTACGGGATCAGATGTAAGACAAGGTTGTTTGTTCAGTCCGATTCTATTTTCGTTATATATAAATGATTTGGAAGAGAATTTAGATGGTATTTGCCTTGAGGAAAATTGTAAAATGAAGTACCTCGCTTTTGCTGATGATATTGTTTTCCTATCTTCACATCCAGTGGAATTACAGAGTGATATAAAGTTCCTAGAAGAATACTGTGAAAAATGGAGTCTGATAATAAATCTCGAAAAATCTAAAATAATGATCTTTCGCAATGGCGGTCAGCCACAACGTAAAGAAAAATGGTTCATGGGCTCCAAAAGTATACACTTAGTTCAACAGTACTTAGGAATAGTTCTCACGGTTATTCCCTCAATGTCCAAACACCTGGCAGGAAAACTGGAGAAAGCTAAGATGAGTTTGAATTTGATTTGTCACCAATTTATGGAAAACAAATACATAAGTTATGAAATCGTGGAAAGAATACTAAGATTCTTTCTTAAAAAATTATTTAAATTAATAAAGTATACTCCATCACATTTAATTCACATTGAGACTAAAATAGATCCATTATCTTCACAATTAAATTCCATTTTCATTAAATAATACAAATTTTGAATCTTCCACCACATAGATATCCAAAAATATTAGCACTATAGTTAATTAAAAAAGAAATCGCATGGTTTAGGGACTTACTTAATCTGATAGAACTGCATGAATTAAATTTCAACTTAAATCGATCTAACTGTGATGATGTTAAACAATGGAGAGCTACTTTATATTTACTAAGAGCTCAAATTCAGAAAGACATATATAATCTATATGTAATTAAAGTTCAGAATTCTAAAACTTTCACTTTTTATCCTCATTTAACTTCAGTAAATTATATTGATGACAAAAGCTCATTGAAGGTGATCAGATGGGTAATTAAAATTAGAACTGATGTTTTGAACTTGAATTATAAACACTTCAAGCAAACAAATAATATTTGTAGCGTGTATAATACAAACGAAACAGAAGATCTCTATCACTTCCTGGCTGCTTGTCCGATACTCTCTGAATTAAGAATTAAATGGTTAAAATCTAGAAATTTATCTCGGGATCAAGTAATAGATTTAATAAATGGAAACAAATGGATAGCATTGGCAAATTACAGCAAATCTGCTTTCTCCTATAGAATAATGCTTGTAAATATAATTTTTCCTATTTTCTTATTAATTAATTGTATTTAAATAGATTGAAATATAATTTTGTTATAAAACACAGACTCCTCGGACGGTCAACAGACCATGTAGCACATCTGATTTTCGGCTTAAATCCCAAAATATTATTTTGTACCGTTTTGTAATTAACATAATGTAATTTTAATAAATAAAAAAACTTTTTCTTCTTCTTCGAGTGAGTGAAGATGTGAACAATAGCTTGCTACTAAAAATATTTTAAGTAGTATTTAAATCATGAGAAAAACATATGGTTGCAACCATTAGTAACTTTATTTGGTTTAATAATAATAAATACCAGATAATAAATTATTAACCAGCTCTCTCGAGCATAAATTAATTTATACTAGTGAAAGTGAAATAAATTAAAATTTTGGAATGAACATTTAATTACTGCCTTGAATAAAATAAATCTATAACCATAGATTCAAAGTAAATTATGAGAATCAGGTAACATTCCTATTTCAATAATTAGTTACCTGCCAAAACTCTATTACAACTTGCTAGAAGTTCGGGAGTTACGGTTCAATTCTACCAGGAGCTTATACTCGGTCGGTCTTTTTAGGAAACTTTACTAACTACATAAAAATGAGATGATGGCATAATGAGATGAATAATGAAATTTCGATGACAAATGTTTAATGGCGATTTTTCAGAACGCCCCATACCCAACCATTTACAAACTCTAAGTAAACAATGGATTGAAAAACCGAAGGTGGTCATCATACTTGTGTTACGTAGAAATATTTTATTTTAAAATATGTTTTAAACTACGATTATTTTGAAGGAAAAAAACATCAATTTTCAAAACTAAAAGTAAATATCGCTTTTCGTATTGATTTGATAAATGACAGGGAAACATTAACAAGCCAAGAAAATCTACAATAACAATAGTGAGCTTGTTTATTTTTAAAGTTATTTTATGCTTTTACGAGACAATTCAAAATATTTGTGGTGTCGAATGGGACTAGTGTCTGAAACCTCTAAATAATGGTATATTAATCGATACTTTACCCCAATATGTATGGTGGTGAGGCATGGACCCTTACCAAGAAGCAAGAGAGGTTGCTGAGTATATAAGAGAGAAAGATTCAAAGAAAATTATATACCTAACCACCAAAGAAGAGAGTCAGTACCGCATACAACTGACCGAATGCAGAACTCATGGACTTATATGAGGAACCGTATATAGTTTCCTGCATTAAAAAAGAAAGAATAGGATGGCCAAGCCATGTAAATCGGATGCAGCAAAAAAAACATTTAATCTAAGCCTGTGTTTCTGCTGTGACCTTGATCGGAATCTAAAGAAATAGTAATAAATGGCAACTAAAGAACACAATTGGTCATCAGTATCTTATTTCCTATTATTGCTGTTTTTAAAATATACATAAATTTGAAAGAAGTCTTAAAATCATTTAAAGTATTCATAATGCAAATCATACTTTTCATTTTTCAATTTCTTTCAGGCTTGAGGATCCTGATGATTTCCTTTGAGATAGGAAGCGCTTCTTATACGCAGAAGCCATTAAATTTTCCCTGTCGATAGCCCTCCATCCCCAACTTCCAATATCCCTGGAATTAGCACACGATGAATATGCAAGTGGCTTAGCAGTCGGCCTTAATGCACTCAAAACTTTAGCAGTCGAAGAGAAACTTTGAAATATAATCGTTTATTTATATGTTTGTCGGAACCAACTTCACAATTAACAACTATCCATTTTTTGTTCCCTTCCAATATGAATATGTATTCCCAGAAAGTTGGTGAATGAAGGATGCCTTTTTAAAATAGCCATTAATTTAAAACTCTATGCATTATAAAATAGGTAACTGCCATTTCTTTTTTTTTTTTTTTTTTGTGTGTGTGTGTCCTCCTCAACTTCCTCGCTGTTAAGGCTATACGGAGTTTTCCCGGGCCAGGGAGTATGGGCGGGGATTTAAAAGACTCTCTCGGTACTTGGACGCGAACTCGTGACTATTTTATATCATTTGATTGATATATCGGGTTGCCCGCCTACCCCGCCAACTTAGGTAACTGCCAATGTCTTAAGCGTTATAGGTATGTCATCAGTATTCTGATCAGAGACCGGATTTTCATGCAGTGAAAACAAATATTCAACAAAACCCCCGAATATGCAATCAGGTAGCTAAAACATTGAAATAAACTAGTATTTCTACACTTAGAAACTAAAAAACTATTAAGATAGGTGTAACAATTAAAGTAAAACTACTTAAATTTATAATTATATTTTCTTTTCATCACAAACTAAAATAATTAAAACTCAATGGGACATAACAGGATGTAGAAATATTTAGGTATTCATCATGAGACCAAATTTATCTGCACTTCAGATTATCAGTTTGTTTATATAAATTTTTTTTATGAACAATAATTGTTACACATTCGGTATTGTAAGGGTTGATCCATTAATCACTTTCGGAACTGATAGATTTCAAAATATATATTGTAAAAATATATTAAATAGACATAAATGCCGTTTTCGGAACCCCCTAGTTAGAAAAGCATCTAGCAAGGAACGAAACAGAAGTAATTAAACAATTAAAGAGTGCTCTGATAAATTTGGCTGAGTACTTTTTGTGATCATAATACTTTTTGTAGACCAGGAGTTCCCAAATAGAGGTCGCGGGCCCCACTGTGCCCGTAAGCAAACTTGTGCCCGTCTAACATAACCTTTATCGACTATCGCCTTGGCAACAGTCTTAATGCAGTTCGACAAGTTTTCGATAAAATGTTGAATATTTATTTTGCTAAATTACTTTAAATCCAATTTCGATATAATATCATTACCATTGTTTTTATTTATCTCATTATTTAGTAGAAAGAAAATGAATGACGTTAACACAAATAACATAAATGTTGTTAACACTGTATTGAACTTATTGCAGAACTAGTATATCATATTTCGCCTCTAATATATTTTTAATTCTAATTTTATAATGTGTAAATCTAATATAAGAAAACTATATAAAATTAATAACGTTCACAACACTTGGTGTTTTCGCATTTTCTTTAGTTTTGTGCTTGATTAGTTTAAGAAATAATAAAAATGTATGTTACTATACGTTTTGCGTAAGGTGGAGTGGGGTAACTTTGTGACTGGACGGGTAACTATGGGACGGTGGGTAAAATTTAGTTCGTGGTGATTCCGTGGTGGATATACTGTGCTGGTTCATTGTACTATCTTGCGGCACACTACTCTTGTAGTTTAACTCGTTAGCTCTTGAAGACTTAGTTTCATTAAAACCAAATTTTTGAAAAAAAGCAATGCAAATTAATAAAACTCAACTGTAAAACGAGTGTAGTGGATTAGGGCTCAATTTGCCGCAAGGTAGTAGCGCAGTACATACCTACACAAAGCACGTTTTTGCAGACAACCTACACACTGTATACACCACAAAATTGCAAAAAACTAAATTTTACCCACTCTGCCACAGTTACCCACCTGCCCCATATTAATGTATACGTATTTGTTTTTATTGATAAATTTTACATTTTCTTTTCAAATAATACAAACAGTAGCCCGCATACAATTCATATTAAATAAAGCACGGTTCCCGCCACCTAACGCATAACCAATAAATGTGTCCGCAATTGAAAAAATGTTGGGAAACCCTGTACTCGACTAACGTTTCACTAAACGTTGCGTCATTACTTTTAGTAAGTACTTAGACTGTATACTGTACGTTTTGCTTAAAAAGATACTCAAATAATAAAAAATAATCCAATGATTCACATCTTTATCATTTACTGATGTACGGAAGATGTTTTTTATATAATATTTCAAACTACCTTGCACATTTTTTGCTTTATTTAAGTCTAGGTGCAAGATTTGAGTAACAATAATTCATATATTTTTCTACCTTTACTATATATATAGTAGTATTAAATATAGCCTTTAGCTGGATACCTGTCATATACGCAGTGATCAGTACATACCATAGCTAGGGGCTTGAGGTGATCCAGAACCGCTACTAAGTAAGCCGTAATATCCCTGGCTGCTATTAGGCAAATGCCCTTCGGATTAGCAGCATCAGGGCTAATTTGGATGAGGTGTATGCTTCAGCTTCTGTCTCGGTTCATTGCTAATCAAAACTAGTTAATAACAGTTTCAAGTGATTTGACGAGAACACTAGATCGATTCATTGCAGCTTTTAGTGGCCGCTTTTAGTTACACGCTGCAAACTCATTTATTTCTCACAGTCATTTAAACTAACCCTTCCGTACGGGGGGTTGTTATGGAAAATAACGTGTTGAATTAATTTTCATAGAAATTACGGAATATTTGAAAAACAGTCAACCATCTCTAGGATTAGTTAATATCAATTTCTTTTTCAAAATTCAGATGACATTCCTAAAGCTAGTGTTTCAGATACGAATGAATGAATGATGAAAATAATTTTATCATCCTGGGACTAGTATCCCTTTAGAACAAATTATAAATATAGAGTATAAATTAACATGTTGGTGTGTCCATAAAATAAAATTAAATATTTACCAGATGAGTGGTAATAAAACAAAAGTACACATAATGAAAATATATAAAAACATACATAAATATAAAATAAACAGTGAAAAGAAAAATAAATGAACAAAATATCAATAAATCACAAAATAATCAAAGTATGAGGAGGGTACTTTGAAAGTCTTACGAGTTAGTTTTTAAGTGCATTTCATGTTCAACCGGACTGGGAAGGGAAGAGTTGCTTGAAGAGGAGAGATTCGAAAGAGGATACTGACTTTGCGTGTCTATTATCAAAAGGAATAGAATTTTAAAAGGATTTGTCAAATGCAACATTTCGGTGAGAAGGATGGTAGTGGTCGGACGTACGGGATCTGGTGGGACAGCATTGAATGAAGGATTTGAGTTGTAAGATCTGTAGAATATAGGAGGGTCGCCGAGTTCTAATAGGTATAGGAAGGTAGCGAGGAAATACTGATGGTGGTAGGACGGATATATATATATATATATATATATATATATATATACAACCTTAATCGACCTTTGAATATTAAATTTAAACATAATTATTTAATTGGGAATAAGGTCACTTATTAATTATTCAATAAAATACTAAATTTTCATTGATTCTGTGTTTATTCTACGTTTCGATCCGGGTTTTTTTTGGGTTTTTTTTTTAAGCTAACAATGTGATCCCCTTCAAAGTTTTCAAATACCACAGGCCAGGGACACACCTATTGACTCAGCACTGTCCACCAATACATATATAGATACATATATACATAGCACATATACTAGAGTAGCTTAATATATTTGCTGGTGGACGGTGCTGAGACTTTCAGTGTGTCCCTGGTCTGAGATATCGAGGCTCTATTTTAAAACTTTAAAGGATCCCATTGATAATTTAAAAAAAAAACTGGATCGAAACGTAGAATAAACACAGAAGCAATGCACACTTAGTAGTTTATTGAATAATTAATAAGTGGCCTTATTCCCAATTAAATAATTGTGTTTAAAATTATATATATAATATATAATTTATATATATATATATATATATATATATATATATATATATATATATATATATATATATATATATATAATGCATCTACGGAATGGTTGAATTTCAAAACAGAAATAAATATTAATAAAGAGTAAACTGAATATTATTTTTAAATAATAAAAATAACTTGATAAACAACGCTGGCGTAATAATGACGTTATATCCAGCGTATCCATGGACCCCAGATGTCAATGCAACCGCTGAAAATGCGGGGATCAATCGATAGATAAAGCTGAATTCCATCGGTGGTGTCCATTGATAAGTTTAGGAATGGTTTGATTGATTTACTATACCATGGATAAGCTCTGCGTCGAGTTTAGGAATTCGCCAATCTTCAAAGAGAGTGATTTTTTTTTTTAAAGTTTGTAATCCTTCAATATCATACACCACCAACTTTTAGTTCTTCTTCGTTTATCAATGTTTTTAAAAGAATGATTATTTTAAAATACATACCAAATTATATTTACTTTGCCCCCAGCAGAGTTCCTCAGAAACCTTAATTTTCTTTAAATCTATTCTATATCTCAATTTATGACTTCATCCATTACTTTTAATGTCAAATATATGCAGATGACGTGCAAATTTCAATTTTTAATATTTTTATTCTTGTTCCATATATTCTACATTTGATGAAGAGTCCTTATGAAATACATTTAATCAAAGCATCCAAAAAATACGACATATTAAAAAAATAAATATATTTTTATTGTCTTAGAATATAAATAATTGATTTTCTAATTTTGTTACATTGACTAATATGAAATTCCTCATCATCCTTGCTACTAAAGCATTCGAATTTTAAAAGATAATTTTCTAAAGGTTATCAAGAAAGATGGAGTTAGCTTAAACTGACCTTGCTTTCTCTTTAAATTCTATTCCATTAAAAGTTTGGGAGACAGGGGGTTGGCTCGATAGTATTTTAAGTCCAGAAATAAAACCATGGAACTTAATACGAGTTCTCTAAATATACTTGCAAAACATACTACAGCATTTTTACCGCACCCATAGGCCTGATAAAACCACTGCAATAGTTAGTATCACTATTATAATCCAAGTATCGTTGAATATTTTATTTCGCTAAGGGTCAAAATCGTTTTTGTCGCAATTATCAGTTCCTGTCATGTACAAATACCATGGGTGTTGTATTGTTCGATTCAGAATTTCACAGTGGATTAGAAAACTATGCTCTCCGTTTTTTTTTCTTTATAAAATATATAAAGTCGATATCAAATTAAGTCGAGACGGGACAAATTGAGATTTGGAGTTTTATGCGGACTTCAAGGCTTGTGAAAAAAAATCATAGAAATTGGACCGTTATAAGCAAAGAGACAGCTTATTTTAATTTTAACCATGTTGGTTTATTTAAACATGAATGTAGTTTTAAATTAATTTTCTTTTCGTTGGTTTATTATAATTAACAAACAAAAAAATAATTGATTCATTCATCATATGATTCTTTCAGTTGACTGAATGACTAAATCCAATTTCAACATTTTTGATTCTTAATTTTAGTGATATTTCTAGTGAGAAAATGTATCCCTTTATTAACAGTTCCATATTTCAACGATTACTATATATACCTACTATGGAATCAACTTCACAGCAAGAAAAGATATAAATTTTCTAACAAGAAATACCACTAAAATTACTTTAATCAAAAATATTTAAATTTTCATAATAATTCATTCTATAAACTGATAGGCTCATATAATAACTTTGCAGCCTTTAATTTCTTTATTATTTCATCGTTTGTTCCCTGACTTACATACTTTACGATTTATTAGCACGAGCCATCCAGTTAAATGAAATAAACCAAAGAAATAACTACCAATGAGTGCTCAATTTGATCAGATCCTATTAATATTACAATTCTAAATTAAGGATAACTGTCATATTGTTATATAATTTACTTAGTCCCTTTAGGACAATAACAAATTAGGTTCTTGATTAACATACATTTAAATACTAGTATCACTGTGCGGTTAAGAATTAAATATATAAATCTTAATTTTTCTGAAGTCTTTTTAATCGTGCTAGCATTTTATTTAATGCATTTTATTATAGGAATTATAAATTTTATTGCCAAAACGAAGCAGATGTAAATAAAACAATATATAATAAAATGCAGTGGTTCATAGTCAAAATACACTTGCAGATGCTGATAGAAATTATTGAATAAACAAATATTATAATTTATATTACACTAAAAACAATAATTTATTGTAATAAATACAAATCCTATTAATATGTTCTTTTCTTATGTTCTATGCCTTGGTGTGGAGCTCTATGGCGGCTTCTAGTGTAGGAAATATTTACTTTATAATGGAAATATTCCCATGGTATTGTGAATAAACATGTTCACATAGATATTTTGAGAAGAAATTTTGGAAAACCTGGAGCTAAAACAAATTTATTTTTTTATCAGGATAATGACCTGTGGGCAAAATCGGAGATACAAATGTCACCGGAAATACAATATAACACGAAATTTCTAGCAAAAAAGACTTTAAAAAAATATACCCTCGAAGATTAGAACAGTTTAAGCCCAGAATTCACCAAAAAATAGGTCGGCTCCATATCAAAAGGACTGAAAGAAGTGTTAGGAAATAATGGCTTGCCTACAAGATATTGAACTAAATTAACAGTATTCAAAAGTTAATATGAAGCTATACCTATAATTTTGAAAGTGAGGTAAAATTTACATTTTTTTTTTTTTGTTAATTTTTTTAAATGATCACAGTTGAATATTTTATTTGTATTCAGTTTGTACACGTTTAAAATGAGATGATAAATAAATCTGTTGAAGAATTTCTGGTTTTATTTGTTTACTGTAACCAATTAAGTAATTTTTTTTTCTTTTCTACTGGGTTTATCAAATTCACTGCGAGCCAATGTATGTGGTGAAAATTTAACTCAGCCTAAATAATTTTAAAATGTTTTGAACTTAAATTTAAAATAGAAATAACTACAATAAAGTTTTTTAAATACGATTTTTTTTTTGTCCAATTAGAGTACCTCTTAAAATTAAAAAAAAATATAAATTTGCATATCAATATAAATTAAGATATAATCGTGCATATAATATGATTAATTATCTTCCTCAAAGTTGGTATCAGGCAGAGTAGGCCAGTAGAGAACTTGTTATCGAGCTCAAGGAACTTGTATCAATTTATCATTGTTATCAAAGTGAAATTATTTATTATTGTTTAACATAAGTCCAACAATACAACATTTTTTGTGTCGGTGAGTACCGGTAAAGAACTGCGGTAATTTATAAACTACAATGCCACAGATATATTATTAATAATAATTATGTACTCATAACAACGGAATGAGTTTCTGGATAAAATAAATATAATAAGAAACGCCATTCTTGTAGACAATCGAAGAGGATATAGAGGAGAGGCAAACAATAATTGCGAACGAATCAGCCAGAATATTTGTCGGGATATTGGAATATCAAATATTTTTCTCTCTGATTTACCCTTTCTTTTATCTGTCTTATGACTGTTACAGGGCAGTTCTTGGAAGTTTTTATGAAAACTGATATCTGATCGAATCTCATAAGAGAATTATTGCTTTATATTAAAACCAGGAAACATAAAATTCTCCAACAGCTCCATTTATTCCCAATACTTTAGAACAAGGATGCTTTTTATTTAATAAGAAAGAAAATGTTTTATATACATCTTAGGCTTGTTTTAATATAATATAATAAAATAGTAAATAATAAATGCAAATTTCCAATTGCTTAATGAAACGATATTTTTGTTATCTATCAGTTTATGGCGGACCATAGTAAAAAATGTCGAACTTCAAACATAGTATGAACCTTTTAAATAAGGACCGGTTTTGAGATTTTTAAAAAACTTGATTGAAATAAATTAAAATGTGGGGAGGTTGGCCGAATAAAATTTTTTATTTTATATTTTTTTTTACTTATGTGTATTCATCTTATTTCTTTTTTGTCAATTTTGTATATAACTGTACGGATGTACGCGTAGAGCCTTACTACCCAATGCCCTTAATTGAGGCAGATTGTATTATTATTATTCTAGTAAAAGTTTTATTTTAGAAAAAACATGTAATATCCAAATATCTATAAATAATGTATAGATTATATCTTGAAAATTATAATTATATGTAATAAAGAAATTTTTTATCATTTAATTTTCAATATTTATGATTTAATTTATGAGGTAATTCGTGTGCGTTGCCCAGCAATCCGGATCAAAGATTAGCGTCCGGTGTCCGAAGGGCTTTGAACTAAGGCATTAATTCCCTGTCCCGGGAAAACCCCGTATTGCCAAAAAGTTGAGAAAGTGTAGGACAAAACAAAAATTCAAACACTTGATAATATTATTTTTTTTAAAAACACTATTATTGCCTTCCCTGAGGTGGCACACCTTTTTCGGTAACACTTAACCACATGCCATAAACTTAATTATTTTAAAAATCGATTGTTAGGAATAGGCTAATAGAAGTTGGAAAGGTGGAAGAAATGAGAATACTCCATTAAATAACATCTAAATATTTTCCGCCTAGAGAAGGATATCCATACTTTATTGCCTAGTTGTGGTATCATTAGAGACTACAGAGAAAATCATTATAAACCGTCTTTCAGTCACTAAGGGCCAAACTTCTGATAGAAACCGCTCTTGATGCCTTCAAAGAGAACTGTTTCCCTCAGCAAGAGACAGAAGAAAACGCGAACATTCGAATATTTACGCTGTATGCACTATTGACTGAAAACATGTAAATCGGTTTTCTTGCGGGTTAAGGATATTATGCAGTCATACTTAACATCTGCTTATGTATTGAACATAATAAATAAAATTTTAAAAATTATTATGACAAGTTGAATGAAACCGTCTTCTGACATAAAAAACAGCGTCAAGGGGGTGGGGCAGGTAGATAAGGACGGACCGGTACCTGGACCCTGGGGAAAGCTTAGAGTAAAAACTAGTAACGGTCTAAGTAACAGGTGCCCTGTAGGCTGTTACTAGTTATGGTGAAGTAATATGGTGAAGCTTAGAACCAATGAAAACCATCCTTGCCCCAACCTGAATATTTGTATAAAATCTACCGAGAAGCAAGAAAAGGGGTCTTAGGATAGGTCTTATGTTTTTTCCGGCTTGAAGACTGAAGCCTTGGCCCGACATAGACCATGAAGATGGACCTGGCCTTGACAACATGACCTCGGATCAGCAGATGCATCGATGAAATCTACCAACTACACCACTTCATATACAATAGATAAGTTTTATTCCCAACAATAAATTTAGCAATGTTAGAATATTTCATGCCAATACAACTCTCAAAACAGTCCATCTGAAATCATACCACCACAGGTTATTATTAATTTCATTGAATCGCACATTTAGTTTTTTTTAAATATAATTTGCATATATAGTTTATTACACATAGAAATAAAATAAGTTTTTTTGTAAAAGTTATTTTAACTCTGCCACCCATATATATCATGATGGTCACAGGTAATGTTGGTAATTAGAAAGCATGCTAAACACAAACCAGCCTTTGAGAAAAGATATTCAGTTAATTAATAATGGACTAAATATATTACAGATCCAAATTCATTTTACTATTAATTTTTATTAAACATTTCTGGGTAATTATCATTAATAATTATCCAGTGGCATCCCGAATAAAATTAAACACCCCAAAACGTAGCATCTCACATCCCAGTACTCCAAACGTTCCTATTGCCTAAAAGGCAGATTAGGGTTTAAATTAATGACTAAGTAAGCTATAAGAGATAAACATTTCGTATAGACGCCATAAAAATAAAAATATCAAATAAAATTATTACAAAGTAATACAAGTCTAAAGAAGGTGATTATGCCATTAACAGGTATTTAATTACAAAAAATAAAGTTGCACGTTTCATTCATAAAATGTCAACAAAATGTGAAAGATTACTAAGTAATACACAATTTGAACTCGTTAATTTCCTCCATTTAAAAGATCGACCATAAAGTTGAATAATAAATATGAAAAACTTCTCCATCCAAGGAGATATTTCCTCAGGAATTAAAAATGATAATAAAAGTTTCCCTCGGCTAATTTTACGTTTCCTATAATTTGAAGAACATTTTCCCCTTTAATGCTTGTTTTAAGCGTTCATTTTAAGTAATCTGAATTAACATGGAGGATAAATTAAGAGCTTGGGTATAATTAAAATGCGGGAAGTGATGTGTATACGAGGGCCAGGCCTGAATTTCTCAGAATCTTGTCCGGGAATTTATTCCTGAAATAATTTTCTTAACTAGCCACTATTTCATAGTGACATAACTTTAAAAACGGATACAATATTGAGTAAAGAAACTTACAGATATATAAAAAAAAAGTCAAATCTTGGAAGATATAAGCTTAAAATGTTATTAATAAAAAAAAAAAAAAAAACATTTATGCGCCCTTCATGTGATAGTTTGGGAGTGTATAATGCTTATTATCTACTGTTGTAAAATAATATTCTAAAGTGCCTAACAGCATGTATTTAAAACTGCTTAATGATTAAGTGAAAAAAAAATGATTTCTTTGTGTTTAAATTACAGGCTAATGGGACTTAAATTAAGAGATTTCTGCTAATATTGATTTTCTGTAAAATCTTTTTTTTTTTTCATTTATGCAAGTAAAAGTTTTAATTTTATATACTTTTTACTTACGTGTTTTCTTCTTATTTCTTTTTTTCTTAATTTTGTATATAACTTTAAGAATATACACATAGAGCCTTAATACCCAATGCCCTTGATTGAGTCAGATTTTATTATTCTTCCAATAAAAGTCTTATTTTAGAAAAAAAATGTAATAGTGAATATCTATCTATACCCAAATATCTATAAATACTGTATAAATTATATCTTGAAAATTATAATCATATGCAATAAAAAGAGTTTTTCCCATTTAATTTTCAATATTTATGATTTATATGCATAAAAATAATCCTTGTTTACTGAACTATAGAGAAATAATACAAAACTCGTCATATAAACGGAATCGGACGTTGAAGTCCACTCCAACGATTGCTGGCCATTAATGAGGACACAAACGACAGATAGACAGGAGTAGGGACTTTAGTTCACCTTAGTCTTCAATAGGTAACGGTCGGTATAGTTGGAAACTGATGTATTTCTCCGGAGACTGAATCCGTAGATATAAAAATAAAATTTTTATTTTTCTGTTAATTATCAATAAAACAATTTATTACCTTTTGGTTATATATTTTTTTTTTAAATAAAGAGGGAATATGATATTAGTGACGGAGCTCTGCAGCTCAAGCTTTTTTATTTCTCCCCAAAGGTGAGGAGTTTGAAATATCACTGAAAATACCGAATTGGTTGCTGTTGGATATAATGCAGCAATAAAAATATCCACTATGACACTTCAGTTTGAAATACTTAATATGATATATGTTGTCCTTGAGACAGATTGTAATATTTTTCAATTAATAAGTTAAAATATATTTAAAAAAAATATGATATATGATTTTTTTCAAGTTCAATGTAGGCTCAATGTTATTCAAGAAGGAAGGTATGCGATTCGAAAACAATATCTTTAATAATATTATTACCATAATAATAATAATAAAATACCTGATATCTTCACAATAGATTTTGGAAAAAAGAAAGCCAAGCTTATTGATCTAATTCTAAATGACAATAATATAAACAAAACTGTGGGTGAGAAACTAAAGAGAATGGAGAAATATTAGGAATAGGCAATTGAAATAAAACAATTGTACGTTTTGGAAAGTGCTGTGGTAATGCCAATTATGATATCAACAAATCGCCTGATTTCAAAGACAATGGTGGCAAATTTGGATGGCTTGGAGTTGTTCCTTGGTATACCATAGAAGGCTGAGCAAGCAGTTGTTATGGACACAACCAGAATAAATAGAATTTTTTTTTACTTTTTTTATTTATTTTTTTTATTTAGATATATAATAATCTATCTCTTGGACAATAATTATAGTGATATATGAACACATTCACACCATACATACAGAAAATATAAAATTAACAAAAGTAAAATAATAATTAAAAACTATGTACAATAAAAAAAAAACTAAAGATAAGTAAATTAAAAACACAGTCATACCTACATACCATATACACAATCAGGCTGGGAACCCCAAGCAAGGCCCCTCTCTCTAACTATAGAAGGAAAAGAGATCCCTGCGCTACTCTCTCAACCGCGTCAATGGTGCTAAAGCCAGTGAAGTTTGAGCGAGAGCGCTGAATCTCTAGTCTCCCTTCAAAACGAATAAATCTTTCGCCTTTTTTCTAAATATAATTATTATAAATTATTCAAAAAATGTATATCTGTTGGACTCGTCTCCGGCCTTCAGCTTCGAATTTGCAAATGTGAGAAAAATAAAGATAGCAAAATTATAATAATACCTTGACAAACTAAGACAAACAATGGCTAAATGGTTGTATTAAATATATCCGTTAAATCAAGTTTTCCGTTTGTTGGTTTTCCTGAAGGAAACCTTCAAACTCTTTAGAAGAAAATTTAAGCGGTAGCCTTCGAAGTGACGTAGGAAGTCGCGAGATAAGGAGAGGAGATAATGAAGACATTTTAATTGTTGTTGCTAAAGTGGAAACAACTTTTTGATGAGCCGCTATAATGTTGGACAGGAAGGGCCCTTATCTAGTAATTCGGGTCAACTCCTTCACTTAACACAACTCCCCAACTCCAACTCGTTATTCAAGGAGGCTTCCAGTTTAAAACTCGTCGGGGCAATAAAAAACTCATCTAAAAGCTCGAGTGACCTGGATGCGCCGCGGTTGTTGCGAAGTCAGGAAAATAGGGAACTTCAAGTCCGGAAGTCCAACGAAATTCGGAATGTGTTCTCATTACTGCTACCAAATTCCATTATTCAAAGCTAATTCATAATCAGACTTAGCTTACCTGTGAAGTTTCCACATTCATGCATTGCCCATGATTATATTTATTACAATTCGAACCGATTCATATCGTCACACAGTGGTCCTAAATTAAAAAGTGGACCTAATACTATTTCTTACGTTCTTCTCTGGTCTAAAACTAACAATGTCCATTCTAAGCTACACGTCTAAGCTACTCAGAGCCAGATTTTCAGAGCGCTAAAATAAATTGTAAGCTCATGAATCTAATTAAAGCAATGAAAAAATGTGTACATAAGAAGCTGGATTTAGCTAACCAATAATTCTCAGTCGATTATTATAAAATATTATAAAATAACTGCTATCCGATTTTTATACAATAGAAAAATGCTTCGGTTTAGCAAATAGCATTAATTTTGTTCATCAAATTTTAAGTAATTTTGGAACTTCCAATGTGATTCCGTACATTTGCTCTACCACAATTGGTTAAACGTTTTGCAATAATTGAAAATTAAAAATCTTTGTGGAAATGTTTACATCAATAATCAACAAACGAAAGCTGCCACCGTCGACTTGAGACCCTTTGGAATTAATATTTATTTAAGTTTTTAAATATTTGTGGAGCGAAGGTAAACATAATAATAAATATAATGACCGAATTAATAATAAATTTTAATAGAGTTCATTGTCATTGGTTATATGTTATAGAAAATAAAAAAGGAAAGATAAAAATAGGTGGAATGCGCAGTCGAAATATTATCAATTATAAGAATGAAGAACAATATGGAAAATGAAGAACAATTCATGGACTAGATTTAACGGTATGTGTTAAAAAAAAACTAAGATACAATAATTTTATACCGAAATTTATATTGAACTCATGAATCCGATTTCTTTTCTGAGTAATTAAACAAAAAAAATGAAAATATTATTTTGCTCGCGGAAGGTCTAACATTTACATTTTATGAAATTTACAATATTTAATACAAAATGGTTTAAAAAATCGTAAATTATAATATATTATTTGACATGTATATATAGACAGAAAAATAAATAATGACACTACAGGCTAAAATAAGAATTTCTAAAGCCCGTAAAAAAATAAAGTAGAATTTCACAGTAAGATATCTCACGTTCTTTACCTTAGTCACGTTTATTTTTGTATTTTCGAATGTTATTTCTGATGATATTTTATATCCATTGCACTGATAATGGAGTATATTGAGCAGAATTCCTATACTACAAAGAAAAAAGAAAATTTATTGAAAAATGACGGAGTTATAGAATTATGTATAATAAAATTTAATTTGTGACAAATGAAATGAATCAATGAAAAAATAATTTTATTCTGGGACTACTGTCCCCTAAGAATAATAACAGAGTTACAAATTTATGTATCTTAGTCTGACATAATAAAAATACCAACTAATTTACTGTTAATTATTATTTCAATTGTGCAATGGATTGAAATTAAACATGTGTATAGGCTCACTGCTTCTCCAGATTACATTAACAATCAACCGTTACCAGAAACAAATTCAGTAACGTACGTAGTATATATATTCAAAAGAAGTTTGAAAATGGGCGCACAAAACAAAAACGCTGAATTTCCGATTGAGAACATTGTATGAAGACGTTCTAAATTACCTCTCAGATAAAAATCAACGTTTGTTGTAATTTACAGGAAACTCATAAGGTATTGCGCTTGCCAAATTCATATACCTGCAAAAATTCATACATACAGAAAATATTATTGTCCCGATCGAAGTTTTTAAGACTGATAACGAACATACAGGATTCCGAACGAGGACCTTCATTATGCAACAAATCACATTCGTATGAATTACAATTGATTTCACGCAAAATTACATGGGCATATCCACAAATTTATATGTAATAAAAATATATAAAAAAGAGTTGGATGAGCGAATTCCTGTGGTAGCGATAAATTTTGCCGAATGACAAGAGGATGTAATACTGAGTGCTGTAATGAGATAACGGTTAAAAAAAAAAAAAACAAGAACATCAAGTAATAAAATATTCAATTTTCGATTTCTATGAAAATTCTTATTTAAGAGTTTTAAAGGACAATAAAAAACATATTTAAGTTGTGGTATTTTTTTTTTTCATTAAAAAAAAATATATTAGAAGTGCATTTAGGTTTTTGTGCTTTATGGTATATAATAAATTATTTCATAAAAGTAATTTTTAGGCGTTGATGACCTTGAAGTTGTAATACTATAATAAATATTGTTTCTTATTCTGCACAAATAAATAAATCAATTGTTACATAATATCCTAAAAATACGGAAAAATCAAAGGCGAAATAAATGACTTAAATTTGGTTGAAATTATTTGAATAGAAATAGTTATTTCTAGGTTCCTAGAAGTCATTGTAACGAATGTCAAGACATGTGCCTAGAAATTTTCAATATAGTATCAACGAAACGAATTCGGTTGAAATCGGTGATCCACTGATATATCCAATTGATAAACACTAAATGTTTGTTTATGGTTTGAGGCGTAAAACCTTAGGATCATCAACGCCTGTTTGTTCTTTATTTTTGTTCTCTGAAGCTCAGAAACGCCCTTTCTCCCGGCCCTGGCAAACTCCGTGTAGCCCATGAGGCCAGAAAGGGGAGTGCCAATACATAATTATTTAAATGATCAACCATAAAATACCGCCAAAACAATTTAAATATTTTTAGTGTTGGATAATTAACGCCATTCTGCAGGATAGTACAAGTAATTATGGTCATATTATTAAAACGCATAAATGCTGAAGCAGTCCATACATATTTTAAGACATAAGTTCGTGTCAGCATAAAAACTTGTATACCTCTCAGTGGTTAAGATACCATTCATTATTCACATAGTCTCCAGTTTAAAATATTAATCTACTTTAAAAATGTAGCATCAAATCAAGAAGAATAGCAATTTATTATTTAACGGCAGTTGTTTCAAAAGCACATAATGGAGTTTTTTTTGTCATAATTAAATTATTCTTAGATTTTCTCTTAATACCACAATTCCAAGCAAGTCCTGAAGAAAAAAAAAAATGTCACGGTACTAAAATAAAGTTTAAAAAGACAAGAAAATTGCGCTCACAGCATTCTTTTCATTATCTTTTCAATGAAATATAATTTTATTATGGGACTGAAGTCCCCTTAGAATAATAGTAGAGTTAAAAAAAATACGTACATTAGTCTGGCATGTCGATATCATACAAATATATACAAAAATACTAGAGAAAATATAAATATATATATTGCTATGTAAATATGTGTATATATATATATATATATTGAACATAGCAAAGAAATGTTTAAAACTTAATATGGGCTGTGGAAGACAAAATTGAATAAAACCGAAACTGACATCGAAAACAGAGTTAAGATGGAGAGTTGGTAGATAAGGACCGACCTGTACCTGGACTCTGGGGAAGTCTCAGAGTAACGAGTTAAGTAACTGGTTCCTTTTAGGGTGTTACCTGTTATTGTGAAGTTATAGGGTGAAGCTAACAACCAATGAAACCCATCCTTGCCTACTCTGAGGTCATAGGTTGATGTCCATTCTTGAGGATAGGTATTGTGTTTTCTTTCGGCTTGGGTACTGAAGCCTTGGCCCTACATAGACCATGAAGATGGGATCCTGGCAGTTTTTCGGACCTGGGCTTGACGAAATGACCTCGGATCAGGAGATGCTGCAATGAAATCTACTAACTACACCACTTCACATACCATAATAGCTAAGTTGCACTTCCCAATCTTAATGTTAAAATATTTCATGGCAATAATTCTCAAAAAAGTCCATCTGAAATCATACCTGCACAGTCATTATTAAATCATGTTTTTATTTAGTTTATTGTATATAGTATTTGGAGATTATGATTCCAATGCTATTTGTAATTATTCTTTATTAAAAATAGAAATAAATAAAATGTTTTAGTAAAAGTTGTTTTAATTCTGCCTCCTATTTGACCATATTATCATGATGATCACACATAGTGTTGCTAATTGGAAGTCATGATAAGCACAAACCAGCCGTTGAGAAAAGAAATCCAATTAATTAATCCTGGACCAATCAATATATTATAGATCAAAATTTGTTCAACTGATCTTTTATTAATAATTTTTTTTAAACATTTCTGGGTAATTATCATCAATAATTATCCGGTGGCATCCCGAATAAATTTTAAGATCCCAAAAATAACATTTCAATATATATATATATATATATATATATATATATATATATATATATATATATATATATATTGATACATATATATAAGATACTAAGGAAAATACAAATATATACTACGAAAAAATACAAATATATACCAGAAATACTGAGAGAGAGAAAAAAAAGTTAATAAATAAAAATAAAATGGCTCCTATCATTTAACTGCTAGTGACTAACGTAATTATATAACCGAGAAATTCTTACAATCTTGCGGAAGATGCAATTTGTAGTGTCTGGTGGAATAGGATTCGTTTAAAAGAGTTTATGGAAGTGGTTTTACTTATGGAGATGTGTAAGGGGTTCCAGAAGGAAGTAGCACGAATGACGAAGGATTTACTGAAGTAAGTGGTTGTACGGGATATATAAATCTATAGATTGAGATCTGATGTTGAGAGAGTGGGTAGAGGAGCGTAAAGTAAGTTCTAAGATGTAGGGAGGGTTTTTGGTTCTGAGGAGTTGAAAAAGGAAAACACCAAGAAGAAATTGCCTTCGGGAAGTAGTATGAAGCCACTTCAACTCGGTGTACTAACAGGAAACATGAAAACGCTTAGGAATCCCAAAGATGAATCTTATGAAACAATTCATAAGTTTCTTCCGTCTCGCCTCCAGTCCTGTAGACAGCCCTCCATATACCAAGTAACCGTAGTCGAAGGCGGGGAAAACAAGGGATGTTACAAGGAGTTGTCTGGCTTTTTTTTGGGAATGGAATCACAAAACTGAAGAAATTGTTTAAGGAAAGTTATGGATTTAGGGATAATCTGGAAAATTTGATTGTTCCAAGAGAGGTTCTGATCAAAGACCACTCCAAGGTTTTTGACTGTCAGGAAGAAATGGAAAGGACGGTTATTGAGGTAAAGTAAAGTAGAGAAAGGAAGGGAACTAATGAGATGCTAGGAACCGGTGAGGATTGCCTTAGTTTCGTCAGAGTTCAGCTTCTGTTTATTTTTTTCTGCCCATCTATAGATACAGTCAATATCCTCTTATAGTTTTTGGGTAGCCTTGGGCATCTCACATGGTTGGATGTGAATACAGAAAGAGAATTGTTTGCAAAAAAAGGAATTCAGTTAATTTATTTAATAGTTTATTAATCATACTTCTTATATTCATTACCTTCAACTAATCTATTTTAATAATAACTTGAGAGTAGCAAGTGTCATGGCCGCTAGTGCAATTTAAGTTACACGTCGCTCTGCCTTTGATACGATCTAATGTGCTTATTATTTAAAATACTGCTCTAAGACTTTTTCAACAGTGACTATATTAATAGTTTTATATTTTTATATTCACATATGATCAGGTGAGTGACTATTTATTAACAATGAAACAGTTATAAATTAGTGCTCGTTTGGTTAGCCCATGTGGCTAGTAATTCCCTTGCGGGTTTTACCTTATCTGCGATAAGTTCAAGCCAAGGCTCGGCACTGTGTACAATAACATTCTTCAGTGTTATTCTCAGTTCGAATCCAAGACATTTAACTTCATTTTTTTTTCTTTATATATATTTTTTTTTTTCTTTCCAGAGACTCTTTTATTTCATTTTTTTCTTTGATTATTTATTTTTTGGAAATGAATTATTTTATATTTTATTTTATATCTGTATATATTTATGTAAATAATTTTGTAAATAGCTTAGTGTTTAAGAAGTTATCTCATAAATTTTAATTTTAATATTTAGGTTTATATATATATATACATATTTTTTTTTTCTTTTTCTTAATTTTCTCTAACACTTATCATGATGGATCTGGATAAGAACACATCATGTGAAGACACGGAGGATGAGACACCCTTTTCGGAAATTAGCGAGACCGACTCGCAATATTTGAAAAGGCGTACACACCAAAAGCGTCTCCGAAACTAAGTTCCCGGCTCGGGACAAAACTCACCTAAAAAAAAAAAAAAGAAAAATAAATCAAATAAGCAACCAGAACAAGATAAATCTCCACCGAGAACTAGGAGCAAATCTAATGCCACTCAATCAGAGCCAACTGCACCAAAAACATCAGAAAGCAAAAATTCAATTCAAGAAAACAACCTATCTCACAAGACTCCGCAGCTTCAAGATTTTTCTGATCCTGAGCCGCCGCCAATATTTGTTTCAAAAATTAAGAACTTTATGTCGTTTGGTCAACAAATTGCAGATTTGATCGGACAGCCAAATTTTCGATGTTACTCGAGAGTGAACGACATCAAAATTAATACTAATTCAAGAGACAATTATAAAAAACTAATCAATTTCTTAACAACCAATAACTACGACTTCCACTGTTACCAATTAAAACAAGAAAAGGCGTATCGAGTGGTCCTGAGAGGACTACATTCAACCACACCCATATCTGCTATCAAATCGGGCCTCGAAGAAATCGGTCATAATGTCAGGCACATAGCACCTGTACTACATCCTAGAGAAAGATATCCGCTACCATTATTTTTTATAGACCTGGAACCAGCAAAAACCAATGTTGAAATATTCCAGGTTCAACGATTGGTTTACTCAATTGTCCGTTTTGAGGAACCGAAACAGAAGCCTCTAATTGTACAATGCACTAAGTGTCAAAACTTGGGCCATACAAAGGCCTATTGTTATCACGAAGTCAGGTGCGTTAAATGTGCCGGCCTACACGCTTCAGACACTTGCCAGAAGCCAAGAGATGAGCCTGCGATGTGTGCTCTTTGTGGCGAAGCCCATCCTGCGAGCTACAGAGGATGTGAAGTATATAAAAATCTTTACAAACAAAGATCACGAAACTCAGCGGTGAAAAATCTTGGATCTGCTCAGAAAACTTACACTGAACCACCTGAAATTGAAAATCAGGATATTTTCCCAGCATTGCCGACTTCACCTTCCCTCGTCATCCAACAACAACCATCCATCTCTACAGCTAAGGACTCACCTCACCAGAATCTCAGAAATTCTCACTCCCAGTCTTCCACCAGTAAGAAGCAACCTCAACGTCAGGCGCCTCAGGCATTCCAATCCAAGCCCAAAATCCCTAATACTCAGCCTCAACCTCCTCGCCAGCAAATCCCTCCTCATCATTTACCCTTAAGAGTCAAACTCCCGCCAGAGCATCCACATCCAGCTCCATTCGTTCCTAATCCCAGGATGAACCCCCCTTCACAAGTCCAACAGAATTTAGATCCTCCTCCTCCTCGTACCCCACGACGGGCCCATCCCCCACCCAACATTCCTAGTCGCATAACCTACCCATCACAACCTCCTGATCCAAATCCACTTCCCAGCCAAACACCATCCGAAATCAACACTATCTTATCATCATTCCTGATAGATCTTCAACAGACTATCAAACCGCTCATAACCCTTCTAACCAGACTCCTTTCTGAAATCCCGCTTAGCTTCCCTCGATGAACTCAAAGTCCCTAGCTATTCTCTTATGGAACGCTAATGGACTGCAAAACCACCGTGACGAACTAGACATATTTCTCCATGACAATTATATTGACATTGCCCTCCTAACAGAAACTCACTTCACCCAACGGACACATTTCTACATACGTGACTACATCACCTATAGATCTGACCACCCAGACAACACTGCCCACGCCGGTTCTTGCATCCTTATCCACAAATCTTTACCCCATTCCCTTATTCCTTCTATTCCAACAGATGCCATTCAGTCAACTTCTGTAATCCTCTCAACTCGTCCTTTCCATCTAACACTTTCAGCTGTATACTGTCCTCCTGGCAATTCCCTCTCGTACAGCCTACTTGAATCCTTTTTACAATCCCTCGGATCGCGCTTTATTGCTGGAGGAGACTACAATGCTAAACACCAACGATGGGGTTGTCGATCATCCAACTCCCGTGGTAATACCCTTTCACAAGTTTCTTCTTCCAACAATTATTCCATCCTCTCGCCCATGAATCCTACTTATTTTCCAACATCCCTCAAAAAACGTCCCGATATCCTGGACATATTTATCACCTCCCAGATTTCCTCCTCCCAAACTATAATCAAATCCCTGGATGACCTTTCTTCAGACCATAGTCCAGTTCTGCTTTCACTACATTCTGACTTTGCTCCTAAACCATCACTTCCTAAACTGATCACTGGACGAGTAAACTGGGACAAATTTCGTGATGATTTGGAAAACAAACTAGACCTCAAAATCCCGCTAAAAACAAAAGAAGACATTAATGGTGCCATAGAAAAACTGACATCATCAATAACAGACAGTATAAATAATAACACCTTTATCAATAAGATTAACTTCCCACAAAATACTAACTTGCCACAGCATATTCGCATCTTATTACAGGAAAAACGCAGAGCAAGATCGAAGTGGCATAGGACTAGATACCCAACAGATAAATCGCATTACACACAACTGACTAACAAACTGAAATCAGAAATTAGAAAATACAAAATTCAAAATTTACTAAATTTTACTGAAAAACTTACAACCACTGACAAATCATTATGGATGACCACCAAAAAACTTCTTAAGTTTCAAGACTTTAATCACCCACTACTTACTGATTCCCAAACCTGGTCCAAATCCGACGAAGAAAAAGCCCAACTATTTGGACAACATCTTTTCCAAACTTTTAATCCACATCCCGATATCCTTAATTCAACTCACATCAATTGTATTGAAGCAGAACTGGATATTCCTCTCCAAATGTCTCTGCCACCCAAAGCATTTCATCCCATAGAAATATCCAACATCATTCAAAAATTACCTTCCCGTAAAGCTCCTGGACATGACCTAATTACATCCCAGATCCTAAAACTTCTTCCTCGAAAAGCCATCCTATTCCTTACTTATATATATAATGCTGTACTCCGTTCTACATATTTTCCTGATCTTTGGAAACGATCTATTGTTAAAATGATCCACAAACCCAAAAAACCACCAGAATACCCATCCTCTTACCGTCCTATCTCTCTTTTACCCATCATGGGCAAAATCCTAGAAAAACTCATCTTAAAACGCCTGTACCCTATCCTAAATTCTAAACACATAATCCCAGATCACCAATTTGGTTTCCGAACTTCCCATTCCACTATACAGCAATGTCATCGTGTGGTAGACGTAGTCTCCTCTGCATTGGAGCGCGGAATGTACTGTACGGGAGTCTTTCTCGACGTTGAACAGGCGTTTGATAGAGTTTGGCACCCGGGACTGCTGTACAAACTCCGAAAATTCCTACCACCTACATACTTCCTCATTATCCGTTCCTACCTTACTGATAGATACTTTAAAGTAAATCACAATAACGCCTATTCATCCCTTTTTTCCCAGTCTGCTGGTGTTCCTCAAGGTAGTATCCTAGGTCCTATCCTCTATACAGTTTATACAGCTGACATCCCTACCTGTCCCAACACTGTCATCACCACATATGCCGATGACACATGTATCCTATCAGTAAACAATGACCCAGCAATTGCATCCCAAATGCTTCAATCACACATCATAAATCTAGAAGAATGGTGTCAAAACTGGAGAATTAAAATAAACTCCAATAAATCCCACCAAATTACCTTTACCCTTCGTCGTAAACCAACGACTTCCTGTCCTACAGTTTCCTTTAACAATACTCCACTTATCCCTGTTGAGCAAATCCGATACCTAGGACTCCACCTGGACAAACGACTAACTTGGAATCCTCATACTAGACTGAAACGACAAGAAACCGCTCGACGTTTCCGATTACTTCAGCACTTACTAGACAAACGCTCTAAACTTCCCATTAATTACAAAAGACTTATATACTTGACTATAATAAGACCTATTTGGACTTACGGAGTTGAGCTATGGGGCTCCACTAAACCATCGAATTCCTCTCGCATCCGATCCTTACAATCCAAAATCCTTCGTAAAATCCTCAATGCTCCTTACTTTGTCACTAATAAAATTATCCATAAAGATCTTAATGTTCCTTATGTTTCAGATCTGGCCCAATCCAGATACCTATCCTTCCATAATAAACTTCAGAATCATCCCAACCCTCTCGTTTCTAACCTTGCTTCCTCTTCAATTCCTGATAACCCTCCGAGGCGTCTGAAAAGAAGATGGCCCCGTGATCTGCAAATATAGTCATATCATTAGAGTGCTACCATTGGGTAGTTACTCAGCAAGTGTATTCATGTCATTATATCAATTATGTCCAAATTTACTTGATGTATTTATGTAATACAGTTGTAAATGTCATAAAGAAATAAAAAAAAAAAAATAAAAAAATAATAACTTTGTTTTTTTTAAAACAAGTTCTAAAGTTTTAATATTAAAAAAAACACAAGAAAAACAATGGGAAATGAAATCCACTGTTTTAATTGATAATATTCTATATAACTTCCCTTATTACTTCTGGATAGAAACTGTTAGAGCGGAAAAAGCCGAGGGTGCCCAACATTTCCCGATGCTCCTGCATTTAAGCTACTCACTTATTTATAGTGACTTAGACTATTCTATTGTTATTCATTGTTAGTTCAACTGATAACATTAGTTTCGTTTAGGCATAATTTTACAGAAGTTTTTCATGCTAAATTTTGAGGCTATATATCGACTAATATTAATTCTTTTTTTAAATGTTGGGGATAAAGCTCAAAATTTTGATTAAAGATCCACTTATACATATTTTTTTATGATAATACGATTTTTAACAAAACCCTATTTTTCCATAACTCACTTTTACTTCTTATCAATTTAAATTTTTGTTTTATTTATCTAGTAGGAAGCAATTATCTTTTAACATTCGTCTATTTAATTTAATCTATATTTTCTTTAATAATGTCCTTTAAACATCACCGTATTTTGTATGGTAATTAATTATTTCAAATGAGTATGCTATATCGTTTATAGTTTTTACTTACATGTGAAATTACGTTTTTCTGTCCAAGACAGAGTGGTAAATGAAAATTGTGTGATGCGCGCAACACACACTGATTTTTTTAGTTATGATTGATTAATTTTGGATAGTTTCATAGAGATATAAGTATTATTTCATTTTATTTAATATTTTATTTAGAGGACTCTTCTTCTTTATTTTCGTTTATTAGCCGTTCTTTTTAAATTTTTGTTATCAATGAAATGTAAAATTCAATTTTTTTTTCTGCATTTTTTATTGTTATGGAAATAGAAAATGCTTAATCCAGGTTTTGTTTTTTCAATATCGTACAGTCCATTACTATTATAATATAATTCCTTCCTTTTATTTTTTCACATCTGTTAGTTAAGCTTCATTTTAAATTTTCACACAAAATTTTGAGGGAACTTAACAAATCGTTTGTTTTGTTATTTGGTATGAGATGGATTCAAACGGCTGTTTTTGTGTTAGCTAGCTATGCTATACTTATCAACCCAATCCTATTATTAAACCAATGAATGTTTAACCAAGGCAGGTGCATGGCACAAGTACCCATTTCCTTGGTGATTCTACAGTTCCCAACACAGTTATGCCAACCGCTGAATATTTGCTTCCGTCTTACTCGTTGAAATTGTACTGAAATATTTATGCTAAAGTTATCCAGCCTGGTAAGCGCAGGTTTTTCCCTAGTCAAACATTTATCGTAATACGGTCTGTTTGCCAGATTCAAATACAAGCGAGATTAAATAATCTCTGGAGGTCCGCTCATGCTACGCAAAGCAGCCGTCCTCTTAATAGGAAATTCAATTTTCTGCTCCCTTAAACCTATGCATTATCTCTTAAGATTGTTCACAAACCAGAAAGTGGAAGCTGCTATTATTTTCTTAAGACCTCTGAAACGATGCTGAAATCATAATGTATTATTCCTTTATTTTTAAATGTTTTCTTAACAACCAGAGACGTTCTAGCGCTCTGAAACTAATAATAAAAGTATTGAAATAGAGCGTTTCGCCAATTTAAGTATCATCAGGAGAGCAAAAGAAAATATCACATAAATGCAGACAGAAGGAATCTCACATCAACAGCTCAAGAAGACCTAAAAACTAGAGACAGAAAATCTGTTTAAATCTAATTACCTAGAAACTGTAGGATTGAAATAAATTCCAACAAATACCATAAAGTCACCCTTTAATAATCCTTAAATATCCCTAAAGAACAGACCCGCAACCTAGAACTCTATCTGTACAGACGCCTTACTTGGACTCATCATACAAGACTGAAACGACAAGAAACTTCTGGACGTTTCCCACTAGTTCAGAAAAAGTACTTCACAAATTCTCTAAATTTCCAATTAACTATAAAAGATTCGTTTATTTGGCCATTATAAGGCCTATTTGGATTTATGTAGTTGAGTTTTGGGGAACCACTAAACTATTGAATTTCTCTTGTATCCAATCCTTGAAATCCAAAATACTTCACACAATCATCACTGCTCCATACTATTTAAAAAACAAAGTTATTTTATAACCTTTCATTCTCTTCGATTGCAAACAATCCTCCGAGGTGTTTGAAAAGAATAGCCTCGGGACTTTTTAATATAGATCTCGTATAATTGGAGTGCTACCAATGAGTAGTTTCTCTTCACGTCTATACATGCCATATACCAATTCACATTTACGTGTTTTATTTAATTAATATATTTGTCAACAAAATCCTACACCATGGCCTCAACATCCCATTTGTCCTAAATCTTATCCCAGAAAAATTCCCCAAGGTTCACCAGAACCTTACATATCATCCAAGCCACTTACACAACCCCTACCAAGCACCACACATCCCTCCACGAAGGTTAAAACGGCAGCGGTCCCGTGACCTTCTGTAGTTTACGTAAATTGGAATACTGGTAATGGTCAGATTCTCCATTCAAGACATGAGTGTATGTGGATAAAGCGCTCTCGATAAATCTCCACTGGCTTTAGTACTAGTGAAGCGGTTAAGAGAGTAGCGCAGGGATTTGCTTTTCCCTCCATAGTTGGAGGGACAAGCCTGCCTCAGAGTTCCCTCACCTGATTGTAAATAGTATATATAGGTATGTATATGTTTTTTTATAATTTGTTGATCTTTTTAGTTATTTTATTTTGCTTCCTCACGAAGCAGTGTTCATGCGAAAGGTTTGAGAAAAATTTTGTGCTCAGAATCGAAAATTTTCACTCGCGTTTTACGTTTCAGACATCAAGAATAAAATTTGGTTCGGTGTCTGTCTGTCCGTCAGTCTGTCGGATGTATGTAGTCAGATCAATATGACGGGCATATCACCTACTATCGTTCATCCTATTTTCATGAAATTTCCAGGATTTATGAGGTCTAGATAGTCTCATATCAATTTTATCAAATTCTATCCAGCACTTCTGCTCACGCACGCACTAACATATTTTTTTTAAGTTTAGTTTTCTTATCTCTCTTATAGAGTTTTTGTAACATCGATTTTACGAGTGAAAACATGCCGATTATTGCTACTTTTGGTGCAAAAGGTCTGAAGTATTCTGCTATGAAAAATAGCAGTGGGCAATCAATTATGAAATTATACTAATAAATCATAACGAGACAATTAATTTTTATGCTTTCCTGTAAAACACTTAATGTTTACATACGACTTACGACGTTGAGTACGCACTAGACTTTTTTTTTTAATCCCTTGTCATCAAATATGCAATCTGCATATGCGGAACTTTTTAGCATTTTAGTGTTCGCTGATGAACGAAACTCGTGGACATTAAACCCTTATCTGTTGAGGGATTACTGAATTTCCGAAAAAGGCTTCTCCCAGAGATTTTATTCTCATACGAAAAATTGTAGACCTTAGAATATAGACATTCTTTAGCCAATACAAACGGTGAGGGAGCTATACTGACCTTCCTTGGCACATGTTTTTTTTTTTACTATTTATAATTTCTGATTATTATTTAGTTATCTTTCTTCCGTTTTTTGGTACATATTGTGTGAATTTCATTCTACCTCCCTATAACCAATGCATATGTGACGGATTGTTATATTGTTCAATAAATAAATTTTAAAAAAACAAATCCATAAAACAATTAGGTTATTAGTAAATATTCTTGTCCAAATAGTTTACTCGTTTAAATTCAACTATTTGTAATAATAGTGGCCCATTTATGTGAAATGGCCGTTTACGTAACTTAGCATTGATAGGTGAATTATCCAAAATAGTTAAGTAATGTCTCACAATGTAATATATCATAATTTCATTTCCATTTTGGTTAATATAAAACGAACCGCCTTATCTCTGTTTTTGCCCATTTCGTTATATTAGCACAAGATTCCATTGAAAGAAATAGACTAAATCATAATAATCATTATAAATTCTTGCTTTTTATAAGGATTTATCTTTGCGCTATGAATACATTTTTTTAACAATAATATTTCTCAATTTCATTTTTCTTAAATGGTAGAAACATATATAGGCAGAGTAACTTATATTAACATTAGCCTTTTTTTATTAATTGTTTGTAATTGTTTGTTGGTTTGTTTTACAAATACGTTTATTATTGTAAGTATTTTTGGAACAAATTATTAGGTAAATAGTTCAATGAATCGCATACAACCTAATTATCAAAGCTGCTTCGGTTCGATGATTGTTATCACAAGTTGAATTGAAGAGCAGTCAAGCTTTAAACATTTAAATTACTAGTTGTAACCTACCTTTCGCCTCTTGGTCACGTTATATTCACATCCATTGGGTTAGTTCATTATAATTTGACCAAAACTCCTGATGTTAGAGACATCTTAAGCAGTAATCTACACTCATGTTTTACGAAATACCTCCATCGAAATACAATATTTTAATTTTTAAGATTAAAAATATGGGGCTCACATATAATCAAGAAACGAAAAACGCTAAATCAAAGATTAAGAATTCTGAACTCACTTCTTTCGAAAAATTCAAAATTAAAACTTAGACAGAAATTGAACACATACAATTACTTACTAAAACCTATTTGGACTTACGCATCACAAATATTTGGAACTGCTAAAAAGACTCACTTAAACAAACTTCAAACCTTTCAAGCAAAAACATTCAGGACAATCACAAAAGCATCTTGGTACGTTAGCAACATAACCTTACATACTGACCTCCATATGCTGACTGTTAACGAACACATACGAACTCATTACAAACAATTCCATGACAACTTACAAGGACATCCTAATACACTTGTAAATGACATGGCCACAACGAATATGCCAGGTAACGTGTGTAGGGGACTGAATAGGAGCTGGATTAGGGACCTCCTCGCCTTTTGTAGATATTACGCCGAATGAGGTGCCGCTGGGCACTGATCCTCGTATGACTGATCCTTTTCATGACATTATTTTTTTCGAATCAACCTCACATTCACTGGTTGTCATAACCATTATGACAGGTGGGAATAAAAAAAATAAACAAAAAAAAAAAAAAAGATTTTTGCTAATGTTTAAATGGTTTCTAAAACACAAAAATCATTGTAATTAATAAATAAATATGCTATCTGTAAACGTTCTTTATAAGGAACGTTTATCTTTTTTACTATGAAGAAATAGTTAATAACCTGAATTAAATACTTTTTAGTCATCACTTTTTATTTTAAAAAACGCGGTTGACTTTAAAAAATGCATAACTTTCTACATGAAACTAGAAAATGTTTCAAACCATGGTTTATGGTAACTTTTTTGTAGGTTTTGAGATCTTCTGTCACTAAACATCATACCAATATTAGGAAATTCATAATTGTTCGATATCCAATACTATTCTTTTGTCAATGACTTTTTTAAATCATCGAAACTTTTAATTATAATTGGAACGATCATAAATGTTAAACAAATAAATTCAACTTCCAAATGATCTACTATGAACAACAGCAATTTTATACTTTGGGTCAATTTTCGCTTAAAGTATAAATTCTATAAATATAATCTCATACATATCTCCATAACCATTTATTTTATAAGAAAGAAATTAAAAAAAAAAAATACGTATAGAACTACTTTTATTGTACTTTAATATTTATTGCGATGAACCTCATAGTTTTTTATATATTCTCAAAAAACTAAAGTAATATCAGTTTTTTGTCCTTTTTCCTCTTCCCTCATCAGAGGAAACATAGAGGAAACACCGCAGATAACATTGGAACATTTTACGAGTAATTGAGAGGTAGCAAACAATTTGTGACAATTTTTTTTTTTTGGGGGGGGGAGGAGAAGTTTTCGATATTTTTTTCCTAGATTTAGAATGGAATAGAATAGAAAAGAAACTTTATTCTGGGTCAAAGTCCCCTCAGAATAGCAATGGTGAATAAATAAAAAAAGTACATATCTGACCAAAAAACAACTCGATAAAAATTCTAACAATATTTACAGTAATTTAAATAATAAGTAATAAATAATGACGTGCAAAAAGGTAAAAAAAAAATAAATAAAATCCTTTCAAGAATAGTTATAGTTATAGTTATAGAGACGCAAACAAAAAAATATATATGTTATATATAGAAAGAGAAGTCAAGTACTTTAAAAATAATCTGTTAATACTAAAAATTAAAAATAGAATCTTTTCAAGAATAATTACAGTTGTAATGTGAGCAAAGAGGGCAAAAAAATATATTTATTGAACTGAATGGAGAGATAATTAGAATAATTGGTTTGACCAAGAATTTTAAATAAAAAAGTGATCTTAGGGAAGGAAACAACTAGACAGGACAGGGCGGTAAAGAATACAAATAAAAAATAGAAAAAGTGAAGAAGATGTTCAGATTTAAAACAATATAAGAAAGTATGTGGAGAAAAGCAGTTTTTTATAGGAATTTGAAACCTCTAAAGGATTTTGACCTCGGGGATATTTTTGTAAAGGCAAATTAGGTTGACTCTTGGAAGGCAAGGATAAAATAACAGGCCGGTAGAAGGGCTAATTCAAAGGGTGCTTATCTCAAATCAAAACTAAAAGAGTTGAGAACCTTTGATATTAAAAAAGTATAAACATTCATTACAGATTACAAAAATAATAAAGCACCAGGAATCTATGGGTTCACAGAAAAATCACTCAAGTCAGGAATAGGGGCATTAGACAGGAAAACATAGGATATTATTAATTTGGATAAAAGAGAAAATTCCAAAAAAAAATGTAATGTAGTCGTTAATAATCCTTAATATAAAAGAGGACCAACTGTATTGAGGAAACTGCAATGAAATTGCACTACTGTGCACATCATGAGATCTTGCCAACTTTGCTGATGAAGTGGGTTGTAAATAGTGCGGAAGATTTTTTAGTCCATTATAAACCTCCGTTAACGTAAACCATCTTTACGGCAGTTTTAATTGTTCGTTATTTGAAAACAATAAATAACAATATTTTATATTTAAAACACTTTATTCAGAAATATTACAATTTGTCACAGTTTAAGGACACTTATAATAGAGTTCAGAGATTGCATTCATACCGTATATACAAAAATATAAATAAATAAAGTAATAACAAAAGAATAAGAAAAAAGAACAAAAGAGTAAAGAAAAAAATATATATATACACATAAGTAAATAAAAATTCATATTTACAAAAGGTCTCGTGGCCACTGCCGCTTTAACCTACGAAGGGGATTGTAGGGATGGGTGGTGCTTGATAGGGATTGTACAACGGGATTTGTGTGATGAGAAAGGTTCTGGTGAAATTTGGAAAATTTAACAATATTGAACATCACAACCTAAACAGTTCCATAGACGAAATCAATATTCAATGCTTCGATTCGACTGGTACATATTACACATGTAATTGTTACATGACAATGCCTATATATATGTATGCTGCAGAGCTGATCGGTTTGACAAGCGCGCATACTGAAGATAAGGCTTGCTTTGTACATGTTGATTAGACATGTACAAAGCAATCCTTATTAATTATGTTAATTAATGCAACTTGCACAAAGGAGTTTTGCTCATAATTGAAGAATTCCCATGTTACAGCGGATAAAAAAAATTAATGAAACGTGTCATCACAGTCCTAATGTCTTAATTTTTTATCTCAAGTCGTCACATTTTTTTTTTTACCTTTTACCAGAAAATGAGACTTCTTATAAAAGTAAGAAAACCTGCAGTCACTATATTTTTTTTTATTAAAGTATTTTTCAAAGATTAAAAAATAAATATTATTATAAAATCCTGGGATATACTTATAAACTCCTTAGGATATACACCTTAAAAACATAATACAGTAGAACGAATTTGATATTATGAACCTTTAGGGAGGCCAGACTATATATTAGTATAACATTAAATTAATCCCTATCAATATTTTTAAGTAATCAATATATTAAATTTTGGAAGAAGAATGGCCGAGAGAACTGAAGCGTTCTGTAAAACACGCGTTGCCTTGACAACCTGATGATAAACCGAAGATTACGTGTTCAATTCCCGGTGGGACTTTTAACTTAGCATAATTCTCTTGCCCTTTCCCCCGGCTCGGAAAAACTCCGTATAGCCTGGAAGAAGAGGAAGGGTCTAAAAAAAAAAAAAAAAAAAAAAAAACGGTAATAGTAAATCGTATATTTTTATTAGTTCTTATCTTTTTTTTTTAAATTACTATAATTCATGAATTCGTAGTAAAAAAAAACGTCCTCTATGTAGACATTAAAACCAGTTGCAATCATTTCAAGTGTGAGTAAGAATTATTTAAGGACGTATTTTAGGTATTTAATTTATTTTTAGTAAGTGAACATAATTATTTTTTTATTTAAAAATTGAAAAGGCGCTGGATGAGAGACCTCCTTTTTCCTTTCCTAAACAATTGTCAATTAGGAATTGAATCAAGCGAGGTGCGTGGTACTATATGGTGCTATCCTTCTCCCTACCTGCCTGACATGTCAGTTTCATTACTTTTATCAGACATCTGCTGATTCTCAAAAATTCGTCGACATGTGCAGATAAATATTTGAAGATAAAAAAAAACAAGCATAGGTGTTGATGTCAGTGTGATTTTTTAAAATAAATATGACAGTTACTCTTTAACTGAATTTGGTGATGCTAACAATTCTTTAACTCATCATGTATTATTTGTTTCCTATCACTAATATATTTACGGTTTTTTACTTTTACTTAGTAAGGGAAAGTATAAAGATCGTAAAAATTTTCGGATCTGAGTTTTCAACGGAAATACACGTTTTGAGGTCTCCTGAATCCAAATAATCAAGTCCCACAAAATGGTCTATATGTGTGTTTGGGAACAGTCTAGCTCAAAAACGAAAAGTCGGACGAAACAGATACTACATATTTATAATAGGTATATGACTGAAATGTTGCAGGAACTTTTCCCTTATAATCGGCTAACGGGAAGTGCCACTTTATATTTTTGATGAAACACATTTTTACAATTTTATTTCTACGATTTTGATTTAACTGGGTGTATCACTGTATAATTAAGTGGTCTTTAATATAGCATATAATATAACTATGTGCTAACATGCACATCCAACCCACTGCTTTGGTAAATCATCTAAAAAATATTAATTTGTTTTGTTTTCTGTTCTTTTATAAAGTAAAAATATTGAAACTTCTGCTTGCTTATGTGATTGATAGAAACGTAAATGCATATTTAAACAATTATTTGAAATATTATCAAAGGATCGGATAAAAAGGAAATATGTAAACTATAAGATTGAGCATTAGGCATGATATAAAGCATCAAGTTTTAAACAGGATTGATCAATAGTTTTGTCTATAGAGTAATTTCATATTAATAGTATTATCAAAAAAGTTTTCTTCTCAATATTGTAATGATTAGGCTATATTAATATTGTATAATATAATAATACGGTGCAAAAATATTAAATTTAATAAAAAACGCCTTGAAATGACTCTGGTGGTTAAGATGTATACCGCAATATCAAAATGTTGTACGGGTTAAACCTATCCTATATAAAGAAGGCGTAGTAGCTTCATAAAAGCCAGTTACAATAATTTCAGTTTTTTTTTTAACACAAATATTTTTTATTTTCACCTTCAAATCATTACTATAAAGAAATAATATAACTCCAAATATTAGGGATATTTTTAATTTTATTCTAGTCATAAAACATAATGCCAATGTAATTTTTAATTTCTGACAACACCGAAGGAATAAAATATTTATTTAAAAAAAGTGAAAATGCCTTACATTTTTACTTATGATTTTACTTTAAATTTATTTATTTATTTTATGTTTTTTTTTTTTTTTTTTTGACTAACCAGGCGTATTTTTTGGTTCAACAGGATGGGGAACTTCTTTTTTTCGGATTTCATTTTCTAATGTGAGGGAGGAAAAATGTGCCCTTTTCTTAGTTTCTCAAAGTTTTCCTTGAGAAACTTTTAGCACACACCAACCAAGAAACTTTTCCAAGCTCTTCGTCAATATGCCAGCCAAGTAACGCAGGGATGCAATATTCTACATCTCCATTACTGTCAAGACTTTCCGCAACCAGCCGAAGAGGTATCTGATTATGAAAAATTTCTTCTATTGAAGATTTCCCTTTTTCATTTTCTAAATTATTCGGCCATGTTTCTGAATACTTTAATTCGTGAGGTTTAGGGACACTATGTCGGTCTGAAAATAATATATTACAATAAGTAAGGGTGAACATATCCTCGGTTTATAACAAAATTTCGCTAAATACTTGTTGTTTTTTTTATATACTTAATTTTTCAACTCACACCTGTCAAGTTAAAATAAACTTCACCCTCTTTTTTGCTAAATCTTCAAAACTAAAACTGAGACAGAAACTGAATACATATACATATTTACTTAAACCCGTATGAATATAATCACAAATATACGGTATCGCTAAAAAGACCTTTCTAATATAACTTCAAACCTTCCAATCAAAATTATTGGGACTCATAACAAAAGCACCTTGGTATGTGAATAACAAAACTCTTCAAACCAACCTCCACCTAGCCAACATATAACAACGATTTCATACTAATTTAAACATCACAGATATCACAATAGATTAATAGGAGACATGACCACATCTGACATATTTCAGAACATGAGGAGAATACTGAAAGGGCGTTGGATGAGAGACCTCCTTCCTTAAACAACCAAAGAAATTGGAACAAGTTCGGAAAGAGGTGCTGCTGAGTACTTTCGTTCTGCATGCCTGTCATGCCATTATTTCATGTATCCCCAACACATTTGGTGATTGTCAACTATAAGTTGACAGGCACAAATATATTTGTATAGACAAAAAAAAAATTTTAAAAATAAAATCATACAAATTTCAAATACTTCACTAATTTATTCGTAAGGTATGACACTAATTCTCTAAGGATTAGTTTTATTTTTACTTTCCTACCTATACTAGGTAAGGAAAGTATTGCAATCGGGTCAAATTTCCGACATGCTGTTTTCGACGGATCTATAAGTTTCACAGCCCCCTTAGTCCGAAAAACACATTTTTAGCCATTGATCTGTCTGTCTATCTGTCTGTGCCAAGATTTTCTCGGGAACTATTGAACCGATTTTGTTGCTTATTTTTTTATTTTGTAGGGTTTTAACTACTGATGCCTGTGACAGATTGCGTTGCGCGCAATTAATGAAAAACATGTTTTTCTATAGACTGTAGCGCGAAAACGGCTCTAACGATTTTGATGAAACTTTTCTATGATGTTCTAATCATTGTCTTTTCAATTTTCGTAGTATATACACTAAATTCCCGAAAAAAATCAGAAAAAAAAGTTATAAAGAAAAAAAAAATGTTATGGGGCCTAACTCCCTAAGTATATATTATACGGTAAAATTCATAATAAAACTTTTCAATCTCCAATGAAAGATTACGAGTTTACTGTTACCCGCATTACACAATCTTCACTATTTCCTCTACTTTTAACAGAAATTGTTGTTTGACAATACTAAGCTATGGCAAAAAGTTTTTGATCAAACTTTCAATAGTGAGTATTGAAATTTTTATACTGATCTACCTTAAGCCGGTTTCATTGCTTTACTTTATCTAATAAATTATACTTAAATCTTTTGTTTGATCAATTTTCAGGAAAATAAATGTAGTTCAATTCTTTTTTGTTTCTTCATGAACTACATTACTTGTTTCATGTAAAGATATAAAAACTTTTCTGAAATAGGTAGGAAAGTCGTGTGAGTGGACACACCGGATTTTTTTACTAGGGAAGCTAACGCACAAAGTACAATGAAATATATTTTTCGTTTGAAAAATAAAATAAAAATAAGACCAACCAAGAAAGAAATTTCGTTGAGTTCTTCTCTTCTTACATCAAGTATTTTATTTCATTTTTAGATCAGATATGACATTAGCGTTTAGTTATATTCAACGATTGTTCTTAATAAGACACTATTTTTACGAAACGTGTTTCAAGTATGTTAAGAAATTATTCTTCCATAATTTTCTTTAAAAATATACCTTTGAGTATTTTTGTATTCATTACCTAAGTCAAGGACGTGAAGTGGATATTTAGAAACTCTTTCTTAAGAAAATAAAATATTTTTTATTTAATTGAAGAAATTTTAGTAAATAATATGATAAAGAAATAGGGAGGATGTATAAAATAAAATATAAGGAGTACGATGTGCCAGATGTTCTAGTGCTAAAATCTAATAGTCTTTTATGTAAGAATTGTCTGAAATAACAACCAGATGTTACTTGCGATCAAAAAAACTTTCTAAGAATATTGAATAAATTTCTCATAAACTCAGTAGGATTATAGCCATTTTTATTCTTCGATACATTTATCATATGTAAAGTTAAAATATAGTTTCAATAATTATATCCTTTACCATATAATTGAAAAGGATTTTAGTGTACGCAATGACATAATAGAGGGGGGGAAAAGAAAGAAGTGGAATTTTGTTTTTAATTTTATATTACAACTATGAATATAAAAATACCTTTCATCGTTCATGATGAGTAGTGTTGCCCAAGTGCAAGACCAAGACTAGTCTTGGTCTTCCGCACTCATTGTTGGTTTTGCTCTTGGTCTTGCGCAACATTCTTGCAGTCACCTGTTATCTTATTACTGTGAGGACAAACCTAACTAAGCCTGAATGAAAAATTAGAAGAGTTAAATGCAAAAGCATATTTTTATACGAATTATTTACATATAGTAACTAAAATTGTCAAGTCTTAGTAACTATTTGCTTTAATAATTTTTATATTATTATTTATTGAACACGTCCACTGTACTTTATGTACTTTTTATGTAATAGGTTAGAAAGAGAGAGGAGAGAATGTGAGGAGTGGAAACATGTATAGGGGGAGAGAAGGAAGAGAAAGGGTACAGAATGATAATAAATCAATGAAAGAAAGAGTAAAAATAAAAAAAATAATAAAAAAAGAAAAAAATAATAATATATATATATATATATATATATATATATATATATATATATATATATGTATAAAATATTGTATACTATGCTCATGCATATTGTTAATCCTATATAATTGTATAATAATTTTAAATAATGTCTGTAGTAATTAATAAGTATGCTGTGTTGTTAGCAACCCAATGTAATTTCGCAGTACCATTTTATTTTATGATAATAAAGTGATTCTCTCTATTCAAAAAATCGATTTTTTTTTTATCGGTCTTGATCATGCAAAGTGCAAGACTTTTTTTTCTGTTCTTCCCTATCTCGCCTTTTAGGCTATACGAGATTTTTCCGGGCCGGAGGGTGAGGGCGAAGAATTTAAAATCCCTTTCGGCACCGTTACACGAACTCGTACGTTTTAATCTCTCAAATCTGATACCCGGTTGCTAAGCAACTCGCGGTGCTGTGCACAAGCTTTAGCCCATTCGGCCTCTGCCCTCCCTATTAATCGGCACCTATCGACGACTGTTAACAATCATCAAACGGTCTGATTAAAGTAATGAAACTGACATGTCAGGGAAGGATAGCTCCCAGCAATACCTCTTCCTTGGCTTGAATCTATTACAATGGTTTGTTAAAGAAGGAGGTCTCTCATCCAGCGTCTTTTTAGTCCCCTCCTCGAATTGTCAGCTGGAGCCATCTCTGATTAGTATATTAGTATGTCCGTGTAAATTACTGTGAAATCGTTTCTAAAGAGTTCTTATGTGTTAGTCAAATGTAGGTAGGAGGAAAACGGTATGAAATGTTTTGTTTGTCACGTACCAACCTGCTTTAGTTATAAGTCGTAATATATTTGATTTATAAAGTTGTCTAAATGAGTATTTTTAGCCATCCGCTGTATCTGTGAGGAGTAAGTCCATATTAATTATAATTAAAGTGATTAAAAGTATGTATTTAGTTTCTGTCTTAGTTCTAGTTTTGAAGCTTTGGAAAAAGTGAGTAAAGTAGTTTGAGTAGTCTACTGAGGGTCTTCCGTTTCATTTTAACATGTGGGTCCTATGTTATCCTTCTTGTATAAACTAAATTAACAATTATCAGATCTATCTCTTAAAAACCACTAAGCACCATTGAATTGAGTCACTATCATCACCTTGAAAAAAAAAAAAGGAAATATTAGTACTATTGATTGAAGTATTGATTTATTATCGAACAGACGCAAAATAAGGAATGTGAAACTATTAATAAAGAAACCACTTGTTTCAAGGTGATTTTCAATGATGAACAACCATAGATACTTCACTATTTCTTCACATATAACTTTGATTCACAAATAATAGATTGATTTATGTTAAATATTTCATGGCATATTCTCAAACAAGTCCATCTGAAACCTTCATAAAGTTCTTATTAAATATATGGAATCATGTTTTTATTTAGTTTATTGTAAATACCATTTGCACATTATTCTTTTTATCAATTTAACATTATTCTTATTGAACACAGGAATAAATTTTTATTATTATTTTTAATAATTTAATTTTTTAATTAATTTTTATAAGTACAATTTTTTAGTAAAATTATTTTTAATTCTGTCACCTATTTATATTATTGTTATCATGTTGGTATAATTATAAAGCATAATAAACACAAACAAGCCTTTGAGAAAAAAAATTCGATTAAATAGCCCTGGACCAATCAATATATTAAAGAACCAAATTTCTTTTACTAATTTTTTATTATTGATTTTTATTAAATATTTCTGGATAATAATCATCAATAATAATCCAGTGGCACCCCGAATAACCTATCCCTAAAACAGAGGATTATATAATTTTATAAATAATTATGCTTTTTTTTAAATTGAAAACAAGGAAAATCTCTGATTGGTAGGAGCTTTAGGTATTTCCTAATTAATTATTCATTAGTTAATGTTACAAATAAGTAAATTTGTAATTCTGTAGAAGAAAAGAGTTAATAGTGACATTATTGTTTGTAATTTCATTAAACTAAATTACCATTATAATAATTTTTCCTTGTTCCTTTTCAAATTTTTGTTACAATATTCGCTATTAAACAGGGAAAGACCCTCTGATGATCACGATAGATAATGGAGGAAGAAGTCATAATTCTGTAGATATGCTGTGCTTGGATAGCTATGTTGTATAATTTTATTTTATTACAAGCTTTATTTTATTTTATAATAAATGAATTTAAAATATAATTTGATGTCCGTATATTCTTTTTCATAATGTAAGATTGCTAGAATATTTCTTATTTTTCTCTTCTCATTTATGCTGATTTCTTAAAATAAAAAATATTAGCTAACTATATTTACTTTAATTATCGATATGGATGGTCTTGGTAAAACTAATCAGTGAAAAAACAAATGGATTATTTCTTTTCTTTATATATATATATATAATCGTACCCGTCAACTGTAGTATGTTGAAGATTAACAAATGAGATGACAATGCTAGAAATAATAACTTGTCAGGCATAGGTAAGGAGAGTACCTAGTATTCTCTCTTCGCTGGATGGAATTAAGTATTTTAATTTTTTGATGAAGGAGATCTCTTAGTCAGCTCCTTTTAGTCTCCTCCACATATTCGGAGGTATTTCAGCAGCAGTATTTCTTATTAATATGTTATAATCTCCGTTTAAACTTGTATAAAATCGTTAGTAAAGGGTCGTTATATGTTGATCAACTGTTGGTAGATTGAGATCAGCATGTATGGAATTTCGTTAGTCACGTACCAAGCTGTTTTTTTTTTTTATTTGTTTTATTATGAGTTGTAATAATATTGATTGGAATATTTGAAGATCTTGTAGATGGATCTTTTTGGTGACACCATTTTTGATATCGTAAGGTAACTTTGGAACTGGGTGGGTAACTTTGGGACACTGGATAAAATTTAGTTTCTGGTGATTCATTAGCGGATACACTGTGTTGATTTAGTCAGCATGGACAGCGAATGTACCTTGTTGCACACTACTCTTGAGGCACAAGCGAAAGTACCATGAAAACGAGAATTTTTAAAAAATAATATAAATAAATAAAACCTAACTGAACAACGAGTGTAGTGAACTGGGGTTCTTAACAGCTGCAAAGGTAATAGCGCATTACATGACTCCAGAAAGCACGTTTATGCAGACTGGACATAGTGTAAAGTTACCCACCCAGTCCTAAAGTTACCGCATCTTATGGTAGATCTGAGTATGCCCATGATGGTCTATATGGTGAATATGTACATATGGGTTAAACTCTTAAAATGATATTGAGCCAAAATTACGCGTTAACATCTGGGTAATGACTGAATTAGTTCTAAATTGTTAACTGCAACAGGAAATTAAAAACATTTCTGTTTAGAAAAGGATTATTTTCCGTACAACTCAAAGCTACGTTAGTTATTATTATTATTTTTTTTAAATCTTTATTGAGATATATTACAATCCATCACATATAAGGACAATATTAATAGTGATATAGGATAGCTCATTCACACAATGTACAATAAATAAACAGCAAAATAATAATACTAAAAGTAAATTTATATAAACTAAAAGCAACTAAACTAATCAATACAACTACTTAAATATATACATGTTTTTCTACAATATTTAGAAAATGCTTTCACTCAAGATCTCCGAGGAAGCCTTTCCCACCATTTGTAGAAGGAAAGGCAGGACTCCAGGAGATCTCAGCAGGGTCGCTATAATCAAACAGGCTTGAGTGGAGAATCTGGAAATTCCCAGAACTCCAATATATTCTTACAACAGGTCTCTGGGCCAATGCCGCTTCAACCTTCGAGGAGGATTGTAGGGATGAGTAGAGCAAGATAGGGATTGTGCAAGTGGATTTGGATGATATATATATATTCCTCACGTATTCAATCCTTACAATCCTTAATGTTTCCGATTTAGCACAATCTCCAGGTACCTTTCCTTCCATAATAAACTTCAGAACCATCCGGCCCTCTCGTTTCTAACCTAGCTTCCCCTTCGATCCCTAATGAACCTCCAGGGCGTCTGAAAAGAAGATGGCCTCGAGTCCTCTAGTTTTTTTTTTTTTTTTTTTTTTTTGCATTACGACAATCTGTCTCTTGGACATTAGTTATAGTGAGGTAGGGTAATATTCACACTATATGTACAAAAAATATATAATAAATAGAAGCAAAATAATAATCAAAAGTAAATACAATAAATAATTAAATAAAATAACCTAAAAATAAGAAAATTAAAACTAAGCAAAAAACATACGTATAGACAGTATAATCCAGTTATAAATAATTTTTTAGGTTGCTATCAATGGATAGTTTCTCAAGAAATGTTTTCATGTTATTATTTCTCGTTGTCAAATTTACTGAATGTCTTTTTATTCTTAATACAGTTGCAAGATCTTGTAGATGGATCTTTTTGGTGACATCATTTTTGATATCGTAAGGTAACTTTGGAACTGGGTGGGTAACTTTGGGACACTGGATAAAATTTAGTTTCTGGTGATTCATTAGCGGATACACTGTGTTGATTTAGTCAGCATGGACAGCGAATGTACCTTAATAAATGAACTCCTGTTTACTGTGATTCAAGTAAATATTTTATTGTTGTTTTATTTCTTTAGAATGTATTGCATGTTAAAGATTACATAATTTATCTCATAATGTCTAAAATAAAGATCTCAACCATTGCAGACCTGCCAGATAGCGGACCTAGCTTGCTCTTGGAGAGGCCAGCGGACTCGTACAACCCAGGGGACACCCTGAGGGCGAACTGCAGCGTGCCCCCTTCAAAACCAGCCCCCATCCTCACCTTTACCATCAACGGCAACCCCGTAAGATATCTGAGCCTTTCAGTTGACAGAATGACTAACTCCAATTTCAACATTTTTTAATTAAGTTATTTTAGTGAAATTCTAGTTGGAAAATTTATAATATTAGTTCGTACCCAGAGAAGTGATTATAGTGTTGAAATATAGAACTGCGAATTAAAATATATTTTTTACAATTGGCAAACCGATGGAGAACGAAATACTTAGAAACGACAAAAATCTAAAAATAAACCTTATATTGCTTTTAAGCAGTAAAAGGACTATTATTAAGACAAACCAAGGAGACAAAAATTAGTAGAAAGCGGCAACGAAAAAAAAACAAAAAAACAAAACAATATATATATATATATATATATATATATATATATATATATATATATATATATATATATATATCTTTTACCAATAGAAATATAATTAAAATTAACAATCAAAAATGTTGAAATTGGAGTTAGTCATTCTGTCAACTGAAAGGCATTATTTTTATTCTTATACAAATAAATTTGTACCTATAGTTACAATGAGATAATGATGTGTTTAGATATTATTCATTATTTAAATACTCTGAAAATTTATATTGTCATATTTGTCTTTCCTTTGTTAGCAGAAACACAGGTTATTTTAAAGATGTGCTCAATGTAATTTTTAATTTTCAAAAGTGTATAATTATAATTTTTCCTACTGTATATCGTTTTAAGTGTCTTATCACAGTTTTAAGTGTTTTGTATATAGGTTTTTTTTTGTTTATAGCTTGTTTAACTAATATTTTCATTACTTTCTCTTTTTTTATTATTGTTTTATTTTGGCCAGATGTAGTCTTTCAAGTATATACTATTTTGTTATTCTAAAGTGCCTTAGTCCCAGAATAAATTTATTTTATATTTTCTATTAAAAAGCTCATTTTCACTATATCTCATATGTTTATGATACAATATAAGTTTCTTTACTAAATAATATACTTTTATAGCATACTATGTTTTTAAACTATAGTGTATTTTAACTACAAAATACAAAATGCTCATGAAGTGGCGGGTTATACTTCTAAAATAATTTATTTATGATACAAATTACACTTAGTCAAATTATTTAATTTTCTGATTTTTTTTAAGGTATAAATTAAATTGAATCCTTCCTTTTTCTATGCTGAATAATATTTATTTTTTTTGACAACTAAATCAGTATCCGTCGGCCTCCATTCACTTATTTATTTAACAAAATATATTTTTCCTGTGTATAGTTTCCTGTGACAAGATCTTGGAGTCCTGATTATTTTTATTTTAAGCCTAATCAATTTTATGGCCAAAGATAAATGTATTATAAATTATATTGGCATGGCACAATTTCAGTGTAAGCAACCAGACTTGCTACAATACCTACTCAATTCGGTAATTTATTTTGTGTATTTAACTATAAAGTTAACTCCTTCTTTTTCTATTTCAATATGTTAGAATGGAAATACAAATACTTTTTTATTTTTAAAAAATACACAATTCAAAACAAGGTTTTTTAATCTTTTTTTCTTAAAATATAAAATAAAAAAAATTTATTTTATTTGTATTTAAAAAAATATATAGCATCGTATAGCGTCACATCTTTTAGACTACAGATCTCCACTCAGCTTACTAAACAAGGTTAGGGGTTCCGCTTAACAAACTTACAGAACTTAGGGGTTCCGCAAAACACACACACACACACACACATAAACAAAATTCAAACCACACAATCGAAAATACTCCGTAAAATCATCAATGCTCCTTGGTTTATTTCAAATCACACCATACACACAGACATGAACATACCAAAAGTGAAATCCTACATACACAACAAGAACACAACATTTCACTCTTCTACTCTCAATCATCCAAATCCACTCGTTCTATCTCTATCTTCCTCCCTGTTACCAGATGGGCCTCAAAGACGACTAAAAAGGCAGTGGCCTAGAGATCTGCTGAAAAGTTAAAAAAATATCAGGAATTCAAGAAGATATAATTAACGCCAATACATTTGCTTGATGCGTTCCAACGCAGTGGCAAATTTAAAATAACAAAAATTAAAAATTTGGAATACTTGACAGGTCTGATATATATATATATATATATATATATATATATATATATATAATATATATATATATATATATATATATATATATATATATATATATATATAGTTTATATAATGTTTAATTCGTAACATTTCTCTGAAGTAATTATACGATACTTATTTTTAGACATATATTTTTTTTTTGTTTTAAAGCTATTTTAAAACTAAATCCTGTTTTAACTCATGGGTGTTTAGAGTTTGTTGATAAAACTGACTTCAAATATTGTCCGTTTGCGAAAATGATGGACTGTTTCTCGATAACAGAACCTTCGGCTAGCCATTAAGCTAATGAAACAGGAGAAATTAGATTCTGTTTGAGCTCTGGTGATATCAAACTCGATTTTTCCTGCCCTTATCCTCCCTCCTCCTTCTCCCGTGCGGCTGCCCAACTTCTAAAAAAGTAATACATCAAAGACCCCTTAACATTTTCCAATACTTTTTTTTCATTTAGTAGATACTCCATTCACCTCTTGGTTTCCTCAAAAGTTTCATTTCTCGGTTAGATATCTTAATCCTGGTCCGGGTCAGTGACTCTGCACTGTTCAGTCTTTTCATACCAGTCAAAAATTGTGTGTACTTGCCTGATCTTGTACTCTTGTAAAACTAACATTGCTAATGGTCTGGGTATATATTAAAAGTTGTTTTCATGCCGGAAGTTACTATTACAGATTTCAAAAGTATAAAGCTCTTATCTATAACAATTTTGATTTTTAAACAAATAAAGTTCTTCATTATTTATTATTTAGAATGAGATTAACAATTAAGTCAAAATTACAGGAAACAAAAATGCTGTCTCAGTAAAATGTTATAATGCTGACTTGTATGAAAACCTTAGTAGTTGTATAGTCCTACACCTGTACTGTTATAAGGCCAACGATTGGACAGGGAGATGATTGGATCGATTTCACGCTCAACCTCAAGGTCCCCATCTCCTGGCCCCTGGATCGATCCCCGGCTAATGAAAAATTACTATTCATCAGCCGGATTCGAACATGGGATCTTGAGCTCAGGATGTCAGTGCTCACCCACTGAGCTACCCCGCTCCCTCTGTAAAGAACTACTTATGTCTAATTATAATTATGTATTAAATTTATGTAGATCAATTATATTACTGAATCAAAAGTAATGAGTTATTCGCTTGTAATTATTCGATTGTTTCAGTCTTAAAAAAGGATTCCATATGAGTCATTTGTGCAGGTATTTTTTTAATATAATTGATTTTTATTAAAAAAAATATCGATATTTAATCACCTGTCCAATTTCAGAAAAAAATATATGTATAATTTTTTTTTTTTTTTATTGAAAATATTACTATCTGTCTCCAAGGACATTTATAATAGTGTTCAGAGATCACATTCACACTCTATGTACAATGATGATAATATATATACAATAAATAAATATAAAATAACCTAAATAAATAAAAAAGAACATATGTATAATTAATAGCAATTTATTTCCTACATGTAATTCTTTCTTCGTTTTTATTTACAAAACTAAATATGTCACTTTGTTATAATATAATCCTGATAATGATGTCAACAAAAATATAACAATATCCTTAAGGATGGCTTGAATAAAAGTATATGCCATCAGTTTTTTAAGTTGTCCATGAAATAATCCGTATTAAAAATTATATATCTTAAAAATTATATTTATGTCATAGTGCATACAGAAATGTATGTTTTTTTTTATATTACTTACATTTACGTGATTTTATTTTTATTTATTGCATATACTTTTTGATTATTATTTATTTGTTCATTTTATTTATTTTTTGTACATGTAGTGTGAATGTGGTCTTACCTCCCCATAATCATCCAAGATGATAAAGGCAGAATTATTATATTATTCAATAAATAAATTAATTTAAAACATTTTTATTTTATTTTATTTTTTTTATTATTTTTTTTTTATTATTTTTTTTTTTTTTTTGTTCTTCCCTACCTCGCCTTTTCGGCTATACGGGATTTTCCCGGGCCGGGGGGTGAGGGCGGGGAATTTAAAATCCCCTCCGGCACCGGGACGCGAACTCGTACTTTATATATCATTTTAAATCTCTGTTACCGGGTTGCCAGGCAACTAGCGGTGCTGTTACACACGCTTTAGCCTATTCGGCGTGTAGTGCCAACCGGAAAAAAAAAAAAAAAAAAAAAAAAAATATATATATATATATATATATATATATATATATATATATATATATATGCATTTTTCAACTGCATTTTTAAATAAATAAACTAAATAGTAAAATTGATATCATTGTGAAACATTAATAACATTTTGTCATGTAATAAATATAATCGATAGATTTGAATCATACCGATTTTTAATTTTAAAATTTGATTTTAATCATGTCATCAGGACCATCTATCATTTAATCATGCCGTCCCTAATCATTTCATCGAATCCATAATAAGCTCCACTCAAATACTAATTATGAAAGCATGCCTTTTGTGTTCCATTAATTCATCTCTGAAAGGCTCTTTTTTTTCTTTTGTATTGTTCTATAATATAGAAATCAAATTATCAATAATTGTTTTTCTATTTATAGTAACATTTTAATACTTATTTTAATACTTTGAAGCTATGATTAGTTAGGATCCACATTTATTTTTTTACTGCTTAATAAAATTTCTCGATACGTTAAATCGGTACTTAAGCCACATAGTTGATTCCAAACGAACACTGTATTAAAAAAAATTACAGAATAAATGAATAGATGCACTCCAAAGAGATCCCAGTTCGATTAACTTCATTAACTGAGGGACAAGTTTGTATTTCCAATGGACGAGAAAAATAAATGACCAATGCAGATAAAACGTGAGTGGAATCAATCCAACAACTACCCTTTAATATTTAAACGTCAGAAAAAAAACGTAACTGTTCAGGTTTCCGCAGTAATTTAATATGCTTTAACTAGATATATTAAACTGTTTTTTTATAATAAATCCATGATATATATCTCCATCATCAAGTAATTATAATAATTAATTAATAGCTCTCTACAACATGTACGGTAAAGAGGATATCTGATATAAATATTTTATTAAGCAGCATTCGACATAATATTCATTCAACGATGTTAATTACATGCACGTTGTTGCTCTTTTGTGTTAAATTATTGTATGCGTTCATTGTGATTCAATTTACAATGCCTTTCAAATTTGACGTTGGTTATTGTATAACTTGTTTTCATGCACATTCTTCCTAAACATATAGAATTCCATAATACAATAAATATTTCAACATATATCTCATTTCCTGCTACAATATCATAGCTTTAAATTCCCGGCAAAAGATGCCTATGAACTTTTAAATTCCGTATTAATTTTGAGTCGTCTTAAATGCTACCTATGGATAGTTCCTTCACAAGTTGACAACGTGAATTGTAGTCTTACTTCACATTTACATATTTAATAATATGAATACAGGTAATCTCAATAAATATCGGTCACCTTTTTTTCTCGACTTTATAATCAAATTAAGTTACAATATACATCACTAGCGGATACAGAAGTTTTTTTTTGGGGGGGGGAGAGGAGTGCTTCAGCCCGATAGGTTTTTTTCATATATATATATATATATATATATATATATATATATATATATATATATATATATATATATATAAGTATAATTACTTTGGGGAAAAAAGAAACTAACTAACTCCATGTAATAGTGTTTAAGTGATACTTGAAGTTCTATTAAATATAATTAATTGCACAAACAATAATACTTAAAGAGCTATTTTTTAAAATATTTTTTTTTCATAAAACAAGAATACATTTTACCATTTTGGGGGGCTTCAGTCCGAAAGCCCCTCCCCCCTTCACCCTCACCTCCCGCAGATCCGCCTGTTATAACATGAGGAAAGCTAATAAGTATTCTTGCGTTCTTATTAACTGATTAAATTAAATTGTTTAATCAGAAAACGCCAAATGTATGCTAAATTTCTTAGATAATAAATTTGAAGATTAGAATAAAACCAGCCATTGACGAAGTTTTTTTTTAACTTTATTTTTTCACTCACACCTGTCAGAAGTTTCGACAAACAACGTGGGTGATATCTAGGTGTAGAAGATTGGAAAATGTCTTGGAGCAGGGGTGAGGGAAAGGAGTGCCCGGTGGCATCCTTTCTGTCTTGATATTTGTAGTTAGCAGAGGAGATCCCTCATCCAGCTTCTTTTGAGCCTACTGCGGGTGCTATCGTTAGTTGTGGCCATGCCTCGAATCAGTGGGTTGGTATGTCCTAGTAGGTGAAATCTTTTGTAATATGTTCGTATGTGGTCGTTAATTGTTGGCTGGTGGTCGTTGACTGTAGGTCTTTATGTAAAGTAATGTTACTGACGTACCATGGCGCCTTAGAAATTTGTTATTGAAAAGTTTATAGTATACGTATGTGAGTCTTTTTGGTTGCCATATATCTGTGAAGCTTAGATCCAAATAGGCTAAATTATGAAAGTATATGTGTTCAACTTCTGTCTGAGTTTTATTTTCGAATATCTTGAAATGAATGAGTATAATAGTCGTAGTCTTAAGTTTATAGTTTTTGTTTTGTTTTTGATATGCGGGCCCCATGTCATTCTTCTATCTAATGTCATTCCCAGATATTGAACTTTGTCCGTCTGAGAAATTTGGACGTTGTCAAGATTAACAGCAGGGCATGTTTCACGTCGAAGGATAAAATTGATATATAGTGATTTGTCCTGGTTGGGTCGAATTTTCCAGAGTTTACACCAGTCGTGGAATTTTTTAGATCATATTGTAGAGTCTGTGAGGCGTATATTGAATTTTGATGTATTTTCAAGATTATTGTATCGTCTGCGTAAGGTACGGTCAAAGTATTAACACTGTATGGATTATCGTATGTGTAAATGATATAAAACAGAGGAGCGAGTACTGACGATGTATTTTAGTCGAGTAATTTCATAAAAAGGGGTCAATTATTAAAATAACAACATTTTGTTTTAAAAATTAATTAATGTGTTCTGCACAAGGAGAATTATAATTATTATTCAATGCAAAAATTCTTATCTTTTCTAAAGTTTTACATAACATATTTTTTCCAATTAGCACTTTAATTAACTTAAGTGTCTTTCCAGTAGTCTTTATCGTTATTCTTTTAACACGTCGTAACCAAGTTGTCCTTTTTCCTTCTTAACGTGTTAGAACTCTCCTAGTTCCATTTATTCTATTCTATTCTATTGAAAACCAATTCCTTAGCATCTCTTCTTAAAAGTGCAATCATATTTATAAATATATGATAATTTTATTTTATTATATCTCACGAATACATCCGAATTTTATTATTAGTGATCTCAGAGCATTGCTAGATTGAAAACGAATTTATTAAGTGACATTTTTGTTAAAATTAAATTGATAAATTTGAACATTTCGGTATTGAGCCCACTCATACCATCGGCTTCCTTTCAACACCAATAACGCTGGTGAGAGAAAAATGCTGGAATCTCCTTGGTTCTCATTTTATATATAAACTGCGGTCTATGTTATACGAATATCCCTAAAGATACCTACCATTTTTTCGCTGTTTATCCTAAAAGATATAGGGCTTTTAACTTATTCTAAAACAAGCATCCTACAAGAGAAAATAATAGAGCTCCATAACGGTCAAATGGGTCCTCATTATAAAAATATATAATCCGAGCATTAAAGCAAATACCCTGTGGAATAATTTTATTTTAACTTTGCTTCTCGATGTACAAATATTAAAGTTCTGGAAATGGTCATCATTTAAGTCCTACTGATTGCCTTCTCACTGACTAATGCACATGACTGAAGTTAACTATTGCAAACAATTTAACATGCACTGACAGGCAAAAAATACCACCCAATTGATTTTTCCATGTTTTTATCTAAACATATTTCTGTAAAGTTGTATTTGTATATAATACATGGTATTTGTAGATAACACTTAGTATTTATGGATTTTTATAATCTTTTTTTACTTTTAATAATCAAAATGTGATTGGGTAAGAAAGATTAGAGAAAAAAAAATTGAAAAACGAACCATTATTATTCTAAAAGGAATTAACTACATCATCGTTTAGTAGCGCGTGTTTCCTCCTCTTGCCTTCACTACTTCTTGAAGACGCCGCGGCATACTTTCCACCAGTCGGGATATGTCCCTTTGCTGGAGGATAGCCCATTCCTCCCGAAGAGCCCTTTCAAGGTCCTGCAGTGTATCAGGAAGTGTTGCACGCGCTCTTATTCTTCTTCCGAGGTTATCCCATAAATGCTCAATGGGGTTCAAATCTGGAGAACGTGCTGGTCAGGCTAAAACCTCAATATTGTTCTGTTGAAGGAACGTCTGCACTATGTGGGCGACATGTGGGCGTGCGTTATCATGCATTAGAATAGAACAATCGCCGATTTCGTTGAGGATACATGAGGTTCCAAAATCTCATCTACATAGCGAATGGCCGTCAAAGACCTCCACGAACAACAACCAATTATGTGCGACGCTCCGTTGAAATCCCAGCCAACATCATTAAGGAACCACGCTGGAAAGGTTAGCTCTGGGAAAAATTAAAGGCTGCATATCTTTCGTTTCTTCTTCTCCACACCCTTTCACGCCCGTCTGGAGATCGAAGAGCTAATCTTGACTCATCTGTAAAAAGTACAGCACTCCATACGTCCATAGTCCAATGGCTGTGTTCTCGAGCAAAAGCCAGCCGTGTTACACTGTGAGTTCTGGTCAACTCTGGTCCTCTTACTGGACGAAAAGCCATTAATCCATACTAATTTAATCTTCTCCGAGCGGTACGTTCAGAAATTTGCACACCTCGAACTTCTTCGAGCTGATGAATCGCTTGAACAACGGTAAGGTGCCGGTTTCGTAATATCTCAAAGTCAAAAATCGGTCATCCCGTGGTTCTGTTACCCTAGGCCGTCCAGAACAGGGCCTTCTATTGTAAGAACCAGTGTCCCGAAAACGCCTAACGGCGTCTCGTAAAGTTTCATATGGAATTCCGATGGCATTAGCTGCATATCTAATTGAACGTCCATCATCAATAAGTGCCACACCACGCGCAACATCCTTAGCACTAAGAGGCATTTTTAAACTTAATATTTAAAAAATTAATAGCCGGAGACTAAGAAATGGGCTGCAAGAAGCGGCACTGAACTAATGATACTGAATAAACATTTTGATTCCATAGAAAGTAAACATTGCAATCTAGAATAATTTCATTGAATGAAGGATTAAGGGTTATTGTCATCTATATTAACATTCCTAATTGAAGACAAACAAAAAGATTACCTATTTATTGATTTAAAACAATAGACCAATCCAAAGCAGAAATATTTTTAGATGAAAACATGAAAAAATCAAGTGGGTGGAATTTTTGCCTGTCAGTGTAGCTTTAATTTTCGTGTTTTCATTATATTATATATATATATATATATATAATATAATGAAATGTTAAGTCACATTGCATTTATTGCGTGTTATCAGAACACCCTTGATACGAATGGTCTTCCATTCATTCTCGATAGAAAAAAAAAAAATCTTGACGGATAAGCCTCGTAAACGGCGAGGAAATTGGGCGGCTCTGCCCCCTGGCGGAAACTAGGGGGCTGGAAGAGGGGAATTTATTAGCTCAAAGGGGGCCATAGATCTCTGGAGGAGGAGTCAGCGGGACCTGGAGACCTGGAAATAAACTATTTTTGAAGGCCCTCAATGCAAACAGCTGGGCTAATGGCAGCCTCGGTCGGGTTAAGGCTTATTCCGGATAAATACCCTTTACCGAGGCCGTTCCGTCTCATTATCCGCCCTCTCATCCTTCCCTACCCTGTTAAGGGAGTGGGAAGCACGGAGAAAATAACGAAGGAAAGAAAGGATGATACCACTTCTATGTATTTTTTTTTAATAATTTTATAATACATTTGAACACATTTAATACCATCAAAAATATTTCTTTCGCACTAACGAAGGATGGGTAGCTTTGCAGTGCTCCCTGTTGAGTGATTACCATATTTCAAAAACGGCGCACATTGGTTGGAAAAAGGCATGTAAACAGCAAAAACTTTGCGAAACTTTCAATTTAGGCTAAATATTAGAAAAACATAATTTATTATAGCATTTTGGTCCCCCTGAATTAATATAGACTAAAATCGTGTTGGTGGGTTCAATGTGCTGAGCAGAGGTAGGGAAGACCTAGAGACTGGTCCTCACTAAAACCAGTTATTTACTAATAAATAAAATATATTGTGCATGTAAAATAAATATTGTATATATAAAAAATTATTGCATAAGATTATTGATCGAATCAATTATAGATATTGTGACAGTGATAAGAGAAAAAGAACAAATCAACCTGCAACTAAATAAACATAAAACCGAATAAAAAAATAATAATAAGCTTCAGTGATAAAAAATAAAAGAAAAATAATAATAAGTTTCAGTGAGCTGAAAACAATACCACAGTATCAATTATGAGCTACAAAATAGTTTTCTTTCAGTTTTTTTTTTGTTTCTATACTTTTCCTCTAATTTTCTATGACGAAAAGGAATACATCATATTAGCTATAAATTTATTTAGATACAGGTAGGAACTTTTTCTTGCTCGTTTTTGGTATAGTTTAGTTGACTGAATTTTTCAGATAATTACCAAAATCTCAAATTACCGCAGCTGACTGAGTCGATAAGAGGTTCCCATTTTTAGCAGTGGGATTTCATTTCTCTCAATTTAGAGCCCATTTTCTTCCACTTATTTTCCCAAATTTTCCACACATCCATTTTAATTTTTCACATGTAGTCCTCTAAAGGGATTTTATTAATTGGTTCCACAGGAGTTGCTCTTGCCTTTCTTGCCATGTTGGCTGCTAGGTCATCCTGTTTATTTCCAGTTAACCCTCAATGCGAAGGGACAGTCATTTTATTAAGACTGGGATATTTTCATTTTGCTTATGTGTGCTTGTTTTGCTGAACTCTGAAGTTTGCTCCATTTTAATATAAAATATTTTATATTACACCATATCTATATCACACTATACAGAAGATATGAGATTTCCTTATATCGTCTTTTGAGTTACTTGGGTTAGTTTTTTGTCTAAGGAGACTCCGAAGTAACACAAGTTTTTGTTGGCACAGGAATCTTTTTGATGTTTATAACTGGACATCAAACTTTAATTTTGAAATTATAGAACCGCTCATCATTGTCAAACAAATGATTCTGAAGTGCAATGTATACTAATGTTGGATTTTTACGGAAATAAATAAGTAGAATATACTTTTTTTTTAATTATATACAATATTTACTTTCCTATTTATACTTGGTAAGGAAAGTATTGCGGTCGGTAAAAATTTCCGATGTTCGGTTTTCGACGGATCTGAAAACACATTTTCAGCCATTTGTTTGTCTGTCTGTGCCAAGATCATCTCGAGAACTAGCAAACCTATTTTGTTTCTTTTTTTCTTTTTTTTTTTTGTAATATTTTGACTACTGATACCTGGATTCTCCCTGCGTAATTATTAAAATTATATTTTTCTGTTGCTAAAGTTATATAGACTGTTGCGCAAAATCGATTTTAATGAAATGTTCCTATAATTTTCTAATTAACATCCTTTCAATTTTCGTACATGTACTAAATTCCAGATAAAATTCAGGAAAAAAACTTTTAAAAAAATAAAAATGTTTTGGGGCCTAACTCGATAAGTTTATGTTCTATGATAAAATTTAAATAAAAGCTTTGGAAAGGTAATTTAATTACCTACAAAAAAATAATCTTCAGAATCGAACAAGTATCAGCGATGGTACGGCGTATCCTATTTTATATGTTTTAATTTATTACTTTCGTACCTGGACTGTTATTTGAAAGGTGATGAAATTCCCTACAAAACTATATAAATCGTTCATTTCGAACATCTATTAACGGAGTTACAGCTATTCAATTTCGTTCGTAAGATTAAGGATTCAAATCATGATGTCTGGAAGAGTTTAAAGAGAGAGAAAAAATAAAAGTAAATAAGATCTAGTGCCCGTATCACAAAACTTTCACTTGCCTCCCTAATTTTAACTGAAAGTATTGCCTGAAAAAAATCAGCAATTTTAGAGTGTGTTGGATTTTTTATGTTGATCTTCCACGACCCAGTTCACATATCTTAAATTTATCAAAGAAGTCGTACTAAAATCTTTTCATTGATAAATTTTTAGGAAAATAAATCTAATTCAATTTTTTTTTTAATGGACATATTTTAAGACATAAAATCTTTTCTGAAATCGGTAGGAAAGTCGTGTGAGTGAACACACCAGATTTTTTTTCCTTGGCTTATATTACACAATATTTATTTCTGTATAATTACTAAAAAAAAATTCGAATCTACTCTGGCTGTAATCCTCGGACATCTCTTGTCGGTTCAGGTTGTTTATACACAGTTCTAATTTAAAATAATTATAGATATTTGTTGAAATAACAGGTACTTCCGTAAATGCAGAAGGACACTACAAGTGTGTATGAGTGATTCAGAGGTCTATCCTGTCTTTGATATAAAATAAATATGATCATGTTTGACCGAGTAAAGAGGGCCATCTCTGTATAAATATTGGACACCTAACCCATCGAGAGATCCTTGTAGCTTGAAGTGAGTTGATCGCTCCAGAGCAATTTCACGTAGGGCGGCTCCTTCCGATGCCTCTCACGAAGCCCTTTCATCATCACGATCCGAGCTGTTATTCTTCTAAAAGCCGAGTATGTTCCTTACGATTCCGCCATATTGAACGTTACCATACCGTTTATTGTCGATGGAAACATTACCATAAAATCCTTCCTGGAAGCTGTTGTATTAGTCAGCTCCCTTCGGTTTAGTTCTAAAATACTATCCCGTTGATTTATTGTCAGTTAATTATACATATACAAGTATTTATCCATTTCCATTTCATAAAATAACTTCTTTTTTTTTTTGGCTATGAACAATTTGTTTTAACCCGTCAACATCTGTTAACAATCAGCACATGTGCTGGAAATATAAGATATAAATAACATACCATGCATGAGAAATTAAAGTACTCAGCAGCACCTCCTCCCTGACATGATTCAATTACTTAGGTTCTTTAAGGAAGGAGATCTCTTATCCAACGCTTTCTTAGTGATGTCCGTTTAAATTAGTATAAAATCATTAGTAGTAGGTCGTTATATGTTGGTCAACAGTTGGAAGGTGGAGGTCAGTGTGCGACTGAAAATACTGTACTCAATTTTTTTCTAAATCGAAATTGAAAGTTCGACAAAAAACTTTCATGAAACTTACATACTCAAATCCATCTCGACATACGCCTGTCAGATTTACGGTTCGGAAAAAAAGACGTACTTACAAAAACTATAGTCATTTCAATCCAAAATTTTACGAGTTATAACAGGAGCTCTCTGGAGGAGACTAAAAAGAAGCTGGACGAGAGATATCAGTCGAGAGATATCGAGAGATATAAGTAAATAATGAAGTGGTAATGCAGGGTGCTATCCTTCCTCATGTCTGTAATTTCAATCCTTATTTATCACAACACATCCGCTGATTGTCAATACCATGTCAGGTGCGGATAGATATTTGAAAAGGAAAAAAAAATGATAATTATAAGATCAGTTACGATAACTTTATGTAAATAGAAAAAAAAAACATTTTCGCCATATCCAAATTCGTTATAACGTGAAAAATGATAAATACAGACTGAATTGGTGAATGTATTCATTGGTGCTGGGTCATTTTGTGACCTGTTAAGTGAACTGTACATCTATAGAAAGGCCTTTCATTTCCACTTCATGCACTAAATCTCACAATCAGCTACCAAAGTGGACTAGCTGGAGCGGACACTCTCGTCCTCATCTACTAAAGATTAAATATCTATTTCAAACCATGTTTACGCATACCAAATTGCATTTATTGAGGTTCATACATTACTCCATTGTATAAAAATCTATTGAAGCAAGTATAAAGATACACCCGGTAAAAAAGAATATATTTTGGCCTTTACCTAAGATATTTCATGCAACGGTTACTACGCATCCATCCAGAAAATGAATCAGGATAAATAAGACTAAATTTGATTTTGAGAATATGATAATTATCTACAAAAACAATATATATATATATATATTAGAAGATAGATGCTGGAAGATTTATTTTTTTTATTCTCTTAATTTTTCAACCCACACCGGGCAGAATCAGCGAGTGTGATGTCCAGATGTAGAAGATTAGTTGGTCTTGGAATAGACGTAAGGGAGAGGGGTGCTGACACCTCATCATGCTTTATAAGTTTCTTAGTCTGTCTCTATAAGCTTCCATCGTAAGTCGAAAGATTTTTGAAAGCATTAACAATAACAGAATGCAATGAACTTCAATGCGGATTTGAGAAATATAAATAAAAATTATGAAGAATTTATAGAAAAAACTGAACAGATTAATATTTCCTCAACCTTTAAACATAATAAATTTAAAATAATCTCAATTGAGGGAGCCTGAACTGTTTAGTGAAGCAGCCTTAGATATAGGCTTTAAAGTAATAAATGTCAGTTAAATATAATGGAGTTGCGGCTGAAAATCAGTTATCAAATAAAATGTGAACAAGATTCAAAAACCGAAATAATAAAACCGAAAAATTCAAAAACATAACCCCCTCTCAAAATTTGAGGTTTCACGTTTCAAGACATTCGAAAAACGAATAAAATTTTTTTTTGTCTGCCGTCCGCGGTTTTTCTCCGAAAAACCAATTTTTTTTCGAATTTTGATATAAAATCAAAGGTCACCCGAGGATGATCCTCCTTCATCTACATTACTCTCCGCCTTTAACTTTCAAAATGGCGGCCGAAAAACCTGCTATAGACTGTAGCTCCTATACAAATGCACAGATTTCAATGAAACTTCGCTGAAGTCATTTTCTCGACGCCCTTTAAATTTATCTATATAACATACTTCAACGAAAACAAGCTGGAAAAAAAGTTGCGAGGAATGGTAAAATTAAATTCCGAATAACTCGAAAAGTTTTTACTTTTTTGTTGATATTGTATTTTTAAATAGTTTTTTAAAAGTTTACGAAATTTCCTTTAAAAAAAAATCGTTAAAATCGGACAATTAGGAGCAAAGATATGGTCTCCGGTTTTTTTTTTATGTGTTCTACTCCAAATGTTATATCCTTGGTTTGGTTTTTAAATTTTAAATGAGTTACTGAACTAATGCTATTTTTTTCAGCATATTACTAATGATTAATGAAAAACAGTTTAGTCCAATAATTGGAATCACCTTTTGTTTTTTTTTTCTTTGTAACTCGGAAGGTAATGTTACTTTAGATGTATAATTGTTTGGAGATAATAAACCATTGTGAAATAATTTACAGCGTTTTTTCTATTTTTTTTTTTTTTTTTTTTAATTTCTTTATTGAGTATTATAACAATCTGTCTGTTCGACATTGGTTATAGTGAGGTAGGATGACATTCACACCATATGTACAAAAAAATAAAATAAATAGAACAAAATAATAATCAAAAGTATATACAATAGACAATAAAATAAAATAACCTAAAAAATAAGAAAATTAAAACTAAGGAAAAAAAAAAAAATAACATGCATACCTATATACAATCAGGCGAGGGAACTCCAGGAGAACCCTGCGCTACTCTTCCAACCGCGTCACTGGTACTAAAGCCAGCGGAGATTGGTCGAGAGCACTTTAGCCACATACACACATGTCTTGAGTGAAGAATCTGGCCATTGCCAGAACTCCAATTTATATAATTTACAAAAGGTCGCGAGGCCACTGCCGTTTCAACCTTCTTGGAGGATTATAGGGATGGGAGATGCTTGATAGGGATTGTGCAAGAGGATTTGGGTGGTAAGTAAGGTTCTGGTGAAATTTGGAGAACTTTTCTGGGATAAGGTCTAGGACAAATGGGATGTTAAGGTCATGATGTAGGGTTTTGTTGGATACATAGAAAGGAGCATCGACTATTGTTCGAAGGACTTTAGACTGGAAGGATTGGATGCGCTTGATGTTAGAAAATTTTGCTGATCCCCACAGTTCTAGTCCGTAAGTCCAAATAGGTTTCAGTATTGTCTTGTAGATCAGTAGCTTGTTTTCAATGGAAAGTTTAGATTTTCTGCTTAGTAGTCGGTATAGTTGGCCGTATCGTCGGTTGAGTTCTTGTCTTTTGAGTCTAGTATGCGGGTTCCAAGTTAGTCTTCGGTCTAAATGAAAGCCAAGATACCGGACTGTGTCTGAATAAGGAAGCTGGATGGAATTAAAGAGTACTGGTGGACAGGAATTGCGTCGGAGTGTAAAAGTAATGTGTTGGCATTTAGATTCATTAACTTTAATGCGCCAGTTATTACACCAGTGCTCAATCAAGGTGAGATGACTTTGGAGATTTAAGGATGCTATTTCGGGATCAGAGTTGGATGATAAGATTGCGGTGTCGTCAGCGAATGTTGCAAGAAAAGTATCGGGATGAACAGGGATGTCAGCAGTAAAGAGGATGTAAAGCACGGGACCCAAGACGCTGCCTTGGGGAACACCGGCTTTAACGGAGTAGATATTGGAAAATTCTGTTCCACAGCGAACTCGAAAGGAGCGGTCAGAGAGGTAGGATCGGAGGACTAGGTACAAGGACTGAGGTAAATGGATTTTAAGCTTGGAGAGCAGTCCGGAGTGCCATACCCGGTCAAATGCCTGTGCAATGTCCAGAAAGGCACCCGAACAGTATTCCTTGTTTTCTAGGGCTGAGGAAATATGATCAACGACTCGGAGTCCTTGTTGAACAGTAGAATGTTGAGAGCGAAAACCAAACTGATGGGAAGGGATATTTTGGGATTCTATAATGGGTAGGATTCGTTTCAAAAGGATCTTTTCAAAAATTTTTGAAAGGATTGGGAGTAGGCTGATTGGTCTATAGGATGTTGAGCTATTGAGAGGTTTTCCTGGTTTTGGGAAAAGGATAATAGTGGAGTGTTTCCATAACAGAGGGAAGTGGGTGGTGCGTAGGATACAATTGTAGATATATGTAAGGAATATGACTGCTTTGGATGGAAGTTGTCGAAGGATTTGAGGTGTAAGGAGATCATGTCCAGGAGCTTTACGGAGGATTAGTTTTTTTAATTGAAATTTTACTTCGGAAGGATGAATAGCTTTTGGGGGCAAGGAAAGTGGGATTGGTGATGTAAGGAGTTCTTCTACTGTTACGGTGTGGGCAGGATGGGATTCCGGATGTGAAATAAATGTATTGGATAGGTGAATGGCGAACTCCTCAGCTTTATCTTCGTCAGATGCTGCCCAGGAGCCATCACCTCGTCGGAGAGGATGGGAAATGCGGTGAGGATTTAGGATTTTTGTTGTGGTTTTCCAAAGGGAATTGTCGCGAGAAGAGAGGGAGGATAGGTAGGAGTTGAAGGATTGTGATCTGAAGGTGGCTAATTCCAGTTTTAATTGTTTGCAGTAGTAATTATAGGAGCAGCGGTCGGTAGGATGTCGGGATCGTTGCCATAATAATCTGGCACGGCGTTTGGTGCGGATTAGGTTAAGGAGGTGTTGGGGTAGAATGGTCTTTATAGGAATTCTGGAGGAGTCTTTTGGAAAGGAGGCAGTCCAGGCGGCTTGTTGGATTGTGGTAGTAAAGGAATTTACGGCACTATCAAGGTCATCGGGAGTTTTGAGGGATATGTTGAGATCAATATTATCGGAGATTATTTGGCGGAAAAGGTCCCAGTTTACTGGGCCCCTAATGAATGACGGTGGAGAAGGTTTGGGAACAGGTTCAAGTGAAACATTAAGGATTAGAGGACTATGGTCAGAGGAAAGTTCATTTAGACGTGTAATGGAACAATTGAGGGGACTTAAGCCGCTGTGGATAAAGAAATCTAGAAGATCAGGATTACGGTTGGGATCTGTGGGCCAGTAGGTAGGAGAGTTGGGGGAAAGGAGGTGAAAACGTTGGGAATTGAGTGCAGACAGCAGGGTTCGGCCACGAGAATTCGTGGTTCTGGAACCCCATTGTTGGTGCTTGGCATTTAGGTCTGCACCCAAGATGAAGTGATGTCCTAAGGAGTCGAGGAGAGAACTGAATTGGGCATTGGATATGGATCGGTTAGGAGGGCAATACGCTGATGCAAGAGTGACCGGAAAGGAGAAGGTTTTTATCACGATAGCGGTGGACTGTAGGAAATCATGTATTGGTAATGGGAGTAGGTGATGGGAGAGGGATTGGTGTACAATTACAGCAGTACCGGCATGTGCTTTTCCGTCAGGGTGGTCAGTACGATATGTCAGGTATTGTGGTATATTGAAGTGCTGTTTAGTGGTTAGTCGAGTTTCAGTAATTAGTGCCACATCAATGTTCTTGTCAAGTAGTAAAGTAGATAGTTCGTCTGTATGATTTCTAACACCATTCGCATTCCAATTTTTTTTTTTTTTTTTTTTTTTTCTATTTTTTCGTACTATTTTTTATGGAGAAATAATCTGTCCCAAAATAAAGGATTTAAATTTTATAGTTGTAATGCATCTTATCCGGAGGATCATTGGTATTTCTTGAATTCCTAAACCGGGTGGTAAAATCTGTTTCTTTAAAAAATAATTCGTAGGATTTGCATGCCAGTTTCCGAGTCTTCTAGTGATCCTCGTTTATTACAACTAATTTTCAGTTTTTTTTCGTATGCATGCATACTGTTTGCACTTAACCAGTAAATGTGGGACTTTCCTAGCAGTGCCACATTCGACAAAGGTAGGTGCTCCTAGATCGCGGTCACGATATCCATTGGAGAATCCGCAGATCGTCAGATCCTGAGACGGCACAATATTCTTCTCGCATAGATCCTACGCAGGTAGTGCTCCATTTTGATTTGTTTCCTTTTGTCTTGAGTATTGTTGAAGTGCAGCTCCTCCAAGCCTCATTCCCATGGATCACCAGCAAGTATTTGAACTTACTTATCCAATCTTCCAGTGGGACACAATTTAGGATTTTTAATTGGTATTTGTCGCTAATTCGGGCTTTCCGTGAAGCGAAATTGTTTCCTTTAATTCCATAATCGGATGGAGCTCAAATGAAAGCTACATCGCATTCTTTTTTTTCTATATCTTTTCTGATGAAAATATAATGTTTCATAATGAAATTATAATTTTTATAACAAATGTTTTAAAATAAGCATAGAGCTAGAAAAGAGACATAAGGTGATTATGTCATAAATGGTAAAATCCAAACTACATGAGTCTCCAACTTACAGGTGAAAAGTTAACTTGCCAACGCTACTTGCAACAGGCAGAAACACCAAGATCACATATATGCAGAAAGAAAACATAAAAAGCAAAGAAAAGGGGAAAGAAAAGGGGAAAGAATGATGTATCATAAGTCATCCAAATACATACTGAAGAAAGAGAAGGTTCGATTAACAACAGCTAAGGAAGGTTATATTGAACAGCTGATTAGACGTAAAGCAAAGAAAAAAATTGTTATAAGTACAATATAATAACACAAAACGTGTTAAATTAAATGAAAAATAAAACAAATAAAATACAAATTTTAAAAAACAAAATGAAAAAGCTCGAAGGAATATATAACATCCAATCCCAACAAAACTCAATGGATACACGGTCATTTCACAAGTAATAATACTAAAATTAGCAAAAGAGAAATAAGGTGTATTTCCACATGAGATGTCTATTGCTATCATTCTTTTTCTTTTTTTTTTTTTTTTTTCATTTCTTGTTGTATTTTCTTCCAGCGTAAATGTGATCTTGGTTTTTCTTACCAGATGATGTCTGGATTGGCGAAAAGTTTGCAAGTTCACTATTCACTTGTAAGTTGGGGACTCGTGGCTTTGTTGTATTTTTCCATTTATAACATTTTAAATATGTTATTAAAGTATTGTCACATTAAGAAATTTAAATAATTTTCAGGAGAAGTTTTTTTACCAAAATGAAATAAAGCCAAAGTGATTATGTTAAAGATAGAAAAAGAAAAAACAAAATTTTAAAATATTAATATTACAATTACTTCTGTAGAGTAAAAGTAAAGTATAGTTCAATTAAAAATTGTTATGTATTTTAATTATTGTTTTTTTTTAGAATATTGGAAATCTTCTAATGGCCTGAAATGTTATAATCTATAGGAAATACGACTCCTTGTTAAAAATATGTTTATATATATATATATATATATATATATATATATATATATATATATATATGCATGTGTCCATAAGATTATTTTTAAGATAATAGGTAAATCTTGAAACGGTATGTTTCAGTGCTGGAAGGAAGGAACTTGCGAGAGACGCGTGGTGCCGTTGTCGGAGGCGCTGCACTGGAGCGCCACGTACCTGACGATGAACCTGAAACCGAGTCACTTCAGAGGCGGAGGACTGCGGCTCAAGTGCACGGCGGTGGTGAAGGGCTTCTACCGGGAGGAGGCCGAAGCGGTCGTCAAGGAGTCCTCGCTCTACCAGACCATCATGGTCGGCTCCCTCAACACCAGGCATCGCTGTGAGTCTCCAACATTAATTTTTCGGAATAAATCAAGCCAGGGTTCTCCAAGCTAAGGCTGCAAAATCTCTTTGATCACTCCAGCTAGCAGCAATATCATGTAGTAACTTCTTCCCAAACATACTTTTCTAAATTGTCTCAGAATTGGACAAATTGCGATAAAGTGGAAAATATCATCTTGCTCTCTGATGTTAAATACCGAACAGCTAGTGGTGTCATCGAGGCTCAATGATATCTTCTTCAGATAGAGCATTTCAGTATTCGCCTTCAACACCATAATCGTCATGTGAAAGTTATTTTCATTGCTAATCTAGGAAAGCTGATTTGCTTCAATTTTTTTTAATTTCATAATATGAGTGACATTGATACCCTCACGAGTGTTGCCTATAATAATTTTTTTACCAACATTTCATCAGCTAATATATCATCCTTGGTCTTGTTTCTTCTTATCTGTGATAAGCCCAGGAAGTTTGCAGCTATCCTCCAACAATCCAGACCTCATGGAGATTGCTGGATCAAGCCCACACTTCGGAGAAAATCTTATTTGCTTATTTCTTTCTTATCCCTTAGTTTGGCGAATCTAGAACTTTAAGGATAATATTAAGGGAATATATAATATAATGTCCTTTTTCCTCCAGTTCCCAGCAGCAGTGCATAGTTTGATGTGACATAAGGTAGATGAAACAACCTTCTTTGAATCATTTTTATTTCAAACTTGAGCTTTATAAAAAAGAACAGCTTTTGTGACTACATCAAAGACTTGATAACTTGTCGATATTGGAATTCCCTTCCACCTCATATATATGTTTTTTACGTTCTGTGTATACCAAATGTCGTTGCTGATACATTCTGCAAGAAATGTTTTTGAAGAGAGTGTGAGAGAAGCAATTTTATACTCAGCTACCTATACTCTGCTACAAACGCTTCCTGATTTAAATTAGCATAGTTTTATTCCATTAGTAACAACAAACTTATTTATGATTAAAAAGTTTAGATATATTTTATTTCGATTTTTTTTCTGTTGGCATTACAGACCTTGAATGCAGCTCTGTTGATTCTGCCTATCCACTTGATTTTTGGCCTTCTATCGATGCATTCATTGTTTTGTAGATGCTCCCAGACAGATTGTTCCGTCCATCTTAACCTCTTTCCCTTCTTATTGCGTGATATTTTATTTCGAATATATGATATAATTTATTTATTTTTCAGGTAATTGGCAAAACTGCCTGCAACAGCTGTTCTTGTTTATTGAGGTTAGGTTTTTGACTGACCAGTTAAGATGTGAAAGATAGAGACATTTTTCAAATTTCCAGAAATTATCATTTTCTTCCTTTGCTTTTGCTGATTTTTCATTCTATTGAAATTTAAAGCCTTTTTCGATGAAACCTTATAGGTGTGAAAAAGTTTAGATTAGAATGTTGAAGAACAATTGAATAGCGATAGAAACTCGAAAGGATACCAAGAGGGGCACTTACATTTCATTGAATTGCGAGAATTCGATGTCAAAAATCTTTTGACGCTTATCAGATAGTTCAATATTTCAATGGTTGGTGAATTTAATGAGATTAAAGTTCGTCTTTTACTAATGAGAGAGAATCAGGAATAGTACCACCTAATATCATAAGTTATAACTTGATAAAAAAAAAGTTAATAATTGCTATAATAACATAACAAAAAACATTCAATAAATAAAACATGATATGTAAAACTCTTTTATATATCATAGCCAATAGTCCGCGGAATAGGCCCCTTTTTATCGAATTATTAACATTCGCCTGAAACTTCGTAAATGGTTTCATCTTTTCGTAACCTACAACTATTTTATTTAGGAAAACTATTGAAATTGGAGCGTTGTCAATCTGGAGGGGGGCAAAATTTGACTATTTAATTAGGTACTAAAAACTCGTAAATACACATTTGCTTTCCACTTGGATTGTAAGATAATTTGATCACAAAATCGAGAAAAAAGTTGGCCTTCAAAAATATTGAGCCATTTGGTGTGACCTACACCCCCAAATTTTCAAAATAACGAGGTTATAGAGGACCTTTTTTCTCGATTTTTTGATCAAATAATCTTCTGATCCAAGTAGAAATCAAATGGGTATTTACGAGTTTTTAGTACCTAATTAAATAGACAAAGTTTGCCACCCTCCAGATTGAAAACGGCCCAATTCCAAGAGTTTTCGTAAATAAAATAGCTGTAGGTTACGATGAGATGAAACTATTTAAGAAGTTTCAGGCGGATGTTAATAATTCGAAAAAAAGGGGGCCTGTACCACGGAATACAAGCTTTATTGAGGAAAACATTGGAAATTATAAGTCTTTAGGTTCTACTTTTTTGTACTGTCTGTCATTATTGAATCGCTAGATGTGGAGACACAGGTTTGCATGCCAGAGTAAAGGTAAAAAAAAAAAAGAATGATTCCTAAGAATGGGTGTAACTGGTTATTTTGTTCAACAAGTTATGTAAATCAGAAAGGTTCTAAAGACGTATTTGCATTGATTTGCACTGGTTCTGGTATTCTAACTTATTTATGCCCAAACATAAATAAAATAGTTTTCATTTACTTCTATTATGTAGTATCATTTGATTTAATTATTTTTTCCATTCATGATTGCCAAAACTACTAATAACAGTGGATGTACTTAGATGGTTCTGTTGAATAATTTAATTTAATAAATAAGTTTAACATATAATTTGACTCTATCATAATCTTTTTAATATTGTGAGGTTGCTTATTTTTCTTCATATATTTGAACTATTTTCCAAAATATTGTTTTAAGGCTGTTTATTTTTTGATCGTACATTTATTCAATCACTTTTAATTATATGGCAGAGTTTAGGCCGTTACGCCATCCGCAGGCCAATCTAAAAAGACCCAACGAAAATGACTCACCATCTTACCTGTCTGAACCTTAAATAAATAGTAATATTAGTCATTAAATAAATTAATCAATAAAAAATAAATAATTATATGTTAACTTTTTACTGTCCTATGACGGACAAAGTCAATTCCCTAACATGTGAATGTTGCTTACATTCAAAAGGTTCATATATAATAATATTCAACATTAATAAAATTCCATTAAAAATAGATACAATAAAAAAAAAATCTAACAATCCTCAATAATAATTTTTGTATACATTTTATATTTAATCTAAATAGTAATACTCACTGTTTTATGTTATAACTCATAGCTGCATAATCAAATTACAGTGTTTAAATGTCTTAGTGGAAGGTTGTTCCATTGTTATCTGTACCATTACAACTATTTATTATACCCAAAATACTATTAGAAACTATTATTTACTAGAAAATATTAATATTATTGGTGTCCTTAACATTGTTATATTGTTAATATATATTAAAGTATTAACATTTTAGTTTAGTTATAATATTAGCATAGGAAGTGGGGTAGCTCAGTGGTAGGGTACTGAGCTTCCAATGATAAACGTCCCAGGTTCGAATCTCAGCTTATGGCATAAAAATTATTTATTGTTTCATTGGCAAGGGGTGACCCTGGGTATTTACATAGATCCTCCTGGAACACACCCAGCCTCTATAAAATGGCTTAATTAAAATAATTAATTAAGGGGAAAAACCTGGTGGTTGAGCTTGATCTCGGTCAAATCACCTTCTTGCACAACCGTAGACCAATCTTTCCCTAAGTAGAACTGAACCCAAGACCCTTCATGGGTTGTAGTGGTACAGGTTTATTTTTTATATTATTTTTTTATAATAACAAGTTTTAATTTGACCTTTTGTGTTTCCTTGAATTTTGTAATACTCTTTAAAAATTAAATGATGGGCAAAAATATAAAAAAAGCACATGGAAGCCATGGAGAAGGTAAGTACTCAGCAGCCTAGATAACTCTTCCTTGACTTGTTTCAATTACTTAAGTTGTTTAAGGAAGGAGATCTCTCATCCAACGCTTTTTTAGTGTCCTCATCATGTCAGCTGTGGCCATCTCTCTTAGTATGTTATTATGTCCGTTTAAATTAGTGCGAAATCTTTGATAATGGGTAGTTATATGTTGGTCAACTGTTGGTATGTGGTGGTCAGTATTTAGAGTTTTGTTAGTCATGTACCATGGTGCTTTGGTTATGAGTCGAAGTAATTGAGATTGGAAGGTTTGAAGTTTTTGTAGGTGAGTCTTTAAAGCGATACCATAAATTTGAGATGAGTATGTCCATATGGGTTTAAGTAAGTAAGTATATGTATTCAGTATTCTGTCTCAGTTGAAGTTTTGAAGATTTAGAAAAAGGAGAGTAAAGTATTTTGAGTCGTTTGTTAAGTGTCTTATGGTTAATTTTTACCTGCTGACCCTATGTCATCCTTCTGTCGAAGGTGAATCCAATATACATTACCGTGTTTGTTTGAGGAATTTGATTGTTGTCAATATAATTTTTTTTTTTTTTATAGTAAATGTTATATTTTTGGATTTGTCGTGATTTAGTCGATTTTTTTATAGTTTAAACCAATCTTGTTATTTAAGTAAGTGATGCTCATATTTTTTTTTAAAAAATATCTTTATTGCATAGTTAATTTTTTTTAATAGTTTCAACAAAATTTTTAAAAAAAAATTGACAATGCAAAATACATGACAAATAATTAATAACGTACGTACGCCCTGTGATTACTGAATGAAACCGAAGCCTATTATATTCATATTTATTTATTTTCAAGTATAATTAAACTTTTACAACTTCGTCAATTATCTCCATTGCTCAACATATCAGACTTTTGTACATTTTCAAGGCCAATTCACATTATATTTTTAAACATATCGTCGATACAGATGCTACCTATCGAATATGGAAAAATATTCTGCACTCTAATTGTAACTGTAATTTAATATTTTTAAAATCTTCAAACATTCATTAAAGCACACATTAGTGAATGTGTGCTTTAATGAATATTAAAAAGAATTTTTACTTTAAACTTAGATAACAGAAAATAATATTTTATTCACTAACTGTATCAATTTTAATTGCTTATTAGATCTTAATAAAAATAAATTAGTAAAAATCATATGGATTAATAATTAATTATTAAATTATTAGAGAATCTATTTAATTTTCATTTTAATAGTGAATATGGGATCATATGTGAACATTGATAAAAGTGAGGTTAATTTTTCTTTGAAAATCTTTTTGACAAAATCTTAGAGTAAATTAACAGTGAAAACTTTTCTTTTTGTTGCATTCTGTTGTTGAAACCAATTAGCTCCAAGAAATAGGAACTCCACACCTCGGTGTAGCGGTTTCACCGCAAACGATGTCTGAGACGTCGATATCTGCCAGTTCTACAGAAAATGTGGACGCTTTAAACTCAAACCAAACTACTGAAAATAATTGGGAACTCGTTACAGGAAGAAAACGCTCAATGGACAATAACAGAGACCCAAGAAAAGCTAAAAAGGTAAGTGAAGTTACAACAGTAACCACTAATAGTTTTGAAGTTTTAACTAACATTAGTGACGAGTCTGAAGCTACCACTAAGCAACCAGTTTCTGTAAAACCGCCCCCTATCCACTTGAATGATGTACAGAACTACACCGAACTGGTCACATTTCTCCAAAATGTAGGAGGTTTGAACAGCTTTAACCTAAAATCCACATCAAGAGGAGTAACCGTATATCCTGAAAACTCTGACACATATAGACGTATAGTAGCTAACTTAAGACAGGTAGGTGCCGATTTCCATACCTATCAGTTAATAGAAGATAGAAATCCAAGAATCGTATTAAAAAACTTACACCATGCTACTCCAATTGAAACCATAAAATACGAATTAAAATGCCTAGGCTACGATGCCACAAGTATTGTGAACGTTATTTCCAGATACAAAAATCCACTTCCCATGTTCTTTATCGATATCTCTAAAGCCACATTTAATGAAAAAATTTTTGATATCAAATTTTTATACTATACTAGAGTGAAAATCGAAGAGCCAAGAAAGAAAAGAATGATTCCACAGTGCACCCGTTGTCAGCAGTATGGCCACACAAAGGCTTACTGCAATCACTCCCCGAAGTGCGTGAGATGTGGCCAAGGACATGATAGCACCGTCTGCACAAAGACAAGAGAGACCGCAGCAACATGCGCGAATTGTAGCGGATCCCATCCAGCAAATTATAGAGGTTGTGCAACTCTAAAACAACTGAGGGAAGTACGCAATCTCCGTAAAAATATACAAAGTCCCCAAAAAGCACAAACTAGCGCACCCCCAGGTATAGACGAGTTTCCTTCTCTTCCGCAAAGTCAGCATACCGCAAATTCAGGTTCTTCAAAACCCGATTCCCAATATCTAGGACCAAAACTGCGAACTTCTCCTACAGAAGTCCCAGAAAATCACCTTCACCAGCCAAAGCATCCAGAAATGAAAAAGGGCATTACTCAACCGCCACTACCGACTTACAATCACCCGGCTTCAGCTCAGCTCTTCAACTTGGTAAGTGGATTGAATAACCTCATCCAGCCTCTTTTCAGCCTTCTCCAAGAACTGTCTCACGTTGCACAAGCCTTATCCTCCAGTTATGGCTACTAATCGGCTGACAGTGGGCTCCATGTCCGTTCTTCTCTGGAACGCAAATGGTATAAACCAACACAGGACTGAACTTGACATGTACATACATGAAAAACGGACTGACATTGCTCTCATCACTGAAACACACTTGACTCCACATTCTAAATTTTACATTCCAGGCTACAAAATATATAGAACTGACCACCCTGATAAGACGGCACATGGCGGTACGGCAATACTGATTAAGCAATCACTAAAACACAACCCTTTACAATTACCCATTACACCTGACATACAATCCACAGCAATTACTCTGTATACCCAGCACCATACCATTACCTTCGCTGCAGTGTACTGCCCTCCGAGATACGTGCTAACATCTGCAATGTTTTACAATTTTTTCCAACATCTCGGTCGGTGTTTTATTGCAGGTGGTGATTATAATGCCAAACATCAGTCCTGGGGAGCACGACTCTGTACTCCTAGAGGAAGAAATCTAAAGTCTGCCATCGATCAGCTTTCATTAAACACGATCTCACCTGATACACCTACTTACTGGCCAACTTCAAGACAGAAAACACCAGATTTACTTGACTTTTTCATTACTAAAGGACTCAGGACAGTGCCGTATACTGTAACTGCAAGCTCTGATCTTTGTTCTGATCATTCTCTTCTCAGTTTGGTACTATGCGATGAGCCTCGTACTGCATCAAAAAAACCAACACTTACAGATAGGATAATCGATTGGAAAGCTTACAGCGACTACTTAAATTCGACGCTATCAATCCCAATGTCCCTTAAGACCGAAGAGGAACTCGAAAAAGCTGTTGATAAGTTCACAATCAGCTTACAACAGGCTGTATGGTCATCATCTGTACCAAGACCTAGCAGAAATACGTCTCTTCCAATCTATCCGCAGTACATTAGAGACCTGATCAGAGCAAAGAGAAGAGCGCGCAAAGTGTGGCAGACTGGTCGACTTCCATCTGACAAACGGACTTTCAATAGACTTAACAATGAACTTAAACGACAGATTCAGAATTTTAAAAGAACGAACTACGACAATTACCTCAAAAATCTTTCGACTGACGATGGAAGCTTATGGAGACAGACTAAGAAACTTGTAAAGCATTGTGAGGTGTCATCACCACTCCGAAACGTAGATGGTTCCTGGGCTGTGTCAGACCTTGAAAAATCTGAGCTCTTTGCCAACCATCTTTCTTCTGTTTTCATACCACATACTGACTTCTCTAATACTGATCACGAAAGACATGTACAAAACACTTTAGACATTCCTTTACAACTGTCATTACCTCCACTTTGCTTCACTCCCACTCAAGTTGCAGAACAAATCAGACAGTTACCTAAAAAGAAAGCTCCCGGTCATGACCTGATAAATGCTCAAGTGCTCCAGAAAATGCCAAGGAAAGCTCTAGTATACCTAACATCAATTTATAACGCAATACTCAGAACGACTAAATTCCCCTTACAATGGAAATACTCATTCATAAAAATGATTCACAAACCTAACAAAAACACTGACTTTCCTTCATCATACAGACCCATCAGCTTGCTCCCATTATGCTCTAAAATCTTTGAGAAACTTCTCTACAAACGACTTCTTGACATACTGACTACTGAAAACATAATACCTGAACATCAGTTTGGATTTCGTTCACACCACTCAACCATTCATCAGCTACACCGAGTGACAGACTACATTGCGACAGCACTAGAGCACAAATTATATGCAACAGGAGTATTTCTGGATGTTGCTCAAGCGTTCGATAGAGTCTGGCATCAGGGACTTCTTTTCAAACTTAAGACTATACTCCCTCCAACCTACTATCTTATTCTTCAATCTTTTCTTTCTGACAGATTTTTCTCTGTTTGCCAAGGTACAGAACTATCTACCATTAAACCAGCCCTAGCAGGGGTGCCTCAGGGGTCAGTACTCGCTCCTCTGTTGTATATTATTTACACATATGATATTCCAGATCCTCTCTATACTCTGACCGCGACTTACGCAGACGATACAACAATCTTGACAAGACATCAAAATTCAGCATACGCCTCACAGACTTTACAATATCACCTAAACAATTTCTACGACTGGTGCAAACTCTGGAAAATTCGACTCAACCTTGACAAATCACAACATATCACTTTTACCCTTCGACGTGAAACTTGCCCCCCTATTTACCTTGACAATATCCAAATTCCTCAGACAGACAAAGTTCAATATCTTGGACTGACCTTTGACAGAAGAATGACATGGGGCCAACATATCAAAAACAAAACAAAAACTTTAAACCTAAGACTACGCCTATTGTACTCACTCCTTGCAAGAAATTCGAAATTAAAACTTAGACAGAAATTGAATACATATACTTACCTACTCAAGCCTATTTGGACCTACGCTTTACAGATATATGGGACAGCCAAAAAGACTCACATACGTAAATTACAGACTTTTCAATCTAAAACTTTCAGGACTATTACCAAAGCTCCCTGGTACGTCAGTAACATTACTCTACATAAAGACTTACAGATGCCAACAGTTAACGACCACATACGAACATACTACAAACGATTTCATAATAACTTACACGGACATACAAACTCATTGATTCGAGGCATGGCCACAACTAACATGCCCGATAGCACCCGAAGGAGGCTTAAAAGAAGCTGGATGAGGGATCTCCTCCACTAACTAGAAATATTACGCTCAAGACAGGAAGGACGCCGCTGGGTACTCCTCTCCCTCACGCCTATTCCAAGACCAATCTCTTCATCTTGACATCACACTCGCTGATTGTCGGAACTTCTGACAGGTGTGAGTTGAAGAATCAAGTCAAAAAAAAAAAAAAAAAAAAAAAAAATAGTGAATATGATAATAAAATAATAATAATAATAATACAATACACCAGTATAACGTAACAGTGAGGGTTCTGAGCTAAGGCTTTCTTGGGAGATAAGTCTATTTAGGATGTGCTATAGAGATAGCTATCTAGAACCAAGTCTAGCTGAAGAGATTAAACTGAGCTGTTCAATGCTGAATACGCCTATCAGCTTCGTGGGAGACGAGCGGTGTTTATCTCATTGTTTGTTATATCTATATATATATATATATATATATATATATATATATATATATATATATATATATATTTATATATATAATTATTTTAGTGAATTTAATAATATATACATAAAATATTAAAATAATGAGCAGGAGATAAATTATCAGCTCTTCTTAAATCCGCATTAATTTTAATAGAAAAAGCTCAGATGAGTGCATTAAGTAAATGTTACTCAGATTATTATTTTCGTTGATGATTTATATTTTTTCAATGTAATCATATTCCTATATTATGTTTTCTTTTATACATTCATCAACACATTGATCATCCACTTATTATCATTAAAGTGATTGTTCCTTGCAATAGTGGCATTTTAAACATAAGGAAGGATTGTACACAGGAGCACCTCTTCATGGTCTTTGTTTACTTCCTTAAAAAGGAGATATTTTATATACTTCTTTTCAGTCGCCTCCTGATGGGTATGTCAACCGTGGACATGTTGGTAAATCAGTTATTGTGTCCGTGTAATAAGAAATCGGGAGTAAAACGTTTTTTATGTTTTGGTCGATACTTGGTTTTCGTAAGTCGGTATATAAAGATTTGTTGTCTACACATCAGGGAGCTGATCTAATTAGTCTAAAAATTTTGGACAGATAAAATTGTAATTCTTATAAGAGCACCTTTTCTCTGGTGTACTATATATCTATGAAGCGTATGTTCTTTTTTGGGATTTTCAATTGAGATTTGGAAAAAAACGGGAAAATAAAGATAAATATATTTTTTTTTTTAAATTTCTTTATTGAGTATTATAACAATCTGTCTCTTGGACATTGGTTATAGTGAGGTAGGATGACACTATATGTACAAAAAAATAAAATAAATAGAACAAAATATTAATAAAAAATATATACAATAGATAATAAAATAAAATAACCTAAAAAATAAGAAAATTAAAACTAAGAAAATAAAACACATGCATACCTAGAAAGATAAATATAAAGATAAAAATAAGAGATAAGTAGTTCAGTCGCTTGTTTAAAGTCTTTTCTTTCATTTTTCAGATGTATGCCACAGGTCATCCTTCTGTCGAATATTAATGCATGTATGTATTCGAAAACATACTTCAAATGTGTTCGTCTGAGGAATTGGTTTTTCGCCTATGTAAACTAGCGTGGCTCTTATTTAAATTAGAAACAGTAAAAAAAAGTGTGTTTAAAATTCTTCTTTATTTTTTTTCAAAATTCGTACCTGTCAGGATTATGAACAACCAGTGAATTTGCTAGTTTGAAACTAAATATTATGTCAAGGATAGGTGTACGGGAGAATAGTACCTATTAATAACTCTTCCTATTTTGAGATTACTATTTGTGGTTAGTTGAGGAGTTCCTCGTTCAGAATTTTTGGGGAGTTTTCTAGTGTTTTGGGGCATCAGGCCTTCCCTAATCCCGAAGCAGGGGGAATCAAACCTGGATGCTAATTACTTGATCAGAAGGAGGTGTTCATGCGGAATGTGAAATGAGTAAAATGAGGTTTAACATAAAATATATTGATAAAATAAATTGATTGAAATAAACAGAGGTTGATGGGGTTTAAGATGTACATTTAGATTATTGTGTTAGTGAACTATTGGTTAATATGGGCTGACCAGATAAATGAAGATGCTGGCTGGTTGATGATGATGTTGAATTCTCCATTGAGAGACTGGCTTCTGTGTCATCTGAGTGAATATTGTCTAAGAATATCGAGCGAGGATGCTGACTCTTCTTAATGTTTACTATATGAAATGAAATGAAATGAAAAAATAATTTTACTCTGGGACTACTGTCCCCTAAGAATAATAACAGAGTTACAATTTATGTATCTTAGTCTGACATAATAAAAATACCAACTAATGTGTGTTTGCATCCATGCCACCTCTTCCTGCCACTTCTATGTATTGGTCTAGCTAGACATGTAATTGAACATGCTTGGTCATGGAGACCATTTTGTTTTCAGTCTCAGACTCAGACTGGCAATGGTGTTGTACTATGGCCTTGCTGGTCCCAGGTCACCAGGCAGGGCTAAACTTCTTCAGCTTGCCAGTAGATGGCACTGTCATAATGGCCAATAGATGGCGCCACTGATGTGCGCTATTTGTCTCATTTAAATTAAGGGCTACAGTGAATGGCCTTAACACCTAGCTTATTATCGGGCGTATTAATTGTGATATCTTGAATGAGTGTGTTTGTATGTCCGTGTAAGTATTTCTGAAATCTTTTGTAGTGTGTTCGCATGAGGTCGTTTGCCGATGGTATGTGAAGGTATTTACGTAAAGTAATGTTGCTGACGTACCATGGAGCTTTAGTTTCTGTCCTGGAATTTTTGAACTGAAATTATTGCAGTTTATAAATTTTGTAATTTGACCATCGTGTATATTTGTTAGCCCAAAATGAGCTTACAAGTGTACGTTCAATAAGCAAGTGTGCGTTCAATTTCTGTAAAAGTTTTAATTTTGGCTGTCTTGAAATAGAAAAAATAATAGTCACTGTATTAGGTTTGATGTTTTTCTCTTATTCTTGATATTTGGATTCCATGTCATTCTTCTGTCACATATCAGTACGAGATACTGAACTTTATGGGTCTAAGTATAGTCATATTTTGTGATTTGTCTTATTGTTAGTTGAGTTTTTACCAGTCATGGAGTTATATTCCAAGTATTGATAATGCGTCTTATTCAATTTATTGGTTTGCAAATGTAAAGAAAAAATTATTATTACTATTTCAAAAGAAAATTTTAAAATTGTTTTTGTCAAACTTTTAAATAAATTATCAGAAGTATAAAAATTAGTTTACCACTTCTTGCCATTAAAGTTGTATAGGGTTGATTATAAAATGACGTTTTGGTGTTATTATATCTATTATTCATGGTCTGATATGTCCCTTAGTGAAAACCTCTGTCATTAATAATTTCTTAGTTATGTACGTATGTGGATCACCTTCAAAAGTTTATGGTTATAATTGAGGAATAAAATTATGAGCAGTGACATTCCTTAGTCCCCTTCTCCTCGGGCCGTCATTCTCCCTCCCTGAAATTTTTTTTTTTTTTTCATATTATGTAATATCTGAGTTTTATTTCATTCATTATTTTTCTAACACAGTTTCTTTATTATTGGCTAAAATTAATTATTTTAATACATTATATATATATATTAAATTTTTAATAAGTGGGGTGGGCCCCTGAAGATTGGAGCTCCCACAGGGCAATTGCCACGGTTGTGCCATATTGCCTAGTACTGATTATAAGGTTGATTTATATATGAATTATAGGGAAACGATACAATTCAACTGATAAAATATTTTTATTTATACATCATCTGTTCAAATATTTTTTAAACCTAATTATAACGTATTTCCTCACTGTTTGTTAATTACATTTTCGTTTTTTTTTTCAGCAAACAGTCCCAGAACAATTGATACACCGAAGAGGATCTTCATTGTTTTCTTCTCGTTTCTTGTATATATTAGGTGATATGTTAATCACTAATACTGTTTCTGATTTACGATTGTATAAAAAAAATTAATTACAAAAAATGTGAACAAAAACAAATTAATATATATATAAATGTGTAAAAAGGGTAAGCTCATCTATCGTTGTAAGTAGAAATGGTTTGATGCATTTTATTTTTTAAAAAATAATAATTTTAAGCGTTGTATAAATTGGAATTTATGATTGTTTTTTACTATAATAAAATATTTTTTGTAATTAATCGTATATTGTTTAAACCCTGTTTAAGTTCACCATCTGGTTTATTTTTTATATATACTTTTTTTAAACATCTGATTTTTTTCATATACTCGTAGTATAAAGAATTATTGGAATGAAAATTCATTGTAAATAATTGATAGTTCGTAATTTTTGTTAATCGTCATACACTTATAGGTCATTCTACAATTCGTGTCAGTTTTCACAAAATACAAAACTTCATTTTTTTTTTTTACGACCATTTCGCATTGGTATCTCAGCATATTTTGTATTTTCAGGAGTAAGTTCAGCTCTTTGATTTTTGAAGAAATTGGGTTTTAAGTTTTATTTTTAACTTTTAATAATGTACTAAAAACTCGTAAATACCCATTTATTTGCTTTCCACTTGAATCGTAAGATAACTTGAGTACAAAGTTGGGAAAAAAGGTGGCCTTTAAAAACATAGAACCGTTTTTCGTCACCAACACCCCCCAATTGTCAAAATAACAAGGTTATATAAGTCAAGTTGCACAATCATTTGTAAACCATCTTTTTTATCGATTTTGTGATCAAATTATCTCACGATTGAAGCATAGAACAAATGATTATTTACGAGTTTTCAGTAACTAATGAAATAGACAAAGTTTGCCGACCTCCAGATTGAAAACGCCCCAATTACAAGAACTTCCTTAAATAAAATATTTGTAGGTTACTATGAGATGAAGCTATTTACGAAGTTTCAGCCGGATGTTATTAATTTGATAAAAAAGGGGTCTGTACCACGGACTATCTGTAAAATAACAAAAATAAAATTCTAAATACAAAATTAATTAACAACTGTTTCCAACTTTCTGAGTATAGTTAATTACTAACATGAAAAATAAATAAGTTTCTTCATCAATTGCCTATCGTCAATTTACTTAGATTGACTTTCAGAGGGTTTTATTATTTCTTAAATATTCTTATTTTATTTAGAACACCGAACGATTATTTATTTTATTTCCTCCCCCCTATTTTAAAAATTTAAATTAAAAAACATTATTGCTAAATTTGGCTAGGAAAATAATTAGAAAGCGAAAAGGCGAAATCCTTCTAAATTCACGAGTTAAATTACTATATATTGGTGCTAAATTTTCTCTAATTGATAAGTTAAATATATATTTCCCATTAATTATTTGTTCTTGAAAAATATTTATTTATATATAAATCAAATATCTTTTTTTTTTGTACTGAATACTAGTTAGTAAACCAAATTTTCAAGTTAAAAAATAAAACAAAAAATGTAGAGTTATAATTTAAAATTATTCCTGGACAATAAATAATTTTGACGTATTTATGGTGCAGTAATCCAAAATAAATATTCAATGTCAATGCAAAATATTGTTTACTAAACTAAGTTTTAAAAAGTAGGTTGACTAAAAGGTTAATCATATGAAAGACAAAGCACTCTTTAAAAAAAGCTTATTATTAAGAATAATCTTCCAGTTTTCATTAAAAATTATAAGATAAATACTTAATGCGTACAATATTTATTCGTGATGTACAAGTATAAATAGTATACTACATCAAGGAACATCAAGAAGTAACTCTAAACATTTAAAATAATATTTACAAATTATTGAGTAATGCCTTGTGGTAACTTAAAATTCCTTAAAATATATTTACATATTATCTTTATAATCTCTTCGTCTAAACTTAAAGTATAAAATGAAGTTGTAATTTTTTAAAATTAAAATTCGTTATAAATCTCTGATGGTATGATTCAGCCATAATTAAGGCACTTCGTAGCCTTAACAAAGTTACTCCGGATCAACTTCTTATTTTCTCTTCTACCAGCTTAATCGTCTTTGGGATAAAACTTGCCACTGCTGGTTGTAAAGGAGATAGTATTCGGATATCTGGAAGAAAAAACCGTTATTTAAATAAGAATATAAACATTATGATGAACGAAAAAATTTATTTCTATGATTCTGTACTATTAATCGATTTATATGAGTATAGAGATTTATGGTATATTTTCTAACATATATATATATATATATATATATATATATATATATATATATATATATATATATATATATATGAGCTGAGGATTAACAAGCTGTTTTCTTTGTTGATTTCGAAGCAGTATATGATCCCATTGACAGGAACTGCGTTTGAAAGATCATGAAAGAACTGAAAATTCCCAATTGAAAAGTTGATTATATTGGCAAAGCCGTATGCAGAGTAACCCAAAATGTCGAATCCTAATACAAGTAGAAGTATCTTAAGTCTTCAAAGGTATTAAAATCGCGAAAGCCAATTTTGATACACGGTTGCAATATCTGGACTAATTAGTACCCTAGAAAGAAATATTGATATTTTTGGGAAGGAAAATCCTTCACTCCATTACTGAAGAAAACTAGAATCAGAACTAGAATAACCCAAGGAAGAAAAAAAAAGTTGGTGATGATTCGTAAAACTAATTTTTACTTCTCGATTAGTTTAAAATAAAGCATTGCTCAATGCATTTGTTTATATGCTGATCTCAACTGGAATTTTAATTATTTCTTATATTCATATCGTTATTTGGGTACAACCCCTTACCTTCAAACTAACAATGCAAGTTTAAAAATTCAAAAAAATAGATTAAAAAATAACACGATTAATAATTCGAATTTTGAAATTATTCTCCATCAGGTAAAGTGCGCAGCACTCCAACAGTAGCTGTGGTATAACACACGAAGTATGATTTCAGGATTTTTTTTCTAACTACAACTTATGCTACCTTTGCCAAAAAAAGCTGTCTTTGTTCAGGATCGTATCGTCCTTAAAGATATATTATTATTATTTGTTTGCAATAAAAAGATATCCTTTATTTCTCTTATTTTCCCAATTACTTCTCTTTTGTAACAGTGAAAATAAAAAATAAAAATAAATAAATAAAAAGGGAAAAACAAATATTTAAAAAAAATAAAAATGAATTGTATACTATGCTCATATACATTTTTTTAATACCATATAATTGTATATTAGTTTTAAAAAATTGTCTGTTGTGATTAATAAGTATACTGTGTTTGAAGCAACCCAATCTAATTGGGCAGCGTCCTTTTATGAAAATAAAGTGATTCTCTCTCTGGGGCCATTCATTCAGTGGCATTTGTTATTAAAGATTTTTTTTTTTTTTTTGTTAGATTGAAATTATATTAAATATAAACTTATTTTAATTCATTTATCTTACGATATAGCATATATAGTAATACAATATCACATAAAATCCAATTAGCTTTAGATGATATGATAATAAAAAATATTATCTTGTATATTAAAAGCAGAACATGATATCTTAAATACAATGCAAGACTTAATATATTATTCGAACAACATGCAGTCAAACAACACATATTACCTGCCGCTATCACATTCAGTGTACATATGTCTTCATTATGGGACTCGTGTCCGTATCCTCCTCTTCGTCAAAAGAATCAAAAGATGGATCTTCCAAATGAAGCTCATTGACGTGGCTAGAGTTCACAACAAATTTGTGCAAAACATAAACAGACACAAGTGCAACTTGAAGTAAGCAACTTATTTGACATGGAACACAAAAACATATAACATCATGATGACATGTAAATTATAAAAGGAATCTCTCGCTAAAAAGGTTTAAAAGTTAATTACTATTAATTAAATTATATAAGTTGTTTATCTCAAAATTAAAATCTAATCTAATTCAATAGGGATAATTGGAGGTCAATGTTAAACCAGGCCAGGACTCAATTTAATAGATTGTGGAGCAGATAGATGAAGAAGCAAATAAAGCGAATGGATCGTGATTCTAATTTTTTTAATTTTTCAATTATTTTCGAAATAATTTATTTATTGGATTCAAATAATCTGTCATTAAGGTTTACAGAAGGTGAAAGGAATTATAAACATTAACATGTTTATCACCCATCATAAATATTAAAATATTAAAGAGGTCGATTAGTTTTTATTTTTGCGATATATATTTATGTATGAATCAGTCTGAACTAAATCTTAATTGCCTGTTTGCTTAAATCTGTTTAGATGTTCACAAATGTATCCTAACATAATTGACAAATTTTCAGGAAATGCGAAAAACTGTATTTTTTATTCCACTTTTTATATCAAAACCAATATTTAATAAATATATAAAAATATAAATCAAGAAATTCTTCATTTGTAACACATATTTCAGAACACTAATTATTTCAATAGTAATTTTTTAAAAAGTGAGTAGCAGAGCTCCGTCATTAATGTTCTATTTTCCACTCATTTTTAATTTTTAAAAAATAGAAAGGTATTACATTATTTCATTGGCGTTAAATACAGAAATAAAAGCTTTAAAACATTAAAAAAACCTTAAAAGAAGAAATTTATGCTTTGCAAATAATTACTCAATGGTTTATTATATTCAAATAGTTATAAGTTCAATATGTATGGCGAACGTCTTGAACTAGCACAATGAAAAATATTTATATACAATGATTAGGAGGTTTAAAAATACGCTATAATATAATTATGAAAATTGTCGTACCAGAATTATGACTCTTATAGAACTGGGAGATATAAATTTAAAAAAAAACGATGCAGAGCCTAAACCGGTTAACCGAATTTAATGAAAGATGGCCTAAGTCTGTAATTATTACGTCTATAATAAACTTCACCCAAAAGAAGCCGGAAAAAATAATTACGATATTAACATTGGGTATCCGAAAAACACAAAAAGTACTATTTTTTTTTTGTTGAATAGTGATTTGTAAGAATATTAAATTACCTACAATACAAAAAAAAAAAATTACAATCGGACGATTTGGTAAAAAGATACGCTATTCCGAATATATACCAAAAGTTCTAAAGCTGACTATTGTTTTGACTTAAAGAAATTATATGACGGACCTTTTTAATTACTGGACGGTTTTCGATGAAAGTTTTTTATCGTTTAGGACATTTAAATGTCTTTAATATATTTTAGTTATTCTCAAATAAAGTTTTGTATTCGACAATTTTTCTTGTCCTTAAAAAGGCTTTTAAGAAGACAATTTTTCTTGTCCATTTTGACGAAAAAGATGCTGTAATTTCCCAGGCATATCCAAATCTTAAATATGATATTTCAGTTTCGTACGACTTTTTGTTATTGAGCTAGATTTTTCACACACAAAAACAGACTTTTTTGGAGTCTTAGTTATTTTGACTCAGGAGAACCCAAAACGTGAATTTCCGTTGAAAACTCGAATCCGAAATTTTTTCAGGGAATGGATGTATAAAAATTAAACTTTTTGTTTACAATAATGGTAGAATAAAATTAATTTTTTTTAATATTCATTTGAATAAAGCGACTAAATAAAATTTTGATAAATTATTTTTTTCTTAAATAATACTAAAGAATGTTTCATTACGTGTCTTCACAATTCTTTTAATATTTACGTTCGTTTTTTAAAGAAAAAAAAATACCCCGGATTCATCGTTTTTTTCTTTACATGGAAATTGATACTAATCTTGATTTCCAAAAAAATTATTCCTTTGGAAATAAGCAACTCCATATGTATTGATGACGTAGAATAAATTTCAACAAATCCATTATATGTTCTAAAATCCAAACAAACCATATACCAAAAAGCTATAATTAGTAAAAAAAGAATTCCAATTTTATATTATTAAAAAAAATAGATTAATTTTATCCAGTTGAAGTATTTTTAATGTTATTAATTATTATTGACTTTTTTTTTTATTTAGTTCATTCAAGAGAAAGAAATTAAAATTCTTGTAAGGAGTTTTATTTTTAATTTTTTTATAATAGTAGCGCTTAAAACCTCTATATTTTATTCTTGCGAGAGCTCATATATAAATTTCAATACAAAACTTATTATATCAACGTCAATACTTTAATAAAATTTAAAACTGACTGAAATATGCGGATAAATATTTGATAGAGACTTACATAAGCTAAAAAGAAACAGAAATCATTAACTATAAAATTAATTCATAGATAACCTCTTATTATAGCCTAAGTAACGAAGGTGAAAAAAAATATGATAAATAGTTTTGTGTTATTTATGTTATTTATTTATGATATTTTTCGTAAGCCTAGTACCATGAATTTATTTATTGAATATAATGCTTAATTTCATTGAGATTGAAAAATATATTTTATAAATAAATTATATTTAATACAATTTGAAGAAATTAAATTCAGCATACCAACACCGTACCTTCACCAAACAAAAAAAGAAAACAAAACGAATTTCAGCAATATGAATTTCCCAGTCATTAAGGGATTTCAAATCATTTACAAAACAAAAATATGCATATTCATATTGCATGTACATTCAAAACATAATATTTTACCTGGAACTGTGTGCAGCTTCAATTTTTTGGTCATGATACTCAGTTATCGACTGTCCCAAGATATACTTTCTCATGATCTAAAACAAAAATAGCATTAATTGTAAATATAATTAACCCAAGTAACTATAGCATCTACTGGATAAAACAAAATCATATAGTTAGTGAATTAGTTGATGTATAAAAAATACTGACATATGACATCGAAAATATGACTCATTATATTTAATATGTAGAAATATACTCGTACGTATTGTGCATTGCAGTTCGGTAGGTCTCTCACGGTCCTCTGCCGTTTTGATACATTGAATTCCGAATTTGATAATTAATTTATAATAATTTATGAGGAGTTGATCGAAATACTATTTTTAAAATTTAGTATTTATTTGACAGCACCAGCCCGATCAACTCCTCATATCATATCACGGTCAACCATCTCTATATCATTATAATGATTTATTATTAATTTTATTAAATGCATAAAAAATAACGTATATTTATATTTCCAAAAAAGAAATGATAAATATGCTCCGGTATGCATATTCGTTCCTCAAACACCACTCTAACGTTCTATGAAAAAGGAATAATTTTCTAAAAGTAAATAAAAGGGACTCCTTTCAGCCAATTTTATTGCAAAGACGCTTCTTTTAAACAACGCAAATTGAAACAGTACCGTAACCTGCTTTACTTGCTCGATGCTCAATCGATACTTTAACGCGATTTATCACCAATGTTGAAGAGAAGAAGAACCATCGTATTTGTTCTGCAATCTGGTTCGCTGAAAGTAGTCCTTTCATTGAGTTTTATAAAAATATTCCTTTTTGACGGAACGTCCATGTAGAGTCAGAGGAATGACTTTTCCTGCCACCTTTTGAATTAAGCAACCCTATATAGTAACTATACAGTACTTTAAATATATAACTATGTGGCACTAGTAACATTATAACTATATAGTACTTTAAATAATGTATTCCTTCACTTTTCAAAGCCAAAACGCGGGATGGAAATTCAATAATTCGATTTATTTTGAAACTCTATTCATTCTCCTCAGGTAAGTTTGACAAAACAATCAAATAACTTTTCATACAAAATTTTTTTTTATATTTATACAAAAATTTCATATTTCATACGAAAATAAAATATTATACAATGCTAAACCTTCCAATTATCTAATTGGAACTATTCATTCAAAATATTATCTTCACTACAATATACAGTGATAAGCGGTATAATCAAAGATATTTTTAAACCAATGAGTAAGTATATTTATTAATATAATAATCTCATTGTTATTTTAAACCAACCATTATATTACTTTCCTAAAGTCCATAATACATCTAAAAATTCTCAGTGATTCATAAATTGGTGTATTTAACTGTCCATCAATTACTTCTAAAAATATGGTTAGGGTAACCTTTAATATGGTTTATTTTAATAATTAACTATCTCTCGTTATTAAGAGTTAAGAAAAAATGCTAAATATAACTTTTAAAATAATTTGATAATTGAATAAAGGAGAAACAAATAAAAATCCTTCTCCAGTTAGAAAATGAAACTGCGGAATTAATAGTCAAAAGGTATACGTATAATATATCGGAAAGCGGATAGTTTTATTTTTAAAAAAACAATATCTAATATAGAAAGTCGTAGAAGCTAATGCAGAGGGACGAAAAATTATAAATAATAATTTATGGAGAATAATATTATTTAACGTTAATCATATGTTTTCAAAGAAATCAAAAGAAATTTACTGACTAAATGCAAACTTTTTTAGGATTGAAAAAAGTATTTAGAATCCACCAAATCAAGGCAATGACATTGTTAAAAAAACTATTTCATAGTACTTAGGTGAAAGGAGAAGTGAAATATAAAAATATTTCATGGATGTATAAAGCATATGTTTATAACCTTAAATAAATTTACTGCAGTTTAATAACCCTAGATATGATATTTTATTTAAATAATTAGGTATCAACGTCCGTTTATTCCGAAAAATTTACATGTAACCTTTTAAAAGTTTAAATTAGTGAATAATTTGATGAATTTCCTCTTTTTGAAATCCAAACATTATCCGCTTAAAATTAGTGTAACACTGTAAAAACTTTTGAACTGGTAACGGCAGGCAATGAAATAATTTATTTGTAGTAAATTTTACAATGGAAAATAACAGTTTAGTAACTAATAGGCATCATAATCATTCATAGGTAGAATATAGAAATATACTTTAAAATCACTCTAGGCATATATATATATATATATATATATGTAGCTATATATATATATATATATATATATATATATATATATATATATATATATATATATATAGCTCAGAGAATGGGGTTATGTGGTTTACAAAAACAGATGGAGTACCAAAGTTTTAATTGCCTACCGTTGATATAATTAATACGTCTCTTAGCACATATGAGCCTTTTGATTGACAGAATGACTAACTCCAATTTCTTTATTATTAATTTTGGTGATGTTTCTAGTGGCAAAATTTATACCTTTATTCATAGTTTTTGTTTCAACACTGCAATCACCTACTCTGGAATTTACTTAATCACTGTCTGTATAATAGATATAACTTTTCGAACTAGAAATATCACTAAAATTACTTTACTCAAAAATTTTGAAATTGGAATTAGTCATTCTGTCAACTGAAAAGCTCAGAGAATGAAGTTATGTGGTTTACAAAAGAAGATGGAGTAACTAGATATTATTGCCTACTGTCGATATTATATATATTTTATTTTTGTTATTTTAATGTTGGTAATGATTTGTTAGCTGTAAACTTTAAGCTATAGCTCCGTTAAAAGTGCACTTTAAAAATTTTGTAGTTGCTCAACATTGCCAGAAAATAATTTCTATTCAAACTATTGAAGGTTGTGTTTTGCGCACACCAGATTTTTGAAATAAATTTCCAATGATGGCCACGATTTCATGAGTGTTATCAAGCCAGAAACGTTGTTTGATACAAATCTGTTTTCAAAACTTGTTTCATACATTTTTTATTTTCCATATTTTTTTTTCTAAAATAATAATATATTTCCACTCCTTATATTTATCACACGTTCTCTCGATTGTAGCGAAGGTATTGTTAAATAGCAACAGTGACAGACTACTCCCACAACGGGGAGGCGACGAACGCTAACGAGCATAAGAACTGTTGTTGCTGACAGATGGAAATCTTCTAAGGAACCTGCGAAATAACGACAAAGCCCACGTCCCCTGGATGCCATGTCGAAGGTTGTCAATTACCTAACTTCTCAACAGAGCTATCTCAGTCCACAATTTCCACGCTTGCGAACATATCTTTTTTTTCTGCAGGCTAGCGAAAATTATCAAAATAGTTTTCTAAATAAATTTATTTATGCAATTGTTTAAAAAATACAATAAGTAAACGTGTTATAAGATTAAATATGACTAGTGAGGAATCATTCCAATGGTGATTTTATAAAAGAAGCAATTTTCTTTTGAGACGCTTTAGATGATAATTGAAGTTAGAAACTATTGCTTAAAATTCTCCAATTTTAAGACAATATTCTGTTTTTAATATGTGACAACACAACGTGGTGAATAATTCAAAATTATTTTAAGTACGGAGTTATCGAAACTATAAAAATATCTTTTTTCTTCTACTATACCTAGTCCTTCAGTCCTATTTTTCTAACCCTTACTTTAGGGTCAGTTAAGGAACAGAATTTTCCAATTCCTGCCAAGTTGAGCACGTTGTTTTACAAAATAGTGTCACGATTCTCGTTCTCTACATTTTATTTACGACTGATATTCCTATTCATTCCGAAACCTTCCTGGAGAAATTTGTTGATGATAATGCCATCTTATCATCCCATCAGGATCCCTAAAACGGTCTCCTTTAACTTACAAAGGAACTTCCCGCTGATTGAGCAGTGATGCAACAATTCGCGCATCAAACTAAACGAATCCAAATTCAATTCCATCCCTCAACGCAGATACGTGCCCACCGATCCTTTTTAATTCTAATCCAAGCCCCATTCCAAACTTGGTTTATTTTTAAACAAAACAGTTCTTTCTTCCCTATTTTTCTTTCCTACCATGGCCTCTTCAGAAATACGGGGGTCAAGCGGGAGATTCAAGCCGGAGTTAAAATCCACTTGTACTGAGATCTGAACTTGTAATCTTCAGTTAATCAGGTTATCTAGCAAAGCGTGTTTTTCATACGTGTCAACCTGCTCGACATCTTTTAGCAAAGCTGACATAAAACCCACAAACTAAACTTAAAAGGCAAGGTCTCAACTTACGATTTGGCCATTTATATGGGCTACTGAACCGAACATCCTATCCTTCAATTGGCAACGAATACTTAATCTACCAGACCATACTTAAACCCGTCCATACCTGCGGCATGAACTGATAGGAATAGCATAACACCAAATTCCAATTCTTCCAGTTTCTAACCCTACGAACAATGATCAATGCTCAATATCACCTAAAAAACAAAACTTTACACCATGATCTCAACATCCCACCGACGTTATTTCATCCAAATTCTCAACCCTTCCTCAAAACATTAGCCATCTCTCTAATCCTTTAAACCACAGGCGGATCTACGAGGAGACATATCTACGGGAATAACCATGTTTTATCGAAGAAAGAATAAAAAACCTATCTCTTAAAGTATTATCGTTCATGTAATTACATTTAATAGAACTTGAAGAATCACTTAAACGCCATTTTATATAGGTAGTTAGTATCTTTATTTTTTTCCAAAGTAATTATGGTTATATACATGAAAATAAAAAGCTTTCGGACTGAAGCCGACCCTCCAAATTAAATCATGGCTCCGCTAATGCTTTAGCACAATGCCTATCTAGCTTCACGCATCCCTAAAAACCTTTCGGAAGGTTAAAATGTCAGTTAATCGGATACCCAAAACCTTTTGTGAATATGCTATTGGAGTTCTGGTAGTGGCTAGTTCTCCACTCAAGTCCTCAGCGCTCTGCAGTCTCCACTGGCTTTTACTGCCAGTGACGCGGTCGAGAGGAACTGCCTGAGACGATACGCAGGAACCTCCTGGAGTTGTACTTTACCTTCCAGATATGGGCGGAAAGGCTTGTTTTGAAATCCTAGGCTCAATTTCAATATTATACACATGTTCGAATGTGTGTCAAAATAATTAATTTGATTATATTTTTAATATATTTATTTGATTCATATTTAAATTAGAGCTTCATACGCATTTAAACTGGCTGCCCATATAAAATTAAGATGCTTAATCCTTAATTTCAACATGTTGAATTTCTTTATTGTGTTACATCCCCAAATTGCTGAGTTAGGTCTCAACGGGGTTTTCGTATTCACAGGCTGCTTGCTCCTAACTGCTCTTAATTGGAAGGATTTAACTCAGCCTTCCACGGGAAGACATTATGATGAAATAGCAATTTAATACCATTCCACGAAAAACGTATCAATGAAATGAAATATTTCTAGATACACTTTGCAAGCAATTTTGTTTTTATCAAAACTATCAATAAATTGATAATCTCAAAATTAATAACAATGAATTTCCCACACTAACTTAAGTAGCACTGTCGCCACATTTTTAATTTAATAATTCATTTTTAGTTTATTATCGTTGAGGAACCTTTTGTTATAAACCTTGTCATAGACCAAGAAAAACAATTTTTTAGACTACTTTAAAATTTAATTTATTATATTTCGCGATAAACAGAATTCTTATATCAAGTTAAAGAAAAAAATGTCCGTCAGCGTCTTTTCGACTAAACTACTGGTCCAATTTATAAAAATCATACTCCAAAACATAGGCTGTACTTTTTTTCTTGTATTTATTTTATTCTTTGATATAACGAATCCTAAACGCTTCATATTTTTCTTCGACCTTCACGAATCATTGAGACATGAATGAAGGCCCCAATTCCGACACAAAATAATTGATGGTAACGTCGAATTCTAAGTATCAGTCTAATAAAACTTGTGACACTGATGACAAGAAAAACATCAGCCGAGTGGTGTCAAAGAAAAGCCGCCATATATATGTCTCATCCTTAAAATGTTTTGAAATCATTCGCGAAGCATAAAAAGCAAAAATATATATATAATTCTACCCATTAATTTATTTTTATGAATTTCTTCTTTTTATCTTTAAACACTAAAGAATTTTTAAAGAGTTTAGGATCTTTTATAGAACTGATGTACTATCACAATTATTTTTGTCATAAAAGTTGTTGAAATGGTATATAATATTTCTAGTCTGCGTTATTGAGTTTTTCGAGTAAGATGATCCGAGGTGGCTGTCATAAAAATACTAAAATAATAAAAAACTATTTTATTTAAAGCCAACGTTTCGACCCGCAGGTTTTCTTCAGGGGGTTGCATGCAGTATCAAAACTGAGTTTTCAACCGACCAGTTTTCACCCGGAATTCCATACTGCATACGACCCTCTGAAGAAGACCTGAAAAGTTGGGTTGAAACATTGACTTTGAATAAAATATTTTTTTTACTGTTCACTTCATCCTCCTTATCTTCTGGTTTTCCAAATACGAGAACTCACATTGATTCCACAGAATCCATTTGTCCAGACATCTTTAATTTTCTTAAATCTTAATTTCTTTTTATGACTGCCTATATCCTTATTCAATGAAAAAACTTAAAGTTTACTGACAAGAGACGGAATGCAAATGGCTCTGTTTCTGAGTCCATAATCCGTCGTGTTGTATTTTCGAATAGTATTGTATTGTTGTTGTATTGTATTGTTGTATTGTGGTATCTCTAAACGAAACATCAAAACTAGGCGATCACCCAGAAGTTGAAAGATCTGGAGTTAAAGTGATCGATTTCCGGAAATATATTAGCTGCTAGGAAATATATTAAAGTTTTTCTATATTATATTTTTAAGAACTATGACAAAGCTAATTTAATGCCAGTAAGGTTGGTTTGATAATTACAAATGAGGTATGGAATACTTTTTTATTTCACTTCTTTACATTCATTTTATTATTCACTATGTATAAGACATAAGAGCATTTAATACTTGCTTGGAGTGGACGAATGGATACAACGTCGGCTACCGAAGTCTGACATTTTTAAGGAATTCTGAGATCGGGCTTTTTTTAGAACGAAATCAGTGACCCAACGTTAATGATATTTTTCGGAAATCATGTTTTTGTTTGCATTGTGTTTATGTTTAACTGATTATATATATTTTTTTTCGTTAACTTGAGCAATTTATCTATCATTTTAAATTTAGTCTTTGATAATCCTGGTTACGTGTATATTAAGACCGTCCTGTATTTACATAATGTCGTTACGTTAGCAACTTACTAAATGAGTTATTTCGGGCTTTTCTAAAAAATTTCCAAAATAGGACCTACCATTCCAAAGACAGTTCTGCAACTGATTTCCTCTTTCTTCGCTCGATAATTCTCAAGTATCGATCTTCCCTCTCTGGCCGCCTCAGAGGCCTCATTACCAGAGAAGTTTTGGGGTACAGGAACGAGAGCTAGCAAAAATATTGTATTTGTTTTCAACTTGAATTACGGACAGCTTAAAGTATATTAAAAATTTTTTCTGGGTTTATATGTACATACAAATAATTCGAAAAAATATTATCTGTTTGACAGATTGGCTATCCACAAACCAAAAATATTATTTCAATTTCCACAATCCATGGATACCGTACTTTTTTCATGCAGGATTCACTTACACAAAAAAAAAATAGGAGATCAGCAAGTTCTAGAACATGAAATAAAGGATGTAAACTTTATACAAATTATGGATTCATGGAAGGTTTGAAAGACTGACACTGGGTACTCATACACAGCAAACGTAGGAGACAAAAACAACAAAGAAGCAACAAAAGAGTTACGATTCAAGAAATGCTCTCTGATTTTATTACTACATCTATGATGACAAAGTAAGGAAAAAATATTTTGCATTCCAATGTATTAAGCCATAAAAGAGTAGTTGGCTGTAACAATACTTCGCAGACAATTCAATAAACAACATTATTTATAATAAAGGCCGGAATTTGTGTGCGTTAAAACTCCCCAGAATATGCCATACAATATGCAGTAAAAAAAACATGAAAAATGCAGTAACTGGTCTTTAAATATACTAAACTTAGTCATTATTTTGTTACTAATCTCTCAATAACTTAATTATAAGTTTCGAAATGAAAATAAATTATGGAGGGGTTGAAAATTACAATAATTTAATGTGTTTTTTAATATTTAAACTTGAGAATGAAAATAATTAAACATATGCGGTTGATAAGTTTATAATAAACATTTAATGGTCACGAAAATATTACGTGAAATATTTTTTTTTTAATTTTAAATTTTAAAATCAAAATGTTACAAAGTATATACAAACAAAAAAAACAATTATTGCAGTAACAAATAATTAAATAAGCATATTAACAAATATAGAACAATAAGTATGTAAACGCTTTAAAAAAATGTATATACATATATTTTTTTGTTTTGTTTATTTAATGAAATTTACAACTGTATACAAATACAACTAGTAAATATGCGCAAATTATAAATAATGGCATGCACAGGCTTGAAGAGACACTACCCAGTGGTAGCACTCTCTAAATAATTTTAAGTAAGAAGATCACGAGGCCATCTCCTTTTCAGACGCCTAGGAGGATTATCAGGGATCGAGGAAGAAGCAAGAGTGGAAACAAGCGGATTTGGATGGGACTGAAGTTTATCACGAAATGATAGATATCTGGCTCGAGCTAAATCAGCGACATATGGTACATTAAGGTCTTTATGAATAGTTTTATTTGTGACAAAGTATGGAGCATTAAGGATTTTACGGAGGATTTTAGATTGTAAGGATTGGATACGAGAGGAATTCGATGGTTTGGTGGAGCCCCAAAGCTCAACTCCGTATGTCCCTATAGGTCTTATTACAGTAATGTAGATAAGTCTTTTGTAATTAATTGAAAGTTTGGAGCGTTTGTCTAGTAAGTGTTGGAGCAGTCGGAAACGTCGAGCAGTTTCTTGTCGTTTCAGTCTAGTATGAGAATTCCAAGTAAGACGTTTATCCAAGTGGAGTCCTAAGTAGCGGATTTGCTCAACAGGAATAAGTGGAGTATTATTGAAGGATACTGTAGGACAAGAAGTCATAGGTTTACGACGGAGGGTAAAGGTGATTTGATGGGATTTGTTGGAGTTTATTTTTATTCTCCAATTTTTACACCATTCTTCAAGGCTTGTGATATGTGATTGAAGAGTTTGGGATGCAATTAAAGGGTCATTATTAACAGATAGCAAACATGTGTCATCGGCGTAAGTGGTGATGACAGTGCCAGGATGGGTTGGGATGTCAGCTGTATAAACTGTGTAGAGGATGGGACCGAGGATACTACCTTGTGGGACTCCTCCAGATTGAGCAAAGAGGAATGAGCAGATATCATTTTGGTTTACTTTGAAGTATCTATCAGTAAGATAGGAGCGGATAATGAGGAAGTATGTAGGGGGTAGGACTTTTCGGAGTTTGTACAGAAGACCCGGGTGCCAGACTCGATCAAACGCCTGTTCAACGTCGAGAACGTGCAGTGCATACCGCGCTCCAATGTAGAGGAGACTACATCAACCACACGGTGACATTGTTGGATATTGGAATGCGATGTGCGGAATCCAAATTGGTGATCAGGGATAATATGATTACAGTCTAGGATGGGATACAGGCGTTTTAGGATGAGTTTTTCCAGGATTTTGCCCATGATGGGTAATAGAGAAATAGGACGGTAAGAGGATGGGTGTTCAGGTAGTTTTTTAGGTTTGTGTAACATTTTGACAATAGATAGTTTCCAAGAATCAGGGAAATATGTGGATCGGAGCACAGCATTGTTCATATATATATATATATATTCTTTTTTTAATTTGAAAATTAATACATTCTGCCACATTGGAGGGCATTGTATATTAATGAACAAAAATTAACATGAGTCTTTGCTCATACAATAACATAATTACCAGCTTGTGGAATAAATAACATAAAATAGATAAAACATTTGAATTGGTCTGCTAGGTAGACATCTGTATTAAACTTAATTAACTGTATTAAATATGATCTCTTGCTAAGAATTAAGGCAACGAACTAGAAATAGAGACTTAGTATGCTGTTTAAATGTGACAAGAAGAGTAAATGGATCTCCGAAAATTGAAGAACATCATAAATTATTAAATTATTAAATGGTATAGCGGTAAGTAGGTATACATTCTACAGATGTTGTAGGTTTTGTTCATTGAAAATAAACCTAGGATTGTTATCTTGAATTTAAGCTAATATAGGTATTGCATTTTAATTTGTATATATAAATAAATAAATATTCGTTTACATATATAGTATGTTTTGTTTAACTCATGAAATTAATCGAAAGATGCAATCATATTCATTTATCCTCAAATATGCACAATAAAATTTGGCTAGTTACATCACAGTGTACTAATTCATATAGATATTTGATAGCGCTTAAAAGAAAATATACAAACAAAATATGCAATTGCATAAAATTCCGGGCTCTGTTTATAATTAATAACAGAATATAACTTGTGGTAAGATCACGAAATGTCGACCAACGATAGACTACCTTTTTTTGTGTCTAGAAGGTGCATGTTACATTTCCACCAGCTGAAGAAGAGCTCGATGAAAAATAACACACAAGAACCAATAAAAGGTTTAAGCTGATAACTGACATCTTGATGGGATATGGGCAGCAGGAAATACTTATTGAATGGTCAACACTTCTCTTAAATACTTTATTGAGGTGTAAGAGTGGGTAATAGCTTAATTATTATTTAATGACTCGTGGTATCCATTCTTAATGGTTTAACTATGAGAAATTCCCTCTTTGAAGGAACAAAACACTTATGAAATTATAATCAAATGAAACAACCACGGTTCAATGAGCCATTTATATTTATATTTATTCATAGCTATATAATTATGTTTGAAATTGATAAATATAATTATAATTGCATATACAGAAGAAAAATCAAGAAAGTTTTACGCCATACCGTCACTTAATTATTACACATCCGAACAATATTACCCATCTTCATTTCTGGATATAAATCAAGCTTATATTCCCTTTCGAAGACAATATTCGAATTGAAAATGCTTTCTTATAGTAATGTAATTTATCTTCTAAAAACAAATAGTTTAGATTTTTTTTCTAACGTTTTTCGATTATCTAACATTTAATTCATATATACTGCAAACAAAATCATAAGAAACCGACTTAAAGTTTCTCCATTGTTGTGACATTAAAATCCTTGTTCATTTTGAAAACTTTTTCAAACAACATCTCTTCGTAAATATATATGAGCTCCTATAAAAAAATAATATACGGTGTAAAGGATAGATGGACTAAAAGTTAGCAGAGTAGGTTGTTCCAAAACGAAAAGAGATAAGTATAACTTATAGTACATTATCAATTCATAAACCTGCTGAGATTCTTATAATACTAATTATTATCTAAACTATGTTATATATTCCTACTTATGAAGACTGATTAGCTACATCAGTTGTTAATTTGCAAAGTGGGATTATGTATAACCTAAAATTACTACTTAGAGACGTGAAGTAATTATAAGTTATTGCTATTATAAAAAAAAAGTTATTATTTTGAAAATTATATCTTTTGTTCCGTGATTTTGTTAAAATTATCAGACTTATTTAACTTAATACTCTTAAGACGTTGATTATTCATAAAATAAATGGGCATATATTAAAATAATGTTTTTGAAGTGACAACTTTTTTAGGCAGGTTTCGGACTTTTTTCTGGAGAGTGAATTAGATCGATACGTCATATTTCCGAAGTGTTGACGCTCGAATAAAGTCGGCTAAAGGATCTAAGGATATGCGTGCGAATTGCGAAAGTGCGAGCGTGGGAAATTGTTCGGCATTCCATCCTCACTGTAATACGCTATAATTCGAAATTGCATTTTAACACGACGCAGTGTTAGGTAGGCAAAAAGAAAAATAGTAGCGAAACCAAATGATAATGAATTTAGTTGAACATATGGATTAAAATATTTCAGATACTAAAAATTGGACCTGTATAATGTAAGCGAGGGAAATGTTCAGCATTTCATTTTCTTTGTAATGAGCTATTATTCAAAATTGTATCATAACACACAACACTGTGTTAGAGAGTGGGAGAGAGAAAAACATAGTATCCAAAACCAAATGATAACGAGTTTTATAGGATTAAAATATTTTAGAGACTAAAAATCGAATTTTCATACGGTGAGCGAAGGTTCAGTCTTTCATTCTCTTTATAATGAGGTATTATTCATAATTTATATTTCATATAATTAATATCGCCTTGTTGATGTTTTCACTTTTGTTGTCACTTTTATGGTGTGGTCTAAAGCACACACAATATATTTTATTTCATTGTTACTGATAGAGCTAGTAAAAACCTACTCCAATTGACATAGATTGTAAGATTTATAAAGAAGAATATGTGTACAAATTATAAGCTAGCATAAATTTTGTTAATAGGACATCTTTTTTTTTTTAATCTTTTTATTGAGAAATAATACATTTTGCCGCACTTAAGGGCACTGAGTACTAAAGCTGGGTGAGGCACATTCATAGCATATATACAATGAAATAAATATATATCCATCTATATAACAAAAGTAAAAACTAAAATAAATCAAGAAAATGTAATTTAGAGTTAAAATTAAATAAAATGTGGAAATTCGTAGCAAAATTAAATAAATTATAAGTAAAAGAAATAAGTAGATAAAAAAAAAATAAAAAAGAAAAGATTAACAAGAAAAACATTCATAATTAATTACAATATTTACAATCAGGCAAGAGATCTCCGAGTCCAGCCACGACATCTTCTAAATAATATTAGAGGTTGTTTAAAAATCGGAACTTTTTGTCTCGCTATTCACTAACATTTGACTATGCCGAAAATGTCCCCAGACCTCCGAGAAGTAAAATAAAAATTAAGAAATAAGTCAGATTTTTGACGTCGCGTTGTTACAGAAGTAAGTCTAGATATTTTCTCAAGCAAACAATTTCTAAGAATTACTATCTAGAAACAACCATATATTTCTGAAAAGAGACTAGAAATGATTCAATTTGAGGGCTTTATCCTTTCTATTTCCAATTCCCTCGAATTGCCAGGATCTAATGCAAATTGAACGAAACCTACGGTGAGATATATAACAAAAACACGAGAGACCAATGGACAGTCCAAACATGTTGCAAATTTACGATTCCCCGACCGATGAATTATAGGACTGGCTCTCGAATCCTAATGATCGTCCATGTTTTTAGCTAATCCTCAGGAGACGGTTTACTTTGAAATCTTATATTGTATCTACTAATATTGCTTTTTTCCAAATTATTACGAAAATTACTGTTAACTAATTTTGTAAGTTTTAAGGATCAAGGTAAATATTTAAACAATCACTATTTATTTAATTTACATTATTTAATTTCTATTTTAAAAAAATTAATCGGAATTTAATTTTACCATCCCTCGTAACTTTTTTTCCAGCTTCTTTTCGTTGAAGTATGTTATATAGATAAATTTAAAGGGTGTCGAGAAAATGACTTTAGTGAAGTTTCATTGAAATCGGTACATTCGTTTAGGCGCTACAGTCTATAGCAACGCAGGTTTTTCTGCATTTTTTTTTCTCCTCTATTAACTTATCAAATTCTTTCAAAAGTTATATTTAGCATTTTTTCGTAACTTTGAATAATGTGAAATGAATAACTTTTTAAAATAAACCATATTAAAGGTACTTCAGAGGAAGACGTATATGAACATTGGGCATTTAAGCCCTGTAAAATGACATCAATGGAGATAAGACCTAATTGATATTGCCACGTGATAAAGACCACATAATTACACAATGATACACCGAGTTTAATCAAAATCGTTAGAGCCGTTTTTGAGAAAGTTGTGAAAATGTGTTTCAGCGTTGATATAAAGTGGCACTTCCGGTTAGCCGATTTTAAGGAAAAAAATGCCGTCACATTTAAGGCATATACCTATCTTAAATACGTAATATAAATTTCGTAGGACATTTCGTTTTTGAGCAAGACAGCTAACATACAAACACACAGACACACAGACCATTTTTCGGGACTTGGTCATTTCGACCCAGGGTACCTCAAAAAGTGTATTTCCGTTGAAAACTCAGATTCAAAAATTTTCTCGATCGCAATACTTACCCTTACTATATATTACATATATACGTAAGTGGAAGTAAAAAGTTTTGGGCCAAAAAAAAAAATTAAAAAATTAAAAAACGAACATACGAGGTATGGCTATAAAATAACGAGACTGATGCTGTAAAACATTTTATTTTGATTTAATATATTTATATATCATCACCTTCAATATACACCCCTCCCCTATCCTTACAACGCTCCATGCAAATCTTTTATAGTCTTAAACGGTGCCGGAAGTCTTCTTCTGTTAGCTTCTTCAGACCTCGTGCTCTTTCTCTTTCACAACTTCAACGGACTTAAATCTTGTTCCTTTAAATGCAGATTAACGAATCGTGGTTTTTTAATAATCTCCTAAAACGGAGTGCTGCAAGAGTCCAACTTTCTCCGTACAAAACAGGTCGGATGGGAATATGAAAATCAAACCAATGATGATTTTTCTTCTCGATATTCATGGGGTTTCGCACCTTCACAGATTTCCTGAAGGTCAAACTATTAATCAACATTACTTTTCCTTAAAAAGAAAGCAGAACACCCCCGAAAAGAGCTGACAGACGAAGACATTCAGTACTATTTCAGACAAGGAATGATTCGCATAGAACGTTGTTTGGGATAGAGTAGTTTATATCGGGTTTCTATCCAAGGCAATACAAATTAAATATGTGTGAAATCAAAATAAAATGCTCTATAGCATCAGTCTCGTTATTTAATAACCACATTTCATATCACAACTTGAAATTTGTTCAATAAAATATTCCCTCGTCAAACCTGAAGAATTTTTCAGTGATTAGCATATCCCCTTCTTCTTAAATCGTATACTGGTTATTTTTAGGTGTTGAAGTTTTTTTTTTTTTTTTTTTTTTTTTTTTTTTTTTTTTTTTTTTTTACTTATAATTTACTTATAATTTAAGTTATAATTTACTGGATAAAATAAATTATAACTTTTCTAAATGTCGGTGGGAGTGGGGTAGCTCAGTGGTAGGGTATTGAGCTTCCAATGCTTAAGGTCCCAGATTCGAATCCCGGCTCATGGCAGAAAATTTATTTTTCTGTTACGTTGGCCATGGAGTAACCCTGGGTATTTACATAGATCCTCCTGGGACACAACCAGCCTCTATAAAATGGCTTAATTAAAATAATTAATTAAGGGGAAAAACCTGGTGGTTGAGCTTGATCTCGGTCAAATCACCTCTTTGTACAACCGTAGACCAATAAACAGTGCTTTTCCTAAGTAGAACTGAACCCAAGACCCTTCATGGGTTGTAGTGGTACAGGTTTATTTCTTTTTATATTATTTTTTTATAATAGCAAGTTTTAATTTAACCTTTTGTGTTTGCTTGAATTTTGTAATACGCTTCGATTTTGTAATCCTCCCAGGAGACCTCCTAGGGCACATCCAGCCTCTATTAAGTGGGTGCCCTTAATTAAATAATTAATTGCTACCTATTTGCACAACCGTTGACCTATAACTACTTTCCCTAAGTAGTACTGAACACAAGACTCTTCGTAGGTTGTAGGGGTAAAGCTTTTTTTTTTTTCTTGATATCGGTACTCTAGAGCCGTACTCAGAGGTGTCGAGGAAGTGTTTGGCACCCTACACAAAATTTTATCAGGTGCCCCCCTCTAACACGACCAGTAGTTTATTTTATCATCTACTTCCATTTAGGAACAACAAATATCTATTCTGCTTGTTCTAATTTATCTAATAACCGCAATTGAATCTGAGGTTTGAAATAATTATTCTGCTAGTCGTTCTTGAAGACCAAAGCAAAGATGAAAAGAAATGAATAAAAAGGAAGAAAGCGGATAGAAATAAGATTTTTTGAAATTCTTTATATATTTGTTGTGGGGCCCCTTCGCCCACAGCGCCATAGGGCTCCCCCTCCCCTAGCCCCTCTCACGGATCGCCCTACCCACGCGATGGCCCTGGCCGTACTTTTAAATTGTTTACGTTAATAAAATTGGTTTAAAAAAAATTGCATAATCATAGTTTGACAAGTAATAGCTTAAGTTATTTTTCCTGGTAAACACAGCAACTTAAAATTACTTTACACAAATTAGCTTTTATCTTTCTATTTCATTATATTTGCTATTCCTAACATTATTACCAACAAAAAAAAAATACCTCAGAAATTTCTATTATCTATAATTAGTATAGAAAATATAATTTAAAATACCATTCTACAATTGTTAACGAATATAAGTGTATAACTGAAAAGAATAGAATTAACAATGTACGAGTGATGCAGAATATCTATTGGTTCACTCTATAGTAGTCTATTAAAGTGAGATGTACTATCTGTATTATCAACTATCTGTCCATATTAATTATGAAGTAAGTATTTATTTACACACAGCCTTATGTCTCCAAAATGCAAGTAAAGAAAAACCCGTCAATGTTTCGCCAATTCATGCATCATCAAACTAGAAAAACAGCTAATACTTATTAGAATATTCATTTGGATTTGATGGAGTGATTAGCTGTTTTTCTGTCTTGATGATACTTAAATTGGCGAAACATTGATAAGTTTTTCTTTGCCTGCATTTTGGAGACATAAGTAGTTGGAATTTTATGTAGTTGGAATTTTTCAAATAATAACCTAACAGTCGTGTTCTGTCTCTTGATTATTTTGTTACTAATATATATATACAGTGTATTTGAGGTTTAGATAAAAATATATTATATTAACTAACGTTCCTAATGACACAAATTAGGATATTGTTACTCAACAAAGATGGGCCACACGAGGGTTATGTGTTTGGGTCGTCTGCTAAAAAGTATTTTTTTTTTTTATTTAGAAATATAACAATCTGTCACGTGGACAGTAATTATAGTGATATTCACGGGAGGTCCGGTTCACCCATGTGTCCGGTCAATTCATACGAAAGCTCAAAAAAAAAAAAACAGTTTCTTGCTAAAAAGTAAGCAATGATTTTTTGATCTAACGGCTCTACCGAATTTTACCGTATTATTATTATTATTATAACTATTATCATTATTATATTACTTTGAATATTTTGAAAGTATTTGAGCTCATGCAATGAACCGATTATTGTATAAAATGCGATTTAATAAATCCGCTATAAGGTATACAACATATTTTTTAGCGAACGGTTGTACCGAAGTTTAAGCATGATGGCTCAAATTGTCCGGTGAGATGCCGTGAGTATTTTGAAAGAATTTGAGCTAATGCCACATACCGATGATTGTATAAAACGTGATATAATCAATCCGCTAAAAGGTATGTAACGACTTATTGAGACAACGATTCAACGGATTTTTAAGTTTGATTTCACAAAGATCTCATGAATGCTATTAAACTATGAGAACTATAAATTCTGAAGTAAATATTGTGTTATATTTAAGTACTATCAATTTTTTTTGGTTCCGTATCATAAGAGTCTTGAGTTTCGTAAATGGGCGGAAGGCACCTAAATGCTACAATATTCGTAGATATCAATTCCCTTAACAACCACGGTGCTTGATTAGCTTTCTGTTGTCGGGTATTTTTTTTTTTAAATTAAAATAATTCTTTTTTATATTCTATGTTAACATGATAAAAAAATATACTTCAAATAATTCATTGTGGCTTCTAGGCATACAAAAAGAGAATACGGACAAACCTTAGACCTATTGATGCAGCTATCCGGGCTGAAGAGGGCAGCCAGGCAATGGAGTATCAAGTAAATGCAGACGATGATGTATAATACGAAGTAGATAGCTAGCAAGACTAGAAGCCATGTCTGATCTATACTGTCAACATAAGTTATCACCAGGATCGTGTTCACAGCGAAGATGAGGATGAAAATGAGCAGCGCGATGATCTTATTACATCTGCAACATGATAATAGTATCATTAGTACATGTTTTATTTTCATATAAATATTGATACTTCATTTGTATAAACAATCTGAGGATTAATAGCATAGAGTGTGTTATAGCGTTGCCCGTTTAACAGTCACATCTCTACTGACTCCACAGCGGGCTGTCCCAGACATTCTTACCGGGCAAAAGTTAAACTATTGATAGTGAATATTCTTGTAAAAAATAGCATTAAATGCGTTTTAATTTTATATATATATATATATATATATATATATATATATATATATATATATATATATATATATATATATATATATATATATATATATATATATATATATATATAACACGCATGTATATGTATATATATATATATATATATATAACACGCATGTATATGTATATATATATATATATATATATATATATATATATATATATATACATATACATGCGTGTGAGTTAATAACAATATAAGAAAAATTGAGGCAAACATTGAGAATTGATGGCCAGTTTTAATAATAGTGGTTTGATTACTAGAGTGAACTACAAATAAGCTTTACAACTTTAAGTTGAGATTTTTTCCCCCAAAGTATGGGTAGAATACATAGGAAATAAACCAATTTAAAATGTTTGAATAAAAAAGTTTTGGTTGAGTTATAAGTAATATTTTTGGGATTCCGTAGAAAAATTAAATGAATATCAGCTATACGAGTTTTAAAAAGCTGAAACATCGGAACACCTGAGAACATCATAATATAAATCTTTCCAGTTTCTAAAAGTCATGTATTTTACATATTTACCTCTTTCAATTACAGAATATTCCATACAAATCAGTTACATGATATTTGTTACTTTAATTGAACAACATGCGACTAAAATAAGACACTTTTGTATTTTTATGGTGAAACAAAAAAAGTAATAAACTCCTGCAATTTATCATGGATCATAGAATGACGCAATATCTTCCCTGAATGTGTTTGAAATAAATTTAAAATTCAGGAACCTTTTACTAAATATGTGAGAATATCCAACATATCCAGCAATAATTTAAGGACTAGCAGCGGTGATGACTGCATTGAGGGAGACATATTAGGAGATTTTCCATTATAAGGTTCATTTATTACCTTAAGATGGAGTAACTGTGTGACTGGGTAAAATATAACCTTTGGGACAGAAGGTAAAATATAGTTTGTGGTAATTCCGTGGTGGATAAACAGTGTTGGTTCAGTCAGCTTGTACTACCTTGCTGCATACTACTCTTGAGGCACAAGCGAAAGTTTCATGAGAACAAGAATTATAAAAAAAAAAAACCATTGGGAATAAATAAAACCTATTTACTGCTATGTATTGAACATAGCCTAATGATAATTAATAACATTTAAAAATAATTTCTAACACCTGGGCGGGTACCTGAAACCCCCGACCCAACCTTTTGTAAGTGGTTACTGAGATAGTGGTCGGGATACCTGATAATCCCCTGAGGTAACCTTTTAGCACTCTTGAAAATAGTCTTAGCACACCCACTAGCAATATAAGTACTTGACGACACATGTCGGCCAAAAACACCAAAGGACCATTTAAAGAGGATTAAAAAGCTTTTAACTCTTAAGCATAGGAAGAAACGGTCGTGTACCTGCTAAAAGGGTAAATATTAGTTCAACATATCGCTGGGGGTGTGGTCATCCCTTCTGCTACAAAAATTGAACCAATGGGAACAATTCTTGCCCCTACCAAAAGAGAGGGGATGAAAAAAGGTGGAAAATATAGAACTTGGACGAAGACACTTCTTCTTGGGACTCGGCTGAGGACTCTTCTTTTTGGGACGCAGCTGAGGACAGCTGGATGAGGAGAGGCTGATAGAAGAGAGGCCTGATGTAGCTGCCCGGCCCTGAGGAGATCCCTGATGTTTTCTTCTAGCTAGAGGATGTTTTCTTCGCAGATGCAGCCATGCCCATCCACCACTTCCAATATATATTAGATAAGTAATTTCCAATAATTCGTTTAAAGATGTATAAATATTTAATGGCAATGTAATTTTAAATTCCATCCATCTGAATCATGCCTTCACAACCAATTGTATAGTTCATTAATTTTTGTAAATATAATGTATATAATATTCTTTCTCATATCACTTGTAAATAAATATAATTTGTACATAGAAGTTATTTTAATCATGCCACCTATTTCTTTCATTATAAGCACAGGTAATGTTTGGTAATTGGAGAACAGATAAACACACAACAAGCCTTTGTGAGAAGTAATCCAATAAAGTAATCAAGGACCAATATGTCAAATGACATAAATTGTTTAACTAACATTTTATTAATTAATTCTGGATAATTATCCTCAATAGTTATCCAGTGGCATCCCGTTATAAAAATCTACTCAAAAAACCAATTTGATACGTAGCATTACACAACGAGTGTAGTGAACTAGAGTTCTCAAACTGCCGCAAGGTAGTAGTGCAGTACATGTCTTACACGAAGCACGTTTTTAACAGACTGGACCGACACGGAATCACCACGAACTAAATTTTACCCGCTGTCCCAAAGTTTCACGCCCAGTCCCAAAGTTACTCCATCTTACACTAAATAGATAGATATATACAACAATTTATTATAGTCTCATAGATTTACTAATAAGTGAATATATTTGAACTGTAGCTAAACTTGGAGGAGAAATAGAAAGAAATGAAATGTCCAGAATATAAACAATTTTTTTTATTTTTTGTATGCGATATTTATATGTAAACGTTATAAAAGTAAACAAGCTAAGCTTTAATGGATAACACCTTATGATAGCAGGAGATATTACCTGCGATTAATCAGAAAATGCTACAAATTCTTGAGGACAGCGAATAGAGCAGACAGGACAAAGCAGATAACAGATATTTCTGGATAGCTACAACAAAAATTTATAATTGTCTAGCATTCTGCATTATTTCGAATGTTTGTTGCATTCAAATGTATAATTTACAGACAGCATCTAATAAGTTTTGCGAATTAACTTCCTGATTCTGGATGAAGTTCTTCATTGCCCTGCTTTATCAAAGAGGAAATTCCAATTTCATCGAGCCGGATTAATGAGGGCGAACTCCGGAGTTGGGGGTGAACTTAGGAGGGTAGGAGGAAGTTAGCAATAAGAGTTCAACTAAAACTAGATAAAGAGCCCCTTTACCTTCGGCCCTCCTCAATAACGAGAACGCCTACAGAATAAAACAAACCAACTGCAGACTTTCAAATACAAACCAACAAAGTCGCAGATTTACTTCTCTATTATTTGAATTTGTTTTTTAAATAAGATTAATCATATTTTCAGTTGGTTATTTACAAAGCATGTTACCTTAAACCGTATAGTTTAAATTTATTTATTTCCAATTTCCCCATGCCACTAGGATAACAATACGTGTAATGTTAATGTAATAGTATGATGTTAATGGATAATAACTACTACTGCAATTATAACAGTTTTACAAAATTCACAGCTCTTTTACTTTTCCTCCATTCTTCAATTAGGCTTGGCTTCCGGAATCCGGAGGTCTTCCCGGCACTGACCCTCTTTTCCTTCTGCAGGCCTCTAGGTTGAAGTGAGATGTAACTACCGCCCTCTTACAGCCATTTATGAAGCCTTTGAACCACGGGAAGTTTTCCTCACTCACCATGTGAGGAAACTCCTCACGCAAATTCTCGTGATTCTCATCAACGTGGCTCTTAATTCGTCAAAAGCAGTGCAGGCCATTTAGTTTAAATACATTAGATGCAAGTCTACCTTACCATACTATACTCAGATGACTTCAATATCATCTTTTGATATAGTGTGGTTACTTCGGGTGATCAGCACGTTCCTTTATTCATCAACGATCGTGTCGCTGATTGTTCAGTTGTTCCATTAGCGTTTGGGTAAAAATGATGTGAGTAAAAGAGTTGTATCAGTATAATGTATGTTTTGTGAGTATGAGGTTGGTACCTCAACATTAAAATTGTTCAGCCTGTAATTTTCTGACAGTTTTAATGAACAGAATATGTTGCGAGAAAGTAAAATAATCATATTACGTATTAAAATTAGAAAAAAATACTTACACTCCGTTTGAGAACTCTCCCATTATCCTCATATTACTTGAGAAAGCAATGGCGGGAAGTACGGCGAATGGTAACTGGATTGACATTAGTGCGTTGAGTAAGTCATTCATGTCAGAAAACTTGCCCATGTCGGTGTTGTAGGCCACCAAGAAGGATGGAACCACGGCGATGGATCTGGTAAAGAGTACCCTCTTCCACCTTACCCAGGTGAGGTTGAGGAAACCCTGCGGAGTATGATGGTGGTCATCTTAGTATTTCTCTATAGGCGTTTTTTTTTATTTCTCTATTTATTAATTATATTATAAATTATAATTTATATCTATTAATTATTTTGCGTATGATAAACATTATGTTAACAATGATGGTATGTGGCTCTCTCCAATCTAAAACATGTTTGAATAAATAGTTGGCATTTGATTCAAATCGGCTTTTAATATTTAGGAAATGTGGCATAATTTAAATTTAGTAACCACTTAAACACTGAAGAAGTTCTAAACTGTGATATCATAGCCTGCTTCAGTGGTCTCAAAAATAAACGAACGTCAAGGTAACCAATTGGTCTTAAGTTTTATTAATCTAAAATTTTCCTCGTATAATTTTTAATGTTCTAATTGTAAATAGATGGATGATTGTGGTTATAATTATGAGAAGAAGTTGGTCCGGATAGCTGTAAAATCAAATACTATACATTATAGAAGTATTTATTGGTTACGCCGATATTTTGAACCACTTTGTAGGTCTTCATCAGGGCTACAAAAATACAAAATACAAATGGGTACAAAATAAAATAAATGAATTAATAGTAGGTATTTAACAAATACCAGTTTTCTGATAAAGAAATTAAAGTGGGTCTAAACGACGGCATAACTAATAAATACTATTATAACATATAGTATTTAATTTTACCGCACTCCCGACCAACTCCTTCTCTGAAATGTCTTAAGTTAAATTCTAATTTTTATTAAAAACAAAATCAAGATATTCTGAGAGCTATGTGAAATTCTTTTAAAAACTGCTATCTTGTAAAACAGAGATTCATTAAGTGACATTTCAAAACCTTAAACCACCAAGAACTTTTTCTTTTGTGAAATTCGAAATTCGTGCACTTTTAGTAATTATATTTGATATATAAGAGTTTTGTGTCATTATAGTGAACATACGATGCATTTTTATGGATAAATAAGGTCGAAATTCCCAAAACGTTCTTAAAAGTTTAGTTCCATCAAACACGCACTTAATGACTTTCTGAAATAAACCGACGATAAAACAGTTATCATTTAATAAGAAACAGAATAATTTTAATTAGAGAAATTAATTAATTAACTTGGACCAGTTTTTCAAATTTATGGATCAATTTCAAACTCAATCCGGTAGCTCAATCGGTGTGTTATTTATATTATAATCAAAATAATGGCATATAATCATATTTTTAATAAACTAATATTTTTGTAGCCTCCCTCACCTCCATGACAAACTGCCCAGCGTAACATCCAGTCATTGTACTGCTCTGTCCAGCGGCTAGGATGCCAATAGCCCAAATGTACAGTGCGGCCATACCGAACTTGCACCCCAAGAACAGACCGCTCTCGTAGATGTGGATGTTGATAGACTCGGTGTTGTTCTGAAAATTAAAGTTTTAACATATTGACTGCCTCGATAAGCTTCCATCGTCAGTCGAAAGATTTTTGAGGTAATTGTCGTAATTCGTTCGTTAGAAATTCTGGATATGCTGTTTGAGTTCATTGGTAAGTCTATTGAAAGTCCGTTTGTCAGATGGAAGTCGATCATTCTGCCACACTTTGTGAGCTCTTCTCTTTGCCCTGATCAAATTTCTAATGTACTGCAGATAGATTGAAAGAGACATATTTCTGCTGGGCCTTGGTACAGATGATGACCGTACAGCCTGTTGTTAGTTGATTTTAAACTTTTCCAAGGCTCTTTCGAGTTCATTTTCGGTCTTAAGAAACATTGGGATTGAAAGCGTCGGATTTAAGCAGTTGATGCTTCCCAATCAATTATCCTTTCTATAAGTGATGTTTTTTTTTGTTTTTTTATGCAGTAAGAAGCTCGTCATATAGTACCAAACTTAGAAGAGAATGATCAGAACAAAAATCAGAGCATGCAGTTATTGTATACGGCACTGTCCTGAGTCCTTTAGTAACGAAAAGTAGGTCTGATATTTCCTGTCTTGAAGTTGGCCAACAAGTAGGTGTATCAGATCGTGTCTAATGAAAGCTGATCGATGGCAGACTTTAGATTTTTCTCTCTAAGATTACAGAGCTGATGTTTGACATTATAATCACCATCAGCAATATAAAATTAATTTAGAACAATTTCAGATTTTTAGAGTAACTAAAAATATGGACAATATGTTATCAAAATACCAATTAATTTTAATTTGTTTACAATTAATTGAAAAATTTGTAAAACAGAGTTAATCATCAAATTCCTCCTTACCGGAAAATGATCAGCATATGGATTCGAATTATTCAAGCACAGCTCTTTCTGTAAAATAAATTGGGTACATTAATAGATATATAATTTTATTTTTATAAGTTGAAATTATAAAATAGCTAATAATACTCACGACATCCTGGTTGGTCTTGTGGTACAGTCCTTCAGCGAAGACTGACATGACGAAGACGTTGATGAAGAAGGATAAAGCTAGTGCGAGCGCGGACTCAATAAGGAAGTAGAAATTAGCTTCAGATATTTTGCTGTTCTTGGTTCGGTCGATGCTTCTGGTCTGAAAAATGTAAATAAAATGTTGTCTTATTTTATAAATAATTTATAATTTAATAACCTTAAGGTTCCTCTTAAAACGTAATAGAGTACCTTATCACATAGGTTATAACATGATACTAAATACGAAAATAAATTAAAGTGATATTTAAAAATAAACTATATTCCGGTCGTTATAATTTTGTTTGTCTTTAGATTTTAAGATTCACATTGCGGTTTCTTGGCTTTCTCTTAGACAGACGACTAACATGGAACCCTCATACCATACTTAAAATACAGCTACTTTACCAACGATACTGAATAGAAAATCTAAACTATCTTTTGAAAAAAATTACTGATCTACAAGACAATCTTGAAACCTATATGGACCTTCGAACAAGAACTGTGGGGAACAGTATAAGTTTCTAGCATCAAACGCATCCGATCCATTCAGTAAAAAGGCCTTCGAATAATGCTTCGTTCTATTTAATCAACAAAATCCTAAACCATGACCTTAGCCAATCCCATTTGTTCTAGACGCCTCATACAAATTAATCAAATTTTATGTATCATTCATATCTTCTAGCACAATCCCTATCGAGCACCATCCATTCCTATAATCCTCCAAAAAGATTGGTACGGCAGTGGCTCCGCGATCTTTTGTAGTTTGCATCTATTGGAGTTCTGGCGGTGGCAAGACATGAGTGTATTTGGCTGAAGCGCTCAACTCTACTGGCTTTAGCGCCAGTGATACGGTTGAATGAGTAGCAGGGATCTCCTGGAATTCTGCTTTTCCTTCCATAGTTGTAGGGAAAAACCTGCTTCGGAGTTCCCTTGCCTGATATTTAAATGGTGTATTTATGTGTTGATGTTTTTTTTTTAATTGTCTAAGTGACGGAATGTTATATATCTCAATAAATAAAAGTAAAATAGCATGTCAAACTATTATTAGAGTACTCACCTTGACTAGACCGGAGTGAAGATATAAATTATGAGGCATGATGCATGATCCAATAATACCAACGGCTTGTAGCAATTTGGCGCTGTCGCAGTTAGAACATTGTGGAACAATGGTACCGTAAGCGATCGATGTGAAGAGGGGCTCCTGCATGGCAAACTGAAAACATAAAAATCAATAAGTATATATACATAATTGTTTGGAATAACTATAAATAGCTAAATAATATTTATAGCCACATATGAATCAAATACAGATCGTGAGCCTTACTACTGTCAAGCATCCAATAGTGTTTTCGCCTTTTTAAGTAAAAAAATCGAGACTTAAAAATAAAAGGTGTAACATAGTATGATTAAAATATTAACTCTATAGCCATATAATAAAATTTAATCCCCATTTATTTAATTGTGTAATAAGTATTATAATTGTGGCCGCTGTGGTCGAGCGAGTTAAGGAGCCATCAAAAATTTTAAGCTACGAGTTTAAAGTCCGTTCGCATTAAAGCTTCGAGCCGAGATTTTACAAAAAAATTAATAAAAGATGTATTTTTTTTATTATTTTTTTTTTGTTTGTTTTTTTTAAACTTTCGTATGAATTGGCATGGGGGAACCGGACCTCCCTGTGCGGTTATAAGCATGAGCCTTATAAACGAAAACACAGATTAGGTTATCTGGCAATTATAATGTTAAATTAACGTTTAATAATACTTATTACTATTTCAAGCCAAAAGAAATTTTCACGCTTTGTAACCTAAAAGAATTACAGGACCTTTTACATATTTTTGTTCGGTGCCCGATAGATGCTCACTTCCGCCAACACTTCCTACCTCATTCCATTAACATGACCAGGGCGAATTATATGGAATTATTCAAAACTGACAATGAAGTCTTCCTCAAGAACCTGTTTTATTACACGAGATAGTGTAGCAGATTGAGGTCCTTCATTTTGAATGAATAATGACATTACATATATTTTTTCCAAAACTTTGAAGTTTATTTACTCTATTCTGCTTGTGGTATTTATTATTCATGCATGAAACATATTCATATGCATATAATGTTTTATTGTATCATTTGCTATTTACTATTGACACGTGTATATATTATATATTGTATACTATGCCTGCATTTATCTTTATTACTAGTGATATTTATTACTATTTGCCATTTTATTGCTCGCTAGATTCAGATGTATTAATTTAATTATTGTATTATATGGAGTAGTATATTAAATTTCATTGTTTACATTTATGCATAGTGTCAGATGCTTGGTTGTTATCAGGAGAGGATGTCGTCACTGAATCCTAATGAATTTTACTTTGTATATAAGTTGTTATTGTTTTTCATATTAATTTGTTGATTGTTGTCACCAACTCTATTTGTATGGGGAATTCCCCGAAAACAAATAAAAAATAAATAAATAAAAGGTTCGAACCCCACCCTGAGATTCACAGGAAGGTTTGCGACTCCTGTGTCTTCCAACAACATACCTCCTGGTCCTCCAGATTGGAGGTTGGGCACAGGGCCATTAATCCTATCCTCTAAAAAACAACCGGATTAGTTATAATAAAATCACATACAGTCCTCCTCCTCCCCCCGAATATCTATAAGAGCATAAGAGAACCAAACGAAACGAACAGCTATCACCTGGAACAGTCCCATAGCAGCTAGAGAACTAATGACTAATTTACGTCAATAAGTCAAGAGGAGTTAAAAAAAAAACAGTAATATAATTAATTAAATTTAATTAATTGATTAATTAAAGTATTATATTCCCTTAGCATTAATCCAAAAAATATTAAATTAAGAAATAATCATGAAATATTTTAATATGCGTTCTTTAAATGCAAAGATTAAAACATATTAAATAAAATACAATCTTCAAACCGAGCAGGAGTTTTACATTCAAACATCTAATACTTATATAAAAACATAGGAATTTAAATAATTATATTAATTAATGAAATCACGAAACATTTAATTAATAAACAAAAAAAAATTTGTTAGTTACAATTTGTTACAAAATTAAATATCTTCAACCGTTTATTTTTGTTTCCAGTTATAAATTTCAATTTTAATCATTACGCCCGGTGAATCATAAAAATTATTAAATATTAAATATGCAACAACAATTAATATGATGAAATTCTAGTATTAGTATTAGTAATAACAGAGATTTGCCCGCTTTGATTTGATGTAATAAATCTAAATCCATGATTTATTTGAGTAAATTTCGTAAAATGCCTTCTGGGAACGATTTATTTCATACGGTTCTATGATTTTTCCGTTCGTTTTTTTTTCTGCCTGTAATCCAAATTTTCATAGAAATTTTGTAATAATTTAAACTCTATAGAAATTGTATATTGCTTAAACATTTTAGATAGAGTAGAGATTCATCATTCGTTATGTTGTAATATTTCTCATAATTATTCTGATTTACATTCTTTATGTAATATTTTCGAACTGGGGTCTTTCATGGATAAATATTTTACTGATTGTCGGGTGTTGTCACGTTTTTTGTCTTTTGTCTCTTGGAGATCTCTTAAAAAGTGGCCGTGAGCAACCTGTGATAATCCTAAGTTTACGAGTTCAAATCCAGTGCCGAGGGGACTTGCATACCTAGGAATGGAGCCGATATTGAGTGACGACCTTCAAACAGCGTACACTTAATAAAATGTTCTCGTAATCTTTAAAAAAGTCAACTAATTTGAGTAAAATAAGCAGAAAACAATTATTACTAAAACATCCCACTACTATTTAAATATTTTGACATATCGAAATTCTCTAATGAGATCTCGTATTTACTTTGCTAATCGTTTAATTCCAAATTACCCATAGCAGGATTATTGCCATTCTAAACCCGTAATTATTGGGATTCAAACGAAACCGAATTAATTCAGGCGTATTTGTTTAACTCGGGACATGTGTATATAAGCTGAGCAGGGAGCTGAGTAAGCAATTCCTATAGTCTTTGCGAGCAATGTGAAATGTAAATTCTATAACAGAACAAATATATTAATTCATGATTAGTTTCTCCTGAGTATTAGGCCCCAAATCCCCATTCATCATTTTGATAGAATATTCAACTTATTAATAATGAAATTATCGAAGCCATACTGTCAATGACCGCCTACATCCATTCATAGAAATCGAATCACCCAGTAACAAATTTTATCAAATTTCATTTTATTTACCAGATAGCTCTCTGCAGGATCTCCGGATATTTCTTTGCCAGTTTTGGAAGGATATTCTAAAAACAACCCCACCATTAAGAGGACAAATTGTTTGTCCGTGTTTTTTTTATCTTCGTAGTTTTTTTCTTTCGCTCCATGGTGCCTTTTTTTCTCGAACGTATGACCACCGTTGATCGTGGCACCCTATTCTCTTTATTATTTCTCTTTATGAATATTTACAATATACATTTACATGATTTAACTATATACATTGTACTTATTGCCTTTCGTAGTCTGAATGCTCTGGTGTATTATTCCTCTTTCGAGTCATATATGTTTTGCAATAAATTGTTTTTGGAGAAATTAACATTCGATAACTTGTAGCTAAAAATACACAATAAAATAAACATTAAAGCATTGCCGTAATATAGGGTAACTTTGGGACTAGATGGGTAAATTTGAGACAGCGGATAAAATTTAGTTTGTTGTAATCTCGTGGTGGGTACACTGTGTTCAGTCTGCAAAAAACGTGCATTGTATTGGCATGTACGGCGATACTACCTTGCGGCATTTTGAGAACCCTAATTCACTACACTCGTTGTGCAATTAGGTTTTATTTATTTCCATTGCTTTTATTAAAATTGTTGTTCTCATGAAACTTTCGCTTGTGCCTCAAGAGTAGTATGCAGCAAAGTAGTAGCGAAGTACAAGCTGACTGAACCAACACAGGGTATCCACCACGGAATCACTAAAAACTAAATTTTACCTCTTGTCCCAAAGTTACCCACCCAGTCCCAAAGTTACCCCCTCTTACGGTAAGTGATTTTTTTTTTAATAATATGATTTATGCAATTTACCTCGTAGCCAAAGGTGACAGCCATTATGGCAATAAGGATAGCGAAGAAAAGTTCCAGCTTCCTCAGTCCATATTTGTCCAGGAATAGAAATGTGAAGGTATCAATAACCGTGATTAGGACACCACCCCAAATCGGGATCCTGATAAATTAACAATAAGTAATTGATGACTGGAAACCTATACTTTTGTTTTTATATCGAAGTTTAAAAAATATTGGACTACCAGATTTTACTTACTTGCCGTTGGATAGAAGGTAGAGAGCAATGGCAGTGCCGACGACTTCCTGCATATCTGATCCGATGATGGCTATCTCCAGCATGAGCCAGAGGAATATCCTAGGAACGAACCGGTACTCAGTGTAACAGATCTCCGCCATGTGCTGTCCGGTCACTGTGCCTATCCTGGCCGACAGCCTCTGGACCAATAAGCCGAGGATGGTTGACCACAGAAGCACCCAGAATAGCTGAAAAAGAACAAGTAGTCTGTTAGCATATCGTGCAACGTGGATATATGTGTATAAATTCCATTTTGAAAATGAAACGTTTTTAAGCTTTATGAAAATATTTTTATTTAGTATCCGATTACTGAAAGATTAGGATCTTTTGTTGAGGTCGACATCCAGAAACAGTAATACAACATCACTCCACTTTAATCATAGACCACCTATAATTTAGTAATCTTTTTTCTGTAATCCGCAAACGAAACTTGTTTCCTAACAACAGCAATTGGTGGGAAACATTGTTATGTTTGACTATTGGGCTTTTTATGAAATTCAAAAGGACTATTATTATTTATATCATTTATTTCAAATATCTATTGTCATCACTTTTGTTAAATAAGAGTGTTTAAAGCTTTATTCACACAAATGAGTTGAAACATCATCAATTTCCGTTCTGCTACCCATTGAAACCATTCATTCGCTTCAGGCTTTCTTCCATCTAATCCATCTATCTACGCCTATCATCCACACCTATCATTAACTCTAATTCAGCACGATATTTATATTCGACTCTCAACCACATTTAAAATTTTCAATTACAGAATAACCACATTATATTTCCATACTCCATTTAATTAAAAAATATAAAAAATTAATTCCTGTGGTTCCTAGTCATATTTAAATACATGATAATGATCTGGCAAACACTGGTGCCAAAGAAGCAGATTCTACTAGTACCTGAAATTAACACGGTACAGTGTGATTTCTGTAGTACAATATAATATATGGTTCCAAACTCTGACAAAATGAGAAAATTTATTACAACATCCGACCGATACCTCAGATTCAAGTGAACCACCAAGAACAAACCATTATTATCCAACTCATGATAGGACACACTAGGCTGTGATCCATTGGGCACCTACTTGAGGAATCATTCACCAATACCCAGCAGCTGTAATAGTGCCTTGACCAATGAACATATCCTAGAAAACTGTCAGCGCTTCAATTCGCTGTTTTTGGAGCTACTATCAAGCTTTAAATTATGAAAAATAGAAGAACATGTTCCAGATCTTGAAAAAAAAAACTTCATATACAGATTTAAAATAATGTAACTAGAACACGATGCGTTTAACCGCTGTTCTTGAACATCGTACAGTAAATTAAAACCAAATAAATAAATAATACCAGTTGGCCCGTTCGAAAAATTCCCAAACAATATTGGTCAGTCAAAATATGGCAAAATAACAAGGAAATTCAACAATTCAACGTATCATAAGATGAAGGAATCATTTCCTATTTTTTCAGCAATTGTGATCGATGAAGAAAAAGAAAAAATATTAAAAAACTTCATTAATGTTTTAAAATAGAATATTCACGAATTACAATAACCTGTATCTCAGCTATTAATGGTCCGAATTCAACAAAAAAAATTTAAAGAATTTAGTAAGATTTGAAATAATCATGGGTACATTCAACAAAAAAATGTATGATTTTTGATTTATTCGATAGTAAATTTTCTTTTCTTTCATAATTTTTTCCAATAATGTTGAAGGGATTTGACTATATTTCCTACCTGAAGGAAAAGAATATCTTCCAAATTAGTGCTCAGTCATTGAAACTTCAGAAAATCGTAAAAGTGTTTCTTTTTCTCTACTAATTCACAGTGAACTTTCCATTACTACAAATTTTCTCTAACGGACACCTCTCATAACAGAACAATTTTATTTTCTCCTCGTCAAGATTCTGTAGATTGGATAGAATAAATGGACAGCACACTGATCATTAACATAATGTTAATGTTATGTTTACTGTGTTTGCATTTATTTCTAGAAATATAATTTTTATTTCCAACTAATATTTCGTTTAAAACTGGAATTGTATGTTGTTGAACTATTTATTTCGACAAAGGAACATCAACGATCAAAGAAAAACTAAAGCAATTTTAAAATGATATTGTGATTAGCAATAAGGGTTTGTTATAGAGGTGAGTTGGTTATAAAGGTTAAGTGTTGCTGTCACATAAAAAAATGAAATCTACAAAAAAAAAAAAAAACGAACAACATGATAATGGCCGAGCTAAATAAAAGTTACTAATTAAAGACTCTTGAACCAGAAAATCTCGCATTCGACAAAATAGTTTTCGAACTGATTTGCCAAGCTCGAACCAACTCGAGGTTTCGGAAGCTTATATTCAAGAGACCTAAATATTTATGCACAATAATTTCGAAGTTACTTTACCACTACAACCCATGAAGGGTCTCGAGTTCAGTACTTGGAAAGAAAGTACAGTTTTAAGGATTTAACGATTGTACAGAGAGGAGATCTGCTCGGGACTACGCTCAACCACCAGGTTTTCTCTCTCAATTAATTAATATTACCCACTTTATAGAGGCTGTGAGATCCAGGAGGAAAAAAAAAAGACTCAGGATAGTCTTCCGACACCAAGGTCGATCCATGGCCAATGAAACAGAATAAATAATTACCTGCCATCAGCCGGAGTCGTACCTCAGGTCATTGAGCTTTTGAAGTCAGTGCTTATCCTCTGAGCTACCTCGCTCTCTTTTCTGTAGGTACGCGGATGGTATATTTCTTTATTGGATGTGTACGTTTGTAATTTTATTAGAAATTTTGTAATATTTTTTTGGTTTATTATTTTCAATAATCAACCATTGTGATCAACCAAAAAATGAAAAAACTTAACCCCCTCTCAAAATTTGAGGTTTCACGTTTCAGGATGCGTAGAATTCGAAAAACGAATAAAAATTTTTTTGTCCGTCCGTCGTCCGCGCATTTTCTTCGAAACTACTGGACCGATTTTTTTCAACTTTTGATATAAAATCAGAGGTAACCCAAGGATGATCCTCCTTTATTGACATTATTATCCGCCTTTTACTTTCAAAATGGCGGCCGAAAAACCTGCATTGCTATAGACTGTAGCGCCTAAACGAATGTAGCGATTTCAATGAAACTTCGCTAAAGTCATTTTCTCTACGCCCTTTAAATTTACCTATATGACATATTTCAACGAAAAGAAGCTGGAAAAAAAGTTACAAGGGATGGTAAAATTTAATTCCGGATAATTCAAAAAGTATACACTTTTTTGTGGATAATGGTTTTTTAAAAGTTTACGAAATTTCCTAAAAACCAAAAAATAAATCTTTGAAATCGGACAATTAGGAGCAAAGATATGGTCTCCGTTTTTGTTTTTTTTTCTATTGATATGTTCTACTCCAAATGTTATATCCTTTGTTTGTTTTTTAAATTTTGAAAGTGTTTCTGAAGTAATGCTATTTTTTTTAGCTTATTGCTAATGATTAAAAAAAAAAAGTCTAGTCCAATAATTGTAATCACCTTTTATTTATTTTCCTTTGTAACTAGAAGGTAATATTACTTTAGATAATATAATTTGCAGCGTTTTTAATTTCAAACGAAAAATATTTCCATCTCAATGGCGTCCTCTTGCGGGAAGTAACACTGTATATCTATATGTATAACTTTATAGCTCTGCTGATGGCGTCAAGTAGTAATCATGTTATAATATAAATAATAAAAAATATTACAATTAATAACAAAATATTATATAATAATAATAATATACTAACTCGAAAAAGTGGAATAAGACAGTGCTTGTAAAAAGCGGTGTCATGTTTTCTGTTCCAGTGACTAAAACCTCCAGACTAAAAGTGCACTGCATAAAACAGTAGAGTGAGGTGGAAGGAGCTTCTCACCCACTTTACCACCTTAGGGACCTAACACAAAAAATTTAACCTCCTCCTCTTTCTAGGTTAAATAAACACTGACATATTATTTATATATAGGCTTGTTACTTGACCAGAAATTCAAAATTAATAATAATTAAAACCTACAATTGACCAAATACGTCGTCGATTTATTGTAAAAATTCATAAAGTGACTTTTTATAACTTTAAATCTCTAAGAACATTGATGAATCTCCCATTTGCCAAATCATAAAATTATAAGCTTCCTAAAACTACACAATTATAATTTTACATATCAATTATGTAAAAGAGTTTGTATCATTGGTGCGCACTTGATACACAAAAAAATGTTATTACTCTGACAGGCGAAAAGTTCCACCCACTTGTTACCCATTAAGGAACCACGTTGGAAAGGTTGGCTCTGAGAAAAATTACAGGCTACACATCTTTCGTTTCTTCTTCTCCACACCCTTTCACGCCCGTCTGGAGATCGAAGATCGAATTTTGACTCATCTGTGAAAAGTACAGCACTCCATTCTTCCATAGTCCAATGGCTGTGTTCTCGAGCAAGAGCCAGCCGTGTTACTCTGTGAGTTCTGGTCAACTCTGGTCCTCTTACTGGACGAAAAGCCATTAATCCATACTCATTTAATCTTTTCCGAGCGGTACGTTCAGAAATTTGCACACCTCGAACTTCTTCGAGCTGATGAATCGCTTGAACAACGGTAAGGTGCCGGTTTCGTAAAATTCTCAAAGTCAAAAACAGGTCATCCCGTGGTTCTGTTAGCCTAGGCCGTCCAGAACCGGGCCTTCTATTCTAAGAACCAGTTTCCCGAAAACGTCTGACGGTGTCTCGTAAAGTTTCATATGGAACGCCGATGGCATTACCTGCATACATAATGGAACGTCCATCATCAATAAGTGCCACACCACGCGCAACATCCTCAGCACTAAGAGGCATTTTTAAACTTAATATTGAAAAAATTTAAAGCCGGAGACTAAGAACTAATGATACTGAATAAACATTTTGATTCCATAGAGAGTAAACATTGGAATCATTTCATTGAATTAAGAATTAAGGGTTATTGTCCTCTATATTAACATTCCTAATCGAAAACAAACAAAAAGATTACCTATTTATTCATTAAAAACAATAGACCAATCCAAAGAAGAAATATTTTTAGATGAAAACATGAAAAAATCAAGTGGGTGGAATTTTTTGTCTGTCAGTGTATATTATTAAAATATAATCAAAATAAAGCCTCAGGGGTATTAATAAGCAGTAAAACCTTTCAGATTATGGCATTATTTAATTCAGACATCATCAGATCAGAAAATGTCTATATGAAAGTGGCACTTCCGGTAAGGCGATTTTAAGGAAAAAATTGCGGTCATATCTAAGGCAAATACCTATCTTAAATACGTAATATCAGTTTCGTACGACTTTTCATTTTTGAGCTAGACTGCTAACATACACACAGACACACCGACACGGGGACCATTTTGAGGAATTGGTTATTTCTACTCAGGGTGCCTCAAAACGTGTATTTCCGTTGAAAACTCAGATTCGAAAATTTTCATGATCGCAATACTTTCCCTTACTATATATAGGTAAGCGGAAGTAAAAAAAATTATTTTGTTTTACTAATTTCTACTTTAAAGCTATTGAAATCGGTGACCCCAAGTCCGTAATCTTCGCTTGTTAGTATTATTTTATTTATAGAACTTCCGGATCTGAAACTAGAATGCAAAAAAAACTTTGAATGTCAGTCACTGAAGTTTATTATTTAGTATACCCTATATTGAAATGTTGCGAAACTTTAATATCCTCAATTACCTCAGTTATTTTTTTTTATTATTCTCTTCTTATTTTATTCGACAACTATTGCAATTACTACTCCTGTGGATGTCACCATATGCTAATATGTACCTAATTTATTGCCTGGACTGAATAAAGTTTATTAGTCCATGCCCAATAAATACAGTAATAAAGGTATTTTTCTCTTATAAAAATAGGATCATATAAAAAAAAAATCGAAAAATTGAGTGAATATGCTAATTTTGTGAATTATACTTGATTTCTTACTTTCGCCATCAAATCTTCCAATAACAAATCCTTATTGGTTTCATATATTATTTTTATTACTGTTATAATAGTTTTATATGCATGTGCCATAATATTTTTATAAATCGTATTAACCATTACCTCATCCATTGGAATTTTAGGTATTTATTCAATTATCTTCATATATTATATCTTTTTTAGAAACCTCTGGAAAAAAAATTCCTAAATCGTTTAAAACTTTATGAATAATAAACTATTTCTTTGAACAATAAATATTTTTAAAAAACTTGTGGTTTTCTTTTTCGTTAGTGGGAACGATGATTCTAATAATACCTATCCATCATTTTTATCAGAAATTAAAATAGACTTATTAATATAAACGATTTTTAATTTTTTCATTATCATAAGATTATGTTTTGTTGAGTACTATTTTTTTATGAATTCGGTTAATTTTTTGTCAAATACGTTGTTAATTTCCTATCTTGTTTGAACAAGCACTTATTAACAAATACAATTAGTTTAAATTAAAATAAACCTAAGTAAGCAAATTAGATAAGAGAGCATTATCAGTGCATGAGTCAGGTTAAGGTAACTCATAATTATTACGCATGCCTATTTCTAGTATGATTTTTTACTTGAGACCCAATTATGACACAAAACCGTTTTTAACATACTTGCTGTGTCTCATTAAATATTGTAATGGTTTTCGACCTTGCTGATAGTCCATTGCCGTCAACAAACAGCTTGGTTTCGTTTCATATTTTATTTTCTATAGTCTTAATGCTTATTAACTTTTAGAAAACAACTCTAACCGAATGAAATTTTCATTAAAATTTAAAAAAAGAGAAAAAATGTAATTCATGTATTTTTTTTATTATTATTTATTATTTATAGACATAATACACATACATGCACAAAATATTAATATATTACTTTTCATTTTATTAATATAACTCCCAGAACAGGAATTACGTGCGATGCAATAAAACTATATAACTTCCAATTTGACTAAATGAAATTTATTATTTAATATGCCATGTATCCAAGCATTGAGAAAGTTTATTACTATTTCTAAATGTCTCCAATAAAACTTTATTAAATGACCACGTTTATCAATTTAACATTTTTCACAAATATATATTATATTTGAATTATGTTTAAATATAGAAATTTAAAAATAGGATCAAATAGGATTTCATTTTAAATAAGCTATAGTACTTTTAATCATTCGTACTTCTTGCCCATCGAATCGTTAATTGAAATTACACACAAATAATGTTCGTGTAGCTTTTGAAGATAAAAAAAAAAAAACTCCTATTTGTAGGCCAAATTTTTACAATTAAAGCCAGAAGTAATTTTTATGTTGTTTTTTTTATAAAAGTAGAGGTGAGTCAAGATGTTCATGCCTATAAGTACATTTAAGACACTTCAAAGATTTATGATGTATTAAATTCAGTAAAAATAAAAAATCTGGGAACCTATCCCATATCTCTTTAAAAATGTATAATATGTACATAAGAAGGCAAGTTTACACTTGTCCAAAATCTGAATGTGTAACCTCAAAAAGCAAAATTAAAAAGAAATAATTTGACTTTAAAAAAATATTTTCAAAATATAAATGGATACACTTATAAAGTTAATTAGTCCAAATTTACGCAAAACAAATGTTGTATTAAAACCACAACCACACCATCCACAGCGATATGAACATTCCAACAGTAAAAACCTACATACATATCAAATACACCACATTCCACTATTAATCACCCTAACCTACTTGTCTTCTCACTTTCTTCCTCCCTGTTACCTGGGAGCCGCAAAGAAGACTAAAACGGCAGTGCCCTCGAGATCAGCTCACAATATAAATAAATTTCAAGAAATAGCAGACAAAACGAAGAACAACGCATTTCCTAGATGCGTTCAAGCGCACTTGCAAATATAATGTAAAATAAATAAAGTATTCAATTACTCTTGGTATTAAATTGTAAATTAAAGTTCGTTAATTCCTACTTCGTTAATTTTTTTCTTCAGGTATCATGGAGCCTACCATCTATACCCAAGTTCACAAAATGAAGTATAGATTAGGAGGCTTATACAGGGTTTCTAAGCTGATGGTGAAGCCTGGACGATGGCCTTAGGCTAACTTAAAATTTTATCAAAATAAAGAAAGAAGATATTTGGTCAAAATACGGCCCCTTGGTTAACATAATAAAAAAAAATTAGTACATAAAATCGACAATAAGTTATCGGCTTTAGCTCGAGTCGTCTTGGGAATGACGTATATTTTCACGTTTTGGTCAGCTCTAAACGTTTATCGGAAATTTATATAGAAGCTCTTAGAATAAATATTTCAAGATGTCAGATTATTTATGGTACAATTGGATAATTTAGTTATTTTAAATATATATTATTTTATTTAAGGAATAGTTATTCCGGAGAGAACATACAGTCACCATATTGATGTAATATTTATTGATAGCCTACGTTTCGATCTTTGTTGCAGAATTTTCGTCCAAAACGCAGGAAGACCCAAGGGCATTATAGGTCTTGCTACTGTGCAGTAATGCCTTATTTTTGCACTTGAGGGCAAATTTTTCTTGTGTAAACATTCCTGGTGGCGAAGTTCATTCTTTCCAGTTTGGTTATTCTTCCTTCGATTGATGCCTTATCCGTTCCGTTACTAAATATAATCTCCCCTAGGGATTTAAACTTTCAGGTCACTTTTATTTCCCCATATTTATAAGAGATATGTCGTCCCGTTTTCTCGGATATTTCTTTCAGGGTGTTTACCTGTTTTATGGCTTCCTCTTCTGTCTCTGCTGGTAGGGCTAGATCATCTGCAAAGGCCAGGCACTTTACTTTCACATTGTCCTTCTTCGTTCCTATTACTGCACCTGTCTCGTCCTTTCGCCAGAATATTGTCACAATTTTCTCCAACACAACATTAAAAAGTATCGATGACAGGAGTCAGGCCTTGCCCAAACCCCGTGTTTATTTTGAATGGTTCACTTATTAGTCCCTGGAATTTTATTTTTGAAATGGTGTTGGGCAGTGTCAATTTTATCAAGCTTATTGGTTTATTATTTTCAATAATCAACCATTGTGATCGACCAAAAAATTCAATAACTTAACCCTCTCTCAAAATTTGAGGTTTCACGTTTCAGGACGCGTAGAATTCGAAAAACGAATAAAAATTTTTTTGTCCATCCGCCTTCCGTCGTCCGCGCATTTTCTCCGAAACTACTGGACTGATTTTTTTCAAATTTTGATATAAAAACAGAGGTCACCCGAGGATGACCCTCCTTCATCGACATTACTCTCCGCCTTTTACTTTAGAAATGGCGGCCGAAAAACCTGCGTTGCTATAGACTGTAACTCCTAAACGAATGTACAGATTTCAATGAAACTTCGCTAAAGTCATTTTCTTGACGCCCTTTAAATTTATCTATATAACATGATTCAACGAAAAGAAGCTGGAAAAAAAGTTACGACGGATGATAAAATTAAATTCCGAATAACTTGAAAAGTTTATACTTTTTTGTCGATATTGTAATAGGATATTTCAAAGGTATTTAAATTTCCTAAAAAAATGGTTAAAATTGGACAATTAGTAGCAAAGATATGGTCTCCGATTTTTTTATATGTTCTACTCCAAATGTTATATCCTTGGTTTGGTTTTTAAATTTTGAATGGGTTACTGAACTAATGCTATTTTTTTTTTTTTTTTTAGCATATTACTAATGATTAAAGAAAAAAAGTTTAGTCCAATAATTGGAATCACCTTTTGTTTTTGTTTTCTTTGTAACGCGGAAGGTAATGTTACGTTAGATGTATAATTGTTTACAGATAATAAACCATTGTGAAATTATTTGCAGCGTTTTTTCTATTTTTTCGTACTATTTTGTATTGTGTATTCTATTATAATATGATCCTTTTTATATCATTATAATACTTTCATATCAATGTTAATAAACACAATAACTATTATATTTTGTGCTAGAAAAATAATAATTTAATACTTGTAAATTATATCAGCTAGACTTTAAAGAAGGGAATATTATTTTTATTTATTTTTTTCGATAGATGTATATGATTATATCAATCAGATCTTTGATCGTTATGCTAGAAAATTTATTTGAAAAAAAAGTTGCAATTGTTGACTTCATTGATCAACAACAGAAATTGGTCTTAATTAAAATAGTTGTAAACAAATAGCTGTTACTTTGTTTCACCTTAAACTATTAAAAGAAAATATTAGGCGGAAATTCTTTCCCTGACCATAAATTCCACACGCACTAACCAGTATATACCCAGGGCAATGAATCCCGGTGATAAGTTCCTGCAACATTCCAGGTGGTAATCATCCCTTGTTCCAGCTCTAGAAGGTTCCAGATTCCTGGGATCCTAGGAGACCTCTGCATGGTTAAATAAAGCACCGTCTGCCCTTTCGGGTCAACACAGCTAGCAAATACTCTTAGGTTTACTTTCCTATAATTAAGTTGTAATGAAAATAGTTTTTGTAAATTAATTAATTCTGTTCGTGTAGTTGTGCTTAACACTCACTTTTATTCAGTATTTATAAGCACGTGTAATGTAACTATTACATTAGCTCCTAGATATGAACGATTATTAATTGTAATTAACAGTTATTGTGGGGCTGGTTGTTTTTAAAAGAAGATATCTTCCTATGAAATATAATTTATTTATATTATTTTTGTCGACGTTTCGGGACCCTGGCCTTCAATATCTTCAATAATATTTTTTTTCTGTTTTGGTAAAATTACTGATAGCTTAATATGTAATAATTTGTAATATTAGGAATATTTCAATTTCAATAAAAACAAGTGCTAATTATGTTCGTTTGTTTTTAAATATTTTTTAAATTATTGATATGTACATTATAATTTTAGTTTGTATTAAGCTTATTTTTTTTTCAAAACCAAAAAATTATTATACTATGTTGTAACAAAGCTGTTGTATATTTTTTTTTCTATGTTTACAATTATTTTTTATGCTGCGTAGTTTTAGTTTTTAGTGCTTTGTATGTCCCTCCAGTATATGCTATTTTTGACAACTTTCGCATTCGTTTTTGAAAGGTATACAAATAGAAAAAAATAACCTAGGATCACATATATCTCTTTCTCAAATAATAAAAAAAATATTCGAAACGTTATAGCTTTTATTTTATTTATTCATTTATTGTTACATTCCGCATCTACCCGAACTGGTCATTAGCTTTAGATGAAATCAAATTAGGTGGACTTTATGTCTTTTATAAATTCAAATACTTTTTGTATCTTTTCTTCGTCATCTAAAAGTGCGTCAGATATGTTGGAAGGTATTTTATGTTATTTTCTGGTGTCAGAGTATAGTCTGCAAGTTGTTACAATGTGTTCCAGTGTAAGTGATGTGTTGCATGTTTTACAAAATGGTGGTTCCAGGTCTCTCATTAGGTAGCCATGTGTAATGGCTGCATGTCCTTTTTTCTATTTATTTCAGTAATTTAAATATACTTATGAAATTTTAGGTCAAATGAGCCCACCCAATTTCGAGAATATTCAGCATAACTTGCTGAAACTGGTATTAAGTTCATTATTGATAAGCAAACAGCGTTCTCTGCTCCATTTAAATCGCCCAAAGTATATTTTAGTGGAAATGATAATTTTTTCTCAATAGTCTCAGATATCTTTTATTGCAGAAGACCGTTATGTGTTTTTAAGGGACAATTTAAAGTTCACATTCACATTATTCTTTTTGCGGCTCCGGCTATGCGAAATCGATTTTGGAGAAAACAAAAACTGAACTGACTAAAAAATCTCTCCGTCCGGTCCATTTTAGGTTTCTCAGATGATCTCATGCCAACTAAAGAGCCATTCTGTCTCGTTTCCAAAGTTTCCAAATACTTAAAATGTTTCCTAAATATTACATTTTCTTTTCGTTTTTACTTCAGAATTTAATGGGCTAAATTCTTAAGTTGCTTAATTTATTATACGGTATTTCTTTGTACCTTTCAGTTATCAAAAAATTATCAAAACTATTGTATAAAAAATATCCATTTCACTAAAATGATCGTTATCCAAATTGTGTCGTATAAACCTTTTTTTTAAATTAAATAATTCAGTATCTTTGATAAGTTAAGCCTTCCGATTATTCTTTACAATATCTGCGCATCAAATTTATTTTTGTAAATTTATCTGAATCAATGGTGGCGTTCTACATTTTTTTCTTTGATGGGACAAGACCAAAGAAAAATACTTATCATATGTGTTGCTCTATTTATTACTTAACCTTTTGATCAGGGGTTAAAACTTTTATGGAATTTTTTTTTAAATGTTTAGGTTCCTGTGAAATTTTTTAGAAAAACAAAAGTTCTAAAAGGAAAATTTTCAAGAAACTTCATTGTGAAAAAGTTCCAGAATTATGGTAAAAGATTAACTTGTATTTAATCAGGTTCTTAAAAAAAAATCTCGTTAAATGAAAAATGTACAGTAATTGGGCTTGGATTAGAGTTATAATTTGTCATAAATGAACTGAACATGATTCTAATGTATCATTTGTTTGAGTAATTATGAATAAATCTTATTTTATAGATCGACTTTTTAGCGAAATCGACAGAACTTTTAAATAATTAAATCTGTAAAACCTCAACTTGAAAAGTTATAAAATTAACGGTAAAACATTGTATAGTAAAAAGGTGTTACCGCAACTTTCTAAAAATAAAACGGAAAAGTTTTTTTCCGTATCAAGCCCTGCTTTTGACCCATATTGTATATAAATCATTGGTTAGACTGAAATATGGCAGATTACAATACAAAATAGATAATTAATTGAACGAAGTGCATTTTAAGCTGACTGCTCGTCATATAATCAAATATAAATTAAAAGTCTTATCATGAGTCGGCTCAGTAATGGATTCATTAACGTCATCTCTAAATCGTTTCAATCGTGACACCCAATTATCGGGAGTGTAACAAGCCCTATCCCTTGCCCAATCAGTCCCCCCCCCTTTCATCTCGCTGTCAATTAATTAGTCTCAATGAATTCCCCATCAGTTTATTAGGGTTGACTTTTTCCGATACCGAGTGCACGGCAATACTTCAGCGACAGGGATGATGTATGCTGTTCTAGCTAAACTGAAAATCAATGTTTCCAAACTGCTCCGGGCGATATGCCAACGAGCTTAATAATCAGACTTGCCCTTATTGAAATAACCAGTCGGCTTCAGCCAATTTTCTGTGAACGGGATCTGGCCATTTTTACTCCAGTATTTCCAGCCTTGTTTAAATATCGCTCAACAAACAGAGAAAGAGGGAAATGAAATTTAAAAAATTGTTTTGTATTTTATTTCTTATGTTTTTTAACATCATCCAATATAACTGGGTTACATGTTGAGGAGTTTCTGTTATATTTTCTTGTTACACAGTTTATTAAAAAGACTATTAACTAACAACATAATAATAATAAATTAATCTGCATTCTCGATTGCAGACACACCTCTCTTGAAGCTGTGCCAATCTATATTACCGACACCACTAGTTTTTTCACTAGCTTCAGCAGACTGAAATAGATAAATTTTAGTCCGTTAGGTAGCTGGTCGGAGGAAGTCTGTTTTACGACACTGAAGGCTTTTTAGCCGCAATTCAGGACCAGGTTAAAGCTACGAGATCCTACTGGCTGTAGGCTCTGTGCTAGCACATATAAATCCATTCAACACAAAACTGGAGGTTGTGGAGATCTTGCAGGTACAGAATACCTAAAGACATGACGATGTTGAATATGTCTATCACCAGGCGATTGGTCAAAAAAAGTAAATTATTAAACGATTCGGTGCCCTACTACAAATACAGCCCTACAGGACTCTGACAGTAAGATGGGATAAACTTATGTTGGAAGCAATCGTTTATAACAGCCCATCTCGTGACTCACAATAGACCTGATATTGTGTTAATTGACGGTAATATTAAGGTAGCTGGGATTATAGACATCGCTGTGCCGAACGACGGAAATATTAACTCTGTGCAGAAAAAATTTAAAGTATCAAGGTCTAGCAGCTGAATTAAAAAGGTTTTATAAAATTAACAAAGTAACCGTTAAGGGCATTGTGATTTCCAGCAATGGCCTGATACCGGTGTCTACTGTGGAAGATTAACTTGCAGGCTGGGCATCCAACTCATTTAATAAATGAAGGTCAGAAAGCTGTACTGTTGAATACTGTCAGAATTGTGAGAAGCTTTCTCAACATCCAACAGAAATTAAAATAGAACATACCTGAGATGGTTGGAGTTGATTCTCCCCCTCTCAAGGTAAACACTTTTGTAAAAGTGTTGACAAATAAACATAATAATAATAATAATAAAAGGCTTAGCGAATCCGGAGGTTCGATGCCGATACCAATAATCGCTTATTACACACCTCCCTCCATCGTTCGCCATCCGAACCCAGTCCCTTCAGATCGGCTTTAACACAATATTCCCACCTTCGGTTTGGTCTACCCCTCGGGCGTTTACCATTCGGTACAGCAGAGAGAGAGAGGGAGAATCACTTTATTATCATAAAATGGTGATTCCCAATTACATTGGGTTGCTAAAAACACAGCATACTTATTAATCACTACAGACAATTTTTTAAATAATATACAATTATATAATTATGTATAATTTACCTTTTACAAATTCTTTCGTTACTGAGCCCGACAACAAAATCCCATTTGATTCGTCGCGATGTAATCATCTCAATTATATTAACCGGATATAATTCACGCAATTCGGCGTTATGTAACTGTCAGAACACTCCGGTTAATTTATCCTTCTTCGGTCCGAATATTCTATGCAATACTTTATTTTCGAAAACCTTCAGACGTTGCTCATCCATTGATGTAAGCGGCCACGTTTCGCATCCATAAAGAACCGCAAGTAGCATAATGATTTTATAGATAACTAATAACATATTAACACATAAATGTTAATTAACAGCTTGGTCAGATTTGATTGAAAATACCATGCGCTGAATATATCATGGGTCATCAACTTGATTCTCATATGAAATAGTCCGCGGTATAGATACCTTTTTTCGTTTCACTATTAAATTAATTAATTTAATGCGATACTAAAAGCTCATGAATCCATTTGCTTTCCAATCGTAAGATAAATTGATCATGAAATCGAGGAAAAAAGTGACCTACAAAAACATTGGGCCGTTTGGCCAATCGGCGCTGAATTTTCGCAGGCCAACTTTTTTCTCGATTTTATGACCAAATTATCTTATGATCCAAGTGGGAAGCAAATGTGTGTTCACATCCGTATTATTTGTTGCTCCCAAAAATCTTCAATCAAATATCATAAACTTGGAAGAATGATGTTGAAATTGAAGGTTTAAAATAAATTCCAACAAATGTCATCTAATCCTCTCATCCCTTCGTCGTAACTTATGACCTCCTGTTATGTTGTATCTTTGCTATTAATCAATCAAGTGGAATATTAATTCAACTTATCTCTAATGCGCAGGTTCGCTAACTAGAACATTATCAATGTTCAAATGTCTTACTTTGAATTATTGTCTTGTAGTCTTGTACCTACAAGACATATTAAACATTTCCGGTTACTTCAACACTTGACAAATGCTCTAAACTTTTAATTAACAATAAAAGACTTATTTAATTGACTATAATAAGGTCTATTTTGACTAATCCACAAATCACAAAATCCACCAACTTCTTCTCTCATCTTTATAAACCAAAATACTTTAAAAAATCATCAATGCTGCTTATAACTTCCTCAAAACTGTACTAACAAACTAACTAACTTGACCAAAAACCAAAATAGAGGAAATCAACTTTGAAAAATAAAAAATACTAAATATTTGAAATGATATATCTCTGCAAAAAATAGTCCGATGTTTTTTTTTTTATATCGTAGGGAATTATTATCTATAAGTAATAAGTATTATCTATAAAAAATGTGTACTTTTTGAGTTATTTGCAAATAAAATACTGAATTCATCATAAAAATTTATGCCGTTTGTTTTCGGGATAGTATGTTATATACATAAATTATAAATGTTTCAAGGGAAAGACTTTAGACAAGTTTAATTAAGACCGTTATAGGGGTTTAATTAATTTAAGCTGTATTGGGGCTACAGTCTAAAGCGAATCACTTTTTTCGGCCGCCATTTCGAAAGAAAACGTCTGATCATAATGAAACGACTATAAAAACATTTATAAATATTATTGCGACGTTGTGTCAAAATTTCAATGAAATCGGTGAAGAACTTTCGGAGATTAGCTGTTTTGAACAAACTACCATTTATATATTTATTTACAAACTATTTAATATTTTTATTTATTGATAACACTAAGGCTCGTCAATAGCTATTAAACAGAAAAAATAAGGAAGAAAATCGGTAGAATAACAGAGAAGAAAAAGGGCTTGGACTGTTTTGTGTTTGCCGATTTACATAATGATATTTATTTTTTTAAACTCTTACTCCGTAGTTTTATATTTCTAGCATTGTAATAACCACAAACCTTCAATTAAATCAAAACTTTTCAACACATAACAATGACATTTTCACATCATTGTTGCAACAGTCATTATAAATCAAATTTACGTCAACAGATGTAACGTACACGTACAGCAGCAAACAACGTGCCAAGCATTGCAGTTGATGTCAATTGATCTATGACTGGCCTTATTAACTACCAATCTTGTTGTACAATCTACACAAAAACCTTATCTTCCCTCTCCCCTCCTTTCTCCGACATAAAACAATTCGCATCATATGTATATACACATCCATATATGTGTATTCAAAATAAATTAATAAATAAATATTTAACCGAAATAAATAGCGCAATTGAAATAGATAAAAAACGAATTTAGACAAAATCTACATTAACAAGAACTATCTCTCATTCCTCGATGTACCATCATTTACTTGGAGTTGATACGGTCAGCAAAGATTTCCTTGATGAAGCCCCAGAGGGTTTTTCGGCTCCAGGACGATCAGGGTGCAAAGGAACCAATTGTCCTCTTAAGCGGAAATCGAACCGGGACTCGAGAAGAGCATTGTCTAGTGAACCTCCAACTCCCTAGGGCAGTACCCAGTCCCAACAACTCATTTACATTTCCACTCCACTGTTTTATTAAGAGAAGCAATAAATTTCCTGCTTTAGTTTTGCTATTCGTGTATTCTATTGGAATCTATTGAAGTCGTTGGAAAAATTAATATTTTCATTACATATTAATATTTCAACTATCCAAGTTAGATCACAAATTATGAATAAATAATTAATAAGGTATAATTATGATATCGTATGGAGCTCGTGGTACAGACTCCTTTTTAATAAATTATTAACAGTCGTCTAAAACTTTCTGTGTGGCTTCGTTTTATCGTAACCAACAATGTGTATAAATACGAAATTTTCATAAATGAAGCATTCTCCGACTAACTAAATTAATTTAATGAGGCACTAAAAAATCATGAGAACCCGTTTGGTAACCTACGATAATACTGGACCTTTTGGCCTAAATAACCTCGTTATTTTGGCGGTGCAAGTGACGCCAACCGACCTAATATTTTTGTAAGCTACCCGTTTTCCCGAATTTCTAATCGAATCATCTTATGATTGAAGTGTCAACCAAATCAATGTTAAAAAATAAATAAATAAAAAAGCTGAAAGTCACGATAAAATGAAGCAATTTACGAAGTTTTAGACAAGTGGTAATAATTTGTAAAAGGGGTCTGTACCGCAGACTATGATCGTTTTGATAAAGAATATTTCAACTGACAAAAGTTATTATACAAATAATTAATAATTATATCCTACCTTATAATTAGTAAGGCATAATTATAATATCGTATAAATAATAATGTATATTTTGTACTTAAGAGCAGACTTTCCATTCTGGTTGGAGAGGAAAGCTGGACCTTCCCAAAAAAAATCTCGGGAATTTATATTATCAATACAAATTATGAGTGATATCTACATTAGGCGAGGAGGTCCCTCATCCAGCTCCGCTTCAGTCTCCTACAGACGTTACCTGGTATATTCGTCGTGGCCATGTCATTTATAAGTGTATTAGGATGTCCGTGTAAGTTGTCATGGAATCGTTTGTAATGAGTTCGAATGTGTTCGTTAACAGTCGGCTTATGGAGATCAGTATGTAAGGTTATGTTGCTAACGTACCAAGGTGCTTTTGTAATTGTTCTGAATGTTTTTGCTTGAAAGATTTGAAGTTTCTTTAAGTGAGTCTTTTTAGCAGTTCTAAATATCTGTGATGCGTAAGTCCAAATAGGTTTTAGTAAATAATTGTATGTGTTCAATTTCTGTCTAAGTTTTAGTTTTGAATTTTTCGAAAGGAGTGAACTCAGAATTCTTAACCGTTGATTTAGCGTTTTTCGTTTCTTGATTATATGTGGGTCCCACGTCATTCTTCTGTTAAATGTCAGACCAAGGTAGTGAACGGTGTCTGTCTGTGGAATCTGTGCATTGTCAAGGAAAACTGAAGGGAATGTTTCATGTCGAACCGTAAATGTGATGCGCTGTGTTTGTCTTGATTTAGTCGGATTTTCCAAATTTTGAACCAGTCATGTAATCTTGTTAAATACTGTTGTAGAGTCTGTGAGGCATATGTTGGATTTTTGTGAATATACTACATATTTTTATTTATGTTTAAAGGTTTGAGACAGTGAGATGAACTCTCAAATCTCTGATGCTTCAAATTTGCCGCGGGAAGTAAGATAAATAAAATAATAAATAATTAAATTGTCACGTAAAAATGGAAAGGTGAGCATGAATGAATCATAAAATTCTAGGATATGTTACTACATGTTTGAATACAAATTAAAATTTCAATAATAGAAATATAGGGCGAGGTAAAATACTTACCTACATTTATCTTAGACATCTAGTCGACTTTCCCTAATTTCTTAATTTATTTTAGTTTACATATTTATTCCCTCATGAAGATTAATTGTTATTTATTTTGATTTTTTTTTTCTTCGAAATATCGAGGGAGGTGAAAGAGACACGATATTCTCGGCCTCTCTCTATTTTTATTGGTAAGAGGATCTTCTTCCTCACTCTTCTATCTCCTCTAGTAGCTTACACCTATGATTTTGTATCTATTTCACAAAGGTGTACTAGTTAGTAGTGAATAACGTCATACGATAACTTTAGTCCTGGGAAAGGGGTGTGTTATTCCATAGAACGTTAGAGGATACTGGCTTTTCTTTAGAAATATTTCAGGCTGTTATCGAGTTTCCAGTTTCAGCGTGAAAAAGAAGCAAAAAAGTCTTCCTTTTTTTTTTTTACTTTATCCTGCAGAATTTAAAAACTTGTATATGCTTTTTATGTAACGTCTTCAACATTTAATAATCTCATACTGAATGGATAAACAATCTACTTCATCGTACCTTCGTGCACTAGCGGATCAAGGATTTAATTTCGGAGGGACTTCAGCCGGAAAGCCTCTTTTTTTTTACATATATAACAATAATTACTTTAGAAAAAAAAAGAAAGATACTAACTACCTATATGAAATGGTGTTTAAGTGATTCTTGAAGTCCTATTAAATGTAATTACATGAACAATAATACTTTAAGAGATAATTTTTTCCATAAAACATAACTATGTAACTACATTTTATCATTTTAGGGAGAGGGGAGAGGACTTAAGCCCGAAAGTCCCCTCCCCGTAGATCCGCCTATGCTTTCATGTGACAGGCAAAAATACTATTATTATCAGATCCAGAGATCAAATCCATATATTTTTTTTTCTTGTTGGCCCTGTAAGTATTATATTATTATAAAATGGATCAAAATTTTAAGCAATAAATTAAGGTTATTGGACCAACCTCATAGTTGGCGACTGCTCCTGATTGAAGATCTGCTTCGATATTTCCCGGGTCTAGAAAAGCGATGCTCATCAGGAAACCTGGACCAGTGAATGCCCATAATTTCCTCCAACTGAATCTAGTCTGGAATAGTAATAAATATTATAAGTTAAAATAAAAAAAAATATTATTTTAACAAATAATGTCGTATACTATACAAAACAAACGAAAACAATGTATTAAATAAATAACTATAAATCTGAAGAAATTATATAAAAAAGAAGATTGATTAATTTAATGAGGCACTAAAAACTGTAATATCCATTTGTTTTCCATTTGAATCATAAGATAATGTGATCCCACAATCGTGAAAAAAAGGTGACCGACTAAAATACAAATGTCCGTTTGATCTATAGCATCGGTATTTTTACATAGTCGTGAAGGTCACACCAAACGGCCCAATAACTTTGTAGACCATCATTAACTACATGATTATCCTACGATTACGAGTGAAAAGCAAATGGGTTTTCACGAGTTTTTAGTATCTCATTAAATAGGTAAAGTTTACTCATCGCCAGATTGAAAACACCTCGTAAAACAGAAGTGTCATTTACGAGGTTATATTTGAATCTTAATGTACCGCGGACTAGTGTGAGTAAAAAATTATTATTTCTGAAGAAGCCCGATTTAAAATAAAATATTTAATTTTGGAATATCGCTAAAAGAATACATTTTTTTTTTTTTTTTTTTTTTTTATTGAATAATAATACAATCAGCCACTGTTGGAGGGCTATAAGTATTAAGGCTAAAAGTTCTCATTCATACAGTATATACAAGTAATACAGAAGTAACTATAAATATAAAAGTAAATAAATAATACTTATAAAAAAAAATGTAAATCAATAGAAAAAAAAATAAAATAAAATAAAAAAAATAAATAAACAAAATAAAATAAAAACTTCTAAACACATTCATACCTATATACATTCGCCCAGGAATCTCCGAGCCAGCCTTTTCTCCCCACATGTGGAAAGCAAAGCAGGACTCCAGAGATCCCAGTGCCACTTTTCCAGCCGCATCACTAGTATTAAAAGCCAGTGGAGGCTGAAGGAGGGCACTAGAGCCACAGATGCTCAGGACTTGAGTGGAGAAGCTGGCCATTGCCAGGACTCCAGAAGCATATTTACAATAGATCTCGCGGCCACTGCCGTTTTAACCTTCGAGGGGGATTGTAGGGATGGTGGGAGCTGGATAGGGATTGAGCTAGAGGATTTGGATGATGGATAAGGTTCTGGTGAAAGTTTGAGAATCTGGATGGGATGATGTCGAGGACAAAAGGGATGTTAAGGTCATGGTGTAGGGTCTTATTTGTGACATAATATGGGGCATTGGCTATTGTTCTAAGTACTTTGGACTGGAAGGATTGGATGCGTTTGATATTCGAATGTTTAGCAGTTCCCCACAGTTCAAGTCCGTAGGTCCAGATAGGTTTCAGTATTGTCTTGTAGATTAAAAGTTTATTTTCAATCGAAAGATGAGATGTCCTGCTTAGTAGTCTATATAGCTGGCCATATCGTTGGTTAAGTTCTTGTCTTTTAAGTCTCGTATGTGGGTTCCAAGTTAGTCTTTTGTCTAGAAGGAAGCCAAGGTAACGGACTGTATCTGAGTAGGGAAGTGGTATTGAATTGAAAAGGATTGTGGGACAGGATCTGCGTCGCAGAGTGAAGGTAATATGTTTACATTTTGCTTCATTGATTTTAATGCGCCAGTCGTTGCACCACTGCTCAATCAAGGAGAGGTGAGATTGTAGGTTTTGAGATGCTATTTGAGGATCTGAGTGGGAGGATAGAATGGCAGTATCATCGGCAAATGTAGCTAGGAAGGTATCGGGATTTGGAGGGATATCGGCAGTGAAAAGGATGTAGAGAACTGGACCCAAAACACTGCCTTGTGGAACACCAGCCTCAACTGGATAGTAAGTGGAGGATTCGGTGCCGCAACGGACTTGGAAGGAACGATTTGAGAGATAGGATTTGAGGACTAGGTATAAGGATTGGGGTAAATGGGTTTTGAGCTTGAAAAGCAAGCCATCGTGCCACACCCGGTCGAAAGCTTGCGCTACGTCCAGAAAGGCACCAGTGCAATATTGCTTGTTTTCAAGAATACATTTTTGGAATATCTTCTCTTCATATTATAATATGAATTCATATGATAATTTGATTCTATTTGCTTTCCCAATTGGAATTGTAACAGAAAATATTTAAAAAATTTATAGAAAAAAATCTGTTTCACTTTTCAGTGTTTTATTTTAAGCACCATTCGTAGTAAAACTTGAAGAAAAGTCAACGGTATCGAAGCCTTTTTGGATTCCAGGCGTTCAAGCCAAATTAGTTAGTGAAATGCAGTTAGAAACTTTCCTCCTTTTCTGCATTCCCCTTCTCACCGGGTCCAGGAAACATCGATCATAGGAAATGAACTCAAACCACTCCAGCTTAATATAGTTATTTATTATGATAATATCAAGAAATTTGCATCAGAACACTTCAAGAGAACTTATAGTAAAAAAAAAAATTATTTTATATCTAGGTCTATTTTTCAGTCACATCCTAGATAAATATATCATTTGTTTTCAATATCTTTCTGTTTCAAATCTTTCTTTGACTATCTTGAGAATTTCATGAAATATATAACATAATAGTATCAAATTTGTCTAATCATAGTTCTATGAGAGTGTTACCAATAGGTATTTCTCTACAATTCTTTTCATGAGATTAAATTTCTCTGTTCGCATTTACTGGTTGTTTTCTTCATTTTTATCAAGTTGTGAATTTCAAAAAAAAATATTATTAGTTCATTTCAAGCATTGGTTTATCGAAAATCACAAAAGCAATTGTTTCTAAATTTTCATAACATTGCTTCTTGGAGGTTTCTGTTTAAGATTAATCATCTATTTTTATTTCTTTGAGTAATTATCTTATTTGTAAAGGGTTTCTCGTATGCAAAAAAAATAGTACCTGATTTTTAAAAATAGGAAACAACATTGATGTTTTGTAATTTACTTATTTTATATATTTATTTTTCTGAGATAAGATGTAAAATACGTTTTACAGAGGGTTTTGGATGTAAATATTATATTTTTTCAGAGGCCATACAAAAAATGGAAAAAAAAACTAGATGACTTAATCCTAACGTACGACAATAAAGAAAATATTGCCGAATCCTGTCAGTCTAATAAAAGAGCTCCGTTAAACGAGAAAAGTCTTTTTGATCTCTTTTAAGAGAAAAATCTAATGTTAATAACAATTGGTTAGATTGCAAAATATATTTTTTTACATAAAATGCGATTTCCATATTTCAGTAGTTATAAAATATGCTAAAAAATACTATAAAACCATCTTGATATGTCTTGTTAGATATATAAAAATTAATATTTGAAAATAATTAATTTAATTACCTATATAATTATAATTTATTTATACAGGGAGTTTCGTAATTCCACGGCACTATTTTAGGTATGTGTTCACTAACACAAAATAAACAAAAAAGTTCATATTAACATATACTTCAAACTCATTTATTAAACAGATATCAACAGGTTAAAGATTTATTATTATTATCTTTTTTATTCTCGCCTTTGCGGATTCAAAGCTGAAGGTGGGGAACAAGTCCAACGACCTGCAGTTATAATATTTTAGATATTTAAAAATTATCTTGTTATTCTCGCTGTATCCAAGAGAACCGCTTGCTGAGCCTCTCTCAACACATCAAGGAGTAATTCCAAGCCGTCCGTACCTGCCACCGTTGACTTTGGGATCAGACCATTGGTTGATATTATTATTGGTGAAATTAATACGCTCTCCAAATGGTACAACTCCTTTAATTCGATCGCCAGTTCTTGGTACTTAAGGAGCTTCTCTCCCACGGTCGTGCTTATGTTGTTATCGTTTGGAATCGCGATATCAATTAAGTTTGCCTTCTTTGCTCCTAAATCCATAATAAGGATATCGGGTTTGTTGCGAAGCACTGTATGATCCGTTATTATAGATTCATCCCAATACATCTTGAGGGAACCCTTCTGGAGCAGCCTTATCGGATTATACTTGTAATATGGCACCTTTTCATCCAACAGGTTAAGTTTCACCGCCAGAGTTTAGTGGAATATTTTCGCCACATTGTTGTGCCTCTGCAGATACTCCGTGCCAGCGAGTACTCCACATCCAGCTTTGATATGTTGGATTGATTCGTACGTCGTAGAACAAAGTCGACATTTATCAGATGTTTTAGTGTCTTTAAGAACGTGCCTCCTATATGACCTGGTGGCAATGACCTGATCTTGAATGGCGACAACAAAGCCTTCTGTTTCAGAGTATAGCCTTCCTACCGCTAACCATTCCACAGATTTTTCTTTGTCTATGGAGGCTTCATTCAATTGGCTGTATTATCTGCCATGTAGCGCCTTGCTTTTCCATTCTCACAGCCTTTCATTTTCGGACACAACTGTGAAATCTTCGGCTTTGTTCAAATTGAGTGCCATTAGACCTGAATCCATATTGGTTATTATTACTATTATTATTTATTTATTATTATTATAACAATTAGAGTAACTGTTCAAACGGGCCTCCGTTTTTTTGAATGCTACATTCAGCACGACCAATCCATGCTTTTCTGGCTCTTGGTATAGCATCAGGATGGTGGTGCTTGGTAGTTACTGCGGCTTCCACGATCCGATTTCTTAGCTCTTCGTGCCGCAGAATAAACCATAGACTTCATCCAGCCCCACACAAAATAATCTAATGGCGTTAAATCCGAAGATCGTGGTAACCATTTAACAGATCCATTTCGACAAACCCATCGGTCTCCATTACATGCAAGATATACCTGACAGCCTAGGTGGTAAAAAGTAGGAGTTGATGAAGTTAACGCTTCGAAGACCACACCAGACACTTAAAGAAAAGGTATGTTGGTAATGTCCAACAGCAGTCGTATGAGGTTTTTCCTCAGCCCAAGTATGGGTATTTCGAAAGTTCAGAATCCCGTTTCTTGCAAAGCCAGATTCATCAATAACCAAAATGCAGTTCAGGAAGTTAGAATCTTGTCTGCATTGTCGAATTAATCACTGGGTGAAATTTCTGCGCTTTTTATAATGTTGTGGTAACAAATCTTGCCTATTCGATACGTGAAATGGATACAACTGTTGTTCGCGTAAATTTCTGCTGGTAGAGGAAACATCGTAACGACGTGACAATCTTCTGGTACTAGTAGTAGGAGATAACTGAACAGCATCGAGTATTTCTTCTTCGACGTTTGCAGTTCCTCGACATCTTTGTCGAACGGAGTTTACTCGTGTAGGTATTAGCATGTCATTATCCCTAAGGCCTCTTTCAATGGCCTCAAACGTTTTACAATTTGGTATTCTTCGGTTAGGAAATTTTTAACGATATCTTCGAAAAGAAGCAGCACCGTTTCTATCTACCTTGAAATAAGTTAAAAGCATGTATGTTTGTTTTGCAACTGTGAATAAATTAATGTGTCTCCCATGATAATCATAAATTGAAATTTGTCACAGTATTCACTCACACTAAAACACACAGAACTAGACAAACAGATGAGCAACTTCTGCCATTGCTTATCGTTCATTTGCTTATCAGGGGATTAAAACCTGTTATTTAGTATTAAACACGTTAAACTTTATACAGTCATTCTTAATATAGTAAATAAATAAGAAATCTTTAACTTTTGATATCTGTTTAATAAATGAATTTGGGATCTATGTTAATATGAACTTTTTTGTTTATTTTGTATTAGTGAACACATACCTAAAATAGTACCGTGCAATTACGGAACACCCTGTATAATTAATAATTATTTAAATAGTAATTAAATACAACTAAGTCAGTTACTCTTTTGAGAAATAAAAATAAAATTAATTTACTCTTATATTTTTTATTTATTTTTAATCTCACTGCCATTCAAAAAAAGACACATTAGGGTACATTTGTATCCCTTATTTTTCTACATATGTCATAAAATTTCAAAATACCTATATAGTTTACATTGTTTATAATTTTATTTGAAATTTAAATAAATGTTTATGCGCCTTATTAGCACAAATATTTTTTAGTTAAATAAAATTCAATTACAAAGCGTTTTAAAAAGAAAAATTAAAAAAATATCTCTCATGTGTACCTTAGTGTCAAACTTAGTTCATAAAATGCAATTTAAATGAAAATTGATTCAGTATCAAGCTGAATAAGTGTATAAATACCTAAATATAAATTTAAATAGTTATTACTGCACGATTTCATAAAACTCTTATGAATAATATTCAGCCGAATTTCGTAGTAAAATTGGTGCACTGACATTGTGGAATAATTAAAAATACCAATTCTTAAACTTGTTTATATTTTTATGGTGACAATACAAGTGATCCTTCAGCCAATGTTCCATTGCACGTTCAAGTGTTTACTACTGTTTATTTGATAAGATTAAATATTGGTCTTCTCATCGAAATAAACACATTGTCTGGAATTTTACCACCACAACAAGAATAATTTAATTTGATTTCTCTCGTATTTGTTGTATTGAAATATATCGTTTTCAAAGATAACTCAAATATCGAAAGTAATTTCCTCACCGTGACGAATCTGGTTCAAAAATCGTTTTTTAATTATTTATTTATTATCATTTATCAATTGCCGATTTTCAGGAATCATTTATTTCTCGATGCAACATCGATTGGAACACTTGAATTTGATGGCTTTCGAATGCCTTTAATTTACTTTTTCCTCATATTGAACAATATAAAACACTTTTCATTCATTATGAAACTCATTTTTGTTGATTCTTTTATTTATTAAAATTATATGATTGAAGTCGTGGTGGCAGTGTCTTTTTGAGACAGCTCCTTGCCGTTCAGTTTTCAAAATCTTTATGAGTCTGAATCTGATTTTTCTTTAATGACCGACAACAACGGAATAAAGGTTTTACATATTTTGGTCTGACTTGGGTAGGATTGGGGTGACTCCAGGATAGAAATCAAACTGGAAAATACATAAAGTTAATTGTTATATACAATAAGATGAAATTCCGTATTGTCGAAAGACAAGGAAGAGGGAGAGAAATAAATACGATTTACTCTGTAAAACAAATAAAGTTTACACATTTCTATTGCTTATATAATAACCTAGATTTGAAGTATACACTTTTCAAGGATAAATGCTCCCCTAAGCGAAAAAAGTTGATTGATAAATTCAATCAATATTGGACAATTTCATCAAAAACAGAAAGACAAACAGGGAACATAAAACTTATTTAATCTCTCGTATCATATGTTCACTCTCTCAACGTTACCTCATTTCAAAGCTATTATATTCGTGAAAATTATTTAAATTAAGTTTAATTTTTGAATGGAATTTGTAGGAAATCGCATTAATGGCACTAGGTAATATGCACATCATGTGAATTTGACTAAAGATACTAACCAAATTTGTTCCTTGATGTCTAAAACTTAAAACGTGGTTATAAATTTAAATTTTTAAAAAATTATTTTATTAAAATTTACAACTGTAAACTTATATACAACCATTAAATCTGCTATAGGAATATATAACATGAAGGAACTTGTGAAGAAGCTTCCCATTGGTAACACTTCAAAGATAAATTAATTTAGGAGGTCCCTTGGCCATCTTCTTTCAACGCCTCGGAGGGTTGTCAGGAATTGTATTGGATGAAAAGTTACGAACTAGAGGATTGGGGTGACCAAAGAGTGGTTTTTAGTCCTTTTAGTCTGGTACGAGGATTCCCATAAGGGGGTTTCATGGCGCAAGTGGCGGACTAAGGGACAAGGGTAAAAACATGGAATATACCGCAGCAAGTGTAATTGTATATGATCTAAGTTTTATCTAATTCTACCTTATCTTGTTCTGTTTTTAAGAAAAGGTGTCCAATAAAATATCTTGAGAGGAGATGGGCACTCCTGCAGGTGGAGTCTTTGATATCGGATTTACTCAAAAGGGATAAGTGGGGTATTGTAGAACAGGAAGTCACAGGTTTCCGATGGAAGGTAAAGGTGATTTGATATGATTTATCGGAATTTACTTTAATCTTCCAGTTTTGACATCATTCTTCATGGCTGGTGATGCGTAATTACAGAATTTGGTATGCAATTGATGGATAGTTGTTAACTGATAGGATACACGTGTCTTTGGAATAATAATGTATTAATTAGACAATTCAATATAAGACAAATTAAATTTATTTAAAGAATAATATACTTACAGACTCGTCATCAGGAATCTCTACTTTGACGTCTAATAGTTCGTTGTCCGAATCCTTTTCATTGAGCCTGGACATCTTCGAAGGCAGTTCCGGGTCATTTTGGTTTGGCATTCTGAAAAAGCAATGTCGAGTTATAAAATTTATTATTTAATATTTTTTCAATTATTATTTACTAAAAATATAAATAATATACAAAGCAAATAATGATATAAAAAAATAACATCTTTCGTAAATTCGAACATTTCTAACCATCATAACCGAATATTCAATTACATCGAATTGAGATTACTATCACTAATTGGTCTAGCTAGAGCCAAATCCCAGAGAATGGTAATTGAATCTTGCCAAATACCAATTTGATTCTCGATCTAATGAACTTCTTTGTCAATTAAGGCAAATGTCCCATTATCGAGACTATAAACTTGTATTTTGTGAGGTAATTTCAAACATTCTTAATATCTAATCAAATACTTGCAGTCAGTTGCTTTTCATTGTCATTTTTTTGTTAAAAATTAATTTTATACCCTATAATATTGCTAAATGTTTCTGTGAAGTTAAGCTTTATTTTACTCAGTACAACATATAAGGCAGAATACCTTCAAACAGGAAGTATGCAGATATTTTTATTAACATAATGTGAATAAAAATAACTGTTCTTTTAATACATATTTATCCCGTTCTTTGCAGTAACACAAAACTAATGTTACACCTATTTGAAGCAATAATTACACCCGTTATTACTACAAGTAATGCAATATACCTTTTACAATCCCAACTGATGCCATTGTTTGAGTTGAATGACACCAAATATTGCTTTCGAAGATACAGGCGGATCTATGAGCGTTTAAAAATTACATAAAAACCGTCTAAAAATGTTCCTGTTCCAACATTCTATATAGAGCAACGTAATTCAACTTAAAAAATATATGCGTGAATAGCTTTAACAGCATTACGTTCATAAAATCAACGACAAATTCTTATCTTATTAATGAGTTCATATTGATTACAAAATATCTTCAAAAATGATCTATATAGGTCGTGGGCATCCATAAACATAATAAAATAATAATAATAGATATTTTACTGTACTATATCAGTATCAGTGTAATATACTACCAGGGGTTTTCAGAAAGTTATTTGATCAACATTTTTAAGGGAGAGCATATTTTAACAGGTTTTTGAATTTTTGAGGGGGGTAAATTTCGAGAGAAAACAGACAGCAATAAGCGTAATTGATATGATTTAATGTTTTTCTAATTGTACCTAAAATTGCTCTGTTTTGAAGAAAAGGTATCCAATAAAATATCTTGGGTGGACGGGGAGGGAGATCGGTTCTTGCGCCATCAACCTTCGGGGGGATGGGCACCTGTGTACTACTATACTACTGTTAAGTAGTATCAGCTATGAATACCATACAGGGTTAGTGGGCGGGGTGGCTAAATGGGCTAACGCGTGTGCACAGCACCGCCGTTGCCCGGCAACCGGATATTCCAATCAAATAATATAAAAATAGTCACGAGTTCGCGTCCCGGTGCCGAGAGAGTCTTTTAAATCCCCGCCCACACTACCTGGCCCGGGAAAACCTCGTATATCCTTAACGGCGAGGAAGGGGAGGACCCAAAAAAAAAAAAAAAAATCCAAACAGTAACTTTGTTTCAGTTGGTTCAAACAGTAACTTGAAAAAAAAGTTTTATATTTAATACAAGGATCACGGTACACATCTACCTACGCCTTCAGAAATTCTCTTATTTAAAACTGTACAAATAGCCATCCTGCTACTGTTAAATCCATATCGAAATTCTATCGTATGTAGGGACCACAATAGACATTTTCAATACTATATAAATACATTTATGAGTTTATTTTTAAAATCATTGCACATAGTGTCCCGAGAGGGAAATTCTTTTACAAGATAGCAGACCTTAATCGCTACAAAAAAGTTTATCGATTGATCTGTATTTATAAGTAAAGAAATCAATATTTCTAGTCCTAATATTTGCGTTTAAAATAAATAAACCTGTTGATTGCTTCAATTATTTTCATCAAATCGTAAATTTTAGGACTAGAAACATTTAGTTTTCCACTTACAAATACAGATCAATTCGTATAATAGAGATCTGGGTGAAAAACAAAATGCGAAAAATCATTATTATTAATAATTGGTAAATGGTTGACTGTCGTGGATAATGAAGAGAAGAATAGTTGGGGTGGTCAGTCAAAAAAGAAGGCAAAAATAAATGATAATATTTATTTTTACATATGCCGACGTTTCGGCCTGAAGTTCAGGCCTTCATCAGGGCTAAGAAAATAACCAGATAACAAGGTATGAGAAACATAAGTAGTGATGGTAAAAAAAAAGATAAAATAAAAATAAAGTAAAATGAAATTGTTAGAATAATGACTAAGAACTAAGAGATAAATAATAATAACCGTTACAAAGTGTAGAATGATGAAGCAGGCATAATCAAAAAGGGTGACATAAGTGTTACAATGGGAATCTTAGAATAAAATGTAAAACATAAAAAAGAAATATGAAGTTATATAAGAAATGAAAATAAATAGTCTTAATTTTACTATTTATTTTCATTTCTTATATAACTTCATATTTCTTTTTTATGTTTTACATTTTATTCTAAGATTCCCATTGTAACACTTACATCATCCTTTTTGATTATGCTTACTTCATCATTCCATATTTTGTAACGGTTATTATTATTTATCTCTTAGTTCTTACTATTGTCATTATTCTAACAATTTCATTTTACTTTATTTTAATTTATTTTATTTTTATTGTATTTTTTTTCTTTATTTTTTTTACCATCACTACTTATGTTTCTCATACCTTGTTATATGGTTATTTTCTTGGCCCTGATGAAGGCCTGAACTTCAGGTAGAAACGTCGGCATATGTAAAAATAAATATCATCATTTATTTTTGCCTTCTTTTTGACTGACCACCCCAACTATTCTTCTCTTCATTATTATTAATGTTTTTCATTAATACAAAGTGTATTTAGGCATTTATGTATATTATAATGCATCCAAAATCATGGAAAAAAATTAAAGAAAATCTTTGCAACAGTTAATTGTAGCCATTTTTGCTGAAAAAAGAGATACTTTTAGGGGACAGAGTTAAATAATTTTTTTTTTTCAACATCTTGAAGTGAATCTCCATTTTCCCCCAATAAATCTCTACCTAATTACTAAGGACTTGAAGCTAACTAATGGAGGAAATTTTCCCAAAATCGGGGTACCGTAAGATGGGGTAACTTAGGGACTGGGTGGGTAACTTTGGGACAGCGGGTAAAATATATTTTGTGGTGATTTCACTGTGTTGGTCCAGTCTGCAAAAACTTGCTTTGTATAGGCATGTACTGCGCTAACACCTTGCGGCAATTTGAGAACCTTGATTCACTACACTCGTTGTGCAGTTAGGTTTTATTTATTTCCATTATTTTTTTTTCAATATTCTTTTTCAATAGACTATGGCAGAAACCCAATTATTGGTCAAAAGGAGGTTATTGCTCTAGATGACAAATTTTAGAACATAAATTAAAAAATTGACGATGGAGCACATTATTATTATTATTAAAATTAAGCCTTGCATCCAAGGTCCCGAAACGTCAACTAACTTGTTAACATGTAACGTTGATAGTAAAAAATATACTCAATTGTTAACAACTGGAAGTTATTATTGCCAAACAACTAAATTAAATTGACAACTTCCCAGGAAAAAAAGAAAAAAAAATTCAATATTCTTATTTTCATGAAACTTTCGGCTGTACCTCAAGAGTAGTGTGCCGCAAGGTACTGTCGCAGTGCATGCGCTGTCCATTCTGAGTAAAAAAAAAAAAAACATGCTGACTGAATCAGTGTCTCCACCACAGAATCACAACAAACTAAATGTTACCCGCTGTCCCAAAGTTACCCACCCAATTCCAAAGTTATCCCATCCTACGGTATGTATAGTATAGTTGGATAATTATTAAAAAAAGAGAAGAATTTATGATTTTTTTTTTTTTTTAACGGAACTTGGCTCAGTTTAACCATTAAAAAGTCATCTTTGAATTGTTTTAACAATGATAAACTCTATCTTCATTTGAAGTACATTTTGTCTAGTTTACAATTGATTTATGTTATGATATTTATTTTGCTTAAAAAAAAAAACTTGAATTTTCTGTGTTTCTTTGGTCTATTGTTTATATAAAGTTTTTTGTAGCTTTTGAGGTCTGCTATCAATCCTATTAAAATTTTCTTATACTCATGGAACAACCTGTAAAATTAGTGAAAATAACTATTTCACTACAAACTTCTAGTTAAACAAAAAAGCATAATAACACCTTTCTTTATCTGAATCTATTTAGTATAACAGTCTTTAGCGAATATATTGAATTAAAACAGCCTTTGATTCTGATTAGTGAGAAAGTTCTTTTAATGGAATCCTCCATAGCTAATCAAGCAGCTTCCTTTCAAAGGATTCTTCGGTAGTTTGTAAGTCTAGACTTCGACTAGTCAGGAGTTACTTCCAAATAGAACTTACCACTCAAGAAGGTGTCAAAGTTACTTCTGAAAGTCTTCTCGTGTTAATCTTCTCCTGAGAGAACTAAATTCCTAGAGGTTACCCTTGAACTTGCCCAAAAATATGATATAGGTTCAAAGACACAATAATACTGTACGACACGTTATGTTTATTTTAAGATATTCTAAAGACATTATTCGATTTCTCTTCTTTGAAACAGACAGATTTAACCCATGTTTCTATGGTTATCACACAACCGTAACTAATATAGGATACAATAAATAAATGTACAGTACCGATATAAAACGACTGCCAAGTAATGTCAGTGTAGCTTTCTCATGAAATTCGCCGAAATGTTCCATAAGTTATAACAAAAGTTATTCAAGAAGAAATACAAGAATACGAATGAAGTTAATAAAATACAGCAAAGTAATGCCTATATATATTTAAAACTTATCGACCCAGTCCGCTGGTGTTCCTCAAGGTAGTATCCTAGGTCCTATCCTCTATACAATTTATACAACTGACATCCCTACCTGTCCCAACACTGTCATCACCATATATGCCGATGACACATGTATCCTATCAGTAATCAATGACCCAGCAATATGCATCCCAAATGCTTCAATCACACATCATCTCCAGGTGTCAAAACTGGAGAATTAAAATAAACTCCAATAAATCCCACCAAATTACCTTTACCCTTAGTCGTAAACCAACGACTTCCTGTCCTACAGTTTCCTTTAACAATACTCCACTTGTCCCTGTTGAGCAAATCCGATACCTAGGACTCCACCTGGACAAACGACTAACTTGGAATCCTCGTACTAGACTGAAACGACAAGAAACCGCTCGACGTTTCCGATTACTTCAGCACTTACTAGACAAACGCTCTAAACTTCCCATTAATTACAAAAGACTAATATACATGACTATAATAAGGCCTATTTGGACTTAATAGTTGAGCTATGGTGCTCCACTAAACCATCGAATTCCTCTCGCATCCAATCCTTACAATCCAAAATCCTTCGTAAAATCCTCAATGCTCCTTACTTTGTGACTAATAAAATTATCCATAAAGATCTTAACGTTCCTTATGTTTCAGATCTGGCCCAATCCAGATACCTATCCTTCCATAATAAACTTCAGAATCATCCCAACCCTCTCGTTTCTAGCCTTGCTTCCTCTTCAATTCCTGATAACCCTCCGAGGCGTCTGAAAAGAAGATGGTCCCGTGATCTCCTAATGTAGTCATATCATTAGAGTGCTACCATTGGGTAGTTACTCAGCAAGTGTATTCATGTCATTATATCAATTCTGTCCAAATTTACTTCATGTATTTATGTAATGCAGTTGTAAATGTCATAAAGAAATAAAATAAAAAAAAAAAAAAAACTTATCGAGGCTTACATCCTATCCTTCAATTATAACTAGTTGAAAAAGATTTGGAATTAAGTGCCTTATCATTTTGAAGTTAGAGAGGAAAATCTAGACCAGAGCCAGTAGATTGAACTTCAAAAGAAACTAATAAACTCTAAACAAATAAATTTTTAACAGTACGCAAACTTTAATTTTAATTTACAAATATACGGAGCATTTAGTAAAGGAAAATCGCAATCCCAAGCGAAAGTTGGTGAAAGAATTTCGGAAAATTTATATTGAGCCATCAAAGTTTCAACACCCACAATTACATGAAAGTTTTTATAACGGCAGTAGGTGTCATGCCAATAATATGTAAACGATAAAATATCCAGTTTGATTTTTTTTTTTGCTTCCTCATCACCGAAGGTAGGGAAGTTTTGTATTCGTGCGGGAAGTTAAAAAAAATAATGTGCTCAGAATCGAAAAATACCACTCGCATTTTACGTTTCAGACATCAAGAGTTCAGGAATGAACTTAATCCGTAACAAATAATAATAATATTATTAATTTAACTTTTATTTTAATGATTGAGTTTCTTAAATATGCCAATTGGTGAATCATGTATTGTATTGACGTTTCCCATAACTCAAAGGATAAAAGCACAAAGCTATCCCTAGATAGCCAGGTCAAGCTATATCTGATAGCTTAGAAATAGTTATTTAGAATGTACCGACTGGACACAAGACCTATTATCAAGACTTAGGGAACAATAACAGATTTCAATAAAAGGTCTCTGTCTCACAGACTTCATATCAATTCTAAAAGATAAGGATATCAATTCTTAATAGTTATAACTTTTTTCACACGCTTCCTAGACCGTCCAGAATTGATTCACCTCCCTAGTATTCCTAAATATATAAACCCCATGATCCTCTGGACTAATCACTCTTGCAGTTACATTCTTGAAGTCACACTCTTGTCAGGAGACCTGGAGTGAACTCATGTAATCAACCCATTTATCCATATTATATTACTCTGTATGTTAGGTGCCATTGGTAACAGACATAATGAATAAAAGCATTACTTATAAAGTCTTCACTGCCACCGATTCGTTAACTAAGGATAAAATTTGTTTCAGCGTCTGTCTGTCTGTCTGTAGTCAAATCGATGTAACGGGCATATCACCTACTACCATTTATCCAATTTTCATGAAATTTTCAGGGAATCTGCGGATTGGTGTCTAGATCGTCCCATATCAATTTCATCAATCATCAAATTCCATCAACCACTTAAATATGCCCAAACGCATTTTTCGTGATAGGTCTATATCTTAAAAACCGCACATTCGATTTGGCTCGAATTTGGAGGGAAGTTAGGGATTGATAAATTGAAAATCATCCATTTCAGAAAATTCCATTCCCTACTTTCAGAAAATACTTCCGCTTTCGAATCTGAAAACATATTGTTTTTAACACGCCAATATTTTGAAAACCGCTCGTTCGATTAGACTGAAAGTAGAAGGTAATGCGGAGAATAAGAGAGGTTAAGTCCATTCTATTTTGTAATAAGGTTATAAAATTTTAGACTGTATTCAAAAAAGTTAATTTAAACTAGATGTTTTATCGTTTACGTATTACTGGCATGACAATGGCTAGATGGCCCAATATAGATTTTGCCGAATCTCTTCACCAGCTACTATATATATATATATATATATATATATATATATATATATATATATATATTATATATACTATATATACTATATATACCTACTATATTTTCTTTATATACCGCATATTAGGAAATTTAAATTAAATTTTCATAGACTGTTAAAAATAATATCATTTGTGAGTTTCTTTATTCTTTTTGAAGTTCAACCAACAGGCTCTGGTCTCGATTTCCCTCTCAAACTTCAAAGTGTTATGGCACTTTATTCCACATCTGTTTTTAACTAGTTATAATTGAAAGGTAGGATGTAAGTATCGATAAATTTTAATTATGTATAGGCCTTCATTTTCTTTATTTTGTTGGTAAATTTGGTGATGAAGCTATTCTGACCTTACTTAGCAGACATTTTTAATAGTCTAAAATTGTATAACCTCATAAAACAATACTATGAATATAACCTCCCTTACACATGGTCAATGCCTTCCACATTTCACAGCCATTATATTTTTAAAATTAATTTATATTATTTTTAATTGTTGAATAGAATTCAATGAAATTGATACGAGGAAATTTCTACTGTATTCTCTATATTACCTTCAACTTTAGGTAAACACAACACAAGATTCGAAAGCGGAAGTATTTTCTGAAAGTAGGGGGTAGAATTATTTGAAATGGATACTTAATTTATTATTTGTTTCTCAATCCCTAACTTCCCTCCAACTTTAAGCCAATGGGAACGGGTTTTTTTTAAGATATAGACGTATCACGAAAAATATATTTGGGTATATTTAAGAGAAAGCGGTTTACAGAATGCAATGAAAGTGATACAGCATTATTTTTTACCCAAGACCTAGCTTTCCTCTAACTTTGAGTCAAATCGGACGGTCCGTTTCTGAAACATTGGCGTTGCTAAGGAAATAAATTTGCGCGAGCGTAAGCGGAATTGTTAAATGAAATTTGATGAAATTGATATGGGACCATCTTGACACCAATTCACATATTCCTTATAAATTTCATGAAAATCGGATAAACGGTAGTGGGTGATATGCACGTTATATTGATTTGACTAGAGACAGACGCCGAACCAAAATTGATCCTTCATGTCTGAAGCGTAAAACACGAATGGAAATTTTCGATTCTGAGCAGATATTTTTTTTTTAACCTCTCGCATGAATACAAAGCGTCCTTACCTTGGAAGCAAAAATGTATAATATAACCTAAAATGCGAGTGATAAGTATAAAAATAACGGAAGTTCTTTTGCAATAGAGATCTAATTTAAGGCATAAGTATAAATTATTTCGTTCAACATTATGCTTCCTACAAGATGCATCCCACGTGCACCACAAGGATCCCACTCCAGATTTCCTCAGATGTCATTGTTCGTCACTTAAGGTTGCCAAATAATGGTAAATCCCTAGAGTCTGCATTTTTCTCCTGACTGTATAAATACCCCTCCCTTACCCGCTTAGCAAGTATTCAGACATTGTCACTCATACTAGATAGGGAGATGTCATAGCTAGTTTAATTATTGTATGATATATACTGTTCATTGTAAACATTTTGGCCAAGTAAACTTTTATTTAAGTCCGAGTAAGTATCGAAGATTTAATTGGCGCCCGAACGTTGGGAGCTGTGGTAACTTGAAGAAGGAAGAGTGAAGAATTGGACAACAGAATCTGGAACTGGTTGCTTCAAGGTGTGTTAAACACTTCAAACAGGTTCAAGAACTTACATTGGATCGGAGGTACTTCGGAAGGAATTAAAGAATACTTGAGGTACAAATCTGTAATCATTTTTTTATTTTTTATTTGTTTTTGTATAACAATTTTGAGTTTTGAAATTTATATAGTTTTTTATGAGAAGGAGTTAGTCGAGGGTGCGGTCAAATAAATAAAAAATTAAAATATATTAATTATTTTAATTTTTGCCGACGTTTCGACCCACTTTGCAGGTCGTCTTCAGGGCTACAAAAGATACAAAACATGTTGAAAATAAAATCATCATCACCCTTATCATCATACCCTTGTTTTACATTTATTCTTACGTTTTAAAGTACTCTTTTAAAATTATTGTTTTCTTATAGAGTTATTTATACTTAATAATCTATCCTAACGATATTACACTAATGTTACCATATTAATCTTTCAATTTCTTCACTTCTTAACCTTTAGTCCCGTTATCTGTTTATTTACAATTAAAGGTAACCTCCACTTGCTTGTTATCCACTGATATCTTATTATTATGTTATCTTATCCTTATTTTAACTTTAACTGTAACAATACTAATTCAATTTTCAATCTATTTATTCGTTAACATTCATTTATTCATTCATGTAATTATTTTCTTTATCTGTTAACCCACAATTATCTAATGTAATCTCTATTAGTTTGTTATACACTTATTCCTTATCTTTTATCGCAATCTGTTTACTTTTAACTTACATGCTATGTTCTCCTATATTTTTATTTTTATTCCTATTTATTTTCCATTTATTTGTATCTTCTACATATATAATTCTTAATATTTAACTACATTGTCACCCACTATATCTCAGATACCATCTTTTATTTCTGTATCTGACAACTTCTTCTTATTTTATATACACTTATATTTATTTTGTATTTTCAACATGTTTTGTATCTTTTGTAGCCCTGAAGACGACCTGCAAAGTCAGTCGAAAAGTCGGCAAAAATTAAAATAATTAATATATTTTAATTTTTTATTTTATTGACCGCATCCTCGACTAACTCCTTCTCATATTATATCAACGGTCAACCATCTCCACATCATTATATAGTTTTTATGCCATTTAAATTAAGATATAGTAAATTAACAGTATATAAACCAAAAATGTCTTATTCAAAACTAGAAATGGAACAAACACATCAACAATATCTTCAACAAGCACAACAAATTCAACAACAACAACAAATAACACAACAACCACCTCAACCACAAATGATTACTTATAAAATGACTGCTATGGATTATGACCATATTCAAGATTTTTACGGTGACTCTAAAGACGTTTATGAATTTTTATCTGAGGTTAGTGATGTTTTTCATTATGTTTGCAAGACTAATAATATCTTAGTACTAGAAAATCACGCAGCTCTACTGTTTTATAATACAGTCTCTTGATCTACTTCTTAAAAAATTGATACCATTTTTATCAGTAACGTAATTATAATTATCCTAAATAAAAAGGTTGTAAACAATTTGTTCTTTCGTATATCAGAAATAACAAAAAGAACAATATTATTGATGCCTCATTCGAAATAAAACTTTTAAATCTAGATAATACAGATATTTCAATATGCTCGTAGTTACATTGCTTGACAATACATCATAACCCAAATACAGGATCAAAATATTATCAATGTCAGCTACAAATGATAATACTGTTAATGGATTAGTATAGAGGTAGAGCAATGTACAGCCTCAAAGGGTGAGTGCTAAGTGATCTAGGGGACCTGGCTTTTGATTCCTGACTTGACATAAGGAGTTACTCAATCAATAGGAGACCGCTTTCATACCGTTGGAGACCAAAGGTCCTGTACTTAGCTTGTGGTTTTCAACTCAATTGTTAAGAGGCCCATCATTGCCAGAAGAGAAGGATAGCAATCTGTATATGACACTTCGGCTGATTAATTTTGCTATCTGTAATTAGCGTAGATAGCCCTAAAAAATGTTTTAAATTGTAGGAGAGAGAAGGAAATTGATGGTTGTTATCATTTTATACTAAGTCGGAACATATCATACTTATATATATATATATATATATATATATATATATATATATATATATATATATATATATATATATATATATATATAATAAAGAAATCTGGAAAACATCCTTCAAGTCGTGTTTATACGTGTCCAAGTTTATTCATGTTGTTCTAATCACTGAAGGGTTCAGGACATATCTATACATATTAGGTCAGATGTAATCTTGCTGTGTTAATGATTCATGTAGGGAATAATTTCATCGAGAATGACGAAATAGAGAATGACTATTTTTGGATCAAAACCGCAATATTTAAATAAATTATAAACAAATAATTGAAAGCTATTATTGATTATATCTCTAGATCAATATTATAATCCAATTATGTAAATATCAGGACTTGTACGTTGATATATTTACCTTGATAGTCAATGTGAAGAATGGAGAATGGAGAGTCAATGTGGACGATTTTTTTTTTTTTTTTTTTTTTACAGAGAGTGAGGTTGCGCTCTTTATGTTGATATTAAAGAGGCGTAAAAACAATGTATTACTAGCAACTGGGGGAATCTCTGGCTCAAGTATTGGCAAACAACAAACTCATCCCACCAATAATAGAAAATGCAATGGGAACAACAGATAAAAACTAATGTTGAACAGACTACGTTGCCATAAATAAATCGTGATTATAAATAAGTAACTTTTGCCTTGATAAATCAGCGAAATAAGTAGTATATAACATAAATAAGATGTGATAATTATTGTAAGATATGTTCAGTAGTAATGAAATAAACATAAAATGATGACAAGTAAGTATGATTCTTGCACCATCGACGTAGGGGAGGACGGGCACTATTAAGTACAAGAATTTCATAAATGAGTTAGTAGAAAATAAAATAATATTCAATTGAGAGAGGATCCCAGGTTCGAAATGATGGGAGTCCGATGCCCATCTCTTTCAGTCATTTTTATTTCACGAGGGAGCCACGAAATGAATCTAGAAACTTCTTTCTAAAGAATAAGCTACGAACTTTATGCAGCCGTCTTAAAAAAAAAAAAATGACCCCACTGCCTTATATCGCTTAAATGTATGTAAAAAATAAATCACGTCCAATAAATAAATCCTTTTCGTTTAGAGTCAGTCATAAGGCTGTGTGGTTGGAATTTTTCTAGTGAAGAGTATTGTGGACGATTTTTTTTTTTTTTTTTTTACAGAGGATGAGGTTGCGCTCTTAATGTTGATATTAAAGAGGCGTCCGAAAAAATATTTTATTTGTCCAAAAGCTACGAATTTTATGCAGTTGTCTTAAAAAAAAAAAAATGACCGATAGGTCCACAGACTTATATCGCTTATATGTAAGTAAAAAATAAATCACGTCCAATAAATAAATCATTTTCTTTTAGAGTCATAAGGCTGAGTGGTTAGAATTTTTCTAGATATATCCTAAATACATAACAAGTAACTACAGAACCTATTATTAATATTAATAAAACATTTATTTTGGCGTGACATAAGATATGGAGATTCTTGCTTAAAATGAAAAATTAATTCTGTATTTCAATGATATGAGTTCATTTTAATTTCAAAAGGGGAGCGGGGTAGCTCAGTGGGTGAGCACCAGAGCTTAAGGTCCCAGGTTCGAATCCAGCTGATGTTTAATCATTTTTCATCAGCCGTGGATCGACCTTTGGGTCGGAATACCCTGCTGGGGCACACCTAGCCTCTATAAAGTGTGTACCGAAAACCTGGCGGTTGATACATGTTCATGGTTTTTAAATAAAATATATAATGTGAAACAATTTTTATTAATTAAAATACGCTCCATTACCCTCAATTTATTTCTGTCTGCGTTGATAACTTTTCCATTCTCTCTGAATAGAATATTGAATCGCTTTTTACTTACATTTAAGCGATATAAGGTAGTGGACCTATTGGTCATTTTTTTCTTTTAAGACAGCTGCATAAAGTTCGTAGCTTATTCTTTAGAAAGAAGTTTCTAGATTCATTTCGTGGCTCCCTCGTGAAATAAAAATGACTGAAAGAGATGGGCATCGGACTGCCATCATTTCGAACCTAGGATCCTCTCTCTATTGAATATCATGTGATGTGATATCACATGTGATATCATGTGATCGTTAGTTATCAAAATACAGATTATTTATTATCATATTATAGTTGGAACAATTTTATAGTTTTGTATGTAAATATCTTATTTATTTATTTTTCTTATTCTTCTTTTATTTAATGTATCAAGCCTAACGGCCACAATTTTTATTTTTTGTACGATGTGTTATTCTCAAAGGATTTCACCCCAGAATAAAATTATTTTCAATTCTATTCTATTAAGGGAAGATTTTTAAAACTTTTTTTAAGTAATAATGATTTTTTTTAAACTATCTTTGAATGGAGGACTCGCGCATATTGCCATCATCCCACACTCCACTGATATATCTCCCGAGTTCAAACTTGCAAAACGAAATTATGCGAAAATATTATTTTAGTAAAGACTGAATTATTTCCAACTACAGAATGCTAAATAAGATTAAAAAAACGTTTTAATTTGGAAGAGGATTAATAAGTGCTGACGCACACACAGAAGGATAATTCCTCAAACGTTTGTTTTATAGATAGTTAATATGAAGAAAACATAGAATCCTGAATTATTTTTCATAAAGAAAAATAAAATAAACAAATTTCAGATTGTGGAAGTTGAAATGGTTTTTCTATAGGTTATCCCAAAATTAACGCAAGATTTAAATTAAATCCAAAAACACAGTTCTTTCTTCTTTTGTTTCCTTTTCCTTTGTGAACTTCACAGCTGATAGTTAAGGGTTAATAAAAAAGGACCGTTATACTAGCGGACAATTTGTTTTCAAAGTTGAAAATATTTCTAAAATAATGAAAAAAAAAATATTTTTTTAAAATGATGAATTATTGTTTGTGAAAGATTGTAATATCTCTCAATAAATATAGTTACAGAAAATAATGAAAGTCTTGCTGCGACGGTTCGAAAATTTCGTACAAAAATAATTATTTTTGTTCTGTTGTAAAATGTAAATGCTAATTGCAGTAGTATATAAGGTAATAAATATTCCACATATTTATTACCTTATAAAAATATAAAAATATCGTAAATTTTAATATAGAAGTTAGCTAATGAACAGCTATTAAAATAATCGTTTAAGCGGAATTCCTTAAATTGTAATTTAAAGATGAAATGCGTGAGGAGGGGTTGGTGGTATTCTTCTCCATCTACAAAGCCTTTCTGTTTTAATCGATAATTGCGAGTTAATTGTAGAAGGGTAGTGATCAGGTTCACGGCTAGGCGGGGAAAAAATACAATTAACTCGGAAATGAAACGAGAAAAGAAAAGCTTAATGAGAACTGGACCAATGTTAGACGGCGGCATTGAAATCTGACTATAATTTAGTTCTTGAAGTCATTCCCCCCAGCACGACGTACGGTATATTTTATCTAACCAGAAAAAAAACATTTAAACGAAATAATAAATAATTTTCATACAGTTCAACCTAAACTATTTCTAAGAAATTCAGTGGTAAAATGTTGTATAATAACGGAAAGAAAAAACATCTCCTCTAGTACGTAGTCACACAACACGAGTAGAAACTGAAATGCTATAATGGTGATATGTTTGTATTACGGATATAAATGTACATAGTCATAAATAAATAAATAGTCATATTATAATTCTGTAATGATTACATCTAAACTGATTCCACAAGTTTCTTTAAAATATGTTATAGTTCTTTTTTACATCCTTCCTACAATCTGTTTTCTGACATTCCATCGTGAAGCGGCTCTCTCCACAATCTTAGCACTTTCTTAAAAATTCTGTGTATTTCACGGTGTGTGTATGAGAGAGAAAAATATGAGTTCCTCTCTTTAACAATCCAACTTTTCTTACTGTCTAAAGCAGTTAATCACTCTGAGGTCGAATTCATTTTACGTAAAATCTCCTCTATACAGAATTCTATCTCTACACGCTCTTAGAAAACTTCCATCTAAAACTATACCCTCACACATATTTACTTTTGGATCTTAAAAACTACCCACCCCAGTCCAGTTAATGAATGATTGAAGAAGGAAATAGCGGCGACATAATTTTTGACTTTGGGACATTGTTTGGATTAGTAAGGAGTACATATTAAAAGTCCCCAACATATTAAAAGTCCCCACTCCTAGGTGGTGAGCCAGATTAGGAGAGGGGCGCCTAGTAGGTCACTTATTTCGGGTTTTTGCTTAATCAGGAAAACGATACGTTGCTTCCACAAAGAAGATCTATATAACATTAAAGCTGATGAAATTTGCAATATGATTGATTATATACTTTTTTCAGCTATCTCGCTTAGTTTTCGAGATATCCATCGTCAACAACGGCTATATTAAAAAAAAAAAATGTTTCGTGTTCATTGATGTTTTTCGAGTTTTCCCTTACGTCAGGAAAACTATCCGTCACATCGACAAAAACGTTCTATAAAAAATTAAAGCTGATAAAATTTGCTATATGATTGATTATATTGAAAAATAATTTTTATAACGAACGTTATTGAATGTATATACATGTATACATAGAGATTCAGATGCATAGAGAGTTAGAGCAATATAATAATAACGAATATTATACAAATTATTTTTTCTTCATATTCTCGGAATTGACATATAAAGTTATAACTGATCTAACTTTTGAATCTTTTGGGATAAACTAGTAAAATAATATGTATTCTTGAAGAAAATTTCACTCTTAAAAACTTTCTTCAGCATGAATTAATCTTAAAACGAAGCAATCAAGAGCAAGTCAAATACACTAAAAAAATTTGTTTTCCACATTAGCCATAGGTGAGGACGGATATCTCATAAACTAAGCCAGATGCCGAATAAAGGTATAAAATCAATCATATTGCAAATTTTGTCAGCTTTAATTTTATATATAACGTCTTTGTCGATGCGATGAATAGTTTTCCTGATATGATTGAAAACCATAAAAAAGTGATCTACTAGGCGCCCCTTTCCACATCTTTCCACCTAGGAGTGGGGACTTTTAGTATGTTTACCTCCTCACTAGACCAAACAATGTCCCAAAGTCAAAAATTGTGTCGCCGCCATTTTCTTCTATACCCCCTTTTAGAGCACTCATTGACTGGACTGACTTTCCTTTCTCATGATAATATTATACCGTCATCATTCATGAAATCAAGCAAACAGTCCAATAACACAATACTCTGTAGTCCTATTATCAACTCCCAATCCTTTTAAAAATCTTTGAAAAGATTCTATTGAAATCAATCCAATTGGTTTATTTATTTATTAGTTATGCATATTCCTGGCTCACAATAAATTTGCCATCTACCTCGGTACTCAGCAAATATGATATTAAGGAGAAGAAATGATAGCATAAAAAAAAATAATAGTAATAGCAAAGCAAAAAGACAAAAAATAAATTAAAAAAAAAAACAGTAGTAAAATAACACAAAAAAAAGATAATGCAGCAAGTAGCTCAATGCAATAAGTCTCTTGGCCAGCGCCTCAGCAGTCTTCTGGGCGGATTATATGGATTTGTGGCAGTAGATAGAGTTTGAGTAGCGGATTGGAATTTAGAGTCTCTAATTTTCTCTTTAGAGAATTTAGAGTTAATAATTGGAGAAAATTATTAAAGCAGTCTGTAGCAGTTGTGATGAAAGCAGTGCTAAGGTCAGTGTGTAACGTGAGGTTTGAAACATAAAAGGGTGCGTCTACAATTTTTCGAAGGACTTTTGACTGGATGATTTTAATATTTGATTTCTTTGATGTTCCCCGTAGGGAGATCCCATATGTCCAAAGTGGTTTACTGAGGACTTTGTAAATAGGTAATTTATTAGCCACAGATAATTTAGAACGTCCGTCAAGTAGCCTAGAAAGAAGTCCGTATCGCTGATCAAGTTCTTTTATTTTTTGTTTTATGTGGTATGTCTATGTCAGTCGTTTGTCCAAGTGGAGACCTAAATATCGTACAGTTTTTGAAGGTGGTAGAGCGATATTATTAAAGAACACTGGAGGACAAGAGTCATGTTTAAGTGTTAATGAAACAAATTGGCTCTTAAACTTTCAATCCAATTGAAAGAAAATTTTACATGATACAACTTATTTATTTAAAAGAATTAATTATCATATGTAATCCCGTCTATTTAATCTGACAAATTTACATCACTCGCCATTATTTGCTACATATGTGGCACTCGGTCACCGAACACGGTAACTGAAATAATGAAAATAATTTTCCAATGCTGAAAAAAAACTTGCATAACTTAATTCAATAATGAAGGAATAATGATAAATAAGGAATAATGATTATTAATGGACTATGATGTTGATAAAATGTTCTAAGGAATTGGGAGGAAAACTGAATTGGGCATTGGAGATGGATTGGCTAGAAGCTTAATACGCTGATACAAAGGAGACAGAAAACTAGATTTTGATTACGACAGTGATGAATTATAGGACATCGTGAATAGGAAAGAAGAGTAGGTGGTGGGAGAGGAATTGGTATACATCACAGCTGTACCGGCATGAGCGATATCTAAATGGAATCTAAAATATGTTATTTTTGTGGTATTTTCAAAATTGTTTTTTGGTCAGTCGAGTTTCCGTAATTAGACGTTGAACCAAAAACTAATGAAGGAATAAATAATAACTACGGCAGATTGAGTTTTTCCTGAATGCTTACGAACGAAACATGTACAGTAAGGCTTTGCGAACCCGAAGGTTCGATGCCGATGCTATCAACTGATATCAACATTCTTCCATCTACCGGGCGCTGTCTAAACCCAATCCCGCCAGATCAGACTTAACGCAATCTTCTCACCTTCGCTTCGGCCTACCCCTTGGACGCTTGTCAGTCGGCACGGTGCATATTAACTTTTCAGGAATTCATTCATTACAAAGCTCAGCGATTTGTGACATTACATCTATTCGCCTCAACTTAGTCGTCTCTATTATATTAACCGGATACAGTTCTTCCGGTCTAAATATTCTGCGCAATACTTTATTTTCAAAAACCTTAAGAGGTTGCTCATCCCTCAATGTAAGCGGCCATGTTTCACATCCATAAAGGACCGTAGGAAGGATAATGGTTTTGTAAATTCTGATATTTAAATTTCGGGACAGCAGCCTCGAGCTAAGTTGGTTAAACGCAAATCATGTATTATGATAATATTTAATCTGGTTACAAATATTTTTCATGAATCACAAATCATGAATGTACAATAATTCATTATAAAGCTTAAGATTTAAAAAAAATCTTTTCTAAGAAATATTTTTGTTCTTCTTTATCTAACTTTAATGCACTCCAACACAGCCATCTATACCTCATGGTCCCGTCTAAGATACCTCATTTCTTGAAGATTTGTTTCCTCTCCTCTCTCTTATCTGCTGTATATACTCCTGGTAGGAAATTTTGGATTATCTGGTATTATTCGGATTATCCCTTATATGTTCGTTTCTGAATCCGTATCTTCTGGTCTTTCCTACGGCGATCCGAACTGCTGAAACTTCATCTCAGCACCTGTTACCCGGCTGAAATGCTTGTTAAGCATAACCTAACTTTTACTTCCGTAAATCAGGGATTAGTAAGTATACAGACTTGTATATTTACATTTTAGTTTCTTTACTAACATATCTGAATCCAACTATGGTGTTGCAGATAGAGTAATGGACCTGGTTGCCTATGGAAATCCTATTTGATACTTCTGGGTCAATCTTTTCCGTATTACTAATGACTGTTCCCAATATGTAAATTCCTATACATCCTCGAGTGCTTCACCACTACAGATCGGTTGGATATCTGCTTGTTTCTCTCTTGAAAGAACTAGGTTCTTGCTCCTGGAGGTGTTCATACCCATTTCTTTCCGGAGGAACTCTTCCTGCCATTCCACAAGGGCTTGATGGAGCGTGTCTCTCATAGCTGTTATACGTAAGACGTCATCAGCATACAACAGGCTTTGGACCATAACATTCCTCACTTTCCGTTTACCGATGACCGTCCGAGCAGTACGGCGTTCATCCATAAATTTGATGAATAAAAGGGAACCGGGTGGTTAACAAAACTCTAATTAATTTATATTGAATGCTCCCGAACGCAACTAATAATATTATGAATAATGTTAATATTTTCTCAGATTAAAAACAAATTTTCATAAATTAAGAAAGAACCATGAATGTACGATAATCAATTTGAAAGCTAAAGATGTTTGACAAAAATAGTTTTTACGGCATAATTTTACTTAAATTTCAGTTCGGTCGTACCTCCAATTTTGAATTATATGTGAGGTTCAGATTAAGGCAAACCGTGAACTTATTTGACCAACATAGACAATACTTTGCTCTCCATTTAGTATGCCAGCGGCTCATACATAAAGCAGCTTTTAATCAAGACTTAGCAAATAACAAGTTTTCATAACAGGAAGTTGTGACTTTTGTTTTAACTAATATCCAAACTGAGTCTGAATAACACCAACTCTGACTAGCGAAACGGAATCCTTTAGCGCATTTCAAAGAGGGCTATAGGATTTCATTGGTGCATTCATTTTGCCAAGTGGTTTTCCCTTTGATGTTTTGAAACTGCTTCATATTGCTGACTACGCTGCTTCAATAAAAGTGCTCATTTTATTTTCAATTTTAGTTTTCACATTTTCATAACATAGACATAGAGGAGAGGGGATGGTAATATATTTATATATAGAGCACAATCGTAACAAAAAAAACTAAATTGGACTTGATACGAGCTTCATATTGACTTCCTTCTCTAAATTTTCATTTTCTTTTGAGCTAATCATCGGTTTGGACCGGAATAGCTGAAAAAAATGTTTATATTTTTTTTATATCCGCCTTTCTTTAGGAAATAATGTTAATATCAACTGTACCATATTAGCCAATAATTTAAGGGGGGATCAAAAGAACCAATTTAACATAATATATGTTAATAACTAATTTTGTTAAATAATTTTAATTTTTGAATTTCAAAAAGAATTTATCATTGACCCTAATTTTTATCTTCAGTGTAAAAGTATATAGAAACAAACAATAATTATTAATTTAAAATAGCTGTTACAACAGTATTGATGAGGTGAAAATGAAATTGAAATTATTATATCGATTCAATTATTGGGTTTACTTAAAAAAATAAAATGAAAAAAATGAAATATATATATATATATATATATATATATATATATATATATATATATATATATATATAATATATATATATATATATATATATATATAACTTATGTGTTATATTTTCCTTTATTCCATATAAAATTATAAGACTTTCTCGCCTTTATAATTATGAACTGTTACCCTATTAGACAATTAAAATTAGACTCCTTTTTCCTATGTATCCTTTAGAAAATATTTTAACTTGTTCTCAGTCCATCTGGAGTCTGCCTGCACGCCACTCCTCTTTATTGTTATTTAGACTGCTTATGTTTTCTTTATGTAAACTTGTAAAATATACCGTTATAAAAAATTCTTAGCTTTTTTATCGAAGATAACTATATATATATATATATATATATATATATATTGCTTTCAAATCAAATTGTATATTGAAAGGAAATTGAATAAATTTCCATGCAAATATTTAACAAAGTATTTCCGATAGAAATAAATATCAATAAGAAGATTAACTTTAATTTTATGTATTCATTTACATACATAAAATGGAATTTATGAAGAAGGAGGAACGTTATGAAAGATAAACGATTGAATTTAAAACTATATTTTACATAGTAAAAAATTTCGATTCTTTGAGATCATTCTTTTATTTAGCATCATTAAACTATTTTTTCTCAATAACATCAATATAAACATTTTGGCTACCACTTAAAAGCTTTTAAAAAGTATTTTAGTGTGTAGCTTTAAAAATTATTAACACTGAAATCGGGCGAATAAAAAGCTATATTTATCTTGAAATGATTGTTCTAGCAGGAATGTTGCATTTAGTGCAGACTATTAAAAAAACCTCAAAAGCTTTTAAAAATAATTTATTCTGTAGTTACCGAATAATTGATGTTATTGAAGTATTTTATTTCTTTTTCCATTAAATTCTGACTAACAAAGTAGTACACTGGGTTGTGTAAATTTATATTCAAAAGCATTTTTGTCGTTTTTTTTTAATAAAATATTTGTTTACCCTTTTTTTATATTATTTACACTTTTTTGTCATTGTTATATATTATTCCATACTTTGAATACCTGTTAAAAACAAGAAAAATAATATTGAAGGGTTTTATAATTTAATTTTGAATTACATTAAACACGCATTTTTCAATCAATGTCTGCCAATTGAAATATAACTATATGAATTATAGTACATCAGGGTACGGTACATACCCCTTTTTAGCGAATTATGAACATTCGCCTGAAACTTCATAAACAGTTTCATCTCATCGTAACCTACAACTATTTTATTTACGAAAACTCTTGGAATTGGGACATTTTCAATCTGGAGGGGGACAAACTTTTTCTGTTTAATTAGGTACTAATAACTCGTAAATACACATTTGCTTTCTACTTGGATCGTAAGATAATTTGATTCAATTGCTCAAAAATATTGAGCCGTTTGGGGTGACCTACACCTCCAAAATTTCAAAATAACGAGGTTATATAGGACAAACGGCCCGATCAAATTATCTTACGATCCAAGTAGAAAGCAAATGTGTATTTACGAGTTATTAGTACCTAATTAAATAGACGTTTGCCCTCCTCCAGATTAAAAACTCCTAATTCCAAGAGTATCCGTGAATAATCCGTTTTAGGTTACAATGAGATGAAACTATTTACAAAGTTCCAGGCGGATGCTAATAATCCGATAAAATTAGGTCTGTACCACGGACTATTATTAGCGAATAGAAAATGTCTGCATCTAAAATAAATCCCAAATTTTTAATAACTGTATTTATTCTGCAGTGACTGTATTAACATTACCATGACCAAAAAATAAAACAAAAAAAATCAAGAAGAAACCCAGCATTATCATCCACATCTGTCGATGTGAATCACAGACATGTGATAAAGAACAGGCTGTGTTTAACAGTCAGGGATGTGTGTGTGTGAGTTATATTCAAGGAAACGTTTTACTTCTTTCTTTGTTAAAAAGAAAAAAAATGCAGTAAATTAGTTTTGATGTAGCTCTTTCGATACATAGAAGAATGGTCAAAAAGGACTAACAACTACAAATTTCTTCAGAAAAAAAAACACTTCAATCCATCTCAGATTTAACCAATAATTCATATGCAAGTACAATATATTTTATGTATTTGGAACATTAAAAAGAATAATTGCGGATTGATGGTAGACTGTGGTGAATAATTAAAAATAAAAAGGGTTGGGGTGATCAGTCAAAAAAATAAAAAATAAATAAGTATGTTTATTTTTATTTTTTATGTTTCGGCCGAAATTCAGGCCTTCATCAGAGCTAAGAAAAAATCAAATAACATTAGCTATGAGTGTCTCATTAAATAAACATATAATAATAAATAATTTCTTTTCTTGAAAGTTTGTGATAATTTTTTTTTAATAGGCAGTTTACAAAGGCAATTATAAATGTAATAGCTCACACTATCGACAAACTGCCGCCTTCCTAAGTCATATGAAAAAGGAAATGAACAAGATTTATGATCGGGCCCAGTTCTTAATCAGGGTTCGGTCCAACTTACAAAACAAACTGCCCAAGATAAATTACTGCCTGATTTAACTCGAAACTTGGGTAATTGGGACAACTTCTACTATAGTCAAAAAAGTTTTCAAACTTTTCATTGTGATCCAGGATGAAATTTGAATCTATACTTAGTTTCGTTAACATTCGATTTTTTCATGAATGTTATAGAATTTTTTTTTGTCATTTATCATTTATTTTCACCTGTCTATTTTTGTTGATAATCAGCAGATGAACTGAAAATACAAGAAATAATGGTATGTCAGGCATGAGGAAGGGCAGTATCCAGAAGTACCTCTCCTCGGGCTCGGTTCACTTATTTAGGTTATTTAAGAAAGGAGATCTCTCATCCAGCGCCTTTTTTTCCATCTCTCCTCCTAACATTCAAAAGTATAACAACCATATCTCTTATACATCTGTTGTTATGTCCGTTTAAATTTGTACAAAGTCGTTGTTATAAGGTCGTTATAAATTGGTCAATTGTTGAAGGTGGAGATGCTTTCGTTGTAAGCCGGAATAATTTTGATTCGAAGATTTGGAATGTTCGTACGTGGATCTTTTTGGCGATTTCTGTCTTAGTTTCATTTTTAAAGATTTGGGAAGAAGTTGCTAAAGCAGTTTATGTCGTTGGTATTCCATTTTATTTTTAAATGTGGATTAAAATTAATTCTTCTTGCTAAAATTTGACAATCCATTTTAAATTTACAAATTTAAGTAAACAATTTTACAAATTTAAAAAAAAAACGAAACACATTGTATCTTAGATAATGAATTTTAAAATAATAATTTAAATACAGTTTGCCAGGTCTGCCCTTAATTAATTAATTGAGTAAAGGGAAAAACTGGGGGTTGAGCGTGATCCTGACCAAAACATCCAGTTCAATCTTTGTCCTAGAAACAGTACTTGATATTAAAATCATTGAACACTTTTCAATTATATAACTACACTCTTTTTTATTCATATTTTATCATCAAACTTAAAAACTTTAAATTGGCTACTATTAAATAAATTGTACGAAGATATTTTTCATTATATCTAACAAAACCAAGATTATTAGTCTTGAAAAGACATCTTCATCAATTGAAATCTCCATTAGCTAAATCATCACTAAACGTTTATTACACTTTCATAATTTTTGAAAGAAAAAAAAATTCTTAAAAACCGAATAAATGAAATGAAATGTAGGACTACGTAAAATCAATCCTTTGTTATTTCTATATTTTCATTTTAAATATTCTTATTTGTATAAATGTATAAATTAAGGATCAGTAAAAAAATTTTATAAATGAATACCGATTAAATATGTTTCTAAAAATTTCGAAATTGGTGTGAATCGACTTACATAAACACCAAATGAGTCCAGTGTTCATTGAATTAATATGAACATTATGAACACTTATATTCCAGATTCATTAGTTTAAAAAAAAAGCCTCAAAGACTGAATAAATTCATTAGTTAAGGATTGATTTAAAACAAACAAAGATAACGTAATAAGAGTTTCTTAATCTCAAAAATGAGCGAAATTAAAACCTGTAGCTTTCCAACCTTATCTTATCACCTTCATGGATTGATATTCTGAATTGTGTGAGTACCTTTGGGGTCAATTACGTTTCGTTTTGTTTATCAGATAAGTGAATATGAATGTTTTCTTGGTTTATGGATTTTTCAATCCTGCTCAAATTATATTAAATCCATTTTAAATAAAGGTTTTACTTAGATACTAACTTTTTTTAAATCTTTGGAAATTACGAAAATTGCAAACAGTGCCTAGTATATATTTAATTTAATACAATTTATAAATATTGAAGCAGCTCTTCAGTATAATCGTCTCTAAAAAAAAAATTAATCTTATCTCTGTTCCGTCTCGTTATCATATATTCAAGAAGCGTCAATGATTTTAACTCGACTACTAAAGTATATTTTACAAATTATCATTTGTAAACATAATCATGTTTCTGTGCTAAATACTTAATATTATTTCATGTAACTATAACATTATTTGTCAGATTTAAAAAATCGATTATATATATATATATATTCGGTTGGCGCTACAGACCATGAAGATGTTTGACCGAGAGTGTTGTCTCCTAGACCACATCCCGATTCCCGATTTAAAGTACGGGGTAGGTTCATCAATCTGAAGCTGGTCGGTGTTAGTTGCCTCCAGTAGTCTGACAGGCTTCATATACCCGGGGGAGGATCTAGGGTAGCGTGGCTTTCGCTGGTGGACGGTCACCCAATCGGGCGGTCATCCAATTGCTAACCACACTCGGTATTGCTTAACTTGGTCACCTATTACAAGCGCCTTAGCCTGAACGGCTATATATATATAGCCGATATATCCATCAAGTTTTTGATATATATATATATATATATATATATATATATATATATATATATATATATATCATCGCAATGCATAGTTCTAAAAGTTATATAAATGTTTTGAGTATTTACTCCATCGACAAAGCATGTATATTATATCTCATTGATTTAAATAATTTTCAAATACAGTCAGTTGCGTATTAGGAGGGAAGAGGGACCATAATATTATTATTTTATTTCAAAAAATGGCTAAAAATAAAGAAGTTAAACAGACACCTTTTTTTCTTTTGTTTCTAGAGATTATTTTCTATTTTTGGATTCATTTAATAAATTATATTTGTAAGCTAACGTAATCATAATAACTTATAACAATACATATATTTATATACATACGTACATATTTAGCTTAAACTTATATATATATATATGTATGAATACAAGGTAATATATTATAAATCTAATAGAGAATGAGGCAAAAAGAAATATGTTTTGGTTTTAAAGTTTTTTAAATATTGTTAATAATTATAATTTAATACAATATGTTCGATAGTAAAATTAATTAACCAAATCTTAATGAATGACTAGAATGTAATTATGAAATGTTAAATTTTCAAATTTAAAATAAGGGATTTTTCGTAGTTTTTTTTAGGCTTTATAGTCTAGTCGCTTTTCACTTAAGCCTATTTATAGGCTCCAAGTATTCTTGTATAATCTTTATTAATCCAATATATTTTATTAAATTTATCTTTCTAATCGTATATCTTTGGTAATCTCACACAGCCACCGCAGACTTTTAATTCCTTAAAGAAAATCTCTGTTGGTTAATTTTATTTTTTTATATATTTTTTGTCTCAATTATTTAATTATTATGTTATCATTTAATTTGTACTTATTCATTTATTTATGTGCATGCGTTATTTATTTATGATATTTTTTTTATTTATTTTATTTTTTCCCTTTCATTACATTACTGTAGTCTATACAAATGAATGAATACTTAAAACCCTTATACCAAATACGCTTGAATTTAACAGCTTGCTTAATTTAATTTTGCTTAATATAATATGCTACATTTTGCTTAATATAATAAGTATTAATTTATTTTTCAATTTAAAGAAATAAAAATTTAAAAAATTAAAATTATCTATTTCACTCTAAGTCAATTAGTATTAAACGTTAAACGTTAGTAACGTTATTATTTCTGTTAGCATTATTCATCGATATTCTACATCATAAAAAAAAAAAAATATCCTGCATTTATTCTTCTACATACTTTCATTGTACATTTATTTTATGTTCGTTTTATAATATCGAGGTAGGTGTCTCGTTTTTTTTTTTTTTTTTCTAAAACTAAGATTGAAACGTCATTTTCTCCTTTATTAAATTTAATATAAAAAAATTATTGAGTGATCATAAAAACTTTTAAAAAAGTTTCTATGCAGTTTTTTCCTTCGAAGATTTTTGGGCATTGATTGTGTTTAACTCTACATTAAACGACATTGTGAAAATTCTGGCCACAAGACTACATGAAATCATCAATATGATGTTCCACTCCACCTGTTTTTTCTTTGTTTGCCTCGTATTAAAAACCGTCAAATCAATCATTATCGATCATTTTTATCAAAATTTTATGCGATGTGTAAAAATTCCTTTCTCCATTTTTTTAGCTTTTTATAAAACCCTAAGTCAACATTTTACGTAGGTTACGCGATAAAATATAACCAATCTAACAACTCTAAAAATTTCTCCAATAGTTTTTTTAGATGAGAAATCATGAAAGCACATGATGAGGAATCATTTAGTTGAGAGAAAAAAAACTGTTCACCTTGAGATTTTATAAAAAAAAAATTTACTCGTGCCAAGTTCAAGCCTTATTATCATAAGATGTCGTTTTCTTTTTTCTAAAATCTAACGTTTAATGATTTAAATTTAATTAATTAACTAATTTAAATCTACTTATCTTTAAGTTATTTTATTTTTATTTATTGTATACATTTTGTTATTATTATTTAGTTGTTATTTTGTTTCTGTTTATTTTGTCTTTTCTGTATATATATGTTATGAATGTGGCCTTCCTCCCTATAATTATTTCCCAAGTGACTGAATATTATACTACTAAATAAATAAATAAAATTAAAAAAAAAAAAATCAAAATTGATTAAAAATTACTGTAGAATGTAAGGTCATCGGCTTTCATGATCGATACAATATATTTTTTTTTTTTAATTCAGGTTCTTAAAAGAATAATATTATCATTGGTTCATACCAAAACTTAATATAATCCTCGACCGATTCGCCCAAGTATTTATTATTTATTGGTAAAACTAAAACTAAATATATTTCTTAATCACTAAAATATCTTATCTGAAAAACTATAACTGATAGGTCTAAACGATAGATCCGCGAATCTGTATAATTTGAACCCACAACGTTACGAAAAACCAACAATTTAGACAGCAGACAAAGTATCAATACCATTTACTGACACTTCCTTTTCGTTAACAAAGATCTAATAAAGTTTATTAAATCTATTCCCGAGTGTTCAGGACGTGGTATCCTCGAGAAAGGAATTTCCATCCGACTCCAAGTGTAGACCATGCGTTACGTAACACTGCTCTTCAACTCTTCGAACAAAGACCTTGTCAGTTAATACCAACATTTGCCAATTCGTCCTATATCCAATTATTTATTGTCAAATGGTTGCTCTGCTCGTTAAGAAAAATGTGATAAATAATCAATTAAATTATTTTTTTTCCTTAATTGACAAATGGCCGGAAACCATCGTTTTTTAAATAAATTGGTTTAAATGAGACCTAACGAAAGCTTGTGAAAACGTTTTTTTTCCAAATCATTACTTAGTTTGATACCTGTAAACTGTTCCTTTTATTTAGTTCATAGCTTAGATGAATAGATATGAAAAGATTCCGATTCATCACAATGAAGGGTTTTTTCTAATGACTTCCTAAATTGATAGTTATTTTTTTATAATAATTTTCTTGATTATAAAAATTGTGACAGCTTATTTAGCAGGAATCGTAATTTCTAAAAAATTGAATAAAGGACAGTTAATATATGAAATGTTTCAAATTATTCTAGATTACTTCCAGAAATTAAACCGCACTCGAAAATTCGCTATGCAGACAATTTTTTTTTTAAGACTCATTAAAAAAATCCCAGACAAGACAATAAAGCTCTCATACTGATTTAAAGATCCATTCTGGTACTTCAAAAATCGATCAAGCTCGCAAAAAACAGTGCACTATTAATTTCAAATGAATTATTTTATTTTATTGAAGAAATTATCATAACTTTATGAATGACAACGTCTTAAAAACTGTTATTTGATCTAAACCTTGATTTCGCTTAACATAAAACTTTTTTTAATTTTTTGTGGTCGCACACATATTTAACAAGCAGATTTAAAAAAAAAAAAATCTACGGCAGCCATACTGCAAGAGCTTATGATTACAATTTTATCAGAAAGCTCGATTTTTAAATTGTTTCATCAATTTTGGACTAGCCTATATATATCCTATATAAAAACGCTACTTGAAAAAAATTACATATTTTTTCTGAAGTATGCATTAAAAATTAAACAAACAAATTCATAAAATAAGAAATGGCCATTCAAATGAGGTATTTAATTTAATTGAAGAGATAATCGTAACTTTATGAATGGCTACGTCTGATAAATGATAAAAAGGATCCTTGTAACTAAAGATATTTTAAATAGAATATAGGATGTGGCGACTGTGGTAGAAATTTGGGCAAACACGATTTCCTTATCATATAGGTCATATCTAATAAATGTACATCATTTGAGAAGGAGTAAGTGATTAACTCAAATATATTTTACATGGTAGGAAAATGTAGAACATATCATTAGAGAAGAATAAGGCATAATCACAATAGAGATATAATCTTACATTTTAACTATATTTAAAGTTTTAAGTTTGCATGCTTTAATTATGCATACGTAATTTAAACTTAGACATATTTTTTCTTAAGAAGATATTATTTTTTTCTCTAATTATCAATAAATGTACATATCTGAAAGGAAGGGAACGTAGTATTTTTTTTTCTACAGTAAAGAATCGTTCTAAATCATCTGATAAATTCGTGGAAGAAGAGAATAAATTTCATTTTTTGAAAATTAAATTAAAGTTAAATAATGGTAAAACAGTATCGTAGATATAGGTATAGTTACCAGTAAACAGTTAAAGGCTCCTACGTCCTGAAGAGAAAACTGAAAGAGACAAAAGAACATTTTCTGCACAAATTTTATTTCTCCCCCCCCTTTCAAAATTTGAGGTTTTACGTTACAGGATACGTAGAATTCGAAAATCGAATAAACATTTTTTTGTCCGTCAGTGCATTATCTCCGAAACTACTGAACCAATTTTTTTTTCAATTTTGGATTTAAGATCAAAGGTCATCTGAGGATGATCCTCTTACATCGAAATTACTATCCACCTTTCCCTTTCAAGGTGAGGGCCGAAATACCTGTATTGCTATTGACTGTAACGCCTACAGAAATGTACCGATTTCAATGAAACTTAACTAAACTCTTCTTCTCGATGCCCTTTAAATTTATCCAAATAACATACTTCAACAAAAAGAAACTGGAGAAAAAGTTACAATGGGTGGTAAAATTAGACAACTCAAAAAGTACTTTTTTGTTGATATTTTATGGTTATTTGAGAGTTTATGAAATTTCCTAAAACACAAAACAATCGGGCGATTTAGAGCAAAGATATGGACTCTAGATATTTTTTCTAACGTGCAATGGTTCTACTGCAATGGTTATATCCTTTATTTTGGTTTAGGATTTTTGAAAGTGTTACTGAAATATTGTTTTTGTTTTTAGCAAATTACTAATGACGAAAAAAAAATATATATGTCAATAATAGGAATCATCTTTTATTCCTTGTTCCTACGAAGGTAATGTTACTTTAAATGTATAATTGTTTGGAAATAATAAACAATTGTAAAATAATTTGTAGTGTTTTTAATTTAAATTTATAGCCAATTATTTATTATTAATCAGGAACCCATATTCATAATCGATAACTTACTTAGTGAGTAATAATAATAATTTATTTTGATTGTCACGATTTTCATGATTTCGGGGATTTCACTGCTAATTTTCAAATGACAAAAATTGCTTGGAACTATTTATTTTCTATATAACAGTTTTATTAAATAAATTTTTTCAGTTTAGTTACAGTTTTACGCTAATACTTTGTATTATAATAAAAATTTCAATTACTTTGTATAGATCTATTTATTAGAGACTTCAACTAAATATTCAGATAATCATTCTAAAAAACTCATATCAAAATTATATTTTTCGTTGTAAAACAAATCCTAATAATAAATGTTTTTGTGTAATTAAAAACTACATACAAAGATTCTTGAACTCTTGGAAACTTGTTTGTCAGACATTTAAAATGAACTAATAAATACTTTATATATTTATATATTATATTTTTTATTATATATATATATATATATATATATATTTTTTTTTTTTTTTATTTATTATTATATTTATATATTATATATTTATATATTTTATATATTATATATATAATATATAAAATATATAAATATATAATAATATTTTATAAATATATGAAATCTATTATAAATATATATTTTATTATATATTTATATATTTTATTTATTATTATATTTATATATTATATATTTATATATATATATATATATATATATATATATATATATATATATATATATATATATATATATATATATATATATATATATATCAAGTAAAATAGACCAGTAAATTTGAAAATTAATTTCAAGATTGTAGAAGTTCACAACTCCCTTCTAAAAAAGTTAACAAATGCCCGAATAATGCGAATTCAGAAAAGAAAATACACGCAATGACGAGATGTTGGATCATCGAGAATATTTTCAAATATTTTCTGTACATGTACATTTTGAAAATTGTTTTATAAACAGAATATGCGTTATGCGAATAAGTCACTTATTTTGGGTCAGTGTATTCATGTTCAACTATTCTCACTCACTCATGTGAACCTAGGCCAGGAAAAACAGTTTATCAATATTAATGGGTCGATATTATATAAAGTGTGTCCCATAAGTTGAGAGAATTTTTTTTTTTTTTTGAGAGAGAAAGGAATGATAGCGGATCTCAAGAGCTACAAAACAAATTCATGTAAAAATTGGTCCGATTTCCGGCAAAAAAGTATAAAATTTAAGTTCTATGTTTTTTTTTTATTTTGAAGTACGTCACGTTTTTGTCGAATAGGGAGCGATAACTAAAACAATATTTAATTTAAGTAATTAATAAATGCTTCTCACTAAACTAGACGAAATTAACTTGAAATGAAAGTAGTTTGAACGGCTATTTACAACTCACGAATTATTTACCCCACTTTTATAAAAACTTCCTCGGTTAATAAGCTTCTAGTCCATACTAATTAAGTTGAGGTTTATCAGAGAAAACTTAGAGATTAACCTCAAGTTGTGTAAATAAATTATAAGACTTTATATCTTGTCACCTCGTGTTTTCAGCAAATGATAACAAGAAATTATTGCAAAGATTTTTTTTTCTTGTTTTTCCATGACCGGGGATATATTATAGTAAACATAAGTGCCTAAAAACAATTCTTATTTCTAAAAAAATGTTAACAATAATGATTCTTCAAATAGTTTTCAGGTAATGTTTTTATGAAATTGTGTTGATTATAAAGATCTCTATTATAGAAATCGATCCTTATTTATAAGTGACAAAATAAATAATTCTATTCATAATTTTTATGTTTTAATGAAAATAATTGATACAAGTTTCTTTATTTAAATAGTACTAAAAACATAAATTCCGTCAATTATAAATACCAATTCCTATAATAGAGATCTTAGTTATAAACACAGTTTCATTACCACTTCAGATTATGAATAATCGAAAAATCATTTTTTTTATAAAAATAAAAAGTGTAATTAGGCAATTACGTTTATTATAATACATCCCAGGTTATGAAAATACAAGAAATAAAAAATTTGCAATAATTTATTCTAGTCATTTTTGCTGAAAACATGTATACTTTTAGATGGCAAGAAATAAAATCACACCATTTTAATATTGAAATAATTTATAATGACAACAATAAATTTTAACAGAAATTTCTTATTAAAAATATCTTACAGATCAAGTTATAATAAAAGTTTCATTACCAATTTTATTATCATTGTATATACGATTTCTCATCAGCATTCCTTATGAAGTTGAACTTCAGAATCAAATATGAAAAAGTTCGCGCGTGTGTTACGTAAGGACTCGTTCAAGTAAGAGATCCTTATTCAACATTTCTCATGACCGGTCTGTTACTATTTTTATACGGAACTAATGTACACGGTACAAAGTATTTATTTTTTAATTATCTGCTAGTTGTGATTGACTATTAAATTCAATAAACAAACTAATTAATGTTTTCTTTTTCTTTTAAACTAAAATAAAACTACTCCAAAAATATAAGATATTATACAGCTTTTAGGTTTTAGTATTTCTTCGGCAAAGTTTTAAAATGTAAAATTTGTTTAAAGACTTGTGTAATCCAACATTAGTCAACTCTTATTGTATTTCATTTTTAAAATAATTAAAATGCCAACTTAGCACATTATAATTATGTGTTAATAGGAGATGCAAAACTTTATTGAGATTCAGACAGTTATGTTTTCTTGTGGTTAAGAGTCTTGTCCATTCTTTTTAAATAAACACATTTAATTGTAGTTTTGAAAAATTACTGATTCAGAAACAATATAATAATATAATTTTTTTTTATGTTATGAGAAATTTTTAATTTTGCTAAATTAAACCAGCTTCCGTTCATAATAAATTTTATTTTTAAAAATTTAAGCTTCTAAGCAACTTGGAATAACTTTTTTTTCATAACTATGGATTTTATATTATTAATGGAAGCATATCAATAACTAAGTAGCTCCATTACCTTTCCTTTACTGCTTCTCAGATCTCGTGTGTCAGGAACCTCCTCGCACCTCCGTCGATCCCAGACAAGCACTGACCCCGCTAACCGAACGCACGAAGACTGTCACAAACTTGAGGCCACGCAACATTCCCCTCCCCGCAGTTCTGTGGTCAACAGGAGCCCCGCCTGACGTAGCCCGCTGACTAATGCCAAGCACAAACTGAAAGGCTCCTTCGCGGGAAGGCGTGCTACGAGGAGAATTACGATTTCGGATTAAACTTGGGATAAGCTTTGATAAGATAACATACAAAATGCGGTGTGGTGCATCACACAACATTCACAAATCAATAAACCTTAAGAACTCTTGTATATTATTTCCCAAAGGTCTTTTTTTGCCGGTTTGTTTGGGTTTCGGAGTATATCATAGTCTGCTTCCAAGCAATTCCAAAAGGTTTTAATGGTAAAATTTAAATTAATATGTTCAAAATTTGGGAGCTTAAATTTATATGGCCCGAAAAATGTTGGCTACTCAATTATAATGCTATTTATCTTATCTTTTAAATATTTTGTAATAATTATATGGTTAGTTGGTTATTGTATAGTAAAGGAGTAAAACCGGTCATCAACGTCGTTAATTATAATTATGTATAATTATATCTCCTGGTTGTGAATGATAGGAATAAAATTAAATTAAAAAGACGTAAAACGCACGTTAAGGTTAAAGTTGTTCACGGTTATTAAATTTTAGTTATTTTAAGTAAGCTCGTTAAGTAAAAAAAAAAAAAGGTAAAAGGAAAAATCAAAGAGGTGGGGAGTGCTGCGTGAGAGTTTCAGAGATTTTTAAAGATTCCTTTTTCAGAGAGAAAACAAAAGATTTTTTCATAATTTCCCAAAGCAGCCGCCGTATTCTATTTGCTGGTATTCCTCTTTTGTTTAAGTAAAAGGTAAAAGTCACGAAGATATAGGACCACTATCATTCTCTCTCCACACTTCTGACAAATTGGTTTTCTTTTGTAATTAAATGAAAGTGTGTAAATCTTGCTTACTATAAATACTGTAAAAGATAATTTATTTATTTTTTTTTATTATTTCTTAACGATCTTTACAACTGTATTAAAGAAATACATTTAGTAAATTTGAACATATAGATATAATAACGTGAAAACACTTGTTGAGTAACTACCCAATGGTAGCACTCTAATGATATGTCCACATTAGAAGATCACGAGGCCTTCTTCTTTTCAGACGTTTCGGAGGGTTATCAGTAATTGAAGAGGAAGCAAGGTCAGAAACTAGAAGGTTGGGATGATTCTGAAGTTTATTATGGAAGGATAGGTATCTGGATTAGGTCAGATCTGAAACATAAGAAACATTAAGGTCATTGTGGATGGTTTTATTTGTAATAAAGTAGGGAGCACTGAGGATTTTACGAAGGATTTTGGATTGTAAGGATTGGATTCGACAGGAATTTGATAGTTTAGTGGAGCCCCATAGCTCAACTATTAAGTCCAAATAGGCCTTATTATAGTCATGTATATGTGTCTTTTGTAATTAATTGGAATTTTAGAGCGTTTGTCTAGTAAAGTGCTGAAGTAATCGGAAATGTCGAGCGGTTTCTTGTCGTTTCAGTCTGGTATGAAAAAGATAATTTAAATAGCATTATCACTGAGTTTGAAACAATTTTACATCAAATTTTGCGCCTTATAAATGAAGCATCCAATTTTCTTATTCACACAAATTTATCAAAATATTATCATTAAAACCCTTCAGAATTGCATCAAAACATACCACGATTTACTTCAAAGTTGTTTTAGACACTTCGAATTTTGGTTAATGTCAATCGCTATTACATCGCGCTGTAATAGAATAAAGATAACATAAATACATAAAATATTACTTTAAATCAAGTTCTCTATACCCTTTCAATATACCAAATTGATAAATAAAAACGACAAATAATTAGATTAATAGTATCACCTTCAAAAAGAATAAAATGATAGATGATTTTATATGAAATTGCAATTTATTTTGAAGCTATTTTCGGTAATGACGTACTACAAACTCATTGAATAAATCATACATTATTTGACTAACATAGCACTGTCTCATCAATATGCATAGCCTTAAATTATCTGGAATAATGGAAACTGACTTTGTTAGAAATAAAAGATTAGTACGTTTTAATGAACATTCATTTCTTTACTTCCTTAAAATAATTTTAAAACATACTAGGAATTCACAGGTAAATTCAACGAGCCTTTATCTATAATATCTGTCTTAAAACCATTTGGTTAGCAATGACATTTTTAAATAACTATTGCGTAACGCAAATCACAAGGAAACCCGATTCGCATCTGAAAACACTCAAGTAGAAGTGTTTTTCTAAGATAACCTCAAAGAAATATTGAAGATTCGCCTTTGATAAGAAGTCAAAAATAGAATCCTTACTTAAACAAAACTATTTAACAGATTAAGAATCATATATTAGTTTTGGGATTAGCAACTGCGACGAAAAGATTAAAACTACATTTGTTTTTCTTTATTTGAATCTTTATTGGAGGTAGTTGATTCTAAGCTTACTGAAACTCTCAATTAACAAATTAAATATAGCTAGTCCTCTGAAGTACTATGTATTCATCCGATTGGTTGAAACTGTTTAAAAATAGACCCTCTGAAACTATACCTATTGATTTTATTTTCAGATAAATAAAATAAAATAAAAATCAAATCAAGTGTTAAAGAACATCTACCATTTGGTTTCGAGATTGATGGTAACAGTTTAATGCTGATATTTTTTGTTTTGCGCTTTTGCGCTTTTGAATAAAAAATATGCGAAAACTGATCCAAATCGGTTGAGCCATTCAGCTTTAAAAACCTGACAAAAATAAGTTCTTGATTCACCGAAATTATATTTTTTAATTAATGTCAAGTGCATATACGCGAAAGGATGGCTTTTTGGAATATGATATTGTGGAAATAGAACGAAATCTCGAAAACATATTAGGAGATAACAGCACCAATGTAGAAACAATAATCGATTTCCTTAAAAAAAAAATTATATGTTCAATAAAATATAATAGAAAAACATAAATAATATGGAAAATATAATTAGAAGAAGGACACTAAAGACATAAGCTGCTGAACGTCCATAAAAATAATAAACTAACCTAACCTGATTTGGTTGTCGACACTATTTTGTTTTTACTTTTCGCCTCTCTAACGCGGCGTCGTGTTGATAAGATAATAGCCCATTGCAGAGAGAATTAAATGCTGAACAATTATCTCGCTTACAGTATGCAAGTCCGATTTTTAGTTTTTGAGATATTTTAATTCAAATGCAAAAACACTTAAATTAGTCGACTTCAGCCTACTTTACCCGAGCGTTAGACCTACGGCTCAATCTAATTCATTCTCCACAAATAAAGCGCAAAACCCCCCTAAAGAAGTTTTCACTTAAAAAAATTCTTTCTCTCTAAATATTTATTCGCACCTTTCATGAGACTGGTCATCAGCAGATTTGTTTGTGTTGGATGATGGGTATTATAGGGTATATAGAAAAGGAAGGATAGCAACCGGCACCTCGTCCAGGTCATTGTTTATTTCCTTGATTCAAGAAAGGAGGTCTCTCATCCAAATCCTTTTCAGTCACCTTCTGATGGGCGTGTCAGCCGTTGATAAGTCTGATGTTGTGTCCGTGTTAGTTTAATATGAAATCGGGAGTAGGGAGTATGCATGTGTTGGTCGACAGTTGAAGCAGGTAAGTATGTAATGTTAGGTAGTCATAAAATTTTGGATTGGAAACGTAGTAGTTTTAGTAGGTCTTTTTTGCTGAATCGTAACTCTGTGAGGGGAATGTCCAAATGGATTTAAGTAGGTATATATATGCATTTAGTTTTTGTCTAATTTTTAATTTTTATTTGAATAAAAGAGAGCATAACGATAAATATTTAACTTGAATTTTTACGATAGTAGTAGAATAAAAAGAATTTTTTTTTAAATTTTCATTAGAATAAAAAAGCGTTAAGAACGTTAAGAAGGTATCATTGCATTCCTTGAAAAAAGAAAACGGTTGGTTTTTGAAATAAACTTATTTTCATCCCAATTTTTTAAATATTTAGGTTCGTTTTTTAAAAAAACATTTAACATATATATATATATATATATATATATATATATATATATATATATATACGTGTGTGTGTGTGTGTGCCAATTTGCCTTAACTTTTATATCATATCCTAAAAAATAATAAACATACTCTAATTACCAACGTCTTGACTCATCGTTACCCTGCTATCACTCTTTGATTACTTTATCATTGACGCTGACTTCACTTCAAAGCATTATGGAGTTTTACAGATTTCGCATCCAACATCCATTTTTTTCACATCTTACGATTTTTATTTATTTATACTACATAGTAAACATTTCATTAAAAATAAACATATATAATAATTATATTATTATATATAAGCCTTTCAGTTTACAGAATGACTAACTAATTCCTAATGAGAAAATATATACCTTTTACACAGTTCTAGATTTCAACACTGCAAATCACATACTCTGGAACCAACTTACTCATTGTCAGTACAGATATTATAAATTTTCCAAATAGAAATACCACTAACATTAATAATCAAAAATGTTTGAATTGGATTCTGTGAACCGAAAGGCTCGTATATTATTTATATAATAATATAATTGTTATATATATTTATTATACAAATTAACTAATTTGTGTTGGTATTTTTTCTATTAGGTTTTTGAAAACAAAGTATTGCGTAGAATATTCAGACCGAAAAAGGATGAGTTAACCGAAGATTTCAGACGGTTACACAACGCCGAATTGCGTGAACTGTTTCCGGTTCATATAATTGAGGTGATTGTATCGTTAAATCAAATGGGCTTGTAAAATTGTTGAGCTTAGTAACAAAAGAATTCCTAAAAGATTAATATTTGCTGTACCGAATGATAAACGTTCGAGGGGTAGACCGAAGCGAAGGTGAGAAGATTACTTTAAAACCGATCTGAATGGACTGAATTTGGATGGCTAACGGTGGAGGAAGATGTGTAATAAGCGATTGCTGGTGTCAGCATCGAAACTTCGGGTTCGCTAAGCCTTTTATAATTTTTTTTTATATAATATGTTTCAGCTCACAAATAGTGGTGGGCGTTTCTGATATTTTTAAAAAAACGTAATTGAACTGTTCGTTGACAAAGAAGAACAGTTCTTAAGAACTGTTAGGGAAAAATAGTTCATAAAAGAACTTCATGATTTATGAAATAAGATCCTATTCGTTTTCGGTGTCATACGTAAGTTTTATGGATGAAGTCGAGCTTTATTCGAATTTGAAATAAATAACTTTTCAATTTATATATTTAATATCATTACGTAGATGTTTATTTTAAAATTATTATTAGCACAAATTATACAAAATGATAATTTTCCAAGTCGAACATGTGATATAAGGGCAAGTTTAGGAACTAAATATTCAAAATTATGACTGATATTTTCATAATATTGAATTGTTTTCGAGTGAAATTAAACCAAAAAGTTACAAATCATTTTTTACGGTCTGCAAGACACAATTATTGATAGACACAAGTTAATTTTGTTGTTTTAACACCTAAAAATATGTATAAGTTAATTTAGTCAAGTAGTAACTACATGACAGCCAGAAACTGTACAGAAAAGAAAAACATTTCTGGTCATTATTTTTATACTCATTATTTTCATGATGATCTGGTCTCAAAAAAAAAGTTAAAACGGTTAAGGGCCTGGAAAACGCAAAAAATCGGCTATTGGCAAACGGAAGAATTAAATAAAAACAATAGTTGTAATCTGTTTGAAAGAACAGTTCATTCGTTTGAATTGACTCTAGTTGGAAAACGGTAACAGATCAGAAAAACGAATCGAAGAAACAACGACTCGACTGTCGGCGAACAGATGAACTAAAAAAAAACAAATCTTTTTATCGTTTGAAAAAACAGCTCATCCATTTGAACTTCGAATCTCGTTGGAAAACGCAAAACAGTCGCGAAACTTATAAACTACGACTCGACAAGCGGTGAATGGAAGTACTAAATGAAAACAACCATTTTTATCATGATGTAGAGTTGGTTGACCGTTGATATAATATGAGAAGGAGTTAGTCGAGGGTGCGGTCAAATAAATAATAAATTAAAATATATTAATTATTTTAATTTTTGCCGAAGTTTCGACCCACTTTGCAGGTCGTCTTCAGAGCTACAAAAGATACAAAACATATTGAAAATAAAAAATAAATATAAGTATATATAAAATAAGAAGAAGTTGTCAGATACAGAAATAAAAGATGGTATCAGAGATATGGTGGGTGACAATGTAGTTAAATATTAAGAATTATATTTGTAGAAGATACAAATAAATGGAAAATAAGTATGAATAAAAATAAAAATAAAGGAGAATATAGCATGTATGTTAAAAGTAAACAGATTATGATAAAAGATAAGTTTACTTTTAACTTATATGCTATATTCTCCTTTATTTTTATTTTTATTCATACTTATTTTCCATTTATTTGTATCTACTACATATATAATTCTTAATATTTAACTACATTGTCACCCACCATATCTCTGATACCATCTTTTATTTCTGTATCTGACAACTTCTTCTTATTTTATATATACTTATATTTATTTTTTATTTTCAATATGTTTTGTATCTTTTGTAGCCCTGAAGACGACCTGCAAAGTGGGTCGAAACGTCGGCAAAAATTAAAATAATTAATATATTTTAATTTATTATTTATTTGACTGCACCCTCGACTAACTCCTTCTCAAACCATTTCTATCGGTTTGAAAGAACAGTTCATTCGTTTAAAATCAAGAACTGTTATTTTCGAACGTTTGGCCTTTTTTTCTCCCATCCACACTTACATCTAAATTTGTTTTTAATTAAAAAGTATTTTCTTCTAGAATGAATAATTGTTTTTTAATTCTTAATGCTTATTTTCTTCTTTTTTTTTTTCTCGGTATAATTTCTCGAACCGCCAACTTGACATGAAATATAGCAAATAAACTATTTGTTTTAGAATTGGAAATTTTTATTGCCAACAACAGAGGTACTTAATTCTGAATCTTTAAACTCATTGAACAATAATGATTTCTGCTAAATTAGAACCTTATTCCCAAAGCACTTCTCAAAGTTGTGCTAGTATTTTAATTAAAAATATTCCCACATTTAATAGCGTTAAAGTTACATTTTAAGTATCTAGATGACTTGGAGTCGAAAGAGGAGTACCCAGAAGGAAAGTTGATTTTCTGGAAAATTAATTTTCTAAAGTGGCGTTAAATTGAAGGTTCTTCGCGGGTCAAAGGATGGCGCCTTGTGCGCTCGGAGCTTAGTTCCAAGGTCTCGGGTCTTTTCGCGTAATCTCTGTACTTGAGTAGCTACAAGCTACTTACATAGTAACACGCTATCTAAATTAGCAGCTGCGTATCATTATAAACTAAACTAAACGCCATCTCCGCCGAACAGTTTAGTTTATCGAAGGCTTATAACTTGAGTGTAGTTGAGTTTTTATTCCCCGAGGTCAATTCAACTTTTTTTTGCACTTTTCCAATTTTAAAATAAAAGAAAGACATGCTGATTAACAGTTAGAGGTACCCATCCCCGCAAGTGTTCGTTTTGGTGAACCCAAAAGTTCTACCACGATTATCCAAATTGGTCTTAACATATACTTGTAAATTAATCGCTTGTTTCGTAGGTTAAGTGAGGGTCTGTAGTCCAGAATAGAAGATATGAGTTGAATATATCGTCTTGTCCGTTCTATTCTTTTTAATCTTGTATATCAGGTAGTTCGTTTGTCTAATAATTTTTTTAATTAATGAAGTTTACTAAGTCATAACTCTGATAAGAATCGACTCACAAAAGTTTTTTTTTTTTCAAGACAATTTTCTGTGCACTCGAGACGATTTATATACAGATCGACGATAGTAAACGAGATAAAACATTATATGTTATATGTTATATGTTATATATGTTATATGTATATGTAAATGTTATATGTACTGTATATGATGTACTGTACTGGATGTGTATATATATATATATATGTGTGTGTATTATTTCGAGAAAGTATACACTGTTTGAAGCTTATTAATGTTTTCTGGCAGTAATATTTTGTGTTTGGCCATATATATTTGTTATTCCTGAGGGACTTTAGTAACGGAATAAAAATTGTTTTCTATTCTATTTATGTTGCCCACACCACGTTGTAGTTATTGTGTCAAAATAAAATTGGTTGTTGAGAAAGAGCCTTTACTAACAACGCGTTTTGTGTATTTCATTTCGGCTACTGAAGGAAATGTCCACAGCCTGTTTTGGAATAACTAAACTTTCGGCCATTGGGTGTAACATAACATTCGGTACTCTTAATGCATAAGGTTGTATATGAAAATTGAGTGTTTTACAGGAGAGCATAACAGCTGTTTATTCTTCAGTCTGCAATGGCTATAAGTAGTCTGCTACAATGGAAAATATCTGAGGAAAATAAAATATTAAATTTACTAATAAATCAGAAAAAATAAATAAACAACTTTTATTCTCTGCTGTAAAACAGTCAATGTTTACATACGATCTTTTGCACTAATAATAGCTATGTTTTATTCATTTATTTTCATTCCATTATTACTATTATTTATATTTTCTTCCTTCACTATGATATTTTATTTTGTTCTTTTATAGCTTTATATTATTTGAAATTAGTTTTTTTTTTTTTTTTTAATTTGTAAATATGGTGTGAATGTGCTCTCAGAACTCTATTATAAATGTCCATTATTGAGACAGATTGTAATATTTATCAATAAACAAATAATCAATCTAAAAAAAAAAAAAAATAGCTACATATATATGTATTCTTTTTTACTTCCCTAACGCTACTAGTTAAAGAAGTAAGAACCTGGTCTAATTTCCGGTGTGAGTTTTTTTTTATTTTATGCTGATCCACCCATGGTTTATATACTCGTTTATAATGCTTTAGTTTATCAAAGAAATCCTATTTTAATCATTTCTCTGATTGGTTTTTCAAGAAAATTTATCTAATAATGTTTTTTTTTAATTATTGGACATATTTAAAATTGTTTAAATCTGTCTAAGATCGGTAGGGAAGTCGTGTGAGTGTATAAACCAGATATATATTTTTTTAATCAAATGAATCACTTTTGATTCCGTTCTTCTACCTAAGCCTCCAAGATTTATTGTGAAAAGTAGAGCTGAGATGAAGAAACGGAATACACAAGTAAGAGAGGCAGTGAAGCGGACTATATAGAAAAATGATTAGTATTCCATGCTACATAAAGGTCGCCAGAGCAGGGCCCCTACCCATCCATCTTATCTACCAAAACAACTTCGACAGAAAAACAAATCATCTTACCTCTCTGCAACAATGGATAATCCAAAATGGAATAATTAGCAACATTCCTCCGCTCTCCTTTCAAACCGTTAATGAAACTTATAAAGTGAAAAATAAAAATTCAAGATCCTGTTATGATGATACGCTGTATTATACAATTATTATTACTAATGTGGGCCAAGTGGTCGTGATTCAACCATAATAACCATTGAATATTTGTGGAAAATCAATTTTATGCAGGGTTTGAAATCGATCTTTTTTTCAATAAGATACACGGCAACATCTGATATACTCCAGAACATGAGGAGGAGACTAAAAAGGCGTTGGATGAAAGATCTTCCTTAAACAACCTAAGTAATTAAAACAAGTCAGAGAAGAAGTGCTGCTAAATACTTTCCTTCCCCGTGCCTAACATATCATTTATATCTCATATTTACATCACATTTGCTGATTATTAACAACAGTTGATTATCGCAAATAAATTGTGTTATAGCCGAAAAAAAATTTACAAATCATGTAATAATGTTTATATTTGATTTTTATTTTAAAATCGCTCCCGATTTATAAATAAAAATTTAAATCGATCTTTGATTATTATTGATTCAATTAATAATAATGATCGCTCACTGAGTGATACGGTCTTACATAAATAATAATGAATAAATTGTGATAAAAAAATTTTTGATCGGAAAAGAAATATCACCTTTTAAACAAAAATTAAATAAAATGTTAATATTGATGTATACGTTATTAATGTAGACATTTTTTAGTATAATATTTCTGAAATCGCCTTGAAGCGCGATACCTGCGCTATATACAGGGTGTCCCATCTTTTTTTGTTTTTTTAAGCACACGTTTTTTATTTTATAGGAACCGAAAGCATTTAATTTAAGTAATTAAACATTGTTCCATAGCAAACTAGACAAAATTTACTTCAAATAGAAGTAGAGTTTGTCATTGTTAAAACCACATAAAGAGGTCTATTGAACTGACAAACTTACCAAGTTCCATTTATAAAAAAGTCATAAATTATCTATGATTTTTTTTATTCCCCATCAACTGTATTACAGTTTCCCCACTTCTGGGAAAACCTGCTCGTTTAATAAGCTTTAAGTACATATTAATTAAGTTGAGATTTGTAAGGAAAAATTTTGAGATTCACCACAAGTTTTATAAAGAAATGATGTCATTTTCTATCTAGTTACCTAAAATCATCCGCGTTTTCAGCAAATACACAATATCGTTAATATCAACTGTTGCAAAGCTTTTATTTATTGTTTTTCCGTGTTATGGGATATATTGTAATAAACATAATTGCCTAAAAACACATTTTGTTAATAAAAATAAAAAAATTAAAAATGCGTTTTTATGATAGGTAATAATGAAGTGAACCCGCTTTGTCTTGTCGGTGAAAATTCAAGGAATTTTTATTTTCATTTTTCGAGTGCTATGAAAATTCGTATTTGAGGGTTTTTCGGGGAAGTATGTCCCATAGATGAATTAAAAAGTCTTTAAGGAAAAAACTTTAGCCAAGTCTCATTAAATCTGTTTAAAGCCGTTTTGATGCTATATTTACGTTTTTATTTATATACAATATTTCCAAAATCTTTTTATTGGCAACACTACAGCTCACCATTAGCTACTAAACAAAATAATAAATGAGATAATCAGTTAAGAAACAAAAGGGACTGAACTGTCTTGCCTTTGCCTACTTTTATAATGATTATTTAAATTAATTATATTTTATAAAATCGAAAAAATAAAATGAAATTTATTATTTATTGTATCTGCAAATTTAAAAGAGCCCCTTATTTTCAAAGAAGGAGCTAAAATTTAAGAACTTTGTTTTTTATTGTTTAAAAGTTATTTGGCCAAGTTTTATTTCATATTATTATTTTGATTATATATATCGATTAAAAAATTAACAGGTTAGATTGAATTACACATTTTCTGACTACTACTGTTATTATAGACTGACTAGAAAAATTTAGACCTGTTTTCATATTTCAATAATTATTTTTAATTTTAGTTGTCACATTGTGTCAAAAAAAACAAGAAACGTTTTTTATTACCAGACATAAATGAAAAAAATAAATAAAAACAGTTGAGCCGTAAGTAATACAGTTTTTTGTAAAAATGTACAGAAGTCTTGAAAAATCTTATTTTTAAAGGGAAACCACTCTCAGAATGAGATCGAAATTCAAAATTTATTACTGAGAATTAGTGAATACAGGTATGTCTGGTTTTTTTTAAACTTAATTATTTATTATTTATTTTATATATTGAATATACTTTATTATTCAGTTGTTAATTTGCTTCAGTTTATTTTATATTTTCTGTATATACAGGATGCCTTGTAAGTAGTACTAAATTTTTATAGGAGTGAAAGTAGAACTTAAGAGCTAAAAAAAAAGTTCATATAAATAATGGGCCAGTTTTCAGCATAAAAATTAGCAAATCCAAGTTTTGTGTTATTTTTTAAGTGAATCATGTTTTTTATTGAATCGAAAGCCATAACTAAAGAAATACTTTACTTATGTAATTAATAATTGCTTCATACTTCAGGTAAACAAGATTAAATTTAATTTAAACGAGCATAGAGTTTATTATTGTTAAAACCATTTAAAGAGGAATTTTTTGAGTCTAAACTAGGCTTCTGTTTTTAGAAAAATCATAAATTATTCACGATTTGTTTTCTTTATCATCATGCAACTATACTACAACTATCCCACTTTTACAAAAACTTCTCCGTTTAATAAGCTTTAAGTTCATATTAATTAAGTTGAAGTTTATTAGGGAAAAGTTTAAGGTTCAACTCAAGTTTTGTAAAAAACATTATATTTTTTATCCTGTCAAGTGAAAGTACCCCTATTTTCAGCAAAAATAACTGCAATTAATTGTTGCAAAGCTTCTATTTCTTATTTTTCCATTATCTGGTATTTATTATAATAAACCCAATTGCCTAAACACACATTTTATTTATTAAAAAAAATTAATTAGAAAAATAAAGTTTTTTATCAAATATTTTTCGGATAGATTGTTTATAAATGCCCCAATTCTCTATTATATTCACCCAATCTATATTATAGGAATTGATCTGTATTTGTGGGTGACATAATAAAAGTTTCTAGTCCTATAATTTATATATAAAATAAAGAAAAAACTGGCGACTGCTTCAATTATTTAAATTAAAACGTTAATATTAGGATCAGGAATGGATCGATTCCTGAAATAGAGATCTAGATAAAAACAAAGTTTATAGTATATAACCGATTTACAGAAAAAAAATTAATGTTTATTCAGTATTTTTTTAAATTATTTTTTTTAATAAATAAAATGTGTGTTTAGGCAATTGGTTTTTTTAAGTACATTCCAAATAGAGGAAAAATAAGAAATAAAAGCTTTGCAACAATTAAGTGTAATCATTTTTGCTGAAAACAGGGGTACTTTTACTTGACAGGATAAAAAATATCATTCTATTATAAAACTTGAACTGAATCTTAAACGTTTCCCTAATAAACCTCAATTTAATTAATATGAAGTTAAAGCTAATTAAACGGAGAATTTTTCGTAAAAGTGGGGTAACTTTAGTATAGTTGGATGACGATAAAAAAAAAAAAAAAATCGCGAATAATTTATTATTTTTCTAAAAACAGAACTTAGCTCAGTTTAGCCTCTCAAAAGTCCTCTTTAAACGGTTTTAAAAATAATAAACTCTATGTTCGTTTAAAATAAATTTTATCTTGTTTACAATTAAGCAAATATTAATTGCTTAAGTTAAATATTTCTTTAGTTATTGCTTACGATTCAATTAAAAAAAAAGGCTCACTTAAAAAAACACAAAACTTCGATTTGCTATTTTTCTGCTGAAAATTGAACTTTTTTGTAGCTATTGAGGTCTCCTATCAGTTCTGTAAAAATTTTCCTCAACTTATGGGTCAATCTGTATAGTGTGAATGTTAACTGACTTTAACCATTTTCTATGTTACAGAATTGTTCTATTATTCACACACACAAAAAAAAATACATTGAATTCTGATTCTGAAATTTTATAACAATCTTGCTTATGTGGTATTATTAAAAAATAGTGTAAAACTTATATTATTTAGGAATTATATAGGCAATAATTTAAAAAATAGAGATAATGTATATTTTCATGGAGTTTTTGAAGTGTTTCTTCTAAGAAGTGTTTCTTTTTTTCTGAAAATCAAAATTTCAAAAAGTTCGGTAATATATATTTTTATAATATACATTTGGCACCATTGGGGTCCTTTAAAATAAAATATTTTACATGATAACACACTCCTCTTCAACATCAAAATTGTACCTATTTAAAGACATAAATTTATGAATCTCAGACCGAAGATTAAAAATATACTTTTATGTATATTTTAAGAATATAAAATGTTCTTTAAATAATACCCTCGCCATTTCATATAAAAAAAAATTGTTACGTAATACTCTCTAAGGGCCGACATATAAAATTTGTTATATCCAGCTACAACTTTTAGTATAGTTCCATAATACCAAGTATAAAAGGATAGGCCCTAGCTGAAATATGCACTTAGGAATAATGCACAATGACCTCACCCGAAAAGAGATCCAAAGCGTCCAACCGTGTTATATCATAGGACCACAGGTGGATATACGGGGGGCTTTCGAACTGAACCCTCCTCCTCCAAAAATGGTAAAATATAACCATGTCATAAAATAGAATATCTTTAAAAGTGTTATTGTTCGTGTAATTATATTTTAATAGGACTTCAAGAATCAATTAAACACGTTTTCATACAAGCAGTTAGTTTCCTATTCTTTCAAAGTAATTATCGTTATAAATGTAAAAAAAAAAAACTTTCGGGCTGTAGCCCACCTCTCAAAATTCAATCCTGGATCCGCTAGAACATAGAACAAAGAGTTTCGATTTTCATTGAGAACACGATGAATTAGCCTGGTATTTATAAAATGCAATGTTTAATAACGAAGAACGCAACAATCACGAATCCTGACCTATTAAAATAAATACAGGATGTGTGTTTATTTTATTTTTCTCAGGATAAACTAAATAATACTTGGAATAAACATATATTAAATAAATATTTTCTTTTTTTTTTTATCTCACTCGACGTTTATTAAAACAGAGTGGTGGCACGTATCGATCTGGTCTTTCTTCATATACACTTTTCATTTAATTAATTTTTGTATTTTCCAAGTTGTTCTCACCTCTAAGATTCGTTTTAGGATCAGAATGTGATTTAATCATGTATTTGTATGTAGATATTTTTATTTTTTGTGTGTGTGTTATTCTTTCCGTCCCAAGTTATCATATTTGAAAATAACTGAAAGTATATTTCAGAGAAAAAAATTGTGCTTGTTTGTTACAAGTGTTGCTCAATAGTTGAGAAAATTCTTCAAAATTTGAAAATAAAATAAACTAATGTAACAAAGAAACATTTGTAATAATTATTACATATTGAAAATAAGTTAATTGTAATTATATCAATAATACATTCTGATTACTTCTCTTAGAACCCTACCAGTTACACTAAATATTTTAAAATAAATTGTTCTTTAAAAAAAGGTTAAAGAGTATTTTTTTTAAATTGTCCTCTATTTATTGAATAATAATTTATACACAAGAGTACAGTAATTGACAGTAACGTTTAAAAAAATAAAATCTGAACTGCCTTCAAAAAATTATATAATTAAGGTCTGTCATGTGAATAAATAAATGAATGATTTTATCTAAAGCGTTCTATGCAGTTATTTTGTATTTAAAAAGAAAAAATTGTCTTTATTAGGTCTAGACTAATACTAAATAATATTAGATAAGATTCTTCTTAGGACAAATCCGCTTATTGTTATATTTCTGAAATATATATTTTTTTTTATAGAGTACAATCCTTTTCTTTCATATGTGTATGTATTCGACAAAATATGTGTCAATATGATTTTTTGTATTAACTAATTAATGAAAATTTGTTATTACTTATTGATTATTCATTACTGAAGACCTGACGAAATGCAATTGAAAGATAACTTCGATGCATATAAGTACTTTTTGATAGTGTGATAATGTATTAAACAAGCGTTGAAACTTTTTTAAAAAGTTCTTCACAATATCTGGAAATCGTTTTAAGAAAAAAGATTTAAAAATCAAAGTTCTAAGGATCTTATTTGTATTTACATTCTTGCTTTATGGTTTTATACACACACACACACACACACACACACACATATATATATATATATATATATATATATATATATATATATATATATATATATATAAGACTTATATATTATATATAATATATATATATATATATATATAACAATAAGACTGGAATCTTTATTTTCAATATTTTATCGTTATTTTGGAACTAGGACGTATTTCCTTGTCACTTATATATATATATTATATATATATATATATATATATATATATATATATATATAATACGTCCTAGTTCCAAAATAATGATAAAATATTGAAAATAAAGATTCCAGTCTTATTGTTCCTTTTTAAAAATAAAAGCTCAAATTTCAAGGCCTGGCATTAGCTAATATTTATCGCTTACATAATTATAATATTTAAGAATATTATGCTTATTTATGGAATGTAATCTTATATAACCTGTAACATAAACATACCCATGTTATTACGCGTGATTTTTTTTTTTTTTTTTTTGTTTAATATATTCTGACCTTAATATTCCTCGTATTTCTTTTGGGAACCAATGAAAATGTTTACAAAATTAACAAAAGTTTCGTTACATAAAATTTACGCCCCTTGAATCACTAAGTAGGTACAACAACAGTGTTAATAGACTTGATTACCTTATTTTAAAAACCTTTTACGCCAATCATTGCCCCATTAAAAGAATTACCATTCCAATATTGTAGTTTTGCTTTTCAACTTGGGATAATTGAAGCTAACACACTAGAACGAATTTACTAAAAAAAAAAATTAAAAAAAAAAAAAAGGCTGCCGTGTCAACAACTTCAGCTACAGACAAACAAATGTTCAATTTACTTCTTTTGATCATTGTGTCATATCCATCGAAAAGTCATGGACATGACAGGACGATGACTATTCGGAATACGATTTTATAACAATCGCTTGATTCTGTGCACGTGAAATATATTTTAACAGGGGAATGGGAGATTCGTTTTATAGACGTTTCAAATAAAATAAAAAAAAAAATAACAATTCATCTGATGAAAAATTCTTGTGCGAAAGTCTAATCAATTCTGATATTTATTTAATCCCACCCTTTGAGTAATGATTTGTCATACGCAATATAAATCATCACCAAGTATTTGTCGCAATTCTCTAAGCAAATATATCAAATGCATCATCATAAAGAGGTTAGAAATAGTCGTAGAACAATATCTGTGAGTCTCTTCTTATCAAAACTTTTTTTTTTTTTTTTTTTGTTTCATCAACCGCATGAAAAGGAAATGTTTCTCCCAATTCCCTTATCTGCTCTATTCGTTACTTCATGATAAAAAAATGTTTGCCTCTTATTGTTAAAAATCAATCTTAATTAACAGATCACACGAGTCTCGAGTGAAATGTTTAGTCACTGATATGTTTGTTAATTTTATCAATTTTAAACAATATCTCAATATTAAACTTGTAAAGGTTTCGCGATGCGTAGCTACGAGTATATATATTTAATATATATAGTATATTTAATCACGAATAATTCATGTTAAACTGTACACAGCACTATTTTTTTTTCTCATTAATTGCATTTAAGAATGAATTTTAAAATTAAAAAAATTTAACATATTCAGCACTATTGAAGAAAACCTAATCGAAACTGTTATAAATAAAAACGTTATAGTCCGTGGTACAGACTCCTTTTTATCAAATTATTAACAGCCGTCTGAAACTCCGTAAATCTCATTGTAATCTACAAATATTTTACTTACGAAAATTCTTGGAATTGGGGCGTTTTCAATCTGTAGGTCGGCAAACTTTGTCTACTTAATTAGGTAATAATAAATTAATTAGATAAAAATAATTATATAATCTCGTTATTTTGAAAATTTGCGGATGAAGGTCACGCCAATATTTTCTCGACTTTGTCCTCAAGTCATCTTACGATTCAAGTGGAAATTAGATGGGTATTTATGAGTTTAAGTACCTAATTAAACAGATAAAGTTTTCCAACCTCCAGATTGAAAATGTCCCAATATCGAGAATTTTCGTAAATAAAATATTTATAGGTTACGATGAGATGAAACTATTCACGATGTTTCAGGCGAATAATAATAATTTGTTAAAAATGGGTTTGTAATTTTCTTCGGAAAAGGAAACATAATTTCTGAAACCCACCAAATCCAGAGAAAAAAAAAAAGTATTCGAGAATATTTTTAAAAATAAAATAATGAATAAAGTAGGAATGCATGGAGGAATATAAAAACTATTCAGGATATATGCATAAATATAATGAAGTATTAATTAAAATATTGAAAAATGAGATGAGGAAAACGAAATAATGGAAAATTAAAGAAATGTGAAAGATGCACGTAATAGTTGAAGAATAAAACTATTAAGTGGAATATTACTTAATGTAAATTTAATTGCAATATTAAGTTACATTCTATAAAAAAAAAAACATTTATATGTCAGAAGTCAAATTAATTAAATTTCAAAAATCCATCTAGCGGTAACAAGGTGAATTACTAATGCTGAAGCTCAATAATCACATACTTTTTCATATATCTTTATATATTACTTTATTTCTGTTCTTTAATTTAATCATTCCTACTTTATCTATGAAGTAAGAATTATGCAATAGGAATGAAATAGAAAATACCGTGCATTTCCTTGGTGTATGTCCTGTTATGGCGGAACTTAATAGAAAATATTTTGGAAAAGACCAATATCCAATTATTGTAAAGTGGCCTGGCAATACAGATATGGCTTATGCCAAGAATTTAATAATTAGATGAATAATGTTTAAGCCAGAAAAAATATTTATGTAATTATATTAAAATATCTATATTAAAAATGTGTATGTGTTTATATATTTATGTATTTATATATGTGTATTTATATTAGTGATATTAAGATTTGATACATTTTGTTAGCATTAAAATTGTATTTATTAACATCAACATAGTAGATTTTAGTTTATATTATTGTATCAATAATACTTATACACGGTGGGCCAGACCCCCTTACCGTGCACCCCCCCCCACATCCCTATAAATTGCATATCGTTGTGTTCCTTGTGACAATTTATTAAAAAAAAGCCAATGTTCCCACAAAAAAAAGTGAACGAACTGCCCCAAAATGGCGTCCAAACATGGCGGATTGACGACTTTGACTTTAGTTAGTCTTTTTGTTACTGAGAATCAGCATTTGGCTTAATTTCATTATAGTTGGTCTTTTATTAAAGCTAGATAGTCAGAGAATAATAAAACATTAAAAAATATTAAAAACTAATTGGCTTAGGCATTAAAAAAAATCGATAAAGTCAATTTTTTTTACAAAAAAATTTTCAAGTTGAAAATCAAGCGTCGTTTGTAATTAAACGGTCAACAATAATGCAAAACGTGCTGAAATAAAACATCTGGAGAATACATTTCTCTTTCTAAAACAGTGATTACTTTTTAAAATATTTGAAGTAGTTCCGTATAAAATGTACTTAAGCGGCAGAAAAGCGCTACTGGCGTGGGTGCCTACAGGCCTCTACCACACCACTCAGTACTCATAAATGGCTTAGTTATAGTGCTATAATAACGTTTTTGTTATATTTTATTGATTATATTAACGAACAAATATTAATACAATAATTTAATTGTAAAAAATTATTTTTTTTTTAATTTATTATTTTTGTTTTTATTTTACATTATTATTTTTTTTAAATTTAACTTCATTTATTCTATACGGAGATCGCTTAAGAAGGCCTCTATTATAAAAATTATAAAATTATAATAATAAAACTTAATTCAAAAATACTTTGCAGAATATCTTGATTTTTTTATTTAATATTTGTAATTTAACATTTTGTTTTATATATTTACTGATTCTTAGAGGTAATTTAAATTGTATATACTTCCCCGGAAATGAATCATATTAATATCTGTTTTATAAACTAAAGTAATATATACCTAATCTGAACTACTTTTAATGAATAGGTGATGGATTGCTTAGTAAAATTCATATATCACTATTAAAAAAACCATTTTTATTTCCTTTATTTTATTCGAAAGTTGGACCATTATTCCCTCTGCACAAAAGAAATATGGAAAGGGCGAAGCTATAAGTTCTTCTATGTAACTGGAACTGATTGTTAGTATTTGGTCTCAAAATGAGGGTAAACGCGAAATTGAACCCAAACATTGGAAAAATACATTAAGCGAACTACAAAGGAAGCGCGAAAATTTCGGAAAAGAAAACAAGGATTATTATCCATTATATGGCTAAACGAATATATAGTAGACAGATGAACAGAATATTTCAAGATGCTGCTAAAAAAGGGTAAAAATGCTTGATGGGTTTGGATGATGTTAAGCAGGTTTATTATGGTGAAGAACACTTTATCAGCAAGAAAGATTTGCTCTAAGCAATTGGCAAGCAGGTCTGGAGGAAGTAAACGAGGTTGATAATGGTGTAAACCACTTTATTTTAGATTGCTATTGAAGTTGTACATTGGGACTATCTTCACTTTGAAGCAAGTTATACAGAGATCTATTGATAAAAGGAAATAGCTCTGCTCCTCTTTAGTGCAATTGCAAAAGATTTTTGAAGGAATCTGAAAGGAAAACGAGCTTTTGTGAAAGACTAGTAGATATTCGATCAATCCAAAGTGTGAGGCACTAAGCAGATAGAGAACCATTTTTCTTTCTCTGTGGACTTCTCTATAACCAACCTTAAAGTGAAGACAGACCCAATTTGCAACTTATGCTTCAATGTGCAACTTGAGTTTCTCAATCCATATCGCTCAGGCAATCGACAATATTTCTAATTTTAGCTTATACGATTCTTGAGTAGACTTTCTTTGGTAATATAAACAGTAAGGAATCTCGAATAACATTTCCTAGTATCTCATTTCCTGTAAAGGGACAAAACTACAGTCCTTTCATATCATTTTCTAATACATTTGTAGAGTTTGTACGCACAGCATTTCGGGTTACTTCTTCCAAACCAGCTGACTTGCCAATTGCCTAGAACAAATCTTTCTTGCTGATGAAATGGTCTTCAACATAATAAACCTGCTTAATATCATCCAAACTGATCAAGCATTTTTATCCCCTTTTAGCAGAATCTTGAAATATTCTGTTCATTTGTCTACTATATATTCGTTTAGCCATATAATGGATACTGATCCTCGTTTTCTTTTCCGAAATTTTGGCACTGTCGTTCGCTTAATGTATTTTTCCAATGTTTGGGTTCAATTTCGCGTTTTCCCTCATTTTGAGACCAAATACTAACAATCAGTTCCAGTTACATAGAAGAACTTATAGCTTCGCCCTTTGATGTGAAAGGACTGTAGTTTTGTCCCTTTACAGGAAATGAGATACTAGGAAATGTTATTCGAGATTCCTTACTGTTTATATTACCAAAGAAAGTCTACTCAAGAATCGTATAAGCTAAAATTAGAAATATTGTCGATTGCCTGAGCGATATGGATTGAGAAACTCAAGTTGCACATTGAAGCATAAGTTGCAAATTGGGTCTGTCTTCACTTTAAGGTTGGTTATAGAGAAGTCCACAGAGAAAGAAAAATGGTTCTCTATCTGCTTAGTGCCTCACACTTTGGATTGATCGAATATCTACTAGTCTTTCACAAAAGCTCGTTTTCCTTTCAGATTCCTTCAAAAATCTTTTGCAATTGCACTAAAGAGGAGCAGAGCTATTTCCTTTTATCAATAGATCTCTGTATAACTTGCTTCAAAGTGAAGATAGTCCCAATGTACAACTTCAATAGCAATCTAAAATAAAGTGGTTTACACCATTATCAACCTCGTTTACTTCCTCCAGACCTGCTTGCCAATTGCTTAGAGCAAATCTTTCTTGCTGATAAAGTGTTCTTCACCATAATAAACCTGCTTAACATCATCCAAACCCATCAAGCATTTTTACCCTTTTTTAGCAGCATCTTGAAATATTCTGTTCATCTGTCTACTATATATTCGTTTAGCCATATAATGGATAATAATCCTTGTTTTCTTTTCCGAAATTTTCGCGCTTCCTTTGTAGTTCGCTTAATGTATTTTTCCAATGTTTGGGTTCAATTTCGCGTTTACCCTCATTTTGAGACCAAATACTAACAATCAGTTCCAGTTACATAGAAGAACTTATAGCTTCGCCCTTTCCATATTTCTTTTGTGCAGAGGGAATAATGGTCCAACTTTCGAATAAAATAAAGGAAATAAAAATGGTTTTTTTAATAGTGATATATGAATTTTACTAAGCAATCCATCACCTATTCATTAAAAGTAGTTCAGATTAGGTATATATTACTTTAGTTTATAAAACAGATATTAATATGATTCATTTCCGGGGAAGTATATACAATTTAAATTACCTCTAAGAATCAGTAAATATATAAAACAAAATGTTAAATTACAAATATTAAATAAAAAAATCAAGATATTCTGCAAAGTATTTTTGAATTAAGTTTTATTATTATAATTTTATAATTTTTATAATAGAGGCCTTCTTAAGCGATCTCCGTATAGAATAAATGAAGTTAAATTTAAAAAAAATAATAATGTAAAATAAAAACAAAAATAATAAATTAAAAAAAAAATAATTTTTTACAATTAAATTATTGTATTAATATTTGTTCGTTAATATAATCAATAAAATATAACAAAAACGTTATTATAGCACTATAACTAAGCCATTTATGAGTACTGAGTGGTGTGGTAGAGGCCTGTAGGCACCCACGCCAGTAGCGCTTTTCTGCCGCTTAAGTACATTTTATACGGAACTACTTCAAATATTTTAAAAAGTAATCACTGTTTTAGAAAGAGAAATGTATTCTCCAGATGTTTTATTTCAGCACGTTTTGCATTATTGTTGACCGTTTAATTACAAACGACGCTTGATTTTCAACTTGAAAATTTTTTTGTAAAAAAAATTGACTTTATCGATTTTTTTTAATGCCTAAGCCAATTAGTTTTTAATATTTTTTAATGTTTTATTATTCTCTGACTATCCAGCTTTAATAAAAGACCAACTATAATGAAATTAAGCCAAATGCTGATTCTCAGTAACAAAAAGACTAACTAAAGTCAAAGTCGTCAATCCGCCATGTTTGGACGCCATTTTGGGGCAGTTCGTTCACTTTTTTTTGTGGGAACATTGGCTTTTTTTTAATAAATTGTCACAAGGAACACAACGATATGCAATTTATAGGGATGTGGGGGGGGTGCACGGTAAGGGGGTCTGGCCCACAGACTATTATATTGCCAAGGCCAGCCTCTGGCTGACGGTTTCAAGAACCAAGCCATAAATATTTTTATTTGCTTGGATACTTTTGTTGTTTGTTATTGGATAAATACTCAATAAAAAATTATCATTCATCCAATCCTACTTTATATATTCTATGGGGACAGCTAAATTTTGGAAGATCAAAATCATCCAATCATTCCAATCCAAAGTCCTTCGTACAATAGCCAATGCTCCTTAATACGTTACAAACAAAACTCCACATGACCTTAACATCCCTTAGTACCTTGATGTTATTCTATTCCGATTCTCAAATTTTCATCAGTACCTAATCCATAATCCTAATCCCTTAACACAATCCTTATCCTCGAAGGTTTAAACGGTGGTGGCCTCGAGACCTTTTGTAAATACGTCACTGGAGTCCTGGCAATGGCCAGCTTCTCCAACTTAAGTCAAGTGGTATTAGTGCTCTTTCTCATTCTCCACTGAGTCCCTATCCCAGTGATGCGGCTGAGAGGGAAGCGAGAGAAGATCTCTTAGAGTCTTGCCTTATCTCCCACACGTGGAGTAAAGGGGTTGACTTGAAGCTCCCTCGGCTGACTGTAAATGTTGTAAGTATGAATGGTTTTTTTTATTACTTTTATTATTTTGTCTCAAGTTTTTTCTTCTGTTTTACTAAGTTTTCTTTTGTTATATTTTCTATTTTTTATTTTATTCTATGTTATATATTCTAATTGATTTTGTTATTGTATATATACTATGAAAACGTCTCTCACATCTCAAATACTCAATCCCCTTAATTGGGGCAAAATGTTTTTTTTTTCTCAATAAAATAAGATTTAAAAATTGTATGTATTCTCCATTACCTGTTATTGTGTTAAACTAACTCTCTACCAACCATAACATCGGCGCATACTAAAACAGAATATTACTTTGCCCAAAAAACAATCTTCTTGATTGAGAATATGTTTATTTTTCCTTGACACATTTGGTGGCTGAAGTACATCAGTTATAATTTAAAAAGAGGACATATCGTCAATTATTATGTATTTGGCTGTGATCATTTATAGAAAGAAATATAAACCTGTGGCAAAAAAAAAATTGCTTTCCTCTTTTCTCTTGTGAAAAACATGAAAATCAAAAAGAAGAATAAAAATAAAATTCAAACAATACTATAACTTCAATTCTTATTTTCTTTGTATTAGTTTATCTTTTGTTTGACTTTCCTGTTTTTATTTTATTTCGGTATATAATTTTAATTATCAATCGGTTCGATCCTTTTGTTATATTTTTTAGTTAAAAATTCCTTTTATACTCTTTTCCCTATAGAGTTTTCACTTCCATTTTTTTTAAAACTCTATGGGCGAAAAAAACAGAAAAATGACACATTTCAATAATTAAGTTGTAGTTGAATTATTTCCATTTGAATCTACAATTTGTTTAGAAATAAATAAAGTGCTTAAATTAAGATTTTGAAAAAATATAATAAATTTACAACTTAATTATCAATAAAACAAAAATAGAAAAATTGTTTACTTATTTTTATTCCAGTTCTTTTTTATATACTATAATTTAAAAAGGCCTGCGAAACACTTTTCTGTGACGAAATAAGAATACATTCTTGTTGATATCAACCTAGCATCCATTGAGCCAAATCAACGCAAAGTTGAATCAACGAAAACTTAACTATTAATCAAATAGTTATTAATTAACTCCCGCAGAGGAGTTATCGTATTTCAAAAGTTGGATGGTCCTTCTAGAAGCTCATTATTAACGATCTTTGAAGATATTTACTTTTTTATTAAATCTTTTAAATTTTCAAGGGCATATATAATTAATAAAATTTATAATATCGAGGAAAATAGCTTTATTTCGCCCTTACATATCTACTCCATGCTTCAATTGTAATTTTCTCGACGACGTTTCAGGCAATTTTGCCCGTTTCAAGTCGTATATTTATCTATAATATAATTAATTACACAATAATTATAAGTACATATGTAAAATATACAATAACGCATAAATAATAATACATTAAAATTCCAAAATATCAAATAAATGAATGATATCTCTACTTATATAATCCATATAATTATATTTTTAAAGAAAGGAGATGGTCCGAGGTGGCGGTCATAAATAGGTTGAATAGTGGTAAAACTATTTTTATTAAAAGCCAACGTTTGGATCCGACTTTGCAGGTCTTCTTCAGGGCTAAAACCAAGATACATAAAGATAGAGAATTGTGGAAGTTACATAATATTTAGACAAAAAATTATAAACAATGGGATTATTAAAATTATAAACAGTAAGTACATTAGACCTCGCGCGGGCTCATTACCGCGTATGGGGAGCGTCCCACGGGTGGCGGATGTGGGGATGGTCGGTGGAAATTCCTTGGAAGTTCCTCCCGGCTAAGTCCGATGGACTCGCTGACCGACAATGAGAGGGGCCCTCCAGACTTGCTGGAGGGAGGGGACTTCCAGACTTGCTGGAGGTAGGGGCCCACCAGACTTGCTGGAGGGTGTGACGTAGGATTGAACGCCCTACTCACATATCTTAAGTTCACCAAACACCACAAAAAGTCATGGATCTCCCTAAGGTAAAACGCTCATTATCCGGAGGTAAACTAGTCCCCCGTTCGGGTCTCCGGGTGGGGACTGCTTTAGGGGATTCATGGTGCAAGTTGAAATATAGGGATTTAAATATTGGTACGTGGAACGTAAGGAGTTTAAACACAGCAGGGGGGCTAAAATCGGTCGCGAATGAGGTAAATGGGTACAATTTGGATGTCTTGGCTATGCAAGAGGTTCGCAGGCCAGGGGAGGGCTTGATGAGGGAAGGAAAGTACACTATTTGGTATGGAGGAAGCGGGAATCATTGTTTGGGTACCGGGTTTCTAATTAGGAGTAGATTACTATCCGCTTTGAGGGACGTACAATTCTTTAGTGATAGAATTTCGGTAGCTACATTTCAGGGACGTTGGTTTAAAATCGCATTAATAAACATACATTGTCCGACCGAAGACAGTGACGATGAAGTCAAAAGTGAATTTTACGATAAACTCGAATGGGTTTATGATAAACTACCGCGAAACTACATGAAAATAATTGTAGGTGACGCGAACGCAAAGGTAGGAAGGGAAGAAGTTTATATTCCGACGATTGGTAAAGAAAGTTTGCACGAATATAGTAATGATAATGGGATCCGTCTGATAAATTTTGCCATCTCGAAAAACCTGATAATTAAAAGTACGACGTTTAAACATAAGGATATTCATAAATATACTTGGACATCACCGGATTCGCAAACACGAAATCAAATCGATCATGTCTTGATACAACACAGCTGGCAAAGCAGTATAATTAATGTACGGTCTTATCGCGGAGCAGAATGTGGGTCGGATCATGAATTAGTAATCGCGAAACTTCGACAAAAACTTAATATAAAAAAGAGAAAAGAAAACCATTTCGATTTTGAGAATTTTAATTTGGAAAAACTAAAAAATCCATCAATTAGAAACCAATTCGAGCTAGATGTTAAGAATAGGTTTGAAGCTTTAGAGCTTCCTGACGAGGACCACGAGGATATTGACAAGTTATGGATAGAGATCAGGGATAATATTAAAGCGGTCGGTAACTCGTGTCTAGGGAAAAAGGAAAATAATAATAACAAACCGTGGTTTGATGAAGATTGCTTAAACATGTGCGAAAAAAGCAAAGCCGCTAAATTAAAAGCTCTAAATAATCCTAGCGAAGATAATCTGGAATACTTCCGAACCTCAAAGAACGAAACGACAAAATTGCTCAAAAATAAAAAAAGGGAGTATCTTAAAAATAAAATAATTGAAATAGAAACTAATAGAATCGAAAATAACGTAAGAGACATGTACAAAGGTATAAACAGATCACGTAAATATGTAGGGCCCGTAACGTCTGGAATTAGGGATGATAATAACAATATTCTGACCGATCCGGTTGACATATTGAATAAGTTTAAGGACCACTTTGACAATATTTTATATACGGGAAATTATGATCTGTGTCCTCCTTCTGAGTACCAGAGTGCTGAACCGTTAATAGAAGGACCAAGTAAAGAGGAAGTTGAAGTAGCTATTGGAAAATTAAAATCATATAAATCAGCGGGAATTGATAATATTCCTACTGAACTAATTAAGGCATGCGGGGAAGCTGGAGTTTCTAAAATACATCGGTTGGTTAAAAAGATCTGGGTGAACGAGAAATTACCAGAAGAATGGAAAGAATCTATTCTTATTCCGATTCACAAAAAGGGTCCGAGGACGGATTGTAATAACTATCGAGGAATTTCACTCCTTCCGGTATGTTATAAAATATTCACTTCAATCTTAACCAGTCGAATCACGGAATACGCTGAGGAAATTATCGGAGACTACCAATGCGGATTTAGACGGAATCGTTCGACTATTGATCAAATATTTTCTTTACGGCAAATATTAGAGAAAAAATTGGAGTATAACGGTATTGTTCACCAGCTGTATATAGATTTTAAAAAGGCTTACGATTCTATTGACCGCCAGAAACTGTACAATATTCTAATCGAGCAGGGGATTCCAAAAAAACTAGTAAATCTAGTCAGGATGTGCTTGACGGAGACACTCAATAAAGTTAGAATCGGTAATAATTTGTCCGAAAAATTTGAGGTCCGTTCGGGCTTAAAACAGGGGGATTCTCTTTCGCCTGTCCTGTTCAATTTGGCATTAGAACATGCCATTAGGGAGGTAATGCGGACCGAGAAAGGGTTGGATCTGGGTGGGACAACATCCGTGCTGGGCTATGCTGATGATCTGGTACTGTTAAGCGAAGACGTTGAAACTATAAAACTAAATACGACAACGTTAATGAAAGCCGGTAAAGAACTAGGACTCGAAATAAACGTGGATAAAACAAAATATATGATTAGCTGCAAAAATGGCGATACTACTGGTGATATCGATATAGATGGTAATATGTTTGAACAGGTAGATAAATTTAGGTATCTAGGTTCTACGATAACTAGAAAAAACGAAATTGAAGAAGAGATTAAGGTTAGACTGAAGGCGGGGAATGCTTGTTATTTTTCTGTGACAAAACTACTTAGTTCGCGCCTCTTGTCCCGAAACTTAAAAATTAGAATCTATAAAACAATTATCTTGCCTACAGTTCTTTATGGATGCGAAACTTGGCCGCTTACATTAAGGGATGAGCAGCGTCTTAAGGTTTTTGAAAATAAAGTATTGCGTAGAATATTCGGACCGAAGAAGGATGAGTTAACCGGAGAGTTCAGACGGTTACACAACGCCGAATTGCGTGAGCTGTATCCGGGTAATATAATTGAGGTAATTTCATCGCGGCGAATCAAATGGGCTTGTAAAGTTGTTGGGCTTAGTAACGAGAGAATTCCTAAAAGGTTAATATTTGCTGTGCCGAATGGTAAGCGTCCGAGAGGTAGACCGAAGCGAAGGTGGGAAGATTGCATTAAAGCCGATCTGAAGGGACTGGGTTTGGACGGCGAACGGTGGAGGGAGGTGTGTAACAAGCGATTGGTGGTGTCGGCATCGAACCTTCGGGTTCGCTAAGCCGTATTATTATTATTATTATTATTATTAAGTACATTAGATCCTAAGCTGAAGTAAATAGATGCTAACAATTGTTGTAGTGTAATATATAATAAATGCAAATGTGAATATACTTCTACAGATCTACAGGAGAGATTGAAAGAAAAGGATAAAAGATACAATATGAAATAATGGACATGTGTGTGGAGAAAGAAAAGAAAAAATAATACCAAAAAATTAAATAAATAAGTTTTAAAAAATTAGAGACTTACAGGTGTGTTCAGCTAGGAGTTTCACTTAGAACTGGAAAACCAGGGTAAGGGCAAGTATTGGGGAAGCTGACTTGTTTGGGTAATGGGGAAAAACCTAGAAAATTACAGTATCCTAGTTGAACACACCTGTAAGTTTCTATTTTTATTCTTCTAATTTTATTTACTTATTTATTAATTTTTTTGTTTTCTTTTTTCTTTTCTTTATCCACATTCCTTTATGTCCATTATTTCATATTATATCCTTTTTCCTTTTCTTTCAATCTCTCCTGTAGATCTGTAAAAGTATATTCACATTTTCAAATATTATATATTACACTACAACAATTTTTACCATCTATTTACTTCAGTTTAGGATCTTGTTACTTAGCTTACTCTCTTTATAGTTTAATGTACTTACTGTTTATAATTTTAATAAGCTTATTCACATTGTTTATATATTTTTGTCTAAATATTATTTAACTTTCACAATTCTCTATCTTTTTGTGTCTTGTCCGTTTTAGGCCTGAAGAAGACCTGCAGAGTCGGATCGAAACGTTGGCTTTAAATACAAATAGTTTTACCACTATTTAGCCTATTTATGCCCGCTACCCCGGACCATCTCCTTCTATTATAATGCAATGTTCAACTATTAAATATTCAACTATATTTTTATAGAATTATTGTAGCATTTATCTTCTAACATTCTTCTAATTATAAAATTCATAACTTATTTATAAAAATTCAATTCTAAAAAAACTGAAAAGGAACATACAAGACATATCAAATAAGAAGAAATTTACAATCTCATTCTCTCACAAAGCGGAACTAAGAAAAGGTCCTCCACATCTTCGGATGTATCAAGATTCCAAGGTTCGGTTCCTTGAAGCTCAGGGGAACAGTGAATGCCTTTGAAGCCGTTTCAGTAATATCAACACTTCGGTTTTTTTCCTGAGAACATTAAAACAAAGGAGACGAGCAGGAGTGGTTCATTTTATTCTACCTTACTTTAGCTTTGTCAGTGCGGGATACTCCAGTGTTTGCAAAACTATTCGACCATGTATTTGGAGGTTAAATTAGTTAATTTAGTAGGTACATGGAGCTTTGTTACTTTGGCTTTAAGCTTGTGTGACCACCTCATTATCGCTGGATACTATTCTCTGATGTCCAGACAAGCGTATATTGAGTTTCAAAATACAAATAAACAATCCAAACAAATAATTTAGATATTCGTGTATAATGAATATGGAATTTATTCAGTATTCTTAACTAGAAAATTATATACATTACATTCGGCTTTATTGTTTGTAAGAATAATGAAAGAATAGGAACAATAAGGAGTGGATGAGAGTCTATGAGAGTATAGGAGTGTCTAGACAAAACAATTTTGTTAACACTACAAATTCAACACATCTGAACGAACAGTCCTGTTATACGAAAACAAATATGCTAAAAGGACCTTATGAATACCTATTTTGTTTTTAAATACAACCTACATAATATAACTTGTAAAAAAATGTGTGATTTAATTAATTGTCGGGTTCTTGACAATAATTTTCATTTAGAAAACAAAAATTAAATCGAAATTTATAATTGTAATTACTGAATAGTATGCGACATTCTTAATCAAATCGAAAAATAACATATTAATTATAATCATTAAATATTTTATTAATTTAAACATAGAGCCTCTAGATTGTGGACCTCTTAGAAGCTCATGATTAACGATCTTTGAAGATATTTACTCAATGCTCTAGATTGTGGCAGATTGTATTATTTTTTTTTCGATAAAATTCTTATTTGGTACACCAAAAAAAAAATAATTCTCAAAAAAGATACCAAATTTAGTTCATAAAATGGTACCAAATGTTACCAAATTTATTCGTAAGAATTTTTTTTTTAAACTATAAATGCAACATTATTTATATCAAATAAGTGCAATTATTTGTGAATATTAAATGAACAATTTATTCCTGAATGTGTAAAGATATATTAAATCCCGGAAAATTACTGTTTAAAGAACAACTTGATGTGGATGTTACACTTGATGTTACAACTTGATGTTACATATCATCTGAGGCTTATAATTATCGTATATTTTAAAAAATTAAGAGAGATACAGGTTAATTAACTAACAGATATTGATGTAAGGTACGAATATGAAAACAGAGTGTACCAGTAAGTAAGTACCAGTAAATAAACAGAAATATTTAAATATCTGATACCAGACATCAACAGCTACAAACAATTTTATATAAACCAGGGTCCAAGTTTTCGAAGAAATGCAGGAATTTTTTTTTTGTGTCACGTTTTTTGTTGAATAGGAAAGGATTACTGAAAAAATATTTATTTAATTAGTAAAATTGAAAAAAATTCAAATGCAAGTAAGTTTTAGTCTTTGTTAAAACCATTTAAAGGGAGTTTTTTAATCGACAAAACAGTTTATCTAGTCTTTGAACTAAAAATAAAAAATTTAGACAGATTCAAATAGATGTCACGAGTTTTTCTTTACTCGTCCCACTGAGCAATAATGTTCCGTCCTTAGGCCTGGCAATAATGGGCTGCTTTGCGGTTCGGTCAAAGTATGGTACACTTGATAACAATGACAGGAAAGTGTCTTGTCTTGGACAAAATCAAGATTCTACATAGGTCAATGGGGTTATGCGGTGCAGGAGTCCATAAGAAGATAAAGAATTCCGATTAGGGAATACAGAAGAGTACTTGCTCCTGCGCACCGTGGGCTTTCCCGCATTTAATTTCAATTTATGAAAATATATTATGCAATGATTGGATTGAATTTAGGCGAGTTTTCCGAACTCAAAGGATAGGGAAAAATGTTTGGAATTGTATGGGTAAATGTATAAAAGTTCCGGAACATTATTTTGTCAGATAACCATAATTTCTGGTTCATCGAATAACATTCTCGCTAAATCAATGAATGATACCAATAATGATATATTTATCAATAATGCAACTCTAGTTTCCCATCACGTGTTAATTTATTGGCTTCAAGAACATTAATTAGCTGTCATCGTCAGGTGCAAAGCTGTTTCACCCGTTTCCAAGATATTGCATGTGTGCAATGTCATGTTGTAGAGTGTATAATATGATAATGCCTCGTATAATTATACTCCAAATAATGCATGATATCAATCATTTTATTCGGTTAAAATTAGTAATATGTAGCTGACTTATTTTTAAATTAAATAGAACTTGTGAAGTTAAAAGTAATAGAATTATAATTAAATGAGAATTGGCAATTTATAGTATAAATATCCATGATGATATTTATTTAATTGAAGAACAGGAAAATAGTACGGCTCTTGCATGTCCTTGCTGAAGGTATCGAGTAACTAGTCTCAACGCTATTGTGTGTCGATCAAGCAAGATCTAAAAGTTATACAGGCTGTCCCGTAAGTAATTGTGACATCTAGGTAATTGTATGACATAAGAGGTAATTGTGGACATCAACAGCTACAAAAAAAAAAAAAAAGGAATATATAAACCATGGTCCGATTTTCCACAAAAAAAGCAAGAAATTAAAGTTGTTTTTTTAAGTAAGTAACGTTTTTTGTTTACTACGAAACGATAAATAAAACTATTTAATTTGGGTAATTAACAATTTGTTCACTGCAAACTAGGAAAAATTTACTTCAAATGTAACTAATGTTAATTTTTTTTAACACCATTTAAAGGAGATTTTCATTCGGCTAAAAAAAATCAAACTTTAATGAATTAAAATATGGTAATCAAACGTATCGTTTTATTAATTATACTTGTTATCTTTTTGATCAGTTAAATAAAATGTTTTTCGATATGATTAACAAGGAGCATGTGTATTCTTTAGTGATTATAAATGTAAATGTCGATTTACTTTTTGAAAATTAATTACGAAAAGAATGCGACTTTTTTTTTCTGATTATAGATAGGGCATATGTTCACATTTATTTTTACAAGATGTATTCTGCAGATTTTTTTCTAAATTTTTTTTTTTTTTAAGTATCAAGTATCTTGGGAAAAATATTTGAATTGAATAAATAGATAATAAATTAACTGAAACTCGATATTATAAAAGTGCTAAGATTCATTATAAATTATTCACATTTTTTTTTTCAAAGAATGTCCTTGGGCAATAAAAGGAAATTCTTATGTATTTAAATATTGTATTTTGTATAGTAAATAAATTCCTGGGGGGAAGGAAAAAAAATTCCAAAGAACACAGTTTTTTAATAAAAATAAATTATACATATTTGCTTATTTTTCCTCAGAAATAAAACAAATTATGTATAATGATGTTTATTTTTATAAAATAAAACATCAAATGCTGACCTCAAAATATCTTTTTTTTTTATTATTATTTTAATGGAATTTACAACTGTATTACATAGAGAATACAATAAGTAAGTGAGAAATTAGTAACATGGCATGTACAACATGAAGAGAAACTACCCATTGGTAGAACTCAAATTCCTCAAAATATAAAATTCAACTTATGAAATAAACATTAATATTTATATATATATGTGTGTGTGTGTGTGTATTTGTGATTCATTTGCCTATTGTTCAGAAATAAATTGATCATAATTAGGCTTTGGTTTCAAATTTGTGTGAACGTTTCGAGGTAAGCTTCGTCTCTATCTTCAGCAACATATTATTTACTCAAAAAATTGGTGAAAACACAATACAATAAGAATAGTCTACTAAACATTTAGTGAAGTACCATTGGCCAATCTTACTTTATTAAATCTTGTGATGCCCTTAAATTTCTTGAGTGAACATTCGTTCAAATAAAGTTGCAATCAAAGACTTACCTTGATTAATTTATTGCTTACCAATGGGCAAATGGATCACTATAAAAATAACAAAGGTCAAATGTACATAATGAAAAAAATATAAATTATATTAGTTGATTCTTTGAGAGGGGTATCTCTAAGCTACATAAATGAATGATTTAAATTATCAGTCATAAATACATACGAATAACAAATTAATATATACACATAAATTAATAAGAAACACGTAAATTGAAAATTCTATATATATATTTACTATCAATAATTAAGAACGAAATTTCAGAATATACGGAAATGAATGGTTTATTTAATGTAATGACGATTGAACCAAAAAGTGATAACAAGACCGACTAACAAATAAAATTATTTTTTTAGCTCAAATACTATTGATTAATTATTAAGAACCATTTAATTGATTCCTCCCAAGCTGGGAATACTTGAGATATCCTCAAATCAACGAACATTCAACTCGAAAGGTTGTCTGGCTGATTATGGAGTGGTTAATATCTGTTTATTAGAGTGTAAAACCAAGATTATTTATCTGATGAAAATTACTTTAAAAAACTATATATTTAATTTTTTATCTATTATTAAAAGAAAAACTTCTATATAAACTTTTAAATTTTCTAAACTCCATAACATATATAGATAAACAAAAATAAAAAATATTCGGTTTTTAGTTATATTTGAGTACGAAAATGTTAAATTTTTTTAACCATTCATTTAAAATTTTTTTTGTATTTATTTAATAATTATACGACTTTCAATTTACATTTTTCTTTGTATGTATTAATTTGCAATTCGTATGTATTTATTACTGATACTTTAAATGATTCATTTAGATAGTTTAAGAGAGAAGTATGGATCAATTAGTACTACATTATATAATAAACGAATAACATATAGACAAATTATTTTTTAAAATATTGTTCTGGTCATTTTTTTCATAATATAATGTGGCAGTGATTATTAATTTATTTTAAAATCATGTTGCATTAAACCCATTGCAATTGTACCAGATCTTTTGGAATATAAATTATATTTTACTCTACAATATATTAATTAATAATCTGTACGAAAATTCGATACCGAAACGGATTTATGGAAATACTTTTTTTTCTTAACAAAATTTCTAGATTTAGTTAAGAGGTAAAAACGTATGAATTTCGTGACACCCCATTTCTCGGATGAATTTCAATTGCTTTCCTCGAAACGTTCAAACAAATTTGCAACCAAAGACTAATTATGATCAATTTATTTCTGACCGATAGGCAAATGAATCACAAATATATATTATATATATATATATTAATATTTATTTTATAAGTTGGATATTATATTTTGAGGTGCATTTGATGTTTTATTTTATAAAAATTTGTTATATTTATGATTAAAAAATAAGTGTATATATAAACTTTTTTGGTAAAAAATTGTTATTTAAAAAAAAATATGAATAATTTATAATGAATCTTAATATTTTTATAATAATATCGATGTTTCAGTTAATTTATTACCACTTTATTGGAATTAAATATTTTTTCCAAGCTACTTGATCCTTTTAAAAAAAAAAAAATCTGCTGAATACAAATTGTAAAAATAAATTTGAACATAAAATTAAATTCTATTATGGACAAAATTAATTTAACTTGTGCACTACTTTCCAGAGATTTCTGAGAACAGTGGAGCAGATATTTCTGCAGACACAACATTTCAGTATCGAATTAAGGATTTGATTTGGAGGAAGCCTTTTTTTTTTTTAATAATTATTTTACGTTAAATAGTCTGAAAGAAAAAAGAACAAACTATATGAAATTATGTTTAAGCGTAAAAAATAATGTTTTTCAATATATTTTTTAAATATTTTTTTCTTCTTAATACTTGCTTATATTTAATTGCTTATACTGTATATGCTTTATAATTAAAAAAGAGAACATTCTGTATTTTTTTAAGTAATTAGTTCAGATTATACATGTAGATAATTATGGATCAATGAAAAAAAAATCATTTCGAGGGTGGGGAGGGGAGGGGGGCTTAAGCCTGAAAGTCTTGGATCCACCACTGCCACAATTAGATAAATAAAGAATAATAATGTTATATTTTTACTATAGGAAAAATCTCTACTCTTAGTTCTATATTCGCTACTGCATAGTAATATTTTTTGTACTAAAATTTAATAAAGCTTCATTAAAGCAATTAATGATTTTTTTTTTTTTTGAGGGAGAGAGAGGGGTAAAAATCGATCTTCCTCTGAAAAACAGCCCTATTTACTTTATTTTGAATTTGAATTTCGGAGGCTGCTGAAAAAATATTTCTATTGTCACATAGAAGCTCTTCAAACATCTTATATGGTGAACACAACCAATCATAGAATAACATCGTTGTAACAGCAAAATAAAGAAGTTTGGATTAAGTCCGACTTACTTCTTAAGTTATGATATCTAGAGTGAAGTCTAAGCCAGGGTTCCGATGTTGAAGGGTGAAGTTCACATGCCACTGCAGTGATATGAAGAGCCATAGAGGTTTTTAAACCTGATACCACTGATAGGATCCCCTCTTCTGAAATGCGGCACCAGTTTTCCTGGTTCCACTCATGAATAGACAAAGGGCGGAAGATAATTCAATAAAAGTACATGTATTTTTTTTTTATATTTTATTTAGATAACTGAGATCTAATGAGGAAAACTGTGAAAAATATAATAAAAATACCATTTATTTGAAAATATTTGTTTTTAATTAATTTTAAATGTTTTCCTCAGAATAATTCTAAAAACCCGAGAAGACCTTGGCAATGCCGTACATTCCTTAACCACCACCATTCAACAAGCAGTCTGCACTGCTTCTTCCCATAATCATTCCCTAAAAAAATTTAAAATTCTCTAAAAAAGAAAAATAAATTAGCTCATTACATCATCGACCTAATCCATACCAAACGCCGTGCCAGATTGTTATGACAACTTACCAGACATCCCACCGACCGTCGCTCCTGTAATCATCACTGTAAACAACTTAAGCAAGAATTATCCAACTTCAAATCCCAATTCTTTAACTCCTTCCTAAAATCTCATAATATTTCCCATATTTCCCAACGACAAAGCGCCAAACACCTCTCTTGTACATTTACTCCTCATCCTGAATCCTATCTCACCCACACTACAAAAGTGGAATTCCACTCTCTTTACCACCAAAAGTAGTTCATCCTTCTTAGGTCAAATACCATTTACAAAAACTATCTTCCCGTAAATCTCCTGTATACGACCTTCTAACCCCCCACATATCCATCATCAACTACCACCCAAAGCTATCATTTTCCTCACATACATATACAACTGCATCCTTAGAACTATCCATTTTCCTCTCTTATGGAAACGTTCTAACATCGTCCTTTTCCTGAACCCAGGCAAACCATCCAATATTACATCATTCTATACACCAATTAGCCTACTCCCAATCCTTTCCAAAATTTTTGAAAAAATCCTAATGAAAAGAATCCTAACCATAAAAGAATCCCAAAATCTTCCTAATTCATCAATTCGGAATTCGTATTCAACATTCCACTGTTCAACATGGACTATGATTTGTTGATCACATATCCTCAGCCCTATGCAAAGAACACTGTTCGGGAACATTCCTGGACATTGCGCAAGTTTTCGACGGCCACATCAGACTCCTCTTCAAGCTTAAAACCCATCTATCTCAGTCCTTATATCTAATACTACGATTCTATCTGACCGCTCCTTTCAAATTCGCTGTGGTACAGAATTCTCCAACTGTCATTCAATCGAGGCGGGGGTTCCTTAAGGTAGCGCCTCTACATTCTGTTTACCGCTGATATTCCTACTCATCCCAAAACCTTCCTGGCAACATTCGCTGATGACACAGCCATCTTATCTTCCAATTCAGATCCCAAACCAGCACCTTAAACCTACAATGTCATTTCTCTCTTTTTTTTTTTTTTTTTCTTTTTTTTTTTTTGTTCTTCCCTACCTCGCCTTTTAGACTATACGGGATTTTCCCGGGCCGGGGGGGTGAGGGCGGGGAAATTTAAAATCCCCTCCGGCACCGGGACGCGAACTCGTACTTTTTATATCATCTCAAATCTCTGTTATCCGGTTGCCAGGCAACTAGCGGTGCTGTTACACACGCTTTAGCCTATTCGGCCACCCCGCCCCCATTTCTCTCTTATTGAATAATAGTTTAATAAGTGGCGCATCCAAGTAAATGAATCCAAATTCAAACATATCATTTCTACCCCTCTGCACAAGTCCTGTCCACGACTCTACTTTAACTCCATACCACTTCCTCTCTCCGACACAGTCCGGTATCTTGGCTTTCTTTTAGATAAAAGACTAACGTGGAACCCACGTACCAGACATAAAAGACAACAAATTAACAGATGATACGAACAGCTATAGATGTTTAGATTTTTGAACAGAAATTCTTAACTTTCAGTCGATAACAAACTACTAATCTACAAGACAATCATGAAATCTATCTGGACCTACGGACTAGAACTGTGGGAGACAGCAAAACTTTCAAACATCAAACGAATTCAATCCTTCTAGTCTAAAGTCCCTTGAACAATAGTCGATGTTCCCTTTTATGTAACCAATAAAACTATAATGACCTTCATATCCCATTTGTTCTTGACCTAATCCCATACCAATTTTCCAAAATTCACCAGAACCTTACTCATCATCCAAATCCTGTAGCACAATCCCTATCTAGCTCCAGACATCCCTACAATCGTTCTCAGAGGTTAAAATGGCAGTGGTCCCGCAACCTTTAATAAATATGTATATAGTGGAGTTCCGGCAATGGGTGGATTCTCCACTCAGGTCCTGAGCGTCTGTTGCCCTAGTGTCCTCCATCAGTCTCTACTGACTTTCAATACCAGTGACGCGGTTGGGAGAGAAGCACAGGGATCTCCTGGAGTCCCGCTTTGACTTTCACATTTGATAGACAAAGCATGACTTAGATTCCTCTGGGCTAATGTAAATATTGTATAAAGGTGTGAATGTGTTTTATTTATTATAATTTCCTTTAGCTTTTATCTATTATTTCATTTTTTGTACAAATGTATATTAATTTTCTTATTTTATTTTCTATGTTTCTTTTTCTTTATTATCTCTAGTTTAGTTATTATTTGTATGTATATATTGTGTGAATGATTAATGTAACCATAATACGAATATCCTTCAATGTGACAGGATGCATTAATATTTAATTAATAAAACAAAAACAAAAATTATGGAACTCTAAAATTTATACCTCGGATCGCTAGCGGATCCAGGATTTATTTTTTTTTTGGGGGGGAGGGCTTCAGCCCGAAAGATTTTTTTTTTCATAAACATAACGATAATAAATTTGAAAAAAAAATAAAGAAATTAATAATCTATGTGAAATGGTGTTTAAATTGTTCTTGAAGTCCTATTAAATATAATTACACGAACAAGAATACTTTAAGAGATAGTTTTTAATATTTATTTCTGTAAAACATGGTTACATTTCACCATTCCCCCCCCCCCGTAGATCCGCCTGTGCCTCGGATTCCGGATTTCCTCGGATTTGAGTGCTTTATTATTTTTTTTATTCGCTATTTATTTATAACTAGAGAACTCATTGATTTATTTTTATATTGAAATTCACAACTTAATATGTAATTTGAATAAGTAAACGTGAAGTAAAAGTTGTGAATTCCAATATAAAAAATAAATCAATAGGTTCCCTAGTTTATCTTAAGATAATCAGGTATAAGTGTTCGTAATTTGTATCTTAGAAGTACAATCTTGAAGATGATAGTGACAAATTTGATTAACGACAAGTTTCTCGAATACAATTTTATGTATGTTGCTCATGCCTTTACAAAAGTGTTGGCACAAATACGTCATTCATACGTAACAATAAAAATATTTTTCAATTTTCATTATACTATTGTGGCCTGATTTTCAGATAACTCCAACACTCTTTAATTACAATTTTAGAGTGCATACACAACATATGATCATTCCCTTTTTTTAGTAATATAGGTAATTTAATAATTTATATATTGATTACAACATTTCATTCACAACATCGGCAATAACCTTATTAATACATTAGTGGAGTCGGAATAAAAATAATAAGTTATCGAACCCAAGATTCATTGACAAGTCTTATTTTGATTATGTTTGCCTTTTTTAACAGTTTTTATTTTATCTTTTTAAATAAATTTAAAGAAGCGTTTAATAAAGCTAGAGTTATTTGGAATCGAAATGTTTTTACTCCATCGGAGGAAGGAACTAATCATGACCTGAGTCGCAACGCTATAAAAAGAAAAGGAAAAAAAAGCTCATACTCTCGCCAGCCGGCGTTGGAGAGGTGGCTTGGTTCAACAGGGCTTTCTCCTTTTGAGTTTAATTAAAGCTGCAATGTTAATATTGATTGTCATTATAAAACTAATTTATTTAATAGGGTACATAAAAAAAATGATCGTTTTATCAAATTCAAGATTTCAAATATTTTAATCCTATTTAATACTTACTACTACTTAATAATCTCTTTAGTGCATTATCTAAGCTTGTTTAAACCCATTCGACTTCTTCAAAAAAAGCATCAGTTTAGTTATTTGTTTCAAAGAAGAAACAGAACAGTGTCCTACGAAATTCTCGTAATTTTAAGGCATTACTGGAAAAAAAATTTCACAGCCGCTGAAGCAACTCGTGAGCTTATTAAATATAAACGGGACGGTTTCCTTGACCAGCGCACTGCGCGGCGTTTATTAGGTAAATTCAGCAGTGGAGATACGACGTTGAAAAGGAAGAAAGACTCCTTAATGGATATTGATGAGATTCTGCAGCCAAATTCGTACAAAAGTACTCGCGAACTTGCTGGGTGTGGAGGGTGTCGAAAGATAATGTTAGTCGCTATCTACTCCCAATGGGGAAGGTGAAAAATACCAGTAAATTGGTTCCTCGTGAACTTATTCCCCCGCAATCATCTAAGAGGTTAGAAGTTTATGTAGTTTATTGAAAAACACTTCTGACATGAGATTTTACCGGAAGATTGTCACCTGTGATGAAAATTGAGTTTACTGACGAAATCCGGATACCCGCGAGCAATTTCTAGATCCCGATCAAACTGCTTTTCCGGATATTGCAAGGAGGCAATTTGAAAAAAAAATCCATGCTTTGCATTCTTTTTTAATTTTGAAGGTGGTATTCATCACGAATTTGTTCCTGATGGATGCTCTATGAATTCTGAACTCTATTGCGAACAACTGGAAATATTGTACGCGTAGTTGTCAGAGCGTTATTCTGCTTTGATCAACCGAAAAGGAATTTAATCCGACAAGATAATGTTCGAGCAATTGGCTAGCAGATGGCTAATGAAGGTAGATAAAAATAGACTATACTTTGAACATTAATTGTATTTTATATCAAAGAAATAATAATACATATATTTGGTTGAAAAACGGTCATTTTTATATATATATATATATATATATATATATATATATATATATATATATATATATATATATATATATATATATATATATATACCCAATTAATTAATAATCCAATGCTAAATAATATTAAATTCACAGAAGTACTACATCGGGGTTATAAATACAATACAATTTTATTCTCAAATTCATCCCACACATCATACCAAAAATTCATACCAAAAAAGGTTAACCACTTCTCTGAATGACCCAGGAAATGTTCTGTAATTATTTATAAGCAAAGAGACTGTCAAACCGTGGTTTGTCCCTGTACAAAACCCATTAATAAACTGTCATGAAAAATATTTATAAACCTAAAATTAACTTCTCCTTAGTTCGTTATATTTATGAAAACAACTATATTTCATACAAATACTGTGTTATAAAACTTTTCTTTCTTTATTCTTTTACGCCATTTGCAACTGCATTGTAGTGCACCTAGCAAATCGATTGTTGATGAAACAAATCTCTAAGACACTTTCTTTTAAATATGCTTCGACCGAGCAACAAGGAGAAAAATGTTAGAGCAAATGGATTGGGATGATTATGAGTTGAAGAGTGAAATAAAGTGTATTTTTCATATAGAGAGTGTAATTTGAAATATACAATAGCGTGTTAAAAAAAGTTTGAAGAAATTTGAATTTTTTATTTATATTTTCTTTGTGTGTACGAATGTCCAAATAGGATTATATATTAGTCTCTTGTCTTTTTAACTATGTGTGTATGCTCAAAGTGAATCATTTTTCCAAGTGTTATCCGAAGAAACATGCATAGTTTTTTTTAAGGCACTGGACTACTGTACATAATAGTAGGAGAATGTGAATCTATCCTTATATAAATCTAACATGTTTATTTAATTTTCTATTTATAGAACCACTTTTCAATGTCAAAGAATTGTTCTAAAGAGCTATTATATTATATTTCTGTGGGAAGACAGTATTTTTGTATCGTTATCAAAGGTGAAAATGGTAGTGCATGGGAGTTCAGAGATATCATTGGTGTAAAGGGAAGAGGAGAGGGCTTAAAACACTATCTTGTGGCTTACCACAAGTTGTTTATGGAGTGAAAAAAAGAACAAAATCTCTGGAATCTACGAAAGTACAAAATAAATCTTTTTATGAAGAAATATTAAAGAATTAATAAGTAGAAGTTATTTTCTATAATACGCCATTGCATCAGACGCTACCAAAGGATTTTTCGATGTCAAAGAAGATTGCGCTATTTCAATATTTCTATACACTATTTTAACAGCAATATTGGGTGATAATGTAAGAAAGTGGAGTGATATGATTGAAAGCCAAATTGATAAATATAATTGATTTTATTTTATTTACCTTATGATAATAATAAAAAAACATGCATGAATACTTCAGAACCTTAAAGTCAGAAAATTATAAGAAAAAGAATTAGCTGCGATATGCTTGATAGCAATGTCAAAAATATTTTAATAACTTTTATATTCAATATAAATTTCAATACTATATGAATGTCCATTACAAAGAATTTATGATTTTATATAAGGTGTGTACGCTTCTCTTCTTGCTTTAGCTTTGGCCATTTGCTGCAGCTGCTAAAGCATGCTTGGAACTTGATGATATATCAAACAGGTGTACCATACCATACTTCTCCACACTCACTTCCACTTTAAGGAGTACATCCAGTATGGCATGTGCGGTTCCCCATGTACAACGGTGGTTGGCTCGCTCTTGAAAAAGACTCGTGGGTAAAAGGTTAACCGATACTTAGCTTTAAAAAAAATAAGGACGCAGTTAAGAAATAATGTAAACAAAACAATAGAAAACGGATCTATGTAATAAACACATTGTTTGGCATATGATGCACGGCGCTTTCCACATAAATTTAAATTATTTAAAAACTCATAATTATTCATGTTTGTTCCCTTAATTAAACCATCTTTATTAAGTAAAGGATCTACTACTTATAACTATAATTTAAATATAGTTATAAAAAACAAGGAAATATTTATTCTGTTTCATCGGAAGATCCTCCTGCGGCACACCCAGTCTTTATGAAGTGGGTAAATTTAATTAAATAATTAATCAAGATGAAAAACCTGCTGTTGAACGTGATCTCAGTTAGATCGCCTCTTTTTTTTTTTTCTTTTTTTTATAAACAACACAACCCTCTGTTTCCAAAATGCAAGAAAGAACAAAATAACCCGTCACTATTTCACCAATTTAGGAATCATGAGAACACGAAAGAAAAGAAAATAAACTAAACAGCTCATTTCATGATATTCAATAACATAGAGAGAAATACTTTATTGGAAGTAGTGCTGCCCTACTATATAATAATAATAAAAAGGCTTAGCGAACCCGAAGGTTCGATGCCGACACCACCAATCGCTTATTACACACCTTCCTCCACCGTTTGCCGTCCAAACCCAGTCCCTTCAGATCGGCTTTAATGCAATCAAATAAATCATTAACAACACTACATTAAACAATTGCCATTATACAATACATATATTTTATTAAAAAAACAACTATATTATATATAATAATAATTTCTTTTTCTGTTTTTTTTTTGTTTTGTTTTTTTATTATTATATAATAACTGTATATAAGTTATAATCACTATATTCTTTATTTATTCTGGGATAAGTCCCTTTGGAATAACATGCTGTAGCAGTAGTACTACTGTATGTAGTACAAAATTCAAGACAGACATGAGTTTTTAATGTAACTCCTAGCAATCCATCTGGAAGCCTGTACGTAACAATGAGTACCTCAATAGAAGGCAAAAGACTACGTGGAAGGCAAAAAAGCAGGTGGCTAGATAGAATCAACAAAGATGCAATAGAGCTGCGTGCAGATAAATGGAAAGAAATAGCCGAAGACAGGCAGAGATGGAGCAGGCTTGTTAAGGCGACAAAAGATGTACATGGTCTGTAATGTCAAAACAAAAAATGTAAATAGAAAAGCATAATAGCATAACCAAATAAATATAGATCCTAAGTTTTTTTTTTTTTTAATTTTATTGAAATTTACAACTGTATTACATTAAAAATGCAGCAGGTAAATGTGACATTGGTAACATGACATGTAAAATATGAAGAGAAACTACCCATTGGTAGAACTCAAATTAAAGTTCTATATTAAAAGATCCCGAGGCCATCTTCTTTTCAGACGCCTCGGAGGGTTATCAGGGATAGAGGAGGAAGCAATGTTTGAAATAAGAGGGTTCGGATGGTTCTGCAGTTTGTTATGGAAGGATAGGTATCTGGATTGGGCCAAATCGGAAACATATGGAACATTAAGGTCTTTACGGATGATTTTGTTTGTGACAAAGTAAGGAGCGTTGAGGATTTTACGAAGGATTTTGGATTGTAAGGATTGGATACGAGAGGAATTCGATGGCTTAGTGGAGCCCCAGAGCTCAATTCCGTAGGTCCAAAAAAGGTCTTATTATTGTCATATATATGAGTCGTTTGTAATTGAGTGAAAGCTTAGAGCGTTTGTCTAGTAAGTGTTGGAGTAGTCGGAAACGTCGAGCAGTTTTTTGTCGTTTCAGTCTTGTATGAGGATTCCATGTGAGTCGTTTGTCGAGGTGGAGTCCTAGGTAACGAATTTGTTCAACTGTGATAAGTGGGGAATTGTTAAAGAATACTGTAGGACAGGAGGTCATAGGTTTGCGACGCAGGGTAAAGGTAATTTGATGGGATTTATTGGAGTTTATTTTAATCCTCCAGTTTTGACACCATTCTTCAAGATTTGTGATGTGTGATTGGAGAGTTTGGGATGCAATTGATGGATCGTTGCTGATAGGATACACGTGTCATCGGCATAGGTGGTGATGACAGTGTTGGAAACCTTATAAGTTAACTTCCAAAAGAATAAATTTAGAAAAAATAAATAAATAGCCGTGAAACAATAATAGTTATAAACGATTTACATACATACTTACAGAAACACTTATTTACATTTTTTTGGGAACTGGAGGAATATGGAGATGAATAGAAAGCGATTGAATAGACGGTATCTAAAGGTCGGCTGGGTATTGGTTACTAGGTTGTTTTTTCTTAAAAAAATATTTTAACCATTTTCTTCCTTAGATCAGTACTAATTGTTTTAATATTATACTTAGCTATAATATTACTATAGCTGCATGCCAAATATATATATTTTGTTTTTTTCAAAAACGGATGGGTACTGAAAGTAAGACTAAGACCCACAAATAAGAACAATGCTTGTTTTTTATATATTATATACATATTTTAACATGAAATATCTTTCTTTTTTTTTGGATAAACAAAGTTGATATTCGTTTATCCTGTCTATACCAACCCTTAAATAAGAATTTTCGTTGCAATCGAAAAACGTAGATGTTTTTTTCAATATTCTGCCTTTTAAAAATAGCTCTTATGACATTCATTTATGTCTACAGCGTTATAGTAGACATTAGTAGAGCAAAATATATTTATTTTTCGATTGTAATTAAAATTATTATTTAAGGATTTTTAGAGGTACAAAAACGAATAACAACCTTGTTTATCCCCAAAAAATATTTCATGGTACTTTTTGTATACTATATACAAAACGCGCTTTATTTCTTATCGAACCTCGACAAAATATCAGATTTTGTGTATGTAATCTTACTTTCGATACCCATCGATTTTTTTTCTCAGCTCCTAGATCGCAGTGGCAAGAATCCAACATTTGCATTGGCAAGAAGGGTCTAATATTTTTTCGAAGTATCACCAAAAAGTTCCATTGAATCGGTGACCCCACTTTAGTAACTGTCCCTTGTAAGCTACTGCCTGTTAGGGATAGGAATTATTTTCTGAAGAAGAATGAAATTCTGGAAGAATCGTTTAAAATAAGGGAAAATGTTTTTTTAACAAAATGAGGAAGTAAAAGTAAAGGGAAAATTGATAATTTGTAGATATAGTGAGAATAAGAAAACAACAAAAAAAAAGATATAACTTTTTTTCATTTATTTATTGAGTGACATGATATTCTGTCACTTGGACAATAATTATAGTGAGGTAAGACTATAATTATATTCTAATTCTAATTGAAGAATCACTGCCATAGAGTAGTAACCTATACACAAACAAATTTAAATGGATGGTTTATAATTATTGTTTTGTTTTTTTATGTTTGAAAATGGGTTGTTGAGACGTAACGCTATAAGTAAAATGGAGAAAGTGAAATTTCTTCTTCTAAGGATTTTTAACAATAGAATAAAGACAGTGGAATTATTTCCAATATATTATTAGTTGTAAAAACATTAATCTCATATAAATTAAATATTATATATATATTTAATATATATAGGTATTTAATATATATATATATATATATATATATATATATATATATATATATATATATATATATATATATATATATATATATATAACGAGTTAATTGAAATAACGAGTTAATTCAAAACCGCTAGAGCTGAATTTCGTAAATACGTGAAAATCTAAGAAATGTGTTTATTTATTATTTTACTTTTGTTAATTTTATGTTTTAATTATTGTCCACGTGACAGATTATTATATTTTTAAATAAATAAAAAAATAATTTAAAAAAATTAAAATTCTTGTTTCACTACTATAAAAGTGCCACTTGCGGTTAACTGCTTTTGATGAAAATGTTGTAAAATCCCAGATAAACACCTATTTTAAATACGTAATTTCAATTTCGTTGGAATTTTCATTTTAAAGTCTGTTAACACACCCACAAACACACAGACCATATGGCGAAATTTAGTTATTCCTAGTTGTACGTGTATTTCTTTTGAAAACTGAGTTTCAGATTTGTCCACAAACACAATACATTTCCTCACTAGGTATTTCATGTATAGGCAAGAGAATGTAAAAATTTTTATACTTAAATCAGTAGTTTTAATAATTTTTTTTTTTGTTGCAATGTTTCTAGATTTAGAATTAGATCAGTTGGAAACCATAATGAAATTCAAACACAGTAATTAGTTAAACACTAAGAGATGGGTTTAACAAGATCTTAGAACCTTAGAATAGGTTGAGAAAGGCTAACAAATAAAACAGAAAGCGAATCCAAGTTTAAAAGTTTCCGTTCTGTAAACAACTTAATAAAGATTAAGGAGGTGACTTTTCAGCAGTAAAGCAACTCCGCGCCTCAAAAATTCCTTTTCTTTTAACTCAAATGGTTTCTTTTGTGCCCTTATTAAAAGGCAATTTAGGAAAACCCGAGATAAAACTTAGGAGTTCAAATAGCTAATTAACTTTTAGATTTTTATTTTTGTCTGCTATTTATCCTCAGCCAACTGTAATTTATTTGGTTATGGTATAATTGTCTCTAAAACCTGACGGAATTCATAAAACTTTGTAGCAGAGATATTACAAATTCTATCTAAGTTATTTGAACTTATACTCGGTTTTTCATAATGAAACTTATGAATTATTATTCGGGATCTTAAAATTTAAGTGACGCGGTTGAGAGAGTAGCGCAGGGATCTCTTGGAGTCCTGCTTTTCCTTCTATAGTTGGAAGGAGAAGCCTGGCTTGGGGTTCCCTGCCTGATTGTATATATTGTATATGGGTATGACTGTGTTTATATGTTTTAATTTACTTAGCTTTAGGTTATTTTATTTTTTATTGTACATAGTTTTTGATTATTATTTTACTTTTGTTAATTTTATATTTTCTATATATATAGTGTATTCATATATTACTATAATTATTGTCCACGTGACAGATTGTTATATTTCTAAGTAAATAAATAAAAAATGAATAAAAATTATAGTAGTTCTGGAAACTATTTAATAAAAAAAAAAAAACAGTAATTCTGTTTTTTTAAGTGAAAACTTCTTCAGGCGCGTTTTGCACTTTTTTGTGGAGAATGAATTAGATGAGCCGTCAGATCTCCGATGTGTAACGTTCGGGTAAATTCGGTTGGAGTCGTCTAACTGAAGTGTTTTTGCATATGGACGAAAATATCTTAAAAATTAAGAATCGGAAGTGCATATTATCAGCGAGGGAAATGATCATCATTTTGTCCTCTTTGTAATGAGATATTATTCAAAATTTTATGTTAACGCAATGCCGTTTTAGAGAGAATTATAGTTCAAAATGTTATGTAAATAATGAATTAAATTTTTTGTGTATTGGTTACTACTCTGTGGCAGTAATTCTTTAATTAGAATTATAATACTGCGTGAATGTAGTTTTACCTCACTATAATTATTGTCCATTATTGAGCTTCTCTTATATCACTATTACTATTTTCCTTACATTTGACAAATTGTAATGTATCTCAATAAAGAATTTTCGCTAAAAAAAAAAATGAAAAATTTTTTTCATTAGTTTTTAGGAAAAAAAAACATCCATTATAAGATAAGGAAGGTAAAATAACTCGAAATATTAATTACTATAATTTAAATCAACAGACGTGATGTCATATTTTTAAATGAATGTGTTGATAAACAAGATGTGTAATCACATTTTTTCAACATTGCAAGGAAAATGGCAACTGTTGACTGGACAATGGGTCCTCAATTAGTAAGAAGAGTGCTCTAATTATCATTAAATTTTATAAAAAGAAATAAAGTAATATTTCGAGTTTGAATAAAATTACAGGCTCGGAGACAAAACATCCCAATGATGTGGATTTACTTTGTCAACCTCTTTTTCTGCCCTTATCTTAATTATTGCTTTCACAAAATAATTCAAAGTGTCTCGACACGTGATGTAATAAGTATGGTATAGGCGGTTCGTACAATGTACCTTATTTTACAAACAATAGACTGATATATTTTCTCCTCACTCTTTTCCCCGTGGGTTAATTTGAAAAAATAAATATTCGTAATTTATAGTTATTTCTTTATCATTTTTATTCGGAAGATTAATCTGGATTTTATTTTGTGCCAATAACACAAGAATTAAAACATTTATGTAAAATTTGCCAAAAGTTCCAGTTTAAACAGTTCCCTGTTCACATAAACAGTTCATATAAATATAAGTTAAGGACCGGATTAACAGCTGTTAGGTTTAATATGAGCTGTCAGCTAAAATCAGCTGTTAGATGTATATATAATAATAATAACACATTATTTATTCTGGGACGAGTCCCTTTAGAATAATACAGAAGGACAGAAATGTGGGCTAAGGAGCCCCAGAGATACATCAACAAAAATACAGAGTAATTAAATAGTAGTAATAAAAAAATTATAAGTTATTTTCTAACTTAAATCAATTAATAATAAAACATGTTAGTTTCTCCCTGAGGAAAATCTAGTGTCCTGCTGTGATAATAGACAATAAACCAGTTCCCTCAAAAACACATGTACGGTATCTCGGACTATACTTGGACAAAAAACTCACCTGGAACATTCACACTAAATTAAAAAAACAAGAACTGACCAGACGATACAAATAACTGCCACATCTTTTAGACTACAGATCTCCACTCAACTACTAAACAAGCGACTAATCTACACCACTATACTAAGACCTATTTGGACATACGGAGCAGAACTTTAGGGTTCCGCAAAACACAAACACATCAACAAAATTCAAACCACACAATCCAAAATACTCCGTAAAATTGTCAATGCTCCTTGGTTTATATCAAATCACACCATACACAAAGGCATGAACATACCAAAAGTAAAATCCTACATACACAACAAGTACACAACATTTCACACTTTTACTCTCAATCATCCAAATCCACTCGTTCTATCTCTATCTTCCTCCCTGTTACCTGGTGAGCCTCAAAGACGACTAAAAAGGCAGTGGCCTAGAAATCTGCTGAAAAGTTAAGAAGAGATCAGGAATTCAAGAAGATATAATTAACGCCAACCCATTTGCTTGATGCGTTCCAACGCAGTGGCAAATTTAAAATAACAAAAATAAATATTTGAAAATAAAAAGTAAAAATAATGAAGAACAATCTAATAATTTATATAAATATTTACAATGGTATCTATTTACAATTTTATGGGGACCGGATGGATAAGAAATGATTGAACAGGCGGGATTTAAAGGTAGGAAGGGTATTGGATTAACGGATGTGGGAAGAGATGGGATTCCATAGGATTCAATCTGTCGAAAGCAGCGGTCCGGTGGACTCTTATGTATAAATCAGAAGACCGGGAACGGGTATTGCGGAAACGAACGGAGGATTTGAATTGGAGGAGCTCGGAGATGTATGAAGGTCGGTGGGATTGGATGACATGAAAGAGGATGCCAGGAAATACTTACGACGGTAGGAAGGATAAAGCCACTTCAACTCTGTATAAAAACGGGAAAGAGAGGCGTCCCCTCGAATCCCGGAGATGAATCGTACAAAGCAATTTAACAAATATTTTAGTTTCGCCTCGAGATCCCCAGAGACGCCCCCATATACCGTACAACAATAGTAAAAGGAGAAAAAATTGAGGAAGTAAATAGGAGCCTATGTATATATTGAGGAGCAAGGAGAAGAATAAATTAGTCTTTAAACTACAGTCTGGCGTGTTATTTCAGCTCTCTTATTTTCTCCATACCAAAACTTATTAAAAATAAAAGTAAAAATTTCATTTCAAGCCAAGCATGAACAAAACATATCAATTACAATGTCCATAGGAGGAAATATTCATAAGAAAATCGTTCCAAAGCATTATAAAACATCACAAAAACTCCAAAGTATGTGACCAAAATCACATACCTTTAAGCAACCATATAATAGAAAGTAAACAAATATATTTGATTTTAATATAATACAATGGCTTGAGACAGGATAATCCTTTATCTCCTCTTCATTTTAATCAAGCTCTAGAAGTTGGAATTCATTCTATTAGGCCAAATCCAAGAAGAACCAAAACTTGAGGAGTAGAAAAAAAAATTATTTTTGTGTGCCAAAGTCTCGGCCTAAGTTTGAGGCATTCATCATAATTAGACTATCTAGTATATGTAAATAGTTAAACACTAATAAATATATAGAATGGAAAATGATATATAAATTGAGGAAGTTAAAAAGTAACGAAGTGAACAACGTGATCAATTAAATAATGATGAAATAACAGTAACAACATAAGAAATTATAAAAAACAAAATTATGAAGTTATAAAATAACAGAAACAAAGTGTAAAAGTAAAATATGTAATGGGAAAAATAAAGCAATACAATATGAAATAACAAAGAAATGAAATGTAATATTAAGTAATGTAAAAAAAGGTTTACTAAGTAAGGTCAGTATAGCTTTCTTGCTGTTTTCATTGGCTAAACAATAACTATATTTCAAAGTCTATAATTGTTTGTATGAGAATAAAATCTCCGGAAGTAGCCGTTCCCGGAAATACAGAAAATTGATGTCCACAAACTTTGTTCATCAGCGAATACTAAAATGCGGAAGAGTTCCACATTTGCAAATCTTGTTAAATGTATTTGATGATTCGTGATTAAAAAAAAAAAAAAAAATCGCAGTATATACTGAAAATGCATATCCCTACTGTTTATGCGAAAGGTCGTATGTAAATATTGAATTTTTCACAGGAGAGTATAAAAAGTAATTATTCTTCTGTTTGCAACTGTCATAAGTAGTCTGCTACAATTGAAAATACCTGAGAGAAGTAATTTCATATTTTACTTTCCTGTACTATTTTTCTTAGTATCAGACTACAAATATAAGTTGCGCTCTACGAAACGTCACCATTAAAGCAAAAATAGAATAAAAAAGGGAAAATTTTCATATACGATCTTATTTACTAACAGTAGCGATTTATATTTAATAGGTATGTTTTCACTGGTAAAGTGAAACCATACCCAAAAAAATCCATTGGAAAAATTCAACTTTTTGTTTGTTCGGAGTTAACGAGATTTTTTTAAGTTCACAAAACTTTGATGTTTAAGGAAGAGATCGATACCACGACAGCTGGTAGAAATTCAATGGAAGCAAACAGAATCACAAATAAGAATTTATTTTTTATAAATTAAGAAAAAAATTAATTTAGATTTTCTGAAAATTATACGAAAGCTAAATAACGGCAGTGCCATGCCAGTAACTTTTGGAATCGACCAAACAATACAGAATGAATTAACTTTTTTAATAAAACCTAAAAGTTTATAACTTCATAAAAATATTGTACTAACCTAACACCATTTCATAAGATCAATGCTACATTTCACAGCCATTATATTTTTAATAATTATATATATATATATATATATATATATATATATATATATATATATATATATATATATATATATATATATATTATATATATATATATATATATATATTATTTTTAATTATTATATAGAATTCAATGAAATTTATACAAGGTAATTTCTATACTATTCTCTAAATTACCTCAAAGTTTGAGTCAAATCGAAAGAGCCGTATTCAAACTATAGGCGTGTCTGATAGTACGTTCATTGATCCGACAGGATTTTTTTTAAAGTAGTGAATAGAATTTGATAAAATTAATACATACACGGTTATCTGTTTAACTTCCCTCCATATTTGAGTCAAATCGAACTTGGGGTTTTAGAGATATAGGACGTATCAAGAAAAACAGGTTTGCCCATAAGTAAGGTATAAGAATGAAGATGTCGGAATTTAATAAAAATCTATAAAGAATCATTGTTTTACTAAAACCCATCTTCCTTTCAACTTTCGAGCCAAATCGAACGAGCCGTTTCTGAAATATTGGCATATCTAGAAAAATACATTTACGCGTGCGCAAGTGGAAGTACTCTGTGAAATTTAATACAATTCAAATGGGGCTATCGAAACACCAACCTGCATGATCTCTGAAAATTTCATGAAAATCGGATAAACGGTAGTAGGCTGCCCGTTACATCTATTTGACAACATACACCGAACCAAATTTGATCGTGGATGTCCGAAACGTAAAACGAGTGGATATTTTCGATTCTGAGCACACATTTTTTTTTAAACCTCTAGCACGAATACAATGCTTCCCTACCTTGGCTTACGAGGAAGCAAAATAGTTTGAGTTAAATTTATAACGGTTTTGGTATAAATAAATTGGATATTTGATACAATAGTTGAGAGCATAATTGGAATGTAAACCTGACGACCTTCCATTTACAGTTGAAAGGGAATCCCCGAAGAAGCTTATGACCTAGGTTTATCAAAGAGTCCATTGTCTTTGTCCCTCAATGACCTCGATGCTACTAATCTGTTGATCCATTCACGCCCTAACCGCCCTTCGTTACAATGTGTGATGTTGAGGATCCCTCAGGATTAATCCCTTTTATTTAAGGACAATTGAAATATCAGCTCTTATTTTGAGGATGAGAATTGATATCATTTCAAAATTCAGAAATATAACGAATAGCCATCACGGAATCTATAGAATATTAATCACGTAATTACCAATAATTAAGGGCCTATGATGATTGCTGAAAATCTACAGAAGAAGCGGTTTTTGATGTATAGTTTCGTTATGTATATATAAGCATTTGGGTTATCGAAGCCTTATTTTAATAATTATTTGAAAATATATCTATTGACTTCTGACCATTTCCATCTTTGTTTTCGAAGTGCGACAGTTTCTCACCTGATTATTTCATATCTTCTTTTAATGACGCCTGCAGTATTTTTAACACGTTGAATTAATGTTTCCCGAGTGTCTAATTTTACTTTGCATGGTTCATCTTTTAATTAGCCTCGTAAACAATAATATAATAATAAATATCTTTCTATCAGGATATCTGTGATGAAGAAAACATTGCTGATATTCCACAGTAGCAGCTATGGTGCTCCTCTTGCAAAAATATACATATTTCATTTTTTATTTCTCCAATTTTGTTTATTTGTAATTAACTGATAAATTAAAACAAATGAATATCGGGTAATGTAATATGATTTTTTCCCGTGTTCAAACTACTATTGGAATTTGGTCAGTTTTTCCCGACTCACGGACACAGGCGGATCTACGGGTGGGGCTTTCGGGCTGAAGCCCCTCCCCAAAATGGTAAAATATAACCATGTTTTACAGAAAAAAATACTAAAATCTATCTCTTAAAGTATTCTAGTCCGTTTAATTACATTTAATAGGACTTCAAAAACCACTTAAACACCGATTCATAGAGGTAGTTAATTTCTTTCTTTTTTTTTTCAAATTAATTATCGTTATATGTATATGGAAAAAAAAATCTTTCGGGATGAAGGCCTCTCCAAAATTAAATCCTGGATCCGCTAGTGCTCACGGATTATCATTTATTTAAACACCTGGACCACTGCTTACGTGACAAAAAATTTAATGGACAAAAGAAATTAGAAAAAGCGTTTTTTGAATTCATCAATTCTAAAGATGGAAAATTCTATTCTGAAGGAATGGAAAAGTTTCCAACGCGTTAGCAGAAATGTATTGATAGTAGTGGAGACAATTTTGAACAAATAAAACAGTTGTAAATCTTCCTTTTTTTCTTTTTAAACCAAAATCCTGTGCTATTTTCCGAACAACACGATATATTTGAAATCTATTCACTATTATTTCTATATTCCCGAAATCCTCGTCGTATCAATTGCTAATAATAAAAAATAAGTTAAAACGCATAAATTAATGAAACATCGAAATTAATGGTTATTCATATTTACATATTGTCTTCATAATACGTTAGATATCTTATTATTGAAAACCGCATAACGCTACTGTAAGTGCAAAAGGTAATATTTTTATGTGTTTATTCTCTTGGCGCTAAAGGTTACATTTTGTAGTCTGCAAGTGCTATAAGTAGTCTAATAATAATTAATACTTCTCATACAAGACCAAAAAACTTTAGGCAGGTATCGTAAATAAAATATCTTATGAGGCGTACCACTATTTAGAATTTATATGAGTTATATTTAATAGGGTTTATAAAATAAAAGATGTTTTAAATTGTTTCATTACATTTTTCATAAATGATAAAATTGCATAATAGAACAATAGTCCATTATGCACGAAATTTACACACAACAGGACACAAATCTATTGCATAAGGTTATTAATTCATTTTCCATTACTGTATGAAAAAATTTCACCATGAGATATTTCTTTTCATCGCTTAAACAAAAAATGCAATCTACACCATACACTCTATCACTACTGTTAGTGCAAAAAGTCTTATGTAAAAATTGAGTTTTATTACAGAACTGCAAAAGAAATGTATAATATAATTTAATATTTTATTTCTCTTTGTAATTTTCCTATTTAGCAAACTACTTATAGTTAAATTTAATTATATCATTTCACAACCATATCAAAAGTGTGATAAAAAAAAAAAAAAAAAGTTATTTATTTGTATTTAGAAACTATTCAACCCACGTCTATTTCCAAGAAACCTACAATTAAAAATATCTACTAAAAGGGAGATACCTCTCCGCCCCCTTACCCTCCTTCCCCCGAAAAAAAAAAATTATAACTCTCCTCTTCTTAAGAAGGATTCAACCGAAAAGAGAATTATAAAAATTGTAGCTCACTCACAAATTCACTAGCGGTTGTCTATTCCATATTTGTTTCGCTTATTTCTTAGTTTGAATTTTCCTCTAAATTGAAACTTCACAAAAATATGATTCCCGAAAAAATTCCATGGCCCTGTCAAAATGTACACTCCTCAAAAATTCAAAACTAAAAATCCTTGCGTCATGTTAACCACCCCTTTCTGGACATCCCTGTCTACAGTTATAATCCACACAGTTTGAGTGATATGAAAAAACGGATTTTCGAAAATAATCAATCAGACAATATTTTCTTGGTTTGAAAAAATATGGTTCTACTGCGGGATTTTAAAAATTACGTTACCTAAACGTCTGTCGTCTGTTGAAAATTGTAGTGTGTAACATGTCATCTTCTAAAATAAGCTCTATATCTGAAACTTGGTGAGCTTCCAAACAGAATCAGTAGATTACTCGTAAGTGTATGAACAGTATTTAGAAGGCTAATGAAATCTAACGACGCTAACCATATTTTGATATATTCATGTATTCGATGTTTCGAAATGATTGGTGTTAGGCACAATTTTAATTTCTAAATATTTTTACAGACGAGTTTACAAGAAAATGGCCAATGATTCTGACGAATTTTTAACCCCATTTATAATAAATAGTTGATCTAGACGGTAGGGACATTATTTTTCCTAATAAATTAAAAAATGATTTGTAACATTGTTTTACTGAATAAAATACGATACGTATTTAAATATGATATTTTACATATTTAAATGATACATACATATTTATATGATACATGCATATTTAAATATGATACATTAAGACAAATATTTTATTATTCCTAGAACACTTTTTAAATTAAAACAAAACTGAGAATAGGAACAAATGTGTTTTGATACATTATAACTATATTCAACTGACTTAAAAGATGTTTTATCTTTTATATTTTAAAATTATAATAAATAGTTCTGAAGATGGGCTTGGGAATTACTTTCTATTAATCTTTAGACTTCCAATAAGATTCTAGCATAAAATCTGATAAAATCAATCACACACAAAATTATAATTCGCAAAAAAAAATGAAGTCAAGAAGATCACGACGTTGGTCGTAAAGCTTGTTCAATGAAGAGAAAAAAAAGTAAAAATAATATTTTATTGTGTGGCGAAATTTCAGCCCATGTTGTAGGTCTTCATCAGTAGTATACATAAAAAAAATAAATAAATAAAATATTAACTTCATTTTATTGAATAATATACTTTCCAGTTGAGGCAATGACAACTTTAAACTTGGACGCATTACATCACGGTTTCCATTATGGTTGATTGGGGAGGGGAGTGAGCGATGGATTCTCCTCCGAAAAAAGTAATCTTAGTTTATAGTGTTTATAAAATTTATGAATGTTAATTAATATAATCAATATAATTATTCTAAAATGAACAATGCAATATAATATATAAAAATTAATGTATATGTATATATATATTGCCGGTTTATTACTAAAAGTCACTGAGTACATTTTTTATATAGGTTTACTTTTAAGTATGTTTTTGTAAATTTGGATCTTATTTATCTTTACAAAAACATTGTTAGCGCATGAAAATGATAGACTCTTTTATTTATGGTATATAGTTACACTAAGTACACGAATATCTGATTTCACAAAAAGAAAATTCATCATACATCAACGAAAGTTCTTAATTATTTGAAGTTATGAAATGTCACTTAATGACTTTTTGTAATATTCCGACGATATGTCTATATATTTGTTTTTGCGTATGGATCTTATTAATAATATGTTGGCAAAACAATTGAAGAAATTACACATTTTAATTGTTATTTAAAGGTTAGGACCAATTAACCAGCCTTCTACATCTCTGTCTACCTCAGGGTTATTTCTTCCCCCTTATCATCAGCAGCCTTCCACGTGGTCTTTTACCTACTATTGAGGCATTCATTATTTTTTACAGGCTTCTTGATGGATTGCTCTGAGCTACATGCTCCTCCGACGGGAGAGAAAAAAGGAAGTTAAGATATTAACTTCCTTGCTTTTATATCACTAGATATTGACTGATCGATCAGATTCTGAAAGCAACTGTTTATTGGTCTTAATCTTCACGTAAAAATGGATATATATAATAATAAATAATAAAAGGCTTAGCGAACCCGAAGGTTCGATGCCTACACCACCAATCGCTTATTACAAACCTCCCTCCACCGTTCGCCGTCCAAACCCAGTCCCTTCAGATCGGCTTTAATGCAATCTTCCCACCTTCTCTTCGGTCTACCCCTCGGACGCTTACCATTTGGCACAGCAAATATTAACCTTTTAGGAATTCTCTCGTTACTAAGCCCAACAACTTTACAAGCCCATTGATGAAATTACCTCAATTATATTACCCGGATACAGCTCACGCAATTCGGCGTTGTGTAACCGTCTGAACTCTCCGGTTAACTCATCCTTCTTCGGTCCGAATATTCTACGCAATACTTTATTTTCAAAAACCTTAAGACGCTGCTCATCCCTTAATGTAAGCGGCCAAGTTTCGCATCCATAAAGAACTGTAGGCAAGATAATTGTTTTATAGATTCTAATTTTTAAGTTTCGGGACAAGAGGCGTGAACTAAGTAGTTTTGTCACAGAAAAATAACAAGCGTTTCCCACCTTCAGTCTAACCTTAATTTCTTCTTAAATTTCGTTTTTTCTAGTTATCGTAGAACCTAGATACCTAAACTTATCTACCTGTTCAAACATATTACCATCTATATCGATATCACCAGTAGTATCGCCATTTTTACAGCTAACCATATATTTTGTTTTATCCACGTTTATTTTGAGTCCTAGTTCTTTACCGGCTTTCATTAACGTTGTGGTATTTAGTTTTATAGTTTCAAGGTCTTCGCTTAACAGTACCAGATCATCCGCATAGCCCAGCACGGATGTTGTCCCACCCAGATCCAACCCTTTCTCGGTAAGCATTACCTCCCTAATGGCATATATATATATATATATATATATATATGGATAAGGATGGGCATAAATGAATCATGTAATTCTAGAATATGTTGCTACACATAATTTTCTTTGGTAAAATACTGCCTGCCAACTTCTAGGCCGTAGCTTAGCCATCTAATCGACTTTTCCTATTTTATTCACTGATTTTAGTCTACAAATTTTATTCATCCCTGCAGATTAATTGTTATTGATTTTGATTTTATTTTTGTTCTTCGAAATATTGAGGGGGGGACGAAACGATATTATCGCCTCCTCTATTTTTATTCGGGGAGAAAAGACCTTCTCACTCCTCTCCAGAAGTCTGCGGCTATGGATTTCATAATTGTGAGAAAGAAACTTCTGCGGCTTTCATGATTCCTTAATCAGTAAAATATAATTATCTTAACATCTTGATGCCTGATAAATCTTTAAATCAGTATAATGACTTTAATAAGCGAAAGACGAATCAGAAAAAATATTTTATAAGACTTAAGATATTTGAAGATACTTTATGCATATTTTTGTTTGAAGTGATATAAAGGAATGCTGAACATAAGTAGTAAAATTCATCCTCACCTTATTTTATTTTCTTGTAAGGTGTCATGTAGATATTGGGGCAGCTTCATTTCGATGCGTTGATCAGGACCGTTGGGCAGCTGACACTAATGATATAACGTCAAATTTCGCTGATTATGGAACGTGGAGGGAATATTGCTCAGATGAAGCAAAGAAAGTAGTTGCCACGGGCAGAGATGGAGTTGTACTGAAATTATTCCGTGGAGCACGCCCAATGTCAGGTTAAGCTTACGATAAGTATGTGTCAATGCCAGTCGTTATCCATAAATATTTTTCTTGAATATTAATATACCCGTTGAGAACCGGATAGGAATAATATAATAGGATCTAATTGTAGGTGACTCTACAGAAAGATAGACTGTAATTCTAAATTACCGCGTAGAAGTTCCCAGTAGTGGTCACTTTAAAGAACAAACAACAAAAATAATGTTGAATATTTAATAGTTGATCATTGCATTATAAACGAAGGAGGTGTTCCGGGATGGCGGTCATAAATAGGCTAAATAGTGGCAAAACTATTTTATTAAAAGCCAACGTTTCGACCCGACTCTGCAGGTCTTGTTCAGGGCTAAAACGGACAAGACACAAAAAGATAGAGAATTGTGGAAGTTACATAATATTTAGACAAAAAAATATAAACAATGAGAATAAGCTTATTAAAATTATAAACAGTAAGTAAATTAAAATATAAAGAGAGTAAGCTAAGTAACAAGATCCTAAACTGAAGTAAATAGATGGTAACAATTGTTGTAGTGTAATATATAATATTTGAAAAAGTGAATATACTTTTACAGATCTACAGGAGAGATTGAAAGAAAAGGAAAAAGGATATAATATGAAATAATGGACATAAAGGAATGTGGATAAAGAAAAGAAAAAAGAAAACAAAAAAATAAATAAATAAGTAAATAAAATTAGAAGAATAAAAATAGAAACTTACAGGTTTTTTCAGCTAGGAGTTTCACTTAAAACTGGAAAAACAGGGTAAGGGCAGGTATTGGGGAATTTGCTGACTTGTTTGGGTAATGGGGAAAAAAATAGAAAATTACAGTATCGATACTTATGTTTCTAGTATATTTGGATTTTTAAGTCATTAGTTATCAAAATACCTTTAGTGTGTTGTTTTTTTTTGTTTTTTTCTTTTACTTACCTATGGTAAGTTTACCAGTTATCACCAGCCTTAAGAGTGCTTCTTCAGGTTTTCACCAATAATTTTGTGTTCACCATCTCCACAAGGTCAATGGCGCATGAACTAACCCTTCCTCTCTCCCTCTCTTCCAAGAAATTTTATGGCTCTCCTCTTTTCAAAAAACATTACATGCTCAGGTAGAATTAGAAAAATTATAGATCACCTACAATTAGACTTGTTGTTGTCTGGTCTATGTTTACCCTTGTTTTTGTCGGAATTTTTCACTCCGAAAATTCGTAACCCAGTCAAAAAATGTCCCCCTCAAAAATTCAGAATCCAGTGGGATCGTCTGCATAAGTGGCTCTCAAAGTGTTGTTAGTGACAGGTATATTTTTGGAGTATGCTATGTATAACAATGCTGGAAGAATTGACCCTTGAGGCACTCCAGCCATGATTGGTTTAATAGATGAGATTTCTGAACCTTGTCGGGCGGAGAAAAATCTATCAGATAGGAATGATTATGAGATAGTATGTGGAAGAAATTATTGTTTTCACTTTGAAGAGAAGCCTCTGGTGCCAGACTCTGTCAAGTGCCTCTGCAACATCCATAAACACGCCAGTGGCTTACATCTCTTGCTGCAGTGCTATTTGTATGTAATCTGTAACTCTGTGTAACTATTGAGTAAGAGAATGTAGATATCGAAATGATCAGGTAGAATTTTTTGATTTGTTAATATGGTAATAAGTCTTTTGTATAGTAAATTTTCAAAAATGTTTACATAAAGAAAGTAAATGGATAGATCTGTTTGATGAAGGAAAATTAAAGTTCTATTCAAGGCTTATGAATCATTTTTATGTAGAAGAACTTCGATGGAATTGAAAATTTGGCAGTTCTCAGTATGCGATTATAAGCTAGTTAGAAAGACTCCAAGCCGGACCATATACAAGTAACGGAAGAAGAAGTGAGGGCTGCTATGGGCAGAGATAAAAGCGGAACAGCTCCAGGGCCTGGGGGCTTGTATATGGAACTTGTTTAGACCGGTGGAGAGAAGAAAATCTTTACCAATGTGACGAACATGGTCCTGAAAGGATGTGATCTGCCTGATGATATCCGAACAGGATACATCTGCTCCATCATTAAAAAAGGAAATAGAAAGCAATGCCAGAATTATCGCGGCATCTGTGCACAAAGCTCAGTAAGTAGGATTATCGGGAGACTTTTCCGGAATATGCTTGAAGGGGAGTACATCACACCAGTGGTACAAAGTGGTTTCACTGCCTGGAGATCCTGTACGTACAATATTTTTGTACTCCGGCTGCTCATTGAGAAATGCAGGGCGAAGAATAGGGAGCTTCATTTAGTCTTCATTGAACTGGAGCAGACATATGATAGTGCTCCTAGGGAATGAATATGGCCAGCATAGAGAAGAGCAGGGATTAATGAATCTACGCTACAAACAATTTAATCCTTCTCTTACTCGATTGAAGCCCAGTGTTCTATTTTCTCGCAGCATCTCTCCCAGGAGTTAGTCTTCTCCTTTACACTTTATACTTCCTACTTTACACTTTATACTCCTTTACACTTTATACTTCCTCCTTCACACGTTTGTTCAGAGCTCTGTAGGCAATCCAGTCCAGGCCCCTGTTTGAGGCTAAATACTTCTCATATGCTTCTTTTTTGGCCTTCACCAAATCCCAGACCTCCTCAGACCACCAATCTGGTTGTTATTCTTTTCATCATATCCTAACGCCTCCCAGGCTGCTGCGTGGATGCACTCTCTTAAGTGTTCATATTTTTCCGAAAGATTTGCTTCCCTGACTCAGATCTATTTTTTCCTCTAGTCTGCTTCTGTATAACCTCCCAACACTGCCCTCCATAAGGAGATATAGTTTGTATTTTGGTAAATTGATACTCTCTACTTTGCAGTGTCTCTCTTTTAGACACCGTCCACCTTTCCACGGGAAAAGAATCTTGGTCCGGAGCATAAAGTAATCAGTTCCACATTCCCAACCCTTGAATACCCTCCCATCTTCCACTTTACAACTTGATTTTTGTCTGGTCATGCAATAATCCAGTATAGACGACTGTAACAACAATGTGGCCTCAAGAACGTATTTTTAGGCAAAGCATAGTGAAGAAGAAATGATAAAGTTTCTTCAAAACTTATTTATGGATATTTGGAGAGAACAGCTATCAGCAGAAAATGGTTTGTTGCATACACAATTAAGGGGATATAGTTTGTATAATAATTACAAAGATATTTCTCCTCCTATTATCGATATGGTTAATAATTATTTTTAATAGATTGCTTCCATATCTATAAATATTACTACATATCCCTAATATTTATAAATATAGTTCACTGTCGATGTTACTAGATGTATTCAAAACTGGACTTCACTCATTCGATACACTTCAGAGAAATATATTTATTTGCTTTCGTCTATTATGGTTTACCATGTATTTAAAAATATATAACACACACAACTATTACATATCAGTATTTATAAACCCAGTTCACTGTTGATATCTGTAAATTCATTCAAAACTTCACTTCAATCAATATATGCACTTTTGAGAAACTAGTGATAAATAATTAAACTAAATTCTGTAATATCTAATGAAAACGAACATTATGAAACAATTTATGGCTTAAGACATGAAAGAATTAGACACTAATTTAGGTTAGATTTCTGTTCAGACAATATATTTAAGAAAGAAAACATTTTATAGAATTTATTACATGCAATTTGAACTAATTATTATATTGTGAAAGGTTGTGAGGCCTGTCAGAAATATATAATATAATAAAAGAAAAGGAAAAGTAAAGTATTAATTAAATGAATAGTAAAAATAACACCTAATTGGAAGATTTGTCATTATTTTTCTGATATTTGGACAGAATTAAATTAATATACATTTAAACAATAGAACAAGTTGAAAACAACAATTTTAGTGATCATTTATAAGTTATTTATAAGAATTTTGAATAATAGTTTTTATAGAAGGAAGTTAGGCGACTATTCTACATATCATGGTTGAAAAATATTCAGGACGCAGTCATTATAAGGTTCAGTGCTCGAACCCTGATGATGACCACATGTTTGGGTTGAAAGGACTGCACTAATAACAACCTTATTATGACTGTGTCCTGAATATTTATCATCCATAATAGTTTTTATAACTATGTAAAGGTAGTAGCACTATTGAACAAAACTTTTGGATAATAGTTTTAAAACTCATTAAAAGAGAGCAGCACCATCCTATAAACATATAAAATGAAATACTAGTTCCAAAATTGGCTGAAAGAAATCAGCACTATCCTGAAAAGAAGCTCAAAAACATGTTGAAAGGTTGCAGCACTATCTAGGGAGGCATGGTAGGGAATTTGAAACTCGAATGTAGTTTTTAAAACTGCTGCAAGGCACCAGCACTATCCAACAAAGAAATCTTAGTTCTAAAAGATGCTCCCAGATAGCAGCACTGCTAGAATTCCTGGTCTAATCAAAAAGTGAGCTCCTGGAACTTCCTACTATCCTAATACAAATCTGCGAGTTTCTGACTCGAAATTCGAATAAAATTTGTAGTTCCAATATTCTGCCAAGAGATAGCAGCACTATGGATATCAGGATTGCTCGAAAACTTTGCTCCTGTTATTTTCTATTTTCCTAATATAAAATAAAGATTTTCAGCTTCGAATTCGTGCGCCAGACGCTTCTGGGACCAGTTTTTTTTGTTTTTCTAATTTATTCATGATGGAAATTGATCAGATATATTTTTAAAAAATAAAATGATTCCCTTTTTTTCTTATTTTATCCTAAATCTTCAAATTTTCACCATTTAATAAATTTTATAAAAGAACTTTGTTTATTTCATACTTCATACTGTGATCGATCAAAATATTTTAGAATTGTTCGAAAAATTCAAAATATTTCCTATTCAAAAATTTTCCTATATTCTAATTTCATCCAAATATCAGAAGAATAATGAAAAATCTAATTAGATGTTATTTTCACCATTTATATTAATACTTTTATTTCCTTATAATATCTATTTCTTATAACTACAGTTTAATTTTATTGTTTATTCATGCTGCGAATTGATCAAACTATTTCAGAATTGTTCGAAAAATTCATAATACTTCCTGTTTTCAAAATGCTCAATTCTGTCCAAATATCAGAAAAATAATGACAAATCTTCCAATTAGGTGTTATTTTCACTATTCATTTAATTAATACTTTACTTTTCCTTTTCTTATATTATATTATATATTTCTTAGATTAACTAATATTTTTTAAATAATATATTCATTTTGTTTTCACATCTTCTTATATCTTGTTCTGTAAAAAGGGTGTATTCCAAACAATGCACTACTTTTAAAAAAATATATTTTTCAAGGAAAGTGATGTTTTTGCCATTCTTATATGAGGAAATCTGAAGTTACAATTTCCTATTTACGAATTGGAAGGTTGTTATGAAACTAAAATTTGATGAATTCATTCTTTTTACAGAACATCGATGATATATTTTCTTTTAGTAAATATACCATACTCAGTCAGTATGCTTAATTTATTTTATTTAAATAACTAATTAAGTATTGTATGCTTGATAACTAAGTAAATTATGGAGTAAAGTTAAAAAGGAAAAGAACTAGAGTGATTTGGCTAAGGGAACTCCTCAGGATTTAAAGAAGAAAAATGGAATAATTAATTTTTGTTTTTTGATACATTTATTTGAAACAAAATACATCGAATCTTGCAATTACTTTACAGAAAAATCCACATAGAATTAATAAATTTGCCATTTCTATTGAATTATATTATGATAAAATAATTTCTATTATTCATGTAACTATTACATAATCTTGAAAAATCTAATGTGAATTGAATAACACACACAAAATACATTTTTCAATAAAAGTATTATTAGGAGTAGAAGGAAGTAAATATAAGATTTGCTAATTTTAAGTTTTTGGAAAGATAAGCGCTTTCTTTCTTGTCAACTTTTGTAGCAAACACCTTTAAATGTTTTCCTGAAAAAGCGTTGTTTTACTTATTCTCTTATTAATTTTGGTTAAGTATACATACTTATCACCTCACCATATTGATTCAACTTGATGTAATACTTATTAAAATATTCTTTATTTATTTTATAATAATTAAAGAATATAAATAATTGCAATATCAATAATTACATTATTATGATAATGATCTAATGATGACAGGAATAATTACAATAATGAATTCAAAAATTAAGAAGGCAAGTTCTAGTTCAGATTGGAGAGTTCTTGTTCAGACTTTAAATCATTGCCATGATGATGACCTACATGGGTTGAAACGTAGTCAAATCAATAAACACTTTTTTTGACTGTTCATCCTGACCATTTTTCATTTACAATTTACAATTTCAACAATAAACTATACATCCATTTCTAAAATAGAAAAAATAAAGTCAAGAGTACTTAAATATCTTCAGTCCTAGAACCACGCTTTGATAATGACCTACATGTATGGGTTGAAATGTTGGCACAAATAAAAAAATGTTAAGACTGCGCCCTGAATAATTATCACCCATGATATGTAGAACAGTCAACTTCCTTCAATAATTAAAAAAATAAATACTTTCAATAGTTTTTTTGTTTTTTTGTTTCAATATCAATATATGACTGACTCCAACCAGATATTTGAATTAGTAACATTATAGACAAAAGGTACTGCCAGTGTGACCTAACTAGGAAACTGGATCACTCAACAACGGGAATAGTTCTTCATTGCTTCAGACAAATAAGGCTTCCCAACAGAAGTTTAACAAGAAAGAGAAAGAGACAATAGATACATCCATCTTCATACTCTGTCCAACCACCAATAATATAGGAGGAAACCTCATGAGGAATGTTTTAGTTTTTAATAGGACTGTAAGACTCAATGGAAATAATATCAGGGCCTAGTATCCTATTCATCAACCTCTCTTTACCATTAAACACTTAATGTCCAGGTTCCTGTTCATACAGGAACTTTTAAATTGGACATTGGAAGATTTATGAATTATTTTTACAGAAGAGGTCTTAAATCTTTAGATGGGTGTAATTTAACATGAAAAAGCTCAATTGAGAAGAGCATTCTGTGCTGTATGGTTACTCTAGGGGTATTTCATGATTTGCATTAATGTTCTGGAATATTACACTTCCTTGGACACCCACAATGAATTAATTTTGTATGAATGAGTAAAATATTTAACTTCATTATTTTGATCGCTTTTGCGAGGAATGCAAATAAGTTTCATGGATGTCATTCATGCCAGATGGGGAATATTCCAAATCACATCCATTAAACTTGTTTATAGCCTGATTGTATATAGGTATGCATGTTATTTTTTTTTCCTTAGTTTTAATTTTCTTATTTTTTAGGTTATTTTATTTTATTGTCTATTGTATATACTTTTGATTATTATTTTGTTCTATTTATTTTATTTTTTTTGTACATATGGTGTGAATGTCATCCTACCTCACTATAACCAATGTCCAACAGACAGATTGTTATAATACTCAATAAAGAAATTTAAAAAAAAAAAAAAAAAAAATATCTTGTGTAAGCTTATTTAATTTGTTTCTATATTTTTAATATATTTTCAATTTTTAATTAATTTTTTTTTAATCTTTTATTTGTCTTTTTTTATATTATTTGAGCCATTTGTTTTTAAAATGGCCTAAGTCCATTTATACTTAAATTGAGATATTTAAGGGTTTGCATAACAAAATGCTTAAAACTATGATAAAACACTAAAGATTATGTACAGTAGGAAAAATTATAATTATACCCTTTTGAAAAATAAAATAATAAAAAATACATTGAGTTCTTCTTTAAAATGAGGTGTGTTTCTGCTAACAAAGAAAAGACAAAGCTGACAATATAAAATATCAGTGTCTTTAAATAATGATTAATATGTAAACTCATCATTGTCAAATGCTACAGGTACAGATTTAATTATATACCAATAAAAAATAATAATAAAAAAAACAAAAACAGATGCGGTCAGTGGCATTAAGAGCCGGATGATATTGTAATATCCCTAGTGAAGTTCATAGTATAGAATAGTACTATTGTTTGATGATGACTAGAAATGTATAATATCGAAAGTTTAGCAAGTATCTGACTGTTTTTGGGATAGGAATTGGAATAGGAGGGATTTGAATGTAGGTATGGAGGTGGAATGCTGAATTTTGATAGGTAGAGAATTAATCATAATTAATAAAATTATCAAACGTTGTCTTATAGAAAAAAGTATAAGTGGACTAAGACCCTTTTTAAAGTGAACGGATCAATTTTTAAACTAGCTCTGAAAACTTATGTCTCCAAAATTATCGTATTTACTCAGAGTATAAGTAATCTCAAATGTTTTATTGATAAATAACTTGAAGACGTGAATGTAACCACCCGGTCACCCGGAAATAATTGACAAATGGACTTAGGCCACTTTCAAAATAAATGGCCCATTCAATTCAAAACTTGTCTTTTAAAATTAGGTATAACTATCATTTTTTTAAATTATTTATTTTTAAAATTGAATTATTTTTTTTATACACAAAATATAAATTGAAAAAACAAAGGTGGTGCATAATTTTTTCCACTGAATCAATATCAAAGTCACTTTGGATGGTATTTTATTTCATTCTTCCAACAATTAAGTTCTTCTACTGATAATATATTTTCATTCTTCATTTCTGAATCATCATGAGTCCATGGTTGTTCAAAGAGATTTGAATCAGGATTCTTGAGATGTGTTTCAAGAACAGAGACAATTGCATTGTAGCCTTTCCTGTATGAAAACTTTCGGATCATTAGTCGAATTTTAATGTGTATTTCACTCTTCCAGAATAATCAGTTCAAATTCTAGTTTTTTCCATATAATTGATCAACCATTTGATCCACAGTCATTACATTTGCTAACAAGTGCTTTAACGATACCCAATAAACTCTTAGTCTTACTAAATAATAAACTCAGGAGAAACTCAATCTTTTTTAAGTATATAAAATGTTTCTTTTCTTCAAATCCATATTTTATTAGTATTCACTGAAGGTCCAGCCAGGTTGCTTTCTTTTTTGCTCATTAATTTCTTATGTTACTTTTTACAAATATATTTTTTATTTTTCTTAATATTTTAAACTTATATTTTCTACCCTCTTAAAGACAATATTACAGGATTTGGGATTTTAGTATTGATCTGCACTGATTGGTTGATAAATTTCTTCTTCTTGATACCTATTGATTATACACTGCAAAGTAGAGACTAGTAACCCAGTCTCTGCACTAATTTTTGTGAACTTATATTCAGTCTGCTAAAATAAATCACTTTCAATTTCTCTTCCAAAGAAGTATTTTCTTTGGTTCTAGTTATTATATTATAGTTAACTGCTTTCAAATTTTGATTGTATTTGAAAGATAAACTGAAACAACTTGAACTGGTAGAGAGGATTAAGAATAAAATAAGCAAAACCACTACAGTATAACTAATTTAGAACTTTCAGAATTCATTTTAGTATTACAGTAAAAAAGTCAAAGTTAAGAAATTTAGTTACAACTTTTGTTTAAATTTTTGAGGAACATAGTGATTTATGTCACCAAGGATTTTCGCTTGGGACTGTGCAGAATTTTTGTCTTTTCCAGCAAGTATGCTTCACAATGCATTTAATTTATAAGAAATATTAACTTACTAACCATATATGGATGTAGTCGTCATACAACCAAATCATCTTAAAACAAATAGCAAAAACTGCTAATAACGACTACCCCATTCAAATATTCACAGACACTCCCAAATCCAGAAGATAAAACCTTGTTAATCACCATATCCACAAAATTTAGTACTCGTACTGATGAACTTCTTACCATTATTAAACCCACATTTCACAATAAATATAAATATATAAAATTTAATATATTCATTTTTACAGATCTAGCTTTTTGTAAATAATTAAAAGTAAACCTCCATAAATAAAATCTTACACATCATCCCTAATAAAATAAAATGTATAAACAGGTACACAAAGAGATAAAGCACCAAGAGAAAAGATTTATTATGAAATGTATCTAACTGAGACCTAACCTGAATACAAATGTAATCTCTTTAAGACTTTGAATTGACAAGCAAGTTATAGTACAAATAGTAATGCTGGGAACAACCCACGGATATTAGTACAATCAAATATCCCAATCTCATGAAAACTGAAAAGAATTGAAATTGTGAAGATTGGAAATAAAATTTCACTACATCGTTTTAAGATATTGGAAATATACAAAATAAAAATAATGGTTAATACAAAGCCCTATATTTCTTTGAAAATAGGGTAGACAATTATCACAAGCTTGGAAGAAGGCATAACTCAAATTTTTGTGGTCGAACATGAATGTAAATAAATAAAATACCTGATACCATAAAAATAAAGAAGTTGATATTAAGATTTATCGATTCAGATAAGCAGCAACGTATGGAGATTTTTTGACCAGAAGTTGGGTAAAAGAGGATAAAATTTAATAAATGAAGCATATAACAAAAAATAGTTTATTACTGAAAACATTAAACAATAATATAGGTAAAACCCAAACTTAGTTATGAAAAATTTCATTACAGCCACATTGATATCAATACACGAATAATTTTTAATATCTCAATTAAACTACTTCCCATTTATTAAAGTACAAATTCCACTAAACATACATATCACATTTCTTTTCAATACAAGTGGCCAGTTTACCACACTCTTAAAGAAGTTTTAAATAAATAATAAAGATATAAAATTTACACAAATAAAACCAGCATGGTGCATAACAAAAACACATACAGTTCATTTCCTCATAGTGATAGCCATAATTAAATATAAATATTTTCATAACTTGTAAATGAGCACATCATTGTTGACAGTTGTGTGTGAAACACAGTTTTCAAATTCAACAAATAGACACTGTACTCATGATATGTACATATACATAGTATATAAATATCATGATGAAAGTTATTCCTAAAATCAATATTTTGTTACATTTCATTTGTATAAAAAGGCATATTATTTCATTTTAAATCTGTTTTGTAAAATTATTACATGTTACATCAGCAAGTTTGAAAAATCAGTTACTTGAGAAAAGCTACCCATTTCCCCATCAAAAATTTTAGATAAAATAGCAGCTATAAAAAAAATCATAAATATATAAGAAAGAGGATTAGTGTCTAAAATTTCATAATAAACAGTATTTTAGATAGATACATCCATTGAAAAGATTATCGACAATTTTAAACCCACTACTATTAATCGCTGGTAATCATTAAACAGAAATTTAATCAGTACTTAATTGTACATAAAGCTTACTATCACAATTCTGTAATGCCAGGGGCGTTTAAAGTTATATGTATGTAATACATTAATCTAGATACAAAAAAGATAATCACTAATAAAATCATTGGTTAAGGGCCAAGATAAGGAGAAACATCAGTCCAATATTCAGGAACTTTCTCAATTTTAATGAGTTCAGTATACCCCTGCTTTTCTCCAACTTCCTTGAAGTAATTACATGGCCGAGGGCCAAGTCCTTCAATTTCAGACATGTATGGAGGTGCCAAAACATCGACAAATGCAGCTCCACCATCTATTGCTTGAATTTCATGGATGTTACCTTTGCTTGGAGTAAGCAGTACAGCTGGATCTTTTTCAGTCACTATTCTCTCTGGTTCTTTCACAGTCAATACCCTATCTAATCTAATAGTAGAAGAATCTTCTGTTAGCGAAAAGTTTCGAATTACTACTTTCCCGCATACCACTTTACATATCCCATGCATCAAAGGGTGATCATGGAGAGGAAGTTTGCTCTCTGGCCTCAGAACAAACATGTTAATTGTATACTTAGGATGTTCTAAAATCTCTACATAAGTAACAGGAGCTGAATGAGGGCCATTTAGGAGGCTTTTGTCCAACTTAACATCATCAGCAGTAAGCTTATCCATGGCAGCCAACAATTTCTTCAATTTTCCTTCAAAAATTTCGCCCTTATGAGGGCTATGGGAAAAAGCTTGAAATACACGTTCTTTGACATGTTCCATTGTGGACAAAAACTTAAATGATGCACGCATGGAATTATTTATAAACAAATGTCATTTAAATTAATAAAATGATAAAATTAGATTGCATAAATTTTTTTTTAAAACTTGAACAACCCAATTAAGAAAATAAAACCACTTGGAGAAGGTTAGGGTACTAACTTAATTCCCAAAGAGGATAACAAAGTTTACTTCTGGGGAATCAGCTGCGACTAAAGTTTTTTTTCTTTATCAGCTATTATCTACGGATTATATATCATATACATCTATTATAGACGGATATTGACACAGAAACAATTATTATTAGTATAGTTTATGTTTATAACGAATTACAATTTATTATTCCCGAACACAGTTAATTTCAATTTAATATTAACAACTCAAATTTGAATTTTTAAGTAGAACTGATGTAATTGGATTAAATTTTAATTTAAAACATTTCGTTTGTACCATGATAAAGTTAAGAATATGAGCTTGTTTAACATTGATCATTCGTTACTTTAACACGGTGCAGACGAATTGCTTTTAATTCAAATTTAATCCAATTATATCAGTACTAGTTATAAATAAAGAAATTAGTGTCACAACAAATAAATAAATAAATAATATAATGCAATCCCGCATTTTTATTAATGTTTATGAATATAAAATTAAAAAATGCTTTTATTAGATTTTCAAATGGGTAGACGAGCGATTTAAGGCGCCAGCAAAGATTTTATATATGAAATGTTCAAATCCTGTTTGCGTGAATTAATAACACAAACGCACAAAATAAATGAAAATAAGGTAATGATTTCGATGAGGCCCGCAGGCTTATTATCATTACCAAAAATAATTAATAAAACATAAAAATAATTAAATGCAGGCAGGTCCCCTACTCGACTACTTAAACAACTACGGCGCGGGTTCGATTCCCGCATGGAGAGGGTTACGTCCCCACCCTGATATTCATAGGGAGGTGAGCGACTCCTGTGTCTTAAACCGTAGCTCCTGGTCCTCCTGGTTGGTACAGGGCTGATAATCCCCGACTTCATAAAAAACTTCTTGGAAGAATGAAGCAAAAGATTGCCAACCACCCTGCAAGAAAGTTTCTGATGAAGAGGTAGTGAAATGTGATCGTGTCCGGTTAGTAAACCACGTGTTCACTGGATATCTCGAAGTAGAGAGAACAAAACGATTACTACTGTCGCCTATAACAGCCCCAAGCTGCTGAAGAAGACTGATGACTAAAAAAGTCGAAGTCAACAGGTGTAGGAGAAAAAAAATGTTTTCACAAAAATTATGTTCACATCCCGATTTTAACTATCATTATTTTATTATAATTATTTGTTTAACAATAAGAAAAACCGTTTTACACTTACTCTTTTTAGAGATGTTTAATGGAAAGGTAAAATTAAATACATGTATCAATAGTTTATAAATATATTTTCATAAGAAAGAGTTTTAATTGTGTATTTCATAAATTAATTTGTTTATAAAATTATAATACTTACGAGCTAAAGAAATTAAGATGACCTTAAACAAATAGCTTACCTAAAAAATCGGACCCCTACAAGTTAAGATATTTTCCAACACAAAGGAGTTCAACTGGAACAATTCAACCGACTTCCCGATAGGGAGGAAAAAAAACTGTTAGTAATTTATTTTTTACGTAGATTGAATAATAGCTGTGATAGTATTTAAATATGTAATTACAATAGATAAATATCTATATATTTCTTCTTTTTTTTTTCTTTTTTTTTTTTATTTTCCTACCTATACTAGGTAAGGAAGTTGCGATTGGTTCAAATTTCCGATGTGTGATATTCGATGGATCTTTACGTTTCAGAGCTCCCTGAGTCGAAAAACACATGTACAGCCTTTTTTTTCTTCTCCCGGCCTTACCTTATAGGCAATACGAGTTGTAGCAGCAGAGATTCTTCTATATGCGTATGCCATTGCTGGCAGTATAGGTCTATTTAATTAAAATTTTGTTAACAAAATTATTTATGAGTTATAGACTTGTTTGTGTGCACAAGCCCACACTTTTCTTTTTCTCCATTCTTCCACCTGAAACCGGTCCTCGAAGCAGCTCCAGCTTGTCTTAACTCCCTTCTCTTCTTCCCAGATTAAAATGTTTAGGGCCTTCAGCATCTTTCCACCTGTATACGAATTCTCTATAATGTGGGTAATTCTCTCTGCTGATTAACTGGGAGAACATGCTCCATGTCAGTGTATATATCCTCGTCTCTCTCAGGAGCTTAGCTCTTAGTGTCTCATAGGCAATACATTCAACGACCACATGTTCGGCAGTCTCCGGAACGTAACAGTTGGGGGGATAACGGATCAATATTCTTCCCGTGTTTAACGAGATTCGCTCGGAAGCCCCCATATCCCGTGAGGAGTTGAGACAGCCAGTAATCCGAGAGCACCCATCGTGCATCTGATCTTGACTTGACCTTGGGGAAGTACTTTCTTAGAGTAGCTCCCTTCGGAGTTACCATCCATCGCCGGTTCCATTGATCAATTGTGTCCTCCTTGATAATTCTTTTCGATCTTCTTGGGTCTTCTTCAATTCTCATCTCTAGATGTTCCGGTAGATCCACCTAACCTTCTCTTTTCATTTTAAAGAGGTAATAGTCTTAACAAGTAGACCTATTTTGTTGCTTCTTATTTTATTTTGTAGGATTTTGACTACTGATGCCTGTGACACAAATCAAGAACTCCCTGAGCAATAAAATAAAAACCTGTTTTTCTATAGAGTAGTGCAAAAACGGCTCAAACAATTTTGATAAAACTTTCCTATATTTTTTTAAATAATGCCATTTCAATTTTCGTACATGTACTAAATTCAGGAGAAAATTCTGGTAAAAAAGAAAAATGTTTTGGGGCCTAAATCGTTCAGTATATATTCTATTGTAAAATTTATATAAAAACTTTTAAAAGGTATTTAAATCATCTACAAAATAAAATAAAAACCATCGGAATCAAAGCACTATTAGCGATGATACAGCATATTCTATTTTCCACACATGTTTTAATTTATTATTTTCCTACCTATACTAGTTAAGGAAAGTATTGCGATCAGGTCAAATTTCCAATTTTCGACCGATATATACGTTTCAGAGCCCCCTGTGTCCAAAAACATATTTTCAGTCATAGGTCTGTCTGTCTTTGTCAATATATTTTTTTTGGAATTGTGAGCATTACATGAAAACACCTTTACCACAACAACCCATGAAGGGTCTTGGGTTCAGTACTATTTAGGGAAAGTACTGTTTCAAGGCCAACGGTTGTGCAGGGAGGGAATCGGGCCAGGATCACGCTCAACGGCCAGATTTTCCCCCTTAATCAATTCTTTAATTAAGGGTTTGTAGGGACTGGGTTTGCCCCAGGAGGGTCTCTTTACCCCACAGTCGCCCCACGTCAATGAAAGAGAATAAATATTTCTTCTGCCATGAATGGTCACCTCTCGATAGACTAATGAATAAAAAGAAAGTAGGGGATGATGCCTTCTTGGGACACTACTCTACTAAAAGTTGTGTACATAAAAAAATATAATAAGAAATGTATACGAATTAAATAAATCAATCAAATATATACATTATTGACGGTTTTAGGTGGAATATTTAAATATTGAGTAATAAATGCAAAACGTTAAATGTCGATGTCTCATCTGGGTATTATTAGAACCTAAACAAATTAGATGGATTTTGTTTATTGTTTTATATGCACAAAATGACATAAGTTAATAAAAAATAATAGATTATTTTCTTCCCAGAATTAAATTTTCCATGAGATAGTATATAAAAAATTGAAATTTTCATTAGTTTGGAAAACACCTAAAAATTTGTTCCTCATTTTCTTGCCCCATTTGGTAGTTAAATACTCTTTACAAACACTTTTGTCAAAGTTCATTAGAAGGAAATATAAAAATTTTGCGCGGAAGAACAAAATGCGGTACTGTGCACACGCGCTAACCCGCTTGGCCACTCCGCTCCTAATTTTATTTCTTACATGTGGCAAGCGCCCCTGAAGATCTGTCGGTGCCCCCAACGGACGCCCTTCCAGGCTGGCGCCCCGAGACAAATGACCCGGTTGCCCACCTTTAGGTCGACGCTGTTTATGCATGTCTGGGCGTACCACGATGCTTCAAAACATATTCGGGGTTAAACCTGAATGAAAGGCAAGGTTGTATATGTTTCAGAGCACTGGCGGTTCTATGGGGAAAGAGGCCCTTCGGGCTCCTATCTCCCTCTTCCCTCTCCCCCAAATGGTGAAATATATCTATATCTTACGCATAGGCGCAGACTCTCGGTTTTGATTGTGGGGGAGGCGATGGACCAAAGAATGGTGGAAGATTTTATTATGTGTTAAAATTGAACATAATTATTGTGATACCAAGAAATATAATAATGAATGTTTAGAATTAAATTGTTTATATGTTTGCATAAATGTGGGAGTGGGGTAGCTCAGTGGTAGGGCACTCATCTTCTAATGTTCAAGGTTCAAGGTTCGAATCCTGGCTCATGGCAGAAAAATTATTCATTCCGTTCCATCGGCCATGGGGCGACCCTAGAATCTCTCTAGACCCTCCTAGGGTACACCCAGCCTCTACAAAGTGGCTAGCTTTAATTAAAATAATTGATTAACAAACCTGCACAACCGTTGGCCTTGAAACAGTACTCTCTCTAAGTAGTACTGAACCCTTCCCTTCATGGGCTGTAAGTGGTACAGGTTTGTATAACTGTAATTAAGGTTTATATAACTGTAATAATTTTTGTATATTTATTTTTTTTGTTTTACTTATTATATATACTTGAAAATATCTATTTAAAAAAATACACTTGAATACATAAAGTATTTGTTTAGATTAAACAATGGCAGGGAGAGATATAGCTTTCATAACATTGGCACATTCCTAGATCTTTTTCAGCTTAAAATAAATAATATTAAAAAAAAACCGATTACAGAAATTGGAAAATTCTATCCACGCTGCAAAAAATTAGATAACAATATCAAGTGAAAATTGAAGGGCGATCAAATCATAAAATCCTAGGATATGTTGATATGTATTATTATCTTTGAATGTAAATAACAGTTTAAATAAAAGTAACATTCAGGTATCAGTGAAATAGTTTCATACCTAGGCCCTTATTTTAAACATTTTGTTTATTCATGTAGCTTATTTATTTATTATTGATTGTTATTTTATTTTTTACCTCAAATTATTGGAGGGAGGGGCGAAACAATATTCTCGCTCCCTCAACATTTTTATGGGGGAGTTGATCGCCCCTTCTTCCTCCCCGTAATCTGCGCCTATGGTCTCACTAAAAAAAACATCTCTTAAATGTATTATTGTTCGTTAATTAACTGTAATAGGACTACAAGAATCACTTAAACACACTTTCTTATTGGTGGTTAGTTCCTTAATTTTTCTTCCAAAGTAATTATTATTAAATATATAGGAAAGAAAACTTCGGGCTGAAGCCCCCAAAATTAATTTCTGGACCCGGTAGTGTTTCAGAGAATTGTCTATCTTTGTCGATTTTTAAAGGTCGAACCAATTTTATCTTTATTCTAAGGAATAATAACCCAGAAACATGAACTTTTGTGTGTAATATTTTTTTTCAGATATATAAGTAATTAAAATTTCTTTGTCAATAAAACTAATTAAAATTAAATTAAATTGGTACTGCTACTGGTACTAACCCCGGGCGGCTACCTTGAAGTTGCTATCGCGTACATATTAGAATGGAAATATCAAGATTCATTTCTCTCGGCCGCACTGATGCGAGCTAACGCTACGGTAGGGCATTTGGAGAAAAAAGAAAAAGTGACAAACTAATATCGTTTCTCTTAATCATCGCATTAATAATCCTCTGATGTAAGATAATAGGAGAAAGAATGAAGCCATTTTTTTTATATTTAGAGCTGGTTTGCCGCTATTTTTTGTCCAAACCTATCGGTATGTGCTGGGCGGAATTACGTACTTCTAGTGAATCCTAATACATCGAAAACATATAATTTTTTATATATAAACATTTATAATTTTTTATATATAAACATAGTTGTTACGACGTTTCAAACAATTGCAAGAAATTTTGGTCCATTTCACAAATCGCCCCAAAAAAACAGATAGGGCCCGGGGCGATGACCTAGGAGGGTGCCCATTTTAGGCGTCGGCCGATCTTCAGGGGCGCTCGCCACGTGTTAATTTAAAAAAAATACAAAACATTTTAAAACAATTAATTTAATGCATATTAATAAAGCAACTGTATTAGGGAAATATGGAATAAAAAAATCAAATATTACATAGTATAAAACTGCTTCAGAAATAAATTTAATTTTTTTAGGGCGAGGGAGAGGTGACGTCATTGCCCGGGGGGCGCCGAATGTCTAAGGCCGGTACTGCTTCTAAAACAATTTTCAAACCTTGCCCCAACCGGTCATGCCGGAAGTTATTGAAGGTTTTACACGCGAGAACATTGAATTTAGAGTGACTGCTATTACTTTTTATTTACTTAATTTTTTTTTACCAGCGTTTTCGAGTTACTATCGATATAGTTATTGACTAAATAACATCCAATTGCCTATACTGACCAAATTATAAACATATTACGAGTTTAATACACAATAGCTAAGTTAAAAAAAAGAAATAATAATAATGAACTGCTATCTGGAGTACCCTATACTACCTACAAAGTGGTCTAAAATAATATTTTAAAAATTTAGTATTTACTTGACCGCACCCCCCGACCAACTCCTTCTCATAAATAAATAAATTTTTTTTATTATTACATACATCTAAATTTTTATAGTTATAAAATAGGTAATAAAATATACAATATCTGAACAATGTAATGTTTACAATACTAACTATACGAGATGGATTTAAACAATCTACTGATATCTACAGCGAATATTTTCATAATATTTATTTTACCTGAAATACTTATCCTTGAAATACTCATATTGCATGAAATAATTATTTTGCACGAAACATTTATTATTTAACATAGAATATCTAATATAAATAGCAATTGATAATTTAGAACAATAATGTTAAAAAATATTGTTGATAGAATGTTTGTTTTGAAGAATTAAAATGGAAATATAACTGTTTATCACATTTGAAATTTTGCTAATATTTGAATAAACACAATATTTTACTTTTGATAGTCAAAGAAAAAAAATTAGGAAGTATATCTATTGATTGAACATTTTCTAGTTTTTATAGATCTATCTTGTTAATGATTGATAATATCAAAGACACATTTAAAAATCTGTTATTAGATTCCGATATCACAGAAAGCGAAAAATTTGCGTTATAAAAGTGAATTAGAAAGTGACTTGAAAGCTATTTTTATGAAATTCCATTTATATACTTTTACACATAAATTATTCTATTTGATCTATAATTATTTATACTTGAAGATTATTTTGGCACAACAGTGAAATTTCATATATACTCACATAACTTTTAAACTGAAAAAATATTACCAAGATAAAATAAAAATTAACATTTCATTTTTTTTACTTTTCTGGTCTACTAAATGGCTTGAGTTCAAATTCAATATCTTCAAAAATACAAACAGACAAAATTTTGGCAATATACTGCAATTTACGAGTAAGTTAAGGCTCACATCTAAGAAACCTTCCGAGAAACGTTATTTAATTTCTTGAAGAGTACATTTTTCGTTTCGATGCACCGTTTATTGTTTGTATTTGAAAAAAAAAATCGAGAAAATATGGCTTTTTCGACTGCAGAGTTTTCCCTTGGTTGATCGAGTTAGAAATTTAGGATTTTACATGTTTAAACCCATAAACACAAGTTAAAAAAATAACAACTTTTTTCCAGATTTTTCGCAATATATTTCCTGTTTCGATCCTCAAGTTACTGTCCTAATATTCTTTAAATCAGCCGCCATTTTTTAAAGCAGCGGTTCTGGAATGGCAGACAATTTACATTTTACTTAGAATAATATAATCTTTCATAATTTACATTCAAACCTTCGCCCGCGATGAGGTCGATTTTGGGGCTCTGTCTTCAGAGCTGTTACGCTCTCCCCAGTGGGTCGCCGAAAAATAAATATTAACCAATCCAGGAGGGAATTGAACCCTTAACGTTCAGGACCGAGTTCTCTAGGACTTACACCTCCGTGTACGGCCTTTATTAAACTTAAAATTTACTTTAAGTACCGTTTTATCAGAACAAAATTAAATTGGATTAATGCAAGTTTATTACTTCATCGTAATAACTCGTATTTAGTCCTTTTTAATGTGATATCTCATGTTATTTAGTATTCAAAACCTATTCAATCGCATCAAAAAATGGAATGGATAAATACGTTATTAAACAATTATCGCAGCAAACTATTTATTTTAGCTCTTGGCTTGGATGGCGCTTCCTTGTGGCCGAAAATACAGTTGATTATCAGGCCCGTCCTCCCCTCCCTAGTAGTGGCAGAAATCAATTTTGTCTGTGCCGTAGGTGCATCGCCATTTTCTCGAGATAAGCCAAAGAAACCGGCTAGACTATAGAACAACAGCTGGACCTGTAAATATTGTTGAGGATTGATGGCAGAAGGGGTAAGTTTATATTGCTTGACCCTCCCCTTATGCAATCATTTATTTTATAATTGTCATATCTGCTGTTAGCCATAAATTACCTTTTCATTTTTCTTCATTCACATCTTAAATAAATTACAACGGCTATTTCTGAATTGGATGGTGTACCTGAAATACTACATCAATTATTAATGAGTTTTGAAAAGTATTTTAATGTATTATATTTAGTGTTTCATATTATGAACTTGTTAAGTTCAATATTTGTTTGTTTACATTACATAAAATGTTATTGTTATGATAAAAATACTATGAAATCAACTAAAGGTCCAGTTTTTCTGAGTAAATTAAGTTTACTTTAAGTAATGATAAATGATTTAAGTAATTATAAATTGTCTTTTTAAGATATGTTGTTGGGATTGTAAACATTAAGCTTGACAATTTTTCTTTCTGATTCTATTATCACACTGCTATTTTCTTACAATCTTCAGGTTATCGCATGATGATTATTTACAGATTTGCGATTCTGTTGAATGCTATTTGTTAATTAATATATTGTCAATCATTGTCGGAGCAATAACTATTTCAGCCAGTTAAAAGTTCTAGTGCCTTTTCATTTCTTCTTTAAAATTACCTTGAAAGTTTTCGAATGTGCCACATAAACAAAGTAAATTAGGTATATGATAAATTTTAATCATTTGTTTTTTCTTTATTAGTTTTAATATTCTAATGATAATTTATTGAACTCATCTTATCACTTTCAGTGGTTTATTTGAACTAATAGACTAATTAAATAAAATTGCCTCATTGTCATGTGATTTTATTTTTATTTTTGTATTTTATGTCTTTTGTGCTTACATATTCCTATGATCAATAAACACATACGAACTAACTACAAACAATTTTATAATAAGTTAAAAAAAACATGCCAACCAGCTGATTAAAAAATGGTCACAACTACTATGCCCGAGAAGTGCAAAAAACGACTGAAAAGGGTCTGGATGAGGCATCTTCATACATAATGTTTTAGTTAATAAAACTCTTAGAAGGGATTATGCTGGGTATGCTTTTTCTCAGGCCTATCAACAGGGGTGCCTACAAGGAGGTTTCAAGGGCGCAACTTGTGCCAAAACCCTTCTCCATCAAAATATTTGAGGGTGCACATTTTGACGAGGTTTTGAATTTTTGAGGGGCCACATTTTGACGGGATTTTGAATTTTTGAGGGGACACATTTTGACGGGGTTTTGAATTTTTGAGGGGGACATATTTTGACGGGGTTATGAATTTTTAAAATGAAAAAATTAGATTCACGGAACAAGAGGAATGCGAAGAACAGACCACTGACAGTGTCGTTGCATATGGCATATTATTTTTAAAAAACTACTTTGGCATGCACTGTTTTTTAAGAAGATGAGAGCTATATAATATGTTGGGAGAAGGGAGGAAGTTCATGCGCCAACCACCTTGGAAGGGGGTTGGGCATCCCTGTCTATCAAGCCACTTTATATTTTTATTTTATGTATTATTTTTTCCCCTCATTATTATGCTAGCCCATCTGCAATTATTGATAGTTATAATTGACAGGTACGGATAAATAAATGAAAGTGCAAAAAAAATATTTCTTTATTATTTTTAATTAAATTATTAATAGTCATCATTTGTCTTATTATGTGCCTATGGGAAAAATCATTAGAACTGGTAAATCATTGTTTTTACATAAGGCAGATCCTTTAATTTAAATATGCATAGCATACGGCTGAGATTGTATAGTTAAAAAATAAACAAATATTTGGAGTTGAAATAGGACTGATACATACAGAATATAAATATAAACTGAGACATAACTTTACCAATTTACTTTCTTTTATAGTAATGTAATAAGGAAGGAATGTGGAATCAAAACATTTTACACAGTATCCTTAATACTGTATTTTATGTTTTTGGAAAAAAAAATCTTAGGTATTAGCTGTTTTAAAAAAGTTCTTTTATTTTCTTTTTTTTTATTATAGAATTTAAAAATTGAAGAAAGTTTATTAGGACATGTGGGTTTGTCAAGGCACACTCCTTCAGTTCGAGGTGGACGTCCTAGGATGAGAAGTAACACTCATAATACCAGAACAATACAACCTTCAGAGCCCATCCCTCTTGAAGAAGCTGCAAAAAGGGTAAAATTGGCCTTTTATTATATTTATTATCATAATGGCTGAAATATGAAATGTTTCCTATTTTGTAGCGATTTAATTTTAGATATAGTAACATTCTGGTTTTTATTTTATTGTTCAATTTTCAAGTTAATGTTATATTTCTCTCCTCTCCAGTCATAAAATCTGGACTGGTTATGATAAACGTGACATGTGTCCAGATTCACAATTTTTAACGAATGTTCATTGTAAAATCAAAGTAATGGATAAACTATAGTTTCAAGTGTATTTATTCGCATGGATGTACTAAAAAATTTATTGGTGGAAGTTATTATATTTTTTTTTTTTTTGTTTGGAAATAATAAAATAAGAAATTTGTTTGGCCACTTTCGATGAAAGCAATAAAATTAATTTTAATTGATTAATTGATAAAGATAAGTCAAAATGTAAGCTAAATTAAAAAAATTTTCATATGTATTTTTACTTTCACTTACTTACATATGAAATATAAGGTGAGGGAAAGTATTGGGATCATGAAAATTTAAATTTTCAAATCCGAGTTTTCAACAGAAATACATGTTTGAGGTCCCCTGAGTCCGAATAAACAATTCCCACGAAATGGTCTGTATGTATGTATGTTAATAGTCTAGCTTTCAAAACGAATAGTCATATAAATGTGAAATTGTATATTTAAGATTTTTATATGCCTGGGATGTTACATAAACTTTTTTGTCAGATTCGGCAAACCGAATGTGGTATTTTATTTCAATGGCTCAAACAATTTTAATGAAATTCATTATGTTCATGTTAAATTAAGCAGTTTTTAATATAATGTAGGTTTTATTTTCATTGGTGTTCTCTAACATGGCTTAAATGCTTAATTTTCAAAATTTCTTTCTCTCAAGTGCCTTTAATTTTTTTTTATTTGAAATAATTAAACTTTTTCAAATTATAACGTGGTGTAATAAATAGTTAAATATAAAATATGAAATAAATTGATAATTAACTAAAGGAGATATCAGGGATCATAATAGAATAGTAGTAATAGAGACACTGAAGAAATACGAGCGTGCCCAAGCTCGGCTGAAAGGTTAGAATATGCTTCCATACATACAATGTGCTCAAAATAATATGGATTCTGCCAATATTATATACATATGCGGTTTTCATAAATGCTTGCAATGGTATCATTTAATATTTAATTGTATTGATTTCAGCAATACGAAAATTAAAATTTATATATATACCAGTACTTCAACAAATAAAAATACCTACAATGAAATATAAATAAATATAGCAGCCCTCTTTATCAATGGCACTTAATTATTTATTATAATCAAATAAATAATTGAAATATGCAGTCTTAAAAAGAAGTGGGTAGTGACCAAAAAAATAAATATAATACATTAGACGTCTATGAAAAACATATGGTAATTAATTGTTTTAAATAATATTTCATACCGTCCATAATTTTTACTTTTTCTTTCCTTCATCTGAAAATACTTATTTCTGCTAAGAAAATTGTGCTAAGTGAATGTTGTGTGATGCGCGCACTGCACCTGCATTTTTTTCAATACGTTGTTCTTTGAATATGAAAATGCAATAAATATTTGATCCTGTGAATTCTTGAATGTAGCTTCGGAGGTTAATATCTAACTTCGACATGAGATTTTTATATGTTCGATAGATCGGGAATTCTGCTTACATTTTTTATAACAGGGAGGAATTATGCTTGAAAAATATTGACTCATTGGGAATTATTAGTTTTTCTACGATTATTGATAATGGCATTTGTCTTGTTGGCATGTGACAAATAGACGTTGCCTGGCAACTTGATAAACTGAAGATTATTAATTCAAATCTTTTAATTCTGGCACTAATCCCCTACCCTCTCCTTAGGCCTGGTAAAAACATCTTATAGCCTAAAAAAGGCAAGGAAGGGGGAGAAAAAAAATGGTCTTTGTCGAAAAATAAGTCTTAATGCAACTATATACAATAAATTATTAGAAAAGAATATATTTTTTTTTGCTTTGTAAATAAATTGGTAAATAAAATTGTAATAAATTTTCATTATTTAAAGCTTGAATTTATTCTTTCTGTGTTGTACTTTCTAGTTCTTTTAATATTTGGTGATATATAAGAAGTTAAATTGCAATTTTTACTTTCACTTACTTATATATGAAATATATAGGAAGCGAAAGTATTGTGATCATGAAAATTAAATCTTTGTTAGAATTAAATAATGTATTAATTCTATAGTAACCTTATTTTATGCTTTAAAAATCCATAATCAAAGGGTTTTTATCTGAGAGCCTACTAAAAATGATTTTGGAATGTTTGTTCAAAAGTGGTTAGCCATTTTTATATGACAAGTGGGAGAAAAAATCTAAATTTTTGATCCTCTCTCATTTCATTTTAAGATTATGGATAACAGGTTGCTATTGTTTTAAACCTTTTTTAGACTTTATTTAATAAAATTTTTTTTAAATCAGTTCAGCTGTTTTATCATGAAAAGCAAAAAAAAAAAAAGAGGTATATAGCATAATATGTATGTATTTTATTATAAAGTCTACTATTATAAGGTGAATGCTTAATATAATACTTATGACAATAATATGTTCACAGATTAGATGTAATATTTTCAGTTTATTTATATTACATTTTTGTAGGAGCTGCAGGCCATGCCCACCAAAACGCCAGTGTCAATGCTGCAAGAGCTGCTTTCCAGAAGAGGGACGACTCCGAAATATGAACTAGTTCAGGTGGAGGGAGCAATTCATGAACCCACTTTTAGGTATACAGTCTCCGTAGGAGAAACTATAGGTTAGCACTGCACATTTTGTAATATTATCTAAACGTCCGATCTAGCTAACGGATGCCTTCTCCAAGGCAGTCTTTAATAATTATCTCTGATTTTTAATCAAAGGTGGGTGAAAATTAGTCATTTACAGGCTTTGCACTCATGATTCACTTTTTTACAAATCCTATTTGACGTATTGCAAATTGAGAATTTCTTCTGTAAGATTTATTTGTTTTCAGTCAATGGTACATATTCCCCTTAAAGATTATTACCAATGTATTTTGTATAATTAGGGGTAATAAGGGGGATCAGTGATTAAGGCACCAATATCCTCAGACCTGGGTTTGAGTTCGCATATGATTATTTATTCTGTTATTTCAGCTGTGGTTCGACTTTGGGTTCAGAAGACCCTCTAGTTGCACAAACAGCCTCTATAAAGCAGGCAGACTAAATTGGAAGAAAAAAAAGCTAGCTAGTGGTAGAGATTTTTGCCTTCTTCTTGCAGTACAATTAGCCTAGGCTATAGGCCAATTCTAGAATTGGTACATCTTTACCAAGTTTTGAACTCAAGGGTTATAGTGATATAGGTTTTTGGTTTATTATTTTCAATAATGAAACATTGTGATCGACCAAAAAATTCAAAAACATAACCCCCTCTCAAAATAAAAATTTTTTTGTCCGTCCGCGCATTTTCTCCGAAACTACTGGACCGATTTTTTTCAAATTTTTATATAAAATCAGAGGTCACCCGAGGATGATCCTCCTTCATCGACATTACTCTCCGCCTTTAACTTTCAAAATAGTGACCGAAAAACCTGCGTTGCTATAGACTGTAGCTCCTAAACGAATGTACAGATTTCAATGAAACTTCGCTAAAGTCATTTTCTCGACGCCCTTTAAATTTATCTATATAACATACTTCAATGAAAAGAAGCTGAAAAAAAAGTTATACGAGGGATGGCAAAATTAAATTCTGAATAACTCGAAAAGTTTTTACTTTTTTGTTGATATTGTATGGTTTTTTAAAAGTTTGCGAAATTTCCTAAAAAACAAAAAAAAAATTGTTAAAATCGGACAATTAGGAGCAAAGATATGGTCTCCGGTTTTTTTTTAATGTGTTCTACTCCAAATGTCATATCCTTTGTTTGGTTTTTAAATTTTAAATGTGTTACTGAACTGATGCTGTTGTTTTTAGCATATTACTAATGATTAAAGAAAAACAGTTTAGTCCAATAATTGGAATCACCTTTTGTTTTTTTTTCTTTGTAACTTGGAAGGTAATGTTACTTTAGATGTATAATTGTTTAGAAATAATAAACCCTTGTGAAGTAATTTGCAGCGTTCTTGTGTGTGTGTGTGTGTGTGTGTGTTTGCGTGTTATAATTTATAAAAATATTATAAATTAATATTTATTTTTGTTTAATTTTAGCCTCCTTCATTTTCATAACCAAAAGTGGGTTCTATATATATTTTAAGTTTTAATAAAAAATTGTTTTTGTTAATTTAAATTTCCAAGAGCTATGCAAAGAATCTCAATTACCTAATTTTATTAATAGATTTAAAAATTGGAATTAATAGTTAAAGTAGTGTATAAATCAATTATAAACATTTACTTCTCTTGTTTTTATTCAGCCAGCTTAGCTAAAATATCATTAATTTCTCTATTTTTTCATATTTGGATAAACAAACTTTCAAGACTTTTTATAGTCTCTTCTGTTTTTTTCTTCAGCTTTATCTCTTATTGCTTTCTTATCCGAATCGTGGTCTGAAATTTTTTATTAAATTATTGTGGTCTAGATAATGACTTTTGTAATTACCTTGCTGATATAGTTAGTCTTTAAGAAAACAATATTTATTTATTGATCACTGTATATTATTTGAGGTTAAACTGTTTTACTTTTATTTTACAGAGATAAATCTTTCTGAGACGACTATTAAATTTTAATTAATTTAGATAAAAAAGGTACCATAAAGACATAAGATTTAATTTTGAAAAGAAAGTTAGATTCTTTTTTCATTTGTTACAATATATTTTAATGAATAATATAAATCAGAGACTTTTAAACTAATATAGTCTGAGGGATCTTGAACATTTTTTTTTTTTGCAGACACCATCCAAACAATTTCTTCAATGTATCTAGAAAGTTTAATTAGATTCAAGGAAATAGATTAGGAAAAAAATGGTTATCTGTCTAAAATTTAAATTGCTAATTATTTAAAATATATTACAGAGCTTATGTCTACTAAAAATTCCAAATTTTGCTTTAATTTTCGTTTTGTCATTTCTTCTTATCAATACTTTGATTATAGACAAAATCACAATTAGGTAAAAATTTTGTATACAAGTTTTAGAGGATACTATTGAATGAATTCTGTGAATAAAGTTTATTTTTGGTTAATGAGATGAGGTTCTTTCAAAATTGAGTCGTAATTTCATAAAATTATTAAGTAATAATTTTTCGGTTTTATTTGTGTATCTTTGTATTTAAAAACTCATCTAACTTTTTTATATAACCCATCTAGTTCATTCTCACTAATTATGATAAAAATAAAATCCAAAGTTATGTAAATGTTAAAAAGTATATGCCTGTTTGCTTACAATATTTTGCAAATATTATATTTTAAGCTATTTTTTGCTTAATGATATTTTATCAAAACCTTTTTTCCCAGTCTCTGGTTCTAATTTCGAAGAAAAAAATTATAGTTATTTTTTTTATAAACCAAACTAAAGTGTTTCGTTAAATATACGTTATTATGGTCGTAAGTTTTGATAAAATTAAATGTTATGTTTTTGGCTCTGCAGTAGCCATTGTATCATTCAAAGTCTATTGAAATGTATATAATATAACTGTATTCAATATAACAATTGTCTGTAATTTACTGCATTATTCTGTTTTTTAAAGTTTATTTTTATTAAACTGTATATGTACAATTTAAGGATCAAGTAGATTTGCTGCCATGGGCACTGGTAGATCTAAGAAAGAAGCAAAGCATGCCGCAGCGAAAGCAATCTTAGACAAGATCACAGGAAATACAGAACCTCTAGATATCTGTAGCCCAGCCTCGACTACAGATAGCATGTGAGTATTTTTTACTTTCACTTACCTAAATATGTTATATATCGTAGAGGAAACTATTACGATCATGAAAATTTTCAAATCTGAGTTTTCAAAGGAGACACATGTTTTGATGTCCCCTGAGTCTAAATAACTAATTCCCGCAAAATGGTCTGTATGTCTATGTGAACAATCTAGCTCAAAAATGAAAAGTTGTACGAAACTGATATATCATATTTAAGATAAGTATTTCGCTTAGATGTTTCAGCAACTTTTTCCTTAAAATCAGATACATTTTTACTACATACGGACACATTTTATAATTTTCTCAAAAATGGAACTAATGATTTTGATTAAACTCTGCGTATCATTGTATAATTAAATTGTCTTCAATATCATTGATGTCACTTTACCAGGGCTTAAATGCCCAATGTTCAACTCTTCTTCCTCTAAAGTACTTATAATTTGGTTTATTTTAAATTATTAACTATCTCTCATTGTTAGGAGTAATGAAAAAATGCTTAATATAACTTTTGAAAGAATTTGATAATTGAATAAAGGAGATAAAAGGAAAAATACTTATTAGGACGAAAATGAAAGCAGAAATTTTTGGAAAAAACAATATTTAATATATAAAGTCGTAGAAGGTAATAGAGAATTAATAAGAATTATAAATAATAATTTGTGAAAACTAATATTATTTAACAGATATCATGTTTGCCAAGGTAATTAAACGAAATTTACTAACTAAATGTAAACTTAAAAAAAACATTTCTAAGTTTGAAAAAAATATTTAAATACCACCTAATCAAGGCAAGGCAATGTAGGAATACTCTAAGGAGAAAAAAAATAATCTTTTTCGTTAATATTATTTATAGTTAATACACCCTAAGAATCCTTCAGATTAATGAATGGGTCATGATTTTCAAGTGAGAATTATATTCCGATATGGCTATCCTCTGTAGTATATAGATTATATACTGGCTTTAGACCAGGGAGGCAAACTCAGGATCATATTTTCTCATTAAGAATGGTTATTGAAAAAGCATGGGATAGAGGAAGAAAGCTATTTTTGACATTCCTGTAATTGAAGGCTGCATTTGACTCGATTCCTCGCCCAGAGATTTGTAATCTACAGGAAAAACGGGTGCCCTTCATTCTCATCAATTCTTCTTCAGTTCGGCACTATAATTCGTGGTAAGTCAGGGCCTCCTGCAGCATCGACCGCCAGTCATCCCGGTGTATGGCTGCTGCTTTCCAGTTCCACGCCTCTAAGATGGACAACAGATCCTCTACCACTCCGTCATCCCACCGCAGTCTATATCTTTAGACTTCGAGAATATATCTTTTCTTCAAGTACTATCATCTTCCATTCTAGTGACATGCCCCGTCCAGCAAAGTCTTCCAATCTTACGACATTTATATTCTTGTACAGGCTAGGTTTTTCAGCATATGTTCTCTGACGCCAGACATTATTGGTGAATATTGACCTGAAAATTCTCCTTAGGACCTATGTGTTTCCGTTGAAAACTCAGATTTGAAAATTGCTCTCGAATCTTAGGAGTAGAAGTTCTTGAGCTCGTGAGATTGTCCAGCATTCAGAAACATAGGTCTTCAGTGTTTACTATAGCTGCACTTTTGTGTTTTGGGAAAGGGTTTTACTTTTGAGATGTTTTAGGAGTCTGAAATAGCACTTATTTGTAGCCATCATCCTTCTATTTATTTCTCGCTGGGTGTTGTTATTTGCGTTGATCTGGGATCCTAAATTAATAAATTCATTCACCCGCTCAAATGTGCAGTCTCGTATTTCTATCTTGGCTTTCTCCTGATCCATTCCTTGAGGACCTGCTCTCATATATTTTGTTTTTGCTTCATTAACAGTAAGGCTTACTCTTTGAGTGCGAGAAACGCTTCCTTCATGGACATAATACCTTCAATCTCATCAGCACAATCAAATCGATATACCAGGATTCTAAGGAAATTGTGCAGTTTAATGGATCTGAATTGGAGCCATTTAGGTTTTATAATGGCATCAAGCAAGGTGATAGCTCAAGCCCACTACTATTCATTATATGCATGAATGAAGTATGGAAGGTCTGTAAGTGAAGGGACACTAGAGCAATAATGGGATACTGGAATTTAGTTCCTGTGCAGGCACAAGCTCTCCTATATGCAGATGGCGTGGTCCTGATTGCTGACATCCAGGAAAGGCTTCAGATGGCTGTCAATGAATGGTCGGAAGACCGGAAAAGGGATTGGAAATAATTTCTACAAAAAGTAAGGTGATGTTCGTAGGCCGAGATGTTAAAGACCAAGTTCTCATAACATGTAATAATGAATTGTTAAAAAAGATAGACAATTACCAGTACTTAAGCACGATTTTCAGCAGGAATGGAAGGATCGGATCGACCAGGTGGTTTTAAATAGAGTCAAGAAGGCCAATGGTGAGTTTTACTCCATCTGCACTACAATATTAGAGAAACAGGAAATAAAAAAGATAATCAAAATAACTTGATTTAATAATAGTATTTTGGCTGTTCTTTTGTATGGTACAGAGAGTCGGGCAGTCATAGACTCTAGAACTTAGGAGAGTTCTTGGAAAAACATGAAGAGACTGCTGGAAGAACGAGAGGATAAGAGAAAAACTGAATGTAAGGCCTCTAAAACAAGTTATAGAGGAGGGCCAACTGAAGTGGTTTGGCCATGTATACCGGATGGGCGATAACCGAAAGGCAAAATGGTCCTTAGAAGCTAAACTATAGGGAAGGCGACCTAGAGGTAGCTCCAGGCTGTTGTATTGTGACCAAATGGTGAGACTCAGGTGAGCCAGAGGTAACGCCATGGTGGATATGAGAAGGAGGGCCAGTGACCAGGAGTGTTGTAGGATCAGTGGATGAGATGGGTCGAGGCTGTTCCTCCACGCTGATGGCAAGAAGATGGAGGCAAAAGAAGTAGTAGGATACCTTTAATTAATATTATCATTTATGTCAAGTACCATTCATCAAATAAAAATGTATAATTTTAATGGTGGAGGTATTGTTGACTGTGAAACTAGTAGCAGGAGAATATGATTGGTGTGGTGAGGAAGGTGTGTTCAGTAATGGTGGAAAAAAAAAGACCTATCAGACAGCTTATTCTTTGATATGTGTCAACATTACAGTCTTAGTTTTTATCCTTCATCTGAGCAACAGGTTCTCACAGTCCATGGATCTATGGTCTTCCACTTGATATCCAAGAATCTTACACCTCTTACCATGATAAAGGCCTGGAATTAGGCCGAAATGTTAGTAGAGAGGAAAACAAGTTTTCTTATTTGTATTTCTTTTTTTTTTTTTTAATCTCTGATCATACCCCTAACTATATTCTATATCGTTTTAAACTTTTATTTTTACTTCGACATACATTCAGTACTTCATTAACTTTTTTTTTTTTTTGATCATTTATAAATGTTTTAACAGTATACCTTGTACAGAGGCTCCAACATCGGGGCAGTCGAGGAGCGAATGATGGGCAACCCTATTGGTCTTCTACAAGAATTATGCATGACCAGGCGATGGCCTCCACCTGCCTACGAAACCGAAAATGAAGAGGGCCTTCCTCATGAAAGGCAGTTCACCATTTCCTGCCTTGTATTCCGACACAAAGAAATAGGTATGATATCTTACAGTTATGGAATTGTGAAATAATTGTAATTGTAATAAATTTGGCTAGAATGTAATTAACCGACCACTTTTTTTTTTTTTTAATGTTTTAAGAGCCAGATAAGATAACATTAGAGGTTTAAAAATTTGTTTACATTTTTGGCTATAAAACAAAATATGTATGTTATAGTATACATCACAAAGCAAGCTGGGTTTTGATTGGCTATGGGTATTACTGAATCCACTATCCAATATCACTGAATAAAAGGTTTTATTTATAAATAATATTGGTATTTACTTAATCCGCTCCTTATCTACTGCCTGATGCAGTATGAGGGTTCTTTCTATAAAGCTTGATCCTGTGCCAGCTCCCTTCTCCTTCGGCAATCCAGGTTCCTGGCTGCAAACACCTTCCCAGAATTTCCTAGGGCTTCCTCGGCTCCTTCTATCCACTGTTGTGTCAAAGGTAAGCCTAGCTATTCTCCACCTGGCGTCCATGAGACATGTCCAAACCATTCTCCTCCAAGGTTTCATGTAGTGATTTTAGGCCAAGATTGTTCCTTATTGTGGTGTTTCTCACTCTTTCTCAATGAATTTTTTCTTCAATTTTCCGGAGGAACCTCATTTCCATGGCCTGGAGTTGGCTTGTATGATTCCTAGAGACCTTCCTAGAGGGCAAGCCGTAGCATGCTTTAGAATGCTCACAGGCCATGATTTCCTTCAGAAGCACCTCCACTGCATCGCTGTAAAAGATAGCCCGACATGCCCTCTATGTTCCTTAGACATGATGACAGGAGAACATCTTGATACATGCCCTGCATTACAGGACATAAGATGTTCCTTTAATGAAATGGACAGCCTTTATGCTCCGAGAGCAAAACTGTATTGGACTGCAAGAGCACGCATGGCTAATGAAGCAGGCGTTACTTAGGCGTAGGAAAAAAAAAATTTTATTTTCTTCGATTACTGGTTTAAATTCTTTAATGGCTTTTTAATGTAGGTACTGGCAAATCGAAAAAAATTGCCAAGAGGTTAGCAGCACATAAAATGTGGATGAGACTGAAAGACTTACCCTGCGAAAGCAACACCATTCATTACGGCTTGGATGATGAAGATGAGGTATGCGTAATTAAATTGTTTATCTACTATTATCTTTTTTTAAAAATGCTTGATTTAAATTTATGATTGATTATTAGTTATACTTGTGTAGTTACCTACAAATTAATTAATATAGTAATTAGTTTTTTACTGATTTTTTCTATTTTAATTTATTTTATTTGCTCGATTTAAGTTTTATAGCTGGCTATAAAAAATACCAAGTTTCTATACTCAGTAAGAATATATTTTATGGGCATTGGAAATCCAGGCCATTCCCAAACTCGTTATGAACCTATAAAAGGAATTAAAGGTATTCCTTTATTCATCATTGGATTGTTGATAGTTTGCTTTTGGGATCAATGGATCTGCTGGATGTAGCCTCATTGTTGTTATTTCTCAATTTACTTTGTGTATTTATATTCAGTTTACTTTCTATCTATATTTATTTCTGTTTTGGAATTCTACAATTCAGTAGGTAAGTCATTCTTTTTTTAATGTATTCTGTAACCTTCCAGAAGAACTTTCTCCTAGTATCTATCTGGTCATTCCTAAACTATATATAAAGCAACGTGATAGTGCATCACCTGATTTTAAAACAAATTTATGTTATTTATTTTTGTCTTTGTATGTTGACCGGATTTTTAGGTAATATATCCATTGATTTTGTGCAAAATAAGAAAAATATACTGTTGACTTTGTGATGAATTTTAAAAATTACAAAAATCTAAAGATGCTTCCAGTAAAATAGGCAAAGTAAGATTTTGTTATGAAAAAGCAAGTTAGATTCATTTTTAGTGTCCTTTGAAATATGAATTTTTTAAAGTTACTATAACCGTTTAAAAGCTACATTACTACTGTTCCAACCCATATCAATAAGTTTTAGATTTCATTCCTTCTTAAACTAGAAATTAAGAAAAACCTTGTCAATAATTTTATTCTAATCTTTGGTTCTTATCTGTTTACGGAGGACGGTTTTGTATCATTTTGTGTAACAAATAGAGCTCTAAATCCCTAATAATTTTTGTGTGGATCGGTGGAGCAGGTTCAAAAGTTTTCACAATTTTTGTGATTGTCAAAAAAATTTCGAAGGGCTTTTTTGTGCAAAAATTTTGTGTTAAAAGTTTTAATTTTTTTATTGCTATACGTATTTAAGGATTTTTTGAGATGCAAAAAACAAATATTAACTTTGTTTATCCCTAAAAAATATGTACTCTAAATACCTGATCAGTTTTAAATAAATATTATATTTGGTAGATAGCAACAATTTGGACCAACCGACGTAACAACATGGAAATAAATATTTTTTTAGTGAAAAACAAATTTGATATTAATTTTTTGCCCTCAAAAAACTCTTAAATACAAATTTTTATAGAAATTCAAAAAATTAAATTTTCTGCACGACATTTTTGCCTTAGGTAATAAACCCATTAAAATTTTGTTAAAACTTTTGAATGACTCCGCCAATTCACCCGATAATTATTAGGGATTTAGGGCTCTATATAGTACACAAAATGGTACAAAACTGACCTCAGTAAACAAATTACAACCAAAAAAATTAAATAAAAACTATTTGAGAAGTTCCTCTTCATTCCTAGTTTAAAAAGGAATGAAATCTATAAGTTATTGATGTGGGTTGGGAGAGAAGTTATGAAATCTTTAGTTATTGGCTGCAAAATAAAATCCTCTTAATTAAATTAAAAAAAAAAAGAAAATCAAGCATTAAATTTGGCAATTTTTGATTTCTATGAAAATTGGTATTTAAGAATTTCAAAGGAATTAAATGAACTTAAATGAATATAAAATTTCATTCCTAGCCCTCATTTTCAAATATAGAAAAATTGATCATTAAAAGATAAAATTCTGTTCTGTAACCAGTTCAATCTAATTTTCTTGAAAAGCTGAATTGTAGTTACGCGGTTCTAATATTCAACCTCGAGATATGTTTTATAATTTTATATCATGATTTATAGTCTTACTATTAACTATTAATTATTTGTAGCCGTAGTTTTAGATCACCAGTTTTGTTGTTATTAGTTTTTTTTTTTAATGGACTTATTTTGTTGAACCTGCACAGATAAATCAGAGAGTTCCTCAAAGTGAATTTGATTCGTTGAAGATGGTCAAAATCCCAACACTTGCCTCAGCACCTTACAACATCAAAGTGTCACAATTCCACAAGAACCTCAAATCATCAGTCGGACCGAAGCTTGATGAGCTCCAGGTACTTGAGTCATTATCATTGAAAATCACTTCACTAACACTAACCAGTTATTAGATTTACTGTTAATGTTTAAATTTATTTGTTTATTTCTGTAAATTTTGTTAAATTCATATAATATAAACTTAATAATATTTTGGTGTTTGAGGTTCTTGTGATTTGCCAACCCTTTCTGTTTGTTGATCTTTTTTGTCTTAACAAAAACTAATTATAAAATTTCTACCAACCTTTGGCAGTGTTGAGGAACAATTATATGCTACTATATTTTGTAAACAGATATGTTTTATATTTTCGTGATTTATAGTGATAGTAGATCATCACTATAATATTCTTGAAAGATTTTATGAAAGAACTGATGATTTGTAATGTAATTCTGATATTTGACAAGAAAGGTCGAGGAAAATAATAATAGTACACGAGACATTTTGAGAGAATTTGTATTGTGAAGTTATCTGAAAGTTATTTGTACCTTTATCCTCTTAGGTGAAGCATTAGGCAAGAGATCATTCATACTTCATTCTCTTGAGATAACATTACATGACCTATAATGAGACTAGTTATGAACTCGCTCCCTGTCAAATTTAGTTAAATTTTTTATAATGATTCGACAATTAGGGAAAATAAATTTGACTGTTTTTCATTCCAGCTTTTAAAGCTCAGTAATTCAATTCAATTCAATCTTTACATGTTTTAAGGTAAGAACCCTATACAAATGGAGTCTATCACAAAATAACAAACATTACTATCCTTTTGGAAATACTAATTCATTCTTTTTTATACTGCATAACAAATATTATAACACTCTTAAGCATAAATTAAAAATCATATTCGGATCAGACAGTTAAGTTGTTCCAATTATCAAATTAATATAAAATCTAAAATTGTCAACAATATACATAAATAAATAGACATAAAACAATAAATACACATTTTTTAAAAATATTAATATTAAACAGTGTTTTAAAATTAAATTAAAAGATTACCCCTATGCCTAAGAGAACAAACAAGAAAAATACCCGGACAGATCACATGCCGATGTGCAATATGAAATATTTGCCATAATATGCAGAGGACAATATTCCAGATTATCCTACCAATTCTCTATAATTGAAATAAAAAAATATAATTTTCTCATATCTTCTGCACTGGTTGGCTTAAATATTTCTATCACATCAAGATTTTCCATAACCTGATAAATTCTTAACCTTAAACTACTGTAAATTGGGCATTTAAATAATTATGATTAAGTGTCTCGTTTTCTTTAGTGTTGCACATTTTGCAATCAAGCTGTTGGTTAATTTTCACAATTTTATTATTAACAAAAATCTTGATCATATATTTGCCCGAGAGTCGGATCTGAATTAATAGTTTCATATATTTGAGATTAGTCAGTATCAACAAATACTGGGGGATCTGATCATTATTAAGAAAAATGTTTAAATGTTCACTATAATATAAGATGAGCTATGCAATGTTATCCTGTCTCCGTTCCTCAAATGTTTTTTATATTTATTGAATATCCTGTTAATATTTGTTCTAATTATGGCTGAGAACACTAATTATATTTCGATAGAGCAGGATTAGCTAAGTAACATTTATTTCTTAGCTTTTCCAAACATATTTTAGGATATCTACATTCCTTCATTTCCACTACCTTAATCAACCTATTGAGCACTTCATAATATTGAAACCAATATGAGTAGACCCTTTTTCTAAACGTACTAAAAAGTCTGGGATTGTTTGGCATAGCGAATATGTCTTTTTATAGAAATTTGTGTTGACTTTTTATAAGAGCTTTATGTATCAATGACTGCATACTTGGGCACAATATAGCAGACATTTGTTGATGATAGCTTTTTTCAACTTATCTCTCGTCTTCCAGGAGTTTGTTTTTGCTTTAGAACAAATGTTGTTCACTACCTATTGTCGAGTTTGACTTTGAGATTGTCATCTTAACTGCTGGCGAAAACAAACCAGACCTACAAAAGTGAATACCTAAATAATTGTATGTACTGACTGCATCAATCAGTTCTCCATTCAAATATATACTATTATATTTCTTTGAGCGCCCCTCAGCGCCAAAAATTCAAAATTTTTGTTTTATCAATGTTTATAATTAGTGTACTGTCTCTGCAGTATACATTTAGGCCATTAATTTTTTTTACAAGATTATTATAGGAATTAACCAGAATAGCCATGTCATCTGCAAACAAGAGCAACAGAATATCAACACATCCATCAATAGGTATACCTGACAGGTTATGCTTGCGAAAATATTCCTTAATATCAGATAAGAAAAGATTAAACAGCATGGGACTCTGTGTCTCTCCTTATAGCACATCTTCGCTAAATTTAAACTTTTGTGACAGTCCTCCTGTGGTTCCTTTTATTTGTGTGTACGCATTATCATACATGTTTCCCATAACTTCAATTATTTTCCCATACTATGTGCCATAGTAAGATGTGATTTATGGAGTCAAAAGCCCGACGAAAGTCAACAAAAAGAACGAAAAGGTTAGACTTCTCCTTTAAAAATTGGTTTTGGATAACGGCATTAGAGACAAAAACATTATCTTAGCAACTTCTTCTATTTCTGAATCCTGATTGGCATTCAGGTATAATTCTGCTTTCTTCAGTCCGTAATGTTATTCGTTCCAACATGATTTGGGTAAAAATTTTGGAAGCACAGTTTGCCATAGATATGTTTCGATAATTAAGTGGCTTTCCTCGGTCCCCTTCCTTAAACATCATTGCGCTGAAAAATTCAGCCCATGATTTAGGCACCTCCTTTTTCTTCAGAATTTTTTTTAAAGCTCAGTAATTCTATTCCTTTGTTTCACAATAAGGTATTTAAAATATCTGGTTCTAGGCTGATTTGCATTATTTCTGAATTTTTCATTCAATCTCATTACTTTAGATTCCTCGTAACCTGCTATTCACATTATAATCTTTTTTTTTCTTGTACATTCAACATATCTAAAATAATCAACTTTCCTTTTACTATTTAATAACAATGAAATCCATATTTTGATATTTAAATTGGCGATGACGTGTAATAAGCATTTTAGTTGAATCATTTAAATTGGGCATTTAAATAATATATGATGAAGTGTTTCGTTTTCTTTAGTGTTGCACATTTTGCAATCAAGTTGAGGGGTAATTTTCAAAATTTTATTATTAACAGAAATATTGATCATATATTTGCCCAAGAGTCGGATCTGCATTAATAGTTTCGTATATTTGAGATTAGTCAGTATCAACAAATACTGGGGGATCTGATCATTATTAAGAAAAACGTTTAAATTTTCACTATAATATAAGATGAGCTATGCAATGTTATTCTGTCTCCGTCCCGCAAATGTTGTTTATATTTATTGAATATCCTGTTAATATTTGTTCTAATTAAGGCTGAGAATACCAATTATTATTATGATGGACCATAATGTTTCAGATAATTTCATTAAAGGATTCGGATTTTAATGCAGTCCAGTTCCTACAAGAGATAGCTGCTGAGCAACAGTTTGAAGTGACATTTGTTGATGTTGAAGAAAAATCAGTCACAGGTAAATAAAAAATCTTAGTTTAACATTTAAATACATGTGAAGTTTATTTTATTCAATTTAAAATAAGAATGCTTTCATAGTATAATGAAACATTAGGTAGCATGGTTAAAAAAGGGAATGATGTCAACAGAATAGTAATATCAGTATTACTATTATTTAATATTTTTATGTGCTAATAGAACTGATTGTCTGTGCATCACCCTGACTTCACACCAAATGAGCCACTACTCTTTCCGCTCATCCGGTATTGGTAAATATTAACTTCCACGGTACAGCTAGTTAGTCCAATAAGTTTTCAAGGGATGCTCATTTTATTCATTGCACTGTAAAGTTTCTCTCTAATTACAGAATCGTAAGCTGCCTCAAAGTCCACCAAAAATATCCGCAAACGGTGGCCAATTTCATACATCTTTTCTTCCAGTTGTTTAAGAGTAAAAATTTGATCTATTGTAGACATATTATGAATATCTGCTTTGTAATCTCTAACTGTGCCTTCCATGTAAGGGTATCAGCCTTTTATATAGTGTAGTAGCAAACATCTTGTATTGGAGATTCAAGAGACTGATCTCTCTATAATTGCTGCACTCTATGAAATAACTTTTCTTTTTAAATACTGGGATGATTTTTTTTTTTTTTTTTTTTTTTTTTTTTTTTTTTTTTTTTTTTTTTTTTTTTTTTTTTTTTTTTTGTCCACCCCTTTCTCACCTTTTAGGAGGCTATACAAGGGTTTTCCCTGGCCAGGGGAGAAGACAGATATTAATGCCAGCTTTAAAAGTCTCTCTGAGATGCGAATTTGTAATTATTTTATCATATTGGTATCTGGTTATCTGGTTCCCAGGCAATGGTGGTGCTGTGCACACGTGTTGGCCGGCCATCCCACCTCCAATTCTGGAATTACTTATGGATTCTTTCCATTTTGTTGGTTATTCTTTCTATTAGCCACATCTGGATTACCAACTCACATAGTTCAGTATTCATTTAGAGTCCTGTCGCTTTCCACAGCTCTGCCATTGTTTCATCCGTTTGTGGGTCTTCACGATTTTTCAGTCCGGTGGTGATTTGCGAAATATTCTCTGCCTCTGAGGGTTTTTCCTCATCTTAATTTATAATTCATTTTAATATTTCAGTAACCTGATTTTTTTATTAATATGAGCAGGAAAAGTTAAAAGAATTTTATAAAAATTTTCTATAGTTATCTTATAGCTTTAATAACTAAGTCCAGCTGATAGGCGATAATTTAGAGAGCATACTGTAAACTATTTTGTCGGTGATTAAACAATGCTAGATAGAAACGTAAGTAAAGAGGTTGATTTGACTAACAGTTGGCAATATTTTTAAATGTTTGCTTATAGATGGAATTATTTGATAGTTAGAGGTTTGGTTTGTAGTTCAAAAATATTTTTTATTGTCAAAGCATAGCAACATTATTAAAGTGGGCATTCCAGTTTTTCATTATCTTTTAGTCCTAAAATATATATTTATTATTTTTTCTTACTACCAAAATATAAAGATAATTAATAAACATTAATTTTATAACAGTTGTCAATTGCTCACATTTTACTGTTCCTAAACCATTTTAAACATCTACTATTTAATGTAAAATATGGTTAATCTCACAATAAAAATAAATAAAATATTTCAGATAGCATCAAGGTTTGTATTAACATCTTACTCAGGCAAACATTACGGCATTCAAAAAAGGGAAAAATATCATTGATAATTCTTTATTTTAATAAGAAAACCGTAGTTTAAAAAAAAAGAAAAGATAAAAGGTATTGATGGTTTCGCATGATAACCTAGTAACTAGCTTATTTTTAACATCAGATTTTTCTGAGGGAAAAAAGGTTTTAATATAAAAGTTAACTTTCGTTTCTCATTTTTGGATTTACACCATCTTCTAGCTTGAACAATAGAAAAGGATTTTTTAATCAAATACTAGGTAACTAACAATTTTTTTACTGTATGAAGTTCAAGAATGTCTTTTTTTTTAAATATAATTCATATTTAATTTAATATAAATTAAAATTTTCTTTCAAAAAATATTAATTTTGTTTAGGAAAATGCCAGAGCTTGGTACAATTGTCGACACTACCTGTAGCAGTTTGTTATGGCACGGGGATGTCCTCTTCAGAAGCACAAACATGTGCGGCCTACAATGCACTACAGTATCTCAAACTGATGACCAAGAAATAGAATCGGGTGACTGAAGACCAGCTCAGGACTGCAACTGTGTACCTCACTTCCTTCTCTTGCTTTCTTATTTCCTACGGCAAGGTAGCCTCCGCACCAGGCATCAGATGGTGTCGCAGCTCCTGTTTCTGTTTATTTATTTGTATTATTAACTTTTAATTAATTTTAATTATGTACCATTTGTTGGCGTTATTAACCCAAAAATGGATAACATTTTTACAATTAGAGTCGTATGAGGTATGTTTCATTTGACGATCAATATGAGTTGTGGCCCATTGTTAGTTGTGACCCTATTTTACGATATATTTTTTATCAAATGTTTTCAGATTACTTTTTAATTGTGTTATACAACTTGTTTTTTTCAATCTGATTGGACGAGTCTCTGGAACCAAAAAAAAATAATTTAAATCTTTTTTGTTACTAATTGTTTAACTTAGACAAATGAGAAGTGATATTTCTTTATGTTGTTTGTTATTTAACTCCTTTCTTTATCGTTTTTAAACATTTTATTTTATTTTTAAAAGTTTTGTTCTGTTAGATATAAAATCGATTCCTCATTTAGATAAATTTATTGTTGTTCAGAGGCTTAATACACAGATATTAAGAATGTATGATAGCAACTGCAATGTGCCAAAGGTAAATGAAATTAAGTTCCAATTATTTTGAATTTAAATCAATTCAATAGAATATTCTTGTTTTGTTTTTTTAAACTATAGTTGAGCTTATTTTATTTTTTGTGGACCGTTGCTTTATAAATTTCACACTTATTTAGTTAAAATTATTTGTTTGATAATATTAACAATAAAGTGTTCAATTTGATTGTTTTTTTCATTTCTCCCTCTGGTTGCTTTAATGATATCAAGAATTCTTTTTCCAAAATTGGACAAAGTGAATAAATTGAACTAATGCGAATAAGTCATAGCTTTATATTAAACACTTATTTCCAAAGTGTTGTTCCTTTAGAATAACACTTAAGAAATATGTGAGATGACCCTCTCCAGATGGTAGAATGGTAAATCAGATTGATCATGTTTTAATCAGTAGGTGACACTAGTCTAGTTTGATGAGCTGTAGATCCTATCGAGAGGCTAATATGGATTGCGACCATTACTTTGTGGTCCAAAATCAGAGCTAGAACATCTATTGTTGGAAAAATCAGGGGAAAGAAGACAGAAAAGATAGTGATGTTTAAGCTGAAAGATTCAGAAGTAAGTGTATCAGATTATCGGAAGCTAGATAAGATGGTTTTGAATACAGGAATGCCGGATAATTCTATACAGAAACTTTAGGATACTCTTTTGAAATTACTTCTAGGGGTGTCCAAAACATAGGTCTGGAAGAAAGAATAACCATGTCCCTCTGGTTTGATATAGATTGTGCAACAACCACAGAAGTAAAAAAACAACAGAAGCGTATTACTAGGTGGGCTTCAGAGGAGTACAAGGGAAAGAGAAGATAAAAAACTGCACTATAAGAAGACGGATTGGAAATGGAAGCAGCTTGAGAAAATGAAACAACTCAGAATTCAGAACCAATTTGGAATGTTTTACAAAAAGATTAATGGAACTAAAGCATCATTTAAAGCACAGATTTAGTGTGAAGATAGCAATTAGGAGTGAAGATGGATCTCTGATCACAAAACAGGATGATATACATACCCGGTGGTCTTGTTATTTCGATACACTCTTAAACAATGATGTGGGAAATCCAGATTATTTTGTGATTCCAAGTAGAGAAAATGATGAAGACCCCCTTCTCCACAGACAAATGATGACTATTGAGGCTCTAAATGGCATGAACAGCAATAAAGCTCCAAGGGAGGATGGGATCTCAGCTGAACTTCTGAAGCAGGTTGGTGAAGAGTTTCAAAAAGCTCTATATAATATAATTCTTACCATCTAGATTGAAAAAAGAATGCGAATCAGTGGAAGGGGCTTATAGCTACTGCATAAGACAGATGAAATTCTGGATTGTTCCAACTACAGGAGGATTGTGGTTCTTCAGTATGCATATTAAGTTCTTTTCATGATTATATATATGAAAATGCTTCCATTTGCTGAGAGAGATTGGTTGGTATTATGCTGGTTTCAGAAGGGGTAGACCAAATATACAGCATCATATTGATCCTAGAAAAATTACATGAGTAACGGAATATTACCCACCATCTGTTTGTTGATTTTCAAAATGAATATGACAGTATAAAAAGCCCTAAGTTATACACAGCTCTCTGCGAAATGGGAATACCATTGAAGAAGAACTCAGGTTGAGGCGGGCTGTGCTGTTAGGATATAATCAGGTGTTCTCTAGTTTGTTTCTGCAAGAGGTGTCAGAGAGGATGATGGTGTTGCCTGTCTGCTATTTGATTTAGCATAAGAAAAGATCTACTTAACTCAGGAATACAGACAACAGACACTATTCTTAACAAGTCTGTTCAAGTTCTTGATTTGCAGATGATCTGAATCTCATTGGAGGATGCTTCCAGTCACTCAAAAGTGGGTTCTTAAGTTTGTTGAAGCTGCAAAAGAGATGGGAATGATTGTTAATCAAGAAAAAACTAATATCTAGAGCAGACGCAGTAGGACAAGAACGTGTAGAGATGGGTTCATTTACCTACCATTATGTATCGTGGATCAATAATAACATCCAGAAACATATTAGGGGTATTCGTGCAACCAGTGCTAAGTATTGTAAACCTCTTAAATGTGTAAAGTGAAGACAATTATTTACAAAATGTGTGTTAAATATGGCTGTTAGCAATCGATTGCAGCCTAAGGTCCTGTAAAGTGTTGCTAACTTCATAAATGCACAGAGTAGGTTATTGTAAGGTTTTGATGTGTTTGATTCTTTGTTCTTTATTTGTGTATAATATCCACAGAAATGGACTGTAAAGACAGCTAAGATGCCACCTAACTATTCATCAAGTTCTTTGCCTTCTGAATCATACGCTTCTTCATTCATGCTTTCTAGTATTTTTAACCCAAATAATCCAGCAACTTAGTATTTTCACTTCACTCTGGCATTTAAAAAAAAAATCAAAAGCTAGTAGACCAATTAAGAACTCAAAAACTTTGTTTACAGTACAGGCATAACCTTACTATAACACTTTAGCACAGACATGTTATTTACTATTCATTCAAAATTTGTGCTGACTGCTTAGCATGATAGCACATTAAGCATTGACAACAAGTGCATGAATACCTCTATTTTCTGTATAAATTTGTTAAAGCCAACATGGCTCCATAGAGGGGCGGCTATAATGATGTATATAAGATTGGATAGACGATTTTATGCTGGCTACTTTGAATGAATGGCGATAGGGGAGATCTCAAGGAAGTTGTTGGATGGAAGACTGTATGAGAGGAGAGGCAGACCTCAATTAAGATGAGAGAATGGAGTATCGAGGGATACCCGCAACTGAGGAAGCTGCTGGGCACCCACAACTGATGAGATAGATAGACATTGAGGAGGTCAAGGACCAACACTGGTCTGTATAAAAAATGAAAAACAAATTTTTTTTAAAAGGAAGGAGAGGATTTAAAATAATATATTATTCACTATGAAATCACAATAGGGCATCAATTTCAAGGTGCAGTAATTTGAAGATGTTATAGACAAATTTTTGAAGTTTTAATTATATCCTTTCAAATAAAAAATTCTAATTTGTTCATCTTCCTTTCACTGAACTTCCCTTTTTTGAAGAAGAGGCGCGCTGAAATAGATTTAAGGAACCCTGGCACATCTGACAGTCGCATGAAGTAGGATGTGTAATGGAGTGTTTATAACTGTAGCCATCTGCACAATTTAGGACTACGTCCAGCTTGTCATAGTCTCTGCCCTGGCAGCAAAGGCAGTTGCTAAGGTGCTGCTTGTTTCCTGCAAAATTTTAAGTAGGAAATAAATAATACGATTTAAAACATTTATACATGGATAAATAATATCTTAATAAAATCTTCGATTCTCAGAGGAAATATTTTTCTAAAAGACATTTCGTAACTCATCTGTCCTAAATAATAGATTTTTTAGTCTAATGTCATGAAAAGAGATAATCATTCATTTATTTGTATTCGTTCATTATTGGCGCAAAAGATGCATGTAGCGATTCTTGACCTGCTTAACTTCCTTTGTCCAATCAAGGAAATTTATTTGTATAGTGGAACCAACATAATTTTAATTTTTAAGCATCGGATATTTTACATAATGAATGGAATTTAAATAAAGTTTAATTGACTAGATGAAATCAGAGCTAACCAAATGAATATAACTAAGAAGAAATGATAAGTCGATAATTATATTTTACAATGACGAATTTTAAAAATTCAAGGCACCCTTGTCAAACTAAAAAAAGTTATAGCAAGTTACCTAAACGCAATGATATAGCACCTTTACTCATTTTAGGTCCAATATATATTTTAACTAAGCAAAATTTTGGCAATGTATTGTCTAGAATTTGTTTGATTTTATAGTTGAAATAAATACTATTAATAATAAACACAAACATCCATTTGTTGAAAGTAGTTTCACCAAATTGACCTATAAATCTTTGAATATTATTTCCCAAAGTTTTTTTTTTTTTTTGGTATACCATAACTTTGTTAATTATTCCTCAGATCCGATGATTGAACAGTTATTTTGAAGATTATCTTCTTTTTCAGGTGGGAAAAAAAATTCACATCTCACCATGACTTCAGGGAAAAAGTATTGAAGAAAAAGAAACTTTATTTTCCCATAACTTAAAAAGTATACCCGTTCTTATTTGAAAGGTTACTAAATTCCCTAAAAAGCAAAAAATAATCATGCCATCGGAACATTATTTACAAAGATACACTACATGCCTACTGTAATTTGAAGGAATGTTTGGTTTATTATTATTAATTAATCATGGACTGAGCAAAAGAAAATTAATTCTTTCATTTCATATTATATAACTTTGTGTTATTTCCATTTAATTTTGAAATTTGTTTACAATCCAATAAACTTTGCAAATTTTTTGCAAAAGACAAATAGTTAAATATTATCTAGTTTCTTATATTTTTTAAATATTTTCTATATTAATGTGAGATCATATCACAACATAGTAGTTATCTTTAATATTAAAACTATTAGGATTGCGTTGAGGGGCCCGCAGTGGTTGAGCGAATTAAGGCACCTGCAAAAATTTTAAGCTACGAATTTAAATCCTGTTCGCGGGACTAAAAAAGAAAAAAGATTAAAAATAAATAAGTGCAGTCCCTACTCGATTGCTTAGACCTCTATGGCGCAGGTTCGATTCCCACATGGGGATGTTGAGGTCCTCACCCTGAGATTCAGAGTTAGGTGAGCGACTCCTGTGTCTTCCAACAACATAGTTCCTGATCCTTCAGATTGGGGGTTGGACACAGTGCCCTTAATCCTTGCTTAGACCTCTATGGCGCAGGTTCGATTCCCACATGGGGATGTTGAGGTCCTCACCCTGAGATTCAGAGTTAGGTGAGCGACTCCTGTGTCTTCCAACAACATAGTTCCTGATCCTTCAGATTGGGGGTTGGACACTGTGCCCTTAATCCTTGCTTAGACCTCTATGGCGCAGGTTCGATTCCCACATGGGAATGTTGAGGTCCTCACCCTGAGATTCAGAGTTAGGTGAGCGACTCCTGTGTCTTCCAACAACATAGTTCCTGATCCTTCAGATTGGGGGTTGGACACAGCGCCCTTAATCCTATCTCGAAAAAAACAACAGGATGGATAAGTCTGCAAAAGGATTGCCAACCACCCTGATGAAGAGGGAGTGATTAGTGATCGCATCCGGTTATTATAAACCATGTGTTCCATGGATACCTGTATGAGTATAATAAAACCAAACGATCACATCTGTCTCCTAGAAGAGCCCCATAGCTGCTTGACGACTAATGATGAAAGTCAATAAGCGTTAAAAAAATCATAATAATAAAAAAAAAGGATTGTGTTGCAATAGTAATAACTTTTCATACAAATTACAATGACTCAAATGTTTGTACTCACTCCAATCAAACTCAGTTGATGAATCGCAAACACCTTTACAGTGGTTCATAAAAATTGGCTCAGTATTGACACATGGCCCATGTTCATCACTGACAGTATGGATCATCCTTATTGTAGAATTTAATGGAACAGGTTCAGTAGTACATTCACCTGCAATAGTTGTATATTATAAAGAAGTTGAGATTATATTAAATAGTATAATAATATCATATACAAAACTTTCAATGTGGACTCTACGTACTCTGAGGTTCAGGTTTGGTTCGATTACACTGCTTACAGCAACCGTCAAAGTATATATCTTCGTTAGGGCAGTCTTCTATGGCTGGGCAGCTCTGTTTTGATGAAACCACTTGGACCTGGGCATCCAATTCATTTATCTTTTTAATTAATCTTGTTTAGGTCAAACATTATTCTAAAATTAAGTTGTATAAAAAAATCTGATGCAGTGTGTGCATAGCACCCCTTTCAATCATCACCAAATTTTATTAATTATATGTCTGCTAAAATAGAGCAATAAGTAGTATGACACTGATTAGTTAGTAGCTCGAGGGCTAAATAATGTGGCACAAAGTAGAAACACATTTTGTTTTATCTCTAACTCTCCAATATTACTTACAAAACATTTACAAATGTTCACACAAGTTAGAAGATTAGTTATCATCTTTCAATACATACTTGTAAATATTTTGTAATATTGCAGATTTATGGAAAAAACGAAATGTGTTTCAACTTTGTGCATTTGAGTTCATCCTCAGGATGCCAAATAATCTTGGTTGAACTACAGTTGTACAGCATTTAGCTAAGGAAACCAATGCACATGTTTTGAGTAACTTCAAGTTTAAATTAAATGGGCTTTCAAATAAGTATAACAATGGTAGGCAATGAAAATAGCGCAATTCCAGTAATCTATTCTAACCATACACTCTAATCTTGGAGCCCTATATACCAAGAGAGGTTTGAAAATGCATAGATACCTCTAATGTCTAAATAAGAACTGTACTATTTATTAACAACTTTAGGAACTAACTCTGTATCACTTAATACATTTTTTATACAACTATTTTTTCCATTGTAAAATCATTAACTAATTCCACATTTTTTCCAACTCAAAATATTGGTATTATATAAATAGTTTGATAAAAAATTAACTTTATTTTTTTTTATTTACTTTCACTTTCCTATATACATAGTAAGGGAAAGTATTGCAATCATGAAAATTTTCAAATCTGAGTTTTCAACGGAAATACTTGTTTTGAGGTCCCTTGAGTCCAACTAACAATGTCTTGCAAAATGGTCTGTGTGTATGTATGTTAACAGCCTAGCTCAAAAATGAAAAGTCCTATGCAACTGAAATGCGTATTTAAGGTTTGTATATAGCTGGGATGTTACAGCAACTTTTTTTGTTAAAATCAGCTAACCAGAAATGCCACTTCATATTATCGATTTTACGGCCTGTTTTGACATATGGCTCAGAGGCTTGGACGATGACTAAAAAGGATGAGATGAAGCTGAGTGTCTTTGAGCGAGGAGTCCTCAGAAGGATTTATGGTCCAGTAAAGGAGGGTGATGTCTGGAGGAAAAGAAAAAATAGGGAGCTCAGTTCTCTCTATGCAGACATCGATGTAGTCACGTATATTAAACTGGCCAGACTAAGGTGGGCAGGGCATGTGGCCAGAATGAGCACCGTTGAAATACCAAAAAAAATAATGATGGAGGAGCTGCACCTCGTAAGACGGGTAGGAAGGCCGAGGACGAGATGGTTGGACAACGTGGCTTATGATGCGAGAACCCTGCTTGGTGTACGGAACTGGAGAGCTGCAGCAGAAGACAGAGCCAACTGGCGGAGGCTCTTGGAGGAGGCCCAGTCTCGGTAACGGGATGTTGTGCCACACATGAATGAATATTATCGATTTTAGACATTTTTACAATTTTCTCGAAAATAGCTCAAACGATTTTGATAAAGTTCATTGTATAGGTGAAAAACTAAGCTTTTTTTAATATAGTGTAGCTCTTATTCTCATTGATGTTCTCTAACAGATCTTAAATGCCTAATTTTCAAAATTTCTTCCTTTAAAGTATCTTTAATTTTTTTAATTTGAAAAAATTAACTATTTCACATTGTAACCTGAAATAAAAAATTGTTAAATATGAAGTAATTCAATTATTATTTAAAGGAGAAGTAACCTAATATGAAAATAGAGAATTGGCAAAACCCAAGTGTACAGCCGAGATTGGCTGAAAGGTTAGAACATGTTTCTATAGATAAGCATATGCGGCATTCATAAATACTAGCATTGATATAATTTAATATTTAATTTTATAGATTACATCAATGTACAAATTAAAATTTAGGTATATACATCAATGCTTAAACAAATAAAAATACCTACAATGAAATACATATAAATTTAACAGCATTCATTATCAGTGGCAGTCATGTCAAACTAAAATTGAACTAAAAATAGTTAGGTAATGCACGCAACCCACCAGATTTTTTTAATGAATAAAAATCTATTTATAATCATAATGTATTATTAATATGATTACCATTAACTCATTTCAATATGTAATAATTATCACAACTGTTTCATTGTTCCAATTTTCAATATTTTTTACTTTGATTTTTCTACTAAAAATATCTGAAACAGGAAATTGTTCTTTTCTGCTGAAAATTGTAAAAAATTATCCCATTCAAAACCAGATTTAACTGATTAGTACATATTTTGTGAATTTATCCCCTTCTTCTAAATGCCATTCAGTTAATATTTAATTATTTTTCATCACTCTCTTTTCCTTGCCTATCATTACCTTCAATAACTTTATATGTTAGATATTAATTTTTCAAAATTCTTTAGCTTTCCAATAATATGTTTTTAACCAACAAAATATCTTAATCACTAAGCTACAGTATACCACTCACCCAAATTAGCACGTTTAGTTTAAGCCATTTGGACTATATTAGAAAAGAGTAAAGCCATTAGCCATTGTAAATGTAGATAAATAAAAACAGTAATGGCACTTCTAAATTGAATATATTTTTAATGATGTAGAGATGGTTGACCGTGATATAATATGAGAAGGAGTTGGTCGAGGAGTGCGGTCAAATAAGTACTCAATTTTTAAAAAATGGTATTTTTAATTATTATACCGTTTTGACCCACCTTGCAGGTCTTAATCAGGGCATGACATGTGGCACTGCAGGAGGCAGTTGATAGACTGGACGTCGGCATAATAATTAAAAATACTAGTTTTTCAAAAATTTAGTATTTATTTGACCGCACCTACCCCTCCCGCCCCCTCTTCCACTCCCCTGGCCAACTCCTTTTCAGAATATATTTTTACTTTCCTACCACTACCAGGCAAGAAAATCATTGTAATTTGATCAAAATTTCTATATGAATTTTTCCAAACATCTTTACGTTTCATAGGCATCTGAGTCCAATAAAAGCATTTTCGGCATTTTGTTTTTTGGGTCCTCCCCTTCCTCGCCGTTAAGGCTATACGGAGTTTGCCAGGAGGCCAAGGGTTGTGGGCGGGTATTTAAAAGACTGCCTCGGCACCAGGACGCAAACTCGTGACTATTTTGATATCCATTTGATTCATATATCAGGTTGCCAGTATATGGTTATATATGGTTTTATATATATATATATATATATATATAGGTAGATATAGGCCATTGGTCCATTGGTCTATCTGTAACTGTGTCACAGGTTATCTCTTGAACAGGTGGACTGATTTTGTTGATTTATTTTTTGTTTAGCAGTATCTTGCCCTCCAATGGTGAAAAATTGACACAATAGGTGAAAAGCTTTATATATAGACATTTATATTATCATTTGAAAGATAATCTAAGTCCACTAAAACATCAAATAAAGTGAACAAGCCCTAAAATTGTTTTATAAATATTTTGTTTCGCTTAATAAAGACATTATTCATTATGCCTACTCTAGACTAATATCATTAAGAACTGCTCCTGAATCTATAATATTTTGTTACATCTTACTTGATTATCGTTGAGCAGGCATGTGAAAGTAGTACAGTTGTCCTCAGAATTCCAGACGCTATTTATTTCATGCTGAGTATTATTGATAACACAGGCTACTGGCCTACACTCTCCACAGCATATTTTTGAATCTTCTGGAGGTGCGAAATACTTCCATCCCTGCAAAATTCATTAAAAACATGTTAGTACTCTTTCTTTCCTGATTTACCACTTTCATATCTTTTCTCTCGTAGCAAAAAAAATCTTATAAAAACACTACTTGGACAAAACATAAGGGAGAGTACTGTTCAACTCAAGTAATATTAAATAGATAATAAAGTGAAATATTTCTTGCCTCTTTGCAATTCTTATCACAGGTCTGTACAGAATCTTCTTTGACTACTTCCCCATTAGTACCAATAGTACAGGTACCATTTCTACAGAAGTCCAAACTGTTTTGCCAACTTTCACCAACCTGAAATTATAATGCAATGAATTTTTGATGATGAACAAAAGTAAGGGAATGTAAAACAACCAATATTTAATTGAAAAATAAATTTTATTTCTATTGTAGCCAAAAATTGTATTGAAAATAGGATTTAAGTATGTACAACATTTTACTTTGTTTTTTAAGCTCTTTAAGTTGGTAGTAATTTATATCATGCTATAAATTATGTAAAAAAATATTTTTAAAAACAATTAGTCTGACATTTTTCCGAATTATTCATAGTACAAGAAAAATTTTTCTATTATATAAATTCTTTATTTAAATGATAAATTCTTTATAATAAAATCAAATGATTTTTAAAAGCACATTATTTCCTGGCAATTACAACAAGCTTGTATACCTGATAAATTTTATTCTCATGTTTGCAAGCCGTCCTCTTGTAGATTGGACAGCATTTGTTGTTTTGGTTTACAGATTTATAGATGTAGCTGTCACTTTCTGGAGGTGTCGCACACACTTGATCCTTGCAATCTGCCGCTTTACTGCCAGGTTTGCACTCGCAAGTTCTGCATGGTCCATCCTTCCATTCGTCTCCGGCCTAAAATATACCATATACGTCAATTGATGATTTTAATTCTCTACATTGATTTAACATATTAATACTGGCACTATTACTGGTGGATGAGAATAGATCGGCATAAGGGTTTTGTGGACTTTTTTCTAACCCCTAAAGGCTGCCCTTACCATTATACAAAATGCTTTGATACTTTTCCCATATCTTCCCCAAAAAATTTTTCTTGGGATTCCAAGCATCCTGAATAATTAAGAATTAATCCCTGTATCAGGGGTACCCAGAAGGGGATTTCATAGCACAAGTTGCGCCATCAACATTTTTGAAGGGGGCATATTTTGACAGATTTTTGAATTTTTGACAAACTTCAAAGGGGTTATGAATTTTTTGAATGAAAAGTTTCAGACTAAGGGACAAGAAGAAAACATGGAACAGACTGCAGCAAATGTAATTTTTTATGATCTATGTTTTTTCAAATTTTACCTTTGCTTGGTCTGTTTTTGAGAAAAAGTGAGCAATAAAATAAATATCTAGTTGGGTGAATGAGGGAGAGGGGGGTAGATTCTTGCACCATTGACCTTAGGGGGAATGGGCACTCCTGCCCTGCATGACCCTAAAGTTTCTTTAAAATGTTTCAGTATTTTAAGAGGACGGTTTCTACATAACTCCATAACTTTTTCTATAAAATCATGCAACAACTAAAAAAGGATGAATTTTTATAAAGTGATTTATAAAAATCACAAAGCACGAAGTGCTTTAAAATAGATGAATAAAAATCCAACCAATTAAAACCCTTAATCTATTTTAAATAATAATAAGAATTTAAGCTAATACAAGAGTTAATGGTGAGTGTAAAATTAAGAGACTAATAACATTATTAACTGTATCGAGGCAGATAGGCTGAGATGGGTAAGACATGTGATCAGAATAGAGGATAAATGGGAACAGAAGAACATACTAGAAGCACACTTTAGTCAGACGAAGAAAAGAGGAAAATCGAGAAGCATATCAAGGGATGAAGTGGAAAGATATGTAAGGAAGCCCAAGGGACGCCACAATCAGAAGAGAGAAGAGGAAAAGAATAACACATGAGTCCTAGGGTCATGTTGGTCCTTAGTGCCGATTAGTCAGTTAGTTAATCTACTTTAAATTGCTCAAGAAGTAAATAAAATAATTCTTTTTTAAACCATTATAAACTGGTTAAGAGAACTGTACACAACATAGTTACTTAAAATACTAGTAAATTCACAACCACTCCTAACAACCAAAGAAAAAGAATATTCTTCGAGATTAGCATCCACTGTAATTATAGTCGTGATAGGTTATTTATAAGAGACACTTGATAATGTTCATTATACTAACACTTTTTAAAACTTTTTTTCCTGTTGCATTTCCCTCATTGTTACCATTTTCAAACTCATAAAGGCAATGGTCCTCTGGGATTTCTGTAATCAGAAAATACAACCTCAGTTATTGTCACATAAATATTAGGATATACATAAATTGTGAACACGTATATAAAATATGTAACTTTAATTTTTTCGATTCAGTAACAAAATCTATACCTATAAAATATATCATTTTAGAGCATTAGATTGTTTAAAACAAATCTTTGAATAAAATTGTGAATATATGTATAATAAAATCTGTTCCATAAATTAGGGTTAACATATATTAATCCTATTACAGATCACTAACTCACCACATTCCATTACTGGGCAGCATAAACCTTCAGCCTTCTTGACTGGAACGTAGAATTCAGGACAGGTTTTGGTAGGACAGAGTTCAGGTTGGCAAGTTTTGTTTATGAAAGAACAGCAGCCGTTGCTGTCCATCAGGGCAACAAATCCTTCTTCTAAGTTTTGGAGCTCGCTGGTTATATTGGCACATTCTTCTTTAGGTTTGCATACTGAAAGAAGTTTAATTAATAATAATGATTTGTTGTTTCTTTGACTTTGTTTTTCACAGATTGCAGATATATTTAACAAAAAGAATTTTCTAAATTTATTCTGAATTTTCTGAGAAGTCTTTTAATAAGTCCATTTGATTAACTTTGGCAACTTGACTTCCTTTTAATTTATTTTATGAACAAAAGATAAAAATGATAATAAGTAGAATAATCAAATACACATAGTCCAGTCAGCAGAGCGTCAGTGACAAACCTGAAGCATGAAAATGGGTACTCCTTACTTAAATTAGTGTATTAATATTTTTGACTAAAATAGATATTATAAAGTTTGATAAAAGAAGTCTGTCACTACAAAATCTAAATAAGGTAACTAAAGTATAATTATAATGAATAAGTTATAAAAATATTTAGATAGTACATATAAATATTTTTTTGATAATGCAGGATTGATTTTAAGATATACTGAAAATGGAAACATTCCTCCGAAATGTTACCAAAAGTATGTAAATTGTATTTGAGAAATAAAAATAAAAAAAGAATAATCAAAGTTTATATTTTTTTACTTGTATTCTTCAATATCCATTTGTCAATCAGATAACAGGCAATCATAATAATATTAAAGGTTTGTTCTAATGCGAGAATATCAAAATATCCCTCAGAAATTTATTTATTTGAACTATCAAGTACTCACTGTATTAAAATTTTTTTTCATGAGTTTGTATAAAACTGTTGGATCTCTATATCACTGGAGATAAGAGGTGACTCTATGTGAGTTACCGTGGTCTGCTACTGCACCAATGTAAATATTTAGTAAAGTTGTGTCAATTACTTGTATATGAAGGAATATATATGTTTAATATTCCCCTAATTCATTATTGCAGAAATTAGCAAAATGTAGCTTGTAAAGGTACTTGTCTCAGCGAAAAGAAAAGTTTTCATTTTTTTAGAGAATTTCTCCTGCTCAAATGTTGTATAGATGTATATGTATATAATTTGCATTACTTCCAAATTTTTGAAGGCAATGACAGTACTAGTGCAATCCTCAAATTTTATTAACTATATATTTGCATTATTATTCTTTTTTTTGTTTTCTGTCTCAACCATTGATTACTTTAAATAATAGAAAATATAAAAACACTCACTCTTAACATGATGAAGTATTACTTGATCACGAGATTATCTATCCCTCGGTAAGATCGCAAAGCAACAAAGAGGATGTGAGAATAGAAGAGGTCTTATTAATCAGACTTATAAATCATGTGTAGTGTGTTAAATGTCAGCTAGTTTGTCTAAAATGCCCTGTACATTAATATTTGTAATGCTAATGATAAATGAATATCTTTTTCATCTTGTAAAACTCCAGTTAAATCCACTCTCATGATAAGAACTGGAACCACCATCAGGCCATGCTATCCTACCAAACTATGTCACCTAAAAATGCTAAATCACCTCCCCTCTGGATTATTTCAGACCGTGAATCCAGCTCTCATTTATTATAAAGTAAGCAATCCACTAAAATTCTCATAAAACGAATCCAAATATTGACCCTTCCTTTTCCAAGTACCAATATCTACCATATTCTCTTATTTTACTTTTTCATGGGGAGCAAAAAATGAACAGGCACTCAAATTCCACAAGACTTCAAAAGCTAGCTAATTTTCACTCAGAAGTCTTTTTTCAGAGGTATTTCACTCAATGTGAGAGAAAATCTCATATCTAAGCAACAATATCCTGCAATATCTAGCGAGTATAGGCAGGTTAAATATCTATTATCCATTCATATTAAATACTTATTTTCCTTCTTTTACTTTTAATTATATATAATTTCTTTAATACAAAAAGCCGTACTATTAACTATTAGAACAACTAAAGGTAAATAACCTTTATCTTTTCGCTCCCAGAATAGTTGATAACTTACTTGATTATCATATATCACCAATAAGGTAATACCGGCTTAAAGAAGTAGTTTCCCTTTACCTAAATTTTCAAAGGCTTCATGTAACAGTAGCTAAAATAAAGTACTTAAAAATAAAAAAAAATAAATAATAATTGGCATGATATTAATATAAATGTAACAACAAAAATTACATACCACAAATAAAGTCATTACAGCCGTTTTCATCAGCTTCTAGCTTCATAAGTTGATCAGGCCCGCATTTTAAAGGTTTAGGTGGAGGACAAGTTTCATTCAATGGAACTATTTGGAAAAAAAAATTAATTCAGCTGAGTCAGTATTCTGAAGTTATGATTGCTTTTACCTTATACCTGACGTAAATCAGTTTATAACTCACCACAAATGACCTTTGGACAGCAGTCGGACTCAGTTCCTACAACAGTGACAGATTTGAATCCTCTTTTGCAGATACTCTCCTGAGGACACTGTATCCTTTCACAATGGACACTACTCTTGGTACAGCCGCACTCAGTGCAATGGTCAGGATTCCACTTATCACCTGGATAATGACCCTCGTTATCGCAAGGGGTACATTTTTCTTCAGCAACGCAAGTTCCATTTTTAACAACCTGATTGATTGAATCACAGACTATTAGCCATTTAAAAAATGAAACTTTTCAGTTTCAAATTTTAATTAACTCAAAGAGATATTTAAACAAATTTTACTAGTAGATTTAACTAACATTAATTTATGATCAGTTATAATTTTAATTAAAGGCCTAATGGGATATTTGTCTGCTATGAATTAAAGAATTCAAAGAAGAACTTGTCAGTTTAATTTTTTTTCAAGTATTATATAATTGATAAACTAGTCATATCTTAACATTAGTTAGACTACTTTTTATAGAGAGTCTTTTTTAAACTTAAGTACTTAATATTTGTCCCGAGAAGTTGATGAAGTAAAAACCATATCTGGAACACTTTAATCTTTCTAAGCATACCTTGTTTGAAGGACAAACACATGTGTCACCCCTTGGTGCAAGGCATTTTTCTGGAGATTTTCGATATAACTCATAGTTATCACAAGTCTCAGTACAGCCTAGACCACACCCTTCATAAATAAGACCTGGAAAGAAAAAAAAAGACTTAGAAAATCACTATAAATCACTTTTAATTACATTGAATAAATATTCAATTATTTAAAAGCGGAAAATTAATAAACACTTCATGTCAATGATTCACGCATTATTTAGTGTTTATTATTATTATAACAACAACTTAATTTGTTTTTAAATGTGTTTAGTAATATGATTGAACTTAATACTTTAAGTGCTGATGTCAAACATGATATAACATTTGGTCCCTCCCTGCTGAAACCTGCCCTATGTGTATAGTATCTTGAAAATCCATGTCAATAAAACTATTCATTTGGAACTAGCCTTGGTAAGATGTTAAAGAGGCCATAAAGAATTATAGCTAAGAATGTACCTAACTTTTGTTAATTTTACCTAAATAGTTATATAAAAAATTCCAGTAATTTGATAATAATTCACTATTATTTCATATATTTTTCATTAATAGTATTAGAAGAGGTAAACTTTTTTTTTTCAATTAACGTCAATTATAAAAAAGAAACCCGATCCATTAATACAATATATTTTTTACGAATATACAGTATATTCCTTGACCTTGGTCAGATAGTCAACTTTTTACAAGCTTATCGAAAAATGGGATTTCAGAAAATATAGCTATGCATGTACATTGAAGATATTTTTATTGTAATATAAAAAAAAAAATCAGCCATGAGAAAAGATTAACACTCATTAATTCTGTTCATTTTACTTATATCTGGCATCATAAAATTCTCATTTTTCATTAAGTCAAGGTTATAATTTTCCATCAATGTTTTATTGATTTCATACAATATTCTAATTGATAACATTTCTGTCAATATTTGGACGATTTTCATGTCTAAAATTTGTTTTCATCTCCTATTTCTTTTGATTCTTATAGTGCTAAAGCTGATTCCATTGAATGTTTATGCTTATCTTTACTTATTAAGATTACCAGAAAACTTTAACAATGTATCTCAACTCAGTTTTAATTAATGTCAGGATGAAAGCTGTAATTATGACCTGTATCAAAAACTGTCCTTGCCAAAAAATATTAAAACTGTGACGTTACGTGGTGTAAAGGAATTTTCATAGGAAATAGTAACGAGAATAGGGTACCACCAGTCAATGGTAGTCATAGCTTTAGAATATTGTTTCAAAACTGGCAAAGAAATATCCAGAGATCTTGGAGATAGCAATCTAGTAAATAAAATGAAATTTAATAAAACGTTTAATGGATGATGTAATTTTTATGACCGTGACTGTAGTACAATTTAATTTTAAAAATTAATTTTATATTCTACATGCATGATATATCATTATTTATCCAATTTTTTCCATCATTTATGTTTTACATTATTTATTGTACATTTTCTATTTTCTTGCAAGTACATAATTTTCTATATTAATTAATAAAAGAAGAATTATTGAATCTATTTACATTACTAAAAATTTAAATAATTCCGTAAACAACCAAACTGATGTTGATAACATAAATACTTTTTATGCAAATACAATTAACAATATTTCGATATAATATTAAAAATAACTGAGATTCCTCCAGAACATTGAAGGGAAAACTCACTAAGACAGGGTGAGAAACACCACAATGAGGAACAAACTCGGCCTAAAATCATTACATGAAATCTTTGAGGAATCTGCAATGGTGTGGACATATCTCACCGATGCCAGATGAGAGAATAGCTAGACTGGTCAATGATATGAAGATGGATGGAAGAAGGAGCTGAGGACGCCCTAGAAAAACCTGGGAAGAAGGTGTTAGGTAGACGTTTTTGGCCATTGGAGGAGAAAGAAGTTGGCACAGAATCGAGCAGAATGGATTATGAAGAAGATTAAAAATACAATTTTAAACCACACTTAAATAAATCTAGAGTTTAATAAAGAAAAACCTCTTTCCCTTTGCCATCCCCACCATGACAATTTTAGTCGGTCTCCCCATAGATAATATAGGGTAGAAACGAGATGAATATATACAACTGTATTTTCTTAGCTAAAGAAAAGAGAAAATAGAAATAGCGACTATGGATTCAACGAGAGAGAACTGATTAAGGTAATAATAAAATACATAAATTAGAAAATTATATACATACTAGAAAATAGATAATGTAGAATAAATAATATAAAACATAAATGATGGATAAATTCAGTAGGTGAATAATGATGTGTTATATATGTAGAATATAAAATTAATTTTTTTAATTGTATAAAATTAAATTATATTATAATGAAAACAAATTTCAGAATTGAAAATGGCCCAAGTACAGAGCAAAATGTCATCACATAGGATATTTTAAAAAGCAATAAAACACTGGTGGAAAATAATGGCCTTGACTTTATGAAAAATAAGAAATTAATACTTGTTGCGGCCCAAACAAAGGTTGAAAGCTTATGCAGAAACATTGGCACATATTAATATATGGTATTAATTATACTTCTTTTCCTGACAGCAATCCCAACCAAATTTTTAATTAGTTCTATAGTCAATGATGCCTCCATCTTATATAGTAAATATAATTTACTTTCTAACAATTTTACTATTTTGGATTATAAGATTCAAGCAAGTGATAACTTAAGTTTTGATAGTAGATTTTTTATTTTTAAAAAAACAATAAAAAAATCAATCATTAAGAGTATCACTCACCTTGAGGACAGACAAACGGACAAAGCTCTGAACTCCTCCATTTAAGACATACTCCTTCATCTTGGCATTCCCGAGCATAGGCTTCTAATTCACGGCATACACTAGTTGCACCATTACACAGAGATTTATGGCAGTTGGCAATGAATACTGCAGGATCGACGACAGGGTGACACTATGAAATATTAAATTTTATTGTAGCCATTAAAGATGACTGAAATTATGCTATAATTAAATATCAAAATTATAAAAAATAATTATTAAAAATGTACTAAGGAAATTATCACATTTATGATTCAGATAATAATTAAGAAGCAATACTTTATTTATCAGATAAAATAATAAATTAAAGCTAAATAAACCTTTCCAAATAGGATTCCTTCTGACAATAGCAGACAATCGTCTTTATCTGGAGGAGGTGGAAGGCAATCTGGGAAAACCTCTGAGGAGCATGAATCTTCCTTTTCTAAAACTAAAAAGAAGAAAAATTAAAATGAATAGTTTTTATAATAAGGAATGAATTGAAAAACATTAATAAAATACATACTTGGTGGCAAATCCTTGAGGAGCCAGCTTTGACCAAAATCATTGATGTTATCTGTTATTGTTCCATTACGAGTTGTCAGGTCATCGGTTTCATTTACATTGCATTTACCTACAATTTTGTTTTTATTTTTTAAACAATCGATATTAATTAATATTAAATCTTGACACCAAAACACTATGAGTACATGCAGTGATCAGCAGTAAGATCAGATATATGACCATATTTAATTATATGTATATATATGTTGGTGCAAAAGATTGTCTGAAACAATTTTACATTTTTATTCACTTTGCACTTAAGATGACATTTTATAATCTACAACCGCTATAAGTAGTCTACTAAATAGGAAAACAGCAGAGAGAAATAAAATATGAAATTATACTAATAAATCAGAAAGAAACAATCGGTTTTTATATTAAAAAAAACTCAATTTCTACATATGACCTTTTGCACTAACAGTAGCTATATATACATATATATTGTAATATACACCTTAATTGAAAGTTGTTTAAAAATGATTTAATAAATTAATGTAACAGTTCAAAGCAAGCTAATCTAGTTTCACTAGTTCAGGGAAAAGAAAATAGCTGCTCTGTAGTTTCCCCAGAAAAGAAAACCCCAAAGAGAAGAGGGGACGGATAAAGGATTTTATTTTGGCAAGCAGTTGGTATTTGGCTGGGGTGAAGAGAGGATGGGAGAAGAGATCCTGGCTCAAGTTGGTAAAACCCAGTAATAGTATTACCATCTTGGAAGTTGTTGTTAGGCAGAGAGACTAGTTGTTTGAATTGTTCGAGTTGTTGGAATTACAAGAGAGAGGATCTCCCAGGGGGCTTGAATTGAGTAGAAGAAAGTGTCACCATTTTGGAAGTTGTGTCTTGGCAAAAGATTGGAAAGCATTTGAAGACAAATGAATTTAGTGCAACTAAGGAAGAAACAGTCTCTATAGAAGAAAGGTTAGCTTGCCAATCCATACTTGACTTCATTTTAAAATCAAACAGTATTTAGTGTAGTTAATGTTAGTTTGTCTCACAGACAGATCTACGAGGGGGGCTTTCGGGCTGAAGTCCTCCCCAAAATGGTAAAATGTAACCATGTTTTACAGAAAAAAATATTAAAAACTATCTTTTAGAGTATTCTTGTTCGTGTAATTATATTTAATAGGACTTCAAGAACCACTTAAACACCATTTCATATAGGTAATTAATATCTTTATTTTTTTTTCAAATTAATTATCGTTATATGTATATGAAAAAAAAAATCTTTCGGCTGAAGCCCCCCCCACCTTCAAAATTAAATCCTGGATCCGCTAGTGGTTTGTCTGAGTGATTTGATCTGATTGTCAGTAATACAGATCTGGGATTAAATAATTATAAATTTCAATTTAATATATTAATGCTCTTATGATTTTGTTTATTATTTAACATCCTCTTATTTCTTTTGGAAGTACCTCAAAAGTAGAAAGTGAGCTTTTGAGGTTATAATATTATTATTTGTAAAATATAAGAGAGATGTTACAATATAAATATATATAATTAAATATGATATAATATATCAATATATTTAAAGTTTCAAAAAAATATTCACCACACAATCCTCTGGTCCTGTTTGAATAAAAATGAGAAGGTAGCTTTAACTTGAAGTTTCGTCCACCATAAAGCATTTCTAAATCCAACTGAATGGTAGGAAGTTGGACCAAGATGCCCTTTCCAAACATTTCACTGACAGAAAGCCATTTTTCTTTTTGTGGTAATGTTACAAGTTCTCCATTTATTTTTACTGATATGGTTTTATCTTTGTTATTAATAGCTTGTATAGAGTAATCCTTATACAATATGGAAATTATTTTAAGGCATGTATCGCTTGGATGGTCTTCACATGGTCCATTTGTAATCAAAACCTGTTAAATTATAAATATATTTTGAAAACTTTACAATGATTTTCAAATCAGCTTTTTATCAAATCATTTTTTCATTTCTTTGTAAAACCGAGGAAAATAGTGCTGGTTAAAGATTCAAAATTTTAGATTATCAAAATGTTTATAAATTTTTTTTTTTAACCTTTATACTTTCAAATTTGAAGTTTTTATGTAGTTGATTTATCAAATACTTATAAGGATAACACTGTAGGAGGAGTATTATTCAAATTTATTTTAAATAATACTTTCATGGTCATAATAATGTTAATTAGTTACCTTAAACTGAGGACCTAAAGATCCATCTGTTTCAGCTAAAACGTGGGTGCAATTGCCAGCATAGGTATAATCAATCTTATCGAAGGTAACAAATCTCGACCCACTGTATCCTTCACAGATGCCTAGAAAAATATCAAAATATTACTAAAGTTCGTAAATTTACAAACAATGAAAACCTTTATAGATGAAATAGTCCTTACAATCTCGACACTCTGCAGGTCTGATACACTCCTCAAATTTCCTTACATAACCATCTGGACAATAACAGCCTGGGAAACACTCATTAGTTTCCGGACAAGCATCGGGTGTCATCAGTTCTGCGCAGCATGGCTCACATGTATGTTTGTAGCATTCCTTGAATACCAATCCCGGTGGACAAGATGCGGCTGTAAGAAACGCATCCAATTTTAATACAATGAGCATAAATAAAAGTTTTCAAATGAATTTTAATAAAGGGGGTATTTTGATTTAAGTAGTTATTAAATAGACAGAAATAATTTCTTAAATCTAAATAATAGGTGGCTTATGATGGGACGTGGATGCAATGCATGTCTTCTTCTTCACTCCTTTAGTATAATACGTAGCAATATCAAATAATAAAAAACAGCAACTTTTTTCACTCAGACGGGTTTCCATTTCAATAATTGAGTTTAAAGTAACAGTAGTTATCATTTAAAAACTAAGTTAAATTAAAAATGTAAAATTAAAATAAATAGTTCTACCCATGTGACTTTCATACTTAGGAAAGCCTCATGTCCACCCATAACGATTAACAATAACACAGTGTATTAAAAAAACTATGTACCGTACCTCAGACTCTACTTAGACAAAAGACTTACCTAGAACATACATACTAAATTAAAAAGACAAGAACTGATTAGACGATATAACTAACTCTCACATCTTCTGGACTACAGATGCTCACTTAACTTAAGAAACAAGTGACTAATCTACAACACCATACTGAGGCCAATTTGGACATATGGACTAGAACTTTGGGGTTCGGCAAAACAAACACAGATAAATAAAATACAAACAACACAATAAAAAATTCTATGAAAAGTTGTCAACGCACCTTGGTGCATTTCAAATAACACTATGCATAACGACTTAAACATCTTAACAGAAAAATCCTATATCCACAACAAATACACTTCATTTTATTCTTCAAGTCTATAAATCACTACAATCCATTAGGACTTTATATTTCCTACTCCCTGTTGCCTGATCGATGCAGACTAAAAAGAAAATGGCCAAGGAACCTACTCCTACAATAAACAAAATGCAGTTAATCAAGCAAACTCGCAGCTAATGCCTAATACATCATAAGCGTACATTGCAGCGCAGGTGCAAATGGCATAAAATGTTAAAATACAAAAAAATTAAACCTCAATGGAAAATTTATATTTTTATAAAAGACTTATGTCGATAACAGCAAAAGAACTCATAAAATTCAAATAAATTTTCCTTACAATTATCCTAGGAGAATGAACATTTGTCTTTGTAATTAATATCAATTTGTAAATAATCTACGGGAAGTTAATTTTAAATAATTAGTTTTGGCGGGAATAGGCGCATAGCCTTCCACTTTTATATCGGGGTTTAAGGTTATTCACACTCGTGAATCATTAAAACAAAACACCGGCACTGGATATCGACTTTTGAGGGTGTTTGGGAATTGAACTGTGATTGGGAATTCGGGGATCTATTACCTTTTATGACACTGTGTGAGAAGAAACAATAAGAATACATATATGAAATGTGGGACTTAGTAAACACTTTGAATTGACTCACCTGGTTTATTCTTCAATTGTTAGGCCTATAGGACAACTAAATAAAATGACTATTCACTCCTGTCTAACAAAACAAATTTATTTTAACAATTGATAATAAATGAATATATATAAGTGAACGGTCGGTTTGATAATCTTGGTCTTCAATGTAGTAAGCCTCTCTTCTCAGATGAGGTCTTCTTGTGTTGGTGTCCAGGCCTTAAGTGTTTGGCGTCCTCCTCGCCATCTGTTGCCAGCTACCTGATCGGACCTTTTCTTCTTTTCGATTCTTTATCGATGTGAGATTTTCCAATGAGCAATTTGTCCACTGCACAATTGAGTACAATTCACAGTGCAACCTCACATTCCTATATATTATATATACCTTCTCATTCCCTCACACAATGTCAACTAATGGTGTAAATATAGGGGGATGTCTACTACCAATTACAAGAATGACAGGATAATAAATAAAAGAAAAATATCTTACGACAATCATTCTGTATCCGCCATTGGGTCAGGTCAATGTCAGGAAGAGCATCTTGGCATTCGGTGACAGCTTTGAGTATAGCATCACACCTGCATGCTTCTGTGTTGTTACTGTTTTCTGAACAAAGGCAAATGGCTTCAACACATTGTGAATGGATCTTATCCATGTTCATCACAGTGCTGCATCTGCTCAGAGGGTCATCTCTACCATAAAAAAATAGTAACAATTAATAATCCTTATTAAAAAATATTACATATATAATGTCAATTAGATTGGAATAATTTTACTTTCATCAATGTTAAATTCTAGAAAACAGAAACGTCCTGATCTGTTATATGAATTAAAATCTGATAATTAATAATTAATCAGTTTGTCCAATATATTTTATACAAACAGCCACGCAAAAGATTAGCTTGAAAAATAATGGATTGGATAGGGGTGTAAATATTGAAAACAAATGTTAATATTTTGATATATAGTTTGTGGTACAGACCCTTTTTTATCAAATTATTAACATCCACCTCAAACTTTGTAAATAGCTTCATCTCATCGTAACCTGCAAATATTTTATTTATGAAAATTCTAGGAATTGGGACATTTTCAATCTGGAGATCGGCAAACTTAGTCTATTTAATTAGAAACTAAAAAATCGTCAATATCCATTTGCTTTCCACTTGAATCGTAAGATAATTTGAGCACAATATCAAGAAAAAAGGTGACCTTCAAAAATATTGAACTGTTTGATAAGACCAACATCCCCAAATTTTTAAAAATAACGAGATTATACAGGATAAAAGGCCACTATTTTTTTAGGCCACTTTTTTTATCGATTTTGTGATCAAATTATCTTACTATACAAGTTGAAAGAAAATGGGTATTTATGAGTTTTTAGTAACTTTATAAATCGATAAATTTTGCCACCTCCAGATTAAAAATGCCTCAATTCCAAGATTTTTGTAAATAAAATAGTTGTAGGTTACAATGAGATGAAGCTATTAAAGGTGGATGATTAAAAATTTGATAAAAAGGGGTCTGTACCATATTTTTAATATTTAAAAAGAGTATAGAAGCAAATATTGAACAATAATTTTGATACATATATTACTGATAGTAATAAAATATATAAAAAAATAAATATACGAATTTCATTCAAGTAATCATTAAATTCATAGTTTCCTGTAACTGTTTAAATCTTGCTTTACCAAATTTTAAATTTGTTTAATTAGTTCTTCTTACATTAAACCAGAAAAACATAAAGTTGAAAAAAAAACTAGAAATTCTAGTTACCTGATAGCTTTGCACATTTCAAAAGCCTCTTTCTGAAGATGGACAGGACAAACTTTTGTCTCACATTCTGCACTGTCCCCCCAGCTGTTTCCAAAGTCGATACTTGTTTTTGCAATATCACCATTTGGTTTCTGCTTGTCATTTGAAGGGTTGTCATCTAATAGACCACATAAGCCATCTACTTCTCCTTTCTTCGTTCCAGGAACCTTAAGATACAGATATTTATAGCAAAGTAGGAACGAAAATTGGAGTACATCATTGGTTTATTTGAACAAGACACTAAGTATATTCTGTATTGAGCTAAACTTTCTTATTTATCAAAGCGAAAACACAGTAAGTAAATGAAAATCAAGCAAACCCTTAATATATATATGAAAAATACTTACACTAACTGTACAATATTTTGATTTCATAAAGGGAAATCTATCAAAGTAATTAATAGGTTCTTAAAAGATGGAAGGGTAGAACCATAAATATAGAAAGAAATGTTTCTCTCTTTACTCTTGTAAGTATATTTATTTTCTTGAGAATTTTAAGAATTTTTTTTTGTATTAAATTTAATATTGGAAAATTTTTCAATTTTGGGAGACAACAGCTTGACCGATGATATAGCCAGCTATATAGATTATTGCACACAAAATCTCAACTTTCAGTTGACAATAAATTACTGATCTTCAAGACAATCCTGAAACTTATCTGGACCTATGGACTAGAACTCTGGGAGACAGTGAAACTTTCTACCATCAAACGCATTCAATCCTTTCAGTCTAAAGTTCTTCGAACAATACTCGATGCTCCCTTATTTATATCATGCATAATGACCTTAATATCCCATTTGTTTTTAATCTAATTTCATACAAATTTTACCAGAATCTCACTCATCATCCAAATCCTGTGGCACAATCCATTTCTAATTCCAGCAATCCCTACAATCCTCCCTAGAGGTTGAAATCATGACCTTTTGTAAATATGTATATATTGGAGTTTTGGCAATGGCAACTTAAGTCCTGAGCGTATGTTGCTCTAGTGCCCTCTGTCAGTCTCCATTGGCTTTCAATATCACTGAAACAATTGGGAGAGAAGCACTGGAATCTCCTGGAATCCTGCTTTGCCTTTCAAATTTGGAAAAAAAAGCCTTAATCAGAGTCCTCTGGACGAATGTAAATATTGTTCACAGGTAGGACATTGTTTTATTCATTTTAGTTTTACTGAGCTCCAATCTATTATTGTATTTCACTTTATTATTATTGTTATTTTTTATTTACTTTTTTCTTTAATACATATTTATATTTATTTTCCTTTTGTACATAAATATTGTATGAATAAACAATAGTAGCCCTAATACTTATTACTCTTTAATGTATCAGATTGTATCATTACTCAATAAATTATTTAAAAATAAAAATAATATAAGTATTATTTACTTACAACAACTTTCACGTTGGCATGAGAATCCCAAATAATCGAGAAACCCAAACTGCTGCTGAATATAATAAATTTATTGTTTACTTGCTTTATAGTGAATTCTTCGGTCTGGGCACCAATTTTCTGCATCTATAAAAAATAAATAACAATTTCATAGTAATATAGTTCAAATGGGAAAAAAAAGAAATAATTAATTTATCACAAAAAAAAAAAAAATCACCTGCGGAATGGTATAGGCATATCCATCAAAGACTATACTCTGATCTGTGTACATAATGATATTATGGCCATCATACCTAATCACCAAGAATTTGCTACAAGGTCCGATGAATGGGCACTGTTTTACCACTGAAATAATTATTCATAAAGGGAATCAATAAAAGAATATGACATTGTTAACTTAAATAAAATAACACTCTAAATAGAGCATGGAAATTACTATACTAAACAATAATATATTAAAACATTATAAAAATAAAATAAAACATGTAACGAAAGAAAAAAAATATTAAAAGGGTTTTAATAATTATTATACTAAATATTCAGACCTTGCTAAGAGACTTAAATATGTTAAGAAATAGGAAAAACTTACATCTTGCATCCCATTCACCCTCAAGCCTATCCCTGACAATTGTGTGGTTGCAAATGTCATATTTGTATTCTGTACCATCAAATGTTTTAAATGTCCTTCCAGTGACCTTACAAATCTTATCTGGAGGAACAAAGCAATCAAACTGATCGCATTCTCCTTCCTTTTCGGCTTTAATAACAATCAATTTCGAACTAAAAAAAAAATAATAATTCGTATTATATCAATAATGGTGATTATTTCATTGTGTATATATTTTTATTTTTTGTATTGGAGAGAAGAATAAGCCAATAAATATGTCTTTCTTACCCAGGAGGGCATTCTGTAGGTTTCTTTAAACAGGTACAAATGTACTGATCACAAACAGGTGTCTCTACCACTTTGCTCAATTCTTGATGGTTTGTTTTGATACCTTTGTGCTGTTTGCGTTTGTGGCCTAACCCTTTATAGCCGTACCCTTTTCTAGATCTAGTGTTCCCTTTGAAATAGGAACCCCATTTGGATTTTTTCCCGAAAGGTGACCAGAAAGGTGCTACCTTTTCAGGCTCAACAACTTTCTCCAATTTCGATCCAGGACCACATATTGGAGGAGGAGGACATGGTTTCACTGTTGTGCTCACTGCAAATAATCAATAAATTAGTAAAAACTTTTGACCCTCCATAATTTTCAAATAAACGATTGTTAAATAAATAATTTTGAAATTATCAAGCCTCAGAATAAGCAGAACTAGCAAATAAAAATTAGTAAGATACTGTTTATTTTTATGTAATCAATATACAAGGTGTTCCGTAAGTAGAGAGAAATTTTTATAGGAGTGATAGAAGACTAGAGCTACAAAAATTTCAAATAAATACAGTCCAATTTTCAGTAAGAAGTCTAAGTTTTGTGTTTTTTTCAGTAGGTCATGTTAAGAGGAAGCTATAACTAAAGAAATGTTTTATTTGATTAATTAATAATTGCTTCACTGTAAACTAGACAAAATTTACTTTAAACCAAAATAGAGTGTGTCATTGTTAAAACCATTGAAAGTGGACTTTTGACCTGCTAAATTAAGCTGAGTTAAAAAAAAAGTTATAAATTATTCACATTTTTTTTTTTTTCATTATCTAACTTTACTTCAGATAGTCCACATTTAGAAAAACTTCCTGGTTTAATAAGCTTTAAGTTTGTATTAATTAAGTTGAGGTTTATTGAGAAAAACTTCAGATTCACCTCAAGTTTTGAAAAAAAAAAATTATGTGATTTTATCTCCTGTCACTTAAAAAAAAAAATGCTTGTGTTTTCAGCACAAATGACTACAATTTTAAAATATTGATTTTTCAAATATTTTTCTAGTAAAGTCTTTATGAAACTGTTTTTTTCTCCCAGATTTCTGTCATAGGAATTGACCTGTATTTATGAGTGATAAACTTAATGTTTCCAGCCATAATATTTACGATTTTTGTGAAAATAATTGAAGCAATCAGCAGGTTTCTTAATTTTAAACGTATATTTTAGGACGAGAAATATTAGGTTTGTCCCATATAAATATGTATTTTAAATGTATTTATCATTATAAATAAAAAGTCTATTGAGGCAACTAACTATATTTATTATAATACATACCACATCATGGAAAAATAAGAAATAAAAGCTTTTCAACAGTTATTTGTAGTCATTTGTACTGAAAACACAAGCACTTTTCCTTTCACTTACCTTTTTTTTTTTTTTTTTGGGTCCTCCCCTTCCTCGCCGTTAAGACTATACGGGGTTTTTCTGGGCCAGGGAGTGTGGGCGGGGATTTAAAAGATGTCCTTGGCACCGGGACGCGAACTCATGACTATTTTTGTATCATTTATCATATTTGCCGGACAACGGTGGTGCTGTGCACAATGCATTAGCCCATTCAGCTACCCCGCCCACTACTTTCACTTACCCATATATGTAATATATAGTGAGCGTAAGTATTGCGATCATGAAATTTTTTGAATCCGAGTTCAACGGAAATACATGTTTGAGGTCCCCTGAATCCAAATAACCAAGTCCCGCAAAATGGTGTGTGTGTGTGTGTGTTACAGTCTAGCTCAAAAGCGAAAAGCTGTACGGAAGTGAAATTGTATATTTAAGATTTTTATATGCTAGGGATGTTACAGCAACTTTTTTGTTGAAATCGGCTTACTGGAAGTGGCACTTTATATAATGCACTAAACACATTTTTACGATTACTAAACACATTTTTACGATTAACTCAAAAACCGCTCTAACTATTTTGATCAAATTCATCATATCAGTGTAAAATTAAGGAGTTTTAAATAAAATGTGGTTCTTATTCTGATTGATGTTCTCTAGGGCTTAAATGGCTAATTTTTGATATTAGCTTCCTCTAAAGTATCTTTAATTTTTTTTATTTGAAACAATTGACCATTTCACATTAATTTCTAATACCAAATATGGTTAAATATAAAATATGAAAGAATTTGATAAATAAATAAAGGAGAAATAAGAGATCGTAACAGAAAATAGTAATTGAGGAACCAAAGGAATACGCCCAAGCTCACCCAAAAGATTAGAATACGCTTCCATACATATCATGAGATTAATATAATATGGACTCTGACAATATTATACAAATATACATATGTGGTTTTCATAAATATTATTGAATTTATTATTTAATATTTAATTGTATAGATTACAGTGATATAAATATTAAAATTTGCATATATGAGGGCACTTATATAAATAAAAATACCCACAATGAAATATAAAGTCTATAATTTTTACTTTCACTTCGCTTTGTCCGAAAATAATTATTTCTGCTAAGAATATAAAATGAGAGGATATAAAATCACATCATTTTATTTTTTTTCAAAATTTGAGGTGAATCTCAAGTTTTTGCCTAATGAAATTCAACTTAATTAATATAAACTTAATGATTATTAAACGAGGTGCAGTATTTGTAGTATAGTTAGATGATGAAAAAAAAAATTGTGGATAATTTATATTTTGAAAAACAGGACTCAGCTTAATTTAGCCGTTCAAAAGTCCTCTTTACATGGTTTTAACAATGACAGAATCTATTTATGTTGTAAGTTAATTTTCTCAAGTTTACAGTGCAGCAATTGTTAACTTCTCAAATTGAATATTTCTTTAGTTATCGCTTCATATACAACAAAAAACATGATGCTTAAAAAAAATTGAATTTCCTACTTTTCTGCTGAAAATTGGCCCATTGTTTATATGAACTTTTTGTAGCTCTAGAGATCTGCTATTACTCCTATAAAAATTTCTCTCTTCTTACAGGACATACTTTATGTATAAGAATGTAAAAGTTGATCTGACTAAAAATAAAGTTTTTTTGAGTAATTAAAATTAATTTATGAAGTTAATTATAAAAAAAGTACTTCTTCCTTTAGTCAACCCTAATTTTAATGTATGAATTAATCAATTTGAACGAAAACTATGTACACAATAACTAATCTCCCTCCATGTTAGTAATTTTTTTTTGAACCAATTGAAAGAGCAATGCACCAACCTTCAGTGGTAGGAGGTTCTGTAATGAGAGTTCTAGGGCTGGGTGAAGGTTTCGCACAATTGAGCTCATCATCAATGCAATCTGAGATTCCATCGCACCAAAATGTTTCATTGATACAAATGTTCGAACTTGGACAAAGTTTGGTCTTCTCCGGGCATGGCTTACAAGTGCAATCACAGGAAGATGTTAAAGTTTTCTTCAAACCCTGGATTAAATGATAAAATGTATTCAGTTTTATCATAAATATATTTACGTTATTTTGCAGAGAGTGATCGAGACCTAGGAAATTCTATTGCTGGTGAGAACTCTTACAATTAGTTTGATTATACTTCAGCTAATACAATAAAACAAAGTAGTTTGTGAAAATAGAAACAAACATAATAAGCTATAAAACAAAATAATAAAAAAAAATAGACAAATGTCACCTTTGGCTGGCTTGTATTTATTAAAACAAAAACAAACCAACAATTAGAAATTGATAGTTCCTCTTGAAATGTTCTCAGTATTTTATAATAAACTACACAGACATAATTAAGAAAGTTCAGAATGGGCAAGTTTCTAAACTCAGATTTGAGCTCATTAATGGGCATCGGAAATTCATCTGGCCATTCCTGAACTCATAGATAGATCCATAAATAGAATTCAGAGTGTTGCTTTATTCATCAGTTGAATCATCTACAGCTTGTGGTCGATGGATCTGCTGGATGTAACCTCATTATAACTTCCGTGTTATTTCCCAATTTACTTTACATATTTATATTCAGTTTACTTTCTATCTATATTTACTTCTGTTATTAACATTAATTGAAAATCAACAATTCACTAAGTTTATATTTCCTTATATTTTATTTTTATTTTCATATGTCACACATTTTTCATGTGTTATGTAACTTTCCAGGAGTGTTAAATTTCCACTAGAATCCAGCAGTTCGTTCCTAAACTCAGCATAAATTGCTATCCGTGCTGGATTCAATCAATTGATGGATTCCTTGAATGGAATCACCACTGGTTTTAGAAACTTACCCTTTCTAAATGTTTCAAAACTGATCCCTGACAGCCTCAAAATAAACAGAAGAAAAAAAACTTGCTAATTAATGCTACTTTCAATTGAGTAATCTGGAAAGAACAACCAAATTTCAGCTATATAATAATAATACCAATGTATATAACTTGGAGTCATGAGTGTAATCATGGCCAGATGAATGAATTCTGCATGCTTTTGAAAGAAGAATACAGAGCCTCATCTATGGACCTAAGAAAGTCAGACAAAAATACCTCAGAAGAAGCAACTAAGAAGAATATAACCTCCTCAGTTGACCAGATATAGTAAGGCACATCAACCTGAGATAATTGAGGTAGACCAGCAATATAGCTTGTATGTCAAAGGAAGAGTCTCCTCTTGTATCCTAGACAGATGGATTGCATAACCTCTGACGGATCTTAGGGGTCTGGGGTGGCCGAGCGGGCTAACTCATGTGCACAGCTCCGCCGTTTTTTCGGCAACCTGATCTATGAGATAATTTGATTAAAATAATTACGAGTTCCCCTCCTGGTGCCGAGGGGGTCTTTTAACTCAGGCATTAATCCCCTGCCCTTATCCCTGGCTCGGGAAAACCCCTGTGTAGTCTAAAAGGCGAGGAAAGGGAGGATCAAAAAACAAAATAAATAAATAAAGAGGTCTGGGATTTGAGAACAGTTGTGCAATGACCTGCAGATTGGTGAACATTTTCAGAGGAGACAAGAGACTAGTAATAGTCTATTAAACCAATGGAAGAAGAGGAGCCTGAAGACTAATATTTTGAAAATTCATCCAGATTTATTTCAAGGCAATTTAAGTATTGTCCATCGAATGCAAAGTGTTGGTTAAAACATCAAAAGATAGAAAGAATGAACTAGGACCTCTGTAATAAATACATTCAATATACTATATATAACATCTTGTCATTTCAACACAAAGAGTAGCATTTAATTTAGAAAAAAAATAAATATAAATCAGCAGCTTAAATTAATAAACTACACAAAATATGAATAACATAAAATTATAATAAAAAGAAAATCTAATATATAAATTCACCTCAAGGCATGGTGGACATTCTTTTTCTTTACACTGTGAGATCCCATTGAGCGTACAAGTACACTGCTCACATTGTTCATTATCATATGTTGTACCAACAGCATATCTATAAACAAGTTATAATATTATTTATAATACTAAAAATATTAAATTTCTTATGATTTAACTAAAGAGCATCAAATCAACAGTAAATAAATTCACACAATAATAATGAATGAAGTACAATTAAAATAATCTTGGTTAATTAACACAAGTTTTCTATAATTTCTTAAAATAATTTTACTTTTTAATAAGTGATTTATAACTCTGTTGTACCTTACATTAACCTACTTGCTGAATATGAAAAAAAAAAAAAAAACATTCTGAATAAATCTTACGTCATAAATCCAACAACACAAGGACATTGTGCTCGCCTACCACACTGCTCTCCGTCCCACCACAACGATATCTGGCAAGGACATATTTTAGATGAAAGGGTCACACCAGGACAAACATTACAGTCCTCTCTCACTGTTGTAGGTGGCAGAGTTGTTGTTGTCAATATTGCTAAATTATAATTAAATGTTAGCACCAAAGAAATTTATAGGAATAATTATATATATATATATATATATATATATATATATATATATATATATATATATATATATATATATATATATATATATATATATATATATATATATAATTAAAGGTATAAATAATAATAATGACACTTACGATATGGTTCATAACAACCCAGCATCTGCGCTCTAAGTGCAATTGAATTATGCCATTCAAAAGGGACTATTCTAATGTATCTTGCTCTTATTGGCATCAGAAATATATTTGTTTTTATATTTGTATTATCTTTGTTTCCATAGAATAACTAAAACAAAATGTTTATTTTTAAATATAAAAATACTTGTACTTTTTCAATAGTCCATATTTTTTGAACCACTTGAATTAAATATATGCAGTTTCTTTATTTTTACTCCACAGAAATTACCAGTATATATATATTTAAAAAAAATAAAAAGTCCCACAAAATGAAATCCTGAATTTGCTAACTGATCTATGATGCAGTGGCATAGCTAAGTATGACTGCCCTCAAGATAAGTGTTTTTCTATGCACCCGTCCTCCACCCCCATCCCTCCATACAATTTATTCTTCCAAAATGAAAGAGGAAAAATACACCTCTTAATACAATATACAACCCAAACTTTGAGAGTCTCGATTTAAAAATTGTAATCAATAATTAAAATAATATTTCTAGGCTGAACAAATAAAGAAATGAAACTCATCCTATCCAAAAAAAAAGTTATGGAGGAAAAGAAACTTTATTTGCCAATAACTCAAAAAGTATGCATTTTTTCACACGATAAAGTACACATGGTAATTAGAAAGATTACTAAATTACTTACAAAACAAAAAAAAATCGTAGAAAACGGACAATTATTAACAAAGATACAGTCCATTAGTTATGGTACACTTAATAATGTCTTCCTGTTTAAAGATATTGCATTTAGGAGTAGAATAGTCTACTACATTTTTTTTTTTTCCTGGCTTTTATATTAACTTTATTATTTCTTAAAGACATTTAGTTGTTCTTACATTTTATTTTTTTTTAATAATTTAGAATATCCTATCATCAGGGCATTATTTCGTCTTTATTACTTTTATTATCTTTCTAGTCAGTGTTTATAAATAGATTCTAGCAAAGCAATTTGTATTAATATTTTGGTCAATTATGTTTAATGGAATATTGTAATCGACAAAGAAAAAAATTAATTCCTTCCTTATATAATACATTGGAACTACTTATTTCCATATTGTTTTGCTATTTCTTCATTAAACAAAATTTTCTGCGAATTATTCGTATGGGCCAACTAGTATAGATTTAATTCTTTCATTTCATAATAAAATAGAAATTTTCATTTCAACAAATTCTAAAAATTTGTTTTAGATGCAGTGGCTGATTGTTCATTAGCCTTGAAAATGAAATGATATTTTATAAAATAAAAATAAAAAATAACAATTATCAATGAAATATTTATCTTATTACCTTTTTAGTACCATCTGTACCGAGGACAGGAGACCAATTGTTTTCATCAGGGCTGTAGAGAATGTAGTAAGACATGACCCAAGATGGGAGTACTTTACTCAGTTCAAAACCACCACCAGATGTCATTACGCCGGTTAGCGTACGCTCTCCGAGGAAATCAAACTAAATACAGCAAAAATATTAAATATATGTTTGTTCTTCAAAATAGATAAATATTTTTTTTAATTGCTGATAAAATAATAATGAATAACTAAATAAAAAAATATCAATACATTTTCAGAATTTCTAATAGATTATTTTGAATAAATTTCAATATATTTCAGATCAAGGGTTCTTTAAAAAATAAGAAAAAAAATTTTTTTTTAGTTGATGATAAAATAATAAAATGATTTAAATAAAAATAAAAAAAAGGTAACTAATTATCATATTTCCTTTACTTATATGGGCCAAATCTGTTTTATACAATTAACAAAACTGGTGTTCACCAGTGGTCGAAATTCAACCGTAGCCATTAAAAATTTGAGGAAAATATAATTGAATAAAAAATAAATAAAGAGTAAATCATGATCCGAAAATCCCCATTTATTAATATGAACAAAATTTCAATTTCAATTAAAAATCAAGCTTAAACTACTTAAAATTATTTATAAGTAATACAAAATAGCCTCATTCAAAAATATTTAATTTCCATTTTAATTTATGTGATATCACAATAAATTAATGTTATGATAAAATAAATAAAAAATAAATTTAAATTAGCAATTTCAATTCACTTTAAATCCATTTTTATTCAGAACTTCTCTGTGAACAATGTTATTTTTGAATGTTCTGTTATTGTTGAGTGCATAGCCTTGCTCATTGGCATTGAAAATATAAATTTCAATTTTTTAAATGAACGTGCTCTAATTGCTGCCACATATAATTGTCCATGCGAAATTACTGGACGTTGCAATAATACACACATTTTTCTAAAACTTTGACCCTGCGCTTTGACTATGGTCATAGCAAATGCAGCTATTAATAGGAACATTGTTCTTTGAAAGTCAAATGTAAGTATTGTGTCAGAAAATGTTAAATTAATTCTTGGAATTAAAATTCTTTAATTTAAAGTAGTCCCCATTAGTACTTCACTCTCATTCGTGTTTCATTAACTAATGCTTGTGCAGTATTTAAGTTAAGAATGAGCCAATTTACTTAGAACATTCCAATAACATTCAATGATATCATATCTTCATGTAATAGTCCAGATTAATTCATTAAATGTTAAATTTTCACATAATATCCAAGTTTCATTGAAATTATTAAAGCCGAATTGGAGCTACAGTCTAAAGCGAATCATATTTTTCGGCCTGATGATAATGAACGTATACAAAAACACTTTTAAATATTATTGCGACGTTGTGTCAAAATTTAAAAGAAATCGGTGAAGAACTTTCGGAGATTAGCAGTTTTGAACAAACTACCGTTTATATTTTTATTTACATACTATTTCATATTTTTATTTATTGATAACACTAAAGCTCGTCAATATCTATTAAAGAAAAAAATAAGGAAAAAAATCGGTTGAATAATAGAGGAGTAAAAGGGGCTGAACCGTTTTGTGTTTGCATATTTATATAATGATAAATAAATTTCAAAAGAGGTAACGTATTCAGCAAATTTTAAAAATCATTGTTTAAACTAGAGACATTTCAAACAGTAACAAGTCAGTACTTCCTCATTTATAAAATTGAAATTATTATAACAATACCTGGAGCCATTGATCTGGATTGCTGACGAGAGGAGCCCAACCTTCACCATTGTAGACAGATATGAGGTTTGCTGTTACAGGCACCTTGGATGAGGAAACTTTTATCTGTCCATCGTTCATGTAGTTTGACATTTTATCAGTACAAACTGAAAAAAATAAATAAATAAAAATATATTCATAGTACTATATTAAAAAAAAAAAAAAAATCCACAGATCTCAAAGAAAATTTTCCAGTGAAATTATTTAATATACCAACAATAGTGAAGTGAATTATAATAAGTTTTTGTCAATATGGGTGTGTTATTGAGATAAATTAAGTTACCATAAACCAGGATTACTTTGGTACTAGAGCGCGACTATGTACTACAGTTTATTTTGAATTTGACATCCCCTGGTGGATTGGCACATTGTTATATCTAAACTAAAGGAAAGTTTTCTTAATAAAAAAATATTTTAGTTTGCCTAATAATTTCATATTCTAATTAAACTCTAGTAAAAATTGACACCCTGGTCCCAAAGTAACACTGGTTAACCATACAAAAAATCAATTACCAAAAAAAAATAGGCAAACTTATAATTCAGGTTGGGTTCCTAAAGATAATAAATACCTATCTATTTTTAATTATCATTCGAATTCTTAAAGGTATTTTGGAATTTTCTTTTTATATTGCTTTAAGTCAAAATATGCAATAACCATTTAAAATATAAATCCTTGAATATTTGATAATCTGACAACTTGCTAGTCCCATATTTGAATGATTATCAAGATTGTACTGACTGACTGGAGGCATGACGAGACAGTCATTCAAACAGAAGGATTTTATATCCACTATTGAACATTTAATATCTTTGAAACAAATATAAATGTATAAGTTTTTACAACAGTAAATTAATTAACCTATATACTGATTAATTTATAATTTGATCAAAACAATTAAATATTTAAATTGTTATTTTATTTTTATTTTTTTTGTTTAACAGTTTCCAATATATTCTGGATAATTAATTGCTAAAAAGTCTTTAGTATAAATAAAAGCGTATATGATGGTTAAGCATATTAGTAGCTTTATATCAATGGCAGTCATCTGCTATTTTCAGAATGTTGAGAAAATTTTAATTTCAGTTTTATGCATGGGAGCGGATAGAGAGAGAATTTGTTCATGGGGGAATTGTTTATATTATTTATCGAACATGTCTACTGTATTTGTATATATTAATTTTATTTAGATTTTTTTATTTTTTGGGCACTTCTTTTTTTGTTTTTCTTGTCGTTATTATATAATTTGTTATCAGAAAATATGAATAAAGATAGGAAGAGAGAGGGGAAAGTATGGAGAGAAATAAGATAAATGTATAAAGGGAGAGAAGGGAAATATAATGTTAATAAAAGAAATAGTGAAAAAAGAAGAAAAATAAAATAATAAATAAATACAAAAATGTTTACTATACTTATATATATATCGATGATACTGTTACTTTTTATATACATATATATTGATGATGCATATTTTTACATTAGTTTTAAGAATTGTCCATGGTATCGATTGATAAGTATGCTGTGTCTGTAGCAACCCAATATAATTGGGCAGCACTCTTTTATGCAAATAAAGTGATTCTCTGTTCTATTTAAATCAATTCTGATTTTTTTTATTTAAAGAACTTATTATAGAAGAAAAAATCCTCAACTTTGTTTAAATTGAAGCTAGATAACGAAAATTGGATTTTTCTGAAAAAATTATAAATATCCTCCTTTGATATGAAGCAACTCGAATCTAAATAAATTGCTAGCAATGATTGTCAACTGACCTGGAGAATTGGTGCTTGTAATTTCCGGGGTTTCAGTGGTAACAGTTGTCTCTATCGAAGGTACGGTTGTTGAAGGAGTATCCTCAGTTGGAATGGATGTTGCAGAAGGCTGGCATCCATACAGTTCTATTTTCATTGCTGGTGCGCCAATCCAATTTACAGGATTTATTCTAACGTATCTTGCCTCTATAGGATGTATGAACATTTGGAACTGTGAATCCAAATGATAAGATGGTCCCTTAAAAACCTAAAATACCAAATGATTTATTTTTAGGTTTATAAGATATAAAATTAAATATTGAATAATTGAAATATTTTTTGTAAATCTTAAATAGCAAATACAATATGTCTAAAAGTATAATATAGTTGTTTGTTTTCTCTTTCCTTTGTTTTCTATTATCCAACCTTCTTAGTAAAGAAAAAAAAATTACTTTTTATAATTTAAAAAGAATAAGGGAACTTTTATTGATATACATAATATATAAAAATGTATTTATAATAACATAAGAGATATATTAAAATAGACATAAGATTTCTAGCAGACAAAAAATCTACCTGAGGAAGATCATTATACATGATATAACTGAAGGCGACTCCATCAAGGCTGTATAATACATGATAATTTGTGACATATTCATTAAGGAATATATCTCCTTTTACGGTGAGACCATAAATTACATCTGGTCTTCCAAGGTCTATCTCTAGGTGCTGGTTAAAGTCATACTGTCCAGGTTTCCAGCTACCATCTGAAGATTAGGATAATAATAAGAAAAATTAATATCATAGTTTTTTGAGGTATCATTAATAATTTCCATAATAATGTTTTAATTAGTCAGAATATCCTTCAGTTTTTACGTACTTCTGTCAATTAACAATAGAAGAATAAATCAAATCCTTAAAGACATTATTGATATTGTCACAATTACACAGAAATTTCATGCCGATACTACCAAGGATTATCAATCAGGTAATTCAGAAAATTATCAAAAAAGCTCCTTAAGCAGCCACTGTATGGCACAAGAAGGAAAGGAAGGCCTAGACGACTAAAAACTATACATGTTTTTGTTGATATTGTGATAAGACATTTCAAAGGTATTTAAATTTCCTAAAAAACTAAGAAAGTTTCATCGAAATCAGAACACTATTAGTAAATATATCGCAATTTTTAAATATTTTTAGTTTATTATTTTCAATAATGAATCCTTGAAATCGAACAAAAATTCAAAAACTTAACTCCCTCTCAAAATTTGAGGTTTTAGGTTTCAGGATTTTTTAGTGCAGTTGCAGGTCTAATGGTTTACTATGAAATATTTGTTTAGTATTACATGAGAAAGCATTTATGAAAATCTTCATCTTTTTGTTTTTAATAAAACCCCTCCATGTCAAATTACAACATAAATCTATTCTAAGTTTTAAAACCTGTCACACTTGCAAATAATCTTTTAATTTAACATTAATAAAATAATCATTAAGATTTAAAGGATTTTAAAAGTCATTTATTGACAAATAATGAAACTGAAGCTAAAGTTATCATTTTTCTCACATTAAAAGTGCAAGATAAAAAAATAAAATAAAACAATGCTATTAAAATCAACTAATTGAAAGTAAATAATAAATCTCTTTACGGTACTTACCTAAAGAACTCATTTTCACATGGTCTGGAGAATATTTTGGATCAGGATTGACTGAACTGGATTTAAAAGCGGTGCTAGGCATATCATTCAGAAGGGGTAACCACCTGTAAAACAATAAGATATATTTGTATATTGTTATGATATATTAAAAATAATTATGTAATATTTCTGTCATTGTTTGGGTGTCAAATGTTACGATATATTTAAAAATACTTAAATCATATTTCAAGTATTATTTTTTTATTTCTAGCATCTGATCATGACTGTTGGTGAAAAATTGATACATATTGAGAAACTTAAACTGAAATAATCATGGGTTGACACAGAACAATCATCAACATCGACTGCAGAGCTGAATCACTACGGAAAGAAGACAATGTGGTGAATTTGGTAAGATCAAAAAGCTGTCATGAACCATGAACTTCTGAAACCACGTGAGGCAGTTGATGCTCGATAAACAAATGATCAATTTGAAACAGGCACTGATCAAAAAGCAACAAAAATGGGCAAAAAAAATCGGAAAAGTAATTTTGCAATATGACAACACCCCATCACACACCACGAAAGACACAACTTCTACACTTGGCTGGAAACTCTTGCCCCACTCGCTGTATTCACCAACTTGGCCCATTTCAACCTACTGCTTATTTTCATCCATGTCCCAAGCACTCTCCATGAAACACTCTAACAATTATGGAGATGTCGAAAAATAGCTTGGATAATGGACCACTGGCGTATCCGTAGTTGTCAGAGAGAATGTTTAACTAGAGATGGTGTATACTTTGAAAAAATAAATTTTTACCTTTCTCTCAATTTAAATTTTTTTAAAAGAAAAATATAAAAATTATTAACAACCTCATCTTAAGAATATAATTCAAAATTTAAGCAATATTTTAAAAATACTATAAATTTTGTTTTAATTATAATAAAATAATTCAAGAAAATTTAATTAGTGTAATTAAATAAAATAATTTGCATTATTTAAGTAATTGCAAGAATATCTTGGAATATTTTTACAGATGTTACCTATTATCTTTGCAGGCTTCAACAGGAGGTGTTACAACAGAAACTATAATGATAGTCGACTCTGTAATTGGAGAAGAAGTCAGCTTCTCAGATGTTGTCGGAGTAGCGGTTGTCTCACAAGCAGAATCGTCACAACTATAGTGATTATTCAAGCATTGGCAACTTTTACAGTCTGATTCTTTCACAACCTTTCCTGGCTAAAAACACGAATGATTGATGAAAAAAAATTAATAATTAAAGTTCAGGTTAAATTAAATTAAGGTTATAGTCCTGTTATTATTAACAAGTATGGAGAGAGAACTCAAATAAATCATATAAAAGTACCTTAACAATTTCACCAGTAAATGAACGACAAATACAATTTTCTTCCTTGACACAAGTGTCTTTATCTCTCCATCTATATCCCTCTTCGCAATCAGGTCTATTCTTGTCTCGGCATCCTACAATGAAAAGAAATATGAACAGTACTTCATAGATAAATAAAAATTAAAATGATATGGTAAAAAAATATTATAAAATCTAATGTCAAGAGGCCATAGCATAGAAATGAGCTGAAGCAATTCTGAATTGTAATGATATAATAATTATACATTTCTTTACCAAATATTGATACTAAAGCTTAAATTTTATAATGTAAACAATTTTATATCAATTGTCACAGGGCTGGAACTTGTTAGAACTTCAGAACACAGGGCACTTGCTCCAGACAGCAGACTTTAGGTTTCAAGAAAAAATGTTAGCGCTTATATTATAAGTTAAAGCTTTCAATGGGAATGGTTCTTGTGGAAAGATGTTGCATTCTTTCCCCACTTACAGGTAGGCCTTTGGATAGAACTCGTTGTGTTTCCTATCCCTTCCTACTCCTGAGGCTCATACGTGGTGTGGATATATTTTTTCAACTCCCTTCAATGACATTCGCCTTCAGTATTCTTTTAGCTTTAAAGTGTTCTATTTCGTTTTCTAATCAAATGTCTAGATTTTTTTTTAAAAAGAAATATACATCCATCAATGAGGTATTTTCATAATGATGTAAAATTCAGAGGTATTTTCATAATGATGTAAAATTCAGAGGTATTTTCATAAATGAAATGAAATCCGCAGTGCAAGTTTTAAGTAAAAAATATTTGTTTCTACTTTTTGGAAGTTTTGACCATTGTTCGGTCAATGACTAGAGTTTTGATAATATTCATTTTGAAATACGTTTCCTGAAATATTGGGAAGGAGGGGAGTAGGAGGTGAAACAAAGAGTGAAAAATTAAACTTTCCCCTCCTGGAAGATATTCTAGTCCCAGCTTTTAACTGTCACATAAATTGTTTAACTAGAGGTATCATTATAATGAGTAGAATAAATGTTGATTTCTTCTTCTTTTTTAATACCAATCTTATCATAATACAGTACATATTTAATTGAACTAGTGTTGATGTTATAGATGCTGGTCAAAATTCTACCACAATCATTATTGTGAATTTCAGGAAAACATATATAAATTAGCATGTTTCCACTATTATATCTACTACTTGTCTACAATACAAAATAAATACCATTTGTATACTTTTTGAGTTATTCGCAAATAAAATTCTGAATTCATCGTTACTTTTCTTTCAGCCTTCGGAAAGTATGTTATGTACAAAAATTAAAAGACTTCAAGGAGAAGATTTTAGCTTAATTTCATTAAAATCGTTACAGTTGCTTTGGCGCTATAGTCTATAGCGATACACGTTTTTTGGTAGCCATTTCGAAATGAAAGGCCATATGGTAATGAAATGTATAAAGAAACACTTCTGAATTTTATTGCAACATTGTACCAAAATTTTAAAGGAATCTGTGATGAACTTTCATAGATTAAAGGCTTTGAACACAAAAATATTTTTATTGATAACACTAAATCTTGTCAATAGCTACTGAACAAAAAAAAAATTTGAGAAACAGATGAGAGGAAGGCACTGAATTATTTTGTCTTAGTCTATATATGATTCTTGAACCATATAACTGAAACCTTATGTTGAAACAAACTTCATATTATAAATATATATTATTATTTTTTATAGTGAGGTTTACCACAGCAAGTAGAGGCATTTCAATAAAATTTTTGAATCTCCAGTGTTTAGTGAATTCAGAGTTTCACAAAGTTTAGATTCTTCAACTAGTTGCAAAATTTACTTTCCTGAAGTCATGTTAATTTTGCCTGCAGTGAACAGAATACTATTATGTCTATGTTGCTGGGATCCTGTCTATGTTAATAGCTTTTGTATCTCCACACCTGGTTATATGAAGATTACAGTACATAGTAAATATTTTGAAACAGTTCCCAATAACCATACAGTGAAAGTGTATTGGATTTTATACTCTATTAGATAAGCCTGTGAATAGTGAAAATTGCTTGTTCTTTATCCTCTTACTGCAATAGTATGAGGTCTAGTAAAAAGTCATTTCAGAACAAGTCCTCACTTAGTGCAGCTAAGGTAAGCTTGCTGTTGCACCCAATATTAAGAAAGGGTAGCCAATGACACCAAGTTAAACAAATTTTCACTATTTATTTAAGGAACTCCAGTTGGAAAGACATTTTGTCTATTTCATTTTGAATTAGAATCATAAATTATTTTCGGCAAGAAAAAAAAAATCTGAAATGTTTTGAACCATATTGCTTCCTGTCACTGAGTCATAAGAGCTTTAAATATATTGTTCAATGTTAAATGAATTTTGCCCAAAATATATATATTTTTTTAAATTCCTAATTTTAATTATAACCAAGAACAAAACCTAGATTCTTTAGCAGAAACATTTTAAATATTTACCTGGACTACATTTCTGACCGAACGAACAAACTCCATTTTGATACAAAACGGTTTCATAATATAAACAGAGTTGATCACACTTTATGCTGCATTCATCCCAAACTTGATTTTCTGGGCACGCTGAAGTAGTAGTGGGTGTACTTGAAGTAGTAGTGGTTGAATTCTCTACCGGGGGCAGTGTCGTTTTGATAACTCCAACTGAAAACAAAAATATGAAATTCTGATTTTCTAAAAATGTTACAGCAAAATGTACTAATAGTACAGATACAAAACTGAATAGTTTGAATATTACTGTTGACCGTTTTGAATTATTCTACTGACAGTTTTAAATGTCTTCCCCACTATTCATTACAAACAAAAGTTAAAAAAAATATAATACCAGTAGCTTCAGTCTTGGACTCTTCTGGAGTAGGTTTTGTAAAGATTTCAGGAGTAGTTACATCCTTTATTCGTTTAGTCTGAGTTGTTTCTGTTTCTGGAAAAAAAAATTCTTCCTGTCGTGATCAACGTACATTAAAAATATATTTAATAATATATTATAAATTTAAAAATTAAATTACCAGATAAAGTAGAGGTGATAATCGGTTCTTGTGTAGTAGATGTGAGGTGTGTTGGAACAAATGTAGATGGCAAAATTATTTCTAAAATATAAATTTATTATTATTATTTATTTATTTACATGATATTTACAACTGTATTAAAAAATTAAATACATTAAGTAAATTTGATAACAGAAAATAAAAACATGAAATGACTTGTTGAGAAACTACCCACTGGTAGCACTCTAAAAACAAAATGTATTTACAATAAGAGATCTCGAGGCCATCTTCTTTTCAGACGCCTCGGGGGGTTATCAGGAATAGAAGAGGAAGCAAGGTTAGAGACGAGAGGATTCGGATGGTTCTGAAGTTTATTATGGAAAGATTGGTATCTGGATTGGGCCAAATCGGAAACATAAGGAACATTAAGGTCATTATGGATTATTTTATTGGTGACAAAGTAAGGAGCATTGAGGATTTTCCGAAGGATTTTGGATTGTAAGGATTGGATGCGAGAGGAATTCGATGGCTTAGTGGAACCCCAAAGCTCAACTCCGTAATTCCAAATAGGTCTTATTGTAGTCATGTATATAAGTCTTTTGTAATTTACTGGAAGCTTAGAGCGTTTGTCTAGTAAGTGTTGGAGTAGTCGGAAACGTCGAGCGGTTTCTTGTCGTTTCAGTCTGGTATGAGGATTCCAAGTTAGACGTTTGTCCAAGTGAAGTCCAAGGTATCGGATTTGTTCAACAGGGATAAGTGGGGTATTATTAAAGGATACTGTGGGACATGAGGTCATAGGTTTACGTCGAAGGGTAAAGGTGATTTGATGGGATTTATTAGAATTTATTTTGATCCTCCAGTTTTGACACCATTCTTCAAGGCTTGTGATGTGCGATTGAAGAGTTTGGGATGCAATGGTTGGGTCGTTATTAACAGATAGGACACATGTATCATCGGCATACGTGGTAATAACAGTGTTAGGATGGGTTGGGATGTCAGCTGTATAAACTGTGTAAAGGATAGGACCAAGGATACTACCTTGAGGAACACCAGCGGACTGGGAAAAATATAAATTTAAATACATAAAGAATTAATGATATTTTAGACTAACATAAATATAAAAATCATTCCTGTACTAACTGAAATAATAGATATATTATATTTATGCAGTGAATTATATAATAATTTAAATAAATAAATAATTTAACACAATTTGGAACAGAGATAAAAACCGGGGATCAACTTTGGTCTCATGAGACACTCCTGATGCGTATCTAGTAGTCTTTATAAACTGGGTACTCTTAATTAATAGAAAAATCTGGCAGTTGAGGGTGATCTTGGTCAAATCATCACAACCATTGATCAAGAAACCATACTTCCTTTCAACCTAAAATATTTTTCTTTACTGTTGAATTTACATTTCCTTTAATTTTCTATAAAAATTTTAATAAAATTGCGTTTCTGTATGTCCAATTTTCAATAGTTGTTTTTAGCTTAGTATATTGTTTTCTTGAAAAAAAGGAAAGAAATCCATTCCTGCAAATACCGAACAAGTTTTGGTTTTCCCCATTGTATTTGAGATTTATTGCCTGTCTTCAGTATTGCCCCAGTCTTCCCTTGACTTAGGTTCCAATAGAAGCTCAGGATCATCATTGTCTATTTCTTTACCTGTGTAAGTCGGGTTGCACCTGAACTGGCCTACCTGTCTGTTGCGGTAAATCTATTAGTTTAAAGGGAAAGCAAACAAATAATTGTCAAATGACTTTAGTAGACCGCGGGACAGACTCCTTTTTATCAAATTATTAACATCCGCCTAAAATTTCGTGAATGGCTTCATCTTATAGTAACCTACAAAGAGTAACCTACCATTTCTTATCTACGAACAGTCTCAGAAATGGAGCGTTTTATTATTAAATTAATTAATTTAATTAGCTACTAAAAACTATCAATACCTATCGCTTTCCACTTGAATCATAAGATAATATGAACACAAAATTGAAAAGAAAGAAAGAAAAAAAAAAGAAAAAGTGGCCTAATAATAATAATAGGTTCAACTGAAACCGATACCCTTCATGTATTGCAGTGGTATATGTTTTAGGGATGGTTAGGGTTAGTTTGCTTTTGGTGAGGGGAGGTATAAGTTTTCTAAAGTTTCTTTAGGAGATATGGCGTTAGAAAATCTACCCTCTGGACGTCAATTAACATCTATCTAGGATGAAAATATTAATCAAACTGTGGAAGAAAACCCCATAAAATTTTTTTTTTCCTCCCCTTCTCTACCTTCCAGGCTGCACAGGTTTTTTTCCAGGGAGAAGGAGAAGGACAAATCTCAAGTCCTCTCGACACCAGGATTAGAACTTATAATCTTCGGCTTATCATGTTGCCAGACAATGTTACACAACACGTTAGCCTACTTGGTGATCCCATCCCCATATGGGTTAATAAATTAGTACAGACAGTTAATAAATTAAAGGAATTGGGCTATGAAGTCTTACCACACCTCTCGTTACCCACACATTATTATAATCGATTCCCTACAGACATCTTCTTTTTTCGGAGCTTGGACAACTTTATGCAAAGAAACTCATTCACAAATGATCAATACATTAAAAATGCATTTTTTGATTTTCCTTTCAAATCATGAATTAAAATTTTTCAAATTTGGGATAGAAAACTTGGTTACTCATTGGCAAAAGTTTATTGAAAAAGATGGTAAACATTCTTAATAAAATATATTTGATTTGTTTGTCAATATCAATTTAATTAATTTTAAATAATATGTGCATGTAAAATTTAATAGCAATCAGTAATCACGTGACAGTATCACTTTGATCAATAATGGTGTGTTACTAATATTAATTTATTGATCTATCAGATTGCTGTGACCATAGTCATCCCATTCTGAGCTCCAATTACTGGGCGATTAAAAATTGAAATATTTGAGGATTTCATTAAGATGTCACTCACTTTTAATACATTAAATTGTGTGAAAATATTTCTGTAGAACATATTTTTAATATTCCAGAATATCTAAATTGATAGTTTTAGTACTATTATAGCTTTATAACAAACAATAAAAATTTACTTATAACTTTATATAACCAATATCAAAGTGAATTATAGATGTAAGACTTAAAGAAGCATCACATTAAGTGCTACAGAAAAGCCTCCATTTTATGCAGAACAAATAATCCATTTTATAGTACCAAAAAATAAAATAATAATGAATCAAAATCAATTAATGTTTTAAATTAATTTACCAGGAGTATTTCCAGGTGTAGATATAGTTGTCGACAACAGAGGTACAGTTGAAGGAGGTGTAACAGTAGTAGATACAGTAGTTGGAGATGTAGTGTTTTCTAAACATAATATTTAATCTATTAAAAATATACTACTTAACAGAGTTATAGCCTTAACTAGTCAATTTTTGAATCCTAGTTACAAAACCTACCACATTGACAAAGAACTTGTATTTCGTAATCACTACAGCCATTTTTACAGAAAAGTCCTTTCTCTAAAGTGCATTCAACATCTTCCATAGTTTCTTTGGGAGATTTGTGAGTGCCAATAGTTCTACACTTTATAGCAGCAATATTCTCCCGTTGACACTGTGGGCCCTGCGTTAAAAAACAGAAAAGTGAATATATGGTCATTTTTTAAAATTTATGTAAAGGAAGGTCAATTTTTATTTGGCTAAAAAGTAAATAAACAAAGACAAAAATTAAGTTAATTGGTTAAATTCAACAATTAATAATTAAAAAAGGTCTTACTTTTCCACCTTGGCCCTGATTTGATGAAAACACAGGTAATGGCTCACTATCGATTTCATTATATTTTTCTATATCAAGAGGTGAGCTGTTGATCCAACCGGTCCAACCAGAGATACAGACAAATTTATCGTTGGATATCACAGTAGTAGTTGAAGTAGAGAATGGTACAGTTGTGGGTAGAGTTGATGGAGTTGTGCAAGGAAGGCCAGTGCATGTTTTGTTGTTTCGAGAACAATAACTGAAAACAATAATATTATGATTTTAAAGAAACGAATATATAGTTTAAAAACTAAAAACTTATAGCTATCATATAAATTTATAACATTACCAGCTATAACAATCATCTCCTTCCATTAAATCTCCTTCGTAATAATCATGCCCGTCGACAGTCATACAAACAGGTTTGCACAAGGCAGATGGGACGCATTCTAGTTTGGTTGAATTGAAATAAATTTCTCCCTCTTTGCACTTCTTAAACTGGCAACCTACAACATAATTGGAACAAATACTTGGGTAAGAAGTTTTATGTTTTTAATTTTTATTGTTATTCATGTTTTGTAAAACCCATTATAAATGTAAAATATTTTAAATTTTATTTATATTTAAATGATATTTATGTAATTTGTAAAACCATATTATTGTACAATAGCCAAGCTAGGCTCTATTTGTATGGGGAACCCCACCCAAAAACAAATAAAATATCTATCTATCTATCTAGTGACAATAATAATATATGTAGACTTATAATACATTGAAAGTAATTCATTACCTTCAACACATGTGTCCTGTTTGCACATCTCTGTTATATTTTTTAAATTGAGGAAGTTGTCGCAGGTCTCTGAAGGACAAGTAGGAACACAAGGACTGTATGTTGAACATGTTTCGTCACATTGCATAGCTGTCAACAGGTAGAAGAAAGTAAATATTAAAAATATATATATTAATTGGATTTATTTTATATATAGTACTATATATAATTACAAACTATATACCTAAATACTAATTGTGATAATGTCCAAATGAAATAGTTTTGAATTATTTAATTGTAAAATAATTAATTTAATAAAAAATATGTCTTCCTGTATAATTCTTAATTTTTCTCTCTTTGCGCAACCGGTTTCGGTCTTTTGTCAGACCTCCATCAGGCTCGGTAAAATAATAAAATTAACAACAATAAATTTTGTTTACAAAGCAATCAAATAATAATAAAACCTAATTTAAAATTTAATAATTTAAAATCCAATCTTAATAAATTATTTAATAAAAATCTTAATCACCTAACTTATGGTGATCCTCCTCTCCTGCTTGTCAAATGAGGAATAAAAATAAAACTATTGACCAGATGGGTTATACCTACTCCCAAGTCTTGTTCTCATTAGCTGCCACTAATTTTATGAGGACAGAATTCTAAAATTGAGTACTTTGCACATTCATGCATATTACATCATTTTTTATAATTATTTTCTTAATTTCTAATTTTTCAAAAAGTCCATTCTTTTTCCTTTTGTGATGGTAGGCAACAGTTTTATCTTATTACTTTTTTGTGGATGTGAACAATTTAAAAATTGATCTTTAAAATGTGATGCATTGCCTGACCGAGGGACGTGTTCTTTAATTCTGTATTTTTGTTTTCTTCCCTTCTACCCGATATAAAAGGCAGAACAGGAACATTCTATTGAGTAGACTCCATCCTTATTTAAAGGATCAACTCGGTCTTTAGTTCTGGAGATCATGCTTTTTAAACTTGTAAAAGTTTTAAGGGCCCCTACTTTTTTTGTCTCTTTTAAAAATACTATTAATTTTATAAATATCAGGACCTATATATGTAATTGTTCAGAAATCATTAATATTTTTATATTATAGACTGTTATAAGTTGCGTATTCAAATGTTTGTCTGTCAATTTTTCAAAATATTTTTTCAATTAATTCTGTGGGATATCCATTATTTGTTGCAATTTGAAAAATTATTGCCTTTTCTTTGTTAATTTCGTTTAGTGATAAAGGTATTTTTTTTAACCTATTAGCTAGTCAGTAAAAAGTGCTGAGTTTTTGTGACCAAGGGTGGCACGAGTCAAACAGTATTATTATATCTGTAATAGTCGGTTTTCTGAAAATGTCAAATGTTAATGATTTATTTTCAATTGAAATGGTCAAGTCAAGGAGTTAATTTTATTTGAATCTATTTCTGTTGTGAATTTTATATTGGGATACTTATTATTGATATCTGTAACGAATTTATTTAATTCATTTATCTTCTGTTCCCATGTACAGAAAACATCGTCAACATATCTGCACCAGTGTCTGACATGTGTTTTAAAAACTCCCATTGAGAATATTGTTTTTTCTAGACTGTTTAGAGACAGCTCAACACTCAGTGTAAATAAATAATTAATTTATTAAGATTAGATTTTAAATTGTTAAATTTTAAATTCTGTTTTATTATTATTTGATTGCTTTGTAAAAAAAAATTATTGTTGTAGTTAATTTTATTATTTTACCTAGCCTGATGAAGGTCTGATAAAAGACCGAAACTGGTTCTACAAAGAGAGAAAAATTAAGAATAATACAGGAAGACAACGTTGTTTTTTTTTTATTAAATTAAATTTCAATCCTGTAACATCAATCCTCAGTTAAAGTATAAAATAATTATTCATATATTCAATGAAAAAAAAATTACAAACTATATCTAACGTTAATAAGATGAAAATTTAAACATCTTACGGCACAATTGTTGTGTTCTCCATTTTATAGATACTCCATGAGCATTACATTCCTGGGCATAAGCTGCAATTGTAGTGCACAAGCATTCACAATCTCCTCCTTCATCACAACCACATGTATCAAAAATGCACCTAAAATTTACATTCAAATTTCATAATTTGGAATTATATACAGAGATTGTCAAATCAAAAATATTGGTTGAAAATTGGTAATTACAATTGAATAATAGTAATCGATTTATAGACATAATGCTAAACTAAAATACATATTTATTCAAATATACCCATAAGCTATACAATAGGTACTTTGCTAACTGTTTTAAGACTAAAGATTGAATGTAATCTTTTAAGAAAATCAAATACAATATTTTTATTAAATTATTTTTACAGACAAATAAAATAGGCTCTAAATAAAATAGATGAATGTATTAATAGACTGAATGAATGTATAAATGCCAATAAAATATAAAAGTATCTTTAAACAACTTATCACTCACTTATTCAAATAAAAATCAGGCGCTACTTCAGAATGGCATGGTGCAAACAGATTTGATTTTAGAATAGAGCATTTTTGAACAGCCCAAGCTTTCCTGTTTGGACGTATGGCACATGTATCCTAAGCAAATTAATTATGGTTTTAAAAATTCAAAAACTTTCATCAAGATATAAACTTAACTTCACTTGAGGCAAAGAATGCAAAGTATTTACCTTGATTGGCTGAGATTGTGGGCAGTAATCGTGAAGCTTCCAAGAATCACCAAACAACTGAGAAGAAACTTCACTAACACCACCTGAGGGAGTTTGGAAATCGTCATCGCTGTCATCATTGTAATTTCCGCATAGACCTTTCATCTAACCAAAGTTAATAGCTAAGAATCATTCTAGGAAAAATCATTCTCAAAAATAGTTTGTACGGTTGTTACCGCATGATAAAACATCAAATAATTATAAGATATCTTATAAAATCTGACACCTCCTGTTCAAAATTATGTGCACTCTGTATGAGGTCTCAAATTAAAGCTTAAGATGTCAAATTTCTTCAACAAACTGTCTTTTTTTCAATTAGATTTTACAAAGAATATTGCATACATGTCATAACTTCTCCTTGGTACACTAACTTTTAATTATAGATAAATTTCATCTTAGACCAGGCAAAAACTTAAAAAAATGAATTCAAACAGAAGATGAAAAATATCAGAACAAAATTAAAATGCTGCTTAAGAAAAAAAAAAAAAAAAAAAATTATTGCATGTAAAAAATCAAATTAAATTAGAAAAAAAAAAGAATAAAACCTAATAAGTCGGATAAGACTCACCTTCCCTTTCCACTTAGGATCTGCTCTAACTGTTACTCTAGTAGCTTTATCCCACTGGACGACTAAGCCCATTTCGAAGACTTCGGCAAAAAGAAATAGTCCTGCCTCTCTAAGTTTTATCCTATCCCAAATGACAAAAAAAAATTTAAGTATATTAAAGTTTTAAAAATAAGAAAAAAATCATTTTTATTTAATTAATTAATAGGGAGTGGGATGATCAAGCATATGAGTGTAATTGCAGCTCTAAAATCAAGCATAGCCTAACTCTCTCAATTCACTTCGAATATTGCAGTGACCAGAAGCAGGAGAGTAGAGTAAGATAGGTCCTCCAAGAAGTAAGATAACAAGAACTATTGGAGCTGGAAAGGTCTGGAAGCATTACTCCAGTAGATAGATGCCAATCTTAATCTTATGGAATTACGACGAAATAGAAAAATTGAGAAAAAACTTAACATTACAAGAGACAATAATAAAAATAATTATTAATTTAAATGCATTTAAGAAACAAAACAGAATGGTGAAATGGCTTCTATAAAAAATTTCAATCCCTATTTTCTTAATAACTGCAAATAGCCTATTAGGGCTCACTTTCTCAGTACATCCCTTCGCTTAAGAATTCCATTATATACATTATTTTAAAATTATTTACATATTTTTAAGAATGAAATTAGATGTAAATGTAAAATCAAATTTATATGTACACATGTATTTAAAATTAAAAAAAAACAAAAAACATTGCAAGTATAACGTATGTTATAAGTAAATGCATGAGTTCAACAATCAAACGTTGCTATATTAAAAAAAACTTTCTCTTTTGGATGTTAGTGACTTTTATGTTGAATAATTTAGTTCTGATAAAGCATCAATGCTGATACTAGTCAGCCCTTTGAAAAATTTTTTTTTTCTTTTTTACTATCATTTAATCTTAATAAATTTAATCTGAATGTATGATACCGAGATGTGAAAGGGAGGGGCGATAAAGTTAAACTTATCCTCAGGCAAAAATCTTACTTCCAACCCAGCAAAGCAAAGGAACAAACAATTGTTAGAACAATGTGTGGAGTAAATTTTTCAAGGCCATCCTTCTCATTTGGACTGTTGTATCAGTGGTGCAGTTAAGGAGGACTATCTTATAACTTAAGCACAACTTAATATTGTAACACCTTGAAATGGGTTACATCGTTGTTCTTTACTCTGCTGCTCTATAGGTAGCTTGCTCAACCATCCGTAAACCTTGTGGTTTATTTTTAGTGATAAATATTCAGGACGCAGTCTTTTTTAAAAAAAATTTTATACATAAATTTTTATATAAAAAAGACTGCGTCCTGAATATTTATCACTCATGATATGTAGAACAGTCGACTAACTTCCTTCAAGAATTCTTGTGATTTATTTGTATACATACTAGATGTAAAGACTAAAAATATTTGTTTCCAAAAGCATTTATATAGACCGAGTTGAAACATAAACACTTTCTTTCTTAATATAAAAAAATTAAACTTCTGGTTTAAACATGACCATATTAAAAAAACACAAAATACCTCTCAGATGATTCAAAAAGATGAGCTTTACCATCTTCGAAGGATACACTCTCTTTTGAACCATCAGTTGCAATGGTTAATTTAACAGACCTTGTGCAACTTATACCTGAAGAACCACAACTGGTCATCTGTTAAAATACAAAAAAAATGAATCAATTTTATGAAGATAAAGATATTAACTATTTTTTTATTTCAAACTATATTTTTTTTTTTTTTGCAAAAACATGTTACTATCAACAAATAATAATAATGATTTAATGCATTAAAGCTTGGCAGAAAATTTTCCAGTAAATAGATTTTAAAAATATAAATCAAACAGTATATCTGAGCTGATTAAAATAACAGTAGTTTTAGTCTAGTCTAGTAGTTTTAAAATAGAGAGGGTTGTGTTTAGTATAATAAAAAATAATGTTTTAAAATTTGAACTTTGGCTATATTTTATAAATTACATTATAAAACTTAATTTATTGATTATAATTAAACTTTTCACTAAAAGCTATTAAAAAAAAAAAAAATATTATTTAAGAGAAAAACTCTCAGTATAATCTAGCAAATCTGTCAAATTAATTTGAAACTTTGAATATATATTTTTATTAGGCATGCTGATTCTGTCGCATTTATCGATGATTAAGTATTTCTTAAGTTCTTAAGTAAGAGCTGTAAAACTGAATTCATCAGATCTTAAATACTTTCCGCACAAACTGGCATTTTATTTCAACCAACTCAAATATTGAGGATCCGGAAAATAATATATATCGAGTTAATTCATAACAGACTCACCTCTAAAGTGACAGTGAACCAATCTGTCTTTGATAAGGAACCTTTGGCCAGAACGTAATCACAGGTGCCTTGGAAGTCATATAATTTTCCATCAAAAGTTTTGAAGTGAGAATCACCCCATGTTGTACATGTACTTGAGCAGTGGTGGTCAGTGCACTCCCATTTACCCATGTTGCAGACACTAGCAATGAAAAAATAAATAAAATGAATCTTTTTTAAACTAGAAAGCCTTTCAATAATTCACTAGTAGAATATTTTTTTATTTTATTTTAAATAAGATTGCATAACACATAATTAAATAGTAACTGTTTCTCATTAAATTTATAAAGTATTTATTTATTATTTATAAAATAATGAATGCATTGTAATGATAAATGTTGAGCTGGAACTTAAATTAATAGTATTTATGACTTTATATAGGTTTTTGTAAGAAGGCAAGATTTGTTGAAGTAAAATATAATAATATTTTAAAATCACATGTTAGCTAATTATATGAAATTCAAATTGCACTTAACACATTCATAATGGCATTGCAATTCATGTTTTGCTCTGTTTGATGGGCCCAAACTAAAGCGTAAAACGAAGATGAAGAAGAGACCGTGAGACTGTCCCAGAATTTCCTGCCAGGAGTACGCACAGCAGATTGGAGGGAATAGAGAGAAAACTCTCCAAGAAATGAGGCAGCGTGGCCGGGACCAAGAGGCATGGCTGCGTTCGATCAAGCCTCCTCGTCGCTAGGAATGGCATCAGAGGTAGACAAAGAAAAATAAGTGTTGAGGAGAAAGAATTAATTTCCTAGATGGTTCAGTCGAGTCTAATAGTCGACTGCCAGAGCTAATTGGAGTGAAGTCATCAGCAAAGTTGGTTTCCTGGATGAGCATTGTTCAGACTCATCAGCACTGGTGCCAATGAGTAGTAGAAAATTTATTAATATTAAAGGAAAACGATCCACATTATTCGTATGATATATTGATTCAGAAAAACAAAATTAATGAAAAAAAAATTGAAAACAGTAACTAATATTTTTAAAGGATTTTTTAATTTATATCTTTGTTTTAATTTTAAGTTAATAATAATATAAAATAATGCACCAAAATCAAATAAAATATTATCAACAGTTGGAGTAAAAAAACTCCCTCTTTTTTATTTTATATATAAAGATAAAGGTTCTTTTTTTTTTTTTTTTTAAAGCAACTTAGAAAGAACCTAGAAAATGAATAATTCTATTTTTAATATTTAAATAATTAAATTTTTAACTTTTATTAAAAATCTTAATAACATAAATAATAAATTAATTGGGAATCTTATGTGGGTAAGTCACATAAATTAAGATAATTTTTTAATATCATGAATTTCATCACCATTGTCATTTCTCCCTAAATATCTGCATCAATTTTCTTTGAACAATAATAAGTGCTTATTCTTTGCTATGTACATACAAAGTCAGAATACTTTCTCTTCACTCCTTCCTTTTGCGTAAGAGAAGAAAAAAACCATTTACAACTATATTTCCGACGGCAATACAGATCTAACCGCTATATATCAAATCAATCTGAACTTTATTGGTGGGATGAACAATATAAGTTAACAGTTGAAAGTCAGTCTTTTAATGGAGTACATACAAAAGATAGTCTCCACCATTTACTGGGAAAATTATTGCTCCTAAAGATATAAACTTTGCAGCAGTGGCAAAGTTCCATGAAAACGATTATGTTTCTACTTCTTAATCTATTCTCTATTTATTACAGAGCGAGGAAACTGTTGTGATACCCTGTTTAAGCATTGATTTCTCAAACCAGCTCTCTTGATTATACCATTTATAATATAATTTGCATAAATAAAAAAAGAGATGATATCTGATTACATATTGATTTATTACCATGTATTGCAGAGCTGTTGGATCTGATCTCCATCTTTGTAACTCTTACCGCCATGGTGACAAGGACATTCTTCAGGACGAACGCACTCTTTGGTAATAGAATCAAGAACATAGCCCTTTTTACAGACGCACCCACCGTAACATATGGCAGGGGTAACACCTTCACTGCTAGATGTTGTTCGAAGGGCATGCATATTCTGTTAACAATCAGTGAAATAATCAGATCAAGAAGAATAGATTATCAGATAAATATTAGTGAAACACTTAGGTTTTTAGAAAATCAATTATGAAAACTATAAGGTTTCTTATTAGTCATTTCAACATAAAAGGATCCTTCACTTGAGGGTGTTTTTGGAATAATTCATTTCCCAAGAACTAGTTCTATAGCGAATTGAAAAAAAAAGTATTGAAATTAAAACTTCTCTTAATGGCAGCTATCTAAACATAGTGGTTAGTGCTATTGACGATGAAGCAAACAGACACCAGTCCAATGCCAAATTGCAACAACCAATACTGCACAACAACAAACAGTTCAGTAATCCTAGCTGTCTATTTTTTAGGAACCAGATCATAGATTTTTTTTTTAACAGACAGTAGTTACAATTGTAAAAAAGTTTTGATATTTTTTAGCATTACTTGACAGGTGACAGGCTCTGGTTCACAATGAGAATAAACTTGGTTCTTTGTTGAGCTACATTTTATATCTTCAAAGGAATTATTAGGATATTTCTTCAATTCTTCAGAATTGGCAATATGGCATTCCCAAATAGCGTTGGCGCATTTACTAAAAAAATATAAAATAGAGTATTACGCATATAACATGTAAGTGTGAGTATTGTAAAAAGATAACAACAAAAGTTAAATGTATTTATAATACCATAGATTTAATCCTTTTGATGCTGGACGGATCTCTGCATGCCCTGGGGGGTATTGCAGTCCATTGAAGATGCATGGACATTGGGCAATCGGAATACAAACTCCTCTGCTATCGAGAACAAATCCTGATGGGCAATTGCAGCCTTCTAAACAAAGGTCACTGCACTTTTTCTCTCGTGATAAATCAGTGCAAGAACGTGAGCAAGCTTTGCCACACGTCTCGTAAACCTGCCCTCGAGGGCATTGAAGTCCTTAAAAATAAACCACAACATAAACACTTCCATTTATCAATCAAAATAATATCATATAAATAGATAAATGACTCATCTAAATTCATCTTTGTATACAATGAATTAAACTTGTATATATTATGGATAAAAATTAGAACAAATAAATGAATGCAAAATATTAACTTGAATAGATCCACAATGGTCTAAATTTGTTGGGATGCAATGGTATGGTAAGATATAAGCATATGTAGAAAACTAGCACTTTATTGCTCAGAACCATCCATCAGCAAGCGCAGTCGGGGTCGAACTGGACCCTATAATGATTGTTGATAACAGATATGGTGGGGGCCAATAGTTACATGATAACCATGATGCAATAATTTATTATTTTATTTTAAATATACTTCCGACAAAATTTAAAGAGAGAAAAACAGACCGAATTTCTTTAACATGCATTATAATGCATGCTTTAGAATGCATTGTAATGATAAATTGTCAGATCTACAAGTAAAAACTGAAGCCAAGATATTTAAGAAAATAATTACTACTTACCACACTCCCTGATTTTGGATCTCCACTCAACCGGAATGCCATGAGATGCACATTCTTTTACAAAAGCTGATATTATTGGGCAGAAACATTCTGTCTTCTTTTTGCTACATGAGCACATGTCGTACAAGCAGTTCTGATAGTAAGTAATTGGGTCAACATAGAAATGGCAATCTAATAATAAAAAGAAACAATATAATGTAAGTTTCAATTATCAACAAACTAATCAACAAAACTAAAATGTATCTTAATCAACCAGGCTACTATAATCAGGTGAAAGGGACATTAAGGCAGACATTGAGGATCACTCCAAATGGAATAATGGAAGAATTTCAAAGATCCTTATGTTGATCATTCCAGTCTATAATTCCATTTTTTAATTACTGGTTACATTTAATTACAGGTTTTATTTACATTCCAAAGTGTTTTGCACAGGCAATTATCAAAACTATTTAGAGCTGAGATACTGTTATTCCAAGCATTAATAAGAAAAATTATCTCTGACTATTATGAAAACTATTTTAACATTTTATAATTTTATTATCAAACTCTAATATATAATTTATGTCAAATCTTTTTTACAATAAAATGTAAAAAGTTGATCGACGGATAATTTATATTTACAGTTTCAATGAATGTATTAATTAATATAATTCTTAATTTAATATTTTATTATAATAATAACAAAAAAAAAGAGTGTAATTTAAAAAGCCTTTCCTTCAAATTTATTATTTTTTAAAATAATTAATAGTAAGAACAAAAAATAATGTAAATTATTTAAAGCGATATTTTAAAAAATATTTAATACGGTAAATACCATAAATTTTAACTTGTGAATATTTTTTTGAGTTCTTTCAAGTTATAGGAAAAAAGTTGTGAAACAATTTTTCTTATGATTGTTACACAATTAAGTTAGTGATAAGTTTTTGATTTTTTAATAATGATTGTTCAAAAAATTTTCTTTTAATGTGGATGTTAATAAAATTTGTATAATAATAATAAGGCTTAGTGAACCAGAAGGTTCAATGGCGATACCACCAAGCACTGTCTACATTCTTACATCCACCAGGCACCATTTAAAACCAACTCTGCCTGATGAGCCTAAACACAATCCTCCCACCTCCACTTTCAACACTTTCCAGTTGACATAGAACATATTAACTTTTTAGGGATTCTTTCATTAATAAAACCAGAAATTTTACACACCCATTTTATTCATCTCAATTATATTAACCCGATATAGTTTGCGCAATTCGCCAATGTGTAAACATCTAAATTCTCTGATTGTCTTATCCTTCTTCGGTCTGAATATTCTACAGAATACTTTATATTCAAAAACCTTAAGACTTTGCTCATCTCTTAAAGTAAACAGCCACGTTTCACATCCATAAAGAACCGTAGGAAAAATAATGGTTTTGTAATTTATTTAAGTTTTGAAACAGACATGGGCTAAGAAGGTTGTTACAGAAAAATAGCAAACATTTCCTAACCTTAACTTCCGGTTCAATTTCTTTTTTGTAATTGTAGACCTTAAATACCTAAAGTTTTTATATATTAATAATACTTGTTATAAAATTACAGATATGCTTTTATGGATTTGAAAATGGATGAATATGGCCTGAAACATTGATATGTCTCCATAAAGTCATTATACATACACTTTTAAAATTTAATAATAAAAAATTATATTAGTAAATTTTAACTAAGTATTGTATCTACTTGAAATGGAACAGTTGGAATAGAGTGACCATCAATGGCTGACTTAAATATTTGAGAGTTCCTAATTTCATTGAAATTAGAAAGTTTATATCATTTACATATTACTCATAACATTAAATTTAAATTATAGAATGTTTTATCATGTTATAATATTCCATAAAATTAATAAGTAAATTAGATAACTACAATCTTTAACTAAATGGTGATTTAAGTTTAGAAATTAAATATAAACTTTAAATGAAATAATGTAGGAAAGTTATAATAATATTACCAAATAAAACATAATAAAAAATAAGAACTAAGTATTTATTAATGAATTAGTTCTAAATTACTCTTATCATTTCTTTTTAATTGTGGACATGACATTATTTGTTATTGTCACCAACTTTGTTTTTTAGTTTTCCAACTTAGTTTACCATTTTGATCTAATCATTTTGGAGTTACTGCTCAATATCAATAAAAAAAAATCAATGAGATATTCTAATGATCTATAAATGTTATTTTAAAAACAAAACAATAAAAAGATAATTTTTAAATAACAAACCTAAAAACATATTGCTGGTTATGTGGCTACACAACTTCTCTGCTTCAGCCTTGTTTTGAACATTCACATCACATGGATTCCTATTCTCTTCTTCAACTTCATTGTCACAGCTATCTTTTGTTTTCCACTTGTTGGCGAATGATATAGGGTCCTGTTCCACATCTCCTTCAGGTGTAAGAAAATCGTCCTTTTGATTGTTATTAAATGTACCACACAATCCCTACACAATGTTAAAGTTAATTGGAAACATTTGTCAAAAATGATAAATAAAAAGTAAATGAAATAAACAAATAATCAAGAATGAACTATCAGAAAAGTGGACCAAGTTCATTTCAATAAATTCACTTGTTTGTTGTTCAGTTTTAGGATAAATATATTTAAGTAGTATACTTTGAATTACCACTACCATTTTGCAATAACAGTTTCACCTTAAATTCATTTACTATGTAATCACAGGATCTGAACTAAGAAGGAGGGAGGAGCAAATAGGGCACCTACACATTGTTAAAGATAGCTGTAAACATTTTCAAAAATTATATAACAAATAAATAAAATAAACAAATAATCAAGAATGAATTTCTAGAAGAGTAGCACCAGTTTATTTCATTCAATTCACAAATGTTCCAGCTTTTTGATTAATTTGATCTTAATTCAATCAATAAAATAAGTTAATGTTATAAAGTAATAATATTTAGTATGAAATATATTACCTAAAATACTGTTAAAACTATTGACTTTTATTGGAGCTGGCGGGAATGAGTAAAAAAAGAAGAGGTGGAAATATTAAGCTTTTCTCCTCTGGCAAAAATCTTAGTTCCGGCTAGTTATCTAGTAAATCAATTGACCTAGGAGATAGTTTTTTTTAGAAAAGAATAAATTTCACGAGATAAGTAAGAGAAGTTTAGGTAAAAATTTCCTATATTTATTGTATTAAGTGAAGCAAAATATAAAATAATATTTGGCAACTAACAGCTTTCCGTTAAGGATGTAATTCAATCTATGAGTTTAAATGTAAATCATACATTAATTCCCACATTAAATTATATTTTTATATAAGTTGTGGTTAGCTTGCCATGAGTTTATAATTCAAGTTGATTACAAAAGTTCATTAGTATATCTGTTCAATTGCCAGTCACAGAAAAAAAATTAGTGGTGATTTTTGGCTATTAGAAATTACAAAACTTATATTTCTTGAACAAACAATTTTTGAAAAGCTGCCTGTTTTTGAAACTACTTCATTGAAAAGTTTTTTAAGTTAATTACTTAAACTACAATGAGCTTACAAATATATATGTTGAATAATAAAACTAAGAAATTTAAAATATATATTAACTAATCTTTAGTATAAATAAATAAGACATGAAATTTATTTTAACAGATATCTTATATATTCTCGCTAAATTATAGGCAATGCTCTGTAACTAGCTACATACTTATGCTAGTTTTATTTTAGTCAATAAAGCAAAAAAAATTAGCCAACCTTAGTTTTTCCTTTCAGTGAAGGAGGAGCGTTTATGTATAAACGAGCAGCACCATCCCACCAAACCTCAACGCCATCTGGGAGGTCAGCTAAAGAACATAATTTTATTAAAAGGACTAGAATGCCATACAATTAATGTTGCTACATTTAACACAGATAATTTTATAATTAGGTTATAGAAAATGTTGACTTCATATTTTTATTCGATATAAGTAAATTTTATTTAATAAACAGAAAGTTTGTCTGATATAAATTTGTTAATCTTGAAAAAAAAATTAATAAATTGCAGATATTTTGAGTCAAAAAAATTCAATATAAATCACTAGGAGGTAACAGTATTAGTAGGTACTTTTTTTTGAGATCTTAATATAATTATACTATTAAAACAAAATACGATTAATGTTTTTACAAAAATACCTCATTAATCCTCCAGTTTTATTTCATTAGTAAAAAATCTTTTTAACAAAAGAATTTATTTTATCCATATTATAACATTTTGGTTCTAACAGCCATTTTAAAAAACAGCATTAGTCATAAGCCATCCATTAAAAAAATATCTATACAGTATACTATATTTGTAATGATTTCATAAATTTAAAATTCTGCAAATTATAATACGTTAGAGTAAGAGTTATAGTGGTGGGGATGACCCAGCCTCCAATATCCACTCATCGTCCGAAGTCAAGCTAGCCCGCATCTTTTCGAAGGCCAGCTTTCAGATATTACAAGTCAGAGGTAATGCAAGTTTATTGATGGTGTAAAGGATAGAGTACTAAACTCGTATAATAGCGATCCTCGATTCAAAACTCTATGATTTCACATTATTTTTTAAGGGGGTGGGGTGACTGAGTGGGCTAATGAGTGTGCATAGAACCCTGCCTATTGCCTGGTAACTTGGATCAAAGATAATTAGACAAAATAATTTCTATTTACATTTCTAACATTTTTAATTTGACCAAGACATTGAAAAAACAACAATCTTATTTCCAAATTCGATAACCTTTATGAAAGCACTGCTGACAGATGCAGCTTCAATTGTCGGCATGTTAAAAACAAATTGGGACAAAAGGTATTATGAACTGGCATCACAACTAGAGAAGCTAAACCACATTAACAAACAATTGGTATTCCAATATATTCCTTCTATTGGATCAGAGATAACAAAAAAGCAGATAAATTGGCAAAGAGTGGATGTCTTCAATGGCAGATAGATTCCCAATTCTCACTGATGAGGGAAAAACAATAAACAAAGCTGCAATAAGATGGGGCACCTAACATCCTCACAGCAACCTCCAAGACAACTGGCAAATCTACGGGAAGGGGAAGGAGCTTTTAGGCTGAAGCCCATCAATAATCTTGGATCTGCTAATGCCTGAGACCCCTACCATAAACTAAATAGAAAAGAATAAGTCATGATATTCATGGGGTGGAGTGCCCGAGTGAGCTAACTCATGTTCAAAACATGCGTTGTCCAGCAACTAACCACATGATAACCCAAAGTTACAAGATATAAAATAATTATAAGTTTGCATCCCAGTTCTGGGGAGAAGAGAGAGAAACACTTAATTTTCATGTAAAATACAAAATATAAACGCTTGCTGCCCAATTATATTGGGGGGGCTTGCTGGACACACAGCATAATGATTAATCTTTAGGACAATCAATAAAGCTTATACATAAATATATAGAAGTGGTTAGCAAGTATGAGTATAATAAATATATCTATCTTTTTTTTTTTTCCTTTATTTTATTCATTTATTTTTTTTCCATTTAATTTCTCTCTCTAAAATGCTATGTGTGTTAAGACGCTTAAAACTATTCAATATAAACAGTAACAAAAACAAAACATTACTAATCAATTTAATTAGAAGAACGAAGATGAAGAAATAAATATTTAAAAAAGGAAATATAATCTCTATTAAATGGGATTTTTTTTTTTTTATAATTTTTATAGCACTGTTCTTACATGCTTTTATGAATAACAGAATCTTAGAGTAGAAGGGGTAGATGGGGCATGGTCCACAGACAGTAAAAACTAATAAGTAATCATCATAGATCAATGAAAATTTATTATGTCCTTGATGGCTTGAAAAATGATATATTTTAACTTTTCCTAATAACTGCACATCTTACCTAAAATGAATATAGAAGAAGCTTGGCTAATGTAGGTTCCGTTAACCGTTATAGGGAGCTTGACATCTTCACCATTTACAGTGACTTCACGTCCTTGTTTCATTTTAATTACATTATCTCCAAGCCTCAATAGGACAGATTTTGTACAAGAAGGCATACCAGATGATGCAGTATAAGGCAGAAATCCAAGATCCTATTTAACAAAAAAAAATTATTAACTTATTCTCTTAATTATAGAGGTCAACAAATTAATATTTTTAAAAAGGCTATTAAATATAAATGTATTTTATTTATATTTCATCAAAACTGAGCAAGAAGAACTACATACTTCAGATATGGCACCATCACAAGGCACATTTTCAGCTTCTATTGAATAATTGTCCATTTTCAATAAATAATATGAGCATTTTCCCATAAAATCGTAAGTCTTTTTGTCGAAGGTCTTATAGTGTGGATCGCCTACGGCTTCACATTGTGCACCACATTCTCTTTCTGTACAGCTCCATTGGCCTTTCACACAAGTACTAAACGAAAAAGCATTGAGTTCAACTAAGCAATGTATTTTTTATAAATCAGTTAATTACAAAGAAGTAATTTCCCTACTGTCCCTAAAGATTATCATGTATGAGATTGAATGCATTACCATGTATTACACTCCTTGGGAACTGAAGTGCCAGGACGAAACTCCCTACCCCTAAGTTGGCACGGACAGGAATCAAGAGAAACACAGGTGTCATTATGTACGTAAGTCCCAGGGGGGCAAAAGCACCCTTCCTCACAAAGACTCTCCCGCTCTGCACCACCACAGGGAGTCTCACCTCCACATTGGCTGTACACACGCCCACCATTGCATTTCATAGCTGAAAAATGGATAAAGTTAATAATACAAAAAATTTTTTTTTTAGTCCAACCAATTAACAAATTAAAAAAAAAACACTTTAAGCTGAGGTGCAATCAGTAAAGGAATAAAGAAAACTTAGAGAACTATTAAATTCATACATCCATCAATATCCCTATTGAAAAGACTGAAAGGAGCCTTTCAAATGAGTAACTCCCATTCTTTAGCCTATAAATGTTTACAAGGGGGCCAATCATACATAATTTTCTTGACAACATTTTTCTTGTATTTTTTTTCTTATAATTACAAGAATTATATCTCATAAATCTCCTAGTATTATTTTTCCAAAGAGTATATTAATTTTTTAAATATGTATTTACTGTAAGGAGGAACTTTTATAAAACTTCATTTATTTATATAATTTTTTACAAGTATTATAGAAATTCAGATAAAATAATGAGTTAAAATTAAGGAGCTTTACTATCAAAATTTGACATCTTCATTTCCAATTTTGTTTTTATTAACATTAACATAAGAACCCAGTTTTCATCACTTGGAGATGTTCATCTTGCTTGAAAAATCAATCTTTTAGTTAGTTATTCTATGGGTAAAAAATAATTGTTACAGAAATGAAACAAGTATTATGTACAGCTTTGGGAAACCATCGGACCTAATCAAAATCTCAGTTTCAGTCAAAGTTGAGAAGTCCACTTTTTTTTTTTTTTTACACATTTCATGGTTTATGTCCTTTTAAACTAATAAAAAATTAATGTGGTTTTGCTCTAAAACTCTATTTCTTAATAATAAAAGTTCATCAACTTACCAATGTACATAATATATAAGAAGTTTAGAAAATTATAATTTTTTTAATTAATTAATTTTACAATAAATTTAATTTTTTTTTTACAAAAAATCTAATTTTCATTTATTTTAATACCGCATGAAGTTCTCTCGCCCTCTTAGTTACACAGCTGCAGTGAATCGCTTTTTCATCCTGTTAATGATGTTATCACCAATTGTCATAGAAATTTCAGCCAAAGCAAGACATTGTGCAGTTCTTGGAATTAGAGGGATTTTTTTTTCAAATAAGAAAAAAACTATTGAACAAGCTGTCTACTGGTCAAAATAGATTTCTTTTTGTTAATATGATCAAATTTCTATGACTTATAGTAGTATCATTTTGGGAGTTACTTCCAGATCTTCTAATGACATTCACAGTTTCACTTTAGGGCTTTGAAGTTTTCAAAACTACACTTCATGAAATTCTTATTATTTCCCCTTTATTGATTACAGCAAAAAATGAGATATTAAACATATAATTATTCCTTTCTGTTTTAATGAAAGATATTTCCTTTCCATAGTTCAAGAACAGAATGTTTAAAAACTAGCATAAACTTAAAAGAAAAACAGAGAATACAAACAAATATATAAATATGTAAATGAAAATATATATCAACATAAATATTTATCTTATCTCTTATCTATCAATTATGTTATTTTAATTTTTGCAAAAAACTTAACAAAATTCAACTAAAACTTACGGCACAAATTGTCATCTCTCCAAGAGGGAAAGGATACACCAGCACTGACACAGTCACGGACAAAGATTTCAACAGATTGGCAGCCACAAGAGTCTTTGTTGCTAGCATTACAAGAACAATAATCCCACAAGCAAGCTTCAAAGTACTCTTTCACAGAAATAGCCTGCACATAATTAACAATATATGATTGCTGATAAAGCAATGTATATATATATGATTGATAAATAAAGCTAATTCACGTATACTCAAACCTTCTATGTTAAATATATATATATGATTATCAACCTTTCTATTTTTAAGAAATTAGTTGTAATATGGGTTTTGTACTCACCCTATGATATTCAAGTGACCATTAATTACTAAAATTATAAAACCTGTACCATTACAACCCATGAAGGGTCTTTGGTTCAGTATTATTTAGAGAAAGCACTGTTTTATAGTCTATGGATGTGTAATAGGTGATTTGACCGAGTCAAGCTCAGCCGCCAGGCTTTCCCTCTTAATTAATTTTTTAATTAAGGGTAGTCCCTTTACATAGATCGGGTGTGTCCCAGCATGGTTTCCCGACACCAGAGTCAATCGATGGCCTATGAAACAGAATAAATAACTTATCTGCCATAAGCCGGGATTCAAATCTAAGACCTAGAGCATTGGAAGCTCAGCACCCTACCACTGAGCTATCCCAATTCCTAATTACTAAAATTATACTTGCTTAAATTTCAATTAAAATAAAGCAGGTTTTTCACAATAGGCTAAATAAAAAATTAAAGATAGTTTTTTATTTTATCATAAAAAAATATCTTTTATCAATTATTCTTTTGTACTGTAATACTCATCTTAAAAAAAAAGATCTGAATCAACGCTCTATTTTTATTTTTTAATAATGGAGTTTTAATAAAATAATTCTTAATAAAAATTAAATAAATATAATTAAGAATCAGAACTTAACATAAAGAAAAGGACATCCAATGAAGACTTGAGAGATTTTTCATCAACTGAAAATACCTACTAAAAAAATTTATATCACTATAATTGTAACATTGAGTTTTAGGGAAGTACTTTTTTATTTGGAGAGATAGATACCTCTTCAGTGTTTCTAATGGTTAAACCATAATTTAAGGGAGAACAAATTAAATAGAGACTTCAATTCAATTTCAAAAGCTTATAAAATATATTACTAAATTACATGCCAAACTGAATTTTTACAAAGTGAAATATTAAATTTTTCCCAATTGAAATATTATTTTTAATTGTTTATGGCATAGAAAATAAATATAATATAAAATATTTTAATTTAGATATATTATTTAGATAAATATTTCTAGTGATTCTCCTATAAATAATAAATAAATATAGATTAATGTTGTAAATCTCAATTACCTTGCTACAATCACTAAGTTTGTCATTATTTAGGAGAGCAGAACAGAATTGTTGAGCATCTTCTTTCAATCGTGATGTTGAGCAAGGATGAGAATCCATAATTTTCTCTTGGCAAATATCTGAATAGGGCAGTTACAAAACAATATTTTTAGAATAGAATGTTGATGATTTGTATCTTTAATTTAATTAATATTGAAAAGTTTATTTGACTAAACTATTTACACATACACTCATAGTTATAAATAAGAAAAGAAACACAAAGGCCTAAGAAAATATTTAATTTTTTCATTCCACACCTTGCAGATCTATAATTGAACTATATAGAATTTTTATAAAGCTTTTTTGGAGGTGATCCATGATAAGCCTTATGCAACAGTCTTACTCAGAAGGAATATTCAGCCATTCAAGTTTAGATCAAGTTCTAGCTGTTCTTATTTTTTAATAAAGTTTACTATTGTATTTTAATGGTAGTTCACTTGGCACTCTGGACTTCACTTATATTTTTGTCTATTTGCTTTGAATACATTTGTTGCAGAGATATAGCATTTGGAACTTGATATAATTGTTTGCTTTAAAATTCTATATCCTCTGTTTATTTTGTTTTTTTATAACTCAAAATTATAAATCGATCAGAAGATTGTTGATGCTTGTTTGAGAATTATTTTAATTGTCTTACTTGCTTACTTCCATGGCTCCACAGCTCTTGGCCTCAACAACACCTCTCCAATCCTCTCTATCATTCGCTAGATTTCTCGATTGTCTAATTCCTATCTTCTGCATATCATCCTACATATCATCGATCCATCACAGCGTTGGCCTTGCACTCCTTTAGCCGCCTGGTTCGCCATAATAGTTTTCTCGGGTATCCATCTTCTCCTTTCCTTTCTACGTGCCCAAGCCATCTTATACGGCATGGTTTAACATAAGTGACAATGTCTGGTTCATTATAAACGTCCCCAGCTTGGAATCGAAACCTCTCACAACTATAGAAAAGAATATTGGTAACAATCCAGAGAACGGCTCTGCTGTGAGTAACAAAATCCTACAGGACTGTTGCTCATGAAACGGTGCAGGTTTTAGCAGGAGGAATTCCTCTGGCCCTTCTCCTGCATGAGGATAATATTAAGTATATTCTTAAAACAAAAGGATCAGCAGATCTCCCGGAAAACCTCCAAGAAAGAATTGCGGTAGATCCATCTAAATGGAAGAGAATAATATGGGAAGACACCATTGAGCAGTGGAATCACCGTTGGGTAACTACTCATAAAGGCTCTACCTTGAGAAAATACTTTCCTCTACCTATTCAAGGTTAGAAGCGAAATGGGTTCTCCCTGACTATTGTGTGTCGCAACCTTTGGAAAGGAAATTAACCCCCTATGTCCCTGTTGTGGTGTTCCGGAAACTGCTGCGCATGTCATCATAACTTGCACTGCTTTTGAGACAGTTAAGGACAAACTATTGAGGGAAACCAGATTCTATATTATCACGGAGGACGATTTCCCTTAGCTAGTAAGCAAGGATAATTATCCGTACTACAAAGCTTTCATGTTATATATCCAGTTCTCAAAGTTATTTTCCTACTATTTCTTATTTTTCATTGGCCACTTTTAGTTAACTTTAATTGTTTATATAGCTTAATAAAAAACATTTTAAAAACTCTCCTAGTGAACAAATCTTCCTCTATGTGTTAAGGAAAGACCTCTGTGTGGGGAAACGACATACATATTTTATTTATAACTATTTAAAAGTAATAAATCATTGTGTAATAATTAGTAACACTTTAAAATTCAATGAAGTTTCTCAGTTTAACAATAATGAAAAAATACTTTTTCATCTGTTTTTGAAGGAAAATAAGTGTAAAATAATAAAAATCACAGCCTCAGTGACAGAGTTCTGGTACACAGGTTTCTATTCACAGCTAAAAGTTTTTTGTTTTTTTTTAACATTCAATAAATTAACATAAAAAGATATAATATTAAATACCTTTCACATAAATAAAAAATTTGAATCTTGATATCCTATAGAAAAAAAATAGGAAAATAAGGTATAATTTATATATATATTATAGATAAAGTAAATTAATTTAATCAATAAATAAATTAATTTACATTTCTTCGTACATAAAATGTCATAATTTTTAAATAAATCAACCGCAAAAATATCTATTATTCATAATATTAAAAATTATAAAGCCCTAATCAACTGAAAGATTATTTATCATCTACCAAAATATCTTTGTTTTTCATGCAAAAATAAAAACAAATACTTTTCAAAAATTGAATCAACTATTACTAAAACAAAAACAACTAAAAAAATAATTTGTAGAAAAAAAGGCCTTAATAGTCTCAATAATTAAAATACTTTGTTTTAAATTTATCCAAATTTTCGCCTTTTCATGCATCTTCAGGGATAAAATCTGATTTTACAATAAATTCACAATATGCTGTAACATCAGATTTTATCCCTGAAGATTCCTGAAAAGGCGAAATTTGTATAAAGTATTTTAATAATGGAGACTATAAAGGCCTTTTTTTCTACTTGTACTTATTAAAGTCTCTTTCCCATTATCATTTTTATAAAAAAAAAAAATAGTTCAATAACCTCCAGTTGTTAAGATCCTGGCATCACTGGCATAATCTTCAATATTAGTAGTCACGTCATTATTAGTGTACCTTCAATCCAAAAAACTTCAGTCATCACAATAATACAATATGATGAATAAGAGAAGAAAAAAAATATATAGCTAAGGAATCATACCCATCTAATGTCCCGCAAAGACCTTTAGTCTTATTCCAATTTGATTCAGCAACTTTAATCTCAACAACATCCTGAATCAAACAAAATCAACAATTTACCACAGCATTTAGTAACAATTATATACATTGAAATCTATACAAATTATAAATTAAATGAATCGATGTACCTTAAAGTTCCAAAGAACTGTAACCCCGACAGCCTGCAATGTTGCCTTAACCATCCCTGCTCCAAGTTCCACTTTCATTCCAGCCAACTGTGCTGGTACGGCCATTGTTTCAGTCCCCTCTTTTACAACAGCCTTCTTGTCACCTGAAATAGAAAAAAAACATTGATGAGCGGAAATTTTTAGAAGTAGATCTTAAAAATAATTTATGAAATTTTAAAAGTGAACTTCTTTGTTTGTGAACTTCTTTCTTGTTTTCTATTCAACCATCAATTTACTAAAGTGAGGTATTTTCTTCTTGAAAATTGATTAAATCACTCATGATTAAAATATAACAAACTTTTGAAGTGATCTCATACCTCATACCTTAAAACAACTTGATCATTCCTTACTAAAACATGAATCGTCAATTAAACATACAAGTTCCATTGAGAAAATAATGAAATATGCTCACTGCCGATATTGAAGAAATTATTGAATCCATACCATTTAAAATTTGGTTTCCAAAAAAAAAAAAAAACAGTATAATTAAAATTAAAACACATTGACTTGATTTTTCTTATTCTTAGATGTCATGTGGTTTTTTAAATTTATTGAGCTCTTCATAGATTGTTTTGAAGTCAATCCTCAACATTACAGCATATTCAATCATGTTACTTTAACTATATATATTTTTTAATGTACATAATTATAATTGTAACTACTGGTATGGGGAAATGGCACTTTGGCATTGCTCTTCTACACATGCTTATTTATTTTTGATATGTTGTGCTGTTTAAATCTTCAAGTGAAAAATAGTATTTGTGATCAAAATATTAACTGTGATTCCCAGAAACTTTAAGGACCCTAACATAATTATAACAATATATCTCTTAATCCTCTACTTCCTGGTTAATGTAATGTCTAACAAAAATTGGTAATTTAACTTTAAGTTTTTTTTTAAATCACTTGAAGGAGTACATGTTATTTTGTGATTGTTTGAGCTTTCTAATAAATTCGTTACAACCTACAAATTAACATTCGTAATAGATGTACTTATATTATCACTTCAAAACCTAGGAGTTTCATCAATTTTTGTGGCAATTTAAATTTATCTGTTCATGATGAGTCATCCTGCATATGATACTTCTTTTAGTTCCATCCATTTACCTCACAGCATGGGAGTGATTTTAGCTATCGGTGCCATGCGTTTTTGTTCAATTCTCCCAAGGTGCAACTTCCTATGGTAGACATGTTCATACACACCTCAATTGCCTCTTCTCTTAGATTTCCGTTACCGTGCGTACATTAAGCTCTTTCCTAATCCTCTCATTCCAATCACAGACCCTCCATGTTCTCCTCACAATTGATCTTGATCTTCATCAATGCTACAATTAGAATGTACCCATTATAGCTGCCAATTAGCTAGGCTCAGCTTCCCGCTACTAGCACTGCCACATGTGCACACTCAAGCATTTTATCTAGTAGTTGTATTTTTATTTCTAATTATTTTAATGTAAAAAAACTGCAGTACAACTCCTAAAATTTTTCTCCTTCCTTCGTAGAGTAATAATAATAGTGGTGAGTAATAGTACACGTTGGTTCACCTCTAAAGCAATTGATCAGTATATTTTATTTATACTTATTTTGGAACCATATCAATCTGACTATATCTTTATTTCATGTTCCTCTAACACTAACTCTTTATCTCTCTTCCATACAAGTCTGGATGCTCATCCATCCATTTGTAGTCCTACGTACCAAGTCTGAAGGCTCATCCCTTCATTGGTATTTCTACCTCCCACAGAGTCTGAAGACTCATCTTCCCATTTGTGGTGTCTGTCCTGCGATGCCTTAATGCTCATCCGTTAACTCGCAGACCAAGAATGATTTGGATGTTCATCTGCCTGACACTTTAGATCATCCTTTCTTAGCCTCTTCCTCATCCATTGAGGCATTTTTACAATTGAACATACTCTGCTGAGGCCTTCTGTCTGTTCACTCTATTTTATCTATCTTGATATCAAATTTAGTTTTTAATTTCTTAGCTATATGCCTTCCTCTCTTTTCTATTGTACGCCCATAATGCGTTAACTAAGAGCCACCACCTAGGTTCTTCTTGAACTTCATCAATTTTTGTGGTAATTTCAATTTATCTGTTCATGGTGAGCCATCCTACATATGATAATATTTCCAATTTATATATTTTTCTCGGAAAATGACAAAATTAGATTTTCATTGTTTAAAAATTGAATGAATCAGATGGCAATATATAATAGCATAAAATAGAATGCTAATTCATAATTGGATTAATTGTTTGTCCAAGGGCATAAAAAGCAAAGTTAATAATACACAATTTATATGAAAATAACTTACTGTTGGTGCTAAGTTGATATTTTTTGTCATTTACATAAACAGTCAAAGCTGCGCATGGTCCACCAGAGACACTACAGTTGGTTTGAAGGATTGGTGTTTGAACATGAAAGCTGTTATCCACATCTGTTGCCAATGTGTAGACACAATCGCTCTTAAAACTGTTGGAAAAAAATTGTAATTAAAATTTATAATTATAAGAACTGTTAGTGGGTAACTATTTTCCATAGAAATGAATACATACAGTAAAACTAACACTACTTTGTCCAAGATAACTATAAATATGGCTAATGTTTGACAAGTTGGTAACTAAAATTTATGGCTAAAATGATATAATTAGTACTTATGATCCTCCTTTAATATTCAAAGTATTTTTTATTTTGAAAAGTTGTAACTTCACTTATACTTTTGCCACTTTAATTTTACTCATGTGGTCTTTAAAAGAATTTTAATTCCATTCTGACAAATTTTATACAAAGTCAGACATAATTTTTTTTAAAACTATTTTCAAAAGCTAAACTACTAATATTTAAATTACTGAGGAAAAAAATGATATATTTTAATAATAACGAAAAAAGTGTTAGCACAATAAATTTTAAAACTCATTTTTCTTAAAATTAAGTTTCAACCAGTTAGAACCTTATCAAACCAAGCAAGTGGTTTATTAACATTAACATCGTCAAAATTAAATGAAAATATGGTTTTCAATGGTTGCCAAACAATGATAGAGAGTAACAAATTAAATATTAAAATAATTATTTAATAATGAATTACAATCGATACTTCTAACCTAATTATTTTTCCATCAAATGTTTTGAAATGTTCTTTTCTCCATGTTAAACATGTTCCAGGCTTAGGTTTCTTCTTTTCTATAACAATTGCTTCAGCTCCAAAACTTGTTGTAGCAGGCTTTGAAATGTAAGTCGATGTTTTATTTGATTCATGAACGGTTTGATATTTTTCTGGCAATTCATCTTCACCATTAAAAATGTAGGTCAATATTTCTTCTTGATCATTTCCTAAAAAATAAAAACATAGTTACTTGTCAAGGCAAACCTGAAATTAGATTAAGGGACATACAATGATTTTTATTTTTTTTTTATTAATATTTTCTTCTATGACAAACAAATAAAGAAGCTATTAATTTAATGAGGAACATTTTACATATTTAACATCCTCTTAAGAGAAATCAAATAGCATAATTTAATTTTCAAAAAACCTATGTGATCATGTTGGAATTCTCTCTAGGAAAATGTAATGTAAATCCAGAACCGTAATGGACCCTCACTTCAGAGCACAGGATCAAGATCAAGCAGTTGTCCCTAGAGATGTGAAAGATTGTACCTGTGGAAGATGGAAGACCAGTTTATACAGGATTCACAATACTACCAACAAAGCCAATCTTGATGTCAAACCAGTGCAAGCCATTCAAGAACACAAATTAAGATGGTTTGGAAACCTACTTCTGATGGATCGGCGTAAAGTCGTAAGAAAGAGATATAACTGCAAGTAAAAAATACAAGAGGAAAACCCAGAATCAACTGGGAAGGAAGTGTGTGAAATGTGTTTCAGAAGGAGAGGGGGATTGGAATGGAACAGGAGACAAGAGCTGGTAGAGGAGAGATTCACACGGTCTAAGCTCTAATGGTAATTGGCATATACAGCAATCTTACACTTATAGATATCAGATAGATAATAAAGAAATATAAGTGAGACCAGAAGATAAATTGCAACCAGGACTAGTAACAATTTTTTTAAGAATAAACGTGTTAGCAAACTTTAAACTTTAAGCGGAATTTTATCAATATTTCTATGGAATAATGGAACTAATTTAATTTCATGATAGCTTACCAAAAACACAGCTGGGAACTGTGGATGGAGAGAAAATACCAGTCTCATATAAACAGCTATAGACTGATGCAGGTGGATTACTAAACTTCATTCCAACAGGGCAAGATAGGTAGCATTTCAATTGTAAGTCATCACCAGAACATTTATAACTTCCGTTGAATCCCAGCTTCCTTGGGTCACAGGCTTCCTTAGCTATTAATAAAATAAATATAAGTTGTATATTATTTATTAAAATTGCATTATTAATAAATGTATACTCTTCAAAACATTTAAGATACATATTTAAGACAAGAAAAATAACAGTAAAAAAAATATATATAATTTATTTATTATATTTAATAAAATCTATATATGAATTTGTATTAATGTATTAATTAACGTCATGTAATAGTTTATATCTAAATTTTATCAATGTGAAAAATAATTTACATTATCTCATGAGGTAGACTTGACTTCAAAAGTAACATGATTTTATTTAAAAATAATAAATTTATTATTTCTCCCAGTATGACTTTGAAATAAGAATTGACAAAGTATTATAAGCTAAAAAAAGATAATAGTACAGTTATTGTAAACAAAAGATCTAAGTTAACGAGAGATTGGTCGGGAGTACAGTCAAAGATATCACACGCATGATAAATGGTACTTATATTTATTTATTACCAAAATTCCAACATAAAAATAAAACAAAAACTTACGAAATTCACAACGGGGGCCACGGAAATCCTGTGGACATTCGCAGAAATTGTGACCAATGCAAATTCCTCCATTCTGACAGGTTGGTGAACAAGTAGCTGTACAAAGTGATAAAATTGACAAGTAATTATTATTATTACAGAATAATAATTTAAATTAAAATTTCATTTAAAAAATGATTAATTTACGTAAACAATCAGGGACAAACAGCCATTCCTTCCTGGCAGGAACCCACTCTCCTTCTTTACAAACTACTGTAGCTACCGAAGATCCATCTTGAAAAGTATGCCCATCAACACAAACCATAGTGCATGAACTAACAATTAAAAAATATATATAATTTTATTTTTCTTCAAATTGTGATAAGTTATACATGGAAACAATAATTTAAAGCAATAAATATAACGCAATATAGAAACTATAAACAAATAAAATAGAATTTAAAAAATAATGATCAAACTAAGGGAAAAAAGTGAGCAACAACAATAATGTTTTTATATGAACAATACTGTTATTCTAAAGGGACCTAGTTCCAGAATAAAGATGATTTTTCTATTTCTAAAAAAAAAAGTATGAAAATTGAGCATAAACTTGGAAGCAGAACTGCTTCAGTATCAATATGTAATCATTTGTTTCTAAGTAAATCTTCACACCAAACAGAATATTGCAAATTGTATTTATAGCTTTATAAGTAATTCAAGAACCTAATGAGATCAATTCTAATCAGACTTTTAATGAAGTGATAACACAAAGATCATCAAATAAATTTATGGTATTACTTATTTTTCTTTCTCTATGACAATAAAAAATTCAGTGATAATGTTCCTTTCAATTCCTAGTTGAAATTAATACACTACATCCATAACTATATTCTTTAATTATTATTTTTTTCTTTTGGATAAAATATCATTTTTGATAATCAAATTTTAATATCATTATAAAAGATGTCAGAGTTAAACATCGATATTTCAATACTTTTCAAACATCCCTTATATCAACCCAACAAAAACAATAATCAGATACATTATAAAGAAAACTTTTTTCTGGTGCTACACTCCAAACGGAACAAGTGATCTGAGGAAAATAGATCACCAGCCATCAAAGGAATACTTTTAAAGAAAATATTATACACAGGTCATTATAAATTTATGATTTTCAAAAAGAAAAAAGAAAACATTCACAAAAGCCAATTGTTCCAAAAATTAAGGAGTTCAAAAAACTTTCAATAATCAGTACTTTTCTATAAATCAGGAAAGTTTGACAAAAGATATACTTACTCTGCAGCACACACTTTGTGAGCATTCATTGGTGTCAACGGAAAATCAAAGCAAGGCTTCTTCTCATACTGACAATAAGGCCCATAGTAGGTTTCTGGGCAAGTACAAGTGTTTGGTGATATACAAGAACCACCATTTTGACATTGTGGAATACACGATGCTAGAAGGAAAAAAAATTGTTATGAAGAACTCTTTCAATTTATGAAGAAATTAAAATAATACAATAAAAATTGTATTAATAAGTATATTTTTTTTTATCACGAGGAAGAGAAAAACCATTGTTCAGAGGGTGAAACAACTGGCCAAATTTAGATGACAGAGCCAAAAGACAACGACAATAAGAGGAAACTGCTGAAGAATCTATGTTATATATCATATCTATAACCACGCTATGAAAGCCAAACAAGGGATCCTCAGATTTTTCTTACAAAATAGTCAAAGAATCAGATCCAACACTTTATATATATAAATATATATATGTGTGTGTGTGTGTGTGTGTGTGTGTGTGTGTGTGTGTGTGTGTGTGTGTGTGTGTATGTGTATTTAGGCATGTATAATATATATTTATATATTACTGCTTTTAAGTGTTTGATCTGATTCTTTGACTATTTTGTAAGAAAAACCAGAGGATCCCTTGTTTGGCATATATATATATATATATATATATATATATATATATATGGAGGCCGGGATAGCCATGCGGGCTAAGGTGCTTGCAATAGGTAATCAAAATTAAGCAACGTCGAGTGTGGTTAGTACTTGGATGGGTGACTGTCCACCAGGAAAAGTCATACTCCCCGAGTCTCTCTCCCTCTCTCCTTGGTATGTGAGGCCCATCAGCCTACTGGAGGCAACTCACACAGACTGGGCGTGGGACTGATGACCCTACCCTGTGTACTTATTTTGGGAATCGGGATATGGTTTGCCAGGATGTTAGTAGCCCCCAAGGTTCGATCCATGGACGGTCTGTTTCGGGGAAAGAAATACAGATCGATCCTTGTGCGTATGATGTCTCTGAGCAGCCATAATCCATGTATCTGGACCGATTTGTCACTGTCCTTGAACTCGAGTGAGTCGGTGGGAAGCAGATTGGCCCCAAAGGGATCGGCTATGGAGCTACGGGTGGCCTGTCGCTGCACCATGGTTTGTAGCAACATGCGGTTGGGTGACCTCCTCCAGACTATCTGTAAGGAGACTACATCTCACGGCGAAAGATCTTCATGGTCTGTAGAGCCAACCGAAAAAAAAAAAATATATATATATAAAACTATCTCTGAATATGATTTTAAATGTTGCCCAACATACTACTTTTTAGAGGGAGAGTACAACCTTTTATCCCATGGATTTAGACAATTTTATACTTTAACATAACATTTGTTAATCACCTAAAAATACATTTATATACAAACAAAATTCCAATGAAAAATACATTTTATTAAAACAAATATATAGTTACGATTGCAGTGGGGAATAGTGCCCCCAACAACGCCTCCAAAATGCCATAAACCTCCTTGACATGCGAAATTCAAACTTGTTTCTCCACTTGGAAATACAAAGTGTTCATAACAGGTAGCAACACAGAATCTATTAAAAGTTAATTAATAACACAGAATTAGTTATGGAAGAAATTATCCATCAATAAGTCAAATTTCAAAACCATGATTTATATATAAAACATACCCTTCAGAACATTTCATTACTGAGTTCATTGGTGGAGATAATTTGCCGCAAGATTCTGAAAATAAATCAAACTAATTGTAGTGAAAAAAAAACAACTATAGTAGTAAAAAATAAATGCCTCAATTAGGTAATTAATTAAGTTACATTAAATTATTTTAATTATCAATAAGACCAGAATGAATAATTGTATAAGTCATAAAGACAATACATAAAGAGCAAAATTAAGCAACTGGCAGATGCATCTTCCAAATGAAACAAGAATAATGTCAGGGCAATTTAAAACAATATGAAAATAAAATATAATAGATGATTCCATTGCAACTTGAAGAGTATAAGAAAAACATCAGAATGCCACTAATTCAGTGCTTGTTTTTTGGATAACATCTTGTTTTTAAAGAATCCTCAAGTTTTTAGGTCCTTCTGCTTTTTCATAGATGCCTGACAATGAAAACAGAGGAAAACTGCAATCTTAGGAGATACAAAATCAAAACAACTTATTGTTATTCATTATGCTCAGATTTTGGAATGGATTTCAGCAATAATCAATTAGGGGTTGATCAGAAATTTCTTAATAAATGAAGAGGTCTAAAACAAATAAATATAGGAGTAATAAGAAAATTGTAAAAATTAATATCAAGTTTAATTAAATTATAAAATATACTTTTGATTGTGTATTTCGATAAACAATTATATAAATTTCATGCATAACGTTCACTGTTAAAGAATTAACAATAGATCATTATAAAAGGAATTACCAAGATAAAAAGGTAATTCTCATAATGAAAATAACTGCTCATTTAAACATTATGTAGTTTTGACATGTAAACTACCGATTCATAAACTATCATAAATTATTAAATAAATTCCTATAATCAAATTAAATATTAGGAACCTACTTGCTTGTATAAAACCATATCCAACTTTTTTACGATGATATCCTGTCTTCCTGTAGCCTCCTCTATCGTATTCGCCGCCGCCACCGTAACCATACCTGAAATCAAATGTAGTTGTTTGCACAAGCTCTGATTAACTTGTCCGAGGTACAGATCCCTTTTTGTCAAATTAATAGCATCTGCCTAAAACTTCGTGAATAGCTTCATCTTATCGTAACCTACAACTATTTTATATGAGAAAATTCTCAGAAATGGGTCGTTTTCTTATTAGATTGATTAATTTAATAAGGTCTTAAAAATGTATGAATACCCACTTACTTCCTACTTGAATCTTAAGATAACATGATAACAAAATTAGGGTAAAACATGATCTACAAAAATATTAGGCGGCTTAGCCTATCTAAACTCGTTATTTTGACAGGTTGTGAGAAGAGGTCATGCCAAGGGGCCCAATATTTTTGTAGGTCACCCTTTTTTCTTGATTTTGTGATCAAATCATCTTACGATTCAAATAGAAAGCAAGTGGGTGTTCATGAGCTTTTAGTACCTCATTACACAAAAGAAGATTACTAATCTCCAGATGGAAAAAGCCCAATTTCTGAGAATTTTCTCATATAAAATAGTTGTAAGTTACGATAAGATGAAGCTATTCACGAAGTTTTAGGTGGATGTTAATAATTTGATAAAAAGAGGTCTTATAACGCGGACTGTGCGTTAGATAATTTAATGTTTGTTTATTCTGGAATCGCATATTTATTGTAAATTATATATTTTTAGGTGCAACTTTCACGGACGGGGTGGCAGAATAGGCTAACGCGTGTGCTGTCCGGCAACCCAATGATATAAAAATATGACCTAGATGATGATATGACCCAAACGATATAAAAATAGTCACCGAGTTCGCGTCCCTGTACCGGGGGAGTCTTGTAAATCCCCGCCCACACCTCCTGGTCAGGGAAAAACTCGTATAGCCTAATAGCGAAGGGGAGGACCCAAAAAACAAAACAAAAAACTTTCAACCGATTCATTACTGCAATTATACATTTATCGCAATCATTAAGGAATGTTTTGTTTTTTTATCTCGCTATATTGACACGAATATCATAAGCACGGTCTATTATATGTTGTTCTTGAGCCATTTATTTATGTAATAAGGCTTTATTAACACTGGTATGCCAATATTTATATTTCAATATTCACCTATTTATTTAATAAGTTATTTTTATAACGAAAGATAATTTTGATTGAAATAAATATTAATTATAGATTAAATGTCAGTTCCAAGAACTTTTAGACATAACACATGCTTATTACCACAGGCGGATCTACGGAGGAAGGGTGGTGCTTTCGGGCTGAAAGATCGTTTAAAATGTCTACAACTTTTGCTAATAATATTCAATTCTATTTACACAAATTTGTTAAAAATGTTAATATCATATGTGTTCATTGCATTGGTTAGTTAACTACTTTTGCAATCGCTATAGGATTGATACACATCGAAGTATGCTAAAAACGTCGATTTTGGGTATTTGTCATGTCAATAAATTTGTTAGAGCCTGATCTTGAGAAGGGCGAAACGAGAAAGAATATCTTGCCCCTCCTAGTAAAAACCCTAGTTCCGGCCATAGGCGCAAACTTTGGAGGGGCGAGGGGAGCGATTTTCCCCCTATACAAATAGAGAGGGCGAGAAAATCGTTTCGTCCTTTTCCCCTTCCCATACTTCCAAAAAATAAAAATAAAATCCAAATTGATAACAAGTAATCTACATGAATGAATAAAATATTTAAACTAATATCAATCAACAAAATATGAAAAGTAAATTAGAAGGCTGAGCTAAGGCCTTGAAGTAGGTTCGCATGTATTTTACCAAGCTATAAGTTCCTATTATTAAAATTTTAATTTTTATTCAAAGATAACATATATCAATATATTCTAGGATTTTATGGTTCATTTATGTGTACCTTTCCATTTTTACGTAAAGATTTTATCACATTTACCGCGAAAAATGTAAAGCATCGGAATTCATCAGACTGCCTTAAACCTTTAAATAAAAATACATAATATATTCAATTGCTTTGTTAACATATTTTTAAATATACCTACAACTTATACCCAACAAAAAAAAAAATATTTATACTTTTTTCACATATTATATTTTATATCATATTATTCGTTTTACAATAATTATGTAGATTATCTTAATTGTCACTCATAATTCTTATACATAATAAAACTTCTGACAGTTTTTTTTTTGGATGGGGTCCATTATTTTAATCTACAATATATTGACCATTATTTAATATGACTTTCTCCCATCTTTCCACTAACTGCATAATTCATTCATAGAATGTCTGGAGTTTATTATTATAAAACTGATCCAAGTGGTTTTTGATGTCCTCTTCCTTTTGGTATTTCTTTCCATTCATGGAGTTCTGCAGAGACCTGAATAAGTGGTAGACACCTGGAGCTAGGTCTGGTGAATAAGATGTGGCAAAATTTCCCATCCAAAGCTCAATAATTTATTGTGAGTGACCAATGAGGTATGGGGTCTAGCGTTGTCTTGGTGGAATATAATACCCTTTCGATTATTCATAACTCTTCAGGATGTTCTCTATATTCGATGTTACTATATCCGTTGGAAAGCTGAATTATTGCTCTTCAAAGCCGTATGAATGTTTTTATTTTTTTATTTAATGACTACATAAGAAATAAATAAACAAAAACTCCTTATAGGTTTATATTTTTTATCTCAATTTGTAGTTGGTTTACGAATGTGCTCTTGGTGTCATTTTGTGTAGTTTACGTGGCCCTAAATTCCTACTAAATTTCTTGTAGATAGCTAAAGTTCTATTGAAGTTATGAAATTTTTTGTGATTTTCGAAAAAAAAAAATCATGTGAGGGACCCAAACATTAAGCTTGGAAACATAGCAGAGCTTGTGCAAATGGTTTTTTACACTTTTGTGCGACACATTTAGGGCCATAGCAATCTCTCGCACTGATTGGATGAGATTTTGATCAACCAGACCGTTGAGCATCATTGATGTAAACATTTCCTGAATGAAATTTGGCAAATCAATTTTGACAGTTGCATTCGGTTAAGGCATCATCCCCATAAACACTGCAAATTTTACTATGAGTTTCTGCAGCACTCTTACCTTTTTTAAAATAATACAACAAAATATGTCGGTAATGAATGATATTTTCTTCCATATTGCACAGTGCAATAGAAAACGCAATACTACGCTAGATCCAACAAGAGTTGACAGATATAGTTGTTGACATATTACGAACAGGATAAACAATCCACCTTAGGGATTAATTCATCGGATGAGAAGTGTATAATAGTTACATAAAAATAAACAGAAAAACCGAAAGAACTTACGAGTATTTACCAACCCAATATATTCCTTGAAGAAAAGACAATACATATAAATATATATATATATGTATATACAATTATTTCGATTTACAAAAAATCGGTTAGGGTTCGATTTGGAAATAAGCGACTCATTTGTAACAAATATACCGATTTCAAAATAAATAATAGACTAACTATTTGTTTTATTTTATTTCTGAGCCTTCTTTATCACGGTTTATCGGGTTCACTCTAGAATAGTTTCCATGATTTATTAGGTCCTGGAAGCTTTCCAGGGATGTTTTTTTTTAATGTCCCATCATTACTAACTAAGTTACTCACTTGGGGTCTGGCTCTGGTTCAGGATCGGCGAATACCCCGGCGGCCAGCACTACCGAAAGGAAGAAGAACGTCGCGAACTCCATCGCGAACAGAACTGAGCCGGCGAGTGGCGCTACAGTTATAGCAGATCTCGGTGGGCGGTCCATCCGGAAGGCCATATCGCAGGAACTAGAGACCGATAATGTTATTATTTACAGAGAAATTGGCAAAATACTCCCCCTGTCTGAGGATGTTATTGAAAAGTGTTCTAACTTGGGCTATCTCATATCGAAGATTATCCTGTTGGGTCAGGTTCTCTTTAATCCGAGAGTCGATAGAACTTGCGAAAATTATACTTATTCATATAAAGCTAACAGGTGGAGTGGAGTACCTAGACCATTTGTGGATCGGGCGAATTTATTTTAGATGTTCCCAAAAAAAAATTCTGGAGCGGTACCGCACGTCACAGCACTTTCATTATCAATCCTACATAGATTATATCCAAACATAGGTAAAAGAAAGTAATGAAGTGTAAGTTATTACAAAATGGTTTATCATTTTCAAATAATACGCAGTGTCCCGTAAGTAGAGAGAAGTATTTAAGCAAGCGATAGTAGAATTAATTAAAAATTGCTTCACTCTACTAGATAAAATTTATTCCAAAGGAAAGTAGAGTTTGTCATTGCTCAAAACATTTAAAGAGGACTTTTGAGCAGATAAACTAAGCTAAGTTATGTTTTGAAAAAATCATAAATTATTCATGATTTATTATTATGTCCCTACAACTAAACTACAGACAACACAACACACTTTTATGAAAACTTCCTTGTTTAATAAGCTTTAAGTCCGTATTAATATTCAACAAATTAAATTAATATTAGTATTCAAATAAGTTGAAGGTTTATGACAAAATAACTTTAGATTCACCTCAAAAATGAAGTGAAAAAATGAAGCGTCTTGATATCTTGTCACCTTTAAGCACGGGCGGATACACGGGGAAGTAGGGCTTTGGAGATGAAGTCCCTACCCCCTAAAATGGTAAAATATAACCGTTTTATGGAAAAAAATATTAAAATATTATCTCTTACAGTATTATCGTTCGTGTAATTACATTTAAATGGACTTTAGGAATCATTTAAACATCATTTCATATAGGTAGTTAGTTTCTTTTATGTTATGGTAGTTATTTTCATGAAAAAAAATCTTTCGGGCTGAGGCCCCGCCCCCCCAAAAAAAATTAAGTCCTGGATCCGCTAGTGCCTTTGAGACTCAAAGTTTGAGTACCCATGTTTTCAGCAAAAATTACTAAATTAATTATTACAAAGCTCTAGTTTAATATTTTTCCATTACCTGGTAGTATTATAATAAAAGTAAACTCATAAATACACTTCTTATTCATTACAAAAAAATGTTAGAAATAATGATTTTTCAAATATTTATCATCTTAAGTAATAAAAAAAATGTGCTTTTTATTAAGATCTCTATAACAGAAATTGATCCGTATTTATACCGTAAGTGACCAACTAATCGTTTCCAATCCTTATATCTACGTGTGAAATAAAGAAGCTTGCTGATTGCTTGAAATATTTTCTTTGGGGGGAGGGATCCATTGCCCAGCCATCTTGGAGAACATCCGGTTGTGCAGTTTCACCTGCCCTTACCCACTGCTTATTTTTACGATTTTTTACTTTTACTTACTTATATATAGTATTATTATATATAGTATTATAATATATAGTATTATTATATAGTATGTAATATATATTATATAGTATGTAATATATATTACTTATATATGTAATATATAGTAAGGGACGTTTGATCGTATTGCGATCGAGAAAATTTTTTAATCTGAGTTTTCAACGGAAATAGACGTTTTGAGGAACCCTGAGTCGAAATGACTAAGTCCCGAAAAATGGTCTGTGTGTTTGTATGTTAGCAGTCTAGCTCAAAAACGAAAAGTCCTACGAAACTGATATTATGTATTTAAGATAGGTATATGCCTTAGATGTGACGGCAACTTTTTCCTTAAAATCGGCTAACCGGAAGTGCCACTTTATATCAACGCTGAAACACATTTTCACAATTTTCTCAAAGACGGCTCTAACGATTTTGATTAAACTCGGTGTATCATTGTATAATTAAGTGGTCTTTAATATCAATTAGGTCTTATCCCCTTTGATGTCACTTTACAGGGCTTAAATGCCCAATGTTCATATACGTCTTCCTCTAAAGTACCTTTAACATTTATTTTTAAAAGTTAATCATTTCACATTATTCAAAGTAATGAAAAAATGGTAAATATAACTTTTAAAAGAATTTGATTAGTTAATAAAGGAGAAAAAAAAAATAAAAATGCAGAAAAACCTGCGTTGCTATAGATTGTAGCGCCTAAACGAATGTACCGATTTCAATGAAACTTCGCTAAAGTCATTTTCTCGACACCACTTAAATTTATCTATATAACATACTTCAACGAAAAGAAGCTGGAAAAAAAGTGACGAGGGATGGTAAAATTAAATTCTGAATAAATCAAAAAGTATACACTTTTTGGAGGATATTGTATTATGGTTTTTTAAAAGTTTATGGAATTTCCTAAAAAAACAAAAAGAAATTGTTAAGATCGGACAACTAGGAGGAAAGAGATATGGTCTCTAGTTTTTTCCCTGAAGAGGCGAAAATTTGGATAAATTATAAATATACTTTTTTAATTGTTGAGACTAAAAAAACCTTTTTTTCTACAGATATTTAATAAATTATCTTTCCTAAGAACATTTTTCATAAGAAATAAGTAGCTAAATTTACACCTTTATTCTCAGTTCTATATTTCAACATTGCAATCACCAACTCCGGAGTCAACTTATTCATATTCTGCATAGATAACTTTTTCAACTAAAAATATCACTAAAATTACATCACTTAAAAATATTGAAATTGGAGTTAGTCATTCTGAAGTTTATAAAAGCAAAGAAAGTTGTGTGGTTTATAAAAGCAGATGGAGTAACTAGATTTTTATTGTCTGCCGTCGATATAGTAAATAGACTTTTTACAATTTTAATGGTGCTAATGATTTTTTATCTGTAAGCTTTAAGCTTTAGCTCCGTTTAAAATGCACTTCAAAAAAATTTATAATAGCCCAGTATTGCCAGAAAATAATTTCTATTCATAGTAGATAGGTAAGTGAAAGTTGTGTGTTGAGCGCACCAGATTTTTTTTAAATATTCACTTTTCGTCATTTGTGATGATTTTTTTTTTCCAGAACCTGTCATCTTGACTCTCCTTTTAAGGCACAAACTTCTTCGGCGCTTAGATTTTTTTTCCCATTAATATTTCAAAAGACCGCTAATCACGATATTTTCTTCTTCTGACACTACGTACGCTTTAAAATAGGCCCCATAAAGCCAAAACAAGTCACAAGGAATCAAATGATTAGTCAAAGTAAACATTAGCATAAATAATAGGAACAAGAGCATTCTTATAGGATTAATTATGAAAGTTAGAATGAAGGGTTGTGTTCATGGACAAGCACTAGCAGATCCAGGATTTAATTTTGGGGGGGGCTTCAGCCCGGAAGCTTTTTTTTCATAAAAATAACGATATTTACTTAGGAAAACAGAAAGAAACTAACTACCTATATGAAATGGTGTTTAAGTGATTCCTTAAGTCCTTTTAAATGTAATTAAACCAACAACAATACTTTAAGAGGTATTTTTTAAAAAAAATGTTCCCATAAAACGTGGTTATGTTTTACCATTTTGGGAGGGGCTTCAGCCCGAAAGCCCCCCCTCCCCCCGTAGATCCGCCCGTGTGGACAAAGACTTTTGTAACAACCTAGTACTACCCAAAGAAGAAATTAAAGGTTTACAATTATTTGTTGTCATAACTGATGGTGGAATATAAAGTCAATATTTTTCCTGAAATCAATAAGCGCTAGGTAGATCGGAACATTGCACTCCTTATTTTTTTTTCTATAATTTGGTTGATTATTAGAAGGTGTTCAATAGTGAAAAATTGAGGTGTAAGCCCGGCTTGTTCATGCGGGTGGTTCTCGTATACGACTGGAATAACTGTTCTTAATAATTGCTGCAAATAATTTAAATATTGGTGAAAAGAGCGTTATTGATCTATAATTATCAATATCTTTTGGATCTCCTTTTTTTATTATTATATAATTATTTTACTGATGTACCATTGCTACAGTACAAACCCTTCCAGTAATATTCTGTTGAATAAGAGTTTGAGTGGTTTATGGAGACATTTCTTCCCTAGAGTTAAGACATCTATCAGTGTATTCGCTGTGACTATTTAAAGATCAATGAAACTTGGTTATTGACATTTTTATTTCTTCTTGGTCGGCGTTTAAGTTTCCTTAGGATATACTAATTTTATGTATCGATTTTCTTTTCAGCTCAATCACCTCTTTGTTTATGATCCTGGTAGATCCTGTGTCTTGCTTCAGAAGAACAGGGAATCGATAGTATCTATTTTAACATAATAAAAAACATATATATGAAAAGCAGATACTATATATGTTATATCATGGTATCACGTATTTAGGACTGGATTTGTTGTTAGCAGGAGGATGGCTCAGTCGGTAATTGACTTCATACCAATCAGTCCAAGAATATGCTCTCCCCTACCCAACAATCCGAAGGAAAAAAAAAATAAACTCAATAATAAATAAGCTAAATGAATAAATAAAATGTGTAAACTAAAATCCATTAAGAAAAGTCGACTAGCTAGCTAGGCTAGGGCTTAGTTGTTGGTATGTAACGATTTTTTTTACTCCTAAATATAATTTTTATTTAAATTGTCATTTATATTTAAAGATAATAATATACAGGATTTTCCGTAAGTAGAGGTACATATTTAAACATATAATAGTAGACCACTAAAGCTATAAAAAACTTCATATAAGCAATAGTCCGATTTTCGGCAGAATAGTAGGCAAATTAAGTTTTGTGTTTTTTTTATGAATAGAAAGCGATAACTAAATCATTAGTTAATATAATTAATTAAAATTGCTTCACTGTAAACTAAACAAAATTTGCTTTAAATGAAAGTAGAGTTTTTTATAGTCAAAACCATATAAAGAGGAATTTTGAGCGAATAAACTAAGCAATGTTGTGATATAAAAAAAATCATGAATCACTCACGATTTTTATCTACACACCATCCAACTATACTATTGACATCCCACTTTTAGAAAAACTTTCTTGTTTAATAAACTTTAAGTCCATATTGATTAACTTATGAGTTTATTACGAAATAAGTTGGAATCCACCTCAAGTTGTTTAAAAAAATTACGTGTTTTGATATCCTGTCAGCTTAAAGTATCCTTGTTTTGAACAAATATGACTACAATAAATGATTGCAAACCTTTAATTTATTTTTCCCATTACCTGAGTTGTATTATTATGAACATATTTTTTATTAATTAATTATAATTATAATAAATTAAAACTATTTTTTTTAGTCCATCGCCCTCCCCCCAATAAAATCGAAAGTCTGCGCATATGGTCCTAGTTCACACATTCAAGAACATCATCAACGACCGATGGTTGACCTGATCTGGTTCATCTGCAAGGCTCATATCCTCACTGATGAAACGACTTGACCAAAAAGTGGCAGTATTTCGACGGATAACTGACTCTACTTCTAAGGCACAAATCTTTTCGGTGCTTAGTTTTTTTCCATCGATGTTTCAAAATATCGTGAATCACTATTTTTTCTTCTGACTCCGCGAATCACTATTTCTTCACTGTACGTGCTTTTAAAAAATATTAATGACCCCATAAAGCTAACTCAAGTCACAAGGGATCACTAACGAATCCAGGATTTAATTTTGGGGGAACTTCAGCCCGAAAGATTTTTTTTTTTTTTTTGTATAAATATATTTGGATAATTACTTCGGAGGAAAGAAAGAATCTAACGACCACATGCGGATTTACGGGAAACAGGCTTTGGAGTTGAAGCCCTCCCTCCCCCAAAAAAACGGTAAAATATAACCATGTTTTATAGAAAAAAATATTAAAAATTATCTCTTAAAGTATTATTGTCGGTGTAATTACATTTAATAGGACTTCAAGCATCACTTAAACACCATTTCATATAGATAGTTCATGTCTTTCTTTTTTTTTTCAAATTAATTATCGTTATATATGTGAAAAAAAATCTTTCGGGTTGTAGCCCCCCAAAATTAAATCTGGATCCGCTAGTGCAAACGAACTATATGAAATCATTCTTTAATTCATACTAACTGTAATTAGACGAACAATAATACTTTTAGAAATAATTCTTTTCATAAAGCATGGTTATATTTTACCATTTTTGGGGTGGAGGACTTCGGCCCGAAAACCCCCCTCGGATTAGGAATCAAAGGATTAGTCAAAGTAAACATTGGAAAAATAGCAGGAACAAACACATTCTTATAGGATTAATTATGAGAGTGGGAATTATGGGCTGCGTTCAAGCAAAAGGGCATCTGTAGCAACCTAGTGCATCCCAGTTCATGGAAAATAAGGTATTAAAGCTTTACAATAATTTATTGTCATTAGTGTTGGTAGAATATAGAGTCAAAAGCTTTCCTGGAATCAATAATAGCCAATGTAGGTAGGAATGCTAACGTTGTACTCCTTACTTTTTCCTATAATAAATAGGTTTAAGTTGTAAAATCTGAGATTCACTGAAATTTTTATTTTCGCCAACTCAATAACGAAAATTAATGAAATGATGAATGAGCTCCTAATACAATGGAAATAGGTAGGCCTACGTGTCAATGCTGAAAAAACTAAGTTAATGAACAATTCCAAAAAAGGAGAGGCCAGAGTAAGTAATAAAGAAATTGGCTTTTTTAAGCAGTATGTTTATCTAAGGTACATACGGATCTATGGGGGGGAGGGAGGTCTTTCGGGCTGAAGCGCTCCCCCCAAATGGTAAAATATTACCGAGTATTAAGAACAAAATATTAAAAATTACTCTAAAAGTAATATTGTTCGTGTAATTACATTTAATAGGACTTCAATAATCACTTAAACACCTTATGGTATTGGTTAGTTTCTTTCTTTTTTTAAAAGTAATATCGTGATATTTAAAAAAAAAAATATTTGGGCTGAAGCCTCCCCAAAATGAAAAACTGGATCCACTAGTGATCTAGGACAAGCCACAGATAAAAGTACTGGAAAAATGTACTTATCCAGTAATTTTATACGAAGTTCAGACATGGTTAACAACCGGCAAAAACTATGATAAGCTCAATAGGACACTTTTCCCGAAGCATGCTAGGAATTGGGAGAAAAAATAGGATCAGCAACAAGATAGGATCAAGAGTTCAAAGTCAGGTGGAACTTAAAAGCATATCATAAGAACCTGTTATATTGAAATGGAGATGGGCTGGTCAAACAGCCAGACTGGACTTAAGAAGGTGGTAGAAAATTGCCACGGAAGGCACTAGGGGATCCAGGATTTAATTTTGGGGGGGCTTCAGCCCGAAAGCTTTTTTTTCATAAAAATAACGATAATTACTTTGGAAAAAAAGAAAGAAACTAACAACCAATGGTGTCTAACTGATTCCTAAATTCCTTTTAAATGTAATTACACGAACAATAATACTTTAAGAGATAATTTTTTAATATTTTTTTCCATAAAACTGGGTTATATTTTACTATTTTGGGGGGATGCTTCAGCCCCAAAGCCCCCGTAGATCCGCCCGTGATGGAAGGGATTCCGAGGAATAACAAGAGAAGAGGAATACCTGTCACAAGATGGAGAGAAGAAATAGTGCAGAGAGTGGGTGAGGGATATTTGGAACTAATAATGAATACCAATTAAATCAAGAGCTTCGTATTAATTGTGTTTTGGGAGTGAATTATGTTTAAATAAGTTTGAATAATTCTGAAGGAAGTAATCTGTAATTTATATACTTTCTTTGTTAAAACCAGACTCTTACCTCAATCGGAGAGGCTTTGCGTTCTATTAAGAATGTATAATAAAGTTTATATTATTATTATAATAATTTATTGCAGTAATTTTTGTTGAAAACACTTCAAATCATCCCATTTTTTTTACACAATTTGAGGTAAACCTCAACTTATTTCGTAATAAACCTCAACTTAAATAATATAGACTTAAAGGTTATTAAAAAGAATTTTTTTCTAAAAGTGGGATATCAATAATATTATTGGAGAGTGAAAAAAAATCGCTAATAATTCATGATTTATTTTTAAACAGAACCTGGTTTATCGGATTTAAAACCCTATTTAAATGGTTTTAGCAATGGCTAACTCTCAGCTTTTCAGTTCTGCTTTAAAGCCATATTAATAGAAATACAATCCAATTGTAAAGCAATATAAACTGTTCTTCACATGTGTCTCATTTCCTCCTTCTAAATAATATTTGTAATAATAATATTATTGGCGTTCAAGACGTAATTGCCAGGGTATACCAATTGACTAGGGCAGCCCCTGCCATGTTAGGAAGCACAGGCGGATCTATGGGGAGGAGGGGCTTTCGGGCTGAAGCCCCCTCCCCAAAATGGTAAAATATAATCATGTTTTACAGAAAAAAATATTAAAAACTATCTCTTAAAGTATTCTTGTTCGTGTAATTATATTTAATAGGATTTCAAGAACCACTTAAACAAAATTTCATAAAGTAGTTAATTTCTTTCTTTTTTTTCAAATTAATTATTGTTATATGTATATGAAAACAAAAATCTTTCGTGCTGAAGCCCCTCCCAAAATTAAATCCTGGATCCGCTAGTGTTAGGAAGTTAATACCTATTAGATATGACTAGCGGATCCAGGATTTAATTTTGGGGGGGCTTCAGCCCGAAACCTTTTTTTTTCATAAAAATAACGATAATTATTTTGGAAAAACAGAAAGAAACTAACTACCTATATGGAATAGTGTTTAAGTTATTCCTTAAGTACTTTTAAATGTAATTACACGAACAATAATACTTTAAGAGGTATTTTTTAAATTTTTTTTTCCCATAAAACATGGTTATATTTTTCCATTTTGGGGGGCTTCAGCCCGAAAGCCCCTCCCTCCCGTAGATCCACCCGTGCTTGATATTAAATACCATTTAATAACCAAATACTAAATACCTTAATGTAACAAATACGAACACCAGAGAATGTGAATGTGTGTAATAGGTCAAGATATCAGTCGGAGTAAGATAGCAGTTTCCAGTTTTCAATTCGAAGTATTCGGTCTTACGGAGTTCCAACCGGAAGTAAGATATTAGTCCCTGCCTCCTAAATTGATAAGAACTCCAGAAATTCCCCTTCATGATAGCACCTTCCTTTCCGCAATATCTTTTAAGTATTGTATCTGCCCCATTTTTTTTCATGATATAAAAATAACTCTATGCGCTAACGGGAGTACAAAACTCATTTGAAGATATCAGGACATCCTCACTACAACGCGGATTCGGAAATAAACTAGTCTGTTCCTGGTCCTAATCTCATGGTATTAATATTCGATAATAATGTTATTGATTCCATACTCAATAAAACAAAAATAACTGAAAGAATTAAGTAGTGCCTTGGTGGCGTCCTTGTGTCATTTTTCATCTCCACACGGCGCTTGGATATCATAAGTATCAAAATCTGTAAGAGGCGTACCCCCAATGTTTTAACTGATCATAAATAATATTTTTAACGGTACCATACGTATATAGAGGCTAGCAGGGGTGTCTAGAAGGGGGTTTTATGGCACAAGTTGCACCATACAAATTTTTGAGGGACACATTTTGACGAGATTTTGAATTTTTGAGGAGGCAAGTGTAATTTTATATGATCTACGATTTTTATAATTCTACTTTAGCCTGCTTTGTTTTTAACAAAAGTGAGCAATAAAAGATCTTGAGAGGAGGAGAGAGAGAGAGTAGGTTCTTGAGGGACATGCCCTTCCCTCCCAAAAAAAAATATTATTGCCCACCTCACTTATACAATTAAAATGTATTTATATGAGGTGTTACTTTAAAAGACAGTAGATATAATATTGGTTTGTTTCTCGAGAATATTAAAGACTCAATACATCAGACAATGACAATCAACTAACAACATCAGTAATATTTAGAGGAAACAAGGCTCCCCCCTACCCTCCTCTGTGTGTGCCAATGCCAGGAATTCATTATTATTTTGTTTTAAAATATTTTTTCCTTTTAAATGAGAATTTCATCTGAAATAATTGCGAGAGCATAGTCAAAAGGGGGTACATACATTATTTTAAAATAGGGGAGGCAATAAATTTGAGGATGGAGATATTAGTCTTTATTTCCTAATTCGTTTCTTTTAAAATGTTGAAACGACCTGTCACTGATGATAATATTTCATAAGTTTTTTTTTTTTTTTTTTGCCACTTTATTTTAAATTTGTTCCGCGTCCTATAGCCAAAGACAAGGCATTAGTTGTATTTATTATATACACACAATGAACATACTGCATATCAATATTTCAAACAAGCAGCGCCCTTTGAGTTCAGTATTTGAGCATGCACTGCTTGTGTTCAGTAACTAGGATAAAATCATATCTGCCGCTCTTCCAAGTATGCGGCGCCCTTACAATATTTCTTTATATACACTCAAACCTCAGTGTGTCTTTTTTTATTCTTTATTTACTGGTTTAAATATTCTCTTAAAATTGAAAACTTAATGTGCCCCTCCCAAAAATTCTGATAGCGCACCATTCAACCCCTCTGTGGGCATCCCTGATTGTAGATAACATAAATCCATTGACACTTGGCCCCACTGATGATAATGACTGCTATAATTCAGGTAGCACTGGGCCTTAACATTTTTATCAATATGAATTAATCAATTTAAAAGACCTAGAGTTTCAAAAGGATCCAGCAAAGGGTCAAGATTAAATGGAAAGTAGTTGTTGATTCATAGTGCATCATTTTTATGAAACTAGTTCATAGGAAAATATTTTTTTCCCCATATTTCTCAAGAGAGTGACCTAGATTTTTGGTTGAGTATTTCAAGAGTGACGAAAAATTTCAATATTAAATGCAAACTAGAAGACGAGATTCTTCACTGATTCCTGTTGCAGGGGCCAGAAAGTAATCCTTCTTCCATATGGCGAAAAATAAGCTTCTACAACTGCCAGTCATTCAAAATTTTCGAGTTCCTTTGCAGATTCTTGGGTAACACTGATTATAAGAGGATGATGCATGATAATTTTGATGCTAATAGATTAAAAAACATGAATACAATCTTGTTTTTGTTCATTTTAAAAAAAAACTTTTATCCAGTATTTCAGACTAACTTTCCATGATAAAAAAAGAAACTAATTTCAATTCAATACTAAAAACTACATCAAATTATCTATTAAAACAACAACAACTTTTATAAGCTGTTTTTATCTATTAAAACAACTTTTTATAAGCACATTTATGTCAACTTACATCATTTTTATTTATTGAGATTAAATTATACTTCAATGAAGTATAATATTCATTAATACAGGATTTTTTATTCAAGAAAAAATTGTTCAATACTTAATTTTCATAATAATAAATGATATCTGGATCAACTTATGGTTAATATTCGTAACATTAATCATTTTCATTACAAGTTACATTTTTTCAATAAGTTTTACATTCCTGAATTCTTTTTATACGAACAATTTTTTCTCAGATCATGAGCTTCAGTAATTTTTGACAAAACAATGAACCATAATATCTAGAAGATAGATATGGAATATTTAAAAAAGACTATGTGAATACTAAATGGAATAAAAAAAAAATAAAATAAGTATATAATTGTTGTCTATATTTATTTATAATTTTACATTTAAGATAGTGTATATATTTACACCTATGTATATATGGATACCAGTGTGAGTGTGTACCAGATAAATACATATGCATACACATACAGAAATATCAACATTGGTAAAATTAATTAAGAAATTCATTTGTATATCATTTTTTTAGGAGGGAGAGAGATACTTACCTCTATATATTACATCATAGGTTATAATTGGTCATTGCTTCATTCTATATTTAATGAAAGTGAAGAAAGACAAAACACATAAAACAATTAATACTAATAATAAAAAAATTAACATATAATATATATTCTAACATAAAAAACAATACTGAAAATACAAATTTAAGTCACCTATTTATTTAAAGTATGCAAAATAATTAAAATAAAAGTAAACTTTCACTTGTCCTAAATACTGATATGATATGTCCGCTAAGGATAAATTTAATAAGATACAAATAATTAATCCTTTTTTCCAGATTTAAGAATTTAAAATAAGATTTTTTAAGCATATTTCCAAAATTCAAGTAAAATGTTTACAAATCTATTAATAAGTATATAAAAGAACACAAATATGTTTATACACTAGCGGATCCAGGATTTAATTTTGGGGGGGGGGGGCTTCAGCCCGAAAGATTTTTTTTTCATATACATATAACGATAATTAATTTGAAAAAAAGAAAGTAATTAACTACCTATATGAAATGGTGTTTAAGTGGTTCTTGAAGTCCTATTAAATGTAATTAAACGAACAAGAATACTTTAAGAGGTAGTTTTTAATATTTTTTTCTGTTAAACATGGTTATATTTTACCATTTTGGGATTCAGCCCGAAAGTTCCCCTCCCTCTCCCGTAGATCCGCCTGTGTGTTTATCTATAATCTAGTTTTATTTTGAGCTTTAAGAAGTTTTGAAAACAATTTACTGTTGATGAACAAAATCCACAGTTTATTTGATTTTGGGAGAATTTTATACTATTTACATCTCAGCAAACTAAACACAAAATCACAGTCCACTTAAAAAAAATATCCTTTTATTCTACTAAACGAAGTTTCTTCATTTTATGTAGAGCCAGGAACAATACATAGTTCTTCATATACCATAATATATATATATATATATATATATATATATATATATATATATATATATATATATATATGTGTATATTTTTCAATTTTACTAATTTAAAAGTGGACCTTATTCCAAACAAAAAATTTGTGGTCTTATTAATATTTCTGATCAGTTCATAATTCTTTTCACACCGTTTTCCTTCCAAGACATGTCAACCTTCAGTAGTAAAGGATAAGTGAGAGTCTACTGCTTATACCAGGGGTCTCCAAACTTTTTGGCCCACGGGACACATTGAGAACTCCATTAAGTCTTGCTGAGCACATTGAGACCCCACTAAGCTCCGTGTGCTACAACATTTATAAAAAAAAAACTAAACTTGTTCTTTAAATGACATTGCAGTTGTGAAATAATCTTTCTAAGAGCAAAAACTCATACAATATATGTTTTAGTAACCTTGTGTTTGAGTTATTTACTAAATTTCACTTTTTTAAAATGTTACTTTGTAACCTAACCAAAGTGATTTTTGTGAGTCAGACTGGAGGTGCTTGCAGGTCGGATCCGTCCTGTGGACCATAGTTTGGAGATCTATGGCTTATATGATAACAAATTAAGCTTTGGTTTTTTAAAAATATGATCAACTAACAATTTACTTAATTTAAAAAAAAAATAAAGAAAAAACAACTTTGGTTTCTAGTTAGTACATAATACTTTCCTAATAATAGGAATAACTATTTATTTATGTGACTATCTTTTACTTAAATAGATTAACTGTCTATTATGAGGCTATTATATTCTAATGGAAGTGTTAAATGAAATCCTTGCCTCCAACACAGAACTTGTTTGACACTAAACAATTAATTAGGCTTCAATACTTGACTCACAATGGACATATTTATTAAGTATTATTTACTTATTACATAAAAGTCTAATATTACAATTTTCTAATAAATAAAATAACTAAAAACATTGCATCCATAACAATAATAACTACATTCTTCATATCTCGTTCATTCATGATGAGCATTAAATACATTACAACTTCATGAGATAAATTCTAATGTAATAAGTTCTTTAAACACTTATTTGTTTATTGGATCCTTTGAGGATTAAGTCCATGGATCATCATTTCAGGATAAAATTTTATTTTCTTCTACCACTCGAAAATAAATGAAAACAAAGATTAAATAAACTGTGTTTCAATTAAAGATTAATTAAAATGTGTTTTAATTTTCATGCATACTAACTTTATACGATAAATAATCACAAACCTAAAATTTCGTAAGCCCTCAAAGAATCCATAAACCACAGATTAAGAACCCATGGGGATAAATCATCTTACATATTAACAATATAACTAATAAATAACAAATTTAAACTATCCTAATCCAATTTAAATGGAGATCATTATTTAACAAAATGGAGGAGCAAACTTACCACTTTAATAACAATAAAAGTAGTAAAACATATTGTATGAATTGTAAGTTCACATATTTTTTGCAAAAAAAAAAAAATGAATACAATTAAGGTAGGTACATTAACAATGTCAAGATATATTCTTTAACCTAGATCTTAATAAAGGAATGCAGCATGTGACTAGTTTTAAATATTTTTCTTATGTTGTATTAAGATATGGTAACAATATTGTTTAAGACTACACAAACAACACCGAACTATTTTTCAGCAAGGAAGCTCAGTTATTGAACAGGTTGACTGAAAATACTAAAGGATAATACCATGCAAATACAAGAGAGTTTCAGAAATGTAAAATATCGTTAAATAAAAAAAAATAATAATACTAATGCTCTGTTATACTTAATAATGGTAACAGCATGGAATGTAAATGCAAACTTCCATTACAATGGCTTCTAAAAATTAAAAGGAAAAAGAAAGAAGATAACATAAAGCTTTCATAAACTTAACCCTACATGCAACAGCAAAAAGATGCCACCTTTTCCTGTTACCTGGAAAACTTATCAATAGAACTGTTAGAGAGACGATAATAAGTTCACAAATCTTATTTCCAATTGGATACCTTTGGGAACATTTCTTAATAGAGATAAAACATTTCAACTTTGCTCTAGAATTGTTTCAAAAAATAAATTTTTTGATGGAAGAATGTAAAAATATACAACAGAAATTCAGATGACAAAAGGAGGCCATTTTTTACACGTTCAGTGTACATAAGTAATCTCAATTATCCTAATTTTAACACATTTAGAATTTGTAAAACAATAATTATTTTTTCAATTGTTTTTTACCCTTACTCAAGATTTATTTAAATTGACTTCATGGAAAAAGAACTGTATTTTTTGCTTATCTACATATAATGTGATTGACCCTGCCAACCGAATTAGAATTACAATGAGTCCATACATTTTTTAAGGTACCCTGAGACCAAATTTATTTGAAAAATAACTCTTGGGATATTCATAGTATTTTTATCTAAAAGAATAAGTGTAATACATAACCAGAAAAGATAAAATCCAGGAGAAATCATTATTTTAGAAAGTAAACAACCTTAAATGTTTTGTACTCTTTTCTAAACTTTAATGTAATTTTTAATATCACCATAATAAATATAATTATATCATGTATGAAAATATAAAAAAGAAAGAAAGGAGAATTAATAAATATCTGGAAAGCAATCGATAGATATAAATTGGTGGCAACAAAAAAATTGGCACACCTTGAATTTTATATAAAAACTGTAAATAAACAAAATATTTTTGAGCCTGAAGTAATTTGTATATGACAGGTCTAAGTGATTACCATCCATTAATCGTTTCGAAAAAATTTCATAATTCTCTCTAGGTTTAATGATAAAAGTACTAAGATATAGATGGACATCATATCAGTTTGTCTCCAATTATCTATTCAAACGCATTGATTTTCTTATATAATTTTATTTTTTCTTGAAAACAAAGCTTACTTTGTACCTAACATTTTTAAAGAGTAGAAAATTGTTTAAAATGCTGTGATAAGTCACTTGGATTATTGCGTTAATTGAGAACAGCCAAAGCAAGTGCAAACTTTATGTGGCCAGAGTGTTAGAGCTGCCTGAAACAACGGTGAAGGTCATGATAAGCCCGCCCAAGAGCAACAGGTCCAGCTGATGATCACTTCATTGCAGAACCTCAGAAACAGCTTTCAGATTTCAATTGAGAATTCTCATTAACAACGTATTGCTCCAAGTGCGGATGTCAGCAGGCGAACAGTATAAAGAAGGCTTGCTGAACTCTGGTGCAAAGGATCCCCATCTCTGGCCATAAACTCATCACAGCCCACCAAACAGCTTTTGTTGTGAACACACCGCCTGGACTGAAGATGATTGGACCTCTGTTCTGTTTTCTGATGAGTCCAGGTTTAGCCTATATGGCACAGACAGACATGTTCAAGTGCGGAAAAGACCAGGTGAGCAATTTTCTCAGTCCACTAAAGCAGGAAGAGTGCCTTTTGAAGGAGGATCGGTGATGGTTTAGAGTAGTATAAGTTAGACAGATCTCAAAGTGTTCCTAGGCCGATGCTCAATGCACATATGTATATCACTGACATCCTCGAATAATATGAGGTACCTTTGGCCCATTATGCAGAATAATGTACAGCCGCACATTGCATATGTTATAAGGGACTGCCTAGAAGTTGGTGTCCGCCTTGGAGTGACCAGCACACAGCCCAGACCTCAATCTTATTGAGCATCTTTGGGACCAGCTTGGGATGTCCATCCATCCCAGAATCTTCCAAGTGACCTCCAAGAGTTCAGGATTGTCTTGATAGGTGAATGGAATCAAATTCCTCGAGATCGGATAGGCAACCTTATCTGCAGTATGCCTATGATAGGCTGTTATTCAAGCAAGGGGAGGCGACATCATGTATTAGACACTCTGATTACATAATTAAAAAAAGATTTGAGGCATTTAATTTATATTTTTTTAAAGATTGTTCATTTGATTTTGTTTACATTACAAATTGTGTTAAAGGAGTTGTTATTTTTTCCTTTCAATTGTGGTCTCCTAAAAACAATATTTGTCACACTATATTATGATTGTTAAAAATTAGTAACAAAAATTTACAAAAGGGTAAAAAAATTAGAAGATTTTCTTTTGTTGGGAAAGAAATAATGATAAAACTCAAGGTGCGACAGTTTTTATGGCTACCAGTTTAGTTCAAACTCTGTGGCACTACTAAATTCTAATTTCTAATTTTTGTTACACTTTTTTGACCTCTTTTAATAAAATTAAAAATTACTTTCCAAAAAAAAAAAAAGAAATATCACTGCATTAATTTTTAAAATAGGTATTTACTATTATTGTATATCATTAATAAATAACTTCATTGAAATTGTATCTACACATTGCATACATTAAAAAAATCTGCTATTGATTTTTATTACATACATTACTCCTACAATTTTTAAAATAATATGTTATTTGAGAGGATATGAGAAATCCTACACAACTCTATTTTGCCAACATAAAGATTACTGAAATTTAACAACTTTATTTACTTAGCACAACTAACCCTAGCAGATAACTCAACAGATCTAGAATACTCTAGCATAAAAATACTTACAAAGTGACCTAGAAGGGGACGTGATAGTTGAGCACATTGGAGCGTGGGTTCTAGTGTGCCCAGTTCTGAACGTCATGCGATTGATTTCCACCTGAGTCAGTTAATGTTTATTTCTAGATGGCCCCAGAAAATGAATTCCCACTTGGTTAATATGCGGCGGCAACCTCTAGATAGCCATCAGAGATTGGCAAAAAGGCCCGAAATCGAAAAACCGAACTAAATATTAAATACTAAGTTATTTTTTGTATTTGTAATTTCAGTTTTTGGGGAACGGCAAGAGATAGATTCCTATTAATGCCACATAATAAATACAAATAAATTTAAACATAAGAAATATAAAGAATAATCTTATTTCAATACTGAATCAAACTTTAGGAAAATTTTATGTTTTCTATTTATCTCGGATCTATCCATTTTGAAATACTACCAAATCACGGTATTAAAACTTTTTTATATTTTGGAAAAAAGATAAAATTCTTTATACATAACAAAAATGGGTGAGACTTTCTTTAAATTTGGAATTTAGAAAAATTATAATTAAAAATTAAGGTTTATACTTCAAGCATTTTTAGCTGCAAAAAGTGTAAAATTAATATTAAAAGAAAAATTAGAAAAATATCAATAGCAGTCAAGAAAGAACAAGTTTCTAAACCTTTTAAAGTACAGTGGACACTTGTAATAAAGTGGCTCATTATAACATTAAGTGACTGGATTAAATCTTTGATTAGTCTAAAAGTAAGTAAACTACATATAATTTTAATTAATTTATTATTTTCATGAACTGAAAAAAAAAAAAAAAAAAAAAACCGTACTACAGAGGTGAATCTAATTGTAAAAATAGAGCCATTACCTAATCCAACAGTGCAGTTTTTCAATATCAAATTATTATGTTATTTGAGCAAAAGAGATATAATAAAGGATGCCCCAATTTATATGCATATATTAAGGCGGTTTACAGCAAAAACTTAAGTTACAAGTCCACTCCCCTTATCAATGGTATCATGAAATATAATTCCAGGGGTTTTTGTATCGAATTCAAGAAAAATGGTTCTTGTGGTTTTTATTCCTTGTCCTTTAAGAATACGGTAATGAAAATAAATAATATAGTCAACATAAACAGGGGAGAAAAGTTTCTTTAAATCCTTGATGAAAACAACTTTTTTTTCTTTTTTTTTTTTTGGTGAAGCATATTTTATATCATCACTATTTTCTTGAGTTTCTACATTTGCAGGTACTTAATAGCGCAGCTTCATCTATGACAGATAGTTTCTTGTTCTGACACATATTATGGGGTCCACTGTAAAAAAACTTAACAATATTATATAATATATTCTCCTTATTTTTGGTTTTACCTAGATTGTAAATACAACCATGTTTTCGGATGGAACATATATTTTATGTTTTAATAATATTGAATCTGGTCCAATTCATCATGGTTTCTTCAGTAAAGATCCATAACAATGAAATTTTCTAAATTCCTTTGATGTTTTACAATCATAATTTTTTTTTTACATAGTTTTAAATAGAAATCAAAACAGCCTCTGCACTTATTAGTCAATGGATTTCTTAGTCTCATCGATTATATTGGGAACACCACCAATAAATAGCCCAGGCATAGATAGTAAAACTACAAAAAAATAAAGTATTTTACTAATGTTACCAAAATATTCCACACAGCCCTTGCTTCTTATTACAAGAGTCCCTCAGCAGATTGATATATATATATAAAATAATAATACTACCAAGAAAATTACTTGAAATTTGATGCATGAAATCATTTTCTAAATTTTCACGAATTAATAGTAAATTTATTTAACTATATTTGGCTCAGACAAAAAATGAAAAAGTCATTTCAGCTATACCTATATCTATTAAGTATGCATTGTTTTTGTTTTATCCAGAAACTACCAGATACTGCTACCAGCCCTTAAATATCAACAAACCGAACGCAATTACCTTAATATATTCATCTACAAGATGATAAAAACATGCTGTAGATCACATCAGAACAATACCTAAAATACAACATACTTATATGGTAAAAAATAATAATATTAAAGCTTTAAAAATTATCGTCATTCAAAAAACTAGAAATTAGTGGTTAGTTTTGATCGGGCAGTGCTTTTTAAGCTATACTCTAAAATTTAATCTTTAAATCAAAGATTTGGATGAAAACTGGATAAAAATGATTCTATTGAAGTTCTTTAGAAAAAAGAACTGGCACAAAAAAAAAAAAAAGAAAAAGAATTTAAAGGGTAACAAGCTAAATTATTATTAGCAGAAATAATAGATTTTATCGAAATCTAATGTAATACCATCTGATAACATAACCTATAACTCAGTTATTAGTTTACAACTAGTTATATGCAACCATGGAGCAGATAAATGCAAAAATGATATGATGGAAGTTATTCTTAGCAATGCTAGTAAAACTGAAAAGTACTAAGGTACAAAAAGCTTCCATCTATTATCTTGCTAAACACAGATAGCAAGTAATAAAACAATAAACAAATACTGAAATATATCAAAAGTAGGTACTTGTAGTGTGATGTAGTTTTAATACAATTATAATTTCAGTTTACAATGTACTCTAAGACAAAGAATGTTGATTTGTTTTTGTGAAGAAAAGGACAATAAAATGAATATAGAGTAAAACAAAATTTAAAAATTAGTTATAGACCATATAAAACAAATCTGTTGATAGTTTATAGTTTTCATTACATACTACGAGTTAAATATGTCCTAGTTATAAATTACAGATATTAATATAATTAATCATTATGAATTATAACAACCTGAGCAGAATCTATAAAGATGAACACAATGCTCTGTCATGTAACAGGGAGTTCTAAAACTGCCGTAGCAAAAAAAGATCAAGAACTGCTGGCATAACCTTCCTTTAGTATAAGGCATAACTACATCCAACCAAACTTTAAACCATTAAAAAATTGAAAAGCTACTTAAAATCTTTTTAACTATCTACAGAATACACTCTTTAGAAATAATGTTTTTTTCCCAATTTTATAAAGGCCTTAAAATTACATAATTAGTATACCTGTATTAGTAACAACCTCTGCTTTGAACCAAGTGTACAAGTGCATTTAAGGGATCAATGTGTTGCTTTATAAGATGCTTCAGGCAGCTTGAATATTGGTTGGGAATTATATAGCGATGAGTCGGGTCTTACAGCCAACAGCCGTCCAGTTCTCCTTCAGCTCAGCGAGAGTGCTCTGCTGCTTTCTGTTCTCTTGTGTATTGCTTGACAGGACACCCTTCGCCAACCTCGTGAGAGGGGACAGGACTGCCGATGGTGATGTGAGGACAGTGCCTGCAGCCTGACTGAACCCACTCTTCAAGGACCTGAGGGCGTTCTCGCTCTGGCTTGAGCTTAGGCCACTGATAGCCAGCTCCAATGAGCCTCTCTCGGTGGTCCTATCAGTGCTACACACTTCTAGTCGATCTTTTTCATCTACTTCACTTGAAGAATGAGAGAATGTTCGCAACTAAACAAGAAAGAAAAATAAATTAAGATCATATTACAATAATTTTAATTTTGAGTTTTTTTTTTTATTTCTGTATATGACAACATTTGTTAGGCTCAGGAAGTTGAATTGAATGACAACTTGAATGGGAAAACTGGACAAAGTTGAAAAATTAGTGTTTTTTATCCGTGTTTTAAGCATTACAGATGTTAGGGATTTCAGATTTTCTCGTTGAGTTTTGATAATTTTTTCCATCAGTTGAATAGTACAACTTTTAAATGTAGCTCGTGGTAGAGTAGGTCGGGATAAGAATCGAAGTAAATAATTGCCTAACTGGGATCTCTAGACAAATTACTCAAGAATTCATAACTTTGGTTCAACTCATATTTTGTTTTCATTTAAAACCTATATTTTAAGTCAAGCAAACCTAAATATAATGTCAAAAGTCTACCATTAGCTATTGCTGAGTTTACCCCTAACGAAATTTCATTGGATCATTCGGACATACAAACAGACAAACAAATTTTTAAAAGTGGATTTGGTATCTGTAATGTATGAAATGGAAAGATATCATGAAACAGGTTGATTCTATTCAATGTACAGACAAAACCGTTATTTTATTTATATAGATATCACATATCCTTTCCAAAGGTATCATGTTACCAATCCTCATCATTAAAAAAAGATGAAAAAAAATTAAAATTTATTGTGAAAGGAAGACAAAGAATTTGAGGATTAACTGAAGTTCATTATAGCATGCAAAAATGGAAACTCATAAGCAAAATCTATTCTGCAAACAATACTACAGATGGGGAAAAAAATTACCTAATTGCTTACCCTTAACTGTGTAGGCGGATTCAATGCTGAATCTTTATCTTCGGTGATTACTACATCAGATGGGTCAACTGAATCAATCTGTACATTTGACATTACAATACCAACAGCAGGTAGGAATGATTCTGACTGGCTTAAACTATTGTTCAGTTCACCTTTGTTGTCCTCTTTTGTGTTTTCCTCAGAACCAACAGAAAATTCCTGAAAAAGAAACATTATTAATCATTAATAAAATATTATAATATTACATTATTTATTACATTAAATATTACAATATTTGGCAGTCGAAAAAAGGACAAGAAATATCAATATTAAATTATTTTTAAAATATTACAATATTTGGCGCCCGAATAGGAACAGAAATAATAATTTTTAATACGTCAAAATTGTACATACATCAATGTGCTCATGCATCGACACAAACATATGTGTGTATAAAATTGTGACATATTACAAATCCATCAATAATCAATCAATCTAAGGCTTGGTCTTCTTTGATGCCACACCCCACCAAGCTTTCTTCAACCGCGTTTTCCATTTTACCTTTGGTCTCTCTTCTACTTCCAACTCCATAAATACCTTTGGCAATCTTTCAGGTGCCATTCTTTTCACATACCCAAACCAGCATAATCTTTTCTTTTCAATATTTGCTATAATGTTTTTTTCCACCTCAGTTTTCCAGAATTGTTTCTTTTTTTATATTTTCCCTTCTGGATTTTCTTACTACCCTTCTCCAAAAGTCCATCTCTACTGCTAACAGTCTTTTCTGTTGTCTTGCATTGATGAACCATGTCTCCAAGGCATATGTTGTTATTGGCTCGAATAAAGACTCGTATACTAACCTCTTTGTTCTGGGCTGTATATTAGAGCTCCAAAGGATACATACAGTTGAGTATTGCTGTGACTTTTCTTCATTCACCAACTCTCCTGTCGATATCACTGGTGTATGTTCCTTCTCTATTAAATATAGTTCCTAGGTATTTAAATTTCTCTACTGTTTCATACCTCTTTCAATTGGCCTACAAACCTTAGATTGAGAAGGATGGAAGAATATCTTGAACGATAATTAGGTCAAGGATAACCACAGTAGTAGAAAAATCCAAAAATCCTTATTAAATATACATAAACTTAATTTTTTTATTTAAAATATTTGTTCAGAATAAAATGGACCTAAGTGTTCCAGTTTTTTATTAAAATATAAGAACAAGCTAAACATGTACAATATTTACAGGGGTAGCTGTGGAAGGAGAGCAGACCTTCACAGATTTTGAGGACTTTACTCGATTCGGGTTGAGGGTGTTCCCAAGTTTGCTAAATTTAGAAGTAACATTAGAGAGAGCTTTACTACCTGCAACAGAATAAAATTTTTGTCAACAACATATTAGATTAAAACTTTCAGTTTTACATAATTCTTTTCAGTAATAATAAAATTCAGTAAAAATTGTTGAATAAAAATCTTCCATAAGTTTGAGAAAACGTTTTTACTTTTTTTAACAAATATTATTTTTCCAATAAACTTTCTATGATTTGATATCTGGATCATGAGTTTTATGAAATACAGTAATGCATTAATGTGAGAATATCTTTAAAATTGCAATTCAAAATAAGTTTTCTAGATGTATAAAATAATTACAAATTCTAAAACCGTTATATTGTTCATATTAATTAAAAGATTTTCATAATAACATTTTTTGCCCAATTAGCTATCTTTAGACGTCAGTGCATATCCTTTAACCCATGATTCAAAATAGAATATAGTTTGACATCACTAACCTACAGATTTGATACTGTCCAATTGTAAATCTGTCATATTCCTAACAGCTGGAGGCGGCTGGGGAGCACCTCCCTCGAGGAGAGATTCAGGATCTATCTTCCAATCAATATCAAATACTGCAGTCGCATCTTTAGTCTGCTCCATTTCAATTGCTATCTTAAATGCATCGCATATAGCTCTAAGAGATTCTATAATATAAAAAATACTTTAATTAATCATTACAGTAGTAATAATAATTCAAGAAAAACAAGAAATAAATATATCAAACAGTAATTAGATTTTTATATAATATATATGTATATTTAATTAAACTTTTTTATAATAATTTATACTTAAAATAAATAAAAATAAAATTTTAAAGTTTCATCTTTATATTTGTTATGTACTGTTTTCTATAGGTTCATTCTTCAGATTCTTTTTGCTATATGAAGACATACACAGTTTTTATATAAAATAATAATAATAAAAGGCTCAGCGAACCAGATTTGATGCCGACATCCCCAATCATTGTCTACATACCTTCCTCCACCAGTTGCAAAGCAATTCTCCCACCTTCAATTCGGCCTATCCCTCGGATGTTTACCATGCAGCAGAGAGCATATTAATCTCGTAGGAATTCCTTCGTTACTAAATCCAACAATTTTACACACCCATTTTATATACCGCATTGTAATCACCTCGATTATATTAACCAGATACAGTTTACCGTCTAAATTCTCCAGTTGACTCTTCCTTCTTCTGGACGAATATTCTATGCAATACTTTATTTTCAAAAATCTTAAGACATTGTTCATCACTTAATGTAAGCGGCCATATTTTGCATCCATAAAGAACCGTAAGCAAGATAATTGTTTCGTAAATTATAATTTTTAATTTTTGGGACAATAGACACAAACTAAGTAGTTTTGTCAATAAAAAAAAAATGTTTATTTCACGCTTCAAACTAACCTTAACCATGAAGTGTCTTGGGTTCAGTCTTTACTGTAAGGAAGTACTGCTAAAAGGCCAACAGTTGTGCTGGGAGGTGTTTGGTTCCCCAGGTATTTCCTCTTAATCAATTAATAAGGGTACCCACTTTATAGATATAGGTGTTGATGACCTCAGGGTTTTTACGCCTCTGAGCCCTAAACAACAACAACTTTACAGATGGTGGCTCGACTTCGACCCCAAAAGGGTTGATCCACAGCAGATGAAACAGAATAATTTTCTGCCACACTTAGATTCAAACCTGAGTTGTTGGGAATAGAAGTTCAGTGCCTTACTGTGCTATCCAACTCCCAAAATTTGTTTTAGTTAACAAAATTGGAATATAAGCAATTGTCAATTAATGTAAGTTTATGATAAAAAGAAAGTAATATATTAATTATTTAATACGATTATTTTATTGTTAAATAAATGTAAAGAAAAAAATTAAAGAATTCTGAAGAGTATACTATTCCGTCAATGGAAAAACATGTAATAAAATAATTTAACATCATGTCACATAAGATTTTTAAAATTAATTTACCAATCATTTCATCTTCTCCCTTGATAAGGATAGCAACATTATTGAAGAACCGGAGATGAGATGACCTGAATACGTGAGCAAATACTTTGCTATCATGGCTGTAGTGAATACGTAGGCAGCACTGAAGGGTTGGTTTACCCTTTGTCTGAAACAAGTGTAGTAAAGACACAATGTAACTTTACATTAAGTTAACTTTACAGATTATAAATGAAAGAAAGAAATTTACATAATTCTCAATATACTCTAAATACTTATATCATTAAATTTTTTAACTATGTAAGTTATAAATAGTTAAAATTTTGAAGCAAAAATTTATGTTTTATTAATAGCAATTAGATAATATACCAGTATTAGTTCCATTATAACTCCTAAATAAGTGCTTATAAAAATTGGACCCTAATAAATATTTATTTAAAGTAAAATAAAAATGTTTATAGTTAAAAAAAAAAGTTTTCTGGAAATATTTTTTAAACATTTTGGGTTATACAGAATGAAACATAAACACAATACAAAATTAAGAACAATGTATTTTTACTTAATTATTCATAATCAGAGGTTGTTACCTTATTAAATATTTGCAGTCCGGAATGGCTAGGGTTTACTTCAATTTGTCCAAGCTCGAAACATGTAATGTCTCTCAAACTAACCTTTTGGCACTTCACAACCTTATCCACTTCGTCATCATAGCTAGACAACATTCAATTAATAAATTACACTATATATAGACACACATAAAATATCATATAATTTAATTAAAAATTCTCATTTCTTCATAAACTGAATTACTTTACATTACATTTCAAAAAAAAAAAAAAAAAAAAAAAAAAAAACATTATGTTAGATTTACTAATATATCCTTTATACTAAAACTTTAGTACTAATTCATAAAGGAGAAGGAACAATAAAGGACTTCTCAGATAGTGAACAATTGATATCTCATGATATTAAGGCAAGGAGATTACAATGGGGGAAACTTGTACCTTACGGCAATCTATCAGGAAGCCTCTGTACAACAATAAATACATCAGATGTAGGCAAGAGACCATGTGGAAGATATAAGGCATGTATTATATGAACATTGATTGGAATAAACTGCATTCAACCCCTGATAACATATTCATACTACTTAAATTGCTAAATGAAAGTATAATATCAATAGAATGTAGACTTAGACTGCTTATAAGTTTTTAGTTACCAGTTTTTGTCCTAAAACTTTTTGTGTTTTTCACAACTCAGAACTAACCTTTTATACTCCTTACAGTTTATAAGAAAGAGTTTATGAGAACAAAAGATATTAGTAACATTCTCGAAAACAATTTTTCAGACCTGAGAAACCTTATAGAATGCAATAGCTAAAAAAGTGTTTTTCAGTCAATTTCCTCTCTTTTACTACCTTAGCAAGTTCAAGAAATAGAAAAAAAATATTACACTAAGCAAACTTAATATATAGGTATTTATATATAAATGGATCTTGATTTTTTTTATTTAAAAAAAGAAGAAAACTGTATAATCTAATGACATTAATAATGAGAGAATCTCTTACTTACTCTGCAACGTAATACGAATCTTTAGTCAAGATGAGGATAGTGTCCATGTCTGTTTCAGTTGGATCTCCAGTCCTGAAAAAATTCAGTAGTGTTTAATCCATATGAAAAGAAATCTTTGTCGATAAAAAATGTAAGATTCTTTTGAAGTCATGGCCCTTATTAGTAGAACCCAAAAGCATTAACAATCATAACATGATTACATTTTGATAGTTACCAATTATCAGTTATATATAAGTAGGTAAGTTTTTTTTCCGGCTTAAAGTTTAAATTCCCCATCTTTAATTAATTAGTAAAATAAATACATAGTAAGGCATTGTATATATTGACATATTACAATTCATTCTTATTAATGTCATCATTAATTAATGTTCTATCAAATATTAATATTCTGAGGGATGCAAAGGTTGGCCATTATGTAGTTCAAAGCTAAATCCTGCTGAACATCAGTGGAATGAGTTGTTAAGGCAAATAAAGATATGCTCAACTAAACCAGAATCAACCCTGTCATGGAAAAGAAGGTTTGTTCTAATGGACAAATATGATACTATTCATAAAAAATGTATTCAAAACCTCTTAATACAAATGTATAATGGAATATTAGCCATAATGAACATGTAATGAGTAAATAACCACAACTGAATATTAAATTTTCTTTTAAAAAATAAAATAAAAAGTTACTTTTTAAATAAAAATAAAGAGTACCCCCTTTTCAATTGCCTCTTGAGTATTTATCAACCATATATATATATATATATATATATATATATATATATATATATATATATATATATTTTTTTTTTTTTTATTTTTTTTTTTTTAGCACTACAGACGATGAAGATCTTTGACCGCGAGCGTGATCCTAGACCACTATATATATATATATATATATATATATATATATATATATATATATATATATATATATATATATATATATATATTTAATAATTTTTTTAATATTTTTTTTTCTACAACTTAAGGAGTCATATTCTCAATACCCAAAAGCCACTGCTCCCTGTCCATCCAATCTCCTTCACGGAGCCCTCTGGCTGCCATGCTTTCCTCTATGTCCTCTATCCCTTTCTTCTTTGGCCTTCCACGCTTCCTTCTTTCACGTGGCATATAGTTATAAATTTTCTTTGGTCAGCGGTTCTCATCCATCCGCATTAAGTGGCCATACCACTTTAACCGTTTGGTCCCGATCAGATGAAGGATGTTCTTTTGACATCCGAACTTGTCTCTAATTGCTGCGTTTGGGATCCGCTCGATTCTCGATATGCCACAGTTTCTTCTCGAGAAATCTATTTCCATGGAAAGCAACCTATTTTCCGCCTTTTTTGTAATTGTCCAAGCTTCTGATGCATAGGTGGATACGCTTTCTACAAAGCAATGGTAGATCTTCATTTTAGTTTCCAATCTTATTTCTTTACTCCATAGGGTTGAATTTATCGAACTTATTATTCTTTTCCCATTATTTATTTTATGTTCGATGTCAACCTCACTACCTCCCTTTGAAGATAGCCAGTATCCGAGGTACTTGAACTGCTGGCTGACATTGAGTGTCCAGTCATCAATTTCAAGTGGCAAATTTGGAGCGTTGAAAACCATGTACTATTTAATAAATTAAATGAAAAAAAAATCATCGCTTACATTGGATCAGCATTGATGAGTCCCCATGCTCCAAGGATAAGTGATGAATCAGAAACAAGAAGCTTTTTACAATCCTCTATGAGTAATTTGACATGCTCAGCATTAGCTGTGGAAATATCAGTTTCGACTTCAAGTGCTTCCTCTGTTACTGCTTCCCCTATCAATATAAATCAACAGAACAACTTTTAGGTATAAATAAAATAAACTAGAATAATATTAAAACATCTTATCTAATAAATCAATTATCAGAAAATAGAATTCCGAAAGTTGTTACAAGAAAAAATCAATGAAACCGAGCATAAATATTATTTTATTCCTTTATTCGATAGGACTTTTAGAGCTGTCTATCATGAGCAATTGTCATCCAATATTCATTGTTTAGCTTTATGTTATTGTATGTTTATTTTGTCACAAAAGTTCTTGGAATCAATCAATGTGACAATACTCATTACCCAAAATAATCATTATGGTTTTTACAATCTGATATACTAACAATCCCCAATAAAAAGTGGCCATTTGACCCTTCAGTGGGTTTCTGAAAAAAAAAATGGTGATTGAGAATTATGGTTGACGCTGAACATATTAAAAAATATTTATGATAATACTGAGTAAACGGCACTCCAATAATATACGCATTAATCAACAATATATAACACAAATCAATAATTAGCATCAAACACTATCAAGTTATTTCAAACAAAGTAATTACCTTGCATTATGTCAATAGTCGCTTGTCTGTAAACATCCTTAAACCGACTCAGGTAGTACCTATAAATAACACAAATATATAAATATAGATAAAATAACCTATTATTTTTCCTTTCTATTAACTCTTTATATATGTAGAAAATAAGAGAAACAATTTATTTATTTATTTTAAATTCATTAGAGAATGTTAGATAAACAATAATAGAAATCAAATGTTCTAAATATAAACCAAAGTGAAATTCAAACAGCATCAAGACAAAGTAGGGCCAGGAACTCACCAGGAGTGTCTAGCTGACCCGAGTGACCAACAGCGAAGGCTATGTTTGTATGGGTCTGTATCTTTAATTCTCAAAAACCATAAATGATGTGATCAAAAAAGATGGACTAATGTGAACATCAAAAAAGACGATTGGCCTTGATGAAAGAATCATTACTAGCGTATAGCCATAATCAAATATTTGGTGAGAACCATATGATATTAAATGAGACACCAAGGTCATTTTTATATCATTTGACCATTTGATCTTCCTGATTTTCAACTTCTAAAAAAACATTCAGAATTGATTTGCAGGTTCTTTTTTGGAAGAAATATGATAAAATTAAAACAAAACCCAACACATCTTAAAAAAAAAATCTAGATATAAAGCTATAAAATGTTACGAGTGTTACTATCACCAAAGTATATATGTACTAGCAATGATCAATATGTTTTGAAATGATACACTCAGAAATTTGAACAATAGAGATTTCAGTTACCTGATGCTATTTCAAAGTAAATCTTTTTGCTAACTCTAGTACTTTGACTGTAAAGCAGGAAAACTGGTTTGTTCCCAAGATTTGGAAAGAAAAAAATATTGTCACGAGTGTTACCGGTTAGCGATAATAATAAACGAAAATTAGCACTGAAAACTGACTACCGATGCTCAAGTTTGTTATTTAGAACATCTATACTAATATTAATAATTTTTTTTTTTCATTGTGACTGCAATCCCCAATTAACTCTACAACCATATTTATTTATTAATTTAAATAAAACAAATAAAGTAGGTATTGGTTACAATATGGTTTTAGAGAATATAAAAACACCAGAGATCTCTGCAATAGTATAAGCAAAAATTGTGCAGTTTGTTTCTATGAATAAGTTTTGTAGAACCTCAGAGTTCTGCTCCATATGTACAAATATGTCTTAGTATCATGGTGTACATAAGTCCCTTGATGTGTAAGTTGAGTGAGAATCTAGAGTTCAAAATGTCTGACAGATGATTGTATCATCCGACAGTGTTTGTTTTTCTAATTTGGTTGGTATATTCCAGCTGAGTCTTATGTCTAAATAAAGCCAGAGATATAGTGCATAATTTTCTTAGGGAACTGGGTTGTTATCTATTGTAACAGGTGATGATGAAGCTTTTCATTCGGGAAAACTTATGCAGTAAATTTTCTGGACTTTATTTTAAAATTTCCATTAGTGAAACTACTTTTAAAGACCAGAGAGATGGTTCTGAAGAGCAGCAGATACGATAGTTGAATTTTTGTGAGGAGAAAGAATTGTTGTGTCATCAGTGAAGCTTTAGATGGTGATGCACGGTTGTTCAGTGAAATCAGATATGTAAAGCGCACAGAAGAGAAGACTTAAATCTTCAAGCCCACAAATTGAGGAAATAAGAAGGAAATAGAGGAATAGAAATACAGAAGAACTAATCAAGAAAGAAAGATTGAAGGATTAGAAAGTAGAAGGTATGAGTTTTTATTTTTCATAAAAACAGCTCTTGCACCAGAAATGCTTTCTCAATGTCAAGGAAAATAACAAAGCAGTGTTCCTTTTTCTCTAAAGCAACGGAGACAGACAGCATCCACTATACAATGAAACTGTTGTTCAATGGAATGTTATGAGCAAAATATGGACTGGTGGTTCAGTATAACTTTATGACTTCTTAGGAAAGGCTTTTTCCAATTTAGAAATACTTTTTCTAAAACTATTCCTGTTATAGGTAGTGATGCAGTAATAAGATGAAGAATTTATAGTTTATAGGCTTAGACGAGTTAGGAATCAGTTTGGTTGTGGGTTGTTTCCAAAGGAAAGAAACATAAGTCGTGAGTAAGATGCCATTATAGATGTAAGTAAGAAAGAGAATAGCTATGTTGGAAAGGGACAATTTTTAATAAATCAATTATAAACTAACAAAGATATATTATTTCAGAGTGATACATTCACTGTCTGTCAGTGATACTGAAATTTCATTAAATTAATTATATGAAAAAGCAGTTGATTCCCTTCTTCGTTAATGCTTTGAGGGCAAAAATTTATAAAAATTGGTGAGAGACAGGTCCAAAGAATATAAGAGTGCTGAGAAATTTCAATTTAAAAGTCTTATAATAGTTGCTTTTTCTACGATCTCTTAATGCATGAAGCAACCAATATCTTTATTTGTTCTTATCTCTAGGTCAGAAGGAGTTGTAAGATGTTTATGCAGTAAAACACCATAAAATATGCAAAAAAAATGTTAAAATTTCCACACGAATAGAATAGTTGAGTTGAATAGAATTGAAAACTCAAAAATGCAATTATGCTTTTTTTTAATCTTAATTACTAATGAAAAAATTTAACATAAACATTAATATGATAAATAATGAGTGGTTAAGACAAGAAAGAAAATAAAGTAAAACAAAAGTTGTTCTAAGTGAGCAAATAACAAATGGAATGATCAAATAAATTATAAAAATAATTCTTTTTATTTTTTTTCAAAAACATTATTAATTGAAAATGTGAAATAAAATTAGTAACCAATTCAAATGACAATAAATCATGTATAACTTGACCAATTAGTAAAGGCCATTCCCATTTCTCCACCATTCCACCGTTACGGACTGGCCAAAGTAAATGTTTAAATTAATAACTTTTTATGATGTAAAAATAATAATATGGAAAATAAAACAGATAAAAACAAATGGAAGTTACAAATTAAACTAATTGCCTAAAAAAAAAAAAAAAGAGTGAATGAGAAATCACCGCAAAGTAGACTTTTCTAACAATTTATCAACACATTAGAGTTTTTTCATTACTCTATAATAGGTTATAATAATTAATTATAAGTTCATTTTCTGTTTTTCCCCCCAGACATTTAGTCGAAAAATAAAAATAAAAATCCATCTTCCCTCTCTCACACTACGAAATTTGTTTTAATTAAAATAAAAATAACTTTATATACTTTAAAGAAAAATTCTTTTTATCAAAATATTGAAATACATGTACTTATCTACAAATATGCAAAATAATGAGTTTAATTGTGACTAAATGCACCGATTCAAAAAGATATTTGAATAATTGCTAAACAATAGTATGCAAATTCATATTGCATGAAAAATCGGTCTCCGATCGTGAGTCCGTAGAACCAGCTAGAAAAAAAGGCTATTAGAAAAAGAAAATAACAAAAAGCATGATATTAAAAAACAAACCTTGCAACAGAAAATGCTGTTATACCAATGTAGAGTTGATTGGCGAGAGGATCATAAGAGTAAACTTTCGACGACAGGATGTCCTTTACATCCCGCCTCCAAAGATCCAGATTAATGTTCGGAGGAGGAAACCCTTCGGGGGATAACTGACCTTGGCAGAGATCAATACTTAACTGCTCCAAGTCATCAGATACAACACATCTCAAGTAGCTAACAATTACATAACTACGTCAGATGCTTCTGAATAAAAATTGACAAAGATAACAATGCTTGAACAAACTTGAGCTAAAAGCTAGTTAGCCTAAGCATTGCCGAAAGATGGCCTCTTTAAATAGCACTAAAATTTAGGTTTTATTTTATTTTTTACTTTTCTAATGCTATTCTTTTCTCAAGCCTGTTCAATAAAAATTAGTTTGATATTTTAAACAGACATTATTGCAAATTGAACACATCACCTTGGATATCTATTTCCTGCTAAGGATGTTTATGATTATCAGTTCGAAAAACATAAGAGAATGAGCATTTTGAGGTTATCAAGTATATTTGTAACAATTTAAAATACTGTGAACTTTAATGTTTAATTATTTTTATTACATTGTTTTTTTGGGATGGAGAGATACTTTTGGGCTTCTTATTATCTGGACCACACCACAGACTGATCTCCAAAAATAAATATCATTAAAAATAAATGCAGCCAACCACCTATCACTTCAAATTTCATTTCAAACTAAACAAATTAACGATTTGATGCTAAAAGATATCAACTGATTTTTTTGTTTAATGAAATTTTCTTTCTTAGATAAGATGTCATGCAACCTACAGCAAAAATGTAAACTACTGTTTCATCTAAATACTTAGAGTATTTACACATTCTTTTGAATAATTCGGGAAGTACAACAAGGCTAAAAAAATTCCCATCTTAAAAAAAATCATATGTTTCAGTACAAATGCAAAAAATCTCCTTGCACTATAACTTTTACTTAACTTAAAACTAAACCACCCTTGATAACTTTTTTAATTTTTCTGGAGTCAAAATTATCGACTATATATTTATTATAAATTAGCAGTCAGAAAAACCAGTGCACCTTGAATTTTATGAAAACAATGGAGATTAAAGAAATATATTTGAGTCGTAAGTGACAACAGAACCCTCAATGTGTCCTCCAAGTAAATGAATGGGATCACATTCAAGAACGAGTAGCCAATCTTATTTGCTATATTCCTGCAAGAGTACAGGCCAATATTCAAGCAAGGGGAGGTGTTACTAGGTACTAGAGACTCAGATTCAACAACTACAAAAAAAAAAAAAAAAAAAAAAATGTGTTTTATTTTTGTTTAAAAGAGTGTTCATTTGCTTTATTTTACATTACAGATTTTTTTTCCCCTTTATTTTTGGTCTTTTAGAAACAGAATATGTCACACACTATTGAGGTAAAAAAATTGCAAATTCTTTTCGGTTGGGAAAGAAATAATGACAAAATTTAAGGTGCACCAGTTTTTTGTATGTCACTTGTGCCTTCAGTGTATTTCATTTATAATAAATCTTCTCAAGGGCCTTATTTGTTTTTCCTCTTCTTCTTCTTCTTTAGTTTCTCTCTTTCATGCCTCTCAGCGCAAGGGGGTGAGCAGCCACTAACTCCACTCTTCTCTGTTCTTTGCCATGTTCCTGGCTCTTCTTTCTTGCCTCTTCATTTGCAGAGTCTATCGATGTACTTCAGATATGAAATTCTTGGGCGTTCTCAAGGTCTTTTGCCATCCAGAGGGTAGTCCATTGTTAATAGGTTCCTATGTTCTTCTATCCTAATCACATGGCCTCTTCTCGTCACAGGCTTTTTGACGGAGTAATTGTAGAGCTCTCACCATCTCAGGGCCACCATATTTCACAAATTCTGCCATTATATTATCTTGTCTCGGTGCTTTCCCATTCTTCATTCTCGAGATAGCTTTTTCTATCGCCTCGTCAAGTCAAACTTAGCCTCATTCCACTGTACTTCTGGGTTCACTAGATACATATCATCTACACCTAATTACTTGGTATAACATTTACGCCAGACTTCCAGAATGGCTGTATCCTCCGTTATCACCTTCCTATTCTCATTCTTTACATCTCTACATTACATGGGCCCACATGGTGGAGATCGTATTAAAAATGAAAGTGGATAGCACCTACTTGAGTTATATATTGAGCATGATCTGCTTCTACGAAACTCATTCTTTCCTCACAAGTGGATCCATAAAATAACTTTCTCCACCACTGAGAGAAGTACCAATTGTGTCATAGACTATTTTATTTATAACTATGACATCAGGAGAAATTTCACAGATGTGAAAGTTAATAGAGGAGCAGAAATAGGAAGCAACCACATGCTTTTTATAGCAGATACCCGGGTGCTAAAGGAGAGCAGAATAAAGGTAAAAGCGTATGAAAGGATAGAAGTAGGTAAGCTATAGGATCCTCAGAAGAGAGCTGAATATGAAGAGGAATTGAAGAGACAGGCTCCAAGAAATTGATGCAGACACAAGTCTAGTTGAGATGTGAGGTTTTATAAAAAGCATTACCCTGCAGGTAGCTTCCCTAGTTTCTGGAATAAAGAGGATATACTCAAAGGGAAAGTGAACTTCATGGTGGAGTGAAGAGCTGAGGGCGCAGGTCAGGGAAAAGAAAACTGCATGGAAGGACTACAGGCAAGACAAATCACCAGAGAAATGGCAAATATATCTTATGGCTCAAAATAAGACAAAGGAAGCTGTAAGAAGAGCAAAGCAAAAATCGTGGAAGGAATTCGGAGAGAAACTAAACCAAGGTCATGCTGAGAATATTAAATTATTCTGGAGGAAAATTAAAGCCTTAAGAGGACACAAAAGTAAATCCATTAGAAATGTAATGTTTTTCCCTAGAAATTAAAAATAATAATAAAATAAACCTTTATATTTTATTCATAAGGATTTATACAGGTCTTTATTGGAAGTATTTACAACAGAATATAAATAATTGATGGTTTTAATAAGTTTTACAGGAACCAATGTATTGCAATTAAAAAACAAAAAGTTTCAATACATTTTTACCATGGCTTCACAATCAAAACTCCCTCCTAACCAAAGAAAAATGAATAAATAAAAATATGTTCCAAAAAAAATCTCTTTCCCTACATCATAAAAATAAATATTATTCCAAGAGTACAGTTAAATTGAATATTTTAATTTATCAATAAATAACATACAATACCAATTATCACATTAATATAATTAAATTAATTTACAGTGTTATGATATACTCACCGATTAGCAGAATTCATCCCATCTTTCATCAGCCCAGTAAACTTTCTTTCTCCAGTTCGTGTATAATCTCCCTAAAATTATGAAGAAATAATTGCTAATGGATAACATAACGGAAAAAAATTAACTGTTCTTTCTTACTATCACCATGTAAATAGCCTTCCATTTTGTGGGTGGTCCTGGGTTATTTACACTCGCGAATTTTAATTTTTAAAACAAAGCCCCGGTATTGGATTTAAACTTTTTGAGGATGTTTACTGTTGGGAATTCGGGAACCTAATGCTTTTGTGACACCTAGTTACAAGAAATAACAAGAATATATATGAAATGTGGGATTGAGTAAACACACTTTGAATCAATTGACTCACCTGGTTTGTTATTCTTCAATTGTGAGGCATATAGGAGGACTAAATAAAAGGACTATCCACTCCTGTATAACAAAATAATTTATTTCCAGAACTGTAATAAATTAATTGATCTTCTTAATCTTCAGTGGAGTTAGCTTCTCTCCTATGGTAACCTCCTTCCTTCTTCCTGCCCCTGCCTCAAGTGAAGTCTTCTTTGTTCTTCCGCATCCTTCTCCAGCTGCTGCCACCTACTGGTACTTTTCCAGGCTTGTTTTTTTCTTTGTTCTGTACCTTTTTGTCAATTGTTTATAGATTTGATACTTTTCAATAAACAACTTGTCCACTGCACAATAGAGTCCAATTCATAGTGCTACCCTACATTCCTATAAATTCCTTCTCATTCCCTTACTCAATGTCACATTAAGGAGTAAATACTAGAGGCCATCTTCTACAACTATTAGTTGCAACAGTGTTTTATTGTTAAAGGCAGATAATTTCACTAATTTATCTACTAAAAATATGTAGTAAAAAAATAAGATAAAATCTTAGAATTAATCTTACGGAGAGTTAAAACAAAACAAAAAAAACTTATACATATATGATTCAGTAATTGGAAAGAATAAATTCAAGTGTATAGACATTGGTCAAAATAAGAATAAACAATAAAGCCCAATCTGGAACTTTTCATAACACATATTTTCAACTATATGTATATATTCAATCTTTCCTCTCTCAATGTACCCAAGAAGTCTCTATTCCTAACCAACCTTTATCTTCCTATCTAACTCTGTCCTCAGGAGTGGCACAGGGCTCTAGCATATCTCCTCTCCTTTTTAGTTCATATATTAACGATCTTCATAAATCAATCCTTCACTGTTCCCATCACCTTTATGCCGATGATTCCCAAATTTACCTCTCCTTCGCTCCCTTTGAGTGGCATGATGCACTTGCCAAAATACAACAAGACCTAAATCGAATCTGTACCTGGGCAAATGAAAATAGATTAAGGTTAAACGCTGCTAAAACCCAAGCCTTTGTCATTGGTTCCAAACCCGTTCTCAGATCCAATACCAACATTCTCTCCTCTACCTATATGACCAACCCATCACCTTCAACTCTTCAGTTAAAAACTTAGGTATTTTCATAGATCAAACCCTCTCCTGGAATCCCAAATATCCCGACGCTCAATTTTCACCCTGAAACTCTTCCCTCACTTCCGCCATCTCCTATCCATGTCCACACGTAGGCTCCTAGTACCCGCCTTCCCCCACCTTGACTACAGCTGTGTAGTGTACTGTGGCCACTCATCAGAACTTGGAGACAGACTGAAAAGGATCATGAATGGCTTAGTAAGATTTATCAATGGAACCCCGAGACGTTCTCGTGTATCCCACTACTACGCCGAGTTAGGGTGGCTCTTTCCTTCCTTCAGAAGACAATATTTCCGAGGTACATTCCTTTACCAAATAATCTATAATCATCGTCCGTCCTAAGCATTCAATTTCCTTCAATTCAAGTCATCTATCCACTCCCTCTCCACAAGATCTCGTCCTTCTGACATTTATATCTCTTTCCACAAATCTGCCTCATTTCAGCACTCCTTTATTGTCCGCTTCACCACCATTAGGAATTCCATCCCAGTTTAAATCCGCCATGCACCATTCCTATCCATATTTAAAACCCTCCTATTCCAATTCCTCCTTACAATTCAATCAGATGCTGGATAGCGTTCTATCATGTAACAAAATTGTATTTTTTTCTATGTATCATTTGTATATAAATATATATTCTTTTTTGAGTATGGAAAAGATGTCTAGTCACGTTTGTTAAGAATTATTTTTCAATGTATAAGATTCTAAGTCTTAGAGCAGTATTTAATTCATTACTATTTCATGCTTTCCTCTATGTGTGTATCATCTTTTATTTTCTCCAATCAATCTATAGCTTAGGATATAGATTATATAATATTTACAATGCTATTATTGTATTCATTTGAACAATCATCATTGTATCATTGCTCTTTTATTATTATTTTTTCATTAATTCAATGGTATGACAACACAAGCAATTTATCGTTCATTTCGGATTTCATTTAGTATTCCATGGTTTATTGTTTGTAGCAACTATTTTGCAGTATTGTGACCATCTTGCTCATATTATTTCTTTAATATATCTGTATAGTTATGTAAATACTTCTGTTATCACTTAGTTGTTAGTTAATTTTTTATTGTAATATCTATTTTGGCCAGATAAGTTAATTTTTATGTACAAAATTGTTATTCTTAAGGGACTTTGTCCCAGAATAAAGTTGATTCTTCTATTCTATTCTATATTGCATTTTTACCTTTTCCATTTGATTTTATTGACAGCATTATTGTTAGGTTATAATATGAAAAAAAAACATCACTCCATGATATCCAAACATGTTCGGTGCAATGTGTTTTTATATCCCAAAGATGGCTGAATTAGCGAAACATTGACGAGTTAGTTTGTTTTTAACCTGCATTTTAGAGGCAAAAGGCTGGGCTTTTTTTTCCAATTATAACTTAACATCTGTATTTCTGTCCTTTATTATTTTATTTGAATATCTGTACCATGGAGGTAAAGGACAATATGTCACATTTTTGTATTTATTTGGGGAGTCAATTTTCCATAACTTTTGAGCTATTAAAATTTGTTTCTTAGTTACTAAATTATTTAATAAAAAAAATGGACATAGTATCCTTTGCCTCCAGCGTACTGATATTTTAATACTACTTAATGTTGATGTATTCTCGTTAATTTATACACAAACAAACCTTAAGTGCATTGGTTCCAGCATACTGCTTGCTAATGACATCGCCATTGTTGGCCCACAAAAGCTGAAACTTGGATTTCAACGATGTGGGCAGCTGTCCTTCAGGCAGAAGCAGTCCAAGTTTAGTTAACTGTATCTCCAGAACAGATCGCCCAATGGCGGTCTATATGAAAATCGAAATGATACCTGAGTATTAAAATAACACACTAAAACAATAATGAAAGGAAAACTATGTAAATTCCTAGTTTATTCATTAGTGATAAACAGCACAGAACTTTTAGTTTTCACCGAGGCATATGATCTAGCCTTGTCAATTCATGAAATAAAAATCCAAAATATTTTTTAAATGAATGGGGCTAAGCAGAGAGGATGACTCTCAGGTCTTTCTCAGGGTACTGGAGGTGGCAAGCACTGAACCAAGATATTAGGCAGAATCTGATTGACAATTAGCCACATGTCAGAGAGGAATGTTGAGGCACTTAATGACGGTACCAATAAGATAACAAATATTGGTAGTCACTTTATTTATTAAAAAAACAAAACAATTATTTTACCTACTGTTATTGATGAATAATAAAGTATCAAGTTTCAGAGAGTAAAGCACTACATAAAATATTTGACCCCAAGAAACAAAATTTAATAATGATATAGAGATGGTTACACAAAGCAATTTCATAGATCTATTAGTAAAAGGGGCCTATAACCAGATCAGTAATGATCAGGCTGGGGAAGGATGGAGTAACAGAACTAGATATTAAAAGAATGGGAGCGACCTTTAATATAGAGTGGAATAGATGACTGAAATGGTACTGTTACCATGAAATATATAACAAATTATTATATCGTTTTGATATGTATCAAAAATATTTTATATGCTTTGAACAGTATTTATAAGCACTTGAAATTTTTAATAATGATCATCTATCGATGGAAAATATAAACTAAATAGAATGGACTTTGTTCTAAGCAAAACTCCACTAAAGAAAATTTTAAGGTACACAAGAATTGAATAATCTATTAAAAAAAGATTCTGAACACTAAAAACCTCAGAGGTAGACCAATAGTGATAATAAAAATGTATAGTAATAGAAAAGAATTTTTTTAAGAAGTAAAAATGTTGTATGGAATAATAAAAAAAAAAATACTGAACCTGTACAACATTCGTTCTGTCCAGGCAATCTATACAGTTAACCCTGAACACTCCATTCTGATGACAAATTATTCCATCTTTATCTTTCCAACAGAAACCCATTTCTTGAATAACATCCTGCAGTTTGGATAAAAGTAGTGAGACATTTTCAAATTTCATACCTCGACTGAAAATGTATAAAACAAGTTGTATAAATTAGACATTAAAATATCATATAATCATTTTCCTATGTTAATTACATACTTTTTTTAGGTAAACTATGAAGCTTTTTATAAGCTTATAATTATAAGTAAAATATATATATATTCACCAATGCTCGTGGAAGTCAAAGACAGCATAGATGACCTGGTCTGAATTAAATTGTAAAACATGTTGAGTGAAACCTTCCCAAATCACCCGCTCCTTCCCTGTTTGCTCGGCTAAATTTATAATGCAAACAGGACCATAATGTGTAATCTCGCCCTTCATATGCTTTTCAAAAGCCAATTTTGTTTCACTCTCACCTAAAATTTTATCAAGACATGAAATTAATAAAGAAATATGTTAAAGATGCAATATACATTCTTTATTAATATACTTGAAAGCATGAACTCCTAAACTCTATAGATCTATCCAGTGAAATTGTTCTGTACAGATCAGCAAAAAATGATGTTAAATTTATCATCTATAATTTTTTCTAATTAGTATAATTAAGGTGTAGATAAAGGAAAAATTTTGTTTGTGTCATATTGCCTAAAATCACTTTTCGAGATAATGCAAAATTTACAACTCTTTTCCCATTGTCATTGGTCTCTTCATGGATACCATAGAGGCCAATGATTGGTATGTATACTTCTTCCTTTCTGATTTTAACATTAAAATCTCCCAACAGAATCTTTATTTCACTCCTAGAGCATACGTCATGAGCTCATTCTAATGTGTGGTAGAAGTTAAGAAGAAATTCTGCGGAGAATGGTCTCCTCCTCAATTGATACTTCGGTAGGTGTATGAAAGCTGGTAAGGCTTTATAAAACACTCCTTTGATACGATGGGTAAAAAGTGGTTCATTTGCTGGTGTCTCATTTGCCCTCTCTTAAAATAAATATTATCATTTATTTTGCCATTTTATTTCTGACTGATCACCCTAACCATCCTTCTCTTCATTAAAAATTATTACTACTAGTTTCCATCGATTCAGAAAAGACATTTCTAGCCTATTAATAAGTAGAATATAGTTACTTGAATATATATATACAATGGCTCATAGTCAAAATGATACACTGGATATTGATAGAAATTATTGAATAAATAAATAATTCAATTTACATCACACTGAAAACAACAATTTATTGTAATCAATAAATATCCTATTCATATGTCAGTTTTCTTGTTATTACATTATGTTATGTTTTGTATTATTTCTTATGTTCTATTTCTTGGTGTGGGGGCGTACGGCAGCTTCTGGTTTAGGAAATCTTCACTTTATAGTAGAAATATTCACATGGTATAGTAAATAAACATGTTTACATAGACATTTTGAAAAGAAACTTGTAAGAAATTGTAGAAAATCTGGGACTAAAAAAATAAATTTAGTTTTTATCATAAACTCGGGCTAAGCCCAGAATTCACCAAAAACCTGTTCGACTCCATTACAAATAAGCTGAAAGAAAATAATTGCTTGTCTGGAAGATATTGAATTAAATCAATAGTATTTGAAAGTTAAAAAGAAGTGAGATATATCATTTTGACTATGAGGTAAAATTATCAATTTTTTTTTGTTTATACATTTTTTTAAATAATCAAAGTTGAATAGTTTAATTTTATTGAATTTTTACACATTTTTTTTTTTTTTTTTTTAAACTTTTATTATGATATTTACAACTGTATTAGTATGAATACATCAAGTAAATTTGTACAGAGAAATATTATTACATGAAACACGCTTGTTGAGAAACTACCCACTGGTAGCACTCTAATAATTTGTCTACATGAGAAGATCACGAGGCCATTTTCTTTTCAGACGCCTCGGAGGGTTATCAGGAATCGAAGAGGAAGCAAGGTTAGAAACAAGAGGATTTGGATGGTTATGAAGTTTATTATGGAAGGATAGGTATCTGGATTTGGCCAAATCGGAAACATATGGAACATTGAGGTCTTTATGGATTATTTTATTAGTGACAAAGTAAGGAGCATTGAGGATTTTATGAAGGATTTTGGATTGTAAGGATTGGATGCGAGAGGAATTCGATGGTTTAGTGGAGCCCCATAGCTCAACTCCGTAAGTCCAAATAGGTCTTATTATAGTCAAGTATATGAGTCTTTTGTAATTAAGGGGAAGTTTAGAGCGTTTGTCTAGTAAGTGTTGGAGTAGTCGGAAACGTCGAGCGGTTTCTTGTCGTTTCAGTCTGGTATGAGGATTCCAAGTTAGACGTTTGTCCAAATGAAGTCCAAGGTATCGGATTTGTTCAACAGGGATAAGTGGGGTATTATTAAAGGATACTGTGGGACATGAGGTCATAGGTTTACGTCGAAGGGTAAAGGTGATTTGATGGGATTTATTAGAATTTATTTTAATCCTCCAGTTTTGACACCATTTTTCAAGGCTTTTGATGTGTGATTGAAGAGTTTGGGATGCAATGGTTGGGTCATTATTAACGGATAGGACACATGTATCATCGGCATACGTGGTAATAACAGTGTTAGGATGGGTTGGGATGTCAGCTGTATAAACTGTGTAAAGGATAGGACCAAGGATACTACCTTGAGGAACTCCGGCAGATTGAGAAAAGAGGGATGAGTAGGTATTATTGTGATTTACTTTGAAGTGCCTATCAGTAAGATAGGAACTGATGATAAGAAAATATGTAGGGGGAAGGAATTTACGGAGTTTGTAAAGCAATCCCGGATGCCAGACTCGATCAAACGCCTGTTCAACGTCGAGAAAAACTCCAGTGCAATACATTCCGCGCTCCAATGCAGAGGAGACTACGTCTACCACACGATGACATTGCTGGATAGTGGAATGGGATGTGCGGAATCCAAATTGGTGATCAGGGATTATGTGGTTAGAATCTAGGATGGGATACAGGCGTTTTAAGATGAGCTTCTCCAGGATTTTGCCCATGATGGGTAAAAGAGAGATAGGACGGTAAGAGGATGGGTATTCTGGTGGCTTTTTGGGTTTATGTATCATTTTGTCTACAGATAGTTTCCAAGGGTCAGGAAAATATGTGGAACGGAGTACGGCGTTATAAATGTAAGTAAGGAATAGAATGGCTTTTCAAGGAAGTAGCTTAAGAATGTGGGAAGTGATTAGGTCGTGGCCAGGAGCTTTGCGGGAGGGTAATCTTTGAATAATATTGGATATTTCTGAAGGATGAAATGCTATAGGAGGAGGAGTCATTTGAAGTGGAATATCCAGTTCTGTTTCAATACATTCAAGCTGATTTGGATTAAGGATATCAGGATGTGGATTAAAAGTTTTGAAGAGGTGATGAGCAAAAATTTGGGATTTTTCTTCATCAGATTTGGACCAAGTTTGATCTTCAGTAAGAAGTGGATGATTAAAGTCTTTGAATTTCAGGAGCCGTTTAGTCGTCGTCCACAATGATTTGTCGGTAGGTGTAAGTTTTTCAGTAAAATTTAGTAAATTTTGAATTTTATATTTTCTAATTTCTGATTTTAGTTTGTTAGTCAGTTGGGTATAATGAGTTTTATCTGTTGGATATCTAGTTCTATGCCACTTCGATCTTGCTCTGAGTTTTTCCTGTAATAAGATACGAATATGCTGTGGCAAGTTAGTCTTTTGTAAATTGTTAATCTTACTGTTAAAGGTGTTACTGTTTATACTGTCTGTTATTGATGTTGTAAGTTTATCTATGGCACCATTAATGTCTTCTTTTGTCTTGAGCGGAATTTTCAAGTCAAGTTTGTTTTCCAAGTCATCACGAAAGTTGTCCCAGTGTACTCGTCCTGTAATCAATTTAGGAGATGATGGTTTAGGAGCATAGCTTGAATGTAGTGAAAGCAGCACTGGACTATGGTCTGAAGAAAGGTCATCGAGTGATTTGATTAAGGCTTGTGAGAAGGAAATCTGGGAGGTGATAAATATATCTAGGATATCGGGACGTTTTTTGAGTGATGTTGGCCAATAAGTAGGACTCATGGCCGAGGTGAATGAATAACTGTTGGAAGATGAGATACGTGAAAGGATGTTACTGCGGGAGTTGGATGTTCGACAACCCCATCGTTGGTGTTTAGCATTGTAGTCTCCTCCAGCAATAAAGCGCGATCCGAGGGATTGAAATAAGGATTCAAGGAGGTTATAGGAGATGGAATTACCAGGAGGACAGTATACAGCTGAGAATGTGAGATGGAAAGGGCGAGTTGAAAGGACTATAGAAGTTGATTGAATGGCATCAGTTGGAGTGGAAGGAATAAGGGAGTGGGATAAAGATTTATGGATAAGGATGCAGGAACCAGCGTGGGAAGTGTTATCTGGGTGGTCAGATCTGTAAGTGATGTAGTCATGTATGTAGAAATGTGTCCGTTGAGTGAAGTGAGTTTCTGTCAGGAGGGCAATGTCAATGAGATTGTCATGGAGAAATAAGTCTAGTTCGTCTCGGTGGTTGAGTAATCCATTAGCGTTCCATAAAAGGATAGCTAGGGGCTTTGTATTCATCGGGGGAAGTTGAACGGGATTTCGGAAAGGAGTCTGGTGAGGAGGGTAATAAGCGGTTTGATAGTCTCTTGAAGATCTATCAGGAATGTTGAAAGGACAGAATTGATGTCGGAAGGTTTTTGGCTGTGAAGTGGATTTAGGTCAGGAGGATGTGATGGGTAATTTGTGCGACTAGGATTGCTGGAAGGGGGATGTGCCCGACGTGGGATGCGAGGAGTTGGATCTATATTCTGTTGGGCTTGTGATGGGATGTTTACATTGGGGTTAGGAACGGATGGAACTGGGGGTGGATGCTCTGGCGGGAGTTTGACCCTTAAGGGTAGTTGGTGAAGAGGGATTTGCGGACGAGGAGGTTGAGGCTGAGGTTTAGCAGTTTTAGGCTTGGATTGGGAAGCCTGAGGCGCCTGTCGTCGAGGCTGCTGGTTCTTGATGGTGGTTTGGAGATATAAATTTCTCGAACCCTGTTGAGGATAGTCCGTAGCTGTGGAGATGGATGGTTGAGGCTGGATGACTTGAGAAGGTGACGACGGCAGTGCTGGGAAATTTGTTCTATCATCGATTGCGGGAGCCTCAGTCCCACTTTTATGATCAAGGTTAAGGCTTTTCAAAGCCATATTATGTGATCTCAGCTTCAGAAGATTTTTATAAACTACGCAACCTCTGTAGCTCGCTGGTTGTCCCTCGCCACAAAGTGCACATATAGCAGCCTCTTGCCTTGGTTTCTGGCAAAGATCAGACGGATGTGCCCCAGCACATTTGACGCATCTGGCCTGATGATGGCAGTAGGCTTTTGTGTGTCCCAAATTTTGACAGTTAGTGCATTGCACTACTATAGGTCTTTTTCTGGGCTCTTCAAAACGGACTATTGAATATAAAAGACGTTTTACGTTAAAAATTTCCGGGTTGTTTTTTGCAGGTTTGAGATCTATGAAAAATAGCGGTAGCGGGTATTTTTCCTTAGGATGAAGCACGGTAGCTATGTTCCTTACGCTATGGCCTATTTCTTTCAATCCCATTTTGATTGCGCTTATAGAAGTAGTTGGATGAAGCCCTCTTAATACGACTCTGTATGCTTTTTCCTGTCTCAGTTGGTAACAATGGAAATCGTATTTTCGTGAAGTAAAATGTTCAATTAATATTTTGTAATTTTCTTTAGAGTTGGTATTTATTTTAATATCATTGACTCTGGAAAAACATGTAAAATTTGGCTGCCCAATCAGATCGGCGATTTCTTGTCCGAAGGACATAAAATTTTCAATTTTTGCGACGAAGATGGGTGGCGGTTCAAGATCACAAGTTTCTTTTGGCTCCAGAATCTTGTTTGTAGTATTGTTGGCTGTAACAGAGTTACTGATTGAGGTGTTTGGTGAAATTGATTCTGATTTGATGGCTGAAGTGATTTTGCTACGCGTGTTTGGTGTATTTTTGTTTGTTTCAGATGCCTTTTTTGATTTGGCCGATTTATTTTTTTTCTTATTTGGTGAGTTGCCTGCTGAACCGGGGGCAGAGTTTCGATTGCGCTTTTGAAGAGTCCTTCTTTTTAAATATTGTGAATCGGTCTCACTGACTTCGGAAAATGGTGTCTCTTCCTCCGATTCTTCACCAGACGTATTGTCAGGTTCCATAATGAGAGAAAAAAAAAAAAAAAATCTGTACCTGTTATAACACTAAAAAAAAAAAAAAAAATTACGAAATGAATTCTTAAAACTAAGCTATTTACATTATTTACAGTTAAAGTAAGAAAAAATCGTAATATACATAATTAAACCAAAGTAAAAGTCTTAGAGTAAAATAAACAAATAAAATAAAGAGAGAAGAAAAAAGAAAAGGAAAAAAAAAAAAAATACGAACTCGATATCACTCGAAGGAAGTAGTGTTAGTAAATAGAGCCTTGGCCGTGTATCTTACGTAGATAGGGCAAGACCCGTTAAGGGAATTACCGATCAGCTGTGCTGTCTCTACCGAACTAGTATCAATTAACTATTAAACATAATTGTTAATAAATATCTCTCACCTCACTATTTAATGTGAAAATGTTTAAATGTACAAAAGCTCACTGTTCACAAATTATAGCAGCAGTATTTGCAGAATTAGCCAGTTGAGAAGGAGACAAAGACAAAGCGATGCAAGCATTAAACTGTAGTTGCGGCCATTTTCGACTTTGTACACATTTAAATTGAGATTATAAATATGTAATTTTTTATAAATATGTTACTATTCTTTTTCCCAGCCCTGATGAAGGCCTGAACATCGGGCCAAAATGTCGGCCATAAATTAAATTATTTATTTTTACCATTTTAATTTGACTGATCACTCCCAACCATCCTTCTCTTCAATTATTCACTACAGTCAGTCATAAACCCACAATTAAGAGATTATAAATAAATCTGTTGAAGAATTTCTGGTTTTATTTGTTTATTGTAACCGTTTAAGTATTTTTTCTATTTTTCTATGGGGCATATTAATTTCACTGTGAGCCATTGTATACACACATTTATATATATATATTTTTTTTTTTTTTATGAACATATTTGTATAAAAAACATATAATAATTTGTATACCAACCAACTATTCAACTAACTAACAGAGCTAACAATAAATGAAATTAGTCACTAGCCTTTATCTATACGAGGAGGAGGTCTATACTTAAAGCCAGGCTGGCTCCAAAACAAAGGTACAGAACCTCTGACCTGTACAAACGACACAGTATGTGAGCTATTACTTAATATTTGTTCTGTCTCGACATAGTTGGCACAATTGCCATGCTCATCGAGCCCTCGGCGCTTATAACGTGTACCAGCTCTATGGCGTGATCGTCTCGAAACTATAGCCAGAGTCAAATTCTGAAAAATAATCCAAAAAGACTAATGAAGCTAAACTAATTAAAACAGTGAAAATGTTTTTTGTTTCAAACTAACTTGTAAAAAGAAACTACTTTGGATTAGAATTATAGTAAACTTTTGCTGGAAAATTTAAAAATATTGAAAGGTCAAAATAATTTTATTTATTACAAAAACAAAATTTTTAATTCCTTCATCAAAAGCAGATATTTCGAGAAGAAGTAAACCTCTGAAAGGCATTTTTGATATCATTGAAATAATGAAAGTCTCGATAATAAAATAGTATAATATTATAATATAATATAATATTTTACAATAAATTAATTATTCCTGAAATATACAATATTAAGAAAGATATTTGACAAGTGGAATGAAGGAGCTGAACTGCTATGATCAACTTGGTCTCATAGGAAAAATCAATTCAAAGGAATCAGTTGGTACATAGCTTGTGTTAATTTTTTTTTTTTTAAGTTCAAAAATTACTTAAGCACAATGGTTTAAAACATTGGATTAGATAAAATAATTGTTAAATCAATTCATCTTTAAAATTATAAATCTTAGTCTATTTTAATTATATTTCAAGAATTTTTCTGCAACCAGGCCATTCACCGCACAATTATCAAATATTTGGGCCTCATAGAATTAAGATTAAAAAAATATTTCTCACAGTAATTTACCAATAGCATGTCTCCCAGGAATTAATTTTTTTTTTACAATATCTAAACTAGTATGAGGGTATTTTGATTTAAGAGTACATTGTTAATGTATTCAGTATTTATACGGTATTTAATGAAGTATAAACAGATAATAATATTTAGTAATATATTTTAATAATCTATTTAACTATTCACATTTTTTTTTTATGGTAATAAAACTTCCATATTTCTTCTTCTTTAATAATAAAACAATATAATAGTTAACAATTTAGGAAATTAATCCACATCTTAAGAACTATTTTTTATCAATAGTTTTATCTACACTATACCCTTTTTTGGCTCTAAGGAGCGATGGATTTAGATGACTGAGGTGTCAAATGAAAGGAAATTTCAAGGAGAAGTCATACATTTTAATGTTGATCTTTAAATTCCTATAACGTAAATAAATCTAGAACTTCATTATAAAAAAAATTCCTGACTACTTTTATTGTAGCAACTTTTTTCACAGAAACTGTTAAAATGTAACTTTTCAAAAAGTTCCAACCTCTGCTTTTATACTCTTAGTAAGAGAGAGAACTACAAACCAGGGCTCTTCTACATCAAACGAATAGGTCTCAAGTGAGTACAATAATGGATTATTACATGTTCAGAGATAGCTATGCCTTCTTAATGTCTAATTGTTTAACTGGAGGGATATATTCCAGTGGGACAAGTTAATCACTTATTAAAAGAATTGTTACTTTAGCAGTCGTGGTAAAGTATAAAGCTTCGCTAATTGTGTGTGTTGAATAGACTATCTTGATCATATTTATATACAAACAAATAAATAAATATGTTTTGCGAATTTCACCTATAAGTCAAACAAAGTAGGGAGATGGATAGCTATTCAAAGTAAGAGTACTTTCTGAGGTTTAGTCACTTAAATATATAAATAAGGAGATCAATGTGATGAAAATATGGTTAAAATTGTAATCTTTTAATTGAGAATCTATACCCTAAAACGTTAACTATAATAATGAATTGATTTTAACAAATTAAGAATAATTAAAGAAGTTTTATTGCCATAAATTTCATCGACTACTTAATAATGTTTTTTAATTTAAAAGATGATTCTAAATGACTCATGAGATAAAACCTTAAACTAAACCAAGACAAGTGCTAATTCTGAAACGAGGCAGGAGGGCCACAATGAAACTTAAGCCATCAACTCATTTCTAGCCTAATAATAAGTTTTAAAATTTTATAGAGATAAATAATTACCTCACAATGACTGGCTCCAAAAGTGGTCATATCACGATGGATAGCACAATGCTCAATCTGAACATAGCCCTGTATGATTGGTAGAATCCATGCTTTTGCAAGTTCATTCTGTAAAAGAAAACTTGATTAGTACTCAATGAATAGATTAGAACTCTTTTTCACTCACTATAGATCCAATTGATTTATCAACAACTACCTACAATGCAAAAATAAACAATAATTTTGTAAAGCAAATAACTTTACTTCTTTTTCCTGATTATATATAAAAATAAATTTTCTCTTTTGCTTTCAAGGAATTGCTATCAAGAAGAGTCAGAGCTTCCATTAGTGATTTCTGCCCTACAGCCATAGAAATCTAAGAAGGCCTACATGTCATTAGTGACGTTTTGATACATTCGATAACATGCTTGGTTTTGACACAATAACGAAAGAAAGTTATCGATATCTACATAATAAAAGATATGGATACCAATAGTATCATTCATTAGAGACATTAAATTTTGGGTACTTGCTTATTTGGTTTCTGGATCCATGAAGATTGTTTGTAGCAATTAAATAGCGTTATAAGCCTGTAATTACATTACTAACACTAAATTTAAATTACAATTGGACAAAATAAACTGGCTAAGAACTAAAATCTCTAGAAATCCTAAACATAAATTTAAAAAAAAAATTACGGTCACTTCAACCCAATCCAATTCTAGCCAACTTAATCTTCTTTTCAGTAAGGAGTTTCAAACAGTTTGAAAAATTATTCTTTTACTGTTCAATATTACAAAATTAATTTTGAATAAAGATTATAATGACACAGTACTACAATTATACTACTCAATATTAGATAAATACCTGTTACTACGTAAAAATTAAAAGTTAATATTTACATTTATTTCATAAATATCCTTCAACATATGTTTATTCCAAAAAAATCTATCATCCGTTGATGATCCTGGTTGATGAAATGTCTGCAATGAATTGGTAAGGTCACAAGTTCTACTTCCAGGAGCTCCAAGACAAAAATAAAATGAGTCAGTTTCTGTAAATAGCCGTGAGAGTTCTTCTATAATTCTCTTTTCAAATTTCTCTCGGTCCTTGCCTTCTTTTCTTGAACTTCCTTTAACCTTAAAAATATCATAAATTTGTTAAATATACATTACACCAGGTGGGTAAATAAGAAACTGGAACTATCATAGAGAAAATACACATTTATTGCATAAACATGTTAAAAAATATTTTATTCGAAATATTGTATATCGCTAGCATACATTTTCCTATTTTTTTTTGGCAGTTTATGAATTCCATGCCAGAAAAACTTAGGCTCTTTTTTTGTGAGCTAGTTATCAAGCCATTTTCATATGAAGTGAAGTATTATAGAGCAAGTGTGGGCCCCATCAATCCAAATAAATAGGAGTTAGATGGGGGAAAGTCTGGTGAGTAAAAGCTGCAAGCACTAATATTTCCCTCAGTGGTTTTGATCTATGTGATGGTGCGTTATCATGAAGCAAAATCACTCTGTGTTTTTTTGTTTTTTTTATTACCAATCGTTTAACATTCAACACTTGATTCAAATTAATAATCTGTAGTTAATAGCCTTCAGTATTAATGGTTTTGCTAAATTTTAGCAGTTTATTCACTGTCTTCAAACTTTTTCATCGAAAATACTACTTTTTTATTTTTTAAACAGCTCAAAGCACTGTGATATGCCAAGAGCATGCTAATGGTGAACTTCAACAAGGATTTGATGCAATGCTGCATAAGTTTTCTTCAAATGGTAACAGAAAACTAATGCTGTCTGCAAATCGTAGTTTAAAGGCACAAAACTCGACATGTTAAACACTATTAAAACAATGCTGTTACATGAAACTTGTATTGCTGAGTTGAAAATTGTTGCAACCCGTCGAAGAAACAAAATGTGACTTAACAGTAACTACATTAACAACCAGAGCTTTTTATGGACAAATTCTAGTTTCATATTTACATTTTTGGTAAATAATTTATAGCCAAATATTGAACAAAAAATTAATCAACATTTCATATCAGTAAAGAGAATAATAGTATAAATTATTTTCGTGAATACCAAAAGATTAACATAATAATAAAAATAAGGTTAAGCAAACTTGGGAGGTTTGATTTTAATAATAAAAAATCTATAGTACTCCAATCCATGAAGGGTGTTTCTTGTTCAACGGTTCCACGAAGAGATGATTAAACTGAAATCACACACAACTGCCAGTGAGGTTCTAACTCTTAAATAATTAATTAATTAACTTTATAGATACTAGAATTACCCCATGAGGGTATAGACCTTATGGTTGATCCACGTTAGTGAATCAGAATTACAGTCCAAGCTGGATTCGAACATGGGATTCTTGGAACAAAGCACCTTATTCACTGAGCTACTCCCCTCCACATAAATAATAATAATAATAATAGTAATAAACTATACACCAATAAACCTCCATCTATAAGGGGAGGGGTACAGCATTGCCTGTTGCATAGCAACCTGATAACAGAAGTTAAAAGGAATAAAAATCAGTATGAATTTGTGCCCCGGTGCCAGTGGAGTTTTTAACTCTTAGCATTAATCCCTCACCCTCACCCTCACCCTCTGACCAAGGAAAACCCCGTATAGCTTAAACGGCGAGGAAGAGAGGACAGGAAAAACGAAAATAACTCCGTCTATATAATCCATCAAAACAGAAATGCATATCAGAAATAATTTTATATTCTTAGAAATGTTTTGCTCTTCTCATAGTCTCAACGAGTTAATTCAACATGAATAATAATTTCAATGATCTACACAAAAAAAAAAATAATATGCTAATTCTATTACAGTTATACTATAACATGCATTATTGTGAAAAAAATCTTATTACCAGAAGCATATTAAGAATGATAACATAACAAAACTTCATTTTTATAATAGCCCCTAATATGATACTGAGTAAAAATCACTTTACAACACAATGATAGGTTCACTTATTATGCAATATACTTTAGTTTCATTAAACAAAAGAAAAAAAAATGCACAGATTATTTCAAAGAATTTTGGAAAAAATTTAAAACACTGATACTTAGATTCATTCATGTAAACAAACCAGAGGTTAAAAACCTGTATGGAACTTTTTAAAAAATAGTTTTTAATGTTTTTTTTTTGTTTTGTTTTTTTGTTATTTATTAATGGTTTTTACGAAACATATTAGGAAAAAAGTTCTTAAAATAAAAGTTCTGAGAAACTTTTTTGTAATAACGCTCCAGGTAAATGATAAAAGTTCAACTTTTATTTATTCAAGTTATTAAAAAAAGTTATGTTGAATGAGAAATAAACGGTAATTGGGCTTAAATTAGAATTGCAATTTATCTTAAACAAATTAGTTGTTTGTTTCAGTTGCTAAGAATAAAAGTTTAGATAGACTTTTTTTTTTTTTTATTTAAAAGTTCTGTAAAATATTTATTTGAAAAGTTACAAGAGAAAAATTTCTAGTTCCAAAAGGATTGAAAACTATCAACAATAAAAATTCCAATGATACTGAAACTTTTTAAAATATTAAAGTTTCTTTTCTGTTTCAAGCTCTGAAAAAACACTCATTTTGGGTCAGTGATTATGATTTAATTATAAAAAATATTTAAGATATCACAGACAAAAAATAGGAAAAAAATGTGTACTTTATATAGCTGAATTCCTCCTTCATACTCCAAATTGACAACAATTCTTATTCCAATAAAATGACAGTTCAACAATAGAGGGTTTCTTTAATTTAGCTCTATGTGAGCTCAACTGTATTCTTTTTTTTTTTTTTTTTTTTCTTTTTTTTAATGGGGTTTGATCTGTTTTAAACAATTCTGGGAGAAATTGAAGTAAATATGAATTTGCCATAGAAAACTGCATTTTACTGTAATCAATGAAGATTTGCCAATTTTTAATGAATGAGTAAACAGAATTGGTATACTCTAGATAAATACTAAGTTATTGAGGTCTGTTTAAGTAGGAATAAATATTTTTAAACTATAAACTAAAAATTAAAATCACATTCAGAGAGAAATATCTGAAGGATAAATGTTATTCGACTATGCTAAACTAATACATTTTTTTTTTCTTCATGCCAAAAGTAAATCTTACTTAAGTAAAATATCCAGATTAATGAGATTTTTTACCAATTATCTTTGATTATTATTAAAGGAAGGAGATGGTCTGGGGTGGTGGTCATAAATAGGCTAAATAGTGGAAAAACTATTTTATTAAAAGCCAACGTTTCGACACGACTTTGCAGTTCTTCAGGGAGGTGTGTTCAGCTAGGAGTTTCATTTAGAACTGAATGAGTTCTAATTGAAACTCCTAGCTGAACATACCTTCCTGAAGAAGACCTGTAAGTCGGGTCGAAATGTTGGCTTTTAATAAAATAGTTTTGCCACTGTTTAGCATATTTATGACCACCACCCCGGACCATCTCCTTCCTATATAATGCAACAGTCAACTATTAAATATTCAATTTGAATATTATTGTGCTTATTATTATTTAATAATAAAGCATATTAAGAATATAATATAATGTAAAATAAAATAAATGTAAAATAATTGTATATAAATTAAAAACTACCAAAACTTCATATTTACTTTAATTTTTAAGAGCATAGCGTTACTTAAAAAGGTCCTTTTAAATAAAAACTTATTTTGGGAAAGATATACCTGATAAGAAGCCAGAGCTGCGGCTTGTTGCGTGGTCGATTTCAAAGAATTGGCTGCTGACTTCATAGTGCCCCATGTTTTAGCAAAAGGAGCTTTTTGTGAAAGTTCGAACATATTACATCCTCCAGCTCTATGTTTTTTACAAGATTTAAGTCCAATTTCAGCAGCACTGACATCGGGACCACAGGGGTAAAGAAAGGCAATAGATCGAATTTTGATAACTGTTCTACCATCAGGCAAGTCTCCTACTACTTCAGTTTCTTTTATTAACAATAATCTTGTTTCTGACTCAGCTTGAAAACTTATCTTACCGACCAAACCAAAAAACACGCCAAGGCATTCAACATCTCCTGAATTAGCTAACTCCCAACCTAAAAAATTGTTAAAATTTTCTTTGTTTTATATAAATTATAATTTGAGATATATTATGAAATAAATACAATTTTTGAGGATTGAAAAAAAAGAAGGAAATTTTCTTTTCAGCACTTCATAAACCTTATAAGTTATAATTAAAAAATAATAATAATGAAAGTATATCCAGATAGAATGGAAGCTAAACTTCCAATGTAGTTATACTTGTTGTGCATATGTGGCTTTTGTGCTCTCACTCTGTCTCCACTGTCTTTCAACAACAGTGACTTGGGTGAGAGAGCACTGAGATCTCTTTGAGCTTTGCTTTGCTTCTCACATGAAAGTGACAAAACATGGTTCAGAGTTCCCCGGGCTGAATGTAAATAGATATAAATGTGTGACAAGTATTTTTTGTTTCTATAATTCTTTTAGTGATTTTTTTTTCTTTTTACAAGTACTTTTTCTTTCTATTATTAATGTATTATGTATTTGTCTTCTTTAAAGAGTCTGGATGAAATCAGATGGAGAAGGGTGGCTCAAGAACGATTGATTTGAAGGAAGAAAGTTGAGGAGGCCAAGGTGCTACAAGAACCATAGCACGATCAGGCAATGATGATGATATTTGTGATGAACGTCTTGATATTCATCATTATCATTCCAAGTTCAACAATTCAGGATCTTGGCTGCCTTAAGAGTTACCCTCCACGTTTTCTTGTCTTGAGTAGACGTTCACGACTCAGGCATCGGCACTTTCCATCAATCCATCTCAACTTCAGTCTACCCACTTTTCTTTGTCCACCCAGCTCTATGCTGAGCAATTTCTTTGAGGTCTCGTTCATCCATACAATGTGGATCGCCGTTCTTGATATTATCTATTTATATATTTTTCATCTTGTATAATTTCATTTTTTTCAGTTTGTATTTTAGTTAATATATAAATAGTATGAATGTATAAATATAGCTATAATACAGAAGTCCTTGATTGTGGCATATTGTATTAATATTCATCCAATAAAAATATAAATGAAAGTTATGCTTATAGTTCTACATAAAAAACTTCTGATTATCTTTGCAACCTAAAGTTAAGATTAAATTAATATAGAACAATAATTGAGTCACTAGTTCTTTGTATTCTGATAAAAATATTGCCTTATAATTCAGAGTAAACAGGTTTTTATTACTCTTTAAAAAACTTTCAAAAACAGGAATCTTTAAAAAAAAAATAAACAGTAAAGCTTTTCATCCTAACATACACCTAATTGTTAAGAGAGAGAGAGATGACTAACAGCTGTTCGTCGTTTTGAAACGATTTGAGAACTTTGGTAATTATTTTGTAGATTCTATAACTACTTAATATCTGATCCTAAAACGTTTAGAGTATCTTTCCTTTAAATTTAATACCAATTCTTTGTAAAATGTTGAAAATAAAAATAATTTGTTACTAAAATATTGTGTTGAGTTCCATACCAATTACTTAATAATCTTTAATATATTTGTATTATTTTAATACTTCTTGAGATATGAAAAAAATATAAACTAACTAACAAATTATAGCAATAATAATTGAAACACTCATTATTTTCTACTCATAAAATAAAAACCTTGTAACTTGAGGATGTACAATAAATTAAAGGGATTTGCATACATAATTATTATTTTCTCCCTTTAACAAAAATAAATAAATAAAAAATATATTGTAAACACTTCTAATTAACAATTTAAAAATTGTTAAAAACCAGTGCCTGTTTTTGATAAAAAGTGATACATTCTTTATTTAAAGTAAATTGATTTTCATATTGTATGTAAAATTAAACAATGTTCAATATTACCACTATTCAATATTTTTAATATTAATATTAAAAATATTGAATAGGTGATTGGAAAATATTATACACTATAAATCTGATAAGTTAGAGATCTTCTCCATAGAGGAGTAATAACATATGATAACAGCAAATTTATACTTTCAATTTAAAAATAAATTAGGAAATCAATTGAGAAATTGAATATCAACTATTAGTTACAAATTTTATTTATTTAAGTTCTTCCCTTTGGAGTTCCAGGATAATAATACATACGTTTAAAAGTATTTAAACTATTAAAAAATTTTGATAAATGAAAACATAAACAAAACATTAACAGCTATTAGCAAATCTTTACATGTAAAACCTAATCAATAGCTTTGATATATGTTTTAATTCTTACCAGGCCTAACAGAAATATCTCCAGTTTTTCGATTACACCATAAACTGGATTCACTATTCATCAAAACATAAAAATCTTCTGTTCTAAAAACTTCCATTTCTGGAATAATGGTTTTTGGGTCAGTCATTGGAGAATGTGTATTTTACAGAAACAACAAAATAACGATAGCTAAAACTATAATAATATTCGTAATTTTACGCCATTATAATATAAGAAATTCGTTTGTTTCGAAGTAAATAAATTCGAAAGATAACTAAACAAGTTAATCATGTTCAACCAAGTAAGAACTGTCAGCTCGTGTTTGACAGCCAGTGTTGTCCAAAACAGTTTGAGTAGATCAAGCCAATAAATCATGTTTTTTTTTTCAGATTTAGCCAAACAGAACTTTTACAAAATATCTGTCCAGAAAAGTTCGTTTCTAAATTCTTATTTTTATTTGTAAAAAAAAAAAAAAAAAATTAATTTGTTTCATTTATGCTTACCTGATGAAATCGAATAACTTTTAAAATTAATTAAACTACTAAATTTATTTCGTATGTTATTATTTAGTCCTTTGAATATTTATAATTATTTCCAAAATTTAATTTATCAAAATTACAAGAGCGAGAAAAAAGGAGAATTAGTGAAGAAAAAAAATGCTTAAATGGCACTTCTACAGTACCAAATCAATTCACTTACAAAATTTCAACTTCCTAAAACAATTTGGAAGGGCCGTAGAAGTGCAACAGAATGAGGGATAAGAAAAATTTATTGAGAGTTCTAAAATACCGAATACCGAGGCTGCTGAATTTACTCGCATATAAAAATATTAATTTTTAATATATCATATTAATATAATATATAACGCTACTATTAGTATAAAAGGTCATATCTAAAAATTTAGTATTTTTTACAGAAGAGCTTAAAAGCTGATTATTTCTTTATGATTTATTAGTATGATTTCATATTTTATTTCCTCTGCCATTTTCCATAGCAGACTACTTATTGCAGTTGCATGCTAATATCAATCATAAAAATATCACCTTTAGCACAAATAGAATAAACAGGTAAATTTGTTACATACGACATTTTGCATCAACAATAGCGATAATACATATATGTGGAGCGCGCATATGGGTGAGCGCACATACGAAGTGACCTTGTCTCATGCTATTTTTGTGGAATTAAATTAAAAATGAGCAATATTGAAGAAACAAAACTTTAAAGCGGCAATAAATAGTCGATCCCTTAGGGACCAATCTGGTAGTGTTCTTTCCATCAATTCACTTGAGCTCGAAGAAATGGACAAATCAACCAAGATCAGAGGTGCCAAGAATAGGGTTTCATGGCGCCCGTTGCGCCATTAAATATTTTGTGATTGGCAATTTTCGGAGTAAAAAGTTTCAAACCAGAGAAAAACGGGGAAAACATGTTTCAAAACACAGCAAGTGTAATTGAAAATGATCTAAGATTTTTCTAATGCTTGCTGGTTAATGTTTTTCGCTTGCATTGTTTTTAAAAAGAGGAGAGAAATACAATTTCTTGAGGAGGGAAATCATGCGCCATCGATCTTTGGGAATTGGGTTACCTCTGGGCTAGATCCATGGGTTACGACTGCCCAGAGTCAGCATACGCACGAAAACCTATATTTCTTTCTCGGAAAAAAGCTGTCTAAGGACCACAGGCGGATCTACGGGGGGGAGGGGGCTTTCGGGCTGAAGCCCCCCCCCCAAAATGGTAAAATATAACCACGTTTTATCGATAAAAATATAAGCAAAGTATCTCTTAAAGTATTATTTTTCGTGTGATTAATATTAAAAGGGCTTTAGGAATCACTTAAACACCATTTCATACAGGTTGTTAGTTTCTTTCTTTTTTTCTAAAGCAATTATCGTTATTTTTATGAAAAAAAAGCTTTCGGGCTGAAGCCCCCCAAAATTAAATCCTGGATCCGCTAGTGCTAAGGACCAAACTTTTGGAAGGCTAGTAGCTTTACTACAACTAGTTGTAGTTTAGAAGTGTAATTGAAAATGATCTAAGATTTTTCTAATGCTTGCTGGTTAATGTTTTTCGCTTGCATTGTTTTTAAAAAGAGGAGAGAAATACAATTTCTTGAGGAGGGAAATCATGCGCCATCGATCTTTGGGAATTGGGTTACCTCTGGGCTAGATCCATGGGTTACGACTGCCCAGAGTCAGCATACGCACGAAAACCTATATTTCTTTCTCGGAAAAAAGCTGTCTAAGGACCACAGGCGGATCTACGGGGGGGAGGGGGCTTTCGGGCTGAAGCCCCCCCCCCCAAAATGGTAAAATATAACCACGTTTTATCGATAAAAATATAAGCAAAGTATCTCTTAAAGTATTATTTTTCGTGTGATTAATATTAAAAGGGCTTTAGGAATCACTTAAACACCATTTCATACAGGTTGTTAGTTTCTTTCTTTTTTTCTAAAGCAATTATCGTTATTTTTATGAAAAAAAAGCTTTCGGGCTGAAGCCCCCCAAAATTAAATCCTGGATCCGCTAGTGCTAAGGACCAAACTTTTGGAAGGCTAGTAGCTTTACTACAACTAGTTGTAGTTTAGAAGTGTAATTGAAAATGATCTAAGATTTTTCTAATGCTTGCTGGTTAATGTTTTTCGCTTGCATTGTTTTTAAAAAGAGGAGAGAAATACAATTTCTTGAGGAGGGAAATCATGCGCCATCGATCTTTGGGAATTGGGTTACCTCTGGGCTAGATCCATGGGTTACGACTGCCCAGAGTCAGCATACGCACGAAAACCTATATTTCTTTCTCGGAAAAAAGCTGTCTAAGGACCACAGGCGGATCTACGGGGGGGAGGGGGCTTTCGGGCTGAAGCCCCCCCCCCAAAATGGTAAAATATAACCACGTTTTATCGATAAAAATATAAGCAAAGTATCTCTTAAAGTATTATTTTTCGTGTGATTAATATTAAAAGGGCTTTAGGAATCACTTAAACACCATTTCATACAGGTTGTTAGTTTCTTTCTTTTTTTCTAAAGCAATTATCGTTATTTTTATGAAAAAAAAGCTTTCGGGCTGAAGCCCCCCAAAATTAAATCCTGGATCCGCTAGTGCTAAGGACCAAACTTTTGGAAGGCTAGTAGCTTTACTACAACTAGTTGTAGTTTAGAAGTGTAATTGAAAATGATCTAAGATTTTTCTAATGCTTGCTGGTTAATGTTTTTCGCTTGCATTGTTTTTAAAAAGAGGAGAGAAATACAATTTCTTGAGGAGGGAAATCATGCGCCATCGATCTTTGGGAATTGGGTTACCTCTGGGCTAGATCCATGGGTTACGACTGCCCAGAGTCAGCATACGCACGAAAACCTATATTTCTTTCTCGGAAAAAAGCTGTCTAAGGACCACAGGCGGATCTACGGGGGGGAGGGGGCTTTCGGGCTGAAGCCCCCCCCCCCAAAATGGTAAAATATAACCACGTTTTATCGATAAAAATATAAGCAAAGTATCTCTTAAAGTATTATTTTTCGTGTGATTAATATTAAAAGGGCTTTAGGAATCACTTAAACACCATTTCATACAGGTTGTTAGTTTCTTTCTTTTTTTCTAAAGCAATTATCGTTATTTTTATGAAAAAAAAGCTTTCGGGCTGAAGCCCCCCAAAATTAAATCCTGGATCCGCTAGTGCTAAGGACCAAACTTTTGGAAGGCTAGTAGCTTTACTACAACTAGTTGTAGTTTAGAAGTGTAATTGAAAATGATCTAAGATTTTTCTAATGCTTGCTGGTTAATGTTTTTCGCTTGCATTGTTTTTAAAAAGAGGAGAGAAATACAATTTCTTGAGGAGGGAAATCATGCGCCATCGATCTTTGGGAATTGGGTTACCTCTGGGCTAGATCCATGGGTTACGACTGCCCAGAGTCAGCATACGCACGAAAACCTATATTTCTTTCTCGGAAAAAAGCTGTCTAAGGACCACAGGCGGATCTACGGGGGGGAGGGGGCTTTCGGGCTGAAGCCCCCCCCCCCAAAATGGTAAAATATAACCACGTTTTATCGATAAAAATATAAGCAAAGTATCTCTTAAAGTATTATTTTTCGTGTGATTAATATTAAAAGGGCTTTAGGAATCACTTAAACACCATTTCATACAGGTTGTTAGTTTCTTTCTTTTTTTCTAAAGCAATTATCGTTATTTTTATGAAAAAAAAGCTTTCGGGCTGAAGCCCCCCAAAATTAAATCCTGGATCCGCTAGTGCTAAGGACCAAACTTTTGGAAGGCTAGTAGCTTTACTACAACTAGTTGTAGTTTAGAAGTGTAATTGAAAATGATCTAAGATTTTTCTAATGCTTGCTGGTTAATGTTTTTCGCTTGCATTGTTTTTAAAAAGAGGAGAGAAATACAATTTCTTGAGGAGGGAAATCATGCGCCATCGATCTTTGGGAATTGGGTTACCTCTGGGCTAGATCCATGGGTTACGACTGCCCAGAGTCAGCATACGCACGAAAACCTATATTTCTTTCTCGGAAAAAAGCTGTCTAAGGACCACAGGCGGATCTACGGGGGGGAGGGGGCTTTCGGGCTGAAGCCCCCCCCCCAAAATGGTAAAATATAACCACGTTTTATCGATAAAAATATAAGCAAAGTATCTCTTAAAGTATTATTTTTCGTGTGATTAATATTAAAAGGGCTTTAGGAATCACTTAAACACCATTTCATACAGGTTGTTAGTTTCTTTCTTTTTTTCTAAAGCAATTATCGTTATTTTTATGAAAAAAAAGCTTTCGGGCTGAAGCCCCCCAAAATTAAATCCTGGATCCGCTAGTGCTAAGGACCAAACTTTTGGAAGGCTAGTAGCTTTACTACAACTAGTTGTAGTTTAGAAGTGTAATTGAAAATGATCTAAGATTTTTCTAATGCTTGCTGGTTAATGTTTTTCGCTTGCATTGTTTTTAAAAAGAGGAGAGAAATACAATTTCTTGAGGAGGGAAATCATGCGCCATCGATCTTTGGGAATTGGGTTACCTCTGGGCTAGATCCATGGGTTACGACTGCCCAGAGTCAGCATACGCACGAAAACCTATATTTCTTTCTCGGAAAAAAGCTGTCTAAGGACCACAGGCGGATCTACGGGGGGGAGGGGGCTTTCGGGCTGAAGCCCCCCCCCCAAAATGGTAAAATATAACCACGTTTTATCGATAAAAATATAAGCAAAGTATCTCTTAAAGTATTATTTTTCGTGTGATTAATATTAAAAGGGCTTTAGGAATCACTTAAACACCATTTCATACAGGTTGTTAGTTTCTTTCTTTTTTTCTAAAGCAATTATCGTTATTTTTATGAAAAAAAAGCTTTCGGGCTGAAGCCCCCCAAAATTAAATCCTGGATCCGCTAATGCTAAGGACCAAACTTTTGGAAGGCTAGTAGCTTTACTACAACTAGTTGTAGTTTAGAAGCTACTTGGACATCAGCTGATTTCCTGGGAACCATATCGCAATTCTCGATTAAAGTATATCGGGTAGAGTTATCACTCCTGCTTAGTGATGGGCAAAACTGTTTATTATGAGTAGTAAATGGTACAGTTTCTGTTAGTTTCAAAAACTGATACAACTGTTGCAAAACTTGATGAGCTAAAAAATAAGATGTCTTAACAAAAGATGTCTTTTGTACTTTTTTCATTATTTAAAAAAAAATTATCTTCTTACTGTAAAATAATAATAAATAATTAGCTTTCAACAAATATCATTTTTATCTCTAAAATAATTATCAATTTAATCGTTAATTTTTTTACTATACTTTCAAAATATATCAACTGTGAGACAAAAAAAAATTACTATTATAACTTCTGTATCTATAACAGCTGATAAAAATCAAACTAGCATTCAAATTTTAATTCTGAAACATATAATATTTTTAAAGCAATAAATATATTTATTGATGGAAATAATGATTAACAAATAGTAATTAAATAGAAAAATGAGTTGTTAAAACAGTTCATGGAATAGTAAACTACATAGCAGTTTATTGGATACAATACTGTGATGGCCGGTGTTTCATAGAAACATCTTTTAAAACAGTTTAAACTTTAAAGTAAATTAGAGCTGCTGGCGGCAGCTGTGTCTGGATCTGTCGCAAAGGGTTGTATTTATTTTGGAGTGCTGTATCTGTTTCCTTCCATTGACTTGTATCCGTTAAATTTCTAGTGAAGCAGTTTAATTATCTGTTTAACGAAAGACGCTTTTAAAATTAAACAGATTGCTACTAAAAACCCCATCACTAACTCCTATACCAGTCGGTGTGAGTTTTCTGACGGGCCTCACATACCCGGAGAGATCTTTGGCAGTGTGGATTTCCCCGGTGGACAGTTGCTCATCCAAGTATTATTCACGCTCGATTCAACTAAACTTTGATTTCCTATTGCAAGAGCAATAGACCGCTTGGCACACACAAACATACATCGTGTGGATGGACTTTCTTCCTATTATACGCATGTGTTTACTCCGTTTAAAAAAAAAACTCTCTGGACATAACTCTTTACATATATAGGGTTCTTTATGATTGTCCTAAGTAAATAATGTATAATGTGGTTCATTTAAATTTTAAATTTAATAAAGTCAAATCTGGTCATTGCAGGTCATAGTAAGGAACATTATTTGATTTATGTCATATTGAAGATAATGACTTAAAATTTAGCCATTTATTACTAACTATACCTTCGAATTTATTTATAAACGCAGGAACATTAAAAATATGACACATATTTTATTCGATAATGTGCTTGATATTAGTGAAATCTTTACTTGGGGGCCGGACTTTCGGACGCAGTATTCCAGCACACATTATTCCTTTATTCTTGATATTTTTTTATTCAAGCGAGCCAGAAAGAAGTCATCTCATCGGTTTCCTATTTGTGTCTTGACCATCTTTTCGATACTCTTGTCTGTTCTGAAACGCATTTTTTTTCAATCCTATACATTAAACCATTTTAATGCTGGATTTAAATGACTAATTATGTTAACCTATTATAGGAACTAGAATAGACTATAACATCCATTCTAAAATTTAACCTTATATATATACATATATTGTACAAGAAACAGTTGACAGTGAATTTAAAAAAAAGAGATTGTATATTTTTAATCTTCCGTTACCACATTCTAAACAAGAAACAAAGAAGAAAATCGACAAGACAGGTCTTTATGACAAAACTAATGCTTAACATAGTATTTTTTTTTTATAAAACGTTTTGCACTCTTTAATATTAATGAAACCAAGTTTACGAAGGAAAGTCGTTATCTCAGACAAGTTTTGGAAATTTAATTACTGTCTAAGCTTTAATCATTACAATGATTTTGTTATAGATGTACTTACATGAAGAACCTCTTTGGTCCAACACGAATGAACACACGTCTCGTATTGTTAACATTGTGATACTCTTTATCACGGGGTTAGAAAGTTGAGTTAAATGATTCTGTAATATTAAATTGAAATATGATTGAATTTTGTTCAAAGAAACGTATGTTAGCTGGAATTATTTGTCTAGGCGGGCAAGTATTTGCGTATTAGCTATTATAAAGTTTTAAACTTAAAAAATTTGTTTGATCTACTATTGATAATTATTACATTTCTTTAAAAATCTATTTTTCCTTTAAGGTTGACCCTTATCGTGCTTATTTTTGAAAGCCAATGGGCATTTGAGACTAGTGCTTACAATCACCTAGGGAATCATAGCTCATTAAAACTCAATTCATCCTCTGATTATTGTTGGTTGAAAGAGGAGCATTCGGTTATAGAGCCTTGTCACCCATGTTCAGGTAAAACCTGAAACATTGGTTGTATTTAAGTGCCAGTTTTATAGTGTTGGAAAGATAGGCATTTTTTTTGTTTTTGTTATACATTGTATCCATTTTAGATTTTGAGATTGCAAGTGGTAGTAATAAAGCCTGTGTTCGCACTCATTTCAAGGAAACAGTCCGGTGTCACAAATCAGGAAAAAAGGAATACAGAGGGTGAACTATTAAGTTCTTCTGATTTGATTTATTTTTCTTTTGATATATTGTGATAATTTGTGTTGTTTAGGTGTGACCGTGTTGAATGGTTAGAAGAGAAAAGATTTTGGCAATTTGAAGGATTTGTTTTAGTTTTAGCTATTACTTCAACTGCCTGTGTGTTTCTTAGACAACGTGTTCTTGACCACAGACACTTGAAAAGTCTCCAGCGAAGGCTTGCTAGCTCTGTTTAATTTACAATCTCCAGATATATTAAGTAAGTATTTTACTAATGCTAGTTATAATAAATTTAGTGCTGTTTTTGAATCACTACTCCAACATCACTTTGAGCACATTTTGGATGGAATCTTTAAACAACCCGATTATTTCCGTAAGTGAATCAGGGGACCAATTTCCAACATTTTATAGCAGATTTCTTAATTTGATTAGGTAAAATAAGCTTAAATCTTTATCAGATCCACATATTTTTAAAAATATATCACTGCGTAATGGAATGTATTGAAATTGTTAACTTTTCGTCAAAAATTACATTTCTTACTAGAAAATCAACAGGACAATAATGTTTTGGACTAATGGTAATCAAAATCCTCTGGATTATTACACACAATATATACTATAAGGTATCTATGACCACTGAAAATTAAACACGGATAATTTCCATTTATTTTTTCTGATTACATTTGTGATCTCAATAACTGAACAAACATATGATTCACTACCAAAAAGATTAAATACTAAATCGATATAACATCAATTTAGTATTTAACTGATGGCTAATATACTACATTTACTTTCAATACTAAAAGCAAAATAATAGTGTTAAAGGAAAGTTAGTTTAAGTGTTCTGTCAAAAAATAAAAATAAATAAATTATGTTTATTTTTATTATGACTGATTTATTTATTTATTATGACCATAAGTATAATTTGTTAATTTTTACTTTGTTACTTTTTGGCTGAATATCCCAACAGTTTCTTTTCAATATATCTACGACAGACAATTAATCCACTATCATAAAATAATAGTGGTAAAATCGAAATACTTCTTCAATCAGAATTGGATTTATATTTCTCTTTATCCGCATCATGTAATTAATAATGTAATAATGATTTCATGTATTATCTATTATTCTTATCCTGCCATCATAAAAAAAAAAAGTAAATCGCTTTCTGTGCATTTTTGTTCAAAATGTTTCATTAGACATCTGTCATTTTCTGTTAAGATGAGTGTCAATACTTGGCTACTTTCAATATTTTCCATTTACAATGGTCTTGAAACAAATTCCCATCTTGGAGTTGTGATTCGGAACTAATACGTAAATTTAATATCCTACATGTTTCTAAGAAAGATTAAACTGCAACGAATATTAAAAAACTAAAGTTTTATTGTAATGTAGATGGCTAAATAACAGATATACCAGAATGGTACTAATTATAAAAATATGTTTAATCTTTCTAAATAAATGTTTATATTTATGTACTATCTTGCCTAAATATTCTGTTTTATAAATATAGTTGTTCATAATATTCTAAAATCATTTTTTTACAGTTTATCATGACATCCCTGTACATTGAAGGAGAGTTACAAGAGGACGGAAAGCTACTAGTTAGCTTAGAATCGGCAACATGCCTTGCCCTTGTGTGTTTCATCAGTCCCCCACTGACTGTTTTTGTCATTCCCATCCACAAGGACTCGGACAACTCTCTCGACATATTATTCACATCTCCCCCAGAATTGACTTTGTCATTTCTTGATAGTCTTCCTCTACCTGCTGCTCTCTGCCGACCCCCTGTTATCAGTTTGGATGACGGCATTTCCAGTGTAGCTGGATTGTCTGCTGTTCTTCGAAAGGTATTAATATTTGCTATTTTTTACTAATCAAAACTTTAGTCTGTATTACTTCATATACATACCATATCTCTTCCACTGCTTGTTAATCTCGATGATAATAAACTTTAAAATTGAAAAAATGGTCAGGTATTGCAATCAAAAATTTCTTTTTTGAGTTAGCCAATGTTTAGACCCAAACATAGGCTAAAAGTTAAAAAATAAAGCTAATAGTTAAAAAACTTTAAATAGGTAACAAAAATTTTTAAAAAAATTTCTTCTTTTTTTTCTTCTCTTATAATTTTATATTTATCATTTTTCTGATTTTATTAATATTAATACTATTATATTTTTACTGTTATCCTTCCTTAACTCTTATTACTCTTATACTTTTGTATTTATCGTTTTTCTGATGTTATTTTATACTTTTTAACTTTGGGCCCTGATGATGACCCACATGATTGGGTAGAAACGTCTGCTAACTCATTTTAAGAATTTTTTTACTGCGAATGCTGACAATTTTTTCATACTTATAATTTTAGCAGTCAACTACTTACCCATCTCTATAATAATAATAATCAAAGTACATAATGTAGTAGTATAGATCCCTCATTTGCTTCTCATGAGTGATAGATTTTGATAAATTAAGTATCAATAAAAAAGAAATTTCATGGAGAAGTGACAAGTGTCAATTTCTTAACCTAAAATCTTACTGTAATTATAATAAACATCATCGAAAAAATTGGGAGATTACAAAACTGAAATGGTTTCAAAAGTCGTCAAATTAAGACAAGATAAATTGTGTTTAAAGATTTTGATTAAAATGTCACTTAAAGCCATTTTAATGTACCATTTAGACATAAACTCTAATTTTTGCCGAAAGCCTGTTAAGTATTATGGCTACCATGGTGCACATTTTTTTTAGTTTTAAAAAAACTTCTGTTTATGTAAGTCTCCGACTAACTAAAAATCTATTAAAAATGTAAATGGAAGAGAAAAGCTCTATGACCATATGGGCACTTGATATAAAGAAAGAAACTTTTTTATATTTTTAATAAATAAAAAAAAATGGTATATGAATTCTATATTCTCAGTAATAGACTCTTACTATGTGAGAGAACTACAAATGAAGGCAATTCTGCACCTTGCAAATAAGTGATTTTTGAGAGAGTAAAATAAAGGATTAGTACAAGTTTAAGGATAAATTGACTAAATTTTATATTTTTTAGTGGGACAAGCTAATAACTTATTAGGGTGATTCTCATTTTAGGGGCAAATTTTAGTCCATTACAATTTTTACGTGATTACTTAAGTCTAACTTGATTTTTTTTCTCCACTGCTATACAGTGAAGTATTTCTTCATAATGAAATATTAAAAATTAAAATTTTAAAGAATATTGTGATTTTATAATTACTTAAGCTACTAAATGTCCTTACCATGTATTATCCCACTCTCAGTTTTCTAGTCAACAATCTTTTTTTTCTCTCGAAACCTATGTAAGATGACACTGAAATTTATTTCCACTCCTAAAGAATAATTAAGGCATTTTGAATTATATATTTTTATTTAACTTTTGTTAAAAATTGTTTTTAGCATTGTCCCATCACTTTGATGTCATTACCAAGCAAAAAACATAACATCATATATTTAAGTGTTGAAAAGAGGGAACAGCGGGAAAATTTCTTCATAGTGTAGTTGTAGCCATGGAGTTAAAGAACAGCCGCAAGCGGATATACCTACCAGTTGGGGAGCCTCCCTCTACACATCCGTTTCTTATACCTTGAGCACGTATCTTTATTGTTGTCATTACCACCGTTTATATTATCTCGCTACCTGTTCAAATTATTTCATTTATTATAATTCACGTTGGCTATGGTTTGTAGCAACTCAGAAATCAAAAATTATAATACTAGTTACACAGGCAGTGTTGGCTGAATAAAATGCATGAAAATATCATTACCAAATTGAAAACTTGTATCATTCCCACAACCGAATTATAAGCTTTACTTACTTTAATTACTCAGCAAAAAACACTTTTGGTCTTGGCTATTTTCTCAGATAAAGCTGAACGGCAATAGAAGATGTAGGAATTTAGAAAATTGTGTTTAAATGCCATCAACATTATTAAAATTTTATCATGAAAATTGCTCATAATCTGAGAAATACCCATTAAGTAAACTTACTTTTACACTTATGCTGAAGTATGAACCTTCACCAATTGTGTGTGTTGAATAAACTGTCTTGATAATATTATATTCTATATACAAATCAACATGTTTTGTTGATGTCGCTAATACATCAAACGCTTTAGAGAGGATAACTATTTAAAGTAAGAGTTCTCTCTGGGGTATACTAGTTTAATTAATTATTATAATTTAAAAATAATTTTTCTGATGTTAAATAGTTATACTATATTTGTTAATGGTATCAGCTTAGGCGTTGAATTTGATCGAATCTTTTGGTTCTAAAATTATTTTATTTACTTGTTTAACATATCCTGATACTACTCTAAACATGAGGGAAAATTATAATTAGGTAAAGAGTTATTTATAACATGGCTCATAATAAACTTAAAAGTGAAGATTTTATGATTTTCTTTTCTTTTTTTTTCAGATCATTCAAGTATGTCCAAAAAATAAACGAGATCTTCTTGGTTTTCGCAAATCTTGTCTGGCAGCTCCGTTTGAGACTTCACCTTTCGTCTGGTTTTGTGAAGTTGGTATGTTACGAGGAGATGAAAGTGCCTTAGCCCAGTTGGAATTACACTTATCTCTCCCAATCCGTATTCATAATGCAGGTAATTATGTATATGAAATGGTTTGTTCTTGTGTGTATACTATAGTTCATTGCTAGGCTAAAGCTAGCCAGAGTATAAGAAGGTAGTGTGTTAAGCTTGCCCAGTTGTATGTATATAACAATTCTTTAAAGGGATGAAATGGCTGATTTTAAAGTTTAGTCAGTCCGTTGCAAGATGCTTAACTATTCCTTCAGGGAACAGCTCAACTGATTTTCAATTTTGATGACTCAAATTATTCAGTGAAACTATGTTAGTTTTTTAAAAACAATATGAGACAAAAATACTAAAAAATTATTGTTTTAAATGGATTTAATCTGCCCTTTTGTAGATACGTAACGATTTTTTGAGATCATCACTGGGTCACTGATATTTGAAAATTAATCAGTGAAATCTCGTGAATGTTTTGAAGAAATTTTAGTTTAAAATATTATATTTTATTATGTATTTTAAACTTTTCATTGGTTTTTATTTCGTATTATTTAGAAGTTCATGATCATATTTTATCATTATAAATTGGCAATCTAAAAAAAAAGTCTGGCATTTCATGAGCAATCAAGAAAATGTATATTTTTATTTTTTGAGACATTTATGTATAATTTCTTTTGAGTTTTAAATTACTTTTGATTAGTCTAACTTAACTTATTTACTCGCTATTATAGGTAAATACAAATCTTTATTGGAGGAGGGAAGTCGCTATGCCGAAGGCCCTCATTTTCTATTAACTGATATAGTGTGTGCTGTTGGAATCAGTATCATACTTCAGCGGTTTCCTGTTGGTACTATTAGCTCTTACCCCAACATCGAGTCTTGGTTTGTAGACTTTTTCTGACTGTATTAATTTTAAAATATACTTATATTGTGATGTATGTAGGACCATAAAATATTAATATTTCTGAAGGGTGATAAATATTCAGGACGTAGTCATTATAAGGTTTTTATTAGTGCCGACGTTTCAACCCAAACATATGTCATCATCAGGGCTGAAAATTTTTAAAGACAATCAGAGATATAATATTATACGACTAATAATGGTTAATAATGAAAAATTATAGCGATTAACGGTACATGAAACTTAACTAATATTACAAAGTTGGATTGTAAATTGTTGCATTGTGTGTTGGATTTCCAAGTTGTTGATTCTTGAACCTATTCGTTCACAATTTACAGCTAAAGTTAACTGATAATAACTTTGTTATATTGTATCTTTGAAAGTTCAAATTGGATATTGAATTGAAATATTCAAAGTTGAAAGCTCAAAATATTCTGAAGTCTCAAAAAGAAGTAATCTGTTGATCATTTGTCTCTTTCCGGTACTAAAAAATTTTCTTTTAAACAATATCAATAATTTTCAAGCATTAAAGATTTCAGATAAACTTTCTCAATACTTGTGTAGGACTATTGGCTCATACATGTATGCCTTAAAATGGAATTTATAATTATGATTATTAATTTATAAATACTTAACTACTTAGTATCATATTTTATTAATTTTACCTACAAAACTGATATTTCATGTGATATAACCTTATATCTTTTTTTAAAACCTTTTTATATATTTTTTGTAACTTTTGCTTAGAAAATTGACATATTTAAATCACATATATGATTATTTCTTATATTCCAAAGGTTGTTAAGAGTTAAAGTTGACCAGGGGTTAAGCGAAGTCCTTGAACTATTCAAAGCTTTACCATTGAAATATAGCTCAAATGATGGACCAATGGTTTCGCCTATCTCTAGCTTGTATAAGAGAGATCCACTTAGGTGTAAGTCAAGGCACAACAATGTGTTTACTCAGCAAGCTGATATTGGTAAGTGGGATTATTGTCATGGAATACATCTGCATGATTATTTGTGACGTTCTTTTAATCTATCCTTTTATTGGATGATATGTGTCTTGCTTCTTTACATTTGGGAAGCAGATCTTTTTAGTGCCTGTTACTTATAGTTTTTTGTAGTCAGTCAAGAGTCTAAAATTCCTGATAAATTATTCTAGGCTGCCATTATAATTTTATTAAAGATTAAGTGTTGTTGGTTGTTAGTGGATTAGGTGCTGAAATGACTACCAAGTCCAAGTGCAATCCTGTCTAAGCAGAATTTATTTTTTATTTCAGAAGCAGAATTAATTTTTTATTAGTTTATTAGTTTATTAGTAACTAATTATTTATCAGTCTTTAGACTGACTGGATTCTTTGTTTAAAGTGGTAATATTAATATTCATCGGATTGGAAAGAAAACCTGGTGGTTAAATGTGACGTAGACCTTATGACACCTTTGCTTAATTGGTGTTGAGATTCTCTACTGTTTAATTAAACACTTATGCTTAAATTATACTGTAGCATGCATTCATATTCAACCTTCTTTTTTTTTTCTTGTTTAATAGAGTCTGGGTATTCTCCGGGAGGGAACCATTGATTAATTGATCCACAGCTAAATGAAATGCACAGAAAATATAATTTCTGTTCTCATCCTGACTTGAATCTGGATCTGGGATTTGACAAGGAGAATCCCTTAACAATTGAACTACTCCGCCCCTTATATATATGTAATGAATAATCAAATCACCCTTCCTCCTTTTGGTGCTACAACTCACGTGGGGTCAAGGCCTCCTGTAACATCAGTCACCATTCATTTTTGTTTAGAGCAGCTGATTTACAATCTCGAAGGATGGATCTTGCGTCAGCTGCCACATCATCAGCCCAGAGCAGTTTAGGTCTTCCAATTGACCTTCTTCTGAATAGTTGTTCAGTGAGGAGCTTCTTTAGAATTTGGCTAATCTTACATCAATTAAGCTTGATATATTTCGAGCGCTAATCATCCCATGGTCAATTTGGTTTGTTGTCATACCTTTGTTAGAACGCCATGTTGCTAAATGTATTCTCTTGTGGGGAAACATATCACTTCCAATAGCAAGTCCCTTGGACACAAAGAAATTTATTAGCCTTTGACTGTTATCGTTTGAGGTGTTGTGAATACTATGAGTTCCATTAGTCGGTCTGTCCGTTTGCTCCTTGCCAAGCTATGCATTGGAATCCTCTAACAAGACTTTTATATCTGCAGTCATCAACACGTCTTTCTAGGGTATTATAGAAGGTATCTTTATCCTCATCTTCCAAGAGATCAGTGGGGGCATGTGCTCTAATGACACTATAATTGTAAAGTATGTCTTTAATTCTGAGATAGCAGATTCTTGGGCCAACTGGTTTAAAGTCAATAATCAATTGGGACGTCCTCTGCTAACAATGAAGTCAGTTCCAAAGGTGTGGTTCCTCTGTTGACAGCTATAGTAAATTGAGTGGCTGTTGTCTGTTTGCTAAACATTCCTTTAGTGGTCTATCTTATTTCCTGAATGGGGGCTATGTCAACTTGATAAGAGTCCAGTTCAGTTATGAGGCTTTACAGGTCTCCTTGTCTATATAGGGTTAAAACATTCCAATAGGCGATCTTGCTTCTTTACATTTGGGAAGCAGATCTTTTTAGTGCCTGTTACTTATAGCTTTTTGTAGTCAGTCAAGAGTCTAAAATTCCTGATAAATTATTCCAGGCTGCCATTATAATTTTATTAAAGATTAAGTGCTGTTGGTTGTTTGTGGATTAGGTGCTGAAATGGATTCTTTGTTTAAAGTGGTAATATTAATATTCATCGGATTGGAAAGAAAACCTGGTGGTTGAATGTGACGTAGACCTAAGGACATCTTTGCATAATTGGTGTTGAGAATCTGTACTGCCTTATCTAGTATTGCACCCAGGATCCTACGTATTTTCATCAGTAAATTCTCTACTGTTTAATTAAACACTTATGCCTAAATTATACTGTAGCGTGCATCCATATTCAACCTTTTTTTTTTGAGAAATGTGTTGTGTCGTTTCCTTGATATCTGTTTGGCATGATAATCAGTCAGAATAATCAAATCAAAGTTAAAAATACAATATTATGCTAATCGTTATCTATCTCATTCAATGAAATGATTCATTTCTTTATATTTTAAATTAAAATTCTTATATTTATTTTATTTTATAGATTCCAGCTTGAATTTTTTGTCATCTGTGAAGATGATGCAGATGAATAAAATTCAAATTATTCCTTTGCCGGACTCAGTACCTCTTCCGGATGTACCTCCAAGCCGCAAAGAAAGAAAGACTCAACAAATTCAGAGTTTTATTTCTGCAGCATTAGGGGTAAGAATGCAGTGATGATATTCTGTGTAATTCCAGTTCATACAAGATTCATATAGTCAGAGACAGGACTTTTATATAAGTTCACCAGTTTTAATGTGATTTCATGTTGTTTTCTTCTTTACAATAAAATTCTTGATTCATTATAATTTTAGTGATATATAATGATGTATAACATGTCATTAGAAAGTTGGAGATTTTAGAAAAATAATTATCTAATATCAAAAATTGTAGAATATAATGAAGAGTGACGAAAAGCTTATGAATAATGAGTTCTAAAAACTAATGTTATTTAACTGATACTAAATGGAGACATTTAAAATTATGTTTAAGCTTGATAAATACAAAAATATATAATGCACCAAATAATAATTGCTTTATAACAGTTCTATCATAAATTTACGAGAGAAGATGTGATCAAGTGATGCCATTGAAAATATTTCAAATAATGCGTATAGATCAGAAAAACATACAGAAAATATACAGCGATATAATCAGTAATTGGTAAGAAAAAGTAAGATATTTGACTGAAAATTTTTAAGAAAATGTTTTTTAAAACATTTTAAATTAGTCTCCAATTCAATAAATGTATATTACTTTATTCTTCTCTTTGAATATATCTCTTTTATTTTTTGTATTCTTTTGTTTCAAAGTTTTTAATAATAATTTATATCTATGTTTTTATATTTAATTTAAGATTTCTTAAGTTGATTGTGTTTCAATTTGTTTTGACCAATGAATTTTATTATTGACTAATTAGTGATTTTTTCTTTCCCAACTTAGGAACTGAAATTGACTAAATATGACTAAATGAATTCCATATTGGAAGTATTTCACTTTGCCTGCTTTAATTCTTTTAACTTATTTTAAGGTTTTTTTTATGGTATAAAAATCCCGTCTCTGCATATAAAACTCTTGAAATATTTATAATTTTTCAAGTTATTGTCTATAAAACTTGTGGTTTGATATTGGTTAAAGGTTTGCCGTGAAGGCGACATAGTTGTGGATTTTTGTGCCGGAAGTGGTCATGTAGGTCTGGCACTTGCGTCGTGTCTTCCTCCTACTGTCCAAGTGGTTCTCCTTGATGCCAAAGAGGGGTCGTTAACCAGAGCAAGGGAGAAGGTTACTGAACTTGGGCTCAGAAATGTTTGGCTTGTTCAAGCCAATCTTGGCTACTTTACAGCCAAATTTCAGGTATTTAATGTTATCGAATAATTGCTATCGTTGATAAACTATTAAATAAAGTGATCAAATGAAAATTCTAAAATGTTATTTACTGAACTTTAAGTTCTATTATTTTTATATCGTTTTAAAACTTCATCTATTTAATATATTAAGTCTTTTGTTAAAAAAATTTCCTATTTTCTTGTTAAATGTATAGGAAAATTACATAACATGAAAATTGATTTTCAAGTGATTAAGATAATAGTTCGATTTAACTGTTTAAGATACTTTCATTCTTTTTTTTTTCTAAATTCTTTTCAAGGCTTAATTTTATGGTGAATTAATTACTTTATTCATTAGCACCTAATAAATGACATAAATATACCCAAATCTACTCTATGTTTTATTCATTACTTAATATTTTCAACTAAAAATAATTGGCCATTCAAATGACTTACAGTTTATGCATGGTGTCTACCAATAACAGAATTTTGTTATTCTAGAAAATTCAGGGAATAGTCAGAGAGCTTCCTGAAAATTTATTGTTGAAAAATTAAATAAATAGAAAATATTAAATTTTAAATAAGTGGGCATCCTAGCATTTTCTTTTTACATACAATCTGCTCTCACGATTTTGTACATTTTCGAATTCGCTGAGAAATGTTCCAATATGTTCTGGGGTTTACATTTAGTTTTTCCCATTCTTGACATATTATTTTTGAATATTGTGAATACATAATGTATTTATTGCATTTCACTTCCTAATTTTGGGAGGGACAGGAAATTTGATTTAAGGCAGAGAATCCAAATGGCAGATTCTAGTAGGCATCTTTTTTAGAAGTAATACTTTAGCTGCTTAACAAATGTTCATTAACTATGACTCAAATACAAACTGAAATTAACTTTTAAAAATTTTGGGTGACATCTTTAATCTTAAACCCAAGATTATTTTTATAGTATAATGAATGAATATTTTCTCTTGACAAATGTTATTGATTATTTACTGTATCGATGGTTACAGGTGGGTTTGGCTTTACATGCATGTGGTGTTGCATCAGATCTCATGCTCCATAAGTGTTTAGAGAAAGAAGCCAATATCATCCTTTGCCCTTGTTGTTATGGTGGTATTAAGGTTGGTTGAAATCTTCATTTGTTTTCATTTTTAATTTATAATTTGTCTATGTTGTTCCCTTTGTCATTCTTGTTTGATTACTATATTAATTATTCAATTAACTAGTTATAAAAGGGCTAAATCAATGTAAATTGGTTTTTATGTTTCATATTTTAACTGATGTATGTTAGAATAATTTTGTAAATCAGTTTATTTTAATAATCATATAATTTAATTGTATACAGCCGAATGAGACAGTTAAATATCCACAAAGTGAAAAGTTCAGAGACACAGGACTTAGTGAAGATGGCTTTATTGTCCTCGGCCACTGTGCTGACCAGGTTACCCAACAAGGAGCGCGCAGTATGCTCGCTGTCGACACTGACAGGTAATCTATCTCATTTAGTGTACATATATATATATATAGACACAAAGTGTGTCCTGTAAGTAAAAGGAAATGTTTAAAGGAGTGATAATTCTTCAGCGATAAAAAAAGTTCATACTAACGATTTTCTGCAGATAAGTAGGAAATTTAAGTTTTGTGTTGTTTTTTTAAATAAGTCATGATTTTTTTTTATTAATAGAAATTGATAAATAACTAAAAAAATATTTTATTTAATTAATTAACAATTGCTTCATAGTAAACTAGACAAAATTTACTTCAATTGATAGTAGAGTTTGTCATTGCTAAAACCATTTCAAGAGGATTTTTGAGAGGCTAAACTAAGCTAAGTTCTGTTTTTACCCCGAGTAAGGTAGTGTTCCTCAAAATGACAAAGTTTCTGCATGAACCAATTAGTTTCCCGGTATTCTCTTCTTATGGTTCTGCTTCCTCTCACCAGTGGTATCTCCACCTATTGGACAAGTGATCCTCGACAGTGGAAACTTCTCACAATAGCTAAGTCTGATTGTTTTTATTAAGTTAGAGGGGGGAGGAAGGAGCTCTGTCGGAAATGATAACGTTTGGGATTCGTAATAAAAGAAAGAATGGAACCACTTTAAAACATTTTCAAGAAGGATAGGTTTTGAGGTTTAGAAAGGATGATTCCGTGATTAATGAATCAAAGCCTTTTTAGAAATTTAGAAAGCCTATAGAACCGGGACAGAGATTTTCTGTTGTGGAATGTCTATGAAGAATTAAAGGTCTTGAGTAATTTTTTGCAATGCTTAAATTCCAGTTAATTAAATTATATACAGTTGAATCCTAATATTTTTTATCCTGATATAAATTTGCTTGTCACAAGATCTCTTAAATATTTTTAAAAATTATTTCCGAGAGCAGGTCATTTATTTAGCTCTATATATTTAAAACATATTGCCAGTTTAGAGACGTTTTGATTAAGTTAATCATGACTTTGATACTGTGGTTTACAGCTATTATGTTGAGTCACTGCAGAAGTTTTTTAGGTACTTTTTGTCTAGCCGGGCCGGACTGAAACCTCACTTCTTATCTTTCTTATCTAATGTCATGTCACATAACCTCCCTCTTCTTATCCCGTCAAACCTTTGAGTTATTGCATTGTTTAGTTTTCAGTTATTCCCTTATTATGTTCACTTATTAAATTGTTTACTTTTGGCCCGTTTGTGTTTATTTTACTTTTTTTTTTAGTTTGTGGCCCTTTTGTGTTTATTTTTCTTTTTTTTTTTCGTTTATTTTTGTCATATTATGGATCTTCTTAGAATATGAGATTTGCCGCTTTCAGAAGAACAGGCAATTCAATATTTTCAAAATGTTGGGCTACTTGCCAACGTGAAATTGTGTGAACAAGGTCATCGAATGAAGTTAACCAGGAAGTTCAAATGGAGATGCTTTCGTAGGACTTATGACACAAAACTTTCAATAAGGAAAGGAACATGGTTGGAGGGCTCCGTTTTTAACAGCTTTAAAATTGATTTATGGGTGGTCCCATAGCTTAACAACGATGAAGTGGGGCAAAGAGCAGCTGAAGCTATCCTACGGAGCTATGGTAATGTGGAATAAATGTCTAAGAGAGGTTTGTGCCCATGACATGTTATACAGGCCAAGAAAAAAAATTGGAGGACCTGGCAAAGTGGTTGAAGTAGACGAAACTCTTTTTTCTAAACGAAAAAATCATGTGGGGAGAGTTTTACCTCAGCAGTGGATGTTTGGTGGAGTTTGCCGAGAAACAGATGAATGCTTTATCTTTTTATAAAACAGATTTTATGTTTTATATTTTTTCTTTTCTATGTAAATATGTTCTTTTAAATGTGTTTTTTTATTATTTCATTAATATATGTGTCGTCAAATAAAAGTTTTTTTTTTTTTGTTATAACATTTGTTTTTGTATCTGTTTACACTTTCAATAAATATGAAGATATGAAGTAGGAGAAGGCTTATCACTGCATTATGGGAGTTATCAGTGTTTAAGTTATAAACATTGGCAGATAGCAGTCAGTAGCAGCCCCCTAGACTAAAAGTACTGTTTTTTATTGGAATCATTTATTATGATTCAAATATTCTAGGAAACCAATAACCTAAAATAGCCTTGGTCATTGAAGTAATCAGACAAAGCTAATTTATAGATAAATTATACACTATGATTTCATCATTGTCCACGCGTTCACACTTTTTATGACCAAAGCTCAATACTCGTTCTTCAGATACATTTTCAATTTTATTTTTTGAGCTCAATAATATACTTTGCTGAGTTTACTTTTGTGGTTCCAGATGTTTAGCAGCTGCAGAGAAAGGCTACAGAGTAGAATTATCGAAAATGGAACCTATAACCTGTTCAACAAGAAATAATGTGATAATTGCTGTGAAAGAGTAACTGTGTAATATCCTAATCTCTGTATATAGATTTGTGTATATATATTTAATTTATGGCTGTACATTTTTATTTTTCGTACAAAACCAATTGTATTACCTATGAATTGATCAGACTTGAAATATATTTAATAAATAATTTTATATTTGTTTTATTTTACTTATTCATCCTATGTCTACTCAAATCCATTTCTCTGATCGGGCCCTGAACTGTCAATATGAGATTATAATTTATAGCTATTTACCTCCAGCAATACATTTTGTAAAGCCACGCTGACTTTGACTTTCAGATGCACTGTTTCTTTATGTGTATTATTTTTAATAAACATATGTTTAATGAAAGCAAAAGAGTCATGGCAGTGGATGAAAAAAATTAAAAAAAACCTTTAATGTTCACAAGAAAATTTTATTTCAAATCATGTTAACATTTTATGTTAATACTAACAATGTAGACATTGTTACTTTACAGTAGTGCAATTGATCTGCATAGGGTAGTTTATCATAGAGCACAGTTGACCATTGGTTTGTCGCATCTTGATATGAACAATTCTAGATAAACGGCGAGTAATTAGTCACTAATATTTACACTAACATTCTTATTTTACAATATCATTATTATTACAATAGTCCTTCTCAGATGTACTATAACTTAAGTCATTTTTAAACGGAAACAAACATTGGGGGCTACATTATAGACCTGTTCATATTCTCTCGTTTAAAAATGACATTACTCCATCTTAAAGTGAACATCATTATATAAACATTTTTTTTAAGTAAAAAAATAAATTAACAATTAACATTTATCACAGATAAACATATATTTTAATAAACTGAGTTTAAAAGGAGAAAATTGATGAGTTTATAATCAAAGGAACAAATCATAGATGAAAAACATTCCGTTTTCATAATAAAAAAATAGGCATTTCAAAAGATACAAAATCTTTTGTGATCTAATGAATCGTTAGAAGCTATTGATTAGTCAAAGCTAACTGGTTCATCAAACTATGTACAACACTCATCAATATTCAACAAATACTTGCGTATAAATGATTCATAGAACCATACTTATACATTCAATTTGTACTATATAAAAAAAAAAAGCAGGAAAATCTATAAGATTCATCCAAAAAATTATTTCCCCCTTTTTTATTTCATCTTTATGATTATTATTATTTTTTGAGATTTCTAAACAATCTGAGATTGATGAAAACTTAAGTTATACTACAATATGGCTTTTCTTTTCTCTGTGCAAAATTTCTCAATCAGCCTGCAGGCTGAACATAAGGTTATCATTTTAAATAGTAATATTGCATCTCATCAAGACTGAGCAATGCTGAGCTATAATTAAACAAATTTTGATTACAAAATACAAATATAACTTCTATACAAGAAAACCTGGTTAAAATGGTAACTATACTTTACATTTAAATCAACAATTTTCTAACAAAAATATTTCAATACCTGTAGACCCTGCTATAAATGGTTTCTTTGTAAAATAATTTTGCCAAACCCATTACAAGATACCAATTAATCAGGACAGAATTTTCCAGGACTTAAGTTATAATATAAAAAAAAAAAAAAATCCTGTAGTTATAAAGTTGGATTACCTATGACTCGGCTCTTTTAAAATCTTTTGTAAAAATATACCTCCGTCATAATGCTTTTAGAATTCTTTCAGAGATTACTTAACTAAAATTAATAATGAATCAGAATTAAGATTAAGGGCCAATTCAATGATTAAGGAAAACATAAATTGACTCCAAGTTATTGGAGAATTGGAAATTTCAATTATTCAGTAATTTTTTTTGTTTTATAATAATGTTTAATAAGGTTTATAAGGTAACAATGTTTATAATAAGGAAAAAATGACCAATAGTAGAAGAAAAAAAAAACATAATGCAATTAACTAATGAATGAAGTAAGAACAAGTATACTAAATCACAATGCAAAAATAAAAATATTTCTCAGATTATAAAGTTTTTAAATTTTAGTATTTAAAAAAAAAAATCAATAAATATTATCTTCATTCAAAAAGTTAATACTCAACAGGAATGCAATTATAAACACTATGACTGGATCTGGACATTTCTCATCAATAACAGGATCTACACAATCATTCAAATTAATTCCCATATACACAAATTTCATATTTTATACAACTTTAAGAAAATATACAATTGAATTTAACCAATTTTTATAAGGTAAATATTGCAATTCAAAACTTCTCAAAAATATTTCATAGTTTGATAGCTGAATTATTAAAATTTAAATACAGCAGGAAGCAAAACTAGTGCACAATAACTAAAGAAATAAATATCTCCATAATTCAGTTACAAAGCTTCAGATAGATTATTAGATAACAAAATTTTAAATACATTTATAATATTTAACATTTCTAATATTTCCAAATTGATACTGAATAAGATAACTTCCTAAAAATAGCATAATCCTGTCAAATGAATAAAAATTATTTACCTTATTCGGTATTAGTTTTTGATTGTAACCTAAACCTATCAAAATAATAACAAGAAATTTGTTGATTTTGGTAAAATATGCAAAAACAAGACAAAAATATACATATATACACATTAGAAACTTATATTGAAGCGTCCTCAAACTTTTTTATCCTCTCTCTCCCATCTTTCAATATACCAAACTATATTTGGAACCATAAATTTTTATCTAAACACTAGAATGCTTTTTCGTTTTTGCTTTACAAGCAGCAACAACAGCTCATAATGAAAACATCTCCTTCAAGAGATATATTTCGCATATTTTTGTCTTCATAGCACAGCCAGTGAGACGCTCCGAATAACTAAGTCCATGTTGGTATACATAATGTGTTCAGATTGGTTGAATAGTAATCATCAAGTTAGGAGATGGTTGATCTTGACCGTAGCAACTATATAATATGCCTTCCACAGTACGAATGTGCATTTGTGAATGTGTAAGGGGCATTTTTGAACAGTAATGGTGACAAAGAGATATTTAATTTGCTGGTCGAGGTTATCTACGACTGACTTCGAGTAAGTTGGTTTCTGGTGCAGCAGCAAATGCCACACATGGTACACCATATAGGCTGCTGCCGATGCCGCTACCACTTCCTATTTCCCTATAAAGATAAAACAAATATTGATTATATAAAACTTACTGACAAAAGAAGAATATTCTCAATAGTTAGTAGAGACTGTCATCCTTAGTTAGAAAACTATGAATTATTTGATCGATTATAAAAAAATAAACAGTGGAACTGATAAGACTATTTTAATTTTATTGTAAGGTAAGTGAGTAATATACACCATAAATAATAGAAGAAACACTTTTAACACAGCAAAAATTATATTTATTTTTTAAATTATTCGTTTTAAATGGTTGGATAATTTAATAATGTAATACACATTTTGGTTACTGATCGTCAAAGTCAGGAAGGGGTCTCTAAACAACAACCACAAGTCAGATCTGGTCCATGGACATTTCTTTGATCATGTGGTACAATTTTTAAAATTATTTATAAAATATGAATATGAGTAAACCATTCAGACACAACTTTTATTGCATAAGTTTTTCTTTTAGAAATTTTATTTCAAAACTGCAGATTCATTAATAGATACATGATTTTGACAAAGTTAGTAAAAATCAAAGTTAATTGACAGTGATCACCCATTCAACCATACCAGTTAACCAAGTTATTAAGTTGTACAAATTAGATGCAAAAATTAACTTTTTTTAATTACTTAAAGAATAACCTTTTTCATCCGGATGCACCCACTGTTCAAGAGTTATGGGAGAAAAAACAAATCAGTTTTGAGTTGCAGACAAGCTTCATTTTACTTACAATAAATACTTTTATAATTCACACTCATACACATTCTTGTGCTGCTTGAGTACCCTTTATAGGTCCTGCCTGGTTTTAGGCTTTGATATGTTTATAGAAAATTTTAAATAAAAATCATAGAATAATATTAAACTTGTTGGATTTAAAAAAAAAATTATTGATGGAAAAACCAAAAAATAAGTTGGTTTTGATTTTTAAAAATCAATTATAAAAAGCCCCTAAATTACTATTACACGAAATAAATAAAAACCATGTTTTTATTTTGAAGCATCAAATACATTGATACATCAATATTTGTTGTAATCAAAAGCCCTCGCCCAGGGGACTTGATATATATACATATATTATACCTTCACTTTTAAAATTACGTTTCAATAGTTTCATTTATATACATACATACATATATATATATATATATATATATATATATATATAGAGAGAGAGAGAGAGAGAGAGTGTATTTATAGATTTGATTTTTCTCCATTAATATTATAGTTTTTGTTCATGCTAGAAGAAAATTTAATTTTGCTGGGCTGATTTTCATTTTTATAACTCCTTCCTCTAAATTATAGGCAAGGATAAATTAGAAATAAATTAAAATATCTAATATTTTATATATACATATTTCTTTGAGTTTCTATTGAGAAATGACTCGTACTTCCTTCTTTACCTTTGTATAGAAAAGAAAACTTTTCTTCCAGGCCCACGTTATTGGAAAATTATAATTATATATTTTTTTTATTATTTCCTAATGAACTTAAGACTAATTACAGGGTAAAGCAAAAATAATGACCACTTTGGAAAAAATAACCTAACATTCTATTGTTAAAATATTTTATTTATATTTGCATTTTAGATAATTCTATTATCAACCCAATTTATTTTTTTTTAAATTATAAGTAACACTGTCAATGTAGGAATGGTATTTCCTGGTATTGGTTCACTATCATTTTAGGTGATAAATATCTTAAAAGGTAGAATTTATTTAATATATTTTTTAAAACATAAAATGTATATCGTTGTAATTAATTTACAGAAATACATCCCAGGTCTCAAGAAATTAAAGTTTCGGAATAATTTATTGTAGATATTTTGTTCAAAACAGGTACTCTGGAGTGATCAAATATTAAATCACATAATGCTTTTACACAATTAAAGATGAATCTCGACTAAAACTTAATTAATACAATTAAAGATGAATCTCGACTAAAACTTAATTAATAAGGATTTAAAGTTTTTATTAAATAAAGAAATGTTACAAAAGGGTAGTATTTGTAGTCCAGTTGGTGTATGATAAAAAAAAAAAAATTGTGAATAATCCATGATTTTAATAAATACAAACTCTACTTGCATTTGAAGAAATTTTATTTTGTTTACTACGAAAAAAATTTTAATTAGCTCAAATTTTTTTTAAATTGAACATGTTATTCTTCTTCTGCCAGTGGCTTGAAAGTCCATTACTAACCCCTCCTCCAGTAACTTCCACCAGTCTGCATGGTGTTGGGCAACAGTACTCCAGTCCCGACTCCCACGATCGTCCGGGCATCTTCTGCTATGCTATCCATCCATCTAAGACAGGTTTCTTCTTTACGCTTGGCACTATGAATGGCTCATTCACTCGCTCATTATTTTTCTGGGGATCTCATCTTGTGACATTAGTGCTATATGGCCAGCCTACCTCAATCTTCCCAGCCTTATATGCTTCACAATGTCAGGTTCACCGAAGAGGTTATATATTTCTTGATTAGCCCTCCTGAGGTATGTTTGACCAACTCTTCTAGGTACATAAATGCGCCACAGAATTCTCTCAAAAGCCAATAAACTTTGCTCATCCATCTGTGATATTACCATTTTTTCTACTTAATAAATAAAAAAAGTGACATGCTTTTTTTGGGGAGGGGGAGAGGGAGCTTCCCCTTTCTTGCTGTTAAGGATATAGGTTTTTCCGGGCCAGGGAGTGTGGGCAGGGATTTAAAAGACTCCCTCAGCACCGGGATGCGAACTCGAGACTATTTTTATATCATTTGGTTGATATATCAGGTTGCCGGGCAACGGCGGTGCTGCGCACACGCGTTAGCCTATTCTGCCACCCCGTAAAAGACACTTAAGAAAACACAAAACTTCCTGGGCAAATAGGAACATGCTTCATACAAACATTTTTGTAGCTCTTAAGGTCTATCACCCCTTTAAATATTTTCTTTTACTTAATGGACATCCTACATGGATATATATCATCAAAATGTGAGAACATACCATTATTTTATGCAATTTGTTTACTCAACGCAAACCATCTCCTAGTATTTTTTTTTTATTGAAAACTACAAGATTGAAATTGAGTAAACAGATGCTCTCTTTTATGTTTCTCATCATAAGTAAATAAATAAAAAATTATTAAACAATCTTGAAGGGTTATTTATTTCAAAAGTGACCATTATTTTTTTGCTACAACTAAATAACTACAACCATAAATAACTTCTTAAAAGAAAATATAGTTAAAATTTTTAAAAAGTAACAGAAAAACAAAACTAACAAGACAAAACACAGATATAAACAGGTACTACTAAGACGAGAACATGCTTAAATACAAGCTATATGAAAAAATAAAAAATAAAGCATAAACCAAATTTTAGAAAGATAGAAATGGATATAATTATTTTAAATCAAATTTTAAGAAATAGATATTGTAAAATAATAACAACCAGTGATAATTGAACAAAGGAGGTTATTGAGTAAGGTTAACATATTTATATTGATGTCAGTTAATCATAGTTATCTTTTAGTGAAATATGGCTTTAGTGAAATAGTATAGTAAACCACTAATTTGGTACATCAACAAAGTTTGGTAAAGTAAAGAAAACACCCACCTCCTCCCTTTTAAATATTCTTTCTTTATAAATAAAACCTAATAAAATATATTTAATGTATAATTTTTAGTTTTGGTTTAAATAAATGTGATGGTAATTTGTTAATAAAAGAAAGAAAATTCTAAAGGTAGGCATTGGCTAATAAATAAAAATAACATAAATTTTGATCTAAATTGCAGGCTATCATCAGGTCTAAAAGCAATGAAGAAGAGAGTGACGATAAAGATATCCTTTGGGTTGTAAACTAAATTAGGATGATGTAACTCATATAATTACATAAAAGTAATATTTCAATGAAAAAACAGCTTTTCATAAATTTTGTACTTTTCTGTTCTTACTTTAATTATTGTGAAGAAGAATTCGAACGAGAAAATCGATTCATAAAATAGATTTAGTATTTAACCTAATGAGTGCTATGATAAACTATTTCATCCAGCAAAAATGTTATCATTGGTGAAATCTTATGTACAACATATTCCATTAGAAACAATTTAAACTATTATTAAATAGAAATTATAATAAAAATAAAGTATATCAGATTGACCTGACCTTTTGTGACCTGACAGGAACAGTATTCCAGTTCCCATTTCTCGTTATGTTCATTGACAACTTTTTCTTCAAGGCCTTAAAAATATTTTCTATTTTTACTGGAATGAATTGTTAATGATATCAAAAATTATTTCAAATCATTTTTTTATCCTTAAACTGCTATACTTTTTATTTAACAAATCCTTTATTATTTTCTTTTTGCATAAAAAAACAAAACAAGAACAATAAAAAAGTCCCTCGCCCATGCTTTATTTCTGAGAATATCTTACTAAAAAAATACTGTCTTTATGTTTTAAAATTCAGAAAACTATGCATTTGCATAAAGTAATTTTGTCTTAAAATAAACTAGATTAAAGCTCACATGATTTACACATGATTCATTATCACAAGAACGGTTGACCTCAATACAGAGCCAGGTGACTACCGGGGTACCATAAACGTATTCTAGTAATTTCATTCAAGGCAAATTGTATAAATTAATTATTGAATAATCAAACTTATTTCTGATATTTTTTAACACTGTTGTTTAATAACCGCTGATTTATTATTAACAATCAAAGCAAGAAACTGGAGAAAGGATGAATAAATTTAACAAACTTTTATACACTCGAGGTATTTGGAAAGAGTGTTTTTTCATAGTCAGATTTAAAAACAAATTTAGGCATTTCTATTTTTCACTATTTCATTGGATTTGGGTATGCACAATAGAGATATGTATACTCAATGACACAACTCAAGACAAATGAATCATTTTTACACAAATCTACAAAAACAATTATTGCAACATTAATAGTTTTAAAACATCAAAATTGGTAGAACACAAATTAAAGTCATGCAGATAACTCAGAAGGAAAATACTAGATATAAACAAAAGCAATAATAAAAATTAACTATTTCAATTAAAAGTAGAATAAACAGTTATTTCTTTCTTTGCTTTAGTTAAATAGTAGATAATAATAAGTCAATTAGACAATACCTGCATCAAATTATTAACTTTTTTTTAATGCCTAGTTAAACAAATATGCACTGAAACAGAAATGGGTTCCAGCACAAGGTAGGCAGTATCTTTGTAGACTTAAACAGTACTTGTGGTAACTAATCTTCAGTATAGTGTACTCTCACTAGCACAACCACTTGAGTTATTTTCACAAGGATGTTATATCTCTAAAAGTCGTGCATAGTTCTATTTAAGGAATACTTTCTTAGGTTAGCTTTAAGTCATCATAGGAGCCAGGTGATTTCAAGGCATATAACTGTAAATGGTGCTCCTCCCAATTCATTATTAGATAAGACTAGAATATCACGTTCACATTCTAACAGTTCAACAGATAATTCAAACGAGCCAAGAGTTTTATTGTCTTTAAACTTCTCTACAGCCTCCATAATTTCCTTAGGTGCTTCCCACTCAAGATTGTTGAACCTTTTCCTGCATTTCTTTTTAACAAGATGTTAAATGGTTCCTCTCATACAACAGAATTCTACCATTATTTGTATAAATCATTATTCTTTTTAAAATGCTCTTTGTAAAAGTAAAAATTTCTTCTGAATCAAAGAAAATTATGAAATTAATTGATTATCTTTAATTTAATGATTATCTAATAAATATATATAAACAGACCTTACAAGTTATGCAAAACATCAGACATATAAAATAAAGTCTAATTTAACTATTGCTCTTATATATTTTAAAACCTAAATATCCTATTAAGAAAAATAAAATGAATAAAACAATTTTTTAAAATAAAATTATAACACGTTTCTTCACACATATTTACAAATTTTTTGAATTACAGCAGTTCAATATTTCCTGCTTCATGCTGATGAGTACGATGATCTGTGCAAGTACAATGAAATAAGTCGATGCTAGCTAAAAAAAATGTCATGCAAATACTACGTGAGTATAAATCACATTAAAAGTAACAGAACAACACATTCACATAACATAATTTACTTTTTCTAGTCACTTGCCTCTTTTTATCCTCATGATGGTGATCTTCTTTACCTCTCGATATTAGGAAATATTTAAAAAACTCGTACGTGGACCAACTGATTGCCGTTGCCGGCATTTGGAACATAACTCTCGCACTGAGCCCTTTGAAGAACCCAAATGGACCACCTAATATGTATACTGTCCTTACGGCATTCAGAAACCCTCGGACCATTAATTTTCCCTAAAAACAAAGTATTAACTGATATTAAATTCCTTTCACCATACTTTCACTTCTATCAAATCATTTTGGAGTCATCATACGATGAGTTCATGGTAAAAAGAGAATCACATTTTCTGTGAAAGTTGTACATATCAATATATTCATATGGTTGAGTAGGATATGATGGTAAAAAGTAACAGCCGGAAGTGCATCATCAGCTTAATGTCCTCAAAATACATTTTGGAAGACTGTCTCCTTTTTTTCCAAAGACTTCTTATATGTAATGAAGAATAGATTAAAAAAAAAAAAATCTAATCTCTGTTGTTAAAAAGCAATCAAGGGAAAAGATTACATTAATATTGAACACACCAAGTCTGGTTAGTAATAATTAATTTCATTTTATGTTTAATGCAGTTAAATATAATTTAAAGTTCAAACAAAAACTTTTTTATTTGAGTAACAGTTACAAGATTGTGTTTACGACGATCTTAATTTTCCATAGATATCTCTCAACAATACGATAAAATTAGCAGTGAGCATTTTGTCGAGAATAAATCAATATTAAATTCAAACGTATTTCGATAAATTACCATTTTACAGGGATTTGAATTGTTAGTATAATTATACTTAATATAAAACAGTAACTAGTGACATATTTCTCCCTTATTATAGTTACGAATTGGCAATAAGAACAATTATAATTATAAAAACATAAATTTGCAATAAGGCACTATGTATAATATAGATTTTCAAAGAAATTAAAAATTTGTCTAAATTGTGATTTCGTTCAGTTTATTTTATGTTGATAAAAAATAATACAATCTGAACAACAGAATACATGTAAATTAGAGTAATACTATTTGAGCAACGAGTATTAAAATTATATGAACATTTGTATAATTTGTAAAATGGGGATTGGTTCGCCGTCCGGTGGACAGGAGGCACCTCCCTAATTAATAAATAAATAAAAAATAGTTACACTAATTTTCCATAGAAAAATAATTATCAATTCAACTATTTTCTTAATTCACAAATAAGAAAATATTGTTTTTTTTATTAATTATTTCTATAATTGAAGGGTAAGGAAAAAATACAATGAATGTTCGAGTAAGATAATTACCTCTGATTGTGTATTGAGAAGGGTCTTACAGACATCTAACGGTGTGGTGATGGCTGCAGCGATACCTCCAGCAAGAGCACCAGATATCATGTGAGCCCTCGGATTATACTCCCTACAAATCAATAAAATAAATATACAAAGTTCCACCATTAACCCTTTAATGACGGTGATCCACTGTAGCAGTCAGGAGAAAGGTGGATCCCTAGGACGGTAAACCTTGCTAGCAGTCCAGTTTTCTCTCCCTCTTCAGTTCAGTTAACGATGCTGAACGGGTTGGACCGATAGACCTTGTAACAATCTGACAGTGTTCTAGGGAAGTTGTAGTACTTACTTCTACCCCTGGATATTTTAAGATTTCATTCTAGAGAAGCTTCAGTACCAACTCAATATATATAAAGTATGACTTCACTATTGTTCCCAGAAGGAATTTCCATCTCTAGAGCACAATTCCACTCCTAGACACATCAAATGGCTGGAATTATCCCAAACAAACTTTTCATATCTTTTATTTAGGCTATATATGTATGTATAAATTTTCTTTGAACATATCATACATAAATATATACTGAAGAAGGTGATAAGAACATCATCAAACAACATCAAAATAAAGGGGTGAATCATAAAATCCGATCAGATAATATAGCTGTCCTAGGAAGCAAACGAGAGGATATTCAGAAACTCATTAAGACTATGATAAGAAAAGCAGAGCAAATTGGCCTAAAAGTAAATGAAGGTAAAACAAAATATAAGATAGTATGGTGAAAACTCCATCCTAATAACAGGATCTGCATAGAAGGGAAATCATGTCTGATAGTAGACAACTTTAAATACCCCAGCTCCACAATATCCTCAATGAATGATCAACAGTCGAAAATAGACCAGTAAACAAAAAGCGCAAACAGAGCTTTCTTTTCTCTTTGAAAGGTATGGAAATCCCAAAAATCTCAAATTAAGGGTGTACAATGTATGATAAAGCCAGTTTTAATATGCTGCGAGATCTGGATATTAACCAGCACCCCAGAAAGAAGTATTGAAAGATTTGAGAGAAGAATCCTCTGTACAATAACCAGAACAATCTAGAATCACAGTACTAATACTACTTACAGAAACAGGTCTATTAATATTTCATGATATGAAGGCAAGGAAGGAGATTATGGTGGGTAGAACATGTAGTTTGAAGCAATCCATCTGGAAGCCTTCAAATTACAATGATAACCTCAATAGTCTACAAAAGACTATGTGGAAGGTCAAAAGCCAGATGGATAGATCGAATAAACAAAGACGAAATAGAGCTGCATGCAGATAACTGGAAAGAAATATCTCAAGATAGGCTGGTTAAGGCAGCAAAAGATCAACAAGGTATATTATACCACCAGAAAATATATATATATATATATTTTTTATTTTATTTTATTTTCCTCTCTACCCTGCCTTTAAGACAATACGGGAGTTTGTAGCAGTGACTTGTACACATAACAAATCACTGTTGCATGTTTATCTATTTACATTTTTAAATTGCTGTGCACACAGCCTGATTGATAATTTTGTCACTTAGTTATTGTTCTCCATCTTCTTCTCCTGTCCTAATTAGCGGCCTTCCAGGTACTGCTTCTTCACGCCTTCCCAGGGAGAAGTGGGTTGGGCCCACAGTTTTTTTCCAGCCGCATACGAAACTTTTAAAGTGCGGGTAGTTTTGTTCAGACATTAGTTGGGGTAATTGTCCTTCTGTAAGAACGAAAAGCCCTGTATCCCTCATTAATTTGGCCCTCAGTGCCTCATAGCTGGTGCAGGCTACAAGGATGTGCTCAGCGGTTTCAGGTACTCCACAAGTGGGGCATAAGGGGTCGATATTTTTACCGTGTTTAAAAAGTTTTGCTCTGAAACCCCCATGCCCCGTGAGGATCTGTGAGACCCAGTAGTCCGGGAGGACCCATTTCTTTTCTAAGCGCGATTTAATGGTGGGAAAGAATTTTCTTAGTGTGGACCCGTTTGGGGTTGTCACCCATCGCCGATTCCATTGTTCCAATGTATCCTGCCGGAGGATCATCTTCCATCTTCTGGGGTCATCACAAATCCTCTCCCGAATGTTTGCTGGTAAATCCGCCAAGTCATCCCTCTTAATGTTGTACCGATAAAGGTCTTCCCGCAGAAGGAGGTCGAGAGGAATACCTCCTCCTAAGACCTGCACCGCCTCATGGGACACAGTTCAGTATGACCTGGTTACTCTAAGCAGGGCCATCCGCTGGATTGTTGCCAACTTGCGCTTCTGACGGTACGAGAGATTCCGGTTCCATGCGGGGGACGCGTATCTCAGGATACCAACAACTACTCCTTTATAAATGGACATAGTTGCTGGATATCTAAGGCCCCAAAAGGCCCCCCCTATGCGACTGAGACCATTAAGGGCTAAGGTTATCCTATTCCTTAAGTAATCCAAGTGAGGCGTCACGTTGAATTTTTTCCCAATCCTAATTCCAAGATAGGTGACTACCTCACTTGGACATATTCTGGAACCTTGTATCACCAAGGTTATGGGGTGTGCCCTATCGGTCGAACCTCTCAAGAGGATGGCCTGAGTCTTGGAACCCGCCATCCTTAACTTCTTTTTCTCGCACCATTCTTCTACAAGGTTGGCACAACGTTCAGCTTCATATTTTAATCTGGCCCTGCTATTCGAGGCCACTACAACAGCCAGGTCATCTACATATGCAGTGGCGGGGAACCGCTCCTGTTCTAGCACTCCCAGCAACTCGTCAAAGACCAGTTTCCATAGGGCAGGGCCAAGGACAGAGCCCTGTGGACAGCCCCTTTCCACTGTATCTTCTACTTCATAGAAGCTACCTTTAATCTTCAATGTCCTATCGTGGAGATAGCTTCTGATCAAGCCATACAAGTTGCTGGGGGCTTCATGCCTTTGCAACTGCTGGAGTACGCTCGGCCACCAGACGCTATCGGAGGCGGATGATATGTCAAACAGGAGGAGCATAACATACTTCTCCGCCTTCTCTTCGACATCACAGCGCACTCTCAGCAGGGCATCTGCGGTTCCCCTGCCTTTAGAGGATCCGTACTGCCGTGGATGGCTCGCTCTCGAGAAGACTGGCCGTAGGCTGGTGAGGATCAGGTTTTCTAACACCTTGCTCATGACTGGGAGGAGACATATAGGTCTATAAGATTTGGCTAATTGCTTATTTTTGTCTCCTCCTTTGTAAATGAGCTTGACGTTAGCGATTTTCCAAATTCTTGGGAAGTATTCCCTGTCTAGGCAATCATTATAAATAGCCAGCAATCTTTCCTCTATATAGGGAATACTGTTCTTGAAAATTGACGCGTCAATGGTGTCTAAACCGGGGGCACGACCAATCTTTTGCTTGTCCACGGCAGTGCGAAGATCCCATATGTCCCATGGTGGGCACAGGTCCGTGCCGGGAGGGTATACCGTAGTGCGTCTTACGAACTCCTCCTCTTCATTATCTTGAGATGGATCATCCCTGGGGTAAGTCTCTGTAATAAACATCTTCGCCGATTCTTCTGGAGTTTTTGCCTGAGTACCGTCATACTTTATCGCTGCGATTACTTGCATTGGAGTCAATTTACCCAAGGCTACTTTGTACGGGATACCCCAGGGGTTTTTAGATGATTCCTCAACGATGAATTCATCCCAAGACCTACGTTTATGTAGACGCACCTCGTTTCGGTATACCCTGGCTTTAGACCTGTACTCGTCACGAAGAGTAGTGCGCCTTTCATCGCAACTACACCGCTGGTACGAACGCCGGGCCTTGTAGAGCTCTCTCTTCATGGTGGTTAAAGCCGGCGTCCACCATGGGACAGGTTTAGCTCTCGCCTTCCGGTGCTGGAGAGAGTCCTCAGCGGCATCACGGATGATGTCAGTGATTCTCGAAACCCTGTAATCCAGGTCATCAGTGTAATCCGTTTCCGCCACATCCCAGTCATCGTCCACTAGTTTTTCTTCCAGCGTTGACCGGAAGGCATTCCAATCTCCTTTCCGAGTTCTGTAACCCTTATTTATGCCGTGGGAACTTACCATGTTTTGTACCATTGAAAATACTATAGCATGGTGGTCGGAACTCGTCTCAGATCTGAGGGTCCAATCGATAAGGCGATTTGACAGCGCAGGCGAAGCCATCGTGACATCTATCCAACTCTGCCCTCTTCCTCCTGAGAAGGTAGGTGTGGCAGAAGGATCGTTTAGTACTACAAGCTGGCATCTCGCGATAAAATCATCCAGTTTAGCGCCTCTTCTATTCGTTCGATTGGATCCCCAGACCGTGTTCCAGGAATTTGTATCTGAGCATATAATGACGTTATATATAAGCATATCTGAGCATATATATTAGATATATAATAATTATATATTTATATTCCTGTATTTGAAGGCCATAAAATATACAGTTATTGAGATAAATCACAATTCTTCCTAAAACACCCATACCATAATTACCATGGGATACTAATTACATGTTTAGGTTTTTAAAAATTAAAATATTGCTGATTATTATATTTTACTATAAACTAAAAATCTATTAAGAAGTAAACACAGGAGAAAGTTGAGAGATTTAACTTAGGCAACTCTGATAATATAGGAAGAAACTTTATATTTTTAATTAAAAAAAAAAAAATGCATTTATATGGACATAGCTTAAGAGATGATGAAATTGTTATCTATGCCTGGCTTCTATATTCCACTTTTAATAAGTGAGTGCAGACCAAGGTTCCTACTCTTTTTACAGTCATGTAGGTATCATCGAATATAATACTAGGTTAGTATTAGTTTAAGGATGGCAGAATCTTAATGTTTAACTGGAGAGGTATTTTCCATTAGAGCAAGCTAATTACTTATTAAGTAAACTTTTACTACAACATAGTCATTATAAAGTATGGTACAAAGCTTCACCAATTGTATATGTTAATTAGGCTTTCTTGATAATAATATAATTATTCTTTACATGAATAAAAATGTTCACCTAATATTGATTATACATAATTTTTTTAAGGAAGAAGGATAGATATGTAATACAAGAATTCTTGCACAGGTATTAAAGTTTGTCATTTAAATAATTAATATTTAACTTTAAAAATTACATTTCTTGTTTAAGTTGTATACTTGAATAACGAAAGTGCACTAATTAAAAGGATGAAAAAGTTGTTTGTATGCCATTTCGTACACATAAGGATCCGTTCCCAAAGGTGCTTTTCTAATACCGCAGTCCTAGGGCCCACTCTTTCCTCCTGATCCACCGTTTTTAAAGGGTTGATTAAATTTACATAAAAAAGGATAAAATAAGTATACCTCGTAGGATTTGTCATTGTTTGTGCAATCTCGTATGCCATGAAGTGTATCGATTGGAAAGGTATGTTCATTGCTAGCTGTGTTGTGTACGACCTGTAGAATGCACCAAACCCTTCTACCCTGTAAGTTTTCCTCATGCAGTCCATGACACCTCGGTAGGGACTGTCGTACATTTGCATCCTCTGCTTAACAACTACAAAAGTTAAGAAAAAATTAATAAGTTGTGAAATATTACAATTTAATTACAATATTTATTATGAATGCATAAATGTTTTAAATAAAAACACATGACTGGCCTTACAGCAGGGTTGGAAGCACTCCATCGCCTTCCAAGAAGCCGTTTTTATCCTGCAGATGCTTCCTGCCCTAGTCGGAGTACATAAGGGTGTTAAACCCAATAACAAAACATAAAGCTGAAGGAGATATTACAAAGGTTACCTGAGGGGAAATTTACCTATTTGTAAAAAATAGATAATCATTTGCCTAACTGAATTTACATTTTACATTTAACCATTGATTGGTGCTGAATACAAAGGAACTATTTTAATTGATAGACAAAAAAGTAAATATTTATTGTAAAAATATTTCTATTGTTCTTTGAATTATAAAACTATTTCAAACATATAATGCTACTTTTTTTCAACTTGTAGGTCTCCACAAATAAAACGGGTTTGGTATAACTCCCTGAGAGAACCAATCTTACTGTCCGAGAAGTAGAAGCTAAAATTTGAAATTGTTATATTAAGATTACTCAAAGCCAATTATTGATTACATCGACTCCCTGATTACCCAATTGATCATAAAAAATAATTAAGCAATTGCTTTACATTGCTCATCATTGAATCCTTCCTTTGTGTAAGGAGTGACCAGATTAGATGAACAGGTAGGTCAACATTTATTAATTTATTCAGAAAAAGTTCAAAGTATCTTTTGTCAAGAAAATGCTTCATTTGTCAGGTTCAAAACAAAGTATTTCACAAGACAAAAGAGTTCTAAAAGAAAATGCAAACAAGGAAGAAACAAATAGATACAATTTATTTATATAGTTTTATAAAAAAATTTAAATAATTTTACCATCAGCAGGTGTCATTATGCCATCATGAAGAACAGTTGCCAAACACCCAGAAAATCCTAGAAATACACATAATGAAGAGAGATGAAAAATAATTATTTTGAAATAATTCACTTGTTTTACAAATTTTAAAATAAACACTACCAACCATGGGCTACGTGGTTATTGACATTAAACCTTGTCGTTAAAACTTCTTTTAAGAATTCGTAACATGAAAAGTAAAGAGCGTGAGCAGGTCCAGCACCAACCACTGCGACTTCTATGCCCCTGAGCGGTCGGAGGAGGCCTTCTTGCTGGATCATCTTTCCCAAAACTGTACTGATTGAAAGGTTATGATGGTTCACTGATAGTGACTGCATCCTTGTCTAAAAATAGAGGAGGCATTTCAGTAAAGCAAAAGTTAATAATTATAATATATTATTTAAATGCAATATTAATATTTAATACTTCTATGTCTATATTAATTAAAATTTCCATGTGAATTAAAAGAAATAATGTTTTTTCTTTCATTCCATATGAATCAGAGTCACTCAACTGCTTTTCGAAATTATGATAGATGATTAGCAATAATAACAAAATATAATAATAATAAAACTTCTGTTCTCTCATTCAATAATACATGTTATAATTTATGCAAACACATGCAATTTTCACCATTAAAGAAATAGTTGTTAATATTTTGACTGTTTGATGGTTAAACATAAGGTAAATTCAACAAAATAGATTCTGTTTCCTCATTTCAAGTCTTCTGAAGCTGGATTTACACCTAAAATAATTTTACTAATAACAAAAATTATTAAAATGTTACTAACATTTATCAACAATTTTCAGTGAAAAATGTCAATAGTTTTTCCTAATAACATTTCATTTGATTGAAACTAATTCGTCATTAATAACAATTCACTATTGACACATGTAAAAGTAGACATTAAAATAATATCAAATTTTTTCTAGTAACAATATTATTAGTAGCAATGTAGTGTAAAACCATCTTAAGATTGAACACACCTATAGACACGTCCAAACTGGGTAGAAAATATAAATAACTGGTAGAGAGTATATCTTCTAGCTCATTCCTTATATAATTGATAGAAAATGTTAACTATTCCATTTAATAATAAAATTATAATTATGCTAATGCTATTCAGACTTCCTCCTTCCTAGGTTCTTCTATGAACAGTTCTACACTATGTATAAAAAGAGATTGTTACTAATATTATTCCGTATGGCAAACAGATATGTCATTCTTGGATGTCATTTTTATTTATTCTATAATTCCTTGTTTTCAAGATACTTTTAGAAAATTAATTTTTAAAGTTCCGTACATCTCACTCCACTATTCAGCAATGTCATCGTGTGGTAGACGTGGTTTCCTCTGCATTGGAGGAAACAGTACTGGAATGTACTGTACGGGAGTCTTTCTTGACTTTGAACAGGCGTTTGATCGAGTCTGGCATCCGGGACTGATGTACAAACTCCGTAAATTCCTACCACCTACATACTTCCTCATTATCCGTTCCTACCTTAGTGATAGATACTTCAAAGTAAATCACAAAAATGCCTGTTCATCTCTTTTATCTCAATTTGCTGGTGTTCCTCAAGGTAATATCCTAGGTCCTATCCTTTACACAGTTTATACAGCTGACATTCCAACCCATCCCAACACTGTCATCACCACCTATGCCGATGACACGTGTATCCTATCAGTTAACAACGATCCATCAATTGCATCCAAAACTCTCCAATCACACATCACAAATCTTGAAGAATGGTGTCAAAACTGGAGGATTAAAATAAACTCCAATAAATCCCATCAAATTACCTTTGCCCTGCGTCGCAAACCTATGACCTCCTGTCCTACAGTATTCTTTAACAATTCCCCACTTATCCCAGTTGAACGAATTCGTTACCTAGGACTCCACCTCGACAAACGACTCACATGGAATCCTCATACAAGACTGAAACGACAAGAAACCGCTCGACGTTTCCGACTACTCCAACACTTACTAGACAAATGCTTTAAGCTTTCACTCAATTACAAACGACTCATATATATGACAATAATAAGACCTATTTGGACCTACGGAATTGAGCTCTGGGGCTCCACTAAGCCATCGAATTCCTCTCGTATCCAATCCTTACAATCCAAAATCCTTCGTAAAATCCTCAACACTCCTTACTTTGTCACAAACAAAATCATCCATAAAGACCTTAATGTTCCATATGTTTCCGATTTGGCCCAATCCAGATACCTATCCTTCCATAACAAACTGCAGAACCATCCGAACCCTCTTGTTTCAAACATTGCTTCCTCCTCTATCCCTGATAATCCTCCGAGGCGTCTGAAAAGAAGATGGCCTCGGGATCTTCTAATATAGAACTTTAATTTGAGTTCTGCCAATGGGTAGTTTCTCTTCATATTTTCTATGTCATGTTACCAATGTCACATTTACCTGTTGTATTTTCAATGTAATACAGTTGTAAATTTCAATAAAATTATAAAAAAAAAAAAAAGATTTTTAAAGAAGGATATTTTAAAATTGTTAAGATATTAAGTAGTGATGCTAATGTTTTTTTTTTTACATTATTTTGAGTTTTTTTTAAAAAGAAAAATTGTTTTGTTTTTTTCATTAATTTATAATAGACATTTGCTACATTTTTTGTTATTCCCAAACAGTTTTGCCATCTATTCTGTACCTAAACATGATTAATTTTTTTATTTTGAGCTTAGTGCACTAATTTACAAATAGGTAGAATGAACATTTGCCCAGACCACCAGTTCTGAGGTAGGGAGAATTCGAGGTGTGTTTAAAAGAAGGAAAAATATCTTCTTCTTTTTTATGGACATGAAATATTTGATTTTCTAAAAACAAGAAGCAGGTACTACCCTATTCCTGCTATCACCTACAATAGATTTTTTTCATGAACAGAATCAAGAGGAAATGTTAGTTTATAATATTAGACCTTAAAAATTAAAACTCATCTAACTTATTATATAAGTATATATATATATATATAAATATAGATATACACATATAATATGTATAATGTATTATAATATTCATATAATATGTATAATGTATTATACTTTAATTAATTTTTATGAACAATACAAATAGCAGCTTCAATAATAATTTATTTGATGAGAAAGAAGACTAACAGCCAGTATCTTTTAAGAAAAACATAGTAACTAGTTGCATATGTGAATTTAAAGTTGATATTAAATAAGTTTGAATTTGCAAGGTTACATGTTTCGGTTGGAAAAAGAAGGAGGGAACTAGAGTGAAAACTATCTATCTGTCCAGAGTGCTGGGCTATTAAAATTGGGGCCTGGGAGTATCCTTATTTTTAAAAATAGTGCTTTTAATCATTAAATTTTTTGAGCTAGTAAAATTTAGCTGGATCTCATTTTCATTAGTGACTTTTTTGTTTATTTTGCGATTGTCAGATAATACAATTTCATTTCATCTTAGTGTCCAGATATTGTACAATTTCCAGGTAGTGTCGAGTGCGTTTATGACAATACCTTTCCATTTTATTATATTATCTCATCTATTGAAAAATTGCTCTTGTGTACATCACTGTATACAAAAACCCAAAATTTTTGACATTTTAAAACTGGTCAAAAAAAACTAAAACATCCATGCAAATACTGAACATTACTTTTTTTTTAGATGGTTCCATTATTACTGAGATTTCTGAGAGAATAGAGGAATAAAATAAAATAAAAATTATTAGGAATAAAAAACTGTAAAGGGCCTTTAATTAAAAAAAAAATAAATAAAATTAACTTTAGGCTATTAAATAAATTGATAAGAATAATGTTTGGTTAATAAATATTGAGTCATCAGTTCTAATATGGATTCCACTCAGGTGCGCCAACAAGATGGCAATTGTTGACCTTGATAAAAATCGAGTTACTGTCATCATTTACAGATAATGTTAATTTGGTTAATTGATCAGACTATTAAAAGGTCGAATATAACTTTTATGAGTATCTTTAAAATAAATTAAAAATCAATCAATTGAATCATAGGGGTAAAATATCAAACGAAATATTTAAAATTTTGCTTAAAGATGGTTTGACGGTACGAATAATGTTCTTTGAAATTTAATCACCAAACTTATTTGGACAGTTTTAAATATGAGGAAAACATACGCTGGGATTAACAGGACTTAAACCAGACCAAAGAGGAAAGAAAATGCTACCAGCTTCCATTCCATTACCAGCCATTGCTAACACATTTACGTCACAAGGGGTTTCCCAGCTCCATTAACTTTCGCCTAGCAGCTCTTCAGTTTTCCTCCTTGATAATGCCACACAAGGCAAACACGACAATATGATTTATTCGCCATTTTAACAATCTAGAAAAAAGTATTACGCTACAGTTTAAAAAAAATAATAGATAATAAATTTTTCTCAAGGACTAACATGATTTCATTAATTTCTTAATATTAATGAAACATGAACAATTAGTTGAAAAAAATCTTTAAGGTATTTATTATTAAGTTACAAAACGAAACTATTACATTGCTACTGATAAAAGTAGATTATTTAAAATCATGAAATAGGTTCTGAGATCCACAAAAAAATAGAATAACCTTCAACCACGGATTTTACGTTACAGAATAAATCAACTTTTAAAAATATAAATGAAAGTTTAGCTCAAAAAATATATAAAATAATTAAGATATAAGTGGGAAAATCCAAACAATAAAGCCATCAGGCTCCAGCATACGAGTGAAGAATTTACAAGCTAACGTTTAGCCACTTCAGGAAATATTAGAGCAGAAAAACGAGATCAAATAAAAAAAAAGAAATGTTTTGTGAATAGCAGGCGATAACTAAAAAAAATATTTAATTTATATAATTAATAACGGCTCCGCAGCAAACTTGACAAAATTATCTTCTAGGAAAAGAAGAGCTTGTCATTTTTAAAACCATTTAAAGAAGGTTTAAAGACTATTGAGTGGACAAGCTCAGCTAAGTTACGTTTAAAAAAAAGACATAAATTATTTCACCCTTCAACTGTACTATAGTTACCCCACATTTAGACCAATTTCCGCGTTTAATAAGCTTTGATTCCATATTATTTAAGATGAGATGAGGTTTATTAGAAAAAAATTTGAGATTCACCTCAAGTTGTGTAAAGAAATTACTTGATTTTATATCCAGTAATTTAAAAGTATCGGTGGTTTTGGCAAAAATGGCTACCATTAACAGTTGCAAAGGTTTAATTTCTTAGTTTTCCCGTAATATGGGATGTATTGTAATAAATATAATTGCCTCAAAACACATTTTATTTATAAAATAAAAAAATAAAAAATAATGATTTTTCACGTAAGGTGGTTATGAAATTGTGTTTTTCTCCTAGATGTCTGTCAAAGGTATTAATACGTATTTACAAGTGACAAACTTAATGACTCCAGCAGTAATATTAACGTTTTCATAAAAATAATTGAAGCAATCAGTAGGTTTCTTTATTTTAAACGTATATTTTAGTAAAAAACATTAAGTTTGTCACTGATAAATACTATACCAAATATATATATATATATGTATATATATATATATATGTATATATATATATATATATATGTATATATATATATATATATGTATATATATATATATATATATATATAGATATATATATATATATATATATATATATATATATATATATATATATATATTATATATATATATATATATATATATATATATATATATCGAAGAACCCAGGCAATAGCCTATAGTATGGATTTTCCCAATTATATTTTAGCCAATTATAATATTTAAATAAATAAGCAGAACCTTATTTGTGTTCATTTTTATCTTACTGGAAAAATTAAAAAAGTCAGATTTTTCATTTTTTTTACTTGAACGTGAAAGAAGACATAGTTCACCACGTTAACTAAAAAGTTCAAAAGGAAACTGTTCATATATTAAAACATTAAGATGTTACGGGAACGTTTCGTGAGATCAGCCCTGATGAAGGCATTAGGGGCCGAAAAGTCGGCAAAAATAAATATAATTTATTTATACTTTTTATTTTTGACTGAACACCCCAATCAAGTTCTCTTCAATTAAAACACTAAGCATATTTATATGACGAATTGCAAAAAAACGGAAATTTTTTATATTAAACAAATAAATCCATAGCGCTTTAAAATCGGAGCTTTAATATTAAAGTATGGCCTCAATTTCAATCCTCGTTGTCATCGATATTAATGGCGCCTGCTGCGCAGCTGATTAAATATAATGAATTTCATCTTTAATTTGAATAATAAACAAACAGCTGAGTTTATTCAATAACCTGAATAATATTGGTGCCATAAGTGAACGATTCAATATTTTAACAAATATTATATCATTTATATGCGATCTGTGAACATGAGGAAGAAATTGTGCACCAGAAAAGACATGGAAATCGTGTAACGGCTTAAAGATTAAAGTAAAGGATTTAGCAGGTTAAAAGAAAAAAAATGTTTTTACAAGTAAACAGATAAAACATTCGAAAAAATAAAAATAAAATGCATGATCCGATATCACCATTGAGAGTTGAAACCACACTGAATAGAGTTAAATTTCCTTGTATTGTACATAGTAAGGTAATGAAAAGGAAGAGTTTGATTCTCAAGGGACACGAAGATATATAAGAACAGGGTCAAGGTAAGTGGGAAATGAAAAAGAAATGCTTTCATAATCCACAAGGATTTGTTCATATCATTTCAAATCAAAGAAGTATTTCATTCTCTCCTTTAGCACTTCATATGAAGAGTCTGAGATGACACTTAAAAATGCAATATGAACCTGAGGTGTGGTTACACTGAATGAATTTAAAGATTAATTGAATGGAGTGGATAAATGCGATAAGAGCATTTTAAGGATTAAATTGAATTATTTCTAAGAATAAAGGGGTAAAGCGACATTAATATTTTTATTTTTCATTCACAAAAAATCAATATTTGATCTATAACCGATGATGGCCTGAGAACCGAAACGTCTAAAAATAAACAAAAATTTTGTAGTAGTGAAGTTGGTTTTTCCTGGTCTGAAAGGATCCTATAAAAATATATTAATTTTGATGAAAAAAACTAAAATATTACTTTTACGCTTCTAAGTATTAGACAAAATTTAAAGTCCACTAGCAATGATGAACCAATATTTCTCAATATTGCATGTAAAATCCGTTTGGAGTACTCCCAAAGATAAGGATACGTAGATATGACTAATATAATACAATGGACTACTATAGTATTATGATATATATACTATATACAAGTATATATAATATTTTAATATTGGTTATAATTTAAGTTCTCTACAGAAAGTTGTTTAGTATGTTATTACTTATGATAGACAAACTACAGCGTAACCTCTCACCAAAACCGCATAATAATATATATAAACTACAAGTACACTACATGAGTAAATCTTCTCGAGCAGTTGTATTCTGTCTGTTTAAATGAGTTTACTTATATACCGCAGTTAACAAGATCTAATAATACGTCGCATTAAAATTCAAACAGAAATGGAGTAAAGACATTTTTCGCGACAAGAACCTTTCAAGTATGCCCGCGCTGCCAACTCGAAAATCCTTAGTACCGGAAACGACATGAAAAATTCCGGAGATTGGCATTGAAGGAAATTTGAACAAAAATCAACACCAATATTTACCTCTTTAGTAATATTTACCTCTTTTATATTTTTAGACTTAATTCCTAGGTATATTGATCCTTAATAAATTTAAATATAAGTTAGGTAATAATTGGAAAAATTCCAATCATGCGGCCTTGGAAATGTCTCCGAAATTCCGGTAAAGAATAAAAAAAATCGTCGACGTTTAGCGAATTCAGGGGCATCATCGGGCCAGAAAAGCCGCATACTTAAAGTCTAAAGTAAAAAAAAACATTTAAAAAGATGGCAATAAAATTTTTTTTTTTTTTATTATCTAGAGCTATATATATGGTTTAAATATATATAAACAATAAATGAAGAAACAAGTTAAATAAACTATAAATAATTACATAACATCTAATCATTTTAAATAAATTAATATAAATAAATTTTCTAATGCTTGAAAAAAAGGTAGTAAATTAATGTAGAAATCTAACCAAGTTTAAATGAAAACGAAGACAAATCTTTTAAATGAAAACGAAGACAAATCTAAGATACAAAATTAGGAGTTTTAAAACTGATTTTATCCACATATTTGACTTAATTATTACAAAGGTATCTCACATTGGCATGTAAAAGTTTTTTTTTATATATAGAATTTGAAAAAGGAATAAAGTGGCAAGATAAAGAGTACATCATTTTAAAAGATGATAGTGTGAAGAAAACCATTTAACGAGTAACCCATTTCTCATTTTAGCATTATTTAAAATAGCTTATTTAAAAATTCGCTTAACATTTACCGAAGAATGAATAAACATTGAAAAATGGTTTCTAATTAGGCCACATTGATTACATTGTATTTAACTTTACTGCCAAATTTTATTTTACCTCCATTACAAAAGAAAAAATTGATGCATGGCGCAAAGGAGTGCTTTGGTGTATATAACTACAGAACTTCACATATATTAGGTTTTTGTGAGTTAAAATTTACAAATATTTTAGTAAAGGTTGCGAAGAGTTATAATTAATGGGACGTATGATTGAAATAATTTTAATTAATTTTTTTTATAGGTATCAAATATTTTTCCTTATCCATCTCACATACATACATTCAAACAAAGTTCTTTCAATACTGCTTCCAAAAAGCTTTTTTTAAATATAGATGTAAAAAACATTAATTTAAATTAAAGTATTGTAGAATTGCAAGTTATACTTGAAATACAAATGGACTAGAAAATTAAAAAAATGATTTATTGAGTTAATAAAAAAAAAAAAATGAGTTTTGACATTGTGGGGGTAAAGGTCACGCCGAAAGGCCCAATATTTTTGTAGGCCACCTTTGTTTTCCATTTTCTGATCATATTATCTTAGGATTAAATAGACAGAGTTTGCCGATCTTCAGATTGAACACGTCCCAATTCCAAGAATTTTCGTAAATAAATTATTTGTAGGTTACGATGAGATGAAGGTATTCACGGATTTTTAGTCGGATGTTATTTGATAAAAAGTGGTCTTTTGGTCTGTACCATGGACTTTTGTCAATAATTTTTTTTCGCCTGAAAGGTTTGAATTAGCTGCTATTAATTTTTTTCTACTTCTCAGTTGGCAACCTCGCCAATTCAAGGTACACGAGGATTAACAATGCAGTTTGCATCTGTCATGATGGCATCTACTTATTTACACAGCTAAAAAACAGCCAAATAAAATCTAAAATCAAACAGACACTATTTAACCGAAGTAATATATGTAAATTTGAATCCGCTATGGTGTTTCACAAACGGTACTTGACGCAACACAAGGCATTAGAAACATTTTCTTATTATATTTTATTAATTCCTTTCCTTTAAAAAAAAAGAGGAAAGTGTTCACTGATTGTAATAGTGTACGTGCACAGAGATGATGCAACATTTCATCATTTGCACACTAAAACCGAACTAACTTAGCCATATATTTAGACGACTTGAAAACATCACGTATGAATGTTTTTGAGGACAATTGAAAATAATTATTTAGTCGGAAAAAAAATAATGTAATAAAAGATATTTTTTAAACATTTTTTCCTCGATTTTTTCCTATAATACCTGTTTATTTGCCACAATTAAAATTAGCAATCTGTTTACATAAAAGAAAATATATTAGTACTGAAATAGAGCTCCTTAGAATGAATCTGTACAGTCCTATGGTCAGATAATTTTACGTGATTCGACGGCCAAACGTCCTTGGGAGTAAGCGCACCCAAATAGTGTTGAGAAACCTTAGTTCAAAATCATTTTGAAGTAATAATCCATTGTGAAAACAACATACAAATTCTTAAATTGTGTACTATAACTTAGATTATTCAATGCATATAGATGACTAACGAGCTACCGATTTTTATTAAAGTATATGTTGAATTGTCTTGCGTTGATTGATCTGTATTTGGTCAGTATATTTCAATCAATTAATGTGAGATGTACAACCTTAGGTCCAGAGATGGGCAAATGCTATTCTGAATGAGTACCAAGTATTTTATTCAAATAGCGACCTTTTTTGAGCACAAAAGAATTTAATTACTACTTAATTTGATGTCAGACTTGGAAAAATACTTGGTACTCGGTATTCAGAGCAGCATTTGCCCATCTCTGCTTAGGTCTGAATTAATGTGATGTATTTTTTTTCACCATCTGGACGATGCTTGAATGGGAAAAGGGTTAACTGTTAGCAGAGTTTTCAAACAGATGAAATCTAAGTTCGTAATAAAATAAAAATATTAAAAGTTTCAACGCGATTCTAACTAACAACGGGAGCTTACGGACGTGGGACGTGGGGTCACCGATTTCAATGAAACTTTTTTGGGTGATACTGGATCGAAAAATATTGGACCCTTGTCCGAGGATTCTTGCGAATGAGTCGTAGGTGGCGAAACAAAAATATTTCATTATTTTTTTTACCGTTTTCTGACTTTGTTCTGCATGGATTTCTAAGTTGTACCAATACCAATCTATTTTTTTTTTAAGTATAATCAATTATTAAAATACAAAGACGCTTCCAGTAAAGTTGGTCAAGTAAATTTATGTCATAAAATAACGATCCGGACTCGATTTTAGCGTCTACTTAAACTCTTGAATACGAGTTAGTTTTGAAATAAAAATATATAAATTTTTGGACTTTATTTTATGGGAGTATTTTTTTTTTTTTTTTGTATGCCGTTTACTAAAACATTCATAGTAACTCAAGATTTTCTTTTAAGTCAACGTCACTGTAACCGTTGGAAAGCTAAATAATTGCTCTTCAAAACCATATCAATGATTTTTAGATTATACGCCCTTATAAGGAATAAATAAAGAAAACTCCTCAAACGTTTTTACTTTTTATCTCCAAGCCTAATTGATTCGTGAGCGTCTAGTTTGTGCCATTTCGTGTATACTATGAGGCACAAATTCATATTAATTTTATGTGAAAAAGTGAAGACATGTCGAAGTTATCAAAATATTTTCATTGATTTTCGAAAAAACAATTTAAGCCTCCAAAGGCGGAAATTTTGTGCGAATAATTTTTATTTTTCAATTGGTATAAAAATTCTTATTTAATAATTTTTCGAGGTTCGAAATAGAAATCTCAATTTTGTTTCTCTGTAAAAAAATATCTGAACCCACTTAACTCCTTAGGTCAGAACAAATTGTTTCAATATTGTGCACATACTATAGCGGTGTGCCAAAAATATATTTTTTTCTAAACCATACGTGTGTATGAAAGTAATATTAAATGCACAGGATCTGGTATTTGATCGATATACGATACAAAAATAAGAATAAAGCATGAATTGTACATATTTTACCGTGAATACATATTTTTTTTTGATATTCAAAAATTATTTTTCGCATCTTTAAAAACCTTAAATAAGAATTTTCGTTGCAATTGAAAAATGTAAATTTTTGCTCAATATTCTGCCTTCTATTCAATTAACTCTTATGAATTCCATCTATGTTTATAGTTTTCTAGAAAATATTACAACAGTTAAATATATTTAAATATCGAGAAAAATTTTAATGCTATCGAAAAATAAATATATTTTGGTTCAGTAATATCTTCTATAAAGCTATTAACATAAATAGAGGAGTGCACACGTAAAATATTACGTTATATATTATTATCCCTGAATATGAAAAAAAATTTAGGTCGTGATAAAATAGTACCCATTTCTAGACTTTGCTTAACCAGCTAGTCGACTATTCTTAATCAATTTTAGTTTACATTATTTTTTATAAATTCATATAGCTTATTTGTCATGAATTTAATTTTGTTTTTCAAATTATCGATGGGGCGAAACGATAATCTCGCCTCCTCGATATATTTATTGGGGGGAGGAGGAGAGGGGGGGAGGGAAGAGAGAGGCGATGCCCCCTTAAGTCTACGCCATTTTCTTTTTGTTACTGTTTCTACCTCTGGATAAAAAATATTCTTAAATTTCAAAAATAAAAATTATATATAAATTTATTTTCAAATAGCTAGTTGGCCACTTATCTTTATCTCGTTCCTGATAAAATGAGACGAGGCCACAGTTTTTGGATCAATGGTAGTGAGACTTTTTATTTACTTTTATAATTACTGTATCATTGCATTACGTGTCCATTTTAAATGTATGAAAATAAAAAAAAAAAAGTTCATTTTTTTAAATCTTTTATTTCTGTAAATTTTAACAATGGAAAAGTGAATTCACGATACACACCCCGACATTATGTAATTTTTTTATCCTACAGCTCTTGACGTCAATGCGCAGCCTTAGCTATTCATAAGGAAATAAGAAAAAAGTTAAATTGTAAAACCGTTTTTGGCTTTCATCCGTTACCTTAGACATTCAAGATATAAATGTGGTATTGTTTAAGGAGTCAAACCTTGCCTCTGAATCTTAACAATAAATTTACAATCTTTAAAAAAATATCCCGTATATCTTCAAGTCTTTTTATCTTATCAAGGTCCAATATAGCCTAACCATTTTTTCGTATGTACCACTACTTAACTAAAGATGTTAGAAGCCGCCTCACAGGTGATATGCACACAAAAATTAGATCAATTTTGAACACAAAGCCTGAAAAATGGTGGTTTAATTAATTTCTTAATTGATTTTCTTAAAAAAAAATGTAAATGTATCAATGAACAATAATAATGTATTAAATAATACACGATGTATGCAAATGAAAACGCAAATTATTTTAATATTATTTTAATTTCAGTCGCATTACAATTGTGATGGAGGATGAGTATTTAAAAGTGAGTTAAAAATACGAATCAAATTTTAATTATCCTTATTTTGTTATGTAAAAAAAAATAAAATAAAAACGCTGCAAATTATTACACAATGGTTTATTATTTCCAAGCAATTTAAAATCAAAATTAAGATTACTTCCGATGTAACATTAAGAGAATTAAATAATAAGAGATTCCCATTAATGGCCTTTATAATTTTCTTTTTTATCATTGGTAATTTGCTTAAAAAATAGACAACATTGCTACAATTGATGTAAAACTTCCAAAAAATCAAAAACCAAAACAAATGATATAAGCATTGCAGTAGAACATATAAATTATATTTGGAACACCATATATTTGTTCCAAATTGTCCGATTTCAACGACTTTTTTTTTGCTGTTTAGTAAAATTTGTAAAGTTTTAAATAACCATATACAACATAAACAAAAAATTGTATATTTCTCGAGTTGTTCGGAAATGTAATACTACCACCCCACGTAACTTTTTTTTCAGCTTCTTTGAAGTGCGTTATTGTAGTATGGATTATTATTATTATTGTTAGAAATTAATGTAAAAACACGTGATGTTGTACATTGTTAAAAAATATATAGATTGATTTATTTGGGAACTTACTCAACCTTTGTTGTTGTCTAAACACAATCATTACAGTTATATAGATAAATTTAAAAGCCATCGTGGAGAGGAGTTAAGCCAAGTTTCATTAAAATTGGTACATCCGATTAGGCGCTACAGTCTATGCCAACACAGGTTTTTCGGCCGCCATCATGGAAGGAAAGAGCAGATAGTAATGTCGAGGTAGGAGGATCATCCTAGGGTGACATCTGACTTTGATTCCATATTTGAAAAAAATCGGTCCAATAGTATCGGAGAAAAGTGGCGGGCGGAGTACGGACAAAAAATATTTTAAGGGGGGGAGGTTAAATTTTTTAGGACGATTACAAAGGTTCATTATTGAAAATAATAAACCAAAAGAGTGGGGATCAAATTAGTTTATTGTATATTCACATGTACATTTTCTTCTTTTTTCTTAACATAATCGTTAGTATTTCAACTTTGGCAAGACCATACCCATCTGCTTCCTGACTGACTTTAATTAGCTTTTCTACCATTTTGACTTCAAAAATCGAAGAAATCAATGCAAAAATTCAGACTCGAGTGGATTCCCAAGCGATCTCTGCGCGTTGGTTACGGTGAAAACACTCGCTTTAGATATAGTGAAGAGCTTTTTCAGTCTGCCGCTTGATGCCGTTGTTAATGAGTACGCTTATGTTAGAATATGCGAATATGCTAATATGTTAGATTAATATACGTAACAGCACCTAAATTATACATTAACTCTTGACTCAGCAAACTGTAACCGTATATACAAATGAATGAAATTTTAATTAAAAAATCTATGTTAATTTTTCATTGAAAGGACGAATCTTGAAGAGAAAAAAGAATATCTGTCAAAAATCTAAAAAACATACTCGTTTTCGAAAATGTCATCATGTTTCGGTGACAAGACTAATGCTCGCTTTTGTACGGATCCCAAAAAAAAATTACAATTCATAAAATCAGCTTCCAACTTGGGTTTTCAGCAGACAAGTAGTACAAATCCAAGTTTTGTGGTATTATAAGCTTGGCATGTTTTTCATTGAATCAATAACTAAAGAAATATTCTATTTAAATAATTAACAATTGCTTTACTGTAAACTAGACAAAATCTACTTTCAATTGAAGTAAAGTGTGCCATTGTAGAAAACATTTAAAGAATAATTTTGAGCGGCTAAACTAAGCTAAATTCTGTTTTTGAAAAAATCTTGAAATATTTGAGATTTTTTTTAATCATCCACAGAGTTTATTACAGATACTCCACTTTTCGAAAAAAACTTCCTCGTTTAAGTAGCTTTAAGTCCATATTTATTAAGTTGTAAAACTCGAGATTCACGTCAAGTTGTGTACAAAAAATGACTTTATATCCTAAAAGTGCCAGTGTTTTAGGCAAAAATGACTACAATTGACTGTTGCAAAACTATTATTTTTGTTTACCATGATCTAGGATGTATTACAATAAATACAATTGCATAAAAATTTTATTTATGAATAACAAAATAATGTTTTTTTTAATATGTTTTGTGTAAAGTGGTTATACAACCGTGTTTTTTTTTGTTTTTTTCCAGATCTCTATCATAGGAAGTGATACGTATTTAAAAGCGACAAATTTAATGTCCCTGATTCTGATATTTACGTTTTCATGGAAATAATTCAAGCAATGAGCAGGTTTCTTTAATTGAAATTTGAATTTTACTACTGGAAATATTAAGTTCGTCACGTATTACGGTGGATAAATTCCTATGACAGAGATATGGGAGAAAAACATGGTTTCATAACCATTTTACAAGAAAAATACTTTTTAAAAAATTATTAGTTTTAATTTTTTTTTATTTATTAATAAAATTTGTATTTATACAATTGTTTTTATTGTAATACATCCCATATAATGTAAAAACAAGAAATGAAAGTTTTGCAACGGTTAATTGTAGCCCATTGTTTGTACGAACTTTTTGTAGATCATGATGATACATTACATACCAGAGGGTTTCAACTGGTGCTAGTGGCTGATTTAGGGCTGTGGAAGCCCTTAATAAAGCAATATTTGAAAATGAACACTCTCTAATAGTTTTATATACCACTATAAAAATAATAAAGTTTTTCACAATACAAGATTATGATAAAAATTTTCGTCATGTGATGATGTGATTGTTGGTCATAGAACAAAAAAAAAACAAAAAAAAAAAACATAAGTGGTATTCATAATGGCCTTTCATTTACTTGAGTGATAGACAAAATACTGTACTTCAAACAAAAATATTATCGATAACGAATCCCATCAGTTTACACAATACAAATAAGTGCCACATAATATGGAGATAACTTGTATAAACTAATTTTTTATTTTTTTTATTTGATAATTTAAATGTGTTCTCCACACATCGATATATTATACTAGCTGAATGAGAACTTTCATATTCGGGGCAGAATTCATATTTAATATCGTTTTTGGGTTCGATATAGGAAGGTACGTATAGCATAGTAATATTACAACAAGCTCTTACGGCGAACGTTACGTTTTGATGCGTTATCTTGTAAACGGCAAGTTTCATAACTTTAAACGTAATACACAGGATCTTAATATTCGCATCGTAACTCTAGAAAATCCGAATTGTCCCATCTCGATCAGCCGGAATAACACCGAGATCCGTTTTAAAACCACCTATATCTTTCAATGACTTTTATTAAAGTTATGATAAGACTTTGTCCCTTTATCATGAACTTTACTTTCTTTTAAAGCATCGTTGGTGAAAATGCATAGCTTTCAAGAATTCCAAGAATCTATACTACAACATTGGAGAGTGGGGTAGCTCAGTGGTAGGGTACTGAGCTTCCAATGCTGAAGGTCCCAGGTTCAAATCCCGAATCATGGCAGAAAAATTATTTATTCAGTTTCGTTGGCCGTGGGGCGACCCTCGGTAGACCCTCCTAGGGCACACTCAGCCTCTATAAAGTGGGTAACCTTAATTAAAATAATTAATTAAGGAGCAAAACCTGGCAGTTGAGCGTGATATAGGTCAAATCACCTCCTTGCACAGCCGTAGACCAAGAAACAGTGCTTTCCCTAAATAGTAATGAACCCATCATAGGTTGTAGTGGTAGTTTTTTTTTTTTTTTATACTACAGCATTAATATATAGTAGCTAGATCCATTCATTCATTATTGGTGCAACAGACACACGTAGCGGTCCTTGGCCTGTTCAATTTGCTTTGCCCAGCCATTCCTGTTGACTGACTGCGCATCTGATGAATATGCCATTTTTTCTCAAATCTTCTTTTACGTTATACATCTCATCTTGCCTTCGGTCTTCCCCTAGACCTAATTCCCACTGCTTTCACATTATAGAGTTTCCTCGATGTCCTAGCTTCGTCCATTATCAGGACATGTGCTAACCATTTCATTCGCTGAACTCGAGCGAATTGGGAGATAGACTGATCGCCGGACATTAAGTATACCTCTTTGTTTGTTCTCAAGCGGGGAACTTCTTCCTACAGTTTAGGTCCTATTATCCGTCTTAGGGTTTTCTTTTCAAACCGAACTATTCGTTCAGCAGATGCTTTCGTTAGAGTCCATGTCTCGCACACATATGTTGCAACTGGCCGAATAATAGTTATGTATATCCAAACTTAGTTGTCCGACTTAACAATCTGCTTTTCAGACGGCTCGCTAGAGAAAAGTACGCTCTGTTGGTAGCCATTATTCCTATATCCTCTTCTTCGTTATTGCTATCGTTAACTATGGACCCGAGGTAGGTAAAGCTTATTATCTTTTTACAACCTCTTCTTTTAAATCAATAAGGGGGGCAACGATCCCCCTTCAGCTTTCTTCCGAAGTAATTAAATGATTTACTGATCCTTAATCAGGTCTTAGATAACAATAATGTTATCCGACGGAATAAACAGCTTTTACTTTAAGAAATGAAATTGAGTTCTGTCACATCATGGTGCAAAGGAAGCATCGATCACGTTTCTTAAATGTAATGATAGAATGCGATAATCAATAGTATACCTTTGTGGCAGAATGTATTAATATTCAGTAAAGAATGTAAATTACAAAAAAAAAAAAAAAAAAATAGTGTACCTAAAAACAGAAAAATTCTTTGACAACCGGGACTAAAATTGGAGTTTAAAGTCATCCTGTCTGACGTAAAAAGTTTCCTTGCGAAAGGACGAAAATAGCCTAAAATCGTCTGCATAAAAAAACTCACTCTTAAGGGGAATATGACTACGTATGATAAGAAAAATGTAAACACGAAAATTATAATGCTAAGGGCTAAAAGTCTTGTACTATCTAGCCCAACACGATACCCGACAAGTCAATACCTTCATGTTTCTAATGAGATGATGAAAAATTTATGTTTTTATATAACGGATTAGATAACAGGAACGTTAATCGATGTATGATGAACTCGCTTAATCATAAAAATAATAGATTTTTTTCTCTAATAAAAATAAATAAATAAAAATTGCCGACCCATCACAGCAAGATAAAGTGTCTTGCAGAAACAAAATATCGCGTCCCAATCAGTTCATAAATATAATCTCACTCCGATTTCAATCACTGGATATTACTAATTTACTAAGCAACTATATCAAGCAGTTAGAAATAGTTTAAAAATTATTAAAAAAATAATTTGTATGCTTATTAATCGTCAGTAATAAATATAGATAATGTTTGAGATGTTTAATGGACCTAGGTTTTCTAGTCAGATAAGTAGACCGTTTGGGGTCGAATATATTTTTGAGGCTTTTCCAAAAAATGGCTAAACGTAAACTAGCAAATGTTTTATTATTTCAGTTAAAAATATTTGAAATATCTAAACTGAAATGAACAATTTAATTTTAAGAAGGCAATAAAATAAAGAAAAAATAAGAAAATTGTTCTAAGCAACAAAGCGTGGTTTTCCTGTTTCCTTTGGCGAACAAGTTGGGCAACAATTTTTATAATATCTACAAAGAAATCTAATTTAATACCAGATAGTGGTTATAATAGTATTTAAGCAACAATTAGTTCTCGTGATATAACTGAACCTAAATTTTCCAAGTATCAACGTCACTTTCCTGGTTTACAATAAAATAAAGATTCATATATTACGCCTTACGAAATGATTGATTAAAATAAATAGGGGTACTCATTGTTAATAAACTCAAATGCTTTCTAATAGTTTTCAATAAACATAATAATTATATGAACCATAAAATATTAACAATTTGTGAACTTTTAATAGGTGGAGGCGGGGTGGCTAAGCGGGCTAATGCGTTTTGTAAGACATGCGTTGCCCGGCAACCTGATAAAACAGAAGTTTACGAGTTCAAAATTCCGTGCCGGAGGGCCATTAACTCTGGCATTAATCCGCCGCCCTCTCCCCAGACCCGGAAAAATCCCCGTATAGTCTAAAAGTCGAGGAAGGATAGAAAAATAAAATAAATTGATATGTTAGTGAAAACAGAAGATTTATAAACAAAATCATAATAAATAACAGCTAGCTCATATTTCTGTTAACTGGGGCAGGGTGGGGGCTAACGATTGTGCAATACACGCATTGCTCGGCAACCCGATCAACCCAAGTTTAATAGATAAAATAATTAAGAGTTCGGGTCTCGGTGGAGGGGAGAGCCTGACTTTTAACTCTGGCATTAATCCCATGACCCAGGAAAAAAGCCGAAGAGTAGAGGAAAAAAATCTGTTAGCCTATAAAGAAAATTCAATTAGACAAGATTAATACTAAGATGGAATACTGACAATAATTTTAAAATTAAGTCCATCTACGTGGCTTTCAACTGTACACTTATTTGAGTTAAATGTAGTGTTGACTAACTTACAATTTTCAACTTTCTGATCTTGATTAAAAACTTGAGTAGAAAGGAAATTTTCTATGTATGTAGTTATTAATTTTCAAAATTACGAACTATGAACAAAACAATTCATAAACAACAAATTGAGTAACATTCGTAGAACTTCATGTGTATTGACATAATTATATCATTTTTGAATCAAGGGTGCCCTGAAGGGAGCTTCATGGAGAAAGTTGCGCCATTAAAAATTTGATGGGGACATATTTTGACAGGGTTTTGAGAGGGGCACATTTCTACGAAGTGAAATTTAAATGGTCTACGATTATTTAAATTGTGCTTTCAATTGTACTGTTTTTAATAAGAGGAGAGCAATAGAATATCTTGGAAGAAGATGGTGATAGGAACATGCGCCATCGACCTCAGGGGAGAAGGGCATCTCTGATTCGAATATTATTAACTCCAAGACAGGAGTTTTGAGAAAACTAATCAAGGTGACAGTTTGGAAACAAAAATAAAACGAAAATTAATATAAGTGTTTTTGTAGCTTCATAGTCCGTCGAACAGACCCCTTTTTGTCAAATTATTAACATCCGCCTGAAACTTCGTAAATAGCTTTATCTGGTCATAACATACAACTATTGTATTTACGAAAATTCTCGCAATTAGAGCGTTTTCAATCTGGGTTTCGGCAAACTTTGTCATTTTAATTAGGGAATAAAAACTCGTAAATACCCACTCGCTTTTCACATCAATCATAAGATAATTTGAGCACAAAATCGACAAAAAAGATTACCTTAAAAAATATTGAGCAGTTTGGCGTGACCTACACCCTAAAAATAACGAGGTTATATAGGCCAAATGGCCCAACATTTTGTAGGCCTCCTTTTTTGTCGATTTTGTGTTCAAATCATCTTACGATTGGAGTTGAAAGCAAATGGCTATTTACGAGTTTTTAGTACCTAATTAAATAGACAGTTTGGCAATCTCCAGATTGATGAAAATGCCCTAATTCAAAGAGTTTTCGTAAATAAAATACTTGTAGGTTATGATGAGATGAAGCACAAAGTTTCAGGCGGATGATACTAATTTGATAAAAAGGGGCCTAAACCACGGACTACATTTTATTACTCCAACAAAACCATCTCATATCAAGACAAATAATATTGGTTTGTCGAGTGTTTAATTCAATACGAATTCTCATTAATATTGTTATAACGGTGCACAAACATTTATCAACAGCAAACAGTTTTTCGCAGCCATTTGTGAAATTATATTACGTAAGAGGTTGTATCTCATTGTAAACATAAAAGTGCCAAGTCGACAAGGTGGCTTCCAAATAAATATTAACCAACGGGAATCATTAATAGATGCACTAATCTGATAAAACAATAGAGGGGAAAACCGTCTTAGTAATGGGGTTTTTTTTTGTTTAAGTTCACAAAATGAATAATACCACATATTAAACCAACTAAAGATAAAGTAGAAAAAATATATATACTAACGTATATGCATAAAATGTTTTTGCTATTATTATTCTTTAATGATTCCTTTAATCAACATTTTTTTCTAATGGACGGTGGCTACCAGACAGTTAAAATAAAATTCCCTGACTTTTCCCTATTAAATGATAGTTTTCCCTGACCAATATTTCTACGGACACAAATATTAAAAATTAATAATTTATAACTAAATTTATTTATTATAAATGAAAGAAAACAGACTACAAAATGATTTGAGTAAAAAAAAAAAAAAACCCATCTTTTAAATAACAAATATAATGTTTTAGAGGAAGCATTTTATAAGCTTGATTAGGATTTCTCATTTTAGAAAATTAAACTTTTAGTTTACTTATTTTTATCGCTTTAATTTTATTTTCATAAACTGAGAGGAAGAAAATTTGACACTTGACAAATAAAGCTCTGATTTTCTCTTATTATTAAATGAAATGAGCTACGGGGGATTCTAATATTAATGTAGTTTTTCAAAGGAATTTGGTTTCTTTATTATTATGGAAAGCATAACAATAATCCATATGACATAAACTTTGACATTTCTGGTAATTAAGTTATCACTATAATTATTGTCCACGAGACAGATTATTATATGTCTAGATAAATAAATAAATGACCCAGATGTATATATTACAAATAGTAAATATTATTTGTAATATATTGTAATATTATTATTATTAAAAAAAACACTGTTTTAATTCCATTTTGTTTAAATTGTATTCATTGCCCTTGTTTAATTTCAACATAACGATAAAGTTTACTCCTTCAAGGTCTATTATAAACGATATCCACTGTATATTTACTTCAAACTTCAAAAAAATATTTACGTTATAAAAAATGCCCTAACTTTAACAATTTTGCTCTAACTTTTTCCAGTTTTGAAAATTGCCGGACTTTTCCTATTTTTCCAGGTTGTTAACTCAAATATTAATGTTGATATGCTATTGTATTTTTTATTACCCTTCAAAGATTGTAATATACAAATATAATATATACACATATAAACCCATTTCAATTTTTCCAGTACAATGAAAAAGGAGAAATGAATGTTTATTTATTTATTTTTTCTAACCCCCCAAAAAGTTTATTTAATTAAATTACATATATAACTATTACAATACAAATATATACAAACAAGGTCCTTCCACTGCCTGTTATGCCATTATGCCCGGCTAACTCAGTCGGTAGAACATGAGACTCTTAATGGATGTTTATGTATATATTTGTATGTGTATATTGTATTTGCATAATTATATCGCTGGGAAGGAGGAAAAAAAAAGTAATTTTTAGATGAGTCCACTTAATATTTCCAATAACCGATGGATTATAATAAACATAGCATTATGCATTATTTAATATAATTATGTTTTTTAAATCAAATATAAATAAATAATAAGCTTTACCGCACTACAACCCAAAGAGGTTTTTGGATTCATAACTGTAAGGAAGTTTCTCGATTTACATTTACAATTACAATGAGCAGACCTAAATAACGCTTAACTGCCAAATTTCTTAGCTTAATTAAGAATACTCAATTTATTCAGACTGGGTGTTCTTCAGACCCATAACTCGATCCACGGCTGAATTAATATAATTAATAATTACCTACCACAGATGGAATCGAATCCGGGACCTCTTGGGATATCTTCCCCAATAAGCTATCCAGCTCGCTATTTTTTCGATAAATATTAAATACGTTCCAATTTAGCCCAAGCATCACAGAACTATTTTATCAGGTTTACTATTTTATCTTTCCCTATAGGCTATAGGTGAACTATTTAATCTTCCCCAATAAGCTATCCAGCTCGCTATTTTTTCGATAAATATTAAATAAGTTCCAATTTAGCCCAAGCATCACAGAACTGTTTTATCAGGTTAAAAAGAATTTTTTTTTTTTAAATTTCCATAAAGAATTATAATTATAAGCTAACGGAATAGATTGACAATTGATGGAACATTGTAAACGCAATTATCTTTAAACAATAATATATGGCTACATCAACTCGTAATTCATCCGTTCCTCAAAGAAATCCTGCTTAATTAACAGTATAATCCTGAAAATAATTATTCATTAAATTATGAGTTCAATCAATATTCCGAGTCATAACGGAGTAGGTACTCAGTTGACAGCAACTGGGCACAATCGCGCATGATTATATTGTATTTAGGATTCCAAAAATTTCCAATTGTAGGCAAGTCCGTCCAATCCCATCAACTTTTAATTAGCGTTAACCACTCATTTAAAATTAATAATGTTAATATTATTTTAAGATCTGAATAAAGAAATAATTTGAAACAAATACTAATCATAATATTCCTACCGATGATTGTCACTATCTTTTCCAAATAACTAAGCACACAATAACTAAGAATAAAAATATTTACCTATATAAGCTAGAAACCAGACACGAGACATTAAAAATAGGCGATGAATTATTATTGATAACAATAGCAAACACAAAAAATCCTTCCGGAATGAAAACAGCTTATTTGTATTCCATTTTGGTTACAAAAAATTAACATTACCTTCAAAAAGTTTAGCTAGCTCTTAATTCGACGATATAATCGTAATATAATTTAAATATACCAGGAGAGTACCAACTGTCCGCCCAACGGCGGGCACACCCCCATTTTACAAATTATACAGCTGTTCACTTAATTGCACTATTCGTTGATCGAATTTTATAACTTTAATTTACAGGTATTATGTAGTTCAGATTGCATTATTTTTCATCAACATAAAATAAACCGAACGAAACTATAGTTTGGACAATGTTTTAATTTCTTTAAAAATCTACCTTGTCCTGTCATAAATATTGTTACAGGGAAATATATAGAGATTTCAAAAGAAAAATTATTTTTTTCGAAAACTTTATTAGAAAATAAAATGTACACCTATAGAGAGTAAAACAAAAAAGAAATTACTCAAAATGTTCCCCTTTTGCTTTGACACAGGCATTTAATCTCCGTGGCCAGTCATCAATAGCAGCACGCAGCACTTCTTGAGGAAAGCGCTCAACTGCTCGAACCAGAGATTGTTTGAGGCTTTCCAAGTTAGGGTGTGCTCTGTGGCATACCATCCTCGCCAGTTCGGACCAAAGCCGATAATTTAATATAATAATTAATATATTGTATTCAAGGGGGAAATGAGTGGATCGAAAAATAGCTGCTGTCACATTGGAGATTTGGTAATCCCTTGAGCGAGCGCAGCGAGCTGCGTAATTCCTTTAATTAAAGAAGTAATGAATTTAATAATTCTAATTAATCTGCAATATGTAAATAAAAAGTGCTTTTTGGTTATTGAATTTTTTAACGCTACCGTGAAAATCTCTACAAAAACGGTTTCGTAAACACTTTGCTACATTTGAAAATTGTTCGAAATCAATCTTCAGCGTGATCATGAGAAATTGAGTCCAGTCGCCATTATACCTACCGGGAATACCGTAACTACCATATTTTATACATAAGGAACGAAATAATATTGTATTGAGACAAAATCGTTATTAAAAATAAATAGCCGCCTTTGAACTAAATTTCTGTTATAAGCAAAATACGGTTATATACATCCATTATTTATTTTTGTTGATATTATTGTATTTCTTTATATTTTTTTATGAAAATACAAAGAAAGATTTGGGACCTAAGATAATGAGAATCTTCATTGACATTTATTAATTATCATGGACGTGAAGAACATGTTAATGTATGCTATCGCCTTTTACACACCCGAAGAAGACTGGAACTTTATAGACGTTATTTACGTCAAAGGGGTAAACTAAACATTTTCTCCAGGATTTTAAAACAAACACACTGCCATCTTAACAAGGTTCAATGAAAATACAAAATTATTTGCAACTATTGTATTTTTAGATACTTAGGTAAATCTTAAGTTAATAGCACAAAACTCACATTTTCTCAATTGTTTAGAACATTAAGGCACAGCTATATTTTTTCTTTTGTTTCAGTTTTTTTCCCTTAAGTTATCTAAGAATCTGAATACACATACATTACAAGCGACAATACATTGCAAATCAATATGTCTAGAGAGATGTATTATCAACTGATACCACGTGCATATCAAAGAACAATGACTAACGATAGAGTTGCAGACATCTAATAGTTCAAAAGGCCAACTGCTCGGTCAGTCCGAAAGGGAGGGGGAAGGGATAACAGTTAATTCTTAATTAGAAACAAATAATCCATAACAAAATTAATTAATTAATCAGAAAACTATTAAATTAATTAATAATATCAGACAAATATTAAATTAATTAATTTTAAAAAAACACAATGCATTATTACTTACATAAAAAATAAAATAAAGCTAAAACAAATACAGGATATGATCTCAAAAGGATCAAAAGTCATTTTATTGAACATTGTTAGTACAAATTATGAATTGGTAAGCTTGTTGACCTCATGACACAAGATTATTATTTTTAACAACTCATAATATGCTTTACGATAAAACACACTAAACACAATGTTTCTTCCTATTTTTTTTTGTTTGAAATAACAATTGATGTTTTAACTGTTTATTTAGTTAACGCCATCAAATATAAAAATGTCTCCATCAAAGAGAAGAACCAATAAAAATACTATTTTGAATAGTTAAGGTTAATTCTTTATACAAAATTAATTTAAAATTTTTTTTAAATATAATTAGAAAAAATATTTAAAATTATTATAAAAAATACGTTAATGTTTAAATTTAAATGGTCAAGTATAGACAAGATGATAATAGACAACCCTATAAAAATATAATAATAATAATAAATAAAAGAGAAGCATTTAACATTACTAGAATTAGTGAATTAGAAATACTTTAAATGAAAATAGATATTAACGTTTTATTTCTAGGACCTCTCATCCCCTCAATTATTCTCATTAATTATATAGAGAGTTGTTAAGACAATCTACATTTCTTGTTATTGTTTGTTCTACTTCCTCAATCGACAACAAAGTGACAGATTGATAACTATTGTCTGTTGATACAGATAGTCTCTAGTTATATTATCAAAGTTTCCGCTCTATTCGTACTTGAGCGAACATGAAGTCAACTTCAAGAAATGTATCTTTTCTTAATATGTATTAAAATTTCATTGTTAAATAAATTCTCAAGCTGTTGAAATTGAATATGATATTAATGCTGATGAATCCCGACGACTTTAAAAAAAAAAAGTACAGTTTTTCCTCGACATATTCCCAAAATTTTCCGAATGGTAGATACCCGGCAATTGCAAAGCAATTTGAGTTCGATTAATCTTATAATTCATTCAGTATGTTTAAATTCATACCAACTAACTACCGTTTAGCAATATTAGATTTAAAAGTTATAAATATATAGATAATATTGTGGAAAAAGTATTCAGTTTCTCATTTCTATATTAATAGGGTGTATAAAAACAAAATGACCGTTTCATCAAATTCAAGATTTCAAAGTACTGTAATTATTTTAATCCTATTTAATGCTTAAAAAGACTTAATAACCCCTTTAGATAGTTTTCTAAGCTTGTTTAATCCCATTCGACTTCTTCAAAAAAAGCCTCAATTTAATTATTTGTTTCAAAGAAGAAATATTAGTGGCCTACGAAATTCTCGTCATTTTAAGGCATTATTGCTGGAAAAAAATTTCAACTGAAGCAACTCGTGACATTATTAAATAAGATGGGGGAGATGTATATAATAAATGCTATATGAATTAATAAAGGAGATATTTAGAAAAAAAAACGAAGTCACTGTGATAAAAACAAATAAGGAAGAACTGGAACAAACAGAAATATTTTCTTTAAAATACAAATAAAACAAGAATGTACACCGTATATGGCCGATTCTAATATTTACCAAGAATACAATAGTATAACTTCTTAAGTAATGAACAAACGTTTAGTTAACGCAGGAAAAAGAAGAGAAAAAATCAAGAAAAAATAATACTTAGAAATCTGTTATTTTTAACTAATTCTCAGAAAGGACGCATTAGTAGTTATGTAAAATGCAGATGCACATTTCAATGCAGGCAGTTTGTCCTTGATTTCATTTGAGAACTATTAACGTCAGACTAAAAGGTGGTTAATTAAACAAACAATGTCGGTCTTCGCAATATTAATGAACGTCTTAAGTAAATCTTCAAGTGATGAGAAAATATTTATTTATTTGCAGCTTTGCAAAAAGTCAAGAATACTTGCAAAATACTTCCGTTTGTAGCCACGCTAACGTATTATGATACACCTATTTATCAAAAATAGCTTGTTCAATTTGCCTCAAAGATAGAGATTAGTACAAAATTGATTCAGTATCAATGTTATCAAATTCCATCCCCTACTTTGGCTTATAGATATGTTAACATATTTTCCTTGATATGCATGTACAGGGTATCTACCAGGCAGTCGAAGTAAAATTCCCTGATAAGGCCCTTTTTTTCTTCTTTTTTTTTTTTTCTTTTTTCTTTATTGTGTATTATAACAATCAGTTTCTTGGACATTGGTTATAGTGAGGTAGGATAACATTCACACTATATGTGCAAAAAAATAAAATAAATAGAACAAAATAATAATCAAAAGTAAAATAATAAGCCCCTATTTAAGGATAGATTTCCCTGAGCAATATGCCTGGTGACACAAATATTAAAAATGCTAAATTTATTTATTATACATGAAAGAAAATTGAATAAAAAATTATGAGAAAAAAAGAAAAGAAATATAATGTTTTTTTAAAGCTTGATTAGGATTTTCATTTTAGAAAACTGAACTTTTGGTAATTTATTTTTATCGCTTTTATTTTATTTTATCATGAACTGGGAGTAGGTAAAAGTAGATACTTGACACATAAAGCTTTGATCTTCTCAATAAAAAAAGTAATGTGGACTACGGGGGAGATTTTAATATCAATGTAGTTTCTCATAAGTAATTTAGTTTCTTTATTACTATAAACAGTATAATAACTATCCATATGACACCAGCTGTAACATCTCTGGTTAGTAAATGCTCTTTTAAGGATCACCACGGGATAAACGATATCCATTGTGCATTTATTTCGAAATTGAAAAAAAAAATTCGTACTACAAATCCGCTGACTTTTCTCATTTTCCCAGGTTTTCCAGGTCGGTAGTCACCCTGACAGATTTCAAAAACGGGCCAATTTGATTTGGCTCGAAATTGGAGGAAATATACAAGTGGGATTTGGGTAATAATTTACTAATGATCTGATATGAATTTCGGGATTCTGTTTGTTTTATTTGATATTTATTAATCTATCGCTAGATTAAATATATTATTATTTAATTATTTAGCTTTACCTTTACACTCCGACGCAATTCCTGTCCACCAGTACACTTTAATTCCATCCAGCTTCCTTACTCAGACACAGTCCGGTATCTTGGCTTTCATTTAGACCGAAGACTAACGTGGAACCCACATACTAGACTCAAAAGACAAGAACTCAACCGACGATACGGCCAGCTATACAGACTACTAAACAGAAAATCCAAACTTTCTATTGAAAACAAATTACTTATCTACAAGACAATACTGAAACCTATATGGACATACGGACTTGAACTGTGGGGGACAGCAAAAGTTTCTAACATCAAACGTATTCAATCCTTTCAATCTAAAGTCCTTCGAACAATAGTTGATGCTCCGTTCTATGTAACTAACAAAATCCTACACCATGACCTTAATATCCCATTTGTCCTAGACCTTATTCCAGAAAAATTCTCCAAATTTCACCAGAACCTTACCTATCATCCAAATCCCCTTGCACAATCTCTATCCAGCACCACCCATCCTTACAATCCTCCTCGAAGGTTGAAGCGGCAGTGGCCCAGAGACCTTCTGTGAATAAGCATCTATTGGAGTTTTGGCAATGGCCAGATCCTCCACTCAAGCCCGAGTGTGTATGATTAGGTTAGTTCTTTTGTTTATATACATTTATTTTATTTTATTTATTTATTTATTTATTATTGTTTCTGTATTATTTATTTTTATTTTATTGTAAATAGAGTGTGAGTGTGCTCTCTGAACACTATTATAAATGTCCTTGATGTGACAGAATGTAATATTTCTAAATAAACAAAAAAGAAGAATAAGAATTATTTAGCTAACGGAAATTTGAAAATTAATAGAAGTAATTTTAATTTATGTATATGGGTGTGTATTTACTATAAAATAAAAAAATAAAATAAAATGTTACGGCCCCCATTATCATTGCCTAACATTAATGCGGCCTCTCATGATAAAAAGATTTTCTACGTATGGCGTAAAACATATGGCCTCTGTGACATAATTACGGTCCCGGAGGCCACATGCGGCATTGAAAAGTTTTTGAGCGATATTTATTAATCTAGTGCTAGAATTAATTAATATTTAATTATTTAGGTAAGTAATGTGGGGCGAAGGAATCTGCTTCCAGTTGTAATTCAGTTTCTTCTATATGCGGACGATATTGTCCTAATTGCTGATTCCGTGGAGAAATTACAGCAGGCAGTTGACGAATGGAACGAAGAGCTCCGCAGGAAGGCTATGATCATCAGTACAAGAAAGAGCAAGATCCTACAGGTTGGAAGGGTGCAGGAGGATGATACAGGGTATTGCAACGGAGGGGTGATGGAAGTGTGTCAGATTTTACCTACCTTGGTACTGTTATGGATCAACCTGGGAAGTTGATTCAGAAATTCTGAACAGGATAAGCAAAGCAAACGCTATAGATTACCAGATCTGCAATACTGTGATCTGAAGGAGATTAGTGAGCAGAGAGGTGAAACTGCACATATTTAAGGCAGTATACCTGCCTGTACTCCTGTATGGTGCAGAAAGCTGGATGCTGACTGACAAACTGGAGAGACAAATCAAGTATCGCAGGGAGAACAAGACGTGACTGCATTCGCAACAAGAGAATCAGGTAGGAATTGGGGGTTCCCCGATGAAGGATGTCCTAAAGACTCGGCAGCTTAAGTGGTTTGGGCATGTCTTCAGGATGGAAGAACACAGGGATCCATTAAAGTCTATGTACTATGTCCCCGATGGTAGAAGACCCCGCGGGAGACCGAGAATGTCGTAACTCGAATACGTAGACAGTCTGTGCAAAAACAGAAATAAGAATATACGCCAAGCCAGAAATCTTGCAAGAATCAGAGATCGGCAATCCTTGTTAGACGCTCTCCTACGTTAAAGGCACTACAGGGTGATGCAAAAGAAGAATGTAAGGACAATTTGAATATTAATTTGTTTAAGTTTTTAATAATTAAGTTGAATGATTACAAAAGACTCATATACTTGACTATAATAAGACCTATTTGGACTTACAGAGTTGAGCTATGGGGCTCCACTAAACCATCGAATTCCTCTCGCATCCAATCCTTACAATCCAAAATCCTTCGTAAAATCCTCAATACTCCTTACTTTGTCACTAATAAAATTATCCATAAAGATCTTAATGTTCCTTATGTTTCAGATCTGGCCCAATCCAGATACCTATCCTTCCATAATAAACTTCAGAATCATCCCAACCCTCTCGTTTCTAAACTTGCTTCCTCTTCAATTCCTGATAACCCTCCGAGGCGTCTGAAAAGAAGATGGCCCCGTGATCTCCTAATGTAGTCATATCATTAGAGTGCTACCATTGGGTAGTTACTCAGCAAGTGTATTCACGTCATTATATCTATTATGTCCAAATTTACTTGATGTATTTATGTAATGCAGTTGTAAATGTCATTAAGAAATACAAAAATTTAAAAAAAGTTGAATGTAAGTGGGTGAGTGTATTTAGTGATAAATAAAAATATCAACGGTAAAATAAAAAGAATTTTCGCGGCCTCCATTATCATTGGCTAACCTTATTGCGGCCTCTAATGATAAGAATGTTTCCGACTTATGCTATATACTAAAATAAATATAAACTCAACTAATGTAAGATTTGTGTCATTGTTATGAATGAAAAACGTCAAGTTTTCTGGTCAAGTTGAAATAAAAACGTTTTTCCATAATGACAATTACTTAATCAATTACGTTCAAAGAAATTGGTTTTTAGTTTAATTTCTGACTAGCTGAGGCGTTTGTTAAAAATTAAATAATCAATAATAAAAATTATAACTATAATAAGATGATAAAGAGTTTCATACGACTAAGTTATTTATTTTGAATTGATGAAAGAAAAACCAAACCCAAAGAAACTATTTGTTTCATCGATTACTTCCTTACAAAATACGTGATCGTAAAACACAACTGACCCCATAATAAAATCACGTTCAGATAAAGGAGACTTATCTATAAACCTGTTTACAGATACGCCTCTTCCTCAAAAAATAAATAGTTTGGAAATGATAGAACAGACAAAGAATAAAACAGATTCCTCAAAAGACGAGATAGCTTCCATCTAAAATCGTATCGTATCACCAACTGTAGTGGAATGATGCCTTATCAACGATCAAATAATTTATAACGTTTTGATACAATATCATCATGGATTATTATTTATAATTATTCATCAGTCAGATAGCAATGACAAAAAGGATAGAATTGTTTGGTAAACAAATTACAAACAAAAAAAGTTACTGCTATTGAATTCTTTGGCAAATAGATATTTACAATAAAGCACTTTGTAAAAACACGTATAAGTCTCTCTAAGGTTATTTAAAAACCACAATTTGATATTAATGCACTAGGAAGAAAATATGAAATTTTTTTTAGAATAATATGAAATGACTAATATGATTTATTTTTTTTATGAAATCTGCTGGGTGGGCTTGAATGATTAGGATCTATAATAGACTTTTATTGTTATAATTTGTCATGCGGTATTGTATAGCCTAGACGCCTAAGAAAAACAACAAATTTTTAGGGCAATCATATCTCTTATTTTTTAGTGTGGGGAAACAGGGGCACAATTCATGGGCGCCGATCATCAGTCACTTGTTAAAAATTAAACTAAAAAAAAAAAATAAAGCAACTGTATTGCAGAAATATTGAATGAAATAAAATTCAAATACTGCATAATATCCAATAGCCTAAAAAATAAATACATTTTTGGGGGAAAGAGGGAGTTTACATTGTCGACAGAATGACAATCTCCACTTTTAACATTTTTGAATAAAGTCGTCTTAGTGATATTTCTGGTTGGAAAGTTCATAAATCTGTACAGACAGTGAGTAAGTTGATTCCAGAGAAGGTATTTGCAATTTTGGAATATAGAACTGTGAATAAAGGTATACATTTTCCCGCTAAAATTAATAATAAAAAATATTAAAATGGGAGTAAATCATTCTGTCAACTTAAGGGCTCATGTTATAACTATACAATCTCATATTAATTGACTTTCATCTGGAGTATGAAATGTATTAAACAAAATACAGTAAATGTCTAACAAAAAAAAAAATGTATAAAACAGTCTTGATTATGATGGCCATGTTAAACGTACCGAAACGCTCAAAATTTATACTCAACAGACTATAACAATAATGAAAAGCATAACAACATTTCAAAACGTCAATAATGATTTAATATCAATGTATGAGTTAATATTAATATTATAAATGTTCAAGTACTCAAATCGTATTTATTTAAAAATATCAACTGTTCATAACTTATTTTGCCTACAGATGGTAAACAAAATCTAATGGTAACACCCATACCCATTGATAATATATAAGATACATAACATAACATTGTATGAACAAGCTTTAGGTGAGCTTATATTATTATATTCACGATAATCAATTTGACTCCAAGTGACCCAATAACTACTTAACAACCGATTTCCTAGAATTACAAACCAGAATTCCGAGCGTTCCACTTTCGGCCAGAAAAGAAAGTTTCTTAAGAGGTGGTAAACAAAACAGAGCGTCCAACGAATCGCTGGATTGGAGATACCTGAAAATAATTTGATCAATTATCAAATTATCTCCAAACGCATTATTTTTACCTTTTTTTTCATTAGAGACCTTGCAGATCTTTTGCCGCCTCACCAAGCCTCCATCTTGGAGTTATTTCTTTGCAATTATCTGCAAGAAGCACTCTTTCATCTTTGTTGATTAGATCTATCCATCTGATCTTTGATTTTCCACGCGGTCTTTTGTCGTCTATTGAGACATTCATTGTTATGTAGAGGCTTCCCGATGGATTGCTCCGAGCTAAATGCACCGCCCATCTTAATCTCTGTGGCTCCATATCGTGAGATATTGATTGACCAGTTTCGGCAAGCAGCTATTTATTGTACTGTCTCCTCCATGTGTTATTGAGCGGAGGATTTTCCTCTCAAATCTATCAATACATTAGGGCGCTGGTTAATGTCCAGATCTGACATATATTAGAACTGGTTTTATCATTACATTGTACACCCTAAATTTGTGATTTTTCAGGATTTAAATACCTTTGAGAGAGAGAAGAAAGCTCTATTTGCGCTTGTTGTACGATGGTCTATTTCCGACCGTTTAACATTTATTGAGTTTTTGGCGGAGCCGAGGTGTTTGAATTTTTTTTACTCTTGGGAATGATTTCCTTCCATGCAGAACTTGTTATTGGGATGAAATTTTCGACTTATCATCATTTATTTTGTTTTATCTTCATTCGCTTTTAGACCGATTTTAGACCGAATATTAGTCGGTGGTACAGACTCCTTTTTACGAAATGATTAACATCCGCTTGAAACTTCGTAAATAGCTTTATCTCATCGTAACCTACAAATATTTGATTTAAGAAAATTCTCGGAAATGGGGCGTTTTGAATCTAGTGGTCAGCAAACTTTGTCTATTTAATTAGGTACTAAAAACTCGTAAATAACCATTTGCTTTCCACTTGGATCGTAAAATAATTTTTTTACAAAATCGATAAAAAAGGTTACCTAAAATATTGTTACCCAATGGTTATTGTTACAAAACACAATATTGTTACAAAACCCAACAAGGTTACCAAATTTTTAAAAATATTGGAACGTTTGGCCTCCATAACTTCGTTATTTTCACAATTTGGAGGTGTAGGTTACGCCAAACAGCTCATTATGTTTGAAGGCCGAGTTTTTATATTTTAGATTACGAGTTTTTAGTACTTAATCAAATAAACAAAGTTTGCCGAGCTCCAGATTGAAAATGCGCCAATTCCGAGAATTTTCGTAAATAAAATATTTGTAGGATACGATGAGATGGAGCTATTTTTTATTAAAAGTTTACTAAAATGACGCTAACTCTTCTATTTAGCAAATATAGTTAGTTACTTTACTTAAGACTATATTAAGAAGAAAAAGAATTAAGGCTGTGAAATGTGACTTTTTGCAATAAATTGTCGACATCTTATGCAAGCAGGGGTACCCAGACGGGGTTTCATGGAGCAAGTCGCGCCATAAAAATTTTTTAGGGGAACATTTTTTGACTGAGTTTTGAATTTTTTTGGGAGGAAGGACTATGAATTTTTTTCGTTTCAATATTTTCAAAAATCAAACATTGTGATCGGACAAAAAAAAACTTAACCCCTCTCAAAATTTGAGTTTTCACGTTTTCCATCCGCCGTCCGCGCATTTTCTTCGAAACTACTGGACCGATTTTTTTCATATTTGGTTGTAAAATCACCCGAGGACGATCCTCCTTCATCGAAATTACTATCCGACTTTTACTTTCAAAATGGCGGCCGAAAAACCTGCGTTGCTATACACTGTAGCTCCTAAACGAATGTACCGATTTCAATAAGACTTCGCCAGTCATTTTCCCGACGCCCTTTAAATTTATTTATATAACATGCTTCAACGAAAAGAGGCTGGAAAAAAGTTACGAGGGATGGTAAAAAGTAAATTTAAAAGTAAAATTAAAACTCAAAAAGTTTACACGTTGTTTTTAAATGTTTAAAGAATTTTCTAAAAAACGAAAAAAAAAAATAGTTAAAATCGGACAATTAGGAGCAAAGATATGGTCTTCAGTTCTTTTTTATATGTTCTACTCCAAATGTTATATCCATTGTTTGGTTTTTAAATTTTGAATGTGTTACTGAAGTAATACTATTTTTTTTTAGCATATTACAAATGATTAGTGTTTAGTTCAATAATTAGAATCACCTTTTATTCATTTTTCTTTGTAACTAGGAAGGTAATGTTGTTACTTTAGACGTACAATTGTTAGGAAATAATAAACCATTGTGAAATAATTTGTAGCGTTTTTTTTTTTTAAATACTGCAGTTTTTCTTTTATGTTGTTCTATGTTAAATGAACATAGGAAATGAAAAAAAAAATCACTCCTACATTAAAATTTTTAAAAATTTACTTTCCATTCGATTTGTTCCCACAATTAAATGGAATATGAGTCTCAATAGAATTATTATAGGGAAATATCCGGATAGAAAACTCATGTGCAGAGAAACTAGCATTTCATTCCGCTGTCGGCGCCGCTTTCAATTTGAAGGGGATAGCCTTAAAACGCTCGGCCATCATGGCATTACATGCGACGTGCTCGTTTAAAAAAAAAATATATATATTATAGGAGTATATCAATTATTAAAATCATTATATTAGGACATATTATTAATGGAAATATGTTGTTTTCAGTATTGTCTCATTAGATAAAAAATAGAATACATACGTATCCGGCGAACTGTGAACATTTTATGGCTATTAAAAATAGACACGTTTTGAGAAAAGGATAAAAAAATCGTGATTTATCTCGTCAGACAAGAACAAACAAATCTCAAAACGTTATATAATGAAACTCGTGGCGTTTTAAACGCCCGTTTCTCCTTTCCTGAGAAGACAAATTCATTATGAAACGACATTAAGGCAGGAACAATAGCATCGAGGTTACAGAAAGACGAACAGAGCGGCGGGCTACCGGCTCCGAATGATTACGCGGTGTTAGATAAATAACTACAAATCAATGCAATTCAAGGTGAGCTATATAATCATTGATCTCGTCGTCACCGTTTTCCTCAATATCAAGGCTATTTCTGCACACTAAAGAAAGTGACCCAATGAAATCCGCACTCTACAAAGCTCTATATTTAATAATATGTATAGTATTAAATGATCATAATTACAACAAAGGAAAATGTAGAAGAATAAGTAAAACAAATAAATGAGGTAATTTAAAATAAAGTAGAACCCAATACTTCGATTATGAGTGTGCGAAAAGCTATACACAATAAGTTGTTCGGAGTTCAACAAACCGTATTTTCTCTGAAGAAAAACGACAAGTGGCAAAGAAAAAAAAAAAATTCCCATCCAAGTATCCTAAGCCATTTTTTATTATGTGACTGTACCTTAGAATATCGGTAGATAAAAAAAAAAAAATCAAATTTATGTAGCACATACTTCAGGGATTTTATCTTAGGGAGTTTAGATATGAACTGAATTAAACACAATATTTTCTTCATCCTCTTAACGTTCTAGAAAGTATGTTCAAATTACTTTATGCATTACGCTTTTATCTCAATACATAGGCGCAGTCTTTCTATTTTGATTAGAAAATGAATACTGCTATAGAAAATGAATAGTACTAGATCTAGTACGCACATCACACAACTTTCACTTATCGCTCTACTTCGAAAAGCAATTCAAGTCTGGAAAAATTATTACAATTATTATTATTATTACAAGAAGTTTTTGAAGCGCATTTTTAACCCAGCTAAACCTTTAACAATATACTTTTGAATTTCGGTCATATTCATCAATACAAAAACTCATTAAGACCATCAAAATCAAAACATAAACCCTATTTATTATATCAATTGTAGGCAATAAAAACCTTATAACCGCATCAGTCTATTTTAATCACATAATTTCATTCCCTGAGATCTATAGACTAAGAGAGATTTAAAAATACATATACTCAATTATGAATAAGGAAGAATCGTACTACATAAAAAAATTTATAGTTATTAAAATTCTATCACTTTTAACATGTATTTAAATTCCTATTATTTACCCTTGGAAAATTTACCAAAATATAGTTACTTGCTTTTAAATACACCGATATGTCAAAGTCGTCACACTAATTGTATGTGAATAATGTTGTGATTTCACAAAGGGAATTTTTTTTGGAATTAATCGACGATGTATACATAATTACTTAAATATTATATGAGATCTAGAGTTATCAAAGTACAGTAAATGTATTTAATACATTTATGGTTATGAATATATGTTTGAAACATCCATGAAATACTTTTTTAAACAATGTCATTGCCTTGATTTGGTGGATTTTAAATACTTTTTTTTTCAAACTTAAAAATGAAGGAAGGAGATGGTCCGGTGTGGCGGTCATAAATAGGCTAAATAGTGGTAAAACTATTTTATTAAAAGCGAACGCTTCGACCCGACTTCGCGGGTCTTCTCCAGGGAGGTGTGTTCAGCTAGGAGTTTCACTTAGAACTTGACCTGTCCACACATTCCTGAAGAAGACCTGCAAAGTCTGGTCGAAACGTTGGCTTTTAATAAAATAGTTTTATCACTATTTAGCTTATTTATGACCACCATCCCGGACCATCTCCTTCCTTTATAATGCAACGGTCAACTATTAAATGTTCAATCAAACTTAAAAATGAATTAAATGTATTCCTACATAATTAAATTTATTTAATGTAGGATGGCATGCCAAAGAGCAAACCCTAACTTGGAATACCTCAATCTCTGGTCCGAGCAGTTGAGATCTTTCCTCAAGTACTGCGTGCTGCTATTGATAACTAGCCACGGATATTAAATGAATCTGGCAAAGCAAACGGGAGACATTTTGAGTAATTTCTTTTTTTTTTTTTACTCTCCATATAGATATCCATTTTATTTTCTAATAACGTTTTTGAAAAAATTAATTTTTCTATTGAAATCTGTATAAGAAAAAAAAAGCTTTCGGGCTGAAGCCCACATTTTCCTTAGACGCAATTTAAAAAAGCACAAGTATCCCATTATACAACTTCCTTATCAACGAATTATTTATTTAAGATATTGTCAATTGTTAATTTTTATCATAACGGTAATTATTCTGGAAGATATATAAAAATCATGTTTGAGTCGTCCTTCAACACCTGTTAAAAAAAAATGGTTTTAGGAATAAAATTTTTATTGACACGAGCTTGTATTTAGTAGCTGTTAATAAGTCTTTACCATGGTATATTATGTTTTATAACTGTGTATAAACATTTTTGTCAATCATTTGGATAATCAATTATCTGAAGTTGTCTATTATCTTTTTATTCGTTATTCGGGGTTTTCCCGTAAAAGTTGGAATAATTGAATTTAAAAATTCTTTTAGCAAACTTTTTTTTTAGAATTGCGCAATCGTCTATCAAGTTTATGTAAATTCGATTTCTTCGATATAAGGGTTCACTATTATCAAGTGGAGGTTTTTTATGAAAATACTGTCTGATTTGAGATTGCGCATCAAGTTTACGCAACTTTTTTCGATATAAGGTACTCAATTTTGTAGCAGTGTTGTAACTTGAGTAATATAATCATTTGAGAATAATATTGAACACTAGGAAATATTATTTAATTGACAACACATACAGAATTATAAACATATTTACAATGGAAAAGTTAACACACTCAAAGGATAAAAGTCGGCTCATGCAGTAAAACTTAATAGTTAAGGGTATAAAAGCACTTTAATAGGGGTATAAGTTAGTTATAAAGCCTCTTTCGGATAAATCCGAACGCATGCGGCGCTTCATGAACAAGTGTGACCGAAGTGATTGTGAACCACCTGTATCCATGCGGACCTCATGTGAACTAGTACCGAAAGCTTTCACGGAGAATAAGCGACAGCAAAATCTGCCTTGAATCGTAACATAAGTATAAACTCCTTATATGAAAATCAGGTTACGATAACATTAAAAGAAATAGATAAGAAGAAAAAAAACTTATAAATAAGAAAACTAATCACAAAAAAAGAAGATACTTCAACGAACAGGAAGAAAAATAGGCGGTACGATAGAAACGAAACTATAAACAACGATGGGTTCATCAGACACGAAGATAAATGATGACCTCAGAACTGATGAGAACGGAAAAATGAAATCGCGAAAGAATACGTGAAGAGAAATATGAGAACGATGACTAAGTGGAGGAAAGGACTACGAAATGCTGTCATGTTGAAAGCGGCAATATCACCTTGAACCTAGCGAAGGTTAGGAAAGCTGCGGATCGATACTCGGATGTTTACATTAAACACAATCTGATTAAAAAATACACTACGGAAGAAAACAGAGGGTGCACAAGAACGATTTATTTTGTATACGTTCAAAATCTGAAGACTACCTTAATGAAATATGCAAGTCAACCTGTCGATTACAGGTCAGAACAATCACTGTCAGGATTTTATTGAAAAAAATTCAAAACGAAGCTTCATAGCTACATTTGGGATGTCATTTATTCGCTTGTGAGTTGGAGTAATTATAAGACGATATGAAATGTGCTATCTCGGTCTACATTAATGTGATCTTAACACATTCGCCGCGGTTACTATCCCCGGGTTCCGATATTCGTCTCAAATTCGGTCGGGATTTTTTGGAATTTTGTCTATCTTACGAAATGGCCATTTTTAAAAATATTTGAAACTCCTCCAAAATGGTAAAATATAAAAATGTTTTATAGAAAAATATATTAAAAAATTATCTCTTAAAGTATAATTGTTCGTGTAATTACATTTAAAAGGACTTTAGAAATCACTTACATTAAACACCATTTCATATAGGTAGCTCAGTTTCTTTATTTTTTTTTAAAGTCATTATCGTTATTTTTTCGGACTGAAGCCTCTTCCCACAAAAAATAAAATAAATCGTGGATCCGCAAGTGGATAGATACAAACTTAAATAATCATTAAACTTAATAACTAAACGTAAATAATCATTGAAGAGAAGAATAGTTGGGGAGGTCAGTCAAAAAAGAAGGCAAAAATAAATGGTAATATTTTTTTTTACATATGCCGACGTTTCGACCTGAAGTTCAGGCCTTCATCAGGGCTAAGAAAATAACCAGATAACAAGGTATGAGAAACATAAGTAGTGATGGTAAAAATTCTATCTAACTACTCCATTCTCAATGTCTTAATTTTACTATTTATTTTCATTTCTTATATAACTTCATATTTCTTTTTTTTATATTTTACATTTTATTCTAAGATTCCCATTTTAACACTTATGTCACCCTTTTTGATTATACTTACTTCATCATTCCACACTTTGTAACGGTTATTATTATTTATCTCTTAGTTCTTACAATTGTCATTATTCTAACAATTTCATTTTACTTTATTTTATTAAATATTTTTTCTTTATTTTATTTTATTTTTTTACCATCACTACTTATGTTTCTAATACCTTGTTATCTGGTTATTTTCTTAGCCCTGATGAAGGCCTGAACTTCAGGTCGAAACGTCGGCATATGTAATAATAAATATTATCATTTATTTTTGCCTTCTTTTTTTAACTGACCACCCCAACTATTCTTCTCTTCATTAGCCACGACAGTCAACCATTTACCAATTGTAAATAATCATTATATTTGATATAAAGCTATAGGACGCCGGGGACCGTAACCACAGCTAACGTGTTCTTCTGTGTGAGTAAGGCAGATCAGTGAGTAAAACAATGTGCTTAAATGCTTCGGCGTTCGTCCCGGCGCACAGTAGGAAAACTCGCGACATCTATTTAAACCTTTTTTTTTATCTCCAAAAACTAAATAAACTGTTTATTGATACCTTGTGGAGTTCCCGAGAATATTTACAGTTGGCAGAATATACATTTTTCACAGTTTTTTTTAAATTGTTGAATGGAAAAAAAAAATAAATAGATTTAGCCGATGTCGCAAGTTTTCCCAAACTCATCCCACTGTGCGGCGTTGACCAGGAATAATATATTCGGTCCGATCCTTTACTGTTATATTGTTTTACTGACATTTAGGAGGCTTAAAGAGCTATTCCTCTAATCATCATATCATGCTCTCACAATTTTTATTTGGACAAGAGTCGCACGTCATTGCATAGAACACTTGCGACACATTGTGACTACACTAATGCTATCTCTATACTACATCACACATTCAATCCAACAGAATCAGTTGAAACACGTTAGTTAGTGCACCAAGTCAAAACAAATAGCAAAAATCAGTTTTGATCACATATCAGAAAAAAAAATCTGTTCACAGAAATGTATTAAATTGATGTAATTTAGAGCATATGGATACTTTTTAGAATCGAATGTGATTTTTTCCTATGAAGAAAAAAAATTTAAATACCTGATATCAGTAAAATAATATCCAACCAATCTCGTTTAATCTTTTTTATTATTAAAATTTACAACTATATTAATTGATAAATATAACAAGTAAATATGAAAAAGTAACACGACATATACAACATGAAGAGATACTACCCATTGGTAGCACTCCGATTATATTTCTATATTAGAAGGTCCCGAGGCCATCATCTTTACAGATGCATCGGAGGGTTATCAGGAATAGAAGAGGAAGCGAGGTTGGAAACAAGAGGGTTCGGATGGTTCAGAAGTTTATTATTGAAGGATAGGTATCTGGAGTGAGCTAAATCGGAAACATATGGTACATTAAGGTCGTTATGGATGATTTTATTTGTGAATAAAGTAGGGAGCATTGAGGATTTTAAATTGTAGGGATTGGATACGAGAGGAATTTGATGAATTAGTAGAGTCCCAAAGCTCTATCCCGAAAGTCCAAATAGACCTTATTATAGTAATATATATGAGTATTTTGTAAATAGTTGGAAGTTTAGAGTGTTTGTCTAGTAAGTGCAGCAATAGTCGGTTTCTAGTCGTTTCAGTCTTGTACGGGGGTTCGTTAACTCTAAGAATGAAATATACGTTTATTTATTCTGTGCCTAAAGTTCTCTTAGAATACGTTTATTTATTCTGTGCCTAAAGTTCTCTTAGAGTAAGTTATATGATATAATAGATACTATAGTGGCCCAATAGGTATAATAGTTAATTAATCTGAGCGTTTTTCGTCATTTAATAATACTAAAGTAAATAAATGAGATAAAATAATGATAAAATTTAATTTAATAATAATACAAGTCTTCTTTTTTCTTTCGTGTCGTGACCTCCACCTCCATAATGTCAAAATAACGATGTTATGTAGGTCAAACAGTCCAATATTTTGGTAGGCCACTTTTTTTTTTCTATTTTGTGATCATATTATCTTACGATTCAAGTGGAAAACAAATAGGTATTCATGAGTTTTTAGTACCTAATTAAATAGACAAAATTTGCCGATCCCCAGATTGGAAAAGCCCCAACTCCGACAATTCTCGTAAATGGAATATTTGTAGTTTTCGATGAGTTCAAACTATCCACATCGTCTTAGGCGGATGTTAATAACTTGATAAAACGGACTCTACACCGCGGACAATAAATTTTATGAATAACAATGTTTAAAAAAAACAAAACATGAAAGCGTCATGATACAATGACTGTACTTAGCCATAAATTTAACGCCGACCCATCTCTTACTCATTCTATCCGTCTTGTTTCCCCACTCTTTTACCGTTCTGCCAAAAATATTTGGTCGCACTGTAAGTGGAAGCACAAAAACTTAATCTTCATTTAAAAACTCTTGTTTATAGGCTCCTGGTTTTTTTTCTACTTTTTTGTAAAAATTTTACATATTGATTGAATAATTTACATATATCGATCTATGATAGCTTCTGATGACTTTGACTATTTCCTTACTTTCTGGATTAAGAACGCTTAAATAATCTCGGTTCGAATCAAACGACGAAATCACGGTGCTGTAATGAACCATGCAAATGAAATTTCCAATGACTTAATGCACAAACGTCAGGCCAAATTTATGAACAAATTAAGACCTTTTGTATTTTTTTTATTTATATTCAAGTAATAAAATGGAAACTTAATAGTCATTTTACGAAAAATCATACTGACCTGACTCGGTATCAGAATATTATGTCCGTGCAGTACTAAATTTCAGTATCTAAGTATATATTATAATTTTAAAACATATTATAATAGTTACATGATTTATTGGTTCATACAAACGATAACTCCAAATTCAATAATATTTCCTACTCACAATAGCAGTTTACAGTCAGTGGGTCACCGATTTCAATTAAATTTTTATCGGTGATATTGCATCGAAAAATATTGGAAACATGTCCCGGTGTTCGTTTCCATATGCCCTAGTTGTAAAGAAAAAAAACGATAATTTCAAACAAATTTTAAGTTATTTTTTAATTTTATTATTTATATACACCAAACGTATAAATTACTAAAACAAAAATGCGTTTCCAGTTAGGTAGGCCAAGTGAATTTTGTTATAAAAAAACAAGTAATATTCTATTATAGTGTTCTTTATAACTCTTAAATACGAACTTTTATATAAATCAAAAACTGAAAATTTTAGTGCTACATTTTATTGGAGGAATTTTTTTTTATTCGAAGGAAAAAAATTTCGAGTAAAAAGTAACATAATAATATAATATTTTTTTCGAAAAATAATCTATTGTCTAGAATAAATTTTTAGGGAGAAATAAAGTATCAACGAAAAAATATTGGTTGGAATCAATGATCCACTGACTGTCAACTCCAGTTGTTAGATATAATATCAACTTTTTTCTATGAATTTTGAGGATTATGGCTTATTTAGAAAAAAAAAACCTGTATTATTTATTCATAATCTACCCACAGAGAGTCAAAAGCTCAAAAATATGTTCTATACAGATGTTAAAATTATACTGATAAAACAAAACCTTTTTAGTATAATTTTGGCTGTCATTTTAAATCTATCAACTGGAGGTACTGTAGACAGAGGAATTTAAATGGTGAAACCAAAAATACATGTTTGTATGAGATAAGATTTTTTCGTTCATAATTTTTATGACGTGCTGGCCCGTTCTAGGAAGCATGATACCTATTTTAAAGCATTACACATGCTAATACAGATAACATATAATGTGAAAAAAATATTATTTTCCAAATCATATGATAGACATTTTTATTTTTTTCTTATTCAGTATAAAATACATTTAGGCCTGAAAAGAGATATATACATTGTATATACTTTATTTATCTAATGATAATAATAATGCATATAATTACATCTATATTATATAAGCATTGCGACATTACTCTTAATCCACAACTGAGTAAGCAGACTAAGTATAACACATCAGCAATTTTACCTTAAAATATTACGATTCCTCAACATTTTAGTTAATAATAATCAAAATATTTATACATTAAAAAAAATTGAAAAGTTTTTATGAAAAAAATTAAATGATTGGGCGATTTTTTCGACTAAATATTGAAGTATTTGTAAATATCTCAAAACAATAATATTAATACGATAATTCATAAAGATTTAAGAGTTTTCAATGATACATATAAATCACATGAAATGTGACTTCAAGGGACAACGCTGTGTGTTTCACAAATTTACACATAATTTTAAATTTTTTTTTAATTATTCACTATATCATAAAATTGTTATAAATAAAATATTAAGTCGTCTGATCATTTCTCTTTTTAATGTTTCTGACTTTAACAGAAAGACGTGCAATAAAAATCATTGTGAAGTATTAAACTCCATATTAAGAAGCATTTACATGGAGATACAATCCCGAAACTTTAATTAATAAATATACTATGTGAGAGATATTACTTTTGTTTGGGAGGGGGGGAGAGGGAGAGCCCCCCTTCCTCGCCTTTAAGGCTGTACGGAGTTTTCTCTCCCTGGTACCGGGACGCGAACTCGTGACTATTTTTCAGATTGCCAGGGCATGGCGGCCGCACAGTAGGATGAGTAGAGAAAATTCGCGACATATTATTTTTTTTATTATACCGAATGTATTATTTTTCAATTGAACTATTCAATAATAACAGTGAAAAATGTATATTGTGCCAACTGAAAACATTCTCGGAAACTCCGCGAACAACACAACGTATCAATAAAACAGTTAATCTACTGTTTGGAGTTCTATAAAAATAAAATAAAATGCGACGATGCTTTGCACACACGTTAGCTCGTTCGGCCACCCCGTCCCCCTGTGAGATACTACTTTATTATTACATACAACAAGAAATCTTTCTTCAAATTCCAGAAAATCAAGTAGAGGAAAAACGATTCACAAAAATGTAACATGGAATCCTCAGTAACTTGCAATATTCGACTGACCCCTTCAATTAAAAATATGATGGCGCTTAGCAATTCAGCATTTAAAAAAGATATATAATTAGATAGGGCATGTAGAAGTGGTACTTGACCTAAATAACGTATTAAAATTAAGGGAAAACATTTTTAAGACGACAAATATATTTTAAAAAGGTGGGTTAGTGTTTGTTTTTTGTATATTTAACCTCGATCCTTTGTTAGTTAATTAATTAAATAGACGTTTTAAATTATTTTAATATAATTTCGAAATGTGTGAACATCAGCCGATATGTGCGTTTCAGCTAGTACAAGGCCAGGCCTTGAAATGATTACAGCAGTAAGTGGGTGGACTCCCATAGAAGTGCTTGGTCACTAATATTTCCGTTTTATTTTCCTTCAAATTTGGTAAATAATTAAAGTACGGATTAAAATCATTTACAAACTTCAATTATTACGACAAAATTTTCCGAATAAAATTCAATTCGATTTAGTGATTAAATGAATTTTGCCCTCTCCGGATTGAGTTTTCCTAAAATAGAAAGGCTTATTTAATTTAGTTATTTTTTAATGTAAAAAAATTTTTATTAAAACCTCTTTGACATAGCCCCACTTCACAATAAGCAATTCTGGGGAGGCAAGGCGGAAACCTGAGTATCATGCAGCAAAGAAAGACAGACAATTTAACGCACCTTTGGAATTATGTGAGAGGAATTTCGTATACCAAATAGTCAATTCCAATATCGAAATTCATAAAAAATTAATGATATAAAAAGTGTTAGTATTTTTTATAACCTTAAAAGAAAACAAGGTATTTAATATAACTGTACACAAACAAAATAGCGAAAATTTCACTAATGGTATAGCATCTTTACCTTTTCAAAACGCTGGAATTACCCTTAATCAAATTTCTGTTAACGAAATAAAAAATTATTTTTCAATCTATTTGGACATTCTTCAAGTGCCTCTTTCTTTAGAGGTGCAGTTATTGTATTCAGAAAGTTCAGATCCACATTAGGACGACTATAATGAACTTAATATATTTTTACAGCCGTTAATATATATATATATATATAAATATACTTTTAATAGGAACAATAGAGTAAAGACAATAAAATATGAATTTAATGTCAGTTTTTCTGATTATAAATGTTCTATACAAACCAAATGATCTAAAAGTAAATTCAAATGCTTAGTTCACGTGTTGACAAAAATATTGATATCTCTTGATTAAAAATGTTTAACTACATTTTGAACAATTATCTCATATTCGCCGATCGCAATGAAGTAACACGAAATGACAGATGAAAATATGAGAATAATTGATTATGATGGAAGTAATCACGAATTTTATGTGAAGAATAATGTGAAGAACAAAATCAATTTTGTAATGAGCTTGGCGAAATTTCTGGAATTTTTTATGATTTCGTTAAGCTTAATTAACTTGAATGTTTTTTTCTGTAAGAGAACTATGAATATAATTATTATCAAAACTTGAAATTTATTAATATAACTGGTAAATCAAAGTTACGTAGTTCGAAAAAAAAAACTCTACTTCACATCGAAAACGTTACGGATACTATAGAACTGACAGAGCAGCGATGAAACCACTTTCTATGAGGCAGATCCGGGCAAAAAACCTTTTAAATACTATTTAAAAAAAAAATACAATATTCAAAATAACCAGAATTTTGAGTTATTGAAATGCAGTTTATTGTAATTATAAAGTATTTAAATTGTTTTCAAAAAATTTATTTCAAATAAAAAAATACTAAAAGTATTTTGTATTTAAATTAAAAATATTAGATACTTTCTGGTGGACGATCAGCCTATGACACGAAAACCGTACTATATTTGATCGTTTATTTTTTCTATTTAAAATAGAATACATTTAATAATACTTGTTTGCATTTTAAAAAGAAAATACAGGTACAAACAATCTATTTTATATTTTACTTCTTAAAATACAAATTACAAAAAAAGGAATTATTTGTCCTCAGTATTTCATTATAAATAGCTGCCAGAAGCATTTGCTGGAGAACCTCAGCGTTAATAAAATCATGTTCAGGAGCTTTTCTTTTAGGCAACTTTTTTATTTGTTCAGCAAAGAGGGAAAAGGTGGCGTAAATAGGAGATAAAATTGATTTTAGGGACACGTCCAAAGAGTTTAGTACACTGTTATCGTGCTTATAAATAACAGAGCCACAACGTCCGTAGAAGGTTGAAGAACAGCTGGATGAGGTAACAGCTCACCTAAAAATTAATGTAGATATCCAGGAGGATCTGCCGCTGGATACTGCTCGCTCTCATACAATTATAATTCGTAATGAACATCTCATTCACTGATTGTCATTACTATTATAACAGGCGTGAATCAAATGAATCACAAGTTAAAAAAAAAATACAAAAATTGTATTTTGTTTTAAAATGTTTTATTTGAAATACTGTCCAGGTAATATGGTGAGATGCAAATTTTCACCCAGAAGATGCGTATCCTACTCATAATTCTACCAATCTTATGCAACTCGAGGTTATCCGTCTTTGAGTCCCTTCGAATATGGGAAATGGTGAGTTCAATCACGAATGATACCGGAATATCACCAATTTCAGTTTACGAGTTTAAATCGATTTTTGAACCAGGCTTAAATTGTCAGAAACATTAAAAAAGTCTTGGACGATGGTAATGTTGGAGAGTGCACCGTTCATCAATGGTTTAAAAAATTTCGAGGAAGTTTCAGCCTTGAAGACAAAAATGGTCGTGGAAGGACTTCTTAGAACGATTGTTCGAGAACTTGCAGAGAAATACTCAGTCACCAAATCGAACTTTGCTGACCACCTCAACGCAATTGGGAGGATGAAATGCATGAAACTCGAGTTCAACATGCAACAACAAAGGACAGCCAAAAAAAAAAATATCTTCGTTATGAAGTTGGTGATGTACTTCTTTTCCGAAACAAAAACCTCTTTTCACCTACTCTCTAAACCTCTCGCCAACCTCTCTAGACAATTGGTGCTTATTTTTAAAAGATAAAAATTTAATTGATCAAAATAAGTTAAAAACTGCATTGGCAGAATAACAACGACTTGAAATTCTATTCAGGAGTAATGGAAAAGTTACCAATACGTTGACAGAAATGTTTTGAGTAATGGAGCGTATTTTGATTTATAAAAATAAGTTCGTATCATGTATTTTATTTTAAAACCATAAATCTGCATCAATTTACGGACCGATCCAAGAGTTCAAAATCCTTCTCGAATTCTTTGCTGGATTTTTTATTTGGTAATTATGACTTACCTAGAAAAGTAGTTTGGGATATTATTATAGTCCTGCAATAATGTTGCATCAGAATAGACTATAAAAGCATTGTTTTAGATAACATAATATTCTCTGAATTGAGTGTAAGTAATATTACTGTGTATGGATTGGTTGTGATTTGGGTCTGAGAATTTCACGTTTTTCTTTCCTGACGTCATCTATTGTTTAGAAGTAAACATAATTAGGAGATAAATATAAATTACGTTATAAATCTCATAAGAGAAAATTTTTACACATGCATTATATAACAAGAAAGAAAGAGCTTCTTAAAAATATACTTGCGGGCGACCGGACATAATCAGGAGATGATTCATGGCCCAATTTAAAACGTAGTTTAGTTTTGTCAACGGGTTGACAAAAAAATGAAAAAAGAGGCAAGCTGAGAAAAAAAAAAATGACTTCTGTAAGGATGAAGTAATATACAAGTCCAGAAGAGCTCTTCAAGCGGGTTTAAGTTGCAAGTGCGTTTTTGTAAGTCATTTAAACTATTAAAAATATTTTTTATTTTCTTCATTGAGTTTTTGTAATTTCCAATATCGCATTTCTATAATGTATGAAACTATCTATTGACCTATGGTTTCTGATGCATCACGAACATTATTGAGGAATTATTAATTCGACATGTATTGAAGCAATATTCAACAATAATTTATGGAAATTTTTTTTAAAATTGCATTAAAATTATATAAATTAGTTTTATTAATAATTTATATTGATATTTTTTAGTCATGGGTTCTGGAAAAAGATGAATTTCACTCTAATACAATGAATAAGATATCATATCGATCTCATACTATATTGATTCAATTTCCATGACATTTCTGATAAGTTCAAATATTATAATTTTTCAAGGCAGCAGTTTCAAATTTGAATTAACGAAATCTTAAGATATCATATCGATCTCATACTATATTGATTCAATTTCCATGACATTTCTGATAAGTTCAAATATTATAATTTTTCAAGGCAGCAGTTTCAAATTTAAATTAACGCAATCTTAAGGTGCGTTTATTTATTTCACAAACTATGAGAACCAAAATTATCTAATTAACTAATAGCGACATAACTGCTAATCCAAACTATTTATTTTATTTCTCCTGATACCAGCAGTAGATGGAAAATATCAAAAACAATAAACACTAGGGCAATAACCATTTATATATTTATTTGTTCCATAGTTTGTGAAATGTCTAAATGCACCTTTACCATTTAAATGACAAAAAACTGGTTAGGCGATGGGAGAAATGTATGGAAATTGTAGGAAGTTATTTTTAATAAAAATGATATTATTAAAGCGTGTTTTTGTAGTAGTTTTTTTTTCATATAATAGTCACACACTATTCATATGTTCCAACCAGTGCCGACCATAGAAATTTGGCGCCCCTGGGCAATTACGTCACAAGCGCCACCTTTCTCCAAAAAAGGCACTAAATTTCATAAGCTGTTGTATACTTTATATCCCAACGGAATTTCATCCGATGTGTATCTTACACTAACGCTGTATCAATGTTAACATTAATTTATCCCATACGCTTTGCAATTGTTTATTATTTCCCAGCAAATGGTGGGCGCAGCTGCTGTTCGGCACCTCGTACAACCCAATACTATTACAATTCTTAAACAAATAAACTGAATTCAAACCGATTAAAAAGTCAGAAAAATAATTTATATGGAGGAACCTTTTTTTTTTTTTTTTCTGCCAAACCAAATTGTAAGACAAGATTACTTTTAGAAACACAGTATGTTAACGATAAGATATAAGCACCATTTGCCAATTACTATTACATATTGAACCTCCAAACTTATCAACGCCTCACAATCGAAATTATCTATGGAACATTTGCCAATTAAAAATACTTGGGCCAGCCGTTAAATCCCTTCTAAGCGTGAAGATGTAAAAGTTATTAATTCGTATTATCTCTCCGATTTCGATGATGACTATTTTTTAATACTAATTATCTACAATTAATTTTGAAATATATGCAACCACAAGACAGATATTATGGAGAATTGCATTATTATTATTAATCACTAAAATCTTTACATTATTAAAACAAAATATGACCTTTAACACTGACATCGCCAACAAGAATTACTTCCCTTCGCCAAAATTAAACTTTAAGCATTATACGTACAAAGAAAAAGAAAATTACAAAATCGAAATCCATTTGAACAATAATTCTCGAAGAGGAATCGCTTTGGGAATGATCATTTACCAACATTGATCCGGAGGAAGAAGACAGGCAAGTTGATGGTTTGGCCTTGAGAAGAGAATAAATGTTAGGATGGTTTGCATTGCTTTTGACAAAGGGGCAGAATCGTATCTTTTCAAAAATCTATTATAGTTATTTATTTATATCTATTATAGTATACTCTTGGTTATTTTTATTTGTAGGATGAAAAAATTTAAACAATTGCCTAAAGTGTTAAAATCAAATAAATAACTGAGCCCATACCATCCGAGAATTCAGATAGAATGGCATTTCGTGAAGAATGCCATATGAAAATGTAAAATGAAATTCGGCAGGGGGTTATAGTAACAGAGAACTGCAAAGTAATTCTCCCAACCATATTATATACAGTCGACTATTTCTCCACCATGAAAATAAAACTTTTCATTTAAATGATAAATCTGCTTACTAAACCGTAAGTGTATGAGCAAAACATTGAAGATAAAGAGAAAAGGAAGCAAGAAGGTTCTTGCAAATTAATAATTTATATAACATTCATTCATTATTAACATTTGATCTGTTCATTAATCACAGTTTATATTGACTTTATGCCATCATTAAATATCTCTAGCTCTAAATTTGTTAGAATTTAATTTCATTATAGCCAAACTTTTTCTCACTTTTACACGATACCTTTATTAAAAATACAGCAGGTGTTATAATGTTAGATTATATTTTATCATAAAAATTCTAAAGGTGTGTTTAAACATTTCAAAATTTATGGGACAAACAAGTATGTAAATCGTTATTTCACTAAACTAGTTTATTTGTTTCTTGTTTTTGATATTTTCCATCTGCTATCGATATTGAGAAATAAAATATTGATGTAATACACATTAGTGTATAATCAATTACATGTACTGTTTATTATCAATGATCAATAGAAACAGTTGGTCGGAACACCTTGTCCTGTATGACCGCTGAATGTTCAAACTTTTATCTCAACATATCTGTGTCCGTAGGATCACGTATTTCTTCTTTACATACCTTTTACCTTTGTCAAAATAAAATAAATAGTTCTGTTCAGCAATAATGCCGCTGTTAGTTAAGTTAAAAAATTGTGATTTCAAAGTTAGTGAAATGCTTAAATACACCTTATTCATGTTAGGCATTTATACATAATTTCTAACTAAATATTTGGATAAAATAAACTGGATATCTAACTAGATTATTATAGTTTCTTAATGTTACTGTACATATGTGAAATGTTAAATTTAATTTTTATTTTTTATTCATATTTTAGACTGGATTCTTCAATTTTGAAATTATGAGAACTGCTGTGATTTAGAGTTTGGAAAAATCTAACAAGGTTCAAGGTAAAATGAATATCTAACATATTCTTACAAGTTAAAATCCCAATTTTTTCTAATATTTCGCTTAACATACATGTCTTTCTACATGGCTCTTCAATTGAATAAGTTTCGAGAAAGAAAAAATCAATAAAAATATATTTTTATTTTTTCTCTTTTTTACTATTTTTAATCAGAGATTCATCTAAAATGAGAACAACATAAATAAAATCGGTTGAAACCAAAGCAATCCATGTATAAAAATTCTATAGGTTAGATAAACGAAAAAAATCTCTGACTTAACTAAAAATTCAGAACAGAATTTGAGAAACAGTTCAATATACTCAAGAATAAAGAAAATCATTTAACAAAGATATTTTTGAGGGACCAATCATAAATATGCCAACAGTAACGTAGAATGAATATTTAAGGGTTTATAGTTAGTTTGATCCACATACAATTTTTTAAATATTGTTTAGAAAAATAATAATTTTGAATTTGGTAATGTTACGATACATCAATTTCTTCTTCTTCTTTTTTTTTAAGTAACCTTCAAGTTGAATAAATGGATAGTTTCAACAGGAAACGAATATATATGCAAATCATTAGAGTGACAATTAAAATTCAAAAGCATATTTCAACAAAATGTACCTAACTCTCCAGATATATTACAACAGTGCAATATTTTTTGTTTAAATTATATATAATGTAAAAATATAAACAACAGTTAATGTGAAAATAACAACAAATAGAATCAATTTTGTTCACTTGAAAAGTAGCTCAACGAACCAATTAAAATTAAAATTCTGGCAAGCAGGATTACAAATACAACAAAGAACAAACTTCACAATACTTTTTCATATATTAATCTGCTTAAGATAGGATAGAGTAGTAAGATTCTAAAATTTTATAATTGCGAACAAATAAATTTTAAATTGGATAAATAATTCCTCAAGGTCACATATTAACAGCGGATGCAAGAAAAGAATTCATATGCCATTCGGTAAATCAGTTAATATATAACAGTTTTGAAAAGAAATACTGAAACCGATAGAAATTCAAATTAAAATTAATTATAACTAATTTAATAGCATCGGAGGACAGACTATTCCAAAAATAGCTTGTGCAATATAGCTCCAAGAGGAGCTTTCTGCATCCAAAAATACTTTTTAGGTTTTACTAAAAACTTAATAAAATAAGGTTACTTTAAGTTTTATTTAATATTTTTGTTTTACACTTTGAGGTATAATAGTTTGATAGTCTTCAATATCTTTTCTTCGTACTAGTTAAATAGTTAATATTACAGACTTAATTACTATTCAGAACTTAATATATCATATAATAACTTTGTCAGCGTGAAAGTAATCTTAGCTACATCAAGATTTCTTGCAAAGCTAAGTGAGTCGAAAAATAAATTAAAAAGTGCTCATCAATATGATATACAAAGCATATAATCATGAAAAACAAATAATAACAAACAAGTTAACTAGTTTTAAAAATAATTTTTTGGATGGATTAATTAAAAACAGTAAAAGTGATCACACCAGTATAAATTCTTCTACTACACACTGTTTTATATTATATTCTTTATGTACGAAAGTACCATAATTGAAAGATATTTTGAAACAGTAACCATATTCACAAATAATAACAAAACCAAGTGAATTCACGCTAATTAATCACATATACATGCATAGTATGCATACACTATTTAAAGTTCCCATTGTAAACAATTCATGATATGTATGATGGTCGTACCGAGATGAAACTAAGTAATTATCTTTATTGATAGTATATTAATAAAATAACTTAGTAATAATAATGGTTAACTTAAGGATCAGCACTAAAATTTAGGAGTAATTTAATGTAAAATAATATATATGAAAACTAAAACCTGAATAACAAAACAATAAGCACAACATTTAACAAAAATATTAATACGTCAATATCCCAATAATAAGTTTAAGCAGGTTAATAGATAAAAATATTAAAATAATGAAGCCAACTAAGGGAATGACATTCATATTCAAATGCAAGTTCTTAGAACTGGACTAATAGGACTGCATTAAGAATGACTCCTTCAGGAGGAAAACAGAGACAGTTACATCAAAAGTAGCAACAGAACCAAATCATGATAAATTGGTTCATAAATGACATTTAAAAATGAAAAATATAGCCACCTCCAAATGATGAAATATTTGTTTAATTAACTTAATTGGTATAAATATTAAACTTGCATTAGGAATCACTATAAATTCAATATTTACACTGTTGAAAAACAATGCACCTTAAAAAATCACACTGATATATAAAAATAACATTTCATTGACAGGAGAATTTTTTTTAAAGGTGAAAATTAAGGGCAGACTATTTACTATGAAACATGAAGTTAGATTTTATAAACTTGTCACGTAATTTAAATGTACATAAACGATAATTAGAATTGGCACAGAGCTTCCTCTCAGCTATGATGAGAGGTAACCTCATACACAGTCATAGAAGAGTACAGAAAGGCTGCAAACTAAATTTACACAAATAATATATTTTTATATATATTTATAAAACATACCTTGACAGAATCAAGCGGGTACATAACACAATGCTCCATAATCCCAGCGAAAGCTCCTGCCATCATGTGGCTGGTGACATTGGTCGTAGGAAGGGTTTCATAGTCCTCAAAGTTCATAATATTTGCTCTGTTGATTAGTCGTTAACTGAGAATTTAGTCTATCCGGTTGTCCAAAACAAAATACCAAATAAAAAAAAACGGAAAACTAAACAAAAAAAAGGACAAACCGAATAGAAGGGCCGAAAGGTTAGGATGAATTAAGTAGAACAACTGACCTATGGTTACAGACCATGGATTCCCCAGCAACTTATTTAACAACGAAGGCTGGGGATAATTTCGCATCCAAACGGAATTAATACTAAAATATATCTATGTACAAAAACTACAAATTGTAGTGCGAGTGAGTGAAAGTGTAAAATATTTCTGCTATAATGCTGGACTGCCTATCTTATATAGAGAAGGTTACTTCAAATAGCAGCATTGTTGCGATAGTTCGGCAACAGATAGCGGTATCTGCTAGCCGGCCTGGTTCCACAAACATCTCATCAAGATAGGTAGCGTTTCAATCGCCGATTCACTCCAATCACCAAAATAATACATCCTCCTTGAATAACTTCCGCTTAAATCAACATTGTGATCAATTTAATTATCGCAGTTTTAGTAATGTTAAAAAATAAGATATCTACAAACTCAACATCAACTACAGAAATACAAGCTGGTAATTCTTAAAGTATCAGTTTTAATTAAAATTACGTGGGGACCTAACCATGCTAGGAAATATTTTTACGAGGATCAGATCAAAAATTGTTTTGTGCAGTAATATATTTTACAATAACTGTATTATTTCATTAATAATATTCCACAAAATAACTTCAGCACAATAAATATGACAAAAATATTACGAACCATTTATAATAGCTGTATTTCTATTTAATTGAAGATAAATATCTTCTTCTTTTTTTTCAGAACATATAGTCAATATACCACATTGATAGGATGTACAGGTTGTATTTAATTAAAAATATATTATTTTTATCTAAATGACAATATTTCTATGAGAGATGATTTCACCGATCTATTTCCGACACTTAAAAGCCGAGGCTGTAATGGCAGAGAATGTTAAGAGATTATCTTGGGAACATCGAATCTGACCATCAAGGGTTAAAGTTTATTAAGTGGCATATCTGTAGGAAAAATCTTAATCCTAATACCTGTAGGGTAACACCTCCTGTTACGGATAAGCGATTGAGCTTGGGCAAAGAATATGATACAATCTAATACAGTCACCCATCAGCATGGGCGGATCTACAGGGGGGGGGCTTTCGGGCTGAATCCCCCCAAATGGTAAATATAACCATTTTATGGAGAAAAAAAATTTTAAAATACCTTTTAAGTATTATTGTTGGCGTAATTAGATTTAAAAGGACTTAAGGAATCACTTAAACACCAGTTCATATAGGTAGTTAGTTTCTTTCTGTTTTTCGAAAGTAATTATCGTTATTTTTATGAAAAAAAAGCTTTCAGGCTGAAGCCCCTCCCCTAAAATTAAATCCTTGATCAGGTAGTGCCCATCAGTAAGGTGCGCAGCCGCAAGAAAACTATTAAATAATAATTGTTACCAAATTAAATTATCTCTGACAATCGAAGTATAACAGAAATGATCAATACAGACTTTTATTGGTAGAAATGAACGTACGCATAACTTAACGTTTTAATGCCGAAACCCCGTATCCCAGAAATGTCCGAAAGAAGGGAAAAAAGTATGCCGTCGGTGATGAGCAAGGGTCAAGAATATATGTCTTCATATTATGACAGGAGAACATTTTGTTACATGCCCTGCTTTACAAGACATAAGACGTTCCTTTAGTGAAATGGACAGCTCTTATGCTAGGAGAACAAAATTACATTGGGCTGCAAGTGCCCGCATGGCTGATCAAGCAGGCGTTACTTAGGCGTCGGAAAAAATAAAAATATTTTGAATGTTCTACATTATAATATCTTAACTTCTACATTTTTCTTAACCCAACAAATTTTATTTTTGTATTATTAATATAATATAATTATTATATTAATAATACTTTATAATTTTGTGCATAAAAAAAGAAGACTATTTAAGTAAATGCTATATTTTTAACTATCAAAATAAATTATTCCTGTGAAACTAACCTATTGTGCTCTAATTCACAGTATTTTTTATTTTTATTTTCCTTAAATCAGTACTTTCATTAATGGTCAAGTATTTCTGTACAAAAAATATGGAAAAGAATTATCAATTTATCTATGTCTACAAACCATTGAGTTTCCAATTTTAGATATATATATATATATATATATATATATATATATATATATATATATATATATATATATTAGCTTTCATTATTTATAGCCTGATTAGCAAGTTATATTTTGTACATAATTCTTGTTTATATTTTATAAACCATCTTCAACTATTTCTTTTAAATAGTCAAGTGGGCAACAAATTAAAAAAAAAAATGTGGAAACTTTCCAATTTACTTAAAGAAAAAAAAATCTTTAACAGTTGTGTATATTTGTCAGTTCTTTTCCTATTTTCCTCAACAAATTTATTTTTTTCGCAATACCTTTCCTTAATTTTTGTAAGTAGTAGACTTGTATTTTACTAACTTTTGTCAAAACGATTTTCTATGAGACTAACCTTACTACTATATAGATTAGTTTACCTAGGTCTCATTTTTAAGTAAATAATTTCATTAAAGTAAATAGTGGTTTATATCCCTAGTTTATATGTTTATTAACCATTTTCAACTATTTTTTCTTTAAATAGTCAAGTATGCAATAAATTGAAAAAAAAGAAGTGGAAACTTCACAATTTACTTATAGAAAAAAAATCTTTAATTGTTGTGTTTATTTGTCATTGATTTTTCCATTTCCAATACTTTTCTTAAATTTTTGTATGTAGTTGTCTTATATTTTTCTAACTTTGGCCTAAACTATTTTCAGGCACTAGGAAGTAATTATTATATCTAGATTTTTCTCTTGATGCCCAATATTATAAATGACAATGTCCAAATAAGCATATCTATACTGTTTCTTTGTTTACAACTGAGTTAAATTGGCTTCAGCAATGATAAGTAATCATCAGTAATGATTGAACGTGTAGGGGTCTTCATGATCAAAGCAATCCCGAGCAATCTTTGCCATTCTTCTGACGTTTATTCATGAATTACTGTGTAGGGTCCGCTTATAGCATCAACGAAAAACCTTGTTTTCAAATTACCATGAAGACAAATATAAAATTAATTACTTTTGAGCAAGGAGTGATGTAACATTAAAATAAAATATAGCTATAATATGATCATGAGAATAATATCTCATAAAGATTAGCAATTTACTTAATAACATAATGACAAACAAAACCTTAATAAGAAAAAATGTTCTTGTGCTTGTGCAGTCAAAACATATGACCTCAATATTAGACCTCTTTGCCATTTCTCTTTGGATAAGATTTGTAACCTGAACAAAACAGTAAATTTAATCAGAAGTGTTGTGAAGAAGATGGTAGATTTCAAAAATTCTTGGATAGATAATGGCTTTGCGATTAAAGGTGTTGATGATGAACTTATAATCGAACAGTATGTGCAAGATGCTCTCGACTTCAGTTCTCAATATGGTAGTGATATAAGTATTTCTTACACTGCCTACAATATTTCTGGAAGGCCTAGTAAATATCCCGACTATGGAGATTTTCCCCAAGCTTTTGTCATGGTATGGTATTTATTTATAATATTTAGTTATTCTTTATGCAATGGTTGATAACGGTGCAACTATCTTTTAGCGCACTTATGGTAAGTGGTGGGATGAAGCACCAAGCCGAACTGTGAATATAATGCCCCAAAATTCAGGAAATATTGTTAGTCAAGACTACATTGGTATTTATTCGCTTATTAATTGTTTTTTAAAAAAAAATTATATGTTGGAATATTATATTATTATTTAATTACAGATGTAACTTTTGAACAAAAAGTATATCCCACAAAGGTGAGTATATATGAAACATACAATCCAGGTTCAGTTGTGCGTATTTCTGCTGGTGATGGTCTTGGGATGTGGAAAACTCTTTGGGAAGGAGAACCCCAATGTGTCGGACCTAGTCCGAGAATTTTTTCTCCTGAAATTGCATCAATTGAATTTATGACTTGGTAATTATTTGTTTTAAGCTTTGCATTGTTTTTGAAAATGAACTGTATTATCATTATCTGTTTAAAACTCTGATGACAAGGCCCTCACAGGAACTTTTATATCTTGAGATAGCATAAGTTGATAGCTGTTATCAGCACAAAATTTATAAAATGTTCTGGAACTGTTATGATGGCTGAAGAGTATCGGGATCTTGATTTAATTGTAGGGTGTAAAACAGAGCTCCACCCATTGTATCCTTGTAATTGAGAGTTTGAATAAACAACAATATTTTTCACCTTATTTTATCATTTTATAAACAGTCTTCTAATTCATAAATCTTGATTGAGCACCACCTCACCTTGATTGAGCACTGGTGTAATAACTGGCGCATTAAAGTTAATGAATCTAAATGCCAACACATTACCTTTACACTCCGACGCAGTTCCTGTCCACCAGTACACTTTAATTCCATCCAGCTTCCTTACTCAGACACAGTCCGGTATCTTGGCTTTCATTTAGACCGAAGACTGACGTGGAACCCACATACTAGACTCAAAAGACAAGAACTCAACCGACGATACGGCCAGCTATACAGACTACTAAACAGAAAATCCAAACTTTCTATTGAAAACAAATTACTTATCTACAAGACAATACTGAAACCTATATGGACATACGGACTTGAACTGTGGGGGACAGCAAAAGCTTCTAACATCAAACGTATTCAATCCTTTCAATCTAAAGTCCTTCGAACAATAGTTGATGCTCCGTTCTATGTAAATAACAAAATCCTACACCATGACCTTAATATCCCTTTTGTCCTAGACCTTATTCCAGAAAAATTCTCCAAATTTCACCAGAACCTTACCTATCATCCAAATCCCCTTGCACAATCTCTATCCAACACCACCCATCCTTACAATCCTCCTCGAAGGTTGAAGCGGCAGTGGCCCAGAGACCTTTTGTAAATAAGCATCTATTGGAGTTTTGGCAATGGCCAGATCCTCCACTCAAGCCCGAGTGTGTATGATTAGGTTAGTTCTTTTGTTTATATACATTTATTTTATTTTATTGTATTTATTTTTATTTTATTTATTGTATTTATTATTATTAAGTTTCTGTATTATTTTTTTTTTTTATTTATTGTAAATAGAGTGTGAGTGTGCTTTCTCTGAACACTATTATCAATGTCCTTGATGTGACAGAATGTAATATTTCTAAATAAACAAATAAAAAAAAAAAAAAAAAAAATATGAGAAAACGGAGATAAATAGTCGAAAAAAAAAAAAAAAAAAAAAAAAAATTCATAAAAATTATCTGATAGCGATTCTTATTGTTTTATTCATGTATACACAAAAATGATTATGTTTCTTGTAGATGGCTAATGTTAGCTAAACATTGACTACATGTACTGTTTGAATATAATTTTTTTCATTTTCATGATATAAATATAATTTTCTCTGAATAAGACTAATTATTAAAACTGTTTTTATATGATTAAAGTCAATTTAAAAAATGCTAATAAATTGAAGTTCCATGCATCTACAGAAAATTTTAACAATAATGATGCTAGGTGAAATTATCCAGTTTATTGATTTTGTTCTATTCTTAACAGGCTTCTTTCGATTAAATTTAAAAGGCTTTGAATAAATGGATTACCAAAGAGAGGATTTATGTCTTATATAAAACATGATTAATCAAAATGTTCAGAAAATTAAGTTCCATTAGTATTAAATTTTTTAAAGAATATATTAATAATGGTTTCTTAATGTTTTAGCCGTCATTTATAAATTAATATTAAAAATAATCACGGTTACACAATAAATTTTAAAAATGATCAAGTTTTTGATGATTCAGTTTTTGAAATGGATGAAATAAAAAAAGCTGATATTCAATTAGATATCCAAATTAAGTTAAATTTAAAATATTAGATTATCCATCTAATTATTTGAGAATTTTCTGTGTTATGCTTTAACTTACTCTTTTTTCTTTAGCTACACCACTTTTTAATTGTTGTTTGATTCCTTAGGTTACCTAGTTATAAAAAAATATGGGAATAGTTGATTATTTGAAAAAGTAGAAGTTTCAAATTACAATTTTTATATTTGTTTGGAAATCAACAATAATGTAAATTAAATGTTTGTTTCAACACCTAAAGGAAACAAAGTATTATAATTTAGTGTAAAAGAATAATTTACTGCTCGTAACCCTTAGCTGTAGGGGAGAAAAAGAAAGAAAAGAAAAAAAATTTTGCAGATATATTTAAGGTTACCTTAAATTAAATATAGTAAATGATGAAATTTGAATCAATCTTTTTCATTACATTGTTTTGAACTCAGATAGAAATTATAGTATCTGTTGCTTATTTAATTTTTGAAATAATATTTTTAAATTTATTTATATGCAGTCTAATATTCAAGTACAGGGAGGGAATACAGTCTGTGGGTCACCGATTTCAAACAAAATTTTTGTTGGTGGCACTAGATCGAAAAATATAAGACACATGCTTCGACATTCTTTCCAATGGGCTCTAGGAGCCGACAAAATTTTTTAAAAATATAATTTCAAACAAAATGTATGTTATTTATTTTTGCCTTTGCTTTGTCCGGATTTTTAGGTTTCTATATATCAATCGTTTTGTTTTTTTGTGCAGGATACGAAAACAATATTAACTATTATATTAAATGAGTTATAGCATGTGTCTTATATTTTTCGATCTAGTGTCACCAACAAAAATTTGGTTGAAACCGGTGACCCACAGACTGTATCCTCCCCTTGTTAGTGACTTTATTTTTCTTTTTTTTAATTCTAACTTCTTTATTAATAATTCAAATTCTTATTTGCCATCATTTGAAAGATTAATAAAGAATTAATACATTAATTTAAGACTATTTTATTTTATATATAATCTTAATAATTTTGAAGGGACCATATTTAATCATCTTATCTTAAATAAAAAATAAATTATGTCATTGTCAATTAAATATTTCAACCATATAAATTTATTATAGATATTTATTTCAGCTTATTAAGGATTGAGTTCGATCACCATCAGCTTGATTATTATACTGAGCTGGATGCAATTCTACTTGTTGGATCATCTTCCCCAAGAAAAAAAGCAGATGTTGGCAAGATAACAGCTAAGATTAAAGGCATGACAATTAACACCTTCAACAATGAGGTGAGTTTTCAAAATTCATTATATTATTTATTAATAAATATTTGTCAATCTTAGAAAAAGTTAGTCGGGGTTGCAGTCAAAAAGTACTATATTATATAATAGTATATTTTATTACATTGTCCAATGTTTCGACCTACATTGCAGATCTTCCTCAGGGTTATATAAGAAACAAACAATACATATTATTTATTTAATTTTATATAAACAATATATATTAATTATAGAAAGTGCTGTTGATAACTAAAGTATATGTTGACAACCATTGACATTCAGTTCAATTGGGAAAGGTAATGGAACAAATTGTACTCAATGTCAATAGTTATCTACATATACTGTAACTTTCTATAATTAATATATATTGTTCATATAAAATTAAATTGCTGATATGTATTGTTTATATCTTATATTATACATAGGTCGAAACGTTGGACAATGTAATAAAATATACTATTATATTATATAGTATTTTTTTACCACAGCCCGATTTACTTCTTCTGAAATTGAATCCTCGGTCAACCATCTCAATATCATTTGTCAATCTTAGTTACTTTTGTATGAAAATTTCTTATAAGGAAAGAAGCTCAATTTAATAAAGAGATTTCATTGACAAACTGAGTAAAGGCTTGTCTTGTTTGGCCTTAATAAAAAAAGTTCTTTCTTCAACTATCGGTTGCCCATTATTTCCTATATTTTATTTTTCAAGTTCAGCACTTGTGGCTCTGTACCTTAAATGACTATATTTGAAACTGCAAGAGAGTTTAAAATAAAACACAAGATATAACCTATATGAAAAGAAAGACCTTTTTTTATAGTGGTAAAAGTTTTAGAATATATGGAATCCAACCAGCAATGTCACAATATGTAGAAGAGAAAGAAAAGATTGTAGATTAATTGATACTTAAAATTAACAGTTTTTTACCTGATGAACGGAATATGGTACTGTCTATTTCTGTATTACTCCCAAGAAGTTGTTAAATTTTGATATACGTATTTACAATGTTATAAAGTTAAGCGGTTGAAGAACTTGATTGAGTACAGTTCAGTAGAAGAACTTTATTTGTTTAAGTTATTTTATACAGAATTTAAGTTTTGATTCAGTGCATCAGAAATGAATAAACTTGAGAATATCTCTCAATCCTTTTCCTACCAACATTTTTCTTTGTTTTTTGTTCCATTTTTACTTGATTTAGTTTTGAAAACAAATCTTTTTGTGTACAATTTTAAGCTGTCGAAAATTTCTCTTGGTCTGAAATAATTTTACGTTTACAAAGTTAAACTTTCTTTTCATTTTGCAAAACATATAATTTTCATAAATTAAAGGCCATTTTCCATCAATGTTTTATTTATTTTATAACGTAATGTGTTAGTGCCATTTTCAATTCTTCTGTCATCATATTCATAGTCATTATTCTTTTTTCTTTAGCTAAGAAAAAATAAACATTGTCACTAATCATTTTGGGTTTCCCTTAAATCATCTATAGAGGTGCCTCGAAACCTCGAATGAATAGTGATATTTTTACTTTTTCTTAACTAAAGAAAACAGGATAAGGGCTATAGATATAACGACTGAAGACTGATTTAAGTCTTGAAAGTGGCTCAAGCACTGGCCGAAATGTCAAAAATGATATTATAAAATAAATAATACATTGGTGGAAAATGGCCTTGAGTTTATGAAAAATGTAAACCTTAAGACACTGAAAACAGGCAAATAGATACCTATAGGAATAAAAACCTTTAGTGTTCAACAAATTCAATAATTTGAAGTAATCACTTCTCAGTAAAGTTATTATTTCTAAACAACCGTATTGTATGTTGTAAGTAGTCCGGATTGTGAAATTCAATGATGGATTTGATATTTATTTCAAACTGATTATTTGATGATTGCAGATAGATATAGCTAATACTCTCAACTCTCTGTCATCTCTTGCCCAGCATTACACAGCTCTCTTGGAGGATATCAACAATGAAATAGAATCTTCCTGCTTGGTATCCTGCTCGGGACCCTTTGACCTTTTGCCTGTAAGTAAAATGTTTCTTCTTGCATTTATAAATTGTTATGTATCAAGTTTTAATCATTGCGTATATGGATTGGCCTTTTATTATTTATTAAAGGTTAAGGGGAAAAAGAAATTTGTTAGAACAATAATATAATCCTGGATAGAGGTGTAAAAATTGTTGAAGGAATTATATGTAAATTGTAATGTAAAATACGTAGTTTGAAATTCTTCATGGTGCCTGCAGAGTTATTCTAAATACTTTATCATGCATTTTATAAATGTGTGTAGTTTTATTTATTTTTTTATTAATTAAATTTTATTTATTAAATTGATTGCAATGTTGAGAAGATCTCTTATTTTACTGACTGGTTGATTGATTAGAAGTATGTTTCAAGAACTATTAAGCATCTTTCATGCTTTTTTTTTTTCAGCAAATTTCTTTTTTTCTTTAATCTCTCTCTCTCTCTCTCTCTCTCTATATATATATATATATATATATATATATATATAGATATATATATATATATATATATATATATAGAGAGAGAGAGAGAGAGAGAGAGAGAGAGAGAATTGATTTGTTATCTCTAGTTTCTCAAAATACATTATCATTCTTTTAGTTTCTTTCTTTTGGTTGTTGTTGGCAGTATCTCTGCAAACCTGCTTTTTAGAAATGTATGGAGAAAAAAATGTACACTTATGATTTTAATTAATCTCTGATGTTGGTAACTACTAGTTATGTAGTCTCCTGTATTAGTAATTTGACTTACAAGAGGAGGTTACTGCCGTGGGGTCACTGATTTCAATGAAAATTTGTTGGTGGTACTAGGTCAAAAAATATTAGACCCATGTCTCAGGGTTCTCGCCAACGCTCCCCAGGAGCAAAAAAATATATATATTGTATATAATTTTATACAAAATTTATGTTATTACTTTGTTTGTGCTATGCCTGTATTTTTAGATTATTATGTACCAATCAATTTCTTTCTTTTTTTTTTCTTTTAATAAGAAAAAATATTGATTAAGCTATTAAATGAATTATAAAATATTTTACCTTATGTAATAAAAACTAAAAGGTGCTTCCGGTAAAGTAGACCATGTATTTTTTTTTGTTATGAAAATGCAAGTTACATTCGTTTTTAATATTCTTTACTTATATCCTTATATCCAACTGATTGATATAAAATTTTAGAGATATCATAAATTGCAAATAGTTTTTTACTTTCCTACCTATACTAGGTAAGGAAAGTATTGCAATCGGGTCAAATTTCCGACATGCGGTTTTCGACGGATCTATAGGTTTCAGAGCCCCCTGAGTCCGAAAAACACATTTTTAGCCATTGGTCTGTCTGTGCCAAGATTTTCTCGCGAACCACTGAACCGATTTTATTGCTTCTTTTTTTATTTTGTAGGGTTTTGACTACTGATGCCTGTGACAAAAATTTGGTGCTCCATGCGCAATAGCTTGCGCGCAATAAATGAAAAACATGTTTTTTTATAGACTGTAGCGCAAAAATAGCTCTAACGATTTTGATGAAACTTTCCTATAATTTTCTAATCATTGTTCTTTCAATTTTTGTATATAGACTAAATTCCCAAAAAAAATCAGGAAAAAAAGGTTATAAAGAAAAGAAAAATGTTATTGGGCCTAACTCTCTAAGTATATATAATACGGTAAAATTTATAATGAACAAAATACGCTGTTTAGCCTCTCGTTTGAAAGGTAATGAAATTTCCTACAAAGCCATATAAAAATTGTTCATTTTTGACTACTATTAACGAAGTTACAGCTATTCAATTTCCAATGTAAGATTACGGTTTCATATCCTGGTGTCAGAAAGGCGTAAATGAGAGAATAAAGATGACTAAGTGAAAGTAAGAAAATCTGTTGCCCGCATCACACAATCTTCACTATTTCCTCTACTTTTAACAGAAATTATTGTTTGACAATACTAAGCTATGCCAAAAAGTTTTTGATCAGCAATATTAGGAAGTATTGAAATTTTTACACTGATCTACCTTAAGCCGGTTTACATTGCTTTAGTTAATCAAATAAATCTTATATTTGATCAATTTTCAGGAAAATGTATCTAGTTTAATTCTTTTTTGTTTCTTCATGAAAATATGTAAAGATATAAAAACTTTTCTGAAATAGGTAGGAAAGTCGTGTGAGTGGACACACCAGATATTTTTTTCATAACAAAAATTTACATGGCCTTCTTTATTGTAAATACCTTTTGGTTTTTGCTATGTATATACTTTATGTTATGTAGATACTTTATAACTCATTTAATACCTTAATCAATATTTTTCCTTTATTCTGTCCAAAAAAAGAAATTGATTAATATATTTTATTTTTATTATTTGGGTTTTTCCACAACTTACAGAGTTATATCCCCAACACCCAAAAGCCACTGCTCCCTGAACATCCAATCTCCTTCATGGAGTCCTCTGGCTGCCATGCATTCCTCCACGTCCTCTATCCATTTCTTCTTTGGCCTTCCAAGCTTCCTTCTTTCAGGTGGCATATAGTTATAAATTTTCTTTGGCCAGCGGTTCTCATCCATCTGCATTAAGTGGCCATACCACTTTAACTTTTTGGTCCCGATCAGGTGAAGGATGTTCTTTTGTCATCCGACGTTGTCTCTAATTGCTGCATTTGGGATCTGCTTGATTCTAGATACAGCATTTGATTCTTGCTACAGCTTCTTCTCCTGAAATCCATTTCCATGGAAAGCAACCTATTTTTCACGTTTTTTATAATTGTCCAAACTTCTGATACGTAGATGACTACACTTTCTACAAAGGAATGTTTTTTTTTTTTATTTATTTTAAATGATATTTACAACTGTATACAAAAAAATACATCTAGTAAATTTGCACATTGGTATAAAGACATGGAACACATGTTGAGAAACTACCCATTGGTAGCACTCTAATAATATGTCTATATTAGAAGATCACGTGGCCATCTTCTTTTCAGACGCCTCGGAGGGTTATCAGGAATCGAATAGGAAGCAAGGTTAGAGACAAGAGGGTTGGGATGGTTATGAAGTTTATTATGGAAGGACAGATATCTGGATTGGGCCAAATCTAATACATAAGGAACATTAAGGTCATTATGGATAATTTTATTTGTAACAAAGTAAGGAGCATTGAGGATTTTACGAAGGATTTTGGATTGCAAGGACTGTATGCGAGAGGAATTTGAAGGCTTGGTGGAGCCCCATAGCTCAACCCCGTAAGTCCAAATAGGCCTTATTATAGTCATGTAAATCAGTCTTTTATAATTGATTGGAAGGTTAGAGCGTTTGTCTAGTAAGTGTTGAAGTAGTCGGAAACGTCCAGGATTCCAAGTTAGACGTTTGTCCAGATGGAGTCCTAGGTAACGGATTTGTTCAACAGGAATAAGTGAGGTGTTGTTAAAGGATACTGAAGGACAGGAAGTCATTGGTTTACGACGAAGGGTGAAGGTAATTTGATGGGATTTATTGGAATTTATTTTAATTCTCCATTTCTGACACCATTCTTCCAGGTTTGTGATGTGGGATTGAAGGGTTTGGGATGCAATAGATGGGTCGTTATTGACTGATAGGATACATGTGTCATCAGCATATGTGGTGATGACAGTGTTGGGATGGGTTGGGATGTCAGCTGTATAAACTGTGTAAAGGATAGGACCTAGGATACTACCTTGAGGAACACCTGCAGTCTGGGAAAAACGGGATGTATATACATTGTTGTGATTTACTTTAAAGTATCTATCAGTAAGGTAGGAACGGATAATGAGGAAGTAGGTAGATGGTAGGAATTTTCGGAGTTTGTACAGCAGTCCCGGGTGCCAAACTCTATCAAACGCCTGTTCAACATCGAGAAAGGCTCCCGTACAGTACATACCGCTCTCCAATGCAGAGGATACTACGTCTACCACACGATGGCATTGCTGTATAGTGGAATGGGAGGAGCGGAATCCAAATTGGTGATCTGGGATTATGTGATTAGAATCTAGGATTGGGTACAGACGTTTTAAGATTAGTTTTTCCAGGATTTTTCCCATGATGGGTAACAGAGAGATGGGACGGTAAGAGGATGGATATTCTGGTGGCTTTTTGGGTTTGTGGATCATTTTGACAATAGATATTTTCCAAGGATCAGGGAAATATGTTGATCGGAGTACAGCATTATATATGAAAGTAAGGAATAGGATGGCTTTTCGAGGAAGAAGTTTCAAGATCTGGGATGTTATTAGGTCATGTCCAGGAGCTTTGTAGGAGGGTAATCTTTGAATGATGTTGGATATTTCTGTGGGATGAAATGCTTTAGGTGGTAGGGACATTTGGAGAGGAGTATCCAGTTCTGATTCAATACATTCGATGTGGGTTGGATTAAGGATATCAGGATGTGGGTTGAAAATTTGGAACAGATGTTGACCGAATAACTGGGCTTTTTCTTCGTCGGATTTGGACCAGGTTTGGGATTCAGTAAGAAGTGGGTGATTAAAATCTTTAAACTTCAGAAGTTTTTTGGTTGTAGTCCATAGTGATTTGTCAGTTGTTGTAATATTTCCAGTTAGGACAAAGGAATGGTAAATCTTCTTTTTAGTTTCTAATCATATTTCCTTACTCCATAGGGTTGAATTTATCGAACTTATTATTGTTTTCCCGTAATACTGGCTATCTTCAAAGGGAGGTAGTGAGATTGATATCAAACATAACATAAACAATGATTAATATATAGTAATCTAAAAATCCAGGAAATGCAAAAGCAAAAATTATGAACATACATTTTGTTTGACATTATACAGGGTGTTTCGTGCACGGCACTATTTTAGGTATGTGTTCACTAACACAAAATAAACGAAAAAGTTCATATTAACATGTATCTCAAACTCATTTATTAAACATATATCAAAGGTTAAAGATTTATTATTTTATTTACTACATTAAGACTGACTACAAAGTTTGACATGTTTAATACTACATAACAGGTTTTAATCACCTGATAAACAAATGAACGATAAGCAATGGCAGTAGTTGCTCATCTGTTTGGCTAGTCCTGCGTGTTTTAGTATGAGTGAATACTGTGACACAGTTCAGTTTAGGATTATCATGGGGGACACCATAAATTTATTCACTTTTGCAGAACAAACAGACATGCTTTTAACTAATGGCGAAGTACATAGAAATGATGTTGCTGCTGTTCGAAGATATCGTGAAAAAGTTCCTAACTGAAGAATACCAAATCGTAAAATGTTTGAGGCAATTGAAAGACGCCTTAGGGATAATGGCACGCTAAAACCTATACGAGTAAATGCCAGTTGACAAAGATTTCGACGAACTGCAAATGTTGAAGAAGAAATACTCAATGCTGTTCAGTTATCTCCTATTACTAGTACCAGAAGATTGTCACGTCGTTTCGATGTTTCCTCTTCCAGTGTATGGAGAACTGTACGTGAACAACAATTGTATCCATTTCACGTATCGAGTAGGCAAGATTTATTACTGCAAGGTTATAACAAGTGCAGAAATTTCTCCCAGTGGTCAATTCAACAATGCACCCGAGATCCTAACTTCCTGAACTGCATTTTGGTTACTGATGAATCTTGCTTTATAAGGAACGGGATTCTTAATTTTCGAAATACCCATACTTAGGCTGAAGAAAACCCTCATACGACTGTTGTTGGACATTACCAATATACCTTTTACTTTAAATGTCTGGTGTGGTCTTCTAAGCAACAACATCACCGTCCCCTTCTTTTTGCCACCTAGGCTGTCAGGTATATCTTACTTGCATTTTTTGCAAAATAATCTTCATGAACTCCTAGGCGATATTCTGCTAGGCATTTGGCAAAGGCTGTAGTTTATGCATGATGGTGTTCCAGCTCACTTTTATAGTGTCATTGATTATTTAAATGCAATCTATGGAGAACGATGGCTGGTCGAAATGGACCTGTTAAATGGCCACCACGATCCTCGAATTTAACGCCATTAGATTATTTTGTGTGGGTCTGGATGAAGTCTATGGTTTATTCTGCAGCAGTTGGCATGCAAGAAGAGCTAAGAAATCGTGGAAGCCACAGTAACTCTCAAGCACCATCCTGATGCTATACGAAGAGCCAGAGAAGCATGGATTCGTCATGCTGAATGTTGCATTCAACTAAACGGAGGCTCCTTTGAACAGTTACTCTAAATGTTGTAATAATAATAAATAAATAGTAATAATAAATAATAAATCTTTAACCTTTGATATCTGTTTAATAAATGAGTTTTAGATATATGTTAATATGAACTTTTTTGTTTATTTTGTGTTAGTGAACACATACCTGAAATAGTGCCGTGCAATTACGTAACACCCTATAATCTTTTTTTTTGGTCCTAGGGTGCATTGGCAAGAAACATGGGCTAATGTTTTTCGGCCTTGAATCACCAAAACAAGTTTCATTGAAATCGGTGACCCTACACCTGATTACATCTCTCCCTGTTATTACTTTCTTATCTGGATTTTCACTCAACAGTTTTAGTTTCTCTATTTGAACAAACATGCTCAATTATCAATCTGTTATAACCAGAACATGGAGTTTGAGCTTTATAATGTTTACTGCCAATCATAATTTTTAATTTGGCTATCACATTTATGATTATCACCTTTTCTTATTATTCAATCCATTTTAAGTTTACAAACCTCAATTGAACTTTATTTCTAGGATGAAACTATCCTGAGAGTGCTGAGTTTTTTAGATCTTGCTTCTCTGTCAAGGTGTGCCCGTGTCAATCGACATTTTAATCGTCTGGCCACAGATACAATGCTCTATACTCAGCTTAATTTGAAGGTGATCTAAACATTACCATCACATTATTTAACTCTATTTTCTTCCTATTTTCATTATTTTGAATTTAATTTTGTATGTTAAGAATTCTGTTTCTACAATTTTCATTTAATATCTAATCTTTTCAATGTTTATTTTTTTTAGTATATTATTTTATCTGAAAAATGCCTGCCACAGAAAGTTTTAACAAGTATCCATATCCATTTGCTTCAATATTTGTTTTTTATGCAGTATCATTAGCCAAATTATGTCATATGGCTGTATCAGATATCTGTTAGATCAACTATTTTTTTTTTTTTTTTTGCCCTGTCCAATATCAATATGATGGACAAGAACCAGTTTTAAATGTAAATTGGTTGATTTAATGTTTATTATTGTTTTAAAACTGTTGCCCTCGACTTTTGCAGCCCTACTGGAGTTGCCTCAATGCAAGAGCACTCCAAACATTGTCCACCAGATGTCAGCATTTGCAGAAATTGGATCTTTCATGGTGTGGAAACTATGCAATGATCACATCTCCAGACATTGTCGAGTGAGTGTTATTTTTTATGTCTATGTAATGTTTTTTATTTATAGAACTGACTCTTTAGTGTCTGGCTGTTTGCTATTTTTCTATGTTCAATAACCTGGCTGGTACTCTGAGGGTTCTGGGAAAGAGGGCTGTTTTCATGTCTCTATTTCCGTAAGACCAGGAGTCAGTATACTATACTATACACAACAAGGGGGGCTGCCGAGTGGGCTAACATGTGTACACAGCACAAGACATTGCCCGGTCACCTTGATAACTGAAGTTAAAGATGGAAAAATTATTACGAGTCCGCGTGCTTGAGGGGCTTTAACTCTGGCATTTAACTCCCACCCTCACCCCTGGCCCAGAAAAACTCCATATAGCTTCAAAGCCAAGTAAGGGGAGAACAAAAAAGAAATAAAATGTCCGCAACTGTAGTGCGTCATATATGACTTGTGCTATGTTGTAGATGTATAGCACAAGAGTAATAAAGTGGTACAAAGGATGAAAACGTCTCACATTAATAGTATGAAATTTTGAAGTTTGGAAGGAGGTTACAAGTTTTGCTCTCTTTTTTTCTACAAGAGAGAGTTGGTAATTGAATTGACTTCTTTTTATAATTGTGGATAAACAAAAATATTTGAATAAAATAAATTACTTTATTAAATAACAAACTTTCAATTTAATAATTTATACTGCTGAAGACTTTAAAAAAAGTAGAGAAACTTTAAACCCAAAAAAAACAGAATTTAAAAGATGTATAATAACTTTATAAAATTGGTTTTCCATTGATTTCTATCTGTAGTTTAATTTGTGACCTCTGTTTAAAAACAACTTCTTTCTTTTTTATTGTTACTCTTTCAAGGAATAACTAAATAAATAAATAAAATTGTCTTTAAGGATATAAATGTAATTTACTAATTTTCAGGGAATTTATATAGGTTATGAATTGTATTTTATGAATAGATATGCAACAAAGACGACCTTGTTTCAGATTTATTCAGGGTTGTGGCAAGCTGTTGACTGTTATCAGGTTGAACTCTTGTAAATATGTCGACAACCGATGTATTCAAGAAATAGCCATTACTTGCAGAAATCTTAAAGGTTAGAATGCTATTATATTAAAAGTTACTGTTTCATTGGTTTATTATTAATGTTTTCCTTTCATTGCTGTATCAGAATTGTGCTTGAGGAATTGTTTCAACATTACACCAGATGGTTTTGAAAACCTTAAGAACATTTCAACACTAGAAAGGCTTGATCTGTATAGAACATATATTGAATCCCCTCCTTTACTAAAGATTTTGGAAGCATCTCCTTACTTAAAACATATTAATCTTGGTAAGAGTTGATTTTGTATTACTATGAGTATTAAAGTTTTATAGTTAATAATTTCTTTCCGTAAGCTTTTAATAAGTAGTATTGTGTTATGTTTGGATATTAAGAATGTTATCTGCTCAGAAATATTGTTGTTTTTTTCATTATTTTTAGGTTCTTGTGTTCGAGTATCATCCATGGACATAGTTGCTCAAGGATTAGGTCAGTATAACAGACAGCTGGTTTCAGTAGACTTTTGGAAGACTTACAGCTTAACGCCCTTGGGTGTCAGGGCATTGTCCAATTGCCCAAATCTTGAGGAGGTAGATCTTGGATGGTGGTAAGAAAAACCTTAGTTTGTAGTCAATCACATTTTTATTTAATCAGTTTAATTACATTTGAACTTCTATGTATCAAATTTCCATGTACAGAGCGGTCTTGATAATACAAACGTGTAGATTGCATGGCCAGTTCGAATTATCAAAGAATAAAAAAAATAATTTATATATATATATATATATATATATATATATATATATATATATATATATATATATATATATATAATTTTTTTTTATTCTTTGATAATTATATATATATAGGGTATCCCATAAGTAGAGGAAAATATTTAAAAGGCTGGTTGTAGAAATCAATATCTACAAAAAAAGTCATTTAAACAATTGCCGAATTCCCACCAGAAGAAAAGTAGAAAATTCAGGATTTGTTATTTTTTATGTTATTCACGTTTTTTGCTGAAAAAAACGATAATTATAAAATTATTTAATTTAAGTAATTTACAAATGCTTCATAGTAAGCTAGATAAAAATGACTTTTATAGCTCTTAAAATCTGCTATCACTCCTATAAAAATTTACCTCCACTTATGAGACACATTGCAAACAAAAACATTTCTAGAAATGATCGTTTAATATAGGTGTAATGTAGTCTCTGATTTTGTTTGCTATATAAAAAAAAAATCTCACGAATTCCTTAAAAATACCATGCTTCGTCAGTCAACGTTGTATCCATTCACTGCCTCCAAGCAAGCAATAAATGCCTTTATGGTGTTTCTATAAGTTTTCTATAATGAAAATAAAATGGGTGCAATGAAATTTTACACTGAAATAAAAAATAATATAAACTCGTATTCTTTACCTACTTTTGGAGTTCTCAAGCCAACATTACCAGAATTAAAATATGTTTAGTCATTCTTAAAGAATTTATTAAAGAAAAACTTTGACTTTTTAGCTAATAAATTCCTGAAAATTGGCACTCTCATGATCTCTGGTACAAAAACCTATTAAGTGGTTCTCAACTTCTGGATGACCAGTTTAAATCCAGTTCAACTCTGTCTTTCTTACTGTAAACATGTATTATTTTAAACATAAAATAATTAATTGTATACAAATATTTTGAATTATAAAGAAGTAACAAAACGGTATACAATATACAGATATGACAAAAAAAAAAAAATACATCAAGTAAGGTTTCAACAATTTAAAATGATGAATCAGTTATAAAAATTGAAAAGAAGAAATTGAAATTGAAAAGAAGTAAATCTTTCATTATTTGATAAAATCGATGTACAAAATTATAATTGTTTTTGGTATGACTTGAATGGAAAATTGCAATATTTTTTTTATCAACCTAATATTTTTTCTCATAATGACCTTCTTGATCGGTAGATATAAGTCCAACTGTATTTAATTCACCCTCTACTTATCAGTAGTAGGTGTAGTATTATTAGTTCAATATTTATTTACAATATTATAGTTAAATATAATAATTACTGTCTATATCGAATAGTTACATAATTATTATTTAAAGATAGTAAAATTTGAGGCATTGAGATTTCAAGTTGATAAAGTGCATATATCATAGTTTTGAGACAATCCAAGTTAAAACATACTAAAACTAGTTGATGCCGATTGTTTTACAGGATAACTTTATTCTGGTAGTATGAAATGCCTGAGTATTTAAATGATGAACATTATGTAAATACATCTTAAAAGGTCATAAGATATCTGACTGTTTTTGTAACAGGAATTGGAATAGGAGGATTTTAATTGTAGATATGTAGGAGGAATGCAGAATTTTGGTAGGGAGGGAATTCCAAAATTTGACAGAGTGAGCAATAAAGGAGTTTTGTAATGAGGCGGATCTGTGAGAAAGGATGTAAAAGTCAGAAGGTCGAAATCTTGTGGAAAGAGAATGGATTGAGGACTTGAAATGAAGAACATTGTAGGCATAACAAGGATGTTGATTGTTGATGATTTGATAGAGGAACTTACCTATGAAATATTGTATCTGGAAAGATGGGAAGAGCCACTTTGGTTCAGTGTAGAGGTGAGAGACATGGGAGTATCTCGGGGCCCCAATTACGAATCTTAGCAGTTATTCATTAGTATGAAGAATTACTTAAATATTATTTGAAAAATTTATGAATAGTTCTAAAGAATAAAGACAATAGTTAGAAAATAGCAATAACAATTCACTTAAATTCATAAAGTATACACCATTAATAAGTAAGAATCTCCATCATGCTAGTTTTTGTAAATTTTTGGATTTAATTAAATTTAGCTGTGAACACTTCATATTCCCCAAATTATTTATCTAGAATTTCTCCAAAAGATGTAATATATTATGCATTTGTAAATTATTAGTTTTTTAATTCAGTTTAGGAGTATCCATCCCAGGTGACTGCATGAGCTCACTAGCAAATGGCTGTCCGAAATTGAAGAAACTGTTTATGGCTGCATTGAGGGGCATCACTGACAGGGATTTACTTCCTTTCTTGAAATGTACTCCTGATTTGGAACAAGTTGATCTTCTTGGTGTTAGGTCCATTACACCACACATGTGCCTCAGGTGAGATTGTTATTTTTTTTTCGAATTCAAAAAAGTAATGAAAGTGATTCTAGAATTCCCAATCAAGTCTGATTTATGCTAAAAGTGTACATTATGAAAAACATTTTACAAGTTTAATTGCAATTATTACCCCAGCTACTCTTAAATTGAAATAGCCTGAAATTGGGAAGGTTGGTATTGTCTCTTAACTTGAGTAATTAAAAGTTTGAACAAATTTTATCAAATTCAGTCAAGCAGTCCTAAAGCAAAGCAAAAACTGTCAATACTGAAGTTCCTAACCGTTTCTGGAACCTTTCTTCTGATACATTATATTGGTTCCAGAGTTACAAGTAAATCCATACCAGAGTGAGAAGGTGGAGATTCATTTCGTGGGTCTGCCACAAAATAAATTTCAACCCATCCAGCCAAGATTTGAACTATTGCTGCTAAATTGTAGAATATTAGTGAGCGATACCTTAACATGCTCGGCTGTCATGCCCTTATTACCTCCAGTATCATCTATCTGGGTTGGATGTTGATATAACTGGCTTCTGTACTAATTACTTATTTAAGAAACCCTGATTCTGTGTTCTGCAATCACACTTCTCAAGGAAACCAAGAGTAAGGACAGCATGCAAGGATAAGGGGGAGGGTTGGTTGTACTCAATCAGTGAGTTAAGATACTAACGCTCAGTTTGTCCTCAAGGAAATCATACATCCTTCTCAATCTTTACTTTATCTGTTCCTACCCATCTGTCCCATTTTCTATTCCATAATGGAATAAATTTATTGATATTAAATAAAAAAAAATTAACATATTTTTAATGAAAAAAAAAATTATTTTCCAGATTCTGTGCTATATATATAGAATAATAGAATAGAATAAAAAATAACTTTATTCTGGGACAAAGTCCCTTTAGAATAACAAAATAGAACATAATTAAAATACTACATCTGGCCAAAATAAACAATAATAAAAAAGAGAAAGTAAAGAAAATATTAGTTAAACAAGCTATATACAAAAAAAAAAAAAAATCTATATACAAAACACTTAAAGCTATGATAAAACACTTAAGACTATGTACAGTAGGAAAAATTATAATAATACTCTTTTGAAAAATGAAATAATAAAAAATAAATTGAATTCTTCTTTAAAATCAGGCGTGTTTCTGCTAACAAAGAAAAGACAAAGCTGACAATATAAAATATCAGTGTCTTTAAATAATGATTAATATGTAGAGTCATCATTGTCAAATGCTAGAGGTACCGATTTAATTAAATACCAATAAAAAATAATAATAAATAAAAATAAAAAAAATAGATGTGGTCAGTGGCATTAAGAGCCGGAAGATATTGTAATATTCCTAGTGAAGTTCACAGTATAGAATAGTACTATCATTTGATGATGACTAGAATATCGAAAGTTTAGCAAGTATCTGACTGTTTTGGGGATAGGTATTGGAATAGGAGGGATGTGAATGTGGATATGGAGGGAGAATGCCGAATTTTAATAGGTAGAGAATTCCAGAAATTTACAGCGCGAGCTATAAAGGAATTCTGAAATGAGGCAGATCTGTGTGAAGGGATGTAAAGGTCAGAAGGTCGAGATCTTGTTGAAAGGGAATGGACTGAGGACTTGAATTGGAAAAGGTTTTAGGCGTAAGAAGGACGATGGTTGTTGATGATTTGATAGAGGAACGTACCTAGGAAATATTGTCTTCTAAAGGAGGGGAAGAGCCACCTTAACTCAGTGTAGTGGTGAGAGACATGGGAGTACCTCGGGGCACCGATAACAAATCTTACGCAGCTATTCATTAATCTTTTCAGTCTATCACGGAGCTCCACCGAGAGGCCATCATACACCACACAGCTGTAGTCAAAGTGGAGGAAGATGAGAGAGGAAATTAGGAGTCTACGGGTATGTTGAGGTAAGAGATGGCGGAAGCGATAAAATAGTTTAAGGGTAGAAATTGTCCTACGGGAAATGTGAGAAATATGGTAGTTCCAGGAGAGGGTTTGATCTATGAAAAATCCTAAATTTTTAACAGAGGAGTAGAAGGAAATTGGCTGGTCATTAAGGTGTAATATAGGAAAGTCAGGATGGGATCTAATAAGGGGCTTGGAACTAATGACAATGGCCTGAGTTTTGACAGCATTTAACTTTAATCTATTTACATTTGCCCAGGCACTGATTCGATCAAGGTCTTCTTGAATCTTGGCAAATCCTACCAATAACTCTGAGGGAGAAAAGGATAGGTAGATCTGGGTATCATCTGCATAAAGGTGGTGGGAACAATGGAGAATTGAATTATGAAGGTCGTTAATGTAGGAAATGAAAAGGAGAGGCGATATGCTTGAACCCTGGGCAACTCCGGAGGATAAAGGAAGGTAGGCAGATAGTGGTTGATTGGGTATGGAGACTGCTTGGGTGCGTTGGGAGAGGAAAGATTGGAACCAAGAGATGGAACTATTGAAGAAAGATAATGATTTTAGTTTGTTGAAGAGGATGTAATGGTTGATGGAATCAAAGGCTTTGGAGAAGTCGAGAAGTATAAGGACAGTTAATTTTCTATCATCTATTGCAGATTGAATGTCGTTGGTAATTTTAATTAAGGCAGATTGTGTGGAGTAGCCGGGACGGAAACCAGATTGGAGAGGATCAAATTGGTTGGACTTTTCGAGGAACTTGGAGACTTGGGATTGCACCAGTCTTTCAAGAGGCTTTGAGAGGTTAGAAAGAACTGAAATCTTCGGGTGAGGATGGATTAGGATTTTTATTTAAAGGAAGAACAATGGCTTTTTTCCAAGAGGTAGGGAATACTGAATTCTGAAGGGAGAAATTGTAGATAAAAAGGAGAGCTGGGAGGATTTCAGGGAGACATATTTTTATTAATTTGACAGGGATGCCGTCTGGCCCTATGGAATTGGTGTGGGATTTCATTACCGCGGTTAACAGGTCTGTGGGAGAAATGTCGGAAAAATAAAAGTTATTGTCGTTAAAGGATATCTCTGGAGAAAAGCTGGAGGAGGAAGGTAGAGAAGAGGTATTAGCGACAGATATAAAATAAGAGTTTAAATCATCGGATACAGGAAAGGCTGCGGTAGGGGATCTGGAAGGATTACAAATGGAAAGTTTACGAAGCAGTAGCCATTTCGATTTGATATCAGGAGCTGAAGAAAGGGTTTCATGGAAGTAGGAAGCTTTCGCACGCCGGATCCTTGTCTGTGCCAAGTTGCGAAGCACCCTGAACGCTTGGTAGTCATCTGCAAGCCTAGTACGTCTAGAACGTCTTCTTGCAGCGTCACGCCTCTTCTGCAGATCTTTGATTTCCTGACACATCCAAGGAGCAGGCCGGTGACGAAAGGTAGAGGTTTTGAGGGGAGCATGGGTATTGAGAATATTGAAAAGATTGGTGGTAAGAATGTCAACCATGGAGTCGATAGAAGAGTAAGAATATATTCCATTCCAATCAAGGGTTTCTAGGTCAGGTAATATTTTTTCTCGAATAAGGGTATCCAGGTGACGGAAGGTGATAGTTCGAGGCTGGATTGAAGGAGTTCGGATATTATATGTTATCTGTATAAGATCGTGAGATGATAGGAATGATACTGGCAATTGAGAAGAGGAGAGGAGATTTTGTGCAGAGTCTATAATGTAGAAGTCTAGCCAAGTGTCGGACCTGCTGGTGTGGTGGGTGGGGGAAAATGGAACGATGAAGAGGTGCAGAGAGAAAATTAGGTTTTCTAGATAGGATTTGTCATTGGAGTTAGAGAGGAAATTGGTATTGAGGTCACCGGAGATGATTATTCTGGGATATAGAGGAACGAAGTTGAATAGGGTTGATTCGAAGGACTGATCAAATGGAACATGGGGAGGACGATATACCACAGTGTAAAGGAGAGGAAGATCCTTACAATGGATTTCTACTAGAAGGTATTCAACTTGAGGATGATCGGAGGGTGGTGAGGAATCGAGGATTCGAGTCTTCAGGCTATTATGGACAAACATGGCTACTCCTCCGCCATTCCGGCTTACCCGGTCATGACGGAGGAGGGTGTGATTAGGCAAGGAAACAGAAGAGGATGGGATGTAAGGTTTAAGCCAAGTTTCCGAGATTGCGATAATATGATAAAAGTTTTGAGTGAAATATTGCAGGAACTCGTCATAGTGGGCAGGGAGGGATTGAGAGTTAACATGACAGGTGATTAGGGTACTAGACATGAGAGGAATTGGGAGGGAAACAGTCAGAGTTTGGTAGAGAAACTCTAAAACAAATAGAAAATACAAAAAGGCGTTTACAATTAATGAAAATAGCAGAAAAGAAAGTGTAAGCAGAAACCAAAAGAAATAAAAAAACATATGGTCAATAAAATATAAATTAGTGTGTAAGTGTGAAGAGATATCTCTATGCGTAGAAGTGAAAATGTTCCTTTGTAGATAATTGAGTTCAAAGTTATTTTAATGAGGATAAGGAGTAGACGAATTCTTCGTGGTCAGGCAAATATATCGAGGTCTGAGGCCTGTTCAATCAGAATAACTTTATGCCCGTCCTCCTTTCGACATCGCACCTTTCCGGCGGCAAACCACGTATATTTGATTTTCCCCGCAGCTCTCTTCTGTCGGGCAAGCCAATATAAGTGTCTGTTCGTGGGAGTCATTTCCTCACTCAGATATATCCGGTGACAGTCATTCTCCTGCCAGCCGATATCCCGAGTAGTGAGGTCCCTCTTGACTTTCCTCTTCGTTATTAAGTCGTCCCAGACTGACTGTTTGACAAAGCGCGCGATGACAGGCGGTGGTCGAGGGTCATCTTTTCTACTTCTGCGGTGATGTACAATGTCCAAGTCATCTGTACTGAGCCTGATGCCCAAACTTGCTCCAATGCTGGTCACCAAAGCGGCGGGCGTTTCACCAGTTCGCTCCGGTATCCCTCGGATCTCCAGTGATCTGGATAACAAGCCCTGCTCTGCGTTATTCAGGCAAACCTCCAATTCGCCCACTCGAGATTTGAGGGCTTTATTTTCCAGAATAATTTTTTCGAAATTACTGGCTTGACTTTCGAGGTGTTTCTCAATTTTCGATAATTTTTCATTAAGCTCAAAATTGAGCTCTCCATATTTATCGAGGGTTGTTTTTATGTTTTTTATGTCTTCATTGACACTCGAGTCTAAGCGATTTACTGCCGCCAGTATTTCTGAGGCGGACGGCTCAGTGTTAGGTTTTTTGGTCTGGTCACAATTAGGGCATACCCATGTTTTTTTGTGTGCTTTTAAGGCTTCAATTTCTTTTTCACTTAGATTGAGACACCGACCGTGAAAAATAATTTTGCATTTTACACAACAAAGATTGTTTTTATCTTCGCGTGCAATAGTATTATTGCAAATATTGCACTGCACCATATTTAATTAAAATAGTACAATTAAATGTAAAGAAATACCGGGAGAGAGTTGTTTTGATGAACGCAGTAAACAGTGTTGTCTAATGCTGTAAGGATTAGTAGACGTTTAAACTCCCGTAGCTTCTAGAACTCTATTGGATTCACGACACTTTCTTTAAGTAGATAAAAGTGAATATATTACACTGATCACAGTGAATACTAATACTGTTAAAAGAAAAATACACTCAACTATAATGAACTGTACTGAACATTAAAATTTAAAAAAATCAGAACTGATAATATAAGAGAGTAATAGCGATGTGTACAGGTAGCTGTCTCTGGCCAGACTGCTATATATACATACTATTATATATTATTATATGTATATAATATTATATGTTTATAATATTATATACATATAATGTTATAAATTAATGTAGTAAATATTTTTTGTTTGTCTGTCTTAACAGGTTTTTGACTACCTTCAAGTCTCTTCGCTTATTTGATATAAGTTTTTGTGATCAGATCCAGGAGGAACTAGTTGAAGAATGGCGACTGCAATTCCCCAATGTTTCGATTAAACGTTCCTTCCAAAGTGATGGAGTTCCATCCCCATTCCAGCATTATTAATTTAATTATTACTATATCCTGAAGATTAATATCATTCTTTTTTGATATTATCACATTAGGGCAGTGGGTATATTAAGATCTTATGTGCTTGGTGCACCTTCTCAAAGTAGCTGTTATCCATTGAGACGAGCTTAATTCAAATATTCACTGGCCAACTTCTGCTTGTTGGTACTGAGAGCAGGTAGTTAAAGTTGATATTATTCTCTCTTACTGTGTGTTTGCTCACACATCTCTCTGTGATGGTTTAGTTTTATCTTTATTATAAGTTGATTAACATTGATTGGTTTCCTGGTAAGACTGATGCAATAGGAGGACACCCAATATGGAAAGGAAATAAAAAATTGTCAACTAATAGCATTAAATGCAAAAACTTAAATATATTCAATCTGTTACAAGATGGAATTATTAACCTTTTATGTTTCTTAAAATATTTAGTTATTCTTTTTTTAATTACTATATTTTGTTATTATAGTAATTATTTTATCAAAATATTGGTAAATAATTATTTTCATAGAAAACCTCCCTCATGTAACATTGTACATTACAATTTATTAACTAATGTGGTTATCACACAAGTGTTATATTAGCTGTCACTAATTTATCTTTTTTCTTTCTTTCTCTCAATTCTTTAATATTACTCATTGTAATATGATACCTGATATCTTCATTTTTATGAGACATTGAATTAATAATTTTAGTGTGTAATGTTACATAAAGGAAGCTTTTAGTGATTTAATATTATATGCTATTTCTATTATTGTTATGTTCTAATTTAATTAAGTTTAATATTGTTGATTTCAGTTTTGATACAATTTTAATTTATACATTTTTAAATTCAGAATCGTTATCAAATGAAAATTATGGTCGTTTAAAAATATATTTATTTTTTAACTTTTTCCTATTGGTTGTTCTTTCAGATCTCAGACAATATATTGTCAAATATTTGGTATTTAGTTATTCACATTTTTTAAATAAATATTTTATTGTCATGTTTTTGCTTATTATACTTTTTTATATATAAAATGAATTATATATATATAAATATATTTATGTCAGAATCACTCATTCTAAGTAATTATTGTGTCTTTAAAAGACAGTATTGATATTCTAGAATTAATATATAATATAATACAAAGATTTATAAATATTCAATGTGCTAAATGAGTAGAATCTATAAAAATATAATTTGTATTTTGTATTAATAAATATCTATTTCCTTTACGTTGTTATATTTATCCACTCTGGCCCAGTCAGTTTAATCTTTAAAAGAAAAAGTATGTTTATTTATTTAATATATTTTTTTATAAATATTAATGAAGTGAAGCTCTTCTTTTAGGCCTAGTCCCTACTCACTCTGAGAAGACTGGTCAGGTGAGGCTTCACTCTCTTCTACACTGATCCTTTCAAACCTTTGTCTCTTTGTGATCCTATATTCTTAACTTGCAGATATTCTTAACTTTTTTATTTTATAAATAAAAACATATTGCTAACACTAATTTGTAAACAATTCAATCGGCTACACAGCTAATAAAATGTATTTTGTCTAGTTTAATTAGAAAATAAAAATCTAAATTAAAAAAATTTAAAAAATATGTATTAACGGTTTCATGCGATAACTGCTGTTGTTTTTCAATTAATAGATATAGTTATAGGAAAATCAGAGAAGATAATGCAAATCTAGAATTTTTTTCTGGTGGAAAAAAACATTGTTATCTTCCATGAAAGGTTAACAAAATAATAATCTGTTTAGTATTCCTATTTTTTGGTTCGAAATAATTTTCAATGTATTTACTAAAAAATCAATCATTTTAAAAAAACTGAATTGCAAGATTAAATAATGGATGGCAGTATAGAGCCCTTTTTATCAAAGCATTAACATCTCTCTAAAACTTCATCTCATCATAACATACAACTTTTTTCTCTATGAAAATATTCAGAAACGGGATGTTTTCTCCTTAAATTAATGAGATACTAAAAACTCATGAATACTCATTTGTTTTCCACTTGAATCATAGCATAATAGGGTATATTAAAAAAAAAAAGACCGTTTTTCAACCAAATATTTGTATTATTATTTCTTTGATATAAAATACAATTAATACTCAAAGTACAGTGTTGTCTACCATCATTAACCAATTGCCCGATCCCACACTGATACCATTCTTTGGAATGCTGTCAAAGAACTCTTGGATTGCAATTTCTTCTTCTTCAATGGATGCTACAGTCCTTGTAAAACCTGGGCCTCTGCCACCACTCTCATCCACTCCTCACTGTCCATAGCAAGATTGCTCTAATTTCTGATCCCCAGCCTCCTCAAGTCTTCTTCCAGATCATCCAACCATCGGTGTCTGGGTCTACTGCTTTGTCTTTTCCCTCCTGGAATACCATTCAGCATCATTTTTGGAAGTCTACTGAGCTCCATTCTTTCAACATGACCCAGCCATCTGAGCCTGCCCTTCTTAATGAGTCTAAGGATGTCTGGCTCTCCATATAACTCCATTAAGTCTGTGTTGCTTCTTATTCTCCATCTATGCTGCTCTCTGACAGCTCCAAAGATCTTCCTTAGGACTCTTCTCTCCCACACCAGCAAGGCTCTCCTGTTTTCCTTGGTCATAGTCCACGTCTCACTGCCATACAAAATGACCGGTCTAATCACCGTTTTATATATTACTATTTTTGCCTTCCTGGACAGACTTTTTTATCGGAGCGCCTTTTGCAGAGCATAGGAACATCTAGTTCCTGCAACCATCCTGCCTTTTATTTCAGCTTCCATATTGTTTTCTGTCACTACTCCGCCCAAGTACTTAAATTTATCACAGTTTGCAAAACGTGTCTTCTCCCAATTCAACAGTATCTCCTCTTTCTCTGGCATGCCGGGATGTTTTCATATACCTCATCTTTTCCATGCTTATAATGAGTCCTAACTCTTGAGCTGCATGCTTGAACTCTTCTATAGCGCCGGCTAGTGCTGCTTTAGTTCTTCCTGATATAACAACGTCATCAGCATATGCCATGTGTTGCTTGAGCCTATTATAGATGGTACCACCAGGATTCGTCTTGATTTTTCGAATTGCAGCCTCTAAAGCGAGATTGAATAGTACAGGAGATAACGGGTCCCCTTGTCTTAAGCCACTGTTAATCTCGAAACTATCTGATATACCCACTCTGGTTTTGATCATACAACTTGTCCTTTCTATGGTCATTCTGGTCAATCTTATTAGTTTACTAGGAATCCTCAGTGACTGTAAGGCATTCAATAGCTTACTCCTGTTCACACTGTCATTCGCCTGCCGGAAGCCAATGAATAGGTGATGCAGGTCTATCTTATATTCATACGCTTTCTCCACTATTTGTCTGACAGAGAAAAGGTGGTCGAATACGAGAAAGTAGTCGATCGTCCTGGGCGAAAACCACTCTGGTACTCTCCCAGAATTCTTTCATTCCTCTTCACTAGCCTTCGACATATTACCACTGAAAGGATTTTATAGACTGTGGGTAGGAGCGCTATTCCCTTGTTAGTTCTCACATTTGAGTTTATCTCCCTTTTCAAGTTTAGGGACTATGATAGCCTCTCCCCATTCATCTGGCATTTTTTCTTCTGACCATACCGTCCCGGATTACAATTTCAACTTCCGCAAAATTATCAATTTTTTTCTCTTGAAGAAAATGGGCCATGGATATAAATATGTAGAAATCCAATGATGCGAGGTCTGGACTATATGGTGGATGAGGCAAGAGTTCGAGTGCATGAAGTTCTTTAAACTTTTCTTTGGTTCGACGGGAAGTGTGAGCAGTAGCATTATCTTGGAATAAAATTCGTTTCAGTAGATCAAAGCAGGATGATGCTCTGACAACTTCGCATACAATCTTTCCAGTTGCTCACAGTAGAGTTAAGAATAAATAGAGCATCCATCAGAAACAAATTTGTGATGAATAACACCTTCAAAATTAAAAAAAATAAAAGCAAAGCATGAACTTTTTTTCAAATTGTCCCCTTTTATCAACCGGAAAAGCAGTTTGATCGCGATCTAGCCATTGCTCACATGTATTCGGGTTTCTCCAATAAACCCACTTTCCATCACAGGTCACAATCTTCCGGTAAAATCTCATATCAGAAGGGTTTTTCAATAAATTTTCACAAATGTCTAACCTCTTAGCTGATTGCTGAGGAGTCAGTTCTTGAGGGACCAGTCTACTGCTCTTTTTCCCCTTCCCCATGGAGAGTAGATGGCGACTAACAGTATTTTTCGACACACCACATTCTGGCACACCTGGCAAATTCCCGAGTTCTTGTTTACGGATTTGACCCAACAGTTTCCTGTAGAACCTCATAAATATCCATCAATGGTCGCCGGGAGCCCTTTTTCTTTTCCAACGCCGTATCTCCACTGCTAAAGTTTTCAAACCAACACCGCGCAGTACGATGGTGAAGGACACCCTCCTCATCATATTTAATAATTTCACGAGCTGCTTCAACGGCTGTGAAATTTTTGTTCCAATAATGCCTTAAAATTACGAGAATTTCGTAGGACGCTTTCATGTTTCTTCCTTGAAACCAATAACTAAACTGAAGATTTTTTTTGAAAAAGTCGAGTGGGATTAAATAAGCTTAGAGTATGCTCTAAAGGGATCACTAGCGGATCCAGGATTTAATTTTGGGAGGGGCTTCAGTCCGAAAACTTATTTTTCATATATATATATATATATATATATATATATATAATAGACTATTAATTTATTAATATTAATAAATTTAAAAAGTGAGAGAAAGGTTCATTTGCTATTTTGTTTATTTTACAAAACAAAGAAAAAGTAATTTTAGAAGTTGGCGTTTTTTTTTTCAGAAATGCAGAATACCACAATTTTTTTAATATTTGAAATAAATATAAAACATAATTTGAAATGATAGAACTATTTTTTTAAAAGTATTTAATCTAAAATTAATTAGCGCGTTTTCTTTCTATGGATGTTTGTAAATTTTACTTTTTTATGTCCTAAATAGTCCAAATATTAACCCCTCCCTCAATAGAATAAAAGTTAAATAAAGTATCACCCACCTACCCAAACATATTGCCATTTTACCATTTTTTTTTAAATCGGGGGGAGGGAGAGAAGGGGGGATTAACCCATCTTCAAAAAAATATATATTTAAACAAAGTATCATCTCCCTATTCAAACATATTGCCAAGAGGGGCGCCAGAAATTTGGTATCGCCCAGTGATTTTCAAGATCTGTATATATGGTTTAATTGCTCAATATAGCCCTTACAAATTCAATATATTGATGAAATTCAATATTGACCGAGTAAGGGGCCCTTTAGGTTTTCTTATTTGGTTTAATATAAAATATTTGTAATATGTAATATAAAATTATAGGAATGAAAAATAAATATCAGGATTTGCAGTAAAAATTTGTTTATATTTTAAATTATTTAGAGAAAATTTGACTGCAAATTGTGACAATTATTTTCATCTTATAATATTACTATAGTATCGTTATATCATTAAAAGAAATAATCGCGATTTCTACAAACAAAATTAATCAAACATTGTGCTAAAATGTTGTTTCGTTTCTCTAAATAAGTATAGATCATCATTTTTTCTGTTTACGTAATATATTTGGAGATTTTTTACATAATATGACTTTGAAATAAATATAATAAAAATAATCTTAATATCAATTTCGTTCTTTTCTTTTCAGTTCTAGCCTGTAATTTTCATAGCATTTTATTCTAGATTGCTAGTCGTATTTATCTACTTTATCTATTTATTGAAATTATCTTCAATCAAACGTCAAAAACACAGAAAAGTATTCTTTTCAATTAATTAAACCAGAAAAAAAATACATTAATGTTGAAATAAACCTTCATTGATAGGTTTGAAAAAGTAATAGGTAGGTCTGGCGGTCTAGTCCTTACGTCACGTTTCAAGTTCCCCCACCACGCATTTCTGAGTGAGCGAACCTGGTAGTTTTATTGACCTTGTGTCAATCTAACGAGGTTACATTGGCCCAATAGTTACATTGCTGATTTGTGCAATGGAAGAATGCCTCTTAAGACATTTATGGTAGGCAGATAGAGAATATGATCTTGTGATAATGTTTTTCTCTTGACATTTTATAACTACTCCGGAAAGGCTATCCATCACCGACCAGATCTCAATTAGGTTGATTCTTGAGGAGGCATGTGAATATCAAATCACTACACACCATTTGTTTATTGACTTTAAGTCGGCCTACGACAGCGTTGAACGATCAGGCTTCATCTGATTAATATTTCACCCAAACTAAAACGGCTCGCCAAAACGACGATGAAAGAGGCAAAATACATAGTGCAGATTGGATCAAACATCTCGAAAGAATTTGATTTCAGTTTAGGATTAAGAAAAGGAGATGCACCAGCCTGTCTAATTTTTAATCTTGCTGAAGAAAGAATAGTGAGGGGAATCTGGAATACAAACGACGGCCATGATTTTCGACAGAACCGTCCAGATATACGGATACACGGATGATTTCGATGTTGCTTCCAGATCTCAAACTGAGGAGGTGAGGGCGGGGTGGCCGAATGGGGTAACGCGTTTGCACAGCACCGCGGGTTGCCTGGAAACAGATAACCAGAGTTATGAGATACGAGTTCGCGTCCCGGTGCCGGAAGGGATTTTTAATTCCCCGACCTCACCCCCTCCCTTCCTCCCCCCAGCCCGATAAAACCCCGTATAGCCTAAAAGGCGAGGAATGGGAGGAAAAAAAGAAAAAAAAAAAAAAAAAGAAAGAATAATATAAAGATCTCAAACTGAATTGAAGGAAGCATTTTTTCAACAAGAGAACTTAGAAGTTTAGACTCGTTGTCAACGAATTAAATACTAAATATATGCAAGCTGAACCAGAGAGTTTCCAGGAATGCTAGAATGACGGACTAGATGGCTGCTGAATAGGGAATTGAGATTGATGACGAAAACTTTCGTTGAGAGCCCTGATTCGGCAATGCATTCTTACGCCGTATATCTATAAAAGGATTAAAATCGTCAATTATGGTATTATCTAAAACTATTAGTGACCCTTAAACTAAAATTTTAATAATAGGTTAAAAATATAAGTAACAAACATATCCCTTGAACTGAAGTGACATAGGTAATTTGTTAGACTATATACTTTAATATATTGAATACTTTTCTCCCAAAAACCTAGTGAATCATTGAGCTTAATCATATATTTTAATTTGGCATAATCATATATTTTTCATAAATTTGTTATAATATTTTTACTTTTCTGACTGAAATAAATAATTTATAGCACATTTTGTGTAATACGATTTTTTTTTTAAACATTTGTATTCTTTGGCTTTGACCTCTATGGAATTGACACTCATCTGTAAGTAGTGTGCAAAAGCCACCTCCTCACTGTTGTTATTAAAGTTGGATTGAAAAGCTGTTACGGTAAATTCTCATTATACGAGATCGTTATCTGTTTGAATGTGTACGGAACATTATATAATTATAGTCTAATATTTATGATTTGTGAAAGTTCTTCAAGTTGCTAAAATGGGAGGAGAAGACAGTGAAAGAAACCTTGCTGAAGAACATGAAAAAAAAGAAGTTAAAAGTCAGGTTCATTCTGTGGAAGTGAACGTTGATCAAGGGGGTAGTTTATTTAATATTAATTTATTTCTTCTTAGGCTGTTATATTGAACAGTTCAAGTCTTATTGTCTTTTTATTCAGATGATACTGTGCAGGTTTTCGATTCCAATTTACCAAAAACTGTTTCCCTCCTTCATGGACCAAATGGATCCAAGCTATATTTGGTTGGGACAGCTCATTTCAGTCTGGAGAGTCAGGAGGATGTCAGCAAAGTAATGTTTATTTAATTTTTATTTTAAGTATTTGACATGAATTAATGACTAATTGCTAATAGTGTTTGTTATAGGTTATTAGAACTGTTAAACCACATATTGTAGTGGTAGAGTTGTGCAGATCTCGAAGCAGCATTCTCAGGCTAGATGAAAAAACTATTGAAGAAGAAGCTTGCAATCTTTCATTTGGTAAGATTATTAATCCTGACAACTGATTTTAAACATTATTTCTATGAATAACTACGAACTCTGAATTCTCACCTTACTTAAGATATAAAATTAATCAGTTAGTCCTAGGTTTAATAACAGCCAGAATTATCATGTCATGTACATGTCGCTGCTAGTAAGCCTTATCAATTTATTTTTAATCAATAGATCGCTTATGTTAATTAAAGTTCTATTGAGAATGGACCCATCTTTTACTTCAATTAATTGAAAAAAATTAATTCTGTTGAATTATAATTTACCTTCCAATATAAGAAAGTTGATGATAAGTATTTTAATTCCCATCCCATTTTTAATGTGTTTAAAATTATTAAACTAAAGTTACAAGTTCTAACTTCAGCATAAAAGATTTTTTGTAAACCAGTCAAGAGAAAAAAAAGGAGAGTAGAAAGAGTGTTTCGTTCCCATCTTATAACATAAGGCTATGTTCGTCTTTGAAGAATTAATGATTTATGCCATCAGTTTATGGCAGAAAGTCATGAAGAAATATTTTATAATTAAAACATTAGGTAGTTTGATAATTTATGCTTTTATAAAATTAGAAAATTGGCCACTTAGTGATAATATTTAAAATTAATAAACAAATTTGTGTTGTTTTTATGCACTTTAGGAGTTAATATCGTTGGCACCATATTAAAATAATGAATGTGAGCCTGTTTAACCTTACACATTTGTTACTTAAACATAGTGTCGATAATATGATCAAAATTTATCAATATATATTATAAATTTTAGCACCTTGAAAAGTGTACTTCATGACTTTTTGCTATATAATGACAATGTTTTCTTTTTTGTGGATCTATGCTTATTTATCACTTGTTGGATTTATTTTATATTTTATTATGACAGCCAAAAAAATGTAGCTATAATTTACATCTCTGATATCAATATTATTTAATGTTTAAAGTTGGATTCAAGTTAAATCTAGAATGGATAATGAATTACTAAATTTAAATACTTATGCTTTAATTGAGTATTTTTTTAAATAGCCAAGATGAAAGAGATTGTCAGGGAGAATGGATTCCTGCAAGGAATGATGAATATCTTACTATTAAGTGTATCAGCTCAACTTACCAGAGATCTTGGGATGGCGCCCGGGGGAGAATTCAGGAGAGCATTTCAAGAAGTAATATTTTAATTTTCTTTTCTTTAATATATTGATGGTTCAATAATGTTTTTCTGAATTATATTTAAATAAATCTCAGAGCAGTCATGCTTAATGGATGCTACAAGTTAGGTGATCTCAGCCCTTCGTTAATTAGAACTCTGATTGGCTCATTTATCTCCCGATTTATATATATATATATATATATTTTTTTTTAATGTTATAATCGACTAATGCAGTCAGTTCCTTTGTTTGTTGTGATATGAAATCCTATTGTTATCTGTGCCTGTTTCATTGAAAGATGCAGATATTATCTTCTAATCGATAGCTTCTGTCCAGTTCCAGTCCATTAATTTCTAACTAGACTAAACAATATGTTCAGAAGTCATCCCCTGAACTTCTTAAAAATTAATTGACGGCGTTTCTACCACCATATTAAAATTGTTTGAGAACCTGTAGAATTAATCTGCTCTGATGTGAGTGAAAAGCACTCTCATAAAACCTGTTTTCCTTCATTTATTTTTACTTTCACTTACTGATATATGAAATATATATATATATATATATATATATATATATATATATATATATATATATATATATATATATATATATAATGCTATTGTTAGTATTATTTAATATTTAATTGTATAGATAACGTACCACCGTACCACCATCAACCTGTCAAAATGTTTCCTCTCTTTTTTTTTTTTATCAGTTAGATATTTATTTAACTGCACAAGTTTTTTCTATATTCATATTCAAACTAGTACCAGCCCAAAATATTCAGTTTTAAGATCTACAAGTTATATTTAATTCCTACTAAATTACCACGATCAAACAAAACGTAGTTTGTATAAATTATTATTTTATTTGTTTTACTCAAATATTCACTTCCAAAGGCAGTCGATTGTAGAATTTAGATGAAACTATCCAGAGTGAAGCTTTCCTCTAGCTTGAAAAAGTAATGGGATCAATAGTGAAAATCAGTGTGCTTCTTTAATTCCTAAATCCATTTTTCTTCTCACCAACCTAACTTTGTGTCATTCTAAGTAGAGTCTACTGTAATTTAAAATTAGGATAACTATAATAGTTTTATTGTAATAATAAAATTAAGAACTGAAGGGCTATTTAGATAGTTTGTTTCTTATTCTCTATTATGATCTTTTCAATAGGTAAAGAAAATCCCAGGGTGTATGCTTCATTTTGGAGATCGTCCTATTCATATCACACTCAACAGAGCACTTGCTGTATTATCCTGGTGGCAGAGGTTGAGGCTTGCATACTCACTAGTGTTTGAAAATCATACTTTTACGTGAGTGTACTTCCTATTTAATTTTTCTATCACTACGTTTATAAAATTTTATGAAAATTTATTTTTATTGTGCATTGGTCAGTCTGAGCCACAAGTTAAATATTGTTAAGCTTCATAAATATATTTTTTAATGTTGAATTTTGAATTATTTAGAAAAGCTGATGTGGAGCAGTTTAAAGAATCCGATTTGCTTGCTTCAATTTTAAAAAAAATGTCAACTGAGTTTCCCGAGATCGGAGAAGTTTTTATTAGAGAGAGGGATCTCTATTTGACATTCAGTCTTCAATCTGCAGTATCCTGTGGTTTTTACAATGAAGCCAGTTAGTAAATTAATATTTATTTAATTACTTAGGTTTAAACTAATTGAGAAGTGGATTTTAGATTATGATGACGTTCGATTAAAAAACTATTTAAAAAAAAAAATCAGTGTCAGTTATTATTTTTCTCTAATGCTAATCATTACGATTATAGTACAAAGCAGTTAATTACTTTATTATTTTAATGTAATTAAATTGAGATATAAAATTTATTGGAAGAATAATTGACAAAATTATTTCAGATGTTTGTCAGCCAACAGTTGCAGTTGGAGTTGTTGGGATTGGCCACACTCCAGGAATAAAAGAATTATGGATGAAAGTTTCAGATGAAGATGTACAACCTATTCTAGTGTAATTTATTTATTTATTTATTATTTTTAATTTAAATAAATATAGTAAGTAACAGGTAAATTTACAAAAAAAAAAAAAAAAACTCTTAAGTTAAATCTATATATATTGTAATATTAGTAATTCGAAATAATTACTGTAGGGATTGTTCGAATAGCTGAAAATATTATATATGACTGGATACATATGCATATACTTACTTTAGAAAAATTGAATTTGTATGTATAAAAGAATTTTTTGGATGAAATCAGTTTTTGATTTTTGGAGATTCATCCTCACTACTTCTTCTATGAGAAGGGTATGTTGCTACAGCATTTTGTTCACTGTTTACCATAAAATACAGTGATTGAAACAAGATGCTGCATGTTCATGCCGTCATTCTGTTTTTATAAAATATATAAGAGATTCTAAGAAAATCTTAAAAAATGGGAAAAACCAACCATGGAAAGGATTGTGCCTATGAACTATAATAATTCCTAAAATATCACCTAACCAACAGGGTAACAACCCTTTTTCATTTTTTGAACACAACTTTCTATCTATCATTCTTATCTTTATTTTTATTTTAAATTTAGTTCAGACTATTGTGATAGAACTGTATGAGATTGTGTCTAAACAATGATGTGGGAGTTAATATTACATTCAGTGAATTTTTAAATATAAGATTAAGCACAATGAATTATTTTAATTAATTATGTTATGATTAAATTCAATTAAAATAATATAATAAACTTTTCTTTTTTATATTGTTTGATTATAGAATTGAGCACAAGAAAAGCCGGGGAATAGTGAAGAAGACTATAATAGTTGGTGGAGCTGCTCTGCTATGTTATCAGATATCTAAGAGAGTAAACTTTGGTTCCGTATTCAATGAGTTAATCCACTGGCTTAGACATTGATATTGGAAAACATATATTATTGCTGACATATGTTGATGACATTCCAACTGTTTGAAGAATAAATAAGGCTGTTATCTACATCTTCCTTAATATTTTATATAGGTGACCATTCTCATGTTTTATGATAAGAACGAGAATATTAACTTAAAATGTACTGTGAATAATGGGAAGGGGAGGTTGTTAACTGTAATTAGAAATTTTTCTACTTCCATTAATATTGTAAAATTATTGGATCTGGGGACCTAAACCATCTTACCTGACAATATCCAACTGTATTATGACGTAAGACATGGATCCTTATAATATTGTTATATTTAGTTTTTATAAATTAGACGAAAAATAAAATGTATTTTTTTGATTATAAATAAATATATCTATGACTAGAATGAAAATCAAAACTAATTTTTATTTCTCTACCATCCCCTTTACAGGATTGTCTGAAGAATATAATATATAACATATGTACAGGAAATACAACTATATTTCAGACACTCAGCCTTATCTGTTTCTACAAGAAGTGTTCTGTGCCATTGTTGTCTTTAAATTGTTATAAGTAGAAATCAGATTGTCATGTTATTGCTCATTTTATTCCCTTAAAATAAATATATAAAAACTTCAAACCTGAATATCTATCTATTTCACGATCTGTAGAATAACATATTGAAATTTAATATGTTATGCTGTTTTTGGCCTAAATTGCACACTTTTGTTTTTATTACATTAAATTGCACATTTTGAGTTTTTTTCTGCACGTTTTCCAAATATTTATTGCACTAAGATTCGGTTTTTAGTTACAAGTAAAGAATAAAAATCCAACTTCGCATTCCATAGCAAAACCTACTATTACAAAACCTACAAATAAATAATTAGATTAGTATCTTCCCAGTGAAATTAGAACATTGTGCACTAATCATTTTTGAAATATAATAGAGCTTATGTTAATTAATAATTTATAAATGGAACTTAATAGCTTTTTCTTATGTTTCTAATAAATCGCCCAGGTATAAAATTTCATTTATTCAGTTAGAAATTTAATATCCTATTAAAATACAAAAACATGTGAATGTAAAAAAAAAAAGAAACTATATTTACAGTTACAATGCTGTTAACAGAAGATTTATAATTAGAATTTATTTTATCGTTTCAGTATCTATTAGGTCTAGCTTAGGAAAGGAAACGTTTTTTTCAAGCCAGTTTGAAACTGCTAGGAGAAAAAAGTCCTTATAGTTAGGTGCTATGAGCTGTATCCCAATCGGTAGGCCATTCGCAGACAATCTTACAGGAACTGATATGGCTGGACAGCCTATAAATTATATTGAAGTCATAAATAAAGTTAGGTAAATTTTAATTTGACAAAATTGATAGTAAAAATAATTCATACTGACAAGGAGTAAAATAAAACTCGCTTTTCTTGATTGAAATTAATTTCAACTATTGAAACATCTGTCTGTAATAACATAATTACCTTTATATCTATTAACATAATTATCTTTATAACCTTTAACATCGCTATATTATCTTTCAAATTAGCATCTGGAGTGTTCAATGAGATATTTAATACTCAAGTTACTGGAGAAAGTAAAGAAAACAGATTTTCACAGGACCTCCGGAGAATACTTTTAAGCATTTAAAAAAAAAAAAAAAAGAAGAAAATTTTAATGGGTCACAATGATTTCTTACCTATTGGGTTGCCCAGAAAATAGTGCAGGATTTTGGTTTAAAAAGAAAGATTTACAACTATTTTATTTAACCATAATAGTATCCATGACTATCAATGCATTTCTGCCAACGTGTTGGTAACTTTTCCATTCCCTCGGAATAGAATTGATAAACTCCAAAAATGCATTTTCTAATTCCCTTTATCCATTATTTTTTGTCAAGTAAGTTGTGGTCTAGGTGTTTAAAAAAATGATAATCCGTAAGCGAGATGTTCGGAGAGCAGGGCAGATGTGGCAAAGTTTCATATCCAAGCTGCAACAGTTTTTCTGATGTCACACGAGAGACATGTGGCCGGGCGTTGTCATGCAATAATAGGCCTCTTCCAATTGAGCAAAGATGGCTTCATTAATGTCAATTTTAGATGCATTGCATTAATTTGTTTACAATACGAGTCAGCGTTAATGGTTTTTCCAGGATTTAAGAAGCTGTAGTGTATCAAACCAAATGAAGCCCACCAAACAGTAACCATTACCTTTTTTTGATGAGTTTGAGGCTTTGGAAAATGTTCTGCTGCTTCTCCTTTGTCGAGTCTCTGTCCAGAATGTCTACTGTTATCGTAAAGTATCCACTTTTCATCACAAGTAACAATTCTAGGCAGAAAAGGGTCAGCCGTTTCTGTTTCGGCAAAAAAATGTGGCACAAATTTCATAACGCTGGTTTTTTTGGCAGTCATTTAATGAATGTGGAACCCAACTTTAAAGCTTTTTTACCTTTTCAATCTTCTTGAGGTGGTCATCTACAGTCGATTTCCTAAGGTTAATTTTCTCTGCAAGTTCTCGAACAGTTGTTCTGGGGTTTTCTTGCAACAAAGCCTACAGAACATCGTCATCAAGAGAGGAAGTCCTTCCACGACGACCTTCTTTGTCTTTAAGGCTGAAATCTCTCTCCCGAAATTTTTTGAATCACAGTTGAACAGTAAACTCATTAATGCTGCTCTCGCCCCAGACATGATTGATGTTTCTGCTAGTCTGGGTCCCATTCCGGGCCAAGTTTAATCTTGTAAAACAAAATTATACTAAAATCATGCGTTGACATCTTATTAAAGACTGGATTATTTGTAAGCAGCGAAATGCAACAGAGGTAACCAAACATTATTGTTTGGAAGAGGATTAATTAGTGTTGACATTCATACAAATGAATAATCCAGTAAACACAAACAGCTTGTTATATAGAAGTGTATTTTAAAGAAAATCCTGCATTATTTTCCGGACAACTCAATAGTAGCAATAGGAAGATAAAATTTTAAAAAAAATAGGTACCATCTAATCCTTGATATTTTATTTAACTACCCCTCCTGCTTGAATGAATATTCTATTCCAAATTATGGTTAAGGAAATATGGGAAATATTGTGGGCATACTAGAACCATGCGAGGATACCGGCCAGATCTAGTCAGTCCCATAGCTGGGTCGATATACAAAGGACAAAAATTATAATGGCTTTCTTCATTTTCTGATTCATTACTCAGAACTATAGCAAATATCAGTTCCTCAAATACTTTTTAAATAATAAAAAATGACTAGATGTAATAGTACCACAAAGACAGAATAGAGCAATCTCTAAATAAGAGATTTTAAGTGTGACCTAAAAGTTGCTGAAAATATTCGTTAAACATTTGGTAGACCAAAATAAAGTGAGATATTGCTTTAAGTTGAAAGCAGTTAATGAGTTAAAAACCTGTTACAAATTATCTTCCTTGGATTGGAGCAGGCTTTGTTTCCTTCCATGAATCTAATATAATTACTTTTGTTTTTATTTTAATTGTTTTGGGTTTGGCTTACAAATAAGTTGAGATAAGTGCCTTACAAATAGTGTAATGTTAATTCATTTAATCATATTTACCTGCAAGATTGCAAGGTTGAGTGCAATAGTCCTCTGAAGAGCATTGCTGCCTGTTATCAAGCTTACAGAACTCAGAGAGCGATGGTGCTTCTGTCAGAGTGGTAGGCGTTATAAGGATATCTACAGACTTCCAAACCTCGAGGAAATCATTTACTATCAGCCTTCGAACCTTAAGAGCTTTTTCAAAGTACTTTTTATAATTCCTAAAAATAACATTATATTTAAAATACTTAGGGAGTTCTAAAAATTGATGTTAAACTTTTTCTTTTTTAAAATTTTTTTTCCACCATATATTGTATTTTTCAGGCTATTTTAAAACAAATACATCTTAAACATTTGATATATTATGTTAGAATAAAATTAGATATAATATAAAACTTTAAGAAATTCTTTACAGAATATTCTGAAGATAGGAATAGGAATGATACAACGAAATGTTAAATTTTAATATGAAAATCAGAAGATGTAAAAAAATAAAAAAGCTCTATAATGATGGAGATATTGTTGACCATAAATCAATTTCAGAAAGTTGATCGGATGTGCGGTGAAAGATGAAAAATTTCAGATGAACCCTAACGATGGCCTAAGACTTGAGCAAAAATGTGGTCACACAAGAAAATATAACCTTTCTGTTTGTATTTTTTTCAATTTGACCACACCCCAATCAACTTATCCTACTAAAAAGATCTGTAGTTATGATATTCAAGGGCTCTGATAGCAGTGATACTCTATTTGAATTATTTTTAACTCTATTATTGTACTTAATTTGAAATGTTTCTATAATAATCTTTTAAATATGTATAAATATAAATTTTAGTAATAAGAACAAATTAGGAATTTTGAAGTTTAATATAGCTTTATTTAAAAAATAAAAATGATTTATAGCAGAATTACATTTCCAGAGATTACTAATTGAAATTAATGACTACTAAAATTAATTTAAATCATAAAAAAAATCAGTTTTTTTTTGTACAAAATTTCCAAAATGATTAAAATTATAGCAATAATTCACCAAAATGTTTGGTTCTCTCAAAATATCATTTTGGATATGGTACTGTTTAGAAATGACATCCTGTTATAAAAGTAAACAGGAGTCAAAGTTTATAACTAAATCCAAACTATTTTGAATCTCTATTTGTGTACCAACACACTGCTTTAAATTATTAATCACTCAATTAATGTAGCATTGAAAATAAAAAAATAAATTGATGTTTTTCTAAAGACAAACCTCTGAAGCAAGAAGTAGTTGCCTGCAAGTATCCTAGCCTTGACAACTTGACCGAGGGCAGTGGCCCGCGCTTCAGCGTAGAGGCTCTCCACAGATGTTCCCTCATTAGGTCTATATCCATATTTAAGCCCATCATACCTGGCCATGTTGGAGGCAACTTCGGCTTGATTTAGTACAGAATAGCAACTTATTGAGTACTTGGTGTGCGGCAATGATATCTATATATATATATAACAATCATTTTTAACTAAACTAAATAATTTTGATATATAAAAACGAATGCAGTGCTCAAATATTTCAAAATAAATGATAAAATAATAAAAATCATCCAGTAAGATGGAACAAAAAATGACCACTGCTCATTATTATCATTATTTTTTTTTTTACTCACAGCTTTTTAAAATAAATAACATGTAAACTTATGAAACAAATTAGGAATACAGTTTTAAACCCTTTTATTTTAATAAAATATTAAATAAAGGTTTTTCGTTCTCTTATTTGTGTTAGGCTTATACACAATGCAAAATTGTCCTAATACAGTTTTTAATTAATTCATAGACAGATCATATTGTCCTAAAAAGCATAGATAAATAATAATAATTAAGTAAATAAAACTGCATATTTACTTTTTAATCTAACATATTTTGATTTTTTTTAAAACCTTTTTCACTGAAGATCCAGCTTTTTCAAAGATACTTGCAACCATTTCCCATGCAGCAAGTACTTCTTCTGATAGACCTGAGGGATGGTACTCCATTGGTATCCCAATTCGAATCTGACTGGGATCAATAGGATAAGGTTTTTCTGGTGTTATATCAATATCTACAGTTGTACTGTCAAAAGGATCTCTGCCGCAAATGACTCCTACAAATATATGTACTAAATTCATTTTTGTTTATATTCCTTGATATTACTTTATTTTAAAGATAATTATGAATGAAATATTTAATATCTAATAATCAACTTAAGTTTTGTTATTTCTACAACACAAAAATCTTTATATATTTTTATAATAAAAAAAATTTTACATGCAATTTTTTATGCTTTAAAACTGAAAAAATTTAAGCTGATAAAACACACTGAAAATAAGCCATAAGACAATAAGAAAACTACTTAAACAAGTTATTAGAAGTAGAGAGAAATTGTCATCTCCATAGAAATGGCATCCTTTCAACTGATAATTTTGAATGACAGATGGTCTACAAGCTTTATAGATTTCTATACTAGATAACAAAAATAAAATCTGGAAATGTTTTCTATTCTCGTTATATGACCTGTCCATCCCAGGCGACTCAGTTTGAGGAACATAATTACCTCATGTTCATTATATATTTCATATAACTTCTGGTGAATTCTTGCCACTCATTTTTAACTTTGATCCTGAGTCCTCCCAATATTTGATGCAGAATTTTCCTTTCAAAAATGATAAGGTCTTGCACTATGGGTTTAGTGGTAGCTCAAGACTCATGGATGCATATAATAGAACTCATTGGATCAGGGTAAAACAGAGATTTATTTTAGTTTGCCTCAAAGGGGGTTTTCTTTTACAGTGGCACAACAGTCCAAAGTACACACTGTTTGTAGAGAGGATCTTTTTCTTCACCTTGAGATGTGGCATATTATCTTGTGAGAGCACTGAAGCCAAGTAAAGAAATTCAACCTTTTCAAACTTATACTGGCTGAAGGTAATAATTTCATCTAAAGTTGGGGTCTCCTCTACTTCCTTATATTTAGTCAGAAGGGATTGAACTCAAGCCCGAGCTTCCTGACAAGAGACCATATAAGTTACCAACTATATCTAAATAACTACTATCAGATTCATGATTATTAAAATAGAGTAACTAAAGTAATCAATATTTTAAATAAAGGTATAGCTCATAGATGGGGAACCTTTTTATCAATAAAGGCTACATTAAAGTTATTCAGTGAGATATTTTAGCCACAATAATTTTTTATAATTTACTGTTGCTATTTTTATTTATAAGTAATAGGATATTCAATATTCAGGATGGTATTTAAGAGGATATTAAACTTAATTTTCAAAGTTTTTTTTTGTTCCTCCCCTTACTCGCTTTTTTATTACACCAAGGGGTAAGGACAAGGGATTAATGACAGAGTTTAAATCCCCCAGAACCGATTATATTTTTGATTATGTTGGCGGGTAACGGTGCTGCACACACGTGTTAGCTGCTTGGCCATCCCCAAATTTTTATAAAGTTTTTTTTTTGTCTCCCTACCTTGCCTTTTAAGCTACATGTGGTTTTTCCTGAGCCAGGGGAGAGGGCGGGGAAATTATGTCAAGTTAAAAGTTCCATCAGGCACCAGGATTCGATCTTGTAATTATTTTTCTAACTCATACTTCGGTTATCAGATTGCCGGACAACGTACAGGTACACGCCTTAGACCGCTCGGCCACCCCACCACCCCACCCCTATAGTTTTGTAACTTTTTTTTTTTTTTTTTTCCTCCCCTTCCTCGCCGTTAAGGTTATATGGGGTTTTTCCCGTGTGTAACCTAAAAAATTAATTCTATAGCAACATTAATGAAGACTGCGCAAAAGCTAGCAGAGCCAATAGATAACTTTGGAGGACACAGTTCCCTTAGTTGTGGTATAACTATTTACATAAAACATACTTTATTACAACAGCATATGTCAATAAATAGAGTTATTTTTTTATTTACCGTACACGGTAGTAGCATCACTGACAGTCCTAGCCAAAATAGAAGGAACGTCCATTGAATTAACAAGTGGTACAAGGCCGTGCCTGGAAACAGTAGAATAAGTGGGTTTGAACCCAACAATACCGCAGTGGGCAGCAGGATTTCTCGCTGAGCCTCCTGTATCTGATCCTAGTGCCCTGCATCAGACAAGAGAATCAATTACTAATTATAGATATTAGTAATTTAGCATATGAAAATAAATTTTCAGCTACAACCAGATTCAAGTCTGGGTTCAAGAATTAGGAGTCTAGTTATTTATCCACAAACCTAACTTAATTGTAACAAACAAATAATAAAATTTTTCATAATTTAAAATATAATAAAGGAATATTTGTTAGACCTATAAACTGCAAAATAGGTTGAGAAACACTCAGAGCTTTAATAATAAAATCACCATGAAAAATATTATTTACTGTAATAAGATTAAAAAAATTGGATTAAAGATAATGTAAATCAACAGATGTAGTTTCATTATGCATTAAAAATGCAAACTGTTAGAGAGCACATCTCACAATTAAATGCTACCTGTAATTAATAATGTTAAACTAAAGTAAACATACGCAAAGCAAGTTCCAGTGGCAACAGCAACAGCACTACCTCCAGAACTACCCCCTGCAATACGCCAGTCAACAGGAAGTTTAACTTCTTGATTATTTACAGAATATGCAATATTTGAACGCCAAATATTCTTTGTAGGTCCATGGATAGAGTCAACAGTACCTGAACTAACCAAAATGAAAATCATTACTTATGCGCTTAAATATATATTTCTTAATTAACATAAGCATACTGATTAATTGTAATAATTAACTTCAATTTGATCCTTTAGTCTTTATTTATTTATATTCAACTCCAATGTATGACATTTTCAAGGAAAAGCCTTTTGCTTATACTAGTTATACTTATGCTGGAATACAAAAAGAAATTGATTCTCTTGTCATTTGAGTGTTTATTTTTGAAAATTTTTCTTCCATCTCTTTGAAGGCTGTATTGAACACTCATCTTCGATCCCAATTCAATTTGATCAATGTATGTTTTAACATAGTTATTTAAGATTTGATTCTTATTTTTAATAATAAACTTAATGTATGATAAGAGAGCTAATTTTTTTATTTTTTAAACTAATAATCCGAAAAGTCAGAATTGGAAATAAATAAAGTAAGCCAAAAGGATCGAATTAAAGTTTATTATCAGAAATAAAGACAAAGTATTAAACAACTATATTGAAATACATATAACAATTAATTTTTTAAGGGAAGTCTAATAATATTTTAATAATTATTTTCCAACAGAACTATAAATCTTTTATTTAATTTTAAAACAATGTTTTGAGATTAAAAAAATAATTACTTAATTAAGATTTTAGAGTTTAACAATTAACGATAAAACACCCTGCCAAGAGGGAAATTAAGCTTCACTTCATACTTATTAAGGATTGATTTAGACAAGGATATTTCTTTATTAGCAAGCATTTTAATCATTCAATAACCTGTAATTTAAATAAAATTGTTATTTACTACTAAGCTTGTTGTTTTGAGTAAATAAATGATTTATTTTCAAATCAATAATATCTAGCGGAAAACTAAAAACAACTGAAACATCTAAAAGTAAACAATCTTAATAAAAATACTGAGACTTATAGTTGAAGATGAAAATATTTAACATTATTAAAAAATTTTTTATATCTCTTCAAAAATAATACAAATTTACCTTTAATCATTTTTTTAGTGATAAAGATTAAATAATTAAAATTTATGTTTACAGAATTTATTTTTCAAAAGCATTTATAGTATGAAATATACTAAATTCAATGAACACTACATACCCCATTGCAAATTCATCCAAGTTACACTTTCCAATAATAACAGCTCCTTGGTTGAACAATTTCTCGACAACTGTAGCATTATATGGAGGAACAAAATCTTTGAGCATTCGGGACCCACATGTCGTAGGAATACCTTTAGTACAGAAATTGTCTTTTATAGCAATAGGGATATTGTTCAGCCTTGAAGGATTTTGCTTGCCTGGAGGAAAAATAAGAATAAAAAAGAAATTACTTTATTAAATGTTTTGATAGAGAATATAAATATCATTGAAGTGCAATTAATCTAAAAATCCCTAAAGTGACTTTAATAAAAACAGTACTCCATTTATGAGGTCTAAACTCCTTTTGTATTGAAACAAATGCATTCAAATCTTTTATCAACTCAGTCCTTCTCAAGCAAGCACGATAAAGTTCAGCGGCATCCAGGCTACCATTTTGTAGTTGCTTCCTGACCTAAGAAAGAATGAATTTAAATTGTTGATACCATAATAAACAAACTCAAAATAACTTATTTTAATCAAAAAATAAAAGATACGTGTTAAGAATAATATATTTTGAATAATAAATTAAAGAGATCTTAAAGTCATATTACATATATATACAAAAATTTGTATTACAGCAAATGAAGAATGGTTAAGAAGAACTTGTTTATGTAAAAAAAAACTATTGAGAAGTGCAACTTAAAAAATATATGCTTCAAAAGATTCGGTGCATTAATGAATTGGTTGGTTGTTTAGTTTATTGGTTGGTTAATGAATGGATTGATTCATTAAATTAATTTAGTCAAAGAACTCCCAATACTTCCTTATATTAATATGATAAGTTAATTAGTTCTATATTTGCTAAAGTATCCTATCTATGATAATTGAAATTAAAATGGTACACTTTTAATAATCATAGTATGAAAACCTTTAAAAACCAGATTTTTGTTAAATAAATTAATAAATAATATTAAAAAAATAGTTTTTTGTTCGTCCAATAAAAAAAAAAAACATTATTAGAGGCTCACTATCCTAATATTTGTGCCAACAAAGAAAGAGGATCATTGAGGATGTAACACTTTAAGCTTCAATTTAAAAAATAGGGAGGTCAGTATAAATAAAACACCAACTTAAGATAAAAACATTTTATTATTTTCATGTCAGATTATTGTGAATGATAAAATAAAAAAATAGTAAACTAAATTTATCAGCAATGAACATAACAATATTAATATAAAACCAAGTTAAAGCTAAAGGTAGTCTGTAAAACTAACCGCTTCAATTGTTTGTAATAACATAGCAGAATTAGTTACCAAATGGGTAATTTTTTGATAATATCAAGTAATTTAATAGAAATATAGTTTTATCATTGAATGTTAATTGTTACTAGCAGCTTTCATCGGCTGATACGTTAACAGTTTGTAACCTTCTTAGCAACGAGATCCAAAAGAATAATATAACATATTAAAATATGAAACATAACTTTATGTGACTAGAAATTTTTATTAATGTTTTAAAAAAAATATTTTGTCATAATGCAATAATAAAAAAATATTACGTGATATCATATTATAATCGCTTGGCTTCTAGTCAAACTTAGGGCTTTTACTCACGAATTACCCATTCTTGCTGCAATTCACATTGTTCTCTACCATGGTCAGCCAACCCGGCTTTGGTCCTTTTCTGATGACTGGCCACGTCTCTCTAGGTTTTTCTCTCTTTGGGTTGTAATTTTTCGCACATTTTTCTGTGGCACTATCAGGTTTATATAAGACGTGTTTGATCCATTTCGGTTCATTTTCTAATCCTTGTTGAAAATCTTCTCAGGCCATCTGTCCGTCGGAATCTTCGCGAAAGAGGTTGAGAGAAGTATGAAGAGAACACGTGGAGGTTTTATAAATCACCTTCCAGATTACTGTAATGCAGAACTGACTTTATACTGATGTGAAATAGCGCTAGTTTCGTCTTCTCAGAGAGCTCATTGTTGTTCTTTATATAGGATGTAGTTGAACAAACAATCCATTTGCTCTTTTGACCCGGCTTTCAAAATCTTCCACCGTAACCTCTCTCTTTAGTGAAGATACTTCTCACGGAGATAAGTTTTGCAATGTTTTTATCAGAAAAAGCATCTCCTTTGATCACCTCGTTGGTCCGAAGTCCGACCAGGGTGCCTATTCGACTTTCATAGCATCTAATTCTCTGTAGATCCCGGAACCGCTGTCCAAGGGAACAAAGGTCGTTGGTTGCCAGACACTACTGTATTCCAAGCCCTCTTCCAAGCGTTGCTCTTATGGTGGAATTGAGAACCTCAATAAAAATATGGAGAAAAATCTCCATGGATAACTCCACATATGTGTCCATTTTATGAACTCTAATATTGTTTTTAGGGATGTCATATCTCTCAATGATTTTTATCAAAATTTTCTGGTCCAGAGAGGTTTTCAAAACCACATATAAATATAATATTTTGATTTAGAGTTGAATATAGCACAGAAATAGGGTTCACCTTTGAACCAGCTAAATATTACCAATTTTATAGAATAAAAATATATATTATACAGAAATGGTATTTTTTAAGATTATAATTATTACATGTGTAAAGTGAATTTATAAATAGGTGGTTCTCAAGTAGTTCTCTTCAGAAAGCATCACCTGTTATGTTTGTGTATGAATGACATTTTTAACATTTTAGAAAAATAAATTTGTTTACTTTTTTATTGATTTTATATAGAGGTGTACTATAGAATCTGTTCACTTAACCAACTTTGAATTTTTAATACCTATTTCTATGAAGTAAGGTTATTAAATTCGGAGTTGTTGACACAGAACCAGCAAAATGTGATTTAGGTAAGTATGTGATAATCATATATGATCTCCAGTATAGGTTTTTAATAATAAACAGCCTTCATAGTTAACATAACCTAGAGCTGATTTTGTCAAGACTACGTATCATTGATATGATTTCTTCAACAGTAGCCAGTATTTTGTTCTAGGAAGTAATGAGAAGACATAGTGTATGCATACACAACCCTCCTTGTTGTTTTATTACTGACGCAGGTACTGATTCTTCTTTAACTGAATGCTGTTTTCCTCAATGTAAAAATCACCCAAAGAAAAAGAAACCCCACCCCAGTACTAGCAACTTGAGGTAAGTGCTAACTTGTAAAGGTGTGTTTAGACATTTCGCAAACTATGGGAACACTATTCTCTAACTTAACTAGCAGCGACATTATTGCTAAATCAAGCTATTTATTATATTCCTCTTGATATCGACAGCAGATAGAAAATATAAAAAAATAAACAAAAATATTAGCATGGTGAAATAATAATTTATATATTTGTTTGTCCCATAGTTTGTGAAATATCTAAATGCACCTTTAGATGTAATTGCTTTTCTTTTTATTTATCATTGGTGTCGGATTATTGTACCTGGGCTTAGAGTTCAAGGGGCAAGGTAAAAATTATAGGATTTTATAATTAAAGTTATATTAGTTAAAATTTGAAGTTTTTAAGATTGAAATATACTTAAAGTATCATTAGGTACCTACTTATAGCATATAAAATAACTGCCATCGTGCACGCCCTTAAACATGCAAAAGTCATTACTACATTTCATAACCTTAACTAATGTAGAACTTTGAACAATAATTTCTTTATGTAATCGGGGAATTGTGCACTTGTTATAACTATATTTGATCTATGATTTTTTTTTCATTCTTTGTCCTTAGTGTTTTTGTATCGATAAATAAAGACGAAATTTATAAAAATATTTTTGAAAGTTAACCTACATATAAACTGCACTTAGTGCCGTTTTGCAATAGAGGGACGATATGTATCGTATGCAAGGAGACTTGCACTAATACCAGAGGTGTCTAGAGATGTGGGAGGCCTAGTTGTACTAAAGACTAGTCCGTACTAGTAGACATGTTGCTCGATTTTGATCTCTGAGACATGTCTCAATTTGTCTACGTAGACATGTCTATAGACCAATCTTCGTATACTGGCCTATTACGAGATCTGAAATCGCAGGTCTAAAGTCTCTCGAACGGAATGGCAGACATTATGCAACGTTAGGCATGATGCGCAACATATTGACAATGTGGACCTCACCCGACATCTAGAGATGAGACACGTCCCAGTCTGTCCCCAGCTAACGAGTGGTTGGTTCGGCTGTTCACAGTTATTTTTCAAAGTTTTATAGTTCTTTTGAAAAATTGTGGTATAAGAAAGTTTTAAAACTAATTGAAGATTACTGTGGCGACTCCCAGTCTTAATTTATTTAATAGTGCATTACGGAACCTAGGTCCTTTTGCGAGCACATTGCGCATTCTATAATCCTAATAGGCTCCAGTCACATCCTCAAAACTGTTCCTAACATTCCAATCCTATTCCAACAAGATAATCCAATCAAATTTTAACTCACCATCAAAAATCTTGGAATAATCTTTGATCGAACCCTTTCCTGGAAAAAACATGTATCCAACATCTCCCGACGTACCTTTTCCACCCTAAAACATTTAAATAGCCTCCATCACATTTTTCTTTTTGAAACCTGTAGACTCCTGGTTCCCTCCTTAATATTTCCCCACTTTGACTATTGCTGAACGGTATATGGAGGCGTCCCTGAGAATCTCGATGCGAAAGTAAAACGTTTGATAAATTGCTTTGTACGATTCATCTTCGGGATTCCAAGGGACGCCCCTGTTTCCTGTTTTTATGAAGAGTTGAAGTGACTTTATCCTCCCTACCGCCGTAAGTATTTTCTGTCATCCTTCATCTTCCAAGTCATTCACTCCCGCCGTCTTTCATACATCTCCGAGCTCCTTCAATTTAAATTTTCTGTCTATTCCCGCAATACCCGTTCCCGGTCTTCAGATTTATATATAATGGCCCACCGAATCGCTACTTTCAATAAATATTTTATTATTTATGGAATTCCATTCCTTCGCACTTTCTAGGTGTTCATATATCTTAGTTGCCAAGATGGAAGTTAGAATTCTATACAGGCCACATGTTGAAGTATTTCTTAAATATTTAAATAGAATCTTCTCTGTTTATCTTCAAGTATTTCCTGGCAACCTTTGGTCAGAAATTCATGCAAGCAATGAAATCTTTTAACCCAATAATTTTGGATCCCGCCAGGCCCTGGTGTCCTCCAATTTTTCCATGTTCCTAACCGCTGTTATGGTCACTTCCATCATTTCAAAGGCATTCTGGAGACTTCACAATTCTTCTTCTATCCAAGAGCTCTCAAGGCGATTCTCCGATTTTCCCCATAAACTTTTCCAACACGTACGTTCATACACAGGCGGATCTACGGAGAGGAGAGGAACTTTCGTGCTGAAGGCCTCTCCCCCAATATGGTAAAATATAACCATTTTTAAAGAAAAAAATTATCTCTAACAATATTATTGTGCGTCTAATTACATTTGATAGGACTTAAAGAATCACTTTAACGCCATTTCATATAGGTAGTTTGTTTCGTTCTTTCTTCCGAAGTAATTATTTTAATATATACACACAAAAACAAATCTTTGGGGAAAATTAAATCCTGGATCCGTTAGTGCGTACATACATACATAAAAGCTTTCCGGCTGAAGCCCCCAAATCAAAATTCTGGATCCACTACTGTCATCCAGTATACACAAAATATGTAATATAACTAACTACTCGTTTTATGTTTGTTTTATTTATATTATTAAAAAAAGTAGATTAAACTGTACTCAGATTAGGCTTTGATTGATAAAAATTGTTTCCCTTTTTTTCCTTTCCAACCTTGGAATTTCCCTAATCAAAAAGGAATTCTTCACCAAAGTGGAAACCCTGCTAACGACTGTTCCGGAAAAACTTTCAAAATTTGATAAGCAAAATGGTGGATTTTCACTAATTAATTATTCAAGTAAGATTAGATATTTTTTATTTTTAAAACGTCATTGTCACATTATTATGGAGATAGTTACATTTACAATGTTCACAGTTTGAGAGACTATTTTAAAAATTGATGTAATCAATCAGTATCCAATATATCTTTCATTTCATTTATTTTAAAATGATTTAATGCAGTTTATATGTATTAATAGTGTTTATTGTTCACTGAAGGCATAATAAAAGAAGAGATTCTACTCAATTACTTCCTAAACATTGCTATGGGCCTCATATTTCCAGCTTAAAGTGTAACAAGACAAAGTAAGTATTTAATTGAATTATTTTTAGAAAATTGTAGATCAGGTATTCAATTTTATTGAATTTAGGGATATTTAACCTACTACTTGAAATTAGCATTAGTTTTTTATCTCATGGTTTATTTACAGTAAAATTTCATAATGATTTGAAAAAGTATTACAATAATAAAATCGTAATATTATTCTTACCTTTCATACTCACAAGTCATTATATTTTTATTTTCTTAATGTATGCAAATTAATTTTAAAAAAGTTAGGTTTTTAGTGTCCAATAAAGTTTTATGAAATAAGTTTTTGTGTAGAGTATATTACTTTTTAGAACACAGTTGCTGAACTATGAAAACAAAGTTTTAAGACATGATTTGAAGAGAACCAAGCATAAATCGTTGAGGAAGCATGACGAAGCCAGTAGTTATGACATTGGAAGTGTTTCATCACACTGCACAAGGTATATTCAAAGCCAATTTTTAGAAGTTGTGAAAATAAATATTTTTCATCTATATTTTTTCAATTAAAGTTAAAGATGGTTAAATGCGACTAATGAATTGAATCAACATTTTTGAATTTTATCGTCAACTCTTTGCAAATATATATTCATTTAGATTCATTTTAATATATACCCCCCATTAAAATTATCTTATTATTCTAAATTAGATAATAGTAAAAGCATTTGTAATTTTGTTTTCATTTTATTTATTTTTTTAGTCTTTCCGTTGATGTTACTTATGAGATGGATGCTGTTAATAAAGATATTGAAACTATTTTGGCTCGTTACGAAAAAACTTTTGATGAAAAAGCCATTGATGACATTGGTTCTCGTTTTAGAACAACTGATAGGGTTAGGCATTATAAATCAAAGAAAGAAACCCTTACCCCTGAGCAGTTGAAATTATTATCAATGGATAAGCCTCCATTAGATAAATTGAAAGAGCTTCCAATAGAATTTGTTGAACATTTGAAACCTCGACCACCTCCTTCACATTTTCAAAGAGAAAAAGTAAGTAATTGTAAGTAAAAATTGTGATTATTATTTGTTAGTATAATTTAAATAATATAGAACCACACTTATTTGGATAAAATATATTTGAAAAGAACAAATTATTTAGAATATTCTTTTTTTTTCCTTTAGCAGCTTTTGTTTTTCTTCACAATTAAGTGATGTTAATTGTGATTGATAATTTTAATTATATAATTAAGATGTATTTATAAATAAGAAAATCTTCTATCCAAGTTTATTATTAAAAATATTTGTCTTATTCATAAAGGAAATTATATAGGATTCTTAAATGTAAAAGATATAAATTTTTTGAAAAATACGAGTCAGAAACGCTAATCATAATTCATAAGTCATAATAAAGCTCTCATTAAATTATGGATTGAACATTTATTTTAATACTGCTAAGTCTGGTTTAAATAAAGTGAAGAGTAGCTATATGTTTGGCAATAGGAATCAAATACTAATCTTTATCCAACAAACAAATTTTACTTTAATAAAGCTCATAAAGAACAAGAATTTTTATTTATTTATCATACTGTTGTCTATTTTAATTGTCGTATCTTCATTTGAAACATACTTTTTATTATTTTTCTGCAGTGTTTTTTATAACAGATTGTTAATGCTAGGTTTTGACTGGCCATAGAGGTGTGAAAAAAGATTTGAAGCAATCATTTGAAGCTTTTATTCAGAAAGAACAACGCGCTGGTGAAAATCAGAAATCAGAAATGTTAGAAACTATGTGGAAGAATGTTGTTGAAAGAGGATTGGCAAAAGAAGAGTTGAGTAAAAATATAAAGCCAATATATACTAGTATGACTCTTGATGAGAATGCTTCTATCAATATTAACTTTGGAAAACCAAATGCTAACCAAGAAACCCAACTGAAAAAAGGAACCAGCGTTGGTACAGTAATTTCTCCTAGGATGAAAACTAATCCTTCTGTCAGTACCCAAACTGCTGCAGACTATGATGCTGTATTAAACAGGATAAAAGGAACAAGTTCTATCATGGCAGGTTCTAGTAAGAAAATAGAAGACATTCAAAAGAAGAGTAATTCTGATTGTCCCCTTGAACTGAAGAACTGGAAAGAAATTTTAGATGAACGGGAGGCAGGAGACGGTGGAAAGAGAAATGTCAACAAATCTATGTCCCCACTATCCCAGAATCCCAAATCCTCTGGAGATGGGGTATTAGCTAATGATCCTAGGTCAATGCTTAACCAGCTGATAGCGAATAAAATTGAATCTAGATTGAAATCTAAATCATCGGCAGCAACGGTTTTCACTCCATCACAGCAAAAAGAATTAAATGTATATAATGTTCATACTTCAGAAGCAATGAATATTTTTAAGCAGGCTGATTGGTTTAAGTGTAGTGCTGATCAGTTTTTAAATTCTAAAAAAACTAATGATATTGCGGATAATGAAAAATTAATGACAACAATAAATAACAAAATCTCTGCAGAGCTATCTAACAAGGCCAAAGAAAATGGACCTCCTGGGATTGAAGATTCTCTAATTGAAGGTTTTGCAAAGAATTCCTCTCAGTTGGATAAAACATTAATGTGAGAATCACTCTATATTTCTAAATATATTTAATAATAAGAGAAGTTTGTTGGGGATTCTAGTCATTATATATATCAACTATATATATTTTCTAATTATATAAATAAAAAAAATATTTCTTTTTGTGTACTTCTAATGACTGCAATCCCCAACCAAAATTTTATTATAACAATTGACAGTCAACCATTTCCTACTATTAAATATTTCCTAATTTATATAAATAAAAAAAATATTTATTTTTGTGTACTTCTAATGACTGCAATCCCCAACCAAAATCTTATCATAAGAATTGACAGTCAACCATTTCTTACTGTTAAATATATATAAACTATATTAATCTTGGTTTTCTATTAACTGGGGTGACCATTACACAAAATAAATAAATTAATTTTCATGGTATAATTCATCTCTTTCAATAATTATACTTGGAGCCTTGTTTAATTAGTGATGTTCATGATCCTATTGCATATTATCTCAAATATCAGATAAAAAGTCCGTTTTATTTTATAGGTTTTTTTATTTATTTGTTTTATAAGGTGGATTAAAAATTATGTTAATTACAATTAATTACTGAATTAATGATGAAAGAAGTTTGAATTTGTGAGCATGGCCAATTTCTTCTTGGTAATTAATGATTGTCTATTTTTTATGATTGACTACCGAACCAATAACGCTTAAAAATTGAAGTTTTTTAATACCGATTGTTACTTGGACTATTTTTTAAAATCATAATACCTAAATTTTTTTCAGATAATTAAAAAACTTATTAATCAGAAAAAATGTTTAAAATGATTATGGTTTGATTAATTAAAATAAGATTACATTCATTCATGTTTTATTAGTGTTATCACATTGTTTGGTGATACATATCCACCATGTGATAAATATTAGGTGTTACGAGGATTATAATGTATTTTTAATCTTTTTGTAATTAATATAATATTTTTTATTTATTTTTCAGGTCTGATGATAAGTTGAAAGATATGACTGATACTTTTAATGCTTCAGCAAAATTCATTGATAATATTGCTGATCAGGATGATAATTTAACATGTTCATTTTTTCAGACAATTAGCCCTGACTTGAAATATTTAGTAAGTGTTTGTATAAAACAACAACTGCTATAATAACTTTAGAAAACATAGAAATTTTTTTTAAAAAGTGTATTCAAGATCAGTGCTGGCCTTAGACATTCGCCGTCCCCGGGCAATGACGTCATCTTCCCTCTCCCATAAAAAAACAGAATTTATTTCTTAAACTGTTATATATTACGTAATATTTAAATTTTATTTCATTTAACATTTATTTAATACTGTTTCTTTATTGATATGCTAAAATTTATTATTTTAATACATTTATATATATAAATTTTTAATTTCTAACAAGTGGCAAATGCCCTGGAAAATCGGCTAGTGCCCCTCCAAGTTGGTGTTCCGGGTTAATTGTCCCCTAAGGCCGCCACTGCTTAGGACTGTCTTGATAATCCGAAAACATAGATTGCTTGACCTGTTCGGATTATTAAAGCTTAAATTTAAAATGATAGAAAAATTGCACAAGGTAACGAAAATAAATGGATTATCATTCAAATATAAACACATAGCAAAAACAAAAAAAAGATTTCTGAAAATTATCATATAATGTACGCTGAGTCTCTGAGTTTGTTGCTATAGAAAACTCCTGATCACACAAATTTTATTAAAAGTATGAGGCTTCGGCAGTCAACTTTATATCCATTCACCCACTCCAATTGAATATTAAATGCTTTTAAAGCATTTCTATGACTTATCTAATATGGTGTATAAAAAAAAATTACTGTTTTATCAAATTCAAGATTTCAAAGGACTGTAAATATTTTAATCCTTTTTAATAGCTACCAATACTTAATAATCCTTTTAGAGAATTCTCTAAGCTTGTTTAATCCCATTTGAGTTCTTCAAAAAATGCCTTTTTTGACTTATTTGTTTAAAAGAAGAGACATACAGTGTCCTACGAAATTCTTATAATTTTAAGGCATTACTAAAAAAAAAAATTTCACAGCTGCCAAAGCAACTAGTGAAATTATTAAATATGAAGGGGAAGGTGTCCTTGACCAGCGCACTGTGGGGCGTTGGTTAAAAAAATTTAGCAGTAGAGATATGACGTTGGAAGAAGGGCTCTGGGCGACCATTAATGAAAATTGATGAGGTTCAGCTGATATTGATGAGGTTTGCAAGTACTCGTGAACTTGCCAGAGAATGTGATGTGTCAAAAGATACTGTTAGTCCCCATCTACTCTCCTTGGGGGAGGTGAAATAGAGCAATAGACTTGTCCCTCAAGAACTTACTCCTCAGCAATCAGCTAAGAGGTTAGAAATTTGTGAAAATTTATTGAAAAACCCTTCTGATATGAGATTTTACTGGAAGATTTTCACCTGTAATGAAAAGTGTGTTTGCAGGCAAAACAAATACCCTTGAGCAATGGCTAGATCGTGGTCAAACTGCTTTTCTGGTTGCTGCAAGGGGACAATTTGAAGAAAAATCCATGCTTTGCGTTTTGTTTAATTTTGAAGATATTATTGATCATGAATTTGTTCCTGATGGATGCTCTTTGAATTCTGAACTCTATTGGGAACAACTGGAAAGATTGTACGTGCAGTTATCAGAGTGTTATCCTGCTTTGATCATACAATAGGAATTTCATTCCAACAAGATAATACTCATCCTCATACTTCTCGTTGAACCAAAGAAAAGAACTTCATGGATTCGAATTCCTGCCTCATCCACCATATAGTCCATACCTTGCACCATCAGATTACTACTTATTTAGATCAATGGTCCATTTTCTTCAAGGAAAAAAATTTGATAATTTTGTGGAAGTTGAAATTGCAGTTGAAGTTGAAAGTTTTTTGATAGTCATCCCAAATAATGGTACTAACGGGGCTATATATTGAGCAATTGGCTAGCAGATGGTTAATGACGGTAGATAACAATGGACTATACTTTGAGTATTAATTGTATTTTATATCAAAGAAATAATAATACAAATATTTGGTTGGAAAATGGTAATTTTTTTATACACCCTATTATACTAAAAATAAAATGTGTGCAAAGAAATGTTCCGGTGAAATAAAAGCTAATTTAACTATATATTCCATACCTTCTTTTGAAATTACCAAGCCAACCTTTACTGGCATTAAAATCTGTTTCGTCATCCTTCTTAAAAAATCATAAAAGAACTTTGACTTTTCATTCAGCTAATATATCCCTAGAAATTGGAAAACCTTGTGACCTCTGTTACCAAAAAGATATATAGAGAGAATTCTCAACTTCTGGATGAATGGTTGTTGTGGATGAATGTTTTCCGTTTAGAGGTTCCAAAATATGATTTCAATACTACCAAATGAACCGATTCCATTAATATGTACTGAGAAACAGAGCCATATTCATTCTGTCTTTTGTCTGTCAATTTTTCTTTTTTTACTTTCTTGTTTGAATTAACAGAGGTTTAGATTATCAAAACTGTTATGTATATACAAACTAAAGAAGAAATAGCAAATTAACTTATATATTAAAAAAATATATATATATATATATAGAAAAAGGTTATGTTGAAATTGATAACAGATACAGTAAAAGTTATTTATGCAGAATCTTTGATGAATGGAGTTCTATTCATTTCTAAAGCCTTACTATTTTTTTATAATCTAGACAAATTTTGGTGTAAATCTAATTTTAAAATACATATTGTTAAAATAATTTTGATTTTGAAGTAGGAGTTAAATATTTCTGACTGACTTCATACTTAATTAATAGTTGATAATTGTAAACTTTGAAGAAAGAAAACTATGACGGACTGGATACACCCCTGTGTGTTGATATAATTAAAAGATTAACTGAGGCAATGATGAAATATGAACCAGGAAAAATATCAGAAGAATGTAAGTAAATGATATGATTATTAATTTTATGGTCTTAAGACATATCTTATTATTAAGAGATATATGTGATTTTTTTTTTTTTTTTTTTTTTACATTTGCTACCAAGTTGAACATTTTGTTAATATTTTTAGTACAGTAAAATTTGTTGAAATTTCAGGTTGAAAAAAATCATTCTTCAAACTTGCTAAACCTATGTTTACAATATTGAACATCTTGGATGCATAATGTCCATTTTAAAGTTAAATTTCTACAAAAAAACATTACATTATCAATAATCTTTTTACATATTGTAAAAAAAAAAAAAAATGTTTTGTAATAAGTTAAAAATTATGTTTAAATTATTATTATTATTAATTCCTAAAATTACTTCGGTGGGACATAGGGACGTCACAAAGTTTGGCCAGACACCTCGTATCATGCTTGTATGTTTAAATAGTAAGAATAGAATAATTAATATTTTCTAGATTTGTGATTTTAAATAAAATAATTTTACACAAACGTCATAATCTATTTAAGAAAAACATTAATTTTTGAAAACAAAAATACATTAAAATTATAAAATAATTCTTTAATGAGGAAACTATACCTGAACATATGAATTAAAAGGAAAAAAAGTTAATGTTTTCCCTTCGATATCTTTATTTGGATGTCTTTGGTTTGTTCAAAGCTGCAAACTTACAACTTTGTTTTTCTTGATGTCTTCAGCTACTTGTTCTAGGGCTGATCTTGAACTGACATAGCCATTTCTGCAATCTAAGTGTAACTGTCGATAACCTGACTCCATGTGTCAGTTGGAGGGGTCACACCTCACTATGATATAATGTCCTTTTCGTTGAAATATATTATACATTGGAGCTCTTATATGTATATATGTATGTATGTTTATATTTTGTTTTAAATATTCATTTTTATGTTTATTTCTCAGCTTAAATGTCAGTTATTTTAAAGTAGGAAATCAATTTTCTGTTACATTTCTTCTTTTGTTTTTAATCTTTATAAATAATTCAAACTTTATAAGGTGATAAACGATATAATAATCAGTATGACAAATATGTATACAATATGTTGATAATATAATTTTTATTTGTAGAAATTTGACCTAAAAATAGAGAGATTGCGTCTGAAACATGGCCCATTATTTTAAAATAGGCTAAAATTTTAAGAATGATTTTTTTTCTTTATGAAATTAGAAAAAATGTATATATACACATATATAGAAGTTGATACACAATGGTTTTTTTTTGCTATTGACAAGTATTTATCAACAGTTTACAGTATAAATTTATATTCTGTTAATAATCCTATTTTATTATTAATTTTTTTATGATCTCTGTCATATCAAAAATAAGTTAGTTAATGAGTGCAATTGGTACTACAGTTAAAAGTGGTGGTACCGTGCAGGAGTATGTAGATTTTAGGAGGAGGGGACAATCAGGGTGACTACAGAATTTAAGAGAAATATTACCTTGCTTATAGAGAAACTTTAATAAATCAATTAACTATTTCATATCTCATCAATTTGGGAGGAGGGGGTGGTTAAGGTGGCCTTTTAAATCGACATAGTTTCCCCGGCCTCTCCCTTGGCCCGGGAAAAATCCCGTGTAGCCCAGAAGGCAAGTAAGGGGAGACAAAAAAATCTTATAATCTTTAAAATCGATTGTTATAGACAGAGAGAACATAAATAATCATTTTCATTGACGTTTCTGCAATGATCAATTTTTTATGAGGTTTTTAATTTTTCTTTTTCGAATGAATAATAATTTATTTACCATTATGGTTCTAGTCCATATATATAAAAAGTGGTATTTTTTTATCCTATGGTTATTAATTTTCAATTATTGGTAACCTAATGAATTAAGGGGCCAGTATAGCAGAGTGGTTAGCGCGCTATACTAGTAAAGCAAAGATCATAGGATCGAATCCCGGCCCTACTTCCCAATACGGCTGGTCCCCGCGGGAAGTTAGACCATTACCCTCTTAATTGGGGAGGCCTACAGGTGTAATACTTGTAAAAACAGGCTTACAAAAAAAAAAAAATGAATTAAATAGTAATTAATTCTAACACTAGATTAAGAAAGATCTCACTAAAACTAATGGGAGCCTCCAAGGCCACAGCTAGCACATGGAGGTGTAGAGGTCGCAGGGTCCCCACTTGTAGTATATTCTGTCTCAAAAATATTATAAAATCTCTATCTATTAGAGATGACATAAGAGAAACATTTTTCCTTGGGTAATTATATATTCCCATAGAATGGCTTGCTTAGAAATAGCAGGGGAAATTAGAACATGCCTCCCAGCAGCCATGGAGTTAATACTGAACTTAAATTCATTAACTATTTGGGTTCAAAAAAAGGCTTTAGCAAGTGGACTCAGATTACAGCATACCTGATATTATAAACCAGAAGACTAACAAGAGTATTTAAAAATTCTTGATGACTTAAATGGGTAAAATAGAGGGGGAAAGTTCATTAAGTGACTATTTATTCAGAAAACCTGGCTTTGAGAAAAACTTGAAAGTTCCATTTGTTACCAGAAGATATGGAAAGAAGGAGGTTCAAAATTTGAACATGGGGTTTTGGTTTGGTTTTTTTTTTCCCACCCCTTCCTCACCTTTTAGGCGATATGGGGTTCTTCCCGGACCAGGGAAAAGGGCGGGGATTAATGCCAGTGTTAAAAAGCCATCCTTCCATCACCAGTATGCGAACTCGTAATTATTTTATCAAGTAAAGTTTGGTTTATCAGGTTGTCGGGCACCTTCACCTCCTGGTCTGGTGTACTGGTGGTTCAATTAAGGAAGAAAATGCAGGAGCAGAAATATTTGGACCTAACTGTTAAAAAACCCTTTCTAAGAGATGATCCCCAACATTCTTCCTCACTGAAATTTATGCTATCGATATAGCATCTTTAGAAAATCAAAATAAGGCTCCATCTGTCCTAAAGGAAAAAATAAATAAAGAGTATCTCAAAAACATCCAGTTGGGTCACTGTGAGGAAGAGCTTCCCATCCCTTAAAAGAAAATAAGTAATATGTCCTGATATCTAGAAATCATGTTGCAGGGTAGACCAATATATTATTATACTGCAGAGAGAAAGAAATAAAACTCTTGTTTACACTGATATTTTATTAAACAGTGTAAAACACAATACCAGTTATTTCAGACTTTATTGTAATAACAACGGAATTGAATTCTTAATTATTATAATAACAAAGTCTGTAAACAATGTTGTTATACAATGCCATAAAATGAGACAATTTTTTTTATTGATCGGTCTCTTTGTTTGTCCAGATCAATATTTTATTTTATTCAGCTAATGAGATATAATATTTGAGTCCATGAATAATCCAAATTTAATGTGGTTGAACCTGCATAGCATTTTAATTTCAATATTAAAAAATAAAATTACTTTATTATGAACATGAAATTATATAGAATCTTCTATTTTGAAATATAATGTCTATAACATAAATCTATTTTTAATTTTGTTCTATCTATTTTTGATTTGTTTATATTAAATTTGTTTTTAGTAACTAAAAGAAATTGTCATATTTGCTTGGAAGAAGTTAGGAAAATAAGAGCTCAACATTTGAAGCATATCCAGATTGAAGTAAAGCATATCGAAGAACTTGATAAGTAAGCTTAATATTAATTTTAATTTTTAATAAGTATTTGCAGTGGCATATTTAGGGAGTATAGTATGTCGGAAACTGGAAGGTATTAGCAGAAAACAGGAAAGAATGACAACCTATGGTAGGGTAGGCTCAAAAACTGGGTCCTACGCCATCTAACAATTTTAATAATTGAAATAAAGCTAGTAGGAAAAAATAATGATATTATAATTTTAGAAAAATTCACACAATTTAAATCTTATTAAAAATAAATACGAATTATGTATTTTTTAAAAATTAATTTAAAATTAGTATTACATTATGTATCATATATCCTATATACTGAAATATATAGTGTGTCTCGTAATTAAAGAGATATTTTTAAAAGGGGTTATAGCATACCTTAAAAGCTACAAACAAGTTTTTTATAAGCAATGATTTGATTTTTTGAAACAAATTTAGAAATTTAAGTTTTGTGTTATTTTAAGTGACATGGTTTTTATTGAATGGCAAGCAATAACTAAAAAATATTTAACTAAGGAAAAAAATATTTCAGTTATCTTCTAATTATGAGTAACACAAGGAGAAAGAAAAAAATACACGAAAACCTATGTTTATCCTTCCTCTGAACGTTAAGCAAGCAATCATGTCCTTTCTCTCCTTAGACTACCACAGGTGGGCTGGCAACAGCAATATCGTTACACAGCAATATCATCATTATAGTAATGTTGTCCCTTAACGAGCAGATTAACCCACTTTGTCAGTCTTTTTTTTTAAATAACACAAGAATCTTATTGTTTTTATTTAATTTAAAAAAAAAAAAAATATGGCAAACAAATTGCATACATTATTAAATTAGACAAGAATATATATATATATATATATATATATATATATATATATATATATTTTTTTTTTTTAATAATGTTTTATTATTATCATTATTCCTTTTTTTTGTTCTATGTGTGCCACTGAATATTTTTAATCATTGATAAATTATTTTAATGGTTGTTAGTTCTAAATAGTATTTTGTACTTGTAATTTATTACCATCAACCATCCATCATTTCTAATAATGTTATTAGGTTCTGCAATGGAATTATTTCTTTGGAAAAAGATGCAGTTGTAACCTCCTAAGGAAAAAAGCCGATGCTTAAAATTTGGTTTCTGAGTTATTTTAAATCCAAAATGTTAATAAAAAAAAACAACTAATTTTTTAGTTTTTTAATTTATCAAATTTAAATACTGTGATTTAACCATTAATCAATAAAGGGATGTTTAAAAAAATGGAGGGGATCTATTGGTTCTGAATTATCTGTTTGAAAAGGTCCAAATTAAACTATATCATTCTACCGCTTTTTTTCTTAATCCATCTCTAGTATGTTTAATTTGTATACAACTTTTATTATTTTATAATGAATGGTAGGATTGAGTATATTTATGAATGAACGGTTAATTGATTACTTTTTTATTCATAAAATTTATATTTACAAATTTAAAATTATATTATATGGATTTTTGAAAAACGAGTGCCACACTACCACTAGGTCTAAAAATGCCCAATGAGACTGTTTATGGTGATGTTTGCCATGATCAATACATATCAGTTAAAATTAAATTATTTTATCATTCAGTTATTTTATAATTTATTTTTGATAACTTATTGATATCAATGCTGAATAGTTTATAATAAATATTAATATGATATATATTTTTATTGTTTGAGCTTCAGGTTTTTACAACTTAGATGAATTTAGGAACTTTTAGAATATTAGTTTCAGATGGATAAATAAGCTTGAATAAATTAATTTGTTTACTTATATCCATATTAATCACTTCAGGTTTCTTGATAATATTGGTATCGCTGCTCAGATACTTTATACGCCTACTAACTTCGACTTTTGTGACAATGGAAAGAATACTGAATAAATTGATAAAAACCATGAATTTCTTTATTGAAGTTAGGATATAGATCAAACTGAAAAAAAAAAACTCTCTGGAAGATTCATTTTTATTTTCTTATTCATTTAAATGCAAAAAGAAAAAAAAATGTATGCCATTACTTTTAAATTTAAGAGCTAATGGTAATGAATTTTTTTCAGGTTATATGAACAATTGCTTTCAATGATAAAATATTACAAAAATATAAAAGCCTATTTTATGTATATGTATATATATAATGCTACTATATATACTAAGTAGAAGTGTTAAATTGATGGTAGGTTTTTTGGCCAACACATGCTCAGCTATGATGTATGCACCTCGGTGATACAGATGCCCGTGTCTTTTCCAGTGTCATTGGGAGGCTCCTCTTCAGCGTTGGTTTATTTCCTAGAAATTATTCAACATACCTGATGCCCTGTTTCAGATGATTTTTGATTTTGGGGATGAAGTTTAAAGGTGTACTGAGCTGTTAGGCATGAAATTGAATAATACATAAGCCTCACTATCAGTCAGGAAAGTTAGGAAGTGAGGGAAAATTTCTTTGATGATTGTAGAAAATGTAAATAGCAGGGAATTGGTGTGTCCCATTTTAAATCGAACACTTGGGTCAATAAATCTACTTATGATAGAAAAGTTTTCACCAGTTCAGAATGGATGAACACTATGAAATTGAACATCAATATGCTCTTCCCCACGGAGTACCAGGGACCCGAAGCAAGGTTAACAGAGATGTTGGGCACCTCTACCACAAATGTGGCTGAGAGTCATAAACCCCCCCTCCCCCAGATCACTTATAATATAACGAAACAGCTATCCGAACTCTTAGAAATGATCAAGTTTAGATGTTTCCTCAAAGTTTATTGTCTAGATATAGAAGGCTCTGCAAGGATTGTTGACAACAGAAAAGGAGTCGTTTATAGTGGATCCCATGATCTAATTTGAAATGAACGACCAAGATCAAGACAGAGAAAGAGGAAATTTATAAGAAATGCAGACCCTACTTAAAAGAAAATTATAGGAATGAATTTGGAGAGAGAAACTTCTCAATTAAAGCTCTGCAATTCGGAAATATGGAAACCATCCCTCTTACTACAAGTGATTTCTTGCAGAAGTTCAGGGTTGGAATGGAGCAGATGCAGACTATGGCCGGAACTATTATTTTGGACTCATTGAGAATCTTCCATCACCACATATATTAATCTTTACCTTTCTTTATTCGTTTTTGTTCATTTTTTTTTATTTATTTGCTTTGTTCAAATGGTCCCAACTAACTTTTATATAGTTTTACATATCTCTTGGGCTGACATATATATAGATGATGATGGTGTGTGATTTTTTTTTTTTTTTTTTTTTTTTTAAATTAATCTATTTATTGAATAATAATACAATCAGCCACTGCTGGAGGGCTATAAGCATTAGGGCTAAAAGTTCTCATTCATACAATATATACAAATAATAAAGAAATAAATATAAATATAAGAAGTAAATAAATAATACTGATGAAGAAGGTAAATAAATAAAAAAAAAAAAAAAATAAATAAATAAAATAAAATAAAAACTTCTAAACACAATCATAACTATATACAATATATACATTTGCCCAAGAATCTCCGAGCCAGGCTTTTACCTCCACACGCGGAAGGCAAAGCAAGACTCCGGAAGATCCCAGTGCCACTTTTCCAGTCGCATCACTAGTATTAGAAGCCAGTGGAGACTGAAAGAGGGCAATACAGCCACAGACGCTCAGGACATGAGTGGAGAAGCTGGCCATTGCCAGGACTCCAAAGGCATATTTACAAAAGATCTCGAGGCCACTGCCGTTTCAACCTTCGAGGGGGATGGTATGGATGCTCGGAGCTGGATAGGGATTGCGCTAGAGGATTGGGATGATGAATGAGGTTCTGGTGAAAGTTGGAGAATCTGGATGGGATGATGTCATGGACATATGGGATGTTAAGGTCATGGTGTAGGGTCTTGTTCGTGACATAATATGGAGCATTGACTATTGTTCGAAGGACTTTGGACTGGAAGGATTGGATGCGTTTGATATTCGATGATTTAGTTGTCCCCCACAGTTCAAGTCCGTAGGTCCAGATAGGTTTCAGTATGGTCTTGTAGATTAATAATTTGTTTTCTGTTGAGAGATGAGATCTTCTGTTTAGTAGTCTATATAGCTGACCAAATCGTCGGTTAAGCTCTTGTCTTTTAAGTCTCGTATGTGGGTTCCAAGTCAGTCTTTTGTCCAGAAGGAAGCCAAGGTATCGGACTGTGTCTGAGTAGGGAAGAGGAATTGAATTAAAAAGGATTGGCGGACAGGATCTGCGTCGAAGAGTGAAAGTTACATACTTGCATTTTGATTCATTAATTTTGATGCGCCAGTTGTTGCACCACTGCTCAATGAAGGAAAGGTGTCTTTGCAGGTTCTGGGACGCTATTAGAGGATCCGAGTGGGAGGATAGGATGGCAGTATCATCAGCAAATGTTGCTAGGAAGGTATCAAGACTTGAAGGGATGTCAGCGGTGAAAAGGATATAGAGAACTGGGCCCAAGACACTGCCTTGTGGAACACCAGCCTCAATTGGATAATGGTGTGTGATTTAGCAACTCAACACAGTTGAGCAGCCATTCAATATTATTGTAGGTCTCTCTTTATTATATATGCAATCTTATATTTATAGGAGGTGAAAAATAAAACCTGATCAAGTGAGCTGGAACCCCTTCCACCATATGCAGCCCCCAGCTACTCCCCCTTTTGTCAGACCTAAAAATATGTCAACTGTGTCCTATAAGCTCCATATTTGTTATTAATGGGCCTTTTCGGCTATGCACACGCGTTAGCCGGCTCGGTCACCCCGCCCTTATATTTCCTCTCTTATTCCTTGCTTTGAAAGTTCCACCAAAATGAACCAACAAAAATATGCTTCCTTTCAAAAATTCATAACTGTATTAAAATGTGTCCTCCAAAAAATTTTAAAGCACAACTTGCTCCTTCCGATCTCTTTCTGGGCACCACTTATATTAGTCAGACTTATGATACCTTATTACTTCATGAATGATAGTCATGGATAAAGTAATAATGAAGTAAATTGAAGAACTTCTAGAAAAAAAAATTCCTTTTTTTTTTTTATCAAACAGTAAATAAAAAAAACAAAAACAAATATTGGGTTAGTAAATAAATCCTTTCGCTTTTTCTGTTTATTTTTATGTCACTATGAAACACTCCTTATGAATTTATCCCTTAGGTAGATTGTTTATCCTGTTCGTAATATGTCAACAACTATATCTGTTAACTCTTGTCGCAACTAGCTTGGTATTGTGTTTGCTATTGCATTGTGAATATCGAAAAAATATTATTCATCATCGTCATATTTTGTTGTATTATTTTTAAAAAAGGTAAGCATGCTGCAGAATCTCATAGACAAATTTGCAGTGTTTATGGGGATATGAAGTCTTAACCGAATGGACCTGTCAAAATTGGTTTGCTAAATTTCATTCAGGAAATTTTGACATCAATGATGTTGAACGGTCTGGTCACCCACATGAAATTGAAACGAGCAATGTTAAGGCCATTGTTGATCAAAATCGCTTCCAATCAGTGCGAGAGATTGCTATGGCCCTAAATGTGTCCCACACAAGCGTAGAAAATCTTTTGCACAAGCTCAGCTATGTTTTCAGGCTTAATGTTTAGGTACCTCACATGATTTTTTTTTCGAAAATCACAAAAAATGTTATAACTTCAATACGAATTTAGCTATCTACAAGAAATTACCATGAATTTAGGACCAAATAAACTACACAACATGATATCAACAGGACCTTCGTAAACAAACTACAAATGGAGGTCAAATAATATAAGCAGTTTTTGTTTATTTATTCCTTATGTAGGCTTTAAATCAAAAAAACATTCATACCGCTTTGAAGAGGAATAATTCAGCTTTCCAACGGATGTAGTAACATCGAATTTGTAGAACATCCTGAAGAATTATGAATGATCTGAAAGATGTTGTGTTCCACCAAGAAACTCCATTTCATACTGTTAGTTAATTTATTTCTTCTTTTTTAAAATTAATTATCGTTATAATTATTGTACCTACTCAAAATTAAATCCGCTTGTGCCACACCTCATTGGTCACTCGCAATAAATTATTGAGCCTTGGATGGGACCTTTTGCCTCTCCCTACCTATTCACCAGACCTAGTTCCAAGTCACTACCACTTATTCCGGTCTCTAGAGAACTCCATGAATGGGAAGCAATTTCAAAAGAAAAAGGATATCAAAAACAGCTTGAATCAGTTTTTTAACAATAAACTCCAGACATTTTAGCAACATGGTATTATGCAGTTAGTGGAAAGATGGGAAAAAGTCATATTAAATAATGGTCAATATATTGTAGATTAAAATAAATTTTATGTCTATAATACATTGAGAGTTTATTGCGAATAATATTCTTTTATAGTCATAAAATGAAGTTATTTAAACAAAAATTATGAAAACAAATAAAATTACAATGGTTAGGGATAATCCGAGTTTTAGAGAAATCGGATTCCAATAAACTGAGTTCTACTCGCAAAGTTTACAAGAAATCGGGTTTCAGATCAAATAATGAGAAAGTTTTATTCTTTTTCAAAATAATTTTTTTGGAGTCCTCTTGGAAGCATGCATATTGAAATCTTAAAAATAATTTTATCTCATTATTATATACTAGTTGGCCGGGCAAATAATTCGCAGAAAATTTGATTTAGTGAAGAAATAGCAAAACAGAATGGAAATAAATAGTTCACATTTATTATATAAGGAAGGAATTAATAGTTTTTCCTTGGTCGATTGGAATATTCCATTAAACATAATAGACAAAAATATATGTACAAATTATTTTGCTAAAACCAATTTTTAAACGCTGAGTGGAAAGATAATAAAAGCAATAAAGACAAAATAATGCCCCGATTATGGAATTTTCTAAATTATTAAAAAAAATAAAATGTAAGAACAACGAAATGTCTTTAAGAAATAATAAAGTTAATATATCAGCCAGGAAAAGAAGTGTAGTAGACTATTCTACTCCTAAATGCAATATCTTTAAGCAGGAAGACATTGTTAAGTATACCAAATCTAAAGGACTGTATCTTTGTTAATAATTGTCCGATTTTTACGATTTTTTTGTTTGTTTTGTAGGTAATTTATTAATCTTTCTAATTATCATACGTACTAGGGTAGAAAAAAATGCATACTTTTTGAGTTTTTTGCAAATTAAGTTTCTTTTCCTTCATAACTTTTTTTCCAGAAATTTCGGGGGGATAGGAGTATTTTTCGCATGTGAATGAGAACATCTTCAAAATGAGTGTTCAATCATTGGATTTGGTGAAGAATTGACGAAGTTATGGCTTACTGACAAAAAAACTCCTTTTAGAAATAATATATAGGATACTCTGTTTACCGCAGGTGATAGGTAAAAAAAAAAACGGTAACGTTAGGTAAAATTGTTCCGAAAGAGAAAATAACTTTAAAATGAAGTACTTATCCTTGTGACAGATTGTAATATTTTTCAATAAATAAGTTAAAAAAAAAATGAAGTACTATTGTGGTAGCAGTTATTGTCACTTGAGAGCGGGGTTAATAACCCCCGATAGAAGGATGAAAGAGGTTGGTAAGGATACAGGAGGAAAGAGCCAAGACCGCGGATGAGCGGGTATTTGATAGGAGCGGCGTCTTTGATCTCCTCTAGAGCTAATTGAATATTTATGACCCACCCTTAAAGGCTCCACCCCAGGAGTCAGCCTCTTTTACTTCAAGACCTTCTCGAATTTTAAGGAAAGTAATACAATGGAACATTTGTAATGGAAAAAATCTATCAATTTTTACTTTCACTAACGTATATATGTAATATATAGTAAGGGTAAGTATTGCGATCGCGAAAATTTTTGAATCTGAGCTTTCAACGGAAATACACGTTTTGAGGTACCCTCTACGTCTTCCTTTAAAGTACCTTTAATATGGTTTATTTAAAAAAAATAATCATCTGAAGTTATTCAGAGTTACGAAAAAAAGCTAAATATAATTTTTGAAAGAATTTGATAATTGAATAAAGGAGAAAAAAAAAAAATGCTTATCCAGATCGAAAATGAATTTCCAGAAATACCAGTCAGAAGGTTTACGTATAATATACCGTTGGAAAGCGAAGAATTTTAGAAAAAACAATATCTAATATAGAAAGTTGTAGAAGATAAAAGATAGTGGCGAAAACATTATAAATAATAATGTTAGAAGACTAACACTATTTAACTTGAATCACATATTTCCAAGAAAATTAAAAGAAATTTTCTTACTTCAAATAATATTTTTCTAAGATTGAAAAAAAAGTATTTAAAATCCACCGAATCAAGCCAATGCCATTGTTTAAAATACCATTTCATTGTACTTGTGTGAAAGAAGAAGTGAAATATCAAAATATTTCATGGATATGTTTATAACCTCAAATATTTTTACTATAGAGTATTAACTCTAGATAAGATAATATATTTAAATAATTAGGTATCTATCGGCCGTTTATTCCAAAAAACTATCAAGTAACCTTTTAGAAAATTAAAATAGTGAATCCCTTTGTGAAATCCCAACATCATCCACTTACAAGTAGTGTGACAACTTTTGATCTATCCATAGCAAGGCAATGGAAAATCTCGTAATTTTGTTTTAGTAAACTTTACAATGGAAAATAATAGATTAATAACTAATAGTCCTACGACCCATAATCATTTATAGGTTAAATATTCAGATATACTTTCCAACCTCTGTAGGCATATATGAACCTTTCGGTTGACAGAATGACTGCCTGCAACATTCTTTATTATTAATTTTAGTGATGTTTCTAGTGTTTTATACCTTAATTCACAGTTCTGTATTTCAACACTGCAATCACCTATTCCGGAATCAACTTACTCACTATCTGTATAGATAACTTTTTCAACTAGAAATATCACTAAAATGACATTACTATAAGATGTTGAAATTGGAGTTATTCATTCTGTCAACTGAAAGGCTCAGAGACTGAAGTTGTGGGGTTTATAAAAGTAGATGGAGTGACTAGATTTTTATTCCCTACCGTCGATATTATAAATAGACTTTTTGTAATTATAATGGCCATAATGATTCGCGATCTGTAGGCTTTAAGCTTTAGCTCCATTTAAAATGCATTTCAATCATTTTATAATAACCCAGCATTGCCACAAAATAATTTCTATTCCAAGTAGAGCGGTAAGTGAAAGTTGTGTGTTGCCCTCACGAGATTTTTTCCTAAACAAAAAAAAAAATATGTTGATTGTTTCCTGGTTTCCATTCGCAAGGAGTAAGCTCGTAGCAGACATTACACCATGGACTCCTTTTTATCAAATTATAAATACTCTCCTAAAACTTCGTAATTGGCTTTATTTTATCGTAGCCTACGACTTTATTATTTATGAAAATTCTAGAAAAGGGTTGCATAGTCAATCAGGATAACGGCAAACATTGCCAATTTAATGAATTACTGAACACCCATTTGAATCGTAAGATTGGAAAGAAGATTGGTTGGGGTGTTCAGTAAAAAAAATAAATAATTTTTATTTTTGCCGACGTTTCGGCCAAAGTTTAGGCCTTCATCAGGGCTGGTCAGACGAAAGATTCCCGTCAATAAAATAAAATTATAAAATAAAATAAAATAAAAAACTATTTATTTTCTCAACATTTTTTTTTTATTAAATCACCTCTTTCCTCAGTTCGTTTGCAAAACAGAGAAATCCGTACAAGCAATATGCTTGAAACACTGAAACAATAAATTGAAGCAATGTCATCATAAATATTATTGTTATAAATGTTTATAAATTTATAACATAGAATAAATGAGTTGTTCAGACATGAAATGGTTCAAGCCGGGTTTTGTTTTTCTTTTAAATTGGGTTAAGTGCAGAAATTAGCTCTTGAGATATTTATCAGTAGATTTGAGAAATAGACTCAAGTATAGTATATTTTAACATTACTAAAAGTAATTATATAGTATCGTTCAGAACTACAAAAATCGCCGTGTGAAAATTAAAAAAAAAAACTTTATCTTTATTTTTATTGTCTTTGTTAACTTATCTCCTTTTGAATCTTTAACTTTCAATTTTTATAACTAATTCATTAATTCAGTTGTACTATCATATTCATCTGTAACTATTCTAAAGTTTAAATTGCATTTGTTAGCTGTAGTTTTGCGATGTGTGTAGTAATTGATCAAATTGTAATATAGGGCGAAAATGACCCAGGTGGTTGAAGAACCCAAAACATTTATAAATACATTAAAAAAAACTTAAGAAAGTTCTAAATTTTTTATTAAAAAAATAAAATAAAAAATGCTTAAAAAATTAACTCCCTGTACCCCAAGCGTTCTTACATGAGATAATATATGTTACTCAATGAATGAGTTTTGAATTTATGAAAGATGAAAAAAATGTATATATAATTGTGTATATATATATATATATATATATATATATATATATACATATATTACAAAGTTAAGCCACGCCGAGCGTGGTTACTTGGTTAGGTGGCCGTCCGATTTGGGTGACCGTCCACCAGGGAAAGCCACAGTGCCCGAGACCCCCTCCCGGATTTGTGAGACCCGTCAGCCTACTAGAGGCAACTCACACCGACCGGGCGTAGGACTGAAGACTCTACTCCCGTGTACTTAAATCAGGAATCGGGATGAGGTCTAGAAGATCACGGAAGACGCGGTCAAAGATCTACAACCGCCAACCGAAAAAAAAGAATATATATATATTAGGGGCACCGGAAGTTAATGTCGTTTTCTTACATTAAATTCAAACACATAAATTTCACACTAGAGTTTTTATTTGTAGACAATAATAGAATCACCTTCATTGTAAACCAAATGAAAGGTACTTTAGAGGAAGACATGCTGAAAATTTAAGCATTGAACCCCTGTAAAGTGACATAAATCGGGGTAAGACCTCAATGATATTAAAGACCACTTAATTATACAATGATACACCGAGTTTAATAAAAATCGTTGGAGCCATTTTTGAGAAAAATGTATATAACCGTTTAAATAAAGTGTCACTTCCGGTTAGTCGATTTTAACCACAAAATTGCTGTCACATCCAAGGCATATACCTATCTTAAATACGTAATATCAGTTCCGTACGACTTTTCGTTTTTGAAATAGACTTACCACATACATAAACATACAGATCATTTTGCGGGACTTGGTTTTTTAGACTCAGAGGACCTCAAAACGTATATTTTCGTTGAAAACTCAGATTCGAAAATTTTCATGATCGCAATACATTTCCTTACTACTATATCACATATGTAGGTAAGTGAAAGTAAAAAAATCAAATAGCGCCCTTGATATTCTCCAATGCAATTTTACATCCGATTACTGTACCAGTTATAAATGGTTCCGGTTCTTTGCTGGTACCTGTTACGTTTAGTCACATATACGCATTGTCAAACTGGACACGGGCGGATCTACGGGGGAGGGAGGGGGGAGGTTGGGAAGGGGGCTTTAGGGCTGAAGCTCTCCCCCACAAAATGGTAAAATATAACCATGTTTTATGGAAAAAAAATTTAAAAAATGATCTCTTAAAGTATTATTGTTCGTGTAATTATATTTAAGAGGACTTTAATAATAACTTAAACACCATTTCATATAGGTAGTTAGTTTCTTTCTTTTTTTTTTTGAAAAAAAAAAAAAGCTTTCGGGCTGAAACCCTCCCCAAAATTAAATCCTGGATCCGCTAGTGAATCTGGATAATGTAGATGTGAGGATTACAGTGATCTCGAGAAATTGTCTAATCAGTGTATTTTAATACTTAATTATTAATGTAAAAGCAAGAGAAATCTGTTCTTATAAATTAAGCTGTTAAAAACTGCAAGGATAGAGAGGAGCTTACCAAATATCTGTTTGGATTATATAAAAAAAGGAAATTGGGGATTAACTTTTGAGTGAGAAAAGTCTTTTTCAAAAATGATAAAATAATTATTATTAATAATATATTTTTTAAGACTGACATGCATGGTATGTATATTCTGAAGGAGAAAATTTATATGCACTACTGATATTTTCATTAAGGTCATATTTCATTAAAATTTATTTTTATCAAAGGATACGAAATCTTGACTGGAACATACTACTAGATGAGACACGTAACGTAAATATCTATTGATATTTTAATTTGACATTTTATTGATATTTTAATTTAATATTTTAATTTGACATTCTATTGATACATTTATATTTCAGGAAAAAAAAAAAATGATAAGGTGTAAAGCTGTTTACCCCGTGCATTAGTACCTATTTGTTCTTTAAGACACACTCAGATCAAGAACGTCGTACTAATAGGATCATACCTAATTCATCTAATCAATACTACAATTAGTCATCTACACGGATCAGACGTGATTTGACGGGCTGACGTTCTTGATCAGATCGTGCCTGTACCGAGTGAAAGTCATGCCATTCCGCCTAGTATGAATTATCTTTCCTGTAAATATTTAAAATTGCCTTTCTTCATGCTCAATATTATCAAAACCTTAATATGCAACACGGGCGGATCTACGAGGGGAGGCTTCAGCCCGAAAGCCCCCCAAATTGTAAAATATAACCATATTTTATGGAAAAATATATTAAAAAATGATCTGTTAAAGTATTATTGTTAGTGTAATTACATTTAAAAGGACTTAAGGAATCACTTAAACACCATTTCATGTAGATAGTTAGTTTCTTTCTTTTTTTCCAAAGTAATTATCGTCATTTTTATGAAAAAAAAGCTTTCGGGCTGAAGACTTCCCCCCCCAAAATTAAATCCTGGATCCGCTAGTGATATGCAGTCCCTTTCTTTATTTTAAGGACCGTGTGTGGCGACTCGGAATTATAATGGTTTAGAATATTTTCATTGAGTTTTCCTGGCAGTGAGGGTGAACCGATTATTTTTGAAACTGAAATATCTACATTTTATTTAAGATAATTTAGATAAATGGTGTTAAATAACCAATGAATCTTATATTATTGTATCAGATGATACCTTCGTTAACTACACTTGCAACAAGTAGGTTTGGTTTAGCTGATCGTTTTAATTTTCTCAGTTCAAGAGAAATTCAAGAAGTTTTGATGCGTTATTTATTAATTATTAATACATTTTTTGACTTTTCGAGTTCTGAACAGATATCTTACTCTAAAATAAAATCAGTTGATATAAACATACGAATGCTAATGATATATGAGTGATAATAAATAATGAAATATAACTATAGTAAAAATTTTGTTAATATTTTAACCGCATTAAATAGTAATATGTTATATCTATTAGATAAGGCCATAATCCAAGAGAGTTATAAACCTATGTAAAAAAAAAAAAACCTGACAACTTTTAGATTTATGTGAAATAAATATGTATTTTTTTAAGAATAGATATTTTAATTTAATAAGTAAGTAATGATATATATTACCTATATAGCAGATGACGTACACCACGGACATTATTGCTGAAAATACTCGTACACCTGAGTCGTCTTGTCCTTCGCGCCCCTCTGGAGGACAGTAATCCAGATCCTCATCACTTTCATCTATGAATTTCTTCTCCCTCTTTTGGCAAAGAAATTCTTCTTTGGCTTCTTGTTCTCGTACCTCTTCTTCTGCCACTAAAGAGGAGCCTGGTCCCTTTCTCATGCCGTATGCCATAGTTATCGGGTTCGGTCGTAGCCGCCTATGACTTATTAATCTAGTAGTGGTAGTGGGTAGCCTGAATAACGTAGTCCTGATCGCTTCTTTTTCATCCACCAAGTCTGTGTTATTCCCATTCCCATCTTCTTCTGTTTCGTCGGTTTCCGTTTCATTATATTCCCTACGCCAATAAGATTTTTGTAACCACAGATGCTCTGGGCACCGGAGTGATATACATGCGGTACTGGAAATAAAAAAAAAAACACGAGATTAGTTAGCTAAAACGAGCTCCCTCATTACCAATAATGTTTATGGAAAACAATTTTAATTCATTGATCCACACATATTCGGGTTAATGGTGAAATTTAGGTATATATATGTATATATTTTTTTTTTCTATGTTGGTCCAAGACATCCATTGAAGTCTGCTATATATAGATATATATATATGCTAGTATCTCCTGCCATTTTCTTCTGTAAATATAACCCTTAGAGAATGTTTTGGTAACCAATCTCTTGTACTGTAAGAGAAAAATATATTTATAGGAGATTTGGGGGGGGGGCGGATAAGTAATATACGAGTTTTTTCCCTAAAATTAGTAGTTTTTACTGTTCTACTGCTACTAGGTAATGAAAGTGTTGTAATCGAGTCGAATTTTTATACTACGGTTTTCAACAGATCTTAAATTCTCACACTTCCTTAAACCGAAAATATCAGCCATTGGCTTGTCTGTGCCAAAATTATTTCATGAAGGAATGGATTGATTTGTTTACATATTTTTTGTTTCGGCTCCTGATGGTTGTATACTTGATTGATATATACAAGCGCTGTAATATAAGGTCTGCGCAAATGGACAAAAATGTGTTTTCCAATGGGTGCAGCACCATAACGGGCTCTAACGAAACATGCCTTTAGCCTTCCACTTAGAGACTTTTAATTTTATACCTGCAGTGCATTACCGAGAAAACGCAGCAAAAATAGTTTTGAAGAAAATATATATACATTTTTTTTTTGGGGCATAACTCAAAAAGTATACATTTAACGCTAAATTTTTATAATCTTAATTGAACCAGTATTAGCAGTTGTAGATAATATTCGATTTTTTGTACACGTTTCATTAAATTGCTATGATTACTAAAAAATGAAAGTATTGTAATGATGTCAGATTCTCAATGCGCAGGTTTCAACAGGCGTTTCAAATCCCTCTGACGCATATTTTAAAAAAAATTTAAATTCCCCACCAAAGTAAACAAGAAACGACTCGTTCAATTTGATACAAAGTTGAACAAAAAGTAAAACCGTTATATAGTATCAATAATTGTATTGAATTCCGTGCACTACTTTGTCTTATATATGCGCAAACGTATACGTCTATATCTCTAAAACCGTATGTTGGATTTGGCCCAAATTTGGAGGGAACTTAAGGATCAATAATCAAGTATATATATCAATTTTATCAAATTGTTTCGACTACTTTTTTAAAAAAAACTTCTGTTTTCAAATCAGGAAATGTATTATTTGAAAGAGCTATTGTTTGAAAACGGCTCTTCGATTGGAGCCAAACTTTGAGGAAATTTGCAGAATAGTATATAAATTGCTTAATATCAATTTAATTGAATTCCATTTAATAATTAAAATTAATATAAATAACTATTAACAATAGTTGGCTGTGAAATATGGAAGGCATCGATCCAATGGAATGGTGGTTAGGTTAATACAATATTTTTATGAGGTTATAATATTTTAGATTTTATTCAAAAAGTTCATTTATACTGTATTGTTTGGTCGATTCCAAAAGTTACTGACATGAGACATGCTGCCGTTAATTAGATTTCGTGTAATTTTCAGTAAATTTAAATTAATTTTTATTCTGGGCTTGTCCAGTCTGAAGAAAAATTGTATTCTCCTTAACTCCAAACAAACATAAAGTTTATACTTACTTGATATGTTTTCACATACCTATTAAGTATATATCACTACTGTTAGTGAAAAAAAGACGTATGCATTTTTTTTCTCTCACAATTGAGTTGTAGTATATGGTAGATAGTATCTGCTCTTTTCTTGATAGTTATGTGGTATACCCCCATAAACAATTTTTTTTTTTTAATGGGCACCTCCGAAACCTCTGGGAACTCCTGGAATTTGTTCCCTTGTCCTTGCCTGATGGCTGACCTGACAATGTGTCTATCGTGTTACCACACCACATACCACTGCTTAGTTGTTATGAACAATGGGCTATGGATTATGTCGCTGGTGTAGGAATAATATTCTTGAGATATTTTTTCGAATATTTATAATAAGGATACATATTTTTAGTTTAATACTTTAAAATATTTATTTGCTGTTTCAGAATAGCCAGAATTCTGTTGAGCCTTGTCGGGAATGAGAATCAAGATGAATCAATAAATAAATTATAATTAAAAAATAACTAAGATATTTTATTATTAACTAAGATATTTTATTATTATTTATAATAGACAATTTACTCATTTATCAAATAGAAAATGGATTTATTTTATCAAGTTATTTCTAGCAAAACCAAATGCGGTTTTAATATACTTTTTTTTTAGTTTAATTATAATATGGTTCCTACAGGTTGATCGAACTATTATAATGGTTGATGATTTTGATAAAAATGATTAGTTGTTTGAATGTTAGTAACTGTTCCCGGTAAATATATGTATATATAGGGTATGCTTATCATTATTTATTTTATTTGTTTAAACTTAATTTTTACATCCACCACCTGTATAATCGAACGTTGACACAATCAGTGGATTGCTTGTTAAAAATAGGAAGAAGAAAAAAAAATACTCAATGTTGTCTTTTCCCGTGGCATCTCTTTGGACAAAAGAAAGTTACAGAAGGTCTCCCGTCCAGCACTTTCTTAGTCCTTACATGGCACACACGCTGGAAGTATTTCCTACTATTAGTAGGTTGTGTCTGTGTAAATTGTCATGAATAACGTTTTTTTTATTTTATTGAGATTTACAACTGTATTACATGGAAAATACAATAAGTAAATGTGACTTTGGTAACATGAAATGTACAACATGAAGAGAAACTACCCATTGGTAGAACTCAAATTAAAGTTCTATATTAGAAGGTCCCGAGGCCATCTTCTTTTCAGTTGCCTCGGAGAATTATCAGGGATTGAGAAGGAAGCAAGGTTTGAAACGAGAGGATTCGGATGGTTCTGCAGTTTGTTATGGAAGGATAGGTATCTGGATTGGGCCAAATCGGAAACATATAGAACATTAAGATCTTTATGGATGATTTTATTTGTGACAAAGTAAGGAGCGTTGAGGATTTTAGAAGAATTTTGGATTGTAAGGATTGGATACGAGAGGAATTCGATTTTTTAGTGGAGCCCCAAAGCTCAATTCCGTAAGTCCAAATAGGTCTTATTATTGTCATATATATGAGTCGTTTGTAATTGATTGTGAGCTTAGAGCGTTTGTCTAGTAAGTGCTGCAGTAGTCAAAACGTTAGGCGGTTTCTAGTCGTTTCAGTCTGGTATGGGGGTTCCAAGTGAGTCGTTTTTCAAGGTGGAGTCCTAAGTATCGGATTTGAACAACGTCTTAGTGAGTCTATCTGTATTTGTTAACAGCATGTTTAATTCAGCATATAAGATTTTCGACATACTGAAGAGCGTGTGGTAATAAGTCCGAATTGTGTGTCTTCTTCGCTGGTCCGAAAATGTTAGAAGGGCAAGACCAAACTGGTTTAAGTAAGTACATACCAGTTCGATCCAAGATTATTCTTTTCTCTTAATTTTAATTGATTAAAGATTTTAATGTACGAACAGGATGAACATGATAAGTAGGGGAATTTTCTTTTCTTTTTTTTTTTAAATAAGTGGTATACAAAAATCATCTGTTGTTTGGTTTGTAAAAAGTGTGAAATTCGTTAAAAAGTGCATTATTAAGCAAAATACTAAATCAGCAGTGAATTTTACTTAGTGATGAACCAACTAACAAGCAATATAAATAAAAAGTGCATAAATTATGCGATCAAGGAAAAAAATATATACTTGTTTTATTGATTACGATAAAGTTAAAAAAAAAAAACCTATACCACACTACAACCCTTTGAAGGGTCTAGGGTTGAGTACTTTGTAAGGAAATACTGTTTCTTTGTCAACGGCTGTGCATGATGGTTTGATCGAGATCACGTTCAATCGGCAGGTTTTTTTTGCCTTAATTAAGGTTACCCACTTTATAGAGGCCGAGTATGCCCCCAGGAGGGTCTCTTGACCCCAGGGTCGATCCACAGCTCACGAAACAGAATAACTAATTTATCTGACATCAGCCGAGATTCGAACCTGGCACCTTGAGATCTGAAACAGCGCTCTACCACTGAGTAAACTCACTCCTCCACGATAAAGTTAAATATAATGTAAATTGCTGAAATATCTTACTTGTACAAATCAGGGATGAAGGACATTATGACTATAATTATGTAGATTATAAGCGCAACGAAAGTAAATACAGCTCCTAGTACCATCCAAAACGTACTCTCCTGAAACAGAATATAATGTATACATAGGTTTTTATGAATATAATGATTGCTGTTTGCAACTATTGATTAATGATAAAATTGATGATTTCATTGATATAAGGATGTACAAAAGATTTAAATATATTTCAACCTATCATTTATTCAGAAAAAAACTCTAGATCCGCACAGTTTTGAATCTAGCTGATTATTTTTCTCATGATCTGAATTTAGCTTTGAAAATTCTTAGTCGTAAGATATTTAATTCACACTGGAATGCTTTCATCAGCGCAGAGATCGTATGGCATAAGCTGCGCCATCACAGTTTTTGAGGCGGACAGGTTTTTACGAGGTTATGACTTTTTTTTTTGGAGAGGGCACAAATTCACTTCATGTATATATTTTTGTCGGGGTTTCAATTGAAGAGCACTTTCATAAGAATAAACAAAGGAGAAAACTACCAGTTTTATAATTTTACTTTCATTTGCACCGTTTTAAGAAGAGGAGATTAATATAATATCTTGGGAGGAGGATATTCCCATTGTCCTTGGCGAGGATGGATGTGGGGACTATTGATTTCTTTGGTCCTGTTGAATGAAGATGAGAAAATATATTAAACAAAATAACATTAATGGAAATCGCTTGGGAACGTTGACAGCAAATATTTTATTTAAAAAAAATCAATTTGGAAACAGAATCGTTTACCTCGGTTTCGTTTTGATGCTTAAAGGAAAAATCGAGTATTAACAGTTAGCAGGTGGAACTTTACTATTTCTAATATAATATAATATTATAATAATAATAACAATGCATTTATTGAAAAGATATTTTAAATATAGTGCTATCATTATACTTGGCCAGAGGCCACCAGAGGATAAATTCATCTAAGCCATATTACATCCCATTATCCTAAACAATATTAAATTATTGTTTAAGTTAACATTAATTCTAAATTGGAGCAATGATTGATTTTATTGAGTATTAATACAGTCTGCCACACTGAAGGGCATTGGTACTAGAGCTATAGAATTCATTCACACAATATGTAAATAAGGAAGGAAAATAAATATAAATAACCAAAGTAGAAAAAAAAAAAAAAGATAAAGTAATATACAATATAAATAAAGGACAGGTTCTTGCGGGCAAGAAGCGCTCCAAAAAGGGTGTTGCGTGGTCTGAGGAGAGAAAACGTAAGCACGCGGAGCTCATGAGGGGCATATGGGAGAAGAGGAGGCAGATGAAGAGGAAGCATTAACTTCATGGTATTCGCGTGGTCTTTAAGGCCTTTTCGTGAAAAAAAAAATATATATATAAATAAAATAACAGATTAAATCCGAATGGTTATAAATTAAATAGAACACAGGGGACTCTGAATCAAGCTTTGTCCCCCAAATGTGGAAGCCAAAGCAGGATTCCAGGAGATCCTAGTGCTTGCCTCCCAGCCCCGTCACTGGTATTGGAAGTCTGTGGAAACTGATGGAGGGCACTAGAGCAACAGACGCTCAGGACTTGAGTGGTGAATCTGGCCAGTGCCAGTACTCCAGTATATACATATTTACAAAGGTCGCGGGACCACTGCCGTTTTAACCTCCAAGGAGGATTGTAGGGATGGCTGGAGCTAGATAGAGATTGTGCTACAGCATTTTGATGATGAGTGAGGTTCTGGTGAAATTTGGAAAATTTATCTATTTATTCATCAGGGTTTTATAATTCTAAATTAATACTATTTTTACACTCTCAAAAATGAGTGTGTGAGAGAGTAAAATGAGAGAATGAGTAGTTTTAAAGAGTATGGGATGAATTTAATAGAAATATGCATTTATAATAATTTTCAACCTTTTGCTTCTAAAACCAGTGTAATAAACAAGCTGAATCTTTATCTTTTCAATAAATTTATTGTTTTGTTTTTTTAAAGGTATTTATTTACTTTTGTATAATCTATATAAAAATAATTGATATTCCTTACTTACGCTATATGCTCCGCAGAAGGCTAGTACGACCCCAACACCCAACACTAATATATAAGCCAATGCTAAACAGAATGGCACTGAAAAAAAAAATAATGTAAAACTATGAATAACAAACTAATCTTGGGTACTGAAGTAATGCTATTTTTTTTTAGCATATTACTAATGATTAAAAAAAAAAAGTTTAGTCCAATAATTGGAATCACCTTTTATTTATTTTTCTTTGTAAGTAGAAGGTAATCTTACTTTAGATGTATAATTGTTTGGAAATAATAAACCATTGTGGAATAATTTGCAGCGTTTTTTTTTATCATACGATATCATGTATATATTACTGAAAAGTAACTGGTGTACATATTCTCTAAAAGACCTGTATAACTAAAAAATGGCCGGAAGTGATCAATATGGAAAACGAAAATTTCAGAATACCTGAAACTTAGAGACTAACTTTTAAATTTGTTTCATATTCCAGCAATCATGAAATATTTACATTTATAAGTAATATTTTGATCATTTGAAATTTATGTAGAGATGAATTTAGTTCTTCGGCTCAAATATTGATTTTTTTATTTAAATAATCGAAAATTATTTTTTATGTACGAATCGTTGAATACAAAAGTTCGATACATCAAAAGTGAAATTTTGTACTTCAAAAAGTTCTACAAAGAAACATATGAAATAAAGATAGGTATTTCTTGGTAAGGTACAACAGCTTACTTTATTCAAGATTACTGTGTTAAATATTCAATAACAAGAAAACCCAACTATTAAAAAGCATGAAGTTAATACACTTAATAATTAATTATGAAAAAGACTTAAATTAATTTTACATCCAACGGCTTACATAATACATCAATGGTCATAACTTACCTATATGTAGTTCAAATGTTGATGACGTCACGAGGTAATAGATTATATTTACTAGTGCCGTTATTCCTAGTGCCTGAAACATAATAATGCATATATTATCAATTTCAAATTGAAACTTTAATTGATTGTTGGAGATACTTCCTGTCCGTCCAACGGCGGAACAACCCCCATTTTACAAATTACACAACCGTTCATTTAATTGTATTACTCGTTGCTCATATTGTATAACTCTAATTTACATGGATTCTTTAGTTCAGTATTACATGTATTTTTCAATGTAGAGTTAGCATGACAAAAAATAAATTTCAAGTCTTTATCCCAGCATTTTTATTTTGTTGAAATTTGAAAATAAAATACGACAGACACTAAAAGTGTTTTTATATAATAGAAAGAATAGTTTCACATTCGAATCATATTTATCGATTTTTGTAGCAATACCGAAGATACATAGCACATAACTACTTTTAATTATATATAGGAGTTCCCTGGAAGTTGGTCAGATTGACGGGTGAGAAGTGTGTACAAATGACCCCAAATGTTGAGTCTTAATATAAGGAGAAGTATCTGAAGCTTTCAAAGTTCCGAAGGGCTTACGACAGTGAGATGGGCCATCAACGATGTTCAACTTGGCTCTGGAGAAGATAATAAGAACAACATAACAGGAAAATGGAGGGGTACACGTCGGAATGAATTATAAAGTGCTTGGATGAAGTGACTGTCCTAGGAATGATCAGGAGCACATTGAAAAACTAGCTGAGACTGTGGTAAGAGAGCCAGAGCAGATCGTGAATGAAAACAAAATATATGATAATAAGCCGAAAATTCCATCCCGACAACAGTATCTCCGTAGAAGGAACATTATTTCCGAGAGTAGAAAAATTCAAATACCTTGACTCTTCAATAACCTCAATGAATGACCAACGGGCAGAAATAGACCAGCGTATAACTAACGCAAATAGAGCTGTCTTCTCCCTTACAAGGTATTGGAATCCTGAAAAATCTCAATTAATCTCAAATTAAGGATGTACAATGCTATGATAAAGCCAGTTCCAATATATGGCTATGAGGTCTGTACATTAATCAGCAGAGTATGAAAAAGTATTGAAAAATTTGAAGAAAACCCTTCGCACGATGACCGAAACGATCTGGGATTACAATACCAACACATGGGAAAGAAGGACCAATAAAGAACTGCTTACAGAAACTAGTCAATCAATATCCCATGATATGAAGGCACGTAAGTTAAGATGGGCGGAACATGTTGCTTGTAGCAATCTATCAGGAAGCCTCCACCTAACAATGAATGATTCAATAGAATGGCCAAAATGCAGATGGATAGATAGAATCAACATAGGTGCAATAGAGCTGCATGCAGAAAACTGAAAAAAAGTAGCTTTAGACAAGCAGAGATGGAGCAGGCTTGCTAAGATGGCAAAACATCCTGTTGGCATTACAGACTATGTAGATACATAGTCTGTAATGCCTACAAATATATATATATATATATATATATATATATATATATATATATATATATATATATATATATATATATATATATTCAATTTTAGTCAAGAGATTTTATTTTTCAATTCCTATACTTGAATCACATTATATATAAATGTAAATTGATAAATGCCTTTTTGGAAAAGAGAAACTATTAGGCAATATTGTTAAATATATGACCAGTAATAAATATGAGTAAATATTATTTTAGATGTCGTCTGTTTAATAAAATAAGTCACTAAGAACAGTTTTGATGAGTTGAATTTTCATGAACGTTTATGTGAATTTCGACCTTATTTATCCATAGAAAAAAATTCATTAAGTCTACTAAAATGACACAAACTCTTTCATACATCAAATAAAGTTAGTTACAAGCGCAAAATTTTCTTATTTAACAAAGGAGAATTTTAGCAAAATCTAGGTTATGAAATGTCACTTTGAGTTTTTGCAATAAACTTAGTTTCCATCACAAGTATAGGACTAAAATTAATTTGTTGTTCAATCCTCTGTTTTGTGAAAAACGTATACTGGGAAAACTATTTATAATTGGGCAACTATTTTAAATAAACATAATTGAACTGGTGTGATATATTAAAAAGTACAATTTAGTATTCTTAAATCGATTTTATGGTAAGTCGATCTTCAGATATATTTACAAAGTGATAATTGATAACGGATTCATAAATAATAAACAAATTAACATTTTCCGGAGAGCGCCTATCAAATTATTAACTATCAATAATTTTATTTTTGTTTAAAACATTTTGAGATAAAAACAATAGATAATGGATATCTAAAATAGAAGAGGAAAATGATTTAGAAAAGGGCTTTGGTCACTTATTACTTTGATGTGTATCTGAGCCATTGTAGGTTTTTTTCCGGTTTAGAACGGCTCTTATTAAGAACCGAAATGATCTGAAAGATTCCTGAATCTATAGCCGTTCTTACGATTCTCTTTCAGCTTATCAGATTACTCCATATCCTATTCCAATATTTTGATATAATAGGCCTCTGGCCTGAGACAGTAAAGAGAACACTTACAGATAGGACCATGATGGACATGACTGCTCCGGATTGGAGTGAGAAAACGCAACAGAATGTGTCTGATTTGAACCATTTCAACCAGTGCATTGTTTTTTCCGCTTCATATCTTCATAACCTCTGGTTTATGTCAATTAGCTCACTCGAGGCTCCTGCCGAGTTGATTAAAATAAATTACTTACAACGAAGCACATTTATAAACGAACTATTCATAAAAATTTTAAAAAATCCTAAGATTTATGTGCATATGTGTGATTCCAGCTGACGCTTTATTATTGGAGTTTAAAAACGTAAAATCATGAATGGGTAACTTTCGGCAGTCCATGGTCATATTCTGTGTTGGATTGTATTTGTAATTGTGCGCATTCTCAAGTATCATTAATTGACGGGATCACTGAAGAAGATAGAATTATATTAAAACAAGAAGAAAAGTAAAATAAATCAGTAATAAAAAAAATCCAACCATTTTAAGTAAAAAACATTGCGTGTTTCAAAACTGACAGCGCACCCAATACCTACTGTAACCTGGTTCAAGATTTACATTTTGTTAAAATTTACATTACATTCTTAACTTTTTATGTTTTAAGAGAGCTAAAACTCGTCCGCAAGAATGTGGTTGATTGATTCCGAGATGGGTTAATGCAATTTTTCCAAATATATTATGAATTCGAATTAATGCATTAATTCTTGCATTCGTGAGGAACCTTATTCTCTACATTGAAGATCTGTTGAAGTTATGAATTCGTTGACATTGAATAGAATTATATTCAGAGAAGTAGCAACTATATTCCACAAATTAAGTCAGACCATTGTAAGAGGGGCGCATTAGACCAAAGAGGTTTTAAAATTTAATTTTGGCAATCGTTTAGATGAGAACTGCACGAGTTACGCGTGGTTCACAATCACTTCGATCGCACTTGTTCGTGGAGTGTTAAATGCATCCGGGTTTACCCGAAAGACTGTTTTCCGCGTTTCATGAACAAGTGTGACCAAAGTGATTGTGAAACACGCGCAACCCGTGCCGTCCTCATCTAAATAATTACCTTAATTTTTCGTTTTTATTAACAATTTTTTACAACTTATTTGTTTGTCGTTCCTGAAAGCTCATGCCATTTCTTCCGATATAGCCAGTCTCCCTCTCGAAGACCTCTGGTAGCCATACCTTCTTTCACATCCTGCAACCATTTCTTCCTTGCTCGTCATCTTTTTCGCCCTTCTATCGATTGAAAGAGAATGGCAATTTTGGCCATTGGTCCTCACTCATTCTATGTAAATGGCCACACCATTTTTTTGTTTCTATGTTCGAAAGCATTGTTATTTCTTGCTGAACATTATTGAAAATATTTTTGTTGGTAACATGCTGCAGTCTGGAAATGGCACAACAGCCTCTCCAAAAGTCCGTCTCCAATGATAATAGGCTTGTCTCCTCCTTTTTGGTGATCATCCAGTTTTCAGAAGGGTATAGAGTGACGCTTTCCAAAAAGGAATGACATGGCCTTTTTTTGGTTTATACCTGCTTGTTCCATAACACAGAATTTAGTGTTCCAATTATCCGCCTTCCATTAAAATTTAATACATTCTTAAAAAAATTGTCACCCTTTTTTGATTCGTTCTTTATGGAAATCAATGATAGTTATAAAAAACATCGATTTTGTATTTCGATACCGCTAACTTTAAATAGTTCTCTTTAAATTGGCACAGAAATAAAAATGCAATAAAGATTTTAATAATCCGTTACAATATGTAGTGATTTATGTATATACATTGCAATACCTTTCCTTTATTTTTGTAATTAGTAGACTTATATTTTACTAACTTTTGTCAAAACGATTTTCTATAAGACTAACCTATGAGACTACTACTAGATAGGTTAGTTTAGTCTATATTATTATTAACCATTTTCAACTATTTTTTCTTTAAATAGTCAAGTAGGCAATAAATTGAAGAGAAAAAAAAGTGGAAGCTTCACAATTTACTTATAGAAAAAAATCTTTAAATATTTTCCAAACTTTGGTCTGAACGATTTTCAGGCTATTATTATAGCCTAGTAATTATTATATCTCCGTTTTTCTCTTGATGCCCAATATTATAAATGACAATGTCCAAATAAGCATATCTATGCTGTTTCTTTTCAATCATTACCCTTTCTACGCCCTAGAAAGGGTGACGCTATAAGTTCTTCTATAAACCAGAACTGATTGTTTGTTTTTGATCTCAAATTGAGGAAAAACGCGAAATTGAACCAGAAAATTGGAAAAATACATTAAGCGAACGAGAAAGGAAGTGCCAAAACCTCGGAAAAGATAAAAAGAACCAGTATCCATTAAATAGCTAAATGAATCTATAGTAGACAGATGAACAGAATATTTCAAGATGCTGCTAAAAGGGGGTCAATTGCAGTTTGGATGATATTAAGTGGACGATGTAGGTTTATTATGGTGAAAACCACTTTATTTTCGATTGCTACTGAAGGTGCACACTGGGACTATCTGCACTTTGAAGCAGGATATAGAGAGGTATTTTTTAAGGAAACGATTTTTTAAGGAATCTAAAAGGAAAACGAGCTTTTCTGAAAGACAATTAGATATTAGCATAATCCAAAGTGTGAGGCACTAAGCAGATAGAGGGCTATTTTTCATTTTATATGGACTTCTCTATAAGTGAAGACAGTCCCAATTTTCAACTTCTCTTCCAATGTGCGACTTGAGTTTCTCAATCCATATCACTCTGGCAATCGACAATATTTCTTATTCCAGCTTCTACGATTCTTGAGTATAATTTGTTTGGTACACTAAAACGGAATGGATCTTGATGGGTATTACATTTCCTTGTACCTCCTTTCTTGAAAAGGTAAAAAATACAGTCCTTTCATATCATTTTCTATTATACTTGTTGCACCTTCAGTAGCAATCGAAAATAAAGTGGTTTTCACCATAATAAACCTACATCGTCCACTTAATATCATCCAAACTGCAATTGATCCCCTTTTAGCAGCATCTTGAAATATTCTGTTCATCTGTCTACTATAGATTCATTTAGCTATATAATGGATACTGGTTCTTTTTATCTTTTCCGAGGTTTTGGCACTTCCTTTCTCGTTCGCTTAATGTATTTTTCCAATTTTCTGGTTCAATTTCGCGTTTTTCCTCAATTTGAGATCAAAAACAAACAATCAGTTCTGGTTTATAGAAGAACTTATAGCGTCACCCTTTCTATCTTTCTTTGTGCAGAGAGAATAATTCATTTAATATTAAAATTTCCTATTTATTTATGATATAGTCCAACTTCCGCACAAAATAAAGGAAATAAAAATTAATTTTTTAATTAGTGATATATGAGTTTTACTAAACAACCCGCCAGCTATTCATTATATATAGTTCAGATTAGGTATATATTATTTTAGTTTATAAAACAGGTATTAATATGACTCATTTCCTGGGAAGTATATACAAATTTTAATTACCTCTAAGATTCAGTAAATATACCAAACTCAGTGTTAAATTGCAAACGTTAAATAAAAAAAAAATCAAGATATTTAGCAAAGTATTTTTTAATTAAGTTTTATTATTATAATTATATCATTTTTACAATTTAGGTCTTCTTAAACGACCTACGTATAGAATAAAGGAGGTTAAATTAAAAAAAAATAATAATTTTTTTTTTAATTTTAATTTTTTTTTTACAGTTAAATTATTGCATTAATATTTGTTCGTTAATTGAATCAATATAATGTACCAAAAATGTTATAATATCACTATAACTAAGCCATTTATGGGCACTGAATGGTGTGGTAGAGGCCTGTAGGCACCCACGCCAGTACCGCTTTTTTGCCGCATAAGTGTATTTTCTACGGAACTGCTTCAAATATTTTAAAAAGTAATCAGCGTTTTAGAAAGAGAAATATATTCTCCAGATGGTTTATTTCAGCACGTTTTGCGTTATTGTGGACCGTTTAATTACAAACGACGCTTGATTCGTAACTTGAAAATTTTTTTGTTAAAAAAGTTGACTTTACTGGTGTTTTTCATAGCCTAAGCCAATTATTTTTTTATATTTCTTCATGTTTTATTATTTTATGACTATTCAGCTTTAATAAAAGACCAACTATGAGGAAATTAAGCCAAATGCTGATTCTCAGTGACCAAAAAACTAACTAAAGTCAAAGTCGTCAATCCGCCATCTTTGGACGCCATTTTGGGGCAGTGCGTTCACTTTTTTTTGTGGGAACATTGGCTTTTGTTTAATAAATTGTTACAAGGAACACAACGATATGCAATTTATAGGGATGTGGGGGCGGGGTGCACGGTAAGGGGGTCTGGTCCACAGACTATATATTGTATATTGGTATGATTGTATTTTTATGTTTTTAATTTACTTATATTTAGGTTTTTTTATTATATATATATAGTTTTTATTTATTATTATTTAGTTATTGTTTTACTTTGTTAATTTTTTTTTTTTTTTTTTGTATATACGGTGTGAATGTGATCATTTATCAATATAATTATTGTCCCTGTGACTGAATATTGTGTCTAAATAAACAAATAAAAAAAAAAAAAAGTTGTTTTAAAATCAATAGTTTAAATGAAATATAAAGAAAAACTGTAATTTGTTCTTCATGATTTATTTTATGACAAAGGACTGACTTGAGCAATTTATTGCACCGTTCTTCAGATATACTGTGTGCTTCAAATATACTGTAATCTTCTCGGTTTCATTTATTGTTGGTTAAATACATACCATAGGCGAAGAAAGTAATTATGGCGTATACGAAAAATGCTAAAAGATAAAGAATTAGAAAACAATTTGCGTAGATCTAAACCTTACTCATTTAACGCTTTAGATGTAGTTTACAAATATAGTTCCTGAAAGCAGTGCCGACCTTAGGTCGGTGCAACCGGTATTAAAATAATTAATTTTGATATATCAATAAAGCAACTTTATTAGAAAAGTATTACATGAAATATTACTTAAATATTAGTATATTACTTAAATAATATACTTAAATATTAGAACTATTAATTCAAATATTGCATAATATAAAACAGCTTCAGAAATAAATTTAATTTTTTTAGGGGGGGGAGATGTCGTAATGCTCGAGGGCGCCGAATTTCATAGGCCGGCATTGCCTAAAAGTATGTGAAGCACTTATTTAATGGAATCCAAATAGTTTACTTTATATGAACATTTAACTAAATACAAATTAAAAAAAATAATTTTAAGGGCAGAAAAAAAAACCAATTTATGAAGTTTGTCAAAACTACAATACTTCAATTATTCTTTAAGGTTCATAACCTGCACATCAACTTGCAATCAAATGACCTTTCTCACTATTGTCATATCTTGTAATATAAATCAGAACTTATCCTAGGAAATAACCAAGTTTACTTATGAAAATGAAATTCGATCATGCATTTTTTCTACGTCTGGATGTTATAAATCTATCGTATGTTTTTGGATTATTCTATACTAAAAGGATTTCCGAAATAATCTAAAAAAAAAAAACGAATTAAAATGCATGATTTTCTATCGAAATGTATTAGAAAAGCAAATATAAGACACTAAGAAATAGTAGTTAAATCTGTAATTTTACATGGAGATAATGGGATTTACTAGTACTGAAACACTACTGAAAACAGAGAGGGAGATACTAAGGTGTATCTCTGGACAAATATGGGAGATGATTACTGGCTTAAAAAGTATTAAGAATTGTAAACAAGAGTTGAAGATGTCGAAAATTAGGAAACATCAATGAAGAAAATGATATTGAAATTATTTGGTCAGATGGAAAGATTACGCCCTGAAGGTGACTCACATGTTTGGGTTGAAACTTTGGTATAAATAGAAAATTAAATAATTAAAAAAAAAAAGACTGCGTCCTGAATATTTATCACCCATAAATGTCTATACGTGTCAAGAAATAAAAAAAAAATAATTTTTTTTTCCTCTAAACACATTTTTTTTTTAACAGTCCTTCAAGGACCACTCAAACATTACTTTATGTTTTTTTAATTCCAGAGCAGTTATCGTTAGCAGTTATTATGTCCTCCAAAATTAAATCCTGGATCCGCTACTGAATTCAGCAGAATGGCTTTTGGAACTGAAATCCAACGTCCTAAATGCTCACGTTTTCTTTTCACATTACTTATGTTGTAGGGTCGATGATATTAAATCTAATGTTGGGGATCTGTGCGAATTCCTTTCGGACATCCACCATCCTGATGACCAGGCTTGGTTGTGTTTTCCTTGGGAGAGTATGTTGTTATCCTCTACTCTCTCCTTGATATTCTTATTATATTAAAAAAATCTTAAAATATTATGTATAACATGTCGGTATACCTATAATCATAAGTCCGAAAAAAATCGAGATAACTATTAGAATGCTTTTGCCTTCATTTCCCGGTGACATCAAACGTATATAGTGTCCTTTTCCTATACTCGGTGGTTGGTCATCATTTGGGTTTGGACGTTCCGTCACGGTGCCCGTTACGTTTTCCGCTGCTAATAACGAACAATTGAAGTGTTTGTTCTCTTCTGGTTTGGTTTTCGAAAACATATCTTGAAGAAAAACGTATTGGTAAGAGTTGTTGAATTCATTTGATGCGAGTTCCCGCTCAAGAACAGAATTTATTTTTTCTTCAATTTTTCTTATTTCCTTCTCGATATTTCGATATCGATCAATGTTTTCAGAGTAGATGACATAGCCCCTCCACATGGAGTCTTGAAGCCAGTGATGGTCTGGGCAGCGCATCTCCGGGCAAACATACCTGACAAAATATCCAAAGAAACAATTATTACTTGCCTTTAAAAATCATCGGGGGTGATTTTATTTTCAATAATGAATATTATAAGCTATTAATAATAAATATTTTTAATTAAAAAAAAAGACAATAGAAATCGGGAAATCCTATCCATCCTAAAGGAATGGACACTCCCGTATCCACTTTAACACCCTGGTAAATTGTTAGAGAAACTGACATCAACGAATATTTAAAGTTGGTGTAATAATTACAATTATTGTCGGATGCCTTCCACTTCCGCTCTCTCTTCCCTTAAATGAAGTTCAAGATTCCTTCATGTGTTGACTTGATCCGTTACATGAGACGAAATCCATTGGCCAGGAGTCGGATTATGTAGTGAAAGGCGTCTGCTATTGAACCAAGTTTAAATATTCATCGATATCAATTTTTTATTTTTTTATTTAGTTTACCAAGGGGTTTATTTGGATATACAAATACATTAAAAAAAAAAAAAAGTGCAAAACTTACAGCATGACCATTGATTCAGTCAAGAAAGACAATATGAAGAAAATCAAGTAGAGTACAGTACCAATCAACACTAACAGTGCCGCTACTTTTGCCAATATTCCTTTTTCCTATCCATGAAAATTTTTATTAGTTATCATTGAATGAAAATAGATTGAAATTAGACGAAAACATATTTTAAAATACATTATAATAGATTCGCTGAAAGAATAACTTTAGACCTTAAGTTGACAAACAATTGAGATCAATCGTAACATTGCTTTGTATTTTAAAGTAAAACCGCAAGTACTGTTAGTTACCCTAAGCTCTTATTCGAGCACGTTTCCTTATCTGCAAAGTGAATATCGTATTCCAGTCGGAGGATTTTGTTTTAACTTTTGGATCTTAGAAATAGATCCGCGTAATCTTTTACACCAAGAAAACTCATATTTGGTATAAAAACAAAACAAAAACAACTGGCAGTTTTTTGTTGACTGGCGTGAATGAACAAGACGCTGCCCCAGTTAAACAGATTAAAATTAAATCAGAATTAAAATTTTGAAATGTGCATTGGTTCTTTTTTAGCAATATTGGATAATCTAAGAAGTTTAAAACGCTGTGGTGTCTATGTTAGATAATGAATACAGTAAGTAAATAATTATTGAGATTATAGTATTTTACTGCACATTGTCGGATATAATTTGGTTGATTATTTCCAATAATGAACCATTGCGATCGACCAAAAAATTAAAAGATTTAACCCCCTCACGTTTCAGGATACGTAGAATTCGAAAAACGAATACAAATTTTTTAGTCTGTTCGCCGTCAGCGTATTTTCTCCGAAATTACTGGACCGATTTTTTTTCGAATTTGGATATAAATAAAAACAGAGCTCACCCGAGGATGGTCCTTCTTCATCGAAATTACTATCCACCTTTTAGGTACAAAATGGCGGCCGAAAAAACTGCGTTGCTATAGACTGTAGCGCCTAAACGAATGTACCGGTTTCAATGAAACTTCACTAAAGTCATTTTCTTGACGCCCTTTAAATTTATCTATATAACATACATCAACGAAAAGAAGCTGGAAAAAAAGTTACTAGGGATGGAAAAATTAAATTCCGAATAACTCAAAAAGTATACAATTATTTTTCGATGGTTTTTTAAATGTTTACGAAATATCCTTTTAAAAAATCGTTAAAATCGTACAATTAGAAGCATAGATCTAGTCTCTAGTTTTATTTTTGTATGTTCCACTGCAAAGGTTATATCCTTTGTTTTGGTATTTGAATTTTGAATGTGTTAATGAAGTAATGCTAGTTTTTTTAGCATATTAGTAATGATTAAAAAAAAGTTTAGTCCAATAGTTGGAATCGCATTTTATTTATTTTTGTTTGTAACTAGGAAGGTAATGTTACTTTAGATGTATAATTGTTTGGGAATAATAAACCATTGTGAAATAATTTGCAGCGTTTTTTTTTTTTCTAGAGCTGTGATTGTGTGTATGTCGTTCAAAATAAAAAGTTGCACAAACCATGTATTAAAGATTTGTAAATTCCTGGGATGTTACAGCTATTTTTTCGTGGAAATTTGGAGCTGACTCTTTATATCACTGATTTGATTAATTTTTACAATTTTTCCTAACGATTTTGATTAAATTAATTAGGTCAATGTTTCATTAAGTGATTTTTAATTTGAGGTAGGTTTTACCCTCATCGATGCTTGACAGGGCTTAAATGCCGAATTTTCATCGATGCTTGATATAGCTTAAATGCTGAATTTTTCAATATTTCACCCTCTAAAGGACTGTTAATTTTGTTTAATTAAAATAATTTATCATTTCACATTGTAGAAAGTGATAAAAACAGGTTATATGTATGAACGTTGTATGAAGGTTATATGAAGTATGAATTTGATATTTAAAGAAAGGAGAAATAAGGATTAGTCCTAGATAAAAACTGTGAAATCGGAAAGCGCCCGGCATTTCCGAATTCCAGTCAAAGTACCCAGTGAGTATAGGGCTTTCTAGACATAGCTAAAAAAAAACGAAATAATAAAAAAAAAAAACTCTGCTGATATGTGATATGTTGAGGATCTACTGATGTATTTGAAATCGACAATGCGGATACTAATATTAACTCATTTTGAATGTATTTGTGGAAGATGTTTAGGAAAAGTTCAGATTTTTTCCAAAAGCCCTCTTTTATAATTTATTAATTGAAACATTTCTTGTCAAGCAAATAGTTTTTTTATATAAGTAAATTGCCTTTAATCTTTATGTCCTTTAATAGTTTGAACCCTACCATCAATTTTTGTATGCAGTTAATTGTTTTCGATTAATATATTATACCAATTTCTATTTACGGTAGAATGGTAAGTGAATGATGCGCGCATCGCACCAGAATTTTTTTAGGTGTTGAACTGGAGCAGCGAAGCTGTTCAATTATATTCATTCACAGATATAAATTTTTTATTAATATGCAATTTTCTAATTACTTTATTTTATTAATTATTTACTACTATTTAATAATTATTTATTTACTAATTTTTTTTTTTTTATAACAATCTTCTTGATTTCTTACGAGTGAAATTATTATTAAGTGAGTGTAAAACATGTAACTACTGTATTTTTTTATACTCACATTAACTAATTTAATTAATTAATTTGATTATAATGAATTATGCTAGTTCCAAGCCTGTTTCGGCTCTGATACTAATAGGGTGTATACAAAAAATTACCGTTTTATCAAATTTAAGATTTCAAATGACTGTAAATATTTTAATCCTGTTTAATACTTAATAATTTCTTTAAAGCATTCTCTAAGCTTGTTTAATCCCATTCGACTTCTTCAAAAAAAGCCTCAGTTTAGTTATTTGCTTCAAAGAAGAAACATGACAGTGTCCTACGAAATTCTCGTAACTTTTAGACATTACTGGAAAAAAAATCACAGCCGCTGAAGCAATTCGTGAAATTATTAAATATAAAGGGGAAGGTGTCCTTGACCAGTGCTTTCCGCGGCGTTGGTTGAAACATTTAGCAGTGGAGATACGACGTTGGCAAGGAAGAAGAGCTCCAGGCGACCATTAATGGATATCGATCAGGTTCTGCAGGAAGCTGTTTAGTCAAATCCGTCCACAAGTACTCGCGAACTTACCAGGGGAGTGTGGTGTGACGAAAAATACTGTTAGTCGCCATCTACTCTCCATGGAGAAGGTGTAAAAGAGCAGCTGGTCCCTCACGAACTTACTCCTCAGCAATCAGCTAAGAGGTTAGAAATTTGTGAAAATCTATTGAAAAACCCTTACCTGAAAAGCTCCTGTCTCATCCACCATAAAGTCCAGACCTTGCACCATCGGATTGTGACGGAAAAAAAAATACAAAAAAAAAAAATAGTTCGTAAAATATTTGTTAGTTTTATTTATTTACTCGAAGAGGGTTAAATTTAAAATTAAGTATTTAGTATTAGTTTTAATAATAATTATTAGTTTATAATAAGTCTTAGTTTTAAGTATTCATTCTATTTCGGATTGGAATAACCAACAGCTGATTGGGAGGAAAAACAAAAGAGAGTTGAGAGAGAGATGGCGGAACCTCTCGAGTGTTGAGGCACGCTAAGGATTTGGTTGTGTGAAATACTTTAGTTTTACGGTGTACACCGGATTTTCTTTTCCTCTCCATGAACCTGTGATTATCAGCGACGAGTGCAGCTTGATTTTACGAGTTGATGAATGAACATTTCACAGCTTGAGGAGGTAGATGCTGATGACGCTAGTTCGAATAAGATCCCGATTCCTCAGATAACCCAATGTGCCAAATGCACAGAGTTCAACCAGTGGAATATTGTAAATATGTACATATAAGTTTTTTTTTATCTATTTCCAAATATTTGTAATTGGTTTATTGCATAGTCGTAAGTTAATGTTTTGTTCTATAATAATTTTATAATAATAATTAAAGTTAATTGTATTTTCTTTGATTTCTTATAAATCTAATTTCTTGTTCATAATTTTCATTTCCTTTAACCGTTATTTAAATTAATAATAGCCAGTTTTATTTTCTGCTTTTTCTTCAGTTTGTTTTCACGGTTTATGTATATATTATATTGTTTTGTTTTTTGGTTTAATAAGGAATTGTAAAACCCTATTCGAGGGATTAGGGAAAGTCATTATTAACCAAGTAAGAAGGTTCGATAGGTTATGAGGTTAATTAACATATGTTTTTAAACCCATAGGTTCCGAGTTCGTAGCTCACTTCGCGTCCTAATCTTTTTTTTTTTTTAATTAAATTTATTTATTTATTTTTTATTTTTGTGGTTTTCGCTATTTTCCAAATTCAACCAATTACATAGCGTGGCGCCCGTTAGATACTTAGTAATATTTAATTGACTTTTCATTAACTTTTTTTTTGCGAACCCTGCCGTCTCCACTGAGCATCCGGCAAGTTTGTTGCGGAAAAGATTTTTCCAAATTAAAGACCGTAGCAGGATTACTACTTATTTAGATCAATGAGCCATTTTCTTCAAGGTAACAGAATTGATAATTTTGCAGAAATCGAAATTGCTGTCCAAGAGCTCTTTGACAGCCATCCCAACGAAGTGTATCAGTGTGGCATCGAGCAATTGACTAGCACATGGGTAATGGCGGTAGATAACAATGGGCTATACTTTAAGTATTAATTGTATTTTATATCAAAGAAATAATACAAATAGTTGTTTGAAGAACGATAATTTTTTTGTATGCACCCTATTACATCCATAAACGATAAATGTATTATACATTTTCTTTGGCACGTCCAAAGAAATATTTGTATTGATTTTTTTTTTTGTTTTTGTTAAGTGAGCCGGAATTTATTTATTACTTACTTTTAATGAATGAATATATGGGTTACTTACGATGTAGGCTGCGACGAAGGCTAGAACGAATCCCGTCAACATGACTAGGAAGTATATATGTAGCAAAAGATTTTGCACTGCAAAGAATCGATTGTAATAAAATCATCAAAGGATTTAATATATATATAAAAGACTTTGCACTTATCAATGTCATAGAACATAAAATAAATTGGTTCTAGTATAGCTACCAGTTTAAGAGTGGGTGAGTAACTTTTACAGCGGTTAGAATTTAGTTTGCGATGATTCCGTGGTGGATACACTGTGCTAGCCCAGCCTGCAAAAACGTGATTTGTGTAGGCATGTACTGCGCTACTACCTTGCGGCAGTTTGAGAACCCTAGCTCACTACACTCGTTGTATAATTAGGTTTTAGTTATTTCCGTTGCTTTTTTTCAAAATGTTTTTTTTTTCATTAAATTTGTCTCAAGAGCAGTGTGCCGCAATGCGCAGTAAATACCAACACGTAGCACGTTTTTGCAGACTGAACCAACGGAGTTTATCAACCAGGTAATCACCACAAACTAAATTTTACCCCCTCTCCCAAAGTTATCCACCCAGTCACAAAGTTAGCCCATCTTACGGCATGCATATTTAATTTAATATATATTCATGGTTTATTACGATGAGAAGACCATAGGAGATTATTCCACCGGTTCACATATAACCATAGGAGGTTAGGAGATTATTCCACATATCATTTTTAATAAAAATGCATATTGTGCATATTTCGTAAAATTGAGAACGTCAACAAATGGCGTAAGTTTGGTCTAAAAAATATAGGCCTATGTTTGGCTCTGAGAGAAATTTATATTTTTTTCTTTGTCAATGAATCACCTTAATTCAAAAAGATCCTTGTCATATACATTTAAGTAACTCCTACTAAAAATATGTATGAATGTAATTTTATTTATTCGTTAGGTGAAGATGAAATTTCTGAAGATTTAATTTTTTTTTTTTTGTTTCACTAATTCGTAAGTTATACTAGAAGTTTCGCTATAAATATAATTGAAGAGAAGTGTGAAACATTTGCATTAACTTTGGGAAATTTATATTCAGAAATATCATATTTAAATAATGATTTTCTATACAGGTGTTGATAGCTTTTTTAATAAAGCAAATATATATTTGTCTATTTTTAGATATTTGGAACAAGACATTTTTGAATTTAGTTGATTTATTCTGATCGTTTCTGAGAGACTCAAACATAAACCGAAACAAAATGAAAACATTGTTAAAAAACAACGATGAAAAACAACGATAGATCAATCAATGCGCCTTTTATCGATTATTCAATTTTCATTCTCTGGTTTGATCTTTCGTCTAGTTGTTTTAAATATGATTAATGTCTCATATTTACAATATTGTGAGATGGGATAGCTTTGGGACAGCGGGAAAAATTAGCTTGTGGTGATTCCGTGGTGGATACATTGTGTTGGTTCAGTCTGCAAAAATGTGCTTTGTGTAGGTATGTACTGCGCTACTACCTTGCGGCAAACTACTCTCGAGGCACAAGCGAAACTTTCATAGAAACAAGGATGTTGAAAAAGCAATGGAAATAAATAAAACCTAACTGCAAAACGATTGTAGTGAACTAGGGTTCTCAAATTTCCGCAAGGTAGAAGCGCATTACATGCCTACACAAAGAACGTTTTTGTGGACTGAACCAAAACAGTGTATCCACAACGAAATCACCACAAACTAAATTTTTCCCGCTGTCTTAAAGTTACTCCATTTTACGGTATATAAAAAATCAGATTTTGGGCGCGCTATGACACACACTGTCCCAGTGGGTGATTTACATTGTAGTCGTTCGTGAATTTACCATGAATTGTGTAAGGTATTGGTAATGAAATATTTTATGCATATATCTTTCGGGCTGAATACCGTATCAAAATAGTAAAATGTAACATGTTTTATGGTAAACAATATTAAAAAATTATTTCTTAAAATATTACTGTTCGTGTAATTACATTTTATAGGACTTCGAGAATCACTTAAACACATTTTCATATAGATAGTTAGTATCTATCTAATTATAGCTATATGAAAAAAAAAAATACTTTCGGACTGAAGCTTCCCAAAAATTAAATCCTGGATCCGCTAGTGACTTCATCTACATATGCTATTAAGGAAAACATCACAACCCCCTTGGTAGAATGTATTTTATTTTATACTTCATGTAAATTTGATCATGTCTGAGAATTGATACAAGAAGCAAAGATTTTACTTACGTGCTTTTACGCCTGCAGAAGTGAGGGATGGCGCGTACCAGTGAACTAGCATCGTAGTGATCATGAGGGCCTGAAAATAAACGTTTATTTTTTAAAATTTACAAGGGGATGTCACAGACAGTGGGACACCGATTTCAACTAAAATATCGTTGGCGATTCTACATCGAAAAATGTTGGACACATTTCCGACGTTCTTTCTAAAGGATCTTAAATAGTGTTGCTCAAACGCAAGACAAACCTTGTTCTTGGTCTCGCGCAAGAGTCTTTCAATTATCTATTAGCTTATTGCTATTTGTTATGCATATTACATTAGATCTTATAAAAAACGCAACAGAGTAGCCACATTTAGAGGTCATATTGACATGGATATAGTAAACTCCAACCAAATTAGTAAAATTAACTTTACAATACTTTCGAGACATTGTCAAGAAATATAGTGATAGCCCTCTCCACTCTCCCCCCCCTCCATTAGATGGAATGGTTTTGTAGATTAGTTGTAAAGACAATAAATACAATGTCACTAATGATTTAAATAAAAACTTTGTTGTATCTACTCATATGCCACCCGGACCATCTTCTTACTTTATAATGCAACGGTCAACTATTAAATATTCAATATAGACTTTGCATGGATCCCAAGCTGCTTATATACTAGCCGGGTATCATTGGAAACCCTGATAAGGTTCATATAAATGTAATACAGGTATTATAGCTCAGTTAAATTAGCACAAAAAATAGTGATCTATCTTTCAAAAGGTAGGGTAGTTAAAATTTCTTTTTATACTGTTAGTTATGCAGTGACTATAAAAAATCCAAGTTTGTGAATCTTTAAATCCCATGAAGGCTTTGTGGGTTCGCTGCAGTGCTCCAAAAACCGTTGAAATTTCGAACTTTTTTTTTAAAAGCAACATGGATAAAAAATGGCTTTATTCGATCTTAAACAGATTAAAATTGTATAACATTTTGTACGTAGCATTTTTTTTCTAAACTATCGAGCTATCAAAATGGGTATAGTTTAAAAAAATGAATACGAAATTTGACAATTCAATTATTGTATTAATATTTGTTCGTTTATACAATCAAATATTAATACAATTATTATAGCGCTTTAACTATGCCATTATTAGTATTTAATAATGTGGCCGATTACTCCAGCCGCTTATACTAGTGCCGCTTTTCCGCCGATTAAGTGTATATTCTAAGTAACTGCTTCGTGTTTTATAAAGAAAATGTATTCTCCAGAAGTTTTATTTCTGGGCTTTTTTCGTTATTTTTGGCCGTTTATTTACAAAAGACGCTTGATATTCAGCTTTAGCGAAGCTGGTAGCTAGTTTTAGCGAATTGAAAAACTTGGCTTCACTAGTGTTATTTATTAACAAGGCCAATCATTTTTTTTTTCGTGTTTTATTATTCTCAAACTATCCAGCTTTAAAAAAAGTCCAATTACGACGAAATTAGGCCAAATGCTGACTATCAGTGACCGAAAACTAACTCAAGTCGAAGACGTCAATCTGCTATGAACGCCATTTTGAGACAGTGCGTCTCACTTTTTTATGGAAACATTGCTTTTTTTTTTTTTAATAAATAGTTACAAGATACACAATTCTATGCAATTTGTTGGGATGTGGGGAGGAGGATCTGGCCCAACGTGTAACATACTTTTTCAAAACACCTGCCGAATGCCGTTCCAATCAATGGCTGTTTTTCTTCAAGAAAAATATCCAAATTCCCTGGACCAAATTCAAAAGGAGTTGCGGAATTCTTCCTTTCAAAATTGAAAGAGTACTATTGTGATGAAATCGGAATAGGTAAATTTGGAAAGCTCGATAATTCGCGTTCTGCTGGGCTAAGAAAAAAATGTTAGGTGATTTTAAGTTGTTCAAGATTGAATATAACCATTTTTTTATCTATGTTGCTGAAAAGAGAAAATATTTAGCGCAAACCAAAAAAAGTGCGAAATTTCAATGGTTTTTGGAGCAATGCAGCGAACCCACAAGTCTTTCAATGGCAGAAGCTTGGATTTTCTATATTAACTGCATATCCAACTATATTTGAATCACCCGACCTTTTGCAAGGCAACATGTCTAATTTGACTGGACTATTATTAGTCTCCCCCGAACTTACTAGTTACGACCAGGCAGGATAAAGGTATTGCACTTGGCATTTGTCCGATTTTAATAAATATATTAATTTTATTCGTAGCTCTTGTCTATTTATCTTTATCAAATTACAGATAAGGTTTCTCATCGGATCAGAATGCAGGTTTCTGTAGTTTAGATTGAAATGAGTATTAATTTGTTACTGGATGATTTTTTGTTTGATCTTTCAAAATGATTAAAATTAAGAAAATGATTCTGGCAACTGATCTGATACTCATCCCGAAGGAGATACTTACTACACCTGAGAATGATAAAATGACTGTGCCGGCCTGATTGGTGAATAGAAAGCAGAATGCGAAACCCCATTTCTTTTTAGGCCTATCCTCCGGTTCATTTCTTCTCTTCCTATCCTCCCTGTAAGGCCTGTTATGTTGTCTATAAGTGGTCGTTCCTTTTGCCGTCATCCTAGAAATTTGGTCGTCTAATCGATACTAGCTAATTTAATTCCAATCTTTTTGATTTTTTAAAAAATGATATTCTAAATTACAGGTGATTTCCATTATTAGTGATAATATTCGGAGCAATAATATAAAGGATTAGTAGCAATAATGTAACTACAGGTGATATCAAACAGTAATCATGAAAACGTCAAACAGTTACTTCTGATTAACGAGGCCGTGATGGTCGGGCGTGAACAGGCGTTGCCCACTTAATCACAGCGAGCTTGATACAATTGGATACACCTAACTACTAACTGTTAAAACAGCGCGTTGACGCTTAAGCGGAAGTCCGGGATTTCGGTTGTTTCCCGCTGGGTTCTGAACCGGGATTTCTAGATAAATTACTCAAGAATTCATTACTTCGGTTCTACTCAATATTTTTACTCAAAGCCTGTTTTAAGTCAAACAAATATAATATAATGTAAAAAATTCAAAAGTCTATCATTATTAGCCATTGCTGAGTTTATCGCTGGCAAAAAAACCAAAATAACATTGGACATTGAATGATCTATATCCATGTAAAATTAGAACTTGATCTGAATATTGTGGCGGGCGGGGTGACATTTGAGGGAGTTCTTTTTTCCCATTTCTGGCTAATACGTTTGGTTAATCCTACAATTTTTACGAAAACATTTGTTAGGCTCGGGAAGTTGAATCGAATGGCACCTTGGACGGGAAGATCGGACAAAGTTGAAAAATGAGTGTGTTTTACCCGTGTTTTAAGTGAGAATGCGTTACAGATGTTCGGGATTTCGGATTTTTCCCGTTGAGTTGTGATAATTTTTTTCTATCAGTTGAATATTACAACTTTTAAATGTGGCTCGCAGTAGAGTAGGTTGGGATGAGAATCGAACTAAATGCCTAGCCGGGATCCCTAGACAAATTACTTAAGAATTCATAACTTTGATTCTGCAAGCCTGAATATAAGGTCAAAATTTCAAAAAGTCTACCTTTAGCCATTGCTGAGCTTACCCCTGACAAAATTTCGTTGGACAATGCGGACCTACAGACGGACAAAATATATTTTAAAAGTGGATTTGGGGTCTGTAATGTATGAAACGGAAAGATATCATGAAACGCGTTGATTCTATTCAATGTACACACAAAACCTTTATTTTATTTATATAGACATTTATTAAAAATAATAAATAAATTAAAGAAATCCATTCAAGAAATTATAAAGTGTTCTTTTTTTTCTTGTCCTCTTCCTCCTCGTCTTCTGGCTATACGGGTTTTCCCGGGCCGGGAGGTAAGGGCGGGGGATTAATGCCTGAGTTAAAAAGACTCCCTTGGTAACGAGACGCGGGACGCGAACATAGGCCTCCCCCAGGCATTGTCTAGACTTTCCCTAGTGAGAAACCGAATTCTTAATCTGCATCCACTTCTCTTTCCGGGCAGCTCTTATTCCTTGCTAATCTCCACCATCGTGGTCCAGCCATCTTCCGAAATTAGTCACTCCACCTCTTGGTCTATTTTCCTCTACGCTTTTTATAACATAAAAAAAATACTGTTTCTAAACATCCACCTCCATTGACCATCTTTTATCAGTTCTTATTTCGCTCACTCACATTTATTCTTTATGAGATAATGAATTAAAATTAATAAATCTTAGATAATTAAGTTCATAAAATCGTGGTGATAATAGCATCCTTTTTAATAATTTAAATGATGAAAATAATGAATACAAAAGAATTTAAAATCAGTTTAATAAAGTTTTTCAATAACAATGCTATATCCAGAATGATCCAGAAAATTTTGTGCCCGCAATTTATCGAAATTTGCATTGTTCTCTCATAATTGGGCACAATTATAATTACACCACCTTATCGGCTTCTCTGCGAACTATTTTTTAGTGAACCTAGCTAGGTAACAGAACAAATACTGTGGAATTGAGTTTTAAGCAACAGTTTCTAAATATGCTCAATCAACAAAGTGAAGAAAGTAAAAGTGATAGGGTGTAAGCTTTAGATGAGATGTCATTATAAATTAAATTACTATATAGCTTCCTTAATAATTTAATATATTTTATATAGATAAATGAAGTGTGAAGTGAAATTCAATCTATTTTAATACAGTAACAAGACCTAATCAAAGTTAATTTAAAACATAAAAAGTGAAATTTTAGTTAAGTTCTAAGTGAAACTCCCAGCTGAACACACCTCCCTTAAGATGATCCACATGTTTGATTTGAAACGTTGCCACAAATAAAAAAAATTGTATAATGACTACGTCCTGACTATTTATCACCCATGAAATTTTAGTTAAACAATGTTTTATTCTCTTTATAATAATGAGGTATCTTTTAAACGATACTGAAATTTTCATATAAGTGCCTATTTTGACTTAAGTCCCACTAGAATAGTTATTAATTATAACACTAGAATAGTCTTATTTTAATGCTAAAACAGCCTATTCTACGACCTCTTTGGAGTTTTTTTATATTTCATATAAATAATATTAGACAATATAGACGTGATATAACGTAAATAATTCATAACAATGAAAATATTAAGGTGTGAATATCTCCTAAACAAAACTTTTGCGGACATAACTTCTGAGGAAATTTTTTTCTTGTTTTGAGGTGCTTAGTTCATTTTTGCAGTTTGGCAACTTAACCCTGAATCACCCTTTATATATATATATATTTTTTTTAATATCGGTATATCGATATCTTTTTAAGATCTCTATAAGGTATAGGTTTATTATTGCTTTACTAAGAAATAAACATGATCTCCATGTTTAGAAAGGCTTTTCCTATTTTATCTCAAAACTAAATATAAAAATATAACATCGGTTTAACGATCATTTGTATTTATTTTATCATTTTTGTATTTATAGTTTCTCTATTTCTTTGGAGGGCGATGAGAAGATATCTCAATCCGTTACTGCGAGTATCCCTGTTCGCCATTAATTTCCTTCTGGTTTTCATCAGCTTAATTGTGAAGCGAAAGCAAGGATCGTCAGTATCGTATATACATAAAATACTGAAAATAAATCATTAAGATATTTAAAATTAGTAGCAGAATAACTCAAGGAGTAAAGAATCACTTTGACAAGCTTTTAAGGATAAGTAACATAAAAAACAGTTCATGTTTAAGTTTTAAAAAAAATGGGATTTTTATTTTTGGCTATACAATGGTGAATTGATTTTTTAAAATTGAAATATCTTTTCAGGTTTTTAGTTTTTCAATAATTAGAAATGACCTAAAACATCACCATAAATTCCTAGCTGGCTGTGTGGATTTAGCCCATGCTTTTAAATTAAAAAAATATATTATGTGAATACTACAAAAAAAAAAAAAAAAAAAAATCAAATTACTTCAACTGAAATTATTTCGAAACTGTCACAGGATCTCACGAAATGAATTGAGTTATCAAACTTAAAATTCAGTCCAGTAGTACGCTCAAAAAACCGTTACCTACCTTTTAACGGATAGTTTTATACGATTATTTGTCATTGTTTTGAGACCTAATAGTTCCAAAACATTGGATGGACATATCACTGAACGATTTGAGCCATAAAATCATAAATAATCTGGTGCACGCAACACACAACTTTCACTTACCGCTCTACTTTGAATAGAAATTATTTTCTGGCAATGTTGGGCTATTATAAAAATTTTAAAGTGCATTTTTAATGGAGCTACTGTTTAAAGCTTACAGCCAACACATTATTAATTATAACAAAAACCCTATTAATTATATCAACGGTAGGCAATAAAAACCTCGTTAATAAAATGGAATTACGTGATTTTCATTGCATGTCATAGATAGGTCGAAAGTTGTCACAATAATTTTAAGTGGGTAATGTTAGAATTTAACAAAGGAAAAATTCATCAAATTATCCACGAATTTAATTTTCTAAAAGGTTACATGACGATTTTCGGATCAAACGGACGTTGATACCTAATTATTTAAATATAATACCAGATCTAGAATTATAAAACTACAGTAAATGTATTTAAGGTTAAGATGAATGCTTTATACATCCATGAAATATTTTTATATTTTCGTTCTTGATTAACACACGTACAATGAAATAGTTTTTTCAACAATTCATTGTCTTGATTAGGTTACTTATCCACTAATACTTTTCCATACTTGGAAAGTATGGATAATAATGGATAATAATTAGTTTTCACAAATATTATATATAATTTTTCGTCACTCTCCAATATCTTCTACGACTTTCTATATTAGATAATGTTTTTTCATAAATTATCTGCTTTACATATATTATATATATGTAATATATGTAAAGCGGATAGCGAAATTCCTTCTTACTAGTATTTCCGGAGATTCATTTTTGTCTTAAATGAACATTTTTTTTCATCTTTTTTTAATTATGAAATTCTTTCAAAATTTATATTTAGTATTTTTTCGTAACTCCTAACAATGAGAGATAGTTTGTTTAAATTGTTTAAAAGAAACAAAAAAAGATAGTTTAGAGGAAGATATGTCGAACATAGGTATTAATTTAGGCATTTAGGCATTTAAGCCCTGTAAAGTGACATCAATAGGGGTAAAACCTAAATGATATTAAAGACCACTTACTTATACAACGATACACCGAGTTTAATCAAAATCGTTAGAATCATTTATGACAGGATTGTAAAAATGTTTATAACCGTTGATATAAAGTGGCACTTACGGTAAGCCGATTTTAAGAAAAAAGTATCTGTAACATCCCAGATATATACAGTTCTTACATACGTAATATCAGTTTCGTACGACTTTTCGTTTTTGAGCTAGACTGTGAGCTAGACACACACACACACACACACTTTTGCGGGACTTATTTGGATTCAGAGGATAAAAAACCGTGTATTTCCGTTGAAAAGTCGAATTAAAAAATTTTCACGATCCCAATATTTTCCCTTACTATATCTTATATACATACATAGGTAAGTGAAGGTAACAAGGTGAAGCAGTTCGCTCAAAAAATTGTTACACACCTACAAGCGGTCACCCCAACATTTAAACCTTCTTGTAGATTTTTCGTAGTCGGTTAAAAACTGACCAATCCATAACGGTATGTTTAGACACTTCACAAACTATGGGAAACATTGCTAAGCTGCACATTTTCCTTCTTCTTACCGACAACAGATGGAAAACATCAAAAACAAGATAAGGAAGGAGATGGTCCGGGGTGGCTGTCATAAATATAGTGGCAAAACTATTTTATTAAAAGCCAACGTTTCGACCCGACTTTGCAGGTCTTCTTCAGAGAGGTGTGTTCACCTAGGAGTTTCACTTAGAACTGAATTTATCATTACCGATATGTAGTTGTTTTAATCTTTCTACCGCTATTTGGTAAAGAAAGTATTGTTACAAATCACTCAAGAGATCTTGCTGAGTAATTTGAACGATCAAACTTGAAAGACGGTTACATACATTCAAATAGTAAAAGTCATTTAATAGAATAATTTTACCGATGTTTAGTATCATATTGTTTAAACTCACGGTATCCATTGAAAAATTTGTTGAAAAGATCTTTGCGTACATACAAAGGTGAACACATTACTGAAACTCAGTTCTAAGTGAAACTCCTAGCTGAACACACCTCCCTGAAGAACACCTGCAAAGTCGGATCGAAACGTTGGCTTTTAATAAAATAGTTTTGCCACTATTTAGCCTATTTATGACCGCCACCTCGGACCATCTCCTTCTTTTATAATTCAACGGTCAACTATTCAATATTCAAAAACAAGAAACCACAAAATATTTTAATTTAAAAAAAAAAAAAGAGTACAGAAATTGACAAGTTCTATCTACCCCAAGGAAATGTACTTCCATATCTACTTAAACATCTTGGTAGATTGATAGGGAAATTGATATATAAGAATATTTAAGCTTGATTTAATAGTCGGATGCCTTTCACTATACATTACAGCTCCAGGCAAATATATTTCGTAATTAAAAAAAGCAGTTAAAGTAATTACAGCCGTCAAAGGTAAAAATCGTTCAAGCCATTCGCTCACAAAATCGTTATGTAACTTTTAGCGAATTGATTAACACAGCCCTCGTTCCCCTTCATTTAGTTAGGTAAAAACATTAGATAGGGAAACAATAAATTAAATATTTATGTTTCACATAGTTTGTGAAACATCTAAACATACCTTAAGAGATCCGTACTAGTCCAATTAATATTATTTGGGATAATTGAGGTTTTGTTTTTTAATCTTTCAGTATTTTGACACCAAATCGTTACAAATCACCCAAGGGATCTTGCTGAGTAATTTGAATGATCAAACTTAAAAGTCGGTTACATACATTCAAACAGTAAAAGTCATTTAATAGAATAATTTTACCGCTGTTTAATCTCATATTGTTTCAAAATGCTCATAGAATCCATTGAAAATTTTGTTGAAAAGATGGTTGCGTACACACAAAGGAAAATACATTAATCTAGGAGTAGTGTACAAATGACCCAATGTTAGTTTCATTAAATGTTATAAAATATTTTTACTTACCAAGAAAAGCAGTAGTATATACAAAGGAGACAAACATGAGCATAAGGACGTCTTTTTCTCTGGTTTTCTTCGTTGGTCTTCCGGGTTTGGTGACCTCTGTTTCTGTAGTTGTTGAGGTCTGAGCGCCTTTACCTTCTGTATTTGTTGAGCTCTGAGCGCCTTTACCTTCTGTAGTTGTTTCTTCTTTAGTATCCGCCCATTTTAAAAGATCTTCTTTTAATTCGACTTGAGCCAAGTCAGGTTGCTGAATAATTGGACGAAAGAGGTCTTGATTATAGAGATCACTCTGATAAGACATAGACCATTCATCTCTGCTCAGTTCATCTGTACTATTTTCTCTTGCGGCCTCCATCGCGATGTACACAGCTCGCCATCTGGAGTCTTGTAACCAGTGGTGGTCTGGACATCGCCAATCCGGACAGACGTAACTGGAAGCAGTCATCTTTGTATATCAATCGTTATATAATTAATAACTTTAATGGTAAAAAATAGTTTGAAACATATTGTTTAGATTGTTATAATGACGTTCTCCAAATGATCTTTAGCATTATGTTAAAAGGTGGAGGAGGTGGGAGGGGAGGAAGAAGAGGGGTGGACCATTAGATTAAATAGTTAGTACGCGATAGATAGTTACATATGTTAGTATTGTATAAGTATGCCTGTGTCTAAGATGTTTATTGCAGTACATTTTTTAAATTATTTTTCATTTATTAATATATTTATTTATATAAATGATTAGCTTCATGTCAAAGACGGACATCTGTCTGCCTCTTGACTTTCCATGGCTTCGGGCTATTATAGGCGACAGCTGCTTGGTTCTCTTGAAACATTTAGTTCTCTTGGAGATATCCTGGGAGCACGTGGTTTACGATAACCGGACGCAATCACAATTCCTCCCTCTCCATCAAATAGTTTTCCTGTTGGCAAGGATGGTTGTGGACTCTTTTCAGAATTCTCCTCCATACTTTTTATGGGATAAAATTATCCAATTGTGATAAGCAACCGAGTAATGCCTGTTGAGTGTATTTTTACATTATGTACAAATACACCTTAACAGCTCGATTCTAGCGGCTTCTATCATACATGTATGTATATTTTAACATAATTATTTAAATTGCGAATTAGGTCACTTAATTACTACATCAGGCCAGGAACACACCGACAGCCTCAGCACCGTCTACTAGCACCGATATTAAGCTAGCTTTTAGTAGCTACTCAGCTAAGTAGCGTAATATCTGTGCCAATGGACGGTGCTGAGGCTGTCGGTGTGTTCCTATCCTGAGGTATCGAGGCTCTATTTTAAAACTTTGAAGAGGATCCCATTGTTAGCATAAAAAAATACAAAAAAAAAAAAAACGCGATCGAAACGTCGAACAAACACTATCAATGAACATTTTGTAGTTTATTGAATAATAATTATTATTCAATAAGTCTTATATTTTAACATAATTATTTAAATTAGGAATTAGATTACTTAATTATAATTCCCAATTTAAATAATTATGTTAAAATATAATACTCAAAAGTCGTTTGAAGAAATTTTGTAAATAAATAAATAAATAAATAAATAAATAAATATATATATATATATATATATCTTTTTATTTTAATTTTTTTTTTCGATTGGCTCTACAGACTTTGTAGATCTTTAGCCGCCTTACCAGCCTTCTCCACCTCTGCCTATCTTTGGCTACTGCTTTCTAGTTTGCGGCATGAAGCTCAGCCGTATCTTTGTTTATCCTATTCATCCATCTGGTTTTTAACCTTCCACGTGGTCTCTTACCTATTACTTTGGCATTCATTGTTGTGTAGAATTGCTTCGAGCTACATACCCCACCCATCTTAACCTCCTTCCCTACATATCATAAGATATTGATTGACCCTTTTCTTTTAGCAGTTCTTTATTGTTCCTCCTCCTCCACGTATTAAGGTTCTGGTCCCATATAGGTCCTCTTATCATACGGAGGACTTTTCTTTCAAATCTCTCAATTCTGCTTTCTAGGGTGCCGGTTGGAGCCCAGGTTTCACAACCGTACAGCAGAACTGGCTTTATCACGGCGTTGTACACCCTCACTTTGACATTTCTGCAAATTTTTCTGGATTTCATTACCCTTGTAAGAGAGAAGGAAGCTCTGTTCTCACTTTCGTTATTCGCTGGCCTATCTCTGTTAGTTGGTCATTTATTGTGGTTATTGTGGAGCCGAGGTATTTGAATCTGTCTACTTTCGGGAATGACTTCGAGTCCACGCAGATCATGCTATCAGGGTGGATATTTCGGCTAATTATCATATATTTTGTTTTATCTTCGTTGACTTGTAGTCCAATTTGCTCTGCTTCTTTTACTTTATATTTATTTAGGTTTCTGTAAATATGATGTGGATGTGCTCTCTGAAATTTATTATAAGTGTCCTTAATTGAGACGGATTGTATTAATTCTCAATAAACAATTTAAAAAAAAAAATTAGTGTAGATAAATTCAAAGATTAAGGGTAAATACAAGTTCGAGTTTTTGATCAAGGAGTATAAATCGTAAATTTTACAATCTCTAGAGTATTTGTTTTGTTCAATGGCGGACCTAAGGGCTTTCGGACTGAAGCCACCCCAGTATTGATGAATGTGTTTTTTTTTTTTTACTGACTTTTGTTCAATGAACGATGTAAGTTAAATATTTAAAAATCACAATAAGTGTTATTTTTTAAATTTTGATGCAAATACAACTACTAAATATAACCATGTCTAATAAAAAAAATTCTACAAGTATTATTGTTCACGTAATTACCTTTTTTTTGTTTCAAGAACCATTAAAATCAGGAGTCGAACGAGTCAACTTTTTAAAATTAGTTTGATTTTAAAAGTATTTAGCAAACATATTTAGAAAAAGGTCGCCAATTAAAAGTTATTTTTATACGTTTATGATCAAAAAATTGTCTTCAAAAGTTCATATTTCATCCAAAAACTTTGAATAAGTAAAATAAAAGTGTGAGTTTAACAACAAGTCTTTTGCTCTTTGTTGGTATTTTAAAATTTGTTATAATAAGAAATGAGTGTGTGAATTCTCACACATACTGGTGTTTGTTTTGATGATTTGGTGAGTGTTATTTCGATGATGGCAAGAATGAATTTTCAATTTCGGGATTCCTGAAATTACTTTATTAAAAATATCATTATATATCCAATATTTCCCACCGTACTATTTCCATCCTAAAACGTCTTAACTACTCCCGTCACCTATTTCCTTTTGAAACCCGTAGGCTCCTAGTCACTTCCTTAATTTTTCCCCACTTTGACTATTGCTGTACGGTATATGGGGCCTCTCTGGGGATCTCGAGGTGAAACTAAAACGTTTGATAAATTGCTTTGTACGATTCATCTTCGGGATCCCAAGGGACGCCTCTGTTTCCCATTTTTACGCGGAGTTAAAGTGGCTTTATCCTTCCTACCGTCGTAAGTATTTCCTGGCATCCTTCCTCTTTCAAGTCATCCAATCCCACCGTCCCTCATACATCTCCGAGCTCCTTCAATTCAAATCCTCTGTTCGTTCCCGCAATACTCGTTCCCGGTCTTCTGATTTATACATAAGGGCCCACCGAACCGCTGCTTTCGACAAATCGTTCATTATCCGATCCTCATCTCTATGGAACTCCATCCCTTCCCATATCCGTCAATCTAATACCCTTCCTACCTTTAAATCCCGCCTGTTCAATCATTTCTTATCCATCCAGTCCCCATAAAATCGTAAATAGATACTACTGAAAATATGTACATAAATTATTAGTTCGTTCTTCATTATTTGTACTCCAATTTTTGTTTATCTATTTTTTTTTTCTTTTATTATCAACTGATCAAAATTGGAAAGCAACTTATATGTATATGTGTATATATATATTATTTTTTTAACCAAGACTGTTCAATTACTCTGTATTTTTATTTATATATCTCTGAGGCTCCTTAGCCCTCATTTCTGTCTTCCTGTATTATTCTAAAGGGACTCGTCCCAGAATAAATAAAGTATTATTATTATTATTATTAAAAAGTATATTACTGATTTTTTTTTGCATAAAAATCTTTTTTGAATAAGTTTCAGAATAACTGAAGTGAACTTTTATTAAAATAGGTATTTGGATAACAGTTTTAAAATAACTTCATCAAAAAGTAATCATAATAAAAAAGTTCATGTTCAATAAAAACTTCATGTAAGATGTGAAAAATAGTAGGTTTGAGTTAATCTTCTTAAAAATAAAAATCAACTTTTATCTTCGACCCCTGATTTAAATATCACTTCATATGGGTAGTTAGGTTCTTTTTCTTTTTCTTCCAAAGTAATTAAAACTTCATATATATATATATATATATATATATATATATATATATACAGTGGCTCACAGTGAAATTGATACACCCCATAGAAAAAAAATACTTAAATGGTTACTGTAAACAAATAAAACCAGAAATTGTTCTACAAATTGATCAATAATTTCATTTTAAACATGTACAAACTCAATAAAATTAAAATATTTAACAGGGACGATTTAAAAAAAATAGTGAAAAAAATGGACTATTTTACTTCACAGCGAAAATGATACACCTCACTTCTTATTAACTTTTACTTAATACTATTAATTTAGTTCAATACCTTATAGAGAAGCCATAATTTTCTACATCTCCTTTCAGTCTGTTTGCAATGGAGTCGACCGATTTTTTGATAATTCCGGGCTTACCCTGTTCAATTCTTCGAGGAGATATTTTTTTAAGTTTCCTTTGCTAGAAATTTCGTGTTTTCTAATTTCTACCTTCAATTTCGTCCCCAGGTTTTCTGTCGCATTAAGATCTGGTGACCGTGGTAGGACTTTTATGACTTTGGGACATTTAATTCCTTAATTAATTAATTATTTAACTAACATGGCAGAGTGTTTAGATTCATTATCCTGATAAGAACAAATTTGTTTCGTAGTCCAAATTTTGCACATTGTTTTTAACGTTTCTTTTCATAATGTCTATGTAATATGTGTTTATTCACTTTACCCTGTGAATATTTTCACTATTAAGTGAAGTTTCCTACACCAGAACCCGCCATGCATCTCCTTACCATGAAACATAACATAAGAATAAGAAAAAGAACATAAGAAAATAAGAAAACGCTTTACTAGGATTATTTATTACGATAAATTATTGTTTTTAATGTAATATAAATTGAACCATAGAACTATTTATTTATTGTAGAATAAATAATGATATCTATCATTATCAAGGTGTATCACTTTGACTGTGAGCCACTGTATATATATATATATATATATATATATATATATATATATATATATATATATATATATATATATATATATATATATAACTATATATATATATAGTTATATATATATATATATAACTACTGTTTTATATATATATATATATATATATATGTATATATATATATATAAAAGGCTGAAGCCCTCCCACTCTCCTCCCTCCCCTCCCCTCTCAAAACAATTAATTACTGGATCCGCTATTAGTTTGGTTATGTTTAAGGATGCAAATGTATCTGCTAATTGGTACATGCTTGATTTGCTTTACTTACGCCATGGCGTTATTATCCCGTACATAAGATATTATGGACAAGATGAAGTAGAAGAGAGTTCCAATGCCGAGTAAGATTGCAGAGATTCTGATTAATTTAATTTTTTCCTGTTGGTACAAAATGTTCTATTTTAATCCAAATTGCAAAAATTAATTAGGACATTCTCCCAGAAATTGAAAAATGCTGTCCGAATGGTATTGCCACTTCCAGTCAACAATGACGTAATCATAAGAATTATCCGAATAAACGAGCTTTTTCAACGTTCTAAGGTACATCATCATGTGACTAAATTTAGAATAATTAAGTTTTAAACGCCAATATGTTCACCTTGTCTGAACCTCATCATCCATCTTTACTATATCAGTCCTGTTACAAATTTAAGACCAGATGACCGTTCAAATTCACGACTCAAAACTTCTCTTTATGTCACAACATATATGATAAATGTAGTAGCAGATAATAGGTGTGTCCGCAGATTAAATGTCATTTGTTTCATCAATGTCATTCATTCACGCTAACGATTTATTAATTATTTTTTATTTCATTTAATAAACATATCTTTCTGACAACCAAGATCCAATAGGAAAGTTCCACAACTAATTAATAAATATAGATATATATATATATTTTTTTTTTTTAAATGCTTTATTTTGATAGACACTTTCTGAGAGAATATCCCAATAGCATAGTAAAGTTTAAACATATGAATATGTATTTTATGAAACTAATAAGACTTAAAATTATTATAAGATCTAATAAGTTGCCTTAGATTTCATTTTCTTCTGTTGACATTCTCGAGAGCATCCATTAGCTCCAAAACTATTTGTTGAGGAATCCGAAAGACTTGAAGGCATAGTGGAAAACAAATTTAAATTAACGATTTATAAAACATTATGTGATACGAACATGGATCTGAACACAATAAGACGCATTTCTAATCTCAAATTTCCTTACTGGAAGAAATGCAGACTGTCTGTAGACATATCGATGCCTGGATATTCCAAAGATTACCCATTAGAAATCCAAAATTATTTCTTTCGATTACTAGAAAGGTACAAAAGTTATAAAGTCATTTCCACCGACTCCTCCAAAGTAGAAAATAGTCTTGGTTGCGCTATCCACGCAACCGAAAACCAGCTATAGCTACTATTCAACTTACCACGAGAGTGTTATTCACTGGAGACGCGATTGCGATAATGAAGGCCCTCTGTTGGATATCAAAATCCAAGACAGTAAAAAAAATGGATCATAGCAACAGACTCCAAAAGCGTTATGGCCAAGCAACTCTCTCATTAGAGAAATATTAAACGTATAGTGGTAGATGAGAAAAATGCCATCCCTTAGTGGTATATTGGGCAATGAAAAATCAGACCAAGCTGCTTATTTGGCGAGGAAGGGAGAGGTATTAGACATAACACCAATAAATTACGTCACCGTTGAAGATTGGATACACGAAACAAAAGAAAAGCTATTAGAAAATTGGGAAGGCCAATGGAAGATAAAACAAATCAAATTATCAGAAATAAAAACCGAGTGCAAAACATGGTCTACAAGCTGCAGAAAATCGAGAAGGGAAGAAATAATATTGTGCCGAGTACGAATTGGACACTTTTTCTTTTTACACACAGATACCTTCTTGAGGTCTGGAAGCGCCCATGCCAAAAGTGTGACAACACACCTCAGGCAGTTAAACACTTATTACTAGAGTGTCCCCAATTCGAAAAAAAAGAGACAAAAATTAAAGTTGTCCACGACATTGAAGGATATTTTGCGAGATAGAGAGGAAGATGTTCTCATTCTCTTCTAATATTCAATCAAAACAAAATATTAAATCAGTATATAAAAATTAAGAATTACCTCCAATGTCCCTCTAGGGTAGAGCCGTATAAAAATAATAATAATTATGATGAAATAGAAAAGGAAGCACGTTATAACATACAATGAAAATATTAGAAATAAAAGGCTTAAATTATTGTTGGGTTTATTTTAACCTAGAAAAGTTAAAAATATATTTTGTTTACAAATCGACAATAAGAATAATTATTATTATATAATAATATAAATTCACAATAAGGCACAATGTATAATATAGATTTTTAAAGAAATTAAAAATTTGTCCAAACTGTAGTTTCCTTTAGTTTATTTTATGTTGATAAAAGATAATACAACACGAACCACAGAATATATCTAAATTAAAGTTATACAATTCGAGCAAGGAGCAGTATAATTTTTTTTATTTTAAACTTTTATTATGATATTTACAACTGTATTAGTATCAATACATCAAGTAAATTTGTACAGAGAAATATTATTACATGAAACACGCTTGTTGAGAAACTACCCACTGGTAGCACTCTAATAATTTGTCTACATGAGAAGATCACGAGGCCATTTTCTTTTCAGACGCCTCGGAGGGTTATCAGGAATCGAAGAGGAAGCAAGGTTAGAAACAAGAGGATTTGGATGGTTATGAAGTTTATTATGGAAGGATAGGTATCTGGATTTGGCCAAATCGGAAACATATGGAACATTGAGGTCTTTATGGATTATTTTATTAGTGACAAAGTAAGGAGCATTGAGGATTTTACGAAGGATTTTGGATTGTAAGGATTGGATGCGAGAGGAATTCGATGGTTTAGTGGAGCCCCATAGCTCAACTCCGTAAGTCCAAATAGGTCTTATTATAGTCAAGTATATGAGTCTTTTGTAATTAAGGGGAAGTTTAGAGCGTTTGTCTAGTAAGTGTTGGAGTAGTCGGAAACGTCGAGCGGTTTCTTGTCGTTTCAGTCTGGTATGAGGATTCCAAGTTAGACGTTTGTCCAAATGAAGTCCAAGGTATCGGATTTGTTCAACAGGGATAAGTGGGGTATTATTGAAGGATACTGTGGGACATGAGGTCATAGGTTTACGTCGAAGGGTAAAGGTGATTTGATGGGATTTATTAGAATTTATTTTAATCCTCCAGTTTTGACACCATTCTTCAAGGCTTTTGATGTGTGATTGAAGAGTTTGGGATGCAATGGTTGGGTCATTATTAACGGATAGGACACATGTATCATCGGCATACGTGGTAATAACAGTGTTAGGATGGGTTGGGATGTCAGCTGTATAAACTGTGTAAAGGATAGGACCAAGGATACTACCTTGAGGAACTCCGGCAGATTGAGAAAAGAGGGATGAATAGGTATTATTGTGATTTACTTTGAAGTGCCTATCAGTAAGATAGGAACTGATGATAAGAAAATATGTAGGGGGAAGGAATTTACGGAGTTTGTAAAGCAATCCCGGATGCCAGACTCGATCAAACGCCTGTTCAACGTCGAGAAAAACTCCAGTGCAATACATTCCGCGCTCCAATGCAGAGGAGACTACGTCTACCACACGATGACATTGCTGGATAGTGGAATGGGATGTGCGGAATCCAAATTGGTGATCAGGGATTATGTGGTTAGAATCTAGGATGGGATACAGGCGTTTTAAGATGAGCTTCTCCAGGATTTTGCCCATGATGGGTAAAAGAGAGATAGGACGGTAAGAGGATGGGTATTCTGGTGGCTTTTTGGGTTTATGTATCATTTTGACTACAGATAGTTTCCAAGGGTCAGGAAAATATGTGGAACGGAGTACGGCGTTATAAATGTAAGTAAGGAATAGAATGGCTTTTCGAGGAAGTAGCTTAAGAATGTGGGAAGTGATTAGGTCGTGGCCAGGAGCTTTGCGGGAGGGTAATCTTTGAATAATATTGGATATTTCTGAAGGATGAAATGCTTTAGGAGGAGGAGTCATTTGAAGTGGAATATCCAGTTCTGTTTCAATACATTCAAGCTGATTTGGATTAAGGATATCAGGATGTGGATTAAAAGTTTTGAAGAGGTGATGAGCAAAAATTTGGGATTTTTCTTCATCAGATTTGGACCAAGTTTGATCTTCAGTAAGAAGTGGATGATTAAAGTCTTTGAATTTCAGGAGCCGTTTAGTCGTCGTCCACAATGATTTGTCGGTAGGTGTAAGTTTTTCAGTAAAATTTAGTAAATTTTGAATTTTATATTTTCTAATTTCTGATTTTAGTTTGTTAGTCAGTTGGGTATAATGAGTTTTATCTGTTGGATATCTAGTTCTATGCCACTTCGATCTTGCTCTGCGTTTTTCCTGTAATAAGATACGAATATGCTGTGGCAAGTTAGTCTTTTGTAAATTGTTAATCTTACTGTTAAAGGTGTTACTGTTTATACTGTCTGTTATTGATGTTGTAAGTTTATCTATGGCACCATTAATGTCTTCTTTTGTCTTGAGCGGAATTTTCAAGTCAAGTTTGTTTTCCAAGTCATCACGAAAGTTGTCCCAGTGTACTCGTCCTGTAATCAATTTAGGAGATGATGGTTTAGGAGCATAGCTTGAATGTAGTGAAAGCAGCACTGGACTATGGTCTGAAGAAAGGTCATCGAGTGATTTGATTAAGGCTTGTGAGAAGGAAATCTGGGAGGTGATAAATATATCTAGGATATCGGGACGTTTTTTGAGTGATGTTGGCCAATAAGTAGGACTCATGGGCGAGAGGATTGAATAACTGTTGGAAGATGAGATACGTGAAAGGATGTTACCGCGGGAGTTGGATGTTCGACAACCCCATCGTTGGTGTTTAGCATTGTAGTCTCCTCCAGCAATAAAGCGCGATCCGAGGGATTGAAATAAGGATTCAAGGAGGTTATAGGAGATGGAATTACCAGGAGGACAGTATACAGCTGAGAATGTGAGATGGAAAGGGCGAGTTGAAAGGACTATAGAAGTTGATTGAATGGCATCAGTTGGAGTGGAAGGAATAAGGGAGTGGGATAAAGATTTATGGATAAGGATGCAGGAACCAGCGTGGGAAGTGTTATCTGGGTGGTCAGATCTGTAAGTGATGTAGTCATGTATGTAGAAATGTGTCCGTTGAGTGAAGTGAGTTTCCGTCAGGAGGGCAATGTCAATGAGATTGTCATGGAGAAATAAGTCTAGTTCGTCTCGGTGGTTGAGTAATCCATTAGCGTTCCATAAAAGGATAGCTAGGGGCTTTGTATTCATCGGGGGAAGTTGAACGGGATTTCGGAAAGGAGTCTGGTGAGGAGGGTAATAAGCGGTTTGATAGTCTCTTGAAGATCTATCAGGAATGTTGAAAGGACAGAATTGATGTCGGAAGGTTTTTGGCTGTGAAGTGGATTTAGGTCAGGAGGATGTGATGGGTAATTTGTGCGACTAGGATTGCTGGAAGGGGGATGTGCCCGACGTGGGATGCGAGGAGTTGGATCTATATTCTGTTGGGCTTGTGATGGGATGTTTACATTGGGATTAGGAACGGATGGAACTGGGGGTGGATGCTCTGGCGGGAGTTTGACCCTTAAGGGTAGTTGGTGAAGAGGGATTTGCGGACGAGGAGGTTGAGGCTGAGGTTTAGCAGTTTTAGGCTTGGATTGGGAAGCCTGAGGCGCCTGTCGTCGAGGCTGCTGGTTCTTGATGGTGGTTTGGAGATATAAATTTCTCGAACCCTGTTGAGGATAGTCCGTAGCTGTGGAGATGGATGGTTGAGGCTGGATGACTTGAGAAGGTGACGACGGCAGTGCTGGGAAATTTGTTCTATCATCGATTGCGGGAGCCTCAGTCCCACTTTTATGATCAAGGTTAAGGCTTTTCAAAGCCATATTATGTGATCTCAGCTTCAGAAGATTTTTATAAACTACGCAACCTCTGTAGCTCGCTGGGTGTCCCTCGCCACAAAGTGCACATATAGCAGCCTCTTGCCTTGGTTTCTGGCAAAGATCAGACGGATGTGCCCCAGCACATTTGACGCATCTGGCCTGATGATGGCAGTAGGCTTTTGTGTGTCCCAAATTTTGACAGTTAGTGCATTGCACTACTATAGGTCTTTGTCTGGGCTCTTCAAAACGGACTATTGAATATAAAAGACGTTTTACGTTAAAAATTTCCGGGTTGTTTTTTGCAGGTTCGAGATCTATGAAAAATAGCGGTAGCGGGTATTTTTCCTTAGGATGAAGCACGGTAGCTATGTTCCTTACGCTATGGCCTATTTCTTCCAATCCCATTTTGATTGCGCTTATAGAAGTAGTTGGATGAAGCCCTCTTAATACGACTCTGTATGCTTTTTCCTGTCTCAGTTGGTAACAATGGAAATCGTATTTTCGTGAAGTAAAATGTTCAATTAATATTTTGTAATTTTCTTTAGAGTTGGTATTTATTTTAATATCATTGACTCTGGAAAAACATGTAAAATTTGGCTGCCCAATCAGATCGGCGATTTCTTGTCCGAAGGACATAAAATTTTCAATTTTTGCGACGAAGATGGGTGGCGGTTCAAGATCACAAGTTTCTTTTGGCTCCAGAATCTTGTTTGTAGTATTGTTGGCTGTAACAGAGTTACTGATTGAGGTGTTTGGTGAAATTGATTCTGATTTGATGGCTGAAGTGATTTTGCTACGCGTGTTTGGTGTATTTTTGTTTGTTTCAGATGCCTTTTTTGATTTGGCCGATTTATTTTTTTTCTTATTTGGTGAGTTGCCCGCTGAACCGGGGGCAGAGTTTCGATTGCGCTTTTGAAGAGTCCTTCTTTTTAAATATTGTGAATCGGTCTCACTGACTTCGGAAAATGGTGTCTCTTCCTCCGATTCTTCACCAGACGTATTGTCAGGTTCCATAATGAGAGAAAAAAAAAAAAATCTGTACCTGTTATAACAGCAGTATAATTAAATGAATAGCTGTATAATTTGTAAAATGTGGTTGGTCCACCTCTAGGCGTACTGAGGTACGCTCCTAGTATGATGTAAAAATATATTTTCAATATCTATACAATACATTTTAAATGTGTATATTTTTAAAGATTCTAGCTAAGTAACTAAATAATCACTGAGGGTAGTACCAATCCCAACGGCCATTTATTTCCAATCAATTCGCTTTAAAAGCTATGGGATTTTGGAAAAATGAAGAATTCTTTAGACCTCCTCATGTCCTCCAGGCTTCCATATAGTTTCCTTTCCACTTCAGTTGAATAGGGCCAGATCATCCTCCTTTGCTGGGAGTAGACGCTGCATCAGTAAGGAGCACAGATAACTTCTTGCTCTGCCCGATAATTCGAAAAAGTGATCCCCGTCGGAACAGCCTTCTCAATAATATTCTCCGCAGGAAATTGGAAATGGATACCGGTCCCACCGTTCGTAGTTGCATTTGTGGCCGATCCGTCCCTATGTATGCGAGTCCACTAGTCTTTCGGGTACTACTTATTTATATGTTGAAGCGAAAGAGATTTCAAGATTTCCTGAGAAATATTCTGCTTGCTTTTGATACTAGAAATGAACGGAATAATTTGTGGTTTCGGAGATTCAAACCAGGGAGGTTTTTCTTCTACTAATGTTGACCGTTCTACAGACACTTGCTTTTCATATATTTAAGAAACCAGTTTCGTAGTTCTGTGAAGTATGCTTTGCTGTTTATATTCATCTCTTTCACCCTTTTTTGAAAGGGGTGATTTGGAACGGACTTTGCTTTTGCATCTAGGTGCAGGAGTTTCACATTTCTTGTGTCTTCTATTTAAGGGAGCTTCGAAATTGACTCTTTTTTTTCAATAGGCGTTGACTTCATTGCCCCTGTTATAATTCTTAGCCCCAGGTTTTGCATAGTTGAGATCCTCTGGAGATTCGAGGCTGCAGCATTCCCCCCAGCTGGTAATTCCATACTCCAAGGTATCCTAATGTATTCAGTATATAATTAATGAACTTGAAGTGTTGTTACATCTGCGCCCCATTAGTGCCGGCTATTTTCCTCATAAGGGCAGTTCTTGTCATTCACTTATGAATAGACTGCTCGATATGGGGTTTCCACGTAAGTCTTTGGTCAAACTTAATACCAAAGTAAGTTGAGGTTTCATCCTTGGCAATATTTTCCTGATTAAGATTTAGGTTAAGGGCAACCGATATGTTTGTTGAGATGAAAAAGATTGAATATTTAGTCTTGGACCGATTAATAATCATGACCCATTTTTCGGTCCACTGACGAGAGCCATTTGCATTAGATTCTTTGCTGTGAGAATGGAAGATAATCTACTCCAAAGGACGATGTCGTCTGCGAATAGAGACGCTTTGACGTTATTTGGTAAGTCTTGAATAATATCGTTTATAAATATTAGAAAAAGCAGTGGAGAAAGTACTTCTCCTCGAGGCACGCCGTTTTAAAATTTTCTTGCCCGGTTTCATCTATTACCTGAGATAACTCTGGCTTTCCGATCCTTCAGATACTCATTAAGCTATATGAGGGCTTTCCCATTGATACCCATGTAGATGTCTACTCTTGGGCCTATCCAACTCATACTGTCTTAGGACCCATGGGAGTACTGGTGAGGCTGCTGCCCCTCACCAGAGATGTATTTTATGACCTCCCGGTCGAGATCCGCCGTGTTTGGTATAAGCAAGGCCATCTCGAGCAGGATGCGACATAAATCGCGAACGGACGGACTTGGGAAGAGAGAAGGTTTCGGTTCTTATCCTCGACACTTCGGTTGGAGAAGGGGGATGACCCATACTCCAAATCAATCCTAGATAAGAGTACTGCCTCTCCCCAACCCCTTGGCCACCAAGCTAACGGACATTTATTGTACTTTGGCCAACTAACGCTCTACAGCAAACTAATAATTAAAACCAGTGAGCAAAATAAGTTTCGTAAGTACATATATAAAAAAAAAACAAAAAAAAAAAACAGAATTAACTACCACTTTGATGTAAAGATTACCCAGAAAGAAGACATGAATGCCATTCCAAACGCAACCATCATGAGTACTAAGTATATGTACAGAGTTGCATATTGACCTGAAATGATTAAGAATACATTTATTAATGAAGCATACTGTAATAATATGTATATACCATTTATATATCTATCTATGTAGTAAGTTATTTATATTAGTTAGTATATTAAAAGGAAATGTTAGATTATCTTACATATCTGCACTTTGGATTCCATTGAGTTCGGGGCGTATAAATTAAAAAAGAATGTAATGGCCATCACCGTCTGAAATAGTAATATTCATAATTAGTGTTTATGCAACAATTTATGTTTCCATATGCATTGTATGACAAATTGTATCGTTGGTTTAAAGGAAAGCGTTAACAATTGCATTTTTGATATAAGTTAGTTACCTTTCAAATACGTTTTAATGAATTTCTACTTTATTTGTCGATACAAAACTACTGTAAAAGCATGAAAACGACGCATAAACTTTTATTCAGGGAATAAAAGTTTATTCAGGGAACTCTGGGGGATGATTCTAGCAAAATTTTAACATAAAATTCATTTGATGCATGGGCCAATTCCGAACAGAAAAGAACTTATGATGATCAAATTTGTTTCTACCCTAAGACGGTCAAGTTTTTATTGAATAAGAAAAAATTGATCAAAAAAGATTCAAGTTAATTAAATTCTAAGAACACCTTCCTGAAGTAATTTTTTTTTTTTAAAGAAAACAGTGATTGAATTTTCTAAGTCAATGATAATATGAACTTTCAGGAGGTGGGATACGACCGCCATACTCCGCGTACAGAGATACGCTGTGCCTGGATGGGTACTGTAACAGCAGCAGTACAACGGTCGTATTAGACCTGAAAGTTGCTTTATCACTGACCTTATGTACTAAACGTGAATCTTTCTTGACGCTGAAAAAACGTTTGATAGAATCTTGCACTCGGAACTGTAGTCAATGCAACAAACTCCGTAAATCCCTACGACCTATATCCTTCCTCATTATCCGTTCCTATCTTACTGATAGATACTTCAAAGTAAAAAAAACAAAAAAATAATGCCTGTTCATCACTTTTTTCTCAGTCTGCTGGTTTATAAGGTAGTATCCTAGGTCCTATCTTTTATACAGTCTATACAGCTGACATCCCAACACTGTCATCACAACCTATGCCGATGACTTATATGTCCTATCAGTTAATAACGACCCATCAATTGCATCCTAAACTTTTTAATAACACATCACAAATCTTGAAGAATAGTGTCAAACCTGATGAATCAAAATAAATGTCAATAAATCCTACCAAATTACCTAACTTGACACACTCTCTTAACTCCAAATTAACTACAAAAGACTCATGTTTGGACTTACGGGATCGAGCTTTGGGGCTCTACTAAAACGTCAAATTCCTCTTGTTCAATCCAAAATCCTTCGTAAAATCCTCAATGCTCCTTATTTTGTCACAAATAAAATCATCCATAACGATCTTAATGTTCCATATGTTCCCGATTTGGCCCAACCTAGATACCTATCTTTCCACAATAAACTTGACCATCTTAAGGAAGACACAATTTTTTTGTTGGTGAGACGCTGATTCTTCAACTTTCTGCTCTTTAATTTAGAATGTGTTAACTCATAACTTTTGCAAATTGCCAGAGCTTTCTTCAACTTCAAGTCAGCCTCTTGTAGAAGACGTTCCTTCAATTAGCAGTCAATCAATCCGACTATCAACATATCCCTGACCAGACCTTCCCTCAGCGTGTCTAACTCACAGGAAAAAGTAAAGTTTTTAAGGTCCGTTAAAAAATCGCCAATAGGCTCCCCAGGTTTCTGGCGTCGACTGAGAAATCTGTGTCTCTCTACAGTTATGGGTATATTATTTTTTGGAGTGAAATGAGTGTTTAATTTTTTAACCAAAACAGCACATGTAACATAGTCTTTTCTTACATTAAATGAATTGAAAAAAACCCTACCTTGTTTGCCAATTAAAGGCAACCATTCTGTTTTCACTTGCTTCGTCCTGATCTGCCGCCACCAAGTACAACTTGAACGCTTTGTACCATTCTGCCCATGCCTTTGCTAGATTAGCGGAATTGCCTTCCACGTCGTGTGGTTCAATATTATGATTAAAACTACCATAAATTGCCATTATTGCCTCAAACTTGGTAGAAGTGTTTAACGCATAGTTTAGAAACGAATCCTCCAGAAACGATGACAAACCAACGCCAGAATCTGGCTGAATATATGAGTTTACATCAGACGTCTAGAATCAGTTTCGGTCCTTTCGCAGATACGTTCACTGTTTACCTGATGTTAGGTTCTTTTAATGCTCGCGATTTTTACTTATAACTCCATGTTGTAAAGTTAATAAATGAACTGACATAAAGAAAAGTGTTTTATATAACTCCAAGCAATAATTATAAAAACTGAGAGGTTATAACATATTAAATTTAGACAGTGAATTTGCCAATGAATATTCTAATACATATAATATAATTATTAAATTCCAATGAAATATTATTGATTAATTATAATACAACAACCTTTAGCTACGATATGTTAGAATAACTTTAAATATTATATTTAAAGAATATAGCCATGTCGTATATCAAAAGAAAGAGCATAAACAACCGAAACATATGACACCGGGTTCAACTTCAGGTCAAATAGTTCTTGAAAACGCACCATTTTTCGAGGTTTCTTATTATTGAGAAAAAATGTATAACTCAAAAACCGTACGAACAAATAATCGAAAATTCTGCATTTTTCTTTATATTAATGCATTCAACGAGCAACCAAAAAATTATCAAAATCCAAGACCCTCTGGGTCAGACCATGGTTGATTTGACCTGACAACTAATGGTTGCTCTATTGAAAAAAAGATAAAACGGTTCCATTACTCTTTCTTAAAATAGTACTATTAGTTAAAACTGCCTCAAATAATTTGTTCTCATTTCAGCTTGAAGTATTACTTACAAAACCAATTGTGGAGGTGGCCACCACTCCAGCCTGTAACGAAAATACAAAACAGAAATCATTGAAACTTAGGGGCATGAAGAACTCTTGTAACTGCTATGCATTGGGTGATTTTGAAATACTCCAATGGTTTACATTAAAGTTTCACCATTAAACACTTTAGCGAACAATTTTATATCACTTATAACCTGATTCCATGACCTCATCACTATCTATAACCTTACATATGGTTCTCAGATAACGACATTACATGGCCTGATTTCTCGGCCTGTCAACGAAATCCCATGTTGAAGGTTTTTGTTTTACAGATCAAATTATTGGTTTCATTATTTCTATGCAAACATTGCATGGTGCTGAGTAATTTACTTTACTGACAATACCTATTGCAAATTTAAAAACAAGTGAATTGTACGTTAATTGAGACAAAAGGTTATAAAACAAACTCTAAAGAAGGTTGAAAAAGGTGAGTTTTCCTTAAGTTAACCGTTAAGGTAACTCAGTAGGGCTATGGAAATGTAAACTCTCTATCGAGTAACTGTTCCAGAAAAATCAGCCCAGCTTTTATATTTCATTAACTTAAAATTCTTAAATGGTTGTTTCCATGGAAATCGTCCCAGGTTGATTTTGAAAATTCCACGTATTTTTTAAAGGATAAAAAGGGTTCAAGGAAGAAACTTCTTTATTCTACTGCACTTATTACAAGAAATAATTAGTTTATAACTCTCAAATCCATAATTTGTATTAAAAAATAACCTACTTCCTTCCTGCTAATGAACCTGCATCATCCCCTTAAGATCATCCAAAATTCTCCAGTATTTGACTCCCTTTTAGCAGCATCTTGAAATATTCTGTTCATCTGTCTATTATACATTCGTTTAGCCATATAATGGATACTGGTCCTTTTTTTCTTTTTCCAATATTTTGGCATTTCTTTAATAGTTCGCTTAATGTATTTTTCCAATTTTTGTGTTCAATTTCGCGCTTTCCCTCATTTTGACACCAAATCCAAACAATCAGTTCCGGTTACTAGAAGAACTTATAGTTTTGCCTTTTCCATCTTTATTTGTACAGAGGGAATAATGCATTCAATATTAAAATTTCCTATTTTTTTTATGATATGATCCAACTTCCGAACTATTTTAATTTGCAATTTCATAACAATAAATTTTACTAAACAACCCAGCAACTATTCATTATTATATGTAGTTCAGATTAGGTATATGTTATTTTAGTTTATAAAACAGGTAATGATATGACTAATTTCCTGGAAAGTATATACAATTTAAATTATCTATAATATTAATTTCCAAAATACGTTGGTAACATTTTTAGTATATATCATATTTTATTTGATTTTAGTATAACTAGCGCAGGAGGTTACAGGAGCTCTGTAATTAGCCACTGCTGTTAATTTAATAACGCATGTGTTGATCTCCTTTTACTTAATACTCTGCCAATACAAAATAAAGATTTTAGACTGAAAATTTGTACGGGAAATGGTATTCATTGATCTGGGGGTGGTGATAGTTTGATTTTACCTAGGTGATTCATTTATTTTTCAACTGGACATTTCCCTTTCATTACAATATATTAATTATTATATTATATATAATATTATTTACATTATATGATGATATAATTATAATTATTATGAAATAGAAAAGGAAGCACAATATAACGAATAATGAAAATAGAAACAAAAGCCTTAAATTATTGTTGGGCTTAAATGAAGCTGGACAAGTTGAATATATGTTATGGTTACAAATTGGCAATAACAATAATTATAATTATATAATAACATAAATTGGCAATAAGGCGCGATTTATAATATAAATTTTTAGAGAAACTAGAAATTTGTCTGAACTGTAGTTTTAGTTTATTTTATGTTGATAAAAGATAATACAATCTGAACTACAGAATACATGTAAATTATAGTTATACAATTTGAAATACTAGTAGTACAATCAATGAACAGTTGTATTATTTGTAAAATGGGGATTGGTCTGCTGTTAGGCTTACAGTAGTTACCCCCCTAGTCTTATTGAACATGTTACACTTAGTGTGAGCTTTTTTCTGTATATAATAGGATTCGTGTAAATTTGAATCACTTACCGTGTGTTCACATCGATAAATAAGGTCGAAATTCACTTAAACGTACTTAAACGTTTAGCTTCAATAAAAATCTACTTACATTAGTGACTTCTAATGAACTGACAATATACTTTATCCCATAAAACTTTAAAATTAATCATTATTTTAAAACTTCGTTAGTTCATTTCTACTTCGAAACCAAAAATTTCTTTCTTTATTCTTTTTAATTAAAATTTAATATTTGCTTTATTAAAAGTAATATTTCGTAACAATAAATAGAACGTAATCGATGTTATTTAATTAGGTAAGTTATACAAAAAAATATTTTTTGTAATTTGTAGCTTTTATTAGATTCCATAATATTTACTTAGGTATACAGTTACTTCTTACACCAACAGATGGCGGTCCGATCGCGTATAGTTTATTAATTATCATTCTTACTAACCTCCTATATTTTATATATGTAGATTACTAAATTGATAAAAAAACATTTATATTAATTAAGAACATAAGGCGTACAAGTAAATCTATAAGTTAATAACTAAAATATATTTTCATAATAGTTAAAAAGACTTTGAAATAATTATATTAATTAAGTTTGTATGTTAATAATTACCTGAATGAAATAATTAATTAATTAATTAATGCTACTTATTTTTAATTCAATTATTAGTATGCCTGTACTAAAAATTATCTCAAAACATTGTGTGGGTTTTCAAACTATTGAACCCAATTGGATTTAATTTCTTCAAAAACTTTGATAAACAGATATTTTTTTATTTAAATTCTTTTATTAGATTATTCGCTTCAATTTGTTGGTTTGTTTTGCCTTAAAAGACTTAAAACCTTCAGTCTATTAACACCTTTACGTTTAGTCCGTGAAACGGACTATTTTATTAAATTATTAATATTCGCCTTAAACTTCATGAATAGCTTCATCTCATCGTGACCTACAAATATTTTATTTATAAAAACTCTTGAAATTGAGGCGTTTTCAATCTGGAGATCGGCAAAGTTCGTCTATTTAATTAGGTACTAAAAACTAGTAAATACCCATTTGCTTTCCTCTTGGATTGTAAAATAATTTCATCACAAAATTAGTAAAAGGGTGGCATACAAAAGTATTGGGCAATTTGGCCTTTATAACCTCGTTATTTTGAAATTTTGGGGTGTACATCAAGCCAATCGGTCCAATATTTTTGTAGACCTCCTTTTTCCTCGGTTTTGTGTTCAAACTATCTTACTATTCAAGTGGAAAGCAAATGAGTACTTACGAGTTTTGAGTGCCCAATTAAATATACAAAGTTTGCCTATCTCCGGATTGATTTCTAGAATTTTCGTAAATAAAATAGTTATAGGTTAAGATGAGAAAAAACTATTTACAAGTTTCATGTTAATAATTTGATAAATACTGGTCTGTACCACAGACTATAAAGTTTTCTGTACCTGTAATTAAAAAAAAAAAATATGATTTTGATCGGTTTTATTTATCAGGTAATGTTGGACTTATTTCTCAAGTAGTTATTTATTTATTTATTTTTTTTTTTACAAAAATAAATTTAATGTTGTAGTTGGAACAAGAGATATAATCGCGACCAAGATAGGCTTTAATAAGTAGTGTAATGTAATAAAAGGAAGCCGACATGAAAAGAGAAAAGTTAATCTGAAATTTACGAACCGGCTCAGGCATAATTGGCCGAAATGATTGAATACATATTATTAGTGACGATAATGATCAAATGATGTCCGTTTCATTTTATCTGCTGAGGACTTCATTAGGAACCGAAGATAAGTCTTATCCGGTCCAGCCACTTTTTCGATGTGGATGAAACAACTGATTCCGATGCTATTAGGCCTATTATTTATGAGAAAGTATATAAAAATATTGTCCGTGTTTTAATAAATATATTCTTGTAGTAGTATTGCGTAGGTGAATTACAATACCTTAAATTGCAAAATTACTTGGAAACGTTAACTGTAAACTATTAAAATGGCAATGCAACCTTATTCGTAAAAAGATTTCAATTGCTATTAACCTAATTGACAACCAAGCAATGTTTCTCTTAAAATAATATCAGTAATAATAATATACTTAAAATAATAGAGTTGCGGTCAACAATTACACGATATCATGGTGTAATATTTATTTATATGTTTATTCGACGGCCCTGGTTACTAATGTCCTTTCTATGATATATTATAAAGTTCTATGATTTTTAGTTGTTATGACCTTAATCCAGTCAATGAGTAATTATTATCAGATGATAATATTTATTTCAAAATATATTACCTAAAATACACTTATGAAATGTTGATTTTTATAAGGTGCAGTAGTGGATTCAGGATTTAATTTTGGGGGGCTTCAGCCCGAAATCTATTTTATATAATATATATTGAATATTGATATATATATATTGAATATTGAATAGCTGACCGTTGCATTATATTCACATTTGTATATATTATATATTACACTACAACAATTGTTACCATCTATTTACTTCAGTTTAGGATCTTGTTACTTAGCTTACTCTGTTTATATTTCAATGTACTTACTGTTTATATTTTTGATAAGCTTATTCCCATTGTTTATAATTTTTTGTCTAAATATTATGTAACTTCCAAAATTCTCTATATCTGTTTGTATCTTGTCCGTTTTAGCCCTGAAGAAGACCTGCAATGTCGGGTCGAAACGTTGGCTTTTAATAAAATAGTTTTACCGCTATTTATGACCGCCACCCCGGACCATCTCCTTCCTTTATTATATATATATAATGATAATTACTTAAGAAGAAAAATAATGAAAGAAACTACCTATATGAAATAGGGTTTAAGTGATTCTTGAAGTCTAATTAAAACACAGTAAAAGTCAGGAAAAAAAAGAGGACGCAAAATCCGTCCAAGGTGACAGACTTTGAATTTGACCTGAGACAGTTTTTTGTTCTCTGCCATTCAGCATTTGTTTTTATTACGTCATAATCGATCTAATATCAAAGCTGAATAGTCGTTGTATCATAAAATATAATTGACTTAGAAACTATAAAACATAAATAATATTTTTTTTCAATTCGTTTACATAAAAGTTTAAACTGGTTATGAGCTGATCCAACTCTTTCGACTGGGTAAGTGATCAATGATTTGGGATAAAAGAGTTGTATGAATATGGACTCAGTAATATGAATCTTTTGAACTCCGAGATATTCTTAAAGAATGAGATATATTCTAAGCAGGCGTGCCCTGAAGGGGGTTGTATAGTGCGAGTTGTGATACCAACATTTCGGGCACGTTTTTTTACGGGGTTATAAATCTTTAAGGGGAGCACATATTTACAGAGTTATGAATTTTTTGAGGGTATGGATATTTTTGAGAGGTTTCAATTGAAGAAACATTTTCAAAACTAAGAACATAAGACTTAAATACAATTTTTAGAATTTTACTTTTATTTGCACTGCTTTTTATAAGGAGGGCATTTGTCATCGCTTTTGGGAGAGAGAGGGGGGAGATGGGCATCCCTGATCCTAAGGGAATCACTTATGTATATTCTGACATCTCCAAATTTATCGCTTCTACCTTCCTATGCTGAGTTATTAAGTCACGGAAAAGAACTTTTTTTTTTCTTGAACACTGAAAAGGTTCTTGAGGACACGGGCGGATCTACGGGATGAGGGCTTTGGGACTGAAGACTCCCCCCAAATGGTAAAATATAACCATGTTTAATGGAAAAAAATATTAAAAAATTATCTCTTAAAGTATTATTGTTCGTGTAATTACATTTAAGAGGAATTTAGGAATCACTTAAACACCATTTCATATAGGTAGTTAGTTTCTTTCTTTTTTTCCGAAGTAATTATCGTTATTGTTATGAAAAAAAAAAGCTTTCGGGCTGAAGCCCCCCAAAATTAAATCCTGGTTCCGCTAGCGCTTGAGAACATATCTCTCCTGAAAATAGCGGTTTTGCTCAATGCACTAGCAATGTTGAAATGACTGATATATATATCGCTGTAAATATATCACCAATATACGACTATTATGATTGAATTTATTTCTAGAGTTTGAAGTCGACTGCAAGTAATCATTTGTTAGACTAGGTAGTGTTATATATGTTGCGTTGTAAATTATGACTTGTGTTTTCCTGGTCCTCCGAGGAGGAAGGATCCGTTGCTGTTGATAAGAAGACATTAATCGAAGCCGCAGCTCGCTAATAGATAATTAACGGTGGAACAATGGCGACCTCCTAGCGGCTCTTTGTGCTAACTCGATTAAGCCGTCGCTCCGGGAGGTCGTAAGCGCCGAATTAGCCGGAGCCTATAAATCGCCATTCTCTTATTAATAATGACCCTTGACGTCTCATAAATTATTAATAATAAATCACCCTATAGAGGCTAATTTAGATATCGCTCCGTTGTCCATCTGTTCCGCCAGATAGCAGATGTATCTTCATCATCCTCGATATCGATAGCCTTCGTAGAAGGGATATATTGTCTTCTTTGAACTAATTATTTTCATTCATTGAAATGGAATTGATTAAAATGATTTCTTGTCCGTTCTGCTTTAGATATGGTACAGGAAAAATAGGCGAAATAAGCGAGAGTATTTATGCATTCATGATTATTCGTGACTTCATAACTTTGTTTTGATACGAGGAATCGAGGTGTATAATAGGGTAGAGTAGAATTAGAGGGAATTGTTTGCGCAAAGTGGAATAAGATGTCTTGTGTTATAATTTTCTTTTCTTTGAATCATTTGAGATCTCTCCTATGAGTGATTTAATTTTAAGTGAACAACACAAAAATCGCTGAATTTTCTAAACAAATTATTAAATAATTGTGCCGAATATCTAATTGATGATTGCCGAATATCTGTTTGATGATTGATCTAATTGATGATTGCCGAATATCTGTTTGATGATTGATCTAATTGATGGAGACAACTGAAGATTTGCTTTTATACTTCAAGTATGAAATCTCTATATATCTTTTGCTTTGTTTACAAAAGCTGGTTTGAGGAAAAACAATAAATCAGACCTTAATTAATAATAATAATAATAATAATACTTTATTTATTCTGGGACGAGTCCCTTTAGAATAATACAGAAAGACATAAATATGGGCTAAGGAGCCTCAGAGATACATAAATAAAGATACAGAGTAATAAAACAGTCATAGTAATAAAATTAAAAATTATAAGTTTCATTCTAATTTTAATCAGTTAATAATTAAAATTTAAAAAATTAAATAAAAAGGATGAAGTAAAAATAATGAAGAACGAGCTAATAATTTATATACATATTTACATTAGTATCTATTTACAATTTCATGGGGATTGGATTGATAAAAAATGATTGAACAGACGGGATTTAAAGGTAGGAAGGGTATTAGATTGTCGAATGTGAGAAGGGATGGAGTTCCAAAGGGATGAGGATCGGATAATGAAAGATCTGTCGAAAGCAGCGGTTCGTTGGCCCTTATATATATGTCAGAAGATCGGGAACGAGTATTATTAATTAGGACTTGGTATTGCAGAATGGTGGTTCGACGATACATTAACGTTCATAATCAATACGTAATATTCATTCCGTCATATGGGAGTAAACATTAAATATCTTGAAACTAATTCCAAAGCTAAGAATTCGACTATAGTTCTTTTTTTTTATAGTTAGACACGAATAATGTGAAAATAAATGAACAAGACACAAGGTACACGATCTTTTATCGCCAATTATAAGTAAAACCACTTTGCTATTTGATAATCTATTGATCTTCCTAAGCAACTCTGAAAAAAATAATATATTTATGTATATACAATTTATTATACTTTTAAGTTAGGGAATCAGCTGGAGGTGGAAACTTATGGAGATTTCTGAGAAACAAATTAAAAGAATTATCTTTTTTTTAATTTATATTAAAATTAGAAATGTTTTTAAAGACGTATGTATATAGGCATGATGTAGGGTTTTGTCAAATACATAGAATCGAGCTTAGTTACATCAAGTGTTAGTTGCATTGACTATTTTTCGAAGGACTTCAAATTGAAGGGGTTTGTTGCGTTTGATCGAATATTTAGCCGCCCCCACGGTTCTAGTTCATTTATCTCAGGAGTTTCTAACTTCTGTGAAGTACTTAATTTTATATTCAAACTTCGTCTATTTAATTAGGTACTAAAAACTAGTAAATACTCATTTGCTTTCCACTTGGATTGTAAAATATTTTCATCACAAAATTAGTAAAAGGGTGGCATATAACATATAACAATTTGGCCTATATAACCTCGTTATTTTGAAATTTTGGGGTATAGATTAAGCCTATCAGTCCAATATTTTTGTAGACCGCCTTTTTTCTCGATTTTGTGTTCAAACTATCTTACGATTCAAGTGGAAAGCAAATGAGCACTTACGAGTTTTTAGTGCCCAATTAAATAAACAAATTTTGCCTACCTTCGGATTGAAAACGCCCTAGTAGTGTTGCCCAAAATCGGTCTTGGTCTTGCATTTTGCAAAACCAAGACCAGCACCGCCTATCTGTTGCAAGACCAAGACCAAGACTGGTAAAAAAATTTTTTTGAATAAAAATTGAGGCAAAATAGTTACTAATACTTGACAATTTTAGTTAATATATGTAAAGAATTGGTGTAACCAATATACTTTTGCATTTAACTCTTCTAATTATTCATTCGGGCTTAGTTAGGTTTCTCCTATCTAAAAAATTACAGTAATATCTCTATAGTAATAAGCTAAGAAGTAACTTTAATATAATAGGTAAATCTCTTACCTTTTTATTTTTGAGTTCTCCGTTTGTCTCTTATCTAAAGAAAAGCCAAAATATCGAACTTTTCTTATGATTGAAAATGGTATGTCGTAAAAATATATTGCTGGCTGGTAGCAATCCAAGTATGTTGGGGACATATTTGCATTTGGATATATTTACTTCAATGAGTCAATCGTTACAGCAGTAACGAGTGTGTTAAGGCGTAAACTTTAACATTCTCGAGTCTAGCGACGCCGAGTCTGATCCTGGGTGGTTTAAAATTCATTTCTTGGCGGACCCACGGAATATAACTTGACCCTTCTATTCTCTTGGAATAGGTTTGGCTGTATATCTAGAACACACTATCCCCCGTGGGCCATGAATGGCGATTTAGGGGGTAATCGAAAAAATAAAATTATTACTAGTGTTCCAGTTCTCATTCATGAAGAGATGACTTTATGGGTTTAAGGTTGCCGTTTCAGGATCTGTGTTGGATGTGAGTTTCATCCGTAAATGGTAACTAGATATCGGGATTAATATGAATATCAGGGATAAAAAAAATATTAGGTGGGGGACTCAAGAAGCTACATTGTAAAACACCTGCCTCCGCTAGATACAAATTGAAAAATATTCTAAAATTAATATTCAGAACCAAAAATAATACATTTTTTACATTTAAAAAAATTAAAGAGACTTAACAAAAAGATGCAGCTTATCTTGACATGCCGCGTTTTTGTTAAGATAATTTTAATATTTAAGAAATGGGTTACTATTTATACAGAGAAAAATAAATCAAAAATGAGTTAGGTTCAACATTTATTGATTTTCACTGTTTGAATTGTTGCATGTATATTTATCTAGTTTAGTGGCAGTGAAACTAATAACATTCAGTCCTTTTAAATATATATATATATATATTAACTAAGGCACTTCTCCATGATAGTAAAGCTCCAATTATTGAGTACATTGTTTATCAAACACAGCTGTGCTCCGATGTAATCAGACATTAATGGCCGACGGAAATTGCCAGGGGTAGGTGGTACCCCGGAAATGGAACTGTTATTGTTTCGGTCTCTCACGGTACAAGTTCCTCAATTACCGTAACCGCTCCTGGCGCTATTAAACAGGTCTACCCATGCCCTTCTTGAATACGAACTGCAATGGAGCTCATCAACGAGGATTGAATATCGAAGAAATGTATGGCAGTTTTATCCTCTGTTAGGTTTAGGCATACAATGGACTCTTGACCTTATCTGCCGCACCTGAACGGCGGCATTATGACCATATAATCAATATGGCGGTGTTTCTTCCACCTCCTGGGGCAATTTCCACGGTGAAATCAGTTTAACGGAGGGAGATTCTATTGGCTGCCAGGGCGCTGAGTTTTGGTCCCTTGCGCAACTGAAGTGAAGAAACCGCCTAATGCGGCGGAATCAGTCTCACAAGTTGCCTCAAAACTGAGTGGAAAAGCTTTCTTCTGAAAGGGAAATAATTCATAATTCATGCAAAAACTGATGTCCGGAGGATTTGGATGTATACATATATCGACTCTTGGGAATAGTTCAATACATTGATGTAAAAGTAATTTCAACCCTTTTAATCATACCACCTTTATAATTCAAATTTTCACGATAACTTAATTGAGCGTTTCAGTTGACAGAATGACTAACTCCAATTTCAACATTTTTTATTATCAATTTTAGTTATATTTCTGGTGAGAAAATGATTACCTTTATTCGCAGTTCTATATTTCAACAATGAAATCACCGACTCTGGAATAAACTTACTAACTGTTTGAACAGATATTATCAATTTTTCAACTAGAAATATCACTAAAGTTTCTAACTCAAAATTGTTGAAATTCGAGTTAGTCATTCTGTCAACTGAAAGGCTCAATTAAAACACCTTACAACGTTACTTTCTCGGATAACTCCATTTCTTTTCGATCATTTTCATTGAAGGTTGAGCTAGGCATTCCGTATTTTAAATTGAATGCACCTTATAATTGTACAAGCCACTCATTTATTTTGTGAATGAATATTCATTTTTTTAAATATCAACTTCTCTTTACTTACATTATTTTCAAAGGATGTACTTAAGGAATAAAAATTTTATTTGTATTACTCGAAATTTAAAGCGGGTCCAACATTTTATTTTTGGAAGGGGCTTGTTTTCTTTCTTTTTTTTTTTAATAGTAAATAATTTGTAATAGTAAATACTATCTGCAGTTCAAGGCTCTAAATTTGAACAAACTAAGGGTAGTCAGTTGTCTCAGAGTGGCAAGCAATGAGTTTGTAAATGTATACTTAAAAGATGCTTCCCTCACTATTAAATCTAACGAAGTATGTGAAGCATGTAACAGCCTTGTGAATGACCCGGTGTCTCATTTTTTAATTCACTACACAAATTTGTTGAACCTAGAAATAAGTTTTTAATGACATTTATTGTTGAATCGAGTGGCCACATTACCGTAGAAGATATATTGAAGATGGACAGTGTCAAAAAATTAAATCAAATGTATTATTTCATAAAAGGATGTTAATTGAACTGTAAAGTAATATAATTGATCTCTATAGAAGAAAATGTTAATGTAAATTTACATAGTTATTTATTTAATACCTCTAAAATAGTTATATAATATATATCTAAAAATTTATTTATTTGATGTTTTGTTGCCTCTACCCTGTAGGGTCATTGGTAACGCCTTTAAATTACACTCTGTTGTAGAGTTTTATCTCTTTTAAAAACCTTAAAGTTTTTTTGACTGCACTTTTCAGTTTCAAATTTCACTGTCTTCTAGATTTCGTTTTAGACTCTGTGCCATGTCTAACTTTTTCCTTGTAGGTTCAAATGAAGGGCAGTCTTGAATAATGTGCTTTACTGTCCTTTGGACATTGCAGCTCTCGCAGGTCGGAGGATCAAGTCCTCTTAGTAGGTAGGAGTGCGAGAACTCACAATGTCCAATTCGTAACCTGCAGAGGGCTGTCTCCTCTTCTCGAGATGATCGGTGAGAGGTTTCCCATTTTAGACATTGGGGTTTAATTTCTTTTAATTTAGATTCTCCTTGTTCCCACTTGTTTTGCCACATGTTCCACACATTTTCCTTAATTTTTTTAACGTAATCCTCTAGAGGGATTTCATTAATTGATTTTACGGATATTGTATCTGGCTCTTTTGCCATGTTGGCTGCTTGATCGACTTGTTCATTACCGATGATCCCGCAATGCGTAGGGACCCAAATGAACACTACTTCTTTGCCCTTCTCCCTTAGTAGCCCACAAACGTTTCTTACATCTTTTGCGAGAGTGGTTTTGGGCCTGGTATGTACAATGGCTAGTAATGAACTCATAGAGTCTGTCACCACTGCCCAATTTGCCCACTGCCAAGTTTCACTAAAAATTGTATTACTAATTATATATTTATATGGATTGTTGTTAATTCGTTATGAATCGTATATAATGAATTTTGTTAATTTTATATTTGAACACAGAAATACATTGTTCAAAATTTAATATTGTTCATAAAATCCATGTATTTATTTGTACAGACATTTCTTTGGCAAATAAAAAAACATCTTCTACTACTACTTTGTATGGAAAAGAAGGAAACCATATTGAAGGTCCGTAAAAAAAACAAAAAAAACAATAATGCATTAGAGATGCATATTTTAAACATTTTTTCTTAACTTCTACATTTATTCTAAATTATATGCACCTTATACGGTATAATCTACCTAATTACTTTATAAATGTGTATTCATTTTTATTTAGTAGCTGAAATACATGAGTTAGACGTATTTTATTTGTTTAAATATTTAGTTCAGATCGATCGCAGAAACAAATGTATATATTTCCAATTTGGGTGGGACTTCAGCTCGAAAACTCCTCCTCTCTCGTGGGTCCGGCAGTGCTGCAAATGTCCAAAAGCTTGCTCAAACTTCCTATTTAAACTATACATAATTTGGGCATGTTCACCTAAATTTGATTATTATATATAAGCTCTTGTAGAAAAAAGAACATAAACATAGAAGAGAATTAATTAACCAACAATTTTTAATTAATTAATTGATTGTTGCTGAAAAACAAACAAAAAATACTTTTAAATATTGAATGAAAAATTCAAATATTACATAGTGTAAAACTGCTTAAGTAATAAATTTAAGTGTGAATAAATTTTTCATTTGTTCATAAGTCCTATGTTTATTTATATAAATAACGTATATGAATAAAATGGGTGATGAATATTCAGGACTCAGTCTTTTTTAAAAAAAAATTTATTTTTGCCAACGTTTCAACCCAAACATGTGGGTCATCTTCAGGGCTGAAAATGGTTTTTAAAATTACAATCAGAGATATAATAGTATACGACCGCTAATTATAAATTATAAACTATAGTGATTGATGGCACATGAATCTTAACTAATATTGTAATACACATATTAAAATAATTATACAAACTAAAAATAAAAAATACTGTATATAATCCATTTATATAAATATGTAATATTTTCTCTTACTAACCGTGGTTTGAGCACTGAGGGTGTTCAAGTACTGACACATGTTTGGTAGGAACACCCTCATTGCTCAAACCACGGTTAGTAATATTATTAATATTATTATATTATTATTAATATTATTAGTAATATGGCGTCCTGAATATTTATCACCCATAATATGTAGAATAGTCGACTAACTTCCTTCAAGTATATGAATAAAGTTAAGTAACAGTTTGCTCTCCCAAAAAAATTTTGTCTTTATTATTATGACGTTTCGGGATCCGCCTTATTATCCCATTTTCAGACTAGGAACAAGAAACAGTGTTAAAATTTTGTTAGGGGGAGGTGACGTCATTGTCCGTGGACGTCGAATGTCTAAGACCAGCACTAGGTATGCTGTGCCTATAGTAACCCAATATAGTTAGGGAGCAACATTTTATTAAAATCAAGAATTTCTCTAAAGGAAGATTCTAATACAAAATACATTGTGAGTACTTGTTTAACTATCTTGGAGTGATGAAATTTGTTTGATCTCTTTTGGGCTGTTGAAATGAGATGTGTTATCTCTGTTCTGAATTTTTGATTAAATTAAAAAAACGTTGACTCTTTATTATTTACTTTTTTTTTTGTAGTGAATTGAGGTTTTCAAATGTTTCAAAACTGTTACGATCATAAAATTGTTCAATAGTAAACGGATTTAGATGGAAATCCTTCTAATACTATAGTTGATAGAAAATCAATTTGATAATTTACGATGGATTTTTCTAAAATTCAGTTTCAAACGTGTACTGGAATATTTTAGAGCGTGATTAGGTCAAACGTCCTCACTAAATCTTATGATTCGATGCCATACGAGGTACTAACAAAGTCCATTACTTAACAGTCAAATCTTCAGATTTGATTCACTCGTTGCAACACAAATTTAAATTAATGTACCAGTCTCGTATTACCATAGGGTTTTAATACCCGGCCAACCCCCTATAAACTGTACATAACGGATCCCGTATACATATTTCCAAATATAGTCAGTTTAATATACATTATGGTGTACGTATATATACATATATATATTTATTCCGAGATGATCGTGGAAGCGAGAGGCGGACAGAAATATATTAGATAGGCTGTGGAATGGGCGTGGAAGGCCACACACAGACCATAAGCTATAAATCTAGCCATTTGCCCCGCTCTAGCCATACTTCCCCACAATATATATACATATATCTTCATTGCATTAGCTATCCGTCCTTTGTCTATCTTTTTATTTTATTTTTTAAATTTATTTTAGGCAATCCCCGCTTTAATAACCTCTTTCAATTAGCTATTTTTTTTACAAAAGGTGTGTACCGTGTTACCTTATGTTGTGATTATGTTATGTGATTATATATTATTTTATTTTCAGTAATGTATCATTTTAATCAACCAAAAAATTAAAAATGTTAACTTTCCTCCCCTCACAAAATTTGAGATTTTACTTTTCATTATACGTTGAACCCGAAAATCTAATATAAACAATGTTGTCTGTCCGCCGTCCACGGCCTTATCTGTGACGGATTTTTTTGCGATTTGGAATCCTCAGAGGCCACGGGTGGCTCTGAAACTCTTATATCGACTTTTTCATCCGCCCTTTCCTTCCAAGATGGGGGCCGAAAAACCTGTGCCGATATAGACTGCAGTGCCTAAGCGCATGTAACGATGTCAATGACTTGGCTGAAATATTCTCCTTTAAAGCCATTTATTCATCTACATAACATACTTCACCGAAAGAAGCTGGAAATAAGGTTGTTTAGGTAACTTTTAGAATTATGGTAAAATAACTCTCATGACTTTCAATTAGGCAACATTCTAAATTTTATGGTTTTTAAGCAGTGGACTTAAGGGATTGGTAGGTTATAATGATTGTGCAAAAAAATAGCTTACCCTTGCCTACATCTTTTTTACCTTGGAGGGACATCCGCCGTCGATCCTTGCTGGTTGAATGCTGGTCAAGTAGTGGCTTCGAGTCAACCAGTCTCTCTCAAAGCTTATGTGTTATCTTCTATCTTATAGATCTGCCCCCACCACTCGTCGTAACGCGAGAAATCTAAATGAAAACCATTCTTTGGTCAACCATTAAACCAAAGTTACGAGGGTAAAATTAGATTTCCAAATAATTAAAAAATAATACAATTTTTTAACGATATTGTTTTAAAACTCAAAGTACTCATTTAAAAGTTTACGAGATTTCTTGAAAAACGACAAAATAATCGTTGTAATCGGACGATTTGGTGCAAAGATATGTCCTATATGGTTTTCCACACGTTCTGCTGCAAAGCTGATACACTTGGTTTTGGTTTTTGAAAAGTCTTATACCAGCTGAAGCAATCGAAACTGTTGTCTATATTTCTGAGAAAATTACTAATAATGAAACAAAAAATATAAATACAAAAGAGCAATGTTAGGAATCACCTTTTATTTCTTTTTCTCTATGTGGCAAAGAAAGTAGTTTTGCATTTGATATATAACTATTTGGAAACAATAAATAATTGTGCAGTAATTTGCAGCTTTTTTTTTTTTTTGTTGTTGTGGGAAGAGGTAGGATTCAGCAACCTTCTTCACATCTTCACTTTTTTGAGTCTTCTTGTAATTTGTGTAGTGAACATTTTCACTTTTTTATCTAAAATAAAAATGATATTTTTTCAATTTGAAAAGAAAATAGAAACAAAGAAGCGTTAGTCCAAACAATGGATTGTGCAGCTTAAATTATTTATTAAGTGTTAATTTTTCTGTTTTTCTGGTCTATATTTTAGGCCTGAAGATGGCTCTACATGGTTGGACTTGTGTTTATTTTTTTTAAACTTTCTTAGACACGTTAAAATTGGAGAAAAAGTGTAGGTTAAGGAGAAATAAATGATTATATTTAAAAAATCAACACACCAACTTTTTCGATGTTTCTGTAGTTTTATTGTTTTACGTGGCATGTTTCAAACTTCTAAATTTTAAGCTTTTTAGAGACCGCTCTGCTTGTAATTAAATCTTACGTTTCGTTTTCAAGTTTACAATGAGAAGATGTGTGGTGATATTCAGCTTGCTCTTTGATATCGATCGGAATTAACAAACATTATGCTGATTAGTGAAATATTACCGATGTGAATTGGAAAATATAACTTACGTTTGTGCTTTCCAGAACATTATTAAAAGAAAGAAGAGAAGAAATCGTAATGCACTGACATGTTCTATCAGCTCGTCATTACAGGTTCTCGAAAGCAGCCTAAAAAGAAAAGGCATTAGCTTTCCACGCTAACGAAGTGACGCATTGGAAATCCTAATCGATGACTGATTAAGAATGATCCTTGAAGAAGGTCGGATATCAAATGTTCATCAGCGAACCCATATCTGTGCTCTCCTAATGTCCCTCTGAAGGCGTTCAGCCACCTAACACCCGGTTCCTTTATTTTTAAGATATCCGTAATATGTTGTTTTAGCTGTAAGTCCTATTTAATTTGGAAAAACTGCGGTTCTGTGTGCACATATATGGAATAATTTCCAATTATAAATTCAGCACTAATATAGTATAATAATTCATTTATATCTCTCTATTACATAAAAAAAAGCGTTTACTTTATTTTATTTTATTATTAGGGGAATAGGAGGTAACGGGAGCTCATGTAGTACTGCTCCCCTAAAGCGATTATTTTAAAAATTATTCAGCTGTTCATTTAATTATATAAATGTTGAGCTCCTGTAACTTCGTACTTACACACCCATATTATTATTATAAATTATTAAAAGGACTTATTATTAAAAATATATTTTTTGTGCTCAACAGCGTGGCGGCGTTCCTTATAGGCATTTTAAATTTTCTTTCTTGCTGTATCACTTTACTAACGTCCTAAGAAGTGATGAAATGGAATATTGTTCAACAGTTCGATTATCAACGGTCGAATTTTAATCTCTCTATTATATAAAAAAGTTTTTAGCGACTTTCATATTTTATTTTATTCTAGTATTAAGAGAATAGGAGATAACAGAAGCTCAACTTATTAACCGATTATTTAACAAAGTTGACAGCTATTCATTTAATGAAATATTTATTGAGCTCCTGTAATCTCATACTCTTCTAATACAAAATAAATATTTTAGTATTAAAATTTGTAAGGAAAATGGTATTCATCTGGAGGTGGTAGTTTGATTTTACTAAGGTGACGTCTACTGTTTTTCGATCGAGATGTTTCCTCTAAAATGCAATATAACAATTATTAGATTATATATAATATTATATTGTGATATAATAACAATTATTATGAAATAGAAGAGGAAGCAAAATATAACGTACAATGAAAATATTCGAAATTTAATTATCAAACTATTTTTGAGCTTATACGAAGACAGCTCAAAAAAAACAAAAAAATAAAAAACAAGTTAGTTTAACGGGGTTGTTCCAATTCTCAGCAGAAAACTAAAAAATCCAAGTTTCGCGTTTTTTAAAGTAAGTCGGGTTTTCGTAGGAATAACTAAAGAAATATTTAATTTAAGTAATTAAAAATTGTTGCACTGTAAACTAGACAAAATTTATTTCTAATGTAGATAGAGTTTGCCATTTTTAAAACCATTTAAAGAAGATTTTTGAGTGGCTAAACTAAGCCAAGTTCTGTTTTTATAAAAATCATGATCTATTCGCGATTTTATTTTATCATCATCCAACTATACTACAGATACTCCATTTTTAGAAAAACTTCTTCGTGTGATAAGCTTTGACTTCGTATTAATTAAGTTGAGGTTAGGGTTAGGGTTAGGGAAAAATTGAGATTTACCTGAAGTCGTATAAAAAATGATGTGATTTTTCATTCTGTCGGGTAAAAGTACCCTGTTTTCACCAAAAGTGACTACAATTAATCTTTATATAGCTATTATTTATTTTTCTCCCATATTCTGGGATGTTTTATTATAAAACTAATTTCCCAAATACACTTGTTATAAATAAAGGGTGTCCTGTAAATAGAAGGAATTTTTTATAGGAGTGATAACAGACCTCTAGAGGTACAAAAAATTTCATATGGGTCAATTTTCCGCAGAAAAATAGGGTATCCAAGTTTTGTGGTTTTATAAGTGTGTCGTGTTTTCTGTTGAATCTGAAGCAATAACTAAAGAAATATTTACGTTAGGTAACAAATAATAGCTTCATTAAAACTAGATAAAATTTATTTTAAATAAAAATGGAGTTTATCATTGTTAAAACCATTTACAGAAGACTTTTGAGCGCCTAAACTAAGCTAAGTTCTGTTTTTATAAAAAATCATAAATTATTCGAGATTTGTTATTATCATCATCCAACTATACTACAGATACTCCATTTTTAGAAAAACCTGTTCGTGTGATAAGCTTTGACTTCGTATTAATTAAGTTGAGGTTTATTAGTGAAAAATTGAGATTTACCTGAAGTAGTATAAAAAAATGATGGGATTTTTCATCCTGTCTGGTAAAAGTACCCTGTTTTCACCCAAAATGACTACAATTAATCTTCTAGCTATTATTTCTTCCCTCCTCTTCCCCCATATTATGGGATGTTTTATTATAAAACTAATTTCCCAAATACACTTGTTATAAATAAAGGGTGTCCTGTAAATAGAAGGAATTTTTTATAGGAGTGATAACAGACCTCTAGAGGTACAAAAAAGTTCATATGGGTCAATTTTCCGCAGAAAAATAGGGTATCCAAGTTTTGTGGTTTTATAAGTGTGTCGTGTTTTCTGTTGAATCTGAAGCAATAACTAAAGAAATATTTACGTTAGGTAACAAATAATAGCTTCATTAAAAACTAGATAAAATTTATTTTAAATAAAAATGGAGTGTATCATTGTTAAAACCATTTACAGAAGACTTTTGAGCGCCTAAACTAAGCTAAGTTCTGTTTTTATAAAAATCATAAATTATTCGCTATTTTATTTTATCATCATCCAACTATATTTCAGTTACTCCACTTTTAGAAAAACTTCTCCGTGTAATAAGTTTTGATTTCGTATTAATTGACGTCAAGTACCCCCCATATTAATTAAAAGTATCCTGTTTTCACCAAAAATGACTACAATTAATCATTGTAAAGCTATTATTTCTTGTTGTTTCATATGCTGGGATGTTTTATTACAAACCCAATTTTCCAAATACACTTGTTATATATACATCTATATGAAAAGTAGCGATTTTTCCAATAATGTTTCTGTAATGTGTATATGAAACTGTGTCCATTTTCGTCCAGACCTGTATTACAGGAATTGATCCATATTTATAAGTGACAAACTTAATGTTTCTGATCCTAATATATACGTTTTCATGAAAATAATCGAAACAGGCTTCTTTATTTTAAAGGTACATTTTAGTACTAGAAACATTTATTTTGTATATCTCAATTCGATCTATCTCTTCGAACAGCCCTGATGAAGGCCTGAACTTCAGGTAGAAATGTTGGAAAATGTTAAAATAAATGTTATTATTTATATTTGCCTTTTTATTTCTGACTGATCACCCCAACCATCCTACTCGTCATTATTGACAACAGTCAACCATCAACCCACAATCCTTTATTTTGTCACTTATGAATACGGATGAATTCCTCCCCAACTCGCTTGGCCATCAGACTTCACATTTAGATAGTTATCCTACCTAATGCATTCCACGTACAAGCGACATTAGGGAAACATATCTATTCCTATATACAATATAATATCATGGAGATAGTCTATTCAATACACTCAGCTCATGGCGAAGTTCCATACTTTACCACGACTATAAAAGTAACAATTTGTTTAATAACTGATTAGCTTGTCCCACTAGATGATATTCCTTCAGTTTAATATTTAGGCTATCTCTCATCGTAGACTGATCCGTTATTTTACTCATCCAACATTATTAAATCGATTACTGAGAGCATAGAAGCTGTATCTGGATATTTATTCAATTAATAAAAATATTAAAAAGTGTATTCCTGTGTTTTCTGTATTGAGTCCCCAAGGAACAGCCCATCCTCTCCAAGATCGACGGCGCAGGAATCTATCCTCCCATCTCCCAAGATATTTTATTGTTCACTTTTCTTAAAAACAGAGTAAGCGAAGGTAGAATTAGAAAATTCGTAGATCATATACAGTTACACTTGCTGTAGTCTGCTCCATGTTTCCCCCTTGTCCCTTATAAAGAAAATTTTTATTCCGAAAATTCATAAGGTCTCTCTTAAAACGAAAAACCAATTCCAAAGGAACTGTAACAGGTCTTGATGTATTGAAGATTTGGAGATGGAATTCTTTAGAACACAATTTATCTCGTATTGATCCATTAAATTTTGAAACCATCTGTATGAGTTTTGAAACCTCCCATTTATCCCAATGACGTTTATCCCATTAAGATTTTTCATTTTAAAATTGGGATTCGTCACTTCTCCATAACGCTCCCTTTCGTTTTATACCACATCCACCAAAATCCATAGACCCTGAGAGACAGAAAAGATATCATCAACTGTCGATATTGTTCCTACGATATTTTGATTTAAAAATTAAAATTAAAACTATCGTTTTCAGAAATCTACTGGAGGAAGGAGCTTTCGGGCAGCAGCCCCCTCATCTCCCAACGGTAAAATATAACCTTATCTTATGAAACAAATATTAAAAATCATTTCTAAAAGTATTATTACTCGTGTAATTTCATTTAATAGGACTTCAAGAATCACTAATAAACCATTTCATACAGTTTCTTTCTTGTTATTCCTAAGTAGTTATGGTTATATATATATAAAATATGGGGGGCCGAAGCCCCCGGCAAAATTAAATCCGAAAAAGGGATACAGCCGTATTATATATTAAAAGCAAAACCTAAAGAAATAACTTTTTTTTTTTTAATACTGAAATGGAATCTGCTTTAACTGTTAACGTTTGTTGTGTTTTGGTACTGAAGATGGACCGGTCTGGTTAGTTATTAATTACGACTTCAGGACATGTTAAGACCTTTTTGAATAATAACCAGGAAAAATTATGGCTTGCGAATACAAACTGGGTGAGGATGGTTAGAGGAATCGATAGTATTTCGGATCTTGTTTCAGTCATCTTCGCCTTGTGATCTATGGTTAGCTAAATGTCGCCATCTGTTGTACTTGTCTGCTAATATGTCCGTGTAATTTGTGGAGAAAGCGTATTTAATGTGTGCGTACATGAGTAATGGCGGTCAGTTTGCCTGAACCAGTATACAATAAATTGTTGATTAACTTGTGAGAGGAGTTTCAGACTCCATTATTTTTAATTATAATTAACGATGCTTTGTACAATGATTTTGTACTTTGTAATTCACTTCCTCGTTGTAGCTTGTTGCAATTTTTGATTTGAATTATTTAAAAAAATATTATTTTGATACTTTTTAATATCGCTTTTGTCTGAATTCAAATCTTGTATGAAATATATAATTTTTAGTACTTCTGAGTCTTTGAATGCTCTAGTATATACTCTATTATTCAGCCTGAAAGAATATTTTCATAGTTTAAAATGAAAACTATTGCTACATCGTTGTACTTCTTGTTATGATACGAATTACCCAAAATTACTGTTTTAATTCATTTTTTTTTTTTTTTTGGCCTATCCTAAAAAATCTACCATTGCAGCCACATAAATGCTTAATATTACTTTTAATTACTAGCTTCACATCACAAAATCAATCAAATCAAATCAAATCGCAACACATAACATTTACGCTTCGACGTGACACATGCCCACCAGTTTATATCTGCAACAATCCAATTCCTCAGACGGACACTATACGGTACCTCGGACTAATATTCGACAGAAGGATGACCTGGGACCCACACGTCAAAATGAAAAGAAAGACTTTGAACAAGAGACTGAAAATATTATACTCCCTGTTTTCTAAATCAAAATTGAAAATTAGACAAAAACTAAATACATACACTTACCTGCTCAAACCCATTTGGACATACGCCTCACAGATTTACAGTTCAGCAAAAAAGACTCACTTACAAAAACTACAATCCTTTCAATCTAAAATTTTAATACTAATAACTGCAGCTCTCTGATAGGTCAACAACAAGACTTTACATACCGACCTAAGACAACCAACCATTGACCAGCACATACGTACTCTCTACTCCTGATTTCATTTTAAACTACACGGACATCACAATGGACTTATCAACGACATGGCCACGGCTGAAATCAGGAGGCGACTGAAAAGAAGCTGGATGAGAGATCTCCTTTCCTGATTTTAGGATGTAAACAGACCAGGGAAGAGGTGCTGCTGGGTTCCATTCTTTGTCATGCCTATCATGCCATTTTCTACCTGACAACAAATCTGCTAATTGTCACTACCATGACAGGTGCGGATGAAAAATTGAAGAAAAAAAAAATAAATTCAATCCCTATTTTGGGATCAAATCCCTTAAGAACAAGACCAATGAATATAAATGAGGCTTATGGTCTAGCTGTCATTTGGTGTAATACTGAATAATCAGTTTAACTTTATATTTTATCAGAAGATTGATATAAAAATCGGTAGGCCAATAGGTGATGTGTGAAAGAAGATAAGAAAGTGGCTTTGGGATACAAGGAAAGATTCGTCAAAGCAGTAAGTTTTATGCAGTCAGCAGTGCCCATCTCCCTATCTCCCCCCTTCCAAGATCGATGGCTCAAGATATTTTATTGCTCAACTTTTCTTAAAAACAGAGCAAACTAAAGTAGAATTAGAAAAATCGTAGATCATATACATGTACACGTGCTGCGGTCTGTTCCATGTTTTCTCCTCGTTCCTTAGTCCGAAAATTCATAGCCCCGGCGAAATTTCCTCCCCCCCCAAAATTAAAAAAACGCCAAAATATACCCTCCCTAAAACTTTTGATGAAACCTCCTTCTGCGCATTCTTATATGCAGTGAAATATAAGTATCTGTTGATTGGTTTCTGGTGTTCATGTAGTGGGTGAAGGAGCTTATGTTAAGAGTTGGTGTTTTTCCACTTCTCCCCTCATCAATTCACTATTCTTCTCCTATAGATTCAATACACTTTCTTGCAAAAACAAACACCTATTTTATTTTTTTTTAATAACTTAATAAAATCTAAACCGAACTTCAGAGCTATTTTTACACTTTCATTTGTTTTAATTTTTGTAAGGCATGGTATTATTCTAGGTTTCCTTCGAATAACCTGTGAAACATCTAGCTTAAATAATTTCTTAATACCTAATTCAGCGTGTAATGGGCTTTAAGTCTATATAAAATTTGCTCGCATTTATAATTACTGTCTCTTTAATGCAATGGTAAGATCAGATTGGCTTATAGCAAAAAAAAAAAAAAATTGCAAGAAACATATTATTACTTTTTTGAACAAACTGTACTTTTGCGAGTTTCGATCATATTTTTAAAAAATTAAGTGCATCTAAATAACACAAACCCATTCGTATGCCGCAATTATAAGCTCACATAGGGATAATTTACTAAATTACTTACAATTAGTGATTAAATTTTACTTCATTTGTTCTCACTCCTGTTCAATCAAACCTTTTAGTATTTATCATTCGGCCTAGAATTCATAAGTGTGTCAGTGCTTCCTTCTCACCATCACAGGTTTCTTTCGTGAACCCTGAAAAAAAGATAATGCGGTAGGAATTCATTGCGGCACCGAAACTGTAATGAACCCCTCATCAATTTCTGCTCGCCTAGCATTGAACAAACACGGCCTTCTGTATAGCTCTCGCCGTTTCCTATAATAGGGGTAGTTTACCCTCCAAAATGGCGGACGCGATACGGCCATTTTGTCGTTTCCTCACGAAAAGCACCCCCCCGGTGGCCTCGCATTTGCATAATTACGACAAGAACTTCCTCTAATGCGGCCCCATTATGTTAATGGGCGGGCGGAGAGCCGTTGACATGGATATGGTAATTCCCTTCCACGCCTGCTATCTCCCAATCGGTATAATATACCCACTTCTTGTCTATTAGCTTTGGTGTGGTCTCTGAGCTTTCGTACTTCTGAGGTCATCTCTTGTTGGAGCCGCTCCACCTGCTGATTTCAGTGCTTAATTTCTTAATTATACCCTTATGTCTGATTTATCGGCGAAGTTAGCTGCTCAAGGATCGAGATATGGCATTAGCTATTATTAGGGATAATTTTTAATAATATTATAAGTAGCACGTGTATATTTCTCGATTAATGGATGGTCAAAATATATGATTGATCATGCATTTTGTTTTCTGAATTCCGTCGCTGATATCGCGACAACAAGGGGTTACGATCTAATCATAATAAAACTGGTATTTCAGTCCTGAGGAAGATTAGTTGCATATAGTCGCTTGAAATTTACTACCTTTTACTCAAGGATTTCCTTTACCCAGCTCCTTTCCTGTCTTCTTCAGTTAAACTCAGGTGTGGTCTTTTGCTCGTGCAATGATCGGAAGTTTGGTATTTTATGGATAAGGGTAAACTTCGCTACTGCGTGACTTTTGGATAACATAGATCCTTCCTTAGATGTTTCATTTAACACAATAACTTTTTTGGGGGTAAAGGAATCTTTTAAGCTGAGTCATCAGATTTCCGTCTTGGTTCCCTGATGAAGTATAGGATGGTAAAGATGGTAGTTTCGCACAGCATATAACCTTTATTTATATTATTTATATTTTATTTTATGCAATTTGCACCTGCGCATCTAGCAAATTTGTTGTGTTTTTATCGTCTTGGTGTAATTGCATGATTTTTTTATGTTGATGTTTTTATTGATGTAGTAGGTCTCTTGACCATTTTCTTCTTAATCTTCGTTGCTCAGGTAACAGGGAGCATAAGATAGAAAGAACCAGAGGATTGGAGTGATTTTGGGTTGAAGAATGAAATGTAGTGTATTTGTCGTGGATGTAGGATTTTACGGTTGGGATGTTTAAGTCGTTATGTATAGTAGTGTTTGAAATGTACCAAGATGCGTTAACATTTCGTAAAATTTTTGATTGTGCTGTTTGTATTTTGTTTATGTGTGTTTGTTTTGCTAAACCCCAAAGTTCTGCTACATATATCCATATTGGTCTCAGTAAGGTGTTGTAGATAAGTCGCTTGTTTCGTAAGTTAAGTGAAGATTTGTAGTCCAGAAGATGTGAAAGTTGGCTATATCGTCTAGTAAGTTCTTGTCTTTTTAATTTCGTATGTATGTTCCAAGTAAGTCTTTTGTCTAAGTAGAGTCTAAGGTACCGTACATAGTTCTTTGAAGGCACTGGGTTATTGGCAATCGTTATGAGTGGACATGAAGCTTTCCTAAGAGAGAAACTAACATGGGTGGATTTTTTACTATTAATTTTGATTCTCCAGTTTTCAAACCACTTTTCAAGATCATGAAGATGGTTTTGTAGGGCAATTGATGCGATAGTAGGATTTTTGTGTGAAGTTAGAATAGCAGTGTCGTCAGCGAAGCAATAAATGGTGGTATCAGGGTGCTCAGGGATATCAGAAGTGTATATAGAATAGAGGATTGGGCTTAAGACGCTACCTTGTGGTACGCCTTTGTGTTGGGGAAAGAAGGAAGATACAGAAGAATCTACGGAAGTTCAGAAAAATCTATTAAGATATAACCTTTAATTTACGATTTGTATAACAATTGAATATTGCTAGCCCTATTCACGTATATTTTTCTTCCTGATTTTCGGTTGTAAGGGGTTTTTTAGGTATTAAATTTATTAACTAGTAGGCTCGTGCGAAAAATTCTCTCAGCATATTGTTATCACATGCCAAATTAATTAGAAAATAAAACAATGCAACGTATCAAAAGCTTAATAAATCGATCTTTAAGTATAAAAAGTTACTTTATCGATAAATATAATCGACAAAGGAAGCAAAAAGTAATTTAAATCTTCATTAACGTTTGAAACCAACATGTTTACAAATTTCAATAAGCTTTATCTTTTCTAAAAATTGTCTGATTTCGATGAATTTTTTTTTTTTGTAGGAAATTTAGTAATCTTTTATATAATCCTGTGCATAATCTAGAGAAAAATGTATACTTTTTTAGTTATTCGGAAATTAACTTTGTTTTCTTTCATAACTTGTTTACCTGAATTTGCGGGGTGATTGGACTATTTTGCCCGCCTGAAGGAGAAGGAAGCCTTCGAAATTAAACAATTTTTAGAAAAGATACAGCTTATTGAAATTTGTAAACATGTTGGTTCCTAACATTAATGAAGATTTAAATTAGTTTTTGTTTCCTTTGTCGATTATATTTATGTCATTTTTCTTCTGAAACACCAAACCTTAACTAAGACCAAATTAAGAAAACTTCTTTCTTTGGTAGGCATTGGAGCCCACCTCCTCTCCCCAAGGTCGGTGTCGCATGAACTTGCCCACCTCTCAGGATATTTTATTGCTCTCGTCTACTTAAAAGCAGTGCAAGCGAAGTTAGAATTAGAAAAATCGTAAATCATATAAAGTTACACTTGCTGTGGTCTATTCCACGATTTCTTCCTTTTTCCCTGGTTTAAAACTATTCTTTCCGAAAATTCATAGGCCCTTATAAATTTGCTCCCTCAGAAGTATAAAACCCTGCAATAATGTGTCCTCTTCGAAAATTTTGATGATGCGATGAAACACCTTCTAGGTACTCATGCTGATAAATTCCAGAGAAATCATTCTGCCATTTCAAATTTCTCTACGGTACAATTTCCTCATTTATGAGGTTTACTCCTCACCTTCGAAAGGCCTTCTTTATGACAAAAATAATCTACATTTATAGTGATTAGTTTAATGGTAAGTTAAATTTATTAATTATTGTTTTTATGTTTTGATTGGACATTATTTATCTTACTGATAAAAAAATATCCGATACAACTATTCACAATACATTTTGCTATTTTTTTTTACCCTTTTTTCTGCTAAAATGTAAGTAGATGTTTTCTTTGATTCAGGACTATTTTCAATATTTTTTTTTTATTTGAGTTCTGCTCTAGTATTTACTATTACATTTTTTTATGGAAGTAGCTAATATAGAAATTCAAACTTCCTGGGCCGCGGGCCACTTTGAAACCTTCACTAAGCCTCTTGGGTCACGGTTTGTATTGAAAAAAAAAACTTGTTCCATAAAAGACACTACAGATGGGAAAAGTCCTTCCTAAGAAAAAGGACTTATACAAAAAAAGTTGTAGTGACCTTTTTTTTTTCGAGTGATTTATTAATTTTCATATATTTAAAATAATTTTATGAGAAGGAGTTAGTCGAGAGTGCGGTCAAATAAATAAAAAATTAAAATATATAAATTATTTTAATTTTTGCCGACGTTTCGACCCACTTTGCAGGTCGTCTTCAGGGCTACAAAAGATACAAACATGTTGAAAAAATAAAAATAAAATAAAAAATAAATATAAGTATATATAAAATACGAAGAAGTTGTCAGATACAGAAATAAAAGATAAAGAAAATAAATACATGATAAGAAAATAGATAAAAGAAAATAAATACATGAATGTTAACGAATAAATGAATGTTAACGAATAAATAGATTGAAAATTGAATAACTATTGTTACAGTAAAGTTAAAATATGGATAAGATAACATAATAATAAGATATCAGTGGATAACAAGCAAGTGGAGGTTACCTTTAATTGTAAATAAACAGATAACGGGACTAAAGGTTAGGAAGTGAAGAAATTGAAAGATTAATAGGGTAACATTAGTGTATTGTAATATTGTTGGGATAGATTATTAAGTATAAATAATTCTATAAAAAAACAATAATTTTAAAAGAATACTTTAAAATGTACTCGACTAACTCCTTCTCATATTATATCAACGGTCAACCATCTCTACATCATTAAAATAATTTTACCATGTAATTGGAGAAACTAAAACGAGCCAGAATTGGGAGACGTCTAACACGTTTGGATAAATATGACTAAGAAATATCAAGTAATATCACTGATTTCAAAAGATATGCCTTTATGTGGCAGATTTAGAGGAAATTAAATGAACTTCCATGGCGCAGAGATCATGGAAAAAATCTATTAATCTATGAGTTGACTTTCTATTTCATTGCTGAAATTAAATTTGGAATATTTTTATTGGATTTGCGTAATCGAATCTACTTAATTATAAGAGTAATGGGGCTTAATTATTACTCCGAATTACGGAGTGTCAGTTTTCTGTTGGAGTTTGGAGTGGAATGAATTGAGAGATTGATTTGGTATTCCTATGTATTATGGAATCAGATAGCTACTATTGGTTATTACGTTATACGACCTGGGTCAAATAAAACTGCCAGCCCAGAATTCATTTGATACAGAATGGGCTGTTTATTCTAATAGTCCTACCTCGGCGGCGGAATGGAATGAGAGAGGTAAATGGTAGAAAGGAAAAGAATGGAACAACAGTGGTTGGGATTACGGCTGTTCCATGCCCCGGGACCATAAGCCCCTGAGTAAACACCGCTCGCTGTTAAGGAGACTTAGCGGCACGAAGGTGCCTCTAAAGCCCCCGGTAATTCGGATTCAATTGTTATCAAGATTGAGCCTGCTATCGCTACCAAACAGCTGCTCTTTACTGCTTTTAGATTACACTCCGATATACTAAGACAGCGTTTTTTTTTTTTTTTTATAAGAATATATTAATCCTTCTTCATTAAGAATGAACCCGGACTATGATACCTATGTGATTTCTCAATCCCCCTAGTTCCTTATGTGCCTTTTAACAAAGAACCCCAATCTCAGTCCACCGTTTCTCTCTTCATGATCGGTGTGTTTCTTTGAATAGTTGATACTCCAGACGGGCAATTCGCCCAGTGCTGGAGGCCCCGTTACTTCGGGACCATTGAAGTAATCCATCCTGGAGTCTTCCAAGTGAAGGTAGACTAGGTTTATGTATTTTTGGTGTCCTAGTGTTAGTATAAGTGTGGTAGCATACGGTTGTGGTGGGATTGTGTGTTGTGTACTGAACTTGGAAACCTGGGGTTCGTTAGTCCTCACGGGACTAATACACTATTCCAGACCCGGTAGAAGACACCTCAATCAAATACCTATGATTATAGAATTGCTTTGTAACTGGGAGATTCTGGTAGTAGCTATAAAAAATTGAATCATCATAAAGTAATGCCACCAGCTGATTTGAAATAGAAATAAAAAACACGATAAGAATGCATACATCTATATAGTCTGCATTACAGACCCCCTTTTTTTTTATCAAACTATTAACATCCCTCTAAAGCTTCGTGAATGGCTCCATTTTATCGTATCCTACAGTGTTTTTATTTACGAAAATGTTTCTTTCTGCAGTTCGGTAAACTTTGTCAATTTAATGAGGTACTATAAACTCTAAACTCTAAGTGCAAAAACGAGAACTCGAAGTGTCTTCCTTGGGACAATTCTGGAAGGTGGTAACCTCGACAGTCTTCTAGTTCGATTTTTCCTAATGATTGACTTGAAAGAATCTATGAAAATAATGGAATCTTGATCTCCAGATAAACCTCCACGAGAAGGATACGAATTAGAAAGACAAAGAGACAATACCTACATCAAAATAAATGATCTTACCAGTGACTGAAAATTTAAGCTTATAGTCATTTGAAGATTTATAGACAGAAGAAGGTTATATTCAAAAATAGATATTTATGTAAAATTCGAATCGCCTATAGTTTGTTATGCGGAATTGTATACATTACGCGCCTGCCAGATTTATGAACTTAAAAAAATCAAAACTCGGAACATTACTTAATATCGATATATTTATTTATTACGAAGATATAGGATACTACAGAACTTTTTATGACCATCTTGATCGTGGGGAGAACTATGCTATTTTATTATTTTTCAAACTAACTTATCAAATGATACATCATAAAAATTCTATTTTTTTCTATAAATTCAACAATCGTAAAGCAGCTCAATACCTCTAATTCAGAGTGATTAATATTCATCCACGTTAACTACAATGGAGGGGAGGGGAGAAAGGTGGCCTTGGTTTTTATCCAAATAATCTACTAAATAAAATATATCAATCATAAATCAGGTTTATACATGATTTTACCATATATAATTCTATGCTGCTAAAATAAAGAATATTGAAAAGTATGACAGTTCATTATTAATAAATATTATATAAATTTTAATTTTTACTCTAATTTTTAATAGAAAGATATTGAAGATTTTTGTCACCATCCTTCGAATTATTAAAATTTCGTTAAATAAGAAATTAATCATTTAAAATAAAATTAGAATGAAACTTTTTGAACATCTTTTTTCTATAATTTGCCATTGGGTAAATCAAATAAATGATCACCTCTGGTTTTTTTATTATTATATACTTACGGATGTTTCGGAGAATCTCTTTCCTCTTCAGGTTGATAAGCCCCAAAATCAATTAAATTTGGGCTAAAGTCACAAGTTAATAATAGGATTGGTCAATGGTTATATCAAACAAACCAAGTGTGGTTATTTATTTAATTGGCCTAAAGGCAAATAATGGAAAAATATATTAAAAAAAAAAAGATCATAACTGCAAAATGGGAATTTTTGAGATAAAAAAGTGTTGAGTTACGCACGTAATCCGTACCAATTATTTTCTAATTCCTCTATAATTTGTTGATCAAATTTTTATTTAAGTTCTAAATGATGAATCTCAAAATAGTCACATGATTAAAGTTGAGTTTTAATGATAGCTACTTGTAAAGGATATTATAATAATAAAATAGGTTATTTTATAGATTTAGTAATTTGTAATTTTTAGCTGTATTTTGTTTAGATTTGTTCTGAATATATTGTTCATAGACACATTTTTGATGCAATAAAACACGTTACATAAATAATATAAATATATATTGTCTACGCTGCATATTTTTTGTAAACTTTTATATATGAAAATATTAGTACAAGTAGATTTTTACGTGATTTGCAATATATTAAAAATGCCATTTGTGTCGTTTCGGTAATAACTTATTGAAGTTTTGACTTTTGTTTGTTAATTTTGTTTTACAGCAATTATTAAAAGATTTTTATTTCAAAAAATTATTTTTTTTTTATTTATTTATTTAAACATATAATATTCTGTCACGGGGACAATAATTATATTGATAAATGAATACATTCACACCGTATATACAAACAATAAAATAAAATTAACAAAAGTAAAATAATAACTAAATAATAATAAATAAAAACTATGTACAATAAAAAAATAAAATAACCTAAATATAAGTAAATTAAAAACATAAAAATACAGTCATACCTATATACAATCAGGCAGAGAACCCAAATCCCTGCGCTACTCTCTCAACCGCCTCACTAGTGCTAAAGTCTGTGGAGTTTGAGCGAGAGCGCTTTAGCCACATACACTCATGTCTTGAGTGGAGAATCTGGTCATTGCCAGAACTCCAAAATATATACTATAAAAGATCTCTGGGCCACTGCCGCTTCAACCTTCGAGGAGGGTTGTAGGGATGAGTGGAACTAGATAGGGATTGGGCTAGGGGATTTGGATGATTGATAAGGTTCTGATGGAATTTTGAAAATTTTTCAGGTATAAGGTCAAGGACAAATGAGATATTAAGGTCATGATGTAAGGTCTTGTTGGTTACATAGAACGGAGCATCGACTATTGTTCGGAGGACTTTGGATTGAAAGGATTGGATGTGTTTGATGTTAGAGAATTTTGCTGTCCCCCGAAGTTCAAGTCCGTAGGTCCAAATAAGTTTCAGAGGATTGTCTTGTAGATCAGTAATTTGTTGTCAATTGAAAGTTGAGATTTTTTGGTCAGTAGTCTGTATAATTGGCCGTATCCTCGGTTAAGTTCTTGTCTTTTAAGTCTAGTATGTGGGTTCCACGTTAGTCTTCGGTCTAAGATAAAGCCAAGATACCGGACTGTCTAAAAAATTAAATCGATCCTTGTGTTTTGTTTAACTTTACCTTTATTTATTGAATATACACCTTAAATTAAACTTGCAACAGTTCTCAAAATTAATAATATATATATATGACTGATTTAAAATTTACTTTGAAAAAATTATAAATGTACAATTAAATAAAAGTTTTATTTTTTAAAGTCATTTTTATGTTCCTATTTTATAGCGCAATAAATATAGCTAATATAGTTTCTATCAATAAAAAGTAATATATATTTCCTTTTATTTTGCCATAAAATAAAAAAAAAAAAACCGTTTGGCAATAACTACTTTTAGTTGATATCGATCAATAAAATTTCATATTTAAATAAACCTATATACTAGGTTTCTTTATACTTTAACTTTTACTTTCAGTAATAGGCTGAAGTTATGTGTTTTATTAAATTCTATTTTAGAAACATTAATATATTTTATTGCTAAGGATGAGAACATCTTGAAGGTAAAGTTGACCTTTTCATTGTGCAGTCCTTATATCCATAAAATATTGACGATTTTTATTGAGGAAAAAAAAGATATCACTTTTAAATCGACTTATTGAGTTGTTATTTCTAAGTTCGTCCCATTTTCATCAAAGAAAAATCCGTGAAATATATCCTATCTATCCTTACTAATTTCCTCACAATTTCTATTCAAGCCAATTTCAAAGCACAATGAACCGTAATTTTCAGGATATTATCGTATTACAAAAAGATCAAGACGATTAGTGTGCCTTCTTTTGATAGGGGTCAGTTTGTTGGGAAAGCGATAAGAAAATTATTTTCTGGAAAATTAATGTCGGGGTGGTCGTCGATGGTAAATAAGTTTTCTTCTTATAAAATTTAGAACAGCTCTTGGTAAACAGGCTTAATTTAACGCTTTGCATACTTGAGTTTTCTCTTCGCTAGGCTTTCATTAATATTGTTTTGTCGTGTAACAAACCGCCTCCAAAACTATAAATTATTTTTTATATGTTTTATGAGATCAATATTGCATTAAAATTATCGACGGAAGTAATGATGTGGAAAATTTAGACTACGCATTAATAAAGTGTGTGTAGACTTTCAGTTTAAATTAGAAGAATAATAGTTGGGTTAATTAATTTTTTAATGGATTTTTTTTGTCGTTAGGTATTTGATATTGAGTATATCAGAGAAATTAAGTGAGTGGGGTAGCTTAGTGGTAGGGTACTGAGCTTCCAATGCCAAAGGTCCCAGGTTCGAATCCCGGCTCATGGCAGAAAAATTAATTATTCCGTTTCATTGGCCGTGGGGCGACCCTGAGTAGGTAGACCCTTCTGGGGCACACCCAGCCTCTATAAAGTGAGTACCCTTAATTAATTAAAATACTTGATTAAGGGCAAAAAACCTGGCGGTTGAGCGTGATCTCGTTCAAATCAACTCCTTGCACAACAGTAAAGCAAGAAACAGTGCTTTCCGTAAATAGTACTGAACCCAAGATCCCTAATTTTTATTCCTGAGAAATTAATGGAACTACACGTTTGGCAGACTAAACGTAAAGAATTAATACCTCCAACAACTATTTAAAATCTCAACTACCTGGTTTCCCCTAAAGCATTGAAGGACCAAGTTATGGACAAATTTCCATTAACGTGTATTTTTACAAAAGAATGTAATTATAATAATTATGATTAATATTAAGGATTGTATGGAGCGTTATTGATCTCCAGAGCTCAAGGTCTCAGGTTCGAATCCGACTGATGACTAATCATTTCTCATTAGCCTTGGAAGTCAGGGTCGGGAGACCTTCCTGGGGCACATCCAGCCTCTATAAAGTAAAGCAAAAATTATAGACACTATATTTATTTACAATTTCATTTTAGGTATTTTTATTTGTTTAAATACCCATATATATATCTCCCCACCATAATATAATATCCATATCAAAAAAAGATTCTCAAATTTTAACTATACACCCGTCAACGATGGGTACATCAGCTAGTTTACTATATATAAAAAAAAATGTAATTATTACAATATAATTTGAAATATCAAATATTAAAAGATAAATAAATCACAACCTGGAATAAATATTGAGTTTGCAAACTTACCCAAGTAATAATTGTAACAGTGACGGATCAAAAGGAAATAATCTTGGAGAATGGAGTTAAACAGTCAAACGAAGAAAAATAACTTTCTAAATAATTAATAAGTAGTGGGTAAATATTCAGTAATTTTAATTGTTCATAACTGATAAATATAAATAACAACACTGACTTTATGAAGAGTTAAATCCAGCGGATCTATCGATTCCAATAGTCGATAAAGTCGATGAGGAAATAAATACAATAAAATAGTGAAATGGACGTTTTTTGCATGCAAACTTATTACTTACGATTATTTCAGGTTCTTTTGTGAAACTTTACATCATTGGACTATGCATATCAAACAGCGCGTGGTTTAACATAATATTAACCTATACAAGATATTTTCAGAAAAAACACGGTGTTATTCCGAATTCCTTCAATTCAAATCCTCTGTTCATTTTAACAATACCCGTTCCCGATAGTCAAATTTATAGGCGCCGGACCACCGATTTTTTTTTTTTACTTTATATGAGAAGCTTTTCGGTTATATGTTTTTTTTTTTTAAAGCCAAGGGAGAAGGCGGGGGATTACTGCCACAGTTAATATACCTCCTCTTCCTGCATCGGGAGGCGAATTCGAATATCATGTAATTTTAAGTTTATCAGGTTGCCAAGAAACGCGTGTTTTGTATACACTTTATCCCGCTACCGTGTGCAACGAAACACCTCTTTCCACAAATCTTTCATTATTCAATCTTCATCACTATGGAACATCCTCCCTGCCTACATCCGTCGCTCTAATGTTCTCCCCTTCATTAAATTTGGCCTGTTCGATCATTCAGTCCTCAAAAACTTGTTAATATGTGTTTCTGTAAATTTGTTTATATATTATTAGTTCTTTTCTAACTATTATCGTTTCACGTTTCTTTAATTTTGTTTCTCTATTGATTAAAGTTAGCTTATATTATCTTATGAGTGATGAATAGTCCGGACGCCGTCATTTTTGAAATCTTCATTGGTGCCGAAGTTTTAACTCAAGCGTGTGGGTCATCAGAAGTTTCGAGCACTGAAAGTGTTCAAATATTGAAGATATTAAAAATGACTGCGTCCTGACTATTTATCACTCCTGATAAGTAGAACAACCGACTAACTTCTTTTTATTATTTCTATTTATTTATTTTATTATATGGCTCTGAGGCTCCAAAGCCCACATTTCTGTTATTGTGTTTTACTCTAAAAGAACTTGTCTCAGAATTTTATTATTATTAGCGCCATATAATTATTATTATCGGAACAGCTGTAGGATAAGATGCCGAAACAGAGTTGGGGTGAAAGACCATAGTGCACCCTAGGCAGCCAGCAGCCGTGATAAAAAAAATGGCGGAAGGCGCTAAGACACTAGAACGGTAGGTGTAAATAAGGTTTTATGAATGAGTGAAGAAGGGCGGAGTGACATTAAGGCAGGTAGAGGCGGCACCTGTGATGTCTGTATCGTGTCAAGCAGTTAGCTGCCTCTGTAATAAAGCCAATGCCGTCCCGATTGGAGTGTGTGTGGCCGCGCTTCCTTCGCCTCCTTTGTTCTGTCTCCGCAGATCCACTCAGCGGCCCAGTCAATGGCCACGGTTCAGCAACCGATGGATTCCGCCAGAATGACGGCCAATTACTGCTACTAAATGACTGGAGGACTGACTGTACAAAGTGCAAGGTATTACTGTTCCAGCCAAAACCAATCAAGTTATGTGGAATGAGGGCTATAATTTCTGATCGGGTATAAGAAAGATCATTTATCATAATATCTTTTATAGGCTTAAATGAAGTTTATGAGCAAGTTACAGGCCCTAATGAGTTGTAATTTATATCAGGGGTAGCCAGAAGGTAGCAAGTTGCGCCGTCCAATTTTGGAGGAAGAATATTTTTGTGGTGTTTCGAATTATGGTTTTAATTACTGAGTAGTTGAACACCTTCGGTGTTGCAAACATGCTCTATGTTGATCCACTAGATTGGGTTGAAATTTAGAGAATACCACAAAAAAAAAAAAAAAAAATTGACTGCTTCCTGACCATTCATGGGCATAATCATAATCAACAATTACTCATGATTACTTGATAACGATTATAGTGATCTTGATTACGTGATTACAGCGATTTGGTTACAGATTACGATTGTAATCAGGTGATCGTGTCACATTTTCACTATATTGAATGAACTATAAAATTGGCATAGTTATTAAGTTTGATTCTCAGTTTTATTCATGTAATAATTCATTCAGTTTTGCCAATCTCTGATCATGACTAACAACATTCTCAGGTGGAAACATTGGGATTAAACTCTGTTTTTTTATTATTACTATATTTTTTTCTATTAAGGGGAGCGGAGTAGCTTAGTGAGTATGCACTGACATACAAAGCTCGAGGTCTCGCGCTCGAATTCGGCTGATGAAAAGAAATTTGTCATCAACAGTGGTTGGTGTTCCTCAAATGCAAGACCAAGACTCGTCTTGGTATTGTGCTCACAGTCTTGATTTTGGTCTTGGTTTCGCGGAAGAATCTTGTAGTTAGTCACCTATTAGCTTATTGCTATTTATCAAACATGTTACTTTAGATTTAAGAACTACTACTACAGAATAGGTATTTTAAATGATTTATTGACAAAAAAATAGTTAAGTTCATCCAAATTAATAAACTTAACTTGACAATACATTAAAGGCATTGTCAAGAAAGGTAGTGATAGGCCCCACCTTGGAATGGAAGAGTTGTAGAGTAAAGAAAATCTATGTTGTCGCCAATTATTTAAATAAAAATCTGGTGTGCCCAATTCACATGACTTCCTTTTTTTTTTTTTTTGTGTGGTCCTCCCCTTCCTCGCCTTTAAGGCTATACGGGGTTCTCCCGGGCCAGGGAGTGTGGGCGGGGATTTAAAATACACCCCCGGCACCGGGATGCGAACTCGGAACTATTTTTCATTGGTGTCTCATATGTCAGGTTGCCGGGCAATGGCGGTGCGGTGCACACTCGTTAGCCCATTCGGCTACCCCGCCCACACATGACTTTCTTACCGATTTTAAGTTTTTGTTATTTTTTTTTTATTTCACGTATGTTCATTAAAAATAACATATTTAACATAGGGGAAACCTAACTAAATCCTCAATAAAACATTAGAAGAGTTAAATACAAAAGTATATTAGTTCTACCGATTCTTTACATATAGTAATAGCCCGTGGTACATACTCCTTTTTATCACATTATTAACATCCCTCTGAAACTTTGTAAATAACTTTATCTCAACGTAACCTTCAACTATTTTATTTACGAAAACTCTTGGAATTGGGACGTTTTCAATCTGGAGATCAGCAAAGTTTGTCGGCAAAGTTCAATCTCCAGATTGAAAACGCCCCAATTCCGAAAATTTTCGTAAATAAAATATTTGTAGGTTACAATGAGATGAAGCTATTTGCCTAGTTTCAGGTTGATGTTAATAATTTAATAAAAAGGGGACAGTAACACGTACTATAACTAAAATTGTCTTGTATAGGTAACTATTTTACCTTACTTTTTATTCACAAAAACGTTTTATATATATATATATATATATATATATATATATATATATATATATATATTATAATTATTAAACGATATTATATTTTTGAATTAATCGATATCGATGATGTAAATCGATCTAGTATTTTTATAATCATTTTTATGACAATTTCGATTTTTAGATTCTCATATCGATATTCTCAGTTGAGGATCAAGTCTAGAGATACAATGATGATTATTCCACTTGATAATTTGAAGAAATGAGTATCAACTATAAATCTAAAGGTCTGTATCTAATGCGGCTAGATGATGATATGATTACTGCATACAGCGTACTCGGCCTCTAATTTATTCTACGTTCCTTCTTCTATGGAATCCGTCCCTCCACGGATCGTTAGGCGGGAGAAGTACCCTAATTATGGCACCCTGGGTATGCCTAAGACGGTCGGAGAAGTATTGTGGAAAATGGTCGGAAGAGGGTCATAACTATTTATCAGTACCCCTCCGGAACTGGGATTACCCTTCCGGTCACAGATCGATGAACAGACAACATCTCTTGTCTTGTTGCTTCAGTAACTACTTTATAATTACATGGCTTCCACCGCGGGCGGGGAGATAACCAGGATGATAACATCTCCTTGCGAAAGGGAAAGCTTTAATACTCTCCTCGGAGGGATATTTATGCGGGGATGAAGATAGGCCCTCCCGCAAGATAGGGGATCTCTTGGGTACTGTCCTCGAATGGAGTAATTTAATTTTCTTTTTCAGATCCATATAATATTACTTTCTAAGGTAAAAAAAAAGTATCCATATTACATTTATTGTTTTGGGTACCAAGCACATAAAAGAAATACCATTTTTGTTTCTACTTTGAAGGGCTCCTTGTCCTTCTAAAGAAATGAACCGCTTTTAATGAGAATTTTGAGTTATTAATAAGAATTAGGGGTTATGTGGGGAGGTTATTGGCCCGAGAGAGAGAAGTTACCATATTAAGCATTTACAACAAGTGCACTGTCTTTCGGTTGTGGTCTCGCTATCCACGAACGAATTTGAAAAACATTGAATAGCAAATTATGGAATGAATAGGGAAAGGAGATGAAGGAAATGCAAAACTTTATTAATTATGCTCATTTCATCATTTAATGTCCCAGGTTTTATTAAGAATTCTTATTAATATTAGGGATGCATGACTTTACGTTTTTATAAAATTTATTTGAAATTATTTTTCCGATTATTACGCATTTGAAATTATTTCTTTTTATTTAAAGATTATTTTCCAATATTAAAAATAAGTATTAGGCGACGGCGCTAGAATTTATGAAAGTCCCTCGTGGTTATTTTAAATCTTGGATTACGATGAAGTGAGAAAAGTGATTTATTATTAAAATGTGGTACTAAAATATTCAAATATTAATCGTTGTAGAAATGTAACAGTGTGATATGCAATGAAAATACATGTACATTCTATATTTAAAATAGTGTATTTGTTGACCTTAAACAATAGTTTTAACTAGGTTACATTCATGTCATTCATACAAGATAAATAAATAAATAAAAATTCACAATTACAGATATTATTAAAATCTGTATGCCTTTAATGAACCTTAACCCCTTCCCCCACACCATCGGTTTCCTCCGGACGTCGTTAGCTAGGACACAGAAGCCGTCCTCTTAGTATTCGGAACACCCGGAGCTCCCGCGATCAGGATATAATGGCGGAGGATGATAAGGGAAGATATTTATTAATGATAGGACAGCCATTACAGGCGCCTCTGATGAGAGCCGTCTGGGTGGCCCGCCTCATGCTTTATTATCATTTTATTAGTAGTCTTCATTACCTCGCATCCATCACTCCCTACTGTGTACATTTCGGCTGGAGTAATACCTCTGTAAGGTAATGACCAATGGCGCCTTCTCAACTGTTCTGAAAGGTAAGGGGTAACGATCATGGGGAAACATGACTAAAACAAACGTAAAATCTACCAAATAGCAAGCAAAGACCTATATAGTCTTAAATAGATTTGCTACGCTTCATCCTTACAAGGTTGTTTGCATCACAAAATAGATGTTTAATTTGTTACATGTCTGCATGACTTTAAATACCTGATGCATTTGTTTAGATAACTTAATTTAACGTTAAATGATTAGAGAAATCTATATAATTAATAAGTAATGGAGTAATAAGTAATAAGTAATGGTCAGGGGTACCCATCCCTCCAAAAAAAATTTGTCTCCCTCACTTATAGAATTAATATGTATCTATACACAGGCCGATCTACGGGAGGAGGAGGGAGGCTTTCGGGCTGAAGATTCCCCTCCTCCCAAAAATGATAAAATATAACCCTGTTTAATAGAGAGAAATATTAAAAACTATCTGTTAAAGTATTATTTTTTCGTGTAATTACATTTAATAGGACTTCAAGAATCGCTTAAATACCATGTCATACAGGTAGTTAGTTTTTTTTTATCTTCAAATTAATTATCGTTATATACATGAAGAAAAAGCTTTCGGGCTGAAGCTCTCCCCAAAATTAAATCCTGGATCCGCTGGTGTATCTATATGAGATGTTATATTAATGTTAGTTTAAAAGATACTATACATAATATTGTTTTGTTTCTCGAGAATACTAAAGACACAATACAATAGGCAATTACAATCAACAAGTAACATCAGTAATTGTCACACAGGAACCACATGTGGAAAACCACCGGACCTAGAAGGCGTACAAGAAGATGAAGGCCGAATAGAGTATAAATACTTATACGGCTCATATCCCTTTCCATCTCGATTGGATCTCGTTGGAGTTGATAGGAGATTTTGATGGGATTTGAGATTATTTTTTTATATTACACATATAATTGTCAATACAATATATACATAGAACAATAATTTTTAAAAATTAATTTTCAACAAACCATTTGTATATGATTAAGTTTTATTTGTTTTCAAATTATTTGGGGAGGGGGCACCGGCCTTTGTTCTCCTCTGCGTATAATAATTTTGTTTTTTAAATATGAACTTCACCTGAAATAAAAGTGGTATCAAAAGGGCCATTTTGTTTTAAATATGGGGGAAGGCAATTAATTTGAGGATGGGAAAATAAGTCTCTATTTCCTAATTAGTTCCTTTCAGAATGTTGAAATACTATCAACCGATCTTTCACTGATGATAATTTTCCGTAAGTTATTTGTTTTTTTTTTGTTGCTACTTTTTTTAAATTTGTTCTGTGTCTCATAGGCAAAGACAAGGTGTTTGTTATATTTATTATGTACACACAATAAATGTACCGCATACCGATCTTTCAAACAAGCGGCGGCCTTAGATGGCATTACTAAAACTGTAAATCGGAAGACAATGATCCGCTTGTGTTGAGTATTTAGAATATAATCATATATGCGACTATTCCAAACATGTGACGCTCTAAGATTTTTTTTGTATTCATGCAAACGTCGGTGTGCCTTTTTTTAATTTATTTCCTAACCTATAGGATCATGGGGTGAGGGGCATGGGAGGAGAGGGTGGGGATATTGTTTGGTATATACCCTATACGCCTATATGCAATATATAATATGTACTTATATAAAAAATTACCATCTTAGGCAAGTATTGGGATTGTTTCAAGCTCTTTCTGATGACAAAAAGCTGTTGTCACACGAAATACTTTAAGCTAAAAAAGTAAATATTTTAACTAATGATTCATCTTAAGTTTAGTTGAGTTTATGAATCGAAAATAACACACCATTGAACAAATTCGACTATACCTGTTATTAGATAGAGACAGCCCTTTGTAGTGGAATTGTAATGTATACGATCGATTTATCGATGAAATTCATACTACAGCAATTTGTTGGGGAGCTCAACCACACGTGTTTAGTAGTCGGGGGCCTATGCTTGACATAAGAATGAACAAGTATTATTATTACAAAATTTGACAAAAACTATGAGTTTTGCGTGTTATGTATACAATTCCATACTTTTTGGGTTTTTACTGCTCGATTTTGAGTTTTATATTGGACGTTTTTCGGATTTTTACTGCGCTAAGATCCGGTCTCTACTTATGACATTACCAGCTTTATGGATTGCTCTGACTGAGCAGAATTTCAGATCAAATATTTAATTTTCAGTTTAATTATTTAAAATTTGTCATACGCAATTTTAAATTAAAATAAATTAATTTTTCATCATCATATTGGCACCCCGCACCCTAGCGCTGGTAGGAGAGGAGCCGGGAAGGAAGAATGTCCCGGTGCCGGCGGCAAGATGAAAGAGCACGTGCGCCATTGAGCCTCCCAGTTTTTTTATTTATTTCTTCTTACAGGGCCTTCGTCATTGTATCGATAGTTGTTTCGTTATAATTTGCCTCCCCTGTAGGTAGGTCTACGGGATCCCGTATCTCAAAACATGGGTCCTTTAACATTTTCTCTATAGTTTTTCTTTAAAGTTTGTCACCGTATGAAAAGGTTTCCAACGTCTCACGTCTTTGGTACGTCCATATCGATTTAGCTAAGGAAAATCTAATTGCTAGACTTAATAAATCCGCGGAAGCTTTTAATCCTTCAAAAGTACTTTTAATCCATTCAGCATTTGGTTCATTCCTTATGAAATCACCAGAGACCTCAACACCAAGATGTTGCGATTGAATTTGTTATAATGGCTGAACATAGTAGAGGCAACCGCAAGTTAAATGCCCTGGAAAGAAAATATGGTAATGAAGTCTGACTCCAACAATTTATAAAACTATGCGTTTAAGCTATAGTAACTAATAAAATATAGAATTTTTATTTGTTCTTTCTTAATTTTTCCTTCTAAAAGCAATAAAACCTTATTTAAGTCAGTAAAAGATATTTAAAAAGTTAACTTTCTTCATATTATCGAATAATTCACAAAATAAAAAAGAACTTTTTATCGTAGAAACTTGGATGATTTGAAAATAAAAATAAGTAATTAAAAAGTTAATTACTCTTTTTATGTTTGGAAGATGAACTTACCATTTATATTTTATTTATTTGTGTTCATTTCTTATCTCCACTTTGAAATTTACCATGAATCAAAATCATTGTTTTTATAAAATTGTCTGATTGTAATTTATTATAGTTTTCAAAATTTTTAATTAACTGGATTAAATTGAAATACTTAAAAAAAAAAGAGGTTTGTTTACTTGTTATGCCTAAGGCTATGCAATAAGCTTTGAATTATTGCAGCAAAAGAATTATGTTACGAACCGAAACCATGGAATGACCAGGGCATTATCTGGGTTGATGAAGACATGTTGGCAAAGATTGTTTTAGCACGTTCTTAAATTCATCAATAGAAATTATCGATGGAATTCAGCATGTCCCCTTTGTTACAATAGACCTTGGTGCCATCCTTTGATTGCTGAGAGGCCATCTGGTTTTGGGTCGGTGGTTCTGCTTTATGTAACCTCAGTGTTCTTATTTCGCAATAATCTTCCACTGGAATCTACCATGTATTTTCTAAACTCAGCACAAATCAATGTCCATCGTTGCTGGATTCAATCGATTGATGAGATACGGCCATGAAATTACCACTGAGTTTAGGAAATTGAATGACCTAATTAGGAATTGATGAAAAATAACCAGATATGTATTTTCGACTTGATTATGATTAGAAATAATCGGTGATGTATGATACAATACCACATTTGCTTACATCTATTTTATATACGTATTTTATTTGTTTTTATAGATGTTTACTGACTTACTGACTACTTTATCAGCTGCTGATCTCTCTCAGCTAATTTCTAAGTATATTTTTTTATCACACAAAAAAATCTCTATCTTAAACTAAACAGTAAAATATTTTAATAAGTGATTCATTTTACAGTTTAGTTGAGTTTATGAATCGAAAATAAGACACGGTTAAACTAATTCTACTATACCTGCTGTTAGATAGATACAGTCCTTTGTAGTGGAATTGTAATGTATACGATCGATATGTTGATGAAGTTCGTGCTATTGCAATTTGTTGGGAGGCTCAGGCCCATGAGCCCCTAGTAGTCGGGGCCTATGCGTAACATAGGAATGAACAAGCATTATTATTACAAAATTGACAAAAACTATGATTTTTGCTTGTTATGTATACAATTCCATACTTTTTGGGTTTTTACTGCTCGATTCTGAGTTTTATATTGCACGTTTTTCGGATTTTTAGTAGTAGTTTTTCATTTTTTTTTTTTTTATTGTTCCCTTCCCTGTCTTTTTAAGCATCACGGTATTTTCATGGTCCGCGGGGGGAGAGGCGAGGGAACCGTGCCGAGTTAAAATTTCCACCGGGTACAGGGATTTCAACTTCAGTTACCAAATTGCCGGGCAACGCGCGGTGCTGTGCACACGCGTTAGCTCACTCGGCCACCCAGCCTCCGAGTTTTTCCCTGTTTCTTACTCAGCAAATTTTCCTCAATTAAAACCCCATAAAAATATGGTTTCTTTCAAAATTCAATATTCCGTAAAAATGTGTTCCCCCTCAAAAATGTAGATGGCGCTATTTGCACTAGCCATCCCTTCTGCAATCCTTCTGTCTTTCTTCTCCCTTATCTCCAAGATTATCATTAAAGATGGATGTAGCTAATCATCCAATGAAGAGCTGTATGGTTATAGGCCGGACCATGCTAGAATCGAAGTAAATCGTTCACCAGGGTTTTAAATTTGACGAAGGTTGTTCTGAAAGCGCGGAATCCGGACGATATCAAAGGACAAACACAATGAGATCACTACCGCAGAGGTGATGTTTACCTCCCAGACTATACCTGCTACACCTGGGAATGTGTTAACAGCGGATTGTGTGGTCCGCGGGGATAAAAGACACTGTTTAGACACAGCCGGGGCCGGTCCCATGATATATCTATTAGTCGGGAAGGTCCTCAGCCATCTGCAACCCCCTGCATTTGTCACAGTGGCTGGAGAGGGCGTGAATCTAAATGGAAGTTAATAGACTAGCTGGCGAGACACCTGCCCCTCCTTTGTCAGCGATCGGTCCACTGTCAGGCCTCCCCGGCCTCCTTTCACAAGCTCCGTTTCGAAAAGTCATTTCTCAAGCTGTTAACGACTGGTCAGGGCGAGATGAGGTCTCTGCCTAAGTCGGCTGTCAGCGCTATTATAAGATAAAGGAAGGGCATTAAATTCTCATAATGAACATGTTATTATAACGAGCCAGTCAACCTAGTCAAGTAGCGATATAAAGATCAAAATTTCAAGATCAAATATAATTACAGAATCTTACTATACAAGATACATTAGGAAATCAATGCAAATATAGCTATAGCCCGTGGTACAGACCACTTTTTAGCAAACATGCGTCTGAAGCATCGTAAATAGTTTCCATCTCATCGTAACCTACAACTATTTTCTTTACGAAAATTCTAGGAATTGGGACCTTTTCAATCTGGAGATTGTCTAACTTTGTCTATTTAATTAGGTTCTAAAAACTCGTAAATATCCATTTACTTCAATCGTAAAATAATTTGAATACAAAATCGAGAAAAACCTGGCCTTCAAAAATATTGCGTTGTTTGGCGTGAACTGCAACCCCAAAATGTCAAAATAACGAGGTTATATAGAACAAACGGTCCAATATATTTGTAGACCACCTTTTTTCTAGATTTGGCGATCAAATTATTTTCCGATCCAAGCAGAAAGCAAATAGGTATTGACGAGTTTTTAGTAACTAATTAAATAGACAAACTTTGCCAATATCCAGATTAAAAACGCCCTAATTACAAGAGTTTTCGTAAATAAAATGGTTGTAGGTTACGATGAGATGAAGCTATTCACGAAGTCTTAGGTGGATGTTAATAATTTGAAAAAAAGGGACTTGTACCATGGACTAGTACTATTTCTGTACTCCGGAAGTTAAGAATACTACGTCCATTTTTGTATTTGTTGAGGAGAGACAATGTACCACAACTTTGAGCTATTATAATTTATCTCTTAGTTACTAAATCTCTAGTCCAGAGGTAAAATACACTCCGCCAGATTTTTGTGTTCGTTCAGGGGCCCCAATTATCCATAACTATGAGCTATTAAATTTTGTTTCTTCGTTAATAAATTATTTAATAAATATAATGGATATGGCTTGCCTCCGAGGCACAGATTTATCCTAGTAAATTTAAAGGTGTCAAAAGGGGTAATAATTTACATGTTGGATGAACTCGAATTGGGTCCCGCCATCCAGTGGGTCAAAACGCTCGGTTCTCTAAACTTTTTGTTCTACCTAACATTTCCATACATTAAATTCAATCGGGTATGTAATTTGTCTTTAATTTCACTTAATGGAATAGTATAATACGTTTGGTGGTGGAAGTAGCGAAAATATATTTTTTAAAAATTCTTTTACCCAAAAAATCAATAGATTTTGAATAAGAAAGAAGATTTTTGGGAATTTATTTTTTTCATATGTTAGAACAATTTTTGTAAAGTCCTTTTGTCGGTTAGATTTGCTACATTTTTTCAATTTGTTGAATTTATGAAAATTTATCGACAAGAAATATTCAAGTTATTCAATGACAGTAAATTGCATTGAAAAAGTTTTGAGTGCAATTTAAAAACCCCGATTACCCCGCCCTACGGCCGGCACTGGTACTAACTATATAAATATATACATAATCTGATATTCCGAAATTTGGACCCATCCATCGGTCCCTTTTACATCAGATGTTCTGAAGTTCGGCAGGTGTGGATGCTATCAAGGCAGAATAGTGTGAATAAGTTTTAGTCAAAGTTCGGACTGTTTTTCTCGGTTTTAAAAGTTTTGTGCATGTGATTTATGTTGGTCTTAGTGAAGTTTAAACTTTTTTCTTCCGCTCTTTCATTTTTTTCTTTGCTGTTATTATTTAGTCCCTCCAAGTTGGCTTATACGGATTTACATTTTTTATGTTGATCGATTTTGTATCAGATATTTGCCTGTTGTAGGTCTTAAAGGTTTTTTTTCTCAATCCGTGATTTTGATTAAATACGGAAACAAACTATGAAATGTCTAAAACAAAACCAAATCAATTTAGCAGTTCAGTTTATTTTAAAAATTCTGTTTTATGTTCTCAGATAACCATCAAAGAAGTAATCAATTTTATCTCATTCTGAAACTAAAAGTGGTGATAATACGACCTTACTGACGGACTTTACTGCTCAGGTTATTTAATTATTTATTATCAATTCTATCTTTCTTTTTTTTTTTTTTTGGAACTATCGAATTGTGAACTAAATAGACATTTTTAAGTTGGCGGAGAATAACCATGTGCAAGATGTCACCCCAGAAATTTCATAAAATGATAATTGCTCATATAGTCCAATGCATAAGAAAATGTTTTGATAACATATTTATCGATTCAAAAGTTGACTGGTTCACTTCTTGTGATAATATGAGCAAACCGTTTTGACTAGAATGTCTTCCTCAGAAAGAGGAGAAGAAGAAAGAAAAGAAAAAAAACTAGAGGTTTTAAAAAAGTGAAGAGAAATAAAAAAGGATGGCTAACCCGTACCCTTTTAGCTATCTAAAGATAGTTTCTTCGACTGCCTTTGTGTTACAAGACTAATAGTTTTCTGGACGTTTCTATCCAGCCTTCTGCGGGTACTCGTGTTCTATTGACGGATTCGAAACGCACGGGCATGTGATGTTTCACTTTGCCTCTCCTCTGCACGCTGTAGTTAACTAATCTCTGGCCGATCAGGAAATCTATCCCTCCTACAGATGGTTTATTTTTCCACAGCTTGTCTCGAAGAAATATTCCCGATAGTGAACACCGCATCCTGGCTGCAACAAGGCCCTCCTTAATCCTTCTCATTAAAAAAAAACATATAATAAACATACAGTTAGGTTAGGTTAAGCCAACACAGCTATGACAGTGTTGCGGCTCGGACGCAGTGAAATGTTTGTCTTGATCTGTGGTTAAATGGTCTTACTTCAATGAAGATAATTTATATTTCTTCAATAATTTTTAATTTTTTTTTTTATAGCCTATTAATACAAATCTTACATCTTGTAGGCCTCCTCTAATTAAGGGATTATATTTTAATCATCTGTTAATGATATTATTTCCTCTGCTTTTAAATGATGCTGTATTAATTATAAAAAATGTGACTTGCCTGATAATATTATATACGTTTTTATTTTTTTTTTTCCACCGAGGTCATTAATGAATTTAGACCTTTATGTATATAATTTATTAATTAGTGCATTTGGGAGCGAATCTTGCCTAAGATCTGCATTCCCAGTTAAAATCATTGTTGCATCAAGAAGTTTCTTCACCTGTTAGTACCCTTTCTTTTCTTTATTTAGCTTAGAGACAAGATTCTAGGTCTGTATGATATTTGTGGAGACTGGATTCTTTGTGACGTTCGTTCGACGTTTCTATACTCTCTTTGATTGAGCGTGATCTCGGTCAAATCATCTCCTTACACAACCGTTGACCAAGAAAGAGTACTTTCCCTAAATAGTACTGAACCCAAGACCGTTCATGGGTTGTAGTGGTACAGGTTTTTTTGGGGGGTATTTTATTCTACCTTTGATCATGAAACTTCATTGGATGTCAATACTCCCTTTTTTTCTGTTGTCTTTTGACATATTAATTCTGTGTCGTAAATGAGGTCTGATAAAATCTCCCTTCTTCTGCTGCTGGTGCTACCATCTTCGCAACATCCAGCCGCCTCAGATCATGCTCAACATCCTCTAGCCATCTAATCCGATTGAGGTCTCTACTTCTCTGCTATAATTGACTTTATCGATTTTATAACATATAAAAGAAGTGCAATAGTTACAGAAAATCATAATTTTAAATGATATTGTCGCTGATTTTGCCAGATCCAGATACCTATCCTTGCATGATAAACTCCAGACCCTTCTGAACCCTCTTGTTTCCAGCATTGCTTCCACCTTGATTCTTAAAAGAAGAAGTGGTTTTTTTTGCATAGAACGATTTAGGGAGTGCTACCATTGGGTAGTATTTCGACAAGTCTGTTGATGCCATTATTCTCGATTGTTCACGTTTACTAGTTATATTTATTTAACAGTTCAAAACGTTTTTAAATTCCAATTTATAATTTTTTTAAAAAATCAAAGAAAAAAAGAAATTGATAACGTGACATTTTACAGCACAGTTCACACGGCCATTTCCTTTGATGTTTTTTGTCCTTGAGTTTTTAAGGACTAATAAATTGCAATAATGATGAGCCGCTAACTAAGAGAGCAATAAATCAAACTACCTCCCACCCCCTCTCTCTCCTTCCAAACTGCCTACTACAGCCGAGAAATATAGCTGCTCAACGTTTAGCGATTTTACGGACCCATCAATAACTATTTCTAGATGTCTTTTCCAAATCCGAATGGTCCCAATTTTAAAACACCATTATAACCTATATTAATATAAGAACCTATTAGCGTCATCGTCGGCCCTCTCAAAGTTTTCGTAAAACAAAAAAAAATTGTTTTGGGTCAATCTTTTTACCTAGCAGGGTCATTATATACAACTATATGCCACTCTCATCATCACAGATTTTCATAAAATTTAGTGTACTTTTACTTTTCACTTAAATAAGATTACACATCTTTTAATTTTCTTGTATCTTAATCCTCATCAAAGTTACAGAAAACCGACGCTTTTATATCTTCAGAGCCTAAGCAGAAACATAGTTCAATGGAAAAAAAATGTAGCAATCAAGTAATTAATACCTTTTACAATTTCTAAAGAGATTATGCCTATAGTACTCAATGAACTATACTCGAAATAATTTCAAACTGTGTGAGTTTTAAAAATCTTTAAGTAATATATGGCATTATAAAACAATATATATTAAACCAAAACTGCTATATTAAAAAAATATATTTTCAGTTCTTCTGATGATAGACAAATTTAAAATGATATAATTTTACCTTCTCATGGTAAAAAAAAAATTATATCAAGCTTAAAATTTTAATGTAAAATGAGGCGTTTCACAGAAAAAAAATTACTATGCTCTTGATTCTATGTAAATACTTTGGAAATGACCCACCTACCAAACACATGTAAAATCAAACTATACAGAAACATGTGTATGAGTAGATGTATTTATAAGATTATACGCTTCCCTAAAAATAGCCAAAAAAAATAATCTAACTCTAAAAAAAAAAAAAATTAGTTAATGGAAAAATTGTTATCATGAGAGATAAATATTCAGGGCGCAATCTTTTAAAAAAAATTCAACCCAAACATGTGGGTCATCTCCAGGGCTGAAAATTTTAAAATATAATCAGAGATATCATAATGGCCAGACAATGGTAAATAATAAACTATAGTGGTTTGATGGTAAATGAATCTTAACTATTATTACAATACACAATATTAAAAATGAAGTATGTAAAAAGTTAAACAAACTAATAATAATATATATAATCTATTTATAAAAATTTGTAATATTTTCTCTTACTAACCGTGGTTCGAGCACTGAATGCTTTCAAGTGCTGACACATTTGGTAGGTAAGTGGAAAGGTCGGGGGAGGATTTCCCAGTTATCTTTTTTCAGAGAGCAAAAGGTATCTGTAAACATAGACAGAGGTGGTGAAGGCAACATTCAGGTTAGTAGAATGTACATAATTAGCTGCCTAAATATTTTAGATGTATACAAGATTCACGTTGTTTCTTATTGTTACAAAATAGTAAATATTGGCTAGTAATGAAATGAACATAAGCAAGAGGTGCCAATGAATTGTTGAAATTCTATTGTGTATTGTAATAATAGTAAAGATTCATGTACCATCTTTACCATTCATCTACCATCTATTACCATCATGTACCACTATAGTTAATTATTTACCATTATCGGTCGTATAATATTATATCTCTGATTGTATTTTAAAATGTTCAGCCCTGAAGATGACTCAGATGTTTGGGTTGAAACGTTGGCACAAATAAAAAATAAAAAAAAATTTTTTTTTAAAAGACTGCGTCCTGGATATTTATTTCCCATGATATGTAGAACAGTCGACTAGCTTCCTTCAATATTCGAAAAATTGTTATTATTTAACTTTATATATTTTTATTATATATTTTCAAGCTTGATCAACTAAAAATGTACATATATGGAATTGTTGAAATTCTATTTTGTCATAAATTTGTGAGAAATATACATGATAAAACTTGCAGTAATAACCTTTTATGGCTTTAATTCCAATACACATTAGCAACAATAATAGATTTTTTTATATCTTAATTTCTTAACCCATACCTGTCAAAAAATACAATCAGTGAGCTTGCTGTAAGGAGGAATATGAGTATTATAATTCAACCACTCAACGTGAGTGAGTGGTGTGCCCAGCGGCCTTCCTACCTGTCTTGATTAAAATCAAAACACATAGAAAAGAGAGAGAGAGAACTCAAGTATGTTTTTTTTAGAAAAAATATCCTTCCTTCATTGAGCTTCTTTTGAACCTCCTGCATCTGTTATTGGGAATGTTAATCGTTGCCATATCTTGTATGAGTGCATATATGTTTGGATGTCCGTGTAATCTTTGATCTGTTGTGAAATCTTTTGTAGCGTGAAGAACCATAAATAGATTTAAATTGTTAAATATCAATCCTTATTTTAGCAGAAATTTAATTATTTAATTAGATAAGTAATAGAAAGTTGTGTGATGCACGTCGCTCCAGATTTTTTTTTCACATCAAAATAAATCAATTTTAATAATTTATACATACCAGACTGAAACGACAAGAAACCGCTCGACGTTTTCGAATACTCCAACACATACTGGACAAACGCTCTAAGCTTCCAGTTAATTACAAAAGACTCATATACATGACTACAATAAGACTTATTTGGACTTACGGAGTTGAGCTATGGGGCTCCACTAAACCATCGTATTCTTCTTGTATCCAATCCTTAAAATCCTTCGTAAAATCCTCAATGCTCCCTACTTTGTTACAAATAAAACCATATATTATGTTTCTTATGTTTCAGATCTGGCCCAATCCAGATACCTATCCTTCCATAATAAACTTCAGAATCATCCCAGCCCTCTGGTTTCTAACCTTGCTTCCTCGTCAATTCCTCCTAATGTAGATATATCATTGCGTAATTACTCGGCAAGTGTTTTCACGTCATTATATCCATATGTTCAAATTCACTAAATGTATTTCTTTAATATAGTTGTAAATATCATTAAGAAATAATAAAAAAAAAAATAATTTATACATAACTATTTTATTTTTATTCTTCTTCTTCGTTCTTCTCTCTATATGGTTATGTCAAAGAGTAAAAAAAACAAAGTTAGTGGTCCTCCAGACTTTCGAACAGCTTGGTCCCAAGGTCCAGTTGCCCGGCGAGAATCCACTAGAGAAACACCTCTCACCGTAATTTTTGTTCATTTTGGGAAGTAATGCGTGATGTCCAGTTTTCCTTTACCATCGTAAAAGATGTCAAGGGACTATGTGCACCTTGCGGCCAACATGCGTCCGATTTCTGCGTCATTTGTAGGGTTTGTTCCCTCTCAGTAGATTTTCTTGCCAGAACCCAGCCGACAATTACCATCTTCGGCTCCATCACAGTACTGTTAGCACTGCTGCCTCCTACCAGGGATATTTATCGACCTCCAGGTCTAGATCCGCCGTGTTCAGTTGAAAGCAGGATCACCTCGGGCAGAAGGTTATGTTACTCAATAGAAGAAAAAAATAAATAATTTACGTGCAAATTAAGATTACAGAAGATTTTTTTGAAGTATGTATTTATTGTTTTGTTTTTTTCTATTCTTCAAGTTCATTAATGATAAAGTTATTATTAATTCTATTTATTGTTTCATGTAAAAAAAAATTGATTTTTAAATTACAAATATTATTTTTTGGTAGAGGTGACATTAAATTCGTGTTTTTATCATGCATGCCCAATAAATAATTGTATCGTATTATGCAATATGAATTAATATAAAATATATAATTTATTTAAGAGCCAGTTTTCGTAATTTGGTCGATTTGCAGCAAGCCAAATTATTCTTACAAAAAATGTAGGAAGACATAGAAATTACTTTGTACATCAATTTATTTATGAAATTCTAGTAATATGCACCATTTAACTTTGTTGTATATTAGCATTAGGTATAATTATATGTCGCCATACATTTTTTACTCCTAACGAAGGATAAGCCTATAAAAATTCAAAACGATTAAGGATGATTGTTTTTCTTGTCAATAAATAAGGAAAAAGTGGCTTCTCATTATTTATGAGCCCGCAATTACGTAACCCTTATATGTAAATTCTGAAGATTTACGTTAATACATAATTTCATCCCTTGTCATAGGGTAATGACGTACTCTCCTAAATACGTTTAATTAGGAGTCTATCACTTTGAAATCATTTGGAACTATTATGGACCCTTGGTCTGAGTTATACATAGAGTCAAAGTGTTTTATCTATAACCGCCATTTAAATCGTTTAAAAAAAAAAAATGCTTTCTTCTTTCGTCTAAGGGAATTAAACCGATATTCAGTTTAGTGCTGTAGTGCCTATTTTAGTAAAAGCAATTTGTATGACTATTGACTAATATTAGTGCAATTAATTATGGAAATCTCTTATTTCCCATTTTAATGCATAGTACGTCATAATTATTCGAAGTTTTATGTGAAGAAGCACCATTAAGGATTTCTTTTGTATAATATTTCGCATTGGATTGTGCAAGATTTTTTGTAATTGTTTTTGGCATAATTTTTTGTAAGTAATTTTTATAGCACGTGGCCCATAAAAACTGCAATTCTTAGAGTGTAAAAGAGAAATTTTAATGAAAGCGTGACAATTTTTAAGGATGGCATAAAAGTAAATACTCAGTAATTAGTTTAGAATTTAATTATTTCAGAAGATAAACAAGTCTTTCGCCAGTTTTGTCCATCATTTTTAAAGTTGTAACGTTTTGCCATTTTCGTAACCCCAATACATGTTGAACCTACTTTTATTTCTGAAAAAAAAAACGGGTACCTTTTGGTTTCTGAGCCCCTCAAATATCGAATGACTATAATTTATTTATTTAAACAAATATTTATTTAACATATTAATTTATTTTTTGAATTAGTGAAAGAAAGAAAACAAAATCATAACATAATGATTTCAACATTTCAGTTCTAAGTGAAACTCCTTGCTGAACACACCTCCCTGAAGAAGACTTTCAAAGTCGGGTTGTCTTTTAAACGTTGGCTTTTAATAAAATAGTTTTACCGCTATTTAGTCTATTTATGGCACCCACCCCGGACCATCTCCTTCCTTAGTAATACAACTGTCAACTATTAAGTATATTTCCAAATAGTTGTATGTCCAATGCCATACTACTTTTTCTACCACTTCGGAGTAAATAAATTAAAGGTTTTTTGCTAATCTTGGCCTGGATACAATTTTGTTTTTCTGATTTTGTTAAAAATTATAGACCATATTTATGTTGCTTTAGTTGATGTAAAGCTTCCCGGTAATCAAATACCAAAACAAAGCAGACAGGCTTTGCAGTCGTTCATTTAGAACGCCATTTTTAGGAATTTTCGTAAACTTTCAAATGACAAAAAAGTGTATACTATTTGAGTTATGCGCTAATCTAATCACGCACTCCTCGTAACGTTTTTACCAACTTCTTTTCGGAGATATTTGTCAAATACATATATTCAAAAAAACTTCTAGAAGAACATCATTGCCGTTTCATTAAAATCGTTACACCCGTTTAGGCACTACAGTCTATAGCAACACAGGTTTTTCGGCCCCCATCTTGAATGGAAAGGGCGGTTGGTAATGTTGAGTTACAATGTTAGCTCTGATAGTGATACAAAACCTCAAAGTAATCGGCTCAGTAGTCTAGATGAAAAGCTGTAGACGGTGTTCGATTTATGGATTCTACAGATCTTGAAACGCAAATCTCCAAAATTTTATCCAAGACCGCGAAGTCTAAATTGGAGAATAGTATTCATTTTTTAAAAACTAATCTAGGTAGTAATTTAGTCTCAATTAATAAAATAATTTATCGTAAAATTATCGAAATTTTCGCCTCTTTAGGCATCTTCAGAGATACTTTCTGATTTTAAAACAGTTTGTCAATTTTCATCCAAAAAAAAAAATCTCTCAGAGGATTTACTTAGGTTTATAAAACAAATTTTACTGTCACGTAGTTTTAAATGTAATATAATATTTATGCATATTTTTTAATCGTAGTAAAATTAATTATAATTAATTAATATAGTAAACTAATTTATAAAAATAATAATAACAAATAATTTTATAATGTTATTTTTCTAGATTAGCAACTTTACAACACTTAGCAACATTATTTTAACTAAGATTAGTTACTCCTCTCCTTTCCAGGAATGGTTGGTCTTATTCTGTGTACTGGACTAGGTGTACAAGACGGAGCATCACTATATGCAATTAGGTTTAGTTTATTTTTGTATAGGTATATTTTTGTCTTACATAATTTTTTTAAACGTTTTTATTGAATTTATAAATAGACTAGTGCCTACCAGTAATTCCTCGAGGAATTTTTTATATATTTTTGAGATAAAAATTGACAAAATGTTTTAAAATCAGATAGTATCCCTGAGGATGCCTGAACAGGAGAAAATTGAGATAATTTCATAATAAATTATATTATTAATTGAGACTATTAAGGCCTAAATTACTTCCCATCCTTATATAATTGTATTTTCCGTTATCCTGATTAACTAACAGAATCTATGGTTCAAACATGTTTTCATATCGAATATTCAGTAGTTAGACCGTTGCATTATAAAGGAAAAAGATGTTTCGAGGTGGCGGTCGTAAATAGGCTAAATAGTGGCAAAACTATTTTATTAAAAGCCAACGTTTCGACCCGACTTTGCAGGTCTTCAGAGCTAGAACTGACAAGATATAAAAAGATAGAGCATTGTGAAAGTTACACAATATTTAGACGAAAATTTATAAACAATGTGAATAAGCTTGTTAAAATTATAAACAGTAAGTACTTTAAAATATAAACAGAGTAAGCTAAGTAATAAGATCCTAAACTGAAGTAAATAGATGGAAACAATTGTTGTAGTGTAATATATAATGTATGCAAATGTGGATATCCTTCTACATATCTACAGGAGAAATTAAAAGAATTTTCATATTACATACAGACATATTATTTATTATTATAGACATATTATTCCTTTTCTTTCAATCTCTCCTGTAGATCTGTAGAAGTATATTCACATTTGCATCTATTATATATTCCACTAAAACAATTGTTACCATCTATATACTTCAGTTTACGATCTTGTTACTTAGCTTACTCTGTTTATATTTTAAAGTGCTTACTATTTATAATTTTAATACGCTTATTCACATTGTTTATAATTTTTTGTCTAAATATTATGTAGCTTCCACCCCGTACCATCTTCTTTCTTTATAATGCAACGGTCAACTATTAAATATTCGATATGAAAACATGTTTGAACCATAGATTCTGTTAGTTAATCAGGATAACGGAAAATACAATTATATAAGGATGGGAAGTAATTTAGGCCTTAATAGTCTCAATTAATGATATAATTTATCACGAAATTATTTAAATTTGCCCCAGTTCAGGCATCCACAGAGATACTATCTGATTTTAAAACATTTTTTCAATTTTTATCTGAAAAATTTATAAAAAATTTCTCAAAGGAATTACTGGTAGATACTAGTCTATTTATAAATTCAATAAAAGCATTAAAAAATAATTATGTCAAGACAAAAATATACCTATACATAAAATGAAATAAACTTAACTGCGTACAGCGGAGGGAAGTTTCTAACTAATCTACCTAAAATAATGTTGCTAAGTGTTGTAAAGTTGCTAATCTAGAAAAATAAGGTTATAAAATTATTTGATGTTGTTATTATTTTTATAAATTATTTTACTATATTAATTATCTTAAATTAATTTTACTACGATTAAAAACAAATTATAAGTATTATATTTTTTAATTTAATTTTAATGAAATTTACAACTGTATTACATAGAAAATACAACAAGTAAATGTGACATTGGTAACATGACATGTACAACATGAAGAGAAACTACCCATTGGTAGAACTCAAATTAATGTTCTATATTAGAAGGTCCCGAGGCCATCTTCTTTTCAGACGCCTCGGAGGGTTATCAGGGATCGAGGAGGAAGCAAGGTTTGAAACGAGAGGATTCGGATGGTTCTGCAGTTTGTTATGGAAGGATAGGTATCTGGATTTGGCCAAATCGGAAACATATGGAACATTAAGGTCTTTATGGATGATTTTATTGTACAAAGTAAGGAGCGTTAAGGATTTTACGAAGGATTTTGGATTGTAAGGATTGGATACGAGAGGAATTCGATGGTTTATCGGAGCCCAAAAGCTCAATTTCTTAAGTCCAAATAGGTCTTATTATTGTCATATATATGAGTCGTTTGTAATTGATTGAAAGCTTAGAGCGTTTGTCTAGTAAGTGCTGCAGTAGTCGAAAACGTCGGGCGGTTTCTTGTCGTTTCAGTCTGGTATGGGGGTATAAGTATTATATTAAATTTAAAACTATGTAACCGTGAAATTTGTTCCACACTTCTCTATCTTTTTGTATCTTGTCCGTTCTAGCCCTGAAAAAGACCTGCAAAGTCGGGTCGAAACGTTAGCTTTTAATAAAATAGTTTTGCCACTATTTAGTCTCTTTATGACCGCCACCCCGGATCATCTCCTTCCTTAATAATAGAACGGTTAACTATTAGGTATTCAATCATAACATAATGATTTAGTGTTTCCAAGTAGTTATATTTCCAATGCCATACTACTTTTTCTACCACTTCGGAGAAAATAAATTAAAGGTTTTTGCTAATATTGGCCTGGATACAATTTTATTTTTCTATTCTATTTTCTATTTCTACACCCCAGACCATCCCCTTCCTTTACGTTTTCATATCGCTATAGGTATTTTGGCATTTGTTTCGATTAGAAGAATCCTGATGACTCCGAATTAAAAAGCGGCCAAGCACTTGATCCTCGTCGTACTCGATCCTCCTATCCGAGTATCCCAATAAATATCTGAGGAGGGCCGTTTTAACTTCGTTTTAACACAGGGCCGCCAATGAGGCGAGGAGCTCGTCCTGATGACGAGGTGTCCGCTGGGAAGGCGGCGAGATCAAAGGCAGGTAGGCAGAGCAGGTAGCCCCATCTGCTGGCTCCTTACTACTAATGAATACCAACCATCCCTCCATCATCTTGTGTCTCCTCTCCTCGGAGTCCCAAAGCCACTTCTAAAGGACCATTCGGGCCACAGATCTGTTTACAACGTATACCTGTCTCTCCACTTCTTGATGAGCTTGAATTATCTTATCACTGGTTTGGGTCTCTTGGTGTTTCTTAAGACCATTGTTACTTGATGGGTTGGTACACTGAGTTTTGACTTCTTCCCTTCAGTCGGCTTTTCCTTGACATGCAATGGTTTAGGAATGGGAATATTTCTCTTTAAGAGGATGCATCAAATTTTGTAACGGTAATGAAACTGGTCCAACTGTTTTTGTCAAATGAAAATTAAGCTTTATCAATTAATGAGAGCACAATAAATTAAAATATAACTCACACGACTTTCCTACCTATTTCAGAAAAGTTTTTATATCTTTACATATGTTCATAAGGGAACAAAAAAGAATTGAACTAGATTTATTTTCCTGAAAACTGATCAAACAAAAGATTTGAGTACGATTTATTTGATAAACTAAAGCAATGTAAACTGGCTTAATACCTTAAGCCCGTTTACATCTACCGATCAGTGTAAAAATTTCAATACTCACTAATATTGCTGATCAAAAACTTTTTGCCATAGCTTAGTATTGTCTAACAATAATTTCTGTTAACAGTAAAGATTTTCTTACTATCACTTAGTCATCTTTATTCTCTTATTAACTCTTTTCTAACACCAGGATATGAACCCGTAATCTTACATTGGAAACTGAATAGCTGTAACATCGTTAATAGTTGTCCAAAATGAAGGATTTCTATATGACTTTGTTGGTAATTTAATCACCTTTCAAAAGTTTTATTATTCATTTTACGGTATAATACATACTTAGGAAGTTAGGCCCCATAACATTTTTCTTTCCTTTATAACTTTTTTTCCTGAATTTTTTTCGGGAATTTAATATATATACGAAAATTGAAAGAGCAATGATTAGAACATTATAGGAAAGTTTCATCAAGATCGTTAGAGCCGTTTTCGAGTTACAGACTATAAAAAACTGGGCTTTCATCTATTGCGCGCAAGCTATTATGCATGGAGCACCGAATTTCTGTCACAGGCATCATTAGTCAAAATCCTACAAAATAAAAAAAGAAGCAACAAAATCGGTTCAGTAGTTCCCGAGAAAATCTTGGCACAGACAGACAGACACACAGACCAATGGCTAAAAATGTGTTTTTCGGACTCAAGAGGCTCTGAAACATATAGATCCGTCGAAAACCGCATATCGGAAATTTGACCGGAATCGGAATTTAATATTAAGATTGAATAAGGTTCTCATGTGTTATTTGACTTGTAACACGTCACGCTGCTACAAAACCATTTTCCCACAATGGCTTATTGATTATCCGGTGTACTTGAATTAAACTTTTTATTTTCATTTGCGTTTTCCATTCTTATTTTAGACTGCAAGAAATTTTCATGAAAACGATCCGCTTTTCATCGGAATAGTCATATTCCTATACCTAATCAATATTCCTCATTCGGTACTTATACTCACTCTATAGGTCGATATAAACCTATATGGAGCACTAATTTTAAGCTTTTTTTTCCCTCTAAGCTATCTTTTGATCGGAAGGAGGGAAGCCTCCGCAAAACTGCCCTCCCCTTAGCAACAGGTGGTTGCTATAATTGTCCTCATCTTGATTCCATTGGCCTTTTTAGACAAACATATATGGAGATTATAGCTCTTCCGTACACCTCACCCCAGCCGCGGGTGTAATGGTACACCTTTCCCAGATATCTTGCCAAAAATGAGAGGTTATTGTCATTAATATAGTTATTAATTTGTTAATATCCTGAAATTTAGAGGGAACACAGCATCTTGTATTTATCACATTTAGGTTTATCTGTAACCATTTATTATTATAATGTTAGTATTTGTAATTCTTATTTCCTTCTGGTGTTGAGTTTGTCAAAAAATAATTGCAGGTTTCGAATTTAGGGCTACATTAACATAATTTTTTTTAAACCAGGATATGACCAATGCAAATGCGAGTCACTACTATACAGTTTTGGTGAGGCGGTAATGAGTTCGCTATACTTACGGAATAGAAGTTAAAAGAGATCTGAAATCTTGACAAGCGATGCTTCAGTATTCCTTAGACAGAGGTAATGACGTTTCGATCAGGGTCGTTATTTCGTGAATGAATGTATATACTTAAACGCCTAATAAACTGCGCAATACGTTTTGTTTTCGGAATCTCAAGAGATACGCATATAACCCAGTATTACACCAAGTTGAAGTGGCTCTATCTATCCAACCGCCGTCTGTACTTCCTTGCACCTTTCTATACCAAGTCATCAGAACTCAGCGCCTTCCTATATTTTTCACAGCCTACAATTTAAATATTCCATTCAATCCTGTCCCACTAGATCTCGTACTTCCGACCTCTATCCACCTCCTCACCGAACTGCTGCGTTTGACTAATCCTTTATAATTCAAGCCGTCTCCTTCTGGAATACCATTCCTCCCGATATCCGACATGTACAATCAGTTTCCTCATTTAAATCTCTCCTTTTTAACCATCTACTTCTCTTCCCAACCCGATTGATCATGAAATGTAGATAAGAGAACTTTTTAAGTTCCCCAGAAATGATTTTGTTTACTTATGCTATTTTATTTTCCCACGTTTGTATTATACATATCAGAATGTTTTTAGTGTAATAGTTCTATTTTTTGTTTTATTTTTTTTTCAAAATCTTAATCTTAATAATAATTGTAAATAATTAATTTTATGTATGGTCACACAGGCATTTATTCTGTATCTGTAATTTGTCCTAAAGGGAGAACTTTCCCAGGATAATAAAAAAAATATTTTAATTTCATTTCATTTCCATTTCATTATTATGGCACGTGTCAGTTGGTGAGTTGGCCACAAAATATGGAGTGAAGGTTGGATTTCGATGGTCCCTTCTCTCGGTTTTATACAAAATTTGAAAGATTAGGTATAATATATGTTGTATAAATTTATAATGCAGAAATAAGAAATTCTAGCGAGGTTCAGAGGTTCAGACTATTTGCGAAGGGGTGGTTGGATCTCGAACTGACAAACGAGATAGGGGCTTGTACCCTGCGAGAATGATTTTCTTAACTAATTCGTAGTTTGATGAAGGACCATTCCCTAATTAATCATAAATATGAGATTTGCTAAAAAGACACCTTAAAAAGAATGTAGAGCAAATGAAGCCCATTGTGGTGCTGGGACCGACACACCGCATTCATTCGCCCACATCCTCATTTAATTTTACCATTTAGATCATCAGTTATCATTAATATTCTTATATTCAATCTCTTTTAAAGCTTTGCGACATTCTTCGAAAAATAGATTTAACAAGCATATTTATAATCCTTTCTAGGAGATTTGCCAGAAAAACTGCTGAGTTTTATTGTTTCCAATCTTGGGTTTTTGAATTATGAAATAAATTACATGTTAAACTCAAAATTACATGTATTAAAATGATAATATGGCTACTCATGCAACCAGAGCTAAGTACCGTAAACATTTTAAATGTGTAATACCGAGAAAATTATTTACAAAATGTGTGTTAAATATTGGAGTTAGCACTATCGATTATAACGCAACCTAGAGTCCTGTAAAATGGTGCTAACTTCGTAAACGCATGGAGAAGATTATTGTTAGGTTTTATGTGTTTCATTCTTTGTTTGTGTATAATATCAACAAAAATGGAAATTGGGTGTTGTCTTGGTAAAAAGACAGGATGGCCTCTAATTTCATTTATTATAAAATTAAATTGCTATTTATCAACCCTCATCTATCTGCCTGAATTTAGTAATTGCCTGAATTATCATCTATTTGCCTGAGTTATCAATGCAATGTCTGTACGTTTTTCGTGTAAATATAAGTCCAATTCTATTTTATGTTGCATTAGTCCATTTTCATTCCACCGAAGAATGGAGGAGTCTACAGTCTGCTGATTAATGGTCATTTGAAAGATATATGCCTTGAGTAACCTGTGTGAGCTGTTGGAGAAGACTGTTGGAGAACGCATCATTCATCTGGGGGAAACATCTGCTGATTGACTTAATTGGGGCAACATTGACTTAAGAGCTAGGGTTCCATCGATGTATTCGTCATATTCTTTGCCTTCTTAATCATCATTCATACTTTCTAATGAAGCATTTTTAACCAAACAATCCAGCAACGGAGCCTTTTCACTTCGCTTTGGCCTTTTAAAAATAAATCAAAACGTTAGTAGATCAATTAAGAACTCAAAAACTTTGTTTACAATACAAGCATAACCTTACTATAAATTACCACATTTTAGCACGTTTGTACAGACAGATTATTTACCATTCATTCAAAAGTTTTGCTGACTGCTTAGCATGATAGCACATTTAGCAATTACAAGAAGTGCATGAATACCCCTAATATCTAACTTTTATTTACAATATTATTAATAATAATTTCAAGGAAGAAGCTTACGTTGTACTTAACGAAATCTAGTTTCGACAAACAACTCATAACTTACAGCATACTCCTTGTACAAATAATCTCTATTAATTTGGCCACATTATATTTTCACGCCTTTATGCCATTTTATTATATTCTTGTGTTGCTACAACGCTGTACGATTGGCAATTGTTACAGCACGTCATTCAACTATTCTAATGCATTAAACATCGGTTACAAAACGTTGGGAGCAATCAATCTTCGTGGCCGCTTTAGTTTTTGCTTCCACGTCCTCTTATCTTGTAAATGGACGGTCGTAAGAAGTTAATGTAAGCTTTACGCCACGGTAAGAGGACATAAGAACATCGGTAGCAATAATACAGGCAGTAATAGATTGCAATGCTAAGAACAATTACAACATATAACGGAACCAACTTACATATTCATACCCAAGATCGGTTATTGTTATTGCCGTCGGAGTAAATGAGAAGATGTCCATATGAAAGGGACTGATATATTTAGTGCGAGGAAGAAGCACAATGCTGATTCATTACTGAACGATGAACGAGATGAAAACAATTTACCGACTTGCTATAGAAAGGCTGCTAAAATTGCCAGGTAATTACTAACGGTCCAGGCGCATTCATGCATTTTCACCACCGAAAATTAATGCGTGTTAAATTTTACTCCATAACAAAAGTATCTAATTTATTTTTTATGAGGAAATTAAAAGTCATAATGGACTATCAATTAGGTGATTTTAGTTGAACTGCTTTTTGTAATGAATGGGATCTCCAGACAACTGAACGGTATAACAGCCATTCTCTATTCAAAAAATGAAGTGCTTAAAAAAAAAAATAAAACTATTATCTTACATCTATTAATAAATATTATAATGTTGTATATAATTTACTAATCTACACTATACACGGTGTATTGTTCTTAATAACCAAACTTTGGGGGTTTTTTCAAGACAAAATTTCCAACAAGAAAGTTTAGTTGATCCATGGGTCTATTCCCAACGAAAAAGGAGTAAGACTATTTTTTTCTTTTTCTTAAGGTTGTCATTGAATAAGAAGGAATTGCTCAAAACCTGTTCAAGATGATTAAATTTTAAGTACACCATTGTAAAGCAGACACAATTTTTTTAATAAAACAATGATTAAATTTACTAAGGCCAATGATAAAATGGAACTTCCAGAAGGTATAATCTTTGTGTATCTTTGTGTACTTGTAAGCTGCTCATATGTGGGTACGGAACTATAGTAGTACAGCGACCGTATTTGACCTCTTGAAAGTCCCTTTTATTATTGTCTTTATTAAATTTAAAGTATTTTTTATCATTTTACATATATTACATTTACATCTAGTCAAAGTGAGAGTGAATTCCTAATAAGTATTTGAGAAATTTAATTAAGTAGGTTTTTACTTTTAATGTAATTTCCACATGCCTGTCATGTCATCATTTCATGTATCGCCATCACATTTGCTGATTGTCAACAATAAGTCGACAGGCGCAAATACATCTTTTATAGACAAAAAAAAAAAGATTAATAATAATTATTATTACTATAATAATAATAATAATTATCAATACAGAGTAATAATTAATTATCCCTAAAAATAAATTAATGACAAATATATTATTAAATACCTTCAATATGATATATACATATACTTTTGTATTTAACATGTACAAGCACCGGACTTCAAACGTTCTAGTCTCGGTTCGAGTCCGGTTGCGCCAATCATGAATGATACCATTAAATTATTAGTGGATCCAGAGAAAGAGGACTCACACACCCATAAAAAAAAGATTAAACATAGGAAAATATCGATCCCTTATGTTCCAATTTGGGATACCAGAAACCGCTTTGCGCATTGGCTTAGACGATGCAGGGTCTATGGAGCACTGGGGGCCACATTGATGAGGGAGATAGGGCTCTACATTTTGACAGAAAGCGAAATCCCTCAGCAGAAGGCTAAACACTTAAAGAACTTTGTATGTTGGTGAAAAGAAATGGGTACGTTTTACTTCTCCTTCGGTAAGAGAAAAGACTGGAGGCCGTCGTACAGAAAAGCAAGAGGAAATGGTGGTCATACTGAAGAATGAATAAAAGAATGCTGTGTGTATCGCTATTTTTACTTTCACTTAGCTATCTATATATGTAATATATAGCAAGGATAAATATTGCGATCCTAAAAATATTCGAGTCTGTGTTTTCAACGGAAATACACGTTTTGAGATACCCTGAGTCCAAATAACCAAGTCCCAAAAATGATCTGTGTGTCTATGTGTATGGGAATACGAAACTGATATTAAGTATTCAAGATAGATATATGTCTTAGATTTCCTAGCAACTTTTTCCTTAAAATCGGCTAACCGGAAGTGGCACTTTATATCAACGCTGAAACACATTTCCACAATTTTCTCAAAAACGGCTCCAACGATTTTGATTAAACTCGGTGTATCATTGTATAATTAAGTGGTATTTAATATCATTTAGGTCCAATCCCCTTTGATGTTACTTTACAGTGCTCAAATGCCCAATGTTCATATGCGTCTTCCCTTAAAGTACCTTTAATAAGGTTTCTTTAAAAAAATTAATCATCTCACATTATTCAAAGTTACGAAAAAATGCTATATATAAATTTTGAAAGAATTTAAATAAAGGAAAAAAAAATAAAAATGCTTATTCAGGTCGAAAATGAATATTCGGAAATACTACTCAGAAGGTATACGTATAATGTATCATTGGAAAGCGGAGAATTTTAGAAAAAACAGTATCTAATTTAGAAAGCTGTAGAAGGTAACGGAGATTGACAACAAAATTAGAAATAATAATCTCTTAAAACTAACATTTAACGTAAATAACATATTTTCAAGGAAATAAATGATATTTACTAACTAAATGTAAACTTTTAAAGTATTTAAAATACACCAAACCAAGGCAATGACATTGTTAAAAAAACTATTTCATTGTATTTGTGTGAAAGAAGAAGTGAAATATAAAAATATTTCATGGACACGCTTATAACCTTGAATATATTTACTGTAATTTAATATCTCTAGATCTTATATTATGTTTAAATAATTAGATATCAACGTTTATTCCGAAAAATTGTAACAATCATGAAATTTTTAGAAAATTAAATTAGTGAATAATTTGATGAATTTTCCCTTTATGAAATCCCAACATTATCATGTCTTCCTCTAAAGTACCTTTAATCTGGATTTATTATAAATAATAACTATTTATCATTGTTAGGAGTTATGGAAAAATGCTAAATATTTGGTAAACTTTTGGAAGAATTTTCCAGATTTCCAGATCTGGACAAATAAAATATTTGTAAATTACGATGAGATAAAACTATTTACGAAGTTTCAGCCGGATTTTAATAATTTGATAAAAAGTGGTCTGTACAACGGACTATAAACAACTGTCGAGAAAACAATATAAAAATTATCCCTAAAATCTAATAATAAATCTAATAAAAATAAAAATAACCGCTACTGAATGCACTGGAGGTTAATGTTAACCATTAATACTGAATGTTAACCATCGCACCTTACTCCGTTGGATCTACGGGAGAAAAGGAGGGGTGATGCCTGGCTAAAGCATCCCAAATTGAACGATAACTTTTTTTTTCCTTGGTGCATTAGTTTTTTCTGCATGCGATCAGATTGTAAATTAAACACTTTAACCACAGTTTTTTAAAATTATAAAGCATATAAAACTACTTGAAACAGTTGGAAGATATGAAGACAAAATTGTGCTTTAAAGCTGAACATTGCTTACAGAATAACGGTCCGGTTTTTAGTTTTTGAGATATTTTAATCCATATCTTCCATAAAAATCGTTATCAATTGGTTTTCGACCTTCATTCCTTACCGTCTCTCAAACACGTCGCGTTAAAATACAATTTTGAATAATATCCCATTACAGAGATGATAAAATGCTGAAAAATTACCTCACTCATAGTATGCAGTTCCGATTTTTAGTTTCTGAGATATTTTAAATCCATATGTAAAAACAATTCGATTACTCGACTTTATTCGGGCGTTAACACTTCGGACATCTGACGCATCAATCTAATCCACTCTCCACAAAAGTTATGATGATTGATCAGAGTTATGATTTTTCTTAAACGAATTGAATAAGGTTCTAATCTGCCGTTTTTACGAGTAACTATAAATAAAAGTCATTTTTAGAATTCCTTTTTGCCAAAATCGACAGAAATTAAAAAAAAAAAGTTTTTTTTAATTTAAAAGTTCTGATAAATTACTTGTAAAGTAGCAAGAGAAAATTTTCTAGTTCCAAAAGAACTGAAAACTATCGAAAGTAAAAATTCCAGTGATACCGTTACTTTTTATTTATTTTTATTTTTTTTTTTTTTAGATTTTTCGCCTTCGAGCCCTGATCATAATGTACTTTTAAAAGTTGTGATTATTAGAGTGCTACCAATGGGTAGTTTTTCAACAAACGTGTTTCATGCGATTATATTCCTTTGTACACATTTACTTGATGTATTCATAATAATACAGTTGTAAATATCATGATAAAAGTTAAAAATAAAAAAAAAGTTATATTTTATAACCTCGCATGACATCCCAGCTCTCCCTCTCGCCGGGCCTTCATGGATTGTAGCAGCATAGTTTTTCTAAATAATTTTTATTTAAATAAGTTTTTAAATAATTAAAGCAAGTTGTGAAAGTGGTACGAATGGCCGACAAAGTTAAATCATCTCCTCAGCTTTCGCTATCCTCGGAGGACAGAAACATATGGCGGCATTAAGGACTGAGAGGACGGACGTAGGAGTCAATAAGACCCAATAAATAGCATTGATACTAGAAGAGCATGGCGAATGAGATGATGGGCTATAAATGGAGGCTAATACAGACTACAGACCCTAACCAGCAGATGGCTGCCTCACCCCCTGCTCCAGATATTGTACTCGGTCAGGATACATGGCCTATCAATGGGCCGCTGATTGTTATGTCTCCGGGGCCTTATTGTCCGAGGCGCGGATCGAATCCGGCTCAGGCACTCCAGGATTTGCGGCACATTAATTTGTGCTTACACAGCTGCCTCTTGTAAATATAATCTTCACCCCTAATTGATTGACTTCAATAGCTTCGCTGAGAATGTCCTATGTCTGCTTGTAACGTTCGTCTGCAATAAGTAACAAGGAGTTGAAAAACGGAACCAAGGGTCAAAGATATTAGGCAACTTCACAAGTCCTTTTAATAATCTGTACATGACTCCCTATTAGTGTTGCCCAAATGCGAGACCGAGACGAGTCTTGGTCTTACAAACTCAGTCTTGGTCATGTTCTTATTCTTGCGCAAGATTCTCACAGCAGTCTTGCAGTTACTTATTAGCTTATTACTATAGAGATATTACTGTAATTTGTTTAGATAGGAGAAACATAACTAAGCCCAAATGAAAAATTAGAGGAGTTGAATTCAAAATTACATTGATTATATTTATATTATATTATAAATATAATTTATATTATATTATATTATATTATAAATATCCAAACTTTCTATTGAAAACAAATTACTTATCTACAAGACAATACTGAAACCTATATGGACATACGGACTTGAACTGTGGGGGACAGCAAAAGCTTCTAACATCAAACGTATTCAATCCTTTCAATCTAAAGTCCTTCGAACAATAGTTGATGCTCCGTTCTATGTAAATAACAAAATCCTACACCATGACCTTAATATCCCATTTGTCCTAGACCTTATTCCAGAAAAATTCTCCAAATTTCACCAGAACCTTACCTATCATCCAAATCCCCTTGCACAATCTCTATCCAGCACCACCCATCCTTACAATCCTCCTCGAAGGTTGAAGCGGCAGTGGCCCAGAGACCTTTTGTAAATAAGCACCTATTGGAGTTTTGGCAATGGCCAGATCCTCCACTCAAGCCCGAGTGTGTATGATTAGGTTAGTTCTTTTGTTTATATACATTTATTTTATTTTATTGTATTTATTTTTATTTTATTCATTGTATTTATTATTATTAAGTTTCTGTATTATTTTATTTTATTTTTTTTTTATTGTAAATAGAGTGTGAGTGTGCTTTCTCTGATCACTATTATAAATGTCCTTGATGTGACAGAATGTAATATTTCTAAATAAACAAATATATAGATTATAGCAATTATTAACATATAGTAACTAAGATTGTCAAGTTTAGAAACTATTTTGCCTCAATTTTTATTTTAAAAATCGATTTTTTTTTAACAGTCCTAGTCTTGGTCTTGCAACGGTTAGGCGGCCTAGGTCTTGGTCTTGCAAAAGTGCAAGACCAAGACCGGGCAACACTACTCCCTATGTGATCGATGGCGTTAGGTCTAAAATTTTTTGTCTAAAATAATGTCGGTGAACGTTTTAAATAAATGTACAAAAATCAAAATGCTATTACTTTTTGGAACATGTTGCTGCTATAAGCATATTATGTGGAATTTTCGAACTTTAATTACGCGAAGTGATAATTAGATTATTATTTACTGTTGTTTTTTATTTACATGACAGCAGCACCATTGTCTTTAATTATGTTGTAGAATTTTACTAATTTCTATCAAGAACTCAATCAATTAAATCAAGTATTTATTTGAACGATTTTCGTCCCCCTTTAACTTCTTTTTCAATAATAGTGACATTTTTAATTTTTCCATTGTAGTTTTGAATTTGGGGCATTCTTGAATTATGTAAACACGTTATAAAATAATAACTAAGTCAAACGACTTGTCTTTGAACATTGCCGCTTTCGTTGTTTGAGGTTTAACATGTCCTACAAAGTATGCAAGAGAAAATTAGTAGTGCTCAATTTTTATCCGACTGTGGACAGTTGGATATTATGTTGGACGTTTTCCATTTGAAGGTAATGACTTAAGTATTCTCTTTTAGTTTTGACTCATTATGTGGTATTGTATTCACAAATCTAATAAATATTATTTCCCGCAAACATATAGCTCTTTTTGTTATTAAGGATTGTTAATTACTAAACTCTAATTTTTATAAATCTTATGGTTTGATTTAGGGAGTTGGGGTCTCAGTGGCAGGGATTCGATCAATACTCAAGGTAGAATCCCGGCTTATGACAGATAAATTATTTATTCTGTTTTATTGGCCGTGGATCGACTCTGGGGTCGAGTGATCCTCGTGGGGCACACTCAGTCTCTACATAGTGAGTACCCGTGATTAAGAAGGAAAACCTGGCGGTTAAGCGTGATCTCGATCAAATCACCTCCTTTCATAACCGTTGACCAAGAAACAGTACTTCTGTACAAAGTACTGAACCCACGAATCTTCATGGATTGTAGTGGTACAGGTTTTATGGTTTAATTTCCCTACTCAGTTTTATCATGTTTATATAATTCATCATGTTTTACAATAGTTTTAATAAATTATTGAAGGAAGTTTGTCGGCTGTTGTACATATCATGGGTGATAAATATTCAGGGCGCAGTCATTATAAGTTTTTTATTAGTGCTAACGTTTCAACCCAAACATGTGGGTAATCATCAGGGCGTTGATCTAGCACTGAAGATATTCAAGTACTCCATACCTGTAATATCTTCAGTGCTCGAACAACGCCCTGACGATGACCCACATGTTTGGGTTGAAACGTCGCCACTAATAAAAATTTTATAATGACTGCGTCCTGAATATTTATCACCCATGATTTTTAATAAATGGTTTAAGATCTCTTTTAGATCTCAAAATTCATTTTATGATCTATTCCATGGAAAATTAAGATCTCGAGATCCGGGTCATAATTATTACTATTAATGATCTACGAGAATATCATATTACTTTCTGTTATTGTGCTAACAATAAGTAAGTATTCTTAATGAATAAAGAAATAAGGCTTATACTGCTTAGGCAAATTTTGAAATCAGGATTCCCTGAGAATATATTTTCTGTTCTGTTAAGAGTTAAGTTGGCTCTGTATCCAGTACACATGAATCTACATGGTGTACACCTAGTCTTTGTAAAGTGAGTAGTCTTCGTTAGTTTGGAATTCTTGAACTTAGGCGTGATCCTAGGCATTCAATATTGTCATATTTTAATAATAATATCTTATTAGTGTTGCAGTTCCGACAAGACACCATTTAAGGACCCTGGTTACTAATGTGTAAAAACAGCAATTCTATAACTTTAATTGGTAAAGTTGTAGATTCTCGGATTTAACGAATACAAAAAAATTACATTAATTTCAAAAATGAATTGTAAAGTATGCCCTTCTGAGAAGTATTGAATTGTTGGATTCACTTTAAATAACATCGACAATATTAATGGAATAATACTGTAGTGTTTGATAAGTTCCACTTTTTTTCTAGCTTTCCACTAGCAGATCCTGGATCTCTCTTTTATGGCGCAGTTAATCTATCCCCCATTTCAATAATTCCATTTAATCTACCCACCCTCCCATCAGGCGGCCTGACGTCCATCTTGGGCGACGATCTGGGTGGCGTTGGGCTAATCATCCTGATAGCAGGTTGTCGGTATCGGAGGCTGTGTCCCAGTCTATGCAAACAGTGTAACGTATCATCAGAGAGAGATCAACAACATTCAATTAGTGGAACATAACAGTTGTTTGGCCGAGGCTGTGAGCTGTGTTTGTAAGGGAGATTGCTATAGACGCGGCAATTAAATTTAATTAATCAACAGAGTGTATTTCTAGTTCGTTAGGAATTGAATGAATTATTCCTCAAATGATAGGTTTTGGATTCTAATTGAGTTGATACCGTGTTCTTTATTGCGAGAGTACGAAATGGCAACCGGTGTATACTTTAGAAAATGGTTTCACAACAGCCATCAACTGTGAAATAAACTTTAATGTCTGCCGTAGTACGATGTTCAATTTTCGATTAAAATTCCGAAATTCAAACAGTTACAAATAATTGTTTTCCTAAGTTTTATTCATTTTCATTGATTTTATAATCAATTTTTTTTTTTTTATATCGGAAAACGAATAAGAGAAAGATGGAGTTGGATAATATTCGATGGGTTAATAGTGTGCAAGTCCGCAACATTATTTCTGTTGTTTTCTCTATTTATTTTTCTATTACTTAATTGTTTATTTTATGTATGATGATTTAACTTAGATCACTGTTAAATATTACTCTTAAGTATGGCACATTGTTATTATTTGGCAATAAAAACAAGTGTATATATAATTTTTGGATAAGTCAATGTGAGTATAGGGTTATTAGTCTTTTTTTTTTTTTTTTTTTTTTTTTTTTGCAAATATCTCTAAAATTTCTCAACGATTTCTAAAGCCAGAACAAAATATCCCAATAATTTTAATTGTTGAAAAAAAAATCCTAATAATTTGATGTGTCGGAAAAAAATTTCTTGACAATTGTAATACTTCGAATGATGTTTTAAAATACATTAATTAAATAATTATAATGTATTTTGTGCAAAAATATTATACTTTTTTCAACTCTTTTGGATTGAAATTTTACAACATTGTGTTGATAAAATTCTAATTACTTATCTTAAAAGGTTTTGGGGTTGTTTAAGAATAGAATAAGTTGTTAAGAAAAATGTTTTAACACAATTTTCACTTATTTGAAATAGGTCCTTATCCCTCGAATTTCAAAATTTAGAGATGTAAAGAATTTTGCGAATGTATTTTGACACTACAGATTTACAGGTTGATTGACTTGGTATTTTATAGATCTGAGTTTGGTGAGTGGAGATTTTGATCCCAAATCCTCTCTCTTCCGTGGATTCGCCAGTTGTCTAAAGTATGAAAAGTAGCAATCGATGAAAAACCTTCGTATATAACGAAGCTTAAATATATATATATATATATATATATATATATATATATATATATATATATATACCTCCGCTGTAAGATCTATCTTGTGGTCACCACGAGGTACGAGTGAATTCGCCCCCATTTCCATAGTTAATTACTATTCCCTGCAAACCATTGTTTTCAATTTCTTAGTTCATCTACAGGTTATTCGCGAACTGCTTAAGTATTCGGTGACGTGACCGAGGGACTCAAACGGTTACAGTTCTCTCATTAACTGTAATTGAGGTTAGCTCTAATGGACCCCCTTCCAGAGATAGTTATCACCCTTTGCTCATAATCGTTAGCTCCTTTTGTTGGTTCTATAATAAAAATTTGGGAAATTAAAGATATTTTAAAATTTATTCTTGAGTTCCTATTAAGAGAAATTCGATCTTATCATCAAGGTATTTTAGGACAAACAACATATAGATATGTTTTTTAAATTTTGAGAACGTTTCAATTCAGATGGTTGGTAAAAAATCTTTTTGGTATACATCGGTAGAAACAAGAAGTAAAAGCCTTCCTGAATTTTAGTTAACGTTTAGCAGTACTATTTATCTTACTTTTTTGTCTATGCAATAACATTGTAATGTTATATACGGTAGCTATCTTCCTACAGAAATGAATGCATAGTCAAATAAAAACATAGTAAGGCTTTTATCATTAAACAAGACAACTAATGTGTCCCATCTCTAGAATAACGACTCAGCACGTAACAATTTTTAAAATCTTCATAAATCCTTTAAAATGCATACGACCTGTACAGTACAAGAATCCCATAAAGAAAAATGTGAAAATCCCAACTACTGACTTTCGGGGGAAAAAAAATTAAACAATTATTACAAATTAATATAAACATGATTCCCAATACCTCGCCTTCTCTTAAAATGCACCCTTTGCAACAAAAGAGGCCCCTTAACTAATCCTTTTCCCATCCCTGTTCTTTACACCACATCCTATCGGGCTAAGAAAAGAACAACATTGATCACCATTCTTTGTTTTTTAATATTTTCTTTAAATAATTTAAAGGTTAACTATGTTTTACTTTCAAAAGGCGTCAGCATGAGTTTTTCGTTTAGAATTGGATATCCATTTGATAAACTATATTAGGTGTCCATCCCTCCTGGAACATGGATAAAAAAACCTTTGCATCTTCTGACTTCTGGAGTCAGGCCACTTGAAGGAGATGTGTCATAATTAGCTATGTAGAAAAAAATAAGGTCTATGAAATATTAAAATTACGCGATTTTACACTTTTAAAGACCCAACAGAAAATTCCATCTTTTTTATTTGCTTCATAACTAATCTCTATTTCGCGATCGCAGGCATAGGTAAGTTTGAACATTTTAACGACAGGGATTCAATTGATATTGGGCTATGTTGATCTGATTTCAAAATTGGGAGTATTGAATACAGTTTAATATTACTTAAACACCGCCTTATATCTATAAATAATAACAATAAGGAGCATAGTCTAAATTGATTTACCAAATTTTCTATGAGTTTTTGGAATTTTTATTTTTCATCACCAGATCTTATTGTCGCAGATCCTGTCTGCCAATCCTATTTAACTCTTTTCCTCTTCCCACTTCAGACACAGTCCGGTACCTAGGCTTCCTTTTAGACAAAAGACTGACTTGGAATCCACACCCAAGACTTAAAAGACAAGAACTAAATCGACGATTCGGCCAATTATACAGACTTTTAAACAGAACATCTCATCAAAAATAGATTATTAATCTACAAGACCGTACTGAAACCTAGACCTATGGACTTGAACTGTGGGGGATAGCTAAATTTTCGAATATCAAACGTATCCAATCCTTCCACTCCAAAGTACTCAAAACAATAGTCAATGCTCCTTATTATGTTACAAACAAAACCTTACACCATGAACTTAACATGCCATATGTCCTTGACGTTACCCCATCCAGATATACAAACTTCCACCAAAATCTTATTCATCCTCCTAACCATCTAGCTCAACCCCTATTCAGCTACGACCATCCCTATAATCCCCCTCGAATATTACGAATATTAAAGCAGCAGTGGCCCCGAGACCTTTGGTAAATATTCTTTTGGAGTCCTGGCAATGGCCGGCTTCTCCACTCAAGTCCTATGCGTCTGTGGCTCCAGTGCTCTCTTTCAGTTTCCACTGGCTTCTAATAAGCAATAAAATAATCCAATAAAAGAACGATTTAGAAGCATTATTAATTTTTAGGATAATATCGTAATTTTGATAAATGTAATATGTTTTTAATAATTAAAAAACTGTAAAAATATATGTTTTGTAATTTATTTTAACATTCATGCATAGTAAACATCTATAACGTAAAAATATGTTTTTAATTTTTTTTTTCATTAATTTGTTTTTAGGTATATGGAAAATATTCGTAGAAGGTTATCTCTTCGCTACAAAGGTAAGTGGCATACTTAGAATATGGTTTTCATTAGCTCAAAATTATAATTAAATAAATACTTAACTGTTCTAAAACTGATTTATTTTGGAGATTAGGAATGAGATCGTTACAAGGATTAATTTTAGTGCACTTCTATCTGACATACCTTACAGATCCCTTATTTTGAAATTAATTAATAGTAGCAAATTGATAGTTTATTGATAATAGTGAATTGGCAGCAGAAAATATCATTTGGAAAACATAAAATGGTCAAATTTAAATCATATAACGAGCATGATCAAAGAGTTAGATTTAGTTAATCAATTTCCTAAATAATTAATTAGATTTCTGATATCTGCAACTAATGAATGTATTACCTAGTTTTATTATTTAATAATAAGTTTTCGCAAAAATAGTTATAATCTCAATAATTGATTTATGGTTTAGATAATGATTGCATTTTAAAATAATTTAACTGTTTGGTGCATTTAGTGTTTTGCTTAAACAAAGAGAATTTTAATATTTTCTTTCGTATTTTCTTATTATTTATTAAAATATAGTACAATATACCCCAGAGATATAGGTATTCGTTCATACGATATATTGATTGTTAACTAGAGATGTGATTAATAATTTTTAAAAGGGTTGAAATTATTCTAAAATAGATATAGGGCGAACCAAAGAGAATTTATAAATAAAGAATAACAGGATGCGGTCAAATCTTAAATATAATGTTAATTTTAGTCGGAGTGCTGATTGTGCAATACAGAATGATGTTTCTGCTTGTAAGAAGTTTATTAAAAAGGAGTCCCTCCGTTTTGTATATAAGCGAGTCTTACTAACTAACATAACACACAAATAGTAAGTCCAACGTTTTAAGATAGTTATTTATTTATTGGTTTATTACTTTCAATAATGAACCATTGTGCAATAGACCAAAAAACTTAATCCCTTCTAAAAATTTGAGATTTTACGTTTCTTGATTTAGTCCAGTCAATAATGTTCGAAAAGGGAGTATAGAAGGAAATGGCAGGGACACAAGTTTTGACTATATAACATTTTTTGGACTAGTTAGGAGGTAAACATACTAAAATTTCCTCACTCTTATCTGGTGAACCAGATTCGCGGGAGCGCCTAGAACTATTTTCGAGTTTTCGCATCTAACAGGAAAACTATCCATCGTATCCACAAAGACGCTCTGTACAAAATTAAAGCTGATAAAATTTGCAATATGATTATATTTACCCTTTTTTCGCTACGTCGCTTAGTTTCCGAGATATCTCTCCTCAACTATGGCTAATTTTGAAGAAAAAAAAAATTCCTCATGTTAATTTCTGTATTTGACAAGCTAACTATTGATTTATTCGTTCTACGATTAAGTCATAGGTAAGAAAGTTTTTAATAATTAAATTTTCTTCAAGAATATATATTATTTAACTAGTTCATCTTTAACAATTCAAAAGTTAGATCAATTATAACTTTATATGTCAATTACGAAAATTTGCAGAAAAAAATAATTTGTATACGTAAAATAATACGTAGAACTCCAAAATCGAGTAAAAAAAAAAAAATTGTCCGTCCGTAGTCCGACAGTTTTCTCTGAGACTACTGGACCGATTCTTTCTAAATTTGAATCAAATTAAGAGGTCCCTCCGAGGCGTCTGAAAAGAAGATGGCCTCGGGATCTTCTAATATAGAACTTTAATTTGAGTTCTACCAATGGGTAGTTTCTCTTCATGTTGTACATGCCATGTTACCAATTTCTCATTTACTTATTGTATTCTCAGTTGTAAATTCCATTAAAATAATAAAAATAAAAAAAAATAAAAAAATTAAGAGGTCGCCTGAGGATGATCCTCCTATCTCCACAGGCTATCCGCCCTTTCCTTTCAAGATGGCGGTATAGAACCTGTGTTGGTATAGAATATAGCGCCTAAACGAATATACCGATTTCAATGAAACATGGTTAATGTCTTCTCCATGCCCTGCAAATATATGTATAGAGCATACTTCGCCGAAAAGTCCTTCCCTTTCAGGATTGCTACAGAAAGACCTATGTCGTATACTGTAGCTCCTGAACGGATTTGCCGATATTACTGAACCTTGAAATGTTTTCTCTTTCGAAGCCCTTCAAATTTATCTGTATAACATACGAAAACAAGCTAGAAAAAAATTTACGAGAGGTAGTAAAATTAGATTTCCCAATAACTCAAAAAGTATACATTTTTTGTTATTTTTATAATCAGAAGTTTCAAAGATATTTAAATTTCCTAAAAAGCGGAGAAAGTTTCATCGAAATCAGAGCACTATTACTAACATCGCCGTTTTAAAATATTTTTATTTTCAATAATGAAGCACTGTATTCGACCAAAACATTAAAAAACTTAACCTTCTCCCCTTCTGAGAATTTGAGTTTTTACATTTCAGGATGCGCAGAACTCGATTAAAATCGGATAAAATACATTTTATTACCACCCATATTTTTTAAAATAATAATTCATTACACTGCTTATAATTTATTAATAAAAATGATTTTTAAAAAATAAAGACAAACAGTGCTACCAATAACACTAAAGTACAAAGTAATGATCGTGTTGAAGTTTAGCGATTCGTATAAGAAAATTTTAAATCACCTAAAAGGTTAAACCGCCTATTACAGGCCTCGAAGACCCGTCCAACAGTACCGGAGTGTTCTTCCTGGTCCATTAGCATTCGAGAGTGATTACCGTTCGGACACAGTCTGTTACCGGGAGGGGTCGGGGGGAGGAACACATCCTGGCCGATGATGGGGGTACGGACCCCCCAGCCGGCCCTCTCGCCTGGAATGTGATAGCTACTCGGTGGTCCATCTCTTCTTATCAGCATCGGCCAATTTAAAATGAAATTGGGATCAGCTAACTGATGATCCTCGCCAATTTAGTAACTCTTTTCTCACGGGAGGGCTTTTAGTCTGGATATTAGAAGGAGATTTCCATCGCAGATTGGGGTGTGCTTGTATAGAGGAAGCTGTTTACACATGTAGAAGGGCAAATAATATTCTGTATTATTTAAATATTCAATCAAAAGCCTCATCAGGAACTAGGTGTTTTTAGATTTCTTAATGGAAGGACGTGTTGTTATCTCGTGCGATGTGACCAATTTACAAAGGGAGTTTACGGATATCGGGTCAACGATTCCGAAGATACTATTTTTGGTGATACTTGGTCGAAAAATAGTAGGTCTTCTAAGATGGTTCTCGTCATTTCGTTCAAGAAACGGAGTATTATTAAGCAGGCCAAGTTAATTTTTGAATTTTTTCATTTGTAATCTTACTGTAGATAACCTTTCAGTTCAGAGAAATATATAATTGGCATATAGTTATAGTAAGAGTTCATTATTGACAGAATTTGTATACACCGAAAGAGTAAAGTGGATTCAAATACTTTTTCAAGGAGAAACAGAGATGAGATTTGTATTTCACACTTTAAAAAATCCTTAGGTAAGAATTTTCATAGAAATCGAAAAATAAAAATTTTTATTCAAAATATTCGCATACATTTTTTTTTTCTAAATTATTAAATATTATAATAACTTTAACGTTACTCCATCTATGCAAACGAACATTTGCAGGAATTTAGAGTTATACAAATTACACAAGAAGCGAATTTAAACCCCTTTTTCATGAAACGGATTTACTGAAAAGAATTACTTTCAAATACCTCAATACATTCAATACATTCCAACCAGACAATCCACAACTATTAAATTCATTTTATGAATTGAATTTGTGAGAAGTAAATGGTGGTGCCTACTGTTTATGTTGTAGCATAAAACATCAATGATTTTTGTCACCCAGTTTGATTATTATTTTTACTATCTATCTGCTTTTCTCTTCGCTTCAGGTTTTGCTTTCTTCTTTCAAGGTATATATGTTTATATGTATGCATTATATTTTTTATGTTTTTTTTATTTTTCTCTATTTTTCCATTTCAATTATAATAACGCTTGAGAAGATTTTTTGTTTAACTGTTAACATATTATTTTATTATGTTAGTTTATTAATTTAGCCTACTGTTTATATTTTAACATCTACTAAATCAATGCCTTTTGGATTATTAAGTTTGTTATCTTATTATATTATTATTATTTTATTTTATTTATTTAGGTTATACTTTTTATCTCTCTGTGTACCAATGAGTGTATGTATGTATATATATTTCTTTTTTTTTTTCTATTGCACTATAAGTATTTCTGAGAAGAATTTATTTTTATTTATTTTAGTGTATGTAGTATATTATTATACAAATCACTTTAGATTTTATCATATTTTGTATTAAATTAGTTTTTAATTAATTACCTTGTTTACAAATTATGTAGTTATGTATGTATAAATATTTAATTTCCATTTTTTTTTTTTTTTTGTACTTTCTTTCATCACAATAATAAGTATTTTTGAGAAGATTTTATGTTAATTTTTTTTTTTTTAGTGGTTACATACCATTTTTTAAATTAATGTATACAATGTTATAATTTTTATAAGTTAGATTTTGACCAGATTTATATTTTCTTTTGTATTTGTTCATCATTGTTCTCCTAAGGGGACTTAGTCCCAGAAAAAAGTCCAATTTTCTACTTTGTTCTACTCTCCTAGTATACTGAAAGCGTATTTTGGTTTATGTAATTTTTTATACATTTAAAGTCGTTTAATACAATGCACCAGTCTCGGCATTAGGGTGGAGCAACCGGAGCAAACGCCCCGGAGCGACGACCTGAAGAGGCGCTTACCATTTGTTACAAATATTTTTTCAATTTGTTTATTGAGAAATATTTCCAATCTTCCTTAATTAAGGACACTTATAATAGAGTTCAGAGCGCACATTTATAACATATGTTAGCAATTTAAACAAAAAAAAATAAATAAAAAAAATACAAAACATATTAAAATAATTAATTTTAGCAACAGTATTAGTAAGTGTTGAATATTATTGAATATAATTAAATTCAAATATTACATAAAATAAAACAGTTTTAGAAATAAAATATTTTTTTTTAGGGGAGGAGAGTTGACGTCATTATCTCGAAGCGTCGAATGTCTAAGGCCCGTCACTGCAATGTACAATATATTTTTCTTATTTTACATAAAGAACGAATCGACTGACATATTACAACCCAGAAATCCATCCACAACACAAGCAGAAAACAATAATATGAACAAGTTTAAAATTCCATAATTTTTTTTCTCATCTCATAGAATTCTCGGACACGGGTGTAATATTTTTCGACATATCATCAAAAGAAGTTTCATTGAAATTGGTGACCTCACGTTCATAAACTCCACTTGTTAGATACGGTTATTATAGTGATGATGAACAAGTTAAAACCAAAACCCTGCAAGGAGTCTGTTCTGTATAGTACTTTCTTAACATAATGGTCTTACCATCTTGATCTATGGTAGCAGAGATATATTTTGAGGGAATGTAAGAAATAAAGAAAATTAACCTATAGCTTCAGCAAATTTGAATTTGCAACAATAAATATAAACAGTTTCAGTTGTATCACGTGTAATGGTGGATATGTTCTATACGGATAATATTGTTTGCTGGTCAACGAATCCACCATTATCACTTTCATAACTTTAATTTTCTTTATCCTTATTATTACGTAAAGATGTATATTTTTTCCATTGTTTAATTAAACTAATTGGATATTGTTGCCGCCGAATTAGGAGTCAATCATGTTTGAACATCGATTTGTTACAGAGGTGGGGGAATGTTGTGTTTCAAAAGAGTAAGTAACCCATCGGAAATTTTTTAATAAAAATAACCGATTGAGGTGGAAGCTGTTGAAAGAACTGCGCCGTTTTTGTTATTAATGGCTCTCGGCCCTGCCTATTCATCTAGAGCAATTTTCTCGAAATGGCGCAACCCTTCCCTACAATTCTCCTTCAACTCGTTCGGCAACATTGATTAATAAACTTCTTACAGCCTCTATTATAATCATAAATATTCTATTGCGACTCAATCACAAAAAGGATAATTTTCGTGTTAACAATATACCTAAGTAGCAATATCTGTTTATTGCAAAGTGTATATGTATACAATCCATAGATACATAGATACAATCGATTATTAAAATTTACCTATTTTCAATTTTAAAATATTTATTTATTTTTTCTATTAGCATAATAATCTTTTAGATCTTTTTCCACCTTAACAAGCCTGCTCCATCTCAACCTATATTAGACTATTTCCTTTCAGTTTTCTGCATGAAGTTCTATTGCAATTTTGTTGATTTTTTTTTTTATTCTCTTTACTTGACCATCTTTGGTATACTGGGTTATTCGATCTATTAAATCCGTCTGCTTTTGCAACTTCCAAACTTGGGATTTGTATGATACAAATATAACATTAAGATCCAATGATAATTAATTAGAAACCCACGATTCGGGTTTTTTTTTTATACCGTAGTACACCCAAGATATTTTATGTCCTCTTCTTAAAAACAGTGCAAGCAAAAGTAGAAGGTAAAAAATCGTAGATTATATTCTGCAGTCTGCAATCTGTTCCATATCCTCCCCTTGCCTTCTGGTTTTAAATTTTTCATTTAACCACCTCCTCCCCCTCAAAAATTCAAAATCCCTTCAAAATGTGCCCTCCTCAAAAATTTTGATGGCGAAATTTGCGTACCCCTGCTTCTTTTGGTTTATTAGGATGAATGATCAGTGATACATAGTAGATCGCTGTATTTTGTTAAAAAGATTTATATACATCTTTTATCACCTGAAGGAACCATTTACATTGGATTAACCATATTTCTAAGTGGGTTGCGTGGAGTATATTTAATATTTGAAATACTTGTTATAAGACCCAATTCTTTCCTATAAGTTGCTAATGTTTGTGAAAGCTTTGTACCAAGATTTCCTGCACGTTGATGGAATCAAAATGTATCTGTTTGGTGTTTGTATTATCTTCAATATACACCCATCCTCTATTCCTCCAACGCTTCATAGGAATCATTTAGTGAAACAATGCTGGAAATCTTCCCTCTGATTAATAGTTGGATCTTCAGGAACCCAGTGAAGATGCACAATCTCACGTATAGCGAGAAAAAAAAAATCGTCATTGCTTAGAATTTTGATTTGCGAATGAGCAAGCGGTTGGTTTACACCACCGATCTCTTATTTAATAGCCTCACCTCGTATATCCAAGAACGAATACAATCAGCAAACAGATACATTTTGGTTCCATCAACCTGCAGGAAATCTTGTACAAAGCTCGTACGAACATTAGTAACTTATAAGATAGAATTAGGTTTTATAACAATTATTTCAAATATTAAATACATTCCTCGTAGAAACATAATTAATCCAATGTAAGTTGTTTCTTCGTGTGATAAAAGATGTACATAACTTATCAGGAACCGAGTAAAGATGCACAATCTCACGTATATCGAAAAAAAAAAATCACCATTGCTTGGAATTTTGATTTGCTCATTCGAGCTTCTTTGGCTTTCGGAGAAATCGGGCTCTTATAAGGAGCCTTATGGGCTCCAGTATAAGGATTGGCGCTTCGTTTCAAGTTCATAAGAATAAAAAACACGATCCGTCGGTGTGCATTAAAAGAAAATAGATTTAGTCCGTTAAAACCTTGAAAGAGAAAGCGACATGGACTATTTCGGGCAATTGAAGATTCGCACACATCGTTATAGAGATTGAGTAATGGTATATATTGAAGTTAATAAATAAATATGTATGAAATAAAAATTAAATGTTTTATAGCATCTGTCTCATTATGTAATAGGCACATCTCGCTTCTGCCAATAATTCCTAAAGAAATTGTGAATATTTAGATGTGTGATTCAAGTGCTATTTCCAAAAAAAGTTATTGATGAGTATGCTGTGGATCGAGCAACTTTATATAGTAGGGCAGGACTGCTTTAAATAAATCATTTCTCCCTCAATATTAAAAAAAAAATATTGTAATGAGGTCATTGAGCGTAGGTTGATTGTCTTTAGATATAGATGCTCACCGATTGAATAATGAGTAGAACTTTTGATTAGTTTTTGGGTTTAATCACCAATGAATGCCATACGAGGTTCAAATTAATGTAGTGGAGGGTTGTGAAATGAATCGTTCAAGATATCAGCAAAATTTTCCTTAGCCCTTCGTTGGTACTTACCAATACCCATAAACTTAGCAAATAATAGAAAAAGCTTAAAATAGGAAAAAAAACTATTCAGAATTTAATTTGTAGCTACGTATATTTGTCTTTAATCCTCTCGTTATTTTCTGATTTAATTGCGCATCTTGTCTTAGGAGCCAAGCGTTCTTCTTCCATTTTTCTCTTTTCCTTAACACAAGCAGATTTTATTTATTCGTTTTTGCATTTATCCGACTTGATAGACACCTTTTTTTTCAGAATTTTAGAAACGTGAACAAGCTAGATCCAGTATTATTTAAGCTCCTGACTAACACAAAAGAGATCTATTGTGTTCTTCTCATAGAAAGCCAGCTTGTTTAGTCAAAATCAAGATCACCTCGGACAAGTTCTTCAGCATGAACGAACGGTTTTGATTGTAGTATTCACTTTATGATTTCGGACCTCTCCTTAGTTATACACTGATGTGAATGAGTAAGGAGCAGGAGCTTATTCAATCCTCTTCAATAGTTCTGTCTTTCCTCAAATCCCTTAAGTCCGAACATATCTATTATTCGGCTTATTTATTTATTTTTTAAAATTATTATTCCATAAAAAAAAAATAGTATCGTTAAAAAGTTTTGAAGGAATTATATATTCAAACATTTAAAAACTCACTTTGCATCTAGGCCGAGCACGAATTTGAACTATCATCAATCACTGTTCCCGACAAGTTCAAAAATACCTACTGATCACATCATTACACTGATGATTGAACTTCTTGAGGCAAGCTATAATGTATTGCATAGCAACCCATAAGGAGATATGTTCCATGAAGTTTTTAATGATATGTGAAAATTGAAAATGTCGACCTTTTCGCCTTTATTGTACATATCGTCCGGTTCAGTACCGTGACTAAATACTTCAAGTCCCACACAGTTTGTCAAAAGGCTTTTATGGCTTTCCGGACGGTTACTAACAACCTCATATCCTATACTTCCACGATTTCATATACTCGAGGACCATACACTGATTCCTCTCCATTGTCGGATACTAACATGAATCTCATTAACCTTCCATGTTAACAGGCTCAATTAGCTAGTTAATTGCGGAAAATAATTAATTCCTATTTTTTAACTGACGTGAAATCGGTCGGTTAATATACCGCAAAGCATGGGAGATAAGATCTCTAATCTGGTATCTCATTACTTAGTTTTTTCGCTAACTTAGTTCTCGCAGATGATCACGAACTCATCAGGAAGATGAACTGCTGCTGTGTAGTGTTGCTCAAACGGGATACCGAGACGAGTTTTGGTCTTGCAAACTCAGTCTTGGTCTTGTGCAACAGTCTTGCAGTTACTTATTAGCTTATTACTATGGAGATATCACAGGTGGATTTACGAGGAGGGGAGGCTTTCAGGCTAAAGCCCTCCCCAAAATGGTAAAATATAACCATGTTTTATAGTAAAAAATATTAAAAAATTATGTCTTAAAGTATTAGTGCTCGTTTAATTACATTTAATAGGACTTTAAGTATCACTTAAATACCAATTCATATAGGTAGTTAGAATCTTTCTGTTTTTCTAAAGAAATTATCGATATATATATGAAAAAAAAGCATCCGAGCTGTAGCCCCTCCGCCCCTCCCCCCAAAATTAAATCGTGGATCCGCTAGTGAGAGATATTACTGTAATTTTTTAGATAGGAGAAACCTAACTAAGCCCGAATGAAAAATTATAGGAGTTAAATACAAAAGTATATTTGTTATATCAATTATTAACATATAGTAACTAAAATTGTCGAGTATTAGTAACAATTTAGCCTTAATTTGTATACACTATTATACTGTATATAGGTATGTATGTGTTCTTTTTATTTATTTGTTCTTGGGTTATTTTATTCTTATTTATTGTATATATATTATTTTTCTGTATAATTTATTTTATTTATTGTATATAGAGTGTGAATGTGATCTCTGAACACTATTATAAATATCCTTTGAGACAGATTGTAATATTTTTCAATAAATAATTTCAAAATTTCAAAAAAATTTTTATTAAAAAATAGATTTTTTTTACCAGTTCTGGTCTTGTTTCTGGCAACAGATAGGCGGCCTTGGTATTGCAAAGTGCCACACCAAGACCGATTTTGGGCAAATTACTGCGGTGGTAGTCTGTTTTACATTAGTGTAATATTTCTTCATGATGCTTTCCTATCAGAAATCTTAACTCATTTTTATAAAATTACCGCTGATACTATAGTTTTTATTAAGACATTCAGTTGTGTCCAGGAGTTCAACCGAAGTTACGCCATCACAATATTCTAGGAGACTCACATTTACAGGTTTATGAATTTTTGGAGAGTAGCGTACTTACATAGTTCATAATAAATTTAATTATATGATTGATAAATATTTTACGACGCATAGTGAGGGTTTTCTGTTTAAGCTATTTGGATAAGTGGTTAACAATCACGTTAATTTTATTTATCTCTTTTATTTTGAATGTCTTGATTTATTTGTTTTAGATTATTGATGTGAGATGTAATATATCTTGTCAGCATTTATGTATTCTCATATTCATCTGTCATGGTGATCCCTAATATGTCGTTGCCTGTTTTATCATTTAATAGAATTTGAAAGAATTAAGAACTTAGTTTCTTCAAATAAATTTGAATCTTTATTTAGTTAATCCTAATTGTAAATGGCTTTAGGAGTGAATAAATCTTAATTATTTCTTTCCCTTGGTCCGTGATACATTATTGAAGGAATAGAAATAAATTAAATAAAGGTTAAATTCTGAAGCAGACTGAAAATTAAAATTAAACAAGCGAAGTATTAAGTTTGATTGGCAATATACTACAGATATGATAATTATCAATTTTACATGTTTTATCACTTTCATAAATAAAGATACTCAAAGTATCTTAATTAAGAATGAAAAACAATTCTGCGGTAGAATAGTAAAATAAATATTCTCTATCTTTATTTTATTTGTTTAATAAATGGGTTTATTTCTTTGTTTCGTTTTTATAATTGTGGCTAATAAAAAAGAAAAAATCTGACCAATAGTATCAGGATAGCTTCCTCACCAAATCTATTGATGATATCTATGACCTACATTTCTATAATTTGTCGTTTCAGAGTAGATCCTATGTAAGGAACCGTTTTTAATGGACAGTTTTGTTTTGGAACATCCCAAGTCTAACCAAAAGTCGACGAAATTTCCAATGAACTGAATGAATGGAATAGATCGTATTTAATCGAACTAACGGTAGTAGATGTTATTGTTGTAAAATGTATTCGACTACAGAAAAGAGATATAATTTAAAACTTATTTAACCTCCTATTACCGTATGTACAGTAATATATATATATATATATATATATATATATATATATATATATATATATATATATACCCAGAGATTCACAGTGAGGTGAGCGACTCCTGCATCTTACACCATAGCTCTTGGTCCTCGAGGTTGGGGGTTGGGCATAGGGGCTAATTACCTTGTCTCTGAAAAAACAACTTATTACGAAACCTAAACTAAGACTCGGAAAATCGGAATGTCTAAATATGGTAACGACCTCGGCTTTGAATAACGGACTATACATTGGATCTTGGAACGTACGTACTTTATACAGACCAGAAGCCGCAAAGATGGTAGTAAAGGAACTAAAAAGACATAGCATACTTCTAACAGCTATTATAGTGGTAAGGTTGCTAAATGGTGGCGAAACCATTATCGATGGCCATACACTATTCTACTGCGGGAGAAACGATTTATATTTATAAAAATTATTTGTTTAATAAAATTCAATTATCAATTAAAATTATAATAATAATACATGTGCTGGTTGTTTACCATCCTTTCTTACCACCATTCTTTTCCCCTCCCGTGATTTTGATACCATGTCCTGAATTTCCTCTGAATTTTGTCCTCATCAAAGTTGGATTTACAGGATTTACATTATTATAGCAGGTAACATACCTATCATGGGTATGTATTCTCATGGATGTCATTATAAATAGATAGACACAGAACAAACTTCTCTCCATTATGTCTAAAAGATAAAACGCGAGTGTCGATTTTTCGATTCCGAGCACCATCGTATTTTAAATCCTTCGCTAGGATAAAAAGTTTTTCTTCCTTCCGTAGTGAAAAACTAATATGAATTTTAATGCCTTCTTTCTTCTAATATCCTTAAGAACTATATTGGAAAAATTACTTTTAAAAAGGATGTATTAAAATTGTGAAAAAAATTGCTAACCCTTTTTGAACTGGTGAATGGACATTATTGTTTTTCAAGCTGGTTGCCTATTATGAGCCAGTAAGAAAGATATTGGCCTTGTTCTGTTGAGGTGAAATAGACAAATAGAAACCTAAAAGGCGATATATAATTAATTATAATACAATAAATATTAATAAGTTGCATATAATAGAAGTTATTCAGAACGCCTACTCAGCGAAGCAGCCAATTCCGCGAGGACCACGTGGGAGTCATAGGAGTCGCTCGGTTAGGGGCTACGTATGTTTAGCATAATAACAGTGCAATGCGGCCCGTGCTATTGTGCAGATGGATTGCATAATCATATGGCACTAATTCATTTTAACTAATGCCAGTCACCGGATCGGTGTTAATTGTTACCCATCATGTTTTATCATGACTTCATCAGCTGTGTTTCAACTGAACTTCTGAAAATCCGATGTTATTCACAATCGGATTGCAGATGAAAACTACAATAACTTTCACCAAAGACTAACTTACAACCTAACTCCTCTGACAGAAAACCTTAAACATACTAGAAATCTGTACAGCCTACCTCGACGATTACGTAGGCGGTGGCCAAGAGACCTGCTGAACTGATCTATTTCCTGGGTATGTGATGATGGGATGGTGTGAAGCTGCCAAAAATATACTCATTGCAAAGAAATTTGCACATCGCAAATTTAATTTTAGGTCCAATTTTATGTTTATGTATTAATAATAATAATAAACATTCTCCCTCTCAAAGACAATATCTGGATTCGCGCCTTTACCTTTTAAGACGTGATGACTTTAGTCAACCATTTCATTCATTTCGAAACTTATTTCACAGTAAAATTTTTATTTATTTATTTTTGAGTCAAAATTTGAAAATAATAAAAGTGATTAAATATTCACATTTTATTACATGGGCTTCTTAGTATCCGGCAACCTCAACCAGTCCTCAGCTGTATCAATTGAAAACTAATTGACCCCGACTCGCTACCTGGGCACAGAGGTGCAACAGAAATAGCTAATGACTCAGTCAGCTGGTCAGTCTGGAGGGGAACACCTCACAGCTGCAGTCGGCTTTTTACCGGACTATATCAATCCCCATTACGAGATCCGACATGGAGAGTATGCTTTTTATCTAAAGCGGGCGTCATCAGGCAGCGATTCGGGATGAAGATGGCGGATTTGGGAAAAAGAATAATGAGCCATTCAAGGTGTTCAAAGAAAGGAGGAAGGACGTAAGAAGAAAAATGTTCTACTCGTTTGTGTAATCTGAGGCGGATGGGAGCGTAATTTGGTCTCTCGCGGCTTCCCAGGCAGAGGGTGGCCGTTGGAGATCTGGGAGTCTTCCATGTCTTTGTGGGAGGTTGATATAGGCACTTCTTATTTTTTTACGGTTAGTATTCTCGGAAATATTTTTAGTACACTAGTAAACCTAAAGGGGAGCGGGGTAGCTCAGTGGTAGGGTACTGAGCTTCCAATGCGAAAGGTCCCAGGTTCGAATCCCGGCTCATGGCAGAAAAAATATTTATACTTTTTCATTACCTGGGTAGGTAGACCCTCCTGGTGCACACCGAGCCTCTATAAAGTGATTATGCTTAATGAAAATAATTAATCAAGGAGAAAACCTGGCGTTTGAGCATGATCTCGGTCAAATCACCTCCTTGCGCAACCATAGACCAAGAAACAGTACTCTCCCTAAATAGTACTGAACCCAAGACACTTCATGGGTTGTAGTGGTACAGGTTTTTAAAATTTTTTTTTTATTAAACCTAAAGAAGCTGAAGAAAATGCAGTCGTTATATTGTAACTGATAATATTCGATAATAATTAACAATTTTAGGACAGTATTGAAGACCTATACCAATACATTAGTATTTATATACACAATTATAAAATTTAATTAGACTCTTTTTCTAATGATGTATTCCAATTATAGTTGTTATACTTTAAGATAGAGATGCTCAACATTGTAGCAAGCAGTTTTGGAATTGGCATGCAGGTGACCCGTTGATTTATTTAGTTTTAATTCACAATTAAGTTTATGTAAAAAAAAAAATCTTTTTAAAAATTCTCTTTCTAGGATAAAAAGTTATTTTAGACAAGTTATTTTTGATGTATGTAATGCAGTTATTACTCCAATAGAAAATCATCATACATTTTCTTATACAAATAATCGTATTTATAATTTTCATAACTGTTCCATGATAACCGAAATGATTAGAGTATTAACTCATGAAGGAGATGTACCAGTTAAGAACTGCTTACAGAAACTTATATCTCATGTTATATCAGTCTGTAGCACATAACATGAAGGCAAGGAAGTTGAAATGGACGCACCAAGAATATAGCTCGAAGCAATCCATCAGCATGCCTCAACAGAACAATGAATGCCACAATAGTTGGCAAGAGACTACGTGGGAGGCCAAAAAACAGATGTATAGATGAAATAATCAAAAGTTAATACTAAGCTGGAATGCAATATAAATGCAGTGTAGTTTTAAACTGATACTCGTAAACAATTTTTTTTTCAACAATAATTTATTGTGAGCGTTATTCTGCATATTTATGCGGTATATAAAAAATGTTAGAAGAGAATGTTTTATCTATGGAATAAGTTAATTCTTCTGAGAGGGGAGACCCGCAAGGAAAAATGCTTGGATTTTGGATTTAATCATACTTAGCTATTCATTGCATTTATATATAAAAATCAGATTTTCATTTCCTAGAAAAAACTAATTATACATATATTAATGAGTGAATATTTGTATGAAAATATATTTGATTAAAGTTTATACAGGTACTTATACAAGGGGTTTTTAAACTTGGATAGTCTGTGTAACTACATTTCAATCCCAAGCATTTTACGTCTTTAAGTAAATAGATGATTAAGTAAAAGAAAACAAAACTTGGTAGAAGTTTCCCATATCCCAAATCATCAAAATCCGCAAGTATAAGATATTAATAAGGCCGGTACTCACTTTGCTACGGAATTATAGATTATTACTAGAAATCAGGAACAGGCTCTGCTAAGATTTGTTGATGATACTAAGATTTGAGAGCTAGATTATGAGAAGAATATTGGGTGTAGTATATGTAAATGGAATCTGGAGAGAGCAGACTAACGCCGAATTAATGTATGGGGATGTTTTGGTGACCTTTGTTAAAGTAAGCCACCTCAGATGGGTTGGGTGTGGTACCAGCACAGACGGATCTAGGGGGGCGAGGGCATTCGGGCTGAAGCATCCTCCCAAAATGGTAAAATATAACTACGTTTCATGAAATAAATATTTAATAATTACCTCTAAAAGTATTATTGTTCGTTTAATTATATTTAAACTATATTTCATATAGGTAGTTAGTTTCTTTCTTTTTCTTCATAAGTAACTATCGTTATATATTTTTTTTAAAAAACTTTCGGGCTGAAGCCTTCCCCAAAACTAAATTCTGGATCCGCTAGTGGTTATCAGTACGCCTGAAGATCATGTTCCAAAGAATATACTCTTGGAAAAAATCTTTGGCAAAAGCTGAAGAGATATACCAGAGTTGCGGTGAATATATGGTGTAGCTGCAGACGCCCGATTCATGCGTGTGGTCGGAAGTGGCAGTTGGCAGTGCACAATAGAAATTATTGTGGGTCAAAGCTGCAAGAGGTCTTATCTTCCCGCGAGACGTGGAACAATTTTAGAAGAAAAATAAATTTTAAAAAGCCTTGACTTTGTAGGATTTTTATTAAATAAGTCATTTAAATTCAAATGAAAATTTAAGGGATGTTAAGTCAGGATCAAAATTGTTTCACGAACCTCCATTAATAGCTTCGCGGACCATATATTAGGAAATGTGTTAAAAGATTTTAGAATGTGATGTAGTGAGATACTTGTTTCAAGGTACCTTATTTAAAAAATGAAATATATGTTAGTAGCAAGTATATCTTTGATAATATTTAATTTTATTTGGTCATAAGTTATTATTTGGTGATAAGTTATAACATCATAACATTATTGGAAGGAAGTAATAATGTTTAACCGTAGCGTTTGGCAGCGGAGGAGTAGTGAAGACATTTGCTAGCTCCAGTGCTAATAATAATTCCAGAAATTGCCGGCTGTCATGGTTGGCCAGTCATCGACTATGATCGCTTCCAGCAATGTAGAATCGATGATAAGTACCTAATATCGATTCGGCAAGGAATGTTGCCTCGTTGTGGAGCCTAAAGCCCAGAGGTGATGGGAGCTAAGCAGGGATAATGCGGGCCGGTGTATACTTTTAATTATCTCCCAGGGAGAGTGGCGGCGCCTTTGATCTGTCAGTGCCGGCGAGATCAAAGGCCCCGTCTCCCACCGAAGGCGGACATACTAACTCCTTGGTGGGGGCAGGCGCCGTCCAATCAGCAAGGTGGGCGTGCCCGCTCCGTCCCCCCTTCCTCCGCCTATTGGCTGTCTAGAAAACATCCGACCTCATTAGCCCTTGTCTGTTGTAATATATTTTATGGGCTTCTTATGCTCCCGGCAGTGGATCGCTCAATCCATCCACTCGTCTTGGGGGAGGATGGAAAAAATGGAACGCGATTCTGATGGGAGGAACCCAATGATTTCTTTTCAGTTTTTTTTTTGTTTTTCTCTGGGCCAAAGCTCGTTAAAAAGATCAAAACAGCGATTATTGGACCAGCGTATCATCCGAGTCCTAAATTGAAATCTAATGACCATGGGAAATTAAATTACGTAAAGGAAAAAAATCAGGTGAATAAGTAAGATTAATAATAATATTTTCTGGTTTAGTATGATTTCTTGTGACAAGATACGAGCTTATACGTTATAAAAAAACGGATGATATTTAAAACACCTGAAAAAATAATTAGTCATCAGAATATTAAAGAATAATTAATGCATATATAAAACAGGAATTATGCACATGGCTTGTTTTTTTTTTTAAATAACGTTTCGCTTAAAAATTAGGCCACACATACCGAGTATAAACAGAACATAACTATCTAAAAATGATAAAACATATAGTTATTTACAATTAACAGAAAAAAATATTTCATAGAGAGGAAGTTACACGAAAAACTTTCGTGAATACTATTTTCTGGTTTTGTACAATTTCTCATCAAGGAACGAGTATAATTAATTAATCAATAAACGTATGGCCATCCTCATAATCAATATTCATTTATGATATTTATAGCAGTTGAAAAAATAAACAATTAATCATAAAATATTGAAAAATCATTAATAAAAAACATTTGTCTAATTCACACAGGTTCTTTTGTTGTTTTGCATAAATAATAGGCCACCATCGCCGACTTCAAGCCTCAATAATGGTATTGAAAATTAAAAATAATAATAAGAAATATATTAATCTATAATTACCATCAAAATAACAGTTAAAGAAGTTGTTCCACACCGAGGCATGTTAGTACTGAATAGAAAGTTCGGAAAAACCTGAAGGGTCTAGTGGTGGGGGAAACTGAAGGGGAGGATTTTGGCAGGTAAAGAAGTCAGAGGTTGGCAGATTGATATTAGTGGATAAGAATCCTAGTAGAAAATAAAGTGTGGAAATATTTCTCTTTTCTTAAATATGAAATATATAACACTGGATAAAAATAAGACTCATGAAATATATGCTTTATCGTTGTATTATGGGTGGTGGATAGAACACAGTCAGTTTTTAATATTTTTATTGCCGACGTTTCAACCCAAGCTTGTGGGTCATCACAGGGACTGAAAAATTTATAACATTAGAGATATATTATATAACAGATAATAGCTACATACATAAGTGGAGCGACATCCCGTCACCGAGACTGGGCCTCCTCTAAAATTCTCCACCTGTTTGTTCGGTCGTGCAACAGATCTCCAGTTTCGGTCTCCAAGAAGTGCACATGCGTCCGCAGAGACCGAGTATATTCATCGCACGTTTGGTCGTCCAACTGGCCGTTTTCCGTTGAGCTCTTCGGTAAGGATCATTTTCGGAATCTCGTTTGCAACCATCCTTTGCACGTGTCCTGCCGATCGAAGTCGTCCGAGCTTCACGAACTAGACTATGTCAACATCGTTGTAGAGTCTCGTTAGTTCGGCACTCCTCCTTCTCCTGACGTAGTCCTGTCTAACAGGACCGAAAATAGCTAATAATAATAATAATAGTAATGCATGAGTAATAATAATTAATATGAATACATGATGATATAGAAACGTATTCCATTTGTCTATCTCATTATGTATTCATATCATGTTATTATTATTACTCACACATCACTATTCATCATTATTAACTATTATTCGGTATATAATATTATATCTCTAATGTTATAAGTTTTTCAGTCCTGATGATGAAATTGTTAAATGCAAAGTTATGTGCTGTAATTTCGTTCATCCTTTTGTTTATGATCAAAATATATTTATATACCGAATATTTCAACTGCCCTCTTATAAATCGATTGTATTTGAGGCAAGAATTACATTGAATGTGTTTTTACAATGAAAGGGATGTCCTGGTCATTTGTTAAGTACCTCACAAATAATTTCAATTTTCTAATTAAGTTATCGTAATAACTGATATCATGTCATCTGTGCTTGCTGCGTTCTGCCTTTATGTAGTTATCATTTTCTTTTCGATAATTATGAAGGGTTGAAAACAGTACGAGAAGAGTTGAAAACTTGATTATATATTTCTTTAACAAAAAAAAAAAAAAACTCAAAATGACTCGTTTGTTTTATTTCATCAATAATAAAATTGTTATTATCATAGACTTCGGGGGGAGAAGAAGAGGTGAGGGAGGCAATCCTTCCCTCCCCAATAAAAATGTTGAGGGGGCGAGAATATTGCTTGACCCCCCCTCCCGATAAGATGGAGTAAAAAACATAAAATTAATAATAAATAACCTACATGAATGAATAAAATATGCAAACTAAAATCGATTAAGAAAAGTCGTCTTAGCTGGTTAGGCTAGAACATAGATTTGCACCCTCAATATTCACGTGATCTTTTATCAAATTTTCCGCTGCGAAGTTGAAAAAATATATTTAAATATAAGTATAATAATATAACACTATAAATATATTTTATAGTGAATGTTTTTTATGGAAATTTTTTCATAACTAGCCAGACTATGAAAACGGTGTATTTTTTTATTTGAGGTTGTAAAAAAATAAGAAATAAAAAATATATTTGTTTTTTACATTATTCATTTTTAGCAAAAAGAAAGCTAGAAATGTGCCAATGTTATGGAGGCTGTGTCTCCCTTCCCCTATGTTTAATGTATATAAATACGTAATATTTTTTTGAAATTTATTATCAGGTTTATTCATATACGTAAAAAAAAATCCCTTTTAAGTATACAAAGGTATAAATAAATTTAGTTCTTTGGCAATAATAACTTCCAATTGGTAACAATTGAGTATATTTCTATTATCAACGTTACATGTTAGCAAGTTAGTTGATGTTTCGGGATATTTATTCCCATCTTCGGAACTGCAATACCAATTATCTTGTGGATGCAAGGCTAAAATTTTTTTGAGTTATAATATTGTGCTTGTTACATAACATGTTTGAATTTTGTTGTTACAGTAAATTTGTAATTACCTTAAAATTAATAATAATGTGCTCCATCGCCAAATTTCTAATTCATATTCTAAAATGTATCATCTAGAGCAACATCCTACTTTTGACCAATAATTGGGTTTCTGCCATAGTGAAAAAATTGATCTTTGGATCTGGCTATTTTATCTGACTATTTTTATTTTTATTGTTAATGTTTATTTTATGTATCTGTAATTTCACTTCTATTAAGTTTTAATTTTGTTCAATATGTCCGTATAGTGAGTTCCTAAATGTTAAGTGTCTGTTTTGTAGTTGACTGTTCTATTGTTTTTTGTGATGTGTATTGCTTCAAGTAATTTCCTATTGGTGTTTTTTGGTTCTGTGCCTATTACCTGTGGTTTGTTAAAATTAAATTTGTGCTGTAATTTAATACTGTGATGTGTTAAGGCTGTTGTGTTTATGTTTTTTGTATTTTTACAGTTGGCGATATGTTGTGAGATTCTAGTTCCTAATTGCTTGGATGTTTCACCAATGTAGATTTTGGGGCAGTTTTGACAGTTTAATTTATATGTTACATTTTCTTGTTTATTGTTTCTATTTTATCCTTTGTGTTGGTGATGTGCCTGCTTAGTTTCTTGTTATTATATTGTCCAAGCTTAATTTCTGTTAAGTCATCATTTTTTAACACGTCTTTAATTTTGTTAGTAAGTTCAGGTATGTATGTCATTTTGTAGTAGTTCATTTTACAGAAAAATGAAAAAAGAAAATAAATTTATTTTTAACATTCAATATTTCAGTATAAATATGGTCAATTTTTACATATAATATAAAGTAATCTAATTTACAATTTTTTTTCTGATCTATCGCTCCCGACCAAATCGAAAGTGAGCACCTGTGGTTATTATAAATTTAGGTTTGTACTCACTGGATCAGTCTGGATGGATGAATCATCAATTTTCTGATAATTTTGGGTTTCGAACTTGCATAATATTTTTTTTTTTATGATTAAGGTTAGTCTAAAATGATAGATAAATCAATTACAAATATTTTAAATCATATTTAGTACATCAGAAGTGGATATTATAGTTTGTAAGATTGTTTAGAGATAAGTATGCTCGGCTCATTTTACTGCTTGTCAAATCCCATCATTTCTTAAGATATGCAATGTCATGTTCTCCCCTAACGGCTTTGGCGCGAGGTGAAGAGATTTTCTGCTGAACAATATAACAGCAATATTGTTTATTGAAGTATAGATACCCTCAAATTATAAGATAAACTGTCTTACTTTAAAATCCATCGACTTTTAAGAGTGATAAAGAAAATTCATAAATATTATATACCCCTGACGTAACTACTGGAGGGTCTGAAGCCCCCAAAATGTAATTTTTTGTTCATTGGTCCATATTTTTCGATGTGAGTGATCTAAGATAAATACTTAAAAACAAAGTACTGTTTTTTAAATTATAATGCGTATACAGCTACTAAATATTACCATGTCTCGTGGAAAAATATTAAAAAAATTATCTCTAGAAGTATTAATGTTCGTGCAATTAATCTTTTTTTTTTTATTGTTCTTTAAGAATCAGTTAAACATCATTTCCTATGTGTAGTTTCTTTTTTTTTCTTTCAAAGTAATTATCTTTATATATATAGCTTTCGTGCAGAAAACCCCCAAAATTAAATCCTGTATCCGCTACTGCTATTATGAAGTGTAATGAAGAATAATAGTGGTTAAATAGTTGAATGACGTGAATAATGACAAGAGGAATAGTTGGGGTTATCAGTCAAATAAGAAGGCAAAAATAAATATTATCATTTATTTTTGCCTTCTTATTTGACTGATCACCCCAACTATTCTTCTTCTCATTATAATGAAGAATGTTCACGAAGTAAAATAATTAAAAACTATATATAATATTTAAATGTGCTACTTGTAAATGAAATAAGATACGACAGTAAATTTGACAACAAAGTGGACTTCTTCATCTTTTTTCTTTTTTTCTATTTTTCACTGAATTAACTGACTATTTCGGTAAACGAGTTAGCAAGTCCCAATAAAGTTAATGTTTTTCATTCTTGAGATATTATCATTCTTGAGAGTACGTATATCTTGTGTCCAAAATTTTATTTTATAACTTAATTAATCTGAAAGTAATCCGAGGTCACAGGTGAATCTACGGGGGGTGGAGAATTTCGGGCTGAAGCCCCCCACCAAAATGGTGTAATATAACTATATTTTATGAGAAAAAAAATATTAAAAGCTATCTCTTAAAGTATTATTGTTCGTGTAATTACATTTAATAGGACTTCAAGAATCACTTAAACACTATTGAAGGAAGCTAGTCGTCTGCTCAACATATCATGGGTGATAAATATTCAGGACGCACTCATTTTAATTTTTTTTTAATTTGTGCCGACGTTTCAACCCAAACATGTGGGTCATCATCAGGGCGTGGTTAGAGCACCTCAGTGCTCGAACCACACCCGATGACCCACATGTTTGGGTTGAAACGTCGGCAAAAAAAAAAAAATTACAGTGACTGCGTCCTGAATATTTAACACCAACTTAAACACTATGTCATGTAGGTAGTTAGTTTCTTTCTTTTTTTTTTCTAATTAATTATCGTTATATGTATGAAAGAAAAGTTTTCGGTCTGAAGCCCCCTCCCCAAAAAAATAAATAAATCCTGGATTCGCTAATGTCCGACATTGATAATCCTAGAATAGCGCAATAAATACTTTTCACCTCACCTGACCTCAAACGAAAATTCAGTTCAGTTGTTGATAAAATGTGTATATGTAATGTTATAGCTGTTAATAAAATAAAATGGTTTCGTTACTATGCTTTTAGCCATCGATGTAGAATACAACTTTATGATTATTTATTTATTAATTGTTCTGAGACGTTCCCATTATGATTATGATCCACATGATTATACCTTCACGATCCTCACCAAGTGGTTCTGGTTTTCACTTCTAGTTCGAATATATTACTAATTGATAGAATTTTTATTTTCTCGAGATTTAAATTTCCGAAACTTATATGTATTTATTTCTACTCTACCCTTGAGGTGTTGCTCTCAAGTTGTTGGTTGTTTGGAGTAGCAGAATGTTAGGCACGTGTGGATAACACCTTACTTCCACGAGTTAAAAATTTACCATTGCTTAATAATATTCATCTTTTCTTGGGCCTCCATTTCCTAATTCGCCTCCTCCGTCCGGTGGCTTTCCAGAAGTGGGCCCAAGGTTGAAGTTGTTCAGGCTATCTGCAATTTTCCATCCCTACACGAAATCTTTGTAATATGGTAAGTTTTGCTTTGTGAATAGCCGGAGAAAATTGTTCTCCACTAGGAAATAAGTCCGATTTCTTCAGTCAGCTTAACCTCAAATTTGGAGCAATCTACGATGATGTGCTAATTTTAAATTTCCATATCATTACATCTAAGACAATATGGATCTATGTCCATTCCACGCCCGTAAAACTTGGTTGAAAACCCCCCCTGTCCATCGAGGAATTGTCAGAGACAGAAGTCCGAGAGGTTCCACTTCGCTTAAAGTCGTGACTGGACTATGGATAATTTCTTCCTTAAAGCAGAATCTTTTGGACCTGTTACCCACCGCTGCACAGTGGGGCTGTCCAAAGCAATCCAGCTGATAAAATATTGAAAGTAGATATATATTTGTGCAAAATGATATAAAAAGTGTAATTGTGATATATGTACTTATGAGTGAACACCGAATAAATTTCAAATCTTTCATTTAAGTTTTTTTTCTTCAACATTTTAGATTAAACTAATGGATAAAAACCTTTTTAAAATGTATATATATGTACCATAATTTTTCTTAAGAATCATTATATCAGTATTTCAGTTTCGAAACACGTTACTAAAAACCAATGGTCGCTGTAACTGTTAACAGACCAGAAATGAATTAATAAAACATACAGCCATAATTATTATGAATTTTTACAAGATAAATTCAACTTACGAGATCCTACTGAATGTCTGCGTGTAAGTGCAACTTTACAAGTAGTGACGATGAAAGTGACTTGGGCGTATTAAGAGATTTATTAATTATTCGTATGGAAATAGTTGAGTATAATTTTAATTTAAGTAGTTGGTCAGGGTGACGGTGAATAGAGACATACTATATATTTAGTGTTGCCCAAATTAGGTTTTGGTCTTGCACTTTGCAAAACCGAGACCAAGGCCGCCTAACTGTTGCACGACCAAGACCAGGACTGGTAAAAAAAAATCGATTTTTTGAAATAAAAATTATTAAATTATAAAATTTAAATACCGACCTAAGACAACCAGCCATTGACCAGCACATACGTACTCTTTACTCCCGATTTTATCTTAAATTACGCGGACATCACAATGGACTTATCAACGACATGGCCACGGCTGGAATGCTCATCAGGAGGCGACTGAAATGGAGCTGGATGAGAGATCTCCTTTTCTGATTTTAGGATGTAAACAGACCAGGGAAGAGGTGCTGCTGGGCACCATTCTTCGTCATGCCTATCATGCCATTTTCGACTTATTAACAAATCTGCTAATTGTCACTACCATGACAGGTGCGGATGAAAAATTGAAGACAAAAAAAATACTTGACAATTTTAGTTAATGCATGTTAATAATTGGTTTAACCAATATACTTTTGCATTTAACTCATCTATTTTTTTCATTTGAGCTTAGTTAGGTTTCTCCTGTCTAAACAAATACAGTAATATCTCTATAGTAATAAGCTAATAAGTAACTGTAAGACTGTTGCGAGACTCTTGTGGAAGACCAAGGCCATGACCAAGACTGAGTTTGCAAGACCAAGACTCGTCTGGGTCTCGCATTTGGGCAACACTATACATATTGTAGTGGCGTTTATTTTCGTTTCGATCTACGTTGTAGGTCTTCATTAGGGCAGATGTTTTTATCATAATTAAGTAGAATCTACTTATTAGCATGCTATGGTATCCAAATCAGTAATATAAGCTGGCTTTAACAGATCTTTATAACATGTTATATGTTCCAAATCAAAATATAGAAAGAGACGGAGGTGGCTATCTCCCACAAATTGGACGGAGCATCACCTCTCAAGAAATGGTATAGTTGTTATAAAAAAAAAGTACAAATAAAAGTATAATTGGAGACACTGTAGATCAAATCCGATTCTGTGCCCCGGAGGTAAACAACGCTATGTCCATTTTTGTATTTGTTCAAGGTAGCCAATGTTCGGTAACTTTAAGCTATTAAATTTGTTTCTTTGTTACCAAATCTGCACTTCGGAGGCAAAGGACACTAGTCGCATCTTTGTGTTCGTTGAGAGAGCCAATTCTATGTAACTTTGAGCTATTAAAATTTGTTTCTTCGTTATTAAATTATTTACTACAAAATAGACATGCCTTACCTCGGGGCACAGAATTACACTTGCTGTATCTGTTCTGTTTCCTCCCTTGTTTCCTGCTTTGAATGTTCCTTTAAATTGAATCCCATAAAAATGTGGTTCCTTTCAAAAATTCATTACCTCATTAAAATATGTTTCCTCAAAACTCAAAAACCTTTAAAAAAATATAATCCGTGGTACTATAATTTTTATCAAATTATTAACATCCCCCTAAAACCTCTTCATTGTAACCTACAACTATTTTATTTACGAAAGATCTCGGAATCGGGGCGTTTTGAATCTGGATTTCGGCAAACTTTGTCTATTTAATTATGTACTAAAAACTCATAAATGCCCATTTACTTTTCACTCGAATCGTATGGTAATTTGAACACAAAATCGAGAAAAAAGATAATGAAATATTTAGCCGTTTGTAATTACGTAGCAATATATTGTAAATCGGTTGTAAATAAATGATGGAGAACAAGGAAAAAAAAATTAAAATGTATTGGGCCGTTTTGCGGGATTACCTACCCTCCAAAATATTAACATAACGAGGTTATATAGGCCAAACGTCCCAATATTATTGTTAAACACATTTTTTCTTGATCATGTCATCAAATTATCTGAAGATTTAAGTGGAAAGCGAATGGGTATTTACTAGTTTTTAATTAAATAGACAAAGTTTGCCCCCTCCAGATTGAAAACGTCCCGATTTCAAGAGTTTTCGTAAATATAATAGTTGTAGGTTACGATGAGATGGAGCTCTTTAAGAGGTTCAGGCTGATGTTAATAATTTGATAAAAAGGGGTCTGTACCATGGACTAATATGCCCACCTCAAAAATTTTGATGGTGCAACTTGGAATCTACTACCTGCTAACTACTGAAAAGAGCGATCATATTCTCCCCCATGGGGAAAGGAGGGGGGAGGGGACTTCATTTCCGATGTGCAAATACTGATTAGTTTATTTAAATATAGGATCTTATGCCAACACCCATATGGTATTCAATTGAAATAATCGATATACAAATACTTAAAGTTAGACGACTAAACACAGAACAGATAAAACCTCATTTTTATCAATTAATTTAATTACTAATAGTTATATCTTAAAAAGAATGAAGGATATATTTTTAAGATTTTTTAAATATTTGATCAAGTTAAAATAACCATGGGCTATTATCGATGCTTTCTAATTCTAATTTGTCTGTGATAAGTGAAAGCATGATGGTAAATCGCGGTCTATTCTTAAGTATAAACGCTTGCGGCGTAGTTGAACGAGGCCATTAATATTTTTTCAAGCAATTAATAATTAATTGTATAACTGAAAAATATTATATTTTAATAATCAATAAATCACAGTACATATATTCTTATTTCATTGTTATGTTTTATTATTTTAAGCTGGTTTTATATTACCACATTATGTGTACTTTTTAAACAAGTTGCCGGCATTACTGACAAAAAGAATAAAGAAAAATTAATGCAAAATTTCAATAGTGGCAAAATTGGAAAAACCCAAATCAAACAATAAACTTTTTATGTATTATTTCTCAAAATTTTTTTTCTTCTGTACCCTGTATTTTCCTGACTACACATAAATCCTAAATGATCATTCCATAATTTTCAATATTGCTATCGACGACAGTGCCAAACACCTTTTCCTGCAGAAAAATAATAAAAAAGTAGCCCACTTATTCATACATGTAATATAATTTGAATATACACACAACCTATACAGTTTGTATTTATACAGTATCATCATTTTCATTTCTTTATTATTTTCAATGATAAAGCATTGTAATCGAACAAAAATATAAAAATAATTGATCTTACTCAAAATTTATTGCGTTTATTTATATCCTTATTTTATTAGCTGAGAAATTGAATTTGTTATGAAAATTATTTGCAGGTGCCATGAAGTAAATTTTATAATCTATATTACAGTAATTAATATGTAATTTTTCAAATAATTTATATGTACTTAGACTTAGTAATTTATATGCATTTTTTTTTTCCTTCGGATTAGCAATGGTAACACTTTTTATTCTATTTATAATTAATTAATTAGACATTTTATCATCTAAATTAAAATATAACTCATCTGATAAAAGTTATATGCCACAAATATGTTAATAATTAGATAAAACGCTGTATTAATAATTTTTGTAGATTTTATTTATATTTATTAAAATTTAGGCTGTTTAACCTCATCGAACATATTAGTCCTTATACAAATATCGTAAATTATATTTAAAAAAATTTACTATACTAACTTTAAAATAAATTTACAGGTACAAAATATTAAACATTTGAAAATTACAAAAAAAAAAATTAAATATCAAAACAAAATTTGATATATGCTGTCTTTCTTAGTTTCTCCTTGAAACAAAAACTAGTTTTTGTTAGTATTAAAACAACAGACCGTTGTTTCTAAAAATCTATTAAAGACCGTTCGAACATACAACTCTTAAAAAGTACTTTTAAAAAATGTAGATTTTTCCATTAACCACTGCACTGGTCGGCTGAATAATCTTGGTGTCTTATTAATGTAATATTTGTTTACGTTTTCATAAAAAATAAATAAAACTATTAACAGAATAATAATAGATAGTATTAGTATTAGTCTCTCAACCAATCTAAAAAGATATGTTTGTATTTATAATTTGCAAATGACAGGTTTGTGTAATTTACGTAAGTGAATTACCTTAAAATTTACAATAACTGTATAACAGTGGGAGAATTTCGAAGTGAACACTTAAGACATAAGAACATTATTAAATCATGATGTTTACGTTATATTAATTTCTTAAAATAGTAAATATGAAATTAACATATTCAAGCTCCTTGGTACGTAAACAACAAAACTTTACATAACGACTTACGACAACCAACTATCGACCAACACATACGCGATCTCTACAACAGATTTCATCTTAAACTACACAGTCATCACAACGGACTTATTAACGATATGTCCACAGCTGACATGCCGATTAGGCGACGACTAAAGAGGAGCTGGATGAGAGATATCCTTTCCTGAATTAAGGAAATAAATCAAGACCAGGAAGAAGTGCTTCTGAGCACTATATTTTCCTCATGCCTAGAAAGCCAATTTTTTCTTATTAGTTACAGCACATCTACTAATTGTCAAGCTTATGACAGGTGTGGATGGAAATAGGAAGAAAAAAAACATCGGATTTTGGAAAAATATTAACATAGTGATGTTAATAATACATAGTTTAATAATATCATTAAAGTATAGTAGTCATGTAGTAAACGTTTTTTCAACTACATAACGTTTGTTTAACCATAGATTCCGCAATTGGTGAAAGCGCTGGTGAGCCATTTAATAGGTTATTACGCAACATGGTATTATAGGGTAATTCCTCACCAAATCAATCAATCAAAGAAAAAAAACTACTATAGGCTCAAGGTTTTCCGAATGAGTGAAACTTGGTTATTACATTTTATGCATATATCGTCAAATGTACATATTCATTCTCAGTCAGTAGTGTTGCCCAAAATCGGTCTTGCAAAGTGCAAGACCAAGACCAAAGCCACCTTACTGTTGCAAGACCAAGACCGGAATGATAAAAAAAATCGATTTTTTAAATAAAAATTAAAGCAAAATAGTTATTAATACTTGACAATCTTAGTTACTAAATGTTAATAATTGGTATAACCAATATACATTTGCATTTAAGTACTCTAATTTTTCTTTCGGGCTTAGTTAGGTTTCTAGTATCTAAAAAAATACAGTAATATCTCTATAGCAATATCTCATAATATCTCTATTTATTATAAGCTAATAAGTAATTGCAAGACTGTTCCGCAAGACCAATGCCATGATCAAGACTCGTCTCGGTCTCGCATTTGGGCAACACTACACAGCAGCGTTGCCTCTTCCTGAAGAGTTCGTGATCATCTGCGGGAACTAAGTTAGCGAAAAAACTAAGTAATGAGATACCAGATTAGAGATCTTATCTCCCATGCTATGCGGTATATTAACCGACCGATTTCACGTCAGTTAAAAAGTAGGTTTTTTCACAAATTATTTTTTTTTGTTTTAATTACATATTTATACTCGTGCACTCTCCTCCTTCTCCCCCCCCCTCCCCAAAAATAGAAGCTTTTTTCACTTTTTTGTTACAAGAAAAAAACGAAAACTTGCTTACTGAATTCTGTCTTGATTGATAAATAACTTAAATCTGTAGTATGTTTAGTGAAATTAACAATGCAAGAGTGGGGATAGTACCATCTCAAGGAAGTTCTTAATATATATAATATAAAAATATAATATATTTATTCAAATGCATTTCAATAAATTCTTGGAAAGCAGACTGTTAGTCCAAAAATAATCTTGTCAACATAATTATGCACCAATAAAATGAAGATATTAATAAAACATATTTTTTAAGATTGTAAAACACAAAAGTACAAAATATTTTATAGTTTCTTCGAGAGTAGATTTTTTTTTTTTATTGTTCTCTCATTTTATTTAGTAAAAACTGAAATTTTCACACAATAACTTATAATTATGTTATGTGACTCACCAACTTGCATTAACAGGTGTGAGATTGTTATGACAATGAATATGGGCACCTACTTACGCACGCAAACTTTTTATAATATGTAAAGAACTTTTATTATTTAAATTATGAGAATGCATATCTCTTCAGCTTCAGTGGACCAAAACATTGCAAAATATTTCTAGTCTTTATGGTTTCATGCAATTTTATGATCAAAATAAGAGTTTTTTTGCTCAACGTGTTGAAAATTAATTTTTAAGGTTTTTGTTTTTTAAATATAAATATTTCTTTTTGTATAACTGATTTTATGCTTTGAAATATATATTCAACTTATTTACTAAAGTTTAGGCATTTAGTTGGTTATTTTTTTTTTTAATTCTAACCCTTGAGAACTCTTGATGTATTTGGTTCATACTTTCTTACCACTAACGGATCCAGGATTTAATTTTGGGAGTGGCTTCAGCCCGAAAGTTTTGTTTTTTGTATGTATATATTAGGGTAATTACTTCGGAAGAAAGAAAGAAACTAACTACATATATGAAATGGTGGTTAGAGGATTATTTAAGTCCTATTAAATGTAATTAGACGAACAATAATACTTTTAGAGATAATTTTTTTTCATAAAACATTGTTATATTTTACCATTTTAGAAGAAACTTCAGCCCGAAAGCTCCCCCTCGCCCCATAGATCCGCCCGTGTTTCTTACGACATAAAAAATATGTGACATAATCATTTTTAATTCAATATTTCGTTTTTGTCTAATTGAAGAAATCGCTTCCCGAGAATTTTAAAAAATAACTTATTAAATTAGAGCTTTTGAAATTCTAAAAATAAGCACACCACTAAAAGCTTCTTAAGGCAAGTAGTTTTGGAAGTAGGGGCTTTCCAGTGTTTCAAAATCTGTGAAAACATTTTTTTTTTTTGTTTAGTATTTTAATTCTAAAATCAAAAGTGTGAGAAATCTGAAAAATTCATTTTTATGATATTTTAAATACTATGTTAAAAAAAAAATCATTGATTTCTTACTGCTAACTGATTTGACACAAAATCAACCCACCTTGAATTCTTTCGTACTATTAACCACTAAGATTTTAGCCTTATTTATTTAGATACAAAAAAATTAAGTTATTGGATTTTTTATTAAAATAAATCATTTGATAACCCGACCATAGAAATATTAATATAGAAATTTCCCGACCCATCCTAAGTGAATTTACTTGCATACCTAATTAAATACCTTTGTAAATTGTTAGATAGAATTCAACGTCTATGAATATAGTGTTTTAGTCGGATGCAGAAACGCAGGCCTTCGATTTTGATTGGAGGACGATGGACCAAAGAAAAAAAAATTAAGAGAGAAAAAAAATAATGATAAATACATAAAATACTGAACAATCACTAACAAGAAAGGTAGATCCCTAACATATATAGTCAACTGTTCTACATATCATAGGTGATGAATAGTCAGGACGCCGTCATTTGTATGTTTTTTATTGGTGTTGACGGTACAACCCTACCATGAGAATCATCACGTTTTGTGTTGAACTCGAACTTGAACACGTTCAGTGCTCGAAACATGTCCTCATGATGGCCCAAATGCTTGGGATGAAACTTTGGCACCAATTAAAACCTTTAAAATGACTGCCTCCTGACTTTTTATAACCTATTAAGGTGTTTGATTTTTTATTTTATTTTTCCCTATAGTCGGGTTTTATAATTATTTTTGTAATAGACTATTTTCGTAATTATTTATTTTAAATTTTATTTCGAGTTTTTTCTTCCACTTTTTAAAATTACATTAGCATTCAATACGAAAGTTAATGGTTTTCCTGTTTTAGAAATTACGTACTTCTTCCTTGTATCGTAATGCATCAAACTATCGTATGAATGAAATATTATTAAAAATGAGTTATATATTCTAGGATTGTATCATCATGGCCATAGATGATGTTGATTAATTTATTGGATATATTTCTACCAGTGAGCAAGCTGGTCTATTAGTGCGAACAAAGAGTGGAGGGGATGGGTGAATAGCGGGATGATGGATGGTGCCACCCAGGTTACGTCGGATCGCTCAATGTAACTTCATTAGTAGCTAATTCACTGGGTCGGTCGGCCCCTCTGTGTGTGAGCTGGCAACGGTGCTCAGTCTGTGGCATCTCTTCTTGTATTTAGTTAGCGGTGGGTATGTTGCATGGAGGGGGTTTGCCAAAGGGTTTGTATTTAGGAACTTGCAAAATCCTGACAGTATTCTTCTTTCAAAACTTGGGATTTGTATGATACAAATATAACATTAAGATCCAATGATAATGAATCAGTACTCCATGATTCGGAATAATGTGACCGGGGTTGTTGAGTATAATACAAAATTATAATTTTTTTTTGTCATTACAGACCTTGTGGGTATTTTGTTGCCTTAACCAGCCTTCTTCATCTCTGCCTAAGTGGGCTATTTCATTTCTGTTATCTGCATCTAGCTTTATTGCATATTTGTTGATTCGATCTATCCATCTGGATTTTGACCTTCCATATGGTGTCTTGCCTTACATCGAGTCATTGTTGTGTAGAGGTTTCCTGATGGATGACTCCAAGCTCCATGTCCCGCCTTTCTCAACCTCCTTGCCTTCATATCATGATATATTAATTGACCAGTTTCTGTAAGCAGTTGTTTATTGGTTCTTCTCATCTATGGGTTAGTACTGTTATCCCATATCTCTCCGGCTATCGTTGGGAGAATTTTTCTCTCAAATCATTCAATGCTTCTTTCTATGGTGCTGTACAGTGTCCAGCTCTCGCAGTCTTATAACAGAGCTGGCTTTATAAAAGCATTATAAACCCTTAATTTCAGATTTTTTCAAATTCTCAATACCTTTGGACGAAATAACAAAACCAAGGAATTTGTCTACTTTCGGGAATGATTTTCTTCTATGCAGATCCTGTTATTGGGATGGAATTTAAAGCTTATTAGTACATATTCTGTTATACCTTCAATTATTTGTAGAACGATTTGCTCTGCTTTTCTTATTTGAATCTTAGTGAGTTTCTCAATATTCCGTTGATTGCTTCCAAGAACAGTTGATGATATAGTTATATTATCTGGATATTCAAGGGTTTTATGATTCATTCCAACTTGCACCCCTCCTTGTTCTTGTCACCTTCCCCTACACTATGTTGGACAACATCGACCAGAGTCCATCTCCATCCCGCAAGGCAGTTCGAACTTCGAAGGATCAAGATCCTTCTCCGTGTATGAGGACTCGACACTTTAACCATTAATGACGATATTAATGATATTTATTAAAGTGATAAGAATAAGAAGAGAAATATCTATAATAATAAATAGGTATGGATTTAATCTTAAAACATATTTTCAGTCGTTATTTGAAGAGAGGATACTTAGTCGAATTCATTTAATATTAACTAATTCGTCAGTGGACAAACGAAAAGACACTCAAAGACAACTCAAAAGACACTTTTAATTCGAACTCATAATTTTATATAATAGTATAAACTTCCGATACTTTTATGAGGAAGATCGTCGCTCCCTCTCCTGCAACGAGAATGGGATATCTGCGCCTATGATTGAGAGAATAAAGGAAATAGCTCACGAATTATTATGAGTATTTTATAAATAATAAATAATTGTTTTTTATATTTTATCCATTCAATGCCCCTTTTTTTATTTCTGTTTACTCCTATATAAGGGAAAGAATTGTGATCTTTAAAAATTCCAAATCCGAGTTTTCTAAAGAAATGCATGTTTTGAGAACATTTGAGCTGAAATAACCTAGCTAGCCAAAAAATTTTTTTGGATATGAACACCATAGCTGGAAGAGAAAAACACTAACTATACTAAAATTAGATATTCAAATTATTTATATGTCTGCAGTTTAATTGCAATGTTTTCACTAAAACCGACTTACCAAAAGAGTTACTTAATATCATTTTCAAAATTTCAGTAATATGGAAATAAGTATCATCCACCCCGTCTAAATTATCTCCCCTCAAAAATTCAAAACTCCGTAAAAATGTTGCTCCCTCAAAAACTTGCGTCTCACAAACCCCTTCTAAGCACCTTGTATGAGGCCACCTATAGATGAAGATAGGCACTAAGATACAGCTGTGGTTCTATCAGAAACTAATAACTCCTCCCGTCAACGGCTCGGTGTAAAGTTTGCCAAAAGTCGACCAATTTTGACAAATTGAGACAACAGGAAGAGAGTTGAAAGAAGTATAGCATTGCGCACAGGATATAACAAGAAATATCATCAAAAGACTCGAAACTAACAATAATTCAAACTTCTCGTCGCCAAAAAAATAAGCCAAAAAAAAACAACATATTATATGTTCTCGTTGTTTCGGAAATTCCTTATCTTCAGAACGAATTCGGAATTGTTAAATTAAAAAGAAGCAACAATGGAAGCAAAGTTCCACCATTCCATTCCATTAAATTAATAATTATTTTTAAAACTAAATATCTAGTACATGTATATCTGAAACTATTTCCGTTGGAATCACTCTTGATGAATTGTTAATTGATGTTAACCATTGCTAATGGAGCCTTGCTATGCCTTCCTTTGTTATTATAAATCACCGACCCACTTCCATTTGGAGCAACAATGGCGATACAGTATAATCAAATATGTTTCATCATCCATCCGCAAATTATTGTGCCAATCCAAACACGATAGCTTCAATTCTTAAGGAAGATTTATTCTTAAAGAAAATTACCTCATGATTCTTTCTTCTTCCTGCTTGTGGGTCTTTCAGCGAGTGTCTCCATTTATGAATCCCAGATTTTTTGGTCCTGTCCTTTACCCATTATGCCTTTAGTTGCATACATCCTTTCTGTCCGATCTTGGAGATGTGGCCCATCTATGATAATCTAATCTAGTTATTCCTCTTAGGCACTTGCTTTCCTGTGGGTCTTGCCTCCATGAATTTTCGTGAGTCACGGTTTTCATTTATTCGACATAAATGTCCAAAATATCTCAAACTCCTTTCTAGGCAGCTTGGATTAATTCTCCAAGAAAAAAAGTTCATAGAATAAAAATTGTAGGGCATCAAATTCAGCCTCCACTAAGTACAAACACTTTTACCAACAAACAGATCAATTACACCACTCGATTCACGATTCCCGAATAGAAACTCAAAATATATAAAACCGGTATATATATTGCGTATAATTATTCAACAATATTATTGGTTAAAGTAAAATTAAATGCTACCTATGTACCGAAGGATAACGATGGGAGGAATAATAAACCATGTAATAATGGAAATAAAATAATTTTATCCTTGTACGTAGTTGGTGATAATGTTCCGGATAGTACAAATTACTTTTGAATAACATCCATTGCTTTAAATTTATCATTAATAACTATGAATGAAGTTGGAGAATTAGAGTTCCGTTAGGCTGCACCGTGAAGTTAGTGTATTCCATTCTCAAGTCCCAAGGACATAACGTTGGAGTGCAAGTTCATTCCTCGGTCAAAGTGTGAAGGCCGCAATTGTCATACCTCTCCTTTTGGAATTTTCACCAAATTTTTAATAAATGATTTCACAGTTTGTTTATAATTCTCACCCAATGATTTTATAACTAATTCCTCATGCCGTTATTATTAATATCAATTTCAATTAAATAATGCCGAAGGGAAACTAAGTATTTATATATATCTATTAAAACATGTCTGGTCTGCAAATATCTCGAATTGCCATCAACACACAGAAAACGACTTCGAACTTTTCAGTCTACTGCGACTAATTATCCAAGCCCCATGGTGAGTCAATAGCAACACTTTACATACTTACACATGCCTACAATCAATAATACATACGAACTTACTGCAAACGATTTATTAATGAGTTACATCATTATTACTCCAACCAGCTAATATAAGAAATGGCTACAACTATTATGGCGGAGAACTCCAGAAGACGACTGAATCTACTTACTGTTTTATTAAATAAAAGCCATGGAGAGGTATTGATTTTCCTCATGCCTATCAAGCCTTTTTATAATTTTATTTTCATTATTATTATTTTTTTATCATGATTATGCTAGCCCATCTGCTGATTGTCGATAGTTTGACATTTCATAATCAATATCAATTTTATAATAATATTTTAAAATAAATTTATATATATATATATTTAGGCAGCTGTTGGATTTTTTTTGTCCTTATGAATTTACTTGAAAATATCTGAACAAAACAATTGGGTATAATACAATTCGTATACATCGAACATGGATGAAAGGGGGACAGCCTCCGTAACAGAGGTACATTTCTAGAAGTTTTTAAGCTAAAAATGAATAATCTTAAAAACTCAAATATTTTTGATTTATTAGTTCAAATAAAAATAAAACGTTTTCACAGTATGACAGTTGTGTAAAGAGGTCTAAAAAAAAAATTCTCTATAAAAAATGTTTATGCTTGTACTTATTAAATATATTTTTCCAATTGTATTTATTAGAAAATCGCTTGAAAATAGAGGCGTTCTCATAAAAGGTCCATAAAAAATAAAATCCAAGGATGTGTTTCTATATTATTATCCCTAAATATAAATGAAAATTTAAATAACAGGAATATTTTGGTCGAGATAAAATAGTTCCGTCCCCACTTATAGCCGTTAGCTTACAGCTAGTCGATATTTCTAAATTTATTAATCGATTTTAGTTTTCATATTTTATTGATTCATGTAGCTTATTTGTTATCAATTTTAATTTTTTTTTTTTACTTGTACTTGTACACACTATTGTCTACGATATCTCCTTCCATATAAGTCCCGTCAACTCCTAGTTTCCTCCCTTGTTTTCCCCCACTTCGACTATGGTTGTATGGTGTACGGTGGACTCTCGGGAGATTCCGAGGCCGAACTTAAACGCCTAATGAATTGCGCACTACGATTTGTTTTCAGAATCTCAAGGGATACGCATATTGCCCAGTATTACACTGAGTCGAGGTGGCTCTACCCATCCTATGGCCGTCAGTACTTCCTAGCCACCTTTCTGTACCAAATCATTAGAACTCATCGACCCTCCTATATTTTTCACAGCTTACAATTCAAATACTCCATTCAATCCCGTCCCACCAGATCTCGTACTTCCGACCTCTATCCTCCTCCTCACCGAACTGCTGCGTTTGACAAATCCCTTGCAGTACAAGCCGCCTCCCTCTGGAATTCCATCCCTGCTGATATTCGACCCGCTCAATCAGTTTCCTGTTTCAAACCTCTCCTCTTTAAGCACCTACTCCTTTCTCAATCCGACTGATTGTGAAATATACTTAAGAGAAATATCTAAGCACCGCCAGAGACTACCTCAATTTATTAAGGTTATTTTAGTTCCTCATACATATGTACAATTTACTTGTTCTTTTCTTTCTCTTTTCAGTATTTTTATCTTAAGTCAACTCTTATTGTAAATATAAAATTTAATTGTGTGGAGAAGGTGAAATAATATTTTCGTCCTCTCAACATTTTTATTATGGGGGAGAGGTGGGGGTGATCTCCCTTCCTCACCCATCCCAAGTCTGCGAAAAATTCGACAAATAAGTTGGGGAGAAAGTAATAAAACAAATATTCGGAAATACAGATTTATAGTACACCGAAATAAGGAAGAAAAAGTAGTGAGACTTCCAAAACTTCTCAGTCTCATTAGCAAAAGATGAAGATACTTAGCATGAAAAAGAAACAATAACAAGTGGTGAAGCCACGGATAATTCGGTTACCAATTTATAATCTGGGTATAGCACCCTTATTAGCCCCAATTAACATCTGATTTACATGTAACTAATTATGGTTTAATTGGTGCCGAAACCCACTTGAGCTCTAATTGTCGAGCCTTAATTAATTATTGATAAGATTTTTTTTTCTCTTTCTGTTAATTTGAGGGGCAATTTGATACACCATTGTTACGGGTTGTTTCGAATATCAGATAAAACCGTATGCTATCTCATTGAAGCGGAGATTGATATAGGTGTGTGCCATTTCCGATATGAATTCTATTGTTTTCCTTTCTGTTTCGAGATATGAGAACGCCGAACAATAGATGTAATAATCTATTTTTTTTTTAATATCTTCGACTCTAATGAAAATTTTAATATCATGTATCTGTAGATTATTTTTGGACGCTTTCAAAGTCCCTATCCTCTTAAAAAGCAGTTAACAAATAATTTGTCAACGCTTTGGTGTTATGGTGACTTAAAACAACTCCAATGGAGGTGACGTTGCACATCTCACATCTGTTGTAAATAATACAATCTGTTGGGAACAATAATCCATTATCTACTTAATTATCTGATTCTTTTCAGGTAGTTTTATGTCGATATTTTAATATCAATGTTAAAATTTGATCATCTAAAACCGTTGTTATATATATAAAAAAAAAAAATTTAAAAATATCAACAAAAAATGATGCTGTCTTATATGAGTACATCAAAATGATGTTATTTTTAAACAAAGTACTTAAAAAATTAATGTTTTATTTAATTATTTTCTGTCTTAGTAATAAGTTTCTTTTTTCTATTCTTCTTTCTTGATTTCTATTTTTTTAAGTTAAAGAATTTAATTAATATTTTTCTAGTTTTTAGTAATAAATATTTTTTAAAATAAGTGTTTTTCATGATTCGTTCAATATTTATATTCCAGCAACTTTTATGATTTCAGCAATTTATTTATTTATTTTCTAGTATCTAGTAACGATTTAATTTTTATTGTCAAATATTAATATATCAAATATGTATTGATACTCTTGATATATATATATATATATATATATATATATATATATATATATATATATATATATTGTGGTAAGCAATATATAAAGAAGAAAGTAAGACATTTAATCTTCTGAGAATAATTATAGTGAACAGAAAAGTAACACTTTTGTCTGGCACTAGAGGAAATTCAAGCAATAATTAAGTAGCATATTAATCTAACCCTAAAATTCAAATATTAAAGCACAAGTAAACATATTAAATTGTAGGTAAATATATACGAGTATGTTCACATGATAGCAGTACAGATGATATATAAGTAGATATGTGTATAATAATATATAATAAGTAAGATACCAGTAAAATGAATATGACAGTTCTTAAACATGAAAGTTGTATTCTTAAATATATTCGGAAGATTGGTTGCTGAGGAGGTAGAAAATAAATGAGGTTAAGAAATACGCATGACAAAGGATTTGTTTACAGGATACAGTTACTTATATAATATATATTTATACAACATATATAATTAATATATAAATATTGAACTGCTACTACTATATTAAAACTAATGGAAATCTAAGGATATTATTCAATGTTAACCCTCTTCTATGAAATATGTTTTGTTTTTTTTATATTTCCATATTTTTGTTTTATATTTACATCCTTACTGTTGAAGTCTAAAAATATGAATGCTTGATATGTAGAAATATCAGTATTTTTTTTTCTCCAATAACTCCAATTTCAACATTTTTTTATTATTAATTTTAGTTATTACTTCTGGAGTCGTGCTTTTTCCTCCATAGTAGAAAGGACAACCCTGCCTTGGAGTTCCCTCGCATGCTTGTTGATAGTGTATAAGAGGTATGTAGGTGTTTTTGCTATCTTTTTTTAATTTCCTAATTTTTAAGATATTTTATATTATTTATTGTGTATAATTTATTATTATTATTTAGTTGTTATTTTGCTTTTATTTATTTTATATTCTTTTTGCCTATATTCTTCTTTTTTATTTATCCAAGTAATAAAATTAAAGTGAAGTCTAGTTCTGAGTATTTCAATATAAATATCACTACATTAACTAATTTTATTTAAAGAATTAAGTATAATACCAATTTTTTATCAAACCTACAAGTTGCCTCTGTCTGTTATGTTACACAACAATTGTTTTAAAAATCAATTTTTCAGTTTATCGATTGAAGTAAACAAAATTCCAATTACCCAAATGAATATTTTGTCAAAAATAATTCGTTTCTGATTCATTAAGACACGATATCAAAAATTGTGGGCGAGATTAAACGGCCATGTTTACATTCAAAAGCCATTAAAGAAACCATTTTGCACAACTATTATGCTTTGATATCGCTATTTATGGGTAACTTAATTGATTTCTCGTTTTTCTTAACATCACCTTATTGCGTCATCAAGTTACGACAGCTTCCAATGAGGTAAGGAATTCTTTTTGAAAAAGTAATGAGTTATTTAAGCACATTTAATTACATTACAGAATTTAATTACAGTTGTAATCTCATTCGAATTTTGGTTATTTAAATCGTCATTAATTAACTAACGTGAGGTTGTTAAATAATGAAAAGCTGAATAGTTTTGCCAGAAGAATATATTTATATAACATAAATTACAGGGAGTGTAAAATACTGTAGGTTTATTAATTTCTTCGCCAAAATCTCATTTCATTAAGGACAGGCAGATCTACGGAGTAGAGGGGGGCTTTCGGTCTGAAGACCTCCTCCCCCCCACCACTCGAAATGGTAAATTATAGCCAAGTCTCACAAAAAAAAATATTAAAAAATTAATTCTAAAATTATTATTGTTCGCGTAATTACATTTAACATGACTTCAAGAATCATACACCATTTCATACAGGTAGTTATATCTTTCTTATTCTTCCAAAGTAATTATCGTGATATATATGTATATTAACAAAGCAATTGAATTTATTACATATTTTTATTTTTATTTAAATATTTAAGGCGGTAAGATAAACACCCAATGCCGCGATGCTTCGCATATGCTGTGAGAAATGTGATAAAATCATCATGAATGAACGGAAGGATCCATATAAATAAATCATAAAATCCTAGGATATGTTGCTACGTATGATATTTAATAATATGATACGTAATGCTTGCGTACCTCTATTTCTAGGCTTTTCCTTAGCCATCTAGTCGACTATTCCTATTTTCTTAGTTGATTTTAGTTTGTATATTCTATTCATTCATGTAGATTAATTGTTATTGATTTTATTTTATTTATTGTTGTTCTTCTAAATATTGGGGAAAGGAGGGGGGAGGGCGATATTTCGCCCTCTCTCTATTTTTATATTATTGAACAAGTAATTGAATTTATTAAGTAATTGAACAATTACTTCCTTTTATGTATATATATATATATATATATACACATATACACATACATACATATATTTATAAAAAAAAAAAATCTTTCGGCCTGAAGCCCTCCAAAATATCACAAAGTATCAAGGAACAAATCAACAGTTTGTCAAAATAACAAGGAAGAAATTGTTCAATTATTTATTTTTATGCTTCAGTCAGTAGCATACTTAGGTTTTTAATTTTTACTAATAATTCTATAATTTTTATAATAATTTTAAGGGGCGCTTTAAAAAAAAATAATTTTTTTTTTGCTGCTCTAATTATTCTAGAACAAAATCCAACGGTAATTACATTACCAATAATATTTTTTTGACAGGTGATCACATTTAGTTACTGAATAAGTATTACAATTTCAAATGTATTGTAATTGTTTAAGAATTTAGATTTCTTTTTTTTTTACTGATCCATTTGTAGATGGGAGTCGTACAATCTAAGTATTTACTCAATTTGAGAAGGGCTTCAGTCTGGCAGATCTCTCCTATTCTCCCCTATCGGTAGATCCTTCACTGATAATAGAAATATCCATAGACGCAGAAATTGAGGGGAGAGGAGGGGCGAGGGACCGATAGCCCCAGTAAAAATAGAGAGAGAGGGCGAAATATCGCCCTCCTCCTTTCTTCAATATTTAGAAGAACAAAAATAAAATCAATAAAAATTAACCTACATGAATGAATAAAATATGCAAACTAAAATCAATTCAGAAAATAGAAATAGTCGACTAGATGGCTTAGAAAAAGCCTAGAAATAGATACGCAAGTATTACGTATCCTATTATTAAATATCATATGTAGCGACATATCCTAGGATTATATGATTCATTTATATGGACCCTTCCGTTCATACATGATGATTTTATCACATTTCACAAAGCAAATGCGAAGCATCGGGTCATTGGGAGTTTATTATACTGCCTTAAATCTTTAAATAAAAATATGTAAGAAATTCAATTGCTTTGTTAACATATATTAAAATATGCGCAAATAAAAAAACTATTATATTAAAATACATACAAGTTTATTTTTATATACAGTATTGTACTGTTCGTTTTACAATAGCTATGTTTATTATGTTAATTATCACTCATAATTTTTATAAATAATATAAACTCCCGAGACCTTCTGTTTTTTTTTGGGAGATGGGGGGAAAGACCATCACTCCAACAACCTCAACAGAAACTCAGCCCGTATGGAAATACCATTCAAAGTAGAAAGAGGTAATATAATAATAATAAAAGATAAATAGAAAACTATGGTTTTGATAATCACGATATAAAATCAATTATAAAAAGGACATAATTGTGGATAAATGGTTGACTGTCATGAATAATGAAGAGAAGAATAGTTGGGGTGATCAATCAAATAAGAAGGCAAAAATAAATAATAATATTTATTTTGACATTTGCCTACGTTTCGACCTAATTAAGTACCTAGTAAAGTTCAGGCCTTATCAGAGCTAAGAAAAGACAAGCACAATATTGTAACTTAAAAATTGTTTAGCCTTGCATCCACAAGAGTATTGGAATTGCAGTTCTGAAGATGGAATAAAAGGTCCCGAAACGTGAACTAGACTGTTAACATGTAACGTTAAAAATATACTCGTATTGTTAATAATTGGAAGTTATATTGCCAAGCAACTAAATAAATTGACAACTTCCCAGGAAAAAAAGAAAAAAGAAAAATAATATTTATTTTGACATTTGCCTACGTTTCGACCTAGTTAAGTACCTAGTAAAGTTCAGGCCTTATCAGGGCTAAGAAAAGAACCAGATAACAAGGTATAAGAAACATAGGTAGTGTAGGTGAAAAAATTAAAGTTTTCTTAGCCCTGATGAAGGCCTAAACTTAAATAGTATCATTTATTTTTGCCTTCTTATTTGACTGATCACCCCAACTATTCTTCTCTTCCTTATAAAAAGGACAGCATATTTATAAACTTTTTGAATGATTTTACTATTGTAATATTTCAATGAGGAAAAAGACGTCCTAAAGTGGTATTCCTAAAATAATTTTAAAACTATTTATTAGGACTTAATAAATAGTTTCCATTATGTCAAGTTATGTTATCATCACCATACAAGAATATCATTTTCATCATCATACAAACCGTCTACTATTAAATATCCAATTTATTACTTCAAATTAACATATATTTCTACTAATATATATAGTTCGGATTATGGTTCAAAATATAACTAACCGTTATAACTGATCCCTAGGTTCGAAATAGAATAAAGTTGAGTACTCTGTATTTGAAATAAACTCACTACAAACTTTAAACAGAGATTGTAGATCTTTTTTGACTTTTTAGAACAACAATAATTAATTAAATATGCATATTTTAACAATGTGTGAAACTTTAAAATATTTATAATATAAATATCACTTTTGATTCCCTAGCATATATCATTTTATATATTATCTTTCCATTTTGTCATAGTCTCCTAACTCCCTCATTTAACTTAAATGAACAAAATAAAATATAATATAAAGTGATCAATGTTCTGATTGTATTCAAGTAACCTTTGTAAACTGTCTTATTCTATTGAGCTGGTCGAAGCATCCATAAGGAGGCACGACCTCGAGACCTCACTCAATGGCCTTCAAAGGGTTTCGCTAACCAACGCATTTTTTATTCGACCCCATCTTGTTTCTCTCTTGATCCAGGGGTGCCCAGAAGGGGATTTTATGGCGCAAGTTGCGCCATCAAAATTAATGAGAGGGACACTTATAGGCGGAGTTTTCAATTTTTGAGGGGGGCACATTTAGGCAGGGTTATGAATTTTGAAAAGTTTCCAATCAAAAGACAATTCGAATCATCGAATCGACCACAGGATGTGTAATATTATATAATCTACGAATAATCAAATTATATTTTCGTTTACACTGATTTTAAGAAGAGAGGAATAAAATCGGCCTTGGGCGGGGAGGGGGGGGGGGTGAGTACTGCTGCATGGACCAACGAAAGATAAATCGTTTTCATTGCCGCCAAATATCACACTGAAAAACAAAAATCGTTTGAATTGCCTCATTTTTTCGCTTTCCACTTCAAAACTTCAATTCCAAAACAGCGGTAAGCATAATACTTTTAAGTTGTAAAGAGATACCTTGGGACCAAGCAATTTATTTTTGAAGCCTCCGTCAAATATTAAATTCACCAGTGAGACCCAACATCATCCTTTACAATGTCTGCTACAAAATAATGTGTCAAAAAATTATATTATTACTGACCAATATATGTAATATTACTTATATTGAATTTTTGGAATAGAGAATTCGTTGCTGAGGAGTAAACTTCATGGTATCTTAATAAGCATCGAACAATTAATTATAAGCAAAGAGTTTCCTACCACCAAGATTTTTTTGTGATTGCTATATGTTTAAAGCAATTTGATGAACAATTACAGTCCTTCAGGTTAAAAATATTTTTAGTTCTTTCATCTTGTATTTCGAGTATGATTTGGTTCACCATGGAACAAAACGGCGTTCTCTTAAGTCTACTACTATATGATTAAAATGTTGTCTCTATAAAGTTTGCCGTTAGTACTTTCAAACAATATTTATGGGAAGCTGTGTTAGCGCAAGTGCCGACTGTTTCGTTGATTTTTTTATGTTTATGGTTATTAATTCATCCCCTTTTGTCATAAAACGTTGTTATAAAAGTATTAGAAATGTTCTTGGCTAAAAAAAAAAAAAAAAAAAAAAAAAAAAAAAAAAAAAAAAAAAAAAAAAAAAAAAAAAAAAAAAAAAAAAAAACTCCATAGTGTTTATACTCTATTGTAAGGAAATATAATAAATTTATATAAAGCATTTTATTTGGTGATTTTTAAATTTTAAAATATTACTGTTAATTATTTTTAACACAATAACTGCAATTAATATTTTTTTTAAATATGAAATAACTTAAAGGTCTCTATTAAAAAAGGTATTTCTTTTTATTAACGATAAACTAGGTTTAAAAAAAAATATATAGAAATAATTCAATGTTTTTTTTTTAGATTACTTGTTTATTGATAAATATTAAAATCTGTCTCAATTAAGGACACTTATAGCAGGGTTCAGACAATACACCACATTGAATGATTTAAAGAAAGTTGTATATATTTTCTTTTTTCTTTCTTACTCCCAGAGGTAGGAAAATCTTTATATCGATGCAGCACGTTTTAAAAAATTAGCACTTGTGTTTTGTATTTTAGACATCTATAACTACTACCGATGTAGAGGTGGTTGACCGTTGATATGATATGAGAAGGAATTAGTCGAGGGTGCGGTCAAACAAAATAAAAAAATTAAAATATATAAATAATTTTAATTTTTGCCGACGTTTCGACCCACTTTGCAGGTCGTCTTCAGGGCGTTGGATGTGGCACTGCGGGAGGCGGTTGAAACACTCACAACAGTGTTTCAACCGCCTCCCGCAGTGCCACATCCAACGCCCTGAAGACGACCTGCAAAGTGGGTCGAAACGTCGGCAAAAATTAAAATTATTTATATATTTTAATTTTTTTATTTTTTTGACCGCACCCTCGACTAATTCCTTCTCATATAACTACTACCGCTTATCCTATTTTGATCAAGTTTTCAGGAAATGTTTTAGTACTTATTAGTTGTTATGTGTGCTTGTTAACTATATAGTCTCATGCCGATTTTGTTAAATTCCTAATTGTGGGTTTATGTTTAACTGTAGTGAATAATTGAAGAGAAAAATGGTTGGGGTGACCAGTAAAAAAGAAATATAGTAAAAATAGAGAAAATTAGTAAAATTTGGTCTCGTGTCAGCTCTCCACCTGACCAGCCCTGATGAAAGGCTGAACTTTGGGCCGAAGCGTCGGTAAAAATAAAAATAAATATACTTAATTATTTTTACTTTTTTTTTTTTTTGACAGATCACCCCAACCATTCTTCTCTTCAATTTATTAAATTCCATTTACAACTTTCGCTTAGGTATGCGCAAATGTATTTTCATAGAAGCGCCTATATTTCGATTCGGTTTACAGATAAATTTTTATTATTTTTGATTTTACCATTAAACATGGTTCGGAGTTTGACTGACTGTAAATATAATATATTAGTATGAATTTTTGTCATGATGATTTAGTCATTTTTACTTAATTGTTTTTCTGCTTGTTATTTTAATTATGTTATATTTTGTTCATTGGTGTGTATCTATTATTTTATCAATTTTAATCCGTGTCGTTTTTTCATTTTATATACTTTTTTTTCTTTGTATTAAAGATTTTTTCTCTTCTTTAATTACTTTACTTAAGTCTGTATTTATGATATGAATGAATAATGAGTCCTGATGCTTGGTGCCTTTGTGTTTGGCAACTTATATTAGGTTAAAAAAAAACATACAAAAAACACAGTTATAATTTCCAAGTATAATAACATAATAAATAAAAATAATATTAAAGTCCATAATTTTTATTATACATAGATTTTTCTTCAATTTCTCCAAGCTGTACTGAACATTTATTTTTGCGTAACATTTATTTTTTTAAACATACATACGAATAAAAAATAATTGTGACGAATACATATTTGTATTGTTAATGTTATGAATAATTTATAATTATTTTACGCTGTAATAATGAGGCATTTCAGCAGCTTCTGGGTATTTTATGTTATTTATAATTCAAGCAAAAGAAATGAGTTGGCTGAAATCCATAAATTATAAAATATCAATATTAAGTTTTAATTTAGATATTTTATAGTAATGTAATATAATTTATTTATATTTATTTTTGGGGTGTTTTTAGGATGTAGATGTAAGATGTGCTCCACTTTATCTTATTTATTTTCTACCTACGATGAGGTCTAACTGGCTTGCTAGAATCTTCGTTGACAGGTCAGTTGTTTACAGATATATTACCGATATATAACACACTCACACACACACACATTATATATATATATATGGAATAGACTAGAAAAATAATTTTATTCTGGGACGAAGTCCCTTCAGATCGTTTTATATATATATATATATATATATATATATATATATATATATATATATATATAACATGTATATTATTCTGTTTACAGATTTATTTGTTGTTAACAGATATATTAGGTTAGTTGTTTTCAAATATATCAGACCTCATTACTACTGTATAAAATTAGTTGTTTACTCTATGTTTAGAATTATCTCATTACTGTAGTGCAGTTTTTTATTTAAAACTAAATCTAGGACGTCGTTATTTTCACTTCAATGGTATTTTAGTAAGATGCAGTTAATGATGAAATGAAATAGTTGAAGCCCTTAGGCCATGTCGTTCAAGATAAGAATAAATGCATAATGACAATTGCTGAATTATGCTAATCGTAAAATTTTCCTTGCGTGGCGATGAAAGGTTATACTCTAATTTATACACTAATCTCATCCTTAACAATTTAATCGGATTTCGATTATTTTGTAATTTACCTATTTAATCGCTTCTAACTATGGAATCGTGTTATTATTTTTTTTTTACTTTGTTAATATAACAAGATCATCATATAAATGCCCGAATAAAATATATTTTATATAAAATTTATTTTTATTATTATTGCAAAATAATAAATTTTTGTTTATGAGAATATAATTTATTTAATTAGTATTAAATTATAGTATTGGAGTTGGATCTTAGTTATACCAGTAAATTATCGTTAAAATATACAAATGTATTACATTATATTATATGTATATACGGTATATTTTTAATATAATACAATACTCTTGTTTGCGTGTTGTATTGCTTATAATAATACTGATGTTTATTTTAATCACGATTTACTGTTGTAATTAAGGTCCAACCCCAATACTACTATTTAACTAAACTTTTACAATAATAATGAAATGCAACTCTCTAATAAAATGCTATTGTACCAATATTTAAAAAAAAATTATGTTTTTTAATCGACTCTGTAAAAATTGATTTAAAATATAATAAATTTAAATTTATTTACAATGATTTTTATTGCATTAATTAATTATTTATTTCATATGAATTAATTTTTTATTATCAATGAAATAATCATATATTATTTAATAAAATATTTTTCATTATATTTTATATATTTCTGTAGGTATTTATAGCAAACGAATTTATTTGTGAACTACATTTATTTGTGAACTACATTTATGAGATAAATATTTCTGTTTAAGTAATAAGAAATCGACATCAAACGTATAAACAATATAATGTTTTTTAACCAGTTTTTAGAGTTTATATTAATATCAGTGGTATGATTTGTATGGTAACAATTTAATTATTTATAAAATTCATATAACAATCATTAAAGAAATCCGGTATTTCTCTAGTTTTTATTAGTTAACAAACATATTGTAGTGTGGTGGCAATAGTTACCGTTTTTAAAGAAGTAGAGTTGCTGGCTTTCTGAACGTTGTGCCTATATTCGACTTCAAATAAAAACTAAATGTGAATTGGGTTAGAATGCGTTTTTCTTGTGACTCATGCAATAGAAAAGTCCATTAACGTACTTGCACGGTCGATACCATGCTCTCATATCATCAACTGAATTGGATATATATTTTATATATGGCAGGAAACCGTTTTTCATAACTTCCGGTTAGCAGGGTGTGGAAAAGCGTTTTAGGAGGTCATCCGAGCGGAAAAGTAATGTGTCGAGAAGGCTGTGGTTCGACGCCTCATAAGACAATTACAAGGGACCGGATACGATAATTAGCTCTGAGAGGGACTAAAAAGGCGGCAGGTGAGACTTTTGATTGATCTAGGATGTTTGAAGAAGTGGCGGTCGGCTAAGGAGAGGGTTGACAGCGTGTAACTCTAGCCGGTAATCAGATGGAGGGGGGAGAAGCCTTTGATCCGTGCCGACAGTAGGCGTGGCCTGGCGGCTGGGAAGGGAGAGCAGGCAATGTGATTGGAGGAGACCGGTCACGCCCATTCATCCCCTCCACTCGTCACCGCCCGGTGGCCGCCCGGCTCAGTCCTATCGGAGATGTGATGGCAGACATGAGGCCGGAGGAAAAATCTGAAGACGAGATCAGCGTCGGTTGTCCGAGCCCGCCCAAGTACGATTCCGACGCATCTGAAATCCACGACGATTACTTCAAACCACTGAAAAAGTTGAAGATGGTGCAGATAGACAAAGTGACTTATTCTATATCAAGCAGCAAGAAGAAGAAGAGGCCGCGGCGGCAGAGTTTGGAATCGGCCGAAACGGGGACGAACGGCGTTAAATCGTTTTCGATCCTGGACATTCTGAATCACCGGCCGGCGAGGGAGTCGAGGATCGTGAGGCCGTGGGACGAAGGAGGATCCTGCCTGCCCGCCCACCGCGGCCTCCTCCCGCCCCCGCCTATCTTGTACAGGCCCAAATCCGCGGACATGTACGAGACCTGCAGTTCCGGGAGGTCGAGCACTTCCGAATGCTGCACTTCCCCGGACATCGTGCCCTGCGGCCGCCAGCAGCAAGGCAGGAAGCCCAAAGACACCTCCCCGCTGGACGCACTCTTCCAGATGACCTCCAAGACCTTCGAGGAGCTCAACGGAGAGTCAGGCCAAGGTAGGTTCTATTTCTTTGTATATCGAATCTAATTGTGGAATATTAGAATTAGTTTATAATAGAATAATAGCTTACAAAAGTGTCACTTGGCCAAATTCTGTCAAGTTAGGCGTTGTTCGTTATCTGATAGTGTTATCAATTGCAGGTTCCATGCATTCCTTAAGCCGACAATGATCGCACAATACAAAGCTTTTGATATGTACTGCTGTTCAATACATGTAGGTTCCAAATTGAAATAGAAGTGTGATATTTTTGTTCTCCTCAGAAGTATAGTTCCCATATATATATTTTTATTTCCACCATCAAATCCTTCTTTAACATTTTTAAATTTTACATTATGGTTTCTTGTATTTTCAGAGAAAATATACTATCAATATTAAAATGAAATGATATTATGAGTTTTCGGGGTGTCAAGTATTTTAAGTTTGCAACATGATTCTATACCGATTTATTGATTGTATTTGTACCGTCATTAAATCGGTTATTATTTTTTCAACCACATTTTATAAAATGATAATAATCATTAATTTGGTATGCGTTTGATTAATTTGGTAATTTGGTTTTAGGTAGTTCTTACTTCAAAGAGCTTTTTGCTTATCATATCAACAGTTTCTTTCAAAAGTAATTTCCTTTTTTAATAGACTAATTCTTATTTATTCGGTTGTTCATTGTTAATCGTGTAAATTTGAAATTCCTTGAAAATGAAAATAAAGAGACAGGTTTAATAATATTATTTAATCTCATTATTTTTTTTGGAAATATACTTTATTAAAAATCCAGTTTGCGTCATTGCCGTATGAACTGTTGTATTGAAGTTATAGATATATTAAACAAAAATCTAATGTTATGGTATTATTTTAATAGGATGACTAATTATATTTACTATGAGCTACTATTTTAAATATGGCATATTTATAATGTTCACAAGTTTTAAAACAAACAACAGGAAATATAAGTTTTATTTTTGCATTAAAATGATAATAATTTTTTGCTGCCGATATACTTAATATTATAAATTAATATTTAAACAAAAATATAGATCAGAGTTGCATTTCATCAATCGTTTAAATAAGTCTCATATTAAAGGATCAGAAAATGTTTTCTCAAAGTGATAATCAAATTTAAAAAAACGGGAACATAAATTACTATATGATAACGATTGTGGCTACACTATATTTTCGTTATATTAGCAAACGATATTGATATAATTGATAATACTGCTGCATTATTTAATATATAAATAAATGTTACCATTGGAGATTAACTAATATTTTATTTATTTAAATGTACTTTAATTATATAAACATTGTAACTGATAGGTTATTACCGGTTTATGGATACAATATTTTGTTTCAGATAACACATTCACAGATATTTTAATAATTAAATTTGTTGTTGTCCATTAACAGTAAAAGTTTTATATTTATATTTATTGCTGTTATTCATTAAATAAATGAAATTCATGTATGTATAATCTCATTATTATTTACAGAAAAAACTAAAACGGCTTTTGTAGTTTTGTAGTAATAAAAAAAGTTGGGCTTATGGAATTTAAACTAAAACTGTGTACTAATTATATAATAAAGATTTTATACAATAAATAAATAAACGTATAAAGTATAGATATCGGAACATGTAGTTTATATTGGAATCTATAGACCATTAATTTTGTTTAAAGCCAAAAAAAAATACCACTTAATTAAATTGTTTTATTATTTTTACCGTCATAATTTTTCATCCATCCATTAATTATTAATCCATCTTTGGTCTGCTATCGAGAATTAATTTTTAATGGTTTATTATTGCTAGTTTCATTGATAAAAGGACTATCTTGAATTTTTTTAAAAATGTATTAATTTCTTTAAAATATGAATAAAGCAACTTAGAAGAGAACAAATATTTCACCATTTGTGCTTCACATTTTATATTCATTTTATAATAAATATGTTGACTTCTTTTTGAAATGTCGGCTCTAAGCTTTATATTATAATTGTGAACAATGCGGCTTGTTGAGCCAATATTAAAAAAAAACATATAATAGCAAATCTGTTACTGGTAATTTGATATTTTATTACCGATTAAAAAAAAAATTATAAATGATAATCCATAAAATTAGCATAAATGATTTAACGGTAGATAAATATCAGCGTCGTTTCTTACTAATCAATTGATTTCTAAATAAGGAATGTTAGAAATTGTGACTCTGAAATAACATTGATAACAATATATATATTATTAAACATTTATATATAGTATTGCCTATTTATATTTTTATTACTTCAAGGAAGATATAGATTATCCAAATTCAGATATAACCCAGACTAAAATATCCACTTGCCATTATTGCCTGCTATTAGCTGTTTATTTTGGAAATTATTTAAGAGCTGTTTTAAAATTAATTATAAAATAACACGTGGAATTAAGAGGTTAATTTATAAACTTTTACTGCATGTAAATTATTAATTAGTTTTTAAAAAACATGTTAAAATAATAATCTGTTTATATATATATATATATATATATATATATATATATATATATATATATATATATATAATTCTCTTTTGGTTTATGTCTGTATGTAATAGTTAAAAATCATTAAACTAATCCTGAACTAAATGCTATGCTAAAAACAATGTCAACAAATTCGAAAAAGCTGGTAAAATCCAAGTTAAAATTGGATATATTGTGAATTTATTTTAAAAAAAAATTGTACAGATTTTTTTTTGGGTGGTGTTCCATAAATCATGTTAGGTTCCTAAACCTTCGAGGACACTTCAAACAGCCCAAAGTGCCCCTTGGAAAAGCTTTCCAGAGATTGTCAAAGTTTCTAATATTATTCACAAAGATCAAAGGAAACACCTTAACCCTCATGCTTATCTAAATAATTCAAAATGTACTGCATTATATATGTTTGGCTAATGATTTATTATAGATGTTTGTAAACAAATCCAAAATTTGAGATATTATTCATTTATTTGTTTGTATTTTTTAAACACTCCAACATATCAGATCAAGCTGATAAAACTGTTATAACTTTACCGGGTTATTAAATATATCAATTTTATTACGTAAAATTTATGAAAAGAAACCAAGATATTATTTAAAAAAAAAATGTAAGATAAGATAAATAGGTACATTTTTACCTTTAACTGAGCCCCCAATCGACTTCTACTAATGCTCCTACGGTCATCTATTTCTCCACCAGTAATGGAAAATAAATGACGTCATAATTGTGTACACAAACTAATCCAAATCAAATATACACGTTATGTAATTATAATATTGTCCATACATAGTATATCATTCGACAACACTAGTAAGATTTATAAGTAATCTAATTTTTAGTACTTGAATCAAAAGTTTGGTATTTTCCAATTTTAAATTCATCCTCAAGAGCAATGTCACATTCACTCTGACAGGAAATTTTATTTTATTTTTTTTCTATTCAATAATGGTAGAAGTTTAAGCAAAAGTTTTAAAATTATAGTTTAATTTTTTTCTTTTTCTTGGTTTGAAATTCCTCCTCAAATTGAAACATGGAAAAAAAATTGTCCTCGTGTGTCCTCTCCAAACTACTCTAGTCACTCCATTGTGTGTTACTAGGAAAACTTTGGACACCCTAACTTCAGAAATCGGAAAGACAAAAAATAATTATCTATACCTTAGCGAAATTACAATATTTTTTCTAAACTAAAAAAAAAAGATTCAGATAATAATAAAAAATAATTAATAAGAACAATTGTATATTTATCTTATTTGCTATTATTGGAATTAATTTATATATTAAAGGCTTAAAGTTGGTTAAATACCTATTTAACTAAATAAATTTATAGTATTTATATATTTTTATTTATCGTAAGTACTTCAAAATAAAAAAATATAATAAAACTCTGGTAAAAGCTTACTATAAAATTTATCAAGATTTCTAATTTTTAAAATAATTATAAATATGTGAAATTTTTATTTTTATCATTATTAATTAAGAAATTAATAAGTAATATTTAAAATTTTATTTAATGTAAATAATTTCAAATAAACATTTTTTCTTCTGATACCGTTTGCAACTCCATTATAAATCAATGATTTTAATTATTTTTTAAAATATTGTTTGTGATCATCTAAAGCTGATTTTGTTTTTAATATTATTTTGTTGCAAGCAGTAATTATGAAAGAAAATTTTCTCTTCTATTTTACAACGGTTAGACTAAAGATAATTAGTGTCAAGAAACTATCCAACTGTCAGTGTTTAAAGGTCTTGTACATTGCTAAACAGTGTAGATATGTTTATCTTACATCCGGATCTTTTAATGTTCCTACCTGTTAAGTAGGAATCAGACAGTTTTCCTTCTCTATTTCTGCTTCTCTTGCTACAGTGATTATTTAATTGTTAATATTTAATAATTAGTTAATAGTAAATTATTTAATATTCTTTTAATTTAAATCCGTTGATGTATGGACTTTATTTGTGAATTATATCATTTAAAGATGTGTAGTTTAGTAGATATAGAAGAAAGCAGAAAATGGTTAAATTTATTCATTAAATTATTTTTAATTTGTTTTACAGTTGATTTATAAATAAATATATAATATATTCTAATAAATTATGTTCCTATTTTTATTTATTTTATGTTTATAAAATAATTATTTTATCAGATTTATAAATAAATTACCACGATCTTTACCCAAATCTTTCTAAGATATTTACAAGTAAATCTCGATGTATACATGAAACCAATTATAGTGTAATGCTAAAATTTTATGATATGAACACCTACGTCGAGAGTTTATAGGCCTAAAAATATGTCCTTGCGATTAAAAAAATAATAAACAAATTGGATATTCAAAAAAAAAAAAAAAAAGCTACAAATAAATAATTTTAATTATATTATCTTATGATTTTATGATAATCAATTTCTAAATTTTTTAAGTAGTTCTAATTGCTATTCGACTCATTTCAGCTCTTTATATTTCATTTATTTTATATTTTTTTAAAATATATATTTTATAAATTAAAAAACTATTTATTTTATTTAATATTTTGTGAACTGAAATATCAGTTATTTATTTGCCAAATGAGGATAGTTTGTCTAATAATTGCAATTAAAATATCTAATAACGAACTTAAAATTTACATTTGTTTTCCAAAACATGTATTTCACAACCTCCATTAATTAAGAGGGCATTGGTCTAACTTAATTAAAATTAATAACTTAATAAATTCATAAAGGAAGGAGATGGTCCGGGGTTGCGGTCATAAATAGGCTAAATAGTGGTAAAACTATTTTATTGAAAGCCGACGTTTCGACCCGACTTTGCAGGTCTTCATCAGGGCTAGAACGGACAAGATAGAGCATTGTGGCAATTACATGATATTTAGACATAATTTATAAACAATGTGAATAAGCTTATTAAAATTATAAACAGTAAGTACAATAAAATATGGACAAAGTAAGCTGAGTAACAAGATCCTAAACTGAAGTAAATAGATGCTAACAATTGTTTTAGTGTAATATATAATAAATAAAAATGTGAATATACTTCTACAAAACCGTTCCTTTATAATGCAACGGTCAACTATTAAATATTCATATTAATAAATTCATATTAACATAATACAAATAATATTATATTTTGAAAATTGCAATAGATAATTCTCAGTTAAACGGCTATATTCTTGCAAATAATTGGACTACATAAATAAAATACTTAATGTTAATAAAAAAAATTAATGAAGTTAAGTTCTATTAATTTATTTGAATTCACAGAGACAAACCGCACTGTGTACTCAGTCTGTGGTAATTTTTAATATATTTTTCTATATAATTTGCATTTTATTTCTGCTCATCTGGTGATTGCAGTAAATTTAATAGGTTGTAAAATTTCCTCTAATAATCATAAATCTTTCCTTCGTTAGGTATTTGCCGGTAATTTTAGAATGATATTTAAAACTTCCAAGGAGGATTATCAATTTTTTAAAAATAACTTTTATTATACATCTTCGCATCATCGCGTTTTTTATTAAACATATAAAAAGGCATTAAAACAGTGGCTATATAATAAAAAAAAAGTTGCCCTCCCACCTCGATAGGGTGTCTGTATGCCGTCTAAGGGCTTTGCCGGGAGATAAAAAAAAAAAACTCAATTTAAAATTCAAAACAACTTAAAAACCTTGTAAATCAGGGCAGTATTTCAGCTCGTAACACGGTATTTTATTAATCAGGGGAAGAAAAAAAAGAATGGGCTGCAAATTACAAATAAAGTCTTTCTGCGACTGGTTTAATATCGTCACGAAACTGAGATACTAAATCGGCGAAGGTAAAACTTGAAAGAAAAAAAAAAGTTAAAAAATATAAATAAAATAAGAAGAAACGAGGCAGCGAAATGTGACGTTTTCACGATCAGCAGTGGGCCACAGAGATTGAGATCTGCCACACGAAATGTCCAACTTCCAATTAACCGAGGCTCATATAGTAGGGTCTTATTAACATTTATAATCCGCATGCCGGTATTTAATTACTTAAAATTATATTAATTTACCATATATTATATCTTATCTCTAGTTAATTATTTCCCAAGAGTCATACTATTGCCGTCTGATGTTATGGTATCAAATTACTGGAAGTAAACAATTTAAACCTTAAAAAAGTTTATTAAAAAAAAAATAATAACTACTTCTGTTCATTAAAATACCTATGATTAGAACCACTGGCGGATCTACGGGGAGAGGAGGTTTTTCGAGCTAAAGCCCCCTCCCAAAATGGCTAAGTATAACCATTTATTACAGAAAAAAATATTTAAAATTATCTGTTAAAGTATTCTTGTTCCTGTATAGGACTTCAAAAACCAATTAAACACCATTTCATACTTCATAAATACCATAGGTAGTTAGGTTATTTCTCTTTTTTTCAAATTCATTATTGTTATATATATATATATATATATATATATATATATATATATATATATATATATGAAAAAAAATCTTTCAGGCTAAAACCCCTCCTAAAATTAAATCCTGGATCCGCTAGTGATTAGAACTCGAAGTTTCTTAACATAATTCCCAATTTAAATAATTATTTTAAAATATAATACTCAAAGGAGGATTAAAAAATGTTTGTAAATATATATATATTTAATGTATGTATATGTAATGCCACTTATATGAATCATTTACTAGATTATATAATAAACAATTAGTTTAAACCAATTTTCTAAATTATTTACGAGATTTTATTATTAGTGTGATAATGGTTACTTTTTCAAAACTAAACTCTTCATCTAAATGCCTACAATTAGTCCTACATTTTATAAAAATTAAAATATATATATATATATATATATATATATATATATATATATATATAATAACTACATTACATTTAATAATTTGCTGAATTATAGTATAATGAATTAACTAAAAATAATCACATAAATCTTTGACGATATAATAATAGATATAAAATAATTGACAGTAAACAATTTCTGTATAAAAGATATAGATAATAAAATTTTATAGATATTTAAAATAAATATAGATATTAAAAATTTTTATTCAGATATAAATAATCTAAAGTTAAATATAGAATAAAGAATAATAACATATCTTATATTATAGTTTCAATAAAATAAATTTCCTATTCTGTATCTTTCTACAAGTAGCAAATATGACGTTTTTATTCTATATATATATATATATATATATATTTTATAGCTATGCACATACTTAGATATTTTTTAAAAATTTATATTTATATTCAAAAAATTTATATTCATTTTAATTTCCCATAATGTAACCGGTTTTATAAACTGAATTAATCTTTATTTTTGTTAAGGTAGTAGTGATTTTCATAAATTATATTGTTAGACAAAAAATACTTACTATATTACTAGGTACTTAAATCATATCAAGGTTGGGTTTGCAATAATTTGAAAAAAAAAATAAATTTCGTATGTAAACATATTTAAGAATTAAAAAATAAATGTCAATCGGTGATATTAAAAAGGCCTGATTTCATAATTAAGAACGTTTGAATGTTAGTAGGGTTTTCAAGATTTTTTTGCCAGTTATTAAATGTTTTACGACATATGGTTGTTATACATGATGATGTAAGTAAATATCATGTACAAAAATGTTATATTTATCATAATCCTTTGATGATTATGATCCATAAATGATTTTTTTAAATCGATTTAAGATATCTTTGTTTCAAAATTAATGCAACCCCAACCTTGGTTGATAATCAGCACGGTTTAACAAAATGGCTCTTTAAACAATTTAAGTAGTTTTTGCTCAAGCATAAAATAATATAAATTTATAAATGCAAAATTTTAATAGTACCTTAATTAAAAGTGTTGATTGATTATTTTATGATAAAAATCATGTTTCTAATTAAAGTTTTTATATTCTCATCAATGACCTTCTAGAAAAGAGACAGTAATAAACAATCAATGGAAGAAATATTGTCAGAAAACTTTAAAGAAAATTTCAATATACAATCTGTATTGTTCAACTTCTAGAGACATTTTTAATAATCGCTTATTGTTTAGGTTAAGTTTTAAAAATAAAAAATTATGAAAAACCTGAACATGATTGGTATGCTATGAAAGAAAGATAATAATATGAAAAAAACATTCCAATAACACTAACTTCCAAAATAAAACAACAAAGCACATCAATATTTCAATGAAAATGAAAACAGGTTATAAAAATTATTAAAAAAAAATTATAAACCAAAAATGAAAAATTATTCTTATCACTACAATTATTTGTACACGAATACTACAATTTATGTACATGAAATAAACTTTACTTTCATTTTAACCCCTTTAATTGTCGAAAAGTAATATTTCTATACAAATGTAATTATAGAAATCATTGTGTGAGAATGTGTTTGTAAATTAAAAATTACATTCTATTTTGTACATAAAATTTAAGTTGGATATATTGATTAGCTGATGCAGGATTTAATTTTTTGGGTGTTTTTTTTTTCTTTTTAATATAATTGTAATTACTGTGAGAAAAAAGATAAATTTATGAAATGATGTTTAATATGGCCCTAGGAAAAAAGTGTATGCACAGGAACAAAAATGTTTTTAAGGATTAATGAATGAATATGAGCTATAATTAAAAAAAATTGTATATTATGATAGTTCAAATATATAGCTTACTCTACTTAAAGAAACAAAGTGGGACAATCGAAAAAAATAATATTTTTCTAATTTTAAGACAGCTTCTGTCCGAATTTATTTATTATTAAGACAGCACTTTTTCTCTCGATAATTTATATATTTAATGCAACTTTTCAAGATTTTAACTTATAAGTTTATCTAACAAAGTCTAATTTAACTAGAATTTATTTTATAAAATTAGTTGTAGGCTTATAGAGAAATCGTTTAAAGAATGCGTATTATCTTGTTACTGTAATTTGTTCTTATTGTTCTTATGAAATAAACATTATATATATATATAAATAAACGATATAGATCGCTATTAACTGGCTGGAAAGTGTGGAATATGGAGAGAAAGATATGTGATATTTTATTGATGCTTTCTCCTTATGAACTTTACCAGACCACAACTATTGCATCACGTGATAAGAAAAATAGGCTTATTTCATTATTTATAAAATGTCAACCGATTTCAAAGTCTTCTATTCCAATATTTATCGGGAAAAAGAACTGTTCTTTTCAATTCTTGCGAAGTTCCGATTTCACATCTGAAACCCGCACCTCTTTGTCGACTAGGAAATACCTTTCCTTCGCATGAAGGAAGAGGTTTCAAAAATCACCGGGTAATTGAATCTGAGTATGGAATATTTTAATGGGAATTATTTCAATTTTTGCGTGATCCAAGCTTAGTTTTCATTTGTTTTGGAATAGCAAATATCAATCAATGATTGTGGGTTAAAACTAATCGATGTCCGCCAGCCTCATTCTACAGTATTCTTTTTCGTTCTTACAAGTCCTTGTTAGGTCATCATGGAATACAATTCTTCTTCTGAGTGTCGACTGTTGACTATTTTTAAAGAAACTAGTTAATAGTTAAAGACCATGAGTACGAAGATGACCTGACTAAGAAACTAGAGGAGACAGTCAGCTGCCAAGGAATATTATCTGGTTGACATATGTGTTAATTGGCATGATTTACTCTTATACAGTTGATGTGCCAGGCTCAAGGAGTCCCGATGAAATGAACTTCTTACGAGATATTTCATCGGGTTTATATTTGAGTTGGCCGCCTCCTACCGACTCCTTTCTGACATTTATAAACTCATTTATTTAATTCCGTCGGGGTTAGTGTTTGGGCATGGTGTCGCCAATTAATCACTTGTAAGAAATTACCTACATTAAAAAAAAAAAAATCATTTAGAAGTAGAAACTTGAATTAGTTTCAGAGAATGGGATCAGATGTTTTGTGTACTAAGTACTTTAGTTATAAATAACTGATTGCTATTTTCCTGTTTTATTTATTAAAATTGAATTGAGGCCTTTTGTTGGATAGCTACGTAGGTGAAATCCTTGAAATTTACGCTTTTTTTTCAAGTCCCGAAGAAGAAATTTGAATTTGAAGAAAACAACTAAAGTAAAAAAAAATTCTAGGGTTATCATGTAAAATGTGAAATCAACGTTATGAGAAACTAGTTGGCCTTTCATGGTTATGACCACAGACGGATCTATGGAGTGGAAGGGAGAAGGGGATTTTTAGGATGAAGTCCCCCACTCTCAAAATGGTAAAACATTAGTATTTCTTATAAAAAATATGTTAAACAATATCTCTAAAAGTACTATTGTTCCTGCTATTTAATAAGAATTCAAAATTCATTTTATCATCATTCCATAAAATACAAGTACTTAGCGTCTTTCTTCTTCTTCCAAAGTAATAATCATTATATACATATATATGTACAAAGAATAAGTTTTCGGACTAAAATTGCCTCCCCCATATTTAAATCCTGGATTTCCTAGTGGTTATGATTCTCACATTGCATTGGCCAATGAATAAATGGTAAAATACTATGGTAACAAGTAAATGCAAGACATTATTAAATGAAGGAATTAGTTATTTTCTCGGCCGAATTTAATGGTTGATTATTAAAATAATAAATCAGAAAATGTGTATAGGTTATTGCAATAGGTTATTTCGTTCTAAATAATTGTCCAACTACATTTATTTTATTTATTTATTTCTTCGTAACGAACTAAAAACTAAGAACTTGGATTAAGTTAATAAATTTTTTAACAGTTCAAGACATGGCCGAGTAACTTGGGAGGTGGGTCCCATAGTGCTCAGTTCTAAACAATGTGGGTTCGATTCCTACCAGGGTTGGTAAAAACTCTCCACAGATATCTGTACCACTATCAGAGTCGGAATAAACATTTTTATATATTTATTCGGAGGAGGAAAATCCTATTGTGACTTCGTTTACTAAACACACAGATATAACTTTTTGTCATTTTGTAGTACGATTAATAGGTATTATTTCATTGAATCCACAGTTATAAATAGTAAATCAGATGATGATTTTTTTTTTCTGTAATGCCTCATTCCTACTCGTATCATAGACCAACCGCCTACTTACCATTATACTGTTAAATATAGCCATCAATACGACATTGAGGGATGCCCGGACAAGAGATGAAAGCTGACTATATTAATGGGTTGATGGACGAGGGAGGACGCTGGCGGTGTTATTAAGATGAAGGATGATGGTATGGCCGTTAGTAAGGATAACATTTGATCTCCAAGAACTGGCAGGACGCAGCCGATGTACTCGGGAGATGGTCCGTGGTCTAGGGTGGAGCATGGCCAACCCCAGTTATCGTCCTGGCTATTCTTGTATTCCTGGCACATGTCCGGAGGGAGGAAGATGTCTTGCCTCAGCGTGCTCTTTGTCCGCTAGTGGTAGTCTCTTCTTTAAAGTATCTGTCATATCTCTAATTCGTTAATGTGTACTGTTAAAAAGTGATAGAGTTTCTTCGATGACACTGATAATTATTAATCACAGCTCGATATTTCATTAGAATGACGTATCTGGGAAGATTGTGTTGAGCGTAATATGGTAGATTGGTATATAAGGTTCTTAGGGTTCCAGTGGAAGTACTGTCGGAACTACGGGGAGCTTTCGTGCTGAAGCCCTACTTCCCCAAAATGGATGAATAATATATATAGTTTTTTATTCGTCCATATTTGTTTTTGGGAATTATCTAAACTAAATACCGTTTAGGTTAATCGTTTGATCAGAATATATTCTCTTTTTAAATTACCGTGCATATGCAGCCACCAAATGTAAGCATTAATCAAAAAAAAATATAACAAATTTAACTGTAAGAGCATTAATGATCCTGTAATTACAGTTTTATTTACTTTTGCTGTTAAGGAACGCTGGAGCATAATTTCATATAGGTAATATTTCACCTTCCAGAATATTACCGCAATTAGAAATAATCTTGGATCCACTACTAAGTGGAGTAAAGTTATGCAAAGAAGGAGATGTTCACTGTGTTTATTATTATGGGTTAATAATCCCAATAAAGTTCTAGTATTTCTCATGTTGTATTTAAATTCTATTACAGGACTTAATGGATTTTGCTCGAATGTTCATTATATCTATCACTGCAAAGCACAAGATATGATGTACATTTTTTATAATCTTTTCCTGTAAAAGATTAATATCTGTACCTAACCTTTTTCGATCGGATCTATTGTATTGTGTTAGTCATGTAGTCGTGTAGCTTTACGAAACTCTATTCCGTTGGTGATGTAAACCAATATGCCATTAAATCTGCAAAATTACACCAATATAAAAAATGAGTTGCGTCTTGTGCGACGATATTGTGTCAGTTGTTCAATAGAATGACATTTCAGTCCGAACTTCCTTTCAGGTTTCCATCTCGCCTCTTTCCCAACTACATATCGTACATTCGGCAGAAGGTTGCCACAATATAGGAAAGGGAAAAAAAAGACAGACATTGTGTTGGGCGTGGAATCAAATATATATACAGGGGGTCTCAAATCTTAATGGCTAAACTCTGGCTGGTAATTCTAGGGAAAAAAATTCAACAAAAAAGTGCATTGGCCAATTCCAAACGCAAAATGACCCATTTGGTGTTTTTTTTTAAGGTGGTCACGTTTTTTTTTAATAAGAAGGAATTTCTCAAAAACTATTCAAGATAATTAAATTCTTTATGATAAAAGAGACTTTCAGAAGGTCTAATAACGCTAAGCCTACCATTATTCCGAATTATTTCATGAATCGGGATTAAGAAAATATGATCGAATATGGATATTGTGACTGCAGTAGTACAGCGACCATGATAGTCCCTTTTATCATTGACATTAGTGAATTTACGTACTGTTTCCTCAAATATAGTTTTATCTACTTCACGGTGGTGTATTCGAAAATTAATTATCTTGAACACTTCTTGAGAAATTCTTTCTTATTCCATAAAAAGCGTTACCAACTAAAATAAAACCCACGAAATTAGTATTTAACTCCTTTTCCGTCCGGAATCAGCCCATGCATCAAATGTACTTTTTTGTTGGAAATTTTGTCTAGAATCACTTTCTAGAGTTTGGCCATTAAGAACTGAGGCACCCTGTATATATATATAAACATTATTTTATTTCAGGTTTTTTTTTTTTCTTAACAGAGTTTCTATTTCATTATTACTATTACCAACGTAAATTCTTCTTTCATCGACACATAAATATTACATTGTGAAATAATTATTCTTAGAGTGGCTTTATATACGTACTGAAGGGCGGTAGTTAGGTTGTCGGTGTGGCCCCTGGCTTGAAGTATGGAAGCTCGATAAGAAGTTCCGAAGAGGATCCCATTCTATGTATAAGAAAAGAAGGGATCGAATAAAGAGAATAAACTTAAACGTAAAATAAATATAAACGTAAATATACAAACATGTCCAAAATAGATAAAGGAAAATTTTTCATTGAATAAATGTGCTCATCATGTGAAGGGAATGGGTACTAGTGTTGCCCAAATGCGAGACCGAGACGAGTCTTGGTCTTGCAAACTCAGTCTTGATCATGGTCTTGAACTTGCGCAAGAGTCTCGCAACAGTCATGCAGTTACTTAGTAGCTTATTATTATATAGATATTACTGTAATTTTATAGATAGGAGAAACCTAACAAAGCCCGAACGAAAAATTAGAGGAATTAAATGCAAAAGTATATTGGTTATACCAATTATTAATATATAGTAACTAAGATTGTCAAGTATTAGTAACTATTTTGTCTTAATTTTTATTTAAAAAATCGATTTTTTTACCAGTCCTGGTATTGGTCTTGGTTTTTCAAAGTGCAAGACCAAGACCGATTTTGGGCAACACTAATGGGTACTAATATACAGATCAAGTATAAACAATAAAAACATCAAATATGAACAACTTCTTATCAAAATTTTGTAACAGAGTTAATTGGTGATTTTTTTGAAAACTTTACGAGAGATCATTCATAAATAGGACATATATCGAAACACTATTGGATATTTGGAAGTGTTTGTTTTCTATTTCGAAACGCAATGTCATCACTTATTTGCCTAATATTATAAACGTTTGTCGATTCAATGAGTTAGCATTTCGCAGTGACATTATCAGTGGTCGTTACCCCACGATTCGAACCTACATAAGTATGTTGATCGTGTGGAAGATGATTCCACAATCCGCTCCAACCCGCTCAATCTCCTCACGTCCCCCAATTCGCAATCCATACAGCTCGGCTCTTCCGATTCCCGATCTGGTTGGATGCTGTAAGTGGCTTAAAAGGAGACGGGGAAATGGAATAGGGCAATCTGGTGGCGGTCTCCCTCCAGCGCCGAATCAAAATTAGCCGTGATTAGGCCTGGATAATATCCCACGGGATGGGACCGGCTTCGTCCCCTTCGGTTAGATTTTCGTTTTTTTTTTTCTTTTTTCACTCTCCCCCCCTTTCGTTTTAAATTAAATTAAACCTCACTGGGTCCGACTTTTCGTTTACAGTATCGATATGTTTTGGAGTGATTTGAATGATAAATACTCGAAAAACGAACTGGAACACTATGGGGAGGGGGGAGAGGAATCCTTTAAATTTAAATTTAATATTAACATGTATGTGTATATAATATATATATATATATATATATATATATATATATTTTTTTTTTTTTTTTTAAATAAATTTCGGAAATAAAGATTTATGTTGCTAATTGTTGACAACAATATTCTTCACCTACTACTCCAGATTCAAAATATATTACAGAGATTAGAAAACAATTATATTTCTGATTTTACACAAGTATTTTTTTTAAATTTATTTATTTATTTATTTATTGAGACCTATAATAATCTGTCTCGTGGACAATAAGTATAGTGATATATGAACACATTCACACCATATATAACTCAAATATTACTCAAGAATAATTATTATTGTTGGTTGTTAAAATTTTGTTCAAAAATAATATTCCGAGTATGAATTTCCTCACTTATGATCAAAAATAAACACCTCTCGGAATAACAATCATCAAACGATTTTTAAAAACTCCACATAAAAATTTTGATTTTCATTTTGGTTTGTTTAACTACCTATTTCAAACATTGCTTGATACAGAATGAACGGGTTCTATTTTGAGAATATATATTTTCAATAATTTCTAATATTGACAGTTCAATGAGCAAACTAATTATTATGATAGTGTTTGTATTGAAATCACAAACAATTTATGACTTTTCTTTAAAAGGAACTTAGCCGTGTTTGCCCGCCCAATAGTCTTATTTAAAATTTTGATGTTGGCAAACTGCACTATTGTTTAATTGTAAATTTTGTCTAGTTTACTATGGAGCAAGGTTCAGTTACTTAAAACAAATATTTTTTAAGTAATCGTTTCTAATCCAACAAAAAAACATGACTAGCTTAAAAAAGTCTTAAATTGCGTACTTTTCTGTTGGTAATTGGGCAATTGTTTATATGAACTTTTTTGTAGAGTTTGATGTCTACTATCAATCTTTTAAATATTTAACTCTACTTACGGGTCATAGCCCGTATATATCCTTTTTTAAACATATTTTATTTTTTCCTGTCTATTTCAGTAGAGATGTGCCTTGCTTAACTCATCTTGCTTAAACATCTTTCACTTGAATTTTATATAATTTTATTATGTTTTTCCTGAAAAACAGCTATGGTTCCGTCCACTAAAAAACTTCAGATTAACAAAATATGAATGGTTCTCTTACATAATTCTTTTTAAATTTTTTTATGTTTCAAATGTTATTTTCGCATATTTACTGACACTTTCGAAATTTGTAATAAATATATTTGAAGAATCTTTTCAGTTTAGATTCTTCGGCAATCCCCCACCCCGTGGCTATGTTAATATATTTTTTTTATAATAAATATTTCTGAATTATTATTATCTTATTATAAAATAATATAATGTTAAATAAACAAAGATTTTGTTAGTACCATTAGTATTGATGTTTTTTTAAATTAAACAATTTGTTAATAAAATTTAAATAAGGTGTGAATGTGTTTTATTTATTTTATTATCATTCGTCTTTAATTTGTTATTTTACTTATCTTGTATATTACTTTATCTTTGTATTTATATATATCTCTTTTTTTTCTCTCTCTTTCTCTTCTTACTTGGTTATTTTTATTTATTTTCCTTTCTTATGTTCATATTGTGTGAATGAATACTATAGCCCTAGTACCAATTCAGTGTGGCAGACTGTATTAATACTCAAAAAAATAATAAAAAAATAATTAAATAAATTTAAATCTTGTTCATCGTTGATAAACAACAACAAGAAGGACATTGTTTCATTTATTTTTTATTTTTAAAGGAGGATAAAGGGTAATGAAGGAACTCTATTTGTTGTTTGTATCTATTTTTAAATGAAAATTCTATAGAAAAGTAACGTAATGAAGTTATTATCGAAGAGTTCAGGTATAAGATTATCAAGTTTTCTCTACCAACTCCTTTTCAGCCACGCTTCCTCCAAGTAAGGTTGTAAACCGAAGTAATTTGTCTGGGACTGAACGTCCCGATCAAATCACCTTCCCATGGGAACTGACCCGGGATGACTGGAAGATCCAAAAGGACGGTAAGAGGGAGCTGTTATGATGACGAGGGTTACACTTGTTAAATAATAGCTGATTACAGGCCAGTACGGGAGCTAGTAAGTGCTTCTACTAATGTCCAAGTCCTTAGCACTTCGTCTTGTAATGAGGGATTTCTTCATCTCTCTTCCAACATCAGCGGCTCTCGGGGTATCATCTGCTTCTTGTCGTCTTTCCTGTTGTTACTCCTCGACTTCTTTTTTTTTTATTCTTTACATTATGATTGGAGGTGGTGTAATCCATTTGTAGCTGAGCATTAGGAGTACATCTAAGATAGGAAAATATTTAAATCGTTTTATTGGTTTAGAGGAAGCATTATTTAATGATAATATCAATTTTGTTCGACAAGTAGATTGATCGGTTTCAATAATAATACATAACATGTACATAATATAACAGTTTTTTTTTTTTTTTTTTTTTTACAATTTTAAGTATTCACGTGTAGTGGACTCAACAACCAGGATAGTAGAAAATAGGAGTAAACGAATAATATAGTCGACTCTCGATAATTTTAATTTTTCGACAATTCGAATTCTTCAGCCGTTAACTTCGGTAAATCAAAAAAAAAAATATTTTGACAGTTCGATAACTCTAAATCCTTTTCATAACATGAGGAGAAGAAAACGCTCTATGAATCGAACTGGATCACTTCCGCTCTTTATAATCCAAAACTTTCCTAGCAATATTTTTTTTTAATGGGGCTATTTATATATAAAATCCCTAATATATAAGACTTTTTTTTCTGATCATTTTCATATGTGAAATAAAGATTTCCTATCTAAATGTTTACAACCCTCAATCGCCGTAATGCTAAGATATATAATTAAAACATTTAAATTATATAATAATCAGTTATAGATATCTGAGTCTAATAATAATAAATTAATTAAAATTATGAATATTAAAGTGAAGTTTCAGGGAAAAAAAATCCTTATGTTTATTTATATTTTTTCTTAATCACAGTAATTTAAAAAAACTTGTTGAATCACATTATAAATATATATAATAATTCAGCAGACTTTTGCTGTGTATTATATATATCTATATTTCTTGTTCCTTTAAATTATGAAATATTATTACTAAGGAGTTATTTATGAAATATTGTAAATATAAGTATGTTAAAAAATTATTGTTATAATTGAAGTTAAGTTCATTGGTGTAATGAGTAAAAAATAAATGAATCTGAACATCTCAACCAACTTCTCTTCGATTTTTCACTACAGTCGATCATCATACCAGTATTAATTATAGTCATATTTCGCCTAATTCCGACCTACTATACTTAAAATTTTAAAATAGCTTAAATATTAATATATACATTAATTACATCAAATAATTTATCGGTTACTCTGTTATACTATCTATTAAGAATTGATAATTATTTCATTTATCATTATATCATTTCATTTCATTCCTAATTAAATTAAAAATTACATCATTACATTTTAATAAAGAATCAATAATATAGCATAATATAATAAATAAGAATCATACAATCAAACCTAGTTAAAGGAACTATCTAATTTGTTTAAGTTTTTATGAAAATAATTGTGGGTTTTCATAAGACCATGATTGAATGAAAGAGTATCAAAATATTTTAAATGTATTTTAAAATTATTAAAAATTAAACTCTAGTTTCAATAAATTTTACTGTAAATCATGATTGCAAATCATCACCTGAATTTCTATTTACTAATATTGCTCAATAAAATAAATAATATGAACGAAGGTTGTAAACATTTTAATTCGACCGTTGCTCTGTCGAATTAATTCATTTTATATAAATCAAATATTAGATATAATTAATATTTGTCAGTAATTAATCTATTAATTCTCCTATTACAAATATATATATTTTTTTATAAAATCCTCACACTCCCTACGTATCCAAGAAGAGCTTCCTTCATCCATATATATATTCCATAATATTTGATAGCTTAACGTTTATATGTTTATTACATTTTTATAACATATTTAACATTTATACATTTTATTAGACATAAAATCGTTCCTGTCAAAGCCTCGTCTTAAGTTCATAATTCATTTACATCGCGTCGAAATAGAGTTTATATTTACGAAATACCGAAAGTTTACGTCTTGTCGTACAACATAAATTTATGAACATGAGAGTTTTACTTGAGCACTTGATCTGCCTTCACCATTCATGTTAAAAACAAGTATTATGTATGATTAATATGACACAATTGCAATCATAAATCTCCGAGAAATTAAAATGTTAGAAACAAATTCAATCCGATGAGTGATTGATCTGTTTCTTGGGTGTTTGACCATTGATTGATTAACTTGTTTGATTCATCAGGGCTATCTTGCCAATTATCAGTTGATCCCTAAGGCTGAAAGCTCACATAAATTTTCTTATTCAGGTCTTGTCTGTACAAGACAAGTAGATTGTATATACGTCGTATATATTTGATTTATAATTAGTTATGAATGGATCTATTTGTAATTGTAAAGTAGATTGTATCCATATCATTTAATAATAATGCCTTGTGGGATATTTACATTTAATAACAGTATGAAAAAAAAAATCGAAGGTCTTCTAGTCCACTTTATGATTTGAGCTCGTTTTGCTGCTAGATCTTAACAAACATAAAAATTTCAGATTCAAATATTCTTTTCTTACAGTAATAATCTATAGTAAAAATTTTTATATTTCGTTTAATAAAAGAAAAAATGTATCATAGGGATAAGAAATTATGTAGCAAATTATGCAAGTCACGAATAAATATTTAAATTCCTTTCCATTTTCAAACTTCAGTAAAAGTCACTTTTAAATGGTCTCATTAGTAATATAATATTGTCTTTTCGAGCCTCATGCGTATGGATAAAGTATTCGTAATATTTTTTTTTTTTTTAAATATCGTAAAATGTTTATGAACTGTATGGTTTTAATTTTGTTGTATTTCGTCACTTGAATACAAAGTATTCATAAATTTTTGAAGTGAAAACTTCTTTAGGCTCGTTTTGCACTGTTTTGTTTAGATTGAGCCGTCAGATTTCCGATGTGTAACACTCGAGTAAAGTCGGCTGGATTCGACTGATTGAAGTGTTTTTTTTCATATGGATGAAAATATTTCAAATACTAAAAATCGAACCTGCATATTGTTAGCGAGGAAAATGTTCATTTCATCCTCTTTGTAATAAGCTATTATTCAAAATTATATCTTAACGCGTGTAAGGGAGGTGAAATAGGAAAAAAAATATTGTCGAAAATCAAATGATAAGTTTTATTGAAGATATGGATTAAAATATCGCACAAACTGAAGATCAGACCTAAATACGGTAAACGAGGGAAATGTTTCATTTCATTCTCTTTATAATTAGATATTATTTATAATTTATATTTCATATTATTCATCTTGCTTTTTTGATGTTTTCACTTCTATCATATGGTCTGAGGCTTATTCCTTTTTTTTTTTTTTTTTTTAATATTTTCATTGAGTTATATTGCATTCTGTCAGAATTAAGGACATAGTAATAGAAATGAAAGAGCTCATTTACACCATATTTGCAATAAATGAGGTATATTAAATGGAATAACAGCGAAATAATCATATTAAACATTAATATAAATATATATTAAAAGAAACTTAAGCTAATAAAGGTAAAGATATACTTATGTTCGATATTTTTTTTAAACAATAAGATGTTTAAATTATAAAATATCATAATTTTGATACGATATAATTTTTGATAGGGTTACAGAATGGCGGAATAAATAAAAGCTGTAATTAATTTTTTTCAAGAAGAAAAAGCTTAATTCTGATAAAATAAGAGTAATAATATCTTATTTATTTAATGTTAATAACCTTATGGATTTTCATGGATATCCTTCATAATTACAATTATCGATCATTTCTTTTCAGGAGTTTTATTCCCAGAAGGTGTAAATTAATAATAAATGATTTGACAGCTGTTCCTGTTAAACTTCTCATTCAACTATAATTATAGATGATTGTGAAGTGATTCAGAGGTGAGGAAGAATTGTTAATTATGTAACCCCTCAATTTCTTAATGAATCGTGCAGGGGTGGGTGGCTATTTAAAAAAAAAACTTTTAACGAAATTTTTTAATTCTGTAAAATTTTACACAATTTTCCGTCATTAAAGTTTCTAATGAAAGAAAATTATTTCATCAAGCGGTGTTAATTATGGTAAATTATCTACTAGCCCCTTTGTGCCTTCTGAAAACTTGATCAAAAGAATTAAACACACTCACGTGACAGTGGTTTCGGTTATCACTTAATTTGGTTTGTAATTATTTTGATTGGTTTAATTAATCCATTTATCAAAAACTTTGAGGTTTTGAAAACTTTAGTTCTTAAGGTAATTTTAATGTCTTGATCAAATTGAAAAAAAAAAAAAAACCTATTCTTTGAAAATAAATGAATTTCAGGATGGATTATCCTTGTTCAAGAGCACATATGAGAGCAAAAATAATAAACCATTTTTCTGGATTGATCTCTTAATCTTTCTTAATATTAACTGTGTAATGGCAGTAACCATCATTCAGGATTTATCCCTGATTAGTAGGAATGGATATCCTGTGCAAAGATATAAAACAAGTCTACATTAAATGATTAAACTATTTATAATTCTTAAGATTTAAACGACATCACTAAATATTATTTTGAATAAAGTCTCGATTAAAATTTTATATTACATAAGGTTTTAAAATTATTTGTAACAGTCAACGGTAGTGTGTTGATATTCTGTAAATGGGTTGACTATTTCAGGAAATAATGAATTGTGAGGATTGAAAGAAGGCAATTCTCAATAGCGCTTCTTCTCTTAGTTGGTTTAATTTGATTATTTAATTCAGGAGATCTCTCATCCAGCGCCTATTCTGGTCACCTTCCTATAACCAGGGGTATGTCAGCTTAAAGTAATTATAATTATATATAAAGTTGATTGTAAAGTATTTTATATATTTTTGACGGCAGTTGCCATATGGTTTTGAAATTAATTATAGAAAACAATTAAATCTAATCTAATTATCATTAAAGCTAACAGGTGTGCGTATTGGAACATCTATAATTCAATTTATTTGATTATATATATTTTTTAATCTCATAAGTTTCAATAAAAATACCTATTATTTAAGTAATAATATATAAGTACCTACATAGGCTATTTGGCCAATGAAACATGTTTAGAGCAATTTCATTTTTATGTTTTCATATTAATTAATAAGGTCTGCTCTAGATCAGTTTTAAGCGAAATGTATTAAGTTCTTGATTAACGAAATATCCTATCGTCAACTGACAAACGAACCTATAATTATATCATATCAGGCAATGTAACTACTCTGATGGACATTACACACAACGCGCGTGGACGCCTAATGTGATTCGAGTAGACATTACGTTAACGTTCATCTGCCCGATAACCAGGCTTTCGATGTATCGATATACATTTGTTATTCGATAGCATCGCCGGTATCATTAGCCGTTTCCTCTATAGCCCAGTAATGGGTGGAGGGGGAACCTTTCCAGCGGCCATCCGAGAGCTGATAGGGATCGCCGAACTTCATCGGTGGAAGTCATCGAGGTTTCCATCCGCTAAGTGGTCTTAACGGCCCTTGGTCATGGCATTGTCATCAGTTGGACTGTTTGTTGTCCGTATTGATTAGGATTTTTGCGCGGATTAGGCGTTGACCACAATCACTTCGGTCACACCAGTTCATGGTATGCTCAAGTGTTGCCCAAATGCGAGACCGAGACAAGTCTTGGTCTTGCAAACTCAGTCTTGTCATGGTCTTGGTCTTGTGCAAAAGTCTCGCAACAGTCTTGCAGTTACTTATTAGCTTATTACTATAGGAATATTACTGTAATATTTTAGATAGAAGAAACCTAACTAAGCCCGAATGAAAAATTGGAGGAGTTAAATGCAACAGTATTTTGGTTATACCAATTATTAACATATAGTAACTAAGATTGTCAAGTATTAGGAACTAATTGTATAAAGTATTTTGCCTTAATTTTTATTTAAAAATCGATTTTTTTACCAGTCCTGGTCTTGGTCATGCAACAGTTAGGTGGCCTTGGTCTTGTAAAGTGCAAGACCAAGACCGATTTCGGGCAACACTAGAATGCTTAAAGTATCCGGGTCCATTCAAAAGAGTACGAAGGCGACCGATCTCTTGATTTAGTTACAAATAAATTTTTCTGCCATTAAAATAATTTTGTACCCTTAACCATGTACAGTTATACACCCTGAGCCAATTTATACTTGACCATCATGTTACATCACGTAACTTTGCACGAGCTTTAAAAACCTTTAAATATTATATTCTATAATATATATTTTTTCTTATTAATAATTTCTATGATTCAGTATCATGACATTTTCAGATATTCTTCGTCATCTGTAATCTCCACCATGCTCATTCCTTCCTCGGAAATGGATATTCAAATAAACACTATTTTGTTTTTTTGACTGACTACAATCTCGGCCTCCTTTTTCGGATTATTAATCAAAATGTTTATGAATAACAATAATTACTTACAATTAATTCAATCAAAATAATATTGATTTAAATAAGGAAATAATTATAAGTTAACAGTAAAGATGAACTCACTGGCGGACCTACGAGGGGGAAAGTCCTTTCAGGCCGAAGACCTTTTCAAAATAGAAAAATAATTTGTTTTCATTGCCCCATATTTGTTTCTGTGAGTCATCGAAGCTCTTAAAAAATCACTTATGATATATTAATGTACTAATTTAAAATTATAACGTATGTGTAGCTATTAAATGTAAGCACGTGTCAATCAAAAAAATTATTTTTTAAATCTTTTTTTAACAAGCCTTCATGGAACACATCGTTTTATATATATATATATTTTTTTTTTCTTCTGGAGTACTTATCGTTATAAAAAATAAAAATTAGCATTCAAAAAATTAAATCTTGAATCCGCTACTGGACCAATTTATTAATGCAACAACAAAAATAAACAAGTAGGTACAATAATAATAAACAACATACTTTTAAAAATTAACGAATTTGTTAATAAATAATCGTAATTAAATTGTTAATAAGGGAGTGGAATACAAGAAGCCCTCTGGAATACGCGTTTTTATTTAATCTCACCGCCTTAGTTTTATTATTTACTGATAAAAACCGCCTAAAACTAGCTCCTAACCTAACAACCAGTGGTGAATATTATTTGTGCTGAAGAAGGATGTAAAGAAATTAAAAAAAAAAAAGATAAAATTTAAACAAAATAAAATAAAAAAGTGTATACTGGGAAGAATAGGTGGTTGGGACAAAAGCTTACGTCATTTAATATTCGACTGGCCACATTTGACTGTTTTCGGCATCCTATGAACAAGTGTGATCGAAGTGATTATGATCCAGAACTAATCCCTGCGGAACTCTATTGCCGACATTTGTGTTTTCGAACCTGAGTGGACCCGATCTTGTTTTTAACTTTTAAATATTTACGCATTGATTATAAAATAATTAATGCGTACAAGAGCTGGAGCAATAATAAAAACATGAGTAGCTCTTCACACCCTGCACTAGCCGGTGTGGCCCCAGGGAGATGGGGCCCTAGGTGTTTTGACTGGCTGACTACCTGAGCATGTCCTCTGTCGGCCCCTTTGATCTCGGGCCAACTCAATCTCTGGTCCCTTCTTCTCCTTTCACTGCCTCTCCCCAACGCAGATTCCATTCTCGCCTTCAAAAAATGAGTGAAGCTTTTCTATCGCTTCTAAGGATAATAGTAAATTATGAACACTTTGTTTAATTTTACAAGTTCTAAGGAAAATAAATTCTACTCAGTAAATCAGTATAGATTCCTCACCGTTTTTATTTTAAAGACATAAGAAAGTATCAATGTGATCTTAGACCTAACCAGGACTTGAAATTAGATATTAACTTTTCAAGTTTTCTTCAGTTATTACGAAACTAGAACTTGTTGATATCTTGCAACTTTTTCAATAAAAAGCTTGTATTTAAAAAAAAATTACTTAAAAGTTCTGTTATGGGTGAAAAATGATCAGGACGCAGTCCTTATTAAAAAAAATAATAATAATTTTTTATTTATGCCAACGTTTCAACCCAAACATGTGGGTCATCTTCAGGGCGTGGCTTGAGCACTGAGAGTTTAAGTACTCAGTACTTGTACACAAACCACGCCCTGAAGATGACCGACATGTTTGGTTCGAAACGTTGGCATAAATAAAAAATTAAAAACTTAAAAAAAAAAAAGACTGCGTCCTGAATATTTATCACCCATGATATATAGAACAGTCGACTAAATTCCTTCAATAAAAGTTCTGTTGATATCACCAAAAGCCATTCGAGACAATTACTTTCATTTTTAAATAAATAAATTACGAACTTGAATGATTAACGGTTAAACTTTTAACAGAAATCTAGAACTTTAAATAAAAAGCGGTAGTTCCTTAGAACTTTTATGTTAAGAACTTTTTTCCCATAAAGTTTACTGTTAAAATATAACTTAAAAGAGTTTTAGTTTGATTCTGGTAGAATCAGATAAAATTGATACTCGTACAATTTTTCAAAAATCCCTGAAATACCTTAATGCATGAAGTAATGTCTAAGTTAAAAAAAAAAATTACTATTCGCTTAAAATAATTTTCCACTCTAAAAAATAGGTTTTATTTTTTTGTAGACATATTTTTTATAGATAGATAGATAGAAGCCTTTATTTGTTTATAAAGTACAGAATATCATATTTTTTTTTTACATATAATTAAACCATTTATCGACAATGAATTTATGTTCGTCTGTTGGGGAAATATTTTTATATATTGCCTTCCCTTTGGATTTATGTATATATATATATATATTTTGTTTACCTATAATAAATCGTAAAACTTATCTAAAATATAAATTTAATAGATAGGAAGGAGCTAAATTGAAAAAAAAGAGCTAAATTTTTGGTCTCGTACAATGTTAAGAATGTTTAAGGAATACAAATATTGAAATTGTTATCACACCTTCGGGTTCGCTAAGCTTCCAACTACTATTTATGATATCTGTGCCTGAGAGGTAAAGTATACCATATCCATTTTTTTGGTATTAAATAATTTATTAATTTTCTTATTTTACTTTCTACAACTCTTTTTCTTTTATCTCTATTTTAGTTATTGTTTGTATTTATATATTGTGTGAATGTTTAATCATATTAATGCCCTCCAATGCGGCAGAATGTATTAATTGTCAAGTAAAAAAAATTTAGTAACTAAGAAACAAATTTTAATAGCATAAAGTTGTTATGGATTCTTTTCTCCCGGAACAAATATAAAGATGTGACATGGTGTACTATATCTCCGGACTACATATTTAGTAACTAATATCAGTGCAAGTAAATATCAATCAATGTCAAGGTCCGTAACTGTCAAGTAACCGAAGTGTCAATTTTTCGTTGATAGATTTCAGAGATGTTTATGAAAATAATACGCTATTATTATTATTATATATTTAGATTCATTATTAAAATTTCGTCAGATAACAAATAATAATTAATTATTTAATATGCAAATAAATATTAAAAATTATAGTGAGCTATTTTTTAAAAGGCGTGATAAGAGACTTGAAAGCGGGCGATGAGACATGTGCTCCCAAATTATTTGTCGGCTCCTCTCATGTAAGACGCTAATGAGCTTTGCAATGCCTCGTTGATCACTGTTATCACTGCCAGCTTATAACCTCTTTGGAGTGCCGACTCGTAGCCGGAGAGATCTCGAAGGCGTTTGCAGCGGCCGTCTTCAGATGGGCAGTATGTCACAGATGTATTCAAACCGTCGAGGCTCATTCAGTTCGAAAACAATAGTGGAATTAATTCTACTAGAGGTAATGACCATCTTGTGGGGTTTGCTCTGTAATTTGCCCTGACCTCTCCTGCAATTTTAAATATTGCTAATGCAAAGACGGTTTCAATTCTCTTGCTCCATAGAGTTATACTATACTACTGCCATTACCGAGTAGCATACCTGGCTTTATAGCAACGGATCTGATAAAAGTAAGCAATTATTGCTGTAACTGGAACTTTTTGTGGCTGCCTTTCGGAGCTTCGGAGGAGACAAATGTAGTTATCAGAGGAGATGACACACATTATGATAAGCCGAACTGGCTGAGTGAGACAATGGCGGGCGGTATGATCTGAAGGGAGCGGACAATATGACTCATTATACTCTTTGTCGGCGAGTCCGTTCTCCCGTTTTCACTCCTTCGTCGTCGGCCCTCCTGATTCGAGTCCTTAGGCCAACTTCGAGGGTCCTGATCGGGATTTACCAAATTATTTTTAGTTTCGGCATATCCTAACATGAAGGTATATCGTGCAAACCAAAGACGCAATGGAATGTATTTTCATAAAGTCGTAATATATTATGAATTTAGGACGTAGAAGCAAAGGGGTACAAATGCATGTTCTGAAGAATCATAGTTAAGTGTATTTCTGGTCTGGAAATTTGTCGATATTTTTGGTAGTTGAGATATAGCTGTTCCGTCCATCCAACTTTCCCTTACAGTAGTGGATCACTTAATCTCCAAGCAAATGTCGACTGGCCTTTGGAGATAATGGGATACAAACCACAGATTGCCAAATTTTGTTCGAATGACAAATAAATGAAAATTTATCATGTTTTAAAAAATGATTAATTTATTGATTATTCGTTGAAAAATAAACTTATCAGCCTTACTTTATTCATTATTTCATGAAAAAGGTTTATTTAATACAAATAAAAAAATTAATAATTAATAAATCCATAACTATATTTCTCTTTTCCTTTCTGGTTATTGACTTATTAATAGTTTTTGAAAATAATACTGATTTTTTAGATATAATTGTTACGTTTAACAATTGCGTAATTGGGAAAAATTGCATAGATTTTCTCAAAATACCGATATTCAGATCGCGCATGACTATGCAATATTAAAATTGTCGGTATTTTGATAAAAAAATCTTATAATATATTAATATATAAAAATCGATATCATTAACGATTATAAGCTATTGATTATTTTTACCCACATTATGTATATATTGGATGGTTATAAAAGGATATAAGTGCAGCTCGTCATTCTAAAAATAATTTAAAACATTTTAGAATAAAGTAAAATTCTGTTTCAACTGTCATTGGCTATAGAAATAATCAAAGGTATATAACGGAATATATAAAATAATATTTAAAAAACGGAAGGCCTCTTTTATTCAGAACCTGTTATTGTTACTTGTAGCCCTTTCCCTCGAAGGCCTAAATTAATATCTAAGTATTACAATGATAGTGAAGACAATTTTTAAGCTTGTAAAAATTCCAGTAGAGACGGAACAGTATCGGAATTATACAGCGGTGGATCCCTTTATCTACTGGCTTGTTAAGACACCCATCGACATTCCATTTGATGACTCTTGCAATGGGGCAATTAAAGGCGCAATCTCAGTATCAAGAAGCGAGTTTCTCTTTTATGTGTCATCCGGAATTGAGTATGTACATTGTTGCAACAAAAAGTATAATTGAAATAGATTACAAAGTTATTACTCTTCAGTATTACGGTGTATTGAGCTTTTCGCGGTAGCTTTAGTCAGAAATGTAAAGATATAAATACTTCATTTTTCGTTCTATTTCTTTTTTTTTATATCTCTTCGTCATTTATAGATACTAGGTGTGAAGTTTCCTCAGCACGAATACCTTAAAAGGATAAGGAATCTTTTTTGCTTCTTTCTCTTGGTTTTAGTTCCGTAGACTTTTTTAAGTCTCTTAGATTTGTGACATCGTCTTAACACCTTACCCTTCTGTTATCGATTATTTCTATATAGTTTTTTATAAATGATCTCATATAACCTTTTCATTCGCTTAGCTGACAATGTTGTATAAGTTTGACCAACAAGTTTCTAGTTTTGTCTCTGCGACTAGTTTTGGTTTAAAAGTTTTCTGCCGATATAGAACGAATGGTTGGGGTTTTTTTCCAATTTTTTTAAGTTGGATGCTTCTTCTTTCGCCAACTCCCTTTGTGCCTCTCAGCGTGGAGGTACCTCGATCCTTTCCGAGACAAGTTTGTTAGCTCTGAATCAGTTATACTCCACTACGGGTGATTGGCTCCGTTACCTTGGGACAATTCATACCTTTAACCATGGGGCCCTCTCAATGAAGGTGACCCTAGGGTGTGTAGAGTAGATTACCTTCTGTCAGTTGTAAGTCTATGGTGCACTGTAAGTGTTCGTTAAGAAAACCGAGGTGTTGACCCCCACTAGCCTTATAGCATAACAACTACTTTGGATATTTCAAGATTTTTGAATCTTGGAAAATCTATGAAGAACTCCTACTTTCCCAGGTCTGCAGTCGCAACGCAGCAATAGCTGTGCTCCGCGTTTCTTAATTTTTGTAAACTTTTATAGCGTAGCTTTAATATTCTATAATATTCTGTCTACCTTTAACATTGGTATATGCTGTTATTCGACATCAAAGTGTGTAAAGAGTGAGTGAAGGAACATGATATGGCAACGTCCTCTAAGTAACCTGTCATTGATGAACACTCAATGTAATTTATATATATATATATATATATATATATATATATATATATATATATATATATATGAAGCTTGTGAAAACCAAAGGATTTGTATAGTATCTTATTAAATATTACCCCTAGCTTAATTTAGTTGCTTTGAGATCCGGCCAGATCACAGTTGAAGATCTCTCTAATCAGAATCGGTCACAGTTTCACTTTAACCGATAACGGGCGTAGGATGTGGGCGCTCTCTTTCAGGCCTCTTCCTCACTAATCTAATTTAACCTTTTTATGGGCGATTAGAACTGGTTACTAAACCAGAAGTAGGAGAAGGTTCTCTTTGTTGGTGTCTCATCAAATACTCAAATCTACTCTATATATATTATAATACCGTATTTAGACCCCTTTTTTGATTCTCAGGAGCAATAGATATTGATGAATGAGGTATCAAACGAAAGGGAATTTTATGGAGAAGTGATCAATTCACTTTGAGATGTTACCTCTCAAGAAATTAAAACTCCATAAAAATATTACCTCTAAGAAATAAATACTCCTTTAAAATTTTACCTCTCAAGAAATTGAAACCCCATAAAAATGTGACTTCAAGAAATCAAAACGCGTTTAAGAAGCTACCTCTCAAGAAATCAATATCCCCCTTTAAAATGTCACCTCTCAAGATATCAAAACTCCTTTGAAATGTCACCTCTCAAGAAATCAAAACACATTGAAGATCTTACCTCTCAAAAAATTAAAACTCCATAAAATTATTACCTCTCAAGAAATCAAAATCCATATATGATGTTAACTCTCAAGAAATCAAAACTCCATAAAAATATTAGCTCTCAAGAAATCAAAAAATATTTAAAATTTTATCTCTCAAGAAATTAAAACCCCATAAAAATGTGACTTCAAGAAATCAAAACGCGTTTAAGAAGCTACCTCTCAAGAAATCAATACCCCTTTAAAATGTCACCTCTCAAGATATCAAAACTCTTTTAAAATGTCACCTCTCAAGAAATCAAAACACATTTAAGATCTTACCTATCATGAAATTAACACTCCATAAAAATATTACCTCTCAAGAAATCAAAACCCAAATATGATGTTAGCTCTCAAGAAATCAAAACTCCATAAAAATATTAGCTCTCAAGAAATCAAAAAAATATTTAAAATTTTATCTCTGGAGAAATTAAAACCCCATAAAAATGTGACTTCAAGAAATCAAAACGCGTTTAAGAAGTTACCTCTCAAGAAATCAATACCCCTTTAAAATGTCACCTCTCAAGAAATCAAAACACATTGAAGATCTTACCTCTCATGAAATTAACACTCCATAAAAATATTACCTCTCAAGAAATCAAAACCAATATATGATGTTACCCCTCAAGAAATCAAAAGTGCTTTAAAATGTTATCTCTAAAGAAATCAAAAGTCTTTTAAAATGCTATATCTCAAGAAATCAAAATTCCTTTAAAATGTTACATCTCCAGAAATCACAACATCGTAAAAATTTCATCTCTCAAGAAACCATAACCCCATAAAAATTCGTTCCTTCATCCCCAAACATTTTGATACCGCATTTGTGTGAGTAGATGATATTTATTGATATATACTTGTTCGTTCGCCTCCTGTCTATATTCTTCCCTTGTATAAACAATATTCCGCGCCTAGCCGATTAACTGAATCGCTAGTTGTGAGGTTAAGAGTTAGGTTTTTGGCGGTTGTTATTAGTAAACTAGTAAACTAAGGCGGTGAGATTAAAGAGGTTGGGATCCATTATCGGCTAGCTTTCAATGGGTCATCAATCTGTGCTAATTACCTTCGGATACCGGTAGCCGCCTTTAATAGGCTTTTTCTTTACGGCTCGATAATTAGTTCTCGCTCTCAGTACTCAGGTACTCCATTACTCCTTTACCTCCTGTACGCTACGGCTTGTCTGTCATACCTTGGCATCATGTACACTGTGCCATGATCTCTCAATAATTAACAAATCGCTTATTAAATCTGAAAACATCCTTAACTAAACTTCAAGAAGTCCACTACCTCCGAATCCATTGTTGAAACATCAGTATAAGCTTTCTATTGTAACCCTAAACATGAAGGTTTTTTGTTTTGTTTTTTATTGAAATTAAAAAACTTTATTAAATAAATACAACCAGTAAATGTAAACAAATCAATAATGATGATATGAGCAATCTTGTAAAAATATTAACCAAGCACTCCCAAAATGGTTCTAAATAAGAAGATCCAGATCTCCATTTCAGAAGCCTCTGACGATTATAATGAATCGAGGAGGAAGCAAGCTTGGAAACATGTAGATTCTGGATCAATTATGTCTTTATAAATCATTTTATATATGTCCTTATAGTCATGTAAAAGAATATTTTGTAATTAATTGGAAACTTAAAGCAAAACTAATGTCTACTAAGTGACAGAGCAACGGCAAATTTCAATCAGATTCTTGTCCCTTCTGTCATGTATGCGGATTCAAATTGAGACATTTCTCCAAGTGGAATCATAGGTAGCGGATTTGTTCAACAAGGATAAGAGGAATATTATTGAATGATAGTGAAGTCGTAGGACACGTTGATAGGATTTGATAGAATATATTAGGATTTATTTTTATTCTCTATAGTTTTTAGGTTTGTGATGTATGATTGGAAGGATTTAGGATGAAATTTAAATGTCATTATTAACAGATAGCAAACATAGTACTGATAACGCATCTCATTATGACTTATTCTTTAGGTTACTATCAGCCAGCATCTGTTGAACTCCCAAAGTTCGTACATGATAGTCATAGTTTAATGGAATGAAATGGTTATAGTGAATGTTGCTAATCTACTCTTAGTGTCCACTGGATTCCCATCCTAGCAATGCGGCTGAGGGTGAAGCGCTGGGATCTCTTGGAGTCTTGTCTTATCCTCCACACGTGGGAGAAAGGGCCCGAGTCAGAGCTTTCTCGGCTGACTGTAAATATTTTAAATAAGTATTTATATATATTTTTTTTAAAAAAATATTTATTTAATGTTGTCCCATATTTGATTTATGCTGTTATTCCAAGTTTTCTTTTCTTTTCTTTTGTTATACGTTTCTATTGTTTTTCTTTTATTGTATATATGGTATGATTGTGTTTCATACATCCCAAATACTCGATGCATATAATTAAGGCAAAATGTATTTTTTATTTGTAAAAAAATATATACTCAGAGAGGCGACAACTTACTTTATAAGAACTGAAATAATTACTCTTCCACTGATTTGTTCAATGTTTTACCTTGTTTTGTGTTTTGAAAGTTTATTCAAAACAAAACTCCATAAAAATCTGGTTCCCTCAAAATAATCATAGCTCTGTAAAAATGTGGCCCCCAAAAAATTCAAAATACATTAAGATGTGTCCCTCTGAAAAAAATGACGGTGTAACGTCGTACAAACACCTTCTGGACACCGTTGGTTTTATTTCTATTATAGCTAGTTATGTCTAGTATTGAATTTCTGTGGTGGGACTAGTTTATGTATTAACCCAGTGACGGATTATCATTTCCTTTTTTTTTTTTTTTTTTTTTGGTTTATATAACCCATTCTCCTGTCCACGTATTTTAAAGTTATTAAAAAACTTTTTTTCTTGGAAAGTGTTGAAACTTGAGCCAGAGGGAGAGCTTTATCAAAGGCGAAACAGCATCCAGCAGGACCTGAGGTAATGAGGCTGCCTTGGACCGTGTCCGACTGTCCAGTTAGTCGAGGCCTCGCAATTAGCAACCAGCACTAATCACCTCTCTTCTAATCTTCGCCGGACTCTGAGTTCTTCTCAACTACAGTCTCCTTCATAATCTTCAAGTCTGTCCAGGCTCTGAAAATGACCCGGATTTGGTATAATAACATCATAACAAGCTTTGTGTTAACCTTGTAAAAATGTCTGTGTGGTGAATATTTTTCTTACACGTTTTTCCGACTTCTCCAGACTTTGTCTGGATATGCGTTATTATTAATATACGCTAATTAGTCGCATTCAATTTGAAATTCAGATTAATATTCGAGAGGACATGCAAAAACATCAACCCGAACGTTTTTATATACTATATGTTGTTATTTACTCTGCAAAGATATGTTGACTTCAAAACGTTAAATTATGTTCCTCCACCTATTTTTTAACGCCTCTCGCTCCATTTCATCACTGCTAGGAAGGAAAAATTGGTATCATTTAACAGGAAAAATATGTCATTAAGGCAGTAATCCCTAGCTGATCAACGTGGGGGGGAGGGGGAGAGGATGAGAGAGGAATGCTTTTGGGAAGAAGCCTCCTCAAAAAAAAAAAAAAAATTATTTTCGGTTTTCTATATTTGTTTCTGTCAGTAATATGAAATAAACACTTAAATGTATTTCAGCTGATAAAAGTAAGCTAATGCCAAGAAAAATTGTATCCTTGAAAAGGTTATTGTTAACTTAACGTTATTTTAAATAGTTTTTCTTTTTCTTATAGGTTAATTCAAGTTTTTAAAAAAAACTAACAAAATTCAAGCCCTCTTCCTAAAATTAAATCTTGGATCCGCTATTGCTGCTACCATAAGATACGTCAACTCTTGCAGTGAAAATCAGTTCAAAACATGTTCCTATACTAGTTAAATTTTCATTTAAATAACCGTTTTTGACCTAGCATTATTATTATAATGTTACTTTTAGGAACGGATGGTTATTCTTTTCTATTTTTCCTAACGGTTTCTTCTGGTTGGATTGGATAATTTATAAGACCTCCATAAAGCTGCGCTTCATAAATCAGCGCGGATGCTGACGCCTGTGGCACCCGATCCGAAGAAGTGCAGAAGTAGAGGATCATGAAATATGTAAGGTAACAAAGGGAGAAGAGAGGTACATATATAGGAGGCTGTGAAGTCGTTACTAGATTACGATTGGAGCGTAGCAGTCCAACGGGTCGTAAATCCCAGCGGGCTTACTGTTTGTAGTGCACCGCTTCCTCTAGCTCTATCCACCTCATTGCGGTTTATCCTGGCTGCCCTCTGGTAACCAGCTTGGGTCGTCTTGTAATTTATCGCTAGTTAACTTTCTATTACTAGAAAATTATGTCATGAAGTGGAAATTCCTTAAATCCCATCAATAAAATGTCTAACATAGTATAATGATTTTTCAGTTGATGAAAGTCTAAAACATCTTGCAATGACCTATGCTGGTAATTACTACAAGACTTGTCAAATTTACATATGTTGAATATGGTTGTATTTACACGCCTCTAATTATTATGTTGAAGGCTCAAATTTGTTTATGTAATAATAGAGATTATATATATCATTGATAAATAGCGAGCGACCAAAATTTGTGTCATACGTTGTAGGGAATTTGTGACAGTGTAGAGATATCATTGCTATAAACTGTGTAAAGTGTAGGATTGAGGATACCACCTTGAGGAAATCCAGCAACCTGAGAAAAGAGGGATGAATAAGTATCATTTTGATTTGCTTTGAAGTATCTTGTTAATTTTAAAATTATCAAATATGTTACTGTCCTCGACCTAACCTACCGAAACATTCATACTGCAAAAAAAAAAGAAAAAAAAAAAAGGAATCTATCACAGATTGAAAGTAAAACTACTTGATTTGTTTTTACTTTGGTACAAGGCATGATTGCGATTTTCGACAAATAGAATGTAGTACAATTTTCGAATATTTTGAATTCTTGTGAGGTCCTAAACCTACGTATCCAAAGTATAGTGAATACGAATGCACATACATGTTACTGCTATTATGAAGGAAAAAAAAAATATTAAGGCGGTTGCACTGGACAGTTCTTACCTTGTTTAAAGCGAATTCTTGTTATTTGATTGTTCATTTATTTGATCAAAATTTATATTTACTCGTCTAAAGCCATTAAAGGCATTGATCATTCATTGATTGGGCTGGACGAAAAATCGATTTTTTTTTCCTGAATAAGGACCAACGTCACCCAGTTGTGCAGATCATTGTCTTGTGTTCTTTGAGTCCGGCACCGTTGTCTTTGGCACAGTTATCCCAAACTATTGTTCTCAACAACTAGTTACAAAGGCTTTTTGTTCTTTTTTAAAGGTTTGTTTTCTTTATTAGTAGGATTTAGTTTACATCGGTATGGACTTGGACTAATGTTTACAGGTGAATGGTATTCTGTTGAATACTATTGGAATGCTGTTTATTATAAGCATAAATCAGTGAACGATTAATTCATTGGTCAAAACAGCCAAGTATCAACACTACAACACTCATCATGAAATGCAGATAAGAGAACTTTTAGAGTCCAGAAATGATTTTCTTTACTTATGCTATTTGCCACGTTTGTTTTATACATATCAGTATGTTTTTACTGTAATAGTTCTATTTTTTGTTTTATTCTTTTTCCAAAATCTTAATCATAATAAGAATTGTAAATAATTAATTTTATGTATGGCCACACAGGCATCTATTCTGTAACTGTAATTTGTCCTAAAGGGACAACAGTCCCAGGATAGTAAAAAAATATTTTCATTTCATTTCATTTACAACGGTTCCATTTTTATTTATAACCATTTTTTTGTCTAAGTTAATCTATATTGGCAGCTTTCTTGTTATTAATTATAATAATTTTAATAAGTGGTTTATTTCCAAAGTCTCAATCATCATTGACAATTTTTCAGTAAAAGCGAAGAAAACTATATTTTTTATTCCAATTAGTATCAAAATAAATATTAAAAAAAAATAAATCAACAAATTCTTTATCTGTAGCACGTATTTTCGAAAATGATCGATTATTGTAACAGTAATTGAAAAACATTAAAACTTAAACAGGAACCCTTTTGAAAAATAAAAAATTTCAAGCCCATTCTTAAACCAAAAAAACTGCAGTTTGTTTAGTAGAAAAAAGGTAGTGTCAAATTCCATGTTATGAATTACACTTTAAAAAGTGAACTTTTTGTTTACTATAATGGTACAATAAAATAGGTTTTCAATTTTCATTTAAATAAAACTGTTAAAAAGCTTAGATGATTTATTTTTTAAAGATCGAAAGTTCCATGACATTAATTGAAAATAAAAAGCCGATTTCTGAAATAAACTTATTTTCCCACTACTTTTTTTTTTAAACAATAAGTTACATTATTTAAAAAAAAAAATATTACTCTACCAGTTTCATTGGGTATTTTTTCATAGGAATCGATTCTTATCTCGATTTTCATGAATATAAATATTAATTGGTTTATTTTTTAAATAAGCTATTCAAACGTTATAAATTGATCTTCTGCTGAAAACATTCTCAATCATATTGAACTACGTCTTATGTACTGTTGTCGAAAATCGGTCTTGCACTGTGCAAGACCAAGGTCAAGACTTGTAAACAAAAAATTAAGGCAAAATATTTATTAATACTTGACAATTTTAGTTACTATATGTAAAGAATTGGTACAACCAACATACTTTTGCATTTAACTCTTCCAATTTTTTATCTGTTATATAATCCAATATAATTAGTTATATCTGTATAGAGATAAGCTAATAGGTAACTACAGGTCTGTTGAGAGAATCTTGTGCAAGACCAAGACTAAGACTGAGTGCGCAATACCAAGACTCGTCTTGGTCTCGTATTTCCGCAACACTAGTTCTATCAGGTAGACCAATGATTTAAATCTTCTATCCATACTCTTCTTTTAGAGTAGTTATTGCCATTTATATCCTTTCCTTTTATATCCCAATATTCTAATCCTTTTATATTACCATTTATATCCTATCTATATATCAATGTAATCTTTAAGTACCTTTCTTAAAAGAATAGCAGTTGGTTTTGTCGTTAATGTTCGTTTTTCATTCTATTTGTTGTGTTTCACCTCCTAACGAAAATAATAGATCAGTTCCATCATGAATTCCATTAGATATTTTACTGTTTATAATAAAGAAAATTAAAGTTGGCCATCAAAATAAATCATCAAAAATTCGATGGACAATGAGCATTTTAATTTTTTTTTTTTTAAAGCTATGTGTACTAATAACAATTTCCTAACGGCCTCATGGCATCCGATTTTTTTTTTGTCATAGTTTCCTTTTCGTTTCTCTTAGTTTTTATTTCCCTCAATGCCGGATAGAAAAGGTTTAGAAAACGGATCGATTAAGCCAGGAGTCAGAGAAATGTTTTCCCACGCCATCCAAGGTGATCTATCCTCGGAAGAGGAAGTATAAAAAGTTTTATTTTATTTATATTAAGAAAATTCGTTTATTGCTCGTCTTTTACTTCTTTTTAATTATCACATTTATGACGGAATAAAAATTTAATATGTATATTAATTTGTCATAAATATTTATGCATGCAATTAACCCAATTCATTTAATATATTTAAATTATTCCTTCTTTGGTAATTAACTGTTACAGAATAGGGCAATAGAATATAAAGGGTTTCCGGGTGTGTCTTTTATGACGAGTCCATTGTATTTTTATTCAAAAATAAAAGTTTGTTAGAATAAAGATAATAAAAAAATTAATAAACGTATGATGATAAAAAAAGAAGATTTGTCATTATTTTATTTTTGTGTGTTGTTATTATTTTTTTAAATTTGTTTACCAAATGTCTCACTATTTAAACGCTAAAAATGAAAAAAAAAATTAATAATAAGTAATGAATTTTTGTTCTACTTATTAAAAAGAGGAATTTTTATCGGATTATATATATTTTTTTTTTATTTTATAATATGGTTCGGGAGTCTTCAAACTACGGCCCTCGAAAGATACTTTATAAAAAAATCAATTACAAAATATGAGAATAGGTAAATCATTAAATATATAGTTACTGCTTTCATTGCATTTTTTTTTAATCTTAGAAAATGAATTTTCCTTTACAAACTTTTTAAATTAAAAGTTTTAATGAATTCTTTGTGTATTAAATTTTTAGATTTATGGTGAAAGCTTAACTTTTATATATTTAAAAAAAAAAAAAAAGCGAAATTGGGCTTAGATTAGAGTTTTAATTTATCTTAAATTAATTCCTTTATTGTAATGTATCATTTGTTTGACCATCTAAGGATAAATTTAATTTTTAGATAGGTTTTTTTGCTAAATCGACAGAACTTTTAATTAAAAGTTTTTTTTTTTAAATAAAAGTTCTGTAAAACCTTTACTTGAAAAGTTACGAGGAAAAACTTATAGTTCCGAATTAATATTAAAATAATTGGAAGTAAAATTTCCATTGATACCGAAACTGAGTAAAAATAAAAGTTAAAATTTCATTTCTAGCTGTAGAAGAAATCCTAGTTTTGACACATTATTGAGAAATATTACCAGTTGCCCCCGGGCGCCTATCTTCAGGGGCGTTCGCCACTTGTTAGAAATAAAAAAATATACAAAACGTATAACAATAATTAATTTTAGCCTATTCAATGGCCAGCTTCTCCGCACAAGTCATGAGTGTATGTGGCTTTAGTGCCCTTTCTCAGTCTCCACTGGATCCCCACCTCAGTGATGTGGCTGAGAAAGAAGTGCTGGGATCTCTTAGAGTCTCGCCTTATCTTCCACACGGCTGACTGTAAATATTGTAAATAAGTATGAATGTGTTTTTAATGTTTTTTTAATATATATATTCAATGTTAACTCATGTTTGATTTGTTCTGTTATTCCAAGTTTTCTTATCTTTTCTTTTGTTATAACTTGCTATTGTTTTTATTTTATTGTGTATTATTTTTTTTAATTTCATACATCCTAAATACTCAATGCCCTCAATTGGGGCAAAATGTATTTTTTTCTCAATAAAAGAATAATCCACTAAAAAAAAAAAAAAAAAAATTAGCCTATTAATAAAGCAACTCTATTATAGAAATATTGAGTGAGATAAAATTCAAATATAACATAATATAGTTACCTAGGACTCCATCTGGACAAACGTCTAACTTGGAATAAGTACTCCGTTATTTCGTCCATGTTAATCACTTCGGTATTAATTACTTAAAGTTACAGACTGAAACGACAAGAAACAGCTCCACGTTTCCGACTTCTTCAACACTTACTAGACAAACGCTCTAACCTTCCAATTAATTATAAATGACTCATTTACATATATACTCATACAAATAAGGCCTATTTGGACTTACGGAGTTGAGCTATGGGGCTCCACCAAACCTTCTAACTCCTTTCGCATCCAATCCAAAATCCTCTATGCTCCTTACTTTGTTACAAATAAAATTATCCATAATGACCTCTTAATGTTCCTTATGTATCAGATTTGGCCCAATCCAGATATCTATCTGTCCTTCCATAATAAACTTCATAACCATCCCAACCCTCTTGTTTCTAACCTTGCTTCCTATTCAATTCCTGATAACCCTCCGAGGCGTCTGAAAAGAAGATGGCCACGTGATCTTCTAATATATACATATTATTAGAGTGCTACCAATCACTAGCGGATCCAGGATTTAATTTTGGGGGGGGGCTTCAGCCCGAAAGCTTTTTTTTTCATAAAAGTAACGATAATTACTTTGGAAAATACGAAAGAAACTAAGTACCTATACGAACTGGTGTTTAAGTGATTCCTAAAGCCCTTTTAAATGTAATTACACGAATAATTATACTTTAAGAGATAATTTTTTAGTATTTTTTCCGATAAAACATGCTTATATTTTACCATTTTGGGGGAGGCTTCAGCCCGAAACCCCCCCCCCCCCGTAGATCCGCCCGTGCTACCAATGGGTAGTTTCTCAACATGTGTTTCATATCATTATATCCATGTGCAAATTTACCAGATGTATTTTTTGTATACAGTTGTAAATATCATATAAATAAATAAATAAATAAAACATAATATAAAGCAACTTAAAAAATATAATCATTTTTTGGGGGGGAGGGAGAGAGAGGAGACATGGCCTCATTGCCTGGGGGCGCCGAATGTCCAGGACGGCACTGGGTGTTACTAATTTTACGCCAAGTCTAACAATCTTTAATTTATTAAATAAGAGCATTTTCTCTTGAATACACCGTTCAGGAGTTCACTTGAATAAAAAGAATCCGGAACTTTATTTTATTAATTTGATATCCAACTTTATTCCATTTAAATTATATTTATTCGACAGATTCCAGAGGGAATAATTCCATTGAGAAACGTTTTTCGACAATTGTTGATAATGAAGCTATGCGACGGTACCGCATTTATTTGATTCGGGGGTGAGTGTGCAGTAGATGGTGACTGGTTTAGTGCCTATTGTTCCGCAGAGCTATTAAATCCTTTAAAATGGACAGTAAAACCTTCCTTGGCCGACAGATCCGGTACCGGTGCAAGAGAATAACACCTACCGTAATCTGTGTTTGACAGTAAGAGGCTGCGGCGGATTTATTACCGGAGTAAGTGAGGCCTCTTGCTATGAATGAGCGGGCGAGTGCGGTCGCTTTTATGGTCCCTTTCCGTTTCCTCTTTGTTCCTCCACATTTCTTCAGCGCTAATTTACAGAATAACATACCATGCTTGAGAACAACTTGCGACAGCGGATTCATCCGAGGACTTTCTCATCCCCGTAATGACAAGGCCTCCCTAAATCCTAATAATAGTAAAATTCGTATTCTCTCATAGGCACTTGCGTAAACATGAATATGTATAGACATGGTGTCTTTGAGCTGTTCGTTAAATTTAGTCCTTGGATCAAAACATACATATTTACTTTATTTACAGTGGCCTCCTTGTAGATGAGGTGTAGTGTTGCCCAAAATCGGTCTTGTTCTTGCAAAGTGCAAGACCAAGACCAAGACCGCCTAACTGTTGCAAGACCGAGACAAGGACTAGTAAAAAAAATCGATTTTTTGAATAAAAATTAAGGCAAAATAGTTACTAATACTTGACAATTTTATGTAAAGAATTGGTAAAACCAATATAATTTTGCATTTAACTCTTTTAATTTTTCATTCGGGCTTAGTTAGAATTCTCCCATCTAAAAAATATACAGTAATATATTTATAATAATAAGCTAATAGGCAACTGTAAGACTGTTGCGAGACTCTTGCACAAGACCAAGACTGAGTTTGCAACCCCAAGTCGCCATGATGCCAAACAGTAGCGGATCCAGGAATTAATTTCAGGGGGTTTGACATTTTAAATTAATTTAATTTTAAATATCACTACTGTTAGTGCAAAAGTTTGTATGTAGAAATTTTCCAATTTTATTCAATTTGTGCAAAAGGTGACAAAGGTTTAGCGATCACATAAATATTAGGACTAGAAACATTTATTTCGTCACTTATATATAGAGAGAAATTCCTACAAAAGAAATCTTAGTAAAAATTACTTTATATTAAAACATATTTGAAAAATTATTATTTTTATTTAAACGTAAATATTAGAATCGGGAATATTTATAAATTCGAATCAATTCCTATAATAGAGATCTGGGTGAAAACATAGTATCATAATTATTTCTCATAAAAAATATTTGAAATCTCATTATTTTTAACATTTAATCTCATAATTTTGAAATAAACAAAATGTGTATTCAGGCAATTGGGTTTATTATAATACATCTCAGGTTATGAAAAAAAAACAAGAAATAAAAGCTTTACAATATTATTGTAATCATTTAGGTGAAAACAGGGATATTTATGGATGACAGGTGATATAAAATCACATAATGTTATTAACTTAGGTGAATCTCAACTGTTTCTCTAATAAACCTAAACTTATTTAATATAGGCTTAAACGTTATTAAACGAAGAAGTTTTTCTAAACATGGTGTACCCTTAGTACAGTTGAAGAATGATAAAAAAAAAAAGTCATAATTTTTTTAATAATGATAAATTTTGTCTAGTTTACAGTGAAATAATAGTAAACTACTTGAAGTAAGTTTTTTTTTTAGTTATCACTTCCTATTCAACAAAAAAGGTGGCACGTAAAAACAAAATACACAAAATTAAATTTTCTTGATTATTTAATAGTTGTTGTAATAGTTGACCGTTGCATTATAAAGGAAGGACATGGTCCGGGGTGGCGGTCATAAATAGTGGCAAAACTATTTTGATTAAAATCCAACGTTTCGACCCGACTTTGCAGATTTTCTTGAGAGAGGTGTGTTCAGCAAGGAGATTCACTTAGAACTGAGTGTTTTTAGAGTTTCACTCAGTTCTAAGTGAAACTCCTAGCTGAACACACCTGCTTGAAGAAGACCTGCAAAGTCGGATCGAAACGTTGGCTTTTAATAAAACTAATTTTTCCACTATTAAGCCTATTTATGACCGCCATCCCGGACCATCTTCTTCCCTTAAATTTTCTTCTTTTCTGCCGAAAATCGGACCAATGTTTGTATAAACTTTTTTGTAGTCCTTAAGCTGACCTCCTATCCCTCCCTATAAAAATTTCCCTCTACTTACAGAGTATGCTTCACTCTGTTTGTATGGCTTATAATTTAAAATGAGTACACTGTAATTGTATACTGTAATTATATAAACCTAAAAAACCTATATGAATTCTTTCTTCATCTTATGTGAAAAAAAAACTACAATTAAAAATTTAAGGGTGACAACTATATTTTGTACCGATTAGTGTTGGATAAAGATAACTGTTTAAATATCTGGAAAGATCTTCACCGCATGGCACCCTGACGTCCTCAACCTCTTCCCGACTTAGGGGAAACGACCCCGATGCGTGGAGGGGCAGATAGAAGATGGAGTGGTGGAGCAGGGGTGGTCCGACAGAATAGAGGACCTCCTCTCACTAATACACCGCCCAAAAAAAAAAAACCCATCTGCCATTTCACGCTTCTTCCTCTTCACGGGTATTTTTTGGGCCCGGCGGCGGTAGAGAGGGGAGGGGGATGAGGAAAAATTGAAAATCGGGCAGGCGTCTAACCACAGGCTTTTTACCGCCTTCTGATTGCCTACCGATAGTTGTTTCTTTTTTCATGTCATTTCGGTAGTTGGGCATTTAAAATCCAATCAGGCCTCAAGTCCACTGTTAAATATTGCTTTTTGTTTTATAATTCGGCTAATTGGCTTCTGTGATCCTCTTCCCTCAACATTCATTTTTTATCTTTTCTACTTTATTAATTAATATCCTACAACTTTCTTCTTTGAGCACATTTCGTTTGATATTTAGTGGACGGATATGAATTACTGAATAGTATACTTGTGAATCTTAATTTTGTAGACTCTTGGACTCCTGCTTTGGCTTTCACATTTGGGTGACAAAGCTTGATTCAGAGTCCCCTGGGCCAATGTAAATATTGTAAATAGGTGTGAATGCGTGTTATTTATTTTATTAATATTCAGGTTCAATCTATTATTTTATTTATCTTGGATATATGTGTATTAATTATCTTTATATTATTTACTATATCTTTTTATTTATTTATATCTATTTTTTTTCAACATTAGTTATTTAAATTTATTTTCCTTTTGTATAAACATATTCATAGCGAATGAATACTGTAGCCCTAGTACCAATGTCCTTCAGTGTAGGAATAAAAAAATATAAAAATATATAAAATCATAAAAAAAAAAAAAAAAATGTAGGAACATAACATTTTAAAGATTCTGGTGAACATTCCAAGACAAATACTCAAGTTTCTCAAATGTTAGTAAATTTTAGTAAAACAATAAAAACTTCGACCGGAAAATTATGAAAAAAATTCATAACGGTTTTACACACCTCAAATATAAACAGTATTGAACTAGTTGAATTGTCTTGGAGTAATGTACTTGCTATATTCAGTGATATTTTAGGTGTTAATGAGGGAATATTTAATCCTTACAATCCTTTCTTTTTTTGAATTTGTTTTTGGAAAATGGTAATTAATCTAATTATCCTATATAATATTACTAATTCTAAATATTTAACAAAGTATTTCATTACTTTTTTTTTATATTTGATTTTTAAAAATATGTTAATAAGTTCAATGAAAATTGAGTTTCAGTAGCCGAGCTATGAATAAGTGTGACTTTAACTGATCTCTATAGCCATTTCCCGTTTATTCACCCAGAAAACTAAATTTGGGTTATTTTTATTCCTCAACTTAACTAAACTTGTCCCTAGGTCAGTTGGGTCGAGACTAACTGTAGATATTTTAGGGTAGTCCACCCCTTGACTCTGTGATATATTAGTGTTCCATTTATTTTTTTTAGTTATTTGAAAAAAAAATGTAATACTATATTTTTTTTTATCATCCCTGCTTTCATCTTCTCATTAAAGAAAAGATATTAATGAAGATGTTAAAATATAAAGTATGAATTATATTTGTAATAATATGTCTATAATGGTTTACTTATACTAGTATGTGGTCAGGGTTACAGTAAAAATTGTATATCTAAGATTTTAGAACATTTTATAGACCCTTAGAGTAAATGAAGAGCTGAAAACAAACTCTAGAACTTGAAAGATCCTTTTGGGCTCTTCTAAATTACACCATACTGAAATAACAATACATTTCTTCCAAAAGGTTTGTAACTGTTCCTTTCCTTTAAATATAATATTGAATCGGTATTATCAACAAATTCATTTATTTTTACCTATTAAAAAGTGGCCCAAGTTTCTAAAAAAAAAAAAAAAATGGCAATCGGTAGGCAAGAGGTCTGGAGAGCATGCTGGAAAAGGTTTGTCTCTATTTCGGGAAATCAATGGATCGAAACTCAATTACAAAGATTATTTATGAAAATTTTCTGAGGAACGAAAATCCCAAGTTTCTTTGCCTTTTCTGTCGAGGTGATCAGCGACGGTTGATTTTCTAGAACATTTTGAAACAAAATTCTTCTCTGGAAATTTTTTAAAATATTGAACGGTTGACTCACCCTCTCACTGCCATCGCTGCACACTTCATTAACATCCCTGTGGCTGTGGGAGCACTGATGAACTCGTAATATGGAATTATTTGATTTTTGGATTTCCTTTTGAAGTCTTAGTAAAGATTGCATTATTTCCAAATAGAGAAATATTGAAGGAATAAAAATTTTTTTTTTTGTTTGAAAGAGAATTAATAAGTGTTAACAGCCTGAAAATTCCTTAAACGTAAACTGTTATATAGAGGTTGAATATAAGGAAAACAATAAATCCTCCATTATTTTTCGAACAACTGTACTATTCTGTAAAATTCATTAAATTATTCCCTAACTGTATGATTTTTTTTTTTTTTATTCATGAGTACTACGATTAAAATATTTTTTAAATTCTAAATATTAATACAAACACCGACAGATAGGGATTGCAATAACAAAAGTGCATATAGAGGCAGAGAGCCATGTGCAGCGAACTGAAGCGGCGGTGTCGGCGAGATCAAAGCGCGGCTCGGCGGTCCTAATTGGTAGGCTCAGGTGTGTGGCCCGCCCATCTTGGCACCGCCTTAATAACTCTATCTTTCTCTCTTCTCTCCTCCTCTCTGTCACAACATTTTTGGCAGTTTTATGGCTCTGTGTCTGACTGCCTGTCTCTGGCGTCCTTGGTCACTGATACTAGCGGTATAGGCTAGTTGTCGTTGCAGTTATTTTATGTTATTTTATTTTTTATTTATTTTTTGTTTTATTTTATTTTATTTTTTATTTATTAGTTTTATTTTATTTTACTTTTTATTTATTTTTTGTTTTGTTTTATTTTATTTATTTTTTGTTTTAATTTATTATATTTTTTATTTGTTTTATTTTATTTTTTATTATTTTTTTTTATTTTCCTTTTTATTTTTTTTTTGTTTTATTTTATTTTATTTTATTTTTTGTTTTGTTTTATTTTATTTTTTGTTTTATTTTATTTTTTATTTATTTATTTTTTTTATTTATTAAAACTGCATTAAATAAATACAATTAGTTAATGAGAACAAAACAAGAATAGTGGAATGAACAGATTTGTTGAGATACTACTGAATGGTAGTGGAGGACATTAGGAGACGGCCGAGCACATTAGGGCATGGGTCCTAGAGTGGCTGGTTCTGAACGTTGTGGGTTCGATTCCCGCCTGGGTCGGTTTCTTTTCATTTCATGGCGACTACCTCAAGGTAGCGGTCAGAGTTTGGCAAATAGGACCATGATAGGCCCACTTGCCGGATTAGTTCCGCCCAGCACTAACAGCACTTAATGGTATTTAAATAGTCCTAAATAACTAGATACCGAGGCCTTCTTCTTTTCTAAAATGAAACATCTAAGGAAGCAAGGCCAGAAACAAGTTGAATCGGATGACTCTGAAGTTCATCATGAAATCCAATCAGTGACAAATGGTATCTGTGAAAAAATATTTAGCATTAAGGATTGTAAGGGTTGTTTGGATACCATAGGAATTCAATGGGTTGTTCATTGGTGGTTCTTATGGCCCTTACTATAGCTTTCATAAATACAATTGAGTCATAAGTTAGTCATATATAAATGGGCCCTTTGTAATTAATTGAAAGCTTATAGTGTTTGTCTGGTTAGTATTAAAACACCTGCAAACGTCGAGAGAAGTTTCAGACTTGTATGCGATTCCAAGTAAGACGTTTGTCCTGGTGGATCCTTAGATAATGGATTTCTTTAACAGGTCTTATCTGAATGCGGAAGTATTTTTGTTGACAAATCCCTAACTTTCCTCCAAATTTGAGTAAATCGAGCCTGCGGTTTTTTAGTTCCATTGATTGTCTGTATTGAAACCAGTTTTGTTCAATACAAATAGAAATACAAATGTTTTTCTACGCTTTAAGTTTATAATTAAAGTATATATTTGCTTAGAAAGGATAAACTAATCATACCACGAATTAATTTACAAGTGTTGACTGCCATACAAAAGAATAATCCCTCAAAAGTAAACTGTTATAGAGATGTTTAATATAAAGAAAACATGAAATCCTGCATCATTTTCTGGGCAACCCCAATATTCTAAGGAATTCATTAAATTATTATCTTACTTTGTTAATGTTATTTACTTATAAATCATCTCATCGATATCTTGCTTTATCTCTATTTGCTCAGTATACGTATACTCGGCTGTTATAAATGAAAAATAAATGCAGTATTTTGCTGTTGACTGAAACAATATAAATATCATAAGGACATATTATTTATTTTTAAAACATCAAAATTATTTTTTATTGACAGGGTATTACAAGGCTACATTTTGAATATTTTGGAAAAATTTAAGGAAGAAATTTTGTCTTATGATTGATTCATTTTCTAGACACATTTCATTTTCGATTTTTTTTATTTTCACATTTCTTTCTTTCTTATTATTTTTTAAATATTTATGTAGTGAAGATACTACTTATAAACTTAATACTTTCATAAGTTTAATAAAGATATCTTCTCATGGCCTAATACAGTTTCAACTACTTTAGAAATTGTAAACTAACAATATAAATTTATTCTACTGAAGTATATACTTAAAATATCACTTATAGTAATTATAGTTTTTCTCTTTTTTATTTCAGGTAATGATCCCCTAATAATATATATTACCTATACTTAACTGGCTGTATAATTTGCATCAAGATGTCGGTAAGTACTAGTTAATCATAATCATAATGAGGATAAAATGTTAATTTATCGTTATTGCTACAACATCGTGGCGGTACCTTTATTATACTGTTTTGATTAATACAAATCAGGTTTATCCATTAAAGGACAGGGTTTTAAATAATTAATTTTACAACATCTGTTTAAATCTTTATACATTTGTTGTTGATTCTCAGTTACAATACAGGCGTAATTATTTAGCATATTTTATAACAATTGTACACTTTACAGCAGACAAAAAAAAAAAAATTAAAATAAGTTTATGATTAAAAATTCAATAAAAAACATTTACAATGTTAATAAACTGTTATAGCTGTTGATATATTAAAACATATTTTGAAAATTAACTTATAATAAAAGTTTAATAATCATTTTCATTATTCCGTTATCTATTTTCGAACATTATTTTATTACTTGATTAGATATCATAAATCCATTACGTTCTAAAATGCTAAAGCTGACTTTATTTAGTTAAATAAGATCGTAAACAAGAAATCTAATGATAATCCATAAATTTTTTAGGGTATTATACAAAAAAAAACATCGGAAGGCTTAACCTTAATGTCTTAGATTGTCATGAATTAAATACATTGCAAGCTCATTTTAAAAAAATATTTATTACTTTTATATTTTCTATATTGTGGATTTTTAAAATGGCGTAATTAGATAATGGAGGCGTAATTCCATTATGTTTTTTACGATATAAAAGATCATAGATTTACAGCTGATTATGTTATAGAAATAGTTGATAGCTCATTTTAAAGCTACTAGAATTTATCTAATTTTATCGATATATGGAATGATAACTAAAAAAAAAAAAAAAACAAAAAAAAAAACAGTAATTTATTTCAATTATTTAATATACATTGATCTTATGGCAGAACTCAGCCATATTTAAAGATCGGATAATGAGGAAATAAAATATAAATATCAAATGTTATAATGCATCGTTTATAAAGAAGGATTTATCTCATTTTAAGTTATAATTTTGCCTATTCACTACTGTTCTTCGATAAAACATTTATTAAATATTTTAAGCACATCTTCGTGCTAATATATTGTGAGCAACAAAAAAGTTCAAATATACTCTCGATCCAATTCCTGACAGAAAATAAGGAAATAAAAGTTTTTTTAAAAATGTATTATCAATAATTAAAAAATTTGATTTTGGTAATTATTAATTAAAGCATAATAAACTAAACATAATTTTGTCCAAATGCTAGTAGTGTTTGTCTTAGTTAAACAAATTTTAAGGAGGTTTTTGAATGGCTACACTACATATTATCTGTTTTTCATGAAATCATTGGTTATTTTTTTTTTATTTGGCCTCCTGAAATAAAGATTCCGTATTAAAAAAAAACTATAGCTTAATAAGCTTTATATAACATTTTATATTTTATATTATTTACGAGATTTATATTTATGTGTATATCTTGAGCTGTATGAGTAACTCAGAAATTTCTTTCAATAAAGAAAAGAAGTAATTTCAACCAACTCAAAGTCACTACATTTTTTTACTATGACAGTAAAATGCCAAGCAATTTTTTTTTTGCATGTTCTCAAGGACCCCATAAACATCATTTTACATTTTTTTTCTCTAAAGTAATTACCGTTATACATACATATAGCAAAGCCTCCCCAAAATTAAATCCTGAATCCGTTACTGGTCTCCAGTAATTAAAATCCGATGGCGATTCAATAATTGGATATAAATTTTTATAGATAACGCTTGTATTTATTAATATATATTTTAAGGTTCTGGCTTATTTTTTATCACATATATTTATAACACGTTTATCTTTTTTTTCAAACTCCTGTCTTCTTCTGTTATGGTTTTATGATTCTTATTTTTCTCCTTTTATGGTAACCAAGTTACTTTGTAAGGGCTAGTTTTTACTAAAAGTTTTTTTTTTTATTATCTAGTTCCAACCTTCGGTGGGGTTCTTGGGAAGAGACCGGTGACCTAAAGGTCGGACGGAGGCGTAGCAAAACTAATGACGGCTCGTAATAAAATCAAGTTAATCAAGAAGACTCGACTGGTTAGGACGGGTAAGGGGTCCTCTTTTTAGAACGTCGAGAGGGCGCCTCGCTCACTCCCTTTTATCTTATATAAAACCGCATTTTATTAAACGGATTATAGCGAGGGCTTTGAAGTTCGCCGCCTTCTCCCCACCACTCACCCCTCCAACGGTACATAAATTCGGTTTTGTTAAAAAGATGCTCGCTTCTGATTCATCAATTAGCTCTCTCCTTTATCCTTCTTCTATTTTTATCCTTTGAGCGGCTTTTATTTAATTTATCTTGTCCTGACCGGGTTCGGTAAGGATCGTCGGTCTTCGGGCGGCTTCGCTCCCCGTTAGCTCCCTATTAACGGGCGGGATCGGTAAATTATATTTAACGCCGTCTTCTTCTCCGCCGCGGTATTTTTTTATTTTGGAAAAAAATGATGTCCGGCCTAGTCTAGTAATTGCTCTCATGTCTAGAATACCACATCAGTAAAATTATATAATTCTAAAAAAATCTAGCATTTTTGTTACTAATGCAGGTAATTATCTCCTTAATGCGTACATTTTTCACTGTATAGTCTTAACTTACTAAGTTTATTAAAAGTGAAATCAATTCTCAATTTCAGTGTGATTTATCTATTACCAAAAAATTACCATGCTTAAAAATTATTTATATTAATATATTTTAATAATATAACTATATATATATATATAGGCACTCTTGAGAAATACATTTTTTAAAAATTAAAATCTATTTACTTTATATTTTATGATCAGCCTAAGCCTATCTGAGTCCAAGCATTCCTTTGTATAATAAAATAATTTTTTCTCCAGTTATAAATAAGTTATTGTTTTCATAATTTGGTTGTCTACTCAACGTTTTGGGGCTCAGCCCAATCATCAAAAATTTTCATTTTACTGCTCCTAAATTTGTCATATAAGAATAAATCCATAAATTATTATATAGTCATTTGTTTTAAATATTTGTTATAATTTCTTTAGTTTCTTGCTTTGTTACACCCAACTTGAGGGAAGAAAATTCTCGAAACGTTGACAAATTATAAATAAACAAAACAAAATATTTATTACAGGAGGAAAATCTTTTACAAACTAAAAAGAAACTAAATTTAATAGGAAAGGTCCCACGTAGATAAAATAATTTAACAAAAAATATAAAATATTTGTTTAATGGGTGACATATTTTTTTCCTAAACCCTTAAAAAAAACAGATTCACTGCGGAAATTTCAAAATGAAAAATAAATGCGGAATATTGCGTTATTTCTTAAATTCTAATAATTACTATCGTTTTATTTTAGTATAAATGATTTATGGGAGATATTCGATAAATTTTAACTTCTGATATAACTGGGATATTAAGTGATAAAAAAGTATGTATATATATATATTAAAAAAATATTTTCGTAGAGTGATATTAATAATAGTGCTGAAAACTCCTAAGTAATGAAACTCATTTAAGCTTTTTACAAATAATATCGTTAATCCCAATGTGTCAGCTTACATCAATAAATATACAACATAAATACAAAACATTTTGATTTATAGTCGTTATTGTAATGTAAACCTAAATTGTACACACAGCAACTAATTATTATTTTTTCGACTCGATAGTTTATCACTTACTATTAAAAAAGAAAAAAAGAAAACACATTTCAATATATAAAAAATTAATTATTTTTAAACTTCATTTCTCTTTTTGGATTTGACGGTTATATTGTCATATATTGAGATAGGTGGTGTGTGAAAGTAATATCCGTAACATACATTTATTAAATTAATCTAAAAGTTATTTTTTTGAATGAGAACAAAAATAAAAATTAATTATTCACTTAAAATAAACTAATTTTTAAAAAAAGGTATATATTTTTCAGAGTTTATAAAATAAATATTTGCTAATTTGATATTTCCCAACTTAGAAAAAAATAATTGTAGTCTTACCTTACTATAATTTCTGTCCATGTGACAAAATATTATATTACTCAAAAAATCAAATAATAGAAATGAAAAAAGTTTCTTTCATATCTGATTACTTTTTAGAATTATTCTTAATAGATCTGACTTATAAATAAAACTGTACTGCAATGTCATTACTTGAGAAAATAAAAAATGTCTGTGTTACTATTTTATCGGTTGATAAGAAATTTATCGTTTTGGGTTTGAACTATTTTTAGATGAATTTAACTTGGTGCAAGTTATGGAAAATTTAATGTAAACGTTTCACATACGCTAAGGATATATATCATGCTCAGGAATTGTTTAGTATCTCCTAAAAATAACGGTAATGCTGATTAAGGAAATAGCAGAAGCAAATTGAATTTGCTCTTGCCTAAGGGGAAAAGCGAAAAAGGTTTCGGCGGAAGATGAGCATCGAACTGCCGGTCTAGGCGCCGCTTGAGAGTCCCCGGATGAAAGTCACTTCGTTCATTAAAATGTATATTTATCACTGGCCGAGCCGGTCTTGGGACTGTAAATTCTCTTCTGTTATCCTATCTAATATTAATGACATGTAATAGTGTGGCTACCGCTCAGTAAACTTCATTTTCTTCCGTATCAGTATTCAGAATACCTAATATGGTTATAAAACGGAAGAAATCTAATAAAAAATAAATAATATTTAATTAGGAGCCAACATTTTTAAGCTTTTGGCCAAGATGTAGTCTATGTTAACTAACGATATATCTTTATTCAAACAGGCTCCTGTTTTTCTTTTCTTTTTTTTTAATCTATTAATTTTTTTTTTTATTTAGGAACTAATTTCATAATAATGATAATAAACTTATATAAAATGCCAATGTAGAAGTTTATTGAGATAATAACGGACCATAGAATATCGCATGACCAACTAGATATTTTTGGTTATACAAATACCAGTGATTACATCCTAGTAACCACAATAGCCGAAAATATCAAGAACTTGCCTTGGATTTAAAAAACACGTTATTATTTAGAAAAATTAATAGTAACTTTAATAATAATTTCTTCGAATGATCCAATATTGAAAAGTGCAAGAAAGGGTACTCAGAATCTTGGTCTTGACTTATAATGTTTTAATCAACCCAAAAAGCAGTCCTGCTAAATGCGTGCAGAATTTTAAGAAAATTTTGAAGATATTAAAATCGTTCGTCTACATTTTTGACGTTTTTTCCGTTGCATAGATGTCATTACGAATATGTGAGGGAATGAAGCAAAAAGAAGACAATAATAATAATCCTTTATTTACACATATGATACAAAAGTTGAAAAATAAAATAATGTTATTAATACAATAAACTTCAAAATTGGTTTTTAGCAGAGAAATTTCGGTTCGCCTATGAATGATTGAATTAATAAATGGATAAAAATTAAGGAGATGCACCGATGTTGAAAACTATTAACATTTATATTATAAATAAAACTGATTAATTTTATTTTTTTATTCTGTATCATACAGTGAACCTTGTCTAGTCTTCAATACATAATTAACTGAATATTTTTATTTGCAGGTTCTGAATAACTATTTTTTTTTTAAACTTGTTTATTGAAAAATATTACAATCTGTCTCAAAGGACATTTACAATAGTGTTCAGAGATCACATTCACACTCTATGTACAATAAATAAAATAAATTATACAGAAATATAATATACACAATAAGTATGAATAAAATAACCTAAAAATAACTAAATAAAAAATAACACATACATTCCTATATGCATATATGCATATAACACATACACTATTTACAATCAGGCGAGAGAACTCCTAATCCAGACTTGTCCCTCCAACTGTGGAGAGAAAAGCATGACTCCAGAAATAACTATTAAAATGGAATATTGTATGGTTGTATTTTTACGTTTACTGAAAATTAGTCTGGTATCCAATAAATATTTTTTTTGAATAGTGTATTTTAATTTAATGAACTAAGTGAGGTTATATACACAAATTTGCTATACGTACAAATGCTCATTTGTTTATCTAAAACGATTTCTTTTCTATTGAGTTAAAGAACGAGTAATTTCTGGAATAACCTTTCTGTGACGCTAAATGCAGATTATATTTTATAAATAACCTTTTAATCTCATTTATAAATCCACACCTGTCCAAGACAGCCATTGGCTATGAGTGGATTGCCTGTCTAAATCAGTTATAAAATAATAATGTCTTGTCATTCATAAGGAAGCAAAATATCTCTCTTGTGGAATTATTATAAAAAAAAATTAAAAGAAATTTACAGGAGGTCCCTCATCTACGACTTTTTCAGTCTCCTCGTGATCAGATAATTTTTATGTCCCTGTAAATTGTCATGAAATATTTTTTATGTAAATCCATATGTAACACTACGTTAGGAGGATACCGAGCTGCTTGTGTAACAAGTTTAAATATCTTGGAATATTTGGAGTCTTTCTATGTGTGTCTTTCTGACATAACCGAAAATTTGAGGGGCATAAGGCAAATTTGTTTCAGTCGCGGTCATAGAAATTGTATCACCCAGTAAAATTTTAATTTTATTTACCAGATTGCTATCTGCATGACCTCCGAATATTTATTTTACAGTTTTGAAACGATATTCTAAAAATAATCGCACTATTAAGAGGTCAAATTGTTCGTCCGTTTTTTCTCCTCTCAGTTTTTTCTCCAGGTGGTACTTTATCTTCGTTACTATTTCTCGTGAAAATGTCTTTACTTCATGTAACGTCACAACTTAAATATTTTCTGATGAGGACAGTTTTAGATTCAGGTCATAAATACAGCTTATATCCTTGCATTAGTTATAACTGAGTTGAGAAGCATTGTTAAAGTTTTCTTGTAACCTTAATAAGTAAATAAAAACAAAAACATTCAAGGTATCAACGTTGTTACTGCAAGAATAAAAAGAGATGTGACTGTAGGTGTAGCAAGTTTCCTTCTTAATTTTAATTTTGATTGTTGTCTGAGGAACAGTTTACTTCGTTGATTTGAAACCTTACGTTTTTTCTTAATGTTTGAGAGCTCCAAGTAAGTCTTCCATCAAACGTTAGTCCTAATAACTTTAGGCCTGGCGTTAGACCTGGTCTATTTGCATTATTGATTCGGTATTGAAGTATACTGGGAGAAAGTTTCAAATCTTAATGTAAATCAGATGTGTCATTTGTTATAGTTCAATCCACTTTTCCATAACTTAACTTGCACCAATCTACAAATAACCTTTTAATTTCAACTTTAGGATTAATGAAATAATCAATACTTTTGAGCCAAAATATTTAATCATAGACACGCCATTTATTTGAGATAATGCAGATAAATATTACTGGCAAATGCAATAAATTTTAAATTTTTCGAAATTAATATTTTAATTTTTTGTATATATATCATTATTAATTTAACGGGAACATTTCGTTAGACCAGCCCGGATGATGGCCACTTTGTGCCGAAACGTCGGCAAAAAAAATGTATTTATATTTTTTTTTTACTGAACACCCCAACCAATCTTCTCTTCAATCATTACTTATTAATTTTTAAATGTAATTTTATTTTGGCCTGTACAAATAGTATGAATGAATACTAGAGTAATACCCTGATGCTCTTGACATCTTTATGACGTTCTTAAAAAAAAATAAGAAGAATTCATATATTATCATACGATCACCATTTAATCATTGTCGTATATTTAACTGATGTGTCTGTTTACTATTCGTTAAAGTATTTTAATCATTATTTATTTAAAATTTATTTTAACATTTTTTTTTTAACTCTGAAGATTGTGAAAAAGTGCATAAACCTGGTGCATTCACCTTGCTCCGGAATGCATTTGGGGACGCATACTGATTGACATATACTCGAGCGAGAGTCGAGCTCGTTCCGACCTGACAGGTTGTAATCAGAGTTCGAAAGTAGATCCTTAGTGCTGTATAAGGCTTGTAGTTTTATTCTGGTCTTTAGAGCTTTCTAAATCACTTCATAATATTCGATATGTACTCTTCCAAAGCTTATACTTATAGTGTTTTTATCAATTATTTAACGTTTGTTTTTTAACTTAATTTGAATTACTTGTAATTATATATATATATATATATATATATATATATATATATATATATATATATATATATATATATATATATATATATATATATATAAACATATATAATAATAGATAAATAGATAGAAAACTTGTATATTCTTGGACGAAGTCCCTTGAGAATAACAACATCGTTCAAAAATAAGAGATTACATGTGGCCTGAGGTATAAAACAATAAAAAAAATAAATAAAAAAAAGGAAAGAAAACATTAAGTGAACATGGTATATACAATATTAATAGAACTATGAACAAAACACAAACTATGTCATATGCGCCGACATATGAAAATTATATGGGGGAACTGGAGGCCTATAACATCACGTGGTAAAAGTGCTAATAAAAAAAGTTAGCTGGATCTATCCATATATATATTTTGAAAAATGTCTAGGATGAAATATCACGTATATTATCATAAAATATCACGTTTGAAATATTATGAAAATCGCAAAAGTTGATAATTTTATAATTCTAAAATAAATAAAATACATATCTCAGGGATACCTATCTCCCCAAGTACGATGGGGCATGCTCCCCTCTCCAAAAAATTTATTCCTTTCTTCTCATTAAAAAATGCAAATAAGAATAGAATTATAAAAATTGTAGTTAATTGTTTCTTTTGTTCCATGGTTCCGAAGTTTCTCCCAATTGGCATCCCTCAAAAAAGTCATAATCCCGGAAACATATCCTTCTGAAAAATTTATAATTTTTTAAAAATGTGCTCCTTTAAACAATATTTATGAATCATCTTGCGCAGTGCTACCTTCTGTGCACCCTTGACCTGAGATCTTCCGACTCCACATTCGATCCACTCATCTGATTAAGCAAATGAGGAAGTACAAGGCTAATGATTCACTTCTTTGTTAAGAAATTAGTTCCTAAGAGAACCTTAATCGATTTTTATGAAATCGAGTTAAGTATTGGAGTAAGTATTTCTCACGTAGAAACGCCCAATGAATCCGATGGTACAATAATTCATTTTCAAAAACCAACCTAAATATTAAACTGCCTTCTGCAGTGCCAGACGGGATATCCTGAAGAAGACCTACAACGTAGTTCGAAACGTTGGACAATGTAATATATATAGTATATGTAATAAATACGTAATATGTAATAAATATAATTTATATATTACCCACATTCTAATACCCCAAAAGTGAATTTTTAATTTTTATTAGCATTATTTTTATAGGGAAGAGGGAGGGATATCTATATATATACTTATTGTTTTTTAAAAATAAATTATTTCAGAAAATCTGGATCTACCTTACTCACTTTCCCATAAAAATAATGCTAATAAAAAAAAAATTCATTTTAGATATGTATATATATATATATATATATATATATATATATATATATATATATATTTATATATACACCCACTTATTTAAACTCTTTGCAATTTTATTTTGAAAATTAACTAAATCCGTTGTGTTCAACATGCTTGTGGGGGGAGGAGGAGAGATGCAATCAAGTTTATTATAATAGTCAACTATAATCGATTCCTCACAACTTGAGTTTATTGTTGAGGTGGAGTGTACCCTATTATAGTATTGACTCACTCTGGAGAAATCTATGAATTACTGCATCGATAGATAAAATTGGAGGTATATCATAGCTGCATTCCTAACTGCATTATCAGTCATTGATCGAATTAAAAATGGTAACAACAGTAATGTTCTCTTTATCAGCGTTAAAAGACTTAGAAATATATTTAGAACGGAAATACATAAAAAAAAAAAATATATAGAAATCTTCATTTAGAAACCAAGAGCTAGAAAAAAAAATTATTTTTAAAAAATCATTGGATGTTTTATGGTTAACATTTAAATGAAACTGCTTGAAATAACGGATTCATTTTACACATTTTTTAAACTTCCTTGATGAATCATTTGTAATTCACTGATTTTCTTTTCTCTATCCTTCCTCAATTATATTTTTATATTTGTCTAAAAATGTTTCTGCAAAAAAAAAAGTTTTCTATGAAACTTGCTTTTGATTTCGAGTCATAATTTCCTTTTTGTATCTGTTAATTTATCGTATTTAATTAAAAATTTTTTCTGTTTCTTCTCTGTTAACAGTTTAGATTAATATGTTGTATAAATCATCGTAAAAAAATTCATTTATTTTTTTTAAATTACCTGAACCACTGCAACCCATAAAGGGTTTTGGATTCAGTACTTTGTTGAAATTTATTTGTCGACTTATATGAAATGCTCTAAGACCTTCTCAAATTCGTGAGAAATGCTGTATGGTTGGTTAAAAGAGCAGAGGTAAATTTTTTTTAAAGGGATGAAATTAGTAAGTCGATATGGTTGGTTGACCACCCTACATCTAATTATGCCATTAACTAATTATTCCGACCAACACGTCACTAACCGATTCCATAGAAAGGCAATATCAATGAAGAACTTTTTTCTTATTAATTTTCTTATTATCTTTTTATTTATTTAATGAAGATTTGTTTACAGAGTAATTGTTTTTCTTATTTAGTATAATGGAATTTGGACCCTTTCAATACCTCTCAAGAACAGATATAAGTGGAAGGGAGTGGTATGTAAGTAATGAGACAAAGTCCTTCCAGTTGGAGCCGGAAATTGCCACTCCTGAGGTGGTTTGTATCACTTAACTTCCTACAGGCTTACCAACTTAGTCCCCTTAATGGCTTCCAGTAAAAATATAGAAGGCTTAAGAATGCTCCGGCCGATGGAAGGAAGGAATAAATCCAATTACTTAGATTTCTTTAATTGAAATCGTATCTTAGGTTAAATGTAATGTCTTAGGATGAAATTCCTGGCTGAAGAAGGTTTTCCATTTAACCTGATTGTTATATATATATGTGTATATATCTATTTAAAGTATCGGAGTACCCAAATATTGAATTATAATTCCTCTTCCAATTCGAGCCTATTCCATATATCAGAATTAGTAAAACCTTTTACCTCTTTCTCCACACTCTCTCTACCATCTGGTCTGAGCTACATTCATCCGTGAACAGGACTCGCCTACATCTTGCAAGTACAATCCTTATGTCCTGTGGCTAATCTAAGTCTGGCTTTACGGTGTCCTGAATAGGAACAACGCTAGTCTTCATGACGTGGGGTAACATTGAGTATACGGTCGTTGTTCGGTTAAGGATTGAAGCCTTCTAGGACTCAGGACAGAGGTGATATCGGGTCTTCCATTCTTGGAAAACTGGATGGATTTCATCACCCACAACGTTCAAAGGCATGTCTTCTTGTGTATCTACTTTCTCTCGACTTTTTAACATTTTGGCTATATTTGTGTTATACTCCATCTGATGACAAAACGATTCCAAGAAGAGAAAATGTTTCCTCTGACTGATTGCGTAGATTATAATTTTGTGATTGAGGTCAATGGTTACAATAGGAAAAAAAATTATAATAAAATTGACAAAATAAATCAACGTTTTGAATGCCATGTTGAAAAAAGGGGGGGGGGAGATTTATATTTCTTAACTCCAAGATTTCAGTAGAACAAAAAGAAAATTAAAAAAATTAAATGTTCATCAACATCAAGTTCAATATTAATAGTCAGTTCATCTCTACGGCTAATGTTGCCCGAATGCGAGACCGAGACAAGTCTTGGTCTTGCAAACTTGGTCTAGGTCTTGCGCAAGATTCTCGTAACAGCCTTGCAGTTACCTATCAGCTTATTACTAGAGAGATATTACTGTAATTTTTTAGATATGAGATACCTAACTAAGTCTGAATGAAAAATTAGAAGAGTTAAATGCAAAAGTATATTGGTTACACCAATTCTTTACATATAGTAACTAAAATTGTCAAGTATTAGTAACTATTTTGCCTAAATTTTTATTTCAAACATCTATTTTTTTTTTACCAGTCTTGGTCTTGGTCTTGCCACAGATAGGCGGTGTTGGTCTTGGTCTTGCAAAGTGCAATACCAAGACCGATTTTGGGCAACACTATCTACGGCACAACTCAACCGCTGTTGCTTCATAATATCATTTTTACATATTCCAACAAACTGGTATTGTATTCAAATTTATTATTTTTCTGATCTTTTAAAACTGTTTCTCAATATTCATGTCAATATTTTAACATGCTACTCGTTGGTAGCCAAAGATATAGGCACATTTACTAGAACATATGTTAGCATTAAAGTGGCTGGGAGCAAGTGTACTCGTAGCAGGGTATTCGCACCTTCATGAAGATATGCGGGCCTGACTAGGCGAGGAGTAATCCTGAAGACAGCGAGGAGGCTCAGTGTACCTTTCATCAAGACACTTATCAAGATTAAGTCTTGAAAGCTTTCCATTGTCTGCAGGCAGAGCAAATGGGATCGGTGTCCGCTTGCATGGCTTATTAAATAAATAGGCCGGCACTGAACATTCCTGAAAACCGATCCAATCCAATCCAATTCCATATTTCCATGCCCCTCTTTAAATTTTTGATTGCCAAAGCTGTGCATGGGCACTAATTTCGTAAATTTACTAATTTTTGAGTTATTGCTTTCTATAAAAGAGAAAACGTGACCACGATAAAAAAACGCAAAACTGAAATTAAATCCTTCAAAATTGGTGCATGCATCGAATAAACTTTTTTGTCTAGAATCACCTTCCAGAGTTTAAGAACTGAGACACCCTTTATATGGACACTCTTATAAGTTTCATTCTTATAAAGAAAAGATATGCTCTTTTAGGCCTGATAAATTATATACAACTTGATATGTTGGTTAAAACGTACATGCATAAAGCAACAAAAAAATATTATAAAAAAGGTATACACAACAGATTAATATGGTGTTCAAGCAATCCTAAAACAAAAAAAATGCAAGTATGGTGGTGCTACCTAAGTTTGTATCCTTCCTTAGCTACATTTTCATCATTTAACATTTAAAAAAATCATCTATACCATTCCAATTACTTTTACTTTGGTAAAACTGTCTTTTGCTAAAGTTTAGAGAAACACTCCTGTAAGATTTGTTCGCAGACAACACTTTCTTTCAGAATGGGAAAGAAGGAAAAGAGGAAGTTGTGTTGGAAGCTGCGAGTTATTGTCCTGGTTTCCGCAATCGCGAATTACTTCCATTAGCCGAAGAATAGCCGCACGCGGGGCCGCTAATAAGCCGAAGAACAAGAGGACTCCATTTAATGACTCGGCCTATTGTCTCAGATCTCTTGTCTAGTTCATTCTGTGTCCCCTCGGCGCACTTAAAAATCCGTTCGGGAAATGTGTTTGCTTCTTCTGGAGCGGAAAATTGAAATCGTAAAAAGAAAATTGACTCCTGTGTAGAAGCATTTGTGTGCGGCATGGCAATCGGTAATTGTCATTGTGTAAAGGCTCTGCCGAGCCGCAAACTGCCAGTTCCACAGATCAAATGTTGGTAGTCCTTCTTTGTTCTAGTTAATGGCATTCCTGGCGGAACTTATAGGGTGCTTTGACAAGTGTAGCTCTTCCGGCCTGGTGAGATATTTCTCATCCTATATTTTCTAAAAATTACGCTTTATAATAAATATTTACATTTCAACTGTACTTATTTTTGATTTTCTACCTTCGACAAATACGTCAGGAAATACTGTGGTGATATATTTATCCAATTTTGGAGCAATTAAAATGCTTTCAGATGATTAGAGATTAGTGGAAATTCAATGCAGTAAACAGTTGAATATTTGCTTAAACCTCGCCGATAGATTTTGTTGGGAATGTTATATATTTTTTCGAGTTTTTCATTTGATTTGTTTTCATTTTTAATTTTGTTTATTTACTGTTTATTGAATTTAACGCGCTGTGTATTATTATATTTTAGTTACACCTATTTTGTATATAGTACGATTGAATATAGTAGGTTATTTGCTTTATGTTTTAAATGTATAATCTCTATATTTTAAATCACTTTTATAATTTTGAATATTAAGTTCATAATGTGAGCAAACGTTTTACAATTAGCCATTCAAATTTAAGTTGAACTTTGTGCAGAAATCATTGGTTTTCTAGATGTAGAAAATGTGGTGTGCAATGGGTATAATTCAACTGTTGTAGTTTAATAACTTGAAGAGATTTCAGATCTAATAGCTTTTAAAGTATCTAATTATTGATGTTATGACATTTAAGTTAAAAATTTAACCTTTTTTTTGTTTTTCTTTTTAAACTATTTTTTTTTGGTAGGTATAAAGAGATTTTGCAAAACAGGTGTTGCAATTTAATGACATTTAATCGCTGAGTTGAAAGGATGACGTTTTATCACGATTTTATCTTTTTTTTTACCAGGATTGTCTGACTACACCTCAGGTGTTTTCCTTTTTCTCAGAGCCGATGTGAGGTGTACCCGATCGGCAGTAACTGGAGGATGATGGTCGGCAATGAGTAGCACTGGTTACCTATTCTGGCTATTGTACACCCGCGGGCATGCAGAGGACGGGAGATAGAGGTCAAGTACGGATATGTAATGGATCGCTTTGTCGGTAGATCACGGCTGTGGAAGTATAAAAAACCCGGGTCTGTGGTCTGGAGGTCCGTGGGAACCATGGTACCGCACGTCGGGGTCCTAGTTACAGGGTCCTCCGGTTAGTGGCTACCTAGCCCAATCTTGGCACTCTTTGTCGCCTCCTTGGCTAGCAGCTTATCTTTCTTCAATAACAGTCATTTACCACTTTTCAATTCTCCAGCTATTTCCTCGGTGTCTGCCAGGGGTCCTGACGTTCCTTTCCAGTTACCAGGAGTCAAAGGTAACAGTTGAGAGTTTCCTATTTAGAGATCACAGGTCCTTTCCTTTTTTAAAGAATGGAATGCAATGATTTTTTTTTACGTAAAATTATGGAAATCATGTTTCTTCTTGTTAGACAAAAAAAATAACGCGTAATTGAAAAGGAAAGTACTCGGTTACTTCCTTCATGTTACTCACTTCGGTATTAATTACTTAAAGTAACAGACTGAAACGACTAAAAACTGCTCGACGTTTTCGACTACTGTAGCACTTACTAGACGAACGCTCTAAACTTCCCACTATTTACAAAAGACTCATATATATTACTATAATAAGGCCTATTTGGACTTACGGGATTCAGCTTTGGGGCTCTACTAAACCATGAAATTTCTCTTGTAACCAATCCCTACAATCCAAAATCCTTCATAAAATCCTCAATGCTTCCTACTTTGTCACAAATGTAAACATCCATAACGACCTTAATGTGCCATATGTTTCCGATTTAGCTCAATCCAGATACCTGTCCTTCCATAATAAACTTCTGAAGCATCCAAACCCTCTCGTTTCCAACCTTGCTTCCTCTTCTATTCCTGATAACCCTCCGAGGCGTCTGAAAGGAAGATTGCCTCGGGACCTTCTAATATAGAAATATAATTGGAGTGCTACCAATGGGTAGTTTCTCTTCATGTTGTACATGCCGAGTTACTTATTTCATATTTACTAGTTATATTTATCATTATACAGTTGTAAGTTCCAATAATAAAAAAAAAAAATATAAATATATACATATAACTAGGTCCTTTCAATTTTGTAAGGGATCAGATTTAGACCATGGCAGAAACTATTATTTTAGACTCGTTGTAATCCTCCATCATCACATACATAGATTGATCTTGGCTTTCGCTTATTTGATTCTGTATACTGCTCTTGGCATATTAGCTGTTGCAGTGGCCACACTTAACTATCTCTTATTATTATTCTTTTTAAATTTATCTGTTGGTATTGTTGTAGTTCTCCATATTATTGAAATCTAAATATACTTGATAAACGCTCATGCTTTACGGTTTGACCAGTAACAGGCGTTCTAACAAATAATTGCATTCTACATCAGACCCCTAACCGATTTATTGATATTTATGCAACTAGTTGAAAATGTACAAAAAATTTTTAATCAGATTGCTTAACTTAGCTGAAAAGCAGGCCATCCTGTTAAAGATTTTTAGGCTCCAGCTATATTGTAGTTGAATTTTAAATATATACACAAATTATTGAAATTGGACTATTAACCATTCTTATTCTTCTGCTATAGGGATTTAATTTATTCGGGAGCACTGGCGTGGAAGGCGTAGAAGACTTTTGGGCTGAAACTTCTCACTCCAAAAATAGAAAATTAATTTTTTTTTCTTTTGGTCTATATTTTCTTCCGTATGTTATCTTATATTTTATTTTTAAATTATAGTACTTATATAGCTACTTGATGTACGCACGTTTCAAGAGAAAATGTAAGACATTTATCTGGAGAAGTATTTATGTTCCTGTTATTACTGGTTTATTTTTTGTCGTCAAAGTTTTTTTTTCTTTTTCTTCCATAGTAATTAATTACGGTTTAAAAAAAAATTAAATTAAAATGTCCCCAAGATAATAATATCCTGGATCCACTCCTCTCACTCGGGAGTATATACTGAAATTAAAAATATACTACGTATATATAATACGTTGAAGGATTAGGCTTACTTTAACTTTATAATTTTAATTTAATATGACCTAAATATGATTAATTAATCAGATAAATAAAATAAATAAAATTTGATATTATTGCACCTTTATTCCTTCAATTACGCACTTAAATTATAATGAATAAAATAAGTATATTTTCTTTATTGATTCCACTGTTCTTCCCCTATTAAATTCAAATAGTGTATTTGTAGTCAAATTAATGAAATAACAATTTTGACGTCATGCTTAAAATGTGTTTATATTGTTTTACGTGATTCTTATTAACACGACGTCCAATGAGGTCTTGTAATTTATAGCTGAATTAATTATTATTAGCTCGCACGCTACCTTTGCATGATGTAACACAGGTTTATTTAACTATGGATTAAAATAAAATATGTAAGGATTAGATGTAAAAATGTTAATATAAAAATGTAATATCTTACTTGGAATCCTGATAAAAGATTGAAACGAAAAGAAACTGCTATATGTTCCTGGCTACTTCAACACATACCGGACAAACCCTCTAAACTTTCGATTAACTATAAAAAAAAGACTCATTTACTTGGCTATAATTAGGCCTATTTTGAGAAATGCAGTTTAATCTTGGTCGTTCCACTAAAACATCAAATGCCTCTTGTATCCAATCCTATGTTTTAATATATCATATTTAGCCCAATACAGATCGTATCATTCCATTAAAACTTCAGTCCAACCCAAAGCGGCCTGTTTCTAACCTTGCATCCACTTCAATTTCTGACAATCCTCTTAGACGTCTAAAAAAAAAAAAAGATGGCCTCGAATCGTTCTAATATTTTTATTCTAATATTCTATTATAATATTTTATTCTAATAATTAATTAAGTTGGTAGTTTCTGTACAAATCTATACTAGTCATTATAGCAAGTCACAGTTACTTGTTTTATCTTTAGTTAAAACAGTTGTAAATACATATCAACAAGTTTATATATATATATATATATATATATATATATCGTTTGGACTTCAACATTTATTTGTACCTGTCATGTTTATGTTAACAATCAGCAACTGTGCTGGAAAAACAACAAATAATGACATACCATGCTTGGGGAAGGACAGTACTCATCAGCACCTCTTCCCTGACTTGTTTCAATTACTTAGGTTATTTAATGAACGAGGTCTCTTATCCAACGCATTTTTTAGTTTCCTCCGCATTAAATTATATTGAAATAATTATATGTTATTTTAATATTTATTGTATATTCATTAAAACTTTATTATTGTTGGTTGGTATATTAAACAGTTTTCTTATACTTCAAAGGATGCAGTTTAGGTTATATAAGATACGGGGCATTTCATTCTACACCTATTTCTTGGAATTACACTTTCACGGTGTAATGATTGCGCTAGAGGTTGGTACCTAGGGTTCGACCCCGACAGAGGAACCACGAGATAAAGAGCCCGAGACACGAAGGACGACAGACACGGACGTGCGGACAAATGAGACGGACGCGCGTGCAGTAGCGGTCCCTGATTGAACTGTCACTCCGCGGATGTTCTCAGTTTAATTGAGACCTTCTGGGTCCCCAATAACCATTTCCCACCTCCGTTAAATGCTAGCTCATTGCACTGCCGGTCACAATACGGATTCCTCTACGTGTGCTATCTCCGATTGACGTCTCTTTCCCACATTGGACAGTCCATCAAGAGCTGTCGAAGAAAAAAACCCTACCAGAACCCCTTTACGCGGGAGGTGCGACGTGAGGAGTTGCAACGACTTGGTGAACAGGTAGTTCTTAATATAATATTGACAATTCTCACCGGAAAGAAACAGATTTATAGGAGATATATAAAGATATTATCTTAATTAAGAGTGCAAGATATTAACTCTTATGGAATTGTCCTTCTATTACAGGACTTAGCGAAACAGTCTGAATTAAACCACTGGTTTTCTATCAAAATAATTCTTATTTACATTTTTTTACATAGAGAAATCATTGTTTACTCATTAATATTTGGGATAATTGATATTATAATACATTACTCATTATATAGCTATAGATGCTCTGATTGCACGTATGGTGGTATTCAGGGGTTGTAGAACGATTTTTGCTTGTTCAGCTAATATTATGGATGTGAATGATTATTTTAATATACTAACTTAAATCAAAGGGAAGAGGAGGTAGGTGGCATTAACACCAAAATTTCCTTTCCAAATACAAATATATGTTTTTTTCCCTGCATATTTGTTTTTGCATAATGTTGTTTTTGTCGATCTAACCTAAATACTTTAACTATCATAGTGTGTACATTTTTCAATTATAACGTCATAAAGCAAACCTACCAAGTGTAAGTACTTGTCATGAAACGGAGCAAGAAAAGGCGTGATCACTGCTGCCATGTTCAACAATATGAGGAGGTGATTAAGGAACTTGGTGAGAATTCTCCTTTGGTGACTTAAGATAATTGAACCGGCTTGAGTGGAGGTGCTACTCAGTACTGTCAGTACCAAGGAGGTGAAGAGCAAATTGATTGCTAATTTATATTACTGATTAAAAAAAAAAAATTGAAATTTATAGAAAAAATAAATAAATAAAACATGGGTTTTACAGATCTTTATTACTTGGAGCGATATGAAGATATTTTTTACTTTAAATAATTGACATCGCGCACTAGCGGATCCAGGATTTAATTTTAGAGGGGGGAGTGTTTCGGCCTGAACACTTTTTTTTTTTCATAAAAATAACGATAATTATTTTGGAAAAAAAGAAAGAAACTAACTACCTATATGAAATGGTGTTTAAGTGATTTCTAAAGTCCTTTTAAATGTAATTACACGAACAATAATACTTTAAGAGATATTTTTTTCCATAAAACATGGCTATATTTTACCATTTTGAGGGGGCTTCAGCCCCCTCCTCCCCGTAGTTCCGCCAGTGGCCTCGCGTGAATCAATTTCTTTGTGGTACGAATAGCATGGAGTTTTTAAAATAGATTATTCTGTTAAAAACTATATTAAATCTAAACAGATTATGGAAATCTTCAGTTTCAGTTTTCTAGAGCTTTGCAAGTTTTTTTATTATCTTTACAAGAATTTTATATTATATTATTCATTGATTTTTTTATATTTATATGATTATGAAATTAATTACCTGTAACACCTAAATACACGGATATGGATAACTTGATTTAAATTTGTCAATATTGTTATATATAACAGTTACTTTTTACTTCTTTTTAGAGTTAGCGCTTGAAAAATTCGTTTCTACTTATACTCCAAACAATAAATTTTCTTTAATAATTTCGTAAATGACAAATGCGATTGAGGGAGGGGGGTGGAGAGTCACCATTTGTCCATGTCACAGCGTGAAAGTCGACAGTTTAAGGCTGTTTGTAAAACGGCTTTCGAAAAATATTAAGAAAGGCCGTGTTTGAGAAACTACAAACAGTTACGGTCTCCCCCTTATGTGTCCAATTTTTTTTTTTTTTTGTGTTTGTCCGTGAAAAATTGTTGCATGGATGACTCATTATTTTCTTTTTAAATCAAATATTATATGATAGAAAAAAAAATGAATCACCCAAACACGAACGAGTCTCCCGTTCTTGATAAGCGTGTAATCTTATTATCACACATATGGCACATGTTGCACGTACATAAAAGTCCATGTGACATATTGGACCGTAGAATTATACATAATTTCTATCGAAAAATTTCAAATTTCCGCTCAAGGACATTATTATTTCAAAATGCTGGTTTCTTAGTAAAATTTTGAATCTATAACAAAGAATCGTGTTAGCAGATTATACAAATTACGAATTTTGGCAAGATAAATGTTTTTTACTTTCACATAATTATAAGTCAAATACATAGTGAAGGAAACTATATATATTGTGAAAATTTCCTATCAGAGTTTTCAATGGAGTCCAAATAAGTATGCCTTCAATAATTCAATAAAAGAAAGAAAACCGTTATAAAGCTAATGTTGAATCAATCCATCGATATAATAGGAATATTTTATGTTGGATTAAAAGTTAAATAAAAATAGGCTCGTCACAAAAAATAAAATATCGACGATAAACAATGAAATTCTAGTAACTCCATTTGATTGATGGTATTGAGGAAAAATAATAATGTTAGAAAAAAAACGTATGAAGGGAGGTTTTAATAGTTTTTACTAGATGCTTATTTATAGATTACAAATGTCCAAAGATATGACCGAAATACACAAATGTATTCTTTTAACTCCATTAAAAATGCACTTCAAAGACTGCAATAGTTCATTATTGACAGGAAATAATTTTTTCTCAAGGTAGAGTAGTAAGTTAAGTTATGTGATGCGCGCACCAAATAATTTTATTTTATTTTATAATACATGTATGACCTGGCCCCACATTTCAGAAGAATGAAACGAAAGACTTTGAACTAGTGACTGAAAATACAGTACTCACATTTCTCAGCGGTGCCCTTACCCCAAGATCGGTGGCGCATGAACCTCCTCCCCCTAATCCCAAGATACTGCTCTCATCATCTTAAGAACAGTGCAAGCTAAAGTAGAATTTTAAAAATAATAAGTCATATGAAATCAATGACACTTTCTGTGGTCTGATTGCTTTCCTCTTGTTCCCTCGTTTGAAACTTTTCATTTGGAAAATTCATTACCTCGTCGAAATGTTCTTCTCTCAAAAATTCAAAACCCTATCAAAATGTGCCCCCTCAAAAATTTTGATGAAAATTTCTCTTGTGGGCATTCCTGCATTAGCTTATTATACTGGATTTGGATCGACTTGAGCGACGAACCACCTCCTCTTGGAACAAATCTAGGGTATATACAGTGGGTACCTGATCTTTTTTTGGGTTGGTAGCAAATTTTTTCGCTCAAGTTAGATTTTCTCCTCTTTATTGTTGGTCAAAACAGATCAACTTTTTAAAATACCAATCTCTTCAAGGCTTTTGTGGTAAGCAGTTAAAATCAATTTCTGTTTTTCTCAGTACTCTATTATTATAACTCTTGATGTTTAAGATCGCAGAGTTCTTTACAACCAAAGTAAAATTAAGCGATAGTTGCCTCTACGAGGATCCCTGCTCTTATACAGTTAAATATTGGCGGAATTGGGGATGGCAATCCCGTTAAGGAGCCATTTTCGATTCAGAAGGCTGAGATGGGGGAAATAAACCCGAAATGGAAATGAGGGTGGAAGATAAATCCATCGCGCGATTAACTCGGCCGTGGGCTGGTTGTTATTCGACCGGGGTAGTTAGGGGAGGGAGGGGGCATTTGTCACCCCGGGGCTAACTGGCAAACTTGGCCCTTTTATATCAAGTCCCCGCCCCCTTCCAGAGCAATTTCCATTCTCCAGCGGTCCCTTACTGGAGAGCATTCTCTTCTCCTGTCCTTAGTTCTGCTTTATCTTCTTGCAAAGCAATGCTCATCCTGCAAAGTTTATGCATGGCAACAAACTTTGTTTTTGCAAACAGTTATTATAACACTAGAAACGTTATTACGTGTACAATTAAATTAATTACAACTATGACGCACGAAATCACTGAGATTTTTCAAGATAATTGTTGAACTTTATGCCCTCCTGATTGTTCCATTGATTATCTTCCTTTAATGACGGTTGCAGCATTTAACAACAGCATTTAAAAAGTTCATTCCGAATTAGTACTTTGTATAATTTATCGCTATGCAGCCACATAAACAATAATCCAGTACTGTGAGGTCTGGAGGATCATGGAGGGCAAGTAATTGGACTACCGCGACCAATCCAAAGGACAGCTGTCGCTCTTCGAAGAGAAAGTCCAAAATGTTTAGAAATCAATGATTAATGGTTTTAAATTTTTTTGTTTTAAAAATAAGACTTTGATAATTGAAATACATGTATGATTTATCGTTTATTTCTATAATGAATACGTAATTATCCAATAAAATTTAAACAAATAAAAATAGCCTAAGAACAAATGAATATTTTTCTGTGTCATAACCATCCGAATCCTCTTGTTTCTAACCTTGCTTCCTATTTGATTCCTGATAACCCTCCGAGGCGTCTGAAAAGGAGATGGCCTCGTGATCTCCTCATGTAGACAAATTATTAGAGTGCTACCAATGGGTGGTTTCTCAACAAGCGTGTTTCATGTGATAATATTCCTATGTACACATTTACTTGATGTATTCATACTAATAAAGTTGTAAATACCATAATAAAAGTCAAAAAAAAAAAAAAATTCTGTGTGCAATCCACTCCTGGACTTTAACCCGTTCCTCGCGATTCACAACTGTGTACCTCTGCATGGATCTGACAGAAGGTCTCTTCTAATTTATAGTTCAGTATTTTATGATCCACGTCTGGCGAGCCGGAAAGAACCGTCATGTACCATAGCCTTTTTTTCCAGTTTCATGGATTCGTTATACTAAATCACCAAATTAATAATATTAAAATATGTGTTGTATCTTCCGAGTGTCTTCCTTATCCTCCTAATGTTATTTTTTTCCATGGATCCTCGGACTGTCCAGCAAACCCCTCCAGATAATATTCCCAGAGGACGGTCCTAGGCCTGATAGAGACGAGAGGCCGGATTACAGTTTAGTAGCAATTTGAACCAGAGACGAGGCTATTAGACGAGGGAGTACAGTCGGCGGCGGGCTAATAGGCTGACTATATATTCGACCTGAGCTGACTGTACCCCGCCTCCCCTGTTATTAACCATGCCGCCCAACACCTCCGGACCACCTGGGCTCTCCGCCACCTTCCAACAATTTATAATCACATGCCTTTTTATTATCTAAACCACGAATATTTAATTAGTCTAATTGATCGCTATTATTTTATGTGTTTTTGTCCGCTGTCGTCCTTTTGTCAATCTGATACTCCGACATTGATCTTACAGATTTATGGCTTCATTAGGGCGAGGGTTAGTGGCGGCCGTTTAGGCTGTTGATTTTTCTTCGTAGGGAGGGATCTTATGGTATTATTCTATGACTCGTTAAAACAAGATGTATTATCAATTTATTTTTTTTATTTAACGCATTCATATTAACAACCTGAGACAGACTGTAATATTTCTCAATAAAAATTTAAAGTAAAAAAATATATTAATAATATAGTGGTTCATTCGCCTATTGGTCATAAATAAATTAAAAATTAGTATTTGATAGCAAAATTTATTTGCATGTTTCAAGAAAACATTGTCCTCTTCAGCAATCTTAAATGTTACAATAAATAAATATTTTTAGGTTCATTCATGAATCCAGTCATTATTAATAAAAACAAACAATGCTTAAAAAACAGTATTCCATAAATAAATATAATAATTCACCCATATAACACATTATAAACTTATATATTATAAAAAAGAAAGCGTAGTCAATAAATTATAATTCAACAGTATTGGTCAATGGTACTTAAATAAGTGGATTAAAGTAGCAATTAGGGTTTTAGAGAGGAGGGATAAGGATATTAAAAATATTATTTTATAGTATGGTTCTAGATGTCATTTATTTATACTGTTTTTGAAGCATTACGTTTTTTTTATTAATAATAACTGCATTCATGAATTAACCTAAAAATGTGTATTTTTTGTAACATTTTAGATAGCTGAGGGGGAGGGCAGAATTTCCCCGAAACATACAAATAAATTTTGCTATTAAATACTAATTTTTGATTATTTTTTATTTATGACCAATGAACCATTAAAAAAAGAACAAAGGTCAAACAAGCATAATAATTAATAATATAATTTTTTTTTTAGCCCTTTCCTTTGTGAACGATCTTCATTTATTATTTGCTGTTAATGCATTGGTTATTTTTCACAATGCTCCATTCCATGGCTTTTTATTTTGAGTAACGGTTATTTTATATCGGAGCTTGAATTGCAATTTTATTCTGTCTTAACTAGAATCTTTATTGTCACTTTTTTTGTTATTTCAGACCTAGATCGTTTTCCCTTGCAACTTTTCAAATAAATGTTTTTCAAAATTTTTATTGGTGAAAGAGGATCAGGATACAGTCATTTTTTATAGTTTATTATAGTCAACGTTTCAATCCAACCTTGTAGGTATTTATCAGAGCTGAAAAAATTATAACATCAGAGATAGCATATTATTAAGATAAAATAGTTATAACTACTACCTTTCCGCCTGAAACGGTCAATATTATAGAATCAATAATATTGAAGAAATATTCTTGAGTTTGGTATACATATTATAATTGTTACAATATAACCCACAATTATGATTGTTACCTCTAATGTCAATATTGAGTATATAATATTGATCGTATAAGGCCCCCTTTATATGTGTATTCCGGATGTAAAGAAAACCATGCCCATTATTGTATTTGTTTTAGAGAGTCAATGTTCCATAACTTTGAAATATTATAATTTGTTTCCTTGTTATTAAATAATTTGATAATAAAATCGACATGGTGTCCTTTACCTACGGGGCACAGATATGGTAAGGTATCTCCGATGTTATAGATTTTTCAGCCCTAATGACACAAAATATCGAGTTGAATCGTTGGAAATAAAAAAATTGAAAATTGGTTATTTTTTAACTATCTATTACCCATTATATGTATAACAGTCGACAAACGATCAATCATTAAAAAACGTTTATTTAAAAGTTCTGTTGATTTCGCCAAAAAGTATATCTACAACATTTCCTTCATTTGTAGCCAATAAAACAAATGATATATTAGTATCAATTAATTCATTTAACATAAATTATAACTATAAACTAGGTCCAATTACTGTTTATTTCACATTGAACCTAACTTTTTTTTTTAGGAATTCAAACAAATAGAAGTTATACTTTTACTATATATTTTTTTTATTTAGTCATGATATTTACAACTGTATTAAATTAAAAATACAACTAGTAAATTTGCTCACAGTAATAATACAATCACATGAAAACGTTGTTGAGAAACTACCCATTGATAGCACTCTAATTACTATAAAATAAATCTAGAAGTTTATTACAAAAAAAAAAAAAAAAGGTCTTTAAAACTTTTATTTTAAAATATTTTTTCCTAAAAATATAGAATCACAAGAACTGTTAAAATCGAACTTTTTAAGAAATCTCCCTCATAGTTTCATCCCCTATTTTATATTAATAAAGCACAAATTTTATTTATTATAATTCAATTGCAATTATTGACATTGCTTATTCATCTTTCTTCAGATAAATCTTCATTTGATGATCTTTACTAAATTTTATCTCATTATGTATTATTCTTTTATCTTAAAATATTTAAAAGTTTTTTTCTTCACTATTAAGAGCTACAAACAAATCCAAATCCAGATTCATTTTCAAATTATAATCTTTTGGTCATATGGTGTAAATTTACTCTATTACCATATTAAGACAGAGTGGTATATTGCCCAATAAATAAATAAAAAATCTTTGGTAGTAACATTATTAATAATTATAAAATAAAGGCTATTAATAATCGCAAATAAAAAATAGTCTGCGTATGTACAGTTATGCCGTTGAATAAATAAATAACTACTCAGTAATGTATTTATTGAAAGAAGTTTATCGACTTTTCTACATATCAAGAGTGATAAATATTCAGGACCCAGTGATTATAAAGTTTTTATTGGAGCCGACGTTTCAACCCAAACATGTGGGTCATCATCAGGGCATGTTTCGAGCACTGAAGGTATTCAAGTAATATATTTAGTCTACAGATATAACATGTTAGCATGACCTATCGGATATTCACAGCAGGAGAAATTCTTGCGGGCTGGCGGGTTCGATATACATAAGGTCACCGGATGTGAACAATATAACCAGAAAAAGGATACCGTAGCAAGTTTGTGAGAATCTAAAATATACTTATAGTTTAGCTGTAAGTTTACTAAATCGGACTAGTGATTAATTTTTAAAAAATCGCTGTTAATAAATAAAATAACAATACACCTATGTAAAATTTGTCTTTTGGATGGAAGTAAATCAAGAGCTATTGTTCATTGGTTCTTGAGTAGTAAAAATGTAAAACCTGTTATCGGTTATCAACGCTGTTAATCAAGATTGTATATTCTGGTTTTGAGTAATAGGAATAATATAAAATTTAAAAGACGTGAATTGCAAGTGAAGTTTAAAGTTATATAATGTTATTAATGTTTAGTCATTTAAAGTTAGGTTTAAAGTTAGCACGTTAGGCAAAAAAATAAAGAAGTTGAGGGGAGTACTGCGTGAAAGGTTCAGAAATTTTTAAAGATTCCTTCTTCCTTGAGAAAACATATGATTTTACTCAAGATTTTTTTGCCATTTCCCAAAGCAGCCGATGTATTTGTTGGCATTCCACTTTTGTTAAATTCTCTGATGTAAAAGGCACAACTCTCAACGATATGGACCATTGTCATTCTCTCTCTACACTTCCGACAACAACGATTACAAAATTACAAAAAATTCCACGAAAACTTACAAGGATATCTTAATACACTCATTGCCATTACACAAATGCTAGGTAACGTCTGTAGGATACTGAAGAGGAGCTGGATGAGGGACCTCCCTCCTTGCCTAATGTTGATATCAAGCCAGAAATAGGTGCCACTGGGTACTGCTTCCCCTCATGCCTTACATGCCATTATGTTTTGTAACGATCATCTCACTCACTGGTTGTCGATAACATTATGAAAGGTGTGAATAAAAAAAATATCTGTTTTTAAAACAATTTTTTTATTTAAAACTGCAAAAAAAAAAAATGCTTGGTTGTATTTAACTTTATTTATGAGATATCTATACCTATTATGGTTTCGTTATTTCCTTATCAGTCCCATCCGATTCTTTCTGGCAGTATTAATTACGGAGAACAATCTGGAAATCTTCATCTACCATCGCGATGATCTATAGAATAATACGGCCACTGGGGTCATTAATTGGAAATGGTTAAAGATGACTAATAGGGAGGCCTCAGGGGAAGTGCGAGGGGTCAACGAAAGAACAAAAGGCTGTCGACATAATATCCGATGCGATGAATCGAAGGTTGCGGTATTGATTGTGTCACCGGCGGCGAGATAATTAAAGAGAGGATATCTGGCCAGCACGATCCGAGATCGAGATAGCTCGGCTAAGATGTTTCGGCTGTAATTTGCTCATCATCGGGGCCGTATTACTCTAAGATAGTGTATAGTGTAGAGTGTAGTCTATACCGACGCTCTGTTATTGTATCATTAGCCGCCCAAGCGATCTCTCCATTCATAGCTCTACGCCCATTCATAAGTTTCGTCCATTTAAATTCAATAGGCGCCGGTCTTTTATCTTCACTTTTGACTTTTGGGTTGTTTGATTCCGTTTAAAACGATATGCAAACTATTAATACTAGGCTAAAACCACCAACTGAATCGTATTAATATCTGTATGCATGTATGCATTAGTCATTTAATATATGAAATTACGAGCCTCAAAGATGTTGTTTATGTATGTTTCTTAAGCGGAATACGCATTATAAAATGTATAGGAAATATGTATTTGGCTGTAGATAATTTTAGTAGAAGAATTTGGTTTAGGATTGCAGTAATCAATATTCTGGTTCGAGATTTTTTTGAACTAACAGACTTAAAGAAGGCCTATATGCTACGTCAGAATTAAGAAATAAATAAAATAAAATAAAAGTTGAAATAAACAATCATTATGTACTTCACCAACGACAATCCCCAAATGAAAATATAAATTTTATTCTATGTTGCAAGTTTTTATACTTATTTTTGTCGTTGTATTTGTGGTATAATAGAAGTCGGTAAGACAATGAATTACTAATTCCAGGGCCGAATTCGAGTACCGGTAGTGTGGCAGATTATTTATTATTATTCTTATATAGAGCGGATACCTTTAATTAGAAGAAAAATCTGTCGGTTGCGCATGGTCCTTACCAAATCATGTAAGGACCATGTAATGAACGGAATGTAATAAACTTGAGTAGCTTGTGTAATACCAACGAAACAGAAGATCTCTATCATTTCCTGGCTGCTTGTCCGATACTCTCAGAATTCAGAATTAAATGGTTAAAATATAGAAATTTATCTAGGGGTCAAGTAATAGATTTAATAAATGGAAAGAATCGGATAGCATTGGTAAATTACTGCAAGTCTGCTTTCTCCTACAGAATAATGCTCACCAGAGAATTTAAAAATTAATAAATTGAAGAATTATGGCACCTCTCTTTTTATAATTAAAATATTTATATAACTTTTACATTGTAAATATAATGGTTCTTATTAATTAGTTGTATACAAATAGATTGAAATATAATTTTGTTATAAAACACGGACTCCTCTGGCGGTCAACAGACCATGTAGCACGTCTGATTTTCGGTTTCGAATCCAAAAATATTATTTCGTAATTTATATTATGTAATTTTGATAAATGAAAAGACTTTTTCTTCTTCTCCTAATAAACTTCAGGGAGACGTAGATACTAAGGTACTCTTCTTTACTACTTTAATACATGTGAAAGATTAAAACCGCGCCACAGGCCAGTATACACTGTAGATGGATCAGGCAACTATTTAATGTGCGATATCATATTATATCTGTTGTCGAGGTGACCAGAGGACATTCAAAGCGATGATGCCGAGTCCCGTCCTACCGCCCCGTCACCGGGCCTCTTCCCAAGGCCGGAATAAAATAACGATAAAGAAAACTCCGTTTCCGAGATTTCAGCGCTGGATGATATAGAGCTGCCATTAATAGGCTGACTGCGCTATTGGTGGTATACGGCTGTAAATAACTGCTAATTAGTGACCCGTTGGCAAATGGGACGGGACTCCGATGGGACTGTCCCACTAGATCAGCGGGAGTTAGTGGGTCCGCCTTTGATCCTCCTCCGGTGGGAATTGAACATTTCCACGGTAATCGTTTACAGGCATTTTCAAATTAAATGGAATAATAACCGCCTGAATATATTATAGATGTATATCAATATAGTCTTAAATTGATATAAAAATGTTTCCGTGAGTGTTATATTTAGTGTAGCCAAAAAAAGGACGCCTAACTGTTGCAAGACCAAGACCAGGGACTGGTAAAAAAAAATTGATTTTTTAAATAAAAATTAAGGTAAAATAGTTACTAATACTCGACCATCTTAGTTACTATATATTAATAATTAGTATAAGCCATATACTTTTGCATTTAATTTTTCATTTGGGCTTTGTTAGGTTTCTTCTACCTAAAAAAATACAGTAATATCTGAATAATAATAAACTAAAAAGTAACTGCAAGACTGTTGGGAGACTCTTGTGCAAGACCAAGACCATGACCAGGACTGAGTTTAGAAGACCAAGACTCGTCTCAGTCTCGCATTTGGGCAACACTAGTTATGCTCCAAAAAGATTCATAATTCCTGGAATAAGCAACTAAAGCTGACTAAACTTTTAATACCATTTAGAGAAGAAATTGGAAAAAAAAAATTCTATTTTATTAGTTTCTGAGATTTCTTTAAATGAAATTTGTAATAGAGTTCTAGGTTTATGATAGAAATATAACTTTTATGTATTTAAGTTCTTAACAAAAAGTAATATTAAATGAGAAATAAACAGTAATTGGGCCTAGATTAAAATTATAATTTATGTTAAAGAAATTATTTGATTCTAATGTGCCGTTTGTTTCAGTAGCTAAGAATAGAAGCCATTTCAGAGATAAATTTTTTGTCGAAATCAACAGAAATTACCATCAAAAGTTTTTTTAAAAATATAAGTTATGCAAAACGTTTACTTGAAATGTTGAAATAGCAAAAACTGAAGTGGTAAAACAACTGGAAAAAAATTGAAAATAAAGATTTCAGTCATACCGAAATGATTAAAATAAAGTTGAAATTTTATCCGAAGTCCTTGTTTTACATTATTAAAATGTCCCTATATTTGTCAACACATATTGGCCAACTGTGTTGGTTTAATGTTGACCAAAAGTGTGACCTTTCCATAAAATAATTTTTATTTTATGAGGAATTGATCGAGAGGTGCGGTCAAATAAATACTAAATTATAGAAATAGTATTCTTTAATTTTTTTTGTCCCAAAACAATTTATTTTTTAAAAAATTATTATTAAAGTATTATTTAATTTTTTTTGTAAAAAAAAATTAAATAATACTATTTCTATAATTTAGTATTTATTTGCACCCTCCGATCAACTCCTTCTCATATTATATCACGGTAAACCATCTCTATATCATTTTTTATTTTACGTATGCCGATTTTTTCCAAGATGATATAAATCGCTCGTGGAGCAGAAATACTATTAAATCGCTTCTGTAACTATTATTGAAATTTCTATGGAGGAAGTACGGGTACAGATAGACGATCATTAGACCTTTATCTATTCCCAAAATAATATTTGTATCCATGATCATTATCTTTTGAATTTGGCTAAATACGGTTATCTTATTTTTTTTTTACAGACTTCATCTCTACAACCGATGCTCCTTTTCAACTACTCTATAACGAATTTAATTGTCTTTTGTTAATTATCGTGATCTATTACAATTATGAAACGGACCTTGGCGACTTAATTACTCTATCGCAATAAAACGTTAATAATGTAACGTCAATTTTATTATTATTATCATTAGATTGAACATTGAAACCGTGACTCCAATTTACGTGAAAAACAAGGCTTCACAAATTAAATACTTTTTTTAACAGGAGTATTTTATTGATGCGTGGGTGGTAATTGTTTTCATGGAAATTCATTCCAACATGAGAAAACTGCACATTTATATAAATATGATAAACTCTTATTTATTTAATTAATATTCATTATAAATATAATTTTTTTGTTCATACTAACTTTTCATAGAACATCATTACCTTGTTATTGAAAGGAATTAGTCGTTTAACGTTTAACTGCGTTTACATAATTTTCAATCATTCAACATTTTGTATAAATTATATATTACTAAATCGTCTGAACGATAACCGGAGCTATCTGGGATAAGAATAAGAACACATGAAGGAGAAAGACCAGTAAAGAAGTGCATACAGAAACTGGTCAATCAATATTTTATGATATGAAGGCAAAGGGGTTAAGATGGGGAGGAGGGCATGTAGCTCGGAACAATCCATCTGGAAGCCTCTACACAATGATGAGTGCCTCAGTAGTAGGCAAAAGACTACATGAAGGATCAAAAGGCAGATTGATATATCAAAACAATAAAGAGCTGCATGTCTATAACTGGAACGAAATAGCCTACGATAAGTAGAGATACAGAAGGCTGATTAAGGCGACAAAAGATCAACAAAGTCTGTAACAAGAAAAAAAAACTTTAATTATAAAACACAAATAAATGAGTTAAAAATATTAATTATTCATAAATCAGTTTTAATATGCTTATTCGTCCTGTAGGTAGAGATGGGCAAATGCTTCTCTGAGTACCGAGTGCCAATTATTTTACTCATATTGAATCTATATCAGGAATTCAATCAATACTTCAATTAATCCTTTGACATCATCTGAAGTAGTAATTAAATTCTTTGGTACTCTAAAAAGGTCAGTATTTAATTCAGTAAAATACTTGATACTCAGTACTCAGCATTTGCCATCTCTGCCTAGATGGTGGCATAAAACGGATGTACACAATACATTGTATATCATGGGTGATAAATATTCAGGACGCAGTCTTTTAAAGAAATTCTTTATTTTTTATTTGTGCCAACATTTCAACCCAAACATGTGGGTCGCCCTCAGGGGGTGGTTCGAACACTGAATGCTTTCAAGTACTGCTAAGTACTCGACATTGTATAGTAGCCAGACGGTACGGGATACCCTGGCCTTTCTGCCTAATATTGACTCACTACAGGTATATAAGGGCCTCACTCTGTTTACTACCCACTTGTCTTTTATTACTATCCCTTTTAACACCTTATGTTTTTTGAAGTACAGCCGATCCTTATTGTATATATATTAATATTATTTTAAAATTAACATTTAACACCTGCTGATTGTCACTCTCACGACAAGTGCAGATGAAAGTATGAATAGGAAAAAAAATTATGATCATGAGAAATAAACAAATCTGTTATATAAGGTTAATTTAAATAGACTATACTACCTGCCGTATACGGGAGACTTTTTTTTTTGTCAAAAATATTTATTTATACTGCTTGCTTTATTACTTGAAACCACGAAAGATATTCATTAATGGGTATAGCAAGAGTACATGGATAAAATGAAAATAAAGATACCAACAAGTATAAAAACAAATTTCTAAACTTACTTTAAATTGACAACGAAGTGTTATCTGTTAGTATTTTAATATTTCGAAATAAGAAAATTAAGAAAAATCGATACCCTATAGTAGAAAGAAATTAAATTTAAGATTATCTCTTTTAAAATTTTAGGCAATTATTTTTGGGGCACAAAAAAATAAAGGAATCCGATGGTTATTGCTTTTTTTCTATTTTATGATCTGTAAATATCGTAGATAGGTATAAATGAGTTAAGAAGATTTACTTTATTTTTGCTGTTTGATTTATTTCTTACTTATGTTATTCTATTTTATTTTTTTTTACTCATTTATTAATTTATTTTTATTTCCCCATTATATGTATATATGGTATGAATGAACACATTTAGCCTTGATAATTGTTGTCCTTTAATGTGGCAGATTGTATTATTTAATCATGGGTGATAAATATTCAAGAAGCAGTCATATAAAGTTTTTATTAGTGCCGACGTTTCAACCCAAACATGTGGGTCATCATCAGGGCGTGTTTCGAGCACTAAAGATATGCAAGTGAATATTTATCACCCATGATATGTAGAACAGTCGTGTGAAATAATAACTTCCTTCAATAATGTATTATTTAATGTTCTATCAATTTTAAGATTACCTCTATAAATTATAGATCAGTAATTATTATTATTAATTTTATCTATATTAATAGATTGCTAGGAATCCATCTCACACTATAATATTAATAAATGACTATTGAAATCGATATATGACAATGTATCGAAGTCCGGTAATTAGTACGAGGTCAAAAAAAATAAAAAATAGAATCGGTGTATCAGATAGGCACAATGGCAGGCAGAGCCACTGCCTTAATGATTATTAGCAGGCAGGCTAATCTATTCGAGGTGTTTTAATACCTTCCGGCGGAAATGGTGGGACAGCAGCCATTTGAGGTTATTACGGGACGACTCGGCTAAGTTATGGCTTTTTTGTTAAGCAGATCCGAATCTTGGGCAATCTTTCGGGAAAATTTGTGGTAGGCAGATAAAGGATTTCCAGTCAACTTTTATGTACTTCTTTTGCCTTGTGTAATTTATCGTTAGTACCTTTCCCTAAGTGAATGCCTAGTAAATCTGTCCTGTCTAATTACCCATACATAATTATAGTTGTAAGTATTATATACGGTCAAGTATTGAAATTTGAATTGGTAATTAGAAAAGAGATTCTCGCTCACTGAAAAGGTCCTATACATATACATATATTTTAAATTATATAGGATAAATGTGCCAGTAATAGACATTTTTCAACTTATTAACATGTAATAAGCTTTATATGTCCAAAAGAGAGTTCAAATATGATTAAATATGTTGACCCCAAAACCTAAGACTCTATTAGTGGTACGAAATACGCTGTTAGAATTTCCTAAGTTTTTCAGAATAATAAAGTAATTGACTGTGCAGAAAAAACGAAATTGATCAAAAGCTCTCAATAAAACCCATCTGGAAAGATCCACCGCCAGAATTTGAGTTGTGGTTTACATTAATATTGTAAAATTCTCTTAAATTGTCTATTACTGGGACATTTACTCCATGGCCCAATTTTTTTCTTACTATAATGGTTTTTTTTTTTACAACTTTTTTATTGAGAAATATTACAATCTGTCTCATTTAAGGACTTTTATAATTGAGTTCAGAGAGTACATTCACACCTTATATACAGAAACATAAATAAATAAAGTAATAACGAAATATAATGTTAAAAGGAGAGTAATATATATATACATAAGTAAGTAAAAATAGAAATAAAAGTAGAATAAACATCTTAGATACAAGCATTACTAACTATATAGGTAGAACATAATTTTCGAAATACACGTAATTTTTTTTCTTTTGAACAATTGTTTATAGTTAACAACTCATGATTGTTAAGGATGATAGATAGGATTTTCAGTAGTTTTTTAATTAAGGATTCCGTAGTTTCCACCCAGACTTGTGGGTGATCATCGGGAAATAATGTATATGTAAGTACAAAGGCGGAAATAAATAAATAACAAAAGATAAATATTAAAATAATAAATTAATTAAAAGGTAAGAATGCAAATAAGAATAGAGATATAACTAGTGATAAAAATAAATATGTTGTGTACTTAGGAATGTGATGAAAAGCCAGAGCCACCTTATAAAATATTGCCATGTTCATTTCGGGCCAAAAATTGTTGCAATAATATTTTTGTTTTATATTATATTAATATAATGAAGCCACATTATAAAAGTTAAAACAACATATATATAAATTCCTTTATATCTTTGCTATAGTATATAAATTTCCCTCATTAAATATATTTTTTTTAAATTAATAGAGAAAATTAAATAATAGCCTTAAATATATCATACGTATAATCTTAAATAATAAAAAACATATTCCTCTTTTATTAATTAGAAAAAAGTTTTGCTGTACAAACAAATGATGGATTTCCAAAATAAATAAATTTATAAAATACTAACAAATTATTTAAAATATCTGCTTTTAGAATGAAATCTAACTTTGTATATTTTCAGTCATTTCAGCAGGAAAAGTGATTTTCTTTTTAATTGGACTCTCAGTTTCTTTTTTCATTATTAATTTTAAAATACTAAAACTAGGTTTTCGATTATTTTATTATTATATTTTAAATACACAAAATAAATTATTGAATTAAGTAGGTTCTCCTTAAAATATTTTAAGGGTGATTATCGAGCTTAGAGAATTTTTAAGGCGCGTTTGTCGCGTTTTTTAAATGTATAGTATGGTTATTTCTGGTCTTAAAATGTATCAGCCATATAAAAATTATGCTGGAGTGCCAATGATGAGCATAGTTTGTTAAATAAAATAGTAAAAGTTTACTAAATGTTTATTTGAGGAAAAAATATGCCTTTTTGTTTTTTATCTTTTTTAATATTTTCGAGTAATCATGAGCGAAGAAAAAGGACTGTAATACCTAAATAATATTTCAAATTAAATATTTTGACAACAAATCGCTTTTATTATCAATAACTGATACATTTCCAAAATTGAGAATTGAATTTTTAATTAACGATTTTAAAATTAATGTCATTTTCTATGAATATGATAACTCAGTTCGTCGCAAAAATAAACTTATTTCTTGAGAAATTAATTGTGATGTGCAACTTCGTGAGACGCAAGTATTTTTTTTTTATAATACTAATAAGATACTTTTGTTATTTTGTACTTGAAATATTTTTTTCCGGAATTGATTTAAATGCCGTGAAATTAAAATATAGATAAAAGTGTTGTTCAATTGTAAATAGTTTCCACCATATTGTTTTTTAAAATTTTTGCATTTCTTTCCTCAGAACGAGCTTGAGCCCAAATACATACAAAATAATATGCAATATTACAATCAATATGTTAATTAATTGAATTATTTAGTTACTACAGTCACCAATTTGTTTTGTGTTATGTTATTACTATTTTAATAGGTCGATTTATTGCTAAATTTAATAGTGTAAATAAAATTGTAATTAAATGAAAAAACACAAAAATATAATCGTTTTTATTACAAACAAAAATATGTTTATTAATGACAGAAGAATATTTCTGTCTAAAAATTGCAGGCTTGCTATTCGTCCCTGAACCGCTGATTGTATCCTAATATAGTCGGATATTGGATGTACAATAAAGCCGATAATTTACTTTATTGTACATCCATTATAAAGATAATCCCATAGAAGATCAGTATAAAAAATATATAAAAATTAATAAATTTAAACTTTCTAATAATTTCTTCTTTATGAATGATTTAGAACATCAATTGTGTATATTGCTAAAAGAGGGAAAAGACAAGAAAATCTTTAACTTGGTGGTAAAACCTCATCGGTAAACGTTAATATTGTAAATACCTAAAATATAATAATAAATTTAATAGTTGTTTACTGTTTTTATTATGGATCAACTAATTGTTTTATGCCTCTTTTACCCGTATTATTAAATAATAATAGATTGAACTGTGGTTGATTAGGTTTTGATTGATAAAAATTGTTTCCCTTTTTATTTTTTACATCTTAACTTAGGCATTTCCCTAAAAAAAGAACTTTTTCACCAAAGTTGAAACCCTAGTAGATAGGTAGTCATTGACTACATATATTATGTGTTATTGTCTACCAGTCAATAACACATAATATATGTGTTAGGGAAAATATTTCAAAGGGAAATAGTAATATGAGGAGTTGGTTGGGGATGTGGTCAATATATAAAAAACTATATATTATAATATTATTTTATTATATTTGCCAACGTTTAGCCCTATGTTGTAGGTGTTCATCAACGCTGAAAAAAAAAGATATAAACCATAAATATTAATTTGTATAAGGTAAAAAAAATATCAGTTGATATTAAATTTACCAGTTAAAGTTACCCAGATAAAGACACTGAAGAACTCATAAAATAACATAAGTAATTTAGTAAATTATAGTTTCATTGGAAATACAAGGTATTATATATAATGGAGTATACTAGATTATATATTATATATGTCAAATATTTAATATTATAAAAAAATAATTGAGTTTATCAAGTTAAAATATAAACAAAATTGTGATAATATAGAATGGTAGAGAATATATAAATGGCAATTGACATTCAGTTGTTTAAAAGCGTATTAGGTAATGACAAGCTTCAGTTTCAATATTTTTGAGTAAAGTAATTTTTATGATATTTCTCGTCATTATCTTTATAATATCTGTATAGAGTGAGTAATTCCCCTACTCCTTTAAGAATAACTAGTCAATGAATAGAAATGAGACTGATGACATGTCGGTGTCACATGTTAAGGTAATTTTAACTTAATTGAATCATTTAATAAGAAATAATTGAGTAATAATAATGTTATTAAATAATTAAAGGTGGACATGAAAAAAAAAAAAAAATTATGAGTAGACGCATGCAATTCGTATAAGTGAAAAGGACAGGTACATGATGGGTATTTAGGTATATAAAAAGAATCTCTATATGTTTTGAAATATGTAATGTTTTAAATATGATTGTAAATTGTAAACATTTTTTAGACTTGAAAATGGCCCAACGAGCCGAAACGTCGTAATTAGATATGATGTCTTTAAGTTGACAAAATTAAAAAAATTGGTGTAAAATTGGCTGATGATAAATAAACTTGAGAGTGAGTAAGTTGATTCCGGAGTAGGTTAATGCAGTGTTGCAATATAGAACTGTGAATTAAGGTATACATTTTCCCCCTTAAAATATCACTAAAATTAATAATAAAAAATGTTGAAATTGGAGTTAGACATTCTGTCAAGTGAAAGGCTTCTTTAGAAAATAGTATTTGTTTGTTTTGCTTCTTCGTTACCGCTTCTCATCTCCTTCTGATCTTAAGATGAAGAAAATATATTCGTTTATTTCTATCATAATTTAATGACAAAGTACCTACTTATATATATTTATAACGAACTTCCTTTATAAATATTGGCAAGACAGACAGCCCGGTATCCGACGAGAGGTCGCAATGTTTACTCTACCCAGAGCCCGTGGGATTGGAGGGAGGGGGGCGAAAAGCGCTTGCGCCAGTCCTAACGACCCTGGTCACGTGACGGCCGCCATCTTACAGCCCCTAAAGGCAGTGGTGGGGGGAGCCGCCTTACCCTTATATATCCTCATTTGTTAGTGTCGTCTCCTTTACAGCTCTTCAATGTCGTCTCCATTCTTCTCTCTCTACGTCGTATCTTTCTACATCATCTAATCTGAGGACTCTTGTCTGCTCCGACGGATGGGGGTTCTTTAGTCACCCTGTGGCTTGAGTCCTTTTAAAAATCGAAAGCAGGAACGGGTAGTTATTTCAGAATAACCGTTAGTTCCTTTTTCTTGACTATTAAAATAGAGTTCCAAATTAAAGTTGTTAAACTTTTAGCTTATAGGTGATTCTTCTGCATATTCCATGTTATTATAAGCCAGAAAGGAACTGTAAGGAAACCAGAATATTGTTTCAAATGTGTCATTCTTTGAAATATATAATATCTGATATATGTATTTTCTCATTACCTGTTCTTTAATTACCTGTTAATTTTAAAATTAGGTTAGTTATTAATTGATTTTAAAAACATTTTTTTTTTTTTTGCTTGATACTATTGTTATATCGCAGTTTTCATTTATTTTATTTTAAATATAAATATAAATATATATATATATATATATATATATATATATATATATATATATATATATATATATATATATTTAGGCCAATTTTCGACGTTTTTCATTGAATACGATATATATATATATGCTGCCAAAACTCAGGCCATTCTCATTGGTTCCAAGCCCCTTCTTAGATCCCACACCAACTTTCCCTCACTCTATCTAAACAACCACCCCATCACCTTCTATCCCTTTGTTAAAAATTTAGGCTTTCTCATAGATCAAACCCTTTCCTGGAATCACCATATCTCTCATATATCCCGCCGTGCAATTTCTACCCTCAAACTATTCCATCACTTCCGCCATCTTCTACCCCAAAATACCCGTAGACTCATAGTTTCCTCTCTCATCTCTCCCCACTTTGACTACAGCTGTGTGGTGTACGATGGCCTCTCGGTGGAACTGCGTGATAGACTCAAAAGACTTATGAATTGCTTCGTAAGATTTGTAATTGGAACCCCGAGACGCTCCCGTGTCTCCCACCACTACACTGAGTTAGGGTGGCTCTTCCCCTCCTTAAGAAGACAATATTTCCTTGGCACTTTCCTTTATCAAATCATTACCGATCATCGTCCTTCTTATGCCTACAACCTTCTCCAATTTAAGTCCTCAATCCATTCACTCACTACAAGATCCCGACCCTCTGACCTATACATCCCTTCTCATAGATCTGCCTCATTCCAAAATTCCTTTATAGCCCGCTCTGTCAACTTTTGGAATTCCCTCCCGATCAAAATTCGACATGCCCCTTCCCTGTATACATTCAAAAACCTCCTATTCCAATTCCTGTTCCAAAAACAGTCTGATACCAGCTAAATATTGATATTATATATGTATTGTGTGGCAATCACATAATCATAACACTTGGTAAGAGATAGTACATGCATTTCCTACTATCGACGTAGGAATTTCAATACATACATTTTTTTTTTTTTATTCAATTATAAGTAACTGTTTATTTTTATATATATATTCAAGTAAAGTTTTCTTTTTTTTTTTTTTATGAAATGAACTCACTGTATCTCTTTCTCGTTCTTCATTTCTCAAAGTGTATGTTTATGTTGTTCAACCCTTAAATATAATTTTGTTCATAGTTCAAGTGATTCGTTCATAGTTTTAATTGTTTTGTTCGTAATTTTAAATGCTCTGTACATAGTTTTACCTGTTTGTATATAGCTTGTGCACCTAAGGTTTTCTTTACTTTTTATTTTATTTTATCAATTTTATTTATTGTTTCAACGTTCAGGCCAGTAATATTCTATTATTTTGTACATTTTTGTTATTCTGAAGGGACTTAGTCCCAGAATAAAGTTTTTTTTCTATTCTATTCTATTCTATATATAAACATTTAACGAGAGAGAGAAAGAGATTTTGTAATTAGGCAGGTTTTACTAAATTAATACGTTAATCAACTAAAAAAAAAAATAAAAAGTATAAAAATCTGACCGATGTCTAAATGGGTGGCATAGTTTGATTTCATTCAGAGCTTGGGACCATTTGTTGTTCCAAATATTTAATTTATTAATTACAAATAAATTTAGTTTATTTATTTGTCTCTTGCTAGGTAGGTAGGAGGAAAACTAGATTTTTTTTTCTGATCTGTTTTTGATTTTTGTTATTATATATATATATATATATATATATATATATATATATATATATATATATATATATATATATATATATATATCTATATATATACTCCAGAAATTTTGCTAATCGTCTGGAAATGCAGATTGTCTTAATGTGTAACATAAAACAAAAAAGAAAGATCATCTCTCATATATACATCGAAATAAACACATATATAGTTTTTATATCTTGAGTCTCAAAATATCTTTTTGACAATAAAAAATCAAACTAAAACTAAATAAGTTAGAAATGATTCTAGATAATAAAGGAATTATGCCTTAAAGATAAAAATTACTGGCGAACCATCATTTAAAAGGGATATAGAAATTTATAATACATTCTATAAATGTATTATATTTAATTATTTTTGTTGTTGAGTCATCTGAATACAATCTCCATAAATTAGATTTTCTCCAACTTATTATTATTTTATGTTATGATACCTCAGTTATTTTTTTAAATACATATTTTTTTATTGATGAAAACTAAACTCTTTTTTCAAAAATATATAATAGATATACTTATTTTTACAGTATAAGGTTTTAATTTTGGTTCATTAAAAATTTGATATTATTTATAATTATTAATTATTTATACACCTGGATCGATACCACCTCTCAGCATAACTGCTCTGTTTATGATAAATAATTTGTTTCCATTGCTTTTAATCATTTATTTATGTTTAGAAATCCACAGAAATGAAGATTATGTTTAACAAAATCTTACCCTCCAATTTCTTATTTGAAATAAATTAATTAATAGAATATTTAATCTTTAATTAAATTAAGGTGATAATGCATATTATATGTATAAATAATTAGTTTACAGTTTAGTTGAGCAATTGTATTTTTTGTGTATGTAAACATTTTTAAAAACTCATGAGAAAGTAACTAAAAACGAGAACCAAACCTATAAATGGATCAGTAATTAAAAGATTTAAAGTACTGTGTATTAATAAACATTTATGTAAATTTAAACAAGCGAATTTGCTATCATTAAGAAAATTTGTGTGAATAAACTCTACAAAATAAAATATAGTAACAAGAGGATAAATTTACTAACAAAAAAAAACAACATTTAAATTAACTAAAATTTTGAAGAAGTTATCTACAACTGTAAATTTAGCTAAACGAAAATACTGGTGATTACATTAAAATGTAAAATAGTTTAAATTTTTATTTATTTTAAATTTATTTATATATGAAATTGAAACAGTAACATTGTAAGTTAATACACATAAAAATACAAAACAATTGTACAGGATATATGTATATAGACATATATAAACACTTAGCAAGATGGTAGTAATAACTAAAATTAAAGTAGTAGCAATGTATTTAAATATAAATAAAACTAAGAAAAATACGTTTATGTATAAATTACATATTTGGATGTATATATCTTTTATTTTTTTCTTAGTTTTATTTATATTTATTTATAGTGCTATTTAAAAAAAAAACTTTTGAAATTGAATAAAAAACAAATAGAAAAAAATAAATCATAATAAAAAACAACGAACAGTTTCCACTATTTCAAGTTATTTATGATGACATCTCAGATCATAATTTTCCTCATTATACAGTCAACCTTTGAATATCCAATACAAAAAAAAAAAAAAATCAATATTTACCATTTCTTTTATCTTATTATTGAAGTAATTTAGAATTGAAGTGATTCTTGATTATTACTGTAATATTTTTTTAGCATTCAATTTATGTAGTATAATTCAACCGGTCAGTTAATACTTAAAAAGAATAAATCTTGATGGGATTGAAAATTAAATAAATTATATATTCTGGTATATGTTTATTTTTAAATAGTATTATATCGTATTTACTATTTTATCCATGTAAAAAAAAATATACTTTTAAATTATACTTATTTCATAAGTAAAATATTTTAAAATTGAAGATGCTGTCCATATTATATCTCTAAGAGGATGCTGTTTCAGCGTTTTTTGTTTTTATTAATTTTTATTTTACTCACATTTATTCAACCTTAAACTATAGATAAGTTTGTTTCACTACTTGGAAAACTGAGGAAACCAGGTGTTGCCACATCAACCAACCCTTCATAAACATGTTTTAATTAATATTTTAATTTTTATTAATCATGAATATATTCTCATTGTATTTAGCGGGTTCTCTATATCTTTAATATATTTTTGTATACATTAATATAAATTATTTACTTCTTCTTTAGCTTTTTTTTATTATTTATCTTATTTTTACTCAACTTCAAATTTTTATTTTTTAATTATTTATTAATTATTAACGTTATTTAAAAAAAATATCTTTTAAAACTTTTAATATTTATAATCCCTTTTACCTATATATTGTATGAATGATCATTCACTTAGTGCCTTAATACCGGTTTTCCTTCTATATGGCAGATTGCATTATAACCCAACAAACTTCATATTGTTTCAAAAAATATCTTATTGTTTTCGGTTGGTTCCTAATATTTTTATCTTTTATATTCATTTTTTTGTCACATATTGTTAAGACTGTTTTTCTTTATTTATTTTTTCATTGAACCCGAAAAATACTCTTATATTAAAATGTTTTCTGAAATATCTATCTTGTTCATTATATTTTTATACTTTTTCTTTTTCATTAAAGACATGGTTATACAGTTATTTATAGCACCTCCCTCCCTAAACCTGAAGTATACTTTTGTAGTATTGAGCTGTTTTCTAAAACATATATAAATTTTATATATCCAATATGATATGTTAATATATTTTTTCTTTTTCAATCTTTTGGATATATTTCAATTTGAGATCCGCAATATGAGTCAATTTTAAGCAACAATTGATTTTTTAGTTTTTTTCTCTTTCCCCAATGGTTTTCTTAAAAAGAGATCTGCTAATGATATCACCAAAGGCGTAAGCAGATCAAACATATTTGTCTCAAAAAGGAGGAGCAATTTTTTAAATTTAATTGCTTTCATTTAGAGAGTTCTTTTTATTAAGGAAGGAGATAGTCCGGGGTGACCGTCATAAATAGACTAAACTTTATTAAAAGCCAACGTTTCGACACGACTTTGCAAGTCGTCTTCAGGGAGGTGTGTTCAGCAAGGAGTTTCACTTAGAAGTTTGAGTTCGAAGTGAAACTCCTTACTGAACACACCATCCTGAAGAAGACATGCAAAGTCGGATCTAAAATTAGTCGGATCGCTTTTAATAAAATAGTTTTGCCACTATTTAGTCTCTTCATGACCGCCACCACGGACCATCTCCTTCCTTAATAATACATCGGTCAACTATTAAGTATTCAATATGAATTCTTTTTATGTTCTTTCGGCAGAAAAGCATCTTTGCTTTACTCGACTGCAATGTGAAAGCTTGTATTATTACTCAATAAGCAAAAAAAAAAGTTTGTTTAAAAGGGTGAAAAATTAACAACCATCCTTCCTTTGTTCCGTAGTTCATACATTTGGCTTTATATATTCTTTGTTATTTTATTTTTAATTTGTTTAAAAATTATGCTGGAAGGGTGATGGAATAACTGCGCTATCTCTCCTTTCGCTATCCACACCCATATACCACATTTAGGAGGCTACGAAGCCTTTGAAAAACTTTTTATAAAGATCTGAAATTATGAAGAGAAGAATAGTTGGGGTGCTCAGTCAAAAAAGGAAGGCAAAAAATAAATTATAATATTTATTTTTTACATATGCCGACGTTTCGACCTGAAGTTCAGGCCATCATCAGGGCTAAGAAAATAACCAGATAACAAGGTATGAGAAACATAAGTAATGATGGTAAAAAAGATAATAAAAAATGAGAAAATAAAATAGATTAGATCTAGATAAAATAGATCTAAATAAAAGAAAAATAAAATAGATAGATATAAAGTAAAATGAAATTGTTAGAATAATGACTAAGAACTAAGAGATAAATAATACAGACTGTTACATAGTGTGGAATGATGAAGTAGGCATAATCAAAAAGGGGGTGACAAAAGTGTTACATTGGGAATCTTAGAATAAAATGTAAAAACATAAAAAAGAAATATAAAGTTATATAAGAAATGAGAATAAAAAAAAAATATAGTAAAATTAAAAACATTGAGAATGGAGTAGTTCATCTTTACTTTATATCTATCTATTTTATTTTTCTTTTATTTAGATCTATTTTATCTAGATCTAATCTATTTTATTTTCTCATTTTTTATTATCTTTTTTACCATCATTACTTATGTTTCTCATACCTTGTTATCTGGTTATTTTCTTAGCCCTGATGATGGCCTGAACTTCAGGTCAAAACGTCGGCATATGTAAAAAATAAATATTATAATTTATTTTTTGCCTTCCTTTTTTGACTGAGCACCCCAACTATTCTTCTCTTCATTATCCACGACAGTCAACCAATTACCAATTATGGATCTGAAATTAGTTTCCTTATAAGGATTCTCAATTTATAAGCTCACGATTTTTCACTTCATACGATGTACAATAACTCAATAACAATAACTGGCAACGTGCCTGTTCTAAAGCAACCAGAAGGTTTCGGGTAAACCGATGATGGCGGTAAGACGACAGGTACGAGGTAACTGGATAACCACAGCGCTTTTACTAATTGCTGGGGCTGTCTCTCAATTACTGATCAGTTTTTAATTGATATAGCCTTACCCGCTTAGGTTTCAGTCCCCGCTCCGATAATGGTTGGCTGTAACCCTAACCCCAGCATGTCTGGTCGCCGCTTTTTGCCGGCAAATGCCGCGTCCGATTAATAAACACGTGGCCGAAGTAGCGGGGAGCAGCTAGTATGGGGGAGCGATACTAAGGGTTGAATTGCGAATAATTGGTCAGATTGGTTTCATAGCTTTTCTGCTACTAATTTGGATTATTCGTTTTATTCCCATGTACTTTCTCTTTTTTTATCTTTGTTCCCTCCATAGCCAATTAAAGAAATAAAATAACTCGTCTTGATCCTCCTATATGTTTTACAGTCATGTGCTTTAGTATATAAGGTGGCCGAGCGGGCTGTTTGCTAACCTGCGTTTGCAATATGATTACGAGTTCGAATCCGGTGCCGAGAGCATTTAACTCTGATATTATTTGATGTTTTATTTAAATGTAATTAAGTCGTAAACCTATGTTCTACAACGGATGTAATAATCTCGCAATTTATTGCCCTAAAATCCCTACCCTACCTACCATATGTTCTACTGTATCCTTTGATAATGTTCCACTTCTCTCTGTCGAACAAATCCGCTACCTGGGACTCCACTTGGACAATGTCTTGCTTGGAATCCGCGTACTGAAATGAAAAGAAACTTTTCAACGATTCTGGCTTCTCCAATACTTACTAGACATACGCTCTAAACTTTCTAATAATTTCGAAAGGCTCATTTACATGGATGTAATAAAGCCTGCATGGACGCAGATGGCTCTACCAAACCATAGAAGTCCTCTCGTGTTCAATCCGAAATCCTTCGTAAAATTCTCTATACTCCATAGTTTGCCACAAATCAAATCATTCATAAATACCTTAATGTTCCGTATGTCTCTGATTTGGCTCGATTCAGATACCCATCCTTTCATGATTAAACTCCAGATCCATCTGAACCCATTTGTTTCTAATCTTGCTTTCTCGCTCGAATCCTTCTAGATGCCTGGAATGGTAACCTTGGGATCTTCTTTCTCAGAATTATTTTGATAATGATGCCATTGGGTAACATATCGAAAAGTCTGTTCATGTCATTATTCAGGTTCTTTTTACACTGTATTATAGTTAACACAGTTATAAAAATATTATTATTTTCAATAAATTATTTTTGTCTATAAATTATTAAAAACCGACCCTATAACCCTTTGTGTTTCTCATATTTTGCACATGTATATATTGTGTTAATTCTATCAATTTGTACTTACAATACTGATATTCGTGGAGTTGTTCTCCCTCCGTTTCTTATCCTAATGCACCGGTGCAGGCACATCTGCATGAACACATTAGTTCTCAGCATGTTCCCAATCTTATCACATAACAAAAGGGAACGGGCGGCGGAGGATCGGAGAAAGGAGACTCGGGAGATGAGAGACGAGAGCGTGAAATAGCCGTTCGCGGTCGTGCCGGCACGTCCGGTCCACCGTCCACCGCCTCCTTCAATCCAATCCTCCGCCGTCCATTCCGACTCAAGCCACTATTTGGTTTGATTTCAGGATAATATCACTTATCACATTTTTACAGATAAAATATTAGGAAATTTCTTAAATTTCGTTACACATTTATTATGTGCATAACTCCTCAGACAACAAAAGATCAATCAATATTTTGGACCGACATATGTATGACACCAGGATGACAAGGATCCGACATACTAAGAATAAAAGATAAACGACTGGAGAAACTGGAATTTAATGGAACGCTTAAAGTTAATTGTAATTAGTGTTGCCCAAATGCAAGACCGGGACGAGTTCTTGGTCTTGCAAACTCAGTCTTGGTCATGGTCTTGGTCTTGCGCAAGAGTCTCGCATCAGTCTAGGAGTTACTTATTAGCTTATTACTATAGAGATATTACTGTCATTTTTTAGGTATGAGAAACCTAACTAAGCTCGAATGAAAAATTAGAAGAGTTAAATGCAAAAGTATATTGGTTTCAACAATTATCAACATATAATAACTAAGATTGTCAAGTATTGGTAACTATTTTGTCTTAATTTTTAATTAAAAATCGCTTTTTTTAGCAGTTCTGGTCTTGGTCTTGCAACAGTTAGGCGGCCTTGGTCTTGACCAAGTCCGATCAAGACCGATTTTGGGCAGCACTTATTGCAATATATATAAAAATACTCACATGAATAAACTGCAAACTTATCAATAAAAACTTCCAGGATTATAGCGAAAACTTCAAAAAGCGTTAGCAAAGTAATTATAATTAGATCTTCACTCGTCAATAGTTAATGACCACTTACATACCCACTACAAAATATTTCACAATAACTTACACAGACATACAAACGTATAGATTCAAGGCAGGGTCACAATATGGATGAGATATCTCCAACATTGGCCATAAATATTAAAACCAATATAGGAAATGATGCCACTGGGCACTCCTCTCACGCCTAATGTTTTCTTCAATTCTACTTTCCGACAGCATACACTGGTTGTCGGTATTTCAGGCAGGTGTGAGTAGAAAAATAAAATTAAAAGCGTAGTTTATAACAGCTATTTTTTATGCATTAACTCTTCTTGTTTGTATATAAGCTAATAAGATAAAACTATATCTATATAAGGCAATGACTTGAATAGTTCGCATTATTTTATCGCGAAAACAGTGATGAATTCGTTCAGTGCTCGAAACACGTCCTGATGATGACCCACATGTTTGAGTTGAAACGTCGGCACCAATAAAAACATTATAATGGCTGCTTCCTGTATATTTTCACTCATAAGAAAAAAATAATATTAATGAAATACTAATATTAATATCTTTAAAAACAATTATTAACAGATCATTTGAGACTTTCAGTTGGTAAAATGACTAACTCCAATATGAACATTTTTGAGTAAAGTCATTTGGATGATATTTCTAGTTGGTAAATTTATATCTGTTCAGACAGTAAGTAAGTTGATCCCAGATTAGATGATTGCAGTGTTAAAATATAGAACTTTGAATAAAGGTTTAAATTTACCCAGGAGGAATATCACTAAAATTAATAATTAAAAATGTTGAAATTGGAGTTAGTCATTGTGGCCAACGAAATATTCATTTATGGAAGATTGTGGTGGGCTTAGTAGTGTTGTACAACTTTGTTATTTTTCATCATCATCATCATCCATTACAGAATTTTCTTCAGAATAACATGGTTTTGAAAGCTATACTACAACAACAGACCTCTGGTAGCCCACCCATCTTACGAAATGGAACCCCCGACGAGACAGGCCATCTCCAGGAGCTGCCGCTGCCCGATATTAATCTTGAGGGTGCCGAAGGGCGAGGTGGATGACAAGATGTAAGAGGCCATCATAACGCCGGCAGGGAATTCGCCGCCAAACCAGAAATTTGTTCAATGTCCCGGAAGAGTTTTTTGAAAGGAGAGGCCGAGGTTAGTGGGGATATGGCAGGCTGTGGCGATATAGCAGGCTGTGCCCCTCCGGACGATAAATCTCCTCTGGAGAGCTGACCTTCCTGGATTCCAGTCAACTTGTCCAGATTTTTTTTTTTTTTTTTTTTTTTTTTTTTTTTTTTTTTTTTTTTCTTTTTTTTTTTTTCTGACCCCCCAGAAACTTTATTTAACACTACTTACAACATACATCTATGAATGTATATATACATTATTGCTTGACCTTTGCTTACCCAAGGGTATTTTAAGGTAAATGACAGTTTATGCCGTAAGCATAGGATACTTTCTGTGGCCTTAGGCCTTAATTTCATCACCGGGCGTGGAGGGACCGCCCTGCTTTTTTCATAAAGGATAGGGATGAGGATATATTTACATATTTACAATTATATATATACACTATGTACAAATGTGAGGATTCAGACTGCCGCGTCCAGACCCCCTCCTTCGTCAAAGACATCTACCAGGGGGACTTTGCCTTGCCACCTTCCAGGCCTGGGCGGTGGGGCGATTTCTTGGAATAATGGATTTGCACAGGCCTTAAGCCCATCAAAAAATTTGATGTGCCTCCGGCCAATGAATTCCGGGACCGAGGGTAGTTGGAGCTCCTGGTAGATGTCTCTGTTCCTGGATCGCTGAAGATGGGTACCTCTGACTATTCGCCGAAGGACGGAGTTTTGGAATCCCTGCAGTCTCTGGAGTGTCGTCTGGTAAAGGTGTCGGAGAAGCGGTGCACCATAGAGCAGCGTAGGTCTGATGACCGCCTTGTATATCTGAAGTTTTAGTCTCAGCGAGAGCTGCGGCGACTTCAGCAGGTGGTAGAGCCTATGTGACTTTTGTTTTGCCAGCTTGAGTCTTTGTTTGACATGACTGGAGAATGTTAGGTGTCTATCCAATGTCATGCCGAGATAGACTACTGAGGTGGAGATCCGCTGGTCCACACTACCGATGGTGAAGTGAGTGGGTAGTGGCTTTTTCCCTTGCTGGAACGACATCACGATAGCGTCAGTCTTCATCGGGTTTACTTTGATGCCATTTTTCTCTAGCTCTCCGACGATGACTTCTGTGGCTTTTTCTGCATGCTTGAGGGCTCTCTTTGCATTAGTGCTCGATGCATAGATCCCGATATCGTCAGCATAGGCTGCTACCACTGCGTTTGGGTGCTTGAGTGCCACTACTGGCGCCGTAAAAACGACGAACAGTATTGGTCCCAACACAGACCCTTGAGGTACTCCACAGGTGGTATCGACTGGGTTAGAGTAGTCGTCACCAACTCGTACGACGAGAGATCTTCCGCTAAGATAGCTTCTGATCAGTCGGCATAGAGGGGCTGGGAACTTGTACTCTTCCAGCCGTCGGAGTAACAGCGCGTGAGACACGCAGTCAAAGGCCTGGCTGCAGTCCAGTGAGATGAGTGCCGTAGCTCTGTTGTGATTCATCTGCTCTATGGTGTGTGCCTGAAGTTTCGCCAGGTGATGTTCGCAGGCGACACCTCGTTGGAAACCTGTCTGCTCTGGTGGTATAACGTTCTTCTCTCTACAGTGTTTTATGAGATGGTGGTGAATCAAGCGCTCGAAGACCTTGCTGATGTGCGAGAGGAGGCTAATTGGACGATAGTGCTCAGCCGCGTCTCCTTTCTTCCCCGGCTTTAGTAGGGGTACTACGATTGCTTGTTTCCAGGCTGTGGGAAAGTACGAGATTCGCAGGCATGAGTTGAAGATGTTCAGGAGGAAGGCTTTACCCTTCCTTGGGAGCATCTTCAGTAGCACATACGGTATCTCGTCCTGTCCTGACGCCTTGTTTCCCTTAGTGCGCCGTAGTACCGACTCAAGCTGGTTAATACTGGAGAAAACGGGCTTCTCGGTGAGGCTGAGATATAGTCCATCCTGTACAGGAGGGGCACTTCTCGTCCGCTCAGCATCACCCGCTGCATAGCTTTTCGCCAGTAATTCAGCCTGTTCCCCGGGTGTTAGCAGCGCGTCACCTTCTGTCAGATGCACACTTCTCTTCTTGCTGACGAAAGTCCTGATGAGTCTCCAGAACTGGCGGTGATCATCGTGTGTCCTCCGTAGCTGATCATGCCAGAGAGAAGTTTTCCAGTCACGCATGAGGCTAGCTATCTGCCGGGTCATCGCATTGATGGCCGGCTTCAGACTATAATCGCGGGTGCGCTGGAAGATGTTTCTGATGTTGTTCCGTTGGCTTATCAGCGCAAGAATGTGCCGCGGTGGTCTTCTGATGGAGTTGGGCTGTGGGGTGAACCTGGGGATATTACGATTGGCTGAATCCTGGATGGTTGTGGTGATGACTTTCACAGCACTATCCACCTCATCTCGAGTCCTGCACGGTGTAATAGCTGGTACTGTGTTCTCAACGCAAGATCTGTATTCTTTCCAGTTTGCCTTGTTTAGTAGATACTTGCTCGCCGTCGGTGTGGCTGGCATGCCCTCGAAAGTGTAGAGCACAGGCCGGTGATCAGAGGGACCATACGGTAGTGCGTGGCAGTCCGTAATGGTGTGCTGTTCTCTGGTTAACAGGAGGTCTAACGTTGAGGTCCAATCAGGGCGGGCTGCGTGTCGAAAAGTGTGCACACCTGGGTGAAAGACGGCCAGGCTGGTCTTAGTGATGTACCTCCCCAGAGGATTGTCGCTACCACAGAGCCAGGAAGAGTGTCGAGCATTAAAGTCACCAATGACTACGTGCCGACTCCTCGCCTGGGCGTGTTGTAGCAGGAGCTTCACAGATGTGAGATTTGCCCTCGGTCTCCTATAAACACAGGTGAACGTATAGCGATTTTTAAATCGTACGTCCACTGTGACTATGTGAGTTCCCTCGGTAGGTTCCACTGGGTTACTGATGGTTTTTGAAGGTACATCTCTTCTGACCAGTATAGCGACGCCCTCAGCTCTCCCAGGGGGGCACACCTCCCGGTACACAGTATACCCCTGGAAAAATACTCGAGACGATGCGGGCAACATTGTGTCAGTCAGTGCCACAACCGATGGTCTGTGCTGCTGTAGGAGAAGCTCTAGTTCGGCCGACTTTGATAGGAGGCCTCTGATGTTCAGGTTGACTACGAGGTGTTTAGTCATTTTTCTTGATGGGCATCACGGTTTGAAGGAGAGTTGTTATAAAATTTAACATCGTGTCCATCCTGTCCAACATCTTCTCAACGAGGGTTACTAGAGTTGATTCTGTTGTCCTAGGTGGCTGGGTTTCAAGTGTGCTGGTGATCGCTGGGGTCGGGCTATTTTGTGTCTGGTGGTGGGAGGCAGTGGGCTGCTGTGATTCGTTGCTTGTTCCGCCAATGACATTAGAGTATGATAGGTCCTTACGGACTGGTTTGGCCGGATTCCTCATTGTGCTGGTGACTGAGCCCTGTTTCTTCCTTGTTTCTATAAGTTTCTGTCGGGAGGGACATTCTTTTGAGAATGCTGGGTGGTTACCGCTGCAGTTCCAGCATTTAGCCGGAGCTCTCTTAGGGCACTCTGTGTTTAAATGTTGTTCTCCACACCAGGCACAGTGGCAGGTTCGGCCACAATATTGCATTGTGTGGCCGAACTCCTGGCAGTTCCTGCACTGTACTGGGGCCTTCGTTTCTTTGTACACCCTTACTCTGAAGCGTACATAGTCGATAGCTTCGAGTCTCTGGATATCTTCCAGTTTGACTGTGTGTTCAGTTATGAGCTGGATTTCCTCCGTTTCATAAGTTTTCCCGGCCTTATTGGTCCTCTTCATGCGTCTGGCCATCTTAAAGCCGGGGAGCCGACGCTTCAGTGCATCAGTTATGGTTTCCATGTCAGAGTCCAGGTCGAATCCGTGGATGACAAATTTCTTCGATCTTTTTGTCCCTCTCGGAGCAAATGTGTGGAACTCTACTTCTTTGTCTTGAAGCAACATTTCTGTCACTTTGGTGTGGTCTTGTTCGTTGCTTACGTATAACCTGGTCTCTTTCACTGAATTGTTAATAAAATATTCTCTGACCTTTATCATTGCCATCATCCTCTTGACAGATGGCTGTGATATGGCCGGTTTTACGATGATAGGTGGTGGACGTCGGTCTTCATTGGTTGCTAGCACCTGAAACCGGTTAGAAACCGAAGTAGATGCTGCGCCATTGTCTACTTTCCTCCTAGGTTTGAGTACTTTGTTGGGTGGAGGCTGCACAAACCCTTCGGAATCACTATGTGGCCTCTTCTTCTCAGCCCGTGGGTCTTCATTTCCTAAGTCCATGTTGATAATATCTTCATCCGTCGATGGTAGGTCAACATGCTCAGGGTTCATCTTGTAGGCTGTAGAGCAGCTACCTTCTTACAAGTATAAAGCTGCCCGATTGGCTGTCGAGGTTGAGTTCCACGGGATAAGTGTGGCCCTCAACAGCTTAAGGCGCTGGACTTAGTAAGAAGATCGAGAGTGAGGAGTAACTGGCAGGCAATAGTGGTGATGAGGAGGTCCTTCTCTTTCTGACTGCTGCTGCTGCTAAAGTCCTTGTCCAGATTGAATCCCTGTCCTTCTTTATACCGCTCCCTACGTGCTCTTCCGCCGGGAAAAAAAATCTCTCGCTCCATATATTCTGGAAAATCTATTTTTCGCTTTAAAAGAAAACTTATAACATATTGTATCAGTGAATAACGTTAGCCCTCCTGCTTAGCTTTAATTATTATAATACAAATCGTGAGATAAATTGTAACACCACCAATAACTCATTTTTGACGAAAATAAAATATGAATCTGATATATCAAAAATATGCTACCAATATATTTTGAGGTTGTGATATGATACAAATTATGAGAAGGAGGTCATATCGAAATTCGTCCACTGAAAAAATAATATTGAACTCTGTGATTATCCTGACTAGTTCACTACAAACTACCGCTGGATCTGATAATGCATTATAGTGGGGAATACTTTTACTATCACAGTAAGATTAGTTAGTGAAAAATAGAGGCACAATATTTTTTGTAAACTTTACTATTGTTATTTTTATTTATTTTAGAGAAAGGTGATTGTCCAAGGTGATGGTCATAAAAAGACTAAAATAGTGGAAACACTATTTTATTTGGAGCCAACCAGTTAAAACTGGAAACACCTTGCTGAGCGCACACCCCTCCCCTGGAATAAGACCTGCAAACTGCAGTCGAAACGGGAGCTTCAAATAAAATAGTTTTTCCACTATTTTAGTCCCTTATGACCGACATCCCAAACCACCACCTTCCTCTTAAATACACAACGGTCAACCAATAAGTTTTCAATATTTTTATTTATAAGTAAATATAAAGACCCATACACATATATTTAACTTAATTATATTAATTAATTAAAATTTTTAATCAATTCTAGCGCTGGATGAATGACTATCGCGCTAAAACAAATACGGCCTCGTGGCCGCAGGTACGCCACATATGCATTAGACTATCTATAATCAATCAATTAATATTAATATCAATCAACAAAGATTATCAAATTATAAAAACACCTCCAAATTTACATGGATTAAATCCAAATCGTTCAGAAAATTAAAAAGGGAGGATTTTATCGCTAAATTTATATGTTTTAAGAGATATATTTTCTGCACAGGATACCCATATTACGTTTCATATGTGAATATGACATACGTGCTTTTCAAGACGATATAAAATAAATTTTCAACATGATTTATTTATTTTGTTCAATGCGTTTATTTTCTTCAAATCAGGCAAAAACGATGGTTTATCATGTAAAAAATTCGAAGTTTCAATTAGATTTTTTTTTAATTGCTTAGGTTGCTTAGTGGACTTCTACTAATCTATCGGATTAAGAAACATATATTATTATCCGAATATGGAATCCCAACTTGGTAGTTACCTGATTGATGATTATCTATTTTCTGCTCCGATGTTCCCAGCCTAAACTCCACCGAACCCCATGGGGTGAGCTGGGTAAACTGAATACCAGTCCGGGGGTGAATTATTCGAAACATTAAATTAGTGAAAGGAGGGACAGGAGTTAATGAGAACTATTAGCGAGGCCAGGGGGTTGGAGTCATTAGTGCCCCTTGCACTCTGCCTCTCTGCTCCTCCTATTCTCTCCCCCTCCCTCCCCCAATACTGTACCCCTCCTGATTTGTAACCGATCTGGTCTAACTTTAGTGTCTTAGCCCCCAGGTGTGTGCTTGTTAAGGGTCGTCCGGGATGTGCTTGTTTAGTTATCTTTCTGGAACCACCGTTCTTAAGGGGATCCCATCTACATCTGGAAAGGTCCTTCAGAGCAAAGCTTTCGAGGTTGCTGGTCTAACGTAAAGATCATCATCACCATCAGATATTTAATTATTTTTGCTATATAAAAAATTATTCGCCAAGACTCGTCTTGGTCTTTGCAAACTCAGTCTTGGTCTTGCGCAAGAGTCTCGCAACATTCTTTCAGTTACTTACTAGCTTATTACTATAAAAAATATATATTACTGTAATTTTTTAGATAGGAGGAAGCTAATTAAGCCCGACTGAAAAATTAGATGAGCTAAATGTAAAAGTATATTGGTTATACCAATTATTAACATATAGTAACTAAGATTGTCAAGATTACTAGTGATGCGGCTGGAAAAGTGGCACTGGGATCTCTGGAGTCCTTCTTTGCCTTCCACATGTGGGGAGAAAAGCCTGGCTCGGAGATTCCTGAGCGAATGTATATATTGTATATAGGTATGAATGTGTTTAGAAGTTTTTATTTTATTTTGTTTGTTTATTTATTTTTTTCCCTATTGATTTACATTTTTTTATCAGTATTATTTATTTACTTTTTATATTTATAGTTATTTCTTTATTATTTGTATATGCTGTATGAATGAGAACTTCTAGCCTTAATACTTATAGCCCTCCAACAGTGGCTGATTGTATTATTATTCAATAAAATAAAAAAAAAAAGGTTGTCAAGTATTAGTAACTATTTTGCCTTAAATTTTATTTAAAAAAACAGATTTTTTTTTAACCAGTCCTGGTCTTTGTCTTGCAAAGTGCAAGACCAAGATCGATTTTGGGTCTCACACTAATTCTCACACGAGTAGCTCGACAATACTTACACATTATTGTAAATACAATGTATTATGAGAAGGAATTATTTTTTTTTTATCCTTGATAGATTACAGAGGTTCATTCAAAATAATTTTCCAAAATATGTACAAACTAGTTGTTGGCCCGTGCAAATAATTCGCGAAGAATATTGGTTAGTGCCTGTCAAATAAATTTTATTTGTGTTTTTAATGAACTTTTCCCACAACGTTGATCCTTTAATTATTAATATTAATAATCTTTAATTACTAACAGTCACTCCCATGGTAATTGTTCGTAATTATTTTTTAATTAAAAATGTAAAACAGTGCATCAATGAAATTATGCCTTAGCGTTTATTCATAAATATAGATTTTCAAGCAAATAAATTAAATAAAAATATATAAATAATAATACTTTATGTTTGATTATATTTTTAATTAATTTTTTTTTTTCAGGTAAGCTAGAAACGACACCTTCGTACCCTCGGGCGCAGTAAGTACAATGCTCCCTAAATGTCTCCTTTACACCGAGCGTTCCGTTAAACGGGACAGCGAAAAAGAAAAACGTCTGAATAGGGCAAAAATAATCGCTGTAATTAACGTATAATGCTTAGCATAATGGAGGATGATAAAAAGGTTAAAGAAAAAAAAAATGGAAACTTTCGGCCTATGATGAAAGTAAAGGAAAAACGACTGTCATTGTCCGGGATAAATAGCCAGCAGACAATTCGCCAAGAAAGTGGCATAGCGCTCGGTTTTAGATATTGCTCAATGTTATATTGTTAATATTACAGATAATTCATAATATTATATTATAGTTAATCACTAGCGGATCCAGGATTTAATTTTTACGAGGGCTTCAGCTTGGAAGCTTTATATATATATATATATATATATATATATATATATATATATATATATATATATATATATATATAGTTACTCTGAAAAAACAGAAAGATACTAACTACCTAAATGAAATGATGTTTAAGTGATTCTTGAAGTCCTATCAAATGTAATTAAACGAGCAATAATACTTTAAGACATAATTTTTTTTACCCTAAAACATGGTTACATTTTACACTTACACTTTGGGGGGGGGGATGCTTAAGCCCGAAAACCTCTCTCCCCCTCCCGTAGATCCGCCTATGTAGTTAATCGATAATATAGTTAATGAGAGTCATAGTATTTATAGATGATATGATTTGGCCGATATCTCAGGCTTTCAATCTTAAAAAATTTGCATCAACATTTTTATTTTATAGTTTACTAACAATTTTATTGTTTATCTAAAACACCTTTCAAGATTTATGACACAAAATTGCATAAATTATTATAAATATTATTTTTTTTTTTTAGAATTCTTAAATCATCTTATTTATTGTTTTTACTTCTAACATCAAGTCTACCATTAGCACTTTTTATCTATTAAAATATTTTCTAGACATTTCGAAAGAATTTAGGCACTTATGTACCTCCAATGCCACTCATTGCAAACGCTAACCATGTAATTCTTGTCCTACATAGTTTTATTTATTATCATCTTATCGAACAGTTTTTCGGTAGTTCACACAATATTGTCAACGCGAATTGACGCCTTGAACATTTAGGAGATGAGCAACAATATTTATCGGAATTTGTTCATTATAATAAGTGGAAGCAAATGAAACGATGACTTGGATCATGCTACTTCTTGTTGATAATTGTTAGTTATTTTTGTATAATTTCATTTTTCTTAATTTAATTTACGCCATATAGACCCATTTAGGAAATTTATGTATCTGGGCTAAACGGTATCTAAATGAAATGAAATCCTTGAAGAAATGAAATTTGAGATGAAGTGTAGAAATCCTTGTTCGAAAAATATCTATCCTGTCTATTATTGTATCTAGTTCACTATGTTAATTAGTATGATCTTACTAGAATTACCTATATATTATTTACGAAAGAAATTTTATTTTACTCAATTATAGAAAAAATATTGCTAAAATAATAAATATATTTTTAAAAAATGAACAATTATCATATAAAATAGGTACAATTTTTTTTTTAATTATCAAAATATGAATAGTCATTAGATCCATTTTCATCAATAGTCCATTTTCCTAATATCATAATATAAAAGGATAGGCAATTGGAAGTACAAACATATATGGATATGTGCAAATGTTTATTTGAAATGACATATATAGATTTGTTCTGAAACGTTCTACAAGAATCCCCTCCACTTTTCACCTCAGTCCGCCCCTCTGCTTTTTGCAATTGAAATCCAGATTACTGACAACTCCCGTCCATCTGCCAATCAATAGCAAAAATGTCAGTCCTTACCTTACAAAATCGATTAGAATGTCAGTCATTACATTCAGACTGACCGTGTAATCTTTAGTTATTGATTTAGGAGCAAAAGTGTTGGTCAATATGGGAAGCCAAAAAACAGTAAATATTTGGCTGGATAGTATATGAGGTGTCGCTAGTGTTGCCCAAATGCGAGACCGAGACGAGTATTGGTCTTGCAAACTCCGTCTTGTTCATGGTCTTGGTCTTCGCAACAGTCTTGCAGTTACTTATTAGCTTATTACTATAGAGATATTACTGTAATTGTTTAGATAACAGAAACCTAACTAGGCCCGAACGAAAAATTAGAGGAGTTAAATGCAAAATTATATTGGTTATACTATTATTAACAAAGAGTAACTAAAATTGTCAAGAATTAGTAACTAATTTGCCTTAATTTTTATTTAAAAAATCGATTTGTTTTACCAGTCCTGGTCTTGGTCTTGCAACAATTAGGTAACCTTGCAAGACCAAGACCGATTTTGGGCAACACTAGGTATCGCTATTAACTTATGAAATTGACGCTGTTAAGCATTAGATTTTAATTGCGTACATATTACTTATTATCAGATCCGATATACTCCCCTCCTCTATCTCTACAACGCTCCATGCGAATCTTCCATTGTCTGAAGGAGTACTTAATGTGTTCCTCTATCAGTTCCATCGCGTGCCGCTTTCACTGTTTATGGCAGCTTTTGGTTTTGCAAAGTATTATATTGTAATCTTTGGTGCTTTAAATGTCATCCTGGATTTGCATTTCCTCACGTGAATCCTTCACGAACGAAGATGCATAAATCTACTTTTGTGTATATTCAGAATAAAAATCTGATACCTAATCTTTATTATAAAAATGCATTTACTCTTCGTTGTTGTTTTTGAGAAGTAAAATAAAAACATTACAATAAACCTGTTAATAATAAGAAGGAGGTTAACCGACAGAGAGAGGCCCTTTTGAGCAAGAGCGTATTAGAGTAAGGAGACACTATTAGACAACTCTAATAGAGTTGATGCCCCCGGGGAGGCACACAAGAAGAGCGGCGCGGGGGAGGATTGTAGGGTAATCGGGCGGAAAATGGAGGCGGTGACTAACTGTTTATAGGAGCCCGGGGTTTGGGTTTATTAATCTTGTCACTGCTAGCATTCCTTCCCTCTAGTTATTGTAGCCGCCGTAATTGTCTAGTGTCCATTACACCGCTTCTCCTCTAGTGCTTCGTAAACAGGCCTCACGTACTTCTCTCAAACCTGCCTTACTCGCTCTAGTAATCCTAGAAGGCACTATGCTTCTTTATAAGTAATCTTCAGCGCACTTAAATTTATTTGTGTGTGTGGATGGTTGATGTATAAGATAAGGATCACTATAATAGTTCAGACAACCTGTCTAAACATAGATAGCACTACTATTATTTATTGGGGGACGAGCGTGTTAAGGCGCCAGCAAAGATTTATATAATTTATTTATATAAAATAAAAAACTAATAATAAATTAAAATAAATACTCGATTGCTTAGACCACTACGGCGCTCAGTATTCTGATAGCAAAATACTCCTATTTTGAAGGTGTTATGATCATTCAAATTTCTACGTTTTTATAATTGGTAAATGGTTGGCTGTCGTGAATAATGAAGAGATGAATAGTTGGGGTGATCAGTCAAATAAGAAGGCAAACAAAAATGATAATATTCTAATATTATGACGCCACTATACATTCCTTCTCTCCACCCCCTCCCTACTAACACGCTCATTGCTTCGATTTACTTCTTTGCAGTCAGGTGTGTTTTTCTTTTTCTTATTTCAGACTTCTCAGTTTATTTCCTCCTTCCTTTCATCCCTTATCCTCTGTTTTAACTCTTTATTATATTATACGGTTTCTGTACATCTTGATAGACTTTACAACATCTCAATTTTCTATCTATCTATTCTATTCACAATATCTTAATTTTAGTGTTTATTTCCATTTCTTATATAACTTCATATTTTTCTGTTTTACATTTTATTCTAAGATTCCCACTTTAATACTTATGTCACCTTTTTTGATTATGTTTACTTCATCATTCCACACTTTGTACCTCTTATTATCATTTATCTCTTAGTTCTTACTATTGTCACTATTCTAACAACTGCATTTTACTTTACTTTTTTTTTTTACCTACACTACTTATGTTTCTCATACCTTGTTATCTGGTTCTTTTCTTGATTACATAATATACATAATACATGATATTACATACATAATATTACATATTATTGTTATCTGGTTCTTTTCTTGATTACATAATTTCTGGTTCTTTTCAAAATAAATATTATCATTTATTTTTGGCTTCTTATTTGACTGATCACCCCAACTATTCTTCTATGTGTTAATTGTCTGACATAGTTAATTCATATATTCCCTAAAATTTAGGCACAAATAAAACACCAGTTTTAAAGATATTTAATAACATATAACTAAAAAGCTAGTTTCTGTCACATTAATCATGCAAATTGTTATAAATCATTAAATATATTTTAGGCGTTTTTGCTAAATTCTGAAAATAAATGTTTTGTTTTGTGATTTTTGAAAATAAATCAAATAAGTTATTTTTAAATAAATTTAAAAAATCGCATTTTCACAGGATAGAATATCACTCAACGGATTCTCGAATTTCATTTTTCCATCGGAAAGGACCTCGCGCCAACGACTTACTGTATGGTCTTACTGTAATCAAAAATTTTTTTTAACCCTTTACTATCGATAAATACTAAAATCAGCTGCGATAATGTGAGATTTTTTAATTATCTGACAAATTCAGTCAAGAAAGTTATACCTAACTATAAAAGTAACTAAATTCAACATAATATATCAAATCAGGAGAGTCTGTTATCTTGCTTATCAATATTAAATAAATATTTAGTATACTAACCGATATTAGTATAACCAATAGAAATAACAATATATATAATTAAATATACATAAATGCGGTTTCTGGTACCGTGACTCGCCTTAGAAAAGTGGATAGTCAGGAACGTAGCACTTCCTTGTATAACTATTGGTTAAGAAAAAGTTCTGAACTAATACTAAATCCAAGAGGTTTCGTGGGTCATGCTAATTTATGTTTTTAATTTGTGTCATAACCCTTTGGTTTTATTAAATTGTTTACATTCATTTCCAACTTACTTTATTAACGAATAGTAATGCGGAATGGTATACCTGATGCGCCTACCACTGGCAAGGGAATTTTTTTTGCAATATTCTAAAGTTTCGTCGCAATACTCAATGGTTGGACGAATTATAAATGAATGAGTTAAAAGTAAACCAATATTACATGAAATAAAAACACTTTAAGATAGAAAGAATTTATGAAAAGAGATGCTTGGTTCTTTTGTTGTATATTATGCCGCACTGTATTTTCTATAAGACCTTGTGAATCTCGTTTTTGTGATTTGACACTTAGCAAAAATAATCTTTATAGATTTAAAGAAAGGCTAGGTTAGGTTATGTTATTTTTTGGACACTCGACATCTTGGGTCATTAATGTCCCGATTTAATTAAATGATTTTACATCAGAAACTATTGCCTCTAGAATATCTCAAGCCATTTAGTCTTGTTCAATTCGTTGAATTCCTTAGCGAAAATTTCAATTTAATTTTAAAAGAAGGAGATGGTCCGGGGTGGCGGTCATAAAAAGGCTAAATAGTAAAAACTATTTTATTTAAAGCCAACGTTTCCACCCGACTTTGCAGGTCTTCTTCACGGCTAGAACGGACAAAATACAAAAATATATAGAATAGAAGATATAGAATATAGATACCTATATCTTTTTGTATCTTGTCCGTTCAAGCCCTGAACAAGGCCTGCAAAGTCGGGTCGAAACGTTGGCTTTGAATAATATACTTTTGCCACTATTTAGCCTTTTTATGACCGCCACCTCCGATCATCTCCTTCCTTTATAATGCAACGGTCAACTATTAAATATTCAATTTAATTTTTGTTCTGTGTCCAATTCTCCTGCAAGATCCGTACTTATATTTCGTTTTATATAATTAAAAAAAATATTTGAAATTTAGTCATAGCCGGTGTATGACATCAAATAGCCTAACCAGCCGGGCCGAGAGAAGACAAAGGCCGACGGTAGCCAACTCACGTACTTAGCGTCGGTGTTTACAGAAAGCGCGTGCCTCGCCCGTGATCCGGGGGAGCGTGGAAAATGTGTTTAGCAGGCTAACACGGATCCAATGAAAGGTTATCCGCTTTGTAAGCTACCTCAAGGCCTTCTTATCCGCTCGTGTTCACCGAAGGGTAAGGTACCAAGGTTAGTTTTTGAGTGGACGTCGCTGAGGTTGAATGTCTGTCCAATCTCTCTTCATCATTGGATGGAGTGTTTTATTCTGATCTATTCGAGGGTAAGTGGTAGATTTAAGATTTACATTTGTATTAAAAATATGTAGAATATGACATTTTTTCCTAAATTGAAAAATCCTTAATTTTTCCTAGTAAAAATATTTTAAATGTCCCTTTTCTCGTGGAACCTTATTTTATGGTTAAATGTAAAAGTGATCTACTCTAAAAAAGGAATAAACAGTTACTAAATTTATTTTTTCTCATATTTCAATTTTTAAAAATAATATGTTCTTCAACATGGGCTTTACAGCTCTGCATAAATCCTAGGAATAGAATATTTTCTGTGGCTGAATTTGTCTGCTTTATGTTTTGTATTTGTAAGCGGCAAAGCATGATTCAGAGTTCCCTAGACACATAGGAATGAATGTGTGACAAGTATTTTTTTTTCTTTTTTACTATTCTTTCAATGTTTTTTTTTCTTTTTATTATTTTAATGAATATAGTTTCACTTACATGTTTTCTTCCTAATTTATTTTTTTCTCAATTTATATTTCAATTTGTATATAAAATGTATGAGTGTAAACATGGAGCTATAATACTCAATGTCCTAGACTGTAGCAGATTGTATTATTTGTCTTAAATATTATTCAATAATTAAAAAACTGTGAGCTAAAAATTCGGAGGTTGACAATTAAATAATGACTGGATAGACGTTTATCTATAAATATTACTTCTCAAAGGTTATTTTTTTTTTTTCTATACGCCTAGTCTTCATTAATTCTCGATTGGTCCAATGATTAAAACATAATTTTGATTATTACCTTCTTCTTCAGTAGAGAAAAATAAGATCATTCCTCAGAAAACTCTGCAGAAGACGCTATGAAGAAAAGAAAAACTGATTGTTTATTGCCCAAAAAGTATAAATTTATAGTTTATTATTTCTATAATAATAATGTGAATGGTTTCTAAATTATCTTAAAAAACAACTACAAATAATCATCGAAATCGGTAATTTTATATCACAGATAAAGCCAATTGTAATTTTTTGGTTTATTATTTACAATTAACTAGTGTAATCAGACACGGAAAAGAAAATTAATTATTCTCTATCATAGTACCATGCTAATCATTCTCGCGGGCAGAGACTAGTCTTTACATAATATTTTACTAAAATAACATAATAATAAAGATTCGATAAATATTTTAGTCTTGAAGAAATTCCAGTCTCTTATTTATTAAATATCCCCATTTATTTATTAATTCCTATGAAATATTTCACCACTCTATATTTTTAGCATTATTGAGAGTAAATGAGTTTAAATATTTTTCCAATTTTCACACTGCGCCTAGTTGCGCGATGGCGTTGCTCAAGGAACACCATTATGTCCATTCCGGTTCTCGACATTAATAATATTGACTACGCTTGCTGACTGCAGCTCTCGCTCCTTACGAGAAAATATTGCCCCAAATATAGCTACCCATTCATATACATCATTTCATAATGGAGCCCATAGGTCATCTAGATGAGCGTATTATATATTCCTCTGATGGAAGTTATCTATGATGTATTTAAAATTTATTATTGCTCGCGGTTTGAAATTACATTTCGTATTATCCATTGAAATTAATGTTTGATTTGCAAATGGATAGTATATTTATATTACCTTTATATCTTATCTCTATGATAAAGTAATAGTCCAATAATAATAATAAAAAGCTTAACGAACCCGAAGGTTCGATGCCGACACTGCCAATCGCTGTCTACAACTCCCTCCAACGGTCACTATTCAAACCCAATCCCACCAGATCAACTTTAACGCAATCTTCTCATCAAAGCTTAGGTCTACCTCTTTAGGTTTATAAGTTGGTAAATTTTACACGTTCACTTTATTCGCCGCTATGTAATTACTTCAATTATATTAACCGGATACAGTTCACGCAATTCGGCATTGTGTAACCGTCTAAATTCTCCGGTTGACTCATCCTTCTTCGATTCATTTATTTTACGCAATGCTTATCATTCAATGTAAGTGCCCGCTTTTCGCATCCATAAAGAACCGTAGTTAGAAGTAATGGCCCTTGAAATAGTGATTTTAAATCAATAGCAAGCATGCGCTCATTAACAAATAAACTTAGTAAATAATTTATATGGTTAAATGAGTGTGGATAACAGAGAAATATTAGTTGCCACTGGGAGAAAAGCGATAAAGAGGATTTCTTGAAGTTTGGCTTTGTCTCCTTCCACTTGTTGGCAGTTAAGCATGATTCGCAGTTTACTTGCCCATATGTAAATATTGTGTATGTGTACCAGAGATGGGCAAATGCTACTCTGAGTACCGAATACCAAATATTTTACTCTAATTGAATCACTATTGGGAATGCAATAACTACTTCAGTAAATCCTTTGATATCAACTGAAGTAGTAATTAAAATCTTTGATACTCTAAAAAGGTCAGTATTTGAGTAAAATACTTGGTACTCAGTACTCAAAGTAGCATTTGATCATTTCTGATATGTATGGGCGTGTGTAAAGACAATTTATTCTATTTTCGTTCCAATCTTAGTATTGTGAGTATTTGTTGATTCAATATGAGGATGATAATATTATTCTGGATTATTAGAATAATACGTTTTTCTTCAGGATTTGTAGTCCGCATGTTTTTTTTTTTTTTTGACTTGTCGACGTTTCGATCAAGATGATCCACATGTTTGGGTCAAAAGCTTAATAAACCATATTTCTGTAGACTGTCCTGTCTTCTATTCATCATCCTCATAATTATTTTATAGTTTCACTTTTACTTATCTGTGTATATAGTTACATGTACCAAGGAAAAGTGTTGCAACCCTTAAAAATTCCTAATCCCCCTGAACAAACTTTAGCAAAATAATTTCATTGTTTTATGAATAATTCATTGATATAATTTATTTGCTACGTATATTTAATTGTGTGCTAAATAATTAAGATTGCAAATCTTTTGATTTGTAAAAAAAAATAAGTCAATTTTTTTTTTTTTTTATTTAGACATGCAATATTCTGTCACAGGGACAATAATTATATTGATAAATGAGCACATTCACACCGTATATACAAAAAATAAAATAAAATTAACAAAGTAAAACAATAACTAAATAAAAACTATATACAATAAAAAAAACCTAAATATAAGTAAATTAAAAACATAAAAATACAATCATACCTATATACAATATATACTCAATGCTCTGATTAATTAATGATTCTGATTTGACTCCAAAAATGTGAATAAGTTACTACGAATGAAAACTATTGAATTAATGTAAATATTGAATTTGCTATTATTAGAGGATCATCGGTATTAAAAGTAATTGTATTAAAGAATAATTCAGGCTGATATTTAAAGACGTGTGGTTTCGAAAGACGGATATGGTGATGTGCAATTTAGATTCGGTTCGATCTATAGTAACACTTGTCACTATAACGTGCATAAATTATGTTTTCGTCGCACGCTTTCACCTCCAGTTGTCGAAACCTCTGAACTAAATCGGCAAAATGGACCGTTCCCAATCCGTAATTCTTTCATTTTTATAGTCATTTTTTTTTCCTGTCAGGTTTCGGTCTTTGTCGGTGTTTGTCTAGGTCCTGTTATTATTTCAATTTGGTCTTGGATGGCAGATTCTAAACAATCCGTCAGCCTGAAAAAGACAGCTTTGTCAACTGAGAAATATTAAGAATAGATCATCGTATTTCATACTTTTTACGGTTGGAAATAGTTTTAGTAATTTAGCCCTGAATACGTTTCAATAATTGACCGTTTAGTTACTTCTATCATCCTAAATTTGCGTTTATGCTTCACCAATATAAACTCGTAAAAAGAATTAACGTTAATGTTGGTAAATCATTGAAGAAGTTATTGATTTCAATATCATAAATCTGGGTAATTAAAGATATATTGGTTAGGAATATTCAAACAATGACAATTATAACCACTCTCTCTCTCTCTCTCTCTTTCTCTCTCTCTCTCTCTCTATATATATATATATATATATATATATATATATATATATATATATATATATATATATATATACATATATATATATATATATGTAGGGTGTCGGATCGGTCTAAGTCGGCTCCATTAGGTTTTATTCAAAGTTAAACAACATCACTATTATAAGGTCACTATTGATCGAAAACCCAGGTTTGGTACAACGAAGGTCTATTTTGTGGAAAGAGATATAAATGCTGGTATGTCTCTTGACCTTGAAGAACAATAACTCCTGAATTTAGGCCAATTTGTAACTGCCCTTAAACCCATGGGAATCGGTGGGAAGGACTATGTGAAGTTCACAAATTGGTCAGTTGTGAAGCTTTGTGTAGATTGTTGCTGCAACATGGAAACCCTGGTTTGTAGCGAAGTGAAGTTAGGTTATCCTTTCCAGGCCACAGGCGGATCTACGGGGAGGGGGGGAGCTTTCGGGCTGATGCCCCCCCCCCCTCCAAAATGGTAAAATATAACTATGTTTTACAGAAAAAAATATTAAAAACTATCTCTTAAAGTATTCTTGTTCGTGTAATTACATGTAATAGGACTTCAAGAACCATTTAAACACCATTTCATAAGTAGTAGTTTTCATAGGTAGTTAATTTCTTTTATTTTTTTTTCTAATTAACTATTGTTATATGCATATGAAAAAAAATCTTTCGGACTGAAGCCCCCCCAAAAAAATTAAATCCTGGATCCTTCAGTGTTCCAGGCATCCCCTTGCGAGTAATATAAAATCTGCTGTGCCAACCCAAAATAAAAGAAGAAATATATATATTTACTTAACAAATCTGAATACTTCCTGCATTTTTTCAATAGGTGTTAATAACTACGTGAATCATTAGTCATTTCTTCTCCTACCCACTTCATGTTTATAAATTATGTGCACACTTTACATCTAAAGAACAAGAATTAACGGAGTAGAAAGATCTTTAGAAGTTATTGTTTCGTAAATCTCATTAAGAGGGTAAAGGTCGTATGCTACCATTCCGCTGATTGCAGTTGACAAAGGCTGCGGGTAAAATGCATTACTTCTTAGACGGTAGCGATTCGTCGAGGCATAAATGTGTTTCAACAGAGAATTAAACACCCTGTTGTAATAGTGTATCCAGTTTAATTGGTTCTAGGGCTCCAGGGAGACCTCCATCCTATCTTTGTAGTTTTTCATTAATTAACTCCTTTATTGCCTTTTATTTTTTATACCCACTTCTTCTCTTCCTTATTACGATCCAGATAATACATATACAGTAGTCCGAATAATTGCTGATCAACTGCAAATTACGAGGTACACAATCTCTGGCTGAAATGTTCTGCTTGATTGGTGCCCTTTTCTATTTGTAATATTTTTTGAGATCCTCACATACAAAAAAATATGCAGGATTCTCAATGGTCGCGGTGTTCCAATTAGTTGATTCCATGATCTCATGACCTCAAAGTACTTGGAATATTGTTTATAAGTCTAGTTCTAAGAGACCGAAGGTGTCATTGAAGGAATATAAAGAGTCAATGGTGGTATTTTCAAACATTTATTAAGATGAGACTTCGATAACCGAAAAGCTAATACATGTATGAAATATTCTTTATTTGTAACTTATAATACTTTTGATTATTAATTTGGTTCTATTTATTTTATATATGTTGTACATATAGTGTGAATGTCATCCTACCTCACTATAACCAATGTACAAGAGATAGATTGTTGTAATACTCAATAAATAAAAAAAATTGTTACTAGCCAATAAAATTTATCCAAATGAAAATCGTGGGTGATAAATATTCAGAACGCAGTCATTTTAAAGGTTTTTATTGGTGCCGACGCTTCAACCAAGCATGTTGGTCATCATCAGAACTAAACATTGTGTAATACAATCAGAGATATAATATTATAAGACAGATAATGGTTAATAATAGAGATGGAAATATTATATCTCTTATAATATTATATCACTGATCGTATTAAACAATGCTCAGCCCTGATGATGACCCACATGCTTGGCTTGAAACGTCTGCACCAATAAAAACCTTTAAAATTACTATCTCCTGACTTTTTGTCGACCATTATATGATAAAAACATATGAGTATTTTTTTTTATTATTTAATTGTGTGCAACACTCTGCTGGAGTTTAGCCCGTTCCATCAGAATCATTCTGTATATTCATATTTGTCCAATATTTATTCTCTACTTTGAGAACAAGGAACCGAATTTAGCATCACTCTCGTGTATGGCTTATAGGTTGATATTCGATATTGAACATCGCAGTTGGCCGAAACCAAAAAAAACTCTGTGATCAGGCTATGTTCATATTTAAAATCCGAAATGCTTCATTGACAGATAGAACTTGAGGACGAGAAGACGATTATTATCCGGCATCCCAGGTTTTCGCCAAGAGCGAGCTAACTCGGTGCGGGTAATAGGACTGTGATGGCGGATAATGGAGTGCCTTATTGCCGGCAACGATCATCGTCGCGTTAATAGGTCGTATTAATACGTCGGTACCTCTGGTCCTTTGGCCTCCAGTGCCGTACCAACGGTTCCTCTCAATTTATTGTTTATGACCGGCGAATTAACACATTAGATTGTGGTGAGAGGTGGAGTTTTACAACGAGGATGTTTAGTTGCTTGATTTTCTGGAACATTGAGTTGTATGAAACTATCTGTCGTAAAAAATCTCTCCTTATATATGTGTTTATATATAGTCTTTAATATGAGAAGGAGTTAGTCGAGGGTGCGGTCAAATAAATAAAAAAATTAAAATATATAAATAATTTTAATTTTTGCCGACGTTTCGACCCACTTTGCAGGTCGTCTTCAGGGCGTAGGATGTGGCACTGCGGGAGGCAGTTGAAACACTGCTATAGTCTTTAATCATGAAAGATTTCATTTTTTATAATATTTAGATGAGGTTCAGTTATCAGCTTATATTATTATGTGATCTATTAAAGTATAATTTGTTTATGGAATAACAAAGCCTTGATTAAGTTAATTTTATTATTAATGCAATCTGTAAACTGTATCAGAATTTTTATAATAAACAAGTTGCTTGAGATATTTCATATTATATTATATTCATTTAAGTGTTTCGACCTCTGAGGTCATTTACAGTGTAGTCTCTTGCAGTTCATTATTTTTTATTATATATTTTGATTGTTTTTACAATTTTTATAAGTCTCGAAATCGTTTCCTATCTCAATATTTGTTCCTGGTCTGAAGAGAACCTTTTTTCTATAATTTTCAATTTGCTTCAAAAACTGCTGATTAACTCAACTATGTCTTCTTAAGGACATAAAGGAGCGATAAAGGAGCAAGACTCGTCTTGGTCTCGCATTTGGGCAACTTTTTCTTATTGTCCACTCAAAATTTTTTAACTCTGAACATTAGTGACAAGTCATGTTTCTGTATCGTCTCTCTCTCCTTTTCTCAAATTTACGTGATCTCTTCATACTCTATCCAGATGATGCTTACATCGGTGAAATATTGGCTTATCGATATTTAAAAATTCCAAGAATTTGGCTTTTGGAGCTTCTAATATGTAATGGTCATTTGTTGATATTTCCCTGTTGTTACGGTATTCCGTCAATTAGAGAAAAAAAAAACGGAAAGAATTTTTATTTTATTTCTAAGGATCAAGTTTTTTTTTTTTTCATTTGGTGCTGGACTTTCAAATGAATAGTTAAATGACGCGTTTTTTAAAACATTAAAAATATAATTCGTATTTTATTAATCTCGTATGTGTGCCAAGGTGTTTTCAAATCAAATATATAATTCAGTGGCTCTTTTTCAAGATTTTCAGTTAATGTTTAGTTACTGTAGTTTTGTTTATTTATTTTATTTGTCTTTTTTGCGTAAATTTAGATCAATGAGAGAAATTTTTATAACTCCTAAAACTCATGAAAATAGAAATTCATGAATGTTGAAATCGTTTTCTAGATCTTGAAGACAATACACTAGTTAAAAGTTTAATTTTTTACATTAAATGTAAAAAATGGGGACAAATCACTGTTAAATACTCATTCGGCACATATATTTTTAAAATGATCCAGTAACATGATATTAATGACGTCAAAACATAATTTTTTTCTGTTAGTTACGAAGTATCACATTTTAGCCATCGATATAGTCAATCTAACAAAAATAGCACTTACAAAAGGCTTAAGGCTAAAGTACATCGTTGGTTTTAAGAGAAGAAAAAATACACAAAATCCTGGACATGATGGGCTATTAAATATGGAATGAACAAGGTATGGGAATAATAAAATAAAAAGAAACTTCAGTTAAAAAATAATTTCCTTAGCTTCGCTTTCAAATCCTGGCAAATGTAGTTTTATTTTAAATAATATTTTTAAGAGTAGACAATCATTATTCTTATAAAACACCGAATCTAATAATTTCTAAAACCGGAATCGACTCCCTACGTCAGTGCCACCCCCAAGCCAAAAAATAAGGGAGATATATATAGAGTATTAGGACTGTAAATCAAGCTGATTGGTCTTATTAAAGGTAACCCGGGCCAGGAGCTTCTAATTGGCCTCGCGGCCAACGAGATAGCTAAGAATACACCTTATTAATTAGTAGAGAAACAAAGAGGTTCCTATTCCCTACAGCTGTCCTACCGATATAGGCAGCCCTGGGCTTCCTCCGATGGCCGATAACGTGGAGGTAAATGGTCCAAGTCTTTTCGTTCCGCCAGATCGGCTTCAAGATGAGGATACGTAGATAAGAAGGTAAGGGTACGTCGTAGTCACACATAAGCACTTGGAAAAAAGGAGTACTGCTTTCGTAAACCGAAAAAAGGTTCTAAGTAGGTTGTGAAATTTCGATATCTATTTACATACCAGAATGTTGGGTTCGCCATCTTATTGTTACTCACCACTGTGATCAGAAATGCTGTTCATTGTTTGAAATTTTAATTAAAAAAAAAACGCTGCAAATTATTTCACAATGGTTTATTATCTCCAAACAATTATACATCTAAAGTAACATTACCTTCCAAGTTACAAAGAAAAAATTTTCTTTAATCATTAGTAATATGCTAAAAAAAAAAATAGCTTTAGTTCAGTAACACATTTAAAATTTAAAAACCAAAGCAAGGATTTGGAGTAGAACACATAAAAAAAAAAAAAAAACAGGAGACCATATCTTTGCTTCTAATTGTCCAATTTTAACGATTTTTTTTTTTTTTTTTGGAAATTTCGTAAAGTTTTAAAAAACTATATACAATATCGTAAAACAAAAAAGTAAAAACTATTCCAACCTCAAATTTTGAGTTATTGAATTCTGTACTTTCGTTTAGGAGCTACAGTCTATAGCAACGCAGGTTTTTCGGCCGCCATTTTAAAAGTTAAAGGCGGAGATTAATGTCGATAAAGGAGGATCATCCTCGCGTGACCTCTGATTTTATATCAAAATTTGAAAAAAAACCGGTCCAGTAGTTTCGGAGAAAATGCGTGGACGGCGAACGGACAAAAAAATTTGTATTCGTTTTTCGAATTCTACGTGAAACCTCAAATTTTGAGGGAGGGTTATGTTTTTGAATTTTTCGGTCGATCACAATGTTTCATTATTGAAAAAAATAAACCAAAATTTATCATTAATAGTTGTGTAAAATAGTTAGACAAGTGGGATTTGTGGTCCTTTTTTTCCAAATCCTGATAGTTCATTTTTTATGCGATAGCTCTAATAATCTTTTATATTTAAATATTTAATTTAATTACTTTAGAAAGGAATTTAAAAAAGAAGATCGCTCATACCACTAAAAAAGGCTTTGGATGAGAGATCTACTTTCTTAATTGAAGTAATTAAACAAATATTAAGTAATTAAAACAAGTCAGGGGAGAGGTGCTGTTGAGTACTGTCCTATCCTATGCCAGCCATTTCATTATTTCTTGTATCTCCAGCACATTTCTTGATAGTCCACACAAGTTGACAAGTGCAAATAAATATTTAAAGCCAAAAAATAAATAACACCTTTAAGTATAAAATCATACAATTTTTACCAATAACCTCTTCCCTAATCTAGTCACAGCTCATCTCATTTACCATAAAAGCCTTTTTTATTTTACAATTTCAGGTATAATTTTTGTCACATGTATATTCAATACTGCATTAAATAAAAAGTAAAAAAATAACTTAATAATATTTTCTGATATATAAAGTTCATAAAGCAAATCTAAACGAAGAACATCTAGAGATTCAATTTTCTATATCTACAATCATTGTTACTATTTATTAACTTCAGTTTAGGTTATGGTTTCTTAGTTATGCTTCGTTTACTCTGTTTATATAGTTTATTGTTCTTAATATTTCTTATGTATTTTCTATTCACAACAATTTTAATAAGTTTCTTCTCATTGTTTATAATTTTTATCTTAATATCATGTAGCTTCCATATTTTAGATACCCTTTAGTATCTTATTCGTTCTAGCCCTGAAGAAGATGTGCAAAGTTGGGTCGAAACGTTGGATTGAAATAAAATAACTTTTTCACTATTTAAGTCTTTTTATGACCCACCATCTCCTTCCTCAAAAATATACAACGGTCAAAGTATGAAAAAAAAAAAATAATTCTTGGCTTCTTGTGATGCATTTTTTAACTGTCTGTTGAGTTTTCTTGATTTTTTTTTTGAGGGGGGGGGGAGGAGATACACTAATGTGTCCCCACTTGCATTTATTTGCCTCTTGGCTTGTAATGCGTTTATAACACCGACAATCTCTTCTTTGAGTTCCATCAATACACAGTTATATTTTGTATTAACTCATAGCCTGCTTATTTTTTGATTAAGTAACGTATTTCAAAAGCAATTATTAATTATACTGCCGTTGATTGTTGACTCTTGGTTTATCATTAAAAAAGAAATGTTTTTCCAGATGTTTTTTGTTATATTACTAGTTATTTGTTTGACCACCATCGACCATAGGTTTAGTTCTGAAGGCAGCTAACTACCCGTTATTATTTGCTAGAACATAAACTATGAACTGTATAGCCTTGTCCTTAATTCGATTTAATGGTTCGAAACGGGAGGGAATTACATGGTGTGCCACGAAATACGTGGGAGGTCTCGGAGTTCGCTGAAGTCGTCGTAAACATATTCGGTGGCAATATAATCGCATCTTATTGTGGATTATTTGGGCATTGTTCAACAAAGACACGTACGCTGTACGTTAATATTGTGATAACCACCAAAATAGGTTTCTTTAAATCTTAGTCCTCTAGACACAGCATCGTATGGGCTGTGGAGGAGCTTTCGGTCTGAAGCTCCCTAAAATACGGGTAGAAAAAATTATTTATTTTTCATTGGTCCATATTTGTTTCTGTGGATGATATAAGCTGAATACTTAAACAATCAGAATGCGCTATCTTTTTAAATTATTATCCATAAATATATTTGTATAATCCACTACTAAATATATGCAAAGGAAAACAATGATCCCTAACTGTGTTATCATTCATTTAATGATTTTTTTTTTTCTTAGCCACCTCGTGAATATTATTTTGTATAGTTGTTTTTTTTATCTTCCATTTCAAGAAACGTTATTAAAAAAAAATATATAAATAATTTTAAAAAAAATAGGCTCTCCAAAATTATATCATTGAATCGGTATTGGATTTAAGATAATGTAGTCACTACCATGTTGACTTGAGGAATATGGAAAATGTTTTAATAAAAATTGAAAAATAAATGAAAACGTAACTATAAAAAGTATTATAATGATAATAAAAAATTATAGTATAGATATAGGGAATAGGGAATAGAGAAACAACTTTTAAAGAATGATAAAAAGAAAAAAATGCTTATCACTCATTCATACTTATATATCATATTTACATTCGGCCTGGGAAATTCTGAATCATACTTTACCAGTCTTACGTGAAAGGCAAAGCAGGACTCAAAGAGATCCCATCTCTTCTCTTACTTTTTCTAAATTAATTACTTGGTTTACGGTAAAAAATGACATATGAAAAAACATTCCCCTTTAAAGTTTTGTGGTCAAGAGTTGAAATAAGAAAAATAAAATTCGCTATGAGGAAGTTCGATGTAAAATACTAAGTGTTTTATTAGTCTACTAAGAAGTAACTGTTTCAACAATCGTTAGTTTAACTTGTTCTTGACGATATGAAAACACATCATTAAGAATTAAATGACTCGTATAGTATGAATTATCCTGGGCGTAAGCAAGAACGAGGGGGGAGGGAGGGTCCGTTGCCCCCCTCAATAATTAGAAAAAAAATAATGGAATGTGTTTGTTATAATAGAAAAGATTAAAATAATTTTGAACAAGTGTTGTTCTATGTACATATCGTGTTTCATATAAAATTATGTATGAATTGTAAAACAATAAACTACTTGAAATTATTATCTACCTCAGGTTTTCTTTTATTCAGTCTTGCACCCACTTCTAATATGAAAGATGCATAAGTCCTTGTGCATTATAAAACACACACCATTTTCCAAAATACGCGGAACTAATCAAAGATGTATGACGTTTCACCGATCAACGATGAAACTGACCAAAATTAAAACGGCCGATAGAATAATTGATATCATGGTTTCCACAATGATAATAAATTGTTTTTTCTCAATTATTTCTCTGACCTTCAACGAAATAGTTGCCGAGTCGTGATTCCAGCAATCGGTGAAAGACCTAATACCGACAAGAAATAATGCGGAAATGTCTGTGGTCGTGCCCATAAAGTTTTAAATTATTCTAGTATTTTAAAATGTTATTGGATAATATATATATACTATTACTAGAATTCACAGTTCATAATTTTTAAAATGAATTGACTCTTGAATTCTTGAGCTTTGGAGCTCCACCAAACCATCGAATTCCTCTCTTATCCAATCCTTACAATCCAAAATCCTTCGTAAAATCCTTAATGCTCCATATTTCGTCACAAACAGAACTATTCATAAAGACCTTATTGTTCCATATGGCGCTGATTTAGCCCAAGAAAAGTATATATACTTTCGTGACAAACTCCAGTCTCATCCGAATCCACTTGTTTCCAACCTTGCTTCTTCCTTAATCTTCTTATAGATATTTAGGGAATGCTATTATTGGGTATTGTCTCCATAAGTCTGTTCATATCATTACTCTTGATTTGCTAGTTGTATTTAGTTAGTATAGTTGTAAATTTCATTGAATGAATAAATTAAAAAAAAAACTCTTCAATTCCTTAGACTTGAGTAACAGTCTCGGTTCCAGGCGGAAAAAAACGGTTTGCTGAACGGGTTTGATTAATGTCAAAAAGCTATTCTTCAAAGCGACGATCTTTTTTTTCCGAACTGACAAACATTGTGAAAAAGGCGACGTGGGCAGGTCACGCCGAATGGTTCCACTCCCAACACCACCGCGGCTATTCCTCATTAACCCGAATATACTAATGACCCTATTAACATATAATGGTTTAGAGTATAATGGCGATGGAATTGTCTAGCGAAATGTCTCTATTAGGACACCGGGGCACGTTGCCGCCTGTCATAGCTCGTTATCAATTTGTTGGCAAACTATTTGGGATTTATGCAAGAGGCTGCTCCTGTTTAGCGTCCGTCGGTCGTGACCGAGTCGCCCCAATTTGCCTAAGCTCAGAGCGAGAGCGTAACCTCGTTTAGGAAGCCCTCGGAGCTGTCAGCTATAATGGGAGTCCGCCTACCGTCATCGGCGGCGGCTCCGTGTCGGCGATGATCCAAGGTTAAGGGTCAGGTATATGTCAGTGGGTGATCCAGTGACACATAATTTGTTTAGGGGAAAGAAGAGAAGAGGGTCATTTAATATTGATGCATCCAATAAGCTGAATCTTATTGTATATATATATATATATATATATATATATATATATGGGCATAATCATAACTAACAATTAAAGTGATCTTGATTACGTGATTACACGATTACAAACGTAATCAGGTTTCCGACTATGATTGTAATCAGATAATCAGACATCACATTTTTGCTACATTTATAGTATTATTTAATCAGGTATAAAATTAAGTTTTATTTTCAGTTATAATCACCTAATCATTGATTCCGATTTTGCTTTAATCATTTATTTCCCATCTCTGTTTGTTTGTCTGTTGGGGTTTTAAGGCGTAAAACATCAGGATCCTCAACACCTGTAAATTAATTTTGTTTATCTCTGGATTAATTTTTTTTAAACGAATCGTTTGATTTAAAGAAACCAGATACAAACTTTATTGTGCCTCCGTCATCTTTCATATTGTTTGCTATTACAGTTGTAAGTCCTGAACTATTTAGACTCGATACGTAAAAAGGACACTCCCGTAAAATGTGGCTGAGTGTAAGTGTATTATTTCAGTGTGCCCATCTCTAAAGCCAAGTTACTATAGACATTTTTCAAGGTAATTTATTCATGACGCTGAGTATATCAAATTATAGTCTTCAGGATGATAATACGTTCAATTAACATATATCCTATCCTGATTTCTTGTAATTTACACAAAGTACAATTTCCTGTACATGGTTACAAGTTATGGAACTATTTTTTGTAGTGGTGATGATGGCTGCATATTAAATATGACTAAACCCACACATATTTCGCTTCTATGATAAATAAACTTTTAGATTGATACATTTCTTTTCTGTAGAAGTTTGTTATATTCGTGGATATTCCTACCATTCTGGTTTTTATTAATGCCAGTCGCACGATTGAGAGAGAAGTACTGAGATCTGATCTGGAGTCCTGCTTTTCCCTGCCTGCAGAAATTCATGGGGAGGTGCATTGTCCAGATGTTACCCTGGTTATTTGTAATTCGTATAAATGTACTTGTGTTTAAGATTATATTTATTATTTTGTTATAATTTATTTATTCTGAAAATATGGCGTGGGCGAATTCTTATCTCACTATTACCTATTTCCTTAACTGTAATCGTTTAATATCACTTTTTTTTTTATCTTCTCTTTAAGCTAAGTTTCTTATAAAACCTATGCGGTTTTCTTAATTCATAATTGATTTCCATTGTAGTCCCATAGGTAACAGAAGTATAGGATATTGTTGTCCTTTCTGTAGGTCCTATTGTATAGGTAATGTCCTATAGGTAATCTCCTATTGTTGCAGATAGGACATTGTTGTATCGGTAGCTCATAAGTGTAAATTGTATTCATAATATATTGATTTAGTTGCTATTGTAAACTAAGAAAAGATAGCAAGTACACGATTTAGTATTAATAGGTAAGTCATAATGACCGATTGAAGCACATTTCAGTAGTATGGCTAAATATGTAAGAAAAAAAAAAAGGAAAGAAAAATTAATTGGAAAAATAAATTTTCCGAAGAGACCTCAGTAAGAGCCGGCGATCAACATCCATTAGAGCGGATAAGATTAAGTGACGCCGGGAGATAGGGTACCATAAGCGACCAGTGGACATATATTGCGGCAATAAATTAGCTGGCAGCGTGGTAATGCGATGCGCAGAGATTGGATTGTTAACGCGGATAGGAGGATGACATCCACTGCAGGTGCCTGGTAATCGATTGTCGATGGGGCCGCCAGTTGGCAGCACTGATCCGATAAATCGGATCACACGGCCCCTCCGTTGTTACGCGCTGTCGCCTCCATGTGACTTCGACGCCGCTTTCGGTCGAGTCGGTCCTTTATTTGGGCATTGTTTTCCTTCTCTAATTAACTTAAAGTTATACTCAGATCCAACAGAAAGTAGTGCCGTAAAAATAAGTATTGGGGTTGCAGGACTAAAGCTTATATCAAATTAAAATTGGAGAGTTCATAGTTCAAAAAATCTTGCATTTATCAAATTTTATAAATTTACTTCTTATAAAATTAATGCAAATTCATAAACTGTCTCCCTAAAATATATATGGTGAGTCGGAATGACCAGTAAAACTCCAGAAACAGGTTGCACACATAAAAATAATAAAAAAAAAGAAAGTGATACGTTCTTATCCAATTGTCGTTTGTTTAAATTTTATAGGCTAATTACAAAGAAACAAAATTTTACAAATAAACAATATTTAATGCATGTATAAGCATTTCGGCATGAGCATTATGATTTTGCTTACAACAGATTGTAAACAAGTTGCAATCAGACTTGTAAAGAATGCATTGTAAATACAATATACAATTGAAAAAAACGTAAACAACCCAAATATTTGCATATTCTTTGTCTGACGAGATGTTTGGTATTTTGTAAGACTTTAAATCAAACGAAAATAAGAATGAAATCACTGTGATGATCACTGGCACAATTAAAAATATTCTTTACATTAATTAGCATTATGATTGTGTTTAAAACAGATTGTAAACGAATCACAATCAGATGAAAACATTAATTGTGGCGGTGACTATCACAGTCATTTATTGTTATTTTTAATACATGGATAAAATATTGTTTTTTTTTTTTTTTGTAATTAGCCAATAAAATTTAATGTTATGGAAATATGAATGTCAGTTTTTTAAAAATTATTTTCCAGTGTGCAACTCATACCTGGAATTTCCCCCGTTACTCTTTACTCATTCTGTATAAAAAAAACTTCAATACACAAGTTATCATGCCAGATTTTTTTGTTGGTTGGATGTTGTGAATTTTGTTGATTTTTAAATATTTTTTTGTATTAATCAATACCTTTCAAAATATTTCATAATTTTCTGAAAGTTCTTTTTGCTGTCTTGGTCTTTGAGGTTTTCTGATAAGTTCGTAGAAGTCCGTGTCCTTTTATACTGAAGGTATTCCAGTAGTTTGGTTTTACATCATCATGGCCAGCTCAAATTTGTTACAACCAATGCTTCTTGTCTAGACTTTTTATTTTATTTGTGGATGACCCATTTGATTTCACAGAATTGTGAGCCACTGTCTCTCCATTTATTTACGGGTTTATACACCAGTTATCACCACTAAACTCTACAAAAAGAATTGAATCAAGTAAAATTCGTAAATCCATATGTAAGCGAATCACGATTTACTCTAAGGAAAAACTTAATTACACTATCTACTTACGAAACATTGCCTTAGATTATAATTTATCTGGCCTAAACTATTTGAGTTTTTTTTTTCTCTATAATACTTTTCGAGTCCTCAGAAGTATTTTATGGATAAATAATGAAAAAAATCTAACCAGTCTTGAGCCTCGGGGTTCAGGAGAAGTAGTCTAGCCCCAGTTCTTACGCCCCAGTTTTTAATGGATCGTTATTAAAAATATATCTGTGCTCTCAATATGTGTGCTAGATTTTTTTAAAATTTGGATATTGTTGATTCGCTAATTTTCTGTCCCATTTACATTATTCCTCTGAAGAAATTCTTTCAACAACCACGGTTCGCTAAAAGATGTCAGACCTTTAAACTCCTGCCACATGTGACATAACGGATGCGCCATTTGTAACCCAGGTATTCCCATTAATCCCGAGGTACATTCCTTGTTACTTCAAACATAAAAGAATTTTAATGGATCCAGGGATTGCTTCATATAGAGGTAGCCCAACGCCTATGTTTAGCAGTGTATCTTATTTCGGATGTTATTATCATTCTTGAGGGGGGAAAGCTGCCGTATTAAATCATTTGGGGGTTAGTCATGTAAACTTTAGATTAAAATATCAACTCCTGCATTTATTTTGGCACTCGCTGCTATTCGTCGCTAAATGAATATGTAAATACAGAAAATCTCTGTCCAGAAACACCTAAAAGAAACCTAATTAAGAAATAAGAAATTGTAGTCTGTAATATCTTTCCCTACACCTAAAAAAAATACCTGTGGTTATACTTATAGTCCGTGGTACAAACTCTTTGTTTATTAAATTATTAACATCCGCCTGAAACTTCGTAAATAGCTTCATCCTAACCTACAAATATTTTATTTCTGAAAATTATGGGAATTGGGGCGTAAGATAACTTGTGCACAAAGTCGAGAAAAAAAGGCGATCTTCAAAAATATTGATCCGTTCGGCCTGACAGCTCCCAAATTGTCAAAATAACGAGGTCATATAGGGTAAACGGCCCAATATTTTTATTTATACACCACCCTTTTTATGTTACGATCCAAGTGGAAAGCAAATGGGTATTTACAAGTTTTTAGTATCTAATTAAATAGACAAAGTTTGCAGATCTCCAGATTGAAAACGCCCCATTTTCGAAAATAAAATATTTGTAGGTTACGATGAGATGAAGCTATTTACAAAGTTTTTAGGCGGATGTTAATAACTTGATAAAAAGGGGTCTGTACCACGGACTATTATAGTATATTGCTACTGTTAATACAAAAGATCATATGTAAAAATTGTTTCATATTTAAAAAAATTTTTTTTACAAAAAATCTATTATTTCATTATGATTTATCAGTATACTTCCATATTTTATTTTCCCATACTATTTTTTTTATTTAGCAGACTACTTAAAACAGTTGCAGACTACAAAATGTCGCCTTTAGCGCAAAGAGAATAAACATATAGAATTTTTACATACGACCTTTTGTACTAACAGTTGCAATATTTGACATTACTACATGTTATTACCCTCCTATGCTTTATGTTACTCTTAAGGCATCACTGAATTATGACTAGATTAAAAACCGCCTTCGATGAAGTATGGTGGTTTCCATTACTTTCGACAATCAAACAGTTGACTGCAAGCTGGATGGGCCAATGTAAAGGTCCCCGAGGGACGATGAGATCGGAGCTGATCACCTTCGGGAGCTGGGACAGGATGCGGGGGTTTGGCCAGGCGTTGGCTACCATTTCCTGCAGTGCAGGCAACGCAAACACAGATGCCTATCTCTGTCGTTATATTTTATCTCCCTGTCATCTCCTCGGCACTAATAGTTCACCGGTTGTGGCAGCCCTGGGTGATGGTAGTCGTGGGAGCAGGTCCCCAGGGAGTTCCCTTTATTGCTGGGGATGAATTAGTTAGTTTTCAAAGCTCCTGCCACTTGCAACAGTTTTAGTTATTTATCGACTTTATGACATGAGGAATTGTTTATGACAATATTTATAAAAGCTGTGAATTTACTTTTTTAGTGTGTTATCTTAGAGATGTTAGTGTTTGTTTTGCTAAATCATTATTCAGGCGAGTTACCTATTTGTTCATCGAATCAGATTCCTAGTTCACTATTAGTCAGCTTACAGAAATTCCATTAAATACCCGTGTTAAATAAAATTATTTTATAAATTCTACATATCATTATAAAATTTCTTTGTGAAAATAGCTAAATTTAAATTTCTTAAATCATCATTAAATAACTAAACAATTAACTTATAATCAATCCAAGTATTGGCAGTACAGAAAGGGATTAAAAAAGTGAGGATTCGAATATTTAATCAATGTTTCGACTCACATTTTATCTATTTACCAAAGATAAAAAAATGTTGTTTTTTAACTGTTAAGGTGACATGTATTGTATATGGTCTGCATTTACATTATCATAATTTTAAAAAAAAATAATGGAAATTGTTGAATTCGCTTGATGTTTTTAAGCCCAGGGTGGATGTATTCGATTATTGTTATCTCATTAGTGACAAATATTCAGGACGCAATCTTTTAAAAAAAAATTTAATTTTTATTTGTGCCAACGTTTCAACCCCAACATGTGGATCAGCTTCAGGGCGTGATTCGAGCACTGAAGGCTTTCAAGTACTAATAGCAGCAGATTATTATCTCAATCGTTCAAATTTAACTTTTTAACGTTTGAGAGTTTGGAGTGAAATTGACTGATTTTTAAGTTAAGTGTGAGTGTGTTTTTATGAATTTTATATATTGTTGTATCAAGTTTCATTTCTTTTGTTTTATTAATGTTTTTTTTCCTTTTGTTTTTGCATATGCTAGCTGACCAGTGCGAATAATCCGCACATACCTAATATTTGTATCTTATTAGGTACAGGCTCAGGGCAACTTCCGTTTAATAACATTTGATACGCAACAGTTATAAATATGATTTACAATTTGCCATGGTTTAACCATTGCGTTTCTCTAAACTTGTAATTTAAATATTAGCTGTTTCCTTCATTAGATTATTATAAATTAACAAAAACTTCTAAACATTGTTTTAAACATCTGATGAAGGCAAAGGTGTTTTGAAGTGTATTTTTAAAATGATAAACTTCAATAATAAAGATCTAAACGAAAAAGTAATTGAATCACATTAACAAGCATTCCGAGAACTATTTTAAGGAAGACATAAGTAAAATATAAATAAAACAAAAATAAAATTTAATTAATTAAAAAGAATAAAATGTTTTGAATTTTTTTTTTTGTTTATTTAATGAAATTTACAACTGTATACAAATACAACAAGTAAATATGCGCAAATATAAATAATGGCATGTACAGGCTTGAAGAGTTACTACCCAGTGGTAGCACTCTCTAAATAATTTTAAGTAAGAAGATCACGAGGCCATCTCCTTTTCAGACGCCTAGGAGGATTATCAGGAATCGAGAAAGAAGCAAGAGTGGAAACAACCGAATTTGGATGGGACTGAAGTTTATCATGAAAAGATAGATATCTGGCTCGAGCTAAATCAGCGACATATGGTACATTAAGGTCTTTATGAATGGTTTTATTTGTGACAAAGTATGGAGCATTAAGGATTTTACGGAGGATTTTGGATTGTAAGGATTGGATACGATAGGAATTCGATGGTTTGGTGGAGCCCCAAATTTTTGAAATTTAAAAAATAATTTCTGGTTGATACAAAGGGCAAATTCCCAAAATCTTAAATTCCCATATACAACAGATTCTTTGCAGAACAACAAATACTAAATGTTCTGAACGCTTCTATATCTACGCTTCCAAGTCTGCACCGATTTCTATGATTATTTTTACATTTTGTAGAGAATTTAGTAAGCTTTCAAATACTTATTACAAGTTATTTGCATTAATTAATAATCAATTTATCTGTAACGTCTCGATTTGTTGAGACGGCAACGCACCACCATATGGTTTGAAACCTCCCATTTTTACATTCCCACTTTTATTTAAGTCCTGGTATAAAATTAGGAATCAAAATTACGATTGGCACACTTTACGTGAAATTCTCTTTCTATTGATACCTCATTCGTCAAAATCTATCATTCCTGAGAGCCGAGAAAGGGCTGTATATTTGTGAAATATATAAGATGCTATGAATGAGTGTAGCTCTCATACTTAATGCACTTAAGATAGACAAAATATATTATTTCTTAATATTTTTTTTATTTTTTAAATCACTCTAATGATAAGAACAAGAAGGAAATACAACTTTTTTTTTTTTTAGTATTTACGTTTTATCATGGAATTACTAAAAATTAATCAGTATTTTAAAACGGTAAACCAGTAAAATGTAAAACATCCAGGGCTCTTCAATAAGATAAAATAAATTTATTATAAACGCTGACGTTGAATTCGTATCTAAATAACTTAGCATAACATAGTATCGCTTATTCAATCGCTTGAGACAGAAACTCATTCCTCTGATGAGCTACAAATCGCATGTCGCCCCGGGAGCCAACAGAGACATTCATCCCAGGGCGGTAACAAATGCGAACAGAGATTTAACGTCGCTTTTTTTGTTTGTTTTTTTTTCTCCTCCTCCTCAGAGCGATCCGTTTGATATATGTAATGAGTCGGTGTTGGTTTTGGAGAGAGAGAGAGAGAGGGAGTGAGACCCCTGATATAAATTTAGAGTAGACACATGTCCCATTGACTGGGCGGGCGGATCCCGCACTAAATTGAACACAGCTTGATAAATCCCCTCGAGGTTATTAGTGTATTAGTGTATAAGTCGCCAGTCTATTAGTGTTAACTAAACAGGCATTTGTTTCTGTTCTTCACTAATTGTGTATTTGTCTGTGTTCAGATTAGTGTGACCAATTATCGGTCCCTCATAGTGACTGAGCCAAATCCTTCGGATGCCCTATGATTGCCATTACAGATTTATTATTTGACGTAGCAATTTGTCACTCCCCACATACTTTAAAATACTCTCGATATCATTAATAGAGTATTAATTCATAATTTCAGCTTCTATATTTATGTGATTTTGGATTGTATTTTATTATTATAATAAGAATTATTATAATAGTATTCATTCTGATTCTCTAATTTTCAAGAATTATTTTCTAGATTATTTCGAACGATTAACGTTATTTATATATAATTTCATACTCACATATTTAAATTTTTTCTGTGTTAATCCAATAGGATTAATAAGCGATGGTAGATGCTAATAAGCGATGGTAAAAAATAAATAAAATAAAATTAACCATTCCTCTACATTTTTCGATAGTGTGAAATGTAAATATGCAAAATACACACAAAACTCATGTCATACATGCAGTATTCAATTTGCATTTACATACACAATACATGTTTAAATAATGAATGTGTGTTAAACCTTAAACAGGCACACATTCGTTACTTTAACATGGTGCGGACGATAGTTCTAAAAAGCTTTAAATATATGCCTATATTTTTGTATATAAAACTCAAACAACAAAAAAACGCTTTAAACAACAAATGAAATGTAAATTTCATATGTATTTATACTTCAGTAATAAAAAATTAATAAAATAAAAAATTAAATAGCACTCAAAAGAAAAAAAAATTAGAAAAGATTTTTTTTTCTTAGTTTTAACGTGCACAGTTTCTTTTTCTTGATTTTTTTCTTTTTATCTCTTTTTTTTTTCATACACCTGAAGTTGGCAATCATAACTTCCTTGTGATTTATATATTTGCTTTATTTGTTACATATCATTGGTAAAGTTATCGGATATTTTTTCTCATCATCAATCGATGTAAGGAGAATGGTTGGTTAAGAAAAAATTTTCCCACAATTGTGTAAAACTATAAGAAGTACAAAAAAAAAAAAAAAAAAAAATGAAGGAAGATTTTGTGTTCTTTCTATTATTATACGTCTAAAAAACATTTTTAAATCATACTGTTTTATCTATGTTTAAAGGTCATTTTCAGTTTATTTTTTAACTTTAAAAACTTATTGTTTCCTCAAGTACATATGTGGAAATTATTAAGAACGCAAAGTGTTTGTAAGAAAATACGCGATACGATTAGTCAACCTCATTAAATTCAACTACACACATTACATACAATTACATTCAACATCTTAATTTAACAAATACTGTTCAATTAGGTTTATATAGTAAGAATAAAAATATTGTAGATTTTATTCACAAACATTTTAAACTTTTAAGATTTTTCTAAATACTGTAGAATGTTAATTACATCTTAGAATTAAAACAAATATATATATATATATATATATATATATATATATATATATATATATATATATATATATCAATTTTTAAAAAAGTGTCGTCAGCATTAATATGGAATCCCCTTATACAAAGTCGTTTTCTATATATAAGATTTTGACCTTTTAGAGTGCTACCAATGGCTAGTTTCTCAACAAGTGATTTCATGCTATTTTATTCCTTCTTCAAATTTACTGAATGTATTTTTACTTGTAATACAGTTGTAAATATCATCAATAAAATAAATTTAAAAAAAAGAAAAAGATTTTTACCTAATTTTTATCTATAAGTTTAAAAATATGATGACATACATGACATATATAAGCATACATAAAAATAAGTACATACGTACATTTTCATTTGAGAGAATCAAATTCGATCCCTGAAGGTGCCAAGCTATATCTAAGGCTATTTTTTATCCGTGGCTAAAGAACCAGCTCTCGACACCCTGTTATATTTAAGAAGATGTGAGAGGGCAGTAAATCTCTGCTAGCTGGGGTAGAGCTAATGATGCAAGATGTAGACAATTGCAGGCCCTGTCCACAATGGACGGGGTCCAACTTTGTTGGTCCACTTCACCGCGGTGGTCCGATGTGCCAAGTTCCGTGGATCCTTCGTATTCTGAATTACAGTTCCATCTCCTCCGATCTGTCTCTCTTATAAATCTCTTCTAATATATAATACATATATTCGCGGAACGGTTATTTTTATCTGTCAGTTAATTAGAACAGCGTTACCAGCCTTATAAATCATAGTTTCTGTACAAGTTTTTTCATATCACCTGAAACCACTGAAGTGTGTTTTCCCCTCCAAAAGAGCCAAAACTTCAATCCAGATGTCTAAAAGACTCTTATGTATATAAATAGAAACACCTAATACGTTCCCGAGATCTCATTCCTTTTTGGTTGAGGTTTGTTAGGGGAGTTATTGGTGTGAAGTGTTCAGGTATGTTTCATTCTATTTATGGACTAGACAAATGTCACCTATTATTTTGCTAAACGTTAAGTTTTTTATTTTATTTTTTTGGTACTTTTTACATTAATACGTATATGTTTTTGTATTTGTTCAGGGAGGCCAATTTACCATAACTCTGAACTATTAAAATTTATTTATTAGTTACTAAATCTGTACTTCAAAGGACACGTGTCACAGTTTTGTATTTCTTCAGAGGAGCCAATGTTTCATAAATTTAGGCTATTAAAATTTGTTTCTTATTTACTAAATTATTTAATAATAAAAATGGATATGGTGTCTTTTACCTCCGGGACAGAGAATTAAACTTGTCGCTCCTTTTAATTATCACAAATTTCGGTTTTATTTTAGTCAATATAATTTATTTATTTTTTACAACTTCACTGTTGTGCTATACAATCAATTTTCGGCTCATACATTAGTATTGAATCATTTTAATCAATAAATAAACTTTATTTTTAGTTTGTATAACTTTTTACATATTTCATTTGTCTATTTGATTTATCATTAATCACAAGTTTTTTTATTATTAACTATTATCAGTCGTGTAATATTATATCTCTCATTGTATTAAAAATTTCCACCCCTGTTGATGGCCCATATGTTTGAGTTGAAACGTCGGCACCAATAAAAACTTTATAGTGACTGCTTCCTGAATATTTATCATCCGAAATCAACTTTATCATATCATGTCAATGTTAAACTCTGGAGTACCTATATTAATGTCAACCTATTAATGTATATGCCTATATTAATGTACCTTATTCATATTGTGTCTGCCCCACCAGGAAATAAATATTTTTGTTTCTGTTATGGTTAATGTTATATTTTTTTTCAACTACTTATTTATTGCAATAAAAATGTATCTAAATTTAATCTATGTTTTTAATTACTTAGCCTAGGGATTTTTGAATATGTTAATATATTATTCAAATTTATTATTAATAATTATTATTATCATTAATAGAGTATTTTATATTTATGTAATTTTACCTATTCTCTAATCAACTTAATTTCACATTTTAGATTGTATTTTATTTTTATAACATAACGTATTAATTCTGATTCTCTAATTTTGAAGAATTATTTTCTCGATTAACGTTATTTATATATAATTTCGAGGTCACATATTTAAATTCTTAGTTACTAAATTATTTAATAATAGAAATGGATGTGGTGATTAATTACTTAGCCTAGGGATTTTTAAATATGTTAATATATTATTCCAATAAAATTTTGTTATAGTTTGAATATAATAATAGCCAAGCATATATTTTTTTTTATACACAATTTTTGAACCAAACGTTCATTATAAACAATGATGCATATAATTAAAAAAAATATCACGTAGCGATTATAAGATTTTTTTATTTTTACTTAATTATATTAATTTTTTTTACCAACCATGAGAAATTATTTTAAGTAACATAACACGGAAATCAGCAACAAAACAACTAATAAAGTGTAAATATACGCTTTTTTAAATTATGATATTTAGCAAAGGATCTTATTCAGCTGTCTTGTGTCTATTTGTGAGGTGAAAAGCCTTAAGTTTATTTATTTAATTTTCTATAACACTGGAGTTTCCGAAACGTGTAAATGAAATATGAGGAGACATCAGCAATCTTTTCTTGTTTCTTCAAGGTGGGAAGCATTCTACCCATTTATGTTACTTATTCGTCCATCTCCTCAAATATTGTCAAATATCACTCTTCATTAGAGAAACTATCGCTCCAAGAACTGGAGGGCGCCAGCATGCATCTATATATAACAACTAATCAACTCGAACTGTGGACTATTATATATTCCAATAGAACGCTATTTTGAAACTTCTTAGTATTCCTTATAATTTATGAAGATTGTTAAGAATAAATGGCCCGTATCGTTCGGTGAGGGCTCGGTTATTTCTATCTACATATTTATATTAATATTCTGTACTAAAATACGTTGTTTAACGTCTTGATTTAAACACAAAGATCATTGACAACTCTCAAGTCTATTGAATGCATTAATCATTTATATTCCAAAATCTAATCTATATAATATTTTATGTTAGATTTGTAAAATTTGGTTATAGCAGTTGAATCAAATTAAGTTGATATGGAAAAGTTTATTTTGTTGTATATACTTTTTAGTTATCGAAAAGTAGAAGTAACGTACCATATAGATTTTTTATTATTCTATTGTATTATACATCATGAAAATTAGAGAGATAAACATAAAAAAAATCAATATTCTAATAACGTTTTTGTCATTATTTATTATTCGACGTTTCAAGGAATCTTTGTCAAACTTTTCAGAAATATAAAAAAATATAATTAATTTATTTTAGGTTCTATCATGCACTAGTAACAATTCATGATAGAACCTAAAATAAATTATTGCTACTTCCAATAATAGATAATGATAATGATTAAAAAATTAATTTGATTATATTTCAGAAGAAATTAGTAGGGGGTGCGGTCAAAAATACTGTACTATATAATAGTATATTTTATTACATCGTCCAACGAGCTACGTTGTAAATCCAAAGAAGACCTAAAACGTAGGTCGAAACGTTGGACAACGTAATAAAATAAATAATTAATAATGAATTTATTTTATTATTTAATCAATTAATTTATTTATTTATTATTAACGTAATAATAAATAAACCGCAACCCCGACTAACTTCTTCTAAAATTAATCTACGGTCCACCCTCTCCATACCATTATAATTTGATTATAAATTCAATTGACCGAAAGGCAAATGAATAAGTGTGAAACATATTTAGAATAAAGGTGAAAATTAAAAAAAAAATTAAGATACAAAATAATACTTAAAATACATAAATATATATAAAAGATAATTATAACATAGAGGATTAAAGAAACTATCCATTATATAAGTATATATAAAAAAAATTAAATTTATTCATTAAATTTAAATTAAATGTATTATTCATTAAATATATTATTTCTAAAAGATGTTTCTTTGTCGGCATAACTTCGTCAATTCTTCATCAAATCCAATGATTTACCACTCATTTTGAAGATATTCTTCTCCTTCACATGCTAAAAATAGTCCCATCCCTCCGAAATTTCTGGAAAAAAGTTATGAAGGAAAAAAAACTTTATTTGCGAATAACTCAAAAACTATGCATTTTTTTCTGGATTGTACCATGATAATTAGAAAGATTATTAAATTACTTACAACAAAAAATCGTAATAATCGAACAATTATTAACAAAGATACAGTCCATTAATTTTGGTATACTTAATATTGTCTTCCTCTTTAAAGATATTGCATTTAGGAGTAGAATAGTCTACTTCACTTATCTTCCTAGCTGATATATTAACTTTATTATTTCTTAAACACATTTGGTTGTTTATTGTTGTTTGTTTGTTGATTTTATTTTTTTTTAATAATTTAGAAAATCCCATCAACGGAGTATCATTTTGTCTTTATTACTTTTATTATCTTTCCATTCAGCGTTTAAAAATAGTTCCTAGCAAAGCAACTTGTACAAATATTTTCTCTATTATGTTAAATGGAATATTGTAATCAACCAAGAAAAAGATATTAGTTCCTTCCTCACGTATTACAACGTATTATCTCCATATTGTTTTTTCTATTTCTTCACTAAACAATATAAGTATATAAGTATTATTCATTATAATATTCATCAACAGGAATTCTATATATTCATTATAGTGCGTTTTTTTAATATATTTTGCGCGTTTTTGTATTATTCATAATTATAGTGTGCTCGCTTCTATGCATTGTTTCTCTTTAATTAATTAATTACAACAAATATTTGTTTGCTCAAACACTAGTGCTATACATTGACACGCTTCCTTCCCAAATGCTACGCTTCCCTGCCAGTGTACAGATGCCATAATCTCGCTTCAACGACTTGGTTCATTTTCACCCCGGGCCGGATTAGACGCGGCGGATATGTGCGATGGTCCGGCAGGACCGTACGGCAGGTGCCGGATCAGCACGAACCATTTGCTTCCTCTTTGGCCCTTGGTTGATTGAGCTCTTCTCCTCATTGACTCTCATCCATAAGTTAATTGATGGAGTATCTAGCATATTGCTACGACCAAATGTTTGGGGGTTTGATTGCCCAAGAGTCTTTCAATCTCTCAAACCGATCTCATAAAACGATGTGCATTAGTTCTACTTTTTTCTTCAGCCTTTTGTATATATTTTCGATATAATAAAATGTAGATAAATATATATTAACATTGTTCTAATATAATTATTTTCCTGTAATGAACTCCCATTATAAATTATATGGTGAATTTAAGATTAATATTAACATGAGGTAGCTATTAAATGAGAAGGGCCTACAGTTTTGAGTATGACACAATATATTTATACGAATTTAATTATATTATCTATATATATATTTTTTTAAATTATTAAATAAATTTTAAGTCATTAATATCGTTATGTTTGTTCAAATCTATATTTTATTTTATAAGAACTTTATAAAAATCACTAAATATGTAGAGAAAATGAATAAAATAAGAAAAATAAACAAATGGATTGAAATAATGAAAATTAAAATTAAAGATAACTAAAGCGTAGTACAATATTACACCTCATTTGGTTTTTCCTCTTCCAGTGGTGGAAAGGAATGCGATGAAATAAAGTAATATTAAAGATAGGTTCATTGAACTAAAATGTATGATTTGTTTTGACAAATCGTTTACATTTTGATTATTTTTAATAGAACATTTTAAAATTCTAAAAGTTTAATAAAACAATTCTCAAGTATGTGGAAGGCATTACCACACAACTTAAAGTGAGTGGATGTCATTAATTCATTAATGGTTTAGACTAGCACGTAGCAAGACCAAGACCAAGGCTGCTAAACTGTTGCGAGACCAAGACCAGGACTGGTAAAAATAATCGTTTAAAATTAAAAAATTAAGGCAAAACAGTTACTAATACCTGACAATCTTAGTTACTATATGTTAATAATTGGTATAACTAATATAGTTTTCATTCGTGCTTAGTTAGGTTTCTCGTATCTAAAAAATTACAGTAATACCTCTATAGTAATAAGCTAATAAGTGAGTGCAAGACTGTTGGGAGACTCTTGCGAAGGACTAAGACCATGACCAAGACTGAGTTTGCAAGACTCATCTCGGTCTCGCATTTGGGCAACACTAGATTAGACGGAGAGATTCGATTGGAAAAAGAGATTAATATCTCGTTTTTTTTTTGGAACATATTGTGAATCTAACCATATTTTTATGTCGAAAACGGAAAAACAGTTTTGTAATAATTTGGTCATTGTCAGATGCGATTTCTTTTACTCCATCACAATGCTCCGCCAATTTTTAAGGCACTGTTATTTCCAATAACCTATTATTGTTAGCGCTGTAGGTTTCCGTTACGGATTTAGTAACTGCTCCCAGAGAAGAAGAGACTGGAGCCTAGTTGACTATATATTTGGACACGGAGGCGGTGACAGACAGACGGAGCTGGTTTATTGACTGCGATATCTCACCATTAGCCTAATCCCAAAGGCAACTATTTGTTTATTGATCCCTTCAGCCCCTTTATTACCTTCAGCTACTTGATTCATAGCCCCCACTTGTTTAGCCCCTACTTCATCACCCGCTCCATTTAATATCACTTAGGGGGTGTTTAGGGGACTCCTCCCCCCCCCCCCGCTCCCTTGTCTCCGTCCCGATATTCTGGACAAATAAATAAACAAAAGGGAAATTTATTTTGTAATAAAGCTATTTCGGTGTCTTTAAAGGCGTGAGAATGATAAATCTGTTTTCTTCCTCTTTAGTCCCTATCTATTATTTGATGTATAATTACTCGACTTTGTATATAATTTATAACGTATAAACAGCTTTCTTTTCTCTTTCAAAGGTATTGAAATTCCAAAGTGTACAATGATATGAAGAAGCTAGTTCTGTTGTATGGCGGGGAGACCTTGGTACTAACCAGCACCCTAGAAAGAAGTATTAAAAGATTTGAGAAGAAAATTCACGATAATCGGAGGAATCTAGGATCGGAGTATTAACGCTCCAAGGAGAAGCACCAATAAAAAGAACTGTTTACAGAAACTGGTCAAATCAAATCAATATCTCATGATATGAAAGCAAAAAGGTTAAGATGGGCGGGGCATTTAGCTCTGAGAGCTCTGAGCAATCCATCAGAATTCAATGAATGTCTCATGTAAGAGACTGCGTGGAAAGTCAAAAACTAGTGGGTAGGATTCAACAAAGATGGTGTAGAAGTGCATGCATATACCTGGAAAGAAATAGTCCAAGATTGGCAGAGATAGATAAAGCTGTTTATGATCTACAAAGTGTTTAAAGGTAACATAAAAAAGAAGAAATGGATGATAAATATTCAAGATTCAGTCTTTTAAAAAAAAATTATTTTTTATTTGTGCCAACGTTTCAACCCAAACATGTGGGTAATCTTCAGGGCGTGGTTCGGGTACTGAATGCTTTTGAGTACCTGAAAGCATTCAGTGCTCGAACGCCCTGAAGATGACCCACATGTTTGGGTTGAAACGTTTGCACAAATTAAAAATTTTGTTAAAAGACTGCTTCCTGAATATTTATCATCCATGATATGTAGAACAATCGGCACACTTCCTTTAAAAAAGAAGAAATAACTGTCTATAATTTCATGTATAACTTTATAGTATATAATTCTGCAGTAGGGTTATATAAATACATGTAATTTATTACTAAAAGGAATTTTCTGATAGTTCGGCAATGAACCAAGAGCCTACGTAAATATAGCTTACAAGTGGAGATAAAAGGAATGGATTTTATTTCTTCAACAGACCTTGCATTATCCTTTAACAACCTCTTTATTCCAAGCACTAAAAAAACACCTAGTGGCGTCATAATTGCGATCGTACCAAGTTTCATACCGGCAATTATAATTTTAAAATTTAATGGTTCTAATTAACGCGTTTTTTCTTTTTATTGTTTCTCTTTCGATATTAAAAGCAATAATCTTAAATTGACCCGTTTGTTATTTTATGTTTTTCCAATCAGCAATTACACTTTGCAAGCACTCCTAAGCTCGATTATGGGTTAATTAAATATTGAACTTCAGTTATTAAGTTCAACTTGAAATCGATCGGCAATTATTTGCCTGATGGGTGCCACAATAATAAACAATTGTAATTTGACTTCTAACAGTTGAAATCAAACGATTTCCCAATTTCATCGGTTAAACTGCTTTACAGCTGGAACAAAAAAAAAAGTTCTAAAACGCAATTAAAAATCTAAAAAATAATCCAAGTTTTTGTAATTTTTTTTAAAAAAGTCAGATCAAAATAAGTTTTTAAACTGTCCTCTGTTAATGATAATTACCAGCAAAGTTAATTAGATGCGTCATGATATTAATGACGTAAACACATGAAATCTGTTTTATTTTTGTTTTTTTAATAGCATTTATGAAATATCACTTATTTTTATAAAATCCTCGCAAACCTCTGAGCGTACGCGCCGAAACGCCAGCTTTAAATTTTAAATAATTTATTACTTGTTTTATTTATTTTACTCATGAAATTGTTGCTTGATGATTTATGAATGTTTTGTTTATTGAAATGTGTTCCATTGAAAACTTTCGGATCGAAACCTTCCTTTCCTCCTAAAATAGAATTTTTTTTTTCTTGATTCTTTTATATATATATATATATATATATATATATATATATATATAAAAGAGAAGTACAAATAATGTATATCAGCATGTATGTATTTATGTTGTTATTTCCAATAGTTCCTTTTTTAATTTTCTTTTGTTGTATATAAAAAAAAAATAAAAAAAACCTTTACCACTACAACCCATGAATTGTCTAGGGTTCAGCATTATTTAGGAAAAGTACTGTTTCTTGGTCTTCGGTTGTGCAAGGAGGTGATTTGACCGAGATCACGCTCAACCGCCAGGTTTTCCCCCTTAACTAATTATTTAATTAAGGTTACCCACTTTATAGAGGCTGGGTGTGCCCCAGGAGGGACTCTCAACCCAGGGTCGCCCCACGGCCCATGAAACAAATAAATAAATTTTTTGCCATGAGCCGGGGTTCGAGCTTGGGGCCTTTGGGTTGGAAGCTTAGTGCTACCCCTGAGCTACCCCACTTCTTTTTTGTATATACTCATATTTATTTTTAATATTATTATTTTGCAATTATATCGTTTAAATTATTTTTATTTATTTTAACTATGGATTATATGAATTTGAAATAATAATTTGTAAATTGTAATGCATGTACTTTAACTACTAAGTTTAGGAAAAAATATTTAAAACTTTACGCTTAAATGGAGTATTGTTCAGGTCATTACCGTTAATACTAAAATAAATAAAAATTAGCTTCCTTCAAAATTAAATTCTGAACCCATTTATGATTCATACTAAATCTTCGGTAAAAATTGAACCATAGGAAGGTACTTTAATTATGTTGTAGATAATTATTCATGATACTTATGCTTTGTTTCCAAATGAAAGGAGTGAACCTATGCTCTGATATTTGCTTATTAAAGCGACCGGAGTTATAAAGCCATCCAAGATGATGGATGGAGGCCGATCATGGAGGAGTACAGAACTGACATATAGCAGGGGTCTGCTGTTCAGGTGTTCGCTACATCAATCGACACGCCTCTGAGCTATGGGCTATTTCATGAAGCCCATCCTCCATCCCTCCATCCCCCTCCTATTGGTCCAATAAACATCCCACATCAATCATAATTAGCTCCCCCTCTTCTCCTCTACAGGAATCCTGGCTGCAAGTTTATTTCTGTAATTTGTATATGGAGTGGAAAAATTGATTCTTTTGCCAAGGTTAATTTTATTATTTGTTATAATTATCCAACCATTATGATTTTTCAATCTTCATTTATTTTTCTTCTTTGTATTACTTATTTTATATATTCTCGTGTTTCGTCGATATGTTTTAAACTATTTAAAATTTTTATTAATATTTAGTCCTAGAATTATTTTTTTTTTTTTTGCCTGTAATGTGCCTCATTACTGATAGTAAACCTGTAGGTGGACCTACAGGTTTACTATCACACTGTAATTAGTGTTGCCCAAAAGCGGCCTTGGTCTATTAAAAGACCAAGACCAAGACCAGGACTATTAAAAAAAATCCGATTTTTACAAAAAAAATTAAGGCGAAATAGTTACTAATACTTGACAGTCTTAGTTACTTTAATATTAATAAATAATTGGTATAACCAATATACTTTTGCATTTAACTCCTCTAATTTTTCATTCGGGCTTAGTTAGGTTTCTCCTATCTAAAAAATTACAGTAACATCTCTATAGCAAAATACTTATAAATAACAGCAAGACTGTAGAGAGACTCTTGCGCAACATCAGGACTGAGTTTGCAAGACCGAGACACGTCTCGGTCTCGCATTTGGGCAACACTAACTGTAATCCTAAACATGACAACGGAGGACCGGTTTCGTACTATGGGTATTTCAACCAAAATTTCAAATATTCAAGTCTATGGGTGTTATCGAGTCCATCGTAATTTGAATAGCACGGTTATACTTCAAACTGTAATCGATATTTAAAAATATTACATCATGGTATATAATAATGTAGGTGTAGATAGGTTTATTTGTAATATTAATAAACATTATATAGTTGTAATATTATAATTTTTTTTAACTTTTCCTTAATCTTTATTTCTTCAATATGCGATGTCCACATTTTCTTTTGCACATACCGCCCATGATAAGTTATATCACGCATATCCCACAAGTGAACAATAAACAGTAACTACTTGTAAAGTCATCCTGTAAAAATTATTTTGTTGTGGTAGTACCCATCAGTTGTATATAAGTACTACGATTTTATGTTAATAGTTTTGTTTTGTTTTTGCGAGTGGTTGATTCAGATAATAGTGTTATTATTGGAAGTAGTAATGCAGAATAAATGCCTAAATGACGACGTTTCTTTAGTGACAATTATTCAGATAATTTCCAGTTTACTAAAGTAATACACATTTTATTGAACAATTTTACAGTTTCAAGTTCATTTTAATTTATGTATTTCTAACTTTTTTTTTATCTTTTAATTCTAATCCGTACCAGTCATGAATCTCACAATAACCAGATGTGACTGGCATTGAATTTGAAAAATAATATTGTAGTTTTAAAGAAGCATAGTACACAGCAGAACCCCTTCCTGGTCTTAATTTGCTTCCTTGGCCCTAGAAAAGAGATCTCTCATCCAGTTCCTTTTCAGTCTGTTGCTGATGAACATGTCAGGTGTGTCCAAGTCGTTTATAAGGCTATTGTTGAGTCCGTATTGTTTATTATGAAATTATGAAAAAGTTGTAGAAGTACATATGTGTTGTTCGATAGTTGGTTGTCGTATGTCTATATGTTAAGTTTTGTTGTTTACGTATCAGGGAGTTTCTGTTTTAAATATTAGATAATAAAATAAAATTAATTCTCCAGGCTCTTGAGCTGTCAAAGAACAGATGTTTTCTTGTGTTACAATATTTATTAGTCAGTACCTGTCTTAGATAATAGGTGCCTCCAGACAATTATTTCATGTTGATCCCACAAAAACAAAAACAAAAACAAAAATAAATATTATTTTATATTTCATCAGTTATGTCTCAAATTCAATTGCTTTATTGATAGAACAGCGTAAGTGTACCAGTCATCGACATACCTAAGAAAAATTTTGTCTTTTAATTCACATTAAAAAAACAACTTTTTTCACTAGTGACGGACCCCCCGAAATTCAATTTTTCCAATAATGGACAGGAGTTCCATTTAATGGACATACCTTAGAAAAATTCTATAATATTTATTTAACTATACCGATAACAACAAAGATCATATAAGATAAATTTTCAACTTACTCTTTTCAAAACTGTTAGTAGAAAGGCATGAAACACACTGATAGAATAGAAACAATGATAGGCATTTAAAAAAAGCTTTTTTGGAAACTTTATTCATACAGTTGTTAATAAGGGGCCTTGTTCTTCGATCCAGAAAAAACTGTATCCTTTTATCAAGAAGGAAGGTTATTATTTACATTCAAAGTATAAGCTGTCCATAACTGGTGCCTTCACCCTGAAAATATGACGGGTGCCAATCGGACCTAGGTCCAGGTATCCCATCCCTAAGGACATCACTATTATTAATTTAATAACAATAGGCGGATTAGGGTTATTAATAAAGTTATTCGCCGCGTACAAGGATTGGGTTACGACGATTCATTCCGTTTAGAGGCACCTCCGAGGTAGGGGAAGGGAGCAATTAATTTACCTGGTTATTAATTGTCAAGGTATCGCATTTCTCGTTTCCTTCGTTTGTTAAACTGGCGCTCGCCTCGTTCCAGCTAACCTCATCTCGTTTTATTAATTATTCAATAATTTATCCCATTCTCCTATTGGGCTATTATTTATAAGGCTCGTGCCCATTCTTACACTAATACGCTTTCGCTAACATCCAGCTAGACACGGGTATGTATTAGTACCGATAGCCAGTTTCTTCATTATTTTGTCACCCGCTAATGACCCCCAAATTGGCTGGAAACATCAAAACAGATTTCCCCATATAAATGACACTCCATTCAAAAGATATAAGGTCTTTCTTTTTTTCTTTTTTTTTTTTCCTTTCGTTTCCGAGTTAATGAAGATAATTTTTCCTATGCCTCTTGAGTTCATTACGTCATAATTAGGCGCCCGTTTTGTTTTTTTGACACCGCATTTTTTTTTTTTTTCGCCCATTGTCGTTTACAAAAATGAAGGGGAGCTGTCATATAATTAGTGACGTGCTGCCCATTGTCGGGACTCGCTACAAAGGCGCTAAACACTTCATCCCAGGCGACCCCTCGACCAAGGAAACGAAGGAAATTCGATTAATCCAGAACGACCCAGTTACATCGAACGAAGATCGAGGAGGGCAGACGGTGAAGAAAAGTGATATCATATTAAAGATTTTCACGAGTGTCTGGGATGGACAATTGGTTTCAAAGGCACGTGGAAGTGTTTTTAATAATTACATAGACATTCTACTGTGATCATGAACTAAGTGTATTCGGAACCTGTGAATGGTTTTTTAATGTTCCTACAAAATTCAGTTTAGTTAATTCATGTATAATTATTACTCCTTTTTGCAAATTTATCATATACGATCTACGCAACAAATAAAAAATAATAATAATAAAAATATTTGTACCGTCAGAGTTTTCCCTAATTAAGGTACCTACTTTAGAGAGGCTGAGTGTCCACCAAGAGGACCAACCCACGGCCGATGTAACAGAATCAATATAATAATAATAATAATCTAGCTACAACCGGAATCAATCAAAGAACTGCGACACTGTGACTTACTCACCAAACTACCTCGCTTCAAGGAATATTCGATCAAATCAATTACTGTTTATAATTTATTGATAGCGAGTTTTCCATAGATAAATTAAATTTTATAAAATCAAGGCACTAAGAAACTTTATTTTAACAAATATCGTCTTCGTATTGGCCAATGCAAGTTACCTATAATGAAATTGGAGCCTGTAAATTTGCAAACAAAGCTCTGTTAACGTCACTGACGAAAATAGGTCTATTATAGAATGATCTAAAAACAGAACCATACGTCATACATCTGTTTCAACACGAAAACGTGAAACTGCTGAATTAAAAAAAATCCCAAACATACTAAAATATAAAATAGCAAACAGATAGGTATAGTATAAAAATCATTAGCTATATTTAACAAAACTTAAAATCCTACAATGCGAGTTAATAAAAAATGATCGAAAATGAACCATTTTTTAAATTTTTTTTAAAATGAATCATGTCGTACCGAGTTTTCTCAGCAGACTTTCTTCATAGAAACATAAAATATATCGTTAAATTATATTGGGGTTCCTGGTTTTTTTGTTCAAAAGCTAACAAGAAGTAAAAGTTTTGCCTATGGATTGTCTGAATTATTTGGAGGAGTTATTAGGTCTCTATAATTAAAAAATAAACCAATAGAAAAGATTTAGAGTAAATATATAAATTAGAAGAAAGTTTTAACTTAATATTTCATAGTTATATTCCTTCTAAAAGTTGAATCATTGAAGTTAGACCGGTTACAGTAATAATTATAAATAAATAACTAGTTATATTGATTCATCATTTTCTAAAAATGAGCACTGACGGAGTTAAATAAATGTTGATTAATGGTAATAATACAAGTTGGGGCAGTTTTCTTGAATCATTGTCGACTTCATATTGTCACATAAGTCAAGTTTCATAAGGGTCCTGGTTAAACGATGTTCCAAATCGGACTCGTCCCTTGGGTACCAACTACTCACAACTACAGCTCCCAGTTTAGTGCCTCAAAGATTTACTATCTGACTTTTTTTTCGGCTTTAGGCAGAGGGGAGGGGGCAATAAACGTGGAAGCCAAAAAAAAACTGACGAAGATAAATCAGGTGGGCGTATATTTCCGACAGAGCCTACCAGAGTGTGGCCGTGGTCCTAATTGTAAGAGCGCGAACTTGGTTTACGATCGGCTCCCCAAATATCTCAGTTGTAAACTTTGAATTTACGCTGTTCGTAAATTTAGTGCGCCTGTCTCGTAAACCAGCCGGTAGACAAATAGAGCGACACCACTTTAAGCTCCCTATGATAAAATAAACTGGCATCATTATCTCCTCTTGTAAATCAGTCTCCTATCAACAACGCTCCGGTATTTGTTGTGGTTTGTGGAAGTTGGAAGTGTTTAGTGTCACTAACTCCTGGGCTGCCTCTCGTTCTCTTCCCATTTACAAGCCTTGGAGATTTTATTAAAACTAGTAGCCGTTTCAGAAAAAAAAAAAGAATAACTATGGGGTAGCCAGAGCGATGGAGTGAGGCACAATATATTTAAAAGCGAAACAATAAGTATTTATATTGTAATTAGTTACAATACTGATGGTAAGTAATTATTTATTCTGTTTGATCAGCCGTGGATCGACTCTAGGTTCTGAATATTGAAATAATTACTACTCACTTTGAATCAATTTCTTCGAAATTTGTTGATTTTTACAATAATTTTAATTTTCTGTTTTACTTTGGTAGAAAGAGCAAGTTTCCCATTTCTTGTCCTTGTAGTGGCCTATTACTTTGCCTTTCAGACTAGACGGATGTTTTCCTGGACCAAGGGATAAGGGCGGGAGACCCTTAAATAAAAGACCCGCTCGGCACCGGGACGCGAATTCGTATTTATTTTAATTAAATTATCTCGTATATCAGGTTGCTGGGTTAAGGCGGTGCTGTGAACATGTCGACGCCGCCCCTTGAATTCTTTTAAATAGGATTCTTACATTGAAAGTCCTGCAGGGAAATATTTATATTCTTAATAACCGTTGCTAGATGCTCTGCGACCCATTGAGGACCCACGACAATGACAAGAGATAGCTGGATAGTTCATTGACAGATATAGACTATGCGCGGGCTTTGGTGGTCCCCCCAGCATTGTCTCAGCGCCTCTGCCCCGGAGCGTGTCATTGTTCTCTTCCCGGAGCGACTTGTCCTGTGTGGGCGACGTATTGTGGTCTGCTTCTGATTGCCGCTTGGGTGTTCCTCAGGGACTCCTCTTCTCTTAATGGCCTTTTCTATAGCGCCTCAATGCTCAATCCTCTTTTTGTCTCTAATTTTCGCCCCAAGCCGCAGTGATATCTCTAAGTGCCGCGGAACAATGAAATCCAATAGTTATTGTGGTTGTTTATGTAATGGTTACATTGTGATCCTGTCTTCTACGACTGTATTAAAAAGTTCCTGCAAAGCTTGATGTAGTTTTTATTAAATGCGTACAACACGTTTCATTCAGGTTTTTTTGTATTATTTCTTAATGATATTTACAACTGCATTAAAGAAATACATCTAGTAAATTTTAACATATGGATATAATGACGTGAAAACACTTGCTGAGTAACTATCCAACGGTATCACTCTAATGTTATGTCTACATTAGGAGATCACGGAGCCATCTCCTTTTCAGACGCCTCGGAGGGTTATCAGGAATTGAAGAGGAAGCCAGGTTAGAACAAGAGGGTTGGGATGATTCTTAAGTTTATTATGGAAGGATAGGTAGATACCCCTAGGTAGATCCAGATGGATTGGGCCATATCTGAAACATAAGGAACAGTAAGGTCGTGATGGATGGTTTTATTTGTAACAAAGTAGGGAGCATCGAGTATTTTACGAAGGATTTTGGATTGTAAGGATTGGATACGAGAGGTTTAGTAGAGCCCCATAGCTCAACTCCGTATGTCCAAATAGGCCTTATTATAGTCTTTTGTAATTAATTGGAAGTTTAGAGCGTTTGTCTAGTAAGTGCTGAAGTAATCGGAAACTTCGAGCGGTTTCTTGTCGTTTCAGTCTGATATGTCATTCAGGCTTTAAATAATCAAAAACTCCTGAGAGTATTAAAATTATTATATGAAAAATGAAATGATTAATGAATAAGATAGGAAAAGAGAAGAAGAGGTTTTTTTTAATACTTTTTGTGAAGGTATTAAACAGATACAAGCGAAATATATGAATGTATTTAAAATACAAAACAATTCCATCCAGAGATCTGCACACTAAAGTTTCAGACATCTAGTCAACACATGCTTCGATTCATCCCTGAGGGGATGATCTAAACCCTGAACCAAAATGTTAACCAAATCATATAATTATTTAATGTCATTTCCTTAAATCAGTTTTATTGTTATCTGTCAAAAACTTAATTATTAGAATGATGAGAAGGATTGTTGAGGAGATCAGTCAGAAATAAAAATGGCAAAAATAAATAATAATATTTATTTTAACATTTGCCGAAGTTTCGACTCGAAGTTCAGGCCTTCATCAGGGCTGATCGAAGAGATTGCTTGAATAGCTCAATATTATTAGTAATATTATTTTTTAAGCTATTCAAGCAATCTCTTCGATCAGCCCTGATGAAGGCCTTAACTTCGGGTGGAAACGTCGGTAAATGTTAAAATAAATATTATTTTTTACTTCTGACTGATTACCCCAACCATCCTTCTCTTCATTATTCACGACAGTCAAACATCAACCCATAATTCTTAATTATTATAATTTAAAACCGATGAATCTATGGGATAGTTGTTAATAACTGCGAATATGTCCTCCTCCGTCCTTGAACACAAAAACTTAATAATGGCCGATGTTTAAAAAGGAAAACACTATTAAGTTAGGCGTGTATTGTACCGTCTATTAATTGGCTATTTCCCTGTAAAATGGAAGTTTTAACCGTTAGTCAAGTAAATGGTCGAGTATAAATCGTGGAACCGTCTTGACTTTCAATCTTCCGAGGGGGTGTCTCCAAGTCGTTTGTCAAGATGAAGCCTTGGTAACTGGTTTCCGTTCTAGTGTAAGATGGGTTACATTATTAATGGACCTAGTTCACTATTTTATACGTTTCTGATAGCAGTTATTTATCATTTATTACAGTAACAGTTATATATACAATCAGGCATATTCCAAATTAATAGTTTGCGTATATAATGAATTTTAGAACTTTTATTCCTTATCTTATTTTTTAAATATTTTAATCCTCTTCTTTGAAGTAATCGTTACAGATATTCAAATATAATTAAATGTGAAAAACGATTGTATTAGGAAAAAAAAACAGGTACACAACCAACAAAAGTATGTTCAAGAGATATGAATTCTAATACAGTTCGCTTGTAATAAGTTTCCGTTGAAAAAAAAATTGCTTTTAGATGTAATTTGTTTACTTCGCCGGTATTGAATCGATCAAGACCCACAAACGGAGCATTGCTACTGTTATTTTCCTAAGGAGTTTCTATTTTGAAGGAGATTGAATATAGATCGACTGCCTCATTCACGTATAACTGAGCGGAAATTGAATGTTACCTACCCGATCACATTTCAGAAACCAATGTCGATTTTTTTTTTATTTTATTCTTTTATTTTCTCGCCTTTACATTGTTTTTTCTCCTTTTTCTGAGCTAAACTTCCCATTCAGTAAACCGCAGGTATTTCCCCCATTTACCTGCCTAAATGGTAAGAGGATAGTTGCCTAGACCGCAGTAAGCCATTTCCCATGAGGAACACGTCGAAAACCAGAAGTCGGTCTTCACATTCTGGAGGAGTGCGTGAAAAAGCAATCCCGACGGAGCACGATCTGGTAGAAGAAAGTTCACGGAGGCGGTCCTGAGGATACAGGTACACAGGTACGGAGGTACACTACGTTAAGAGAACCCATAACGAGGTACATCTGGTATAGGTCACCAGTCATTATAAGTGGTTTGGTCGACCCGATATTTATTCAAATAGAAAGGAACTTAGACAAATTATTAATTTTTTTATAATAAATTTATCATTATTTCTTTAATCCCAAAAATGTATGAAACTTTATATTGTCTAACAAGCTCACTTACCGTTTGATACCTCATTCATTTAAATCCATCCATGATAATACTTCATTAATTAGAGTAATTGCAAAAATATTTGTTAATTGACTTTTGATATAGGGGTCGAATGAATATCTTTTAATAAAATTTATTTCGTTCTGTTCGATTTTGGGGTTTATTTTGTATTTTATTGTTTTTCCCCCGATTAAAAAAAATCTAAATAGTTCGTGTCCAAATTACAGCGTTGAAGTGAATTTTACTCACTTAAAATTGTATTAATATTATCTTTTTTCATTTGAATAATAATTTCTGATATTTTAAGATTATTCTTCCTTCCACTCTCTTCTGTAATCCACCAATCCATAACCCTCAAGAAGGAGAAGAAGTAGCGGAAGCTCAGGAGCGAACGAGTATAAACACAAGTACCGCGTGAAGAACTCTCGCGTGCAACAAATTATCGCTTCTCCTCCCCCCTTCCACCCGCAGGCTTGGATCGATAGTTAACGCTGTTCCGACTTTACTAATCGATATCCCGGCTCCCGTCTCATTGGCCCAGAAGAGCTAAGAAGTCGTTTGAAGCAATCGGCTTATGGATTAAAAAATGTCATTTCGTATAACTCAGTGAATGCGAAGAAATATCGATTCTTAGTGGTATGGAACAAATGTGTTTCGATTAAATATTGTCAACATTTTTCTTATTTACTGGATAATTCCTTCTTAATTTTATTAATTATTTGTTTATTGGTTCCCTTTCGGTATTTCAAGATGGTGGCCGATTTCAAGGTCACGCTAAGCATGCAACTTACCTTGGTACCTGAAAATACCAGAATGTACGTGAAAGAAGACGGAGTTTGCTATCATCAACTCTTGATTGTAAATTATTCGCCAAGTTGTTTTATTATTATTATTATTGTAAATTATCCGCCAAGTTGTTTTATTATTATTGGAAATTATCTGCCAAGTTGTTTTATTATTATTGTAAATTACCCATCATAATTTTTACTTAATTATAATGCGATATAATTATTGTTAAAATACAGAATCAATTTGTAGGACTCTGAGGTTACGATAGGAATATTAATTAAAAATAATAAGAATTTAGGTAGTGATAAAAATTTTCTTTGTATCATTATTTTTCAATATATATTTCATTATAAACTTATTTTCCTCGTCCCGTATTTTTCCATATTAGTGAGGAGGAAGAATTGTAGTTTAATTTTAATTACGCATAGTAGCATTTTATGTTCAAGGTTCAAAACTTATTTTTAAACAGATGTTTTTCTAATTGCGTATTTTATTATTGTACTTATATAGGTATGTATTAGAAAGGCTAACCTAAACAGCTCGTGTAAGTCAAGGGTGTAAATTGTAAAGGAAATATAGAATGTAAATAGGATCGTCAATGTTCGGCTATTTTCGGCATTCAACGGGAATTTGGGAATAGCCTGCTCTGGGTGATCTTGAAACCGACCGTCATTTTGGAGTAGCGAAAGAGAATAAGTACCTCAACTTATTTATTAGAAATTAATTTCAAGATATCCCAATTATGACTCGGGGTTTTCTTTTAATTAAATTACTGCTAATTAACCTGTAAATATAATTATTATTTGGATTGTACATGTTTGTTGCTTCTTTTAACAATTGTACATGTTTGTTCTTAATTGTTTACTTTCTGCACACTTATCTATAGGTATGAAATTACTATCGTTTTTGTGTAATTGTGACTATATCCATTATTCTAGCCATATTTACTGGCTATAAACATAAAAAATAAACTGAAAAGGTAATGAAAACTCTTCCAATAAAAATATTGAACACTGTCCAAAAGCAACTCTGAAATTCTGTAAAACTATTTCATTGACAAAATGTCGACCGAAATACGAAGTCATGCAATCTCGATGGGAATTACTCAACGCTAAAAGAACTCAAGATTATCTTCCGTGGTCCAGTAATTTCTGCTCGTCCTCACGCAACCAAAGTCTTTAAACACTATTATAAATCAATCATCCAGGTTAACGCGATGCCTTGATAACTTAGTTTTCACTTCGGCAATAATTTTAAATCACACAAGACGTCTTTTTCAAATTTGTCTTGTTATCATAGACAGTGAGCGGTGGATTTTTTGCGCATTATAATTTACCTATATTTTTTATTTTCGTATGAAATGCATCTTTACAATGTCGTAGGTTTGTGACATAAGCTGCACGATAATCCCGAAGTCATTGAATAGAAAATAATTTACTTAAAAATACAATTTTCTAACCCATATCAGCTGTGCCGTATGCACATGGTTTTAGGTGCAATTTTGAGTGGTAAATATTTTTTGTTTACCTAGTTTCTCCAATTTTCGCCTCTGATGTAACCTAATATTAATAAATTTTATTCAATTGTGGTAGTTTCTTTTTTTGTTGTTTATAGTATAAATTTGTTATTTATGTAGTATTTATTTTTAAAATTTTTTAATATTTGACTAGTTTTTAATTTTCGTTTAAATCTAAAAAAAAAAAATATTGTCCCATAAATCTTTAAAGTATTAAATTAAAAATCTAATCGTTATATTAAAATAAACAAATTAAAATTAAGTAATCCAATTTAGTGATGATAATAATAATTAACTGTGATAAACAGTTAAAATGAAAATGAAAAACAAAAATATCTTATATATCTGTAAATAGGATAAGACCAATTGTATGCTTTTAGGTAGCACGACTTAAAAATAAATTATTTCCCTTTCTCTCTGTTTATATCTTATGTGTAAATTAAAATTGTGAGCGGTAACATCATCAACTTAGGCCCGAAATAGGGGAGAGGGGGAAGGAAAATTTGGTCACTTAATGCACTTTTACTTAACGTCCTAATCTAATATTTTTTTTATGATTCTAATAGCTCATTTACTCTATTCAACGTTTCAATTCTTCATTTCTAGTAACGTACATCTACGTTAGACAAAACATCTTACGCAGCCCGTAAACATCCTGGAGGAATAAGCATTGCTAATATAGGGGCCTGATACTCAACCAGCAGATAGTGTGGTTAGACCACTATCAATGCCTGATTTTTGTCTGGTAATCATTTTATTAAAGTTGAGAGAGGACTTACGAAGCGTCAGCCTAAACACGTTTCCAAAGGTCAGTTCCAAAACGAATCTCCAAAAACCTTAAACCCCATGAAGATTTTCTCCGTTTGGGTGCTTTCAATCAGACACATAAATTCGGTTGCACACCCTTGAACCGAGATGTGAGATGGGCCGTTCCTAAAATCTGTTGCTAAGTAGCAATAATGAGTAGCTATTTCCCTGCTCCCCTGTAATTTGCTGCGAACGTATGCAAAATGTTGTCGGCGCTGGGCTACGCTGAGTTATCATTAGCGTACGTCATCCAGTGTCATCATATGTCAGGGTAACGTCTCAACTCAGGACCGCTCCTTGGAAACGTGTTTATGGTGACTTTGTACAGTCATTGTGTAATATATATATACAAACTTCCACACATATTTATGGTCTTTTTTATTAACTGTTTGTATGACTATTTATTTACTGTTTCGGTTCCAAATGAAAACCTTACAGGAATTATCATTATCATCATTAGGAAATAAAGTTATAAATATATAACAAATAAATAATAAGTTTTATTTAATTCTATTTACTTTGTTACTTATCATATATTTTTTTACTTGCAGGTACATATTTCGAAAAGTTCTTAGATATACTGTTTCATTAGCCTATTATCCGTAAGTATAAACCTATATATCGAAAAGAATTGGAAAATATTGAAAAAAAAATCAATTTGAATTCTCCTAATAAACCATCTATACGTAACAAAGTTTTATTAATATTAAATCAAATTAGAATACAAAAATATTTCCTATTTCTTATTCAATAAGAAATTTTATTTTTTATTTTTTATTGTTTAATTTACTTAATAATTAATGAGGCAACACAACAAGCAGTTGTCTAACATATATTTCACGAAAATAATCGTGTAGTAAACATATTTATAATTTAATGTTTTCACATCACTGTGGTTGAATGTTCAACAGGTATGCTAGTATAGAATGAATTTCTAAAAAAGTCTAGCTTTTAACATCCCCAACCTACAGTATATGTACGATACGTACGGTACGTACCTCTCGATACGTACGAGATTTGTGGCTATCTATGTACATTCGGGTTTTGATTTGATATTAATTGTAGGATTATTTCTAGGTTATGATTGTTAGTGGTATCTGAGTTGTTTATATCATGTACTAAATAACTTTGATCTTACTATTCAGTCCTGTAAATACTAATCAATTTACGGGAAATTATTTTTGGATATTCTGCATGTCGTCGAACCAACACCACTCTAATAACATCATTTATTGATAAGATAGCTGTGACACTGTTTATTTGACATGAATTATGAATAATGATCAGAGCAAAACTTACATGCCACTCTTTGACAACTGTTACAAAATCCTGATGTAGGATACTGATGAACGATAGTTACTGATAAAATAAATAAATTTTTCTAACTTTGTAACTTGTCTTAAAATAGCACCTTCTTCTTTTCTTCGTACAAAAACTTTCTTGAGTATTGCTTCTTAACGATCCAATCAATCTCAAAACCTTTAGCTAATTTCGGTTTAATTGACAAGACAACTAATTAATTAATTCGAGCTAGAGCTGATGAAGTAATCATGATGGAAGGATGAGACGAGACGGGCTAGTTGCGGAGGCCAGCGGCTCTCGGTTCCCAGAACAGATCCTATGACAAGGAAATTTTCATTACTTAAAAGATAATAGGAGCCGGCGGAACTACAATAGGGCAAGCAGCACGCGCCACACCTTTGTGAAAAAAGACTTCTTGCGCTGGATGGCCGCCTTTGAGATTGGACATACACGAGTCCTCCCGCTCTAAGAAACGGTCCCAGGGTAAACACCATTGTCCTCCTCTAGTCGGCTCTTCTACCTCTTTGGTCTCTAGTGAATGGGTCTTTGCTGATTGCTGTGTTTCAGGATATTGGGTTCATTCTTGTTTTATAAATGTTCTCACAGAATCAATTTCGTTACAACCTTATTTAAACGGAATCGGCTCCCTTTAATTTTAAGAGCTGGCCACTCAGCAACGGTTTAGGAAAATTAGACGTTTCGGACCGGGCTCGGATGAGGCTCAAACGAATGGTTCTTTAAGTAGGAGTCGAGAGCTGCCGGATTTGGAGCTTAATTAGGACAGTGATCGGACAAAGGAGGCGTCGATTGGAAGACTTATTATGGTCGAATCAAAAGGAACGAAAACCGACATATATTGTTGGTGTGTAATGGTTCATTAGAGGAGGGGGAATCGATTATTTGACTCAAAGAGGCAGAGTAAGCTAATTCGATTCCTCCTGGATATCGATAGCAGATCGGCTAGCGGCGGAGTCCTAATGAAAGGGAGCAGGGACTACCTTGTTACTGCCCGCGGCGGGCTCTCATCACCATAATCCTCGCCCCCCCCCCGCTCCATCTCCTACACCTCTCCCGATCTCCTTTTCAGCCACGGTGTTGTCTAATTGTTTTTCTTTAATTTTTATTTAAGAGGTTTATCTTTGTAACTATTGCCACCAGAGGAGAACGTTTTGTACTGAGTATGTTGAGACTACTTACTGATCTTTAACAACACTCAACTTTACTTCTTTTTGAGACCATACCTACATTTCTTTTATAATTCTAATCATACAACACATCTTCCAAATAAGCGAACTGTTAACACACATATATATATATATATATATATATATATATATATATATATATATGTGTGTGTTAACAGTAAAATATATATATATATATATATATATTTTTTTTTTTTTTTTTTTTTTTTTTTTATGAGGCTCCAACGAATAGTTCTTTAAGTAGGAGTCGAGAGTTGCCAGATTTGGAGTTTAATTAGGACAGAGATCGGACTCTGTTAACTTAATTTTTTGCTTACAATAAAGTACCAAATTCTAGGAGGAGAGAGGCTTTCGGGCTTAATACTCCGAAACAAGAAAATAATTTTTATTTTCATCTGTACGATTTGTATTTATTATATTCTATTTCATTGTTTTTATGAGTTATCTTAAAGCATTATCGTTGCTATAATTATCATTATATAAGAAGAAAACTTAAGCCTACCCCTTGAAAAAAAATAAAAATAATAATTCTGGGTCTGCTAGTGCAATGATTGATAAACAAAAATTGTATTAATGTAACTTACTTAGCCTTTATTAAATAATTTTTTTATTTAATAGTTCCGTGACGCACTAGTAAAGTAATAATTTCTTCACAATAATGCCTATTTGTTATTTATTTAGGCTATTATTTATAATAGAAGAAGAAGAATTATTCGTATTATTTTCATTCTCTATCTTTCTTTTTGTGTTATAAATACATACAATAGAGCTATCGACACATGCAAATGAAATACATGAAAGTATCAAATATATATTTACAATGGTATATACTATATTTCTTTATGATTTAATTTGTAATTACACCTATATGTATTGATTTTTATTTTCAATTACCAACACAAATATATTTGATTCATTACCTTATATTCATTTATCGTTATCTTATTTCTACTTAGCCGTGAAAGGAGTTTAAAATAAAGGCCAAACGTCGGTAAACAATAAGATAAACCTTTTTATTTGTGTATTTGATCCATGACCTCTAACCATGTTCTTCTAAGATTTTAATTTTAATAGATTAATTTATTTTTCCATATGTTTAAATCTTCAAAAACTAAGACAGAAACTGAATGCATATACATGCACACAAACATAAATCCATATGGACATATCACAAATATACGGTATCGTTAAAAAGTCCAACCTATCATAACTTCCAATCAAAATTATTGCGTCTCACAACAAAAGCACCTTGGTAAATGACTAACAAAACTACATACTGACCTCCATATTCCAACAGTTCCAACATATTTTACCTTTTACGAACTATTTTATACAAACTTAAACCGACATAAAACAGATTCAGACATGGATGGCCACAGCTGACATACTCGCTAATATAAGTAGAAGACTAAAAAGGCGTTGGATGAGAGATTTCCTTTGTTGAATAACCCAAGAAATTGAAACAAATCGGGGAAGAGGTGCTGTTGAATACTGTCCTTCCTCATGTCTAAAATGTCATTTTTTAAGGTATTTTCTGATTATTGCCATAAGGTTAACGAGTGCAAATAAATGATGGTGCAACAAAAAAAAATATTAAATTTTAATCTTTTTTTTTTGAGAGTTAGTTAAAGTACCTGAACTAATCTATCGTTAGGAAAGATGGTAATGCGTTTTCGTAAAGTAGAAAAAAATACAAAGTTATACATAAAAAACGTTAATACGACCAACGGGTGAAGGAACAATGGTAGCGCGTGAAATATAATTTGTACAGGGGCAGGTAAACAAAGAAGATGAACGAGGGGGTTGGCCAGCATTAATCTCTGTTGACCACGGTAGCTAAGTCATTACGCCAGTTCGTTCTAATCTACACTCCCGTATCTTTATTGTCCTTGTGTGTGTAATATATATATATATATATATATATATATATATATATATATAATCCGTTTTGCCGAATTGCGTGAGCTGTATCCGGGTAATATAATTGAGGTAATTTCATCGCGGCGAATTAAATGGGCTTGTAAAGTTGTTGGGCTTAGTAACGAGAGAATTCCTAAAAGGTTAATATTTGCTGTGCCGAATGGTAAGCGTCCGAGAGGTAGACCGAAGCGTAGGTGGGAAGATTGCATTAAGGGACTGGGTTTGGACGGAGAACGGTGGAGGGATGTGTGTAACAAGCGATTGGTGGTGTCTGCATCGAACCTTCGGGTTCGCTAAGCCTTATTATTATTATTTTATTTCTGTTAGAATCTTTAATTTAATTTTTTATTATTTTTTATTTATGATCATTCAGGACTCATTCAGGATCATTCAGTGCATGTACGTATAATGAAAGTAGTTGAAAGGTACTCGAAATCGAAAGCCTTATTACTATCAGATTTATCAACACTTAGACAATTTGTTTGTCATGCGATACGATTAAAATTTAATAAATTAATAATGTTGGTGTGAATATATTCATATCTCACTCTAATTATTGACAGATTATTATATTTCTCAATAAATAAAAAAATAATAATGTATATAAATAAAACTGTAAATGTTCGTTAGTTCTCCGAAAAAAAAAACCGCTGTTCTCCGAAACTTCACCGATTGCTTTGAAATTTTGACATTACGTTTTTATCGGATTGAGGAGTGTTTTATATATATTTAATTACCATCCGGCCTTTATTTTCGAAAAGGCTGTAGAAGTGTCTTTTTAATTTATGTAAATAACACCCATACCCGAAAAGAGTATGAAAAAAAGTTACGATGGATTCAGAACTATATTGGCGAATAACTCAAAAATTACACTATTTATTATACCCATGATTATTTGAAAGCTTTCTGAATTACCTACAAATTAAAAAAAATCACAACAACCGGACGATTTGGTGCAGAGATATAATGTTTTAAACATTTAGTACTTTTCCTTTAGAGATTTAGAGACGGATTGACAATTATATGTTGCGTATCCTCTCTATATCTATAAAACAAAAATGGAACAACAAAAAATATCGCATATCAACAAATATTGTGAAATAAAATATATTAGAAACACCTGCTTTCTTTTTTATTTATTTTTCTGTTCAACCAGACCAGAAAAATCTACACATACCTAGATATTTATTATAAATGATTACTATCGAATAAAAAAAATTATAATATTCATCTTTAAAATGCTTACGAAGAAAATTTTCATGTGCACACAATTTTAAAAAGAAGGAGTAAAACGGCTATGAAATTTTAAAGAAATATATAAATGAATAAGTTGAGAATTCGGTTCCAGAAAACAGCTTAAAATAATAACTGTCAGTGTTTTAAAATTTCACCACATTTTAATTTAGAGTGGGAAAGGCATATTTATATATATTCTTTGTAAGGGTCTTGGGATTCATTTTTAATGACAATTTTTTTTATAATTTTTTACTCTTTTGGAAAATTCCTTGCAATTTACATAAACAAACACTATCACCACCTCAAATACAACCACGATACGGAATCAACAGCAAAAGGCATTATTGAATTTCCTGCCCACAAACACTTTTTGAAACATTAACAGAAACGCTTTTATAATGTTTAGATATATAATGTTTTAATATATTTTAAAAGTTTATTTTTACAAAAAAACGCGAATTCCTAGTAATTTCCATAAAATGATACTGTTAAAATATAAAATTAAGTTTGATCATCTAAAATTCTGATATTATATAGATATACATACGAAGCTGATACTCAATAATATTTTTTTTTAATTTTGTTATTATTTATTTCATATTGAAGGATATCGTGATTTTCATCTTTGGTAATAAAATAAGTTTTTATAAGTTGGGGATTCTTTATCCGGGTATTTTTTTCTTTTTATATATATTTATTTATATTTTTTTCTTGTTATATATATTTTAGAGGGAATAGCTCAGTAGTAAGGCCTGATCTTCCAATGCTTAAGATCCCGAGTTATCGGCTCATGGCAGAAAAAATATTTATTCTGTTTCATCGGCCGTGGGACGACCCTGAGATTGGGATATTCTTCTGGGCACATCCAGCCTTTATAAAGTTGGTACCCTTAATTAAATTATTAATTAAGGGGAAAAACCTGGCGATTGAAAGTGATTTCAGTCAAGTCGCCTCCTTGCACAACCGTTGACTAAAAAACAATACTTCCCCTAAATAGTACTGAAACCAAGATCCTTCATGGGTTTTAGTGATACAGGTTTTTTTAATATATATTATTATTTAAAAAATCGATATGACTTACGCTCAGAAACAAAATAAATCTTTCAGGTTAAAGACCTGGTGTCTAATGAATATTTTACCATCTGCAGGCGGCATCTCCTAAATTTTGATATCCATTAAATCTCAATCATGTTGACATCTATTTAGATCGCTAAATACTTTCTCTCTCCCCCCCCCCTCTTGGATCTACCAGGAAGCGGCCATCAAGGGACCGCCGCCCGATAAAAATACGATTAGAAGAGACCCAGAGGATCGTCCTTGGTCGGTGAAAGACTGGCTCACGCCTCGTCTCATTAATCTTCTTTCATCTCGAGCCGCCATCTACAGCTCTAGCCTACAGATATCTACTAAACAGATATAGATAACTTTGTGGGCCACGCCACGTCCTGCAGATTTCTAATCTTAAACGGTTCTACCGGCCATCCCATTATAACCGAGCCATGTTAGAGGAAATCGATACGACCTTCCGTTCCTAAAGGAAATTCTGCCAGGTGTTTCCGATGTTCGGGGATGTCTTCGACTATCTAAGTAGCCATCGGAAGACGGAAATTGAATTAAAGTCAATGCTTATGTTAGGGAAGTGCACTGTGGATTGCAAAATCCTAATTACATTGGTTATTTACTTTATGTTTTAATAATGTAATATAAAAAAAAAAAAAATATATATATATATATATATATATATATATAGATTTGGCAGCTCAAGAAAAAGGATATTTAAAGAAATTTAATAAAGAGATGAAGAAATTTATCCTTTAAGTTGAATTTTAACCCTCCTAGTAGCTGATCTAGGATTTAATTTTAGAAGAGTCTTGATTTTTTTCTTGTAATAACAGTAATTACTCAGGTTAATGAAAAAAAAATAAACTCTTTTTACAGGAATCAGGAACAATTATATTTCTAGGAATATTTTTTAAATATTTTATTCTTGATAGTACATACATTTAGTAGCAAAGTCATGCTTATAGACCAATTATTGGTCTAAAAGCATGATGATGAATTTAAAATGTGACAATGGAACACATCAGATTTAAGCCATTAATCAACAAAAAAACATTGGGATTGTATTTCTGAAGATAGAAGTAAATATCTTGAAACGTTAACATGTAAACATGTAATTTGGAAATACAACAAATAAATTCAATTGTTATTTAATCGGCAGTCATCATTGCCAAAAACGAAGAATAACATACAACTTTCCAGAAAAAAGAAGAATTTATTTATGTATCTACGAAAGGTGCACTTAACTTCCCCTTAATTCAAAGGAAGTTTCCTTTAAAGCCGTTGAAATAATGCACAGTTCCACAAAGTTAATTAGAATAATTATTTTTACTGTCAATAAGTTGCAAATAGAGTTATTTAAATTCAATTTATTTTAATACATCATGCATTTATTGCCATCTACGTGAAAGGCTCTTCATAATTCCGCCGAACTGAAATACAATTCATTCATAACCGTTATTAAAATTTATACAATTAAATTATGTAAAGTAGTAAATTAATTTACATCTGAATATAGCTAAAATGCTATTAATTTTCTATAACTGGTACCGAGGGTATTGAATTAAACAGCATCTAACGGTTGTAATAGAATTTTTCTTACTATTTGCTTTTCGTATTAAATAATTTAATTTCCTCAACATATTAAGTCAAGAGAGAGAATGTTAAGAACTATCTTTGAACAACGTTCTGTTTTTTTATTTATTCAAATAAGCCATTAACTTTTTTTTAAACATATTCAATAGTATTTAGGGTTCATTTGAATATATTTGAAATTCGGTAAATAGATAAATCCTGGTAGAGAGATTGATGCAAATAAATATTATATTCATGATTGTACAGATAGAAGTTACATGCCATTCGCCAATCCCATTCTTATTGTATTTTATTTACATTTTAAAAGTTGAGAAGCTCTCGGTGTCCTGAGCACTATGTTCATATCTCAATAAAATTTCAAAACATTAAATTTAAAAAAAAAATTCATTAAATACTACAATTTTGAGATTCATCATATAAACTAAATATCGCCACACATCGTTGGTTTTTAGTCTTTTCATAAAAAAACAAAAAAAAAAAAAAACAGTGATTTAAAAAATGTTGATTGTCTGATTCCATATTTAAAATTGTTTTTTGAAGGAAAATAATTAAATTAAATAACTTATTTATTGGCATCCTGCAGGTATATATTTGATAGATTTAATTTTAATCATGGTTTACTTATAATTTGGAGCTATGCATAGTTGTTCTTCTGACTCAACTTAAACGTTCCTTCAAAGAGGACTTATGAAAAAAGGAATACTTTAATTAATTTAAAGGATTCCTTTCAGCTAGAAACTCCGATATAAAAAAATTATTCGAGCCAAGATTTATTATATTTATCAGCCATGATATGTAGAACAGTCGAATAACTTCCTTCAATAACCTACAAAAAAAAAACGGTTATTGTAAATTTAAATATTGAATATTTAATAGTTGACCGTTGCATTATAAAGGAAGGAGATGGTCCGGGGTTGCGGTCATAAAAAGGCTAAATAGTGGTAAAACTAAATAAAATAATATATAAAAAAATAGTTTTACCACTATTTAGCCCTTTATGACCGCAACCCCGGACCATCTCCTTCCTTTGTAAATTTAAATAGTTCCGTCACCTCTTTTACTTACTCGATGCTTAATCTATTGTGTTTTCGCCTACTTTACAATACTTCCTTTACATGTTTTTCCGCGTCTCAGCAATCAAATTTGTAAGGCTGAATGTAGTTCTTTTTCAATGGATTACATAAAAAAATTTCTTTTCTGAAGAAACGTTTAAGTGGAGTTAAAAGGAGGACTATGCATATCAACATTAGTTTTTGTCACTGTAATCCCCTTCCTTCTTGATAATATGATAAAGGGTGTTCCAAATGACAAGAATAGTTCCAAGTTCGTGAAATGTAGTAGAGCCCCATTCATCGAAAAGACCACCCTTCAAGTGAAAAGGGTACGGTGTTAACATGAGAAGCCCAGAAAAAGAGGGGCAAGAAGGGCAAGGGGGGGAAAAAAAGAAGAAAAATAGGGAAGAGAAATATGAAAAATGAGGTAAGGATGACAATGGTGTAATAGAAAAGGAGAGGGCTAGTTAGCGGCGAGATCAAAGGACTTCCCCCTCCACTCCTCCCTCAATCTCTCTCTCTCTCTCTCTCTCTCTCTCTTCCTAATAGCCAATATCTGACCCATTACATTGCCTCTATTCCTGTCCGCTAATAATACTTCTCTCCCATCGTATTTTATTATATCTATAATAATCAACTGTGAAATTCAACAAAATGCCTGCATATCCAAAAGATTAAGGAGACCCTGGCAAACACGGAAGGGAACATTTAACTATTAATTTGAAATGATCGTTTTTGAAATTTTATAGTTCGATGGATTTTTATTATTTAATGGAATACAATAATAATTAAGTTTTATAGATGAGTAAATAGTCGACTGATCAATTACATGGATAAAACAAAACTTTCAAGACTTTCAGTCAACATATTTATATGGGGGTATTTTTTTTCTTTCGACCTAAATATCTGGGTCATCCTCAGGACTATCGTTTGGAAGTCGAAAGAAGAACTCAGTTTCAAGAAGTTGAGTTAGACCAATCTAGCAGGGCCTTCGTCTGTCCTGTGTCTTTCACAAGTCTTCATCTCCTGCAGTATATTTTCCCTCGCTAATATAAACATTTTATTTAATTTGTTGTCATATATACACCTGTGACCGTCGTGAATGTAGTTTTACGTTTTCATGAACATAATTCATACAATCAGTAGGATTTTTTATTTTACACATAAATATAAGAATTGGAAATATTTACCTAATTGGTCACTTATAAATTAGTATCAATTTCTATAACATACATTTTTTTTTATTTATTTGTTTTCCACCCTCCCATGCCACCAGGGCAACACGGGTGTATGCAGTAGTGTGATGTTAAGCATTAATGCATAATAACACACTACTGCCATAATATCAGTTTACAAAATTCTAAGCTGTGCACACAGCTAGCTCTTCTACTTTTTCCTTGCTCCTTTAGGCCTGGCTTCCCGAATCCGGAGGTCTTCCTGGGACTGGTCCTCTTCTCCTGCGTGCACCTAGGTTAAAGTGAGCTGGGCCCACCGCCGTCTTCCAGCCATTTATAAACTCTTTGAACCGCGGGAAGTTTTCTTCACTCACCAACTGAGGAAACTCCTCCTCAGTGAGGACGTAAATCCCCGTGGTTCTCATTAACCTCGCTCTTAATTCGTCGAAAGCAGTGCAGGCCGTGACCACATGCTCAACAGTCTCCGGAACACCACAATCGGGGCAGTGGGGATCTATATCCTGTCCGTAGCCATGGAGTTTAGCTCTGAAACCCCCATGTCCCGTGAGAAATTGTGAAACCCAATAGTCCGGGAGGACCCATTTCGCCTGTAACCGAGATTCAACGGTGGGAAAGTATTTTCTTAAGGTACTGCCTTTCGGAGTCGTCACCCACCGTCTGCTCCAATCTTCAATTGTTTCCTCCCGGATAATCTTTTTCCATTTATTTGGGTTTTCAATAATCCTCATCCGTAGGTTCTCCGATAGACTAGTTGAGCCCTCCTTCTTGTAGTCATACCTGGTCACTTCTTCTCGCAGGAGGAGGTCGAGAGGCACCACCCCCGCTAAGACCTGCACTGCTTCATGCGACGTAGACCTATATGCTCTGGTGACCCGAAGCAGAGCAGTTCTCTGAGTCGATGCTAGCCTATTTCTTTGCCTGAGTGTGAGGTTTCGGAACCAGAAGGGAGACGCATACCTAAGGATACCCTCCACAACACCCTTATAAATAGTGATAGTGGCTGGATACCCCTAGGTAGGTTACCACCTAACCCCTAGGTAGGTTACCACCTCACTTGGACGTATCCTCTGACCTTCTATGTACATCGTTATAGGGTGTGCCCTATCAGTCTTTCCCTTAAGGAGGATGGCTTGAGTCTTAGCAGCAGCCATCCTCATCTTCTTCCCCTCACACCATCTAGCGACTAGGCTGGCGCATCGCTCTGCTTCTCTCTTGACTCCAGCTCTGCTGTTGGAGGCCACCACAGCAGCTAGGTCGTCAACGTAAGCAGTGGCAGGAAACCGCTCCTCCTCTAACACTCCCAGTAACTCATCAAAGACGAGCTTCCATAGAGCAGGACCAAGCACCGATCCCTGAGGGCAACCTCTCTCTATGGAAGCTTCTACCTCGTAGTAATTGCCTCTAATCTTGACACTTCTATCCTGGAGATAACTTCTTACTAATGTGTATAAGTTACTAGGAGCATCATACCTCTGCAGCTGCTGGAGCACGCTAGGCCACCATACGCTGTCAAAGGCGGAGGATATATCGAAAAGAAGCAACATGACATACCGCTCCGCCCTCTCCTCAACATCTCTGCGCACTCTCAGCAGGGCATCAGCGGTTCCTCTGCCTCTGGTTGATCCATATTGCCGTGGATGACTTGCTCTAGCGAAAACAGGCCGTAAACTAGTCATCATGAGGTTCTCCAGGACCTTGCTAATCACAGGGAGGAGACATATAGGTCTATATGAATTAGGGAGTTGTTTGTCCCTATCTCCTCCCTTGTAGAGTAGTCTCAAATCAGCGATCTTCCATCTTCTTGGAAAGTATCCCATATCCAGACATTCATTGAAAATACTCAACAGCCGGTCTTCAATATACGTGATACTGTTCCTCAAGATCGCTGCATCTATTGCATCAAGTCCTGGAGCACGATTAGTCTTCTGCTTATCCACGGCAATACGAAGATCGTGAATGTCCCATGGTGGGCACAAAGCTGCACCAGGGGGATATACCGTGGTGCGTCTCACAAAATCATCATTTTCGCTGTCCTGGGTTGGGTCATCTCTGGGATATATTGCTTCAATGAAAACATTGGCAGTTTCTTCAAGGGTGGTTGCCTCAGTATTATGATACCGCAAGGCTGCAATAGTCTGCATCGGGGACAACTTACCCAATGCTACCCTATACGGAATACCCCAGGGATTCTTCGAAGACTCTTCAATGATGAAATCATCCCAAGACTTCCGCTTTTGTGAGCGAACCTCGTTTCGGTATATCCTGGCTTTTGACTTGTACTCATTGCGAAGTACAGTGCGCCTCTCTTCGCATCTGCACCTCTGATATGACCGCCGGGCCTTGTAGAGGTCTCGTTTTAGAACAGTTAAGGCTGGCGTCCACCATGGGACAGGTCGAACCCTCGCCTTTCGGTGCTTGAGGGAGTGTTCGGCAGCATCACGAATGTTGTTGGTAATCCTGGACACCTTGTAGTCCAGATTGTCAACTACATCCATCTCTGCCGCTTCCCAGTCCTCGTCTGCAATCACTCCTTCCAGGTAGGACCTGAAGACACTCCAGTCATTTATTTTAGTGACGAAACCCTTATCAGTACCGTGGGAACATCCTGGCTCATTTACCAGGCCAATTGCTATCGCAACGTGATCGGAACTCGTATCAGATCTGAGAGTCCAATCAGCAATATACCTCGTAAGCGCAGGCGTGGCGATCGTGACGTCAATCCAACTCTGCCCCATGCCTCCAGAGAAGGTAGGGGTGGCAGAGGGTTCGTTCATCACGACAAGGTGATTTCTGCCTATGAAATTTCCCATTTTAGCGCCTCGCCTGTCAGTAATATTGGACCCCCAGACCGTGTTCCAGGAGTTGGTATCTGAGCACATGATCACATTCCTCATCTCTCTAATGATCGCCTCCATAGCGGATATGCTTTCTTCTACATCACTATTCACAGGTAGGTATGCCGATACCAATGTGAAAGAAATCTTGCCCCACTTAACGTAGCAAGATGCATAATCCGCCATGGTGTGTTGTCTCAGATCCATCACGTCAAGGTTAGGATTATTAATCACTATTGCAGCCCTGGGCCTCCTCTCTCCACTGCTCAGGGCTATAACTCTTGACGTGAGGCCAAACCCCGTAACCCTGTTCCCACGGCAGCTAGGTTCCTGGACCGCCATGATATCGTAGCGTTGTGCCATGGCGCGAAGCTCGTCAGCCACAATATGCCGGCGGCCCATATTCAACTGCAGGATGTTGAGTCTAATCATAGTGAGTTCTCCTCACTAATTCTTGAGATCTCTTGATGTGCACTGGGCATTCTCTACTTCCTGCCTGGTGTTTAGCCTTACTTTTTTGAACACCTTCCCTCACGCAGTTAACGCATGTAGGTGCGGTCTTATTTCCTTTTGCGGGACAGTTTTTAGCAATATGCCCACTCGCCGCACACCACTTGCATACTATGCCATTTGCCTCACAAGTAGCTTTTGTATGTCCATATCCCTGACACCTTAGACAGGGAGGAGCATCGGGGTAATCTAAGATTGTCAGTGTCCACCAACCTCCTGTAATTATTTCCTCCTTGAGTAGATTATATCTTACCATTGGATGAACTTCTAACACCCAATTATTGGTAATTTTATTTCTAGCCATTGATGAGAACAATGGCTTTATATTACCTAATTGGTTCTCAGAAATAACGGCCGATTTTGCAGCCAACCTTTCCCATAGCACCCTTTCTAGATTTTCCGCACTCCATGAAAGGGGAACTCCTTTTACCTCCACTTTTGGTTTTCTTTTTAAGGCTAGTTTTGCCTCCATCCCAACTTCTTTTAATTTTTGCCATTCAATTATTTTTTTAGCATGGGCACCCTCATCTACACAAACTAAAACTGAGCCAGCTTTGGTCGCCCGTACAACTCTCGCCTTGACTCCTAGTTCAGTTGGAGAAGGCAGATTGTTGATGATGTCAGCTGCACTTTTACCTTGAGAAGCGATGGTAACATAAGTTGGTCTTGTAGTATCCATCGGTTTTAATGGAAGCCCTTTAACAATATCGGCCATCGTAGTCTGATGTGTAGACCTTTTCTTGGTCAAACTTTCCTCTGATATTGGTTTAGAGGCCTCGATCTCTTTGGCCACTTGTGGAAGAGCCTTTTTCCTTCTTTGCTTTTTCTTTACTTCCTGGAAACTTTCATTCTCCGTGGTCTCAATAATAGCGTGGGCATCGGCTAATAGCGGTTGTTCTTTAACGCATGGAAACTCCCGAGATGTCTGAGGTTCTGACAGTGGCCTTTGTATGGTTTTACTTTCCGACTTGAGTCCCTCGATAACCATAGGTACTGCTTTTTCCACATACATATTAATAAAAAAAACATATATTATCACTTTAGATGATGTTATTGTTAACATTTTCTTTTTAATTAAAATCATATCCTCAAACTTCCCTTCCGAATTAATTTGTATAAATATAATTTACACAAATAAATGTTTGTATAATTTTTTTATTTTTTCTTCTCTTAATATTTACGCATAATCACTTAAATATCTTAGGGAACATATGTATATCATTTTTTTTTTCTACTATTTATTTCTTTACATATTAACAGTTATTATTATTAATTTTTTAAATTTTTATATTCCATTACTACAATGCTTTGCCTACAAAATTGATTTTGCGTTCCTTTCTAATTTCATTCAGTAATTATTATGCTTTTGTTTTAGCTCCTATATTGTAGTACTGAACTCCTATTACCCAACTGTTCTCGTTAATTTAACCTAAGAGCTTAATTAATACTTAATTTATTACTATTATTTTGTTATTATTCATTGTAATAAGTCTTTTGGCCAGATTTATGGTTAATTTATATGAACAATACTGTTATTCTAAAGGGACCTAGTCCCAGAATAAATATGATGTTTCTATTCTATTCTATTCTATAAACGAATTCAAGTTGAATAAAGAATGAAAAGCATCACAATTTGTAAAATAAAAATTAGATGAATAAATTGTAAAATCCTACACATTCATAAATGTTAGAAAAAACTATTTACTAGATTATATCATTAATGGTTGGAATAAATCTCTCATACGGAGCTTTTTATTTTATTTTTTTAACATTTAAGTTACGCTAAAATTATAACAGGTGATTAGTGTTGCCCAAGACCAAGGCCACCTAACTGTTGCAAGACCAAGACCAGGACTAATAAAAAAAATCGATTTTAAAAATAAAAATTAAGGAAAAATAGTTACTAATGCTTGACAATCTTAGTTACTATATGTTAATAATTGGTATAACCAATTGCGTTTAACTCCTCTAATTTTTCATTCGTGCTTAGTTAGGTTTCTCCTGTCTAAAAAATTGCAGTAATATCTCCATAGTTATAAGCTAATAAGTAACTGCAAGACTGTTGAGAGACTTTTGCGCAAGACCAAGACCATGACCAATATTGAGTTTGCAAGACTCGTCTCGGTCTGGCATTTGGGCAACACTACAGGTGATCCTCATTCTAAATCTTTTATATGTTCTTAAGCATTTGCTCTAATGAAGATAACATATTTTTCTAAGCCAACAAAGATATATTCTTTAGAGATTTTGCTTTTAAAAATGTAAACTAAATATAAATATAAATTTCGCGTTCGGAAAAAAATTACAAATTACATATGAATAAAATTCTTATTAGAACTACAAGTGATTTTCATGTATTTATTCTCGTATTTAGCTAATTTAAATAAATAAAAAGGTCACTTTAACAAACCAATGTTCTTGAGTAGTTATGTTTGTCTAGACTTTAAAAAAAATATATTGTGTCTAATTAGATAGCTCTAAGAATGTTAAACAGATTCTTTTTTTGGAACGTGCAAATGTTTAGAATAAGATGTTATATACATTGTTTACTTAAATTGAAATCAATGTTTCACATTGAATTACTAATTAATTTCTAAGATCCAAAAATACAATTTAATGATTCTTTATATTGTTTTTTAAAATTGTGATTAATAATTATTAATTGTATAATATCTAACCGTATTTCAGTTTTGATATCTCATTAATTAAGATAATTGAATATTTCTTAAATAGTATTGCTCCATCATCCGAGTTAACTACGCAATTAAGTAAAAATACATAAATGTATATATTTATTATATTCTTTAAGATTATGTTGATACAATTATACAAGTGAATAATAATTAATGAATAATACAAAGTATGAACAAAAACATTGGTCACAAATATTCCGAAAAACAGTTGTATATTTTTTACGCAAATGTTTCTCTATAGAGGGACAAATGGAAATAATTTACTATTTAAAATTTTGTATATGTATAATCGTACAAGCAAATGTTAATGAAGCATGGATAAAGCATTGGTCACAATTATTTCGACAAATATTTGTAAAAAAAAAATCCTTTATTTTTTACACGAATAATTTTTTATAGAAGAACAAATGGAATTGTGATATCAGGTGAAGAGGAGATCTTACAAGAGACTGGCAATGACGTAATCAAAATAGCTGGCACCGATTGGCCGAGAGTAGGTGGTGGGCGTGGTTTCAACTTCTCCCCCGGTGTTTACTTCTTTTTTTCTTCATTGTTTACAGATGGCCCTTGTCTCACTGCCATTTAATTGTTTTCCTCTCTTTGAAAAACATCAATTGCTATCCATTTGTTTTGGTTTTTTATAATCGGTATAAAAAAAACAATTTTATTAAAGTGAATAATTGCCCATCCCGTTAACAATGATAAAGATATAATAACGGAATATTGATTAGTTAGAAAATCTGTGTCGCTATTTTTAGTCATAAAATGAATGATTTTAATATCTACTGTTCAAGATAAGAATATATTGGAAATTTCAAATGATGAAATAATATCATAGAAATGGAGATAAACTTACTAAATGTCTAGGTTTCCTTTTTTTTGTAAATATATAACAGATACATGATCAGAGTCGCTTATATTCAAAGTGAACTCTAATCGATTTGGTTCAATCCAGATAAGTATCAATTCGCATTAAAAGTCGGTGGTGGAATTATTTTTTTCAAAAACGAATCATCATATGGAAAAATATTTTTTTTTTTCTAAATACGTCCGTTTTCGAAAAAAAAAAAAAAAAGCAATTACTGAAATTAAATCATTATGGAGAACTCAATCGCTACTTCAGTTAATCGTTTGACATCAATTAAAGTTATAATTAAATTATTTGATGCTCAAAAAAGGTCAGTATTTGAGTAAAATACTTGATACTCAGTACTTAGGGTATCATTTGCCCATCTTTAGGAAAACAAATTTCCAAAGGAAGGTAATGAAATGAAACTCAGGTATTATTAAGTTAAGTTCTTAAGTATTCTTAAAAAAATAATTCTTTAAAAATATTAAACCGTTTCATTCAAATGAGAATTAAAAATAAATTTATTTAATGACTTTTATCCCTGAATCATATACTATTTTTTCTCTCCAAACCTAAGCCCAATACACAATATTCTTGTTTTGTTAAAAAATGGGCATTAAATATATTTTTGTTTTGCAAAAATGGCCAATTTCAATGTTTTTTTAATTACTATTAGAATATTTACTGATTTTCGGAAATGTTTGCTACTAATTAAGAATTTCTTAATTTATGTTAAAATATTAGTTTTGATACTACTTTAGTTTTTCGCGGTTTCTAAAAATATGGTAATCTATATTTCTTTATCTTGGTTGATTCTTCCGCCGAAGTTTAGGCGGGCTGATATTAAAGTTAGTTTATTACTTTATCAATTGAATATAGGAGTCGGTGCGGATCAAGTGGCCCTTTTCCCATTTAGAATTTCCTAAGTCACGAGTTTTTAAATGAAATATCTCCATTAATTTCTTCATACTCGCATTAAATAATAGCTGTATATAATATGAGCACACTGCCCTATGATTATTCATTAGAAACTAACGGTAATCTATACGCATCCTTCTCCGTTACTGCCAGGAACGATATCAGCTAGCAGTGAATCTTCATTTGACTTCATTCAAGGAGCTCCGCCACTGTGAGAAGCCTTTGAAGGTGTAAAGGATGAGGGAAAAAAAATGAAAAAGAAGAAAAAAAAAGAGAAGGATAATAAGAAAAAAATTCTTTTGAAGTAGACCCCGCGTGCCCTATGAGACGATGAAAGCCGTACTTAGCCGAAGAAAAACGAACGGCGTCTCTAAATGGGCATTAGACTCCTAACGAGTCCTTTGTCGGCCTACCGCCGAGGTTTTTTCCCGCCCTCGCGATTGTCTCTCTGGATCACAAAGGATGTATCCCACCGTCCTCCAACACAATTACACCTCAAGGGTCCTCCACAGGTGCTGAGCTAGGATGGATTATGGTTCAGATTAATTCCTAGTTAGCGACAGGGTCATCCGTGGTCAATAGATAATTGGACAGTTTGTAACTATATATGTACATTTATAGATAACTTAACAAGTCAAAATCTACATAAACTATATCCAGATTCCTAAACATAACTTTATTTAAATAAAAGAAAAAAATAAATAGTTTTTACTTTTTATTTAACTAAATATATTTTTTTCATCTGATAACTTGTTTTTTATTTTTTGAGAATTTATTTTAAGGATATGGTGCAGGGTGGCGGTCATAAATAGACTAAATAGTGGCAAAAAGTATTTTATTAAAAGCCAACGTTTCGACCCGACTTTGCAGGTCTTCTTCAGGGCTAGAATGGATAAGATACAAAAAGATATAGAGGATTGTGAAAGTTGCATCATATTAAACAAAAAAAAAAAAAGACAATGTGAATAAACTTATTAAAATTATAAACAGTAAGTACATTAAAATATTAAGAACAATAACTTGTATTAAGAGAGTAAGCTAAGTAACAAGATCCTAAACTGAAGTAAATATATGGTAACAATTGTTGTAGTATAATATAATATATGCAATTGTCAACATACCCCTACAGATCCACAGGAGAGATTGAAAGAAAAGGAAAAATGATATAATATGAAATAATGAATATAAAGGGATAAAGGGGGAAAGGGGGGAAGTAAATGAAATTAGAAGAATAGAATGAATTGAATCGAGAATTTATATTATTTAAAATTTTTATGTTATATCACTTCTTCTTATTCACAATTTTAAAAGGTTAAAAAACATATTAAATTTGTGACATGCACTTTGAGGGTAACTCCTAATTCTAAAAAAAAAAATTAAAAATTATAATAATTTTTAAAAAATGTTTATTGATAACATAAATTTTAATGAATCGGTCACCCATCTTATTAGCTTTGTATTTTTCAATGAGAATTTTTTGTCGGACGAATATTACTTTTAGCCGTATAATAAACTGTTTTTAAATTGACTTATAAAAAAAAAATCAGTTATCTACTTTATAATACAATACCAAAATAAAATATAAAAATGTTGTCTGTATCAAAATAAATCAGTCTTCAACAATATTCAAAAGCTAAGATTAATATAAAAAGATAAATATACAAATAATTTAATTTTCCTAATATTTTCTAATTATTTCTTTGACTAATTCTTATTCAAAAATACTTATTTAGGAACAACTTTGTATTTTTTAACGAAGCAGCAGGGATGACAACTAACGACACTTATTTTTGTTAAAATTGTTAAATTGCCTTTTGATGAAGAACTTTGAATTAAAAGTAAAAAAATAATTAAATCTGAAGTTTCAGGTCAGAGAGGAAATTACTTTTTATTTATTTCTTTTTATATTTTTGTAGACGCATAAAATAATATTTTATATATTAATATTTTTGTGGAAAACATCTATTTATGTAAAATATTTCGGTTATGATACTTGCTAAGTCCCTCGTATCCTCAAATATGTTCAAGATGCGGGATGATCCTGCCTCCAGGATTACCTCCAGCTCCAGCATTTCTTTTCTCCATTTACAATGCCACCATCTCCTGAAGGCCGGACCATAAATTAGTGATTAGACTGCACCCTCTAACGGAAACTGCACCGTTAATTCTTGGCAAGGCCGTCCCGCGACCTCAGCTCTGCTGGCAGCATCTGCTTCCAGAATTCCAGTCCAATCCTTCTGACGTTAAAGGATAAGACCTAGAGGTATAAGGGAGGATGTTAAGGTCTTTTGTAATGGATTAAGGTGATAACAGGATTCAGTTGCAGGCGTTATCATGACAAAGCGACTATGGGACCACTGCGCCATTAGCAGATTCAGGATTTAATTTAGAGGGGTTCAGCCCCAAAGTTTATATAGATATTGTGTTACTTTGGAAGAAGATGAAAGATCCTATTTACTTATATGAAATGGTGTTTAAGTGATTCTTGAAGTCTTATTAAAATTAAGTCCAGTAGGGACTCCAGCTCCCCCTCCCCCATAGATCTGCCCGTGCGCTGCGGCATCCTCTTTATTATTTAAATCAAGACAAATACATTTTTAAAGAATTTCGATCTTGTTCAAAGAAAATTAAATCGTAGAAGAAAGACTTTGAAATATATATTTTCATGGCCCTTTGGGACGTCTTATTTAATTTTTTTTAAATTTATTTATTGAGTATTGCAACAATCTGTCACATGGACATTAGTTATAATGAGGTAGGATAACATTCACACTATATGTACAAAAAATATAAAATAAATAGAAGCAAAATAACAATAAATAATAATCAAAATGTATATACAATAAATAAAATTAAATGACTTAAAAATAAGAAAATTAAAACTAAGCAAAAAACACATGCATACAAAAAAAAAAACATGCATACTAAAAACACATCCATACGTCTAAATAACGTGATGTGGGACGTCTAAATAAATATTAAAAAAAATGAGTACGAATTCTGAAATTTGAAAAAAAAAAATCATTGATAAAATAATATTTTAAGGACTCGGTGTTCTACATTTTTAACTTAGTATTTTTCAGTGTGAATTAACTTTTCAGAAAATATGAATTTTAGGCATATACTTAACTTTTCAAAAATGGACTTCTCTTATTTTAATGGATAGTGAATTTATAAAAAATAATAAAATGGTAGTAATGATCACTTTTATTATTTACTTTTTTTAATAAAACTTTTTCAGTAGTCTACTGAAAAAAATACAATACAGTAATAAAATATTAGAAAAAAATTTAAAAACTTTTTTAAATTCTTTTTAAATATTCGAATCGATAAATAACGTCGGTATCATAATAAATCATTGTTCAGGGACATTGAAAATCTACGATTATAATTAGACGTAGTTTTGCTTAGAAATTGCCTTAAAATTACAATATGATTGTTGTACATTATCTCCTTTTTTTTCTCTTACCTTCCATGACAGCTCTGTCATTATTAAGATTACGTTACATGTTTTCCGGAAATAGAGAGCTCTTCGTTTTTTTTTTTTTATGTCTTAATCCGAAACATTTATAAACATTTGTCAATTTTTGTAACTTTGAGGAAGATGACGTCTTTAAAATTTCTACATTTTACAATTGAGTTAAGATGTGGCAAAACTTCTTGTTGTAGAGAGCACATTGGTGTAACTTACCAACTATCCTCAACTATTGAACACACCATTACATTTTCTATAATTATATGAAGTAACTTGAAAAATGCGCAATCCACCTGTTAACGATTCTAAGCAGATATACTACTCTTCATCATTCAGAACTTGATGCATTCTACAATTTACAAACACCTCATACAGACACACGCTTCATTAGTAGAAGGACGGCATGAAAATTGCATACATAAACTATCTTATTTAACTGGTTACATGTATCAACCGTTACTGCTCAAATCGGCAATTATTTAAAGATACACTTACATAACTGGGACTTCTACATAACTAACTGTTAAATTTTCTTCTTAAGTTGAAAATCAGTTACGTTGAGGGGCCTCCTGCCTAATCTTTATTTGGTTTCATATTGGATTCTCTGAATTACGATGGCGAAATGTTTTTGCTTTAAAACATTGTAAGTTAAACTAACATCATAAAAAATATCGTTAGTTTAGAATTATACAATATTTGCTATGGGTTGTTCCATGTTTTTCTATGTTCTAAAAGTTCCTCTATTGAATCCCAACATAAATAAATGTCCTTCAACTATGTGCGTACCTCAAAAATTGCTTGACTTTCGCCATACCACCACCCTCTTCTGGGCACCTCAGAATGTTACTATTTTTACATGTCAACTTCTTCACTCATGCTATAGTCTAGTGTTGCCCAAATGCCGAGACGAGTCTTGGTCTTGCAAACTCAGTCTTAGTCATAGTCTTGGTCATGCGCAAGAGTCTCGCATCAGTCTTGCGGTTACTTATTAGCTTATTACTATAGAGATATTACTGTAATTGTTTAGACAGGAGAAACCTAACTAAGCCCGAATGAAAAATTAGAGGAGTTATATGCAAAAGTATGTTGGTTATAACAATTATTAAAATATAGTAACTAAGATCGTCAAGTATTAGTAACTATTTTACCTTAAATTTTATTAAAACAATTGATTTTTTTTTACCAGTCCTGGTCTTGGTCTTGCAAGAGTTAGGTGGCCTTGGTCTTGGTCTTGCAAAGTGTCGATTTTGGGCAACACTACTATAGTCACAAAACAATTGTTAAGGCATTCTCATTGCAAATGAGATACCAATGAACATATTCGTGTAAAAAATTTTAGTAAGCTAAATAAACATAAAATTCATGACCCGTATGTCTGGAATGCAAAAAAAAAAAAGGCATAATAAATAAATAAAACGGCAGACCTACAAACGCCCACATATCTCTATTTCGGTCTATTAATTTTATAAACAATGATTTGTCTACTGTTTATAAAATGAATTAAAGCATAAGGGTTACTTCGAATATTTACTTCATGGGTATTCAGTTAGTTTGGGTAACTGTTTCACTCATGTATTTGCTATATTCCTGTTTATTTCACTCACTAGATTTATATCGGATTGAGGATTTCATTTTGTTGGAAGGTTCACCTCGAAAGTACCAACTCCCCACCCTCTCATGGATTCGCCAAAGTACTAGATCGATTAGAAAGAATGGTAACAATTATTTCTTAATCTTTTTAGTGTTTACTTTAATAAATCTCCTTGCTTTGTAGATAAACCCAAGACGCAGACCGAAGCCGCCCTGTGTGGCCTGCCATGTTAAAGATAACGTATTTGTGATGATCCCTAAGGCAGCGGCGGCTTCCGACCCCAGAGGGTTCATAGCGTCATGAGCTGTAATGGGGACTCCATTACGGCTAAGCGCGGTATCATAGGCTTTGTCGGTGCCGCGTCGAAAGGACCACCTTCCGGAATGGACACCTCCGCCATCAGCCGCAGCCCTGGGATCTCCCCGCCTTCCCATTATCAATTGCACCACCGTACCCCATGCGATACCCATCTCGCCGTACAATGGAATCACCGACCTCCTACTTTCCCAGTTCTCGACAATGCGCAGATAAGGAAGCCCAACTAGTCATTACATCGAATTATCCTCTCCCGGGTTGTTTCCATAGTTTGTACAACTGTTTCCTTTGTCTATTCGGTCATTACTGTTTGATCATTGTTTGGAAATTGAGATTGCGTTCGTTATCTCTGTGACGACATAATTTGGGAGAGGATTGTCTGTTCGATGGTTTACTGTCTGCCTTTCTTCTATACAATAAAAATGAGAAACTCCATTGATCCATTCTGACTAGAGCTAGGCAAAAGATATGAATTCTTAGTTCAAAATATAATATTATCTTTTCTCAACATCGAAAATGCATCTGTTCTAGTAAGAGTCTTGTCTATTTTTCATGAATAACTTTAAAATCGAATATAATTTCAGCTGCCGATCCTTTCCAGAAAATAATTCAAGTGTTGCATCAGATAACGCCGTTTACCTTTCCAAATGAAACAGTATATCATTGGAGTCACTTTAATATCATATATACCTATAGGTGTCATATTTACTTATATTTTTGAAATATAAATCCAAACGTCTGCCGCCTTATCCTTGTAAGCCTTCCACCACCCACCTCCTGTTATCTATTTAACCAGCAGACAGGAATGCAGCACACTGCCATATAACGCAGCCCTTTCCATTAAGACGGAGGCCGTATCATCGGGAAGGCAGCCCTAAGGGCCGATAGAGGCCATAGAGGAGCTATGCTAATGCCGGCCAAGGTGCTCCCTCCAGGCTGCCCTTCCTCATTGCTGTAATAAAAGTTTTATTGCGCCGGCGCCAGCGGTCATTAGCGGTGGATGGTATTAGCTCTATAAGAGGTGTCCCTAATTGCTCCTGTACCCTTCGCCATTGTCTTTGGCTTTCTCCTTATCTGTCTTTACTACTATTTTCCTTCCAACTCAGATTTATTATTTAATTTGATAATGACATGTGCATTTGAGTGTTCCTACTGTTGTCAGCGCTCTATAACACTTTTATACATTTCTTTACTGTGTTGCTTTAGTTACATTTAATGGTTTCTGGAACAATTTAAATTGAGTTTATTATTTAATTCTTGTTTCTTATATTTTTCTTTCGTTTTAAATTAAAAAAACAAGATATCTTTATAGTAGATTTCAAAAACATAATAATATATTTGTATTATATTTAAATAATATTTACCTTAAAATGGATGAACTTGGTGAGTTAAGTCACTTTTTAGTATCCAACATTAAGTAACAAGTTTCGGTATGATAGTCTACTAACTTTAATAGTCCGTGGTGCAGACCCATTTTTATCAAATTACTAAAATCCACCTGAAACTTCAAACTTCGTGAATAGCTTTATCTCATCGTAACCTACAAATATTTTATTTATAAAAATTCTCGGAATTGGGGCGTTTTGGTCTGGAGATCGGCAAACTTTGTTTATTTAATTAGGTACTAAAAACTCATGAATACTCATTTGCTTTCCACTTTAATCGTAAGATAATATGACCATAAAGTCCAAAAGGTTACCGACAAAAATATTGGTCCGTTTGGCGTGTTATTCATTGTCATAATAATGAGGTGATATAGGACAAACGGCCAATATTTTTGTAGGCTATTTATTTTTTTTCAACTCTGTTTATCTTACGATTAAAAGTTTTTAGTACATCATTAAATAGACAATGTTTACTAATCTCCAGATTGAAAACGTCCCATTTCCGAGAATTTTGCAAATCAAATATTTGTAGGTTGTGTTAAGATAACTCACGAAGTTTCAGGCGGATGTTAATAATTTGATAAAAATGGATCTATACCTCGGACTATAAAGTTTCATAGAGAAGTCATTCCCAATTACTTTCTTTTTTTTTTTTTTTTTTTTTTCTGTCGTCTTCCACCTCGACCATTAGACTATACGGGATTTTCCAGGGCGGGATATTAATGTGAGAGTTATAAGTCCGGCACCGGAACGCGAATTCGTAATCATTTTATCATATTATGTTGTTAATGTTTATTATCTTATCTTGGTTGTCGGGCAACGCATGTTTTGCACACACGTTAGGCCACTCGCGTCTATTCCAATCCATTAATTATTCTTACACCATCAAATAAAATATTGTAAATTCTTGAAGGAAGCTAGTCGACTGTTCTACATATCATGGGTGATAAATATTCAGGACGCAGTCTTTTTTAAAAAAAAATTTATTTTGCCAACGGTTCAACCCAAATCAGCGAGATGACCCACATGTTTGGGTTGAAACCTTGGCAAAAATAAAAAAAAAAATTTAAAAAAGACTGCGTCCTGAATATTTATCACCCATGATAAAATATTGTAGTTTTAAAGTAATGTTACCTCCAACATGTTAATTCCATCCCTTTTATGGTATCCCGAAATAGTGAAGCGAATCAAATGGATAAGTGAGCATTTTTTATCTTAATTCCTTATTGAATATAGCACTAAGAGGGTGTGGTACAAATCTCTCTTATTTTTTCCATACACAAGCACTTGTCTAAGAATTTTCATCCACGCCATTAGAAGTTCGTCATCATTACTGTTGAGGTGAAACTCTAAAACATTCCATAGAACGATTGATCTGTACATTTCTAGACACAGAAAGAGATTATAGATAGCTCAGAATAGAGGATATCTTGAGCTGAGATTGTACCTGATATGAAAGCAGTTAGGTAAAGCGGTTATTACAGTTGCAGGTCAGCCGGTAATCGAGGGTCTTTCATCCTTTTTTTTTTTTTTATAGAATAGGATAGGGTTCCTTTTTCTTTTCTTTCTTTTCCTATAATATTTTCTACAGTTAAGTAGCCCCTCCCTAGTTTGATTTGATTATAATATACGGACGTCCCTACTTGGTAATCCGATATGCTGGTTGGAAGCTGTCAGTGCTCTCGCATGATTGATTGATCACGGGGTACGAAGGTCCACTTCGTCCTATTAGCAATGAATATTTATTTTTATTCAGCTCTATATTTGTGATGCAGTATTATGAAACTATACTTTTCAGTTTCATACAAATGTCATAAATAAATGAAACAAGTTTTAGGATAATACTGAATGAGCCCATCTCACACACAACTAGGACTGTTGAAAGGTTAAAATATAGTGGAAGTTATTTGGTTTTCCCAGATCTATGTGTGTGTACGGATGTGTTTGTCTATACGCGGTTTGGCTATTAATTGTCCGAGAGCTAGTGCGAAAAAATCGACATAATTTAATAAAAACTTTGAAAGCATTTTTTTTTAAATATTCTTAAAGCTCTCGATTAATCTCCGCTGGCTTTAGTACCAGTGATGCGGTTGAGAGAGTAGCGCAGGGTTCTCCTGGAGTCCAGCTTTTCCCTCCACAGTTGGAGGGACAAGCCTTCCTCGAAGTTCCATCGCCAGATTGTAAAAAGTGTATGTAGGTATACATGTGTTTTTGCTTAGTTATAATTTTCTTATTTTTAGGTCATTTTATTTTATTTATTGTTATTTTTCTTTTATTTAGTTTATATTTTTTGTACATATAGTGTGAATGTTATCCTTCCTCACTATAACTAATGTCCAAGTGACAGATTGTTGTAATACTGAATAAATAAATTAAAAAAAAAATTATTAAAATATTCTTAACATTTATATTTAAAAAAATTATGGTCTGTCAGTCGGATATCGCTACCTGAAAAAATGAATATTAGGCCAGTTACTTGAGGATCGAAACGCGAAATTCATTGTGAAAAACGTGAGAAAAGTTTTAATTTTTTTAACTTGTATATATTATTGAGACATTTAAAAACACAATTATTAACGCGAGCCACCATGAGAAAACTTTTTACACCCAAAAAAGCTTTTTTCTTTCTTTTTTTTACTTACAACTCCTAAAAGGAGCATCGAAGCGAAAAATATTTTCTTTAAGAAATTAAAGAACGATCAATTTTTAGTCGAAGGAGTACCTAAAGTTAATAATTTAGTTAAGCGGTTTGATCAATAATCATGATCAACAAACGCTAATTTTTACCAAATGCGTCACAAACTGGGACAAATTACTGTTGATAGCCCTGCATCTTGAAAATGAAATTTCTAAGGGGACAAGCTTATAGAATAAAAGTTGTAGAGCATCATATTCCATGTCTACTGAATACCAACAGTTTTGATTCAATTATTACATTCACGTTCTTACTAAAAGAGAAAAAGGCCTGTTACAACTATGAACACAACTATTAAACTTAAGACACTTTTAACCTAAATTCAGAAAAGGAGGTTGACTGTCATCAGTACTTTAAATGTCGTCATCGATATCAAAATGAACTCTGATAGATGATGTGGTTAGGTACTGAATCATCGCGAACAATAGATCATACAGATCTCATCAGTGTCGATAAGTACTGTAATAAAATGTAATAATAATGTAAGATGGAATTGTTAAAGTCAAGATGACAGCTGTAACAGATTCAGCCATAATGGAGTTTAATTTTGCGCTTTAATCGTCGCGTATCATCTCAAGGCTTCGAGTACATATCACAATTATTTATAGCACCATCAATTACTTTTTTTTATTGTTATTAATCGCTTATTTCAGAAATTTGTCAGAGAAAGCTGAAACAAATCATTTGGATTTTATATCATCAATAAAAATATTGCAAATTTATTATTCAAATATCTGTGTTAGTAAAAAAATGTAAGGAAACTTCATATTTCGAGCTGCTAATTTTTGATAGAAACTTTCATTGATACTATTTCAAATCGTATTTTATTTAACTTTTACAAATAAATTAGTCAGAGATAAGTCACTTGATAGTTAGATTTTTTTTTCTGTTCCGTCTAATTATTCCTTCAACTAATTATCATATGATATTTACATATTTTAGATATTTCTATTTATTATTTATTCTTAGCGCTACGGTCCTGTAAGAACCTGGGCTCCTCTTATAATCCTTCTTCTTTATCCCGACCGAGTATTCTTCAGCTTCGAATTCCCATCCTTTTCAGATTGTCCTCTACCTTTCCCAGCCATCTCCGGCGTGGTCTTCAACTTCCACGTTTTCCAGCAGATCTCTAGCAAATGTTTAGGAATCGCATCTCGTGGCATACACGCCACATGGCCAAACCTGATTTGGTTTCTCCTCACAATTGAGACCAAATCCGACCTTGCATACATCTCGGACAGCTCTTTATTGGTGCGAATTCCTCATTGTTCGCACACCGCCATAGATCCTTCGCTCCCATGCGAGTAGCCTTATTTTGGATGCTTTGGAGATCACCCAAGTCTCAGAGCCATAGGTGACGACGGGTCTGATGACTTTCTCATACACCGTTATCTTTTTTCTGTAAGAAAGGGATCTGTGATTCAATATTTTTCGCATTTCAAAACAGTACCTATTTCTGGCAGCCATCCTTGCAATCAATTCATTCACCATTTCATTATACAAATGTGTTACAGATATAGGTAATGAAATAGATACATAAACGTTTGTGAACAGGCATCATAATCTTCATGCTTATAGTACCTCTATGTAGTGTGAGGTTACCGTTGGTAGAGACCAGGGTCTTGTTCTAAGGGTAGTTCTCTTTTCCTACATCAATTTATTCCGGGCTTCCAGAACAACGAAAAATATGTTCCTAGGAAATGTATGATCTTCTACATGGCTTCCTTCTCTTCACTGTGATCTCTTAGGTCTTTCTGGTGATTCTTTCGTAGTCCATTATCATATACTAAGCAGGAGTCCGAACAACCTTAGCTTGTATTTTTCTAAGATGTTCTCGGAAGGTTTAACTTCCTCTTTCATGAAGATGATCCGAATCCTATCTCTTCGGACCTTAACATCGACTTAGCTTCCAGATAGCTTATATTTATGGATCGAATCAGCTGTAGTTTGCTCTTAAATTATATTATGAAAATTTACTGTAACATGTTATTATAGTTGTTTTCTGTCTAAATGTTATTAATATGATACTTTGTTATGTTCCAGATGGCCAAGGCAGCCACATGATGTACAACAACCGACAGCAACCAAAGAAGAAACGCAAGTCGAGAACTGCCTTCACGAACCACCAGATCTTCGAGCTGGAGAAGAGGTTCCTGTACCAGAAGTACCTGTCGCCTGCGGACAGGGATGAGATCGCCGGACAGCTGGGGCTGAGCAACGCCCAGGTCATCACCTGGTTCCAGAACCGGCGGGCCAAGCTGAAGAGGGACATGGAGGAGCTGAAGAAGGACGTGGAGACCGCCAAGGCCTTCGCGAACCAGCAGAAGTCTTTCCTGGAGAGCGTGCACAGTTTCAGCATGCTCAAGAAGAAGCCGCTTCCGACGGAAGAGGAGTCCCTCTCCATGGAGAAGTGAACATGTCTTTCTCTGTTAATAGTTGTATTTTTCTTGTAAAGAAAATCCCACCACGTTTGAAAGAAGATGTCGGCAATTGCGTCTAATCCTGACAATATGTAAGAAAAAAATTTTTAAGAAGGTGTTCGAATTTCACCTATTCCTTCCAATGAGCAATAACTGTAACTGTTTCTAATTTTTGTTTTCATTTATGTATTCATTCGAATTTATGTTATATCTTTTATAAAATTATTTGGAGTTATTAATATAACTCAGTAAAAGTAATAATCTTGCTAAAAAAAATATTTTTATGAACAGATTATTATTATAATTATATAAATAATAGGGCTGAAAAGGGGAATAAAATTAAAAACTTCATCAGAAATATAAGATGTAGTTTGACATAAGTCCAGATACAATGATGAATAATACATACAAGATAATAGAAATATAATATAAATATATATATGTACCTACTTCAGCTGTAGAATTCAGAAGTATAGAAGTAGAGTTCAAAAATTCTATTCGTTTTTGAAGTGTTTTTTAGAGTTTTCGTAAATCATCTATTTTTTTTTTAATGTATGTCTGATGTATACGTTATCGTACAATTTTTTTTATTTTATTTTATGAAACAAAAAAATCAATAATCCATATAACATTTTTTTATGAACATATTTTTGTAATATTTCATTGTTAGTATCGATTTTAAATGTATTGAAAGATAAAAACTTTAACTTCCTATGCACTATAATAAACAATCATATCGCAAAAATAATTAATACATATTTATACCTTTACATATTTAGTTACATTGAAAATAAAATGTAAAAAGTATATCTTTATGCATTATTTAAAATATAATTCAAAGAAATTTTTCAATATGGCTTCGACGTTGGGAAATATATACATAACAAGTAACTGCGAAAAAAATTTAAATGCCTTTAATTTCTTATTAAAAAAAAATTAAACCTTAAGTTAAATACAGTAAAATAATCAGTAATCAGTAAAATAATACCGCAGACGCAGATAATCTCGAAAAAAATATTTACAATCGAACCAGAGGATCACTGAGTCATTTTTCTTTGCCCTATTACTTAATTTTATATTTAAATTTATTTTATTTTATTGAATATTTTCTTATATATTTATGGGATGAATGGCTGAAATGCGAACACCTTTATTGTGTAAATATGCTACTACCTGTCTTGTACGTATTTTCACCAATTTATTGTTCTTAGGTAGCTCATCATTTTATACGTTTGTGAAATTAGAAATGCATGTCGGTTAGCAATGTCTGTTTGTAAAAAAGAAATAAATAAATAAAATTAAGAAATCAGTTCAATTTCATGAATAAGTTCTATGAGATGTACTTAAGTAAGTTTCAAGTTCCTCACTTTTTTTTTGGAAAAGGATGTTAAAAAAAAACAGGTGACATCTTTTTGCAATTTTATTTTTATTATTTTGTTATTGTAAGTTGTAACGATATGTATATAATATTTAAATTATGAGTTTAAATGTATAAAGAAAAAAATATATAAAAAATTAAAAAAGAGCACATTGTAATAAAAAAAAATCTATCGTTATGTTGTATTGTCAACATAGAGCAAATCAGTATTAATTTATATATATTACCATTAATTTATATGTTTAAATAAAAGATGTTTATTATGCTTGTGTTGTGCAATTGTGTACATAATAAAAAGTTGTAAAGAGAATTTAAAGAAGGCTATGACCTGTTGTACAAAACCTTGTATACGTTAATTTAACATAAAACGATGAAAAAATGTAAAAAAAAACTATATATATAAATAAATAAATATTAATTTATTCTAGTAAAAACAGATCCACCAATGTACTTAACCTGGATGGAGTTAGGTTAAGTAACCTCCTTGGAAAGAATCTTATATACATTGTATAGCTATTGTAAATACGGTAGCTTAGTCATGTGATATGTACGAATGAATACAGCATTAAATGTTGTTATGTAAATTATTTAAGTAATATTTCATTTTATTTTAACATCCCCGTCCTTACCTCATTCCTATCCTTGATAATTTAATTATAATAATTTTAGGCTTTAAAAAAAAAAATATATTCACTATTACAAGTGTTTCTGAAATAATCACTCCTCAATAATATTATAAAAAGAAAGACAACCATCAACCTCCACAACAAACAAAAACCAAATATCAACCTCCACTGTACCACAACAAGGATGATAATACATGTCTAATATATGTATATATTTTAATATAGCAACAAAAGAGGGTTGCTACTTATTTTTTTTTTTGTTTATTGTAAACAGATTTTATTACCATTTATAAAAATCTGTCAGATTAAACGAAAATAAGGGTACTTGTTTCTTCTCGCTTCACCAAGATGGCGGACGGATTTAAGACACAACTCAAAACCTGCTATTCCCAAATTACCGATGAATGTCGAAAATACAAGAATTCAGTTACGAAGAGATGTGATTTACATGTGTTTTTAAGTTAGGTAATACCTAAATGTGTAGAATAAGGAAATACATAATAAAGAAAATGTCTTCTCCTAAAAAAATAAGTTTACAAAGCTCATTTGCCACCAAAACCATATGTTGAAATATTTAATTGATATTAAATTGAAATTTTCACCACAAAATGGAATAAAGACATAATATATATATATATATATATATATATATATTAATAAAATCTGTGTAAAAAAAAATACGTTGTTAAAATAAAACAATTAAATTAAAAGTTCCCTACACACTGATAAATTCTGACAAATCTATCAGTCAGAGTCGGTGAGCGCAAAGGAAGAATTTTGTTCATTGCTAACACATTTTTAACATTTTAATTATTGTTATTCGTAGTTATTATTAATCCGAATAATAGATATGGGAGAGTGTTAATCAGATCACAATTCTACAATTATTTATATTTTGGCTTTAAATATTTATTTGCGCCTGTCAACTTGTGTCGATAATCAGGAAATGTGCTGCAATACGAGAAATAATGTCAGGTAAGGTCATTATGAAATATTCTATCCGTTTGAGGAATTTGATTATTATAAATATAAACTGGGGGACAGGTGTTTTAACGTAGAGTAAACCTTAAATGTTTGGTTTTGTCATGATGAAGTCCAATTTGCCATGTCTCTTATTAATCTGTTGTAAATTTGTATAAAATCGTTGGGAATGGGTATTATATGTTGGTCAGCTGTTGAAATGTGGAGGTCAGTATGTAGAGTTTTGTTAGTCACGTGCCATAGTGTTTTTGTTATGAGTCGCACTAGCGGATCCAGGATTTAATTTTTTTTGGGGGGGGAGGGGCTTCAGCCCGAAAGATTTTTTTTTCCATATACATATAACTATAATTAATTTTAAAAAAAGAAAGAAATTAACTACCTATACGAAATGGTGTATAAGTAGTTCTTGAAGTCCTATTAAATGTAATTAAACGAACAAGGATACTTTAAGAGATAGTTTTTAATATTTTTTTCTGTAAAACATGGTTATATTTTACCATTTTGGGGGGGGGAAGCTTCAGCCCGAAAGCCCTCCCTCCCCGTATATCTATCTGGCTGTGATGAGTCGCAATAAATTTGATTGAAAGATTTGAAGTTTTTGTAGGTGGGTTTCTTTAGCGATACCGTATATTTGTGATGAGTATGCCCATATGGGTTTTAGTTTATATGTATATATATATTCAGTGTATGATTGAGTTTCAGGTTTGATTTTGAAAAAATAGAGTAGAGTAGTTTAAGCCGTTTGTTAAATGTCAATCTTTACATGCATTTTTACATGCTGGCCCCATACCATCCTTCTGTCGAAGGTAAGGCCTAGATAAAATATCCTGCCCGTTTGAGAAATTTGATTATTGTCAATATAAACTGAGGGCTCGTGTTTTTTCGTAGTGTAAACGTTAAATGTTTGGTTTTGTCTTGATTAAGTCCAATTTAACCTAATCTTGTTATTTAAGTAAATGATGTAAAGTTAGTTAGGTCTGTGTAGCATCTTGATGTTTTGTGAGGATTGTTCTGTCGTCTGCATAAGTAGCTGTCAATGTCTCCTTGCTAACAGGTATATCGTATGTGTATACAATATAAAGTAGAGGAGCCAGTATTGAACCTTGGGGAACTTCTCCCAAAATTTGAAATATTTATATCTTCGTTTTTAACTATTTCCATATGTTAAGACTTATAATGGACTTATAATTAAGTGATCATTTCTTTCGTAATTTGTCAGGAAATTTTAAATGTTGAGGATCAGTAGACACATATTTTATTTCGGATTCATTCTAGTACTATTGAGAATCTAGGAATAGCGTGCTTGAGGATCCTGATACCAGCCGCCAGCATAGTCACAATGAAAAATTGTTCCTATTATTGTCAGAGTTACAAAAGAAACAAAATTAAGAAATAAAATAAATTAAATAATAGAATAAATAAATTCAAGGCTACCAATAAATATAAATAATCAAAGTAAATTATTCACAAAATAAAAATACTTAAATTAATATTAAATATTTATATTTTTATTGGACAAAATAGCTATATGAACAAAAATTACAAAGAAATATCATTTTAACAAGAAATAACAATAACAATAAGCCTCCAATCAAATAAAATTTTTTTCTGGAATCTACTTATAACCGATTATACTTCCATGCCGTAGCAATAAGAAAATAACAAAACGGCTTTAGTAGAGGAATGAAGATCTACAGTGGATAATATCTTTACTAATTGAACCCTCTCTGTGAAGGAAATAAAATAGACAACAATCCACCATATTGTATACTTCAGACATGCCTCTAACAACGTTACAGGCTGGATTGATATGTCTTCTATTCATTTTGTACCTCGAAAAGGTATTTAGGGTTCCAAGTAAGAAGTATTTTAATTATTTTTTTTTAAAGGAATAAAATAACTTCAAAATGTCGCTTAAATTATTGCGAATAAATGAAGTACCAATAATCTCAGTTTGAGAAAAAATAAATAAATATTCGTTTATAAGTCAATAAATTATTAAAAATAAATGTATTCATAAATTATGGTTGTTTGCCGGTGATTATTAAAGATGCATTAAAATGATACTAATTTTATTGTATGTTTATATTTAATTACTCGCTGACATTTAGCTGGACATGGTAGGTGTACTAAAATATCAGGTGTACTAAAATATGAATATTAATAAATATGATAATGAGAAATTCATTCATAATATTCATTATATGTATGAAGATGGGGTTTTAAAATTAAACAGATGAATGAGATACGAACAGGTGAAAAATATAATTATAAACATGTGAACAGTATTATAAATATACTTTCGCATAAATTAAATTATATCAATACATAAACACGTGAAGTACAATGTAGGAAGGGGAAGGTAATTATGGAGAGATTATATGATACCAGATGTATAAATGGGAGAAATAAAGAAGGTATAATAGAAATTATTAAAGATTTTTTTAAGCCAGTTTTCAAATAAATAATAAATAAAATTTACTTGAAAAAGAATTTATTAAATAATAATGTAAAAAAACAAATGTATAATTTTAGCAAATGAATATTATATGTATCTATAATTAGTTTTTTATATTTATTCAAAAATTATTTGAGAATACATAGGGTAAAGGCAACAGTTAAAGGCACTTGTAACTTAAATTTGATAAAATAAGCGTTTAGATTCCTGAAGGATTTCAAACTTGGTGCTCTTCCAAAGCCACGTTAGTCAGCCATTTAAAATCCTATATGAACCTAATTTAAGTTCCAAATGTTAATACTTGGTGCCTTTATCCTCTATAATAGCAAAAAAAATTGTTTTTCCTATTTTTAGAAAGAGAAAATAGTTTTACCCCAATAAAAATACTAACGGACAAAAATAGTTTTTTTTTTCGTCTTAATGAGCTAAAATTGACAAATCATTTTAAAAAAATTTAAACAGGTTGTAATGAAATATATAAAGTAATATTTGAAAATGGCTAAAGGGCAGAAATCTTTCAAAAGTTATATAACTAATTAAAAGTATTGATTTTAATTTAACTAATTGTGTAATATTGATAAAGAAATATTTATTTGTTTATGTATATTGGTATCACCAATTGGTCCAAAAATTTGTTGATTAGCTATTCATAAATTAGAATTATTTCTTCCCAACTTTATAAAATATACAATATATATATATATATATATATATATATATAAAACCTAATCCACTACAACCCATGGGTTCAGTCATGGGAATCGGGCCAGGATCAGGCTCAACCGCCAGGTTTTTCCTCTTAATTAATTACTTAATTAAGGGTACCCACTTTGCAGAGGTTGGGTGTGCTCTAGGAGGGTCTTCCTACCCCAGGGTCGCCCCACGGCTAATGAAACAGTATAAATACTTTTTCTGCCATAAGCCGGGATTCGAACCTGGAACCTTGAGCATTGGTAAGTAAGTGCTCTATCACTGAGCTACCCCGCTTCCTCTAAATATATATATATATATATATATATATATATATATATATATATATATAGAAAGGACTAACCAATTTAAGTTGAAGTTTTGGGAAACAGGGGAAAAAAATATAAAGATTTTATTGGATAATAAGGTAGGATATGTAGAGACTATATCTTCTAGATATTCTATTTTTATCACTAAAGCTATGAGAAGTACATATTTTATATTTTTTTATCACTTTAATGGTCTGTTAATGGTTCTAGGTTTCAACTAAGAAACTAAAAATCGTATCTTAATAATTAAATATCATGAACACTAACTATATAATATATTACATTACTATTTACCTGCATTTCATAATCAAAGCTTAAGAAAATTCTAACTGCATTTACTAAAATTTTAGACTAAAACAGAGCTTCAAAGTTAGACTTTAATTAACAATTTTGTTTGTACAATACCTTGAAACCGTGAACTTAATTTTGCATTCATCTATGACTTAATTGCATCACTTCTTAATTTAATTTATAATATTGAAATTTTTCAGTTGGAACCCAGTCATTCCAGAATACATTTTCGTGGTGAGACAAGGTTTTAAGTGCAGATAGCAGCACTCTCAAATTTGAGGTTTTACGTTTCATGGAGGACATGAAGCATCGAAAAACCAAATTAAATACAAATATTTCGTATTTTTTTTTTTTAAACAAATTATTTTATCCTTTTTAAGTTAAATGGAATATAGATTATTTATTTCACGAGCAATACTATACATTTAAATCACTTCTCATGTAGTTATCACTTCTAATTATTATATATAACATAACCTCCCCAGACTTCTTTTGAAGGGATTCTCCTTCAGTCAAAATGGGAAGTCTGCGCCTAGATGATCGATCCTATTACTACCACAGGCGGATCTACGGGGGCACTTTCGGGCTGAACTCCCTCTACCCTTCAAAATGGTAAAATGTAACCATGTTTTACAAAAAAAAGTATTAAACACTATGTCTTAAAGTATTCTTGTTCGTGTAATTAAATTTACTAGGACTTCAAGAACCATACACCATTTCATATAGGTAGATAATTTCTGTTATTTTTTTCAAATTAATTATCGTTTTATATATATATATATATATATATATATATATATATATATATATGAAAAAAAGGCTTTCAGGCTGAAATTCCCTGCCTTCCCCCAAAATTAAATCCTGGATCGGCTACTCATTATTGTCAATACCCATAAATTTGACTGAAAAAAGACAGGTAGACACATCCTAAATTTTTTTTTATATTAATATAACACGTTTCAGTTCGGTATGAGGAAGTAAAAAACCCTTTTTATTAATAAGTAGTTCACTTATCCTCTTTTTTGAAAAAATTATAATAGTGGTGATTATTACGCAGTTTGTGGTTTTAATTTAATTTTATCTTTTAACATTGTGCATTTCTATCTCAGTTTTAAGCAGTCGGATTTTCATATAGTTTAATTTCAATGACCGATATCCCCATTCCTCAGGGCTGAGCTCTGGACATCGGTACTCCCTAGACAAGCATATAATCGGCAGAGAAAGCTGAATGGCGACCATTAACCAGGCGTGGATGGGAGGCTAACGAGAAGTTATTGTCTCTAGGCGGAGGACTATAAAGGAGTTGGCTGTTAGAGATTCCTGGTGCGAGGTGCCCCGCTCCTCGCTGAATAATTATGAAGTACCTCTGCCTGTCTCCGGGCCGCTTTGATAGTTCCTATCTTTTGGAACAGTATTTACTATAGTGGAATTAGAATTATTTCCCCATTAATGGTAAATAAAAGTAAAAAATTCTCAAAAAAATATCAGCACGGTGGTTTTACAGCTTACAAGAAGGTTTATTGGCAATGAACTAATCATGAAAGTTCCTCTAATACTCAAACATACTAAAAATATTCAAACAGATTAAAAATTATCTAAATAGATTGGGAAATAGATAAATATAAACACGGACAAGTAAGCCTGCAGCAGATCTTCTGAGCTCTATGGATACTTATTTATTTTTCTTACAAAATAAGCATTAAGCTAGAAAAGAGGCATAAGGTAATAATGTTATAAACGAAAAAATCCTAACTACTAAACCATGACTCCCCAAACATACAGATGAATAGTTATCTCAACGTTTTGCGAATTCAGGCATCAACGTCAGAAAAACCAAGATCATTTATACACAGATTGAACAAACAAAAAAGGAAAAGAAGAGAAAAAAAAAATTACTGTTGCTGTAAATGTCACACGAAGCCGTCCAAATACATACTGAATTTGTCCTTACTTTGCCACAAATAAAATCATCTATAACAAACTTAATGTTCTTTGTGTTTCCGACCTGGCCCAATCCAGATACCTATCCTTCCGTAACAAACTTCAGAACCATTCAAACCCTCTCGTTTCTAATCTTACTTCCTTCTCTATCCTTGATAACCCTCTGAGGCATTTGAAAAGAAGATGGCCGAGAGATCTGTAGTGAATACATTTTTAGAGTGTTATAATGGGTTCTAATGGGGTTATATTCATGTATTCACATTTACTGAATATATTTTTATTTACAATATCATAAATATAAAAAAATTGCATACCGAAGGAAAGAAGAAAAGCAAAAAAAAGATATACATAACTGAAATATAATAATACAAAACGTGTTAAATTATATAAAATAACAAATTAATAAACAAAAAAAAAAACTCGAAGGCATACATAACATCCATTCCCAATAAAACCTTTTTTTTTAATTTATTAATTTGTTATTTTATTTTATTTAACTCTTATAAAATCGGGATAATAGGATGGTAATGTGGAGCAGAGAACTACCGAAGAAATACGAGCGAGCCTTCAAGCATGGAAAACGAGAGAAATTATAGCATTTACTTATACATGTACGGTTTTCATAAATACTATTATTTAATATTTAATTGCATAGATTAAGCAATTATAAAAAATAAAAATAATATATATATATATATATATATATATCAGTGTTAAACAAAAAAATTACACACAATGAATGATAAATGAATATAGGATGGATCTCCTTACTGACACTCCTGTTAAGACAATAAAAAAAATCGTGGCACTTAATTATTTATTAAATATTAATTATATAAATAATTAAAATATGATTTTTACTATCAGCTCCTACCAGCTAAATATTTTTATAGTAGTATCTATCATTTTATTAATCAGGCGGTAATGACTTAGAAATTTTGAGCCTAAAATAGCAACGTAAAGACCTACTTTTATGTGAAAGTGGTGTGATGCGCGCACCGCACCAGATTTTTTTTCTATTGAAAGAGAGTCAATGCATATAAAACCGACCATTTTTTTTTTTTTTTTTTTTAGGTGCTATTACTGCTCTCAAATTAGAATTATGCTTCCGTTAATGACAACATAATAATCAACAAACAATCAAGAAAAGTTTCAGTATTGTGGTCTTAGAACTTTTATTGGCATAAGCATAATACATGAGCTGGGATTTCTGAATCCGCCACATTTTTTCAATGGGTCTTTAAGACTCTACTCTAAATACATACATAAATCGGGATATAGTTATTGTTTTATTAGCATTTTGCAAAATAGTTAATGCGGCGATACCTTTTAAAATTTTAAAAACTCATTGACTCTCATTCACCTATTAAAAAAACATATATCAAATTTTTAAAAACTCAATTGGATTAGAAATACACAAACAGACAAAACATAATCATACAGATTAAAAATATTCAGATAGATTAAACATTATTCAAATAGATAAATATAAACTAAAAATATAATAAATAATATAATAAAAGATTATCACAAAAAGAAAAAAATAGATAGACTTGAGTTGTTTTTTGTAATTATTATTATTACAGTTTATATCAAACCGAGACAATGAATAATCGCGAATAATTAACCCATTTTATAAATTAGTTAATTGATATGAATATTAGCCAACCTCCTGATTGACTGGCCGATGTGTTGATGTGGGGATTCGAAGCTCTAAAATAATTAAAAAAGAAATTATTACATTTTTAAAATCATCAGGTTTCTAATTGCATACATTCGTCATTCGATTAAAGAAAACTACCTCAAAATAAAAAGTTATTAAATTAATCGAAGGTATCTTTGAAGTATCTGTAATTGTAGAACATTACAGATTATCCGGGGCAGTCTACAATTAACTTGTGATGGTATTTGTAACGACGATGGGATTGGTCCTCTTCTAGGTTGTCGGTTGGTCTCATTTACATATGACTTTATAACGAATCTCATCATAGTTCATTATCTAGCTCATAGTTAGCTCTCTACATCTGCGAGTCTGTTTAATATTCTATTTCAGCAACAATCAGTTCTCATCGCTTAAAATTAGAGAAAACTGGCGAATTAATGGTTCATTTCAGTTCTGCCGTTACATTCTTGGAAGTATAGAAAGTGCATCATAGCAGACAACTTAGTCTGATAAGCCTCCTCCTTCATTATGGGCAAGTCCCTAAACTCAGCGCTGAGATCACTGGTGAGCATCGGTAATCCATTAGACTATTCTTAAATTCATCAACATACCAGTAAGCAAGTTCTTAAAATTAGAGCCAAGATCATTAATAAGTATCAGAAATCCAATAGTATAGATCACTAGAATATGAATCCATCAACAGATTAGCGCTGAGCTTAGGAACTTTCTCCAAACTGTTTGTTGCCGTTTGTACGATCACTTATATGAACCGTCAGTACTTATATTAGAACTAGGTATTAAGTTATAGTACAAGGTACGATGATTGATCGTATAAGTTTTGTATATAAAGTCTAGAATTGTTTAATAACTATTTTAACTATGTCATTATTTATTTATATATATATATATTATATTTAACGAACGTTGTTTTATAGACTAATAAAAGAAAATTATATCTAGGATGATAAATATTCAGTCATTATAAAGTTTTTATTAGTGCCGACGTTTCAACCCAAACATGTGGGGCATCCATCATAAGACGTGGTTTGAGCACTGAAGGTATTCAAGTACTGAAAATAAAGGTATTGGTCAGTACTTAAGTGCTCGAACCATGCCATGATGATGACCCACATGTTTGATTTGGAACGTCGGCATTAATAAAAACTTTATAATGACTGCATCCTGAATATTTATTACCCATGATATGTATAACAGTAACGTCAATTGTTCAAGTAATGGACAGGGGGGCCGGTACCAGTAATTGACATACCTCAGAAAAATTGTATAATCTTTATTTAAATATAAAAATAACGATCAAGATAAGATAAGATAAATGTTCAACTTACTCTTAGCAAAACAGTTAGTAGGAAGGTATGAAACACACTGATCTCAAGAGCACAATGATAGGCATTTTAAAATTTTCTTTTGGGAACTTTGCCCATATAGCTGTCAATAGAGGGCATTGTTCTTCAGTCTAGAAAAAAACTGGAACCTTTAATAAGGAAGCTTATTATTTCCATTTAAAGTCCAACCTGTCCATCACTGGATCCTCTTTCCTTAACTGGTGCGTTCATCCTATGTTTATTACATTACATCGAATATCACGGAAAAACAAAAAATAAAAGCTTTGCAACAGTTAATTGTAATAATTTTGCAGAAAACACGAGTACTTTTAGGTCATTGGATAGAAAATCACATAATTTCTTTACACACATTTAGATGAATCGCAAAATGTTTCCTAATAAACCTCAAATTAATTAATATGGTGTTAAAACTTATTAAACGAGGAAGTTCAAAGAGCAGTGGAGTATTTAAATTATAGTTGAAGGGTGAAAAAAAAAAAAATCACCAAAAATTTGTGATAGAGCTGTGTCTGTCCGCTAAATAGTCCTCTATAAATTGCAGTAACAATGACAAACTCTACTTTCTTTGAAAGTAAATTTTTTTTTTAAGCAACTTTTAATTACTTAAATAAAATATTTTTTAAGTTTTCGCTTCCTGTTCAACAAAAAAACCCGACTTGCTTAAAAAAACAAAAATCTTAAATTTCAAACTTTTCTGCTGGAAATTGGGCAATTGTTTATACGAACTTTTTGGTAGATCTTGGTGACTACTATCAAACTTTTAAATATTTTCTTCTACACTTACGGGACATCCTTTATATATGACATGAAGCTAGTTGAATTAATTAATTAATTTGAATTAAATAATGTAATTAACCATACAATACTTGGAAAACTTTTCAGTGATCATGGCTAAAAGAGGATTCGTTATTGACGGGCGCAACATTAGGAGTTGTCGATGGGACAAGCGATTGTAAGATACTCCAGTGGCGAATCAACGGTTTAATTAGGACTTAATTTTTTTTTTTAAATAACAGTACCTCTAAGTCTTTTGTCCAGGTAAAAACTCAAATATTTAATTACATCGGATGCAGGAATTTCAATGTTATTAAAATATATTTCGGGGGAAGGGCTATGATTAACAGTGAATACTACGTACACACGCTTTTGTTCATTCATTTTAATTTTCCACCTTGTGGCCCAATAGCAAACGACTAACTTGGAGGACACACATAAGACAAAAACGCATGGAATTAAATAGACGATACAGTCTTTTATCTAGGCTAGTTGAATGACGTTCAAAATTATCTTTGACTAACAAACTAACTCTCTACAATGTTTTACTTAAATCAATTTTTTGGTTGACTCATGGCCATGGCCTCATGGACTCATGGCATAGAACTGTGGGGTTCTGCTAAAACTTCCAATATTAAAAAAAATCCAGTCTTTCCAAACCAAAATTTTACGAAGGATAGTTGACGCTCCATTTTATGCCGCAAACGATAGATTACATAATGACTTGAACACCCCAACGATAGATTACATAATGACTTGAACACCCCAACGATACGGCAAAAGAAAACTATAATAATTTTTACCAAAGACTAACTTACAACACAAATCCTCTGACAGAAAATCTTAAAAGCACTAGAAACCCGTACAGCCCACCTCGACGATTACGTAGGCGGTGGCCAAGAGAACTGCTGAACTGAACTATTTCCTGGATTGTGATGGGATGCTGTGAAGCTGCAAAAACTTTGCAGTTCACAAATTGAATTTTTATGTCCAATTTTATGTTATGTATTGATAAATAATAAATAAATAACAGTAATTATCAAGGAAAAATAGAAAATAATTATGTAAAATAACTTTTGAGGGCTCTTAAAGGCCAGTCAAAGAAGGTGAAAAACACAGCTCTTTTTTAAATAATCAGAGCAGATTTTTCGATTAGTACTGAACGTCAGCGGTCTCCTCTGATGAACTCTGAATAACGAAACCTAATCGGAAAGCTTATAATATCAAGAGACACCAAGCGTACCAATAGTACTTCAATTAATACTGAGCTTCACTAACAGATCCAAGATTTAATTTGCTGGGGGACTTCAGCCTTTTGTTTTTGTATGCATATATTAGGATAATTACATCAGAAGAAAGAAAGAAACTAACTACCTATAAATGTTTAAGTGATTCTTTAAATGTAATTAGACGAAAAATAATACTTTTGGAGATAATTTTTTCAAAAAACATGGTTATATTTTACCATTTTGGGGGAAGGGGTTCAGCCTCAAAGCCCTCCCCTCCCCGTCACCCGTAGATCCGCCTGTGCTGAGCTTAGAAGAAACCGAAAGATTTTCAGAAGACGGGATATCTGAGGAGACGCACTAGCGGATCCAGGATTTAATTTTGGGGGGAGAGGGGCTTCAGCACGAAAGCTTTTTTTTCATAAAAATAATGATAATTGCTTTAGAAAAAAATAAAGAAACTAACAACTTGTATGAAATGGTGTTTAAGTGATTCCTAAAGCCCTTTTAATATTAATCACACGAACAATAATACTTTAAGAGATACTTGCCCGTGAGGAGACGTCATTCACTCACTCATACCGAACTGTTGCGGATTCCTATCTGCTACTATATCTTTCTCCATCATATTTATCTCCGTCTAAATATATTTATCTCCCGGCATTAGGGAGAGCAGCAGTATTCTTGTTCGGTTTAGTACTTTGTCCCATCTCGACAAGAGCCTAATGACGACAGAGGTGGTACAATATGACCAGAGAACTGTTGGGAATGATAAGATGATGAGGGAATGAAGACAAGGCCGTAGGATGTTTAGTGGAGAGGAGTCACTAAGCACTAAGCACTAAGCACTAAGGAGGCAGATAATCCTGGGCGGTAGGAGAGGATTACAAGGCGGCCGACATCAAAGGTGCCGCCCTGCCCCATCCCATTGTGCTGTCCTATATCCCCCCTCCCCCCTCCCTCCTGCCTAGCTATTCAGGCTAATAATTAGGATAAATCGTCCAGGAAATGTGCATACTATCGTCAAATCATTTATCATTTATCATTTATATATATATATATATATATATATATTTTTTTTTTTTTTATTTAATATTTTTTGTTATAATAGTATAGTAAATAGATGGGAAACCGCGGTCTACAAACGTTTTGGTGCGATATTTATTTATCTAGTGCTAGAATTAATTAATATGTACTTATTTAAGTAATGAATATTTAGAAATGAATAGAATTAGAAGCTGAATGTATGTCGGTGAGTGTATTTTTTTAAATTTATTTATTTATTGAGTATTACTACAATCTGTCACATGGACACTAATTATAGTGAGGTAGGATAAAATTCACACTATATATACAAAAAATATGAAATATATATAAGCAAAATAACAATAAAAAATTATATACAATAAATAAAATAAAATAATCTAAAAATAATAAAATTAAAGCTAAGCAAAAAACACATACACACATACACCTATATGAATTATTTACAATCAGGCGAGGGAACTCCAAGAGAATCCCGCGCAACTCTTTCAATCGCCTCACTGGTTTGGGTGTATTAAGTGATATATAAAAATATAAACAGTAAATTATAAAGAATTTGTGAGGCCTTACTGCGGGATCTAATGATTACAAGGTTCTCTACCTGTGGTACAGTATATTTTAATAATACAAAGTGGTTATATTTTAAAAATTCAACATATATATATATATATGTATAACTTTTTTCAGAAATAATATTTTATATACAAAATATATATATATATATATCACTCATGAAGTGATGGCTTAAAACTATATATACTCATGAAGTGATGTTATTTCTTTAAAAAATAGGTTTGTTCTGGCAAGGAAATAATTTTGAGTAAAAAGGCAAGCGGGTGTACTCTTAATTTTTTTTTTTTATCACTACAACTAATTTCTGAAATTGTGACAAAATTAATAACATTCAATAAAGAAATTTAAAAAAAAAAATACTACTAATAATACTTTTGAACTGCATAAAATAAATTATTTGATTCAATTATTATTAATTCGTAAGAATTTCAAATAAAAATGACGCTAATTATTTAATCTTCAATATTCTCTAAGGTACGATGCGAATTGAATAATTTATTTTTCCTTGCTAAAAGGTGCTTGAAAATATTATTATTTTTTTATTTTTTTTTTTTTTTTTGTTTATTTAGAAATATTACATTCTGTCACATCAAGGACATTTATAATAGTGTTCAGAGAAAGCACACTCACACTCTATTTACAATAAAAAAAAAATAATACAGAAACTTAATAATAATAAATACAATAAATAAAATAAAAATAAATACAATAAAATAAAATAAATGTATATAAATAAAAGAACTAACCTAATCATACACACTCGGGCTTGAGTGGAGGATCTGGCCATTGCCAAAACTCCAATAGATGCTTATTTACAAAAGGTCTCTGGGCCACTGCCGCTTCAACCTTCGAGGAGGATTGTAAGGATGGGTGTTGCTGGATAGAGATTGTGCAAGGGGATTTGGATGATAGGTAAGGTTCTGGTGAAATTTGGAGAATTTTTCTGGAATAAGGTCTAGGACAAATGGGATATTAAGGTCATGGTGTAGGATTTTGTTATTTACATAGAACGGAGCATCAACTATTGTTCGAAGGACTTTAGATTGAAAGGATTGAATACGTTTGATGTTAGAAACTTTTGCTGTACCCCACAGTTCAAGTCCGTATGTCCATATAGGTTTCAGTATTGTCTTGTAGATAAGTAATTTGTTTTCAATAGAAAGTTTGGATTTTCTGTTTAGTAGTCTGTATATCTGGCCGTATCGTCGGTTGAGTTCTTGTCTTTTGAGTCTAGTATGTGGGTTCCACGTTAGTCTTCGGTCTAAATGAAAGCCAAGATACCGGACTGTGTCTGAGTAAGGAAGCTGGATGGAATTAAAGTGTACTGGTGGACAGGAACTGCGTCGGAGTGTAAAGGTAATGTGTTGGCATTTAGATTCATTAACTTTAATGCGCCAGTTATTACACCAGTGCTCAATCAAGGTGAGGTGGTTTTGGAGATTTAAGGATGCTATGTTGGGATCTGAGTCGGATGATAGAATAGCGGTGTCATCAGCAAAAGTTGCCAGGAAGGTATCGGGATGGACAGGGATATCGGCGGTAAAGAGGATGTAAAGGACGGGACCCAATACGCTACCTTGAGGAACACCTGCCTCAATTGGATAGCAATGCGAAAATTCTGTACCGCAACGAACTCGGAAGGTACGATCTGAGAGGTAGGAACGGAGAACAAGGTACAAGGACTGAGGAAGATAGTTTTTCAGCTTGGAAAGAAGCCCGGCGTGCCATACCCGGTCGAAAGCTTGAGCTATGTCCAGAAATGCACCCGAGCAATATTGCTTGCTTTCCAATGCTGCGGAAATATGATCAACCACTCGGAGTCCTTGTTGGACTGTAGAGTGTTGTGAACGAAATCCGAACTGATGGGAAGGAAGAGTTTGGGATTCTATAAAGGGTAGGATGCGTTTCAGGAGGATCTTTTCAAAGATTTTTGAGAAAATAGGAAGAAGGCTAATTGGTCTGTAGGACGTTGAGGTGTTGGGAGGTTTGCCTGGTTTCGGAAACAGGATAATAGTGGAATGTTTCCACAAGAGAGGAAAGTGGGTGGTTCGTAGGATGCTATTGTATATGTATGTAAGGAATATGACAGCTTTAGGAGGTAGTTGTCTAAGGATCTGAGAGGTAAGGAGGTCGTATCCAGGTGATTTACGGGTAGGTAGTTTTTGTAAAAGGAATTTGACCTCAGAAGGATTAACTGTTTTAGGCGGTAAGGAGAGTGGGATGGGTGAATTAAGGAATTCCTCTACTGCTGATGTGTGGGTGGGATTGGATTCTGGATGAGAGGTGAATGTAAGGGAAAGGTGTTTGGCGAATTCTTTGGCTCTATCTTCGTCAGATGCTGCCCAAGAGCCATCACCTCGACGGAGAGGATGTGATATGTGATGGGGTTTTAGGATATGTTTGGTGGTCTTCCATAGGGAATTGTCATGAGAAGAGAGGGAAGTGAGGTAGGAGTTGAAGGATTGGGATCTGAAGGTGGCCAATTCTATCTTTAGTTTTTTGCAAAAATAATTATAGGATTGGCGATCGGTGGGGTGTCTAGTACGTTGCCATAATAATCTGGCACGGCGTTTGGTATGGATTAGGTCTATGAGGTGTTGAGGTAACTTATTTTTCTTAGGAGTTCTTGAGGAGTGGTTTGGAAAGGAAGCAGTCCAGATTGCTTGTTGGATAGTGGTGGTAAAAAAGTGTACGGTATTGTCAAGGTCATCTGGGGTTTTCAGGGTCATTCTGAGGTCAATTTTATCGGTAAGGATTTGGTGAAAGAGTTTCCAGTTAACTGGGCCTCTGATGAAGGACGGTGGAGAAGACTTAGGAATAGGAGCTAGAGATAATTGGAGTAATAATGGACTATGATCTGAGGATAGTTCGGCAAGAGGGGTAAGGGAATGATTGAGGGGACCTAAGCCACTGTGGATGAAAAAATCAAGGATATCGGGATTGCGGTTAGGATCTGTGGGCCAGTAGGTAGGTGAGTTGGGTGGAAGGAGACTGAAACGTTGGGTATTGAGTGCAGACAGAAATGTTCTGCCACGAGAATTCGTGGTTCTTGAACCCCAAACTTGATGCTTGGCATTTAAGTCTGCACCCAGGATGAAATGATGACCTAAGGAGTTGAGGAGAGAACTGAACTGGACTTTGGATATGGATCTGTTAGGAGGGCAATATGCTGATGCAAGGGTGACTGGAAAGGAGAAGGCTTTGATTACAATAGCGGTTGACTGTAGGAAATCTTGAGTAGGTAATGGGAGTAAGTGATGGGAGAGGGATTGGTGTACGATGACAGCAGTGCCGGCATGTGCTCTGCCATCAGGGTGGTCAGTACGGTATGTTAAATACTGTGGGATTTTTAAATGCTGTTTTATGGTCAGTCGAGTTTCTGTAATTAGGGCTACGTCAATGTTCTTGTCTTGTAGTAAAGCTGTTAGTTCGTCAACGTGATTTCTAACACCATTCGCATTCCAAAGGAGAATGGACATGGGTTTTGGGATGTGGGTCATTAAGGATTTTTCAAAGGAGGGATGAGGTGAGATACGAGATTTGTAAGGAGTGATATGAGTGGAGTGACTAGGGATTTGAAATCGGTTAGGAAAGATGCTAACAAACTAGTGAGATCTGTTGCATTTGAAGGAGAAGGAATATGAGGAATTTGAGGTTGTTGATGATTATGTGTGTTAGGATGAACAGAATATTGAGATTGGGGCTGAGGTAGTTGCTGCGGCAGGACTTCACATGTATTATTGGGGTTCTTACCTCCAAGTAGTTCGGAGTATGATAAATTATTGTTAACAATTCTAGAAGGTTCTCTTCTTGGTCTGGTTGTCTCATCTTGAATCCGGTTCTTCTGGTATCTGGATTTAAGGCTCTTATAGGTTTGGCAGCCTTTGTAGTTGGCCGGGTGTCCCTCCTGGCATAGTGCACACACTGCAGGATCTTGTATTGGTTTGGTGCACTCCACAGATTTGTGCTGTTCACCGCATTTCACGCAACGCGGCAGATGGTGACAATAAGTTTTCGTGTGGCCATACGCCTGGCAATTGTGGCACTGCACAATTTCCTTCTTGGGGTATGGCTTCTCTATCTTCACGATAGTGTAGTACAATCTCTTGATATCATATATTTTTTCAATGCCAGGTGATGGCTCTAGATCCACGAAAAATAAAGGTAGTGGAACTTTATTACTCACTCCTGGCTGCTCCTTATTCTCCTTCAGAACGTTGGTTACCTGACGCACTTTGAAACCAAGCGTCGCTAGTTCTTCTTTTATCACTTCAGTTGGGGTTGAGGAGTGTAAATTTCTTACCACCACTCGTAGCGATCTCTCCTGTTTCAGCTGGTACGTGTGGAAATTTGCATTCGTTTCTGACAGGTACTTCACAATTTTTCGGTAGGCTTCTGCAGTATCAGGTGTTATTTTTGTGTCGTTAGTCCTGTTGAGGCAATAATAACTGCCGGAGCAGATTTCGTTTAGCTGTGTACACAGTAGAAAATATTATTAAAGAAAAAAAAGAAATGTGTTTTGCTTTCAAAATATCTGTCAGTCCACTTCAACTTGTTTCTCAAAATATGCTCTTCTACCATAATACCCATTTTATGCATTGTCATGCTTGAGTTGTGCATAATTTTTACAAGGCTAATTAATTTTATAGCCAAAGATAATTGTATTAAACATTTAATACAGTCGACTATAAATTTTGAGCTTGAATTTTACAGGGGAGAATTTGCTTTACAGTACTTCAAGGTGAACCTAATCCATTTAAATAAAATACAATTTTTGTATTGCAGTACCTTGAAAAGAAAATACAAATATTTCTTTCGCATTTCGTGTTTTAAAAAGGAAATATGAATACAAACGTAATGTATTTTATATTTTACTACTTAAAATGCCAAATTGTAATAATATATTTCAAAAAATTTGTTAGACATAGTGCTTATGTCCGAAATTAATAAATGAATAATTTATTAAATAATAAGTATGGAATCTTTATGAAGACTATACTGAATATTTCCGAGGGAACATAGAATTAAATTATATTAAACACATACAAATAATCAACAACCAGGGCCCGTCCTATGCCACCAACATCCTTCAAGATCCTGACCTTCTGACTTTTATACTCCTTTTCATAGATTCGCCACATTCTATAATACCTTTTCTCTGCAAATTCGGCACGCTTCTTCCTTATCCACATTTAAAAACATCTAATTCCACTTTCTCTGAACTGCACAATGAGACATTGGATAACCATGTGATACGCAGCATGATTTCGTTTTAGATTAATCATGTTTGAATACGCACTTAAATTTCCTAAAATATATTTTTTACTGAAAATTAATTAGTTATGTTTAACTGTATGTACTTGGTTTATAGTATACATGAACATTTTGTTTATTTCTACTCAATATTTTTCTTACTTTTTTATTATATAATTATATAAATTTACTGAATTTAATATTAAATACTGAAATTTATATTAAAAAGTAGATAAATATAAATAAATAAATAAAATAAATTTAAAAATTAAATAAATATAATTATTTATTTTTACTATTTTTTTATTTTGACTGATCACCTCAACCATCCATCTCTGCAATTATTCAGAATTTACAGTCAAACATCAACCCACAATTATTATTATTATTATTTATTTATTTATTGATTATTACAACAATCTGTCTCTTGGACATTAGTTATAGTGAGGTAGGATAACACTCAAAATGTACAAAAAATATTAAATAAATAATAATCAAAAGTATATACAATAAATAATAAAATAAAATAATCTAAAAAAGAGAAAATTAAAACTAAGAAAAAAAAAACACATCCATGTCTAAATACACTATTTACAATAAGATGAGGGTACTCCAAGAGAACCCTGCGCTACTCTCTCAACCCCATTACTGATACAATAGCCAACGGAGATTGATCGAGAGCACTATTAGTATTAATTATTTCACTTTTTTTTTTTTGTAAGATTTTGCCAACCAATGAGAGTAAACCTACTGTATTTTATTTCTCTATTTACATGGTCTATATGACGGTATATGATCTATACCATTATCTTGTGGTCTTCTGACTAGAAATACGTTTTATTTTTCTATAACTGCTGTTAATCTCAAGGTAAATTGTCTCAAAATAAAGTTATTTTTCTATTTCTATTTTATTAGTATATCATACTAATGAGTTTAAATATAATTAAAGCAATAGACCTTTGGTATCCTGGCTATCCCCGGTGATCGGCGCCGGGCGGTGGCGCCCCAGAAGAGGCACAGTAGCCGCCGACGGTACATCTGTTTTCTGTCACAACCTTATTAGTAGCGGATCTGCAGCACTAATGGTGCCGCCGCAATCCCGAACAGAGACTGATCCTGAGGAAGACATTTAGAACTGTCGAGGGCTGGCGCTTGTCATTGCCGTCTCAACATATTTTGCACCCTAACGAAGGGAAACGTCGTATCTTGCATCAAAAGCCATCTTGTGCTGACTGAGGGATTTTGCCTAGCTTGTTTCATATCTCCGTACTAACAAATAATGTTATTTCGTATTTTTTATATATATATACATATCTTTACAACTTTTTCTTAATCGACCTTTGAGTATTAAATTTAAACATAACTATTTAATTGGGAATTATGTCATTTAATTATTATTTAATAAACTATTGAATGTTCATTTCTTCTGTTTATTGACGTTTCGATCCCGGTATTTTCTTTTTATTAGTCAACCATGGGATCCTCTTCAAAGCTAGAATTTTAAAAAATAGAGCTTCGATCAGGCCAGGGACACACCGACAGTCTCAGCACCGTCCACCAGCATATATATTAAGCTACTCTTTTTACAATAATTTCTCCCTTAATACTATATCTTTACAACTTAACAACAGTAGCTTAATATATAAGCTAGTGGACGGTGCTGAGACAGTCGGTGTGTCTCTGGCCTAATCGAAGCACTATTTTTTAAAATTCTAGCTTTGAAGAGGATCCCATGGTTGACTAATAAAAAGAAAATACCGGGATCGAAACGTCAATAAACAGAAGAAATGAACATTCAATAGTTTATTAAATAATAATTAAATGACATAATTCCCAATTAAATAGTTATGTTTAAATATATATATATATATATATATATATATATATATATATATATATATATCTTAAACATATTTCTCATGGTTATCATTATATGAAATTAGTTTGAACCGAGTTATCGATGAGAATACAACATAAGATTTTGATTCGATATAGAATTTACATCGATCGATATTTTACACGTTTGTATGACTTAAATTTTGCACGTCTCATCTGCATTCCGTCAACTTAGAATCTCATACTAAAATATTATTCCCTTCCATTCTGGTTTTATTTATAGTTTACTAGATGAAGCATTTTCTGATGCCGGTAGAAGTATTATAGAAAAGATGACTGTAGCAATGTCATGTGTAATTTTAGCAGAAAAATTATTAACAATATCATTGATTTTGTTCAATTTCTAGTATTAATTATTTATATTGCCAAATGATATTAAATCGATACTTTTTTGTTATAAGCCTTATATTAGTATTTAATTATTGCCATTAAAGTAATTACAAATCTAATATTTTATGAATATTAAAATTTCATTCATCATGCCAGGTCCATACCATCAAGGGTATATTGGTATTATTAATTAAAATCCATATCTGCTTCAACGATTTATTTATTTAAAACACAGATTGACATTTTGAGGAACATTCCCTATCTTCAGAATCTTAGTTCTTGTCCTATATTAGTCAATTAATTAACAATTTATTACATTCTTCTATCTATATTTTACTTTCACTTACCTATATATGCAATATATAGTTTTACTTTCGCTTACCTATATATGCAATATATAGTTTTACTTTCACTTAGCCCTTACTATATAGTAAGGGTATGTATTGCGATCGTGAAAAATAATAAAATAACCAAGTTTTGCAAAATGGTGTGTGTGTGTGTTATCAGTTTAGCTCAAAAACATAAAATTGTATGAAAGTGAAATTCCATATTTAAGGTTTTCATAATCTTTAGGTGTTACAGCAACATTTTCGTCAAAATAAGCAAACCGGAAGTGGTACTTTATATAATAGATTTAACACATTATTACGATGTTCTCAAAAACGGCTCCAACGATTTTGATTAAACATACTATATCAGTGTATTATTAAGCAGTTTTTAATATAATGCAGGCTTTATTCTCATTGATGTTCTCTATCAGGGCTTGAATGGATAATTTTCAATAATGACTTCCTCTAAAGTGACCTTATTTTTTATTTTTTTGAAATAATTAACCATTTCACATTAATCTTTGATATAAAAAATATGAAAGAACTTGATAATTAACTAAAGGAGAAATAAGAGATCATGACGGACAATCGTTGTAATTGAGTAATCAAAGGAATACGAGCCTGCCCAAAAGATTACAACAGGCTTCCATATGTAACATGAGCTTCATATAATGATGATTCCGACAATATTATGTTCATGTACATATGCGGTTTTCATAAATGCATTCGTTGGTATTATTTAATATTTAATTGTATAGAATACAGAGATATAAAAATTAAAATTTGAATTTATAAGAGTTTTTATAGAAATAAAAATACCCACAATGAATTGTAAATGAATATAGTGTCAATAATTTTTACTTTCACTTCCCCTTCGTCTGAAATTCCTTATTTCTGCTAAGAAGAGGGTGGCAAGTCACAGTTGTGTGATGTGCGCACGAGATTTTTATAAAATATTTTATTTTTTATACAATATTTTATAAAAATATATTTTTATAAAATTTCAATTTTGGCTAATATGCCTTTGAAAAACAAATAGAAGAATGTACTGAATTGTGAATTATAATTAAATAATGGAGGAAGGAGATGGTTCGAGGTGGCGTTCATAAAAAGACTAAAATAGTGAAAAAAAACTTTATTCGCTTTTTAAAAAACTTATTCTTATGACAGCGACCTCTGGCCATCTACTTCTTTTAAAATATTCAGCGGATAACCATTAAGTATTTAATATAATCAAATAAATTGTTGAAACATATATGGATGTTAATTATAAATATCAACAGAACCTTGATCTAATATTTCTATGTTATTCATGTTGTTTTTGTTTTTTTAATGATTAAAACTAAAGTAAAAAATTGAGGCGCGCTAAATTAATTTTTTTTATTTATAAATATTTTGATATTCACATCTCTATTCTAAAAAGATTAAGAAACTTCTAGGCTCGATAGAAGATCCCTATCTTTTGCATAACTAATTATTATTTCGATATACTAAGAAATTATCGAAACGATATATATATATATCGATATATTTTTTTCAATATTTACATCCTTACAAACCTTTAGGGCATCAATATGATGGAACACTAAAGAAATCAACAAAATGAAATGTTATAATGTAGCACGACTTTTTGTTGACGTTTATATTATTTATTTATCGACCGAACCTTATGAACCTCTAGCATATGTTTAAATGGAGAGAAGTCCCTTGAGGTGTCGGCAAGATAATGAGATACAACAACCAGAAATTGCTACAATAATAAGGAGATAATGAAGTGACAAGCTATTGGGACAGAGCATGTACTCAACGTCACAACAGATCAGCCAGAAGAGAGCTCAACATACAGCAGCCATGCGCCCTACAGCCTGTGCTAGGGCTCATCTGTCCCTAAATTACTTCCTTCCCTCAGGTTATTAGTTAGTCGTCCCTTATTAGTTAGGGTTTGTTTTGTCGGTCACCATTAGCTCTATAATTAGCTCTTCAGTCGACTACAGATAACTTTATCATTTTCTCCACAGTCCCATCAGCGACAGAATCACTATATCCAATTTCACATTTTTGAGTAAAGTCATTTCAGTGATATTTCTAGTGGGAAAATGTATAACTTAATTCAATAACAGTTCTATATTTCAACCCTGCAATGATCCTACTATGGAATCAACTTACTCACTAGAAATATTACTAAATATTTTTTCTACATTTTTACTAAATCCTATTTTTCTAGATCACTAAAATGACCTTTTCTCAAAAATGTTGAAATTGGAGTAAGTCATTCTGTCAACCTAAAAGCTCATATTAAAATATTATTCCATTCCATTCTAGTGTTATTTATATTATACTTGATGAAGCATTTCGTGATAACGGTAAAAGTATCATACAAAAGATGACTCTAGCAATATCATGTGTAATTAAGGCAGACAAATTATTAACAATATCATTGATTTTGTTTAATTTCTAGTATTAATTATTTATAATGCGTCAGATTGATATTTTTTTTGTGATAATCCATATATTAGTATTTAATTATTGCCATTAAAGCAATTAAAAGTCTAATATTTCATCAATATTAAAACTTTATTTGATGCCACGTACTCAACATCATTTTCATATAGCTTCATTGTTTTTTTTATTACTGTAACATACATGATAAGCTATTAAAGTATTAAATTTTTATAAAACTCCGTTCTTTAGTTATTTAGTTTTTTTTAGTCTCTAAAAAAGAAATTATATCGATCGATGACTCAGTTTAAAACTGAAGCAATTCAAAAATCAATAGTTTTCAGTTTTCTTCTGATACATATGGCCTATATCATATTCTTCATAGTACAAAACTAGTGTAGACCAAAATCGGTATTGGTCTTGCACTGCAGAACCACCAACACCGCCTATCTGTTGCAAGACCAAGAGCAAGACTGGTAAAAAAAATAGATAAAAAATAGTTACTAATACTTGAAAATTTTAGTTACTATATGTAAAGGATTGTTGTAACTTTTTTTGCATTTAACTCTTCTAATTTTTCATTCAGACTTATTTAGATTTCTCATATCTAAAAAAAATACAGTAATATCTCTCTAGTAATAAGTTAATAGGTAACTGCAAAACTGTTACTAGAGTCTTGCGCAAGACCAAGACTTAGACCAAGACTGAGTTTGCAAGATCAAGAATCGTCTCGGTCTCGCATTTGGGCCACACTATACAAAATCAAGGACTATAAAACTGCCTAAATTAATTTTCATAGTGTAATAATATTTTAGTTATTATAATTTTAATAGGTAATTTTATAGACCTTTGTACAAAACTTCACCATTTCAAAATGGTTTCTGCATCCGTGTTAAAGTTGATGTTTCACTATAGAATATTTCATTTATTTTTTTTAAGTTAGTTCAAAATGTTTGAGCTCGTTTATCTCATAATCTTGACTTTCGAGTTGTTTCAGCTTTGAACTGAGCCATCGATATTATAAAATTAAATTAAATATAAGAATAACGCCACGATAGTACTCACAGTTTCTCTTTTTCATTGACGAACTTTGAATTTTAAACTGAAAATCTATTGAAAAATATCACTAAATCATTTGTATTAATTATCAAAATCTGATTACTCCGAGGGCATTGACAATTGTAACAAAACCAAAAGCTTTAATGATACGACACAAATTAAAAACTCTTTAACTTTAATTTTTTTTTTTTTTTCGTTGGAGTAAGGATAACTTCATAAATATAATTTCTATAACACTTTCATATTTTTCAATCGTTGATCAAGAAACAGTACTTCCTTACATAGTACGTAACCCAAAAACCTTTCATTGGTTCAAGTGGTACCATTTTTTTATTAATTGAAAGACGACGTATCGATTAATTTAGAAAGTCTCCATCAGGGCTCAGTGTACAGATCAGGAATGTATCCAACTATTAAAAGGAAGTACTATTGTTTCTTGGCTGTTGAAGGAGGTGATTTGACTGAGAGACCCATTCAACGCTCAACAGTGATTTTTTCTCATATTATGAGTACCCACTTTGCAGAGGCTAGGTGAACCCTATGTGACAAATTAAATATTTATCTGTGACGGTTTGACTCGAACCCGGGGCCAGCAGCATAGGAGCGTTGTTCCTTACTCACTGAGTCACTCTGCTCCTTTATATATATATATACATAAATATATCCCAACAGTTTATTATCTGACAATACTTATGGTATAAGGCCTCGAGCACCAACATAATGAACAATAACTACTCATCCACTCATTCAGACATAACCTAAAACTCTCGTAACTTGCCTTAGAGTAGGCCACACGAGGTTCACTCATTGGCGCACCTCCTCGTATGGAATTTATTGACAAGATCTAGGAGCTGTAACGCCACAGCTGTAACTGCAATGGAACACATCCTAGAACACTGTTGGAGCTAGGCTCCATATAGAGCATACGAGGTTATCTTCGAGCCCTGAAACAAAATATCTAAAGAATTTGTTCGATTTCCTGAAGTAACACAATTTTAATAAATATATTTACAAAAGTAAATCAGAATATGGTGCATCTAGCATTTTTTACTTGTATATAACACCAAAATGTAATTAATTTTATTATTTACACAGTCTTCGTTCGTTCGTCCATTCGATGGTGAAGACAAATATAGCAGAAACGTTGGGTTTTAATTAATATTTTTTATTATTTAACGTTTATCCTTAACTGCTAATCGAGCCATCTTTATCTTTATAATAAAAGGAAAACAAAAGATTTTGTTTTAGATTTTATATTTATTATGTTTGTTGATAACAACTTTAAATGCTTCAACGTTAACTAGTATATAATATTTTTATCTTTCGTAGGTTTCTAGTTGTTAATTAGTGTACTTTTTGTTTTTATATAAATAGAAACCCTATGTAATCGATAATACACAAACAAAATTACCAGAAAACGTGGAGAAATAAAATTTAGCTTCTATTATAACATCAAGAAACGAGCAGCAATCTACAGACACAGAACTAACCGGAAAGAGCTCTTCAAGACAAATCGTCCATTTCTAATTCAGAAAGCCATGGAAAATCTAGTTTATCCATTTCGAAAAACCAGCCATCGTTGAACCCAGGGATGGAAGCATCCCCTGGGAAAGCGGTAGCGAACCATTGTACATACCCTTTGTGTCCTCCAGTTCTCTATGGCGAGGAATTCCACGGTCACCGGTTTACGACTAAGAAGGTGCCTCGGAGTCAAATGGCGTGAAATGATATCGATGATTGGCGAATCGAACACCACGCTCCAGAGGAAATCAAATTGCCTTTAAAACAATATAACTCGATGTCTCCTGCTTGTAATTTGATGTGCTTTTCGACTTGGGTGGTGTTTTGGCAGGAACACAGAACGATATATCAACCCCATCTAAAACTGATACAGTCCTCTCCCAAGAGAAAATTTCGAAATCAGTACGAGCTAATTAGATGACTTCCTAGAATATATTTTAGCATAAATTATTTTTCAACGAGACAATGGCTAAAAAGTATGGTATATTTATATTTGATGTAAACCGTGCAATGGTGGTTGTAGCTCGAAATCAGTCCACCATATATGGAACCGTAAGTTTAATGGTTCTATGATGAGCCTGCGTGTAGTGGGGTTGATCTGTAAACAGACGAGTGCGAAGACTTATCTGTGGTTGAACTTACATCATTCTCACAAAAGTAAAACAATGTAGTTCAGTGTTGTTCAAGTTTAAATTAACCAACAACCATTCTTTTGTTTCGTTTAAATTTAAAACTATATTATAGTCAGTTAATTTTATTACAAGAAGGAAAAATATTCATGGCATTTCAGGCGTTAGGAAAGATAGTGTCTATAATCACATATTCTTGGTCCTAATTTCAATACCAAATCATTCTATATTTTCGAACAAAGAATGATTAAGAACGATTTGGTACTGAAATTAGGACCAAGAATAGGTGATTACAGACACTATCTTTCCTAACGCCTGAAATGCCATGAATATATATATATTTGTTCATATTCTTATTTTTATGATCGGCACAGATTCCAAGATATTAAAATCGACATCTCCAAGTCTTGATGGTGCTAACATTCATCTCCGGAAACAAGTCATCAGTAGAAACAACATGGGGGATGGCTTTCGGGCTGAAGCTTCCCTCCTCTCCCCAAAATGGTAAAATATAACCATGTTTAAAGAAAAAAAATATCTCTAAAAGTGTTATTGTTCGTCTAATTACATTTAATAGGACTTAAAGAATCATTTAAACACCATTTCATATAAGTAGTTAGTTTCTTTCTTTTCAAGTAATTATCCTAATATATACATACAAAAACATCATGTGGGCTGAAGCCCCTCCCAAAATTAAATCCTGGATCTGTTAGTGGTAGAAACAGAAAATGGATAAAAACATCCCTTTTTACTGTTTACTGACTTTTACCATCTCGGGAAGATTTTGATGATACTACTCTCATTTCAGTATAATTTTGATATCTTTCTTTCTCCCACTTGGCAGTTGGTAGTTAATTTTTGGTTTGATGCTACTTAACGGCTTATCCAGATCTTCGAATCATTTCTCTGGTCTTGATTAGCTCACTATGTTTCTGAGTTTATTATTGCGCAAACTTGTACCGATTTTATAGTTCAATCCAGGTGAAAAAAAGTTGCATGAACAACAGGATTTTTCCCTACCTCTTTTTCTTCCTTTTACCTTTTTTTTTTTTTTTTTTTTTTTTACTTAACGTGCTAACTTGAAATAACTAAACTTTAATGACCGTAAACAACTTTAACTTTAACGAGCATTTTACGTTTTTTAATTTTGTTTTATTCCTATTATTCACAACCAGAAGATATAATAATATATTCTAATTTTAATTAAGGGCGTTGATTACCAACATGTTTTACGCCTTTACTATACAACAACTAACCAAACAACAACAGGACTAATACGCTCAGTGACAAAGCAAATCGATCCCATGAACTGATAAATATATATATCGATACCCTCTATTACTATGACTTGTTATTAAGCCTGGATTACACATTTTAAAAAACATCAGTAACACAAACAGACCAAAAAAAAAAGAAAAAGAAAAATAAGAAAGAAGGCACTTACACTTTTTTATATTTCCAGAGAAATAAAACACGGCGGACGTTAGGAATCGCAGTTACCCTAATCTACTGTTATTTTAAAACGAATGAATCAAAAGGAAGTAAACGAAAATGAAAGAAGGCGTAAAATTTTCAAAGAACGGTGGATGAAAAAAATCATTTAAATCGTACCAGCAACTTCAATTAAATTCAACGTCACTCAGGAACACAGTCACTCAAGGAATGTGTAAAAGCGACACATAGATCTAATTTTGTTCTATTTCTCTTGAAAAACGGGAAGCAAACTGACCGGAAACAAACACAGGGTCAAAAACACTAGCCTATAGAAAGACCCCACTTACACATTGGTGTTTCCCACGGTTTGTGAAATGTGTGAACGTACCTTAAACGGAGAGGGCTGTCTATAAGGCTGGCGACGAGACTGAAGAGGCTCAGAAATGTTTTTTTTAGTTAAAGTTGTTCTACACTACTTTCTGACGGCAATTCCTTGTGGGTGGTTTTCCTTTTCCAAGTCATCAGAACCGAAAATTCTCCCTATATACTAGAACTCCTTAATTGTCATCTGGTCGGACCAAATTGTAATTATTGGTGAATAAACTGCAAACTTTTAAAAAAAAAATCTCTAAGTTCCTCCTTGTTGTAAGAATATATTAGAGTTCTGGCAATGGCCAGATTCTCCACTCAAGCCATGTATGTACGGTTACAGTGTCTCTGCTCGGCCTCCATTGGTAATACCATTGATGCGGCTGAGTGAAAGACGCTGGGATCTCCTAGAGTCATGCCTTTCTCTCCACGAGTGTGGGGAAAGGCTTGGAGAATTTGAGTGACTGAATATTGTATAAAAGCATGTGTGTATTTAAATATTTATTTTGTAAGAGTAGTTTATTTTTGTTTAGTTTAGTATCTTTTAGTTTATATACATTCATTTTAGTATTATTATATTGCCGTTTATTATTTGTATTTATTGTGCATAGTACGAATGAGCTACTCTATATTACTATCACACCGTCCTTCATACATCTCTGAGCTCCTTCAATTCAAATCCTCTGTACGTTCCCGTAATACTCGAACCGCCCCCGAACCGGGGGGCGGTTCCCGAGCCCACCGAACCGCTGCTTTCGACAGATCTTTCAAAATCCGATCCCCATCCCTTTGGAAATCCATCCCTTCTCACATTCGACAATCTAATACCCTTCCTACCTTTAAAATCCGTCTGTTCGGTCATTTCTTATCAATCCAGTCCCTTGAAATTGTAAATAGATACTAATGTAAATATGTATATAAATTATTAGCTCGTTCTTTATTATTTTTACTTCATCCTTTTTATTTATTTTTTTTAATTTTAATTATTAAATGATTAAAATTAGAAAGTAACTTATAATTTTTAATTTTATTACTATGACTGTTTAATTACTCTGTATCTTTATTTATGTATCTCTGATGCTCCTTAGCCCATATTTATGTCTTTCTGTATTATTCTAAAGGGACTCGTCCCAGAATAAATAAAGTATTATTATTATTATTATTATTATTACTATTGTCCTTGAATGTGACAGATTGTAATACATCTCAATAAAGGCTATTAAAAAAAAAATGCCTCTATCTACTTACTGAATACCAGACCTCAACCTATGGATCTATATATCTCCTCCCATAAAATCACCTCCTTCAGCAAATCAATGCCATTGCCATACTTCTATCCCCGTTTACGAATTCGCACTAACAACGCCCATTCCACCACTTTTTTCATTATCAATCTTCCACAAATCCCATGTAAGAAATTTTAGATTTTGAAATTGCTTATTGGTAGCTGATTGACAAGTACCATTTCGTTATTTATTTTATTTCTAGATGTCTGACGGAGGTACACATTTCATCAACTTTGGCATTATTAATAGGGTACTTTAGTTACAGAATGAAATTATTTTTCATTCGTTCAAGCCTTCGCTCTAATGGAAAGCAATCAAAACGTGGCAACTAGAAGAGGGAGATTCGACAGTATTGAGAAGACTAACTCAATCCTAATCCGACTGAAGGCTGACTGGAGAGGGATGTTACCTTTCAAAATAAGGTAAGGGAGAACACCCAGAAGGTGGCGGGCTGACAGAGCTAATGCTAGGTAATAGAATGCTCCGGTTGGGCCTCTAATCTTCCAAGCCGCCCTGACTACCTGCCTTCTTCGCCACCTCCCAGTCTCCCGCCTCAGGTGTGGACGCTCCCTGTCAATATTCCTCCTTATATATCTCCTATCAGCCACGGGCCTGTCATAACTGGAGGTATCAAGTGGGCGATGTTATGCGGAAACGGACAAACCTCTTTTGCGATGGAGGTGGTGAGGATTTTAAACTTTTACATCACTATAAATGAAATGTATAGCAAAGGAAAGTATTGTGATCATGAAGTTTCCAAAAGAAATACACGTTTTGGTGGTCCTCGAATCCAAAACACCAAGTTACGCAAAATGGAGTTCATGAGAACAGCCTAGTTCAAAAACGAAAGTTGTATGAAACTGAAATTATGTATTCTCAGTATTATTTTCTTTTAATTCGGTGTCGTATATTCTTTTTCAGTTTCAAATTTTTGAAATAAGCCAAAATTACACCGATATTTTCACTTCCACAATCCTACTAGGACGTTTCCGCTCGTCGATCCATTTTCAAGTCTATCATTAGTGTTGCCCAAATGCCACACCGTCTTGGTCTTGCAAACGCAGTTCTGGTCATGGTCTTGCACAAGAATCTCGCGACAGTCTTGCAGTTACTTATTAGCTCATTACTATATAGATATTACTGTAATTTTTTAGATAGGAGAAACCTAACTAAGCTCGCATAAAAAATTAGTGGAGCTACATGCAAAATTATATTGGTTATACCAATTATTAACATATGGTAACTAAGACTGTCAAGTATTAGTAACTGTTTTTCCTTAATTTTTATTTAAAAAATCGATTTTTTTTACCAGTTCTGGTCTTGGTCTTGCAACAGTTAGGTGCCCGATTTTGGGCAACACTATCTATCATGTACATATCCATTACATTTCCTATGTAAAAAACATGCATCTTCTCGTAATATCCAGTATCATGCTCAAGTATCAAACATTTGCTGTTAATATTGTTACTATTTCAATTAAAGTAACAATATTATTAGCAACATGAAGTTTGCATTCGCTCCGTGGATAGTCTGGATCACTGGTGGATTCAATAAATCCACAAATAAAAGAAAAATTTTAAATACATAAATATTTCAATAATGTAGGTAAGGACTTCATTTAATTTGTAATAATAAAAACACAAATTAGATCACAATAGTTCTACTTTATTTTTAACCTACATCCAACTTCTATGTTTCAGGACTTAGAGCATTTTCTAGGGAAGAAAAAATAAAATAAAATAAAAACCTGTACCTGGGACTATGAAACTACAACCTATGAAGGTTTTGGGTTTAGTCCTATTTAGGGAAAATACTGTTTCTAGGTCAACGGTTTGTGCAAGGAGGTGATTTGACCGAGATCTCGCTCAACCGCCAGGTTTTCCCCCTCAACCAATTATTTAATTAAGGATACCCACTTTATAGAGGCTGGGTGTGCTCCAGGAGGGTCTCTCGGCCCAGGGTCGCCCTACGGCCAATGAAACAGATAAATAAATTTTCTGTCATGTGCCGTGGTTCGAACTTGGGGCCTTTGGATTGGAAGCTCAGTACCCTACCACTAAGCTAGCTCACTCCCTCCAAGGGAAGAATCCTATTTTAATATAAAAATAAAATCATATGGGCTGGATTTCCCTTGTCACAATATCTCAATAGTCTAATACTATCCGGAGTGGAGGTTTTAGTACTAGACTATTTAGGTATTGTGACAAAGGTAATGCCTAAGGGCTGAAACGTAGACGTTGGACGTTAAGCCAATAAAAGTGGGACTATTATGAATTATTTTTTTTTTTTGTTGGTAAAATCCTATTTTGTAAAAAAAAATTATATTTTTTTCAAGTATTAAAGCTATAATTTTATTTTTCTATTGAACTTTCTAAGTCGATTGTATCTTTCACAATCTCGCTCTTTATTATTTTAAGAATATTGAGTGACAACCCTCGATATATTTCTTTCTCTTGCTAAAACGCTTTCACGATATCACGAGATGTAAGTAAGTGGGCCCTCGACTTCGTCACATATCTCAAAATTTAGTGACGCCTTTATTTTTATCAAGTTTTAGAATTTAATTGTATTTCCTGTTATATTATTCAATAAATAAACAAATAGTTTTTAATAGCGGGAAAAAAAATTGTAATTTCCATGATTGGTTCTCAACCTGATTAAATTTGTCAACTTCTTTCCAAACATTATTGTGATCTGTATATATTATTAAAAAAAATTATGATCTTTTTTCATTTATCCATATTTGTTTATGTGAGTGGTCTGAGTTAAATACAATCAAAATATACACTCTTTTTATGTTATAAAGCATATGCAGCTGATAAATGTAAGCAAGTGCTAAAAACTATGTATACAAATTTTATCATAAATATACAATTGTTTCTACAACAAGGATTTTAACATCATTTCATACAAAAAAAATCTCCATAATTAAATCCTGCCTCTGATAGCCAAATGTTGCCAAACAGTATTTTTTCATCCTGATTTATTGATTGTTTCCTTCTTAGGTGTTAACACCCACAGATGCATTTACTGGATGTGGGCATTTGGACTAAAGCCCCCCAAAATTGTAAAAAATAACCATGTCATATGGAAAAAACAAAAGTATCATTACTCGTGTAATTACATTTAATAGGACTTTAAGAATCACAAATACACCATTTCATATAGTTTCTTTATTTTTCTTCCAAAGTAATTATCGTTATATATTTGTAAAAAAAGTTTTCGGAGTGAAGCCCCTCTTAAATCGTGCATCCGTTAGTGCTAACACCCGCAGATATATGATTTTAAAAAACCATTAGCGAAACTATGGTTGAAATTGAAGTTAGGCATAGTAAAGCCTAAACTAAAGAAACAACAATGAGAACCGACTCTTCCCCCGTGTTACGACTTCATTAACACATACCTGCGATTTTTTGCCCCTGTTGTACAAGGATGCCGACGTTGAGGATAACCCGATTCCTGAAGTCGGGGGCCACCCATCGGGTGTGACTAAAAGGCCCTGTGTTGTCTAGAGGTACAGGTACCTCTACAGCTGTTGGCTACCTGTCACATCTATTCCTAAGCAGTATCTATGACGTTTAAGTCCCCGCGGGCCCCATTTGTATGCCTCATTTAGTTTTTTCTCGGGTTTCCTCGCCTGGTTTTATTTTTTAAAACCGGTTGTAAAATTGTGTGAGAGATGTGTTAGATGTGATCGTAATATAAATGAACAAAACGTTCAAGGATTTAATAAGTATATGTCTACTTCATAATTAGTAATAATAAGCAAATGAATTGTAATTAAATCACAATTAAACGGCTCAAGTTTGCCTGCAGCCGAACAATAAATTTTTGTACAAAAACATAATATCGTCTCATTTTCTAGGATTTCAAGATATCCCTTAGAAGCTGGAAGCAGAAAAGTGCCCTATATTTGAAACTGTTTGGAAAAAAAAGTAATTTTTAAAAATTATATAGCATGGTATAAATAAAAGGTGTTGCCAATGATCCTGCATGATAGATACAAATAAAAATATTACTTTTACCTAATAAAGTTTTCGAGTTATTATAAAATTAAAAGCCGATTTATGTTTTATTTTTTTAATTATCTTTCATTTTTTTAGAATTTGTTTATTGAAATATTACAATCTGTCTCAATTAAGAACGATTATAATAGTGTTAAGAAAGTACATCCACACTCTTTGTACAATAAATTAAACATAAAAATAATATTACTGAAACTAAAAGTATAAGTAAAAAAAAAAAAAATCTAGATTATTAAAAATAACAACTTAAATACAAACACTCCCAGTCCGCTTATGTTCCTCAAGGTAGTATGCTAGGTCCTATCCTTTATGCAGTATATACAGCTGACATCCCTACCTATCCCAACACTGTCATCACCACATATGCCGATGACACATGCATCCTATCAGTAAATAATGACTAATCAATTGCATCCCAAATGCTTTAATCACAAAACCATAAATCTTGTTGAATGGTATGAAAACTGCAGAATTAAAAAAAATCCAATAAATCTCACCAAATTACCTTTACTCTTCGTCGTAAATCAATGACTTCCTGTCCTACAGTTTCATTTAACAATACTCCACTTATCCCTGTTAAGCAAAACACTGATATACATGACTATAATAAGGCCTATTTGGACTTACGGAGTTGAACTATGGGCCTCCACTAAACCATCGAATTCCTCTCGTATCCAATCCTTACAATCCAAAATCCTTCGTAAAATCCTCAATTCTCCCTACTTTGTTATAAATAGAACCATCCATAAAGACCTTAATGTTTATTATGTTTCAGTTCTGGCCCAATCCAGATACCTATCCTTCCAGAATAAACTTCAGAATCATAACAACCCTCTCGTTTCTAACCTTGCTTCCTCTTTAATTCCTGATAACCCTCTGAGGCGTCTGAAAAGAAGATGGCCCCGTGATCTCCTAATGTAGACATATCATTAGAGTGCTACCATTGGGCAGTTACTCGACAAGTGTTTTCACATCATTATATCCATACGTTCAAATTTACAAAATTCATTTCTTTAATAAAGTTGTAAATATCATTAAGAGAAAAAAAAAAGATACAAACATACTTTTAAACTACATTTACAAAATTCTTTGGCTCAGGGAAACTCCGAGAACACCAGGAGATCCGCATTACTGATATTAAGAACAATTTTATTGTTAATTATTGATAAATATCATTATTTTGTATATGATTTGTATGTATGTTCATCAGAGATTAAACTTTACATGTCCTAGTCTATAAAAATTAAAAGAAATCTTTTTTTTTAAAATAAATTAAACAGTTAGGGGTATTTATAATTTTGCTTTTACCTAATCGAGAGTTTGAGTTAGATAAGGGGCTATTAAAAATTACAAGTCAATTAGATTTTTGTTTTTAAATTTACCTTTTAACAAATATTATTATTTCATTTATAGTTGCTAAGTGATTTTATTCCGACCAATGCAAATTTAATAAAGACTTTAAACATACATTTTTTTTTTTTATATAAAGAACTCTCATAGTTTCAGAAGAAAAAAAAAAACATTATTAAGAGATATTTTACAGGGTGTCACTACGGACATGGATCATTTTCCAAAGTACGAAAGAGTAGTCAAGGAAAACCAAGTTTCTTTTGTTGGAATTTGTTATTTTTTTTCATTTTTTCTCATCCAGCGAATCTAATCCTGCAATTCTCAATATGGAAGAAAATATTATATATAATAATTTACATATTGGCAATCCTCAATAGTAAAAAATCTATTTTAAATAGTAATAATCTATGTTTCCATAAGGAAACATAGTAACAAGAAACATTATAAAATAAACCATGGATCTATGGCTTAATCAATTCAACAAACGTGTTTGAAGCATCAATCAGGTCACCATTTCACAAAATTGATACAAAAAGAGTACTCAAACTGGGAATTTTCTGTTTTTGTTCGAATGCTGAAACAATTTTTTATGAATACAATAAATACGGCAGACATCACAGGGTTTTTTTTTTTTTGTGTTGTAGGCTAGTAACGTTTTCATTTTATTAACTACTTACGGCATTAACTATAAATAGAATACGACATTAAGTTATAAATTGAAAACTACAAACTATAAAACAATGAGTCTCTAACATACAATTAACCTGCCAACGTTTCACCACCATTAGGGTAGAACAAACAAGATCACATAGTTGTAGAAAGAAAAAAAAACTAAGATGTGCGCTTTAGATTACACGATAAAAGCATAAACATCCATAAGGCGAAATTAATAATTTGAAATATAAATTATAAATAATAGCTCATTATAAAGAGGATGTAATGCTGAACATTTTCCTCGCTTACATTTTGCAGGTCCAATTTTTAGTTTTTGAGTTATTTTAATCCATATCTTCCATAAAACTCGTTATAATTTGGTTTTCGACACTATTTGCCTCTCTAACACGGAATCAGGTTAAGATACAATTTTGAATAATAGATCGTTACAGAGAGGATGGAATGCCCTCACTTACAGTATGCAGGTCCAATTTTTACTTTCTGAGATATTTTAACCCATATCTTTAGTTAAATTCATTATCATTTGATTTTCGACACTATTTTTTTTCCTTTCTCGTCTCTCTAACACGGCGACGCGTTAAGATACAAATTTGGATAATAGCCTATTACAGTGAGGATAAAATATTGAACTATTCCCTCGCTTATAGTATGCAGATCCGATTTTCAGTTTTTGAGATATGCAATATAACCCATATGCAAAACACACTTCAAGTAGTCGATTCCAGAAGACTTTACTCGATCGTTACACATCGGAAATCTGACCACTCAATCTAATTCACTCTCCACAAAAAAGAACAAAACGCACCTAAAGATGTTTTTACTCCAATAATTTGCTATTGACATCTTACCAAGCCAGCCAAATAGATTCAGAAGGAAGACGAAGGTTTCATCAATACAGCAGAGGAAGGTTATATTAAATAGCTGATTAGCAGGGTTACAAGATTAACTATAAGGTTTAGTGAATAAGGTCAATACATGAGAATGAATGATTTTGTCTGCACATGTATTCTCTACAATAATTTAAAATCGCACGAAGGTATGTCAAATTGTGAATAGTTGTCTCGTGTTGGGGTGGGTTCAACTTCCTTGATACATTACATGCTTTATCATGAAAATGTTAGCAATGAAAAGCCCAAGAAAATTTTATGGCACGGTCTTGATGGTAATTCGGACCGTTGCCAATAACTACCAAGGATAGGAATCCTGATAAGACGATTATCCCCAAAGAGCGCAATAAGAAGAAGATGGACTAGTTGGAAGAAGAACAAACAGAGAGGCCGCTCTTTCATTAGCCGGCGAGGGCTGTCTTTAGGCGGACACCTCGGGGAGGAAGTCTTTAAATAATTTGAGGACTCTAGTTGGGAAATTATCCAAACAACCAGTTGCCTCCTTTAATGAATATTGTTAACAGGCACTGCTTCCCCCAATCAAAGGCTCATTTATAAAGGTAATTTGATATGGGCGGTGGATTTGGGGTGGGCGTCCGTACAATTTGCGAGATAATGTCATTCAGTTTTGATTTCAGCCTTCGTCGGCATTTTCTAATCACTTAATTATTATCGATTTGTGGGGAAAGTCGTTTAAGATGATATGGTAGAATCGGTCGACTGATTACCTACGCAAGGAAATCAAAATGGACAATTTATGTAGAATAAATTGTACGCTATAATAGTTATATTATAATTATATTATAATGTTTGCAAATAACATTTTTAAAGCTGTGTTTCGAAATATTCCCTTTTGTTAGGTTACTGCTGAGTTTTAATTTTAAAAAAATCATGAGTGTATTTGGCTAAAGGGATCTCCTGGCGTTCTGCTTTTCCCTCCACAGTTGGAAGGACAAGTGTGGCTTGGAGTTCTCTCTTCTGGTTGCAAATAAGGTATGTCTTAATTTTTTTAAATTTGTTTATCTTTAATTGTGGATTGGTGGTTGACTGTAGTGAAAAAATTGAAGGGAAAATGGTTGGGGTGATCAGTAAAAAAAATAAAATGCCGGCAACCGGAAGTGGCACTTTATATCATCGAGGCAACACATTTTTTCCGATTTTCGTTAAACTCAGTGTATCAATGTATACTTAAGTAATATTTAATATTATTCAGGACTTATCCCTATTTATGTCATTTAACAGGAGTTAAATGCCCCATGTTCAAATAAACTTGTTTGTTGTTTGTCTATAAACATATAATGACTATAGACAAAAATTCCTTCAAAACTTCATCTCAGAATCTTCTGATAACCGCAACGTCGATTCCATACTGATTATCGATTGTGTAGATAAATTAAATAAAGTTTACTATTTTATGATGGGAGTTCACAAAGTGCATACATAAAATTGTTGATCATAGCCATGTTCTATTAAGCATTTGTTTTTAGTTTATCTTAAGAGTAATATTTTTTTAATATTTGTAAATATTTTTATTTTGTATTGTTTCTATCATAGTAACTGGTTCATATGATCAATATTATGCAGTAATCGTTTTATGTTTTTAATTTTTATTGCTATTCATGTTTTGTGAAAACCATTCTAAACGTTAAATATTGTAAATTTGATTTATATTTGGGTTATATGTATGTAAGTTTGTAAAACCATCTTATTGTACAATAGCCAAGCTAGGCTCTATTTGTATGGGGAACCCTTAAAACAATCTATGTTCAAATAAACTTTCTCTAAACTACTCTTAATTTGTATCAATTAATTTTATATTTCAAGTATCTCTCCATGTTAGGAGTTATGAAGAAAGGCTAAATATAAATTTTGAAAGAATTCTATTATTGAATAAAGGAGAAAAAATCTTATCCAGGTCGAAAATAAATATCCGGAAATAATAGAAAGAAAGTATACGTATAATATATCGTTGGGAAGCGAAGACTTTTCGAAAAACAATATATAATATAGAAAGTTGTAGAAGGTAATGGAGAGTGAAGAAAAATTAAAAATAATAATTTGTGAAAACTAATTTCGTTTAACTGAAATCACACGTTTTCGAGGAAATTAAATGATATTTACTAACTAAATGTAAACTTTTTTTTCCCTGAAGTTGAACTGTATATATGTGTGCAGGAAGAGGGTAAGAAAAAAAAACCCTGAAGTTGACAGTTTGGGTTAAAATGTTGGCACAAATAAAAAATTTAATTTTTTCTTATAATACTGGGTCCTGAATATTTATCACCCAGATTTAATTTAATTTATATTTTAATAGGCCTCAAAAATATAAATCCACCCTTGGCCCTATATGGTATAAGTACGCCACTGGTTTCTCCCCTCCCGATCCGGGATGTCGAGCCGTATCAGGTAAATCAATTGGGTCTAATCGGTTCTACTCGGAGCAATTTCTAAAACAATGAAGGAATCGGGACCATTATTCCTCGTTAATTAATCCGAGAACCATTTGGTGATGTTTTTTACGCCATATTTTTTGCCCTTGGGGGGGAGGAGGGGGATTCGAGGCGCCTGGTCCTGTGTCGGAGGCACCGCTAATGGAGGAGTTTTCTTTGTAGCGTCCCTCCTTGCTCTCGCTAATTATCCTCCCTTAATTATTTCTTCGGTGTTTTCCACGCTATACAAAAACATGATCATCGTCGGTAACTACTAAACCATTAAAGATTACGGTGAGAACAAATACTGTACGCTCGGCAAAAAAGATTAAGGAAAAAAAAAAACCATTTGATTTTCATCACAGGGTTAGTTGATTTTATCAAAAAAAAATCTGGTTATGGATACACAAAACTTTCACTTACCGCTCTACTTTGAATATAAATTATTTTTTGGAAATGTTGGCTATTATTTCAGGACTCGTTGCAGCTTCTGATCTGGCCACCAATGGTGAAGGATTCGATCTCGATGGTTGCTATTATTTATGGAAAATTCTGGTGTAAAAACAGAGTTTAAAAATTATTTAACAAAGGAATTCGTATTATCTGATGTAGATTGAATAACAACGGTAGGGGGTATAGTAATAAAATAAGTTTCTTCCTATTGCGAAGCACTAGCGGATCCAGGATTTAATTTTGGAGTGGGTTCAGCCCGAAACATTTTTTTTTCATAAAAATAACGATAATTACTTTGGAAAAACAGAAAGAAACTAACTACCTATGTGAAATGGTGTTTAAGTTATTCTTTAAGTACTTTTAAATGTAATTACACGAACAACAATACTTTAAGAGGTATTTTTAAAATTTTTTCAACCATAAAACATGGTTATATTTTTCCATTTTGGTGGGGGGGACTTCAGCCCGAAAGCCCCTCCCCCCCCCGTAGATCCGCCCGTGTTGCGAAGAGCTGAAAACTAAGGAGTTCATCGGGCTATCAACGGTTATTAATTAATCTTATTTATTGAAAAATATTACAATCTGTCTAAAGGACATTTATAATAGTGTTCACAGATCACATTCACACTCTATGTACAGTAAATAAAATAAAAGGAAGGCTATTAATTAAGCTCGTTTTAATTAAGAGTTATTTGTGAGAACTTATTTAAATTAATACATCTAAAAATGACTAAACAATAGTTCTAGTGAACCAAATGCGTTGTAAATAGAACCAAAAAAATAGTTATAAAACAGATAAAATTTGGAGATATTAAGCGGACCCTACACGGTAATTCATGAATGAACAAACAAGAATGGCAAAGATTGCTCGGGATCGCATTGATTATGAAGACATATGTTCAATCATTACTTATCATTGCTGAAGTCAGTTAAGCTCAGTTGTAAACAAAGAAACAGCATAGATATGCTTACTTGGACATTTTCATTTATAATATTGCGCATCAAGAGAAAAATGGAGATATAATAATTACTTCCTAGTGACTGAAAATCGTTTAGACCAAAGTTAGAAAAATATAAGTCAACTACATACAAAAATCTAGGAAAACTATTGCGAAAATAATCAATTTGTTAAGAAAAATGGTTACAATCAGAGATATAATATTAAACGACCTATAAATAATAAACTATAGTGATTTGATGGTACATGAATCTTAACTATTATTGCAATATACAATATTAAAAATCAAATATATAAAAAGTTAAACAAACTAAAAATAATATATATTATCTATTTATAAAAATTTATAATATTTTCTCTTACTAACCGTGGTTCGAGCACTGAATGTTTTCAAGTGCTGACACATTTGGTAGGTAAGTGGAAAGGTCGGGGGAGGATTTCCCAGTTGCACTTTTTCAGATAGCAAACGGTAGGTAAACATAGTCAGAGGGGGGTGGGTGAAGGCAACATTTATGTTAGTAGAATGTACATAATTTACTGACTAAATATTTCAGATGTGTACAAGATTTGCGTTGTTTCTTATGGTTACAAAATTGTGATTATTGGCTAGTAATGAAATGAACATAAGCAAGACTTATAATAAAGACTTATATAATATTTATTATAAATATTATTTGGCTAATCATTGTATACCTTTAATAAAACTATGTTATATCTATATTGATTGACACCTCTTGCTTATGTTCATTTCATTACTAGCCAATATTCACAATTTTGTAGCCATAAGAAACAACGTGAATCTTGTACACATCTAAAATATTTTAACCTAACTTTTTGCTATCTGAAAAAGGACAACTGGGAAATCCTCCCCCGACCTTTCCACTTACCTACCAAATGTGTCAGCACTTGAAAGCATTCAGTGCTCGAACCACGGTTAGTAAGATAAAATATTTAAAAAATTTATAAATAGATAATATATATTATTTTTAGTTTGTATAAATTTTTAAATATTTGATTTTTAATATTGTGTATTGTAATAATAGTTAAGATTCATGTACCACCAATCACTATAGTTTATTATTTACCATTATTACCATTATCGTACAATAATATATCTCTGATTGTATTTTAAAAATTTCAGCCCTGAAGTTGGCCCACATGTTTAGGTTGTAATGTTGGCACAAATAAAAAATTAAATTTTTTTTTAAAAGACTGCGTCCTGAATGTTTATCACCCATGATATGAAGAACAGTCGACTAGTTTCCTTAAGAAAAATCTGGTGTGTCCACTCACAGGATCTACCTATTTCAGAAAAGTTTTTATATTTTTAAATGTTTATGTTAAAAAACTAAAGAAAAATTGAATTACATTTATTATCCTGAAAATTGATAAACTAAAGTAATACAAACCGGCTTGTGGAAGATCAGCGAAAAAAATTTAAAACTCTCTAATATTGCTAATCAAAAAGTGTTTGGCATACCCCAATTGACAATGATTTCTGTTAAAACTACAGAACATTGTGAAATTTTTGTGATGCGGGACCAAGATTTTTTTTACTTTCACTTTTATTTTATTATTTTTTACACATCTCACTCAGTTTTATTTTTCCTCTCTCTTTCCGGCACCGGGATTTGAACTTATAATCTTATAATAATAATACGAAATTGAATGGCTGTAACTTCCATTTAATAATTGTCCAAAATAAACGATTTTTTTATATAGTTTTGTATGCAATTTCACCACCTTTCAAAAAATACGTAAAGTATTTTTAGTATTAGGAAATTCAATCCTTCCAGTCTAAAATCCTGAGAACAATAGTCGATGCTCCCTTCTATGTATCCAACAAAACCCTCCATAATGACCTTCATATCCCATTTGTTATTGACCTAATCCCAGATAAATTTTCCAAATTTCACCAGAAACTCATTCATCATCCAAATCCTGTAGCACAATCCCTATCTAGCTCCAGTCATCCCTACAATCCTCTCCGGAGGTTAAAACGGCAGTGACCCCGCGACCTTTTGTAAATATGTATATATTAGAGTACTGGCAATGGCCAGATTCTCCACTCGAGACATGAGCGTCTGTTGCTGTAGTGCCTTCCACTGGTTTCAAATAACAGTGACGCGGCTGAGAGAGAAGCACTGGGATCTCCTGGAGTCCTACCTTGACTTCCACGTCGGGGAATAAGGCATGCCTCTGAGTCCCCTGGGTGAATGTAAATATTGTACATAGGTGTGAATGTGATTTATTTACTTTAATTTCATCTAGCTTTTATTTATTATTTCATTATTTTTTTTGTACACAGGCATACGAATTTACTTATTTTATTTTTTTATATTTCTTTTTCTTTATTATTGATATTAATTGTATGTACATATTGTGTTAATGAATCATGTAGCCTTAATATTAATGCCCTTCAATGTGGCAGAATGTATTAATATTCAATAAAGAAAGTTAAAAAAAAAAAAAAAAAGTACTAGGAAAGTAATAAATTTAAACATGTGTAGAAAATAGAATAAGCTGTAACATCGCTAATACTGATTTGATTTTTGTAGGTAATTTAATTATCTTCCAAAAACGGTTAAATAAATTTTACCATAGAATATATACTTAGCGACTTTTCTTTTTATAACCGTTTTTCCTGAGTTTTCTCGATAATTTAGTAGATGAACGAAAATTAATCATAAAGTTAAAAATAAATTTCGCCAAAATATTTAGCGCCTTTCTGCTCTGCATTCCATAGAAAAATAAATTTTTCACATATTGCGCAGTAAAACAATCTTGGCACAGACAGACAGACCAATGGTTGAAAATGTGTTTTTCAGACTCACGGAGTTCTGAAACGTACAGATCCTTTGAAAACTGCACAAAATTTTACCCGATTGTAATACTTTCATTACCTAGTATAGTTAGGAAAGTAACAAGTTTTTAACAGGTTTTCAAGTGGATAAACCAATAGAAAATATACCAGACGCTTTTGATAAGAAAGTAAAGAAATAACCTTCTGAAACTCGCAAACTATATTCCATATGAAAATCCATAACGCTACCGTTAGTGCAAAAGGTTGTATGTAAAACTTTTTTTTTTACTGAAGAGGATAAAAAATGTATTTATAATTCATTTGAATAATTTCATATTTTATTTACCTCCGATATTTTTCTATTTATCAAACTATTTATAACAGTTGCGAACTACAAAATATCACCTTTAGCGCTAAGAGAATAAATATATAAAATTGTTACATACGACCTTTTGCACAAACAGTAGCCGTAATAAAACAATATCTGACCAAAAATCCATAAAAGACTATTTAATTCCAAACAATCCAAAAAAAAAGATAATAACATTGTTCATAAATCCTGATGGAGATGTTTTTTATATAAGGTATATGGAAATCTAAAAACAATTTCTCTCCCAAAATTTTCTTTATTAATCTGTAGGAGAAGTTTCGGGATCTCTTCAATATCCCATCTTCAGACTTTATCCTAAGACCTATCAATTCGTTTATTATTATATTTATTTATTATTAAGTATTCCTTAAGTTTAAAGTGGACTCTTCTCTAGAGAGACGCCTAGTGAACACCATACCTTCAACACTTGACTAGGCTCTTCCTATAGAAGTGTGCACTTTAAATTTAAGGGATACTTTATAATAATAAAAAAAAATATCAGTTTTAAGATATAAAAGATGATACAAAGTCTGAAGATGGGATATTGAAGAGATCCCGAAACTTTCCGTACAAATTAATAAAGAAAATTTTGGGAGAGAAACTGTTTTTAGATTTTCGTATACATTAAATAATAACATTATAACTAATAATAATCACAAGAAAATATATAATAAATCAAGCAAAGAAATGGAAAAATATTATAGATTAAATTATGTTCTAACATTAAATTATAAAATCAAAACAATAATCGGTACAAATAACTTTGATATAAATACAGGATTATGTAATCAAAATAATATTTCCAACCACCTCAGTAATATGAAAGATAAAATAAATAATTTAAAGCAAAAGGATATTTATAAAATAAAGGCTATTTATAAATATTTCAAAAAGAATAGATCAATATTCAAATAGTGTAAAATTAGATAATGAAACTGCCTTAGCCCACAGTATTAATAGCAGACATACATTTCATCTAACAGAACCTAAAATATTATTTAAAGCATCAAATAGTTCACAAAAATTATATTATACTACAACAATTGTTACCATCTATTTACTTCAGTTTAGGATCTTGTTACTTAGCTTACTCTGTTTATGTTTTAATTTACTTACTGTTTAATAATTTTAATAAGCTTATTCAGATTGTTTATAATTTTTGTCTAAATGTTATGTAACTTCCACAATTCTCTGTATCTTGTTCGTTCTAGCCCTGAAGAAGACCTGCAAAGTCGGGTCGAAACGTTGGCTTTTAATAAAATAGTTTTGCAACTATTTAGTCTATTTATGACCACCACACCCGGACCATCTCCTTCTTCAACTAAATATTAGTATTAGTATTATATAATTTGATCAAATTCTTCCACTTTAAAGTATCTATATCACCTATTTCCACTCGAAGCCCTTAGGCTATTGGTTACTTCGTTAATATTTTCCCACTTTGACTATTGCTGTACAGAATAGGGGGATGTATCTGGTGATCTCAAGGCGAAACTAAAACGTTTTTTAAATTGTTTTGTACGATTCATTTTTTGGATCCGCCTCTATCTCCTGTTTTAATGAGTTGACGTGAATCTTCTTACGGTCGTATCTTCTGGCATGATTCCTCTTCCAGGTCATCTATTCCAGCCGTCTCTCAAACATTTTCCGCTCATTCAACTCAAATCTTACACAATCTACTCGCACAATACTCGTTCCCGGTCTTCTGACTTATATACAACGGCATGCCGAATAGATACTTTCTACAAATTCTTCATTATTCCCTATGGAACTCAAGCCCTTCATACATCCGTCCCTCCAATACCCTCTCCATCTTTATACCCATGCTTTTCAATAATTTTCTATCCACCCAGTTCTCGAAAGATTGTAATTAGTTGTTTCTGTAAATATGTTTGTAAATTATTAGTGGTTTTTGAATTCTTTTTATTTCACGTTTATTTATTTACTTTTTAAATTGATTATTTTAGATGGGAACTTATAATTTATTATTATTTCTTCAAAGCCCTCAATCCAGTAATTGTATTTTATTGTTATTTCTACCAGTTTCAGAATATAAAAAGATTATTATTATATCCGTGTATGGCTTGTGCACTGATCATGTGTAATCCCGATCTGTGCCTCAGCTGCATTGGCTTTATTTACGCCACTGATCATTATGTATTCCTTGATAACTCCTATGTATGGAATTGGCCTTTTGATAGGCTGATTTAGTATTGAACTAGACTTACTAATGCAGCTACTAATTGAAGTGGGTCTGTCAGATAAGAGAAGATAAGTTGTTTTTGTCGGCCGCTAGGGGCGGCCCGGGGAAAGCTATTAGTGTTGTAATTAAACAGACGTCGGGGCTGGCAGGTGAGGAGCAGAGCAAAGCCACTCGATGGACCAGGTTCTAGTCTCATTGTATAATATTTAATTGTAAATTAGATAGTATAATAGCCTTTTGTCATTATTATGTTAGTTGGGGATTACAGGCCGATCCAAATATAAGCACATCATTTATAAAAGTTCCGTTGTTCTTCAATAGTATTTATTAACAGTGAGGCACCGAGGAATAAATTACATATAGACGCAGACGAATTTCAGGTCATTCCTTAATAGTTTCAAATGGCTCTTAAATTATTTCCCTTAGTCTATCACAAATAATGATGATGGATGTAGCAGTATATTGTTTTGTAGAATATTCGGTCGGAATAATTATGAAAATTTAGACGACTATACAATTCGGATCGCGTGTTTTCTACTCCGTTAATATAATTTAAGTGGCGTCTGAACTGGTTGCGCAGTATATAAGGAACTAAGTACTAAAAAGGTAATCGGTGGTAATTCTATGGGTAAACGTCATAGTGGTGGGAAAATAGGAGTACCCTCTTAATAGTAGGTGGGAGGACAGTGTTACTCTTCAGAGAAATATTTTAACCGTTGAAGATTTGAGTTTTGGTAGGGTTCAATGAAGAGAGGTGAACAAAGGAAGATTGTAAATCGGGCATATTTATTTTAATCAATAAATTACATACCTCGAAAACCTATCTAGTGAAATAGAAAGGTAAATAAAAAAAACATTTTTTTTTTGTTCATAATTCTCTGAAAACTTTACAGGTTTTTGTTGGTTTGCAATTTTATTATTTATATTAAAATTTGACATTAACAGAAACACGTTGAATCAAAATTAAAAATTTTAAACGTGACATTGAGAAAGTTTTGAAAATGGATTTGCAACCCAGAAACTTCAAATTATAAATATATTATATGGAGGATCTTGTTATTTGCTTCTACAAAAAAAATATCAATAAAATTAATAAACACATATCGATACAACATTATTCTTACCTAATACATTGTCCAATAAAGACCGACAGCACTTATTAAAATGGAGCATTAAAAAAAAAAAAGTATATATATCGAACATTATAGTTGAAAATCAAAGCAAGGTTTTCCAAGTATTTTAATCAAAGAATTCTATAAAATAATGAATTTTAGTTTTAAAGTTTAAAAATCGCTGAACAAATTGGGAAAATTTAACTTCAGGTATATAACTGATTTAATTAGATTCTAATAAAATTTTTCTTTCTCAGACACTCCTATGTTTAAGAAATAACTCTTACCATTTTGCTTAAACCTAGATGATAGTAATGGATTGTTGAAAAAAATTATTTCCGTCAATTTTATCGAATCCCAAACACTACTTCCACTTATATATGCGCAAAGATATTTTTCTTGATTTGGAAATATATCTCAAAATCTCACGTTTAGTTTAGTGTTGTCCATATGCGAGACCGAGACTAGCCTTACATGTAAGATTAATGTAATTATTAATAATATAATAGCTGCCAAATGTGGTAAGCAGGAAACTTTTGGAAGGAGAGGTTAAATTTATGATAATGTCGTTTATTAGGTTATAAATTCGCTATCCTCGTGTTCGTTTGCTAAAATTGTATCTAATATTTAAGGTTCAAATAAAATTAATCGTGTTCCTTACTCTCCTTTAAGATTGAATTTTTCTATTTAAAAACGTTGTTAATCAACTTACACCTATGACAATGTTTAACTGCATTTTGAAATATTTTATATAATAGTGACCATCAAGATATGTCAACAAATACTATTAGGGCAATACATATGCTTAAAGAAAAATGAGTACATGTATAAGTAAAATAATCAAAGATTATACAACGAAAATAATAGAGAGAAGAAGAAAAAGTCTTTTTATTTATCAAAATTGCAAAATATAAATTACAAAATAATATTTTTGGATTTAAAACCGAAAATCAGACGTGCTACATGGTCTGTTGACCGTCAGAGGAGTCTGTGTTTCATAAAAAAATTATATTTCAGTCTATTTATATACAAATACTTAATAGGAAAATAAGGACAATTATATTTACAATGTAAAAGTTATACAAATATTTTTATTACAAAAACAGTGGTACCAAAATTCTCCAATTTATTAATTGTTAAATTCTCCAGTGATCATTATTCTATAGAAGAAAGCAGACTTGCAGTAATTTACCAATGCTATCCGATTGTTTCCATTTAATAAATCAATTACTTGATCCCGAGATAAATATCTAGATTTTAACCATTTAATTCTAAATTCAGAGAGTATCGGACAAGCAGCCAGGAAGAGATAGAGATCTTCTGTTTCGTTTGTATTACACATCCTACAATTATTATTTGTTTGCTGGAAGTGTTTATAATTTAAGTTCAAAACATCAGCTCTAATTTTAATTACCCATCTGATCACCTTCAATGAGCTTTTGTCGTCAATATAATTTACTGAAGTTAAATGAGGATAAAAAGTGAAAGTTTTAGAATTCTGAACTTTAATTACACATTGATTATATATGTCTTTCTGAATTTGAATTCTTAGTAAATATAAATTAGCTCTCCATAGTTCAACATCATCACAGTTAGATCGATTTAAGTTGAAATTTAATCCATGCAGTTCAATCAGATTAAGTAAGTCCCTAAACCATGCGATTTCTTTTTTAATTATCTGTAGTGCTAATATTTTGGGATATCTATGTGGGGAAGATTAAAAATTTTTACAATATAATCAAAATGGAGTTTAATTATGAAGATGAATAACGGATCTATTTTAGTCTCAAAGTGAATAAAGTGTGTTGGAGTATATTTTGGTAATTTAAATATTTTTTTAAGAAAGAATCTTAGTAGTCTTTCCACGGCTTCACAACGAAAATAATACAAAGATGAGAAAATAAATAAATGAAAATATATTTTGTATAAAACACTTATTCAAATTTCCATTTTAGTAAATTTTGAATTTTTTTTTCCTCCTCTTCCTCGCCGTTAAGGCTATACGTGGTTTTACCGGGCCAGGGGGCGTGGGCGGGGATTTAAAAGACTCCCCAGCACCGGGACGCGAACTCGTGACTATTTCTATATCATTTGATTCATATATCAGGTTGGCAGGCAACAGCGGTGCAGCCCATTCGGCCACTCCGCCCACTTGTAAATTTTGGACTGTATATTTGTGAAGAGCATTTTTTTCTTCTTTGTAATCACATCTTTTAGGAATATAACGTCATGTCACATGAACCTCCTGCCCCACCCCAAAATATTTTATTACACACCTCTTCTTAAAAATGGTGCAAGCGAAAGTAGATTTAGAAAAATCGTAGATCATACACAATTGAATTGCTGTGATCCAATCTATATTTTCCTCTTGTTCCCTGATTTAAAACTTTTCATTCAGAAAATTAATAATCCCGTCGAAATGTAGCCCCTCGAAAATTTAAAAACTCGTTGAAAATTGTTTGATACCGCAACTTGTGCCATGTAACAACTCCCTTCTGGGCACCCCTGACTCTGGTGAAAGTTCGTATTTTCTTTCTTTCCAACATCAAAACAGTATGTGACGTTGATCTCCTGGTGGTACGATACTGGACCCTACTTTTATACTACTGGCAGACTTTTATACGCACCATTAATGATCACAGATCCAATGCTTGATAAATATATACAGTTTCTGGACCAATGGTTATACCAGTAAGCTACCTCTTGTATTATCGCCAAAGACTCGATCCTCAAGCCGAAGAGCCAACGAGGAGAGGCAGGGCTGCGGTTAGTGGTTTGGGCACAGGACGGCTTGCCGCACCACACCGCCGCGGGACAGGCCCTGGTGACACGACGTCGGGCTCGTGCCGAAACCTCTTCGCTACCACTCCTATATAAGAGCGGTTATTACCAATAATTCCGGTAAGGCCGATCCTTATTGCCGCCTCTATCCTTTGTTCTCCTACCTTCTTATCTTTTTTTTTCTCCGTTTGTTCTTTGATTCTTTGTCATGGTAATGATACTCCCTCGCGTACGTTCACCTATACGGTTCGATTTCTAGGCAAGCGAAAAAAAACAAAATGAAGAAATCGTTCCAGCGAAGTATAGAAGAACTATGTTTGGTACACCTTAGCGTGTGACTCATACAGAATCCTTTAAGACTTACGACAAGGAAAAACTCCCCTGACAAAATCAAATTTATTGTGTTTTTTCTGTTGGCGTTACATCCCTTGTCCGTCTTTATATTCTGTCTTAACCAGCCTTTTCCATCTCTCTATCTTATGCTGTTTCTTTACAATTATCTGCATGCAGCACTATTGCATCTTTGTTGATTCCAACTATTCCTTACTATAGAGCCACTCTATAGTAAGGAATGATGATACATTGTTGCGAACTACATGCATACAGTCCCACCAATCTTAACTTTCTTACTTTCGTATCGTAAAATATTGATTGACCAGATTTATAGGTATTTTGTAATATTTAAAATTATCCGATGGATCAATCCCTTCAAACCCAAAGTCCTCGCTCTCAAGCTCAATCTCACTCTAAAGTTAAATAAAAATTAGTCAAGATGTTACACACTAGAGGACTATAGGTCCTGATATAGATGGTATGATTTCTGTTGAGGGCGAAGGGAAAAATTAATCTTGTCATTTTATATATCGCTTCTCTTTTTCTTTCAGAGTAATCATTATAAAATTCAAAAAATAAAACCCCTCCCCCTCAAATTAAATTCTGGGTCTACCATTTGTAACAGTTTTCAATTTAATAAATGCTTCAGGTTTATCGAGGGAGTGGGGTAGCTCAGTGGGTGAACACTGACTTCCAGAGCGCAAGGTCCCAGGTTCGAGTCCGGCTGATGACTAGTAATTTTTCATCAGCCGTGGATCGACCCTGGGGCCGGGAGACATCCTCCTGGGACAATCCCAGCCTCTATAAAGTAGGTACTATTAATTAAATAATTAATTAAGGGAGAAAACCTGGCGGTTAAGCGTGATATTGGTTGGCCCCTTGGTTGATTCATTGGTTGTTAGTGGTAGTTTTTTTTTTTTTTCAGTTTTATCATAAGAGCTTAAAAAAAAATCAACACTATCTTATAATAACAAATTAAGTTTTAAGTTGATGGACAAGTTTGATTTGTAGTCTCTCACAACCGATTAAATATTGAAGTGCATTTGAGTTAGAGATTCATATTATCTTCGATCAGTTTTTTTTTATTTATTTATATTTTCTGTGAATATGGTTCGATTAAATTCCTTTATCTCTTTTGTCCTTGATTGAGACAGATTGTAATATTTCATAACAGTTTAAAAAAAAAAGAATTTATTTTGCTTATATTTAATTAATTTTAATTATTTTTGAAATTTTATAGAAAAAGCAAAGACTTCCATAATTTCGTGATTATTTTTTATATTTTTTATTAAGAACACATATAATGGCTATGGTTTCGGGGCAACCATCCCAATCATCAGATCCACTGTTTTCTAAAACCAAAAATCAAAAATTACATTCATTTGAATTATAATTTCTATTATCTACTAGTGTTTAGCTTGTCAGAGCATAAGCTAGGATAATTTATTAGTTTGTATTTGTGTAAGAGTGGAAACGTATGTCTTGGCTGTTACTTTAATATGATATAGTATTATTTTACAATAAAAACAGTTGTAAACTGAAAAAATATCTTCTGAATTCCACCACCAAACTATAATGATCACTCATTTTCATTCGGTGTGTGTTGACACTTGTGGTCTGGAAATAATATTTTGAGAATATTGCATGATTTAATTTGGAGAGGGCCTATATAGGGTACCTTATGTACATCCATCTCTTGTATATTTTATTCTTTAAGTTTTAATTACCGACTGAGTTTTTTTAATCGACCTTTCGATAATTTTTTTTTTATGTTTAACCTCATCCCGAACTACTAAGCCATGAGTCTCCAACATACAGGTGAATAGTTATCCTGCCGACGTTTCGCCAATTTAGGCTACATCAGGGCAGAAAAAACGAAATCAAATATAGGCAGAATAAATTATTGCAGTTTACTTCTCATGAAGCCATCCAAATAAATATCTCTTAAGAAAAGAGAAGGTTGTATTGAACAGCTGATTATTAAGAATACAAAGAAATCTAATACGCATTACTAAAACATAATAATATATAACATGTTAAATTAAATAAAACAAAGATACTGACTAAATTCAAAAGAAAAAGCTCGAAGGTATATATAACATCCATTCCCAACAAAACTCGGTGGATACATGGCCATTCCACAACTAATAATACTACAGTAAACAACAAGCTAGAAAAGAGACATAAAATGGTTATGGTATAAAAGTTTTATAAATTTCATAACATAATTACCTAATAAAAAGTTGTATACATTTTATTCCCTAATCATCTTATATCTCTTTTCTAGCTTTGTGCTGATTTAAGTAATTCAATTTCGATGTTAAATTATTCTTTAAATTTAATTTCCCCAATGTAATAGTGTAAACGAATATAGTATACAAACAATCGAGCATAAGTACAATAAATATAACTATAAATATACACCTAAAATATGTTTAGAGTTGGAATACCTCTAGACCGTGTCCAGTTATCCGGGAAGGCTTAAATAGTCACTGAAACGACAGGTAATTCAGAGCACGCAAGCTAGTTGTGTTCTTACCCGACCCACACCATTAAAAATCTCATCTCTTCAATTGTAATATCCTTCTACTTATTTTTATATTACAATATTCCGCTATTTATAAATAATAAATTAGTTATGGCGAACAATAAAAAAAAAAATGTGGTGTGCGCAACTTTCACTTACCGCTCAACTTTGAATAGAAATTATTTTCTGGCCGTATTGGGCTATTATAAAATGTTTGAACTGAGCTTAAGCTAAAAGTTTGCAAATAACAAATCATAAATACTATGTATTTAATCAAAAATAACAATGTCCTATTTATTATATCGCCGGTTGATTATGAATTGTAAGATCCGTTGATTATGGTTTGTACGATTATTAGTTATTAAACTGTTATTTTCCATTGCAAATTTTACTAAAACGGAATTAAGAGATTTGCATTGTCTGTCATAGACAGGTCAAAAGTTGTCGCACTAATTGTAAGTGGATTCTGTTGGAATATCGCAAAGGGAAAATTTATCAAATTATTCACTAATTTAATTTTCTAAAAGGTTACATGATGATTATTCGGAATAAACGGACGATAAATATCTAAATATATTATCAGATCTAGAGTTATTAAACTACAGTAAATATATTTAAGGTTATATACGTATCTATGAAATATTTTTATATTTCACTATTTCTTTCACTCAAGTACAATGGAATAGTAGTGGATTCTGTTGGAATATCGCAAAGGGAATATTTATCAAATTATTCACTAATTTAATTTTCTTAAAAGTTACATGACGATTTTTCGGAATAAACGTTGATACCTAATTATTTAAATATAATATCAGATCTATAATCACTAAACTATAGTAAATGTATTTAAGGTTATAAACACATGCTTTATACATCCATGAAATGGTTTTATATTTTACTTCTTCTTTCATAGAAGTACAATGAAATATTTTTTTTAACAATGCCACTGCCTTGATTAGATGGATTTTAAATACTTTCTACAAACGTAAAAATATTTTTTAAAGTTTACATTTTGTTAGTAAATTTTATTTGATTTCCTTGAAAACATGTGATTTTCGTTAACTATTATCAGTTTTCGCCGCTCTCCGTTACCTTCTACAACTTTCTATATTAGATATTGTTTTTTCTAAAATTCTCCGCTTTCCAACGATATATTATAAGTATACCTTCTGACTAGTATTTCCGGAGATTTATTTTAGACCTGTATAAGCATTTTTATTTTTTTCTCCTTTATTCAATTATCAAATTCTTTCAAAAGTTATATTTAACATTTTTTCGCTAAATATTTCACATAACTGCTAATTATTTCACAATGGTTTACTATTTCCAAAAAATTATACATCTAAAGTAACATTACTTTCCTAGTTACAAAGAAAAATAATTAAAAGGTGATTCAAATTAATGGACTAAACTTTTTTTTTAATCATTAGTAATATGCTAAAAAATTAGCATTACCTAAGTAACACATTCAAAATTCAAAAACCAAAATAAAGGATATAAAATATTTTCCCTAAATAAAATATTTTCCCTTTGCAGCGGAAAATATTTTAAAAAAACTAGGGACCACATCTTTCCTCCCAATTGTCCGATTTTAACGAAGATTTTTTTTTTTTATTAAATTCCGTAAACGTTTAAAAACCATATGAACAAAAAACTGTATTATTTTTGAGTTATTCGGAATTTAATTTTACCATCCCTCGTAACTTTTTTTCCAGTTTCTTTTCGTTGAAGTATGTTATGTAGATAAATTTAAAGGGTGTCGAGAAAATGACTTTAGCGAAGTTTAACTGAAATCGGTACATTCGTTTAGGCGCTACAGTCTATAGCAACGCAGGTTTTTCATTTTCAACCTGGATAAGCATTTTTATTTTTTTCTCATTTATTTATTTTTATTTTTTTTTAAGCTTATTTATTGAAAAATATTACAATCTGTCTCAAGGACATTTATAATAGTGTTCACAGATCACATTCACACTCTATGTACAGTAAATAAAATAAATCATACAGAAAAATAATATACATACAATAAATAGAATAAAATAACCTAAAAATAAATGAATAAAAAGAACACATATATACCTATGTACAATATTTACAATCTGGCGAGAGAACTCCAAACCAGACTTGTCCCTCCAACTCTGGAGAGAAAAGCAAGACTCCACTCTCCTTTATTAACTTATCAAATTCTTTCAAAAGCTATATTTAGCATTTTTTCCTAACTCTGAATAATGTGAAATGATTAACTTTTTTTTAAAATAAACCATATTTCTAAGATCTAGAGCAACATGTTTATTAAATAGCAATACGCTAATAGAACAGCAAGAGCCTTGCGCAAGACTGAGTGCGCAAGACCAATGCATATTAGACTAAGACTCGTCTTGGTCTTGCATTTGGGCAACACTATATACAATCTATTAATTGTATATATAGCATTACTATAAGAATGCTGAAACACGATTAATTTGTTATTATAATTTATAATCATACGTAAAGAACCTTTAGAGTATTCGTTTTCACATCCAATTACAGAAGATTCCTCTGAGGTAATGGTGTGCATGTTGCGAAGACTCGCACGTCAAGAAGAGTGCACACGCTTAGGTCAATTTAGCACAAGTACTTTGCGAAACGGCAATTACCTCGTTACTAAATAAGTAATTCCTCAATTTAGAAGTCGGCAGAGGTGTTTCGTTAACCGGAGGAAGCCCTAGTTGTTAGGAAGAGGAAGTCCTGACAAGGGAATGAGACAGGTAATATGAATAAGGAGCATTAGCCTCAGGTAGGTCTAATTATCCAAGCGGCAGTGGCCCAAGGGATCTTGTTAATGTGGCAATTATATATTATTTTATAATTATGGTTCCTCGGGAGCGTGAAGTCTTCCTCTGTTTCATCAATGGCTGCTTCTTCTACTTTATTTCATACTGTCAAGAGTGTAAGTGCACAACCTTTATTACTTCCACTTACCACTTATGAAATATATAGTAACGGAAGATATTACTTTCACTTATCTATGTTTTTATTTATCTGTCGTGCCTTCAGTAGTAAGATGATAGGCATGTGAGCTTAACATCTCACAACTGCATGTAAGGCTTAATCATTTGTTCTGGATTTCATGATTCATTTGTCAGAGTATTTTCAATCCGCTGATCTTCCATTAGCTCCTCCTCTCCTTCTTAGATTGAATTGGGCTGGCCCCACCGCGGATTTCCACTACTATACAAAATTTTTGGAGAACAGGTAGTTTTCCAGTGACTAACTGAGAGAATAGCTATCTGTGAGAATGTAGAGACCAGTTTCCCTCAGTAACTTACCCCTCAGCTCTTCAATGGTGATGCAGTCGACTAAAATGCGTCCAGTAGTCTTATCACTTATCGATGTATTAAATATGTAGTAAGAGAAAGTTTTTCAAATCCACGTATTCATTTTCCTTGACTCCGAAAAATGCAGTTTCGTGAATGGCCAAAGTGTGTATATGAAAGACTAGTATATGTAGTATGTGTAGCAAAGAAATTTTCACGGAAATGGCAACTAGGATAGAATAGTCATAGTTTTGAAAAACAAAAAAAAAAATAAAGAAAGAAAAAAAATAAAGAAAGAAAAAAAATAAAGAAAGAAAAAAAAGGCATAATGGAGATAAAGAAAGAACCTGAGATGAAAAAAAAAACAAAAAAAAAACGAACACCTTGACCGTTTAATGGTGCGATTGTTTCTAGAATATCGCTTCATAACTGGCAAAGAAATATCCGGAGATATTGCTGGAGAATAAAATAAAATTTTTACTGGGTGATGAAATTTCTCTGAACGCGACTGTATCTAATTTGTTTATATGAAGTATGAAGACTTGATGGCCGGACTTTGGTCCTACTTTGATCCTCTCTTACTTTGGTCAGTAATTGGCGAATGAACAATTTCCCCTCACCAGTACCATTTTATCAGTTAGAGTGCATTATTACAATACATAGTATTTAGTATCAGATGGAACACGTTTTCAGTTATAGTCCAATATTTTGGCATATATCATCTCGATCCCCTCCCCCCTCCGACGATCCATACGATGAGGGCCGTGAAGGCACTTACATCGTGTATCCAATACCAGCCGATTAGAAAGGACTCCTATTTTTTGCTACCCGGCAATCACCTCGATGCGGATACCTCGCCGGCCAGCTGCCCCGAGGAGGCGATGACGCTCCAGCGCTGTGGATGCTGGAAATTATAGGTTCCGAGTGTAAGGGATGCCATGGCGCTCCGAACCTAATCACCCTTCCATAATATAGCCTGCACCTGTCGCAGATGGTAGTAAAATGGCGTCGTGTCCTTAAGGACCCCTGAACAAGAGCATGAGATCCTTAATGAGAGGTATTAACCAGGGCCCCCGACCTTCCTCCGATGGCTGCCTCTGGATCTAGATATCTTCCACCTGCTCCTGCCCGGAGGAGATGGCTCCTTAGTGAAGTCCTAAGATTGGAGCGAGTAATGATAGTCCGTGCTCCTGGTTAGTCTAATCGGCCACAGAGCTTTTAGGAATATTTCCATCCAACATATCTTTACAAGGATATTTTCATCCTTATTTTTCTCATTATTTTTCAAAAAATAAAATTTCAAAATTTTCTTGTCAAGAAGTGAAAATATTCTTTAAAATGTACCGTTACAATATTAATAAAATTTACAATAAAAAACTATCAGAAACCTATCTCTTCCTCCTTCTGATTGTGGAGGGTCTTGTCTTTAGCTTGTGGTTGAACAAGAATAGTTATTTGCTTATTATTGGAAGATTACCAGATTTAAACTATAAGAAATTATTTCATAATATGGCGTACAAATAAAACTTTAAGTTTAAAAATACTCGCAATTCGTGGATTCATCTTGAAATACTATTTCTTCTAGTCTATCCATACTGAAGACCAATTTGAATTTGTTATTAAAGTCACACAAATACTTTTTTAGTTCTCAATAAACAACATTCGCCAGTAGTAACGCCCCTTCTTAAAATTTAAGAATTTTTTTTTTTATTCATTATCTATTTATTATTTTATTTCTGAAATTTACAATTGCACACTAGCGGATGCAGGATTTAATTTTGGGGGTGGGAGGCTTCAGCCCGAAAGCTTTGTTTTTTTCATATATTTAACGATAGTTAATTTTAAAAAAATAAAAAATAAAAATCTAACTATCTACATGATATGGTGTTTATGTGATTCTTGAAATCCTATTAAATGTAATTACACGAACAATAATACTTCAAGAGATAGCTTTTAATGTTTTTTTCTATAAAACATGATTATATTTTACTATTTTGGAAGGCTTCAGTTCGAAAGCCCCTCTCTCCTCTCCGTAGATCCACCTGTGCAACTGCATACGAATAAATATACATCAAGTTAATGAGATACATAGAAATACAATGGCATGAAAAGACTTGTAGAGAATCTACTCATTGATAGCACTCTAATAAAGCATCTAAATTAGGAGATCACCATTCCATTTTCTTTTCAGACGGCTTGGGAGGTAATCAGGGATCGAAGAGGAAGCAAGGTTAGAAACGAGAGGAATAGTATGATTCTGAAGTTAATTATGCAAGGAAACATATCTGGATTGAGTAGTTATGGATGATTCAATTTTAACAAATTAAGCATGAATGAGAATTTTGGATTGTAAGACTTATTATAGTCATGTATATGAGTCTTTTGTAATTAATTGGAAGTTTAGAGCATGTCTGTATACTGTGTAAGTACTTGAAGTAGTCATAACGTCGAGCGGTTTCTTGTCGTTTCAGTCCGGTATGAGGATTCCAAGTCAGAGATTTTTGCAGGTGGAGTCCTAGGTATACAAAAATATAAATATATTATCTGAATTTAATAAAATAATGGGTGTATTGATCTGATTCAATTTAATTTAGTGATTTGTCATAAGTTAATTAACAGCAATTAACAGTTTTTTCTAACCGAATTATATACCAAAAAACAGAACGTTAAAAATTAACAAAAACTTTTAATTGATTACATCAACGTTTCGGCCCCATGACAATTTTCAAAAATGTCTGTTAAACATGTTATATACCACCTGTCTAAAGTTATCTGTGAAAATTATTTGTCAATATCATTTAGACAAATCAGTATTATCAGATAGGTATTATTTTTTCTTTCTTACTTTATACGTAGGTACATGTAGATAAACCATTTATCAGTTTTTAGGGACATAAATAGGTTCAAAAAATTTGTTAATTACTATTTATTAACTAATGCTAAATTTTTATTATTGCATAAAAAGTTTTTATATAACTTATAATATGTATAATATATATATATATATATATATATATATATATATATATATATATATATATATAATAAGTTACTAATGTAATGGTGAAAAAAAATTTAGTGATATGTTTTTAACGATTCTCAAACTAACAAACTTGCTGAGTTTAATTGAAATATTTCAATTTCGAATAAATCAAAGTGAATTTTTTAAGATTTACAGTTACATATTTTTATTTTAATGAATGATTTTTTGTGGATTCGATTAAAACTAATGTTTTTTAATTAAACAGTAAAAATAATGAATTTAATTATTATAGTAAGTAGAAATAATTCTAACAAAATAAAAAATCACCCAATATTCTATATTGTTATACAATATTGCCAAGTTCTCTTCTTCTCTGGGATGTGTAGTCTTAATTTTTATAGTATGGGACTAAGTATTCAATGTTAGTAAAGTCCGGTTTTTATCTACTTCAATATTTGTTTTTGTCTTATACAATTATTTTTTATTGCAATGATTACGTTTTATCAACGGTCTGATGACTTCTATTAAGTTCTCTGATTTTTTGTCTTTTTGAGATTTGTTTTACCGCAAAATTAATATACAGAATTTCCAACGGGGACAATTGAGACTTAAATAATTACTTATTGTAATCAATGAGAATAATTTAACTTTTTGAAAATATAATTATTTATTATTCTAATGTATGTTTGTGATTAGGATAATTTATTATATATGCATATATATATATATATATATATATATATATTTTTTTTTTTTTTTTTTTTTTTTTTTTTATGCAATAGTATATTAGGTAAGATATTTTATTTTATAAGATATTAATATATTTTATTTTTATTTACTATACTTATTTTTTGGTAATTATTTAATTGTTATTTTGATTCTTATTTTATATTTTCAGTAAATATAGTGTGAATGTAGTCTTACTTCATAATTATTCTCCATGTCATAGAATATTATATCTCTCTATGCTGTATAAATTTATTAGTGACTTTCATATTTTATTTATTTTATAATTAGGATAGCAGTATATTGCAGAAGCTCTCCTATTAGCTCTATAATTATCACTAATTATACAGCTGTTCATTTAATTACATGTGTGTTGAGCTCCTGTAACCTCCTACTACCCTAATACAAACATTCGTAAATAGAGATTTACAGCCTGGTGTCTTCTTACAGTATTGAGCTCCTCTGACCCCCTACTCTCCTAATACAAAATAAAGATTTTAGACCAAACATCCGTACGGAAATGGTGGTGGTTTATGGATTTTACCTAGATGATAACAGTTATTTTTCGATCTAGATAGACTTTTGCCTCTTGAATACAATATATTAATCATTATATTATTTATATTATAAAGAAGAGAAGAATAGTTGGGGTGGTCAGTCAAAAAAGAAGGCAAAAATAAATGATAATATTTATTTTTACATATGCCGACGTTTCGACCTGAAGTTGAGGCCTTCATCAGGACTAAGAAAATAACCAGATAACAAGGTATGAGAAACATAAGTAGTGATGGTAAAAAAATAATTAAAAAAATAAAGTAAAACACATGTTGCAAGACCATGACCAGGACTAGGTAGAAAAAAATCGATTTTTTAAATAAAAATTAAGACAAAATAGTTACTAACTACTCTTTGAAGAAACTTCAATTGTCATTATTCTAACAATTCCATTTTACTTTATTTTTTTTTACCATCATTACTTATGTTTCTCATACCTTGTTATCTGGTTATTTTCTTAGCCCTGATGAAGGCCTGAACTTCAGGTCGAAACGTCGGCATATGTAAAAATAAATATTATCATTTATTTTTGCCTTCTTTTTTGACTGACCACCCCAACTATTCTTCTCTTCATTATCCACGACATTCAACCACTCACCAATTATTTATATTATATTGTGATTTGATTATAATTATTATGAAATAAACAAGGAAGCAATAGATAAGGGAGCGTATAATGAAAATATTAGCAATCAAATGCTCAAATTGATGTTGTGCTTAAATGAAGCTGGACAAGTTGAATATACATTACGGTTACGAAGGGCAAAATGAATAATTATAGTTATATAATAATATAAATTGGCAATATATATATATGTATATATTTAATTGCTTTTGATTGCGATTAGGGTAGATGTGTGTATATTTATAATTGGTTTAGGTAAGACAAAGAAGTTGAGGGATTGGTCACAGGAGGATGGCGAATTGGTCCCGCCTCCGAAAGACAATTGGATTGATAGCGCTCGACGGCTCGTTCACTAACGAACAACATGTGTTCCTTCTTCTATCTCTATGGCCAGGGTTTTTTGTTTGTTGTCTCTGTGGATGGCCGTGTCCTCGCTTTGTCTTGTCGCCTCTTCAATTACCAGCGACCTACCATAGCGGCTACTGTCTCCCATCTTTTCTATCCTTGGTTTTTCCATCTATTGTTTTGTATTAGTCCAATGGAATCTTTGTCATTTGTGAAACAGCTACAACAGAGACCATTTTTATTATGGAAACATAATTAAACATAGCCAATAGATAACGTAAGCAGTGGATCTATGCGTAATCTATACTTTAAAAACACTTTTAATAAATCATGATGGAGCTTGGCAGATTGAAAAAAAAACTAAAGTGTGCTTTAGGCCACACTATAGAAGTGAAAACATCAAGGCGAGATTAATAATATGAAATATAAATTATAAATAAATTTTTGAATGTATTTATGATTTGATATGATATGATGTATTTATGATGATTTGAATATAAATTGTGAATGTTTTTGAATATATATATATTAGTAGTCATCAACCAGAATAAATTTTAATCGAAGATCAGAAGGCCGAAAAGGGACAATAAATATAACATTCATAATTTTTGTGTTTGGCTCAATCATCTAAATTCAATAATATCCACTTCGAACATATGTAGGTTCTACTACAAAATTATAAATACATTTTTATAAATTTATTAGGAAAAATGTCTTGAAAATGAAATTAGTTTTATTTTAGTAGTCAACCAGAATGAATTATTCTCGAAGATAGATCAGAAGACTGAAACCTGGGTTAAGGGAGAATAAAGAAATTATTTAACAAAGAAAGAGTGTGTTCTTTTATAATATCTCAAGATCAATTATAACTCTTCCATATAAACTATTTTAAAATATAAGTTGACAGGACATATAATTGTTCCTAAGAGACTCAAACAAAGGTTTCAATTTTGTAATTGTCATCGAAGATGAGTTAGAAGGTCGAAAATCTCGAATAAGAGAGAATAAATATAATATTCATAATTTTTATGTTTGGCTACTTCATCTAAATTCAAAAATATCGAATTCGGAGATATGTAGGCTCTACTTAAAATCCGTGAATACATTTTTATAAATTAGGTAGGTAGAGCCAATAATTTCTTGAAAATGAAATATCTTTTTCTTTTACTGCGCAAGTGTTTCACAATTCTATAAGCCCAGCATTGTTGCAGACGCTTTTTTGAAAATATAGCTATATAAAAAAAGATGACCACTTGTGTGAAATAAATAAATACTTAAGATTAACATTATAAATTATATGAAACATGTCTTTGAAAAATTATTATTATTTTAGTACTTTTAGACAACACAGCCTTTATCGTGGCTGGGACAAAAAATAAATAAAATTGCTATGAAAACTATTAACTTATATATAAAGTATTATTAATAATAATAATTTAACATTAAAAATATTTAAGCCAAACATTGTCAGGAATATGTGTTCATTAAATTTATTGAGGATTTAAACTCAATTAAAGGTATAGTATACTAGTGTTGCCAAAAATCTTGCAAAGTGCAAGACCAAGACCAAGACCAGGACTGGTAGAAAAAAATCGATTTTTTAAATAAAAATTAAGACAAAATAGTTACTGATACTCGACAATTTTAGTTACTATATGTTAATAATTGGTATAACCAATATACTTTTGCATTTAAATACTCTAATTTTTCATTTGGTCTTAGTTAAGTTTCTTCTATCTAAAAAATTACAGTAATATCTCTATAGTAATAAGCTAATAAGTAACTGCAAGTCTGTTGCAAGATTCGTGCGCAAGAGCAAGATCAAGACTGAGTGCGCCAAGACCAAGACGCCTTAGTTTCGCATTTGGGCAACACTACAGTATACAATTTTAAGGACACAGTAAGCCCTTTAAAAGCAACAATTAATCCGCAAATAATAATCATAACTGTTCAATTTAGAGATTTGTATTTTTGTTTTCATACTGTAATTTTTATAATTCAATTTATTTATTCAGTAATTTTATAAATGCCTTTTGGCATTTAGTTTATAAAAACCAAATAATTACAATTGAAGTCGGAAGAGCGAGCCTTACCTGTAATATAGCGTTTTGTTCACGTTCGTGAGTAATCGTAAAATTTCCACCATAGTCAAGCGCCTTCGGTGGTTATCGGGCGACCTTCGTTAGTTCTCGGTTCTGTCTTACTAATCCTTGTTTCTCCTTTAATTAATTATCAAATCCTTTCAGAGGTTATACTTAACCATTTTTCTCATTGGTAACAATGCGAAATGTTTAATTATTTCAAGTAAACAAAATTCAAGGCACTTTAGAGGAAGAAATTAATATCTGTCAGAACATTTGAATGAAGAAAATACCTGACTGATATTAAAGATCACTTAATTTTAAATTGACACACAGATATACAGACAGGCCATTTTTCGAAATTTATGGACTCAAGTGACCACAAAAGTTTATATCCGTTGGAAAATCAGATTCTAAATTTTACAGGACCGCAATTATTTTCTTCATTCATTTAAAAAACAAAAAAGGTTACTATTTATATTAAAAGAAAAATATTTAAAATAGGCATAAATAACATTAATTCACTACATATATTGTTGGGATAAAATCTTGAGTAATATTATTCTGTCTAATCCTAAGTAGAAGTTTATAAAAGATTTTTTCATAATTTTATTGGCATAATGTTCTCAATATTCAATCAATATTTTATGAGAATATCGTTACTAATCAATAATTTGATTCTGTTCCCAGATAGGGATAGGCTGACATCACTCAGTTCTGCCGATTGGATGAAAATCGATGATGGAAGATGGAATTGCTAATCAGGCGGGAGGTGCGCTTTGGGCTCTGACGTGGCTTCCTAAAATTGGCAAATCGCATTAGTCAAGGACAATTGAGATTATTACTGCGAGGTATTATCCTCATTCAATGTCGGATTCAAACCAGGAATGAATCGCTTCGAAATAGCTTATAAATAAAACATATTCTAGCTAAACCAAAAGAAGATAATTCTCTGAGCCAAAAAGTACACGAACATTTTATTTTTTACTTTCACTTAAATATAAATGAAATGTATAGTAAGGAAACTATTGCAATCGTAAAAAAAAAATTGAAACTGATTTTTTAACGAAAATACATCTTTTGAGATTCTCTGAGTCAAAAATACCAATTTGCAGAAAAAAATTATTTATATAATTCGTTATAATATAATATTCTCGGCGACAGTTTGAGAACTCAAGTTCACTGCTTTCATTGTGAAATTAGGTTTTATTTACTTCGAATATTTAATAGTTGACCGTTGCATTATAAAGGAAGGAGATCGTCCGGGGTGGCGGTCATAAGTAGGTGAATAGTGGCAAAACTATTTTATTAAAAGCCAACGTTTATATTAAACTAGTTTTTCCCATTACCCAAACAATCAGCAAATTCCCAATATCCGTCCTTACCCTATTTTTTCAATTCTAAGTGAAACTCCTAGCTGAACACACCTTTAGTCTCTATTTTTATTCTTCTAATTTTATTTACTTATTTATTTATTTTTTGGTTTTATTTTTTTTTCTTTCTCCACATTCCTTTATGTCTATTATTTCATATTGTATACTTTTTCATTTTCTTTCAATCTCTCCTGTAGATCTGTAGAAGTATATTCACATTTGAATATATTATATATTACACTACAACATGTACAGTGAGTTAACAGAGAAATGTTTTGGGCAGCGGACCTGTTCTCCGGAAGAATTATTTGTTTCTTAAAGGGTTCTAACTGGAAAGCCTTAAGCAATTATGTACAGCAGGCCACATTGCAAAGATCTTAATTGATCCGATAGTAAACTATTGACAATAGTAAACAATATCGTATTTATTTATTGTAACGTTTGCTTTATTTTTATATTGTATTTGAAGGTTATTATTATTGTTGTTGAAATTAAATTTTTTATTTATTGGATTTTTTTTTTTTTTTTTTTTAAAACTCTATTTAAATAAATGAAACAGTGAAGGAAGAAATCGCTAGAATGAATGTATAAATATATAATAACACTGTAGATTATTATTATTACTCACTTATTTTAGTTATAAGTGGAATGAATATTTATTATTAATTCCACACAGACCTCGACAGACGGAATTTTCCGTTGTCTATTTGTTGTTGCTTATATATGTATATGTATATATTTTAATGTATATATATTTTTTTATAAGTACAATAAACACGTTTTCATTCCTAATACACTACAACAATTGTTACCATCTATTTCCTTAAGTTTAGGATGAATCAGTTGTTACTTAGCTTACTCAGAGTTAATATTTTAATGCACTTACTGTTTATAATTTTAATAAGCTTATTGTTTATATTTTTTTGTCATAATATTATGTAACTTCCACAGTTCTCTATCCATCCAATTCTCTATCTTTTTGTATCTTGTCCGTTGTAGACCTGCAAAGTCGGGTCGAAACGTTGGCTTTTAATAAAATACTTTTGCCACTATTCATCATATTTATGACCGCCACCCCGGACTATCTCTTTCCTTTTTATTCATTTCCATTGCTTTTTCCAAATTTCTTGTTTTATAAAACTTTCGCTTCTGCACCAAGAACTGCGAACATCAGATTACCGAAATATTAATATAGACCATGAAAAAATCGGCTTCTAATTGGAAATGGTCTTCAACGCCTGATAAAATTCAATACTCAAAGAACAAATTGGCCAGCGAGAAATTTTTATAGTGAAAGAACTACAAGTTTAGAGACATCTCTTGGCTTCAGTTAACAAAAACTAAATTGTATGAAGTGTTTGAATAATGTCTGTTCCATTTTCTGTTTGTTCTGTAAATTTTCGAGACTTAATTGTTTGAAAAATTATAGTTTTTTGTACCATTAATACGAATTTATTGTTATCATGTTGAATATTTAATAGTTGACCATTGCATTATAAAGGAAGGAGATGGTCCGGGGTGGCGGTCATAAATAAGCTAAATAGTGGCAAAACTATTTAGCCTGCTTGTGACCTTTATTGTTATCGTGTACTCATAAATACAGTATTGTTGGATAAAATTGGTATTCACTCAATTTCCTTATTGTTTCTTATGTAAATAATGAGCCTTTAAAGCCTAATATTGTGGAGTAACATTGGTACAAATTTGTCCATGTTTCCTGCCGTATCTAATGGAGATAATGAACTGTCCCAAGTTTACCCCAATCAATGGGGTAAAATTAGGAAAGTTTACATTTTTTTTTAGTAAAATGCACTTGTTTCAAGAGCTATTGTTCCACCATATTTTGTAACAGTAAGATTGATCATATTAATAATATTTATATTAAATATTAATATTAATATATTAAAACATATTAATATTTTTTTCAAATTCTAACTTTGAAAAGTTTTCCAAAGTTACCCCATCTTACGGTATTCTTGAAGAAAATTAAATCAACATGAAAATTCTTAATATAGCAATCAAGAGTCAAATACAGTAAAAAACATGAGGTAAATTTTTTTTTCAAATCAGCGATAGTTGAAAACGGATATCTCGGAAACTAAGCGAGGTAGCGAAATAATGTATATAATAAATCATATTGCAAATTTTATCAGCTTTAATTTTGTATTGTCTCAGTCATTTCCTTCTATACTCTCTTTTCGAGCATTCATCGTCAGGACTATGAATTCTATTTTATATAAAATGTTTATTCAAAATTTACATGTTATGTAATTTGAAAGCGATTATATGTTATAATATTTAATTAATCTAAGAACTGGTTTTAGTTGGTGATTATTATAAAACAACTACAACGTAATTGTATGGATGTTTTATTCACCCACGGTGATTCTAAATGTTCAGGACATAATGGAACGTGTAAGAAACTTTCAAAAATAACAATTAATCCTTCGATTTTATGTATACTACTTTTTTATTTATTTTGTTGTTGATAGTTTTAACAATTAATTATAGCATAATAAAAAGATATATGTAATAATAAACCTATTAAAATAACATCTTTATCGTTTAATCAATCTTTTATAAGAGCCTGGGAACAGGAAAGTGATTAAAACCTACAGTGCCTTAGGGTTTTTTTTCTTCATAAAATTGTAATCGTTTTGTAAATGTTACTAAACTATAAAGTGTTTTATTATTTTTTTAAAAATCATTTTTTCTCACACAGATCGGTGTTTTGCATCTAGTTCAACATTATTCTTAAATCCTTTTAATTTTTAAAAATTGCAAGCATTATATTTATGTAGCGTACTGCTTCCATTGCCAGTGGTTAATGACTAATAAAATAGCAGTATTAATTAACTTCATCCATTACACTGCTTTAATGCCTATTCCCTTCAAGAAAAAAAAAATGGTAGCAATTCAGGTCAATATCACTTATGACTGTTGCGAAGTTTGAGATATTTAATGACAGTTGGATTAATTTCTATTGCTAATTAAATTTGTTTATTGCTATTGAGGTACAATCCCTAAAAGATTAATGAAACCATCCTCACTTCAATATTGTTTCAAGCTTAATTACATTTTTTTTTTATATACATATATATATCTTGACATAGATATATATGTATATATTGTTTATGCCTATATATTGTATGTTTTTAATAGTTGAAAATAAAAAATATATATATAATTTTTTAATATAGAAACATTTTTGTTCTTGGGGCTTGCAAAATGTATATTTTTGTGAAGGTTTTTAATTTTTTTTTTCCTGTAATAAAACTGTTTCATACATTTTTTCGTTCTTAATTTTTATAAATCTTACATTTTGGATGGTATTAAAAACAATATTAATAATATTTATCACACTGCTTGATTTTCAATAATTCGTTTATTTTATAATTTATACTAAAAAATCAATAAATAAAATTATATTTTAGTATTTTTTTACTGTTTTACATATTCATTGTAGATCAGAATTTTCACTATTTTTTAAAACTTTTTGTTCTTCGTCTCATATATAATTCTCCGAGAATAGAACTCCTCTTTGTCGGACATCTTACTAGAGTAACTTATGTTTAGAACACTGTTCTAATCTTATGTTGTTTATTTAAATATAACAAGTAATAGAAAAAGAGATGAATATGGTATAAGAACATCGAAAGCTACACTGGGAATAAAGTTGTAAAAATATAGAGACTGGCATTAGTAAAATCCTGATGTAATAATTAAATTATAATATAACAAAACAATTATATTGTAAATAAAGGAATAAACATATACATGAGATTAATCAAATAAATGTCTTTATGCAAAGTAAGGGGAAAAAAATCTATTCCACAAATTTATTTATAGAAAAGTTTAATGATAGCTTGAATGAATTTATTGAATGGAAGTTTGTGTGTAATCATAAGTATTTCGAGAAAAAAATCCTTTTACAATGTTGAAAGAAAAATAACACTAAATATGCATTGAATACAATTTTAATCTCGATGCTTAAAAGCATGTTTAGCTGTTTACTATAAAGTTCACAATAAAATAAAAAATTAAATGATGTATCATTACTAGTTATTATTTAAATAAAGGAAAATTGATTTTTTTTTTTTTTTTTTGGGCGGGGAGAATCATATATAAGTGCTTCCTTTGTGAAATATGAGTTGCTGACTTGCCACATCGATTAATTTCATTAAGAAAAGGTGGAAATAGGTAATAAAATAATAGGGGGCGGGGTGGCCGAATAGGCTAAAGCGTGTGCACAGCACCGCTAGTTGCCTGGCAACTGGATAACAGAGATTTGAGATGATATAAAAAGTACGAGTTCGCGTCCCGGTGCCGGAGGGGATTTTAAAGTCCCCGCCCTCACCCCCGGCCCGGGAAAATACCGTATAGCCTAAAAGGCGAGGTAGGGAAGAACAAAAAAAAAAAAAAAAAAAAAAAGGTAATAAAATAATATGTATAGTTTTTTTTTATTTCTTTTGTGAAGAAATAAAACTAAACCATTTATAGTGAGGAGTTAATCGGCTTAATAAATTCCTATTAGCAGGGATTTTTTTGTTGTTATTTCTTACTTCAGTCATAACTTAATAAAGTTAATCATTTTGGCTTCTGAATACTTTAACGTAATGTAATTTAATCCAATAATTCAATGTAATTTAATATAATATAAATAAATAAATTTAATATGATATAATATAATTGACATATAATTTAATATAACATAATAATAAATATAATACAATGTAATTTAATCCGATTGGGCATATCCGAATATAAAAAAAAAAGTATCTACACATTAATATCTACTTTGTTGTTCTATTTCAGAAAATTCTTTCATATTATACAACTATATATTATGTATATACAGTAGTATATTAATCTACATTCTGTCTCTACGTTTATATTATGTGAAAATAAAATTATTTTCACACCACTTTTTTCGGGTTCGTTTCTGAAAAACTTTTTAAAAAAAAATGTCACCATCAAATTCGTTATGTGTTTTTAATAGGGGATCAATACTTATCTCAATTTCCATAAAAAAAGATAAGGGCTCATTTTTTAATTAAGCAACTCGCATAGACTATACAATACACAATTAGAGTTATTAACTACAGTTTATTTATTTATTTAGACATATAATATTCTGTCACAGGGATAATAATTATATTGATAAATGAACACTTTCACACCGTATATACAAAAAAAAAATAAAAATTAACAAAGTAAAACAATAACTGAATAATAATAGATAAAAACTATATACAATAAAAAAATAAAATAACCAGATATAAGTAAATCAAAAACATAAAAATACAATCATACCTTTATACAATCAGGCGGGGAACCCAAATACCTGCGCTACTCTCTCAACCGCCTCACCGGTGCTAAAGCCGGTGGACTTGAGCGAGAGCGCTTTAGCCACATACACTCATGTCGTGAGTGGAGAATCTGGCCATTGCCAGAACTCCAAAATAAATACTATAAAAGATCTCTAGGCCACTGCCGCTTCAACCTTCGAGGAGGGTTGTAGGGATGAATGGAACTAGATAGGGATTTGGCTAGGGGATTTGGTCAAGGACAAATGGGATATTAAGGTCATGATGTAGGGTTTTGTTGGTTACATAGAACGGAGCATCGACTATTGTTCGGAGGACTTTGGATTGAAAGGATTGGATGCGTTTGATTTTAGAGAACTTTGCTGTCCCCCAAAGTTCAAGTCCGTAGGTCCAAATGGGTTTCAGGATTGTATTGTAGATCAGTAATTTGTTGTCAATTGAAAGTTGAGATTTTCTGGTCAGTAGTCTGTATAATTGGCCGTATCGTCGATTAAGTTCTTGTCTTTTAAGTCTAGTATGTGGGTTCCACGTTAGTCTTCACAATAAATGGAATAAAAAGTATTTTGACTTTTAAACTTATGTCGTCTGAAATAATAAAAGCAATCATTGTTTAGAATGAGGTTACGGGAAATGAATTAAGATGGAATGTAAATGATTTTATAACAAAAGATCAGTTTTTTAGTAATATTGCATTTAAGAGTACACCAGTGATACTATCATTATACATATAATATGATTATAATATAATAATCAGAGATATTTAATAGCGATAAAGGGTGTGGAGAATAAGGGTTGTTGGGGTAAGGTTGAGCAGAGTTGATGCCTCCTCAAGTCAGGGCTAGTTTAAACTGTCGGCATCGAGCCGAGATCAAAGGCACCGCCTAAAGACCAGCCCTGGGTGGCCTCTATAGACTGTCTGTTCTGAAAACATCGCCCTCTATCTCTCTTCACTCCTTTTTTTTTGTTATTATTTTATAAATATTGACTATCTATTTATACTGACGTAACTAAGGATGAATGCGCTCCAATGCCAGTTTTTCCTGTGCCCCCCTCTCTTCCTCCTTAAGAAAAAAATCTCATTCTTTGTCCTCTAGGTACAATTTTACCTCACAACATTCTACAAAGAACCTCACAGACATGCTTGATAGATCAAAATTACACTCAATATAAATAAATAATTGAATATTTATTGGGTTGGCAAATAAGTCCTTTCGGTTTTTCTGTTTATTTTTATGTCACTATGATACACTTCTTATCTGATGAATTAATCCCCAAGGTGGATTGTTTATCCCGTCAACAACTATATATCCCGTTAACTCTTGTTGAAACTAGCTTAGTATTGTGTTTGCTATTGGACTGTGAATATGAAAGAAAATATTCGTTATCGACATATTTTGTTGTGCTATTTTAAAAATACAGAAGCTCATAGAAAAATTTGCAGTGTTTATGGGGATCCAAAATTCCTCTGGAAGAACTGCCTCCATACCCTCAAAATGTCAAAATAACGAGGTTTTACAGGCCAAACGGCCCAAATTTTTGTAGGTCAACTTTATTCCCACTTCACAATATCAGCAATACTGACAATATTATTGATCTCTTAAGCCTTACACGGTCAATAAATTATGTCACTCTAATTATTTCATCCCATCTTTTTGAGTGTTCTTGCGATATTATAAGAATATTTATATTCATTTGGAAATAACGAACGGTAGTGTAACAATTTGGATCGTTTTTAGATATCATATGACTATTTAAATTAAGTAAAATATAAATAAAATTGAATACACCATTGGATTAAGGTATGGAAGGTATTTTTAAAATGGATGACGATAAGTCAAATTTATTTTCCAGTTTATCAACATTTCAAATTTTTAAAATAATATCTTTATCTATTTCAGTTTTACAATTACTAATAGTTTTTGTTTTTTCACTGCCATTTTCAATCATATTTTAGTGAATTGAGAACTAATAACAATGAGCCTCTCTCTCTCTGTACAAATATAAAATTATACTGAAATAAAAAGATTTATAACTTATTGATCTAATAAATAAATAAAAAAAATATTTCTTTCATGTAATTAGAAAAATACTCTATCCATTAAACGAATAGCGGTAATAACATAATGATGGCAACGGACATAGCCATCCTCCTCAACGTTAAATAAAAGACAAATAACGATAAACTTCAATAACTACGTATTAATTATTAGACCTTTTTATGACCTATTGCTCACAATTCTTAAAATAATCACGGGCTATTAACTTTGATAATTCTCTGTAATTATACCAATCAGGAAATTTAGTTATGATGGCAACCTTCCCAATCGGAATTGTTGATGTTTTATTTTTCTTGTATTAAATATATAATATGGTCATCAAGGTGATTATATTATATAAGGAAACGCATACAGCAATAGAAGAATACATAAATATGATAATATTGACCGTTAAGCACATAGCCGCAGACCTTTTGATTGAGGGGAGGGGTAATGAACGAAAAAAAATTTGGAGGTAGAAAAATAATTCAATATGATTATTGTGAAACGAATAAATATAATATTGAATATTCAAAAATAAATTTATATACAGCATGTCCCGTAAGTAGTGTTGCCCAAAATCGGTCTTGATCTTGCACTGTTGCAAGACCAAGATCAAGCCTGGTAAAAAAATCGATTTTTGAATAAAAATTAAGGCAAACTAGTTACTAATACTTGACAATTTTAGTTACTATATGTAAATAATTGGTATAACCAATATACTTTTACATTTTAACGTTTCTAATTTTTCATTCGGGCTCAGTTAGGTATCTTCTATCTAAAAAAATACAGTAATATATTTATAGTAATAAGCTAATAGGTAACTGCAAGACTCTTGCGCAAGACCAAGACCAAGTCCAAGACTAGGTACGCAAGACCAAGATTCGTCTTGGTCTCGCATTTGGGCAACACTACCCGTAAGTAGATGGAAATATTTAAAAGGTATTTATATAATATCTAAATACGTAAATATTTAAAAAGTAGACAATCAAGATCTACAAAAATTTCCATATAAACAATTGCTTAATTTCCAGATGAAAAGTAGGAAATTTAAGATTTGTATTTTTTAAGCAAGTCACGTTTTTGTTAAATAGGAAGAGAAAACTTAAAAATATTTTGTTTAAATAACTAAACATTGTTCCATATTAAACTAGACACAATTTACTCTAAAAGAAAGTAGAGTTTGTCATTGCTAAAACTATTTAAAGAAGATTTTCAATTTCGAAAGAGGGCTTTCATTTAAAGTAAACTTTGTCTCGTTTACTATGGCGCGATGTTTAGTTATTTAAATGAAATATTTTTAGATTATCGCTTCCTATTCAACAAAAACGTGACTCGCTTAAAAAACAGAAATCTTAAATTCCTACTTTTCTGCTGGAAATTGGGTAATTGTTTACATGAACTTTTTTGTAGATCTTGTTTACTACTATCAATATTTTAAATATTTTTCCCTACTTACGGGACACCCTGTATATATTTGGACAACTGTAATATTTGTTTTGTGTGTGTCTATATGGATATACTTGAAAATATCTGAACAAACCACTCGGATATATTACAATTTGAATATATTAAACATAGGAGGAGGGGGGACAGTCTCCATAAGATAAGTACATTTCTGGAACTTATTCAGCTCAAAACTAATAATGTTAAAAACTGAAAAATACTTTTGATTTCTCAGTTTGTACAACCTTCAAGTAAAAACAAAACGTTTTCACAGTCTGACCTGTTATGTAAAAATGTCTATAAAACATTCTCTATAAAAAATATATATATACTTCTTACTTATATTTATCCTTCTACATACATTCTAACTTTTTCGCAGAAAATATATAAGAAAATCACATTAAAAAAGAGGTGTCCACATGAGAAGGGAATTATTATCAATTAATATAAATAACAGGAGTATTTTGGCCGTGATAAAATAGTTACGTACATTCTTTTTAATTTTATTAATCGATATTAGTTTACATTTTTTATATATTCATATAGCTTATTTTTTATCAATTTTAATTTTTTTTAAATCAAATTATTAGGGAGGGAAAGGGGGGAAACAATAACCTCGTCCTCTCAACACTTTTATTTAGGCTGATCTTATTTCAAACTAGAACTAGCGACGTGTTATTTTTTTACAATTTGTCAAATGTTTCATTATGTACCTATTTCATCATTTGTATATAGGTTTGGAGCATCTGAAATGTCAGTTCCTACAGTACGAAACATATGAAAGAAAATCGAACTTCTGTTAGCTATTTCTTTATATTTCTCCGTCCTTTTAAAACACTTTTCTTTTTTTTATCCCTCGTTCGAACAAACTTTTTGGTTTTGAATCTGAATCTGAAATTTGACATTGTATTACATACACTATAGACCATAATTTTTTAGACCTGCAGTTTTTATGACAAACAAAATTAAATATACCAAGAAAAAAAAAATTTTTTTTCAAAGCCAAACAAATGTCGGAACAAGGAATATAAATCCTCGGTAATTTTTATTATAAGTGTTGGGAAAAATATAATGTAGCTAGTGGGTGTTATTTGGAATATAAATGATATCCTTAAAGCCCGTTTTTCTTACATCAGGACTTGCGCAGCTACTGATATTAGAAACCGGGAGCTAAGCATTACAATATTAAGGGGAACCTTAGCCGATTCATTATGGGCACAAAAACGAAACCAAGACTGCGTGTGAGAGCTGTTCTAATGGTTGAGGTAATTTACTGAACTGCCTCAAAAAACATGAAGCAGTTAGTTCGGGAGGGGAGGGAGGGATTTTCGGTTAAAGAACTAGAGGCAGGGTAGAGTTACGTATTAGTCTTTCTGAGAGTTCTATTTGTATGTTTTTAAGGTATTATATACACAGTAGCTAGCGGGGAGGGAAAGTGGTCAGATTTTGTCTTTTTTTCGGGAGGTTATTATTGATTAGTTATATCTATGACGTGAGATCTACAATAATATTGCACGGCTGCTCAACTTTCTAAATCGCATAGAATACTCATCAATTAACAGATGATATTAAAAAAAAAAAAAAAACAGAAACAAACAAGAGATAGTTACGTGGGACTATTGTAATAACAAATATGCCAAGAGCAGTTTACAGAATCAAATAAGCAAAAGCCAACATCAATTTATGTGGTTATGGAGGATTCCTAAAGAGTAATATTAATATTAGTATATACGCCAGAATATATAAGGGGGGCAGGGAGGTCGAGCCGGCTAACGCGTTAGTAATACACGCATGTATCATATAACCTGACAACCTGATAACTTGGATTCCCGAGGACGAAAGCATTTAATTCTAGCATTAATCCCCTGTCCTCACTCCTTACTCGGGAAAAACCCGTATAGCCGAAAAGTAGAGGTAGGGGAGGAAAAGAAAAAAGTATATATATATATCACCAGGATATTATTACTTTAGAAATTTATTTATCTCTTGCGCCATATATGCCTATTTTGATTTTTTTAGCTTAGACAAGAAAAAGTGAGAACCATAATGTAGTATCTCACACATCTTTATAGAAATTTACTTTGAACTTTTAAATTTATATATATCTTTTTTTTTTAAATGTTAACTGCTTCTGTAAAACATTTTAAAGGAAAATGTTAAAAAAAAAAAAAAGGTCTAAGGAAATTTGGAAAAACTTCTACGTTTATGGTAAAAGTTTAACTTTTATTCATTCGAGTTCTTTAATAAACAGTTAAATGCAAAAATAAACAGTGATTGCGTTTAAATTATAATTATAATTTATCTTAAATGATTACAAGGAAAAATAGCCCTAAAATAACACGGGAAAAAAATGAAAATAAAGATTGAAGAGAAGAACGGTTGGGGTGTTCAGTAAAAATAAATAAATTATATTTATAATAAATATAATTCAATAATATACATTATGTTATAATATATATATCTATTTATACCCTATATATATCTAAGGGGGGATTTATACCTCCCAAAATGGTAAAATATAACCAAGTCTAGTGAAAAAAATTATCACTAAAAGTATTACTGTTCGTTTAATTGCATTTAATATGTGTTCAAGAATCAATATATATGTAAATTTATATTTATAAATACATTATGGGTCATAAATATTCAGGCTGTACTCATAATAAAGTCTTTATTGGTGCCGACGTTTCAACCCAAACATTTGTGTCATCGTCAACCACTGAAGGTAATATTCATAAGGTATTCAAGTATATTATAAATAAATATAATTTATTTTTTGACTGAACACCCCAACCAATTTTCTCTTCAATTATTCACCACAGTCAACCATCAGTCCACAACTGAAAATAAAGATTCTTCATTCATATTGAAACTGAATAAAATTGAAAGTTAAAACTTCATTCCAAGCCCTCATAACTTTTTTCTCCAAGTGACATTGTGAATTCGTGTAATATTGTGCAATGAGATATAAAATAAAAGAAATTTTCTGGATTCACATGGAAATAAAATACGGAATACTGATGGCTCACGAATGATTTAATCGATGAAATAAGAGCCGCCCAGATTTCAGTCAGTGATTTCTACCCATGAGGAAATTAAATTAAATTTTGCATTGTATTAAAGCGATACGTGATTTAATGCTACGCAGTGATAAAAAGGCATTAGTGAATTAATATACCATTAGCAATTGAAATATATTGAAATATGGGATGACAAATCTGTTGGAGACAAGAACCTATTTGATTATTGTGTTAATTTGTTTTAATACCCTTGATCCTTCCCCTGTAAAGTATTTGCTGGAACGACAATAGCCTGGACTGGAAAAGGCCAGTTAGTTCCTCCTAGCTGGGGACAGGTAGCCAGGACAATCCTGTTAGAGCGGGTTGTCAGCAGGCTGGGACTGGGGGAGGATAATCCCTGTTTATGGCTCCCAGGATCCGATTACTGCATCATCGGCATGTAGAGCTAGGAAATTATCACGATTTTATCTCGGTGTTCCCCGGCCTTACACACGAGGAGATTAAACATGGAAAGGGGGCGAAATACTGGAGGATGATACAGCGAAATGCCGTGGCATGAGCTATTCACTCCGGCCTCTTGTGAACTGTCCAAGTCTCTTCACAACTCTCTGTGAAGACAGTAAACTTTACAATCAGATTGCCTTAACTACCAGGCACTGGCGTCAGGGATCTTCGGTCCAAGTAGGAGCCTAGCGGGGAAAGGGTCATAATCCTAAGATAGTAAGCAAAGGGACTTCCGCAGCCTGCTGAACCTTAAATCAATACTTAAAACATTTAGTTATATACATATATATGTATATATATACGAATATATACCTTTTTTTTCTATTGGCATCAATGACCTTGAAGATCTCTCGCCGCCTTAACCAGCCTTCTCCATGTTTGCCAGTCTTAGTCTATTTCTTTCCAGTTATCTGCATGTTGCTTTATTCCATCTTCGTTGATTCGATCGATCCTTCTGGTTTTTGGTCTTCCTTGTGGTCTCTTGCCTATAATTCATAGGAATTCATTGATGTGAAGAGGCTTCCTAAAGTATTACTCCTAGATTAATGTTCTGTCCATTTTAACCTTCTTGCCTTAAATGTTATCATTATATAAATAGGCAAACACAAAACGGTTCAGGCCCTTTTACTCCTCTATTATTCAACCAATTTTCTTCCTTCTTTTTTTGTTTAATAGCTATTGACGAGCTTTAGTGTTATCATTAAATAAAAATATGATTTAGTATGTAAATAAATATATAAATGGTAGTTTGTTCAAAACGGTTAATCACCGAAAGTTCTTCACCGATTTCTTTTAAATTTTGACACAACGTCGCAATAATATTTAGAAGTGCTTTTGTATGCGTTTCATTATGATCAGGCCTTTCCTTTCCGAAAAACGTGATTCGCTTTAGCCTATAGCACCAATACGGCTTCAACGATTTCAATAAATCTTGTCTTAAATCTGCGTATATTTAACAAACTTCGTCCTAGAATAAAGTTGATTCTTCTATTTTATTCTATATTGACAACATTACTTAAAATCCTAAAATGTTGTTTTAATCAGAAAATCAAAGGAAACCTTTTACAAATAAATTGGCTATGATAAATCCCAAAGCAGAAAAGGAAAAAACAAAATCTTTATTTGCCCGGCATTTGAATAAAAATAAATGCTAAGGTCGTTTAAATAACGGCATAAATTTTAAAATGTTTTTGTTTAATACGATATTTAATAAATAATGAAATCATTTGTTTCACTTTTACATAATTTTTTTAATAACTAATTATTTTATTTAGAATATTTTTATTAATATTTTAAAATTATCTTCTAATTTTTTTTCATATAATTTTTCAGTGTTCTCAGTATTTTTGTTTTATATATTTTCAATTATACCATTTCTGTTAGGTAATCATTATTCTTTTATTATTAACTATTGATTCTGTTATGTTGATGTTTTATTATATTTGTATTTATCTAGCTAGTCAGTGTTTACTTATTGTTAAAATCTTAATAATATATATTATCCTGCAATAATATAAGCATAAGCCTAGAATAAATATTAATCTAAAATTTTGAATTGCACACTGTACTTAATGTAATTAATTTTATATATTTCGTTGCTGAAAATCTGTCAAATTTAAACACTGTCATTAATCTGTGGATAATCTAATTATCCAAACTTGATGGACCTTCAGATGACTATTACATTAATTCTTCAACAACTCTATCTGCAATCAAACATTCAAGAGAAGCATGGTTTTCTGCCGCTCCCTTACACGAGCAGATCCAGGATTTAAATTTTTTTTTGGGGGGCGGGGGGGCTTCAGCACGAAAGATTTTTTTTATATACTTATAACGATAATTAATTTGAAAAAAAAGAAAGAAATTAACTACCTTTATGAAATGTTGTTTAAGTGGTTCTTGAAGTCCTATTAAATGAAATTACACGAACAAGAATACTTTAAGAGATAGTTTATCACATTTTTTTTCTGTAAAACATGGTTATATTTTACCATTTTGGGGGAGATTTCAGCCAAAAAGCCCCTCTCCCCGTAGATTCGCTTGTGCAACTGGGTGTCGTTCAAGAAGTCGCTAAAATATACTGTGTTTGACAGGGCTCTAATGGCGACGCGTGGAGTAGATCAAAGGCCCGCCAAAACTAGGCATTCTTCCCGCCCCCGCTCAATGTTTATTCTTGAATTACGACCCTAGCGGCCATTGGCTGCAATTATCTCAGCAGTTATTGACGATAAAGATCCCTGCTAAGTCTGTTATGGCCGCCGTCTCCTCCGTGTCTCTTATCCTGGTATATTACTGTGAACGGGCTGCGGGCTGCTTCGCGGTGCGACAAAGAAAGGCTATCCGATCTGTGGGTGTCACACTGTTCAGTCCTCAGTCAATGGACATTCTATTGATTCGAGAGCTAATTAAAATGATGGCACTGATCTTATCGGTTCAGGGTATCTGTGAAAGGAATTAGGACGAGCAACAGGTTTGGAGAATTTAAAACGAAAAATTAAGCCTCTAAAGGATGTGATGAAAACTCTAAATATCTTTAGACAGTTCAGAATTTCAATACTTGAACACTGGGAGAATTGAAGACTCCCCAAAATAGGAAAATATTGTATGATGCAGTGCGCACATCACACAATTTTCACTTACCACCCTATGTACAGTAGAAATAGTTATTTTCATATGTATATATAGAAGTAAAAGTAAATTTTATAGACGGTATAATATATTCATTTAAAACAATTTACCTGTATTTTCCATTCATAGATTCTTTTATTGTGATTAAAAAAGTTTATAAATTTGAGTCAATTTTCATTTCCTTTTAAGACGGATATATAATATCTAATAATATTAACGATGGTGGGAAAAAATAATTCTTCTGTTGGTCTGAACTCTATCAGAAATAGTGACCACGAATCTAGTTAAAAAAAAAACAGTTAACATTAGTATATTTGTATACTCTTATGTAAATTTTAGTAGATAACATTCCCTGCGTTTTTTTTAAAACTCAATATGTAATCCTCATACCACTAACGGATCTAGGATTTAATTTTGGGGGAGGCTTCAGCCCGGAAGCTTTTTTTTTCATATATATAACGATAATTACTTTAGAAAAACAGAAAGATATTAACTATCTATACGAAATGGTGTTTAAGTGATTCTTGAAGTCCTATTAAATGTAATTAAACGAGCAATAATACTTTAAGACATAATTTTTAAATATTTTTTACCATAAAACATGGTTACATTTTACCATTTTGGGGGGGCTTCAGCCCGAAAGCCCCCCCGTAAATCCGCCTGTGCCTCATACTATAGGGTATCTATTTGTAAATGGAAAGCGATCGGCAAAGATCGGACACTATCGTTTGTTGCCGTAGGTTCAAGTTCTCATCATAACCCTTATTTCTCCTTTACTTTCCCTTACTGTATATTTCATAGGAAACATTAAAAATATATATTTTTTCATTATCCATATTTATTTCTGTCTGATCTGAGCTGCATACTTAAGGCAATCACAACATGTAATGTTTTTAAAACTACTAAATATAAGCACGTGAAGAGAAAAAAATATAAAACATTTACTCCTAAAAGTTTATCTGTAATAATTGTTTATTTTATTTTTATTGGCATTCAAGGTCCAATTAAAAATAGTTTTATATAGTATGTTTCCTTCTCCTACTGAGTGATAACCGTTATAATTTTTAAAACAGTCTTGGATCTGCTACTTTACCTGGTTATTTCTGGATTATTTTTAAATAGGCAGAAACCATCATAATAAACAATGAATGCATAAATATCATAGTTTCAAAGAGTTAATAAACGGATAAAGGAACAAAGGATAGCTAACTTATAACGTATGACTTGGACAAATCAAAATTTATAGCGCCAAAATAGATTCTATGAGTTATTACGTGAGCAGCGAGGGATTAGAAGAAAGATATCTCGATGAACGGTATAAAAATTGCAAGAGAAAAAAATTCGATTCAAGGGCAAGAAGCTTTTAGAATCTAAAGTCATGAAAAAAATACCGGATCGTTGAATACTGTGAAACAGGCATCTTTAAAAAGAATTTAGATCACTACAGGATTCAAGAAAACAATATAAAAAAATAGTGAGAAATAGTTGATTTTGGATAATATGGTTGTGAAATTGGTAGTGAGTTGCTGTGAAAAAGTTTTAAAAAATTTTGTTTTTTGCCAACGTTTCAACCTACATTTCAAGGCTAAGAAAACATAAAATAGCAGCCAAACAACACTTGTTAGCAAGAAAATAACAAGATATGAAAAAAACATGTTATCTATTAATAAATAAATACTGAGAAGTGAATAAATAATATTAATAATTTTTTTCCTGTTGGCAATACAGACATTGTAGATGTTTTGTCGCCTGCTCCATTTCTGCCTGTCTTGGGCTTTATAATAATCAATACTAAACACTGAGTTTTTAAATAATATAATATAATAAACAATACTAAACACCGAGTTCTTAAATAATATAATATGATTATGAATACTAAAAACTGAGTTTTTTTCATCTATTATTTCTTTATGAATATTGAAGTATTATTTCTTATTTTGTAGTCGGGTTACTATCACACCCTGATCGAAACTCAAGACTCTTTCGGATGTTGACGTATACCGATACATGGGGACGAGATCTATTTGTAACTTGTAGTGATAAACACCAGACAACTACAACAAGTTTAAATATCCGTAGATATCAATTTCTCAATCAACCTACCAAGTAGATATGAAAGTCCATTCTCTAAGAATGCATAGAATTTCTAAATTTCTGTAGTCGTTTTTTTTTTTAAATTCAATTATTGAAATTATTGTTATAGACTAGAACAATATGGAGTATTATATTGACAATATTCTTACAGTTAGTGTTCTGGATAATTAAAATTGTTTTCTTCTACCGTTCTGTTTGCAAATAAATTATTTTTAATATGTTATTATCATTTGGTTCTTCTTTTTGTTACATTAATACATTAAAAGATGTACATATGCTTAGTATGTAGAACACTGATGGGCCTAAAGGTCGGAATGAAGCTTTCAAATAATTTTTGTTCCATCGGAACATGTTGGTTTATGTAAGTGATTAAGCTAAATGCTTTAACCATCACGATATGATCTCTTTCTTTTATATATTTATTAACCCACAACTGTCAAAAATATTGACTATCAGTAAGTGTGCTGTCGTGAAGAATATGAGTATTAGTATTGATATTAATACCTCTCTGGATACGAAATCGTAATTCTTTTATCATCTAAGCTTAGATTTATCAGGTGGTAGGACAATGCATATGTTGCACACGCGCCAACCAGCTCGGCCAGCCCGCTTCCTTCTGAACCACATTTCAAGAATTCTGACAATCAATGAGTTTGCTGTCGGGAAGAATATGAGCATTAGTATTGATCGGCGTCAGGGTGAGAAGTGCCCAGCATGTATTTGTAAGCGAAAAGTTTCTTCATTCAGCTTCTTTTGAGTTTTTTATTAAGTATATAAATCGTCGCCATATCTTGTATGAGAGAGTTAGAATGATCCTATAAGTTATCTTAAATCTTTTATAGTGTGTGCGTTCTGGTATACCTTCGTCCCGTATAAATGTGAAGCATAGGTCCAAATTAAGTAGATAAATGTGGTAAGTTTCTTTTTTAGATTTAATTTTTAACGTCTTTAGAAAAATGAGTATAATAGTATAATAATCGTAGTCTGAGGTTTAACGTTCTTATGTTTTTTTTAATAATATGTAGGTCCGATGTCATTCTTCTGTTAAATGACATTTCAAGATATTCCAATGTTTGCTGTATTTGGGCATTGTAGAGGTAAATAGGAGGGCAAATTTCTTGTATAAGAGGGAAAGTAATGTGTTGAGGTTAGTCTTGGTTGTGTCGAAATTTCTAAAGTTTTCACCAATCAATTACTTTAGTGTTTATGATGTAAAGTCAGTGACATCATCATTGCATTATCATTGCAGTATTTTTGTGTTTGTTGAGATTATAATGTATATACAACAGCTACTAAATTAAAATACGAGCCAAGAAAAAAATATAAGAAATTTATTTCGAAAAGCGTCTTTGTTCTTGTAGTTAGGATGAACGCATCAATTATGGACAGATCAATCTTTCTTGTTGATTTATAGGAAATGTTAAAATACCTATTGTTTCTATAGTGCTCTTGATTTCAGTGTGCTTCATACCTTCCTAGTAAAATTGAACATTTATCTTATCTTATATTTATCGTTATCTTTATAGATAATCGAGGATTTTAGAATTTTTCCGAGATATGTTCATTACTGGTATCGAGCTCCTGTCCATTACTAAAACAATGTAATTTCGGTATGTCCATCACTTGTGGAAATGGGGTTTTTAAGTGGAGATTATACCTGCATAACTGAATATTTTTTCAATTTTAAAGTGCTTAACAGAAAAAGGAGACTCTAGAGATTCTAAACGTCAAACAGAGAAGTTTATAACTATACTAATTATGGCGGCATAAGCCAAAAAATACAAACATTTCCTTAGCTATGTCCTTCACTGGTGCGCTTACTTCACCACTTTTTTTTTATTTTAATTTTTTTTTTCAATTATTGTAGGTAATGATCCATTTTTCTTCCAGAATAATTACCATTACAAAACATTTAAAACCCCTAAATTAAATCCTGGATTCGCTACTCGACTTAACTTACTGAGTAATGTACGGTGATGAATCTCTTACTTTCCAATTTCGTGGCTAAGGCAGGCGCTCCATGTAGACTATGCTACACGACATTCAATCCTTCGCTCAATATACACTAAGCAGACCATTGAATAAAAAATTCGAACCAGCAAACTAGACAAATTAATTCAAGAAAACCTTTGCTACCAATTAATATGCTATACCTGGAAATAAGTGGATTGACAATTTAAATATAAAGGAGAACCTAATACTAATCCTCCAAGCCTCCTTTCACGTTTCCAGACTATCGGTTGAATAAGTATCAAGCCTTAAGAAAAATCCTATGGGAAAATCGATAAACTTAACCGGGCCACCAGATAATGAAGAAAAGTAACGAATGCGTCCCGTCAATGAGAGCGTAATGGCGTGACAATGGAGCCGTGGGTCACGAGGAACAAGCCACGTCACGGTGTCGGAAGTGGACCGCCCACAAAGCAAACAGCCCTTAGCGAGGGGGGGGGAGAGAGGGAGGGAGAGGGGAAGGAGGTTCCAAAAGTGAAAAAATCTGGGCTACAAAAAGGGTCTCTTATTGTTTTTCGGGAATCGATCAAGTGCAGCGGTGCCATTCCGACCGGAGCGAGCACTAACCGATTCAATTAACAAACGCTTAAAGCTTCTTTTCAGCGAATCAGATTTAAACAAAAAAAAAAAAAAAAATCATTCATTTAAAGAACCATTTTGACCTATTTGTATGTAAGTGTGATGATTGAATTGGGAAAATGATTGATTAAACTAATTGATAATTTATTGAGTGAAGCTAGTCGATTGTTCTACTGAATGGGCAATAAATAGCCAGGAATAGTAAGAGAAAATATTACAAATTTTTATAAATAGATTATATATATTATTTTTAATTTGTATAACTTTTTACATATTTCATTTTTAATATTGTGTATTGTAATAATAGTTAAGATTTATGCACCATCAATCATGTGTATTATTTACCATTATCGGTCGTTTAATATCATATCTGTGATGGTATTTTAAAATGTTCAGCCAAGAAGATGACCCACATGTTTGGGTTGAAACGTTGGCAAAAATAAAAAAAAATTTAAAAAAGACTGCGTCCTGAATATTTATCACCCATGATATGTTGAACAGTCGACTAACTTCCTTCAAGAATTCATAAAGTATTATTATTTATATATTTTTATTTAATTTATTAGCTTGAAAATCTATATTTATGAATAAACGCTAAGGCATAATTTCATCGATGCACTGTTCTCCACATTTTTAATTAAAAAATAATTGCCAACAATTACCATGGGAATGACGGTTAGTAATTAAAGATTATTAATATTAATAATTAAATAATCAACGTTGAGGTAAAAGTTCATTAAAAACACAAATAAAATTTATTTGACAGGCACTAACCAATATTCTTTTCTGCGTTTGGGTTGAAACGTAGTCACAAATAAAAAAAATTGTATAATGACTGCGTCCTGACTTTTTATCACCCATAATTGATAATTTATTTTATAAAACTGTTTCTTTTAAGCTCAGCAATAAACTCCACAACCTATTTTTGTTAATCTCAATGCCTGGAAAATACTAAATAACTAGATTTTATTTAGAATTATTGGATTAGGTGGTAAGCTTCATATAATGGACATTTTAGGTGTTTACACATATTTATATATTTTGTTTATAGTCATATTTCTGTGTTGTTTATAGTTCGAGAACAATATACTTATGAACCTGGGCACAGTTAATTATAATTATTATAATATGATATATTAATTGTAAAAAGCTTGTTTATTTTTGTCGGTACACAAGAAACGGTCTTCGTTATTTCTTCATTAATCCTATGATTTCACCATCATTTTGGAGATTAAATCCTTTAGGATGACGGAGGGGATAGAATTAGCATATCCCTAAGAATATTCAAGAAAAATAGCTCTGAAGACAAGGAAATTTTGTTTTCTCATAACTCCAAAAGGGAGCAGAAATTAAGAAATGCCTTGTTTCAAAAAATGGACATGCCCTAACAATATTAGAATATGAGGACAAACTTTTTTTTTTTTTTTTTTGACAGAATTATGCAAGCATTCAAATCCCCTTCAATAGTCACTCACATTATACTTTCATGCCACTATCCACTGGCGATACATATTTCAGGAATATTACATCGCAACCGTGTAATTTATTCTCGTCTTATTGATCATTAAGGCAGTGACCGCAGACGCCAAGTGACGTCAACCGGGAAAATGATTTCAAGTAGTTTTTAAAGGTCATTGGCTAAGGCTGAATAGAACGTTATCTTTACGATATAGCATTAATAAAATATTCCATAAACATTATCCGGACTTGATCCTTAATCGTCAGTTTGGAGTTAGCGTAAGAAACACATATTGTAATCAATGAAGAAATACTACTCGTAAATTATGCCTCCCAACAGTCGACCAATGCAATACGACTCTTAACCACAGTTTTAATATAAGAATTTAAAGGACATAGTGTGGTAGGCATAGAAGGTTCTCTCTATAACCAAATTTGTTGCAAGGATTCCTTTTTATTGAGTTTCATAAAAGTATTCCTTTTTGACGGAATGTTCAAGTGGCATTTTCATGATTTGTACTAAACACATTTCTTTTTCAGTAATATTACATATTATCACGTTTAAGGACATTAGTAATAGTGATGAGCGTAGATCATTGTACACTCTATGTACAATAAAAAATAAAAAAATTAAACAGCAAAATAATAATACTAAAAATAAGTACATATAAACAAAAAGAAACTAAACTGATATTATTTTTTTCTCCCTTTCCTTACCTTTTAGGTTAAACGAGGTTTTTCTCGGGGAATTTTCATCCGGCTTGGAAATTGAATTATTTGGATAACGATTTGCTACCAATATCCTTGGGTTTTGTTTTTATTTTTTCTCTACAGTTTACATGGAATTCGACTTGGCTTCGTGTTTTGATAATGAATTATTGAAATAACGTTTGGTACGAATTTCTTAGGATTTTATAAATTTTTTTTCTACAGTTACTTAGTAATTGACCCGGTTTTGTCTTTTGATATTCAACTATTGCAATAAAGAATAGGTACCAGCCGTTTTTGATTGAACTAAATTGTGTGGTTTTTAAATTTGGTTTTAAAATATTTTCTGCAGACTAAATTCAGTTGTTTTTTTATGCAGACAAATTGTGTGAGATTTTTTAAATTAAGTTTTAAAATATTTTCTACGGATCGATAAAAATGTCTAAAGAAAGTCCAATTTAATTTAATTTAACTATACACCAGTCAACGACGGGCACAGCTAGTATGTTTTATGAGCCTTTCAGTTGAAAGAGTGACCAACTCCAATTTGAACATTTTTTATTATTAATTTTAGTGATATTTCTTATTTATAAGTTACACAGGTTTCTGATATGCAATAAATTTACCCTCTACTACTGTATTCAGAAAATATGATATCAAATAGAATAAAACATAACATAAAAAATAACAAAACAAACAAAGAAAAAATAAAACAAATAAAAAAAAGAATAAAGTGAAAATAAAATAATATTATATATATATATATATATATATATATATATATATATATATATATATATATATATATAAGTGATATTTGTGATGAAATTTTTTTTAACATTTATTCAGAATTGTATATTTCAATACTGCAATCATCTATTCTTCTGGAATCAACTTAATCACTGTACATATTATAAGTCAGATATTATAAATTTTCCAACTAGAAATATCACTAAAATGACTTTGGAGTTAGTCATTCTGTCAGCTGAAAGGCTCATATAATTTCGTGATCTGGGATCTCGTGTTTAAAGTGTTAAAGCTGAGGAACATGCGATATACTAATTTAAAGGATCGGAAAAATTAAAAACTGTTACCATAGATAGTCATTTAAACTTGGTATATCAAATGATGACTTTAACATTAGGCATAGGAAGAAATGAGATTTCCGAAGATACATCGAATGAAACAATTCAAAAGCTCTTCAGTCTCATCCCATGGAAAAAATGAGGAACAAAAACCCAGCTCTAAACCAAATCTTGAATTCGATGTTGGGGTCTAACAACTCAGATCCGATTTAACAACTCCAGAAGTTGTTTTTCGATTCTTGAGATACCCCATGTTACTAAATTGACAAGTGAAGCGTTACGCGGGAATAAATTACAAGGGGACATGGAAATGTAATGAATAAAATTACAAGTTGTGAGGAGGGACTAGCGCCCCGGGCGGATCAAGGCAGCAATGGATCATGCTATTTGCCGCCTAAATATATCTCCGTTCTATAGTCAATGGGATCTTACGTTTTCTACTCTTATGGTCTATAATTGTTATCCATAACAATTGGGATTGAAGATATTCAACATTAATAATTGCTTATTTAGCAAGGTAAGCGATGGATATAGCTAAAGAAATGTTTGTCTTTTTTGGCTTATGCCATCATGATTATTATGGTTACAAACTTCTCCGTTGTACATTTGGAATTTCTAGGACTTTCTTCTTCAATTTAACACTTTAAAATCGAAAAAAAATATTAAGTTATGCAGTTGCAATCTCCATTTAAAAAAACACCTTTTTGCACTAGTGATGGGCATCCCGAAATTCAATGGACGTATTTTAGAAAAATTCTAAAAACTTCATTAAACTATAAAGATAAAATAAAATAAATGTTCAACTTAATCTTACCAAAACTGTTAGTGGGAAGGTATAAAGGGCGGATCTACATGGGGGGGGAGGGAGAGAGGGGGCTTTGGAGCTGAAGCCTCCCCCCAAAATGGTAAAATATAACTATGTTTTATGGCAAAAAATATTAAAAACTTATCTCTTAAAGTATTATTGTTCGTGTGATTACATTTAAAAGGACTTTAGGAATCATTTAAACACCATTCCATATAGGTAGTTAGTTTCTTTCTTTTTTTCCAAAGTAATTATCGTTATTTTTATGAAAAAGAAGCTCTCGGGCTGAAGCCTCCCCAAAATTAAATCCTGGATCCGCTAGTGAAACACACTGATCTCAAGAGCACTATAGAAACAACAATGATAGCACCTGTACCATTACAACTCATGAAGGGTCTTGGGTTCAGTAAAATTGAGGGAAAGGCCAACTATTCTATTTCAAGGACAACGTTTATGCACGGAGGAGTCGGGCCAGGTTCACGCTCTACCGCCAGGTTTCTTCCCCTAATTAATTATTTTTAATTAAGGGTACCCACTTTATAGAGGCTAGGAGTACCCCCACGAGGGTCTTTCTACCTCAGGGTCGCACCACGGCTGATGAAACAAAATAAATATTTTTTTCTGCCATGAGATGGGATCCGAACTTGGGGCCTTGAGCATGGAAGCTGAGTGCCCTACCACTGAGCTAGTGCACTCCCGAACAACAATGAAAGGCATTTAAAATTTTTTTTTTGCGAACTTTGTTCATACAGTTGTAAGTAGAGGGCATTGTTCTTCAATCAAGAAAAAAAAACAGGAACCTTTTTTAAATTAATAAGGTAGTTTATTATTTACAATTAAAATCCAAGCTGTCCATCACTGGTGCGTTAGCCCTACTTCAATTAAAAATTAATATAAATAAAATATAGGAAGGAGATGGTCCGGGGTGGCGGTCATAAATAGACTAAATAGTGGCAAAACTATTTTATTGAAAGCCAATGTTTCGACCCCACTTTGCAGGTTTTCTTCAGAGAGGAGTTTCACTTAGAACTTGAGTTCTAAGTGAAACTCCTACCTGAACACACCTCCCAGAAGAAGACCAGGAAAGTCGGGTCGAAACGTTGGCTTTTAATGAAATAATTTTGCCACTATTTAGTCTATTTATGACCGCCACCCCGGTCCATCTCCTTCCTTTATAATGCAACGGTCAACTATTAAATATTCAATAAATAAAATATGTGTCTACTTCTGACTAGCAATATCAATCGAGTCCCTTAAAATCAAATAATTATTTCTTATCAAGACAAAACAATTATAAAAAAAATAGTTAGAATATAATTGTCAGATTAAAAAAATAAAGAATTATAGTTCGCGGAACATTTGTCCTTAAAGGTGTGATATGATAGCACATTAACTTAGTTTTGGTGAAACATCCATAAAGAAAGTCAAGAAGTGGTTCACAGAAACATACAAAAGGTACTTGAGGAAAGAAGAAAAATGAGTCTTTTCCAAAACTAATTTAACTACACAGGACATTTATATAGTCGTCAAGAAAAAGAGAAACAAGATTATATGGTTCGCAAAAAGATAATTCCTCAAAGGTTGTAAACCATTAAGCACAACTGACTGGCTGGAGATACAAGTGGTTAGTTTATATGAGGTAACTTAATATTATAAGCGGGATGTGTAATACGAGTTATTCACATGTTTCAATTTATTTTGTTTAAAAATTAACTCTGAAAATGACAATAATCTTTGCTCATAACATTTAATTTAATTGGGACTAATTCCTCGGTAATAATAAAAGAGTTATCGCTATAACGGTAAACATTCGCCTACAGTAAAATAAATATGCACCAAAATGCTAATAACAAAACCTCACGCCTGATCTAAAGGTAAACAAAATTATTTTAATATTGAAATGTGCTATAAATTATAAAAAGGAGCTTATTAGCAACGACACTATGACATATTTTTTTTTTTAGCTAGTATTGGAATTGATATAATAATCTGTACATTTGTCACCAATGTTTATTTTCCGACTTTAAAACAAATTGGACGAGTTTTTTTTTTAAATATAGGTGTGTTAAGAAACATATCTCTGCGCATGTGGTCGACACTTAACAATTATATTGGAGCATCTATGTACCTTTTTTTTTCTATTATTTTTATTGAGAAAAAAAAATACATTTTTCCTCAATTAAGGGCATTGAGTATTTGGGATGTATGAAACAATCATACCATATATAAAATAAAATAAAAACAATAGAAAGTTATAACAAAATAAAAGAAAACTTGAAATAACAGAATAAATAAAAAAATAAATACAATAAAAAAAAATTAAAAACATATTAATACTTATTTACAATAATCTATGCACTAACACACACACACACACCAGGAAATACTAAATAGCCTTTGGTAGTGTTTAACAGGGGTGCCCATCCTCCCTCCAAGAACGACGGCGCATGTCCCGCACCCAACAAATTTTATTCCTGTCCTCTTCTGAAAAAAACTAGTGAAAGTAGAATTAAAAAAAAAAAGTTTATTTACTATCAACACGCTGTGGTTTGTTATAAGTGTTTTTCCTTATTCCTTAGATTAAAAATTTCCTAAATTAAAATTCTTCAAAAATATAACTACATCCAAAAATTCACAACTCCGAAAAAAAATTAATGGCGCAAATTCCGTCATACAACTTCTATCTCGTCATCCTTTATTAATTTCAACACAGCTATATATGGCAACTATTTACCACTATCGTAAACAGGTTTAACATTGGAAATTTTCAAGAATACGTATACGAGTATCCTATTATACTTGAAGATTGCGCGAGTCATTTGCTTTGTAAGGAATATAATTGCATGTGCCTGTCATGTAATTTGGGATTTCCAGTTTTAGGATAAGTGGTTAGCTTATAGCTTTGCAAGTACACGGAACTGTTTTCAACTTAATGACACTTAACCAGCACCTCCTTGCTAACTAGCCCAAGTAAGAATCTTGTGACGCCGACTAATTCCCTGTTGGGCAAAACCTATTCTTAGGGAAGAAGATGCCATTCCTTACCGTCTATGAAGAAAGAAACAATTTTGAGATCCAATATTCCATTTAGGTGAGTTTCGTCAGGGTTCAAATATGGTTAAATTATGGTTTTCATTCCTAACGCAACCAGAATTTCTAGGTGATACTTCCTGGAATCCAGAGGATTTTCCGTGAAACGAGTGTTTCATTTTGAATACAGGACCTTCCTTCCACCACTCTAAAATGGGCATTAGCTTATTTTTTATAGTTCAATGATTTTGAGCTTTCACTGAAGTAAATTTCGAATTTCAAGCACGTTTGTTATAAACTCAATAACTTTGAAAATAAATTAAAATGGAGTTAAGTTTTCTCCGATACGTGAAATCTCATAGGAAGCGGGGGCCACCCCGGACGAGCCCATGTTCGTTTCAACTTTGAATGATATAGTGGAATCTCGATTATCTATCTCCCGTTTTGCTTTGAATCCTACCTGTTTCATCAAGGATTACAGTTCCGCTGTGCCGAAGTGCTACTTGGTACATATATGAAAACAACAGGCATAATCTTTTATTCTTGTTGATTGAGACCATGGAAAAAGTAAGTTTGGTTTCTTACAGGAAGCAATCCAGCACAATGGGCCGGCACTTTACGCTCTCTTTCCTATATAAATTTTATGAAGGGGGTCCAGCCCATCCAATATTTCGCATCATTGAATTAAAAAAAAGTTCAATAAATCCTAGAGATAATAATTATCATAAATAATATTATCTAATAACGGTTTGTAATAGTAATAAATGGTAATGATTAAAAGGCCTGCGCACAGTAAATTTGTGAATGAACAAACGACAATATAATTTGGATATAAGTAAATTCGATTCATCATAAGATGGAGGATTCCAAATAATAAACCAAGCTATGGGTACAAAATAGCACTAGCGAGTCCTAGTGTCCTTTAAGAGATCATTTTTTTCCCATAAAACATGGGAACATAACATAAAAATAAAACATATTTTACCATTTTTGGGGGAAGAGGTAGAGTTCTTCAGCCCGAAAGCTCTTCCCCTCTCTCCCTCTCTTTTTAATTTTTTTTTCTCATTTTATAACGACTTTTGAAACCGTTTATACTATGTAAATATATATAGCACCATTCATTACAACTGTTTTTAGTGAGTGACTTTTCTTAATATTTTTTTTACTAATATTTTGGGAGATTTGTTTATTTTTCCCAACTGAAGGAGAAGATAATCTTAAAAATGGTGGCTGAATCATTGGATTTGAAGAAAATTATTGAAGATATGACAACAACAAATTCCTTTAAAAATAATATATTATATTATAATGCATGTATTATACTGATATTGAGATTTTTTTTCCTCCCCTTTCTCGGTATTTAGGCTATACGCCTAAGATGGTGGGGAATTAATACCAGCGTTAAAAGTCCCTCCCGGCACCGTGTCGGGAACTTATAATTATTTTATTAATTTTATCTTTCATCGGGTGGCCGAGCAACGCGGTGCTGTGCACACGCGTTAGCCCGCTCGACACCTCGCTCTCAATGATTACTGAGTTACTTCTTTAGCGTTCCAACTACTCTTTCTTCTCCCGAGCATTAAACAATGTTATATAATTCCACAAAAAAGTCCTTACATGAAATTATGTATCCGTTAGGGGTTGCGTGATTCGTTGGACATGTAATCCAAAAGAATAATAAAAAATATGTAAAAATAATAACAAAAAATGGAAGAGCAAGAGGAAGAAAGAAAAAAAAGCTATCTAAATAATATAAAACATTAATTTGAAAAATAGAACATATACATTTGTAAAAGAACATTATAGAGGTTAATGAATGGCAATATCAAAGTTAGAAATTCTGGGGCGTAACAATCCTGCAATTTACACCCCTAAACCCAAAAGTCTGTGCACATGGGCGGATCTACGGGGGAGGGGCTTTGGGACTGAAGTCCCTCCAAAATAGTAAAATATAACCAGGTTTTATGGAAAAATATTAAAAAATTATCTCTTAATGTATTATTATTCATGTAATTAAATTTAAAAGGACTTTAGGAATCAGTTAAACACCATTTCATATAGGTAGTTAGTTTCTTTCTCTTTTTCCTAAGTAATTATCATTATTTTTATTTAAAAAAAAGCTTTCGGGCTGAAACTCCCTCCCCCAAATTAAATCCTGGATCGGCTTGTGGCTGTGCATATTAAAATGGATTTATCCATGAGTTGAATTTGAATCGTATCTGCACCGTATCTCAACAGGTTTCGAATGTATTGCTTCAGAAGCGATTATACCGTTTCGGAGAAGCTTCCTCAACCATCAACATCTTCTTGTTAAATGGACGGTAGCCAGAAATATACAGCCCTATCAGGAGAGTTTTATTTTGGGTTATAAATTGGCCTCATCCCGAATTATTTGAATATCAGATGACTGACCAAATATCCTCTAATGAAGTTAATGTCGGCCATTAAATGCAAATGCCGTGGTGTGCACAGTTACAAGCGATTGATGTGCTCCAACTATTACATTGAAAATTCAATTTTCTTATAATAATGCAGGAGTTAGTTATCATCGTGTCTGAACTCTGGAAGGTAATTGCTCGATGGAAATTAGTAAAGCGCGAGGCTTTAGGAGTCCTTGGTATTTGCTCAATGGCTGTATCATGTACTATTGGGCTGGAATTATAATCATTTGACCCCAACTTTCAAGAATATAATTAATCGATACCAAGTTACTTCAAAATTCAGCAGGGCATTAGTTTCACAAATACGGTACAATAATGGTAGGTTTACAAGAATGAACAAATATAATTTCAAAATAATAGCGAGAAAAAAATTAAATGTTACTATAAAAGGAATCAAAATCTTTTCAAAACCTCTGATGAATTTTTAGAGGGAACTATATTTTAATAAGGTTTTCATTTGGTGGAACTTACAAGCCAGGAAACAAGGAGACAACTTGGAACAGACCAAAAGTGAAATTGTATATACAAGAATTATAAAAACTAGTAGGCCCGTGCGAAAAATTCGTATAGCCTATTGTTAAGTGATCAAATGCCAAATTAATAATAAAATAATGGAACGTATCATAGGATAAAGAAATCGATTGTTACTTTATCGATAAATATAATCGACAAAGGAAACAAATATTAAGTTAAAACTTCATTCATGTTTGGAACCAACAGACTTAAAAATTTCAATGAGCTGTATCTTTGCTAAAAATTGTAAGATTTCGATGATTTTTTTTTTTCCTTTTGTAGGAAATTTAGTAATCTTTTATATAATCACGGACACGCAAAATTGGTGGCTCAATCTTGGGATTAGGTGAAGAATTAATGATATGGCTTGCCGATCAAAAATAGCATCGATAAATAATATAAACTCCTCCTCTCTCGATCATAGAAGCCTCAAGTCGACGAAATGAGACATGTATTCAATGGCAGTACTACAATTAACGTAAGGTTGAGTGGATAAGAGCGGTATGCCTTGCGTTATCTCGAAAATAGTACCTTTTTGGTCTTAAAAACGCAAGGCTCCATAGTTCCGAAGCAACTATCCGGGTCTTGCTGTACGCACCAAAATCTTCAAAGTCCAATTTATCCCGCATCGATCTACAGACTTACCACCGTTCCCGTATTGAAGCCAAGCAAAATGTTTGTATCGCCTATATTTATTTTAGAAAGAAAAACAAAAGTGGTGAATACGATCAGCTAATTCCTCGTGAAATTTTGAATCCAACGGTACTCCATTCATGGTATTTGAGCATGACAGGAGCTTTTATTTGGTACAAAACCGATTTGGACCTTACTATAATAATATGTGTAGGGATCATATTTTCACTTGCACCACTTATAACAAGAGAAGTGCCATACAATTTCTTGGGAAAGGGGTACATACCCATCATCATTAGAGGGGAGGGGATAGAATGGACATTCAGGAATTTTCTGAGAGGATTTCCTTTGGTATCATGTTCATATACCTAAGTAAATTATTGTATACCTTAATAAATAAATAAGGAAAACAATGAAAACTATTGATTTTAAAGTGATTTATTATCAACTAATTTTTAATTTTGTCAACTTAATGACTACACATCTCAATTGCGACGTTTCGGCTTCAAGTCTAACAATTTTTTTCAATTTACAATCATATCTAAACTTTACATATTTCAAAATACAAATTTTTTTTATATACCTAAATACCAATCCAGGTATATAAAAAAAATATTTATATTTTGAAATATGTAAAGTTTAGATATGACTGTAAATTGAAAAAAATTTTTAGACTTGAAAATGGCTCGACGTTGTAATTGAGATGTGTAGTCATTTAGTTGACAAAATTAAAAATTGGTGTAAAATTGGCTGATAATAAATAAACTTGAAAATAAATATTATGCACCGAAGAAAAAGTGAGAAATATTGTGATAATTATTGATCATAGCATTCAATAATAATTCAAACAAATTAATAATAATAAATCCCATTTGAAAATTTAAAACATTCTTTGTTACCTTAAGCTACCAAATGCTTCCATCAGAAGATTGAAACCGCTCTTTAACAATTATTCTGGGGAAAAAAGAGTGGAGCTTTATAGATTATTAGAACATTAAATTTTACTAATTAAATTATTGTATGTAAAGTATGCTATATATTATAATCAATATATATTATAAGTAGAAGAAAATAAGCCACCGAAGATTAAAAATATCCCAAGGAGTCTCCTAATAAACAAAATTTCGAAAAGGGTGAAGTCTATTTAATATGAAAACAAAAGCCTCCGGGCATATATGAATAGAAAATCAGTGTCGTGATCACATAAACAGTTAAACATATTCTCTTATTGAATGATAGATACTTTACCAGATGAAGAAATAAAGATATTAGTATCCTTGTCCTTGTGGAGAGGATACTCCCTTGACTTTTCATCACAAAAGGATCACATCATACGTACTATAAGCTACATAGTACCTACTATAAGCGAGTCTATATATACCTATGATAGCTGGAACTTCCAAGTGATCACGGATAAAATAAAAAAAAAGCCTTAAGCAACTTGAAAAATATATTTGCGAACCACAAAACAAAAAGTAGCCTAATCAACAAAGGCTGGAGAGATGAAGTATAGAAGAAACCCTGCTATATGGACCCTGTTCCAAGAGTAGAAAGACCGGAATGAGCTCAGAAGATATAATTAACGGGCTTAATCTTAGCATGAATAATTTCATGTAAGTACTGATTCCACGAAGAGTGCGGAGAGACTGCGAAAGCAATGACTTCAAGCCACGTGTCTACCTGATGGATGTTATATTAAAATAATATCTGTCATCGAGACTAAAGCAAAGCAAGCCCTACATGCTTGGAACATGATCTGATCTATTATAAATTTTTGTAATTTATAATAGATTATAATGATGTTGAGATGGAATATTTTGACTGTGATATAATATGAAAAGGAGTTCTTCGGAAGGTGTGGTCAAATAAATACTAAATTTTTAAAAAATAGTATTTTTAATTGTTACGTTGACGTTTAAGTCTATCAACTGCTTCCTGCAGTGCCGCATGCCACGCCCTGATGAAGACCTGCAAGGTGGGTCGAAAATGTCAATGTAACAATTATAAATACTATTTTTTAAAAATTTAGTATTTATGTGATCACACCCCCCAACCCACTCCTTTTCATTAATAGATTATAGCTCATTTAATACATATTTAATATTTTTTTTTATTCTGTACAAGCAATTAGATTAATTGACATATAATACCCTAAAAATCTGGGAAAAAGTGATGAACAAATAAATAATATAAATTTTGTTTAAGTATATTTTTTCTCCGCTCTTAAGGCCCATTGAAATGAATGCTGGAATATATTCCCAATATTTTACAATGTAGCATCACAAAAAAAAAAGAAAAAAAAAGGTTGTAATCAGTGACCCACAGACTGTAGTCTCCCCTTGTGAGTAATTCAAAATTATTCATAACCAAAATAACTTATTTATAAGGACGTAAAAACAAAAATTAAATGAACAGAAACAGAACAATCACCTGCTCTATATCCAATGCAAAGCAAACTACTTCCTATTCCTTTAAAAAAAAAATATATATATATATATTTCAAAGCTGAAATCGATTTATTCAAACAGTGAATACTTTCATTATGATATGTTTGTTTTTATAAATAAGACACACTAATAAATCTTTATAAAATTTCATTAACTATAAAAAATATAAAAATTTGTTTTGATTATATTGGGGGCCTCAGTTCTTAATGGCTCTGGGGAGTGATTTTTGACAAAGTATCCAACAAAAAAGTTCATTTGATGCATCGGCAGATTATCATCGGAAAAGGAGTTAACACCAATTTGGGTTTTTTCTTAAAATAGCCACAGTTTTTATTGAATAAGAAGGAATTGCTCAAAAACTGTTAAAGATAATTGAAGTCTAAGTATACCATTGCCATGTAGACACAACTTTGTTGAGAAAACAGACATTAAATTTAGTAAGGTCGATGATAAATGGGATTTTCAGCTCTAATACGGCTGTTGTACAGCTGCAGTTATATTACCCTCACACAAGCAGAACATATTTGTATAGCAGCCGTATTAGACCTTCTGAAAGTCCCTTTGAACATTTACCGTAGTAAATTTGATCACTATTTTCTCAAAACAATTTTGTCTTCTGTTTAATGGTGCACTTATAATTTAATATCCTATTTTAAGAACAAATTAAAAATGTTGTTAGTTACAAAATACATTCTGGCATAGGCTCTAAGGAGAAACAATTTTGCATAAATTCACAAATAATATTTTTATCTGCTTTTATTACCTAAATCAGACGTGGCCAATTTATTGGCCAGATAGTAACATACTTTTTGAAAAAATATTTGCAAACATTGTAACCTTACACTGATATCTCATTATGAAACTCATTTTCAAGCTAACTTTGAACTAAATACGAACAACAGACTGACTGACTTTGAAATCAGCAAAGACTGAACTGAAGACCTAACTACTGTATATAAAACCTCTTCCTTTTATATAGATATTGACCATGATCCTCAATCCTCTCAGATCATTTAAGAATGAAATTGAATCACCGATTTTTTTTTTTTATAAACTACAAAACCCTACAAACCCACTTCCCCCCTTCAAAAACCACACCACCCCACAACCAACAAACACAAACCACACAAAAACTAACAACAAAAAAAACAAAAAAAAAAAAAACCACCAAAACAAACCCACAACAAAACCCAAAAAACAAACAAAAACCACAAAAAAAAAAAAACAAAAAAAACCAACAAAAACAAAACAAAAACAAACAAAAAAAAAAAAAAACAACAAAAAAAACAAAACACAAACAAAAAAAAATACAAAAAACAAAAAAAAAAACAAACACACACAAAAAACAACAAAAAACCAACAACACACACACCTACCCAACCCACCCCCCCCAAAAACAAAACAAAACCACAACCCCCACACCACACCCCCAAAAACACAAAAACACAAAAACAACACACACAAACACCACAAAAACCCACCACAACAAACCAAAACAAACAAAAACAAAAAAACACAAAACAAAACAACAACCCCCCACCCCACACACACCCAAACAACAACAAAAACACCAAACACAAAAACACACCACAAAACTACAACACACACACAACACACACACACACACAACACACAACAACACAACACCAGATCACACAACACACAACAACACACCACACACACAACACACCACACACAACACACAACACACAACACACCACACACACACACACCACACACCACACACCACACCCACACCACAACACACAACCACAACACCCACACCACACACACCACACACAACACACAACACACACCACAACACACACAACCACCCCACACCCAACCCACCAAACAACACCAAACCACACACACAACCCCCAAACCACCCCCCAACCCCCCCCCCCCACCCCCCACCCCACACCCACCCCCTCAAATCTTTATATAATACCCATGTAAAACATAGTACCGAATTGGTTTCTATTATTGTTATAATACGATATCAGAACAATTGAGCTGCTGAAAAACGAAGTCAGGGTGGTTGAAACTAAATAATATATAAAAATATCATTATGTTTCTTTATGAGATAAATCCATAGTATCAAATCAGGGTGAATAAGATTCAGGGACAACTGTAACAAATATCATATGTCCACTTCTGTAAACTTTCATTTTTAATTCACCAGAAGATTCGAGAAGTTTGTAAACTGATCTAGCTCCAGAAATAGAATCACCGTTAATATGTGTCACAATATCTCCAGGTTGTAAGCCAGCACTAAAACAAACAGAATATTCAATGGTGATATGGTAAAAAATAATAATAATAAATCGATATTATTGTTATTTTTAGTTACACGTAGTACTTACATTAACAACTGTGGACATAGCCATCTATGGACAACTTAAGGTTTCATATATACACACATTGTGGCTTTTTCACTATTTCTATTGGTCATACGATAACTTATATTTCAAGATCTATGATTTATTGCTAAAGAATAAAATCTATTCGAAGAAAATTTTTTTTGGTAGTATAATCTTGTTAAGGAAAAAGAAATTTTAATCTTGGTATCAATCATAATCCTTGAAAATTTCATCAAATCAAATTAACGGCAATAAGTATTATGCCTGTCACATGAATTCGACTATGGTAAGACAGACAGTTTAAAAACTTATATTAACTTCCTTTCCCTATGTTCACTGCCTGTCATATATTCTTAACAATCAAGTACATAAATTGTAATTGTTAAATGGAATTTGATGAAATTGATATTAATCTATTTGCTGGGCCAAATCAAATGAGTCATTTTTTAAATAAATGAATATAAAGGAGAATAATTGGAGGAAGTTGGACTGTTCTACATATTATGGGTGATTAAAACTTTTAAATGACTGCATCATCCTGAACATTTATCTAAATATTAAAAAATATAATATAAAAAAATATTCTACTAAATATTAAATAGCTGAATATTTATATAAAGAAGAATAGATTAGCACAATATTTTTTTGAAAATAGAGGAAGTAATATGATAAAACTGATATCTACTTGATATTTTTTATTTTTATCAATGTCTAGCTTCCTCCAACTAAAGGACAAATCAAATCTGCAGTTTTTGAGATATAAGAGAATGAAGGAAAATATGTTTGCTTACATGCAAGAGGAATTAGGAAATGGATTTTGATAAGTTATCAGTTTTTCACTAATCCTCAAACTTTGAGTTAAATTGACCTAGCCATTTTCAAAATATAACAAGGTAATCGAAACTACTAGTAATTCTAGCAAAATATAAAATTTTTTTTTCAACCAAATAATGTTCTCATTATTTTTCTTATTTGGCAACTAACCACTATAAATTTCAAAATAGGAGAAGGGAGGCAATATAATCATCTCAGCCAGCTGTTTTGTATAGACCTGCCATGAAATTAATAAATGAATCTTAATTGAATTTACAATTTAGAGATAAAGAAATAGAAAAACCAAACTGCTATTAACAGGACCAGATGTTGATTCATTTTAATGAGGCACACAGATAGAATATTTAATCTTCATAAAAAAAAAAAAAAAAAATCCAAAAGCATCCTTATTTCAAGAAAAAATATCTTTCCACTAATGACAGGTATCTTCAACCAAATATCAAAGAATTAAGGTGTCCTTATTTAGGAGTATTCAATAACAAGTCATGAAGAGTAGCTCAAGACTAATTCTTAAATAATTTTATAACTCATACATCATCCCCTAATTAGAAGTTAGTTATTTATTATATCCAATCAAATTATTAAAGGACAAACTTCAATACCCAAAGGCAGGTGAGCCAACCATAACTTTCCAAACTAGAACTCCAGAATTGATGTCTGTCGGGAATCCGTCAGTCTTCTGTCTCAGCTGCCTGATTAATTCGGGAGTTAATGATAACATGGTTATACCAATGAATTTCTTAAGATTAGCAGGAGCTTCAGTCACTGGAGCACCTGAAAATAGGATGTGTGTTAATGACGAGTCCTAAAGATAGAAATCTTTATTTATTTACTATGCTATATATTCACGCTAAGTTTTGAATCACCTTACCCATCTCTATATTTAATACCGTCTAGTTCTTTTCTAATCTACTGAACGAATGTAAACAATATTTATTCAGCTTAAAATCAACACATATTTCTGTTATTAATATAAACAATTAACAAGTTACAAAATATATTTTGTAATGTACCCAAATAAAATTACAAGTAATCTCTATACTGGATGTTACTCTAATTGAAAAAAAAAATTACTTATTGAAGAACAATGGGTATCGTTAGATCTGCCTAAGGCACTCATATCCTCCCAGTGTTTCATATAATTTTTTTTTATTATTATTTTCAAAAATTATTAATAAAAAAATAAACTGAAATCATATGGAATTCTTAAGCAAATATTTACAGGGTAGACGAAATTCATGTCCTAAGATTTAATCCTACAGTAGAAATGAAAAAATCTTAAAGCTTTGCTTGTCTTATAGTTCAGTAAAAACAATTTTTTTTCATTTAAATACATGACAACTAAAAGAATTTCGACCTTTCAATAAAAAATAAAATATAAATGAAAATTTCAATTATGATTCAGCTATCATAGCCATATATGGAAACTAAAATGAATAGCAATTATTCAAATTGGGTTCGGAAACAACATATCAACAAACAGGGCTAATTATGATAACTTCATAATTATTGTTATACAGAAACTCCATTTATCATTATATAAATACGCAGACAATTTTTTAAAAATTTATTATTAATTTTTTAATTATGTACTACAGTCATGACATCAAGTCATTTATATGAATGTCCTCGTCTAGAAGAAATAAGACAGAACTACTCTTCTGACAATACTAATTGATCAAAATTGGCAAACCTCTATTGGGCTACAAGAGGTCTTATGGTGGAAGAGTCATGACCATATGGCATAATAAAAAAAATTTTGTTGTTGTTAGTAGCTATTGACAGGCTTTAGTTTAATCAATAAACAATTTTTGGAAACAATTTATATAAACAAAAATGTATAAATGTTAGTTAGTTTGTTCAAAGCCAGTAATATATGAAGATTCTTCACTAACTGCATCAAAATTTTGATACAAAGTTGCAATCAAATTTAAGAATGTTTTTATATACGTTTCAACACCATCTGGCCTTTCATTTCGAAATGGTGGCTGAAAGACTTATGTTGCTATAGACTGTAAAGGCCCAAAACTGCTGTAACGACTTTAAATCTTTGAAGACCTTTTAATTTAAGCATATAAAATGTTTTCCCAAACCAAAAAGAGGTTGAAAAACGAGTTACAATGGATTCACAATTTTATTTGCGAATAACTAAAGAATTACATAATTTTTGGTTTGTTATACCCATAAATATTTGAAAGCTTCTTGAATTCCCTACAAAGGAAAAAAAAATTCTTCGAAATGGGTTAGAATTATCTCCGAAATGAAACAATTAGTAACAGACAAAGGAGCAAAGCGGTTTAAAATATTTTTTTTAACAAGAAATGAATGAATGAATGGATTCCGATCACTTTTAAGCATCGCCCACTTCCGAGCACTAATAGCACTAAAGAAAGCAAGCATACCACCACAGAAGCCTAAGTGATACGACCTAAATAAGCTTAAGGATCCAATAATTCTCGTACAATATTAATCGGGACTGGATATGTGTATTCGGCAGGTGGATGTTCTGGCAGGTGATATCAACACCGCATTGGACTGCATACTCAGAGGCTATATCAGATACAGCCTTACGGAATGATCAAGCAATAGTGCCCTATCAATGCCTACTGTCACCTTCTATTTTTTAAAAATATTTTTGGCATTAATTAAGGTTAATTTAGCGTTATCTTCTTTATCAATAAATTACCGATTTTTAATTTATTAATGTCAGTTTTGTTTATATTGATGATAAGATTTTCTTTTTAACCATTTTCCAATGTATTCATTTATTAAATTATTTATTAATTTCAATTCTTCATATTCTCGAGATTTTTTATTGCTTTACTTAATAGTTCTATTTTTTTATTTACTATCCTACAGGTTTGTTTTATTTCTAGGACTATAATTTTATTGGCTAATTTTCTGAAATAACCACAATTATTTGTATTTATTAAAAACAAATTATCAAGTGTTTATATCTTATAATACATATAGAGGGAATGGGAGAGGATTTTATTTTATATTTTATGTTGTTTAAGAACGAAGAACATTAGCTGATAAAATAAAAATGAATTATATAAGTATGAAAAATGAAATGAAAAAATAATTTTATTCTGGGACTAGTGTCCCCTAAGAATAATAACAGAGTTACAAATTTATGTATCTTAGTCTGAATAATAAAAATACCAACTAATTTATTGTTAATTCTTATTTCAATTGTGCAATGGATTGAAATTAAACATTGTATAGATGCAAGTAATTTTACATGTTAGGGGAAGTTTGAATGTGGAGTAGGTGTTGGAACAGGAGTTGTTTGAAGGAATTTGTGGATGAGGATTGACGCATGGGGGTAGGAAGTGAGTTCCATAAGGAAGCAGCACGAATGACGAAGGATTTGCTGAAGGAGGAAGTTTTATGGGAGGGAATATATAAGTCTATAGGTTGAGACCTAGTATTGAGAGAGTGGATAGAGGAGCGCAGAGTAAGGAGTTCCAGGATGTAGGGAGGGTTTTTAGTTCTGAAGACTTGGAAAAGGAAAACGCCAAGAAGGAATTGTCGTCGGGAAGTAGGATAAAGCCACTTCAACTCGGTGTACCATAGTGAAACATGTGAACGTCTGGGGATCCCGAAAATGAATCTTATGAAACAATTCATGAGTCTTTTTAGTCTCAATTCCAGCCTAGCAGATAGCCCTCCATACACCAAGCAGCCGTAGTCGAAGTGGGGGAATACAAGGGAGTTACAAGGAGCTATCTGGTTTTTAGAGGAATACAATCACGGAATCTTAGGAGTTGTTTAAGGGCAGTTATGGATTTTCGGGTAATCTGGGAGATATGATTATCCCAGGAGAGGTTCTGGTCAAAGGTTACTCCTAGGTTTTTGACTGTAGGGAAAAAATGGATGGGGTGGTTATTGAGGTAAAGTAGAGGAGAGTAAGGAAGGGAGCTGATGAGATTTTTGGACCCGATGATAATACCCTTGGTTTTATCTGCATTCAGCTTTAATTCATTTATTTCTGCCCATCTGTTGATGCAGTCGATGTCCTCTTGTAGCCTACGGGCAGCCTCAGGCATCTCAGAAGGTTGGAATGATTGGTATATTTGTAAATCATCGGCATATAGGTGGTAATTGGAGTGTTGAATGGCGTTAGGAAGGTCACTAATACAGATAGAGAAAAGGGTCGGGGAGAGTGAGGAACCCTGAGGAACACCTCGCGTTAATTGAAGTGATGATGATGGAGGTTTATTCGGTATTGCGACTGTCTGAGATCGATTGGATAAGAAGGATAGGAACCATTTTAGGATGCTGTTTGACATGGGCAGGCTTTGGAGTTTGGAAAGAAGGATCTCATGATTAACGGAATCAAACGCCTTGGAAAAGTCAAAAAGAATTGGGATGGAGATTTTCTGTTTATCTATGGTGGATTGGAGGTCTTGGGTAATCCTTAGCAAGGCACACTGGGTGGAATACTGGGATCGGAAACCAGATTGTAAGGGATTGAGGAGATGGTTTTGCTCGAGAAAGCTGTTCAATTGAGAGTGAACTAATCTTTCTAGAGGCTTGGATAGATTGGAAAGGATGGAGATGGGTCTGAAGTCGGAAGCTGATGAAGGAGTTGGAACTTTGTTCAGTGGACGGACTATGACTCTTTTCCAGGATTTGGGAAAAATGGAATTTTGGAGAGAGAAATTATATATATATATATATATATATATATATTATATATATAAGTATATAGTATAATATATTTTCATATATTATAATAAAATTGTAAGAAATGTTATGTTGCTCTAACAGCCTTTAAAATAGTCTCTGAGTATGGGTAAAGAGGCCAAAATGAAGACAAATGAAATAAATATGATTATATGGAAGAAAGAAAAACATTTTCATAAAAATTATACCGATATATTTAGTAAAAATTTAAATAAATCTTAGTCAATTTCATTACTTTTTTTTTACTGATAATGTACTAATATATTAATAGAAAATTAAGGATAAATTATTTTTATAATGGTGGAGATTACTATTTAGTGCCATAGTAAATGGTAATAGTGAAGTGCTTTATAAAATAATTGACTTACAAAATGTATTAATTAACTTTTTTACATCAGATAGCCACATTGATTCAACCACATATAACTAAAACGGAATTAAGAGATTTGCATTGTCTGTCAAAAGTTTTCATTGAATTATTCATTAATTTAATTTCAAAAATGTTACAATTTTTCGGAATAAACGGACGTTGATACTTAATAATTTAAATATAATATCACATAAAGAATTATTCAACTACAGTGAATGTATTTAAGGTTATAAACATATGCTTTATACATCCATGAAATGGTTTTATATTTTACTTCTTCTTTCATACAAGTACAATGAAATAGCTTTCTTTAACAATGTTATTGCCTTGATTAGATGTATTTTAAATACTTTTTTCAATCTTATAAATATTTTTAAAGTTTACAGTTAGTTATTAAATTTCATTTGATTTCCTTAATTCCACATTGATTTTCGTTAACTAATGTTAGTTTTAACAGATTATTATTTATAATTTTTTCGCCACTCTCCGTTACCTTCTATAACTTTCTATATTAGATATTGTTTTTACTAAAATTCTCCACTTTCCACCGATATATTATACGTATATCTTCTGACTATTATTTCCGGAGATTCATTTTCGACCTGGATAAGCATTTTTCTCTTTTATTTAATTATCAAATTCTTTCAAAAGTTATATTTAGCATTTTTTCGTAACTCTTAATAATGGAAGATAGTTAATTATTTAAAATAAACCATATTAAAGGTACATTAGAGGAAGACCCATATGAACATTGGGCATTTAAGCCCTGAGTGACATCAACGGAGATAAGACCTAAATAATATTAAAGACCACTTAATTATACAATGATACACCGAGTTTAATCAAAATCGTTAAGAGCCGTTTTTGAGAAAATTGTAAAAATGTGTTTCACCATTGATATAAAGTGGCACTTCCGGTTATCCGAATTTAATGAAAAGGTTGCTGTGACATCTAACGCATATACCTATTTTAAATACATAATATCAGTTTCGGATGAGTTTTCGTTTTTAAGCTAGAATGTTCACTTACACACAGACCATTTTTCAGGAATTGGTTGTTTGGACTCAGGTTATCTCAAAACGTATATTTCTGTTCTAACTCAAATTCGAAAATTTTCACAATTGCAATACTTTCCCTTATTATAAATTACATATATATCAGTGAAAGTGAAAGTAAAAACAAGATAAGTCCAGAATCACTAAATTTTAGATCAAAGCTTATTAAAATATTTTTTTTAAAATCTGGTGCGTGCAACAGAAATCAAAAATTGAATAGAAATTATTTTCTGGCATTATTGGGCTATTATAAAATTTTTGAAGTGCATTTTAAACGGAGCTAAAGCTTAAAGCTTATAGATAACAAATCATTAAGACCATTAAAATTACAAAAAGTCTATTTATTATATCGACGATAGGCATTAAAAATCTAGTTACTCCATCTGCTTTTATAAACCACACAACTTCAGTCTCTGAGCCTTTCAGTTGACAGAACGACTAACTCCAATTTCAACATTTTTGAGTAATCCCATTGAAGTGATATTTCTAGTTGGAAAAGTTATATCTATACAGACAGAGTGTAAGTTGATTCCAGAATAGGCGATTGTAGTGTTGAAATATAGAAATGTTAATAAAGTTATAAATTTTGCCACTAGAAACATCACTAAAATTAATAATAAACAATGTTGAAATTGGAGTAAGTCATTCTGTCAACCGAAAGGCTCATATATGCCTAGAGAGATTTGAAAGTATTGTATATCTAAATATTTAACCTATAAATGATAATGGATTGAAGGACTATTAGTTATTAAACTGTTATTTTCCATTGTAAAGTTTACTAAAATGAAATTATGAGATTTTCAATGCCTGCCATAGATAGGTCAAAAGTTGTCACACTAATTGTAAGTGGATAATTTTGGGATTTTGCAAAGGGAACATTCATCAAATTATTTACTAATTTAATTTCCTAAAAGGATACTTGATGATTTTTTGGAATAAACGACCAATAGATACCTAATTATTTAAATATAATATCATATCTAGAGTTATTAAACTACAGTAAATGTATTAAAGGTTACAAACATATCCATGAAATATTTTTATATTTCACTACTTTTTTCACATAAGTACAATGAAATAGTATTTTAAACAATGGCATTGGCTTGATTAAAAAAACATTACATTTAGTAAGAAAATTTCATTTAATTTCCTTGGAAACATGCGATTTACTTTAAAGAATGATAATTGGTAATTGGTTGACTGTCGTGGATAATAAAGAGAAGAATAGTTGGGGTGCTCAGTCAAAAAAGGAAGGCAAAAAATAAATATTATAATTTATTTTTTGCCTTCCTTTTTTGACTGAGCACCCCAACTATTCTTCTCTTCATTAAAGAATGATAGTTTTTTGAAATTATTATTTATATTTTTTTGTCACTATCTGTTACCTTCTAGAAATTTATTTCTTAGATATTATTTTTTTCTGAAAGTCACCACTTTCCAACGACATATTATATATATACCTTATGACTGTTCCAAAGATTCGTTTTCGACCTGGAAAAGCATATTTCTTTTTTTCTCCTTTATTCAATTATTGAATTATTTCAAAATAAACCATATTGATTGAATCTTTATTGAGTTAGTTTTTGGTCAGATGTGTATTTTTTTTCTTTTGTAACTGTGCATTATTGTTATTCTAAGAGGACATCGTCCCAGAATAAAGTTCATTTTCTATTTCTATTAAAGGTACTTTAGACGAAGATGTATAGGAACATTGGGCATTTAAGCCCTGTAAAGCTACATCTATGGGGATTGATATCACCTCAATGATATTAAAGACCACTTAATTATACAATGATACACCGATTTTAATCAAAATTGATGGAGCCGTTTTTTGAGAAAATTGTAAAAATGTGTTTCATCGTTGATATAAAGTGGCACTTCTGGTTAGCCGATTTTAAGGAAAAAGTTGCTGTCACATCTAAGGCATACATCTATCTTAAATACGTAATATCAGTAATGGTACGTAATGGTTCCTAGGTAGAGAAAATGGTCTACAGACTTCAAGAGTTTCTCTGTCGTATAGCAAATGTATATGTATGTATTCATTATGTAAGTCCAGACATGCATGGTTTTTACATCACCGCATAATAGATTTTTTATCGACTAATAGCATAATCTTTCTCCCATTATTTATCATGCAAGAAAAGATTGACATTAGATTTGCGGCTTGTTCTTGCACCAATCTCAATCGTTATATTTTCCACAGATAAAAATGCATTATAACATTTTTTGGAAAATTTGGACTTACTGGTTCTTGCATCAAGGAACTTAAAAAAGAGGAACATTTGTAGTAGATAGCCTCCAGTATTTACTCCTTTATGTGACATGTGTACCTGGAGAAGGACGCCGGGGAGAAAAGAAGGCATTCTAGGCTGGGACAGGAAGAACAGAGTTATCAGAAGAGAGAGGCACTGCACTGAAGATTAAGAAGATCAAGCCTATAGTTATAAGACTTTAATAGATTCACTTATTACAGTTGTAAAAATAAATTGTTTTGTTAGACAGGAGTGAAAAGTCATTTATTTATTTAGTTGTCTCATAGGCCTCACAATTGAAGAATAACAAATCAGTTGAGTCAATTCATTCAATGTGTGTTTACTAAGTCCCATATTATTTATATATATTCTTATTATTTCTTGTCACTCAGTGTCACAAAAATATTAGGTTCCCGAATTCCCAACAACAGTTAAACACCCTCAAAAAGTCTATATCCAGTGCCGGGGTTTTGTTTTAAGGAAATTAAATTCACGAGTGTAAATAACCTAATTCCCTGACAAAGCGGAAGGCTATTTGCAATTAGCCGTCAAAACGTGTTATTTACAATTAACCCTTCTAATGAGTTGTTTACTTTAATTCTTAAAGGACCCCGAATATATTATTTACACATTATTGTAAACCAACAGAAACTTCAAAGAGTTTATATGGCACTATAGATTGCACTCATTTAATATAACAATATTTGTTTACATATAAATAAGTACATAATAAAACATATTCATGTTTATTCTATAAATTTTCTCTCATTCAAAGAGGACTAAACTGTTCATAATTAATATAAATTATAAATATATTACCTTTCCTTTTCTGTTCATTTAATCTTATAAATTCTTTAGCATATTCCACAGGAATAGCAAATGAAATTCCGGTAGAAACCTTCATAGCGTTAATACCAATCACTTCTCCATCAAGGTTAACCAAAGGGCCTCCAGAATTACCAAACTACAAATTGATCATTATTGAAACATAAAAGTTAATTTTTAAAGATAAAACATATTTTAATAAAATAAACATAGTAAGTAGCCATTTTACGATAGAAAAGGTGGATATTAATTTTTATACAAATTTAAATCAACATATATAAAAGAAAAAGAAAAACTATATAACTTTTAACTGGTTTATAAAATTTGAAGTAGTTTTGCATTTAAATATAAATCGTTATACTGTTTATATAGATCGTTTAACACTATTATTAATGGGTAAATCATGCCAAAAATGTTTTACAAGCATTATTCTAATATTTTAAATTTTTCAACTTTTCTGTATATTTTTCTTCTACATCTACATATGTTTTTCTCCACACTTTTAGAAGTTTTGATATTTCTTTCAGAAATAACACAAAAACTTTGCATAGAATTCTGCGAAGTGATATCAGAAAAACAAAAACAATTTAACACTAGGTAACAAAGTACTACTTTTATACAATCAGAAGAAATATAGCCATCATTCAAGACTAATTGGCAGTGACTAAGTCTTTTTTTCAGATGCATTTTTAAAAATAAATACTTGTATTTCATACAGATTTAAAGATTTTAAAATGCATTACAAGAAATGACTTGAGCTTTAGGAACTTTAGGATGAAGTTCAACAAAAGCGAACAATTCTCGTATATCTTCTTCAGATATCTTTCTATAACAATATCTTCTCGAGGAATAAACCCTATACCTCACAAAAAATTATCTATTTCATCTACATATTGAGATGGTTCAAACAAGAACCATCCTTTTTATGTTTGTCACAACTGTACCCTCTCTGCAATGCCAGTTTCACAATAACTCTTTTGATATATTATGGGAACTTATTTTCTGTTTTTATGTTCGCATCTGGTGTTTTATTGTTGTTAGTGTACTGCATTTTGTTATGTAGTGTGTTACTTTGAGGGTTGTTGTTAATTGTGAAGATGGTTGGTTTTTTTGTGGTTCCGTGGGGTTTTGTCACGGGGGTGGCATGTGTATGATATGCGGGCGGTTTGGTATGTGGTTGTTTTTTTTTTGGTTTTTCAGTCGGGGTTTAGTATTGTATTGGGAGGTGAAAAACTTTATGGAATTTGGGAGGATGGATGGAAGAGGGTGGGGGGGATGAAGTTGGGGTTTTGGAGGAGGGGGGGGTTTGTTTGGTTTCGTGATGGTGGTTGGGGATTTGGGATTGGTGGTTTTGTGAGTGTGTTTTTGTTGTGTAGTGGGGTGGTTTGTTGAAAATTGAGTATAGGGTTTTTTTGTGTTTTTGGGATGGCTAAGTATTTTGAGAGGGGCTGGGTGGATTTGGTGGTAGTGGTAGGTATGGGTGGTGTGGGATGGACGGGAAGGGTTTGTAGTAGGGTCTGGTTGTACGAATAATTTCAAATCTTTGGATGTTCTAGATACAGTTGAAATTACACCCGTAGTGATGGTATTAGTAAGAGATAGAGGACTACCCATTGCAATCACCCATTCACCAACTCTTGCATCTTCTGAAGATCCAAGCTTCATCGTTGGCAACTTTTTCTATGAAATAAGCTGTTATTGAAATATAAAATTAACCAATAACTAACCAATTGTTCAAATAACACTTATTGAAAACCTTACCCCTGCATTTATTCTGACAGTAGCTAAATCAGCTTTCATGTCAATATCCTCTACAATCCCCACATAAGTTGTTCCATCATGCAGCCTAATCTAAAATAATAAAGACTATAGTTTCCAAATTTACTTCTAATTTTAAGGGTCTATTTCTATTATACTTTTAATTTGGTGGCAGGCCGAGATAGAACAACATGAGCATTAGTTAAAATTAGACCATCATCTGATATAATAAAGCCTGAGCCATTGGATTCTGTAATGTTCTGTCCAGTAAAAAAGTCATACCTAAAAATTTATAAAGTACTTAACTTGATTTTATAAAACTTATTTGTAATTTGAAATTCAATGAACATCAAATTACCTCCTGCTGTCAATAATCTCTATGCTTACTAATGCATTCACTGACTGTTCTACAACATCAGCAATGAAATTATATTGTTTTCTCCTAGAACCAAGAGATATGGCACTCACAGATGGAAATAAACTTATTTCTTTTTTTCTCGTGCAATAATAAAACCCAATTCCCAATAAAGCGATTGATAAGGTCCTTGTTTTGTAAAGGTTTTTACTTCTTTGTTCTTCATGGTGGCTTTGTTCATGAGCTGTGTAAAATAAGGCAGTTTTCTGACTCGTTGGCAAAAACAGTTTATTATATCTCAAAAACTTCCAAAATTGTCTGTAACGGGCCAACATTTCTATCAGATGTAAACATAACCTCCCATATCAGTTCTGAAGAACTTGGAGGTTTCAATCGGATAAGTCATGTAGGACCAGTTCTTATTTTCTACCTCTTTGATTAAAAGATAGCAAAACAATCGAGTAATGCATATTAAAAAGTAATGCCAACACTTTCGTTGACATTCGTTGGATTTAGAAATAATTTTCAATATTGATGTTTAAGAAACTGAAACTAGCAGCTATTTAACCTTTACATGGTCTATTTAACTTAATTCTAAAAAACAGAATTTTTTTATGCCAGTAGGTAAAATAAAACCTAAAATTAAGATTTAATAACAAAGAGGTATATTATAAATTTATGAAATAGTAAATAATATTTATGAATAATTACTTTTATTTTCTAAAATATAATCTATAATCTACTTGACTTTATTTTCCTAAATATAAGAGTATATTTAATACATCATTATATTTTAATTATGATATTAGATCTAAAAGGTCATTGAAAAAAAAAGAAAAAAGAAAAAAGGGAAATTTTTTTGAAAAACTGTTATAATTGGTTATTAATAGCTAAAACAATAATTCAGTGAATCATGTCTAATATAAAAATAATAATTTTATGCAACATTTTCAAGGAAAATCATGAAAATGATATTTTATTTGGATGTAAGTACATAGTTATATTTTCTTGGCTCATATTTCGGAAAGTATAATGGACGGTCATTATCAGAGAACTTCAGATGTAAGTTGAAGTCAAAGTGTGTTTTAGCTATAATAGTATTTTTTATATTAAATATTCTAAAAATAATCATTATTACCATCTAAAATATATGAGATATAATTAGAAAATAAATTCTAATGCAGACCCAGATATTTTTTGGTTTCATATTTAAGCTAATTTCTTAAGGCTCAAATAGTCTCAGTTTACAATTTCAAAAGTTTCATTACAGTTTCAAGTTCAGTTCTCAAACGTCCCTCTTTCTTACTGAACAAGGATTTAAATAGACATATTAGTTTATCCTATCTTTCTAAAAAACTTTATTTCTGCATAATTATCTTATCCCAGGCCTTATTAATGTTATGACTTACTATGGTACACTTACTGTGGTGGAGCACATCGTTTTTAAATGTAACTTCAGGTAATCAAATCTTATTTAAACTGTTTTTATTGTGCTAGAAATTTTTGGAGATTTTAGCTCCTATTGTAAAAAAACAAAATACTTTATGACTAGTTATTATTTTTCAATGTTTGTTTATTTGATTTTTCCAATCACGTTTTAATATACCTCCAAATACAACTATGAAGAGATATTTTATGGATTATACTCAAACATTCGGCAGCTCAAGCTACAAGAAATATTAATATTGCGTTAGAAATAGTAATATGAGTGAACCATTTTCAGTTGGTGTGTGATATCTTCTGGACATAAACAGGATCAATGGAAAGTAACACCTTGATCAATGAATAGTAGTACCTTGAGGTATCTCATTGCTTCCTCGACAATGAACTGAACTTTTTCATGAAACAATTGTAAATTGCGTGGACAGATGCATCAAGTGTGATAATCTGCGTAGGTCAGGTCTAAATTTTAAAGAAAAGTCAGGACACATTGCCTAAACCAAATTCTAATCTAATAAAAAAAGAACCGGTGACCGAATAGGTCGGTTGTTGCTGCAGCCATTTATTATTCATTTTTGACCTAGAGATGAAGATGTAGAGATCACCTCTACATCCTACTATATTCTACATCCTATTAATCTATAATGTTTGATGTTTTACGTGTAATAGTAATGTTTTAACATATAGAAGTGATATAATTGACCTCAAGCTATCACCTCTACATTCTACTGCAATACAATTTTGTAAATTTATCAAAAATTTGTATTGATGATTCGTAAGTTAACTTTTAACCTACAAAATAGCTTCCCCACGAAATTTCTGCCCACACATTATTCTCCAAACTTCTCTAAAACAGATTTTAAACTTTTTAGGATTTAGAATTATGACAACTTTGTCGGGAGAATTTTAAGAAAAAATCATTTACATCTTAAAAAGAAAA